>OX243968.1:2958333-5916666 GCA_945859745.1 Synanthedon formicaeformis | reverse complement strand
TACCAATGTAAATTTAGAGCTATGTTTTCGAGTTACTACAGATGATTTTCCACAATGTTTCCTACAAAAAATATTTTTCTGATACTAATTTTTGCTGGCAAATCCTATTAATATTATAAATGCCAAAGTTTGAGAGGGTGTATGTTTTTTACTCTCACGCAAAAATGACTTAACGGAGTCGGATGAAATTTGGCACACATATAGTTTATTACCTGAGTTATCATATTATACGATGATTTTTATCCTGGACAAAGGTGAGGCTCCCGAAGGTGAAATAAAAAAAATAACTTTTTACCATAATAAATTGTCTTTTGTTAGTAAGTATCTGTAGCCTTTATTTCAGAAGGGTGGTCAGAACAAGCAAGCCACTAGTGTTTGCCTACAAACAGCACATGACCAAACAATGTTTGTCTACGCCCGATATATAGCTATATTACAATGCGCGTACATGTGTAGGTACGTATACGTAACATCGTATTATGTTCATTTATATACGAGCGTGTATGCGCTGCCCGTATACGTGTAGTACTACAAATATTTGTTTTGTTATTTGAGTGCTTTACTGCTTGCGATATTGTAGCTAACTCCTCTATAAATTTTCAGAATGTTTCCATTTAAATTGTATACATTTAATGGTATTTAAATGTAATGTGCAAATAATTAAAAGTAGCGGATGGGTAGCGGTAAAAAGTATCCTATATGTTAATTCAGGTAATGTAAGGGTTGATTTAGCCCCACTACTCCCCATCCAGGTCTGTAGTTCTGTGTTAGGGCTAAAGAAGAAGTTATAGGACAAGTTTTCAGCTTGCCTCAAATACTTACCCGGAAATGTCTACTACCATCTCTTAGGTATACTTATATTTAGATTGTCTATTAAGTTAATTATTGAAACTAAGAGATTTAACTAGTCTTAGGGCCTCTTTGACAAACTACAAGTAAAGTGTTGATTAGTTACTTTTAGAAATCATATTCTTTTATATTGAATTATGCACTCCGTTTGCTGCATCGTTCGATAGCCGAATTTTAATTTTAATTTTCTATTTAATATTTGGGATGTTTACCGTACAAACAAAGGTATATTAGCTCCATTATCCCCGGTTACCGGTGACTTTAAATGACAGTTTGGCCTACTTGACGTTTGTGAAAGAGGCTCTTAGAGAATGGGTTGTGGAATAAGAGCTATGAGTAAGAGCTCATGCGAAAAATATAACAGCACATGTGTTTTCATTTCGCGAAATTTTCTGTTACTTAATGAATGGGCTTGCTATGTTTATGATTGTAAATACATAGTATAAAATAAAGTTGATGTCCGCCTGTGTCTGTTTATCCGCTTATTTTCTTTTAAACCACGTAACTAATTTTGTGGTTTTCACTAATGGAAAATGCAAAAAAATGAGGAAGTTTTGCGTATATAAATCTGCAAGCTTGCGTAGCCGGGCGGGTCGATGGTTAATCTGTAAATGACATCTATCCTTTGGTTTAAAGCAAGAGCAATTTCTAAAAAAATTCCGTTAAATAAATAATAAAATACTCATATAGTTTTTATAGAGGTAAAGTATACATATGAGTAAATTGTAACTTAAATATAGAACTCATCTTTTACAAAAATATAGTTTTTAGAATATTTGTCTGTTTGTGCACATTAATCTCAAAAACGGCTTAACCTATTTTAATGCAGTTTTACTTATGTATTTTAGCAAGCTTCTCGTAATATTTAGTGTATGTTTCATTCATATCAGTTTAAAAACAAAAACCGTTATACCTAAAACAGAAATAACAAGTGTACGAAAACCGAAGTTGCGGGCTAATACTAAATAAGTTATTGGATTAATTCTTAGATTACCTATGTTGTCCTTAGCTCGTAATACTTACTTATTATAGGTTTACATACAGGAAATAATTTTGACCGTTATATTTATCTGTATTCCTATTCTTATACTGCAATGAATAAATTAACTAAATTTAGCATTCAATATTATTACAGAGTTTATAATTCATTTCCTTTTTCAATAGAGAGTTTTGTTGAACCCTGAATAAATGTTTATCTTTTCTGGTTTGTGGTTTGTTGGTAAAAGTTGTTACGTATGGGATTCGTTAAAAGGAAAAATATAATGCGCCTACAAATACATACGAGCGATCCTCTTTTTATTTCTAGCCGCTTCAAATATATTTTTTACGTCAAAATGTGTTTCCTCACGACGGTCCTTTCGGTTTTATGTTGGTTAATTAAATAAAAACAAAAGGTGTTTTGTCTTCAATTACGTTTTTGGTGGAAATGTTATTTTTGAAAATTAGGAAGTGAGTAATTATTTGACTCATTTTATTTAGTTTAAGAAGTTGTCAATGATGTGTGCCTTTGATGTAATTTAATAGATAGTTTATTAGAATTATATAAATGCATATTGATAACATAGGTAACTGTAATGTTTCATTTTTGGATTAAGTATATTTTTAGTGTGCGATGAAAATCTTTAAAAAGGTATTATTTATATAAAATAGCAATAAAATTTACACTTGAATCGGGTTTAAAAAATGTACTAAAGGCTTAAGTTGAATAGTATTAAATTAATATAAGCGGAAATTTATGTAAACTCGTACAGTATCTGCTCCAGAATTTTCAAAGGTTATCAAAGGTATATTGCATTAAAATTTCCATTTGAATTGGGTTAAAAAATGTAGGTATGTCCTAAAGTTTCAAGTTGAATAGTGATAAATGGTAGGGGAGCCCAAGAGGGGATTTTTGGATTCTCGAGCGCGAAAGATATTGCCAATGTAAGTATACTCGTATTCTCCACGTGTCTCCGATAACGGATATGTATTAATCTGACGGTTTGGTTGGTGGGGTGTGTGAGGGTTGGGGTAAAATTTCAAATACAACTCGAGCGCGTCAGATTTTAAGAGGGGATTTTAAGGGGGAGGGGTTTAAGTGAACCTAAACTAAGCTCCCATTTAAAATTCAGACGGATGTAACTCAAGCTCGTGGCAGCTTTTTAAAAATGCAAAAAAGATTTTTGACGATTGCCATTTTGTAATACTCGAGCGCGTCAGATTTTCATACAGACGGTTCAGCCTGAATTCCTGATCGTGCTGATTCTTAATCTGACGATTATATACAGAATTTTTTAAAATATAGCGCCTACAAAATTTTGAACGCCTGTAGACGCTCATCCCACCGCTGAAATGAAAAACTTCATATAACCTTTTTTTTCTTCTTACCATCCAATCTTCAAAGTCCAATAGGTCCCCACGACGCTCGATTGACTCCACATTCAGCATTTGGCCCAAGATAATATAAGCGGAAATTCACGTGAACTCGTACAGTATCTGCTCGAGAGTTATCAAAGGTTACTTCCCCAACATTTCGCATCTGGTGACTGGCCGAAAATTTGTCCGCGGAAATGGCAACTTGAGTACATCTGTGTACGTGAACAGGAAAGGATCTAACGAAATTGTTGGGATGGGTTACGTAAGGCACTTGCTTATATTGTTCGCCTTTATTAAGCAAGACTAAAATGTTTTTAATAAGTCTAAAAGGGTCGAAGAGATGTGACAGATAAAAACAAGGAGGAAATAAATGAATTAATTTTTTGAATAAAAACTAAAGTTTTGTTTGTGTTTATCATATATTTTTTTGCTAAAATAGCCTGAGAAAATAAGAAAAATCAGGGGAAATAAATCGTGTAGTTTTGAAAATTGGTAGAATTATACTTTACGGTATCCAGATCAACATACTAAAAGTCCTCAAGGGTGGGGGTTGTGCTAAGGGTGTAAGAGGGGGTTGAAGGTACCTTTTTTGAGGTTTTTGCTCATATCGCGAATATCTGTAGGAATAGCATTATGATTACTTCTGACAAAAGTTTCTACATGAAATTGTCTACAAATTTAGATATATTCATTTTTACTCTACGATCAATACTTTAGGGACTACAGGCTGTGTAAGTTTACAGATATATAAAAATAGACGATTTCAGCAAACGGTGTCGTTTTTTTTTCGGCGTTATTTATCGCCATTTTTAGTTTAGAATAAGCAAGCTTAGTCATCGGCCTACCAAACATAAAAAAACCCCATGAAGATCCATGGAGAATTCTAAACAAAAAAGATGATAATGTAAACAAGGTCCGAGGGTTCAAGATACCGTGTGCCCTTAAGCAACGAAGGGCGTCACCGGGTCGTGGATGGTGAGGTTGAGGTCCATGCATACCACTGAGGCTGAATCGACGTCTTTTCTACTGCATATACAAACAGGCCAAGATTTATAGCTCAAAAATGGGTTCGATCCGCAAAAAATCCTGCTATTTGATTTTTCGATTGGATTATGTCAGAGACTGTCTCCCAAGTATAAATCCAAGTTTGTGTCGCTTGAAACCGCGAGCGTTAGCCGCCATCTTGAGAAACGCCTTTTTGCAAATATCTCGGCAACGGTGAGTTTTACGTTAAAAATTGTAAGAATCTTTTTTGTAGAGAATAAAGCTTCCCATCGTTTTTATTTGAAACGTTTTTCTCTACTGTTAATATTTGCCGATATATGGTCGATTAAGAAAACCAAATTTTTGTTTTTGAAAAATATTTCGATAAATTTTATAAATACGAAAAAAATGTGATAATCAAAGTTATAGAGCATAAATTTTTCAATAATTTTTGTAGGAAACTTTTTTTTGTAAAATCAATAGTTGCTGAGCTCTATCGCAATTAATAGTAAAGCAAAATAAAAGAAAATCTTTTTTTTAAATTACCCAAAAAAAAAATTACCAAAAAAAATTTTATGCCGCAATTTCAAATGGGAAACTTATATTTTATATTTCTGTCTTGTGATTCTTTTCATAAAAGTTGCCGTATCTGTTTTTTTTTTACCTGACGGAAACTTTAATTGCGGTAGAGCTCAGCAACTATTGATTTTACAAAAAAAAGTTTCCTACAAAAAGTATAGAAAAATTTATGCTCTACAACTTTAATTATCACATTTTTTTCGTATTTCTAAAATTTATCGAAATATTTTTCAAAAACAAAAATTTGGTTTTTTTAATCGACCATATATCGGCAAATATTAACAGTAGAGAAAAACGTTTCAAATAAAAACGATGGGAAGCTTTATTCTCTACAAAAAAGATTATTACAATTTTTAACGTAAAACTCACCGTTGCCGAGATATTTGCAAAAAGGCGTTTCTCAAGATGGCGGCTAACGCTCGCGGTTTCAAGCGACACAAACTTGGATTTATACTTGGGAGACAGTCTCTGACATAATCCAATCGAAAAATCAAATAGCAGGATTTTTTGCGGATCGAACCCATTTTTGAGCTATAAATCTTGGCCTGTTTGTATATGCAGTAGAAAAGACGTCGATTCAGCCTCAGTGGTATGCATGGACCTCAACCTCACCATCCACGACCCGCTGACGCCCTTCGTTGCTTAAGGGCACACGGTATCTTGAACCCTCGGACCTTGTTTACATTATCATCTTTTTTGTTTAGAATTCTCCATGGATCTTCATGGGGTTTTTTATGTTGGGTAGGCCGATGACTAAGCTTGCTTATTCTAAACTAAAAATGGCGATAAATAACGCCGAAAAAAAAAAACGACACCGTTTGCTGAAATCGTCTATTTTTATATATCTGTAAACTTACACAGCCTGTAGTCCCTAAAGTATTGATCGTAGAGTAAAAATGAATATATCTAAATTTGTAGACAATTTCATGTAGAAACTTTTGTCAGAAGTAATCATAATGCTATTCCTACAGATATTCGCGATATGAGCAAAAACCCCAAAAAAGGTACCTTCAACCCCCCCTTACACCCTTAGCACAACCCCCACCCTTGAGGACTTTTAGTATGTTAATCTGGATACCGTAAAGTATAATTCTACCAATTTTCAAAACTACACGATTTATTTCCCCTGATTGCCGATATTTGGCTTAATTTGCCTTGGTTAAAAAAGTTTTTCTTTTTATGAGAGACTATACACACAGGCTGAAGTCGACCCTTATAATGTAAAGAATAAGATTTATAATATGCCAATTTACAACTTATTATTAAGTTATTTATTATTTAGTTAATGCAATTAACTATCCTTAATCCTTATCCTTAATCCTTCTATGGTCGGCAGCGCACTTGTAGCACTTATGGCGTTACTTGAGTTATAGGCGACGGTAGCCACCTACCATCAAGTGGACCGTCAGCCTGTCTGTCTGTCGACCTTAACATAAAAAAAAATGCAATTATAAAAGTATAACATTATAATTTGAAGTTGTGCAAAATATCGTATATATTGTTTTAAAATTAATGTATCTAACTATTGAAAAGACTGAAAAGACAAGTGTTCTCACACTAACTACGAGTATTTCCAACGTATAATTTATTATTGTGAAAATCGGTTAACAAATTTAATGAGAAACACGTACTGTACTGTTTTGTCTTTATTTATTAATTTAATATATATAAACTAGTGGATGCCCGCGACTTGGTCTGCGTTGAAAAATAAAATAACTCCTGACAAAATATGTAAAGCATACGAGTACATTAAATATGTAAGTATACGCCTGAAATTATACTTTTGTCAATGTTGGATCTTTCTTTCTATTATATACTTATTAGTAAAAGAATTTTTAAATCAATGAGTATTAGTTTCTAAGATTACCTCCTACATACAAACATACAAACAAACAAACTTTACCTCTTTATAATATTAGTATAGAAATGCAAAGATTCACTTTATAATATTAGTATAGAAAGAAATGCGAAGATCTTTGTAGAAATGTATAAACTATGCAACCACGATATGCGAGACATATAAAAGTTTTCTTTTGTTAAACTCTCTATTAAGTACTCGAAAATTTAAATTACAATTTTGAATTTAATTTAATTATTCGTACATATAAATCGCTGCGAATTCACCCTCTCAAATTACCTGACAGCTTCCAAATGTTCGCCACAAAGACCAGCCGTGTTTAGATGACGGGGTTGTATAGACCTACAGGTTGATGGAATATAAACAGCCCCAAGCAATGCCTCTAATAACAGACTGTGCCTGGCTGCAGACGTCGTCTTCATTATCACTTCAATAAGTGACTTTAATAAGACGCTGCCTTCGGCGTTTAGCGATTGGTTCCACTTTGTATCTCGAATAACTTAGATCAGTATCTCAATTAGTATTAAATGTTGGATTACGATTGGATCAACTTATTCATCAACTCAATTATAAACCATTAAAAGGATGAGGATGCAAATTGACACACAGATACATAACTGAACTAATATAACGACATATAGATACTCGTAGAAGCAAAAAACTTGTGTAGTTGCCAAATTGGCTAAATCTAAATATTATACATGTATACTTAAGAAACGTGTGTGTATTCACATCTGTGCTCTTCAGTAAGTATTCAAAATACCGAAGCCAATTAATTTACAATAACAATGGAATTAACCTGAAATATTATGGGATATATTTCACATGGGAAAACCTTTGAACGTAAATTAGGTTAACGACGTGAAAGTTAGTGAAACAAAATGTCAACAATTTTATAATAAATTAGTAGCAATAATTGAAAGTAATTATCAATTATTGATAAATAAATTTTGATTTATACTCAGTCAAAATTGTTCCAACTCAAAATTGTTACAATTTGGGTGACCTTGTTTTTGATCCTAGACCTGACTCCATTAACTGTAGGATTATACCTAAAACTGTGGTTGATTTCTTGGTTAAGAGAATATTCCATAGACGATGTAAAAACCAGTTACATTGAAGTACAATTTATATCCTAACTTTTTTTGAGTAGGTCTGGTGAAAGTTAAGCCTAATTTTGTATTTTGAATTCGACAATCAAGTTTAGATAATTAAAAAAAAACAATTGTAACCCTATAAGGAAAACTTAACTACATTTATTACTATACTCCGCAATGAAACATTTTATTGAATATAGTTTTTTACACATATTTTGTTTCAATTGATTTAAAAATATGTTTAAATCGGAATTAACCATTGTTTTTCTAATTATGAACTTATTCATATCACATTTAAATCGATTTAAAAATCTGCATTATTTACAGTGTTTTACATTTCTTTCGTGTAACATTTATTCTTAGTGAAGTTTTATTCAAAAGGCTAAAATTTGGTTTCACAATGCGAAAGTGGAACGGAATTGAAACGAAAGCCGTCGAAGCATCTGGCGTAGTGTCCCGCCCGCTACGTCTGAAATTCCAAGGCGGATCCGAATGCTCTCTCTGGCCCCTCCCCGCACCTCACCTCACCCCTTCAACACCTTCAGGGTTAGCTGGTAACCGCAGAATAAACGATTTCAATTGTTCAAGATCTAGTGAATAACCGTGAAATATATTCTGGTAACTACAAACGTCTTGGTTATTAACTCTGGTGAACGTGGTTTTGAGTGAGCAAAGCTTCGTAATTTTCCTTGAATCATAAAACTTTAAATTTAAGCAAATTGCTAGCGATATAGTGATGCTTAGGCACGACAGATGTTTGCTCCAAATGATTATGATGAAGGTGGAAGCGAAGAGACGCGCTGGGCGAAGAAGAAAGTCGTGGCTGAGAAATAGAGAGAGTGGCCTGGAATTGCCTCGGTCGAGCAGCTATTCCAGTTGGCTCTTGACAGAGAGAAAGAGAGAGAGAGAGAGAGCTAGTGATATAGTAAGTGGTGGTAGCCCATTTGTAGAAATTTAGAATTTCCACACCAAAGTTGTTGTAGATACAGAGTTTTCAACATTAATTCTTAATTTTTATTGCTAAGATGTTTAGATTTAGATGTTACGATTTAGATTTAGATAAGTATTTAAATGATTCATCTGGAACAATTTTTTTCTGATGAAAGTCAGGTACCCTATGTCCTTGACAACGTGTATGCAAAATTACATGATGATCGGTTGAGTAATTAAAACGTTAAAGCGTAACAAACAAACAAACCCACTTTGGCATTTATAATTCATATTAATTTTATAAATGTCTTAACTTCTCAACCGAAAATGAGGATGATAACTAGCTGTACGTCTGAATAACCGATGGAAGAAAGGAGAAGGTGAACTCATGCAGCTCCTGTAAGCAAACTCCGAAGTACATATTATTATAAAAGGCACTTGTAGCTATATTGGCATAAAACGTTTACAAACTGAAAAAAATTAAGTAAAATTACACTAGAGAAAAAAAAACATATTTTATTTTTCATTCATTGTACTAAAATAATGATTATTATCTATGAAAATACATCTTGTCTTTAGTAAGGCACGGGCTTTGTTTTGGAGGCATAATTGCTAGGTCAAAACTTCATTGTCTACATTCTAGACTAGAGAGTCTGACATCGCAAATACTTTAACTATAAAGGCTTGGGTAGATACCTATAGTTATAGTATATAAAGGCATTTGAAATTAAACAATGCATATTCAGTGGCACAGCATCTCAATATCCTGACTGTATCTAAAGAAAAAAGGTTTGTAGTTTTTGTTTGTAATGCTAATGAATAACTCAGTTTAAAGATTTTAAAAATTCTTTCACCTGCATTATCAGCGAATAATATAGGATTAATGGATTTGGATGAAATTTGGCATACATATAGTACATAATATAAAAAATGTTAAGTTTCTGTGGGATCAGATTATTAAAGATTGTGAAAAACACATAAAATAATATGTAAATTACCTTGAATACTTAATTACTTAACTAATTTAAGTTTAAGTTTAACTAATTTAAGTTTAATTTTAATTAATACTTAACATTTGTAATTACTTAACTAGCATTTGCCTGCTATTTCGTTCGAGTGACTCTGTAGCAGTAGTTTTGTTGTGAAGAGATCTACCCAGTCACGACCGTGAATGTAACGTATCATGAAGATCAAATGAGTATTTAAGCCGTGAAAGCATTCCAAACATGTTATTTGAGATTGTTTTATTATCGAAAAGAAATTTCTAACAAACCTTAAGTATCTACATTTACGTCTGCTCTTACTTCAGTACAATAGAGAATTCAAGACACCGAAACGTCACATTTATGACTTAATAAATAACGAGTATAAAAGTTATGTGAAAAAATATTTTACTCATGCACACTAGTGAACACTAGTGAACGAATTGTACGTGAAATACATAAATTGATAGGACAACCATTCAAATATGATATAAATTGTTGAATGCTGACTACACTGGTAACGTATTGGCGTCGATCCAAACTTTGCATGAAAAATAAACGACAAAGTAGTTCACAGTACACTTGGCTGAAATAAATATGTTGTCGTCAATAAGAAATAAGGAGCAAGGCTTGCTTTCCGGCCAACGCAGATTCGAAGTTAAAATGACGTAGGTACCAATTTCAATATTTTAGTTTTTTATTAAATTTTCATTTGCACGCTTTGAAACCAGTGTGCATTCTGCTACCGTAACGAACGCGTAATCTTAATTTTATATTCCATCTCGGCCTCTTTCAACTAAACGGATACCAGCATGACCATAAAGTGCAATTCGTTACTTATTGAAACAATGAATTTAAAAAAAGTTTTTGAAGAAAAACACTCGTGTTACAATCTCTTACGTCATTGTTTTAAGTTCGTGTGCATTGAAAGTTTTACTTTAAAACGTTGTTTGCTCAAACAATAGGAGTGAAGTAAACTGAACAATATTTTAACGAAGTTGGTGTATTCCTTGTTCAAGAATCTATGGTGTTATTTTACACCGGTCTGTTTACAAAGTCTGCTTTATTTTATTCAACACTATCGCAAGAAAACGTCTTATTCAACCTTGAGAAGTTTAAGAAGACAAGCATAAGATTGAATGTAGGCGACAAGCTAATTTTTAAATTCATTCATTTAAATTCATTTAGAGTCGAAATTCTAATTTTTAAAATTCAGAGACAGTGGTAGGGCCCAATTTCGAGCTGCCGAAATGACAGATAAATGCAGTGTGCCCTGGAACTACTTAAATATGCTAATTAATCATAAACTTTCATTATTCGTCATCATTCGATTAATGTGTGTTGTCAGTGATGACAGATGGCGCTAAAATGTGATCTCTGTCAATAGGCTTCGTCAGAAAACTAAGAAAGTTAGAAGCTCAGGTACAGTTCGAATTAGGAATGATTAGATCCGTAGACGAACAAAAGATACTGACATGAACCGGCAGATTAATAAGTTAAAGTAGCTGTGAGAAGGACACGTAGTACGAGAACCGACGGACGCTGGGACCGAAAGATTCTCGAGTGGAGGCTCCGGACCGGTAAGCGCAGCGTAGGACATCTACCGTGTGGGCCGGACGGTCCTTTTTAAAAATTATGGAACAGGACTACTATGTCTAGTAGTAGACGTCCTACGACTAAGACGATGATGATGAATCATAGAGAAAAGAGGATTAATACCAGCATGTGATACTCTAGGTAAGAAGAAAAGACTTTATTCCTATATTTATTTTAAATTAGCAATGAAGCTTTCGTCGAGGCATTTAAATTTTACTTAAAACCAGAGTGGACAACAAAGGGGATACTGAACAGCTCTCTAACAAACCATGAAAGAAGCTAATTGGGACGAGAGTTGGTAATTCAATTAGGAACAACTCGGAGAGGATGTAGGATGCATCCTTGCACACGTACACGTTCCTTCGATATTGGTACTTGTATGTCGTGTATACTAACAATAAGCTTAGAACATTGATTTGATACACAGAAACTGCAACCCTTAATTGGAATACCTACAGTTGAACTCTACAAACAAAGTGAATCTCTTATTTTTTAACGGAAATCCGTCTGGTGTTATTCGAATGTCTGTGTTTAATAAGTATAACGAAATATTTTAGGTTCAATTAGATGGAAATTCTGTCTCTATAATTAAATATAGCAGTCAGAAATAATCCATGAAATTGACTTCAAGTTTGCAGATTGAAAGAGACGTGCTGCTTTTTACTGACAAGAATATTTATAATATAGGATATATATTTTAATAATGAAAATGACTGGGCTTATTGACTATTTCAGTCGACTATTTTTATGTAAAAGAATACACTAAACAAAAAAATCATATTTATACATATTTCATACTAGCTGGTACCCGCGTTTTCGTCCGTGCTTGATTTTGTTAGGTGTTTAAAACATTTATTTTTATATATAAAACGTTTTATCAATTAAAATTTTACACAAAACATATTTTTTTACCTTTTATGACATTTTGTTTGTCTTTTAGTACACACTAAAAGATATGCGCCGAAAAAAGCGTTACCTAATGTTCATAATGTATATTAGAAAACTACAATTTCAGTCGTGTCCCCACTGTTGCCTATGCCTTGTTTACTAAAAATTCCTTTTCATTTTTAATTAAAATCTTATGTTTAATAAGTAGTGTCTCCTCTATAGTCTATTTCTACTTCAAGATTTCTAATTGTATATTTAAATAGTCCGTAATGCGCATTTTCTTCGTCAGCTCCTTGAACAATAGCAATACTACCGACGGAGTGAGTCTTCTGTTCATTTTAATTAAAAATGAATTCTCGCTTCCTTCCTCACCCTGTTAGCCGTTTTGCGAACGTTCCTACGTTCATGTCTCGATTTGCGTCAAAGTAGTTTTAATTTATTGATTTCTTATTTTATACAGATGTTAGAAGCATTTGCTTCAGTCAATCTTTATTTAAAAATTAAACTATGTAATGTTCGTTTTTATCAAAAGTTGGTCCGGGATCCCTGAGACAAACAACATCTGAAGCTTAAGGAGCTTAAGCAATTATTGTAATTATCCAATAAGTTAAGTTATTTACCGAAAACCGTCTCAAAATATTTGAGTGATTAGGTTTTAGTAAACATTCCGTGAAAAATTATCTGACTGATGCTGAAAATCGCGTCAAAGTACTTTGCGTGGGAGGCAAAGCAGCAGATGGGGAAAGCAACTTCAAATTATACTTATGTAATTATATAGATATAGATGAAAGATGCTATGACGATTACGAAAATTGGAAATAAAAAAAATAATGAAGAATAAATTCAAGGGTTTAAATTAGGGAAATAATATTTCACTCTAAATAGCCAATAACAAAAGACAATTAGGGTAAATAGTTCACGAATAGGTATTGTGGACGTTATTTGACGGTACAAACTAATCTATTTACCTATTTAAGCACCGTTAACAGATCAGTTAAATAGAACTAATGAAATGGCTGCGGTAATGACCTAAACCTAATTATGTTGACTTTCATTGCTGCGTCAATTAATATAATTTTGTGAATACTGGGTTTTCATTATGACTAGGGAATAAAGAATTAAGTTGAGTGTATAATATATGAAAATTTACATAAAAAAGTTTAATTAAGTACATATTTCCATCTATACTTATAAATATTATAAAAAGAGAAGATTTTTATGTTGGTAATGATTAAACTCAAAAATTACTGGACCGATTTAAAAAAAAAAATCACCATTACAAAGCTACGTTATCAGCGAATGACCATAGGCTATAAGTATTTTATAAAGTTATGCGGGCGAAGTCGAGTGCAACAGTTAGTAAGGATATAAAAAAAGAATTGGCACATCCTCTGTAGTTGTGTATAGTCCTTCAATGATTTTTATCCTCATTTTCTGCTTAAAGTAAAACACGACGGCAACTTTTTAGTTTTTGTGAAAATCTACTTCTATAAATACCGAAATCTTCAAAGCAATCTTAAGCTCATTAACAAATGTATACAGAAATTAAAGCGGAAATGAAAATGTATGCAAATCCGTGATAATTATTGGCAAGTTGAGTCTCGGTGAGCGTCCGTTATGAGCTTCTTGCCGTTACCGATTTCCAAAGTGCCATAACTCAACAAGTTACTTCACAAACTATTGCTACCAATCGGAAAGCAATGAATTTTCCACGGATGAGTCTTCTGTCATTGAAAACTAATTTCTTCTTGATTTATTACAGTTGCCAACTGGTTTCGTTACCGTCTCTTAGAGATTACATTGCAACTGCTTAGTTTCATAGACCGATTTGATGTATTATAGGTATAATTAATTTCGGTATGACCTAATCAATCTTCATCTAACTTCAAACAATGATATTATGTGATAAATGTTCATAGCCTTTATCTTAATAGTTTCTCTTTGAATGTATATTTACTTATCAATTAATCAATCAATCAATACTAATAATAAATTTGTAAGTGTAGGTATTGTATGTATGTATGTATGTTCCTCCATAACTCTTAAACGAATTAACTGATTTTCAAAAAAATTTGGTAGATAAACATTTAGACGTACAGGACACAGAATAAATTCATGTCGCTTCCAGCGTCTGTCTGTATGACGCTAACTCTGCCTAAACTCTTTTAATTATCCCTACTTATGTATCCATAGTGATAAGAAAAGACAAAAATATTTATAAATGCGTTTTCGTGCATAACAAATTACACGTACGAGCTTCTAAAGAAAGTTTATTTCTTTCTTTAGAAGAAACAGAAAGAAATGGCACCATTTCGTGAAAGACGAAAAAGCCAAGAGCAGATTTGTATCTACTTTAGTTAAGTACAGTACAAATAAATATAAGTATATATGAAAGTTAACTGTCTTAAACTTCTTCTTTAAACTTAACTAAGCTTAGAAGTTATGAGTGCAGCACTAATAAATATATATCTTAAAGTTAACTGTCTTAAAGTTCCTCTTTAATACTAAGAAGTTCTAAGAAGAAAAGTTAGTTTAAAAAAATAATTAAATGGAACCTTGTCGTTGACAAAACCATTTCTGATTTTGATCAGCTAAGCAATCTTCTCCTGGATTTGGGATGGATGCGAACAGTGGAGAGATAAAGGCTAATGATGATGAAGCATCTTCTAATATTCAGCACTGCTATCGAGATTAAAAATTCTCTAATATTACATGGCTTCTCAATGAACTTAAAAAACTCTCCAAGTAAGAAATGACTTAAATTACAAATCTTTTGTCCTCACAGATATTACAAAAGCTTTTTTTTTTACTTGAATTTATCCGAAAATAACTTCAATTCTTCTATTTTTGTAACATATTTCCATCAGCGCTGGATAAATTACATTGAAAAGATCGAGGAAAATAATACGACCTACGCAGTTTATATGACTTAGATAAATTGGTGCCTTTTCACAGACATCTGGATGAATGGTATGAACAGGAAAGAATTACCTACAGGTTAGTAATTTCTATATTATTTTACTAGCCGGCGCCCGCGACTTCGCCCGCGTTAAAAAAGAAAAAAAAGTAGCCTATCCTAGGAACATACACACACACACACACACCCACCCACACATACATACATACATACATACATACATACATACATACATACATACATACATACATACATACATACATACATACATACATACATACATACATACATACATACATACATACATACATACATACATACATACATACATACATACATACATACATACATACATACATACATACATACATACATACATACATACATACATACATACATACATACATACATACATACATACATACATACATACATACATACATACATACATACATACATACATACATACATACATACATACATACATACATACATACATACATACATACATACATACATACATACATACATACATACATACATACATACATACATACATACATACATACATACATACATACATACATACATACATACATACATACATACATACATACATACATACATACATACATACATACATACATACATACATACATACATACATACATACATACATACATACATACATACATACATACATACATACATACATACATACATACATACATACATACATACATACATACATACATACATACATACATACATACATACATACATACATACATACATACATACATACATACATACATACATACATACATACATACATACATACATTACATACATACATACATACATACATGTACCTACACATACAGATTTATTATTAGTATTGATAATGATTTCTTGTGGCCATTTCTTATTAAGGAAAAGGATAAACGTTATGAGCAGACCAAAAACAAGTGCGATTGGTATTAGCTTCATAAAATGTATATTAGATTTGCGTTATCTCAAGGAATTGGGTTCTGAACGCAGCGTAACGATCGAGCCACGGCTATAAAGAGTTGTTCACTATAGCCTGGAAAGGGTATTGATGATAATTCCTGTTTATATCCGATAGTTTAGAAGGAATAACAATAGTATACTTTATTGTGCAACATTAAACCGTACGTACGATTGTATTAGTTTTAGATTTTTCGATAACTTTCATTTTTCAAGTACCTAGTTTCTCATTTTAATTATAAACACAATTTTTTTAGGTTATCTCTAAAATGTTGTTTGGTTTAATATATGTTTCTGAGATATAAGTCTGCTGTTAAGGTAAAACAAAACTTTATAAGATTTAAAGAGACCTTGGCGATTTTTTTAAAAAATTTAAAATATTAAGATCTAGCTTGAAATATTTTGGAAACAAAAATATTGTTTTCATATTTATGAGGATTTTTTTTAAATTGTGTGAATATTTTTTTCGTGTACCTAAATACCAAAAGTCCGACTGAGATTTAATGTTACTTTGTTCCAAAATACTTTATTTTTATTCTTAGGGAAGTTGGACATGCTAACGTACCTCAGAGTTACTTTAGAAAGGAAGATACGGGAACAGGAAATTCGTGGGTCAACCTTTTTATTACACAACCTTTTGCGTTTGATTTTCCTTATGTACGTTTTACAAATGTATTAAGTAAATTCTACGAGTAAGACTGAAATTCATTAAATTCAAAACCAAAAATTAAATATAATTAAAGATAATTATTGTTATAACTTATGTATTTATTGGCTGGTGCCCGCGACTTTGTCTGGGTTGAAAAATAAAAAAGTAACCTTTAACAAAAAATATAATATGAGCACTTGTCTTTTTTATTGCTATTAAACTTTTACCAGGCGTTTTTAATATTTTTCGATTTATCTATAGTACATGATACATTATATTAAATAACATTATAAGATACAGAGCTTACTTACACTAAGTCGGTAAGCTCTGTATCTTATTTAGAGAGTACGTATTTTAAGAAGAACAGTCTTTGCCGACCATGCAATAAAACTAAAAAACGTATCTTGCTGTGTTGTGAAACGTACAACTGCCAATATTTACAACTTTACTCGAAGACCAATACATTGCCAACCGTCGTACCAGTTTCGCTCATTCATTCATTATTCAATGATATTTGTAATGGACCGAATACTTTAGAGTTAAGTAGGAGTAACTGTTTTGCTAACAATGGTTGGATTTTTTACTTTCTAAATTGCCAGATGTCTGAAGTATTTATTTTACTGAAGAAATTTACTGGAGAAAAAGCTCCCCCAATGGCTAATCGAATAATGTTTTCACAACCTTATTGAATATTTTAACAACTTTGTTTTAAATTGTTATCTAATCAATTACCTTTATGGTCAACTTTTATGGTGATTTTATCAACATTAGACATCTTTATTTCTATAATAATTATAATGTTGATAGGTAATTGATTATATAACAATTTATTACAAAGTTGTTGAATAGGTGCTTTCATAGATACAAACTAAAATAATTGAGACTTGTTTTTATATGAGATTTCACAACATTTTGTAGTGGAATAATTGCGTTTCGAGACTTGGTATTTTACATTTTATGTTTTTGATGGGATATGTATTTAATCCGAATGGAACTGCAGACCACAACTTGTTAAAATAGAAATTGGCCTATGTTATTTAAAGAAAAATAAGTTTCGAAAGCTCAAGTGTGGTTTTTAGAATAGTTTTGTTAATTTCAGACTTACTTCCCTAGAAAAGGCAAATATTAGGTCGCGGTTGACAAGAATCTACAATCTACATGTTTCAACATTGTTTCTGACTGTATTGAAAGATTTATAAAAATATTGCACACACAGAGGTTGTCTTAACATCGAAGGAGGCTGATACAGGTGATTTATTTTCATCGAAAAGTTCGCATTAATGTCATGGCTAGGTAATTTATCTTGGCGTAATTCGCGTAAAACGCTTATTGGCTGTCGTGGCCTACATCGCAGATAACATGATTTATATCCTCCCACTAATTATTTTTATAGATACGAGCTCTTTTCTGATATTAAGCTGCATCAGTTTCGTTTGACTCATCATTTTAAAAGTATTTCAAAATATTGGTACGTACTCGACTTTTTCTAATTTTTTTTTATGTTCTATCTATAACTTTTATTGTACATCCATTTCAACCGCAGTACGTCCTCCACCCTCCTAAAAAAACACGTCCACTACTGGTAGGACATACAAGGTTCAATCTAGTCATAACTCTCTTAAATAATAAAAGTATACTGCTCTTTCCCCTGTCTCCCCTAGCTCGTTATTTTTTTGTCTATTTAAGGTTTTTTAAGTATCCAACAACTATTAGACCGTCAGCCTACCTGCTGACATTTATATAAACAAATATTAATAAATTTTACAATTAACAGTTAATAAAATGTGGTTAACAAAAGGTAACATTATCAAAGCTCTCTATAACATTAACCACTATGATTAAATCCACATTGAGGTATATATTGATGAGCGGAATTTCTGGTACCTAACAATTATGCGCTCCCGTACCGCAATGCAGTTTGTGTCATTTTATGTAGTAACAGCTGAGAGCGACCACATTACTTCGCATTATTAACACTGTGTTTAATTAAAGAAAAATACTCCCTATATTTTTGGTCGAAATAAAAAATGTCAAGTTCCTAGAGGACAAAATCGCAAGTAATTTTCGAGATGTTGTTTCACAATTCTCTGTTGAGAACAATAAGATGAATGAAACAAATATTCTTTTTTCTTCATTGTGTTTTTTTTTTCTACAAAATGTGAATCTGTCATTCTTTTCGCAATACCATATTACTTGTAAATCTTAGCTTCATCTGTACCTCTACCATGAGTTTGAGGGATAATCGTATCTTGTCCACATTTATGCATTTGCATTATAATTCGGATGTAGTCACCTATGCCAAATGAAATCCTCAATAGCTTGAATCTTATATTCACTGTTAGTATTTACAATAATTACATTTCAAATTTAGCTTATATACATAGCAAAAGCCCGGTTGAAAAACTATAACACAATAATCAATTACAAATTTTGATAACCCCTTTTATACACGCACTTGACAAGATAGTTTATTCTTTTTCTTATTTTCAAATATTTTCTCGATTTTTTTCAAATCTTCTATGCCACCGTTTTTCGGAGAGGTTGTATAACTATTCAGTATCGCCACAAGTTTATAATGACCGCGCTCGCTAGCGATATCAATTGACAATTTTCCATATATGTAAATGTTTTACGCTCGAATGCGGTCATTATAAACTCGTGGTAGAGGTACTGTATAGCAGTACTGGCTTAGAAGCCGTATATAAAAGAAAGATCTAATGTAAGGCGAAACTACGTTTTTAAGCTCATAATCTATGGCATGAACTTTTTTAATTTTTTCAAGCTTTCTAGATGTGAGTCGAATCGAAGTAGCGAAGTAACCGAAATTAAGGTCTGCAACTGTGTATTTTAGCTTCTCAGTTCTGGTTTAAGAGGAAGTAGGTCAACATAACTAAAATTAAGAGAAACATTAGACGATTTACTGCGGAAAGTTTGCTTCAAACTTTCAAACTTCAAAGTCACAAATATTTTATTATAGAAATATTTTATTTTATTTATACACAATAAAAGCGTTTATGTTTTATAGTGGCATTCAGTCATTAAGATGCACCGTCTTAGGGCGGTAAGTATTTTAGAGATCACCATTAAATAGCAGCACAAGTGCTGTCATGTCAGTAAGGGGTCACTATCTCTATCCCTAAACTATACGCCCTTCTCCCCTAACACTTATTCATTTTTATTCTATCATTCTCACCCTCACCCTTTATTTTGTCATTGTCGTCGTGATCATCGTCATATTGATTATATATACGTTTTGGCATTTCTTTCAAATTTTTATCACCCTTACGGCTTTGCTTAGGCCGCTTGCAATCAAGTTGACCGTCAGCCTGCATAAGAAAGCATAAATACATTATAAAAGGAACTAAAATGATTAAATAAATGACTTTTAAGGATAAAGGAATAAGAAGAGAGGGTACGAAAACTCTGAGATCAGTTCAAAAATAGTGAGAGTAATCTCCGCGTTGTGAGGTAACAAGAAGTCTTTAATAAAACCTCGTGTACAAGAAAACTTGTTACGCTAAAGTAATAGTGCTCATGAGTTAAATAGGCAACGTTAGCGTACCGCGTCGTGCACACAGCGCTATGTAAATAGCATCACAATCACGTTACAATGTTGTCTAGAGAAATGCAATCTTTAACCACAGCATTTGTTTGTAAAAGTCAACACTTCGCGTCATCTTTTTAAAAAATAGAACATTTTTTTATGTTAAACAAGACAGACAGGAAAGTGCGCTCCCAACCATAGAAGGATTAAGAATATTTCATAACAGAAATTTTATTGTTTCGTAAATTAAGTATTGTAACAGTAATTTATTAAATAAATATGTTTAAAAAAAAACTTTCAATCGCTAGTCTATTTTCACCAGAGTTTCGGATAAAATATTCAGTATCCTGAGAAGAAACCCCTAAAGAAACTCAGGATATCATTGTATTTTTTTAATGTTGAGGTCAGCAGACAGGCTGACGGTCCACTTGATAACGCCTATAAAACGAGAAACGCCGCAGTCTCCCCTGTTTTACCCTCTTTCCATAAGTGAGAACCGTATTAAAATCGCCTTTCTTGAGTTCTTGCGAGACTAATACACAGCAATTGATTTAAATATATATAAAAAAAAGACTAGCGACCCTCCTCCTGTCCTTGTTTGTTAGAATCTTATATGTATACACAGCTGTATCAAAATCATATAAAAACCCTATCGAAATCCGTTAGGAGGTTTCGCAGCGACTTTATTCTATAATATAATATACAGATATAAATATACAGTACTTATTTGTTTTCTTTTCCAACAATAGCTTTTAAATATATTTTGAAAGCGACATAATATTTCTTTTCTGATTATCTCTTAGGAGACGTTCGGAGGATTATTTGCATAAATTTGTCACGAGCAATAAACAACGTGGGATTTATGTCACTGAAAAACGCCTCTTTCTAAGTTTTATTGTTTCCCTTTATTTGGACTGATGCCAAATACGTCATCCAAATTTGCGTACAAAATAGGGCCCTTTGATTCACGATCTTATTTTCCTTCATAATAAAACAATTTCTCTGTGTCGAAAGATTTGAATGTGTTCACACACGCCTGTGCCGAAGACGCGACGCGACGTGCCATCACATACCTACTTGCTGTGTTGTGTATACGTCGCCTATATTGTTTCTCCGATATCCAAATTGAATATATTTTTCCTGTGTCATGTCAAATTTTGAAAAATTACTTTGAATATTTCAAATATTTGCAAATTGGGAGCTGCGTTGTGACGAAACAAACAGTCTTATACCTACTAGCGCCCCGCTCCCGGCTTTGTCCACAAAAAAAAATTAAATAGGATTTCTCTCCAAAAGTTCCATGACAAATTAACTAATGGTTTAATTATAAATTAATGGTTTTTCACCGTCAGTTAGATAATTAATTAATGCCGAAGATGATTCAATAATACACATAAAGGTTTGTCGAAATGTAACAAAAGACGAATATCCCACACCAATATTTATTGCTCAGTCGTCTCATCAGCAAACAATACAACATTGCAACATTTCCATGCGATGAATTCGAATTGTCGATATGCTCCGCCTAGTAGAAATATTTAGGGCTGCGTTCACTTTCAATTTTAAATTCAATTTCACTCATAATTTGAACGCAAAGAGAAAATAGTATACTGTGAAGTTAATGGGGATACTCCCAAAGCAATAAAATAATATCTTAAAAAAATAAAAAACAACATAATATCAGTGAAAGCATAATACATAATACCAAGTTGTTGCTGCCCTTTGTTGATCTATTTCCAAAACGTCTTCTTCGGAAAAATGTCTTCTAGTCGGCAAATTAAATTCATAATTTAATATATTCTAAATAAAATTTAGTATAACGTAAGGGTCCAAAATTTGAATGAATAACACACTCTTTTCTTTTCTTTAAGCGGTCTTTCCTCTTATTAAGGGGGTAACTATATTACATTAATACAACTCCTGTTGATTTACATAGTTCATATAGAACAGTACTTGATATACTCGTAAGTATGAAGTACTGCTCCTACAAATATCTTAACCTGTATAAGCGAAATACTATCAGCTACGTACAGCGCTGGACAACTAAAAAAGCAAGTGGCAATTTGCCGAAGAGTAGCTGAGACAGTCGGCGTACAATGCTGAACTCAGCGAAACAGTGCTGAACTCAGCGAAACAGTGCTGAACTCAGCGAAACAGTGCTGAACTCAGCGAAACAGTGCTGAACTCAGCGAAACTGTGCTGAACTCAGCGAAACAGTGCTGAACTCAGCGAAACAGTGCTGAACTCAGCGAAACAGTGCTGAACTCAGCGAAACGGTGCTGATCGCCGCTGAATAGACGCGGTTTGTTGAAATGCGAACGTATACAGCTACTTCCAAGTCTTGCGATCACCCGATCAGCAGCTTAACAGGAATCTAAGTGTTTTGAAGTCTCTAGTTTTTTCAATAGCCCACAGGTTTTCTTTTTGACCGGGTTGACGGGAATTCGAATATGTGTCTTCATACAAAGAAACAAACAAAAAAGTATTGCGCCACAGAAAGAAATAATGGAAAATGATATCACCTTCTAATGGAAGATTTAATGGGATATGATATCACCATTTAAATGAATATTTAATGGAAAATTGCATCACCTTTAAATGGAAGATTTAATGGAAAATTGTATAACCCTAGACGGTCTATAATATAAAAGGTGGACAGGTGACATAGTAAAGGTTGCAGACAAACTTTGGATGTATGGAAATTCATGGATGTAAGTTAAAGACAATGTTGAAAGTGATGATTGCGTGCCTATATTTACATAGCATCAAAATCTGATCCAATTTCACAATGACAAAAATAAACACAGAAAAACGTTTTTGATATTTTATTTTAAAAGCACGATGTAAAGCCTTTTTAAATTTATTTAAAAAAGAAATCGAACCATGACCAAGTTCATTAGTGAACTCATTGGTATGGACGTCGAGGAAAGCTATTGGTGTAATTTTCTGTTGACGAAATACATTTTGTTGATCCACAAACCGCATTGATTGCTGAACCAAATTTAAATTTGTTTGCATTGGCTACGTTTACAGTTTTATTTTTCGAGCAAATAAACAAAAATAAACAAAAATAAATAATTAAATATTTGTACAATTTAAAACTAGCCTTAATTATCTGCATTAAGTATTCGTCAAAATTGGATTATGTAAATATGCATATCTATACATATTATGGTCCCACACGCACGTATTCTTGGATAGATAATTGTTATAGAAAATAAACTAGCTTTTATGCTTCAAATTTTATGGCTAATAATAATTTGCCAACCCTAAGGTAACCGCAGAGTGGTATTGCGTGGCGAGCAATTAACTTTTCAGGTGGTTCTATCTGCGAGGCAGGGAATAGAGCAATACATCGTAGTTCTCAATCAATGTTGTTGATGGTATACATTTCCCCTCGAATGGAAGCGCTCTTGGAAGTTCTAAAGTGGACGTGGTTCATCGATCCAATAATCTAATTTTAATAATAAAGGTATCTACTTGCTATTCGATTGTTGCGGATATTACGTTGTCATGTTTATGTGCTTTTTTTTTAGATTCTAACATTTTTAAAGCAGTGAATAGTTCACTGCATAATCAATCGTATAATACTGCTTATTATATTCATTTATAAAAAAAAAACTAGCTGGTGCCCGCGACTTCGCCCGCGTTGAAAATTATATACTAAAACCTTCCTCGAGAACCACTCTATCCATTGGTGAAAACAGCGTGAAAATCGGTGCAGTAGTTTTTGAGTTTATCGCGAACAGACAGACAGACGCGGCGGAGGGACTTTAATTTACTCGTATAATATGTAAGGAAAGGATAACAAAAGAGGTAAGTAAGGAAACTAAGTAAAAAATGTAATCCTTACAATGAAAACACTCGTTTTCCAGCTGGAAGCTGGAAGGCACAACTAGTTATTAAATACATTTTCATAGTGTATCGAACTAAGGCTGATATCAAGGACGTCTTGAAAAAGATAACAAAAATTAAATAAAACATAAAACAATTTCTTCTGATTTAATCAATGAATAAAACAACAATCTGTTGAGGGCATATAATGAACAATTTAAATATGCATTTATTAATTTATCAGCGTAGCAATTTATGGGTAAATATAATATATAAAATAATAAATATTTAAACATTCATTATTACAAAAATCGAAGCTAAAATATACAAATTATTTACACTTGCGTGAGTTTGCACGCTTAATTATGTTTTGCAAAACAAACTTTGTCGATTTTATGATATGAAACTTTATGCATAATTAATCAAAACTAGTGTAAAAGTATATTTTACATCAGTTTTTGTTTTTTTTTCATGGTTGTATAAATTGAACTCTGATTTTGAGAGTCCGAATGTTTGTTACCAATATTGGGACAAACCTGGTTGTATAGAATAAAGTCGCTTCGCGCCGTTTATACCTCTGTATGTACGCTTAGATCTTTTAGGCGCTACGCCCACGGCGGCGTAGACGGGGCGTGAGGCGTATACACAGTCAACTTCACTTACCAAGAAATCACTTACCAGTTTCGTTTAATTGTTGCGCTATTGCACCCCATTTGTGGTCCTGTTTGTTTCTATTGCTATAGTCGGAACGTGTCTGGTCATAATGACACGGGTTACATCAAACAAGTTCGATGATTTTTATATTTAGATCTAGATCGTCTGACATTTTACTTTTATTTAATAAATACACGACCACGTCTAAACACAGCCCCAAACAAAATGCCGCGCCCGTTCGGCGACGCTTCGCGCCCCTTCGGCGACGCTTCGCGCCCGCGCCGCGACTCTTCGCGCCTCGCCTCGCCTCGCCGCCGCCTCTCCAGTATGTGGGCGCACAACCATTGATTTCTATAGGAAAGCTAGAGGCGGCGCGCCGCTTATGCGCCCGTTCCTCGACGCGACGCGACACGACTCTTGTGTGGGCTTCGCGCCTTAGACTACGCAACGGATTTTGGTGCAGTTTTCACTAATAAAAAGAGCGTTAAATGGGGAAGGTTTTTATATATAATTTGCAAAAAAATTTGAACGAGCGGATTGCTAGTTTACTTATATAATAGAGTTTGTATGGAAGCCTAAGAAGTGCATGTACCTACTTATGTAAGTTTTAATGTAGATAAACAATTATTTAAAATTTAAGTGTAATAGTTGTCAGACAGGCTGACAGTCCCCTTGATAGGAGGCTACCATCGATTATAACACAAACAATGCTACAGGTGACCATAGAAGGATTCAACATTAGGGATGGAATCAATAGGAAAATGAACTATACTCACTCACTCACCAAACACAAAATCAGACCAGTAGTTATTTCATGGTGGTTTTCTGTTTAAAATTTCCTAAGGGAAATATTTATTGAAGAACAATTTTCAAAATAAATTAACATATAATTGTAACACCATGAAGTTGCAAATGTAAAAGCAAGATACAAGATTCGCAGTACTAAAGAAAGCCACGTATATAATATATGGTGGTACGTGGAAGTGTTGGCAACAAAGTTTGTATTCAAGTAGGTAGAATGTCTCATGTCACCTCAGGCAGATCAACTCTTGTTAGTAAACTAAACTATTAGATATCTAGTTGTCAGCGTGAAAGGAAACCGACGACAAGAAATGTTCTAGTTAACAACATCTGACAACTACAGTTTCTGTTCCTATTCCTACATCGGAACAGATTTCCGTGACGGCTCAGTTATGATTATTTCAAAGTTTATTTAAAATAAATCACTGAATAATGAAGTACTTAAGTAGTTTTATTAATATTACTAGCTGGTGCCCGTGACTTCGTCCACGTTGAAAAAGAAAAAAGTAGCCTATCCTGTGTCCTGTACGTCTAAATGTTTATCTATCAAGTTTCATGAAAATCAGTTGATTCGTTTAAGAGTTATCGAGGAACACACATACTTACATACATACATACAGAAAAAAATTCTAAAAATGGTCAATTTAGTTTCAGTATCATGTATAGAGCCTATAAACACGATATCTCTAAAAACAAAGTAACTTACTCCATGACCGACCCTTACAGATTTATTATTAGTATTGATAAATGCGAGTTTGTGAAGATGCATGTATGGATGAATCTTTGTTACTCTCACGCATAAACGTGTCAACGGATTTGGATGAAATTTTGCATAGATATAGTTTATTACCTGGATTAACAGATATAATACTTTTAATCCTAGGAAATTGTTAGGTTCCTTTGAGATTTGCCAAAACCGTCATCTATATCGTCGAATATCGTCTAAAATATAACAAATGGGAGCCACTGTCGCCGTGTCGATAAAGATATCGGGCGTTATAGTACTGGTATGTTTTTTCAGGTGACATATTTTTTATATTCTAACGCGGACGAAGTCGCAGGCACCAAATTGTATTTTATAATAGGTTTGGAGAGCTCTTTGGTCGAGTGATTTAATTTTAAGGTTCTGTCTTAAAGTTCTGTCTAACGAGAGGTCCCGAGTTCGATATCAGGCAGGGCGAACTTTTGAAATCAATTTTTCTTAGTTGACTCTGGTCCCGATTTCGCAAATAGTAGCAGACCATACTGCGTTTAGCAGTCATTTGGGCCGTGAAATAGCAGCATGTGTGCTTATGTGTTTCTGTGAGTGAGTGCCAGAAATCTTTTCCCTATTCCTTCCTTATCCCTTACCCTTAGTATGGCAGGCCCTTAGTAGGCGACGGTAGCCACCTACCACCAATTGGACCGTCAGCCTGTCAGACACCCTAACATAGAATAAACAACGGAAGCATTTTTTTTATTACGAGTACTTCACTCACACAAACAAATTAACGTAACTGAAATCATAAAAGTAAGCAAAAGTGTTTTAGATTATTATCGACTTTGATATTAAATCATGATGAAATTATTGAACGGATTTAGATGAAACTCAACTAACATATTATACGATTTCACAATTTGACTAATTAAATAATATTCATGCAATTTGCTCTGAAATTACGTAAATATGTTATGGGCGTCTTTAAATATGTGCGGCGTGAAGTTATGAGAAATAATTAATTAAATACATGATTTCATGATATTATGTTTTGATTTGACATTGATTAATTTGTAGGGGCATTACCTTGCTAACTGGACAAAATTTAATTGTATTGTTACGAAGACACACTTCGTTACTACACATAGAAGGTTCTCGAAATCCTGAGAGTAGTCCATGGAAAAGTTCCACAACACACGTTCGCCACGACCTAAAAGAGTAGCTGTAAGTGTCAAAGCAAACTGTTCCTTATGGTTGCGACATAAGGTTCACATTCCACTAACAACAATAGCCTTCCAGAAAAGTTCAACAGACTTGTTTACGACTTTTAAGTTACTAGTAATTTCGAAAACCATCTGGGTTCTCTGCGCGAGTATAAATACGGGTGCCATCGCTCGAGTGGGACAGTTCTGCGACAACTAGCGATACGATAACAACTCTTGGAAGCATTTACGAAGATATTAGCGACAGTGCATTAGTGACACGTTAAGTGAATTATTGACGACTATTGGCAAGTTTTACGGTTTAATTGGAGAAGCTCTATTATATTGGAAATCATCTTGGTCTGCGAAAATAAATCGTGTTTACACCCCTAAACGGCATTTTAACTTACCCCGCGCGTAACAGTATAAATACTTTGTATAGATTTCATTTTACTTTAGTTTTTATTTATTAAGGTAGTTTTTATGTTTTTATTAGGTACCTAGTTTTTAAGAAATAATGTTTTTTTGTATAAAATATGAAATTTATTATTAAAATCGATTAATTATAAAGACGTAGTACCTTCTATCTCTTTATGAATCAGAGAGAAATCCGAAGTAAGGGGTAGTATGAAAATTATTTCACATTAAAATCCAACCGGTGACTGACTTTGTTGCCCTGGGGCTCGGGGACATTGTTCGTATAACGACGTCCCTGTAGGATTATTGCTTGCAGTGCACATCTGAAAGTTACACGTGACTGCCGATATCTAGGTTCCTACTACATTTTATATAGTGCATTGATCAATGCTTCTTTGTAGCGCTTAACACTCGTAGTAGGTACAGTGACGCTTTTAACTGCCAATATCTAGGGTCCTACTAAGTGCACTGATCATTGCTTCTTTATAGAATTTTATATCATTGCTTTTTATTTCTTTTTTTTTTTTTTCTTTTTTTTCTTTTTTTTTTTTTAATAATGCAGTGACGCTTTTAAATAGCATTTTGTATGCTGAGCTGCGAGTGTGACCATAATTTAAGTGAAAATATGTTTTTAACGCTTGACTTCATTATAGCAGACGCTGGTTCGAATCATGGTTTGTTTTAATAATTTTTGATTTCATGTTGGGATAGTGGGATAGAGATTGTTGTAAATACTCTTAATGAGAAAGAAAATATCATGACATGCTGATAGTCTTCATCTTAATGCTCAGAACGTAAACACTAAGCTGAACTTTGAATGAGAATTATAATGTGTATTTTGTATTAGGGCAATTAGTAAAGCAACCAAGCAGAAGCTATTATAAAAACAAATGACAAGCGGCTAAGCCAACATGTCACATGGGTCGTGGTAATATTCAAATTAAAATAATCTGTGTTACACAGAGTACTATTGTAGTCATATTAAAATAAAGCCTGAATTTTTTCTAAATGCTTATTTTATGAGGAAAACACTATTATAAATCTTAAGTACCTAACTCCTTTTAATTAATAATTTGCATTAGAATAATCTTGCATTACTTACTTATACTTACTTATAGCGACTACAAAATTACACGCACATTCAATATAAATTTTTAATATTATTATTATTCACTTATTTATTTAATTTTCTTAATTTTAAATTTTTTACAATATACATTTATATAAATACAAAAAAAAAAACAATATATATTATAAAAAACTTAAAACTAGACATCCGCTAGTAGCGGGGCTAGGCCCAAGCTACCGGTGGTTAGGGCTGCAGAGTGAGGAACCTCCTGACAATTCGTGCCGTGTCCAGAAGTACCGCCTTCTGTATCTGACCCTTGATCCAGCCATCTAGCGAGAGACTCTTAAGATGTTGGTCGAGACTCTTCGCTATAAGACCGTTCGCCGATACGACTATCGGGACAATGATTGTCGAATCGACATCCCACATGGCGGTCACCTCGTGAGCCAAGTCTATGTACTTGGTAAGTTTGTCTTTCTCGGCTTTCACGAGGTTTTCGTCATGTGGGACAGTAATGTCAACAAGCATCGTCCGGCGTTGGGATCGGTCAATAACCACGATGTCAGGCTTATTGGCGACAATAGTCCTGTCCGTGATTATGGAGCGATCCCAATAGAGCGTGGCATGACCATTTTCAAGGACGGGCGCAGGCACATATTTGTAATACGGTACTTCAAATTCAACAAGGTGATATTGAAGAGCAAGTTGTTGGTGAATAATTCTGGCTACTTGGTTATGTCTGTGCAAATACTCGCCGTTAGCAAGATGAGAACAACCGGAAATAATATGTCTCAATGATTCTCCTGGACGGTGGCATGCTCGACAAATGTCGGCCGTACCGTCTTTGAGAATATATTTCCGGTAGTTTCTCGTCTTGATAACTTCATCTGCAATTGCACAGACAAAACCCTCGGTTTCCCCAAATAGGTCACCAAAACGTAGCCAGTTTATTGAAGCGAGCAGGTCTACATCGAGTCCGTTGAGGGCTCGATAGAACCGCCCGTGCAATTCCTTGCTCTTCCATACCTCCCTGCGATTCTCAGCACTCAATATTACTGGTTTGCGCCAGTTCTCGTGAGATAAGCATAAAGGAGTGAAGTGTTTGTCAACTGTCACAACATCATGATGTATCCCGCACTCGTTGTTAAGGAAATATTCCCTGAGACTGCATATTTCTCGGTTATGAAGGTCCTTGGCATTCAGAAAGCCTCGGCCCCCCAATTTCCGAGGAATATACAGTCTCATAACAGACGAGCGCGGGTGTAACATCCGGTATGTGGTGAGCAGTTGACGAACCCCTCTGTCCAAGGCATCTAGTTCAGTCTGCGTCCATCTTAGTATGCCAAAGGAGTAGGTTAACAAGGGCATAACCCAGCTGTTGAAGGCGCGCACCTTATTACCACCCGACAAAAGACTCTTAAGTACTTTTTTCAGGCGACAAAAGAAGCGCTCCTTCACCCTCTGTTTCATGTCCCTGTCAACGATACCCAATGACTGTGACATACCAAGATACTTGTAGGTTTCGATTTCAGAGAGAGATTTAAAGGTCACTTCAGTAAGTTGTAAATAAGAAGAATTTACAACCTTGCCCCGCTGTACATGCATGACCGCACACTTATCTACACCAAACTCCATCTTTATAGAGTTGCTAAAAGTTTCTGTTATTTTCAGCAACTCTAACAGATCTTGGCGTTTGGATGCGAATAGTTTGAGATCATCCATGTACAGTAGGTGAGAAATGACCTCTCCCCCTCTCCGTAATCGATAGCCTAGTGTTGAATCCTTCAGCAATGTGCTGAGAGGATTCAAGGCTAGGCAAAACCATAGTGGACTCAGGCTGTCGCCTTGAAAGATGCCTCGCTTTATGCTTATTTCGTCTTGCAGACCAGAGGCGCTCTGTAGACTGCCTGGTTGATGAAGGACAGTGGTCCATTGCTCCATGCATATGCTTAAGAAGGATCTTAGAGTTGAATCAATTTTATACAACTCCAAAATCCTTCTCAACCACGAATGGGGCATCGAATCAAAGGCCTTCTTATAGTCAATCCAAGCTGTCGACAGAGCCCCTCTGTTCCGCCTGACATTTTGACAAATGGTCATGTCTATGAGGAGGAGCTCCTTAGTACCACGGGACCCAACTCTACATCCATTCTGAGCTGGGGCCAAAATATTATTTGCAACTATGTGCGAATTAATTTTTGTTCTCAGAATGGATGTGAGTAATTTGTACAATGTTGGTAGACATGTGATGGGTCTATAGTTTTTGGCTTCCATGGTACTACCGGATTTGTGGAGCAGGAAGGTGATGCCAGTTGTTAACAGACTAGGTAGGGCACCGACATCAAGGGCTTTTTGAAATTGCATTGCCAAACATTCGTATGAGCATCGAAACCATTTAATCCAGAAGTTGTGCAATCCGTCCGGTCCAGGACTTTTCCAGTTCTGGGCCGTACGAACAGCACAACTAACATCATCGGGGCTTATGGTAACAGCCCCCATGGGTTCGATGGATTCACACGTCTGCTTGACAATGTTTATCCAATCGCCCTCCGTGTGTTCGTCGGAAACCGACCAGATGTCGCGCCAAAAGTTGACCATAGCGTTTGCATCTGGAAGATTTCCAGCTTCCACACGGTTATCGGTTCCCTCCCATTGTCTGTATACTTTCCTTTGATCACTTTGGAAGAGGCGATTCTGACGAAATCTATCCACGCGTTCTTTATAGCGGCGTATTCTGTTTGCCCACGCATAGACTCTCTGCTTCAAGAAATCAATACGTTCCGTGACACAGGCCATGTACTCTTTAGGTCTAATGTTAGTTCCTACAAAAGCCTGAGTCACGAAACGCATGATTCGAGGTCGTTTATTACCGTTCTTGAAGCAGAGCAACTTTGCAATGAGAGTCCTAAACGTACTGATACGCTTCTCGATACGAATCTGCCATGTAGGGATGCTTGAGACATCCCTCTGTGTGTGAGCAGTGTCTAAAAATCTCACCTGGGCAATGCGACATACAGTAATGGCCCCACAGTATAGTATCGAGAGCGTATCAGTTAGGTCTTTGCTGTCCTGTATATACGGGGACAACAAAGCGTTTACGGCTCCCATTATAGCAAAGTTACGTCTATTCGCAGGCAAACGTGGTAAACGCGGTTTATACTCGCTTGTGGAACGATATCTCAAAATCGTCTCCTCCAAAGCCCTCCTCAATTGCTCATTAACCTGGGTACTTACGAACTCGTTCGCACCAACTTCCTCACCGTCAACAGAGTCTATAAGGGTCATCGGTTGTGGTGGTGGAACCGGTCTCAACGCCGCAATGGGTAAGACCTGTGACGGTTCAGTTGTCGTGCGAACAGGTAGTGAGTCCAGGCGCAGCCTATCAAGTGCAGACTGGTCCAACAGTTGACACCGTTGGATAGCTCGCACCTGATCCGACAGTCGTTGGGCGGTGACGGTGATGGCTGGTTCAAGGGTCTGAAACAAAGACAGCATCCTAGCACGATATTATTATTATTATTATTTTTCTTACTTACACTAATTAGTGTGTACTCACTTATGGAAGAATCCAGCGTCTAAGATACAGGCTCGGGCTAGTTTAGACGCTGGTACTCAACATAATTGAACTGTATGTTTATAACGATGATTTGTGAATAAATTATTATTATTATTATTTAAAAAAAAAATATGACCTTCTGTAAAGGTATAGTTACGGCCGTCAAGCAGGCTTTCCAGGTTGTGGTTTTAAATTGTAGGATAAAATACTCAAAGGGTTATTCAGAAGTAATCAAAGGATTGCACAAACAATCCTTGAATAAACGAAACATACAAACGAGAGAGGGTTCCGATGTCTAAGAAACGAGTATCCGGCTAATGACCCGAAACGCAGCAAATCTGTTTGACCTCATGAAACAGCGTCAAATCACGGCGAGCAATCCCTTGAGGGACCCGCCACTACAGAGATAAACGACACGTTTGGTACACACACAAGCTCGCGTCACTTTACGAGAAGACAGCATTTTATTTTTGACGAGTCACCCTGTTCGTGACATTAACGTAATGGGATCGAGTGTGTTCACTGCATGAGATGTGAAAAAAATGTTCCCTTGGCGCCGAAAGTATCGGTGCTGTTAAAAAAAATGGCACTTGAGAGAGAAAAAGTTACGAGCATCAATAAAGCTTATACGTGTACAACGTGGGCCTTAAAATATGGAAAAATATGGAAAAACAATATCTACCGGGGATCATTAACATGAAAAAATATAAACTATTTTCAATAAAAACCGCTGCATCGTTAGAGTGTGCGATATTCAAAGAGAAATACAGCATAATGTCGGAGGTGCATTGTGTCCGGGTGGAACGCTTCGTATAAAAATAAATGATTTTTATGATATCTCCAATAAGCGGAAGTCCGTCGCATCCGCTTACTTCAAGTCTTAAAAGTGGTTACACAATAGCTTGTGTTATGGCGCACATTTTAAAAATACATCTCTAACATTGGAAATTTGTGGAGATGTCTATCTTTATACCCTTACATAGTATAAAATGAAGTCGCTTTCCGAGTCTGCCTGTCTGTATATCTGTAAACCCCTCATAAAGCAGGCAACGGATTTTAATGCTGTTTTCACCATCAGTTAGATAACTTTTGCGGAACGTTTATATAATATATGATATCAAAATCAGTTTCGTGATTTAGGATAACTTAGTTAACGTAAAATTGTCCTACTTTGCTCCAAAAAAAGGGAATTATGAATATTGTTCACACTATTAATTATGAAATATACTCAGATGTATTAATTTAAAAAATAATAATATGTTATCTAACATATTTTTGAAGTTAAATAAACGTAATGAAGTATTTCATATTATATATAAAACTATGAATAAAGAGCAAAATTACCCATGGTCATGGGTAACTTTGCTCCTGGGTATATTTCACAAACAATCTCCATTGTAGAAACTTTTTGAGCAAAGTTATGCTTTCCTTATTCAAACTATGCTCCCGTGAAATTACGCCTTACCTTTTTTAAGGTCTTGCATTACAGCTGCACCTGACTTATGAAAAAAATTGAAAAATTTGACAGTTCAGTGTTGCCACTTATAAGTAAGATGTTCCGGGTGCGTTCACAGTTAAATGAAATGTTGCACCGATTTGGACATATTAAGCAATAAAACATTTAAAAGAATTGGAGCATAATTAACCCTATATAGGAGCAAAGTAAGAACATTTTACCGATACGGATTATACAGACAAACAGACATTGTTTTATACTGTATAGAGATTTCAAAACTTACAAATTATACCATCTCATATTATACGTATAGATAAAGCTATATAATTTAGAGGTCTTGAGACGCAACCACATTACTCGCGTATATGGTTGTGGTTTGAGGATTACAACTATACATACAGTGTACATGTGTAAGTATTATAATAAATTCAAGCTATACGCACCTGCCATGTCATTATGACTTCTGGCTACCTCTTACTTATTAGTTAAAGGCCTCTTTCACCAACCACAAGTAAAGTGTTGATTAGTTACTTTTAGAAATAATTTTATGTTTTATTAAATTATTCACTCGGTTTATTGCATCCTTCGATAGGCGATTTTTTTTTATTATTTTCTTTTTAATGTTTGGGACTTACCGTACAAACAAAGGTAAATCAGCTCAATTATCCTTGGTGACCGGTGACTTTAAATGAAGGTTAGCCTACTTGACAGATGGTGAAAGAGGCCCTTAGTCTCCGCACAAATAAAAACTATAGACATAATTTTGTGGAACAATATTGACACCGGTTTTATAAGCTTGTGTGCTTAGATCAGTTATATCAGGTGACGCAGACGCTGCTAATATAAGCTACTCTAATAAGCGTCTCTGCTGTTTTATTTTGTCTTAATTGTGAACCGTTCTTCATAAATATTAGAAGGAATTGTCAAAACTAAATGCAATGTACATAGGCACCTACAGTAGTGTCTTTGAACTTTATATGAGCTTTTATTTCGTACTAGCTGGCGCCCGCGACTTCGTCCGCGTTGAAAAAGAAAATGTAGCCTATCTTGTGTCCCGTACGTCTAAATGTTTATCTACCAAGTTTCATGAAAATCAGTTGATTCGTTTAAGAGTTATGGAGGAACATACATACAGAAAAAAATTCTAAAAATTGTCAATTTAGTTTCAGTATCATGTATAGAGCCTATAAACACGATATCTCTGAAAACAAAGTAAATTACTCCATGACCGACCCTTACAGATTTATTATTAGTATTGATAAAAGAACAAAATTAATACAAAAAATGAACGTGTAGAATAACAAGTCCCAACTTATACGTGGTTGTGTTATTTAGTCGCTTCCGATATTGAAGCTCCAATCCGAGTCTGCAAGATTGATGGTTCACCGCAAGACGGCTTCAAACGAAATGCCTGAGTAAATGCGAATGTAATGTCGCTAAGTTACAACTCTTGTGTAACAAAACACGGGTTTTACTTTATAAAATAAAACATGAATAATTTTTACTAATGTTATTATAGGTTACTAGATCAGTAGTGTGATCCAATATTATTTTTATGTTTTTTATATTTGCAGCACCTATGGCGTTGCTTGTTGCTTGTGTTACAGGTGACGGTAGCGACCTACCATCAAGTGGATCGTCAGCCTGTCTGTCGACCTTAACATTAAAAAATATATTCTGCACTAGTGCAAAATTTTATTCAGATCCGGTAGGCCGTTTTTGCGTGAAATAGTAACAAATATTCATCAACATTTGCAAACTTTTAATAAGTAAAAGTTAAAAAAAAAATGACAGGATATATTTTTAAAATGTCCTACAAATAATTTAAAATAACTTACAAAATTAAACCATGGAATTTATCTTCTTATTGAATGTTATATTTAAGATAACATTTTTTTAAACCTGTTTTTCTTTATTTAAAATGATATATGTAAATGGATTTATAAATTAATATAAGAAATATATCGTAATATTGCTATAATTTATCATCTATTATAGCTACTTGTGTGATGGGATTAAAGTAAAAGGCCTACGCATACAAGTTTATAAAGCCGGCTTTATTTTGTTGTCCCCAAATTCTGCCTATAGTTCTTATTTGGCCTGAGATTGAGTATGTTATGTATCAAGGATTAAATACTGTTACGTCACACTTTGCTATTATTCTAACTGTAGATTTTAGTCATAATTTCATTTTTACGTAGGTAATAACACATTAAGTACCCAGCATTGTTAGAATAGCGTCGAAACAAAGTACAAAAATATAAGTTGCGAATGTTATTTTGGATTAAAATAATAAGAGAATGAAAGCGTACGTTAACATAAAGCTTTCAGTTAGACTGGGAGATTCCTTTTATAAAGAGCGAGCTAAGTACTCATGTCTATGTGCAGGTATATTTGGTACCTATATACAATTTAGTAGCTGTCATTTTATATACCAGGTTGAATCAAAAAGTTATTAGAATTTCTTAGAAATTTGCTGCTTGTCAGGCATTTTTTTTCAGGCAGAAGTTGTTTACGACACATATTTCGTATATTTCATAATAAAACGTCTTTACGAAATCGTTTTACACAAGAATTAATAATATCGAAATATTCAGTGTGAAAAAAGTCAATGACGTATTTCAAAATTTAGAACTATATGAAAACTTTTTGATTCACTCCGTATACTTTGTATACGTTGTATACAAATACGATGTATATATTTTTTAAATAAAAATGTTTTATTATGTTATGAGTTATGGAGATGCACAAATTTTTGTAGTGACCGGGCACACTGCTTTTCGCATTCATAAAAATATGAACTCAAACTAATGGTGCTTGTGTGTTTCAGAGATCGAGTAAATGAGGACAATACATATTCTCCTATCCTCTTCTTATACCATACGGTATTGCTTTTATTATTATTGCAATTCAGCGAGGAAATGCTGCCAGCATCCTCGGCACCACGCCACGGGCGCCCAATTTTTTAGATATTTTTTAGGCTTATTTAGTTTTAATTTTTAGATTTTAATTTAGTTTAGTTTTATTTAGTTTAGTTTAATAATTGTATTTTTATATTAAAGTTAATTTTATTAAATTGTTAATAACAATGTTATAAATAATGTTTGTAATTTATATGTAAATAACACTAAATTTGGATATTATATTCACATAATAAAAATAAATATTAGGTTTCTATAATAACACATTTTTCATATAGGAACCTGACTTCAAAAATGAGTATATTAAATATAATCTCGGCGCGAAGCTGTGTTCTATGTTAGATGATTGCTATCATGAATGTTGTATAGTTACGGGAAGCGTGCACCATACGGTCCAATATTCATATAATAATCTTCTTATTCCAAATGTTCCTTCATTTCTTTGCTCCACGATTTTCTTTCGTAATATTGGGAATATGAAGCCGTTTATTGTGTTCTACTTTTATCTATGAGGCTTACCTATATGTTATTTTAACTAAGTAAGTGTAAAAGAATACCATACATGTGAAAGTTAAACAAGGCCACAGTAGACAGTGAGAAAGTTAAATTTTTATTATGAAGATACTCTTAAGATGTTAAAAAAATAATCAATATTATAGTAATTTGGGTTAAATTGAAATAGCTCATTAGTTTTACAACTGAATTGTAATTTTAGAAGAATGTACTTTCTCGGGTAAATACTTTTAAAAGCATCATACAGTCCATTACTCAACATACTTAACTCTATATTATATTGCTTATTGCAATTTAAAAAAAATGTCTACATTTTTTACCAGCTTGAACTGTATCCAGAGTTACAAAGTGTGATGCGATTTTTTCCCTCGTATATTTGCTCTCGTATTTTTCGCCACCATTTTGAAAGTGTCTGGCGCAACGAAATAAAATAAGAGCGATGTGTAATGGCACCGCAACTAAAAATATGAGCGCGGCTACAGAATAAAAGTTATGCATAAAAGTTGGGGGATGTAACACTGTGCAGAGTCTCGGCTGTCGTTTTCGTGCCCGCCGTGAAAAGTTTCGCATCAACACTTCAATCTCAACTTCTGACACAGCTTCGCGTTTCAAAGCTTTGAGTTTAAATGATTCTGTTTTGACGATGTTGCAGACATGATCTGATTGAGATAAGATTACATTTAGTAAAGCAATGCTTGGCTCCGTACGTCAGACTGCTTGTTTTCAACTCATTTCCCCCTATGTTTTGTCGATTAATATGTAAAGTAAAATAATATAAGTAGATTAGGCTATTTTAATTACAAGAGACTTAAAATTATGTTGTATATTTATTATTTTTTTAATAGAAGAGAAGAAGAGAAGGAAAAAGAAAAGAGAAATGGGGAGAAGAGAAGAGAAGTTTACTTACCACTTAGAAAAGATCAGAAGAGGTGGCGACAATCTGGAAAAGCTGGTCGTTTTAGGCTTACGAGGCCGATTGTCAACTAATCTAAACTAATCTACCACCGGTTCGGAACGCTACGGAGAACGAGCTACGAGTTACGAGCTACATGTTACGAGCTACAAGCTACGAGCTACGAGCTACGTGCTACGAGCTACAAGCTACGAGCTACGAGCTACGAGCTACGAGCTACGAGCTACGAGCTACGAGCTACGAGCTACGAGCTACGAGCTACGAGCTACGAGCTACGAGCTACGAGCTACGAGCTACGAGCTACGAGCTACGAGCTACGAGCTACGAGCTACGAGCTACGAGCTACGAGCTACGAGCTACGAGCTACAAGCTACAAGCTACGGAGCTACGAAACTACGGAAAAGAAACTGGCAAGGTGATTTTATTCAAATATTTCAAAATTCAATTGATAATCTTTAATTATCAAAAAATATTTAAAATTGAATATTCATTCAATGTTAAGCCATTGTAAACAATAGCAATTAATTTCTACAAATTTTTGTCACCAAGATAAATTTTTGCTACACTAAAGTAGGCCTTAGTATATTTTTTAAGTTAAGGTCGGTAGACAGGTTGGCGACCACTTGACGACGGTAATCGCCCTAAAACACAAGCAACGCTCTACAGGTACTGCCGAATACCGGTAGCGCATTTGTCCCTTATGGGATTGCGGATGGATAATAAATTGGGTTCTGATTTACTTACTCATTTACCGTTGCCAATGGCCCATATGTTATTATTTCACGATGGTCTTCTGTAAGGGGGTGGTTACTGCCGCCAATGACTGCGAAACGCAGTATACCTTGCCACTACTAATTGTACACAATTAATCAAAATTGTCTTTTATAAATTATTTCAATTTAATAAACGGTAATTGCTGTGGATTTAGTAACTTATGACAAAACATAAAACAAACTAAACCTGAGTGAGCCGTAACACAAACTGACAGGGCAAAAAACTGCATAGTATATTACATAATTTTACAAACATTTAAGGAAAGTAAGTTGGTTTCACGTGCAACTACTTTCATCGTAGCAGTCAATGGAAAAGTTTACAAAAAGGTGTTAATTAAGTCGTAATAAAAAAAGGGAATGTGAAATATTATGAGAGAAATAAAAGAATATGTGGTACAACAACAATTACTACATTTTTTAAGGTAATTTTTTTTAACGTTTCTAGTTCTAGGTTCAATAGTAAGTTTTGTTTTTTATTTAGTATAGATTATTTGTAAATATATATGAAGGATTGTAACTGTTAAATAGATAAAAATATTAGTTACATTAAAAGTTGAACATTAAGAACTCATTATATATAAAAAAAAAATTACTACGTTAATACATTACTACATGTACAATTACATGGAAGTAAGAATCCAAAAGAAGAAACTGTTTGTTCTTTTTTAATAAAGCAATAGCTTTTCTGTTTCTTCAGCAAATCTTTCATCTTTCAGTATTTAGTACCTTGCTAACTCAATCCGAGGGATAACTGTTACGGATAAGACGTCTTTTGTGCAGTTGTTATTCTGATAGAACATTTAATCTTGTGAATTTTTACTTGTGAGGAAACAAATGGCATTTTCTTTTGAATGAAAATTCTTAAAATATATTTTTTAGTTTTTTTCTTGTTCCTTTCTTTATTATTGTTCTTCTCACATAGAAGTGCTATAATGATTCTTTTATTTTCATTATAAGCACACGAGTTTCCTTGCCGTATGTAGAAACTAGACTGGTCAAGTATGTTTCCTACACAGCATGCAGTGGTATAAATGGTTACATCGTCATGTCATTACTGACAATGAAACTACATATTTTAACAAAATGTGCAAAAACTGTTTATTTTTGTTGAAATAAACATCAACAATTTCTATTAAGAAAATTGTAAGCTAATAAGTAAAAATGAACTTTTTCCCCAGCAACCTCTACGAATACTGAAAGAAATGAGAAATAATTAGTTATAACTCTTAGTAGCAGTTCTTGGTAGCAAAAAGCTAAGGCTTGTAGAATATGAAAATGAACTTTTTAAGACTAAAAGTTCAATAAAAATAATTACCAATAGCAACAAAGGATGTCTTGGAATGGGATGTTTCTAAGAAATACTCGTATCCAACAAACATCCATCTATTTCTAAGAATTTAAGTAAATTTGATTATCAAACTTATGAAACTGCTTTCCAGTTTTATGGGACAATGTAAATATTAGATTACATTTTATGTATAATTTGCTGTGGCACACGAGTTCACCCGAGTAAATAAAATAAAGCCTATGTTATTCGCTGATAACGTAGATAATAACTTATGATTAAGAGTTGGTGCTTGGAATTTATATTTCTTGTACTATTTTACTTTACTGTGATTACATCGCAAAATTAATAGTTAAAATAGAAGAGCTTATAAACTGTTTTCTATTTTCATCGGTTCGTTCCTTATAAACCGATGAAAATTTTGAAATACTGATACTGATAATTAATGAAAATACTGATGTTTATAAAGACCAATGGATAGACATAATAACATATTATGTGATTCTTAACTATTTATTCTGTGTGGGAGAGCCAATTTGTTACTATGATGATTTTAAGTGACTCGTAAAACATTTTGTTTTATTTTTTTTACTTTCGTTTAAACGAGACATATATAGTGTGATTAAATTTATCTTAATTGACTTTTTATTTACTTATTTGCTTAAACTTAACAAAATATTCTGCTGTGAAAACTTTTGGTTGTCGAATGGCTACAAAAAGATTTTGATGTATTTGTGTTGTCGCTAGTAAGAGCTCACTTCGGCGACGAAGTATGTGTCGCAAGTTACAATCAAGCATTTCTTATCGCTTGTCGCTCGACGGGCGGTCCAAATGCACACTAGTATTTTTCCGCGTGATTTCGTTGGCAACAAATGGAGTGCGAAAATAGAAAGTTTTCTAATAATACATATCTAAGCATACATTGGAATCAAATAACCCAACAATTTTTTTTAAACATTTTGAAATATAGATAGCGACAAGAGGCTCTCCTTCTGATCAGACGCATTGATCAAAGAGGTTTTTTAAAACCTTTTTTTTTCGATGCTGCAAAATCATCATTCTCACCTGATTCTCAGCTGAAGGACGTCCAATATAATTGACGGAGTTGCGGAACAGTGTTCGTCCGATCTCGTAACTTCGCTTATAGCGGACGCGGAGGACGCCAAGAGGTTTAGTTGGTAGGTCTAACCCACTACCATCTCGGGGCGGGAGTCCGACATAACTGTCTGTCCCCAGGCCGGTGGGATTTCTCTTGTAAAAAAAAAGACGTCCAATATACTAATATTGAGTGAATATCAAAAAAATTGTACGTAACACAAAAGAAACACAATGGAATATTAACATTTCTGTAACACAAAGGAATATAAAGGTGCATTATACCAACAGTGTATTTGCTTACGGACATTATTTTATCTTTTACATTTTGTATTTTAATTGACTTGAATAAATGTATTTTATACAAATCAACATTCGACATGACGCAAAACTATAAAGTTTAACACATTATGTAGAATAGTTAAGGTAGTTAGGTATTTAAAAAATAAACAAAAATAAAATGGTTTAAAAATCTTATTTATATCATCAGTAATTAAAAATCTTAAAGAAAACAATCCAAAATGCAACATTTTGCAAGTAAAAACAGTAGCAGTTTCTCCGGATTTTCTTGACTCAACTTTTGTCGATATCGTCATTCTCTCTGCTCCAGAAAGCACAAATTGTAATTATGGTTCTATCACGTAAATACACCAATAGAGATAATTATATAATTTTTCACATTAAAAACGGAAAAGAAAATGCCAAAATAGATTTTTTAAACATAAATGAAAAAGTATATATTTAGTTAGGTAATGTAAACTGGTCTAAGTCTATTGATGTTTTTATATTTTTCGTTTTAGTTCGGTAAGTTTTTGAAGTTCATATTTCTTATATAAAAAAATTCTTTTTCTTTTTTATATTTAAGGCTTTTTAGTGCAGAGTCTATACATGGGCAATTTCGTACTGTGCTCCTCATGGTGTTTTTCTTTACAGTAAGTAAGAGCGATAAGTTAACGAAAAAATATGCAATCGAATGGCAAAAACAGCTTTCAAATCGGATCAGTAGTTCTTTATAAAATCGCGAAGATACATACAAACGAGAACCAACTTTTTTTTAGTCGGTTTAAAATAAAAACAACATTACAAAATTATCATGAATTAATGGATCACAATGAATTTTTATTCATATAAATTTAATATGTTGAATGTAGAAATATACAACGTAAATATATTCAGACTACAACGAACATTTTAAAACGAAAAAATGTGTCACACGAAAGAAACATAATGGAATATAAAAATTGCCAATGTGTATGCACCCTCTTTTTGTGTGGCGTCACCCAATGGAAGCAAAATATAACCTATCAAAACAAGAAACCACGCGCTACAAACAAAGTAAAAAGATTTTCACATTTCTTGTCTATCACACGATTTACTTATTACAAATAGTATCATAAGATAATATATCTGTAGTAAAATCATTAAACTTACCTGAGATATTGCGTAACACAAGTAAATATTTTACAATGCAACAAAACGGTAACCTCACAAAGCAAAGCAATACAGCAAAAGTAAGGTGGCTGACGTTTTGTTTTGTGAGGTTGAGTGGTAAATCGAGTGTTTCCGGATGTAAAAAAATACGGATGCGTTCCGAAAGTGTATAACAAGACACATAATATCGTCACACAACGGTCGTCACACAATGTAATGAAATATGGAGACATCAGTTTTACTTCAGTTTTCTTATTTATTTACAACGTTTCTAAAGAAATAAAAAGGTTTCTTATGCACAGTGATCGTTTTCCAAGTACAAATTATAAAAAAAAAACTGTGTTTGATGGATTATGAAAAAGTTATTATTTTTTTCTTTTAAAAGTACCACGGGAGACACTACTTTTTTGTATGACAAAAAAAAACTTCACTTCATTAGATTTGGTTTTTATTGTATTCCTTTGGACTAATTCAGTTGATCTGGTATTTATATACCAAAGAATGAATATTGAAGCGCCTTTTTAAAAAATACGACTTATTTATTCACCATAGGATTTTTTTACACCCGTATTAATATGGGGACATTGAGCTTTTTCAAAATGTACAATTTTTTTGATATCGCCTCTATTATACAACACCTTTTTATAATACTGCTGTATGTACACCACTTGTTAATTTTACTTAATAATAATTGTACGCCCTTATTAATGGCACAATAATTATTTGATTATGGATTTAATTGTACTTAAATTTTACGCAATTACATATTTTTTCCTTTCTTTAAGAAAACTTTTACTGACAGTAATGAGAGTAAGAAGCAAGAAACAAGCGCATAATTTTTTAAGAAAAATATTTCCTATTCATATAATATCACACTCTTTCACAAATGAAACATTTCTATGACCATCAATTCGATATTGTGGGTAACTCAAGATATAGTGTATAATGAAACATATACTATGTCGTGACGTATACGTCATTTCGTTCCCGGTCAGCCGCGGCGACGTCAATTCAGTACCACGCAGCCTCTCACGGAGGTAACATCGAGTAACGTAACCAACGCTCGTCCATCCGTATACTATACTGCGTTGAACGTGTGCTGTGTAGTGACCACTTAGTTTTTCATATTGGTGATAAACTTATGATTGCCTGGTAGCGGATTTGGACTGTCGATTATGTTTTAAAAATGTAAGTCAATTTGAGTTTTTGAATTTTATTTTCCGTGATGAAAATGTGACACCCAATATATATTATTATATTATATAATAAAATATATAATTAATATTAATAAATAAATACATATATAGTGTAAATACATTATGTAATATGATAAATATTATTAGGTAAATATTACTATTATAACTACTATTATTGTGTAGTGTAAAAAAAATTAAAAATAATTTAGTTCAATATCAAAGAATAAATAATAATTTTGACTTATATAATTATTAATTTATATTTTTTTTATTGCAAATTCAAAAACAATATAAACCTGTATGTTTCTATTTAGATGAATTTAATATATTTACGCTTATAAATTACTTCATAAATTAATAGCATTTTGTTTGTTCCAATTTTATTATTTATAATTTAATTTTCCTATTGCCACATTTTTTTTTTATAAAAACTTGTTGTTTTTGTAAGATTTAAGAATCATCTCAAAAAAAAAAAAACAGAATATTTTGTATGTTTTAATTTTATCACAAATGAAAATATTATTAATTTTCCTATGTAGAAAAAAAGAGACTATTCCGACATACTTAAACCTAAAGTAATAATCCTTCATCTCTGAGAATTGTCTTGAACAAGGAGTAATATTGTATTATTATCTTGATAAATGACTCGATACGGCCTGCGAAAATAATATTCTTCACAACTCCGTCCAAGAAATATGAGAGAAATTATTTCTTTTCCCTCTCATTGGATTAATTTTGTTTATATTATACTTACATTTAGGACACGTCCGAGATGTTTGAATACGTACCCTCTAAATAGAAAATTAAATGGCCGCCTCTCAACGTTGTCGTTCGTTCAAAGAAAGGTTTTAGATTGATAAATGACTTGAATGAGGAGAATAATTGACTTGAATACAAAAATCTAAGTATTTTTAAATTTGAATTTATCAAGATTTATATTATTATATTCGTATAATTTAACTGTATAATGATTGATTGATTGATTGGATGTATTGATGTTAGTTACTATTTCACGAAAAAACGGTTCAAAGGGATTGGGATGAGATAGTTTATAACCTAGATTAACGTTGAGCGAGTCTTTTATTTTTAAGAAATTTTGATCTCTTGTTCTCACGGTTATATAAACATAGCTAGAAAACCTATGTGTTCCGAGACTCCGATGTATCTAACCTAACAATCGCAAGCTGTGTTCTTATTTTGTATTTTTAGACCATTATTAATAGAGATACTGATTAATATATACTTATAATTATGCTGATTACTGATATTATATTATATATATAAATAATTACTGATAAGTTTAAAGTACTTTAGATCAGCCAATATTTCATTGTGTCCCGAAGATTGCGTTCCAAAGTTGTTTTCGACAATTGACCTCCTTTTTTCCCAAATTGTGGGAAAATACAAGTCAATACAATATATCCCGTCTATTCGTCTTTCCATAATAATAACGGTCTCCGAAATCCATGGTTTTTCTTATTCCGGTCGATAAAATATTAATACATTTATTTAGCCAGAAATGGCACCTAATAAGACATTTTTAAAAGACATTTTTTTACCGACTTACCTGACGTTTTATTAATGATATCCGATAAAAGCTCCTAATCATAAAAGGATCAACCTTCTCAACGAAGTGTCGTTAGGAATTTCAAAATGATTTGAAGACTTGTAAAAATATGGTAATTTTTCAAGGTTTTCAAAGCGGCTCTTTTGGTAAAGAATTTTTCAAAGATGGCTCTGGTGATGTGCCCATTGCGTTTCATAGTCATATTATGGCTGCACTAACCAGCCGCGAAATAACAGTGACTCTTATGTTTCTTATGTTACGGTTAGTAACTCGTGCCGGAGTCCATTTCCCTGTCCCTTCCTATTCCTTAATCTTTAATATTACAAGATACTCGTACACAAGTCTGTGTATCACTATCTGTGGCGTTGATTGTGTTAATAGGCGACTGTTGCCATCTACCACCAAGTGGGCCATCAGCCTGTTTGACGACTTTCACATAAAAAATTGAACTAAATAAGAGCAAAGGACATTTCTTTATGTTAAGCTCGACAGTCAAGCTGACGGACCACTTGATGGTAGGCGGTTACCGACGCCTATAACACAAGTAACGCCACAGGTTCTGCTAGTGCGCTGCCAACCATAGTACCATTCACCAGAATACAACGGCACACATGCTATTATTTCACGGTATTCAGTATTTTACTGCTGTTGCGTTGGCTTGTGTTATAGGCGACGGTAGCCACCTACCATCAAGTGTACCGTCAGCCTGTCTGTCGACCTTAACATAAAGAAAAAACTATAAGATTTGCTTTTTAGACATGATATTTAGGCATTTTGTTTCATAGACGAATTGAAATTTAGACATTCCGACATTCCAATTTTGTTTTAATTTTGTTAAAATTAAGTGAATTGTGCTATTTTATATTTTAATGATGACAAAAAGATTAGTATCCTGAGTTTCTTTCGGGGTTTCTTCTCAGGATCGTCATCTTGGCCTTTTGGTAAATTTAAATTTATAACGACTATCATAAGAGTTTATTGTAGAAACCTAATTGATAAATAAATATTTTGATTTGATTTGATAAATAATTGGTTCTGTTTACCTTTATCACGGAAGACAAAACAATTTGTTGTGATTTTGTGTACTCATTCCGAACACAAACTAAGTTGTTTTGGACTTTGTCACTGAGTACATAGCAACATAGTAATTGATCATAACAAACATAAATTCTGCACATTGTTGTAAAGTTTGAAACAAACTGTTCATCGGCATATCTAATTTTATTATTACTTGAATTTGATAGACAGTAAATATTATGTGTATTATAAAGGGAAAATTTCATGTAGATAATCGAATTACGTTGCCTTGCTTGGTGTTGATGTTACACGATATTTCCTAAGAAATTTGTTTAGTTATTTTCGGAAGAGCCAATCTTCTGGTTTGTTAGATTACGTTACCTACTGTGGTAGCTCATTTGGGTATTAAGCGCGGCTGCCACTACAGCGGATTAATCATGGCCTGGTCAAGCTTGCAACTCTGCCTGAGTCTATTAGTGTCGACCATAAAGGTATAAAAGGACAAGCCATATACTAGGCCCCACCAAAGTGTTGTGCAAATTAAAGTATGTTGTCCAACGATCGTGTACGGACACAAACGGGATTCTATTGTAAATGACATCTGCGGACATCTGGAGTTTTCAGAGGACCTAACGAGGCCATATTAAAATTGCATTTTCATCACTCTTGCTTACTCTCTATGGTGTCAACACACACGGTCAGTTAAAACTGATCAATGTACTGACGTACATCCAAAAAGTGACCACTAGTGTGAAATCTAGTTGAAATCATTAACTGACGGCATTTTTCGGGCGCAACGTAAATCCGTTTTATTTCGATTGTTTTAACTGATCGCTAAACTGATTTAAACATCACACGAGGAACATGAAGAAGGTTTTTTAAGAATTTTTTTTTACAAAAAATAATAATACATCCTTGAGAAGTCGGGAGCGGATCGCTAGTTTTTGTATAATATAAAAATTAATAAGAGTTTAAAATTTAATGAAACACAAACGTTGTAGTGTCTTATGTCTATTTTTTTGGAATTCTGTTTTAGAATGGGAATTAAGTCATTATATAGTCTAACTGAGTCGTGTTTCAATTAACAATTGACTGGGCAACCTAACCTCTCCGCACTGACCAATTTTCGACGTAGGTACGTGTAGATGTACTTTGTATGCCATGAATACTCGTACTGGTTCAAATTTGCAATTAAACGTGTGCTTTTGAATTTAGTTTAGTTTAGTTATCGCAGTCATTTTGGGCAACCCGTCTAGCGGCAGTAACCACCCCCTAATACCACCGTGTGCTGTTGTGTTTCGGTGGGTGAGTAAGGGATGCCAGAGCCCATTACCCCATCCCTTCTTTATCCCTTATCCTTAATCCTTCTATGGTCGGCAGCGCATTTGCAACACATATGGCGTTGCTTGTTGCGTTAAAATATTTGACTTCCTCTTTGAAATTTCATATCTTAATATAGAGTAATCTATACTTTTATTCATAAATCTAAACTTAATTCACATTATTAATTGACCTAAAATATCGTGAGAAACGGTTCCGGTTAATAATGTTGAGCAAAATTTAAACAATATTATCTAATAGATATGTTAAATTAAGTTACTTGTAAACGCGCATACATTAGAAGAATTATGAAAATAAATATAATTAAGTAGAAGACTGTTTTTTAATTTTTTTTTCGAATAATTTTTAAATTTTAATTTTTTTTTTCGAATAATTTAAATAAACCTCAAAGGTTTTTAAAGTTTCAATGGACTGAGTCGTAACAGAAACAATAATCATATTCTGAAATATTCGAATCGCAAATTGTGCGGAAGTTTGATTCAAATGTGTTTTCAGCTATATTATTGTTCCATTAACACTCACTCCGCATACATACGTGATTGTTGTTTTTGGATTCCTACATATTTACCTTTGGGAGGAAATAAAAATTTCCTCTTCTCCATAGGCATTCAGCTTAAAATATGCGCTGTAGATAAATATACCAATATGTATTTACATATTACAACAATGGAAAATCGTTACAATGGACCTTTCTAACAATAGAACATTCGCTATTTCGTTATTTCAAGTGTTCAGTAGTAGTTTACTCAGTCGAAATAATATGTTTATTTTTATATGTATATAATTATGTATAAAAAAGTCGTGTTTGACCGACTTTTGTGAAATTTGATATATTGAATTTGTCTGCTCGAAAAAGCAGAAAAAGGCATCGGAAATATTCATAGAAAATACCTTTTCTATGAAATTTGTTTTTAATTTGAGGCAGTACGAAGTTCGCCGAATCAGCTAGTCGTAAAAGGAAAGTCGCATTAGTCATAACTCGTTCCGACTGGGCCGATTTTTATAATTTTTGATTTGTTGAATTTGCTTAATACGCTTAATAAAAGTATACGCATTCAAGACAGAATAATTTCACTGATACCGTCTGCTTATTTTTTTATTCAGAAAAGTATTTTAAATATACTTTTACGCTTAATAAAAACAAATTGTAGCTCATATTTTGCACACCCGAATAGACATTCCTCACTGTCCGTAACATGAAATCTGCGTAGGTGTAGGTATCGCAAAAATATCCTTCAATTCGGATACGTGCCCACGTTTATGACAAAAAAATCTTTTCAAATTAAAATCTGTGGTGAGACGTCTATATGAAATTCTTTACCGGGCTTAGCGAGATATATTTTTGTACCAACGTTTACTTAATATTAGCCCACTCGGTAAGCACTCCATACACTTTTGGCGTCACAAAATTCGATAAGCTTTTATGAAACATATTTCGGCTTTACGCTATGAAGAACTCATTCTTTTGACATGCTTTGTCGTACTCCTTTGAATCGAACACAATGTTTGATCTAAAATATTTTCTATTTCAGTAAAAATATTAAACTTGTTGATATTCACCAAAACTTTGCCAAAGTAATTCTTTTACTTTCTTCTCAGGAAAGTTTCTGTAATAGAAAAACAGTGAGAAAGTTCATTAAAGGTAAGGGAAAGTTAGTTAGTCTTATTTGTGGGTTTGAGCAATCAATTGTAATCTTTGAACAAGTTTTTCAATCTATACTTTTTAACTTTGTTAGTTGGTCTTTGCATTACCTATTCAACGACACTAAAGTACCTATATTAGGTCGGGTTTAAATTTTTTTTAATGATACCATTGAATTTCTAAGTAAAAATTGAATTACTTTTAAGCTAAAAATGTCCTTAATTAATTAATAAATAACATTATAACAATACAAAGTAGCAAATAACTAATTGTTTTGAACAGTTGAGTAAATTTGTTAAATAAATACCGCAACAGTTTTCCACGAACGGATTTCAATGAAAGTTCAAATGTAAAATGAGTTCAAGTAATTGATTCACACTTTTCCGAACTTGGATAACCCAATAACCGAGTCCATCCCGATCCAGTTGATATTCGAAAGGCTATCTTCAACTTTGTTGATGCGATTTGCTCCGACTGGTCCCAAGAGTCGACTTTCAATTCGCATGACATGATTTTAGTACTTCTTTTTTTAATAACTCCGGTTTTATATACATACACGTCCTTTAACCGCTTTAAAAGCGTACAGCGTTCTGGACATAATGAAGTTTGACCTTACTTTGAAGAATTTAAACTAATAATATTGTAAATACGAAGATAATTTGTGGAAATGTCATATTACTGCCCTTCTAATATTTGGGCTAAACTGCTGAATGTATCTAGCCTCTAAGCCCACTGCTCGGATTCATAGGAAACTATATGTAATACGAGTATATAACTTCGGTTGAATTGTGTCGATACCACCTCTTGCCAGCTTTTTAAGCGTTGAAAATACTAAAAAAAAAATACAACGCCTCACAAAAATATATATGAGAAATCATTTATTCATCTTTATTTATCATTTTTTTATCCTTATTGCTCATATACTCCTATAAGGCGTGGATTTTTTTTATAGGTCGCCTCTAAACACACCTCATTGCTGGGTTGTGACTGTTGTGATTCATAGTTTATCATAAACTGAGCGGAGCGGAAAAGAGTATCGTTATTTTCATTCATCTCCGCTCTGGTATACTGTACTAGCGACCCGCTCCTGGCTTCGCCCCGACAAGTTATATATAAAAACCTTTCCATTCCATTGCGTAGTTCGAAAGACTAAGCACCTCTTTCACCAACGTCAAGTAGGCCAAACTCTCATTTAAAGTCACCGGTAACCGGGAATAATGGAGCTGATATACCTTTTTTTGTACGATAAACGTCCCAAACATTAAAAAAAAAATCGCCTATCGAATGATGCAGTAAACCGAGTGCATAATGCATAAAAGTAACTAATCAACACTTTACTTGTAGTTGGTGAAAGAGGCGCTATATAAGCGTAGAGAAAGAGAAATGGCGGGAAGCAACTTTATTTTATACCATCTAAAGATTTATTACTAACTCATCTGGTTGTTGCTAAAACATCTCCGCTCCGCTCGTCCCATCTCCGTTTTGGTGGAGACCGGGCCTGAATTACAAGGGATACAAGGAATGAGCTCGAAAGCAGCCAGAAATGGAAGCCGGACACAAATCGTGTTTCTAATTTCACAAGACGAGCTTTCTGAACTATTACGTAAACATTGTATCGATTACACCAATATGAGCGATTCGAAGAGAAACTTGCACAACATACACCGTTTGTAAGTAATTCTCCCTATTTGCAACTCGGTATCTCTTCGTTCCCGATATGTGTAGGGAGGGACAAAGCAATTTCGCCCGAGACCAATTTTCAGAAAACGCTGTTATGGTGGCATCGTATTGTTCAAAGTTACAAATTCGTTGGAAACGTTCTCTCCACTCTCGAACAATATTTTAGCGTATTCCTATAAGTACTATCTTCAATTGAAATAATAAAATTCATTATTACATGTGAAAAATTAATGAAATGTACAAACTTAAGGCTGCGTGTAAGTTTTTACTCGTATGTAGAAAACGTATACCAATAATACAAACAATTTTTTTTTGAAATTATAACCGTTAATTTTAAAATTAAAGCTATTTAACTTTCACGCTTAAAGCTTTATTGTAAAGCTTTATTTTAAAGCTTTATTGTAAAGCTTTATTTTAAAGCTTTATTTTAAATGGCTTAAGTAGTTAGTTATGAACGCACACAGCAAAATAAAATTATCTACTAAAAAGAAATCCTTTCTCAATAAAAAAACAAAAACTTTAATTTATTACTGATGACAGAGGTCTATTTTTGTATGTATACCCTATTTTAATTAATTCCTACTTAAAGGAAACCGTAAATTAACGATAAAGTATACATATGAAAAGTATATAAAAAGAACGACTTCCTACCTTATTCGTCGGCCTTTTAATTGACCACCCATTAAATTAATTGCGAGTGTAACTAAATAACAACAACATCAAAGTAAAATTAAAACGTTCATAATGTAAAACGTACAATGAATATCATTTATATTTGAAAAAATATAAGACATCTCTTTGAAGGATTTAACCCGAAATATGGAGATCCGTCAGAGAACCAAAAAGCTGAAGTGGAAATAGGCGTCTATCTATCGCTTTGTGCTGTACAAATGGCATCAAGAGAGCCGTTGGAAATGGTTAGGGAGCCCACGATGATAAATGTGTAGTCACTCGAGCGTCGTGGGGACCTATTGGACTTTGAAGATTGGATGGTAAGAAGAAAAAAAGGTTATATGAAGTTTTTCATTTCAGCGGTGGGGTGAGCGTCTACAGGCGTTTAAAATTTTGTAGGCGTTGTATTTTAAAAAATCCTCCATATAATCGTCAGATTAAGAATCAGCACGATCAGGACTTCAGGCTGAACCGTCTGTATAAAAATCTGACGCGCTCGAGTATTACAAAAATATTTTTTGCATTTTCAAAAAGCTACCACGAGCTTGCGTTACATCCGAATCGTCTGAATTTTAAATGGGAGCTTAGTTTAGGTTCACTTAACATCCCCTCTGAAAATCTGATGCGCTCAAGTTGTATTTAAAATTTTACCTCCACCCCCGCCAACTCCACCAACTAAATCGTCAGATTATTAAAATGCACACTTTTCAGCATGTAATTAATCTACCATAGCTTAATCTGACGCGCTCGAGTGACTCCAGAAATCCCTTCTTGGGCTCCCCAACCAAAATGGCTGAATGCAAAGTGCAGAGGACCGTGTGTGGTGGCGCTAAATCAAAAAGACCGACAGTAAACTACTAGAAACTGATAATATAAGTCATCTAATGAAATCGCATAATAGCAATCCTTTTTTTAAAATTAAATAATGTTTTTTTTTTCTTTAACCAAAAACATTAACGTAACAGGATGGAGTACTTACATTTTATTTTACAAAGGTAATATGAAAAAATTTAATATTAACGCCCCTATTACCCCGTAAACTGGGCGACCCAAAGTTAAACTTCCAAAGGAAACATATTTTATTCAGTATCACGCACAAACCAATTACAAGTGCTTATAATATTAAATTGTGTTCTTAACTTCATAATCTAAGTTTGTAAACTGTTTTGCTTAGTGTGAAATATTTATTTATAGGTAAGGACGTGAATGCGTCAATGCCTGTGATGTGCCCTCTAATATGCAGTGGGGCACTCTCTACTTCGTGTTTCTAACATTGTGCTGTATACATTCTGCTTCTGGTGAGTATTAATTATGTTAAATAATAAAGAATTAACTGAAGATAGTTTAATTAGATAAATTTGACAACCCCTTGGATGAGTTTGGGTGCTTGCGTAACGTCTCAGGGGTCCCGGGTTCGATTCCCAGTTGGGTCAATTTTGGAAAAGAATTTTCAAAGTTTGCTCTGGTCTTGATTTGGAAAGTCGTGGCAGGGCACATAACGCTTCGCAGTCATTTGGATAGCCCGTCTGGCTGCAGTAAAGACCCCCTTACAGAAGACCACCGTGAGATAACAGCATAATGTCTGCTGTGTTTCGGTAAGTGAGTGAGGGATGCCAGAGCCCATTTTCCTATCCCTTATCCCTTATCCTTAACCCTACCGTAACACTTGCAGTACATATAGCGTTGCTTGTGTTATAGGCGACGGTAGCCATCTCAAGTGAACCATTAAGTGGTTCATCATCAAAGTCAAAGTCCCTACCATCAAGTGACCGTCGGCCTGTCTGACGAACTTAACTCTTGCAATGTTTATATTGTGAATGAATTATGACATTTAGTTATAACGCGATTCAGTCCCTCCATGCATTAGGTATACCTATCTTAAAACTGCTTAATATGCTTACATTATAAACTCGCATTTTTTTAGATATGATGCAGCAGAGTTTGTACGTTAACGAAATCAATTATACCAATTACTTATATATAAAAAATTGATTAAAAAAATGTGTTACTTTCTTTTATGTAAGGTCGACAGACAGGCTGACGGTCCACTTGATTGTAGGTGGCTACCGTCGCCTATAACACAAGCAACGCCATAAGTGCTACAAGTGCGCTGCCGACCACAGAAGGATTAAGGATAAGGTATAATAAGGAAGGGATGGGGGGTAATGGGCTCTGGCATCCCTTACTCACTCACCGAAACACAACAGCACAGTCATATGCTGTTATTTCACGGTGGTATTCTGTAAGGGGGTGGTTACTGCCGCCAGACGGGCTGCCCAAATGACTGCGAAACGCAGTGTGCCCTACCACTACTTTTCAAATCCAGGCCAGAGTCAATTTTGAAAATTACATTAAAATTTCCAAAGTTGACCCCGCCGGGAATCGAACCCGGGGCCCCTGAGACGTTAGGCAAGCACCCTTGCCACTCGTCCAGCGGGCTCGTTAATCTATCTTATTTGTCTAGAAAATATAACATCAATAAGGAGACGCGAGAAATTTCAAAATTTATTTTAGTTCCTCAGTTTCATTTTACTTTATGGCAACCTCTCAACAGCCTGAGGACTCAGTCCAATGTAGCAACCAGTCTAGGAGCAACTTTGAAAAGTTTTCTTAGTTGACCTTTGCCATATTTGTACCCAAGACTCTTGAATATATTATGAATACAAATATCAATAAATACGATTACCATTTTGTTTGAAATCAATAGTCACTATGTTTAGGTATAACATTTATGCTACCCCTATAGTATGTTGCGTTTGAAATATAGTCCATCTGTCAGCCGATGATCACAAGTATCACAACACAACAAAAACTATGTATATGCTAAGAACAATAAAATAATAGTAAATAAGCGTTTCCGGGTTCGATTCCCGGCAGAGTCAAATTTGCAAATGAACATTTCAAATTTGGCTCTGGTCTGGATCAGGAAAGTAGTGGCAGAGCACACTGCGTTTCGCAGTTTATTCTCCATAGAAAAAAGCACCGTGAAATAACAGCACGTGTGCAGTTTTGTTCCGGCGAGTGAGTAAGGGATCCTAATGTATCCTAACCTAATGATCCTATCCTAATGATATGTATATAGATGGCAGCGCACTTGCAGCGCCTGTAGGGTTGCTTGTGTTATAGGCGATGGTAGCCACCTACCATCAAGTCGACCGTCAGCCTGTCATGTTATGAAAATTTAGTATTAAATTTAAAAAAAATGTATAACAGAAGTACCCACTCCTAATGTTGCATTATTTATCGCCATACACCTCTGAAAATTGTATACAAGAGTGTAGAGAGACGCTTTAAATGTCAACCCTCTTTGCTTATGAACATTTTACATAAGCCTCTCCTGAGATTAAACTCCATGTTGCGTGTTTAAATAAATCATTATTTTATATTTTAATGTTTATTTAGGGTGCCCAGACGGTCCTCAAAGTGAAAGGCCCGTCGCTTTTCCGGATTATTTACACCTATTTACTTTTATTTACGGACACATTTTCTAATTACTATAAAGTAGCTTTTCCCCCCCGTCTGAATTGTAAAAGCAAATTTTTTTATCAAATTAAATTAAAATGATTTTAGTGTAACCTATAAACCTATATAAATGATAAAAGCTTTTTAATGTTATGTTATGTTCGGCAGACAGCTTCACTTTATGGTAAGTGGCCACCGTCACCTGTAACACAAGCAACAGCACAGGTACTCAAAGTGCACTGTCTATTATACTAGAATTAATGACAAGGGATTGGGAAGGGCCTATCTCTTCCCAATCCCTTGTCATTAACATGTAACAGCACGTGTGCTGTTGTGTCACCGAAACACAACAGCACACGTGCTGTTACATCACGGTCTTCGGTGGTTGCGGAACGCAGTGTGCCCTGCCACTACTTTCCAAATCCAGAGCAGAGCCAATTATAAAAGTTAATTTCCAAGGTTGAATGCCGGACAAGCAAGTCAATCAAAACCACTCATCACTGACCTGTAATCACTGGACAGGCTGTCCCATACAAATGACAGTTAATTTCATGTACCATTTTGAAACGCCGCCCTCGATTGTCCCATTGTCGATTGTCTCCATAGACATGTATATGTATAGATAAATATGTATAATCACTAATTTTAGTTCCATGGACAATCGCTCCACAGCTGTAGGCGCCAAAATGGCTTTTTTCAAATAGGCATAAAAATAATTTGACAGCAGCCTGTCCAGTGGTATATAAATATCACTTTTTAATGGTCAGGTCAGTGCCACTCATCCAATGGGCTCGTCAAATTTTTTTCAACAAAGTGATATTGTATATATAAAATATACATTTGTATGTAGAAGAATTTCCACTAATTATACTCTCTTTATTTACACGGGTAAATTGAATAATAATAAATAGCCGCCACAGTTCTGGATAACTTTAACAGAGCTTTTTTTTTGGTTTTCAATGTACATTTTAAAAATATATTTGTAGTCTCTTTATTCTAATTGAAAGCTTTGTTTTTATTCCAAGTACACTTTGTGTACTTAAACTAATTTAAATCTCGTTTGCATTCCATTTGAATAATTATTGTGTAATTGAGAAAAACACATATTTTTTGCGGTCACTCGCAAAGCCCTCAAGGATTTTTCGCGAATAATTATTTATCATCAAAGAACCTTATTTCTTCTTTTTTACTTTGAGTAAGACAAATTAACTTGTGGATAACGTCACTATAATATTCCGGATTCGTCGGCGTTGAAAAATAAAAACAGGGATTTTTTTTATGTTGAGGTCGACGGACAGTTTGACGATCCACTTGATGGTAGGTGGTAACCGTCGCCTATAACACAAGCAACGCCATAAGTGCTACAAATGCGCTGCCGACCATAGAAGGATTAAGGACTTACAGATTTATTATTATTACTAGCTGGTGCCCGCGAGTTCGTCCGCGTTGAAAAAGAAAAAAGTAGCCTATCCTGTGTCCCGTACGTCTAAATATTTATCTACCAAGTTTCATGAAAATCAGTTAATTCGTTTAAGAGTTATAGAGGAACATACATACATACAATACCTACACCTACAGATTTATTATTGGTACTGATATTGAATATTGATAATATTGATGATATATTATTATATACATATATAAAAACATTCCTCGCTTAACGCAATAGTAAAAAACCGCATGAAAATCCATTTTGAATTTTTTGAGATCATAGGGAACATACAGGCAGACATATGACAGGTGTTTGTTTTATAATTTCAAACGATCATTTATATAAAAAAAAAACCATTTTTGATAAATTATAATATTTTATTTCATAATTTGAAATTTATTCGCCTCGGCTTCGAACGCATGCATTCTTTTTGCAAATTGTTTATATAGGTACACAAATTTTCCTCGCACTTTTTATTAGTAAAACCGTTAGTAGTTTAGAAGAAATTAGCAGAGAAACAAAAGGAGGCTCACAGCCACTTGTCTTATATACATGTATTGATTTAGATACCTTTTATAACCTATTTATATTCACAATTTATCAATTCCTATAAACTATATTGGTAAATTCATTCCGAACTCAGCAAATACTGTATTTTTTATATTAATATTTAATTTAGATACCAAATATTAAATGAAAAGTTAATAAGGAATCTTTGTTTAGCTTAATAATCCTTAATTGAGAAGTCTTTTAAGTATTCATTTGTACTCCGTTTAATCTCTTTAATTACTTAAGAATGAACAAATCTAAAGCAGAATCTCACTTGAAAGGATTTTCATAATCAGACACAAATCGTTCGTATTACAAAGTTATTAAATTTCCTTTGTAACTAAATTAAATTCAGATAATAATTTGTGTTCAATAACTTAATAAATGCGCATTAAGGCGGTTCCCTCTATTCACACGTTACCGTTCTTACTGACACTCGTATGCTAGCCTAGCGAGTGTTGCGTATCGTGTGAAATTGTGATGATTTATATATATCTACCATCCCGCTTCCTGCTTCGCCCGGGGTGCATTTTTTACACAAAAGAATATTTCCCGTTTATCCCTCTTTCCATATGTGAAAACCAAAATGAAATCGGTCTACACATTCTCGAGTTTTTTAAGCTTACACGAACCAAGATAATATTTTTTATATAAAATAACAGAAAAATACATATTATGTGAAATAACAGAACGTGTACTTTAGTGTTTCGGTGAGTGAGTAAGAGCTGCTACACACTAGGCGTTTTGAAGCGCGCGCTTTGCTAACTACTCGCTCTAAGAACTATGAAGTTCTTAGAGCGAGTACACACGTTGCATTATCAAAACGCCTAGTGTGTACCAGCTCTAAGGGATACCGAGTTTCCCTGTCTCTTCTTAATCCCTTATCCTTAATCCTATAGTTAACGCACTTTCTTGACTGCATACTGACAATTCGATGTCCGGCAGCTCACTTGCAGCACCTATGGCGTTGCTTGTGTTATAAGCGACGGTAGCCACCTACCATCAAGTGAACAGTCATTTTGTCTGACGACCTTTACATAAGGATTTTTTATGTAAACTAGAATAGTGTATGTATAATTAAGCGGTGGTCGGAACTAGTGAGGGTACATTTTCTGCAGAGCCACTGCGCTTCGCACAAGATTTTCGTAATGGCGTCCGGAGGCGTCGTAGCGACGAGAAGGACGGCCTGGCCCTGTCCAGAGAGATATTCAGAAACATCACGAAGCATCTCCGCGAAAATATCAGACGCGAGGGAGCCACTGACAGCCACGATCATTTGTTACAGAGTAAGTATCGATTGCCGGTGTCGTGGTTGGAAACGTGAGTTTTGATTCGCGAGTTCACTCAATCGCGAAGTATTCAAAACGGTGTTTTATTTCCATTAATATCCATACGTGTTTAATGGCGTGTGCATTCGGCTAAAACCTGTAATGTTTGTGTCGACTTTTAAAAGATTCCCTGTCAAACAAATTAGTCGAGATTTATATACGAACCCTTACATACATACGTATATCATATTCATATCATAAAACAAAGTCAACCGTCGCATCTGTATCTGTATGTATGTTCTGTATAATCTCAAAAACTACTTATCGCATTTTCACTAATGGAAAGAGCGTTAAACGAGGAAGGTTTCTATATATAATTTGCAAAATTAAATTGCACCCGTGTGAAGCCGGGAGCGGGTCGCTAGTATAATATAATATTATCATACAATAAAAGCAAGCGGGAATGTGTTACAATAAATATTATAAATACCAAATTTATGGATAGGATGTTTGTTTCTATTTAATGCAATACGTGAACGGAGTCACTTGCAAAAACTAGTTTAAATTATAAGACTAATTTTAAGAGGAATATTTATTCCTAGCTATTTTAATATTAATTATTATTCATTTCGAGTATTTGTTTATTCGGGCGAAAAGCGACCTTGGCTGCCTGGAGAAAACTAATAGAAAATTTAATTACATGAACAATGATTATTTTAAGACAAATAAATTTTATGATTGCTTTTACATTATAGTTAAAGTTGAAGAAAAAATATCTTCTATATGTATGTATAAAGAAATGTGATTTTATACTGCTTATTATTTTTTGAAAACTGGTATTTAATAATATTTTGATAATTTGAGGTGTAGTTTTACCGGCTTCACTCTGACGTCCAAAAGGCTCTATCTTTACTTCTTATTTTATCTTAGTGGTGTACAACTTAATTTGGTCCGAAGATTAAAATACGCATTTATTTGAATGATAAAATGAATTAATTGTTTAATTTAAAACATTAATCAAAGTCTTGTCCATCACTAGCTACTACTTTTCCCCATCTTTCTGGTAATTTATGATTCCGTTGCGGAAGAAGCGTTCTTCTTTTGAAGCCAAGAATGAATCGAGCCAATTTTTGACACCCTGTTGTGACGTGAAGCGTATTCTAGTCAGAGCGTCTGGACTGGTCTGGACTATAAGGCGGGTGAACCAGAATTTCCCACCCCGGATAGTTTTTAACTAAAATAGCAATGTCATGTTGAAAGATTATGGACTCGTGTCTGGTCGCATACTCGGACGTTTTTCGGCTATAGATTAACTTACAGACAAACTTATCGTTTCATCCTTACATTTATAAAACAAACTCCTCCGCCGCGTCTGTCTGCCTGTCTGTCTGTTCACGATAAACTCAAAAACTACTGCACCGATTTTCATGCTGTTTTCATCAATGGATAGAGTGGTTCTCGAAGAAGGTTTTAGTATATAATTTTCAACGCGGGCGAAGTCGCGGGCGAAGTAGCTAGTTGGGGGATAAAAAATTATGACCAGTTCTTTCAACAGTGAAGAAAAATATATGAGATAAGCTACGCGTGTAAAGAGCACAGCAAATCTTCGAAGACCGAGATCAATTAATCTCTTGGTATTTGATTTACATTTAAGAACTAATTTGATACAACAAAAGTCTGCTTGCTTTAGCAAGATGTTCCTTTTTTCGCTTGAACCTCCCGAGAGCATTCGAGCATGTTCGAACGTTTTCCGTCTAGTCTGAATCAGCCATTAAAACGTATTTTAGTTGGTTTCCTCGTTCACAATGGTCGTACGCATTGCGGCGAAATTTTAACGCGCAATGTAACTCAGGTCTAATGCTTTACTCTATAATTTTAGGGTGTACTCAAAGAGCTTTCTGTAACATTTTTAATTGAGTGAGTACATACTACGGCATTATCCTTGAAGTCACTTTGAAATTTACATATGAAAATTTAATTAGTTAACAAAATACATTAAAATAATGCGTTTTTTTATTTTAAGCTCAACAGACAAGCTGATGGTCTACTTGATGGTAGGTGGCTACCGTCGCCTACCATCCAGTATGCAAGCAACGCTACAGATGCTGTAAGTGCGCTAGATCGAAACACAACGACGCAAGTTTACTGCGAAATGCAGCTTGTCCTCGCACTACTTTCTAAATCCAGAAGAATCAACTTTGGAAAATTCATTTCCAATGTCACTGTGCGGGAATCGAACCCGGGACCACTGATACATCCTTACCGTTTATCCAAAGGGATTTTAAATTTACAACAACATGAGACTTAATCGATTTGACAGTACAGATTATTTCTATAGTAATTTTATCTTTATAGTTTTTTTTAATCGATCCAGCCGTTCTCGAGTAATAAGATGGTGTAATTAACACGACTTTCTTTTATGTATATAATAATAATATAAAATATAATATGAGATATAAGATAAAGCAAGTATAGAAATTTACATTAAAAATGTTTAAAATAAGAATATATTACAATAAATTTGTATATAAATATAAAAATATAAATATTAATTTATTACGTTGTATTTTCATTAAAATAATAATAATAAATTTCTTTGATCTCTAAGTTTTGAATGATAAATAAAGGTTAATTAGTGTCAGATTACGACAACAAACTTTGTTAGAGCAAATTCCGTAAATTATGCATTGTTTTGAAGCTTTTGTAGTTTTAATAAGTTGAGAAAACAATCTTTTTACTGCCATTGTCATAAATCTATTTTATATACATCTTCTTTGTTATCTTATATATAAAAATCAACTTTGATAAGAGATACACTAGATTCTGGGTTGCTTCACTAAAAGTGGTAAGTAGAATATCACCGCACTCACAGCTTGGGGTGATATTTTAATTAGTTGCACAAAGTTGTCCTTAAGGTGAACACGTGTCACAACTTGAACCAATATTACTAAATGTTAAGGTTCAAATCAATCATGCAACATTTAAATTATTCATTTTTTTAAAAGAAATTAATGAGAGAAAATGATAGCATGTATAAAAAATCCAGAAGACACTTTTTCGCAGTGATTTTGTTTGAGACCCTGAATCTCGTGTATCCTTTATCAAAGAAAATAAATCATCGTACGTTAGTCCTTAACTAACTTCTAAACCACCCAACGGATTTAAATTTAGTTTTCAATTATAAGAAGAAGGAAAAACAGGGTTAGTTTGTGTTAGTGAAAGTTGCACGCTGGCGAAGCCGGGAGCGGGTCAGTAATCCTTACATATTATAAAACAACTAGCTGGTGCCCGCAACTTGGCCCGCGTTAAGTAGCACCTGACTAAATGTGTAAAGCAATATAACGCCTGACATCTTTGCTGTTATAAAATTATCAGGGGTTGTATCTTTATTTATGCTGCTGCCCGCGACTTTGCCCGCGTTGTAAATTATATACCAAAACCTTCCTCTTGAATCACTATATCTAATAAAAAAACGCATCAAAATCCATTGCGTAGTTTTAAAGATCTAATAGGGACAGACAGACGGGAAGCAACTTTGTTTTATACTATCTGTATAAAACTGTCTGTTTGTTCGCGATAAACTCAAAAACTACTTCACCGATTTTCATGTTGTTTTCACCAATGGATAGAGTGGTTCTCGAGGAAGGTTTTAGTATATAGTTTACAAAGTTACGCCGGCGAAGTACTCTTCCCTTGACATTTGCCCACCACTTCTAGTAAAAAAAAATCCAAATCCAAACACATCCAACAAGATCCAAAATTTTAAATTAAAAAAAATTGTTTTTCCACTGTGTGTATGTGATATCGATCTTTTCACATTAATATGTATTGGGTATGTTTCATAGACAAAAATAAAGTTTTATATGTAATGTAATATGTAGCCAGATAACGACTGTCTCGTGGGATTTCAAGAAAATAATTACATTAATATTTAATTAAGTTATAATAAAATTCACGAGTCCTACTTGAATAAAATACTTCAATATAGTATTTTTTTTTTTACATTTTTCTGTATTTATTCTGCATTGCATGATATGTCACAAGTATTTTTTTAAATCGCTTAGAAACCCATTACAAATTTTGTTTTTAATTATTTTTCATTATTTTCTATTATTGGATTGAATAATAAATATAAGTGTAATATGCAATTTTCACAACTTAAGTTAGCAGTTATAAGAATTACCAATAAGTTCATATTACGACGTATAGTGACCGGGCCGGAGCGGAGTCAAGAAAATATACACACCGACATATTTGGCCCTTGGCCCGGATCCGGTACTATGTAATGTGAAACAACCTTTAAGTTATATGATCGTGTTAACGTGTCTAATATGAGATTCTTAATTCTAATTCGCTTTTAAAAGAAAATTCAAAAGCTTTCAAAAGAAATTATGTGATTATTAATTCTAATTCGCTTTGAAAAGAAAATTCAAAAGTTTTCAAAAGAAGTTATGTGATTCTTAATTCTAATTCGCTTTTAAAAGAAAATTCAAAGGCTTTCAAAAGAATTTATGTGATTCTTAATTATAATTCGCTTTTAAAAGAAAATTCAAAACCTTTCAAAAGAAGTTATGTGATTCTTAATTCTAATTCGCTTTTAAAAGAAAATTCAAAAGCTTTCAAAAGAAGTTATGTGATTCTTAATTCTAATTCGCTTTTAAAAGAAAATTCAAAAGCTTTCAAAGGAAGTTACATGATTCTTAATTCTAATTTGCTTTCAAAAGAAAAAAAGCTACACTATAAATGGTAAATTTATTAATATTGTTTCTGTTAACAGACAAGGTAGAAGAGCCTCGTCACTATGGTGCTTACCAGGGGTATCACCATCACGAGCACCACTGGGGACCTTACTTTGAAGGGGAAGTGGGGGAGGGAGTTGAAAGTGCGATGCAGGTCACCGCACATGTGGGCGCCGAGGCCCTCTTGAATTGCAGAGTTGGAATGCTTAAAGATAAGACGGTAAGATCGACCATCGACACGTTTGGTCTAGTAGCTAGTAACCCTAGCTGTTAACCAAACGGTCGCGGGTTCAAATCCCGCTAGGGACAAATGTTTATGTGCTAACATTTACCTTTTTACCTGAGTCATGGATTTTTGTATTTTTAATATGTATGTATTTACAAAAAAAAAGAGTAATCTATGTATTATATCAACTGTCTGGTATCTAATACAAGCATTAATTGCTTAATGTGGAACTAGATGGTGCTGTATGCAATGTGTAAAGATAAATTTATTTATTTATATATTAAATTAACATTTCATAAACATATATTTACAAATTCAGTAAAAATAATATACGAAAAGCAATGTTACATTATTTCGTTAGTCAGAAATGTTTAATTTTAGCAAATGTACGTAGAAATCTTTCAGGAACACTTTGAGAATCTGACGAGTACCTACTAAGAAAACTAAAATAATTTGAGCAGTGAAACTGTTGTTAGCTAAAAGCATTGTCAAGAAGCGTTTGTATAAATTCTTTACAGGAACTCTTCTTAAAAAGAATTGTGTTGCAAATGCTTTAAAGTTTTTAACTTAAATAGCATCTAAACCTAATTACTTTTCGGTCGTTTCTTTCAGCGAAAATATCTGATGAAAAGTCAAGACGCGAAACGCTAATTCATCCGCCATTAGGGCGCTTAATGGAGCTCTTTCAGCCGAAACGCGTATTTATTGAGGGGGATAAACGGTATCACCTAATTTGCAATAGCAATCAATTCGTAATAGCGCAAAATTGTTTAAAATAGATGTTGTTATTTCACTTACTTCTAAGGAATGTTATATATATTGTGGGAATAGCCTTGCATTGTTATATTTATTGTCAAGAAGTTGTGCTGTTAGTGCAATTAGTACACAAGACAGGGCGCTTTCGTTTCCGATGTACAGATGAAAAGCTTCTACCGAGCTTGTGCGTATTGAGTACGTACAAAAGGTTAGCTACAAAAGCGTTACTTATTTGGGTTGATTATTCTATATCTATCTATATATAATCTCTACATAATTATTATAACTTGAAGTCGCTGTACATAATTATTAGTCGCTATCTTTTGAACCAACAAACTGATTTTAATATAGTTTTCACAAATAGAAAAAGCGATAAATCAGAAAGTGTGTATAAAATTTCCAGAAAAAAAAATATGCATGTGAAGCCGGCGGCGGGCCCCTTGTATACGTATAATATAAAATCGTTTGCCTCTGTCTGTATCTCCGCTAATTTCTACTAAATCACTCAACATATTTTAATAAAATTTTCACTAATAGGAAGAGTGATAAATGAGAAAGGTTTGTGTATATAATAATAAAGAAAAGAAAATCATCCGTCGCTTAGTATTTTATTAAACAAACATTAACCTTCAACGTATAAAAGCTACAATTCTTGTTATAGTCTGAGAATAAGCAATCTATTCAGTCCAGAGCTATTGAACGATACGTGAGCAACTTTGAATAGACCTAATTTGAATAGATTCCTTATTACTGTCCATAAATTTGTGCTAGATCGCTACTGAGTGAATGCTAGGCCAATTTAAATGCTAAGATGTACATTAGGTTCGAGAATGTTAATTAAAATAATAATAGTGGTAATGTCTGGTTGTCGAGATCAATAGACTGCTCACAGTTCAGTTAATGACGAAATTAACGTCATTTCCATAAACACTCTGCGATTAGCTGATATTGAACGCGAGCTCAAATTATTCTCAAGGGGAATTTCTGTTTCAAAAATTGTGGATCCTTTAATCTCATTATGTATGAAATGTTCAAGGAAAATTGCTTAGTAAACCTCTGGAGGGATCTGTAGGAAATTAAATTAAAGATTCAAGTAGTATTACTTCGGCGGAGTCTGATAACTATTACCTAACCTTACACAGTATTCTTTACAAAAACTACAAAACAACATAAGTCACCTAAGTTGATTGAGATTTGTTGTTTATTCCAAAGAAATGCACTTTTTTTAAATGCCAAACGATTTGAAAATAAGTGTAATAAATAAAGAGTAGACTGAATTTTTTTACTACTATTCCATCACTGGTCGAAACTTTACATACCATAGTCCTGAGGATGAAAAATAATTTCATAAACGAATGAAAAAGGTATTAAACTGCTTTGTCTTTATCTATTTTTACCTATTTCTTTAACCTATACCAAAATTATAGATTACCTATAAATTTTGGTAAACGCAAATATAATGCAGTAAATGACTGTAAAATATCTAAAAGTAGCATTTTTCATACATTAACTATCCTTAAGAAAACTTGATGTTTATTCTATCGGTTAAATGAATTTGAACTGCGAAATATAGTGCAAGAAAAAGAAGCAAAAGACGTCGCATTGTCCCATATAAATAAAACATGCCGTATATTTTAGGGAAAGGTTCCTTTACGTAGAGAAAGAGAAAAATAGTCAGTTTTTCTAGTGAAGACAAGTAGATAGGAATTTAAAAGAAATTCTACGTCACAAGTGCCCTAGTGTATATACAGCTTTGACTGGTTTTTTTTTGATAATTAGTACCTTTGACAGTGTGTATATATTATTATAATAATGTATACAATATATGTGTCCATAAATACAAATTAAACATGTGTAGAAACACATTTGGACAAATATACTATTCAAATGTACATATAAACATTTTTCTATCATCATTCTGTTAAATAAAAAAACTTCCAATAGAAAAAAATTAAAAATAAATTGCGAAAATGGCCTTTGTATAAAGAATTTTACAAATAAGAAGAATATTTTAGTCTAAGATAGATATTGTAATATATTCGTATATAAAGTAAAATATTAATTGTTGATTTTAACAAATAAATAATATTCGTACGCTACTATTAATAACAGAATGTGTAGGTACAAGGTTATAGGACATTATTAAATAATTAATAAATGTAAGTATATTGATTATATTTATATTATAAATAATAATAAAAAATATGTTTAGGTAATGTGGCTGCGTCGTACAACAGATTCTGCACAGCTGCTTACAGTCGGTCCAGCTCCTTACGCCGGCGACAACAGGATAGCTGTCAAGTTTCAATACCCCAACAACTGGAGACTCAGTATGAACCCTGTGAAGAGGTCCGATGCTGGCTTGTACATGTGCCAAATATCCACGCATCCACCTCGAGCTATTATTGCAAATTTAACTGTGTTACGTAAGTGTTTAAGGTTGAATTTAATTTTATATTTAATACACATCAGAATGAAATGGGTTTGTTTGTTAAGAAATCGAATAACTGATCAAAATCAGTCGTTCCGTTTGGGGACTATGACTCCACAGACAGATACACAGATGAACAGATACCCTAGACACACATGTCGAACTTATAAAACCCCGCTTTTGCGTCTGGGGCTTGTGTTATGGGATATCCACAGAACAGTAAGGGGGTAAAACTGCACATCCAGACCGGAGCCTACTTTCAAAAGTTTGTTTCCAAAGTTTACTTTGCCGGGAATCGAACCCAGGACCCATGAGTCAGAACCTTAACTGCTTGACCAATCCTTGTTTTTGAATTCCGTACCATGGTTCCTATAAATAATATTTATAGATATATTGTGTAAATATAACTTAAATCAATCATATTGTTTAGAAGTTAGACAATCACTGACAGACACACCAACTATTACACAATAGGTACATGAAGACTTAGCGAAAGTTTGAAACTGTGCAGAAACTTAGAAGAGAAATAAATGCTAACATATAAATTATATTGTATTATATTCCTATCTACTTATTTAATCTTTCAAGCTTTGAAGCAATCCACTTGTCTATAATTTGTCTTTGATCTGTTGACTCTTCCATTATAAATAATTTAATTAAAAATATTATGTACAACCCTCTCTCAACAAGGGATTGTCAAAATGAAAATTTGTCTAACGACCCGAGTTATGATTTATTATATCTATTAGTAACAAAATTATTTAAAATTCAATACACGTCATACACAGTTATAATTACTTGTTAATTATCGTAGTAATTACAATTCATATATTTTTGAAGTAATTAACAAACATCTAGATTAAACATCTAGATAATTAAAATTAATTAATTAACTTACTAATAAAATTGAATTGAGTTTTAGAAGGAAAATTTAATTATCTTATTTTTTATCAAATTACTAAAGGTCTCTTTCTTGTGTTTGAATCTAGTCAAAATAGATTTTTTTTTTTCAGTATAACTAGTAGCGTGATAAAAGCCCATTTAATTAGTCATACAAAGTAAATATTTTTAATTCTTATATTAATTTATTAATCATAAATTTCCAAGAAAAAAAAATTTGATAAAAGATTAGTTCATGAAAAAAAAAAACTATATTTCAGTTATAATAATGAATGTTTCTTTCAGATCAAGAACTATAGTTTTAGTAACAATTAAGCCTATAAAATGTTAGTAATGTTAGTAAAATCTAACGCTATACAAGTTCTATGACTAGGTATTGTGAAAGTCTTTTTCTTAAATGTAAAATTTTAAAAGATAATAATAATATTATTTATATTTAAAATTATTTTAAAGTTATTGTTAACAAATTATGAGGTGACCTTAACCTTGATATCTATGACATGATAACCTTGACTAAAGAGCTAAGAGTAGCGCGTTTGGGCTCAATAGAAAGTCGGGGGTTAGTTTATAATTTTTAATTATAGCTTTCAATTACAGGGACTTATATTTTATGCTTATTTCAGCTCCTGTTCTAACAATAAACGGAGATCAAACGCACGAAATGAAAGATAGATTTTACAAAGCGGGCAGTTCGATAAAACTGTCGTGCGTCATATCAGACGAATACGCCTCGACTTTATCCACAAGAAAACCGCTGACCACACCGATACCCACAACCAGCAAACCTTCAACGACCACAACTAAAATGACTACGAAAACTAGTACAGTCTTCAATAGGATAGATTTAGTTATGAACAAGAGTTGGAGTGTTGAAACGACAACGATAACTTCAACTGTTAGTATAAGTACAACGTCTAAAGTACCAGAAGTGAAAAGCACTACAGAATTGACAACATTGGCGCCTACAACGACGCAGCCCGACGTAGATAATGTATATGGACTGACGTGGAAAAAACAGGGGACTGATTTCTTTGAAAATGTTTCGTGGCGGAATTTAAGGTAACTTTTTAGCAATTTAAAAAAATACTAATATTAATTAATTATATACCTAATTTAATTTTTTTATTGGCAACTTTTAAGGCCAAAATATAATGTCAGGCGTCAATGTAAGTCAGGCATTTTATAATTTATATTTCATAATAATTCACACAGTACAAGGTCTTATATTTTCTAAGGATAACGCTAAATACATTTTCTAAAAAATGTTACGTCCCATTAGTCTCAAATCTAATCTACTCCAACGCATAGATTTCTTTAAGATGTTTTCTTTGACATTATTTAGAGCCAGCGATAGTCATTACTAATTCACAAAGTCCTCTAAAGCTACCCTAAAGCGAAATGAAGTAAAAAACGCGTTTATCTTGACGTCCTATAATGCGAGCAATGAATATAAGAAAATTCACGGTTACGTTCTATATATTCTTTTGTATATAAAATTTCATTAAGGTGGGCGGTTGCAAAATTACTTATAAGTAATTATCATTACTTAAGGGTAATTCATTTCAGAGGTTTATGCTTATTATATTAGGGATCGCTATGCTCATAATAATTAACCATCCATTATCTGAGAACCGCGGGAATATTGAATTTCGTTCGCTTCACCCATTTTCTATTCAAAAAGCAAGTGAAATTATAATCATAAGAACAAGATTACGGTTGGCTTTTTAAAAGTTTTTACCAGTTTATTTTTATTTTTTTATTTTATTTATTTATTTATTCAAAATCCACAGCTCTCAAAAATTATTGACAAAAACTAAAACACACCCTACACCCAATTATGGATTTTACATTTATACAAAAAAAAAAAAAATAACAAAAATACAAAATTATACTATTTCCTACAAACTAAACAAACTATAAAAATTACATATTAAATATAAATACATATATACATACATACACACACATTAAATATAATACATACATACATACATATTACATAGAACAGCCACTGCCTTAAAAGTTATAACATATTAAGTAAACATAAACATAATTAATGAAGACGCTAGCCTGTAAGAATGTTGCCATGCGTTGCATGCAACTTCGTCCACATAACTTTATGAAATACTAGCTGGCGCCCGCGACTTCGTCCGTCTTAAAAAAGAAAAAGTAGTCTATCCTGTGTCCCGTATGTCTAAATGTTTATCTACCAAGTTTTATGAAAATCAGTTAATTCGTTTAAGAGTTGACATACATACATACATACATACATACATACATACATACATACATACATACATACAGAAAAAAAATCTAAAAATGGTCAATTCAGTTTCAGTATCATGTATAGAGCCTATAAACACGATATCTCTGAAAACAAAGTAAATTACTCCATGACCGACCCTTACAGATTTATTATTAGTATTGATGATGATGATGATAACCGCATCAAAATACGTTGCGTAGTTTTAAATATCTAAGCATACATAGGGACAGACAGACGGGAAGTGACTTTGTTTTATACTATATCGCTGATAATGTAGCTTTCTATAGGTGAAAGAATTTTCAAAATCAGTCATGTAGTTTTTGAGTTTTTACAAACATACAAATCTTCTCTATTTATATAATAATATTAGATAGATATAGATATTTTATTTATGTTACTTGCTGATAAAGTAGCTATTTATAGGTGAAAGATTTTTTAAATCTTCTGATTTAAGATTAGTGTTATGTCTAAAATTAATGGAATATTTTTTTTTTGTTTATTTTTAAGGAAAACTTACAGTGATATTTATACAAAAATTTACTTAATAACTAAATGATAGATGTCAATATGAATTATCAAGATGATCATTATGATGGTGAAGAATTAAAATAATATTGTTTTTGTTTTAGCTCCACAATAAATGTAGCTTCAGCGTCACAGAACGATAGTGGAACCTACACTTGTCACTTACAAAATCATTCCCAAGTCACCATCAACGTTCACGTACTGATTGGTAAGTTGTTTCTCTTTAGTTAACTTGTTATCTTCAATACATGAATTACGTATGAAGGTGGGGAATGACAACATTTCCTCTTTGGTTTCAGTTGGATACATATTACCGGCAAATAATATGTATACAACTAAAAAGTAAATAAAAAATGCAAGGTGAAATCTCATTAGCATAGCAAATTAAATTTTGTTATATTGGAAAATTAACTTGATTTGTTAAAACTAGTCTCATTTTTTTTTAAAAGTAATAGGTAAAAAATTGCTTATAAAATCACAAGATAGCGTTTCTTATAGGTAAATGTTTTTAAATTGTAAATTAAATTTAAATGTTTTTAAAAAAATAATATTAAATTTTTTTAACAATAAAAAAAGATTAGGTACACTATTCGACTTTACCTATTAATATTATATTGTTGGTAACTTTTATATTTAATTCTTAAAAATAATTACAAGATATTTTAATTTTAGTTCTAAAGGAGTGACTGCATACTAAAACTTTCCAATAATTTTTTCAACAGGTGAAAATCAAGCTGCCGTACATCATGACACGTGGAACAAAGGGGCTTTGTTTTGGCAACCTTTCAATCTGTCTATAGTTTACTTGACGGCGTTATCATTACTTTTCACTTGAAAATTACCTTAATGGACTTGTATCATAGCGTATTTTCCTGTGAATTTTGAAATTAAGTTGTGACATAGAAAAGAGAAATGTAATTGAGAATAAAATTTAACGTATATTAAACCTTTGACCAGGTAAATTAAAATTAAAATTTCATTACTTAATAATGAAAGGTGCGTTTTATCTAAAATAAACCGAAAAAATGTAGAAAATATATTATAAATTTCAACTAAAAAATACAAATCAGTGTGTGAAGTTTGTTATTATTTACTTACTCCGCCGTTTTTTCAATGTTCGAGTAGTTTCATAATTTGTAATGAAAACTTAAGTTTGCTGGCTGATTGAAATAAAAATATATAATTATTTCACATTAATTACAGTTAGTATTTTGATGGGTTCTGTGCTCGCTTTATGGGCGACAAAATGAATATTTAATTACCGCATCCGAAATGTGTATAGATATTGCACTAAGAAATACCTTTGTGCATTCATTGTCATTTTTATAAATTGAAATGAATGTGTAAAAGGTATTGAAAGATTTATACAAGTCATAATCTGGCAAATGGCTGACTGTAATCTACCAACGAATACTACAATTTTGAGGGCTAATCTTATCAGTACTGGTTCAACTGAATCTTCACGGTTGAGCTCAAAGACTTTATAAGTATATTTGGGAGTATAGACACGGCGTAGCCCGTAAATAATGGTAGTAGTACAATTCGTCCACTCGAGATTGTCCACACGAGAGAGAAAGAGAGAGAAGTGGACGAATTCGCACTGTCGCTCGCTAGTGCGAGTAGGATTTTAATACTACCAAAGATTTCGGGGCTTTCTGCTTGCTACGCCGCATCTATAGTTCAGATCAATGGTTGAGCTAGTTTAAACAATGTTTGTAACATGAGCGTGCTGCAGTAGGTACTTGTACTACACGTTATAGGGAGTAACAAGAACATGAGTGGAATAATTATGTAAGACGACACAGAGTAGGTATATAATGTATCAGAGGATCCTGTATTCTGTGTGTTTGTGACCAGAGTATGCCTCTTGCTTCATGTAATGGCACCAAATTTGAAAAATATATCATTAATTATCCCAAATCCCAAATTAATCATAATATATCATTAATTACTTGTTTAATTTTACTTATAATATATTTAAAATGTCGTCTTTGTAATAGCCTATTATTATGTATGTTTTTGTACAAAGATTAATTTGTGTGCAACGAATATACGACATACAATACTCGTTTCTAAGTTGAGATGATTAATGACTGTGGAAAGGGAAGGTGTCTCCGAACCGAGACAAATGACGCTCAACCCTCAAAAGACAAAGTACTATCTAATATAACCTGAATATACTCGTAATGTATTAAGCTCCAGTTAAAAGAACGCCTTCACACGTATAATGTATGTACCTAATCTAATTTTTTATTTGTAAAAGTTTCGTAGTAAGTAATAGAAATTTTTGTTAAAACAATATGTTCTAAATCTAAAATATGTGAAAAAATCTACTCATTTAGTATGATTTTTTACTATTTTTATAACAGACAATTTAATTATGATTACGAGTATAAACTCCGCAAAATGCTAATGTGCTTGGGCGCCATTTTGGTGACGTAATCTTGTGCACCTTAGCAACACTGGGTCGCGAGTTTTTGGTTGCGATGACGTCACATGGATGTTAATGTGACAAGATTCCTGCGTATCACCTATTTGCGGGGTTTAAAAAAAAAATATGGATTTGTGATCGCACAATTCATTGGTTGTTAGGTAAACATTTACTTAGTAACTGTTCTATTTTTCAAAAAATGTAAATATATAAATATAAACACGAAACATATTTATTTTGATCTCGCATTGGTTTATTTATTGTGTATTGCAATTCTCTGCCGAAATAAATAAAAATTTGTTACTAAAATAAAATTTAATTATTTTACTTGCCAAATAAAATTTAAATAAACTGTGATTAGTTCTAAGCTAACATATACGATACGTAGTAAGGGTTTAAAAGTAAATTTATTACCTATATTATATTTATGCTATTAACATTGAGCTAAATATGAGGAGTAATTAGACAAAATTAAACCTTTATATATTATGTCACTACAGTGCTAAAATTTAAATATTTTTTTAATTTTTGTATTTATATATATTTTGTTTTAAATTTTATGTCCAAATAAATGCATAAAAATAATATTTATGCATAATATTAATTATAGGATAACCTCAAGTTCGGATATTTGAGGTTAAATAACAGCAAGTGTGTTCTTTACTTGAAAGCTAGTTAGGTTGACTCATTATTAATTACATTTATTAAATAATAATGATTTTAAAATCTTAATATTTTCGAATTAGATAATTTGTAAAATATGTTTAAATAACCGAGGAAGCTAATGAAAGTTCGACGTGATAATTCCACATATTTATCTCAATATCTAACAAGTAGGATGTAAATATTTTGTTTCGTAATAATAGATAAGACCTTTTGAGTTTATAATTACATTAAATAGAAAAAAATCATATATCGTAAAATTGTTGTATTTAATTTTTAATTTGTACAGTTAATCTAAAAGTTATATAACTAAATTCTAATAAAAATAAGTGGATTTGCTAAGAAATATCTTACCTGTAATATACATAACAAAAAGGGAAAGCCTTATATTTACATTTCAATAAATTTTATATATTACATTATAATTTATTGCACATTAATTTTCGTTATCTTTCGCAAAAAATGTCTTTGTTAACGGGAAGAAAATATATTAAGTCATTGTAATATTAATCATAAAATGATCAATAAATCTTAAAATAAACTTAGTAATTGTTTTATTAAATGAGTAAGACTTCGGTCTCTTCCATTGCATTTACAAAAACATTATTTTTCATATATTATTTAAATATATAAAAAATAATGTTTTTATATAAAAAAAAAATGTTTTTTATAGAAACTTCTAACTGTGAAGTTTTGATAAGGGTAGTTATTGAAGTAAGTACTAAGATTTCAGGCAGATGCAAATCACTATGGACAGGTAAATATGAGAACAACATATCCTAGGAAATTTAAAATCAAGCCCATTTTCAATATCTTCTCGCAATCCCTTATCCATTAAGGTTTATAGTAGTAGTAGGTACTATGGTTTTAGGTGACGGTAGCCACAACCTACCATCAAGTGTCCACTTTAACATAAAAATATATATACTCGTAAACACTCGATTCTCTATATGTAATATGATTAATATTGATACATTTTGAATAAATCATTATTAGAGGTTAATTTGTTTATAGTAAAACATATTCAAACAAAAATTATATTTCACTGAATTAAGTGCTAACTTTTATGTCTTAATCTTTGTGTTAATAATTTTCTTACGAAATATAACACAATTGAGTGAGATATTGAATAATCTTAATTATGTTGATTAAGGAAAGGATACGAGTTTGGACTTATGAAACCTTTCTAATTGTTTTAATTGATGGCCAATTTGCACTTGTAAGTAACTTCTAGTCCCGGGCTTGTATAGGGGTTCTCCTCTTTTATATAAAAGCAATTCAGCGCCTATTGAAATTTGCCTTCATTTTAGTTAATAATGTTAAATTTTCAGCCCTACCGAAGCGAGACGAAAGAACTTCGAAAGGTCATCTCGACACTATCTAACGTTAGGTCGACATAAATTACACTTCCTATTTCTTATAGAATGTCAGCAGAATTTGGCTGTCCACAATTTTTTTCTATCCTAGATTTTTTTCTAATGTTAGGTTCCTTATTTAATGTCCATAAAACTCGAAAACTAGATTGACTTGACTTGACGACATTTAATTTTAATAAATGAGTATTTTTATGTACTTACTTTTTATTCCGAAGCTATAAAAAAAAAACAAAAAAAAAAACGAATAACACCGAAGCGTGGCCGGGTACAACTAGCTACTAGTTGTACAATGTATACAATGTATTTAATGACTAGACCGCTTGTGTGCGACGGCTACAGGTGTAAAATGATATCGAGATTAGTGCCTGGTTGTCTGTCGATCTTTACATAAAAAAATATACATATGTATATGTATATGGGACCCATAGTCAAAACTCACTACCAAACTACGAAGAGGTACACCGATAATACGAAAATACGTTCTTTTTATAGACTATAAATATTACGTTTGTGAAAGGGAAAACCAATTGTAAATAATGGATGACGCCCTTTCCATGAGAGGAAATACAGGAAAGTTTGTGTGGTAAAAAAATCCACAAACATTCTCCTCATTGAACCTTTTACATTGAAGGTTAATTTACCAAAGGTCTTGTGGCTTCATTTTAGAAAATCTTATTATTTTTTGGAAGGTATCCCTCATCCATATACATGGTAAATGTTTGGTAATATATTGATGTACATTTTGGCTGGCTACGATATCATCTTCACCTTTCAGGACGAAAATGGGTTAGAGGGCCAACCATGTAGAAAATCAATTATACAGTTCACTTCGATACGTGATAAAGACGCCAGCACGGGTCCGATGATGTCTTTATTAAGGTTGATCGTTGTCAGTCTGTGCTAGTTTTATATTATTTCCACTAGCTGGTGCCCGCGACTTCGTCCGCGTTGAACGATAAAAGGTACCCTATGTCCTTTCTGGTTTCCCAGACAACGTGTATGCAAAATTTCATGGTGATCGACAACATTCATGGTGAGCGTAAAAAACAAACCAACTTACATTCACATTTATAAAGTATAGGATTACAAACTCGTCTCGTAGTTTACGCTTTTTTTTTTCAAAAAAATACATGAAAAAAAAATTTTTTTTTTTTTCAAAAAAATAATTCAATATTGTTATTCAGTGAATTACTACTGAAATATTTTCAACTTATACATTATATATTTTTTGAGTCATAATATATATAATATATAGGCACAGCAAATAAAATACGCATTTTTTTCCATTTATCAGCCTATGTTATATGTCTTGTGAAATTATGTAAGGCATTTCACTCTCCATAGCTCGAGCTACGTTGAGCTTTCTGACGAAGCTCGTTGTTAGAGATCACGTTAGAGATTCAGCGACATATGGACGAAAAATTTTGTTTTAAGACACAGGTGTTTTGGATGAGAAGATGTCTCGGAGCTTCCCAAACGCTGCCCATCGAAGTTGGATTCGACGATTGACCTCCTTCTCAGGTATATAATAATATTCGTCAACATCTTCGACAGTTGAATTCCCAACTTTTACTGGGGTAGGCACAAGAGTCTAGTATTCATAAAGTATTATAATCAATCTCTTTTATTAGCCCTGGAATGCTATCTGAAAAGAGAACTCAGGTTGTTCTCATGAGTATTTTTTTTCCAATTTAAATACAGAATTATGGAAATAATTTCTAGTGTAGAAGACATTTTTCTAAGAGTGCATCATTTAATGAGGACGGTCGTTACGCGGCTTTCAGTTCGAGCTCAAGCACCGCAAAAACCGTATTTTTGCATCTCGAACAGTTGGACGAATGCAAACACAGTAAATAAATACCTCGAACTTCGTTTGATGTGCACTTTTTTACTGATTTATATAATTAAAAAAAAAAACTTTCGCATTTATAGGAAGTACTCCTAGAATGTGTCTTGGAATATTCTCAATATATATGTATTTAGTATACATATGCGTGTAATTATAATAAATATTTACGAACTTCGTTAAAACTTATGTAAATAGACTAACAAACCACATACAAGCGGCAACTGTGCGAAGGAGATACTATTGTATGTGGGCGTAGGGACAATAGTGTCAATGACCTAACAAAAGTTCAGAGACAGGGATCAGGCTAACGGACTGCGGGATAACATATGAATAATCAAGACAGCTGGGTACTAAAAGTTTTAGTTATATAAACTCCATACATGGAGGATATAATTATGACATCAAAGTATTGATTCGCATGTATGTTCCACGAATTCCCAGGGCGCAAATAATAGTTAAATACATCCTACTAATACTATAAATGCGAAAGTTTGTGAGGATGGAATGTATGGATGTTTGTCACTCCTTCATGCAAAAACGGCTCAAAGAATTCGGATGAAATTTGGCGCACAGATAATTTATTACCTTGAGTAGTACGAGTATATGATACTTTTTTTAATTCTGCCCGTTTTGTTACTGCTTTGATTTATTAAACAAACAGGGGTTATTATGTAGTGGCCTGAAGTATTTCTGCCGAAAGAGCAGATATAGGTTCAAATCCCAATGGGTCCATTGACAATCAGTCATTGGCTTGACGAGCCCAATGGTCGAGTTAGGTTAATGCCGAACCCTTTGTGATAATTATATATTTTTAATATCTTATCCTAAATTCTACTAAAGTCAGCAGCGCTGTAAATGTAATATGTAAATACCTTTACATAAAAAAAAACTCCAGATAAAGTCAAGACTTGAGAATGGATACCAGTGCTGAGATATCTCGTAGGATTCTAACAAGCATAGTGTTAAACCAGTTCACAAACAGCACAAAATCTTGTGTCCTTGCTTTATATCTGGGTTGCTGGTTGCAATACTAGCCTGCATTGCAGTATGATAAATAAGATGTGTACCATCTATACTATACCTATACGAGTACATAATAATATAATGAAATAGTGAACGAGTCGTGTCTGTACATTAAAAATTTTTTTCACAGATGTTAGCGGCCTATTGCCACTTAAACTTGCTGATTCTCTTGGCTATGTCGACAACCTTGGTCCTTTGGCCAATTGAAGAATATCTGATTCTATCCGCCAAAGAAAGTCCAAGAATAGCTCTCTCCATAGCCCGCTGAGTGAAACGCAGGATCAGTCCTGCCGTGAGAGGCCATGTTTCGGCACCATACGTCACCCAGTATTACCATCATCCATTGTCATCTAATACTATAGTAATCAAGTATCCAGTATATTATCCAGTTTTAGTATTAAGATGTATAGAATAAATAAATACTTACATTTATTCCATACATTTTAAAAGATATTCAAGAATTTTTCAATTCAACCCTTAAGATGTAGGTAAGAGCTTACGAGTTACATAAAACCAATCCATATAGTGTTTCTTCATTACAAACGTACCGAAGATCGTTATTTCCGATGCCTCCACGTGTACGTGATATGAAATGGATAAAAGAATAGTTTCCTGTTCAATTTATTTTAGTTATTTATACTTATATTACGAATTTAGCTTAATAACAATATAAAGAAAATATTTATATTTCTTATAGCTATTTCTAAAGTTATTATTGTAGTAGGTATTATTTAATAGCAAAAACTATTAACAAAATGAGGACCCATGAGGATTTCCCAACGTTAAAAAAAAGACACACACACATGTGTATACACTGCATAAATTTTGTTATAAATCTTATTACTGTTTCAGTTTCTTTCAACAACTCTCTTTTATGGTTCTAGTTTATTATTCGATGCGGTTGGTCTTACGTATATTACATGTGCAGCAGTGAAAGCTCAATTTTAGGTCAACATGTTGTATTTCAATTTGTGAGCTGTCCCCTTCAGTGGGGAAAAAAGGGATTTCTATGAACGACACTAGCGTTCCGCATAACTTCCGGCAGTGTCCAAAGTAAAAGTCGTCTTTATAATTTGTAACGCTGTATGGTATAACAAAATGTGCATCGATCGAAGTCCAGGGGCCCTTTTTTTTTTTTTTTTTTTTAACGTTGGGAAATCCTCTTGGATACCCAGCAGTGAAGGGGACACTGCAGGGTTATGCCGGATTCCTACCGGCTAAAACCCAACGACTTTCTATCTATCGCGGCCGTTGATGGGCGGGGTCGTGGGGACGTTTTTACACGACTTCGGTACCCCGCCACGGCTATCCAACGCGGGGAGGCCTGTGCCCCTCCCCGGGTACCTTGGCGTACCCGAAAGTGGAGGCACGCCGGCCTGCTCGGGGGACCTTACTACGGGCGGCAGTCTCCCCCAAGACTACCGCATAGGTCCCGGTCAGGGTGGAAGGCGGCGGATATAGGCCGCCCGCCTGCGCCCGAGCCTTCTCCGGCGAATTGGCTGGGAGAGGGGATCCTCTTCCCGCTGCCTTTCCGCCGCTTCCTTGCGCAAGTCCAGGGGCCCTAGCCAAGAGCAAACGCAGTGCTTTCTACAGTCGTAAACGCTACGCTGGGGCTACGCTACGCTGGGAGAAAACTTTTGTGATTGGTCAAAATTTTATGTGGGCGTTACAATAACCAATCACCGGGCTTTATTTTCTATCGTTTCGTAAGTACGCAAAGGGAGCGTTTGCATTGGTATGCTCGTGGTTAGAGCCCCTATTATATCGATTGACCGTTTTCGTAGATTATACCAGATATCCAGACAGATGGAAATATAACATGTAGGTTTTGGTTTTGTAACATCCAAAACAACAATAAACAAGTTCGTAAAATTACAAACTTTTATATTATAAAAATGTTAAGTTGCTTTATGTAAGTTTCAAAAACTCGAACACAAGCAAGTGCGCTATTAAGGACCACAGTAGTATTAAGAATAAGGGGTTGGGAATGGATAGGGAAAGAGCTTCCCAAATGACTGCAAAACGCATTGCAAAATAAATAAATACCGAACTCCAGAGTTTATCTTTGTTCTTGCAAAGAATCCACCGATACCTATCGTCTATGATATTTGTAATTTTGTTTTATTTTCTCACTGGTTACGTGTAGACAGAATTGAAAAAATCTTTACGATATATCTACATGCAAAGATAAACATCTGTTTATTATAGAGCTGAAATTCTAAATCATTTCAACCAAATTTAGTAACAAAATTTAAAAATAAAGTTTTAAAACGCCTCCAGGCCTATTTCAAAACATGTTATCGCTTTGAAGCTCAGATGATATTTAAACCTATTTTATCATTACGCGTTAGAAGATAAGTTTCAACATTGAATATTTATCAGCGGTTGTCACTATCCTCATGAATAATCATTAGTTATGTAATGTAATATGCCTCACTTATATATAATATGTGTGGAACGTTATGTAAATCCGGTGTCAACCCAGTTCTCCGCCTTATAAAAATGCCATAATAAATTAAGGAGAACTTGAAATTGTTTCGCTAACAAGACTCAGGCTTGTGGATGTCTTTGGCAAAGTTGAAGTATCCGCCAGCCAACGCTTTGCCAAAATTATCTTAGTAATACATAATAAAATCTTGAACTTTGTATAAACATGTAACATTATACTTTGATTGAATTATTAAGAGTAAAAATGATTGACAACAAATGGGTGTGAGATAAAGCTTGTAAATTGTTAAAATCTCAAAATTAATCTGGCTTGATAATTCTCGAATGAAGGCCAAGAAATGCAGCGTGGGACGACCTGCGGTCACATGGACAGAAGACCTTAAAGGCTTAGCAAGAAGCAGCTGGACGCGAAGCGCAGAGGACCGTGCCCAGTGGCGAGCCTTGGGGAAGGCCTACATACAGCAGGGGAGAGACACGGGCTAATAATAATGATGATGATGATGATGATGATGATAGTATGGTTTTAATAGCTATTTTATTTTATGCAATTATTAAGTATCATCGCATCATCCAAATAGTTTTCTTAAATAAGTACGAATCACTATATAAAAATCGCCAGACTATATGGAAAGCCAGAATGCCAGTATTTAATAATGCCTCTTTATCAAATTATGCCTTTAATTAATATACTATTAAAAAAAAGAAAGACACGTGTAGTGTCTTGTTACAGAATCGGATATCGATGCCATAATATGATCTCAATTGTCCGGAATATAATAGAAGAAGAAAAGTCTCTTGGTACTACGATTACAAATTACCTTAATTGAAGTATTTGGTTTCATTTGAAAGACAATCTGTATTATATTGCAGTTTGCATTTTTACTCTTTCATCTATACTAATATTATAAAAAGGTAAAGTTTGTTGTTGTTGTTTATTTGTATGTAGGAGGTAATCTTTGAAACTACACATCTGATTTTAAAAAATCTTTTCCCAATAGAATAGAATTACAGAATAGATATAGGATAAATATTTCAAGCAAGCGAAGCCGCGGGCCCTACCTATCTTAAATAACAATACAACGGTTAGCAAAAGTATAATGTCAGGAGTCAATGTATTACTACATATTTTACTTTTCAATGTGGACGCAGGTCACGGACACTATAGTATAGTATAGTAATTAGGTTGGGTTTGATTCGGGTTTTAGATTTTCTTGTATATCTCGTACTTTCTTTTTGTCGTATGGTAAGTTCATTTGGTAAATAAGTCATTCAAAGGTCTAATCCATATCGTAATAACAATATCCTAAGTTTGACATGGCTGCTCAGCTATTACGATACTAGACTTAGAAAATCGAACATGCTCGAAACAGGGAGACAACCAGGGAGATAAACCACAGAGAAAGATACACTGAGAATACATTGTGACTTAAAATGATTTCATTAAATGGTTGTTCGTTCTATTTAACAAAATATTAATATTAAAAAAAAATCAGACTCATTTCAGTTTTTTAAGGCCTGTTTAAAATTTGTCAAAGTTCAATAACATTTGAAAGTTACAGACATATACATATTTTAGGTTTCAAGATGGATACAAATAAAAATATTCATATCGAATCGCAATATTTAAATCGTCGGTGAAACTTCCTTCGAACACGTTTTCACAAGAAATCTTCGGTACAAAAGTAGAGTAAATCCAGTTCCGTATGAGTTATGGTTGTTAGAGGTTCTTTCTATGCAGCTCTCGACTCCTCATGTCCAGAGAAGCGTAGTGATGCTAAGAGGGTTTGTAAAAAGTAATGGCCGAATGCTCTCATCCCGTAGTGCGCTGGGATTTCCACTACGAAATGAATCTTAATTTATTGCCTGCTCTCATTAACTATTGTGTACAACAGAACACTATAAAGAGTTTTTCTTTATAAATGTTAAGACATTTTTTTAAATATTTGATTGGCCTCTTTAAGGCTTCTAAATTTCTAATTAAGAAAGTGGTAAAGTTTGCATCTTTGTTTTTTTTTTTGTATCTTCGCAACTATACTCATCGTTAACTAAAAAAACAACAATAGTTACAATCAACTATGTCCATATAGGCTAAATATTCCACGCGGGCGACCAGCTACCTAAAAATAAAGATCCAACACTTGATAAAAGATTTTTTATATATTTTTAGACAATCCCTCGGGTACCTAAAATTTTTGTAGGATAAAAGTATCATATTATCTTGTAGGTAATAAGCTGCATATGGTCCAAATCCAAATCTATTACGTGAAAGAGTAACAAACATCCATCCTCACAAACTTTCCCATTTATGATATTATTAGGATTATATATTGGAATGACTATATAAATATATATGTATTATTACTAAATATATTATGAAACATTCGCTTGTATTCGCGCACGCTGTAGACATAGTTTTCATTTTCCTCGGCGATCCCTCGAGACCTTTATACCAAGATAAAAACGGAATAAGCTCCAGAGAAAGAGCGTACTCGTCCCCGGGCTTGGCCAGCGTAAACTAGTTTCTTATCCCGGAATCTCGTGGGATTTTCCAAGAAATTACTATTTGTAAGTTAAATGCAAATTTTGTGCAAGTGCCTCGCGTGCATATATTCATGTTATATGACATTAAAAAAGTTAAATTATATTTTAAAATGATTTTAACCAATATTGTACACACTATTCGAATACTCGTAGTACTCGTACTTTTAAATTAATTTTTTTGGGGAATTTTCGGTTTCTTATTTAAAATAATATCTAAACATACTCGTATAATATAACTAGTAGTGTCCGCGACTTTGTAAGCGCTGCAGTTTCTTTTTTCAAAAAAGTATCCTATATGTTAATCTTATAATTAAAATGTATTGTTTTATTTGGTGTAAACATTGGTAAATCGGTTAAAGTTTTGATTTTTGCTTAGAACAGCCGAAGGAGATATATTTAATTACATGTTTTTAGCGATTATAATAATCATCACCAGCCTGTGTCTCTCTACTATTAGATGTAGTTATCTCCCAAGGCTCGTCACCACGGTCTTCTATCCTACGCATTTAGCCGCTTCCTGCGAAGCCTTTCAGCCAGGTGTATCGCAGGACGTTCTACGCTGCGCTTTCCAATTCGTGGCCTCCATTAAAGAACTCTTCTACGTTTTGCGACAGATGTGAAGCTGCGTACCCACTATGTTCGCGCATCAATCGTGCACCACGCATCTGCAACTGCCACAGTACTTAGTGTGTAAGTTCGCGCACCTGGAGCGTGCAACGTTGCACGCACTAAAGCGTGTGCTCCACGCGGTGGCGATTTTTTCGCGAACACAAAGTGATGCGCAGTGTGTACCACTTTGTGGATGCGAGCAAAGCAACTCTATTATAGTGTGCACGTGTCGCACATCACGATCGTGCATCAAGATTGACGCTTTGCTATTATATTTATAGAGATGGAGTGGTCAGACAAAAAATGTTTAAATTTAATCGAGGTCTACAGAGTATTGTGGATAAAAATTTTATAAATTAATTTTTAATATATATGCCGCGCTAGCTACTAGTTCTCCCGAAAACTGTGGAGCACTCTATTCACCAGTAGTGATGCGCGTACCGTCTAAACTTGATCTATTGCAGGTGCGTGGTGCACGATTGATGCATGAACATAGTGGGTACGCAGCTTGAACGTTAAATTGCCACTTAACCTTACTAATGCTTTGGTAAGGTTGGTAATTAAAATTTATTGACGGATTAAAATGATAGTATACATTAATTGCAAGATTATAGTAGTTAAACCTAGGGAGTAAAGGTGAATAAAGCAAAAACAAATTCGTGGCAGAAATAATCTCTGAAGTGCAGTTGTGAAACAAACCGCGGAAGGAAACTTCTGGCGCTCAAAGAAAGTTTATTCAAGAGTACACCTATAGAGACGAGTTTTTAAGTTTTTCTTTACTGGTAGGGTTCCATTGCATTAAAAAAAAAACGAGAAGAATTTGAGAGAAATATTCCATCTATTGATTTTGATCAATAAACTTTTTTTAAAAAAGAGGTAAGGTATACAGTTATTAACATAAATTAAGGTTTTGTGTGAAAGATTACACTTTAACGTTGGCTCATCTAAAAATAGGAATTTTTTATTTAAAAATAAATATTGCATTTTTGTCACAAGTAGTCTTCTTACAATTACATCTTTACAGATTGTATAGAATAGACTATTATTTCCTCTTTGCCCATCTTATAATTAGACATCATGATTTTTACTCCTGAAATAAAGACATACTTAAAACCTTGTGGGTGTTGACTTAACTCACAAATTTCATCCATAATCCAACGGTTCCAAAAATTTATTGACCGGATATTATTTCTATCTTCGGATGAATATAAAACATTTAATTTTATTTATATTTAAGAAGATACTTACCAGATAAAGTATATCTAAATTAATACTTATTTTAAAATGAATAATAACCACATAACGTCCATTATCAATGACTCTCTGTCAAATTAGGCCTGCGATTCGCTCATTAAGTGCCCACTTTTTGTTTTAGAGACGCTTCACGCTGTTAAAAAGTTAATCAGAGGCAAGAGAGAATCGAATAATTTAATTTTCTCGAATTCTCGCCCGAAACAAGGTGGAAGTCAAAAACGCGTCATGAATTTTTAGATCTAACGCCGTGAAAATTCAATTTGTATCTGCATTTATTACATTTTAGCTTATGTATTTAAAAACCGCATATAAAATATGAATTTAATAATTCGGTCATTTTACTAATTAATTTAATGGATTTGATGTGTTTTTATTAACGGTGCATTGAAATTTATATTATTTTAAATACATTGGAGTATATATTTTTTTTTTTTTATGTAGATCATCAAACGCCGGTGAGGTACTCCGCACCCCTACCGCCGGCCACCGGACGATCGATGCGATCCGTCCGGTGCTAGAGGAATGGGTGTGGCGCCGACATGGTAGCCTCACCTTCCACATGGTGCAGATAATGACCGGGCACGGCTGCTTCGGTCATTACCTGCACCGCATCCAAAGGGAGGAATCGCCGCAGTGTCATCACTGCGGCAATCCCGACGACACGGCCGAGCATACGCTCCAGGTATGTTCGGCCTGGGGTCTCCAGCGCCATGAGTTAAGAGCGGCGCTGGGTGGCGGAGACGTCACACTGTCAAGCATGGTTGAAGCCATGCTTGATAGTGTGACCACCTGGAAAGCAGTTGCTTCCTTCTGTGATTCAGTAATGTCGCAGAAGGAGGCAGCTGAGAGGGAGCGAGAGGAAGAGGCAGGTCTCGCTTCCCTCAGACGCAGGCGGCCGGGCAGGAGAAGGCGGGCATATCAAGCCCGTCTTTAAATGTCCCAGGGGACCTGCGCACATGGTTGGCTAGCCGTGTGCGCCTGCACAAAGGTCCCCCCGTCTGGGGATTGCTTGGGTGTCTCCGGGCAATCCTCCTTTGGCGTTAGCCTAGTCCACTATGGCTAAGCTGCCCTGGGGTGGATCGGAGTTGTTGCCTAGGCAGAGCCCGGTCCACCCCACTCAAAGGGCAAGGAGGCACCGGGGAGTTTTAGTGGGTATTCCCAGTGCCGCCACGATCAGGTGCTGGGCGACCATAGTAGGATTACAGGTAATAATTAGGAACGGAAAGGGAGTAAATGGACTCTGGCATTACCTTACTCACTTACCGAAACACAACAGCACATTTGCTGTTATATCATAAGTCTTGACACATTTAACAAGTAGATCAATTTAATATTCTCTATACATTTCGAGATTAAGTCGCGTTAAAATATTTAAAAAAAGGTAAGCGATTAGTGTAATGGAATACTTCATATCGTTGTTATGTACTATCGCGGTCAAGGGAGCAGTCCCACCGTGATAAGGAACAATTTCGTGTGCACATTTTGTATTTATCTTTGTTCCTACTTCAAATACCTACTCGTATTTCGTATTATAACATTTACGTTACTATGACAACCTCAATTCAACGTTAGACAAATTTGTATGAAAAGTGGGTCTGCACCATTGACCGCGATAGTACATACTTTGTTCGTGATCTCTTTTCCTGAAGAAACTTTGGGAGAGTGGGCACTAAATTTTTTGATGTCGTTATTTCAAGCGAGGGTTTATGAGTTAGTTTTTGCTCACTGCGTATAAAACTATAGAATTTGTTGTTCACACAAACTCCACAACTAAACACTACACCATCTACGAGTATGAATCTCAGGGGTTAAGGCAATAAAATATTTTTCGTCCCATTACTTAATATTTGCCTAATCAACTGCCTAATCATCTCAAGCCATAGGTGTCCTTTATCTCGTCAAAAGGGCAGGCTAAAAGTCCCCTTAAAATTTTCAACTTCTACCGCCTAGCCTGTATTTTAATTTAAGCCTATTTTTGGAAAATAACCGAATTTCAGTAATTTTTTAGACATATATGCTGTTGTCTGTAAACAATAGTAAAGTTGATTTTTTTTTTAAATTTCGCCTCGCAGTTGCTCGCCGCATAAATTCTTACGTTATGCGAGCACGTTAGGGTAAACGAAACGCAAATGTAAACCGGGTCAACAACATTTTCAAGTTTAGAAGTCCACATGTAAAACTACGAAAATATTCGAGGAAAAAGTGCCACTTTATCACGTACCGAAGTACGTAGTTACCTTTATTTCTATCCGAAAAGTTTACCCCCATTTGACATTCATAGAGGATAGATCCTAAAATTGTTTTAGTAAAATATGTGGACGGAACATGACTGCCGGGAACTTTCAGCAGAAAATGTATTTAAATTTTAGTTCTCATGTTTTACTTGTAATATGAATAGAGTTTTTTTTAAATGTGAATCTAAAGCTGTAGTAGTCGAGATGTCCAGTTTAATGCGTTAACCCCGTCTCTCATAATAAGGTAGGTACGTTGTCAGAGTACAAATAACTTAGAGCGAATCGGGTATAGTGATGGTATCTGCTAAAATATCTTTATCGTAAATAAAAAAGGAACATCAAGAACATATTTTGAAGATATTCTCTTAAGAGTGCGTATAAAGAAAACAAAATTTGTAATTCACCCGCGTGGCTCCTTGGACATGATAGTGACACAAAATACGTAGAACTACGCACAACATGCGACGGAAGATAGCGCATCTCGCTCAATAAAAATGTTATAAGTGCCAAAAGTATTAAATATTAATTATTCGTAAACTACAATGTCAAATGAAATATTGATACATAAAGCATTAGATAATTTGTGAAGTGAGATTACTGATACACTTTTAGCTTTTTAATGTGTGTCAATTTAAAAAAAAAAAAACTAAAATCGATGGAAATGAGAGTTCACTTGGTGATTTTTTTCTATCGAGAAAATATCCATTATATTATATTTTCTGTCCGAGTCTTCACATTCATTTATAATGGATTTATCTATTTTGAAAAAGTTTTTAAATTGGACTTTGTTTACTTAGATAAAATTCAAATCTAGGATTGGCTATTTCTCTTTATACGCGCCCTTAAGAGTAATCCAATTAAAAATTCAAGATTAATTGAAGCTCTCTTCATTTAATTAGAAATTTATTTGGAGCGTAATTCAATTAGACACGCATTGTTAGCAGTTTAGGTTACATAATATAATACAAAGAGATTTAGAACTTACGAGTATTGTTAAAACGTAGTTTACTGTTTAAGGTTTTTTAAAACCACATAAGTATTTTTATAATTCCAATTTAGTACCAAGTCTAATTTTGTATTGTTTTTTACAACTTGATTTAAGTACATTTTAGGCAAACATAAAACAAGGTGTATTAATAAAACATCATCATCACTACATATTATAAAACACTGTCTAAACACAAAAACTACTGCACCGATTTTCATGCTGTTTTCACCGATGCATAGAGTGGTTCTCGAGGAAGGTTTTAGTGTATAAGTTACGCGGGCGAAGTCGTGGGCAGCAGCTAGTAAACAATAAAAAATTAAAGAGAAATTGCTCAAATAGTTTTTAGATAACAATTTTTACGAATTGGATGAATATTTTAGATTAGGAAAGATATTGTAAGATATACTATAAATCCTTACTAATATTATAAATGTGTTGTTTTGTTGTTGTTTGTTTGTTATGCTTTCACACAAAAACTACTGAACCGATCACCATGAAATTTTGGATACACGTTGTCTGGGACACCAGAAAGGACATAGGGTACCTTTCATCGTTCAACGCGGACGAAGTCGCGGGCACCAGCTAGTATCTTATAATTTTATAAATAAAGTATTTGTACGCACTTGTTGAACAGTACGCCCAGTAACTTGTTGAGTGTGTTTAATCACATATACTTATTAGATTAGATTGATTACTCAATATGAGATTTATTAGATAAGATTAGAATTATAGCAATTCCAAGTTAGTCCTAAAAGAGAATTTTCTATATAAGAATAAGTTGATTCGTGATCGCCATTTCAAAATCTCACTGATCAAAGTCGACGAATTTCTTTATGCGTAGATATGATCCTCAAAACGAGTTTACACATGACGAAACATCTTTTTATTTGTGATAAGCTTGTAATATTATAATAATATGAATTCGGCTGGACCTTCTTATTCGTACTCTCGAGAGGGTATAAATAATTGTCTCTTGTTTTATTTCAGGCAATTTGGGATTAGGTTAAGCGTACCGGAGGCTATTCGATGTTAAAATCTAAATAAATACTAAATCCTAAAATCTACTCGGGCGCTAAAGTAATACCGAAAATATTATAAAAATAAATATGGCTACAACTGTGGAACATTATATTATATTTCCCAAAAAATAAAAATGTAATTAATAACATAATATTCTTTTTTATATATAAAATTAGTATGTATTTTGCGTTAGTCTCGCAAAAACTCAAGATTTTAATTTGGTTTTCACTTATGGAAAGAGGGATAAACAGGGGAAGGTTTGTATATATATAAATTGCACCCCGGGCGTTTTAATTAGATGATTTGTTGTATTTGTCTGCGTCCCGAATAACAGAATAACTATTAAAATATCTTAAATATTAAAGAAAAACACAATTTCCAATAAAATTCATTTTATTATACATTTTGTATGAAATGGGTTCTTATTCTGAGGCGGTACGAAGTTCGCCGGGTTAGCGTGATCAGCTCTTTCCATTAGTGAAAACCCCATGAAAATCTGTTTAGTTTAGTTTTTGAGAACATACATACAGACAGACAAAAGCAACGGGGGACTTGTTTTATAATATTTGAGGATAGTGCTTTCATATTCACATATGTTCGCAGTGTCACAGATGTCCACATATTTGAAGATCCCTTTCGTTGCAACGTTTAACTTTGCTTTAGTTGTTACAGCAGCTGGCAAACTGGTTTAGCTTGGAAATTCTATCTCATGTAGAAGATTTTCCAGTATAAAGTTATGCCATACTAGCTGTCCCGTGCGACTTCGTCTGCGTTCAAAATGTTATATAGCCAGCTTTTCTCGATAAATGAACTATCCAATACAGAAATAATTTTTCAATTCGAACCAGAGGCCCTAGCCAAGAGCAAACCAATGCAAACGGGAGCGTTGCGTATGTACGAAACGATAGAAAATAACGCCCGGTGATTGGTTGTTGTAACGCCCACATAAAATTTTGACCAATCTTATTTTCTTTATTTTCTATCGTTTCGTAAATGTATACGCAACGCTCCCGTTTGCATTGGTTTGCTCTTGGCTAGGGGCCCAGTAGTTCCTGAGATTAACGCGTCCAACCAACCAACCAAACAAACAAACAAACAAACAGACTCTTCAGCTTTATAATATTAGTATAGATTCAGGATTTCTCACAGAGAACAAGAGTTTTGACTGAATAGAGAAAATAACCTTGTCTCGATAGCCGTAATACTCGGTACGAATCACGATAACTATATTACCTGTTTAAGAAGACTAATAATATTTTAAAACATCCCAATTGTTGTCAATTTGTATCCTTCCGCACAGAATCAACATTCAAATATTCATTTTCAAAATTTAATTTCGTTAAATTTTTTAGTAACTAAGTATCTACCAGAGTAATAGTTACTTAAAATTTTATGAAAAAAATTGAAAAAATAAAATAAAATAAGTATGAAACGGGGCGAGAGAAAAGATATATAATTTAAACGAATCACAAATGAATCGCTTTAATTAAATGTAAAGTAATTGATATCTGTTAACATTACATCGTTTGTAATCTTAAGAAAACATGACTAGGTGTAAAAGTGGTTTTCCTGTTTACGAGTAATAAGTCGAAAGGAAAATTGTAACGTCAAAATAATTGGGTACGAAACATTAAAATGTTAACGATGTTGTAGGCCAAATGTTTGTGAGGAATTGTTAAATAATGCGGTCTGTTTACTTCGTGGAAGTTACAGACAAAGTATAAAATTAGGGTAATATCGAAAACGTCAGGAAATTCTAGTAGTAGTTACCTTTTATACACATGAACATGACATATCGCTGCTTAAAAACTAAAGGGCCACAAATCAAAATTACACTTTTTACAGGAGAGCTAATCGAAAAAAAAATTATTTTTGTGTATTTTTTTTTCTTATTAGATTACTCGTATACTCGTATATCAAATATATGCATATTATACATCGTTAGAAGCGTATATTTAAGTAGCATTAAATGTTTTAAGTACTTTTTGAATAAACCGAATACTAGAAGAGATATAAGCATATAAGTTACTTTTTAATAAATAAAAAATGATCAAAATATACTCAATAAGGAATAAAACAACCATAAGTCTATTTGCGACATACAATATGAAGGATTGTGATTGTATTTTTGCAATAAAAACATTTTTGGATTTTTTTGTTTTATGACACTTTAGTTTTTAAGCAGCGATATAGTTTTTGATAATTACATCGGCACTATGTGATAATACCTACTATATGATATATAATAGACATATAACTTGTTTATATTATTTGGTATATTTTTCCATAAATTTTTGGAATCGCAAGTCATTACTCGAATCGCGAAAAAATTCGAAAGCATTTGTAAGTTTAACGGTAATTATTATGTCATGAATAATGTATCTGGTTCAATACTCCCCAGACTTTGAGGGTGTCTCGTTTAAGAATGTCCTTTATGACCTTTGCAAAACTAGGGAAATCGTAATTGTGAAAACAGAACACAAAGAACCTTTGTGTAATCGACGATTAATATTGTGTAGAATGTAAAATTTCAAAAATTAAAAAAAATACCTGTCACTGTACCTGATTATTTTATCAGTTTTCCCTGCTGGTCATAAACTTTCCTACTCCATGGAGACCGCTTACGGACAAAATAAATTCTAATAATATTATAAATGCGGAAGTTTGTATGTTTACTACTTAATAAGTCATCTTCAATAAGGTTGAACGTATCCTTCAAATATACGATCATCAAACTACTACAACATGGAACCCGCGTGCCATACAAAACACTACGAATTTTATGGAACATTTAAAAGTGACATATGCGTAGAGCATGAACTGTCATTTATAACAAAACAAATATTATAATAAGTACGTAATTTAAAGAAAATGTGACTTTACGTCAACCCATTAGAGTTTAAAATAAAATAGTAGAAGTTGATCGTTACTACCTTCTACAATTGACGCGTGAAGGCAAGAGTCCGCCATGATTCTGTCAAAGGCGTTCTTTTTATGTGCCGCTTTGGCATTTGTGACGCAAATTCCATTGTAGTATTTCGATGCATACGATGGATGAAAACAATATAATTTTCCTACACTGCTTTATTCCCCTAAAATCCATAAATTCACCCTTTCCTTTTCTAAACTATTCTGACACTGTCTTTTTTATGTACGTATCAACAATTAAATGCTTTCATTTTGTTTTTGAAAATCAAATATTTTATGCCAATTTAATGTTTATTATTTTAAATAATATTAATAATATGTATTAATAGGCGAAAGAGGATTCCAAATATTATTATATTATATAAAATATAAATGAAAATTTACAATATAAATTGGCATATTTTTAATGCAGTAATAAAACATGAAAATAAATAAGTGCTCTACGAAAAGGGTCCTTCTGGAAAAGACCAGACATAAGTGTTGCTAACAACGTTCACAATTTTCTCACTTAAGTTACGAGTATCCGAAAGCAGAGACGATTGTATTGGATGTCCACTCATCACGTTTCAAGTGGAGGACGAATGTTCTTTTTCTACAATCGCCTTTTGGATTAATAGTCTTTTTTGTCGTAGTGCTTTTATCGTTAAAGCATTCTGTTGTAGGAGGCGAATAATTTAAATTTTTATATCCATTTTGTTTCATTGAAATTTTATTATATTATATATTATTATTTTTATTATTTTTACCTCCTTATATCATTTCTACTGAATGACTATCAACGCCCAACCAAAACTACAAAGACTAGAAAGCTGAAACTTGAGCATAGGTTTAATTTATAAGGTAAGCGTCCGCTAAGAAAGGATTTTTTTTAAATTTCAACTCCATGCGAAGCCGGTGGCATTCCGCTAGTCTTTACATAGTATAAAACAAATAGCTTCCCTCTGTATGTACCTGAGCTTCAATCTGAAAAGAGCGTTTAAGGAAGGTTTTTATATAATACTAGCTGGTGCCCGCGACTTCGTCCGCGTTAAAAAATAAAAAAAAGTAGCCTATCCTGTGTCCCGTACGTCTAAATGTTTATCTACCAAGTTTCATGAAAATCAGTTAATTCGTTTAAGAGTTATGGAGGAACATACATACATACATACATAAATATAAATGAAGTAAAATTTTGATAGTTGATAATTGATGTTACTTTGAACTTTAATTGGTAGCATCCGCCAAGTGTTTTTTGACTTAGATAATGACGATTTCATTGGATAAAATAAATAAATCAGACATGATCTCGATAAATAAAAAAAAAAAAAAATCCAATTATAGCAAATTTTATTTAGGTGTAATCAAATAATGTAGTTTATCAAGTAATTTCACTCCCAACAATAACGTGTTACAACGGATTACAAAGAAAAGTTTGGTGCCGTAAGAGAGTTATTAATTTTATTATACTATGAGAAAAAGCGTAATTACTTATCTCCGAAGAAAGCCTCGCAAAATAACCTTGAGCACTTTCAGGTTTCTCGAAGTAAGAAGTTTATCGAGGAGTTGGTACCAATTTGTATGAAGTTGGTCTCGTATTTATTGGCTCTTGTTAGTTAACAAAGCTATGAGTAAAAATTAAGTACTTACAATAAAATTATTTTATTATCAGTTGCTGTGACCAATTTCAATTTCGTTCTAGCAATATAAAAACAATAGTTTTTACTTGTTATTATTTTGTTACTCGTAAGCAATTGAAACAAATGTTTTATATTGCTTATTTGCGAATAATTTCAGGCAATTGAATTAATATAAAAAATATATAATAAAAGCATAAAGATTTTTAATTAATATTTATATAATTTTATTTTAGTGTACATTAATATATAATTATTATATTTATTTTAGTTTATTTTATCCATAATATATCAATTTTTTTATAATAATGTTGATTGCGTTCTCAAAAATCTTTGGCCAGTTATTACAGAAATCATTAAAATCGGATTGTAAAAGAAATTTTAAAATATTTCTTTTGTTGTCGTTACATTACATTTTTATCTTGTAATAATAATAATGTAATTCAATACGAATACAAGTAGTATAAAATATAGAATATTCTGAGACTGAATATCTTTAGTTATTTTGTTTTTGCACAGAAATTCCACAGAAAATATAAGATTTTATTACAATTTTTTTTTACAAAAATATTATTTAACTCGCAATTTTTTTTATCACTACAGGAAATATACGTAATAAAATTGAAGAAGAATGTTAATTGAATCTGTGAATCGACCACATTTCGATGTGGTGAGGATTAACTCTAAACAAGCTCGGTGATTCGGTGCTCAATGATCCGACAAGATCCATTAATCCTTCGTATTTGAGCGCCAGAGATTTACCTATTACAGCCATCCTTTGACGACGTATTTACACAATCACGAGTCACAATTAATTTACAGTATCGCTTTAAAAATTCAAGCAGCACTTTACACGGATTAAAATAAAAAAGAAAAAACATATAGAGTACGCGTGTCAAAAGTGAAACTCCTTTGTTCATCAGTACATAAAGTCTGTTTTTTAATCTCAGAGACAAAAATGACACATGCAAATGTCAAGTTTGCATATAATGATACCATGTAATGTATGTAATGCATGTCACATAAAATGACATTTTTGTCTCTGAGATTAAAAAACAAACTTTAGAAGATGTCATGCAGAAACGTTACAAGTAGCGTCACTTGATTGTTACACTGAATTACAATATTCCACCTTGCAAATTCACCCTCATAGCGCAAAGTTCATTTCAAAAAAAAATATTGAAGAATTATATTCACAAAAATGTACCGTTGGAGAAAAGTAAATTTATATAAATAAAAATTAATATAAGTATGTTTGTCCTCTATGAACTCCAAAACCGCTCAACCTATCAAAATTCGGTTTTCACTTATGTAAATAGAGGTAAACGAGGAAGATTTCTGTAACTGCTTCCCGGGCGAAGCCGGGAACTGGTCACTAGTTATTGACATGAAAAAAAAAGCGAAATAAAAACATAAATCACCGCAACAGATGACAGTTTATATAAAAGTTGTGAAACTAAGAAACTAAACATACTTTTCTCCACAAATAGGTATCATAATATCACCCTATATCCTCTCGACTTTTAAGAGCAATGCTATACCACGTCTCACATTACCGCATATTGGCAGCTGTCAATTTACTTGGAAGAGGAAATAAAGATATTTTACTTATTTACTGGAGTCTTCGGTCAAATCAAATACAGATATTATTACGACCAAGTAAACATTCATATCCCTGTGACGGCTCCGGGATTGCTCAGCATTATTAAGTTGCTGCGGAGTAGCTTATTAATTGTGTAATAAGTTTTGTCGAGCATCGTTGGTCACGGTAGAAGACTTATTAATAGTGTAGAAGTTGAGTCATTATCTCAAGAAAGTGTACAAGCTGTAATCCGTGTAAGGTTATTATTACCGCCATTCTGCAGAATAAAGTAGAGAATTCCTTTCACGAAGCAAATTTATATAGTTTGTTGCTTGCTCGATATGTGCGAGATTCGCACCTTAGCTAACATACATGTGCAAACAAACAATACTGTGATTACATTATTTGTAAACGGTTACTTGTAAATTGATCATAGTATCATAGAACACACAGACATAATGATCTCAAACAAGATAAATCTGGTCAGTGTAAAACCAAAATTTTAATAAACACATCGCTGCTTAAAAACTAAAGGACCACAAATCAAAATTACACTTTTTACAGAAGAGCTAATCGAAAAAAAAAAATTTTGTCTATTTTTTTTTCTTATTAGATATTATCCAATATATGCATATTATACATCGTTAGAAGCGTATTTTTAAGTAGCATTAAATGTTTTAAGTACTTTTATAATAAACTGAATACTAGAAGAGATATAAAAGAGATATAGAAGAGATATATAAGAGATAGAAGAGATATGTTACTTTTGAATATATATAAAAATGATCAAATATACCAAATATGGAATAAAACAACCATAAATCTTTTTGCAACATACAAAATGAAGGACTGTGATTGTATTTTTGCAATAAAAACATTTTTGGATTTTTTGTTTTATGGCCCTTTAGTTTTTAAGCAGCGACATGTTATCCGGTTATGTTTACCCCAACAAAAATTGTGAAAATTTCCTTTTTTCAATACATTTCTCTTTCTCTTCTCTTGCGTTTGAATTGTATATTTTATTTAAATATCCATGAAATTTCTTAGAATCCTTAAATAATCTTAATCTAGAACTCTGCACACGAACTACATTAGCCCTTACGTACTTATATTATCTCGTGATTATATGTTTTCTTCATTGTCTTTATTTTTATTACAAAGAAATTTTACCATTTAAAATAAAATTTAATTTGAATTCTCCGATTAACACTGAAGAGTTACATTAAACCATTACATACAATTATGAAGCTATAAATACATCCAGCGTGTATAATATTAATACAAAATGGCCATAGATTAAAACCTGGAATAATAAAAGTGACGTCATAATTCAAAATAACGCGTTCACATTTCCTTCCATATTGTTTATTGATACGTGGTATAATTTTCACGACATTTATAATAAATCATGGCGTGCAGTCACAATGAATTTCTAGTACAGAAGCCTCCCATCCGAGCGGTAGATAAGGGTTATATGTGTCTGACGCGGCGACCGTTTCAACGATGCAAATTAATTGCCTCCACGCCCGGGGCACTCCACCGAAAAATATTACTTGGAAAACATCACATGATATCTTAAAAATATTACGGGGAAAACACGTTGTGCTGGAAAATTATTTATGTGCAAGTTGAAACTGAATTATTATGTGAAAATGTGCATCGAAAGTTTACTCTGTGCAAACCACAGTGATTTACATTTTATTAAAGAGAAACATGCTTCCACAGGTTTCGTTGTATGGATTAAAAATTAATGACGAGAATTTTGAGCGTTAGTTTTCTAGAAATTAAAAAACTTATAATAAAATAGTCCAATAAAGCTGTATTTAAAATCATAAATTTCCTTAAATTTGTTTGACTGTGGGATAAAATCATCTCGCATATTTGTTATTCAATATGCAAAAATGGCCAAAATGGAAAAAAATGTTAAGATGCTAAAATAAAAAAAATATATAAAACATATATGGGATAATTTTTATATAGTAAGAAGCATTAGTTTATTTTATTACAATGGGATAGATTGAATAGTTTATAATACTAAATTATAGTTCTAAGAACAAGTATTTTTGTATCATTGCGATACAAACAAAAATACAAATATTTTCTCTTTTCGAGATGTCATCTCACCTTCGTTATAAGGCTATCTATGTTCCAATGTTACTAAGATTTAAAAATTTAAAAATTTCTGTTCAAATTCCTTATATAACATTGGTATAGAAAAGTCTTTTTATACATTTTTAATGTGAATATATATTGTGAAAGTTGCACGGTAATTAAAACGATTTATCTTTGGCTTATGTTTCCTGTAAACAGTGTTAAATAACGCAATATATCATAACGAGATAACGGGAGAGGAAGCGGCCAGACACGCGAAATTGATAACCGTTATATTTTTTAAAAACAAGTGTATATTTTGGATAGAATCGTTAATTTCCAAGTTAAGTCAGCCTATAAATACGTAAGAACATTGAACTCGAACCTCTTAAATAATTGGTTTCCTAAATGATATTTGCTTAATCATTATTTGACAGGATCCTAAGCAATGGAATAATCATTTTTTGTTAATATAAAATAAAATTTCAATGTTATTTAAAATTTTGAGATCTATTATAATCAGTGAGCTTAAAGTATATTAACTCAATGATTATAATATTGTTTTGGAGTATAATTTCAATCCCAAAAAACACAATTGATTACTAAGGCGTGAAAAGGTAACAGGCAGACAGACTTACTTTCATATTTATAATATTAGTATGGATAGAATTTGTAATTATATATATTGTATTTTCAAAATCGGTCCAGTAGTTTTTATTCATCACAAACACACAAAAAGCTCTTTATAATATTAGTATTGAAATTAAGAAAAAATAATATAATCATTAAATATTAAAATAATCTAAATTCATATATCTTTTCAAGTAGTTCTATTTGTTCAATGTGAAATTGCAAAATACATATTTTAGAAAGCTTTTGCGGTAATTTGTGTATTCGTCTCACGTAAACATTTAAGCTATTAGACGTTTCTCATTCAGGATAACAATATATGTAAATTATAATGGAACAGTAAGCACTTGTAGCCGGAGGCCATGTGCGCCTGACGCAGCAGCTTCAACAATGCAAATTAATTGCTACGCCGCATACTCTACACCCGCTCTAGTGTTGCACAACCTTATTTGTTAGTATTACGAATTAGTGTGACATATCATTATTGACGCAATTTATAATCAAAGAGCGAACAGAGGGCCTAGTGCGAGTTTTGCTCTATCAAATTCGTCGAACGCGTAAATGTCAATTTGTATGGGAATGCAGCAGCGCCACCTGGTGGCTAACATGTAGCGCTGCTTCATACCCATACAAATTGACATTTACGCGTTCGACGAGTTTGATAAAGCAAAACTCGCACTAGGCCCTCAGTACAAAGAATGATCATTTTAACTAGATGTAGCAAGATGGAGATGTGTAGTGTAGCAGTCCGTGAAAAACGCCGGGCTTCTTTATTAAATATGTCTAACTAGCGACCCGCTTCTGGCTTCGCCCAGGAAAAAACTTAACCTTATTAACTGGGTTTATCTAACTGATGGTGAAAACTACTTCAAAATCGGTTTACACACATACGCGGAAAGTGACTTCAAATTATACTTTGTAAAGATATCATTGGCCTTAAAGTAACTGATAACACTTATAACAATCCGACTTTTTATGGTGATCTTAATAACATGAAAGTGAAAATATTAACAATATACATACATAATCAATACTAATAATAAATCTGTAAGGGTTGGTCATGGAGTAAGTTACTTTGTTTTCAGAGATTTCGTGTTTATAGGCTCTATGCATGATACTGAAACTAAATTGACCATTTTTAGAATTTTTTTCTGTATGTATGTATGTATGTTCCTCCATAACTCTTAAACGAACCAACTGATTTACATGAAACTTGGTAAATAAACATTAAGACGTACGGGACACAGGATAGGCTACTTTTTTCTTTTTCAACGCGGACGAAGTCGCAGGCACCAGCTAGTATTAAATAAGGTCGCTCAGCTTCTTCCTATTTTTCCGCGCAACTTCCTCTAAATTACCCAATAGAAAGTAAGATATACGAAAAACGAAGATGGCGGGCCAGACGCTGTTTTTGTCTCTGGGAAGACCTAGGACCATTGCCTGAGTTCTCCGAGGTAGGGGCTGCATGTCCTGACTTCTTACGTATCCTCACTTTTCTCTATCGAAGATTCTCGATAACATATTGGCGTGATCAATAGTACCTACTCATGTTCATGTGTGTTGTATTGTTCCATTTCTTGGTTCCTTCAATCTAAGACGATGTAAGTAACATCAATGCAACACTAAAACCGCTATCTTATATGTGCATGGCGTATAATTATTCAATCAACTCCTAGAGTTTGAGATAGCAAATGGAGGAAGCGATAACCGGAACTAGTGTATCTCTAGTGATGGCAGAACACAATGCATTCTTCAGTAGATATTCTCCTACAGAATCACAGTAAAGTAACGGACTGTTATTTGAGATTTCATGTTAATTAATTTTTTTTATGTTGAATTGAATAAAAAAATATAAAATTTTATGTAATTCTGTTTTATTTTCCATTTTGCCTCCCAATGAAGATAGCTTTTTTATTTTGATTCTTTTTAAATTAAAAATAAAATTGCTTCCTGTCCACTGCTATATAGGTTTATGTACATATATATGCCTCTCTAAATAAATGCACAATACTTGTCATGTAATGCCAACAAATTTTTACATAAGGAACAGGCATCCCATACAAAACACTACGAACTTTATGGAACATTTAAAAGTGACATGTGCGTAAAGCATCAACACTGTCATCTGTAATTTAAAACCAATCAAACATCTGTCATCTAAAGAAAATGTGACTTTACGTCAACACATTGGATTTTAAAATCAATAGTAGAACTTGGTCGTTACTACCTTTTACTATCGACGCGTGATGACAAGATAAATATTTGGAACATATTTTTAGTAGAGTAGTTATTTTTTATTATTTACTATTATTTTTTTTATTTTTAAATAAATTTATGTGTATAACTATTTCTGATTTTAATTATGGTTAATGATAGAGGATAGAAAGAAAATTTTATACATAATAAAATATGGATCCATATTTTATGATGTATAAAATTTTCTTTCTATCCTGATAATAACTGAAAACAGGGGAATAAACTAGACATTTTCTGTGAAAATAATGTATGAATATATTTTTTTATAATAACACATTGAATTTACACTTATATTATTTAAAATTATATTATTTACATTTAATTCGAAATCGCTGTCCGCAACAACTACCTACTACTAAATATTAAAAATAACTAAGTACTTACTACTAGAAATTATAAAATAATATACAATTATATTACACGATACTAGCTGGTGCCGGCGTTTTGTAATGGAGGAACATTGCTATCTATGCACTTTTGCTATCTTATAGGTAGTTCATTGATCCCTTTACTAAAAAAAACCATTCGAATAAAATCTTTGAAGGCGCTTTGGACTGCCCCAACGGAGTTGAATTTTTTCCCTTGCAAGAAGTTATCCAAATTTCCAAAAAACTTTTAAAATAAATATATATACTAATAGCGACTCCATTATTAAAATCTGACTATGTTCCTATTTAGTAATAGGTATAGTATGAGAATTAATTAAGAAATTTTAAGCTTCTTTAGGCGTAAATTCGTTGTTAAACATTATTAAAAACTAACTCACCGATGGTACGTCACTCCGTCTTTTTTAAGAATAATTGAACAATGGTTTTTACAGCTTTTTAAAGCGCACTTCGTCATGATTACCACTTGACAGTTCTACGGTATTGAATGCATTGCACGCCATGATTTCATTTTAGGCGGGTTTTACATTTTCCCCTTTGACGTTTGTGATGCAATTTCCTTATGTAAAAATTCGTCGTGTAATGCGAATAATAAGGATATTGTTACATCTTTACATAGTAGGTATAAAATACGAGTAAAGTCGCTTCCCGCTGTCTGTCCTTCTGTATATACGCTTAGATATTTTATACTACGCAACTGATTTTAATGCTGTCATCACCAATTAAAAGAGCATTAGGAGGTTTTTATATGTATTTAGCTATATTAGCGGCTCTATAAAATATCCGCTATTATTAGCGGGTCGCTAGTACTAATATAAATAAACCAATGATTTACCGAAATTATCCCTGAAAGCCGAAACAGACACTTCAATAATAATTTGCAGCGGTTCTACAATTATTTTATGGTTAATTAATAAAGGAAACTCTGTACACCATCCAAACGAACTATCGTTTATTATTTACATTAAAATATATTAAGAAAACTAAACTAAAACATTTCATCAGTAAAATCAAGCCGACTGTCATCACCTGACATACTATTTCGTCGACTTTTTAAAACCGCGCGCAAAGAGTTTGCGTTCGCTACAATTTAATTAATATATATTTCAATAATGTTCAATGCTTGATGAATAAAATTAATGTTAGGTGCAAATTTCCATTACATGCAAATTACATAAATATCTTAAATATCTTCACACATTCCACACAGCACCATCTAGTTCCAAAGTAAGCAAGTAATGCTTGTATTATGGATACCAGACAGTTGATGTAATACATAGATTACTTTTTTTTTGTAAATACATACATATTATGAATACAAAACATCCATGACTCAGGTACAAAGGTAAAATGTTCACATAAAACATTTGCCCCTAGCGGGATTCGAACTCGCGACCGTTTGGTTAATAGCTAGGGTTACTAGCCACTAGACCAAACGTGTCGTCAAACATGTACCAAACAATGTACAAAAATACCAAACAATGTACAAAAATACCAAACATGTACTTGTGAAACCATTGTTTATAATACAGAATGAAATAAAACGATTAATACGTACAAAGCTGATAAATACAAAGCTTGTGGTTTTTCCATTTCGATTGAACCCATTATATCTGTAGAGATTTAAAAAAATGCAATCCATACATAAAATACGCTTGTTCTCGTACATTACCGAGTTACATAACCAACAATGTACAAGGAAAAAATATTCTTCAAATATACTAAATGTTTGGTATTGAGTTTAAAACATATTTACTTTTTGATCAATTACCGCCCGTGGGAACCTATCCAACTAAGCTATTGTATTTGTAATGTGGTCTATCCAATTTTCTGGCTCACTGCCCGTTTAAATATACCACAAACAGAAAATTCAAACTTGCCTTATTTGACATTAGGAATGTAACCATTACAATTATCAATTCATTTATATTTTTTATGATAAATGATGGCAGATAGTCTGTTAAGCGTGTTTGAAGGTTGGTGATTAAGGTTGTCTACTAATGGTAACCGGCGGGAATAGCTTATTCTTGTAATGAAAGACAAAAGAGTATGTGCTATTATAATGCTGATTTATTATCATGATTTATTACAAAATTACTTAGTAGTCTTAGACTAGATTGTTATCTTAAAAGGATTACTTTTTCAGGTACTTACACTCTTTAAAACATTTGAAATTAAATAATACAAATAAAATTTTAAAAAACTTAGATGTGCATTTAACCGGGTATTCGATTCTATATGACCTCTATGCTATCTCTATACGTTTGCTGACACAACGAATCCATTATTATAAGTTGAATAACTATACATTTATTATCATTAATGTCACGTAATATTTGCCTTACAACTCCCAAGTAACAAGTAATTGTCTTGAGTCAAGAGAGCATTGAATGTAGTTTTTTCTATGTATCGTTATAAATACGTAGAGTGTGACAAATGCTTCGTCTCTCGTGGGAAATCACTGTGAACTCAACAGTAAGAAATCTAGTTGCAATCTTACCCTTTGAATCTTATTAGGAAACGTTGCAATGCGGTAAATCAGGGCCCAAGAGATTGTGGGAAGGCATGCATGCTATAGGAATCATTTAATTTAAGAATTTCTTAAAAAAGGTCAAGACATATTATTACCGCTAAAAAGAAGCATTTAGAGATATTCAATCAACTTCGGTTCAGTTCTCTCCACTCGAATTTCAATAATGTATGATCCTATTACTGTGTATATGTGAGCCTTTGTTTGTGAGGAGATTATGGGGCTAACATTCCACTGTAGGTTAGGTGTCTTTGAAAATTATAAGTCTATTCACATATAAATTAAGAACTACTTCAAATATGAAAGTAGTGGAATGAATACCACGTATAGGACATACCCATCGTAAGACCAGCACGCATTTTTTTAATTTATACTCTTAAAAAGACGTTTTACGAACAAAATTATGCTGCATACAATAGTCACATGAACAAGGTAATGCGGGATTGCGATCATTGATAAGAACAACTGTCAGCAGACCAGTTCAATGGTCAATTTATAAAGACTGGCAGACGCGGAAAAAGACTTCAAGTTATACTATACAACAGATTAGTTTAAGTCGCGACATTCAAATACCAAGCATATGGTATTGTGTACATAGGTCTATCTCGGCAATGCTTCATGCATATTTTTCATACACCGCGTCTGTCTAGAGGGATATGAAGAGATTACGGATTTCCACTTGTTGCAATATCTCGTGAGCTTATTTTACATTCATACATCAAACCTTATGTTCTTGTATGTAGTTTCAATGTTTGTATATGTCTGGTTCATAAATATCTTGTAATTGTAATAAGTAATCACTTGGAAGGCATATTTCTAAATTATGGACATGTCAATGTTGTTTTCTAATATCTACCTTTAAAAATATTGTGATAGTGTAATTTAAAAATATTCTTATATTTTCCAACAGCCTTTCTGTCGACCTAAACAAAAAAAATATATATAACACAATTTAACTAAAGTTTGTTTTTTAATCTCAGACAAAAATGACATTACATTTGACATGCATTACATACATTTCTTGGTATCATTATATGCAAACTTGACATTTGCATGTGTAATTTTTGTCTGAGATTAAAAAACAGACTTTATAGTTACTCGTCTCAAATATGTGAAACAATTTGGCAAATATTTGGAGACCTTTAATGCGAATAATTGTCATATACCGCGCCAACATTATAATTAATGTATGTAATTAATGTTTGTGAAAGTGCTATAAAACAAACTAAGAATAAAGAATCCTTCTTTATATGAATAATGACTTACGAATGGTAATGACGGATGCCGCTCCGTAGAGTGCGGACGTTTTAAATTTACTTTCTTTCAGAAGGGGAGCCTCAAGATTAAAACACGGAACACGTTTTTCCACTTCACCGTTGGAGACGTGTTATTCCAAGTTATTAACTCGAACGAGCCGCGACGTTTTAATTAAGGCCCAGGAAATCTACAGATGCCCACAAGCCGATACTTAACTCATTTTCAATAAAAAAATATTAAATTCAATTTTCTTAATAATGTCTATATATTATTTTTCCTTGCGAATGAACAATGTTACTTATATCTTTTATTAATATAATACAGTACAGTCTTTTGGTGCCGAAAAAGGAGGTTACTTGGAAAGATTTCCGTGAGTTTTGAAAATTTGTGATTTCATAGATTTCGATGTGCTCAATCCAAATTTCTTTCTTTTCTCTTATTTTTTTGCCACCTCGTATCTTTGAGCTCGCGCTGATATTGAAAAATGACAATTATCGCCTTTTCGACTCATTTTGCGATAAAAACAGTAAATTAAATTTCCTATTTATAAAGGAATATACAAAACAGGTTTTTCCTATTTCCGCAAAATTCCCCAAGCGGCAAAGATACGAGTTGGTAAAGTAAAAATTTGGAAATTGGACGTCAAAATCTATAAAACACCACTTTTCAAAACTACTGGAAAACTTTTCCGGAAACTACTCTCTTCCGGAGTAGTTTTTACCTTTGTGTATATATGTCGTCGCCCGATCGTTTAACTCGGCTGATCGAGATCTGCCTGGGCACATTGTATTTCTCCATACATGAAACATTAAAACTCAAAATTACAGCCCTACCAGCCCACCAGGACTCTAATTTCCCCCGAGATGGCAGGCGTACCTCTACTTTCGGGTACGCCGAGATTCTGACAGGAAGCGTAGCCTCTCCCGCCGCGTAGCCGTAGCGGGGCACCGAAGTCGTGTCATAACGTCACCGCGACCCCACTCATCAACGGCCCCGCTAGAAAGTCGTCGGTTGTAGTCGGCATAAACCCGGATTTTTCAAAGTAAAAATGGGACTCTAATCTCGTTTACCTTAACGGCAACTTACCATATATGCCTTACTACTATTGTCCTATGGCTTTTGTGTAAATACCTAAAGTCTGTTTTTTAATCTCAGAGACAAAAATGACACATGCAAATGTCAAGTTTGCATAATAATGATACCAAGAAATGTATGTAATGCATGTCACATGTAATTTCATTTTTGTCTCTGAGATTAAAAAACAAACTTTAATGGGGTAATTTATATTATTTGATTTTACATCTCGACCTGAAACCATGCATTTTTGCTTTCTAAAGTACACGGTGTATCAGATATATTGTAATATTGTTTTGCATCTGGTTTTGATACTATGAAATTTTCAATACATCCCTTAATGATTTTAATGTTTATTCAAGTGAACGTTTGCTTTGTTGTATTATTGAGGGTCCGTCAGGTTGAAGATAACGAGGCTCTTTCAAGGCGATGTTTCATTTTCGTCTGCTCCACTTTTATTACGATATCCAAACTTACTTTGTGTTTATCATTATATTAATATCATATTATTTGATCCACACGGGTTCGTAGTTCCATAAAAATATATGAGAAATTAATAATTCAAGAAAATAAAAGCAAAGGCCTAATATTGGGCTCAACTTGTTCCCATTTTTTGGTGACAAGTGATTGACGTTCAAGTCGGGCTTGCGTGGAATTACACATGTGACTTTTGAATACTTGTCGTGTCGTCACCGTAACTTAATCAATTTTGAACCTTACGCTTCTTAAAAAAAGGTTCCTATCTTACCAAACGCCAAAGAAAATATGAGATAATTGAAAAACTTTCTGAGAAGTTTCATTTTAGAATTGCCATTGTCGATATTTTTTATCAGAATATACTAGAATTATTGTATTTTATATAACTTTTCATAAATTTGTATTTTTTCTTACATTATTTATAGAATATATTTTTATTCACATATAAAATGTGAGTTACTTTTCGAAATGTATAAACAGAAATCATAAAATATAAAAGTTCAATATCCACCTACGCATGTATATCAGACATCGCACGTAGATTGATTGATAGTCTGATTGAAGGATAATGCTGCTATCGCTACATTGCTTGTTTTTTTTTTTAAACTTTTACGAATTAGTAGTAATGAAATAATCAAATTCTCGTGTCACAGTGTTAGTTGCCATACTCCTCCGAAATGGCTTAACCAATTTTGATGAAATTTTGTATGTACACTTGGTAGGTCTGAGAATAGGTTTTTATCTAAGGGCGAAGTCGCGGGCACCAGCTAGTTTCATAATTTATTAATAAATATATTTAATAAAACCTTAATGACGGTAAAGAAACATTATTCTATAGCATATTAACTATAGCATAACAAATAGCATTTCAATGATTGTGTCATGAAACGCCAAATATTTTAGAAATGATTGTTATTTGTGTAGATATTATAATATATCTCTGCGATGACCCTAATAGCGTATCTGGAGCGTTTGTCTTGGAGCCAGGAATTCTGATACAATGCCAATGGAATGTTAATGGGTCGACACGTCGGGGCAAAACTATTGCTAAAAGAAACAATAGGATACCATTAATCAAACGTTTACGGGCTCAGACTAGAACAGAATTTCTAACTTCAACCTCGCTTATTACATAAAGGGGTATGATGTATTAAACGGAATCATCTTACAGGCTCTAGCCAGATTGATTTTTAATACTTCGAAGTAAATTACGAACAAGTGTTTAGTTATTTTTACATTTGAAGCTGCCCTAACTGACAAAACATATAGTTACGTACATCTTATTAGCGCCTCTTTCTGAAACGTCAAGTAGGCCCAACTGTCATTTAAAGTCACCGGTAACCGGGGATAATGGAGCTGATATACCTTTGTTTGTACGGTAAACGTCCCAAACATTAAATAGAAAATAATAATAAAAATTCGGCTATCGAATGATGCAGTAAACCGAGTGCATAATTCAATATAACAGAAAATGATTTCTAAAAGTAACTAATCAACACTTTACTTTTAGTTCGTGAAAGAGGCCCTTAATCTATCTAAATTTTGAACTACCATTCTAATTTAAGCATTGACGTATGAATTTTAGACAATCAGTTTATTTCAGATTTAACGGTTGTACTTGTGCCATTAGGTAAGAAGAAATTTATGTATTTAGTAGCATTTAAGTAATAAGTCCAATTAAGTAAGTTTTTAATTTTCTTAAATCGTCTTTTAAACGAACAATGTATGTTATTTTAATATATCGGTAAATACTTACATAAAATGTTTCGTTGATCCGAATTCAGTCAAAGTCAAAATACTTATTAACACAAAAGGGATTCGTGTTTTATCTCCATTATCGGTTGTTATACCACGAGAACGGTTCTAAATCTTATATAAACTCAAAAGACATGATCGTTTTCACTTCAATGGCTTTTAATAATCAATTTAAACGTTGTGTAAAGTGTGAATTAAGATTTAAGGTTAATGTTCAATATTTACATCTTAGGATAAAAAAAATAAAGGTATTGACCAACTGTAAAGGAGTTTTATAGTCAGTTAATTAAATAGATTGAGTTTTTTATTTTTCTGTAAAACTTTTTTTTTCTCCGATGATCCTATAATAATAATATGTCTATGTCAGCATTTATATCTACGTATGGTATAAATAATACTCTTATTATTTTATAATTGGATTCAGTTGACTTACAAAATTAGTAATATATAGGTATTCTGGGGCAAATTACCAAACATCCAGTTTGGTAAGGTCGGATAGGTTTTATTTCTTCACTTACATAACAAACCGTGAATATTCGAAAATTCTGGATTTAGAACGTAAAAAACCTAAATTGACAGTCAGCCCTTGAAAAGGAGCGGAGCTCCGATTTTTAAATTGGACTGGAAATACTGGCCCTTCAAATTCAAAGTAAAATGAATAAAAAAATACTGCTCTTAACCACGAGTTGGTACTGTCACGGTACCTCTCCGTATTATGTTCCAGTGTAAAAAATACAAGAGTTTCATAGTTCTGAAGACGACTTTATATTGCCTCTTCCAAAGCAGCCTAATCTAGCGTTGCCACGTATCTACTGTGGTACAGTATTTATGTAATATAAATAAGCTCCCTACATTATCATATTGACTTCAAGGAACCTCCGCATTAGCTATGACCTCAGTCCTGCGTAAGATCCTGTTGCGTCTGCATTATCTTGTAATTTTTTCATAATTTCCCTTCCAAATTCCAAGTGTATTTGTAAATATTGTAAAAATAAATATATTATCCCTAGACGTATCCCTTCTCTTTCATTTTACTCGAACCCTTACCACACGCCCTAGAGAGCCAACTAACCCTTTTCCACTCTAATCCATTCTTCACAATTTTAATTCAAAGTTTATAATCCAATTTTTTTTTTATTTCAATGCGTGATATTTTCATGTGTTATTCCAATTAGTTCTACTATTGGTTCTACGATAGAATCACATAGGTAATATACAGTGCTCGTCTCAGTGCGATACATATCTGATGGCAGTAACTAATCGTTCATGTAAAAGACCACCATGAAATAAATACATTTTCGCGTCTGTTTCGGTATCTTCGGTATAGTACTTTACGGCAACGGTAGCCACCTTGTAGTCCCATCACTGTCAGCTTGCCTGCAGATATTTATGTTAAAAAAAGACACGGCTTTGATATTAATATATATTAGAGGATCTCTGGGAGGTCTTTGCAAAGCTGTGCAATAATCGCAGTTTTAGCGCTTATTTATAGTAACAGATAAAAGTTTATAGGTAGAGTTTTAGTCCACAGCACGAAAACAGAGTTGGGAATAAGGAACAAATTGAAGGCATATGAATTTTTATGTTTATTACTGAACATCATTATGCAAAAACAATGGAGCGTGAAGAATTGAACAGACAATTAATCAATATATGTAAGAAAATGCTTTCTCATAAATCAGTATGTTCGAGAAAATATGGGGCGTATTTTGTAAAAAATATTAACGTAAAAGCATTCAACCAAGGAGGCACAAGCAAATAATTAGAATAAATGTGCTCATTACAAAGTTCAGGAGAAAACTGGAACGGCCGTGTCGAGCATGTGCGAAGCCATGCATCAAATACACGAAAGTAATAAGCGGGATATTTTAAGACAATACAAAGAGAAATTTGATACGGCAATGACACGCTGTTTTGAGTTATATTCGGAAATTTCCAAATCGTATTAGAATTCAGGTCTAGTCTATATATTCAGGTCTCACTTAAGTTGTATACCTGTGAATGTCTTGCAAAAAACAACTTTAGCACACTTGTGTACCGTATCTGAAAAATAATCGAAAACTTCACTCCTATGAAAACAAAGTCAACAAATTCTCATTTGCTACTTCAGAATATTCGACACTCGACAAAAAGTTCCCGGCTTGGCTGCGTAATGAACGAACTTGGGCCACTGAAAGGGTTAAAATAGGAGTCGCGACTTTGTTATGAACAAAATTGGTAATTCAATACTTAGATTGAGCTAAACTTCACCCTAGTTATGTGAAGTGAATTGAAGAAATCTTTTTGTCCCAAAGCAATCATTTATAAAGTTATACTTAATATATTTGTAAATATATTCATGTATTTTATATGTTACTAGCTGCTGCCCGCGACTTCGCCCGTGTAACTTTGTCAACCACTCTATCCATTGGTGAAAACAGCATGAAAATCAGTGCAGTAGTTTTTGAGTTTATTGCGAACAGACAGACAGCAGAGGACTTTGTTTTATAATACGAGAATGTAGTGATATATTACTTTTTAGACACTTTTAGTAACAAATAAATCAAATCTGTGCTTTTGCTTACATTTTAATAATATTTATTGTATTCTCTGAGCATAGATCTCCAAGTGAGGAGGTATATCAGTCGCAATTTAAAAGGTTTCGCGTATCGGTGTTTCTCTCAATAATAATGTACAGAAAATACTCGTTACATTCCTTAGCACATACATGCAGAAATGTCAAATAAATCCGAATCGTGCGGTCTCTTCGGTGATCCTAACTAAGTATGTAACAAAGGGATTTGAATATTTTAAGAAGTGGGTCCTAGTGCTAAACGAATAAACTTCTACATTTTAGTAATTCAACGTTTGGGGAATTAAGCATTTTTATAAAGCAACACTGTAAACATAGACATGGAAATTATTAAGTCCGCTTTGAAGGCACGTGCAACACCAATACATTAATTACTCGCTTACCAAGTACAACATACAACGTTTCGCAACATTTTTGTTGGTGAATAAAAAAGTATAAAGGGTCCATTCTATCCATTAAACGCGGAAAGATAAAACAACACTTCCTTAATCCATTTTAAACATGATAAAGCGTTGACCTTAGATTAACATATGGATAAAGTTAAAAGGGACAGAGAAATACGTTATCGGGGAGTACGCAAAATAAAGGATGCAAAGAGATTCCCCTTTTTGGGGACATGGGTTTAACTATTGTATTTGCACAAAGGATTCAATTCAAATAAAAGATGTATTCACTCTTTGTTTACATACATTTGTGTTATTTACCTTCAATCACAACTCTTTGAATTTCGCAAGTACGCCTACTCTTTGATACCAACTAGTTTTAATATTTGTGAAGGAATCTCACTTCTTATCTTTATTTCGACAATTGACGCCATTTAAATGTATCATAAAGACGCTTCCAAAGTTGCACACCTCGCGGTTCAATGATGTTGGCAGAATATTAACCTACCTCAACACCTACTGTGAAGTACGGATGCTTCTTTTTTTTTAACTTTGGAAAATCGTCTTGGATACCCGGCAGTGTAGGGGACACTGCGGAGTTATGCCGGATTCCTACCGGCTAAAACCCAATGACTTGATGGGCGGTATCGCGGGGTCGTTATGACACGACATTGGTGCCCCTTCCACCAGCTTCTCTGTATCTGAATCTCCTTAACAAATTGTTATACAAACCGTGGAGATGCTTTCTTGGTACACATTTATGAAAAAGCAACTTCGTGCTTACGGTTCTTGTACGCAGTATAACTTTTTATTTTTAACCCGATTGGAATGTAACAAACATTAAATATTACGGAAATCTTACGACAATACATCAGTGAAAACCGCACTGAAATTGGTTAAACTGTTTCTGAGATTGGCATGTAAAAGCGCACAGACAAAGAAACAGAAAAAATTCTAAAATCTATATTTTGACCTCGGTAACATAAGTAGAAAAAGTTTTTTTGAAGAAAATATTTAATGTAGGTACAGACGCGGATCGTTTACGATCTCATCATATTTATTGATAATAATAAATTTAATAATTTACCAACACAAAAAACCAGACAAATAACTTGTCTGAAATTATCATTACAATTTAGTAAATAACAACCATTCTCTCGAAGACTACGTCAAATTGAAAGGGCGAACGATTCGAAGCAATTCATTGAGATTCGGAAAACATTTTCAATTTTTTTCTTAAGTTCAATAGGAAACTGTATTAAAGAATAATGAATAGAATTTGAACTTTGTTATTGGCGTGATTGAATTGAGGTAAATTGGAATCGAATTTTTTTCCTCGACTTTTTGAGACAAAATAGTTTTCTCTTCTGTATACATAATAATTTAAGCACAAACAGAGAATAGAAGTCCTGTACACTTAGGAATTAAGATGTATTGTAGTTGGACGTTTATCGTTTCGCTTTCACCATAGATAAAATAGTACCTACTCGTACCTTAAGTACTTATCTATGTTCTCAACCACTAGTTGGTTTGCATAGAACCAGTCCTGTTCCTCCATTTATTTTTAAATGAAATGTAGGAAATGTAAATGAGTGCCCACATCAGAATTTCTGCATTATAAAGATAGTAACATCTGGATTAAATTGAAAAGTTTACGTTGAAGTTATAACAGACAGAGAGAGAGAGTTACTTTCACATTTATAATTTTGGGATATATTTTCCTTTTTTATTATATTTTTAATTTTTGTTACTTTCATCTTTTAAAGGTATGTCAGCCCCATCATCCCCTGAGCTAAGTACGTATATGACAATGTTTAAATTATATACTTTCATATCTCATTTATCCGAATTGTCTTTGGACACATTGTATGTATGGGTATGCATTTTTGATTTAACTCTCCTTCTGTTTTTTTTTTTAACTATGAAATGATCTAGTAAAAAAATGCTTAAGACTACCTACATTTACAGATTGGAAGTTGTTAACCTGGATGAGGGAATACGTTTTACGATTTGTTTGACGCGAATGAATATTGACGTGAAATATTACCGTCCATATATCCACGTCGGGTAGACGGAGCAAGGTTTTTATGATAACTAGAATGTGATATTATTTCGAGTGGGGAAAAAGTGTGATCCCTTTCATCGCGGATTTATTGAATACTTGCGCGATCTGCCCTGTGGCAACGTCTGTGGATTGCGGAATCCTGTTTCACTTCTCATTCTCATGAATATTATCATACAATGTACACCTATATGTTAATTGTATTCATGGAAATAGTCTACAAATCACCATCAATCAATATACTAATAATAAAACTGTAAGTGTAGGTATTGTATGTATGTATGTTCCTCTATAACTCTTAAACGAATTAACTGATTTTCATGAAACTTGGTAGATAAACATTTAGAGGTACGGGACATAGGATAGGCTACTTTTTTCTTTTTCAACGTGGACGAAGTCGCGGGCACCTGCTAGTATATTAATAAAATCGTAAACGAGCCGTGTACTTTAGTAATAGTTTTTAGAATTTTTTTTATATGTCTGTGCATTTGTGCACGCTTATCTCAGGAACGGCTTAACGGAATTCAATACAGTTTCCAATGATGTACTTATGATGATGATATTATAAGATACTTTTCATCCTTTTAGGTTTATATGGGATTAAAAAAAAAGCGCTCACGCTTACGAAGTGGGATATATATAAATATTATATCCCAAAATATAAATTATTTTCTGCGATCGGACTCCACACTGTGAAATATATATTTTAAGTGAGTTTTTGGTATGAGTATGACTGACACGAACTAAGGGCGCAACGGCGGCGACGGCGGGCGGCGTGCAACGGTGTGCGAGGACAGTAGACGTTTGTCTTGAAAATATCGCTTGGTCGGTCGAAAAAATATTATATATTTTACAATATGTATAAATGGTTCCATTTAGAAGTACTTTGAGCTATATTAATTTATATCTCGAGATGTTATATAAGTTAAATTATATACCACAGTGAAAAGTGTCCTTTAGATTAGTCCAAATTCTTTTGCAGATCGACCTTAGCGGTCGAACCTCGGGGCGTATCGACCGATATCCGTCCCGAATCCCGCCCATTCTCACTTCAGCTGACTGATTATTTGGGCAATATCGTTTATCTGGGTTCTCCGGATCTCCGTAATTAAAGAAAACCCAAGCATTGCCCTCTATTTATGAACGAGCTAAGCATTTCGACAGAATTGATTTATACATTTCTTAAGTTACCAATAAAGTTTTAATGTGTTGGCTGTCATTCTTTCTGTTTCTTTTTTTATCTTTTTTCTATATCTTTTGGTGCTATTCTCTTAAGTAATTCTTACTCTCTTAGTAATCCGTTAGTAGTAATGTTACAAATTGAATCTCAGTTTCTTTTAATAAGGTTTCATGTTTATTTTTGTTTACCTTTTCTATTTTTAGCATTCATTTAAAATAAAACATACGCAAAACGTTACTGTAAAACATACTCTCTTAGTAGTATTGTTTACAAATTCAATCTCAGTTCTTTTATTAGGGTTTCATGTTTATTTTTGTTTGCTTTTTCTATTTTTAGCATTCATTTAAAGTAAAACATACGCAAAACGTTACTGGACGGCCAAATTTAAACAATCTACAAAATTAAACAGTGTTCTTTAAATAAATTAATACCGAGAAACCAACTCTGGTTAATTCCGTAATCCTCGCACAGGAGGGCTGAAACCCGTCCCTGTCTTGTCTGACTAACCACTATTAGAAAAGAGGCGTGGAGACGCAACCTTCATGAATAATTCATTTGCGGGTTGCCACTTGTACTAGGCTTGACGAAAGACGGCCGTGAGTCAATAGAATCTCGTAAGTATGCAATCAAAGAGAAAACTTTTTGCACAATCTTACAAAAGTTCAATACCTTTTTGCTAAATTTTTTTTTATGATAAAGGGTGCCAGATGATTTTATAGTCTACTTTAGAATAAGTAGTTATAAACACGGGTATCAAAAGGTCAGCCTGTCTGTCGACTTTAACATAATCTTTAAAATAAGAATTCCTATCTTTACATCACATAGCCATGACCTTCAAGCGTCATCGTCCACTATATCAACATTCTAGGCATAAGTTTTTCACTTGTTTTCTGTGTAAGTGATTGAATATCAAAGTTATAGACACGATAATACTGGCATTGTTTATGAAATTTGTACAAAAAATACACATCGATTTTGGAGAACCATAGAGAGCAAATAAACATAGTCTGTTCATACAATCATATAATACAAGGGTTACGTACAATCTTCAATATTAAGGGTCCGATTGATGAGATGCTATTGGAAAGGTATCGTCACATTCCATCAAGGTTAGGCTAGAGTGTTTTTTATAGTCATGGTACGAGTATCTAGTCAAAACATTTTTTTTTTTCAAGTCAAGCCTGTCGTCGCCTATAACACAAGCAACGCTACTGGTGTTATTTTTTTAAATCTGTTTCTAATATAAGCACTGAGAAACTAAATAAAGTAATTAAAGTAAATTAATTAAAGTACCCAAATAAAAGAATTGAAATAATTTTAACTAATATTCCAACTATTTTACTGATCTGATTTATTTTAAACCGATCTGATTGATCTGAAGTTATTTTACAGTTAAGAGTGCGTATAAAGCAAACAAAATTTGTAATTTCACCCGCGTGGCCCCTTGGACATGACAGTGACACAAAATACGTAGAACTACGCACAACATGCGACGGAAGATAGCGCATCTCGCTCAATAAAAATGTTATAAGTGCCAAAAGTATTAAATATTAATTATTCGTAAACTACAATGTCAAATGAAAAATTGTTACATAGAGCATTAGATAATCTGTGAAGTAAAATTACTGATACACTTTTAGCTTTGTAATATGTGTCATTTTGAAAATAAAACTAAAATCGATAAAAATGAGAGCTCACTTGGTGATTTTTTTCTATCGAGAAAATTTCATTATATTATGTTTTTTGTTACAGTCGTCACTCATTTATAATGTATTTATCTATTTAAAAAAATAATTAAATTAGACTTTGTTTACTTAGATAAAATTCAAATCTAGGATTGGCTATTTCTTTTTATACCCGCTCTTAATTAAAGAAAATGATAAAAGCTACTTACCACATGAAAGGATTAAAATGAAAGGCGGTGGCTATATTCAAAGAAATTATTCAAATAAACGGTTTGTAGGAATTCTTAAAGAGATCACTTACTGAGAACATTTACTGAAGGGTACTTAAAACTTCGGAGGACCTTGCCGCTGTCGCTTGAAGCCATTCAACCTTGTTTCTTAGATTGTGGAGTAGGCGTTAACCACCTAGGGGATTTATGAAAGTAGCTTGCCTTTTTAGGACACTTAAGGGCAAAAGGGAACATTATCAATGTATAGTGTCGCTTTAATTCGGTTACCAACTTTCTAAAGGTTAACTTTCTGCAATTTTACAGTGAATTTCGAAATTAATGTTAAATTGTTATCATTTGTCTTTCAATTTTATTCCATAATTATCATTTCGCACCTTCGGCAAGACAAGGGCACTTTTTGTAATTTTACAGGAGAGACATTTAAAGTTATTTTTTTGGCATTCAATATCGTATTCTTCTCCTTATACTGCTTTTAAACAATTCTTCATCAAATAAGCCCCAAAGTTTGTAACAATTTTTTAATTTAATAATTCAATAAAAATAATAATAATTTAATAATAAGACATTTCTGCATATATTTTAAGTTTAACTCATTTAAAAAAAAAAGTGTGTTATAACTTGTCTTACCGAAGGTGCGATTAGTCTTTAAATTTTTTTAGAATTATTTTTAATATTCAAATTTTTTTTCGACGACCATCCTCTCATGTAGTATCTGTAAAATATGAATATAGTTGTTATAAATTGTTGTGTATTCCTGTATTTAATATATAACGACAAGTTCTACATGAAACATGGGATAATCCTTAACTGAGATTATTAATTGAAACTTTACGGTCCTCATGCATAATAATTAGTTAGATGTTCGAAATTATTTAAATGTTTCGTTTGGCTGGAATCTTGATGTAAAGTCCCCAACAGTAATTTATTATTGCTATAGGTATATAGTTTAATGTCTTACTAGCTGGTGACCCGCGACTTCTTCCGCCTTGAATCTATGTATGAGTATATATTTTTCTATGATAAAAGTATTCTATATTTTAATTATATAATTAATATATGCCAACTATATCATTCTCACAAACTTTCTCATTACTTAAGTAATTTTAAATGTTCTTCATTAAGGGCCTCTTTCACCAACTACAAGTAAAGTGTTGATTGGTTACTTTTAGAAATCATTTTCTGTTTTATTGAATTATGTACTCGGTTTACTGCATCATTCGATAGGTGATTTTTTTTATTATTTTCTTTTAAATTTTTGGGACTTTTACCGTACAAACAAAGGTATATTAGCTCCATTATCCCCGGTTACCGGTGACTTTAAATGACAGTTAGCCTACTTGACAGTTGGTGAAAGAGGCGCTAACTGTTATTATTTACTCGCTGGCTCCTTGGTCAACAGATTAAGGGGACCGAAGCTTTATTATAATTATGGTGTGTAGGTAAATATATCCTTATTTATATAATATGTACTTATTATATGTCGCGAAGCGGATTAAGACTTTTTGGCAAATGTAGAAGGGGCAATTTTTAGGTCTGTTTGATGGGCAGAGGAGCTTGGTGGGCTCGTTAGACTCAGTCGCTCTTCACCTCCAGCACTTCGTTCGCGCCTTGCATGCAGATTGTTTTATCGTATTAGTAATACGTAATAGTGAAAAAATGCCTAAAAAAACCTTCTTCGACATCGCCTGATGATTTAATGGAAGGAATATCATCACTGCCTGTAATGTTAAGTTAGTAAGGGGCAAAAAAATACGAAATAAGAAAAAAAAAAATCATTTCCCATAGAAATTTTGTGCTCATGCGCCAATTGCCCCCACTAGTTTCTATCTAGTTCTATATAGTTAAAATATAAAGAATTGGGCGCCATTGACGCATGGCGGTGCCACCGTCATCATAGCGATAACGATGTCAGGCGTTATTACCTACTCATATATTTTCTTTTTTTAACGCGGACGAAGTCGCGGGCAACAGCTAGTGATTATATAATTTTTCAGAGCACACAAATGAAATGAGCGAATAATAAAAGGGCAAACATTGAGAAATCGGTTGACATCAATCTGTCTTCTGTAGTATGCGGGCAGATATCTCCCAAGTGAAGCAATCCTTGAAAGGTGTTCAGTGATCCGCTCATGCGTTCGCAGGTCTACGTCTCCCCTTTAAGTACAAACAAACTTATTCATTACTCATTCCCGCTTGTAAACGTCTGTACAAATATAGCCTACCTTGTCAAGTGTTACTGATGGAAATATAAATCATTATAATTTTACCTCACAAACTTATTTTAAAAAGATTAATATAGTGGGAGTCAATTCAGAAAACTGATGATAATAAAACCGAGGAATAGAGTTGGATGCTTGGAAACAATTGAGGACCTAAAACCGCTATCACACTATTAAATTTGAAAGAAGGCAATTTAGGGATTTCCTACGAAAATATTGAAAAAGAATGTTTGAATGTTGATTCTGTGAGGAAGGATACAGATTGACAACAATTGGTGTGTTTTAAAATATTATTAAACCGCTATCACACTATTCAATTTGAAGGAACCAATTTAGGACATCGGAAGGTGTAATCTCAGTTAGAACAGATTGGATCCAATTTAGATTTTAGATTCTATTATTTACTTTCAACTCTATATCTTCGATTTAGAAATCAATTTAGTATAGTGTTTTCAACTAGTTCACTCCTTAGGTTGGGACGTTTACCGTACAAACAAAGGTATATCAGCTCCATTATCCCCGGTCACCGGTGACTTTAAATGACAGTTTGGCCTAATTGACGTTAGTGAAAGAGGCGCTAATACTAATATTATAAATGCTATACTTAGTTACTCTTTCACACAAATACAGCTGAACGTATATTTGGATGAAATTTGGCACACAGATCTTAAAATAAAGGATACTTTTTATCCTGGAAAAATGTTAAGTTTTCGACGGTTGCGTCGTCGTTGTCACAGCGATAAAGATATCAGGCGTTATAACTCATATATTTTCTTTTTACACGCGAACGAAGTCGCGGGTGCCAGCTACTTATAAAATAAAGTCACAATCAGCTTCGGTCTGTTTCTCTGATAAGTTCTTCTAAATCACCCAACAGATTTTGATACGCTTTTTATAATGGAAAGAGCGATAAAAGAATGTTTGTGTATATAAACTAAAAAAAATCCCTCGAGCGAAACTACAGGCAAAAGTTAGTATTTTTTTGTAAGAATTTAAAATAAAATAATATATAATAAAATGAGACAATAAAGAATCGACGAGTGTAGAGTGACATTTACTATTACGATGTGACCTAATTCAGTAATAGAATTATTTAAAATAATATTAACTTGCGAAGTATGTTATTCTTTCTTCTGTGTCTTTTAGCTGGACAAATAATGAAGTTAGGAATCCAAGTCACGTATTGCACCGACCAAGGACTATTATGGAGGATGGCACATATCCTATCATTTTCCTGATGTATTGGTAGAAAAGTATTTTCCATTTCGTTTGCTTGTTTCGAAATAATGTAAAGAGAAAATTATTTTAGCAAAATGTATATTATTTGTTAATATACTAACTGCCTTTGTACATTTTTTAGCTTTTTTTTTGTAAACGGATTGGAATGAAACAAGCAGTAAATATTACTGATGGATTGTAGCAATATCATGACATCATAAATTTACCAATAATGATTTTTTTTTATATTATAAACCCAAAAATAAATAAATAAAACAAACCAATGTATAAATTCACTGAAGTGAATAATGCAATAAAAATGATTTTTAAAATTTCCCACTTTGTTGAATAATAGCTGCAATTGAGATGACAATGCGGTTGTTGGAACCAGAGACAGATTCGATCGACGCGACGGATATAATGGGGATAACTACACACTCTTGGAAAATATGTTCTAACACGTTCAAGATCCATGTATTGTTAGAAAAATAAATGTCGCTTATTTAAAAAAAATACTTAGGCTTTGCAAGTCTTATACCTATGCGACGGTTAGTTAACTACTATCAAGCGGGCCGTTAGCCTGCTTTTAACTATGTAATTTAGTTGTAACATTTAATAAATTGAACGCATGTGTTATTGAAAAAAGCAAAAGAAATGTAAAAGTTGTCTTTCATTTTGTTAGTGCACAAAACACTTAAGTTTATATTTGTGTCATCGTATTTATTATTCACTTTCTATTCTACAGGTTATGACGTGCCAGGACGAGAATGCCATGCTTGAGAAAGAGTGGAGGAAAAATAATCTTTTTTACAATAAATTTTCTAACAAAGTCGTCAACAAACACATTTGCAGTTATGGAACTAAATTAATGCGACAGCATTGCAGCAAATACAATGTCTGTTTATTCAGACTTCCACCTTTACAATTTATTATGAGCAAGCGCGTTTACAGAAGTTATCCCATTCAGAAAAGCTGAGTGCACTAATGGAGTCACGTGGGTTCGTGTAAATGCGCGCAATGGAAGCGACTGTCCCGTATGGAAGTGACTCTTGACCTAAAACACTCTTTGTTCGATGAGTGCAGTGACAACGCTTACCTCTGTCATTTCATCAAATGAGACAAACACGATCCCATTTTGTTCCTCGCCACCGCAATCTCTCGGTTGTCTGTTGCCCTTAAGGGCACCCTGTTCGAGCCAGTCAAGTCAGTAATAGTTATTGGGAAAATCTGTTGTCTTAATGCGGACAGACAGAATGCGACGCAAGAAATTCGCAGCACTTACAAATAAAACTCCCGAAAATAATAAAACATACGCCAGCAATTCCAATATTTTAGATTAAATTTTAGAGATGGTAGGCTATTGAGAACCCAATTTTAAATGTACAATATAACTAGAGTGTGTTCATTGAAAAACATAGTTAGTAAATACAAAAATTTTACCTGCAAAATTGTCACAAATTCTGCACATTTTAGAAATTACTGCTAGGTTTAAAATAATTTTAGTTGTTTTTTTTCCATCCAAACCTGAAGGTTATATGATATCTTAGAAATGTCATGATTTTTTATTTGGTATTGGAATTACGTAGTATGCAGTTGATAATCGGCTCCCGTTGGAAAGTGTGCCTTTAAATAAAACTCCAATTTGCGAGTTGCACAATATGGATCGTGTATTGTGTAGTAGTAACTTGTGAACGTAAATCCCGCTAATGGTACATTCAACTGTGGTCTGGGCAATCTCCGTTTCTTTACTGCGACTTTTATATGACATTGACCTAATATTTATTGTTATTTTCACATATAAACGAATAACGTTGATGTCGCATTCAACGTTCATGTCAGTGATGAGGAATCTCAATTTAAATGCCTCATTTCATTCAGATAGTTAAATATATACATCTATTTCTATTATCTATCTGTCTATATATCCTAATTATACAAATGCGAAAGTCATTTTGTTAAGTACTCAACCGATCATCATGAAATTTTGCATACATATTGATGAAGAAATGGTTTTTCTTAAATATTGTGTGGAATATGAAAAAATAAATAAAATTGGCTATACAATATACATTCATAGTACGTACTTATAGCTTGAAACATTCATTTATGGCATTATTTAATTTATAATAACAACTGGCTATGCGACAGCGAAGCCCTAATCTATCGCAACGAACTCCATTCATTCAATTCGGGCCAGAGTAATTCAACAAACAAAAGATATGGAAACTGTGTTTTCCTTCAATAGAAAATAAATTGGACTAATCTCGTAAAGGGAAACAAAGCGGCAATTGTTTACTTGATAGTCACCGTTACCGTCTTTACGTCACTGTGTCTTTACGTTACTGCGTTCTTATTGAGAGAAACTTATTCTGGAAGTAGGTAGTAATAAAAGCAAGCCAGTGGAATGCTTCCCGGGACACTATTTGTCACTAATAATACTACTTTAAGGACACTAAACAGAGCGGTTAGGTTGGCGGTAATGGGGCAAAACAGGACTTCTTACTGCCTCAGGTAAACCGCAATATCCACTAAAAACACACTATAATAAGAGAAACGAAAATTCGTAGCTCCGTAGCAATAAATTTGGACAACTATTTTATTTTTATTGCATTAGCTTTCAATGTTGTTTCCTAATAAAATAAAATAAAACTTTTGACATGCCCGTCGGATGAGTGGTTAAGGTGCTTGCCCTAACGCTCTGTATCAGGGTTCCCGGATTCGATTACTGGCAGGGAATGGACTTTTCAAGACCACCGTTAAATAATAGCATGTGTGCTGTTTCAGTGAGTTAGTAAGGGATGCCCTTACTAATCGTTATTTTTAATCCTACTTGGTCGGCAGCGCACATGCAGCACATGCTTGTGTTATATAGGTAATGATCGCTACCTATTATTAAGTGGACCGTCAGCCTGTTTGTCGAGCTTAACATTAAAAAAATACCTATATATATTTCATATATAGAAAGTTTTACAAGAAAAACAAATTTGTATCGGAAATAAATTAATACAAAATGTCAGATCCCGAGACGAAGCGGAAAGCTAAGATTGCGATCTTACTTTAAACATAATTTTCTTTATAAATTTGATACATAGAAAGTTTCACAAGAAATACAAATTTGTATCGGGAATAAATTAATACAAAAATGTCAGATCCCGAGACGAAGCGGAAAGCTAAGATTTCGATCTTACTTTAAACATAATTTTCTTTATAAATACTTTTCTTGGAACGACCTTTTGTCCGGAGTGTTTACCACTCAGCACCGCGGCGAATTTAAAATTATATGCAAAGATAAATCTTTGCGGGGAAGGTGCGAAATTTCGCTAAGAATATCTGCGAACGCGAATACATTTTGCCCCTAGTATTTAAAGTCTAAGAAGAATTTAGAATAGCCATACTTCATCATAAATATTTTTCTCCATTGGGATTATGAAAGATTAAGTAATATTTTTCCCTTATCCGTGCGAAAGAAATTTACGTTTTTAAGCTATATTATGTAGCTAGGCCTTAATCAAAAAAGTTAAAGTATTTATTTATTTTGTTTTCAACAAAACCTTACCGTAAAATAAAATAACCTACAATATTACTACTTACTTACATTGCCACTTACAGAGTTTCATTATGTAGGCTTTAAACATATATAGTTCACGCATTGTATTAAGGTTTAAAAACGAAACTAGTGGGGGCAATCGGCGCATGTGTACAATTGAGCACAAAATTGCTATGGGAAATGTTTTTTTTTCTTATTTCGTATTTTTTTGCCCCTTACTAACTTAAGATTATAGGCAGTGTTGATATTCCTTCCATTAAATCATTGTGCGATGTAGAAGAAGAACGTTTTTTATGCATTTTTTATTAATAATACGATAAAACAATCTGTACGCAACAGTACTCAAGAGACACGAGACGCGCGAACGAAGTGCGGGAGGTGAAGAGCGACTGAGTTTACCAATATCGTGTCGGCACACCGACGCGCACCCGCTTCTCACGCTCCTCTGCCCCGTCAGACCTAAAAATAGAGTTCTGCGCATGCCCCTTCTACATTTGCCATAAAGTTTTAATCCGCTGCGCGAACTAAACTTTACAAGCTAAAAAATAATTCTCAACGATAAAAAGGATCTGGGTAAGAAGTCTCTCTTTCACTCTCTCTCTCTCTTTCTCTATCTCCCTCTCTTGTATACAGATTTTATTTCTTTATTTAGTGGGACGTTAACAAATTTATCTTGTCCCACGCCTCTCACAGTTATAATGTAAAGCAAATGTAAAGTAATTTTGTTTAAGCATGGACTACAATGTTAATGTATCCTTAATTCCCTGCTAGTTCCACGTATAACTATGCAAATTGTAGAGGCGAGTTAATTTGAGTCTTAAGCAACGTGCGTGGTATTATCATATAAAATGAGCTTCCATGCTTTTAAAAATTTTTGTGGGTTGAAAACTTCATAAATAGCTACATATATTTATATATGGTCTGTTACCACTAAAACTAAATACTTTTTACTATATAAAGTAATATTTGAATTTTAATTAGCCAAGCGTAGCATCAGTTAATAATTTTAAAAGGTCACCTAGTTTCAGTGCAGATGAATTCTGTAATTGGGACGAGGCGAGTCGCAGGGATGTATAAAATTTGGAGGTAGGTGGAGACTCCAGAGAGCCTCCGAGATCACAAATTTGTATTCCAGGCTCACAATAAAGTTCATTTAAATATAAATGCGACAAGACCTCTACCCAGTAAATGTTGTTACTCGTATAAACTGAGTCGTAATTTTTACGGCGTCCCTGAAAATAACTTCGGGGTACACTTAACAAGCTTTAGTAGCAATATTTAATGAGAATCATTATAAATATTCATTGTGACTAGATAACATCCTAATAAAAAATTAGGTGCTACCTCATTAGTATGATTTACACATTAATGTCATATTAAAAATTAACGAAAATTCTAAACAATTTCTAGAAAAGTTTTACAAATTCTTAAGAAATCTTCAAGTTTGCCTAAAAATCTTAAAGTTGCAGTGTTTCCCGTATGTTAGCAGAGGCTCTTATTGATATGTATTATAGTTGCCCAGGCGATTATTGTTCAAAAAGTAAACAGCTTCATTACTCCAATCAACTCCAATAACAGAAGTCATTACAGGTAATGACAGGTGTCATTGGACTCCTGTAATACTACCATTTTTTTGTGTTACTAATATTACCATCACAGTTGTAATCATACAACGCAGCCCGCGTTCAACTTCGCTAGGAAGCTCTTTCTGCAAATTTATATACAAAATGGTCCTGCAAATTCCTGGTTCTTATAGCTCTTTTCATTAGTGCAAATCGTAACAATTACAGTTTGATTTAGAAGTAGTTAGCGGAGAAATAGATACTTAGACAAAAAAATCAAGCGACAGGTGTACTAAGTAGGTAGGTAGGTACCTATTTTAAAAAGTAGCTAATTTGACGTATATGATAAATGTATAACTAAAAAATATTTTATAATTAATAAAAAGGAAACTTTTTTAATTTAAAACTGAACACATTAGTATTCTCATAGTTCGAGCGTGTATTGTGAAACAATGTGAAATTATAATTGAATAGTTCAGTGATTCACTTTTAAAACATTTCTAATTAAGGGTTTTAAACATTTAACAGAAACATGTGCTACAAACATGATTGATTTGTTTACCATTCGTTTTTCATAAAGGTTATGTTCGAATAGTTCATAAATATAATTATTTAACTAGCTGGTGCCTGCGACTTCGTTCGCGTTGAAAAATAAAATATATAACCATATAACGCCTGACATTATACTTTTGTCAATATTTAGCCTAATCTTCATTCAGAAATTCTAAGCTTAAGCCGGATAAATAGTTTCGAAGATAACTTAATTAGTAGATTAATGCACGTAACTATAACGTTATAACATCAAAAGGAACACAAAAATGATACATTTTTGTGACATGTTAATTTAATGTTTAATTTTGTTATAAAATATTTCATTATAGACGTTCGTTTTACAGTACTCTGGATATTAAACCATAACAATGAAAAATGGAATTTAAATTTTGTAAAAATTTGGTTGAATTTCTAAATATTTTTCACCCGTAGTTTTGTATTCGTGCTTGAACAAAGACCCAAGAACTAGATATTTGCACGTTTAACTATTCATGTTGGAACAATACCTGAATGGGAAAATATATTGACTTTATAGCGAAGGAGCAATAAATCCCGCTTCGTTTTAAAATTTCAGACCATCTCGTCTTGGATTTTCGTATTGAATTCATCGGTTTTACCGTTATAAAATTTGCGGAAACATCCCGTTGCCAATAAATAAGCAAATGTAGAATCTACTTGAGATTATCCAGTGGTAAGAAAAGCAGTACATTCGCGGTAAACGTTGGATTTATTATATGTTTTATATTGCTATTATCGTGTTTATGTTGGTAACCACAAATTGCTGACATTTTGGGATACGAGTATTTGTTTATTTTTTTCATATAAAAATTCTATCTATTTTTTATGTACGTAAAACTAAAAGAAAATTGATAGCGAGTAGAAATTCACTTATTATAGTAAATATCATGATATTAATATACAAGCACACGGCTACGATTCATATACAACACACATGCAGTTACGACGGTGGCGGCCGGCGCCAGCGGGGGTCAAAAGCCGGGCCGTGCCGTGCCGTGGCTAATGGAAAAATGAGCCATATATTTTCATACATTTTTGCTTCCCCGGCACCGCCGTGCCGTGCCGGGCCGTGCCGTGCCGTGGCTAATGGAAAAACGCCTATAAGCCAGATATGCAAATATTTCATTAATACCGCGCGGGTAGAGAGTAATTAAAATGGAATTTAGTGTCATACCTACATTTTGTAATGCATATTTAAATTATGAAATTAATATTTATTAAAATGGGATGCTTTACTTTTTGCAATATTTATATTTTATTTAAATTTCTATCTGTGATAATGTTATTTGTTACTGAGATTGATGAAGAGGTCACTTGCGAGCAAATTTAAATATATTCGTATATTGTGATTTTAATTAATAATTAATGTAATTTTTTATGTAATATTGTAACATTGTAATTTTTTTATGTATGGATGTGGACGTCAATTGTTGTGACAAAATTTTTAACTTATTAGTTAAAAATTTACTATTAGTTAAGACTTAACTTATTAGTTAAGACGAGTGACTATATTTAGTCACTCGTCTCCCTCTTCAAAAGTGAAAATGAGGGGGCATGCCTTAACGGTCTTTCTGGGTTTTTCGGTTTCAGACAGATACATAACTAATACATAAATAATACTAATGACAGATTACATAACTATCTAAATTTGTTATCATGAAAAGTTTGTAGTAATTTGATTTCTTATAAGGCAATAGGAGCTAAGTAACTGAGTTAAAACAGTATCAATTTTATTCATAAAACGTCTTCAGCTCGTATTTATTTATAAACTGTTTATTTTATATCCTACTAAACTGAAACATTTTGTTTCCACATAATAATCCCTTTCATAAATTTTGGTGAGTAAATCTTTAAAAATTGTATCCTCCTGATTAAGACTAAGTACCAATTTATCTTTAGCCCGTGAAGTATTTTCTGGGTCTAATTAAATTTTTGCAACATAAAAAACTATGTATAAAAAAATTAATATACACAGATTATTTTAGCAAAATAAATTTTATTAAAGTTTAAAATGAAAATGTTTTCAAAAGAGCTAGTCTATAAAGAGTATAAATACACTTCAACATCGTTGACGGCGGGCAATTACTCTGCCAAGTAAATTAGTTTGGTCATTCAGTAGCCGACCCGCTGCCGGTACGATATTGATTAAATTATTGTAAAAAACTACCAATATCACTTAGGTAAGGTTGTTTACTTTGTTGGAAGTGAGTCTAACTAGAACCACCCCGTAAGTTTCCTTTGTCGGTGCGAAATTTTATTAGCGACTCCACGTAGTAACTTTCAGTTAATATTTATTACTTAATTGTATTAAAGTATCTCTTTTAATAAAGTGAACCTATAAAGAAGTTGAGGCTGGACATTTTTTGTGATTGTTTATTATGGTCCAGTATCCCTCGAAGGAATTTTTTTCTGATTACTAACAGGCTGAATCTTCGTTTTGCCGAGACGCCCAACTTTTTCCACTCGCCGTCCGCGCATGGACACCTTGCGAGCGAGGCGATCCGGTGACGCTACGGAGTTGATGTAGTGAGCGCATGCCCATACAAATCCATATAAAGAATACTAACCACTCGAAGCGAGGTGGTGCGGGTCGGGTACTGGGTGGCTTTAGTGAGCTGTGACCTTTAATCTTTACCCTAATATAGTCGGCAGTGCATTTGCAGCACCTGTGGCGTTGCAATTGTTGCTAGACACCTACCATCTAGTGGACCGTCACCTACCTGTTAACCTTACCATAAAAAAGCAACAAAACAACAATAATTCACCTTGTATGCTCCCAAAAAAGGCCGTAAATATAATTGTTAAATTGCGTGTGACATCGCTCCTGTCTACAAATAAAATTCGCGTTCGAAGAGGCCTCTATTTTTTCAGCCATCATGAATATTGCAAGAGGGACGTAAGCCATTTATAATTGAAAGTCGAAAAAAAGTTTAATTTATTAGGAAATGATAAGATCAGGGGCCTGAAGGGAGCTAAGAAAACGTGACCAAGAACGATCCAGAGTAAATTAGGACCATTAACAACTGCGGTTGTGAGCTAAGTTCAACCAGTCAGCGCACGTATTTTCAAACTCAATGTAGGTACAGTATCTACAACTATTTTGTGAAATTTTCGTTTTCTTTTTAATGCCCGACTCAAAAAATGTGTTTAATAATTTTGACGTGTGTGTCTGTATGTGTGTATAGGTGTATCTGTCTGTGGTATCGAAGTTCCCAAACATGGTGACCTTGATCAGATGCTGCGGCGCCAAGTAATCTGCGGATAGCCGAAACAATTGGCAGCAGATATAACGTGTTTAGGCTCAATAAAGTCGGGAGTTATTTTGTAATTTCACTCATACTGGTATTTAGAAATAAACAATGAAGATCTATCTTAGTTATATAGTACATTACACACATATGATGTTAAAGTGTGAATATTTCAAATGTTCTATACAATTTTGAAATAGAACTTTATGTACCAAGTTGAGAAAATGTAGGAATGTCCTTAAGCGATTCCTTTGAGTCGGAAATTCAAGTGCTCCTTTAGAATCCTTACCTACATGAGTGCAGGTGCGAGTAACGTTTGGCTCTGCCTTTTGTTTTAAGTGAAATTCACGCTGCAACGACAATGGCTTTTACTAAGGAAATAATAAGAACAATACCTCCAAAACGGTTATACACAAAGTGGAAAGCTTTGAATTCCCGAAGAAATTTGTTTAAATAAAAGTCTGGATAAAAAGAGTTTTTGATAAATATAGTTATATAGCCAGGGTGGCCAAGTATTTTTACACAAGCCTACATTGTAGAACATCTCTTTTTTATCTGGCATATCCTCAGATAATGTCTGTGTTTATACTTCACGACTTGACGAAGTTACCAGTCATGTAGACTGTCAGCCTGTCTGCTGCTCCTTACAATAAGAACTATATGCTATGGAAACTATACAACGGGCATTGAACAAAACACTGACGCACGGATAAAACCGTGAGTGTCTGGCTACTTGTCCCTAATGAAAAGGAGAGTTGAACGTTCGTAATATATGAATGTGACTGACACCGCTGACCCTTAGCATACTGGATTGTATAGAGCCCCACATGCAATGCTCACGTTCATGTAATGCTGTCGCTATTCAAAGGCCAACTCTAATAAGTTTATTATGACGAATACTAAACCTTGTCTCGTTTCTTGAATCATTATAAAAATATAGCTCACATAAAATCTGACTGAGCTGACATCCTTAAAAAAGAGACTTCATCTTGTGAAAATTCAGGAGTATGGATTGAACTATCATTTAGTAGCACGTCATCATTGAGTTGTGAGTCAAAATAGTTTTCTTTCTATACCATAAATTCCACCAATTACAGACACCGTAAGAGGAGCCATTTGTCACGGGACACAAAAAAGGTGGCGGCCCGCGACCCGTCAGTCCATCTGTCCGCCATGAACCTCCGTCAAAACCCGTTGACAGACAGATCGTATTTGTAACCTAACCCACTTTCCGTACAATGATACCGAAATCTTCCATTTCGTACTGAATAAAAAAATGCATTATTTCACGCTTCTAAATGTGGCCCAATCTGTACAATGAAAGACGCGAGATGTTTTTATTCAAGCATTAAAAGTACCATTTGTTATATTGCGTGATCGCTAAAACGTATAAGGGAACAGAATTTTTGGAGGAACACTGAGATATAACCTGAGCTATGAGTCTATGTATAAGCGAAGTAATTACATAAATAGTAGATATTAAAATTTATACTAATTCAATCCATAAAAATGTTACCATATTGTCATGAAAGTCGTAAACTCACGAAAAAATTTGTAGAAACAGTATATGTAAAAAAAACAGTGCATTAATTGATATAGTATTTCTCAATCTAATGAAATATATCTAACTACTAGGCCAAGAAAGATGGAGTCCGCTTGCCCGTTTATAGCCTATTCAATCTATTCTTGAAGAGTCACTGTCATAGATAAAACTAGCACATAGCAACGATTGTTGACAAATTTTTACTGTCATTATAAATTACAAATATATGTACATACTAACTTGAATTTTAATTTAATACATAATAAACTGGCGACGATGTCGTCTGAATTAAAAAAAATAAAACGTGCACGAGCTACCCTACGTGGGGTGCTAACGAAAACAAGCAATGCTTTACAAGACGAACAAAGATTATACACTTTCGAAGAAATAGAAACACGACTAAGCACACTACAAAATACTTATCAAGGATTACAGAAATTACAGACACAAATTGAACTAGAAACGGAAGACGAAAACATAGATACGGAAATTCAATACAGGTATGAGGTAGAAGAAATGTACACTATGCTACGTACAAAATTTTCACAATTATTGAATGCTTACAAAACTTCGGAAACAAATATTACCAACCATGCGGCTGCCGCGTCTTGTTCCCAGCGCGAATCACAGCCGAGACTTAATTTTCAACCCTTTCAAGAAAAAGAAACTTTCAAGAATTTTATTAAAAGGTTATCTGTATATTTATTACTTAACAATATTTCGGATTCCAAAACTAAAGTGTACATGTTGCTCTGTACATTACCCCCGGATATACATGAAAGAATTCACGACCTATGCTCTCCAGACGACCCGATCAACAAGACCTTTGAAGAACTTACAGATATTTTAGACAATTTTATTGATCCAAAACCAAGTATATGGGCGTCTCAACATATTTTCATATCACGTTTACAACATGCAGACGAAACAATTGCTATTTACGCATCGGAATTAAAGAGATTGTCACTAAATTGCGATTTTAAATGCTTACATTGCAAGAAACCTTCCCTTGATCAATTCTTGTCATTACAATTCATTAGAGGTTTAAAAGATGGAGATATTCGTACAAAAATTATACAAGAAAGAGAAACAATATCATTTAAAGAATTGGTTCATATTGCAACATCTATGGAAATGGGAAAGAACGAAAATTCTAACATATCTTCATCTATTTTAAAATCGTCAGAAGACAATACTGGTATCAACAAAGTGTCGAAATTGCAAAACAGACCAACACTCTGGCCAAGGAGCAATTTAAAATCACCTACCTCTATTAGAGATCTTAAGGGCAAATGCTACCGCTGCGGAAAGGATGATCACAAGGCAAACGATTGCGGTGCAATAAAAAGCACGTGCCGTAAGTGCCAAAAAGAAGGACACTTAGCTCGAGTCTGCCTACAAAAACGTAGAAATAACGAAACGAACATACTGGACCACTCTACGAGCAGTCTAAGTGCTGATAGTACCGGAGAAATCAACCTCATTAAGAGTGAAATTTCAGACAAATACATAATAACCATAGACATTGAAGGAAAAAAAGTCAACATGGAATTTGACACCGGAGCGACACTTTCTACAATATCACTGCATGACTACAAAAGGCTGAACATAAACAAGAAAATGTTCGAGACTAACATGAAACTTAAAACTTACACCGGCGAAATTTTCAGACCCATGGGCGTAATCTATGTGAAATGCAATTACAAAAATCAAAAATTTTATGGAAAATTATACATAATTAACAAGGATGTCGATCCTATTTTAGGTCGAAGCTGGATGAAAGAATTTAATATAAAACTCGCTGATATGAGAAGTATCCAAACAAGGAAAAATATATCACAGGAACTTGAAAAATTACTTGAAAAATACGAAACAACCGTATTCAACCCAAATCTAGGAGAAATTCCGAACCTACGAGGCCACCTGACACTCAAAGAAAACGCCCAACCAATCTTCATCAAACCACGCAGAATACCATATGCATTACGAACCAAAGTAGACAATGAAATCGACCGACTTGAGAAACAGGGAATTATTTCAAGAATCGAACACTCCGAATGGGGTATACCTGTCGTACCGATAGTAAAACCAAACGGTAGCATCAGACTGTGTGCTGATTACAAAATCACTTTAAATAAAATGATTAAAGACGAGCAATACCCAATACCGATTATTGAAGACATTTTAGCTGAAATGAGTGGGGGTCAATTTTTTTGCACCTTGGACATAACCCAAGCCTATATGAACATGGTAATGGATGAAGAAAGTGCCTTATTACAAACTATAAGTACACATAAAGGTACCTTTAGAGTAAACCGGCTAATGTTCGGAGTTAAAGTAGCACCAAGCCTTTGGCAAAAATTTATGGATCAACTACTACAGGACCTTGAAGGAGTAAGATGCTTCTTCGATGACATAATTATTCAAGGCTACTCTGAAGAGCAATTACTATACAGGTTAAGACAAGTCCTGGAAAAATTAAAGAATAGCAACCTTCGAGTGAACAAAGAAAAATGCCAATTTTTCAAACGAAGCATTAATTTCTTAGGACACACCATAGACAAAGACGGATTACATAAGAACCAAGACAAGGTCAAAGCAATTTTAAATGCACAACGCCCAACAAATGTTAATGAATTACGAACATTCCTAGGTATGGCAAATTATTACAACAAGTTTATTCCCAACCTCGCATCCATCACGAACCCATTGAACGAGCTATTGAAGAAAGGTACAAAATTTAATTGGTCAGCAAATTGCGAAGTAAGTCTCAGAAACGTAAAGAAAGAATTATTAAGTGAACGAGTCCTAATACACTTCGATCAGAATAAACCATTAATACTGGCTACAGACGCCTCACCGACTGGGCTTGGTGCTGTTCTCAGCCATAGATTACCAGATGGATCAGAACGACCGATAGCATTTGCGTCAAGATCCTTGACTAACAGTGAAAAGAAATATAGTCAAATTGACAAAGAAGCAACAGCAATCTTCTGGGGATTAAAAAAGTTTTTCCACTACTGTTATGGCCGAAAATTCATTTTAATCACGGACCATAAACCTCTTACATCAATTTTTCACCCTCATCGAACCCTACCGACCTTAAGCACGATGAGATTATTTCATTACGCGCATTTTCTTTCTGGGTTTGATTACGACATTGAATACAGAAGCTCAATAAAACACTGCAATGCCGATTTTCTATCACGCTTTCCCGTTGAAAAGATAAACAATGATAACATAGATCAACATTACATATTCCAACTATGCCAAATAAACTCACTAAATATTTCTCCAGAAATAATCTCCAAAGAAACATGTGAAGACCAGGAATTAAGAAGCTTGCTGGAAAAACTGCGATCAGGCGTTTCACTCAGAGAGTCAGGATATAAAGAAAACGAACTAACGATACAAAATGAATGCATCTTAAAAGGAACAAGGATAATGATCCCTTACAAATTAAGGAAACAAATTTTAGACGAACTTCATACAGGACATATTGGTATATTAAAAATGAAACTTCTCGCCCGCAGTTATGTTTATTGGAAGAATATAGATAAAGATATCGAACACAAAGTGAAATCTTGTCGAAGTTGTCGATTAGAACAAAACGAACCCCCGAAAACCCACATACACCACTGGGAAGAGCCTTCTGGACCATGGCAAAGAATACACATTGATTTTGCAGGCCCTATATCGGGTTATCAATTATTCATCATCGTGGATTCATTTTCAAAGTGGGTAGAAATCATTCCAACCAAAACGACAACCAGCGCATTCTGTATCCAAAAATTAGATAAAATATTCGACACCTTTGGAATACCTTATATAATAGTATCAGACAATGGAAGACAATTTGTTTCGGAAGAATTTAAACATTTTTTAACCAAGAATCAAATAGTACATAAAACTATAGCTCCATACCATCCGGCTACAAATGGACAAGCAGAACGTTTTGTACAAACAATAAAAAAATCGCTGCACAAATTAGAGGGGGAGAGTGGCGGACTATTACAGAATCTCCGTACGGTCAAGAGCACCCTCAGAGCTACGCCAGTAGTAACTGGAGATACACCTTACATGATGATGTTAGGCAGAGAAGTACGAACAAGACTTGTAGCCAAACTACGTGCACCTCCGAAGGTTCCTCCACGAGCCAATACAAGTGTAAGGGAGTTGGCCCTAGAGAGCCGAGTACAAGCTCGGAATTACTCCATATCAGGAAGGAAGTGGGAGTTTGGCTCAGTAACCCGCCGTCTAGGAAACCTACACTACGAGATAAGGACGGACAGCGGACGTGTATGGATTCGACACCTTGACCAGCTACTTCCTGCGCCTCTGATTCCTGGAATAACGGCGGAGGCGTGTCATAGATAAAACTAGCACATAGCAACGATTGTTGACAAATTTTTACTGTCATTATAAATTACAAATATATGTACATACTAACTTGAATTTTAATTTAATACATAATAGTCACCTATTGAAAATGTACTATTTCTACATCAAATAAAGCAAATTAAAAAAAAAAACTTAATAAGTCTGGAGATGTTCGACAGTTTTTTCTTGAATGTAAAATGTAGTAATTACTTTTAGCGCCTGTTTCTCACAAGTAGGCCAAAATGTCATTTAAAGTCACCGGTAACCAGAGAAAATGGAGCTGATATACCTTTGTTTGTATGGTAAACGTCCCAAACATTAAATCAAAAATAATAATAAAAAATCGGCTATCGAATGATGCAGTAAACCGAGTGCATAATTCAATATAAAAGAAAATGATTTCTAAAAGTAAGTAATCAACCCTTTACTTTTAGTTCGTGAAAGAGGCCCTTAGTTTCGGAATTGTAGTAACATGCAGGTACGCGTATAGGGAGCAGAGAACCTTTGAAATATAATATTGTTACGTGCGGGGTGAGTTAAAATGCCGTTTAGGGTTGTAAGAACACGATTTATTACGCAGACCAAGATGACTTCCAAAATATCAGAGCTTTTCCAATTAAACCGTAAAACTTGCCAAAAGTCGTAAATAATTCACTCTATGTGTCAACAATGCACTGTCGCAAATATCTTCGCAAAAGCTCCCAAGAGTTGTTTTCGTATCGCTTGTTGTCGCAGAACTGTCCCACTCGAGCGATGGCACCCGTATTTATACACGCGCAGTCAGCCGCGATGTTTTTGGAAAACACTAGAAACTTTAAGGTAAACAAGCTCGTACACAAGTAAACAAGTCATAAAAAACAAACATCGTAAACAACTCTCTGGCTTAAGGGAATGTGAACCTTATGTCGCGAACATAAGGAACAGTTTTCTCTGAGACAGGAGGGCTTCCTTCTACGTATGGAAATTTCCATACGCCCAGGTCTCATGATAAACAACAACACGCTGTTTGTTTATGATAAACAAACGCTTCGAGAATGTTCGGTCGTAACATTACCCCCCTCTTAGTTATGATCGTCCCGATCATCATTCGTGCCGTGATACTTTGTCAAACGGTCAATGTGTACGACCTTCGGTTTTCCTCTTTGCCCCTTTTTGATTCGATAGGTGACGTCGTTGATTTTTGTAACCACATTGTAAGGTCCTTCCCATCGTGCTTGCAACTTTGGGCTTTTGCCCTTTTTCCTGAAGGGGTTATGAAGCCATACGAGAGTTCCCTCTTCAAAACCGTTGATGTTTGATCTCCTATCATAACGGGTTTTCATTTTTTCACCAGTCTTGAGACTGCACTCGCGAACTAGCTTATGCACTTCATCCAGCTGTTCTCGAAGATCGCTGACATAATCCGTCACAAGTCTTGGGCTATTCGGCGGAGACCCTGTTATTGCATCGACTGGTAGTCTTATTTCTCGTCCAAAATTCACTCTGGCAGGGGTAAAACTAGTACTATCATGTACAGCGGAGCGATAAGACAACAAGAAAAGAGGAATGTACTGGTCCCAGTCTCTCTGATGTGAGTCGACTACTTTAGCCAAATTATTTTCCAATGTTTGGTTAAACCTTTCGACCATTCCGTCAGACTGAGGATGAGCTGGTGTCGTACGGGTCTTATGTATACCGAGAAGGTTGCACATTTCTTGAAATAGGGCTGATTCGAAATTTCTCCCCTGATCGGAGTGTATTTCCAGAGGTACGCCATACCGACAGATTACATCCTGAACTAGCTTCTTGGCAACAGTTTTAGCTTCTTGGTTAGGGGTCGCAAACACTTCCGGCCATTTGCTGAAATAGTCTTGCACTACAACGATGTATTTGTTCCCATCCTCAGTTTCAGGAAATGGTCCGGCCACGTCTATAGCGATACGTTCCCATGGTGCTCCTACATTGTAGAGCTTCAGTTTTCCCCTACTTCTTGTCTGTGGTCCCTTGACTGAAGCGCATGCGTTGCATTTACGACACCAATCTTCTACGTCTTCCCGGCAATGGACCCAGTAGAACCGCTGTCGCACTTTCAAAAGGGTTTTCTTCACTCCAAGATGACCACCAGACACCCCATCATGGATATGACGTAGTAGAGGAGATACCTTACTTCGAGGGACTACAACCTGTACAGTCACCTGATGTCCGGTATTAGACTCCCATTTCCTGCACAAGATTCCGCCTTCCAGGGTCAAACTATCCCATTGAGCCCAATAGCTTTTTGTAACAGGACTGGAAGCTGATACATCCGCCCACTCAGGTTTCACTCCCTTTTTTATCCAATCTAAGATCAATCGCAGGTCGTCATCTTCCTCTTGCGCCTTCCTCATATTTTCTCCAGACCAGTCATCGTCTAATCCTTGGGTACGGATAATTTTTACTGATTCCTGAGACTCTTGTTTCCTGCAGTGTTTACAGATTTCAGGACATGGTCTTCTCGATAGAGCGTCAGCATTACCATGACCTTTACCACTTCGATGTTCTGTTGCAAAATGGAATTCCTGCAATTGCTCAATCCACCGTGCTACCTGTCCTTCAGGACTTTTAAACTGAAGAAGCCATTTAAGTGCAGCATGGTCCGTCCTTAAGGTGAACTCACGTCCAATGAGATACTTGTGAAAGTGCTGCAAGGTCTTCACTACAGCTAACAACTCTCGACGTGTAACACAGTAGTTTCTCTCTGGCCTGGAAAGCGTTTTGCTGTAGTACGCAATCACAACTTGTTTGTCTCCCTGCACTTGTGACAACACTCCACCAATACCCGTGTTGCTGGCATCCGTATCCACAATGAATTTTCCATTCCGTGTCGGATAGCCCAATATCGGGGACTCACATAAACGCTGTTTCAGTTCTTTGAAAGCGTTGTCACAATTTGCGTCCCAAGCAAACACCTGTTTATCTTCAGTCAGGCGATGGAGGGGTTTGGCTATTGTTGAGAAATTTTTGACAAAGCGCCTGTAATATGCGCATAAGCCAAGGAAGGATCTGACTTCGGTTTTATTCTTTGGTGTAGGCCAATCTTTTACAGCTTTGATCTTTTCTGGATCTGTTTGAACTCCTTCCTTAGTGATTATGTGCCCCAGATAGCTAACTGCGTTGCTGAAGAAGGTACACTTTTTAGGACTTAGTTTTAAGTTCGCCTCGCGTAGACGGTTGAACACCTTTTCAAGGTTCTGGAGATGTTCCTCGAAGTCACGACCCATGATGATTACGTCGTCCAGATACACCAGGCAAACATCTCCCAGAAGACCCACCATAACTCTGTCCATAAGGCGCTCAAACGTTGCGGGAGCATTACACAAACCAAACGGCATGACATTGAATTGCCAAAGTCCATTTCCGATGCCCGTAGAGAATGCTGTTTTCTCCTTATCCTCTGGACTTATTTCCACCTGCCAGTACCCACTTTTAAGATCAACGGTAGAAAACCATTCCATTCCACTGAGCATATCTAAAGTGTCATCAATACGCGGTAGAGGATAGCTGTCTTTCTTGGTAACGTCGTTCAGCCTTCGGTAGTCTACACAAAACCTGGTTGTGCCATCTTTCTTTTTCACCAGTACCACAGGTGACGACCAAGGGCTTGTAGATGGTTCGATGACTTTGTTTGCCGCCATATCCCTTATCATATCCGCAACTTCAGCTTCTTTTGCCCACGGGATTCGACGAGGTCTTTGTCGTATAGGTCTTGAATCGCCGGTGTCTATTCTGTGCTTCACAAGTCCTGTTCTACCGCAATCATTTCCAACGGCAAATATGTCTTTGAACCGCATTAAAAGATCCTGAGCTTGCCTCAACTGAACTGACGACAAATTTCCTTTCAGCGAATCCAATAACTGCGATACCTGGTAGTCTGTGCTATTTACTGCGTTTGTTGTACTGCTTATACGTCTTAAATACTTCACTTCCTGACACTTTCCAACTACGCTGTTTCTTCTGAGCTGTACCTCTTCATTGCTGAGATTTAAAATTCTTACTCTGCCTATCCTGCTTGTCATTAGTAGTGTTCTGGCCATTATCCAATTAGGATGTGTTCCTTCATCCTCCGCAATGACACATAACCCGTTCTTGACGTTGGATGAGAATTTCGTCATTACTAGATTTTCTGATCTGGGAGCTAGTTTGACGTCCCTTAAACAATAGAGTGTACATGGGGTCGAGCCTTCTAAGAAAACTTCTTGATCAGGAAATTGGAGTACTCCTTGGTCGACGTTCAAAATACAACGGTGAATTTTTAAGAAATCCAGTCCTAATATGCAGTCGTCAGTAATATTGGCAATCAGCACTGAGTTTGAGTACAACTGACTACCAATTCCAATTTCCACGTCTGAGTCACCGAGGACAGGTACTGGCTGGCCCGTTGCTGTTCGTAGCTGACATGTTGGAGATCGTTGCTTCCATGAGATAGTTCGTTTTAAGAGTTCAGGTCTTACAATGGTGCGCGATGCTCCTGTGTCTATTGTGAACCTGCACTTTTTACCGTTCAGCGTACCCTCGATGCTTAAACTGTTTCCGTTAGAAGCTTGTCTGATAGTAATAGCAGGGGCTTTCCTTCTCCCAGCCAGCGCCTGCCCCGCGGCCCTGGCAACGCTTAGTTTAACTGCCCCTCGTCAACTTGGGTCTCCATCTCTGAGACCCTTTTTCTCTTCTTCTTTGGGCAGTCCAGCCTTATGTGGCCTTTTTCACCGCAGCCATAGCAGGTCGGGCCATAGCGAGGCTTTCGCTCCTCGGCTACCAGCTCCCTGACCTTGAATGGCCTCGTGTCACGCCGCACAGCTTCCACTTCCAGAGCATGTGCCAGTGCACTCTTCAGGGTCTGGTGGTGACCCAAACGTACCGCTGCGCGAACTTCGCCGTCCCTTATCCCGTCCACAAAAGCTTGGAGTAGAGTTATTTCTACTGCATTCGGTGTTGATGTATAGGCGCGACGAACTAATCTCTCGATTTCGTCAGCCCACTGCTGGAGTGTTTCCGTGGGCTTCTGCGTGCGATCGCGTAGTTGAGCCCTATACGTGTGCTCCATGTGCTTGTCACCATATCGTGTTTCTAGAGCTTCCAGTAGGGCTTGCAGAGATCTTCCTTCTGTAGGGAGTCGCTCCAGAATCAGTTGGGCGTCTCCTCTTAAGGCTAGAGTCAACGCCATGAATGCTTGATCTTCAGTCCAGCCGCTGCAGTTAGAGAGGGTTTCGAACTGGTACTTATAGGCTGTCCAGGAAGATGTGCCATCAAACCGTGGCAAGTCCAGCCTACCTTGTGTAGGTACCGGCGCAGTGAAGACTGCCTCCCTCGTCACCAACTTCTGCACTTTCTCGGCGAGCGCCTGGTGGCGAGTGTCGGTTTGGTCGAGTCTCTCTTCCAGGCCTTCGACTTTCACTGAGACCCCTTTAACTTCGGACTCCACCTTTTTAACTTTATCGCAGATGACTTCAAGGCTTGTGTCCAATTTCGAAAGCAGCATTTGGCTAGCAGATTCCTGTTCACGGCGAGCGGCTTCCTGTTCACGGCGAGCGGCTTCCTGACTGGCTTGTATGCTCTGCACAGCAGCTTCCTGACTGGCCTGTATGCTCTGTACAGCAGCTTCCTGTTCACGGCGAGCGGCTTCCTGACTGGCTTGTATGCTCTGCACAGCAGCTTCCTGACTGGCCTGTATGCTCTGTACAGCAGCTTCCTGTTCACGGCGAGCGGCTTCCTGACTGGCTTGTATGCTCTGCACAGCAGCTTCCTGTTCACGGCGAGCGGCTTCCTGTTCCCGGCGAGCGGCTTCTTGACTAGCCTGTATGCTCTGTACAGCAGCTAGCAGCGCAGCGAGGTCCATCGACGGGCTCGATGTAGGTACTGCCGTAGGAAGCAAATCAGCATCGGTGCCTTCCTCCGGCTCCTCATGTGCTCGTTGTCTCGCAGCATCCATCTCCACTTGCCTCCTGGTCCGTGGAGTATGAGTTCCTTCGTCCCGTGGCATTAACGGCATTCCGCTTCTGACACCAGTTGTTACGTGCGGGGTGAGTTAAAATGCCGTTTAGGGTTGTAAGAACACGATTTATTACGCAGACCAAGATGACTTCCAAAATATCAGAGCTTTTCCAATTAAACCGTAAAACTTGCCAAAAGTCGTAAATAATTCACTCTATGTGTCAACAATGCACTGTCGCAAATATCTTCGCAAAAGCTCCCAAGAGTTGTTTTCGTATCGCTTGTTGTCGCAGAACTGTCCCACTCGAGCGATGGCACCCGTATTTATACACGCGCAGTCAGCCGCGATGTTTTTGGAAAACACTAGAAACTTTAAGGTAAACAAGCTCGTACACAAGTAAACAAGTCATAAAAAACAAACATCGTAAACAACTCTCTGGCTTAAGGGAATGTGAACCTTATGTCGCGAACATAAGGAACAGTTTTCTCTGAGACAGGAGGGCTTCCTTCTACGTATGGAAATTTCCATACGCCCAGGTCTCATGATAAACAACAACACGCTGTTTGTTTATGATAAACAAACGCTTCGAGAATGTTCGGTCGTAACAATATTTTAAGTACGGACGAGGTCGTAACATTGGACTTTTTGAAATATTTATCTAAAAGTTTTTGAACTTCAAAATTTTATAAGCCCTATATAATATTACTGCTATCGTATTATATATTAGTATTTAAATATTTAAGAGTTAGAGTCTGAGACTGTTTACTTTTCACGAAAAACTTTTTTCAGTGAAATATCCAAAAATTTGTCATGTATTATGAATAATGTCCAAAATTTACATTTAAATCTATTTTTGGTATCGTATCTAAGATTACCCTATATTGTTCCTGCCATATTAAACCGAATGTCTCACATAAAGTTTGATGTCACGTTCTTAGCTTTCTGCATAAGGAATCTGGATAAATGTACCCAATTTGTTGGCAAAAATGTACGGACGCAGCCATGTGACAGTAACAAACAGATTCATGAAATCTCTTTTAGAATTCACGTTTTTATTTCTGAGGATTTCATTTTTCTTATGCGTATTTATTTTATTGAATTTTTCATAAAGACAGCTTCTTAGAAGTGCCTGTCAACGTTTATTATGTACCTACTTACGAACTTGCTTTATTTATCGATCAATATTACCTTAGCTACCTACCATCAAGTGCTGTCAGCTGAAGGTCGACAGGACCTTGACATAATAGAAAGAAAGAAAACTAAATATTTATACTATTATTATCTACATTGCCACAATTGTTCATGTTTCTACAGTGAATACACGAAAATATAGCATAAGTTTTAAAAGGACGCGTTTTGGGAAAATAAAAACTGTCTCAACAACTTGAGAGTTTAGTCACGAATGAGAATTGCTCTGAAAAAATGTTGGTCTGAATTGAACGCCGAATATTGAAACGGATCGATTGTCAATTGACATCGAAGGTCAAGGATTAAAATGTTTTCCAAGATTACAACCGTTTATATTAATTTGTCCAACAAATTCGTAAATTAGAATTTTAAGGAGTATAAATATTAACAGAACATAATATAAATTAATATACTTACAACAAGGAATAAAGTTTTCGTAGGTATTACAAAACAAACGAATTATGACAAGTGGACCGTCAGCCTGTCTGTCGAGCTTAACTCAAAGAAAAAGGTTTACGCATGTGGTTTCATCTTTGACTGTAAAGAAAATGAAGTCATAATCAACACAAAAGTTTAGGCAGCCAATTTAGTTTTAGCAGGAAGAAAGATTTTTTATTTTAGTACATAAGAAGAAGCCTCTTAGAATTAGAATAAATCTCAAAACTAAATTCTAAAATTTATTTTTACTGAAATGGCATAAATAAATATTTGATTTTGCACAGGAGTGAGTGAATGTTTTAGGTTTTTCTCAAAAATATTCCTTTTTTGTTTTTGTTTACTGCCTTTTCAAAAAGCTTAAGTTGCTCAAACACTCATATTTAGACTTTATTACCTCAAACTTATACAAAGTTGAGGATACAAGTTTATTTACAATTCTTGTTTCTTAATTACAAATTACAAAGTTTTCTCTTATTATAATAAATCCATTAGTCAACAAAGATTTGAAGAATATTCATTGAGTTTCATTTGGGTTCTGAAGCAGCGACTTATTCGTCCATTATCATGTCTCGTTTGCGACATTCTGCTTCACTGCTCATTGTGTCTGCAATTTCTTTTAAAAGAATACTTATTACAGGAAAAAAAATGAGTGGAGAGAAATATTTCGGACATTTTTCAACGGACTTCGTCTGTAAAGCTTATTTGACTGAATAGCTCACGGTTATCTATGAAAGCCGAACTGCTCTTTCTCTATATAATATGCTCAACTATTTGTATGAAGTTTTTTTAAAATGTGAAGTGGGATATTAATTTTGAAATATAGCAGACGTTTTGCATAACAAATGGTGTTGCTCATCAGGCGTTATTATGAACTTTATCCAAATGGAGTTAATGACCATAAAAGGCGACTTTATTACAAGTTTGTAAGCCGGTTTAAAATAATTTCTTACAATTCAACTTTCTATTTTGAATCTAGTGATAGCTGTTGTCTTTTTTATTCCAGTAATGGCAGTTAACCCTGTGTTCCGTATTCACAAACTTTTAATCCTGTTTGACGGCAGTAAGCACTCTCTTACAGTAGACTGTCCTAAAATAATATATTAGCACATGTGCTGTTTTTTTTAGCTTAGTAAGTAAGGGATGCAAGAGTGCTCTGTCCTCTGTCTCGTCAGCGCATTAATTTGCAACACCTACCTTCAGGTTTACATAAAAAAGACTATACTTATGTCAGGTAAGTATACTTAGGTATATTGTTCTATCATAACTTTATATTGTATCTATGAAGACACTTTCAAACAAATTATTTGAAAATTTTACCGTGTAAATAATTCTATTTTTTTTTTACTACCGAACTACTCGGGAAAATAGTTCCAATATTTTAGTTAATCGAAATGTACAACTTTATATTACATCGCGTCTGCTACATGACAAAAATAATGTTTCGGGGTTTCTTCTCAGGATCGTCATCATCTTGGCTTTTTATCTCTGGTAAATTTAAATTTATAATGGCGATCTTAAGAATTTCTCGGAGAAACCTAATTGATAAATAGGTGTATCTATCTATCGCTCAATAAATAAAACGAAATCGACCACCTACTGAAGAATACTTTAATAGTTTGATCAACTTCTATTGGGATCTCTTTATTCCCAATAATCCCGCTATTGGGAATATACGTTTAGATCACTCTGAAAGCAATCGTTTTCTAAAAAAAATTATACACAATGAAATACAAAACAAAGTTATATAACTGCAGATAAATATATATATACATAACACCCTCACTTCGTCAAACTGCCGTTAAATTATGTGCCAGTTAACTGCTAATTCGCACGCCTTTGCACGTTATATGGCGTCCCACCATATGAATATATTTGAATAATTCTCATAGGCCTCGCTTCAACCGCTTTCAAGTGGTTCCATAACGAGCAGCAAATAATAAGAGAAGCGATTTTTTTAAACAGCATTCTCTGAAGTCAAATAATACACTCTTTTCCAATTTTACGAATTTGGCTACCGTACTTTTTTTTAAAAATATTTATAAAAATAATCCGCCTGTACAATTTGAAGTCGTTTTCCGCGTCTTTCTGTATAATTATAATAGCCGCTAATTCCTTCTAAACCACGCATGGAAATTGATGCGGTTTTCACCAAGTTAGATAAAAAAAATTCACAGAATTTTTATATGTATAAAAAAAACTATATTTTATATGTATACCATTAAATGAACTGTCAGTATGTGGGCTTTTATATTCTATTTTTAAACACTCGTCGCCCTGTCGATTTTTATATGACCAATTTCATGTGTCATACCATCCAAAAGTTTACGACTTTTCACTTGAATTTTCCAAAAAAAAAATCCGTTTCGTGATATACCTATGTGCAAATTGATTTTTACTTAGCTGGATACAGGTTATCTATCACATTTATACTCATGATCTTATGGTTTAGAGGTCTTCATTTTAGTAACAAAAAAATTCTTCAATACAGCAACGTATTTGATTCGCTAAATGAAAACCTTGAGCCAATATCAAACATTGAGCTTATCATAGCTCGTCATCGCTTATAGTCAGAAAGCAATATGCACAACTGCACATAAATGAGTTCGCAAATGCAACCGTTCTCGATTGTTGCTGGTCGGATGCCATATCGAAATCGCGAACCCACTCGTCGCTATAAATGAATCTTCCAATTCCCGCCATTTGCTCGATGCACGCTCCTACAATCTCATTTTGTTGACTCGTTAAGTGCGATTCCACTACGCCGAATCGCATCCTTACAGCGAGGTTTAATCTCGTTCCGTTCAGGAGAGGTGTCGTTTTCTAGAATATCAACTGGTATAAACAATTACATTAACGCTTCCCCCGTTGAAAGGAATGGAAATGTTTTCGTTTTGTCTGTTTTTAATTTGAAACATTAAAATGTTCTGCGGGGCAAGAGACGTCCTGAATCCCATCTACTTTACGTAGTTTAAAAATAGCTATGGGAATTTTGCAAAAAGTAAAAATTTATTGTAAAAATTTTATGTCTCTGGAACTCCTTACTCACTCATCGACACATAAGTACTGCTACATCACAGGGAGCTTATTTAAAATGGTGTTTACTGCCGTGTGTAAAAGCATTAATTAAAAACCAGCAAAGCTGTATAACTGTTTCAATCTTTGCCAAATATTAACGTTTTTAATGGTTTCCACCTGTTTTAAAGTAACTGTATGGTTCATTTTTACCCGACTTATCCTTCCACCTCGTACAATATAGGTACTTATTTTATTATAAAAAAATTCGCTGTCTGCCTCTATTATATTTCCCGCAAACTTATTTTAAACCAGCCATGCGTATTTTATTAATGGAAAGAGCTAAACGAGCAAGGTTTTTGCACATATAAATTGCAGAAAAAAAGTGCATGCGTGCGAAGCCGGGGGTGGATCGCTAGTCTACTACAAAAATCAACTATAGAAATAAACTTTTCAAAGAGAGCCTTGGTCTGGTTGTAGGTACTCTATTGTGACCGTTCATGAAGGATAAAGGAAAGTTCATTCTGTCCGATTGCAGTTTAGATATGTCAAGACTCCCAACTTAAAGGTTGTGTCTTTAGATAACTTAAGTAGTAAGTGAGAGAGTATAATTCAAGTACTGCTATGTATATTGTACTAAACTGAGTCACAAACTCGTACTTCTACAGCTGCTGCAAGTTAAGACTTACAGACAATTCTGTAACTTATTACATAATTTACAGCACGGTACCTTCTGTCTATTGAGCCTCCTTTTGACACATACTGCTGTGAATTATTCAAATGTATTCGCATTCATGTTCATAACTACTACAAGATTATGTCTGTAGGGTGAAACGCAAATTGCCGCTCTTGTTACCTAATCTAACAATGTGAACAGAGAAAGCCAAAGTGCAATGTATAATGGTGACAGTTTTGCCTACAGAACATTACAACTTACAAAACAAAACCACTGGATCCCAAATCGATAATCGAATCGAATACGAAATCGATAAGAATCCTAATTCGACTTAATGCCAAATTTACTTATTTTTTAATTATTTATGAAATTTTCCTCACATGAAACTACATGTAAAGTGTTGATTAGTTACTTTTAGAAATCATTTTCTGTTATATTGAATTATGCACTCGGTTTACTGCATCATTCGGTAGCCGATTTTTTTTATTATTTTCTATTTAATGTTTTGGACGTTTACTGTACAAACAAAGGTATCTCAGCTCCATTATCCCCGGTTACCGGTGACTTTAAATGACAGTTTGGCCTACTTGACGTTTGTGAAAAAAGCGCTTAACATAAAAAAATACACATCAAATTTTTTATTTTTTATTTTATTATTGATATATTTTTTTCGTCTATCTTGTAATAGTCGGGAGGTGTCGCGGATATTCACATTGGTATCTGCAAACGCGGAACTTTCTCATCGAAGTTTTTAAGTAGTAGCAATAGACAAGGTTATTGGGACATAACATTTATATGCACCTTTTAAGTATTATGTAAATTTGTACAAAATTAGCATATAGCATTTGATTTCATTAACAAATTAATTATTAAATTCCAAACACTAAGTTGTTCGCTCTTTGTGTTTATTCGTGTTTAACACTAACACAATTAAACTGGAAGCCTAACGTCTTGTGATTGTACAGCAATGGGAAGATATTAAAGTTAATTCTGCGCATATTACTGTTATATAATAAAGGTTTCCTTAATTTTATCTCTATAAAATACGCCGAAAGTAATATAAAACTTAATTATTAGCTCTGTCCATAATAATTATTAGTTAATTATTATGCCTGAGAGAAATCGAAAAGGAACACACAGGTACTATTAACATCATCATATTTAAAAGAGAATCAATAAGAAGTAAATAAAAGTGAATTAGTTTTAATAAAAATTTCATTTCATTTAATAAAAAAAAAATCTGACGTAAAAAAACTAAAATATTCTATTTGCATTTACTAGCGTCTGAGTAGCTTAGACACATAATATAAATTGTTTTCGATCTTGACCCAAATGAAATTTGTAGTAATCTTCGTATGAATAGACTCGTCCCATGTACAATCTGCAATACACGTAAAACTCAGCGAAGCATAATGATGTAGTAGGTACTGTCTTAGAAACTAAATGGTGCAAAGCAAATGGTTAAATGAATAGCTATTTTCATTTAATAGATCAGTCAGCTAATCGACTAAGTATTAGAAGCTATACAAAGCCCTTTAATAAAGATCAATTTCTAACTAAGTTGGAGACGAATCAATAAGAACTTCTCCCAATTGTGATTAATAAGGGATCAAATGAAGACCTGAAACGGTTTACTGGCTCAAATATTTACATACATACGAATAGGTAGTTATTTACACAAAGTTTCTGATTAAGAATTAGGAATTAAATTTTTTTATTAATTAATAACATTGGCTTTTAAATACAATTTTTTTTAAGTTAAAACTTATTTATATGCGTTGGGCACTTTTAGTATGGGAAAAAACAGTGAACTCGCGCCGCCACGCGCTGTGAGCGACACCCTCAGTGAAGATTAGTTGTATGAAATAAGCGCCATCTACCCGAATTAGAACGTAAAATGTATTTTTGTTTCATTTGAATAAATATTCAAAATAATTGTCGCTAAATAGGATATACATATGGTAAACCATTAGTAGCTTTTCAAAGCAAATCTTACATAAATATCCATGCTGCTAGAATTCTTAATGTTATTCTGTTCTGGATTTATGTAAATTTTGTGATATACGACTATGTTCCAGCCTTTGTAGTTTCGATGAACTCATTCAAAATCGTCTGTGTTTTGAATATTCTCATATTAGCTATGTCTTACACTGCCCACTCCAAATCTACTCAATCCAGCTAAGTCTCAAATTTATATATGTTGGACATAAAGTAAGTATACTTTATGAATAGTTCTGTGTGATGAAGTCATATTAACAGCGCACATTAGCTTTGAGCTTTTTCTAATATTACAAGTTCACAGCTCATTTAAATAGTTTTGTGAGTGAATAATGGTTTTAAAATTCTCTACTCTATTTACTCGTATTTAACTGTTGACTAAGTCAATTAGAGTAGTAACGTCATTGATAAAATCAATATAGCGGCTCGTTACCTCGCTTAGTAACGAAAGCCTGGAGCGAAAAATCATCAACTTGAATATAAACTAGTATGAAAACCGAATATAATAATATTCAATAGAATATTTATTACAGCTAAAGTTATTTTTCACACAAAAATTTTTGTTAACTCATCGTTCATGAAAGGTTCTGAATTATGGATTTTATAAAAAATACATCACAACAAAGGATAGATTCACTAAAAGTGTTCTAAAGCAGTCGATCCATCATGCTGTATTCTAAAGTGAATAATGGAGGTTTAATAATATAAATGCAATGAAGCAGATATGGTCCCATATCACACTTGAATAAATGTTTTTAACAGTAAAGAAAAAGGACAGCTAGTTATTTAAATAAAAAATAAAATATATATTTTTGACAAGCTAGTGATATGTAGTGAAGTTAGTGCTACTTGTAAAGAACACAATAACAAAGTGACAATATGAATCGTGTTAATGGACATTATTCTTATTAAATATTACAGTTAGTAGTTTAGGTTATATTAAAATTACTCATTAGTCCTAGACTAGATTGTAATCTTATAAGGAAGCACTTTTCCAGGTACACCTTTAAAATAAAAAAATAAAATGAAATTTTTTTTTACTAAAACCAAATCTCTCCCTATTGAGAAGAGGTAATAAATGTTGAAGAGGTAAATAGAACTGTAAAATATTAAACTTAAACTACCAGCTATAAAACTGAACAATAAAAGACGCTGTGTGCTGTGATTGCGTTTACGTCGCCGTACATGCGATTGTAATCTCTAGCTAGGATATTGTTACCAGTAGTACGTATAAGGCTTAAGCCAGATTATACACATTCTAAACAAACATTTTCATTAAGCTGTCACATGTAATCACTAGAAAGTTGTTAAAGTTTTATTAAAACTATTTGTTTTACTTAATGATAAGTGTAAGTAGTTGTCTAAAATAATATGTAATCTTAATTTTGGAGATTTACTTTCGTACGGGTTATGCTTATGAAAAGTATTAATACAGTTAATAATAAACATATTATAGTAATTACTAGATGTAAATGCAACTTCGTAAGCGAAGTGGTTCGATTTTTAAATCTTTTTATCCTGAAATATTTTTTCAGGATAAAAAGTATCTTATATAATAATCCAGGTAATGAATATTTTTGTGCCAAATATCTAAATCCGTTAAGACATTTCTGAGTTTAGCATGCACAAACAAACAAATAGATAACATTTGGTAACATAAGTATAACATGTACAATTTTTTTTAACGATTTTATTGTATGTATAGATTACTTGTGCTAACGAAAAGTTCTCCTTAAAATATTACGGAGAAGAATACTCTTAATTAAGATGCATTCAAAGCCAACCCTGGCGTGTAAAACTTAGCTAGCAATCAGAGAATGGCAGCTAACGCTGCCGAGACACCAAACACAAATGTTAATCACAAAACACATTTGAATATTCTCAGCAATTTAATTCGCGGTCGTGACGTGTAAGCGCGGAGGCGAGGCTGTAATTTTCTAATGCAATATACGCGAACTCCAAAAGATTTTATGAAGCGGGAAGCCTTTAATTCGCTTTCGAGCACTTACAAATGCGAAGTATACAATTTGCATACTAAATTGTAAACCAAATACAAGGCCGCGGGTTCAACTCTAAAACATCTGCCTTAGATAAGACCACCGCAGCTTCTCAGTGTGAAGTTTTGCATAGTTTACTCTTCCTCGGTCGTAAGATAAAAATGTAACTATCTGCTTGCTTTTGTTGTCATTTTATTTTTTTGTAAGCGAAGTGCTATGTAAGTGCAAATATTGTCACGAACACTGGTTGGAGCGACTTTTTTAATGAAAAAACGTTGAGTACTTTAAATATGTAAAAATATCACTGCTTCCTTTTTTATTTTATTCAGAAAAACGTATATTTTTATTCAGAACCATTGACAATTCTGATCTCTGAGATTAAGAACTTTGATAAATTCTTTCTAACCTTGCTAACCTTGCAATTAACCTTAACCTTAATTTAGTTAACCTTGCTAGGATTTGAACTCGCGATTTTGAGATTAGAGAAATGTCCTAAGACTTTACCAAAGGGCTCATCAATGATAATGGTGGGTTTGAAGACCGATTAAATCTACATAGTTTTACACATGGCTTGCTGCTTACATATTATTAAGTAGTATGTACTGAACGAGGATATTAGCGTATCTCTAGTTCGGAGTTGACACACTCTTGAAAAATAATCATTAGTATTTCAGAGCTCGAATTGAGGTTGGACGAATTTCATGCAATTTAAAACTGATAACAACAGTTGTTTCAATTTCAGGAGATTTCAACATATTTAAAAAAAAAATGTTACTGTTGATCAAAAATATGAAAAAAATATATTTGATTATGTAATAATTTTTTTCTTTTAAAGCATCTTTACACAAAAGTTGCAACTAGACTTTATTTGTTCCACCGGCCATACTATGTTGTGTGTTCTGATGAGTAATTTTACTTAATGCCTACCCCAAATGCATTACTTACAAGGAACCACTATGCACGGTCCGGATATGAACTTTTCCCTTCAACTCACTTGTCACGTGTTTCCATCGGCTAAAAAGTATTTTATATGTTAATCCAGGTAATAACCTATCTGTACGCCAAATTTCATCTAAATCCGTTCAGCCCTTTTTCTTGATTGAATAACAAACATTCAAACATCTAAACATACAAACGTATTAGAATAGCCTTATACATATGATTATTGAATCAAATGCGATTTTGTTTACTTCCAATTAAGGTTAGGCTAATATACTCTTCGTATAGACAAACATGACTGCACAAATCGTGGTTAGAATCATTACAGATATATCAATATAAATTGATTGCACATGGTCATAACCAATATTGACTAAATTCCAATATCGAATTGACCTATTGGGAGATTATGCTGTGTGGAATACTTAATGAAATGTCATACTAATTAATTTATAGACGTATTTGAATGTAGTTCGGACTTAGAAGATAAATGATTATTCGGGGAAGGCATCAAACCCAAACAATATTTGATCTATACAATAACCTATTTATGTTTAGATCTATTTACGTGCATAAACCATTGAAAAGCCAACGTCGGGCTTTTCTTCTGGTGTTTTATTTTATAAAATTTAGCCATTTGCCATCAAGTGGTCTGTCATGAGACAATGGAAGCACTTGTTTCATAGAATTGCCTTATTCTACACTCTATTCAGATTTCAATTTAGGAAGTACCTAAACCATATCTATAACCACTTCCTTCGGTGAGAGATGTCTAAGTTCAGTGACGGAGAATTGAATAAATGAATCAAGAGAGCACGGAGAGGGGTGTACATTTGTGGAGAAAGGTAAATGGGTTCGCGCCGCTCCGAATACCGGGAAAAGAGAAGAAAAATTAGTTTCAGACTTTATCGTGTGTTAAATCGACGATCCGGTGCACGACTGCTGACAGATTAATCCTACTTGCATGAAAAGAACACTTTTTTTTTACCGAATCTATGAACAATGAATCTAGATTTAATCGTTGAAAACCATCGAAATACTACAATGGAATTAGCGTCACAAGTGCCAAAGGGAACATAAAAAGAACGCCTTTGACAGAATCATGGCGGACTCTTGTCTTCACGCGTCAATGGTAAAAGGTAGTAACGATCAACTTCTACTATTTCATTTTAAACTCTAATTACGTACTTATTATACGTACTTATTATTTTTTGATGAAATGAAATATAATTTTAAATACTACAAAGGAAACTCCTCGAAAGTATGACCTTGATGTTAGATTTTGTTTTTTGATAGTAAATTATGGACACGGAGTTGTTCCCTACTCACCAATAAAACACAAAGGACATAAAATTAATACAAATTAATACACAAATAAAATACATAAAATTATACAGGACGAGCACAATAAAATTTGACATCGCTTACTCATTGACAGCGTGCTGTTACTTTCACTCTAAATAAATAAAAATGAATCCCTAAATGTGTTGCTAAGCGCAAAACTCGTGAACGGCTGGACCGATTTTAATTCTGTCTTCACTCATGGATAGAGGGATAATCGGGGAAGGGTTTTTCGAAAAAAAAAAATGTACCCCGGGTGAAACCGGGAGCGGGTCGCTAGCAAATAATATTTATTTATGGCAACATTGAAACCAACACTTCATGTATATAATTAAGGGCCTCTTTCACAAACTTCAAGTAAAGTGTTGATTAGTTACTTTTAGAAATCATTTTCTGTTATATTGAATTATGCACTCGGTTTACTGCATCATTCGATAGCCGATTTTTTTTTCATTATTTTCTATTTAATGTATGGGACGTTTACCGTACAAACAAAGGTATATCAGCTCCATTATCCCCGGTTACCGGTGACTTTAAATGACAGTTTGGCCTACTTGACATTTGTGAAAGAGGCGCTAAGTCTTGTAATTACAATATGTGTATGTTAGATATTTAAAATGCTAATAAAACATAAGTGTGAAAGCATATTTTAATGTAATTAAAATCACGAAAATTGTGATCATTGGTTAGAAAATACATAATATTGCTTATATTTTAGAAGTTTTAAAAAAATATTTAGAGGTTTTAGTGGTACGGTACAAGCCGTTCTGCAACAATCGTAACTGCATATGGTGGTGCATGCATAATTTGGTAAAGTGGATCCTGTGAAGGGATATAAAAGCTCAAAGCTAATAAAATGTTCAGGAACATTGTCCGGCTTTTACGTTTGATAAATTGCTTTAACTTTTCACTTCTAACTCTTATTCCCGCTTTCCCTATTTTTATTATTTTATATACTAACCGATGCCCGGGACTTCGTTTGTGTTGGTAAACTTTTAATATACATTCGAAGCTTTAATTTAGTTTACAACAACTTATAGCTTAAAATATATAATTTGAATGTAACAGAACCTACAAAAATTGAAAACTGGCATCATCTATTTTAATTTTTTTGCAAAGCTCGGAAACGGTTACTTTTGTTATTAACTAAAATGATGTATGGGAAGCTACCACCTTGGATTTCTATAATTTTTTTGCGTACGTACATTGATATACACCTAATTACTCGTAAATTACCTGATATTACCAATTAAGTTATCAAAAATATTTAGTCTCCTTGCATTTATTTGAGTGTTATCTCGTTTACGTAGGAAACCGTGGGTTACTTAATATTAATATTTGAGTTACTAAGTTTAGAACCAAAAAATACAATATTGAATTGAATGTTATCTTTTGTCAACTAAATAAATTCATACAAAACCTAACAAATAACCTTTGACATACCCTTTTGTAGGGAGAATTCCTGAGGGAAGTCCTCGATATATAACCAGAGATAAATCCAGGGTGCAAGCTGAGGGCTATACCAAACTTACCTTTGCAAAAAAGGTAATAAAACCCTGACCCTCGCATTTCAAATGTAAATCTGAGGCCGTCGGTTCGTAGACGTTTAAACATTTATTTACTCGAATCGCCCATTGACTCCGGTACTTATAAGTGCGTACATTGTTCAGAATTATGTTGAAAATTCAATGTGAAACACCTTTGTTCCCAATATTTTTTACCATATTAAATGAAATGATATAATGTACATATTTCAGATAAATTGTCGACTCCATGTCTTTTATTCGAAATTTCTTTTTCTCTTCGAATGGTAGGTAAGATGACTTTTGTGACATATATGAAGTTTACCAATTATCCCTAAAATATCGCTATGTAGCTAACACAAAACTAATTATAATAATTATTATTTTTGTATGAAGGACTGTCCATTGCCACTGGCGACGTCACCGTCGTCACAGCGATAAAGATATCAGATACTTTCTCAGGTGTTTTCATTTTTCATTTTTCAACGCGGACGAAGTTGCGGGCACCATCTAGTAAACAATAAATAAATAAATAGCCAAGTCTAATAACAGTCTAATAATGCACTAATTTGTATTGCTCCCAAAGTAAGCCCCAAAGGCTTGTGTTATGGGATAACCATATAAAGGACGAAGGGTTAAAGCCTGCATATATAGATCAGAGTCAACTTTGAAAAGCTAATCTAAAGAGTGGACCCTGAGGAAATCGAATCCGGGACCCTTGAGTCAGAGTGCTGAACTCACTCGACCTAGGTCTATTGGCTTCGTATAATAGTGAATATTTTCAATTTATGGTTACAGAATTCTTGCAGACTGTGACATAACATGTGAATTAGTTTGAATGAAAATTGAATCAACATAATAACGTGAAGGTAATTGATTTTCTTTATAGCTGTAACGGCATTGATAACTGCGAAGACATGGCTTGCCACTAACGAACTATTTGTAAAATATACACACGGGCATGAATTACAACCAGCAAAATTGATATAAAAATAATAAAAAAAAAATCACAATTCGAACACGCCGAAAGAACAACATTGTTCTTTTTTATAATAATATTGTGTAGATGGCACAATATCTCTGAAACTTCAGAGATATTCTAAAATATAACGCATAACATAACGCATTCGTGTGACAATAATTTTACTCCCATAAATTTTCATACCACAGGCTTATAGAAGTAAATCCCAGAAACTCTATTAGAAACACTGACATAATATATATATGGACGTAACAGTTCAAAAATTATGAGCAAAAACAGGCATAACTTTTCATTAGTGTGTAAGAAAACTAATAATTTATGAAGTATTTTAGTTTTATAATCGCACAAGTCTTTCTGTGTACGCCATGTTGGTAAATATTAGCCACAACTTTTTATTCTTAGTTCGTCGTTATTTTTTTCCGTACATTTCAATGTTTTCAGTATACATTTTGTATAGCTAACACAATAATTGTCCCGCAACCCGCAAACCGCCGGCGCCCACAGTGTACGTGACGTGACACATACAATCTTCCGCATACCTTCGTATTCGTTAATAAAAGCTTACTCGGAGCCATTTCGTTGCTGTATCATTTGAGTAAAGCTTGCATGTGTACTTTTTATAAATGGAATGTTTATTCTTTAACATCGTACATTTCATAACATACGTAAATGTGGGCTTATTTATTAAAAATAAATAAAGTAGCTTTCATTTTATTTAAATCTGTATTTACACATTTTGTTTTTAATGTACAATTGTTGTTATTGTTAAATATTAAAAGAGGATTAAAAAAATTTACATTATAGGTTGTCTATAAAAATATTTGTGTTACATTATAAAATAAGTGTTTTAAAAGCACAATTTTCAACCTCGAGCAGCTTACCAATTCCATACTAGGCAATTCCATGATTACTCATTAGTTATTGGTAATGAGTTTTTATTAATTATTGATAATAGTTATTATAATCAATACATAAAAAACATGACATTTCTGAGACTTGCGCGTAAAATAAAATTTCACAAACTTTGGCATATGAAGACTAAACACAGGTTCATACAGATATGATATTTCCAATTTTCCTCAGTCGAAAAAAATTATGTATTTCCTCAATCTTCCTCAATCATTAATGTTTCCTTGATTGGGTGTTACAACCCTTGGATTTCACGCAGAACACTTTTTATCATGGAATTTATATTTAATTGAAAACTTATAATTTCAGTTTGACGTTAAGTTTTGCATTCCTGAGTTACTAAGTTCAAATACCGCATTAAAATTAGCGCCTCTTTCACCAACGTCAACTAGGCTAAACCGTCACTTAAAGCCACCTGTCACCGGGAATAATTTAGCTGATATACCTTTGTTTGTACGGTAAACGTCCCAAACATTAAATAGAAATTATTTAAAAAAAATCGCCTATCGAATGATGCAGTAAACCGAGTGCATAATTCAATAAAACATAAAATGATTTCTAAAAGTTTACTAATGATTACTAATCAACACTTTACTTGCAGTTGGTGAAAGAGGCGCTTAAAGTAATATCTCGCTACACCGAGTATACTAAGTCACCTAATAGTTTAACTTAATGAACTTGTTTGATTCAACATGGTAACTGTCAGCCAAGCGCAGAGCAAAAGGGAAACGCGTGTCAATCTGAATGTCAGCGAATCATGTCATGTGTCATATTCGTTACGCTGCACTCTGGAAACTAACTGGAGTGTAATGCTCTTATTTCAACTTCCAATTCATCGCAATTTGACCTATATAATTTTAATATGGGGTACCTTTAGTAAAATAATAATTTGCTTAACTTTGATAGGAATTTAACTGAAAAATATCTTAACTAACTAACCTCCTTAAGAGGAACTTTGACCGAGTTGTCAAAGTTGAAACAGAGTTGGTCAAGCTAAAGAAGTTAATGACCAATCTGCTCGTCTTCAATGACATATATGTACCTTATTATGTTCGGAATACCTTATTATTACCTTATTATGCTCGGCAGAGGTCGCGCGCAGACAAATAAAAATAGGTAATATTTATAGTATTCGTTCCCTAAACATTTCCTTAAGTAGTCTTTTATCTTTCCTCCTATTCCAAATGAACTTTAAATTGCTTTCTGAACACTGCAAACTTTGAAAATGTCATTTTTACATTTTTTTAATTTTGTGATTTTTCTGCGTTCGCACGTCTGTAAGAAATATAGCAAATATAAGCCACTACAAAATTTTACATGATTCCTTTTAGGAAAAAACGTGATTACGCTTATATTAAAATGTCCGGTACAAAAGTCGAAACCGTAGTCTGAAATATATTTTTAAAATTTTATCCTGAACGAAATTGGAATTCAAATTATTGATGAAGCGAGCAAGGAGCGGACGTCGTTCAATTCAAAATAAGAATTCAATACTGTTCTTTGACCTACATAAGTATGGCGTAAATGATTACTATTGCACTGCTATAGTACATAATAAGATGACTGCAATATATTTTAAATATTTATTGCAATATGTTTTAAATATTTGTATATTTGATGACCTGTTGGAAGAGTGGTTAAGGTGTTTTCCTTAACGCTCTATTCCAGGGCCCGAGTTCTATTTCCGGTAAGCTCAATTTTGGAAATGAACTTTTCAAAGTAGGTCTGGTCTGGCCTGGATCTAAGAAGTAGTGGCATTTTTTGTTTCATTTTCACAATGGTCTGCAGCACCTGATATGTTGCTTGTGTTATAGGCGACGGTAGCCACTTACCATCAAGTAGACCGCCAGTCTGACAGTTGACCTTAACATATACAAGAAAAATAAGTATTCAACTATCAATTCCATATCGCTTGTGACCTTGTTACAGAATATACATATAGGTAATATGTAAAAATTTTTACATACATCAAAAAGTACTATAAGCGTACCTACTACAAAGCTATAAATCAAACTAGTATGAACACAATTCTAGATAATTTATCAGAATATGTTACCTGGAGCGTATCAACATGAAATGTGATAAATGTTTATCCTACATTACGGCAAAACGTTTGACGAATGACATAGTTTAACGGTTGACGTAAATAAGAATGTAACATAAAAATGTACTGGTGTTTTGTCTGCTTTATATTGATCTTTGTCTTATGGCTGACGCTGCCATCTTATCTTCTCTTTATCTTATCTTGGGCTTATTGCCGACGCTGAGCTTCCTAGACATTTTTTTACGTTAAGATCGACAGACAGGCCGACGGTCCATTTGATGGTAGGTGGCTATCGTCGCCTATAACACAAGCAACGCCACAGGTGCTGTAATGCGCTGTCGACCATTAGTAGGACTAAACATAGGGAAATTGGTTCGGGCATCACCAAAACTCACTCACCAAAACACAGCAAACATGCTATTAAGTCACGGTGATTTTATGTAAGGAGGTAGTTATACTTCCGTCGACGGGCAGCCCAAAATGATTGCTAAACACAGTGTGCAGTGGTCACTACTACATTTTTTGAATGATTTTAAAATACATACATAAATTAATACTATTTTCAACGATCACTTGGGAATAGGCTTCTTCTACTATAAACCTCAAAGTGCACCACATGTTGCAGGTCACATTCACTGTAGTAGTATCACGTAGTAGAGTGCGTCAAACGTCGTTGTAGCTCTACTCGAGAAATTCGAATAACAACTTTGAGATGCCACCGATCTGGAATTTGTCTTATGCCTGGAATATACAAATCCATATTTTGGCCATGTCTACGGTCTGTTGTAGACATGCAATTAAAAAATAGTAGATTTGTAAAGTTATATTTTTAGACGGTCCATCGAGAACCTAATATTTTTACAGGTTAAAAAGTATCTATCGTTTCAGCTGTTTTGCATTATCGAACTTTTGTAACTTGATCAGTTTTCAATAACTAAGTACTTTTACATATTTATCATATCATATAAGTCATGTATTATATTATTTGAGAGTGAAAGACTTTAGTAGTGAATTAAATGTATTATAACGAAAATGTGATTTATATTTAAATACATAGATTCGATTGTGTGGTTCAACTCGGGTTAATACTCGTATATCGTTACAAAAGGTTTCAAAGCAGTATGTAAATATAGCTCCAAGTATGAAGTAAGTAGACTAGTATGATAGTTTAACGTTAAGATAACCACTGAACACAGTGAGCCATGTTTAATGGTGTACACTTTGTTAAACGTTTTTACTATATAGTTGAGTATTAATTAGTACTATCCAAGCGAGTTGCTGGACAGTTTTAATTGACATTAAAACTTTTGAAACGAGACCTACTTTTACGTTCTAATTATGCAGATGCACACAACATCGTTGAAACACTAGTTCTGATCGTACAAGTAAATATTTACATAGTTGAAGTAGACTTAAGATGATATTTAGGCAAAACAAAGTTATGATGTCCTACAAAAAGTCCGGAAAAGGCAAGATTTTTGCAGACTTATGTAGCGACGTGTGCATGTTGGTACTTATATATGTATATAGAATAGAATAGAATAATGTTTTATTTGTAGCAAAGGACAAGGTAACATAAGAGCATACAAAGGTAACATAAATAAAAAGACAAGCACAAACGTCCCCCGCCACAAACCGGCTCCAACTCAGCATAATGCAGGTTGTAAAAACCTGCGCTGGTCTTCCGTTGGACCCGATGGTGAGGTTACGCACTTACTAAACAAAACAGTACAAAAAGCTCCAAAAACAAAACAAAAAAAATTTTTTTTAAATAAAATAGTTAAAATTAAAATACAAACTAAAAATGTATAATACAAACAAAAAAATATACAAATTTATACAAAGAATATAGAAAAACACATATTTATACAATGAAGAAAAAGAAAAAAAAAACATCTATAATAAATAAAAAATAAAAAAATTCAAAAGGCACTATATTGTTATGAACGTCAATTTCCATTCTCCACCTCACACGTATTAGGTACATCATAATGGTTGTATCATTTTGAATATTACCGGGAGAGATTTAATGGGAGAATAAATAACTTTCTAACTGACAATAAACAACTCCTTTCTTGTAATGGAGCTATTTCGTGTTAACGACATTATTTTCTCATTTCTACAGAACACTCTGTAGTGAGGCCCGCAATCAATCTTGCCGCGAGTCCTTCGAATCGACATTGCTGCCATACCTTCATTCAGATTCCCGCATCTGTTTACCGCTTACTTTCAACTGGGTCTTGTGTAGTCGACTTTAAATATTCGCTTTGCCCCTTGTCTGTAATTTCATTATCGTGGAAGCTCTTTGTACATGCTGAGGTCAAATGCTAATATTGTGGCCCTTCAAATATTACCCTATGTTAGGCATTTTTTGAGATTTATAAAGTAGTTAGGTAAACAATGTATCCTTAGGTATTACAAAACAAATTCTCCCACCGTGTCTGTCTGTATGTATGTTTGCGTTGATCTCAAAAACTACTGAACGGATTCATGCTGTTTTCATCTATCAACAGAGTGATTCCTGGGGAAGGTAAAAGGTGTATTGTTTTATATGTAAGTGTATGTATTATAAAATAGTTATTTAATATTGTTTCGTATGAATTAGTTAGCTAATATAAAACATTCTTTGAACTAAGTAAAGAAAAAGTCATATTTGTCATTAAATTTAATGTCGCCAACTCTCGTTCGGTAAAAGCAAAGGAGTAGATTTCATTAAATTTTCATACACAATCAAGTTTTCAAGTTCTTGAACGATGTTAAGGAAAGTTTTAACGGTTTGAACTTTCAAAAGTCTTAAGTAGCTAAACATCTTTTTCGGAAGGACATTATCCAAATTTCATTTCATTTTAACAAATTCGTTTTCTTGTAAAAGATTCTTGTAAATTATTAAAACCTTTATACATGGAAATATAATCATTCATCATTAATAGTCACTTTTTTCATCATTTAAGCCGTAGGATGTCCATAGGAAATTACTTAACTTGTAGTGTTTGTAAGTCATCTTGTTAACTTTGGTTGAATCTGTTACAACTTTCTACTTCATTAAATATCCCGACAATGGTAACTAACTGGCCCCTCGGCAATTACTTAATTGAGTTTCATTTACGTTATCTCTGTGAAGGAAACTTGAGTTTAACCTAAGTTTAGTGGTCAACCGAAACTCGTGGTCAAGATAATATTTGGGATATTTAACTATAGCTTCAAGTTTCTATTATAATCTGTTCATCGTGGTCTTTACGTAATACAATGGTAGAGGATAAGCTCCAAGCAGTTTTATTATCTATCAACAATAAAGAAAATAAGTTTTAAGATATAAGTTTACAAAAATATACTTAAAAATATTGTAGTTAATTCTTATTCTTAATTCTTTACAAGAACGTGTGCTGTTGTGTTTCAGAGAATGAGTAAGGGATGCCAGAGCCTATTTTCCCTATGCCTTATCTTCAATCCAACTGCAGCACTTGTGGCATCAGTGGCGTTGCATGTGTACCACTTGATTGTGGGTGTTGCCACTTACCATCAAGCCTGTTTGTCGACCTTAACATGAAGAAGGGGATATTAGAATATAATAATATGTTTCAAAGTTTTAAAGATTTCTAACATAGCGGAAATTTACGAGAATAGTCCGAAGAATGTCTGTTGGCCAATATTGCATAATAACGTTTCCTTCGAATTTTACATATGCCATGCATCAATTTAATGTCTGTGCAGCCAATCGTGAAAGTTACTGTCCCAAATATGGTTCGAATATTTCATTTTATAATATGCCTTTGGTCTGCGAATATGCAATATATGCTACCATCACTTGTCAATTTTATAACAAGCTTTTATTTGAATTCGTTCGTTGTATGTTTTTTGTGGTTTTTTTAATGTGAAGATAATACTTCACTCGTTTTAAAACTATTAAAATTTATACCGATTTTATTTTAATTAGAGCTTTTTTAAAAGTCTTTTATAAATGGCAAGGCTGGTTTAAAATAAAATATACTCAACATTCCTAATTCGCAATTCTACTATAGTTGGCAGCGTAATAGCACCAACTATGATGTTGCTTTTGTTATAGGCAACGGGACCTATCTGTCGACGTTAACCATACGTTAACATAAAAAAGTAACTGCACATATGATAGTGCGTTTAATTTTTTATTAGTTTTATATGACATTTAACACGACACATTAAAATTTAATAAGAAAAAGATTTCTTTACTCTTTAATCATAATAAAATGTCAAAAGTAATGTATTATTGGTAATAAAAAATCAATAAACAGTGAAAAGTATGAAATCAAAGGCTGAAGCCCTCCTTAAAAGGGGCCCATTAGTCAAACCGAGCTTTTAAACTCTGTGAGAGACGTGATTTATATCGCGGACGTTGAGTTTTTACTCTTTTTACTCCCCTACATTCGAAACGTTGAGAACATTTCGTTTGGCCCTGGAAACAAGTAAATGGAACCAGCGAATGTTATCTGTGCGAGGGTCAAAAGGTCAAGCCGATATTTTATTACTTTATTTGGTGCTAATTAAATAAGACAATCTTTTATTGGATTACAATTTATATTAAAACAAAAAAGGAAATAAAATGTAAGCTTATTTTTTTAATTTAGGTAAGTTAAGGTCGTCAGACAGGCTCCTTGATGGTAGGTGGCTACCATCAAGTAGCAAAAGCTACGCTATAGGTGCAGCAAAGGTTTGACTCATTTAGGATGAATCATGAAAAAAAATAGTACCATTTAGGATAAGGGGATTAGGTAGAAAGGGCTAGGGGGGAGGGTATTTGCCAAAATGTTGACGATTCTGAAAAGAAACCCCTAAAGTAACTCAGGAGTAATTGATATGTAAGAATTTTATTTAGTCATTTTTAAAATAAAATCCTTACATACCTATTATTTATAAAACAAATTCCTCCGCCGCGTCTGTCTGTCTGTCTGTTCGCGATAAACTCAAAAACTACTACACCGATTTTCATGTTGTTTTCACCAATGGATAGAGTGGTTCTCGAGGAAGGTTTTACTATATAATTTACAAAGTTACGCGGGCGAAGTCGCGGGCAGCAGCTAGTATAGAATAATCTATATGATTTTAGCATATTTTAACGCTTATTTGCCCTGATAATCATTATTTTACCTTTTTTTAATATAAGAACTCATTTTAATACTTTGAAAACAGAATATATTGATGTGATAATAGTCCGGGAGGTGGCAACGTCGGGAAAAAAAGCATTTTAGGTCAGCTGATTTTTTGATATGTCGTCTCTCTTGCCCTTTCGGTTAGGATCTGGGCAGTCTGGCTAGCGGTAGCAGTTGCGTTTACCTGTGCGCATCCTATTTGTGCAGGTAATATACTGACTTTTAAAATCATTTTATGAAGGTTCAATTTGCATATTTTAGCTTAAGATAAGTTTAACAAACATCAATCTCTTATTGCCAGACATTTTTATAGTTGCTAATAATGAGCCAGACGCGAATTTTGATTTCATTTTTATTAAAAAATTAAGTTATTTCAGAATGTCTGTCATTTTAATATTATGTTGTTTAAGTATGAACAGACCTAAAAATAATTTGCCAGACATTAATTCAGTTGCTAAACCATGAATCAGAACGATTAAAGTCCTGAAAACTCTTACAGTATGATTCTACTCTTACAGTATGAATTGGACTTATGTAAACTGTATATCTATATATACATACAATAGATATACAATTGCGTAAGTTCAATATTTTTTAAATTAGGGATATTATTTTTTATTAGCATTTAGCAAATTTTAACATAAAAAAATATTTGAAATGAGATAGAATTAGATAGCAGGAAATCAAACAACATTATTGAAAATTTAAGTTTTTTTTTTTATTTAAAATACTCTTGTCGCTATGATACACTGAGAAAATTTTACTTTAACATTTTGGCTCGTTTAAAGGCAGATTATTTAAAATTAACTAAAACTCGTTTAAGAATATATAAGCGCAGTTGGTTATAATCTAACACGTCAACATTGTTATGGATACTTGGTTATTTTTAACATTGCACTTAATAATTTTTAAACAAAATTGTTAGCATTCTGAACCAATTCAGACTTGTTTAAATTTTAATACTTAATATTGTTAAATCTAACCAAGTTATGTATGTAATTTTAAATATGTTTAAAAAGGGTTAAAATTAACCCTTTTTTTGGTTAAAATTAACCAATATATCTCTGTTACCACCTACAACGTAATCGGTTACAAATAGCCATTGATATTTTGTTGTTATTAAATAAGTGCGATTGTAAATTTTACCATGACACATTTGCTAATCTTTACAAACAGCTTACTAAATATTAACCAAGTAAAAATACTTAGCAAAGCAAAATGGGTTACCTATAAGTGAAAACGAATCATTCATTTCGTCCAAATCTTTCTAGCGTGATAGTCATTGCGTCTCGTATTTAATAAACTCGTATTGCCTAAAAAATTTTTATAATTTACAAATATTCCTAATGGATGACGATGTCAACAACCTTTTAATTGCATGGAAATTAGAAGAATACATAGAAGTATGTAAAGATGAGTGAAAAACCTACATTTTTATCTACCTAGATATAGTTACAACTAAGTTAACTCTACACCATATTATTATAATTTACTAGTTATGTTATTATTGCAGTGAATTTTGCGTTTATCTTAATTTAAAATTCTTAATTTTCTCACAAGAAAAGATTATTAACCAAATAAGAAATACCTATAATATAAAAAAAAAAACAAAAGAATTATGTTACATGTCACCTGTTTGACATCATATAAGTAATTACTAAATTCTTATTTTAGATATTTTTTGACTTTATTAATTATATTGTAAAAATTAATAGTCAATTCATTAAAATTAAAATTAAAAATAAATTAAAATTAAAATTAAATTATAAATTGTTAAAAGCCAATTTTATACTCACATGCCGAGACCGCCCATCGGCGGCATAGCAGAGGTTACAAACCTTATAGTAAATTAACGGATATTAGAATAACAACTATTTCACATAGTACTACTATGATAACTTTGATAAACAAGACAACTAGATAGAAGGTCTCTAAGTAAACACGGAACATTTTTTATTGCTTTTGTTCAAACATTAAAACTAAAACAGAAATGAGTCATACGGATACAAGAGATTTTTTTTCATCAAAACAATTATCATTTATGGATGATACCTACAAGTAGATACAAAAGATTGCCGACGCACCTGCATTTTGTTTTGTTGAATTTTTATATATACTAATATTATAAAGAGGAAAGATTTGTTTGTTTGTATTGAATAGGCTCCGAAACTACTGGACCGATTTGAAAAATTCTTTCACTGGTGGGAGCTATATTATCAGCGAGTGTTATAGGCTATATTTTATAAAGTTACGCGGACGAAGTCGCGTGCAACAGCTAGTGTTCTATTAAAAAACTATAATTAGGAAATATAAAACGATTTTAATTTTCATTTATAAAATATCAATATCGACGTCGATATATCGAGGAAAAATGTCAATATATCTAATTAAAAATATCGATACTTTTTCAACAAACCTACGGGCTCGTAGATCGTGGCCAACGCGATGCCTAGCCCGACAGCCTGAGATTAGCACGTACAACCAAACAAACAAACTCTTCAGCTTTACATATTAGTATAGATAATTTAAACATTGTACATAGCAATTTTATATAATAATAATTATCATCACGCGTTAATCCTTCATTTAATGAATGAATCGTGATAATGAACGATAGCCATAGCTCATTAAGTTTTCGTAGTAATACTGAGTATAAAGTAAAAAAAAAAAAAGTACTTAAATAGTTTTTACTGAGTATTTACTCTGGCTTGAGTAATACTACAGTGCTTACCCATCTACAGCTGAGAGCACTCAACTGTCTCTCTCTGACCAGTAGAATCATACTGTAAGAGTTTTCAGGACTTTAATCGTTCTGATTCATGGTTTAGCAACTGAATTAATGTCTGGCAAATTATTTTTAGGTCTGTTCATACTTAAACAACATAATATTAAAATGACAGACATTCTGAAATAACTTAATTTTTTAATAAAAATGAAATCAAAATTCGCGTCTGGCTCATTATTAGCAACGATAAAAATGTCTGGCAATAAGAGATTGATGTTTGTTAAACTTATCTTAAGCTAAAATATGAAAATTGAACCTTCATAAAATGATTTTAAAAGTCAGTATATTACCCGCACAAATAGGATGCGCACAGGCAAACGCAACCGCTACCGCTAGCCAGACTGCCCAGATCCTAACCGAAAGGGCAAGAGAGACGACATATCAAAAAACCAGCTGACCTGAAATTCTCTTTCGAAAACGTTGCCACCTCTTATACTATAACGAGTTAAATATTAACAGAGAAGTTTTTATATAAGGTCGTTAGTGAGACGTTTAGAGGTGACGGTAGCTACCTCGTCAAGGGGATCGTCAGCCTGCCTTTTTCTCAAACGTTGGGATATCCTCTTGGATTGGCGGTGTAGGGGACACTGGCGGGGTTATGCCGGATTAGTACCGGCTAAAACACAACGACTTTTAGTGCGGCAGTTGATGGGCGAGGTCGCGAGGTCGCGAGGTCGACATTATCACACGACTACGGCGCCCCGCCTCGGCGAGCGGCCAGCGCGGGGAGCCCGTCAGCCTTCCTGCCGACTTACGTATATAAGAAATCTAGTCTTCCCTTGTGTTGTTTGTACTTATACCTTCGTATCAAGTGAAGATTTATATTCGTGGCAAAGTATAGAAAATGTTTGCTTAAAATAAATTTCTGTATAACTAACTCTATTAGTACATCAAACTTTGTTACCATTAAATTAACTGAGATAAGAGTTGAAGATTTTTTTTTCTATATTTTTTAAAGCTGTAATTTGTTTTCGAGCTTCGTTGATCGCACCGTGAACAAAGTTGGAGGAACCGGGAGCTAGGCAAACTTTAATTAGAACTGTGCAAAAGTCCACTCAAACGAAATTTGATAGCCTGCTTTGGGTGTAGCCTAAAAACATGCAGTTTTAAAGTAATTTACCAAAATGTCTAATGTCTGTTATAAACACTTTAATGAAGTCAACATCGGAATATAGACAAGCTATGGACAAAGTATAGATATAGGACATAATATTATCTAAAAAAAAACCTTACATAAAATACAATTTATCGCACATATTGAGGCAAACAACTGAATGAGAATGGCTAAAGAGAGGTTCACCACGAGTGGGTTTGATGCTTAAATTGAACTTAGATTTATTATTTTAAACAATTTAAAGATGATACTAAAGCGAATACAAACCAATTAAATTAATTTATCTTTAATTATCGTTTATTTGTAATGTAATCAACTTCGTTGATTTTATTCGTTAAAATTACAAGGTGTTTGTGAAATTTAAATTATTCATCGGCGTTCTATCTCGCCGACGATACTGTGCAGTTTTGTTAGCCTGTCCTGACAGCTTTTGTTGAGAACAATAAGTAATGAATTTTTATCATACCTCTCCGGCAAAAAGGATTGCTGTTTGTGACCCGAAAGCGAATGCGGGCAGTTTTTAGATTTTTCCTGTGTTTTTTTAATGGTAGTAAAATAATAATATTACTCAATAATTACAGTTTCAAAGTTTATTTGCGATTGAAAAGTCGAACATGCTTATCGATTTGTTTTTACAAAAAAAACAAAGTTTCATGATTATGGTAGGTTAATATTGTATAGAGGCAAAGTTTGTGTGTTTATCAATCAATACCAAAAATAAATCTGTAAGGGTTGGTCATGGAGTAAGTTACTTTGTTTTCAGAGATACCGTGTTTATAGGCTCTATACATGATACTGAAACTAAATTGACGATTTTTAGAATTTTATTTTTATTTTTAGACGATCACTCGGAAACTTAACATTTTTCTAAGATAAAAAGTTTCCTAAATGTTAATTTAGGTAATAAACTATCTGTGAGTAAAATTTTATCAAAAGCTGTTCAGCCGTTATTGCGTGATTGAGTAACAAACATCCAAACACACAATGTTAAAGGTCGTTTCCTATTCGGAACCTCTAATACAATTTTGTTAAAGTTAACACATATTAAATTAATCATTGTAAATTTTTTACCGTTCTTGTTGAGCATTAAGCCAAACTCTCCGCCAATTTCGTTGCCGACTAAATGCGTAATCAGGGCAAATGAGCACAGGCTTATGACGTATAATCTTCGGGAGAGCAAATTAAATTTAACATCATCCGCGTCGAGACTATGTAATCTTTAATCAGAGACGGCTGTTAAGTCTCAGGCGCACCTCAACGCGTTCATCGCTTATTCAAGAGAACCATTCTTATAATGAAATTTCCTCTTAATAGTCCACAGAATTGAGACAGAGTGAAACTGCGAAATCTCCCCTAATGGTGCGTAACCACGTAACGTAATGTTACGTGGGAGCGCGTGCCCTGGCGTAACCCAAAGCTCACGCACGCATACCTATATATGCTGTTAAAATTCATGGAAGGACTCACAATCACGGCTTGCCATAAAATTTCTAACAATAAAACGAAAATCATGCTACCTTTTTGTTATAAAAGGCATCTACTAAAAGTATTATTTAAAGTAGTGTGCGTTACGCAGCCGTAACCACCTCGTTACAGAATACCATCGTGAAATAATAGCACGTGTGCTGTTGTGTTTCGGTGAGTGAATAAGGGATGTCAGAACCAATTGCTTCATCCCTTCCTTATTCCTTGTCCTTATTGTTTCTATGGCTGGCAACGCACTTGCAGCATTTATGGCTATGTTGTGTTTAAAGAAGTCATCCAACAGATTAATATTTATCAAAATATATAATATCTGTAAATATTTCCTGTATGACAGAAGTATATTGATTAGATTAAAGAGTCAACTGAAATAGAGAAATCAACCATTCAAACAAAACGTATGAATATTAAATGTGGAGGCGAGGGAAAATCTAGATCTAACTTTGTATGTAACGAATACCTATTGCAATGTAAACCGGGTTGTGCAGTGCCTCTTGTTGAATGTAATTGCCACGTTTACCTTATCGCCTTCCAAGTCACAGCAAATCACAAAAGCGAGTCTTACCGCGAATTTTAACATCTGAGGTCACTGATAATATTTCTATCCATATGTATTATGTAATAAGTTTTTTTAAAAGTTTGATTCTATAGTGTAAGTTTTCTTAATTTCCTAATAAAAATATAAGTAAAAGTAGAAATTTTACAGTAATTACCTGTGACTCTTTCTAATAATCATATTTAAGGATAGTCGTATTAAATATGTTGATATTTAATAGGATGTCAAAATTCATATTTTAATTATTAATCTGTGTACCACTAACTTGTGAACCTCAAATTACCGGGTCAGTGTGATAGAAAAACCTCAATTATGTTTAGCTAATTGTTCTGTATTTTGGGAGCTATTTTATCATATCACTTAGCTGACTTGATACTCTTTATACCTCACATTTCAAATTTTTCATACTTACAGGATAACTTATAAGCAGTAAACTTTATTTAGAAAATAATAAAAAAATATGAAATAAAAATCCAGGTGAAGCAATTCATTAACACCGAGTCGTGTTTGAATCAGGGACGCGCTCTCTGAACAATTCTTTTCTAAATGCATTGGTCTTAATTTTCTCAATGGCTCTGCGGCTTTGTTCTTGGCAACGTTTTAATTTATAGTTGCAACTTTCTTGGAAATGACCGAATGACTGGGAAACAAATAGAAAAACCTCAACAAAGAGCTATTTACTAAATGTAAAAAAAAATGTAAACCAGTAGGTAATACATCATCATTATCTTCGCTGTAGGACGTCCACTGCTGGACATAGGCTTCCCCCATAATTCACCAAAAGGACCGATCAGAAGCAGCCTGGTTCCACCGTCGACCTGCGGAGCTTATCGGGTTGTTTATCCACCTTGTGGATGGATCCTGGTGGATGACTTGCCGCTCGGTGGCCTTCACTCAAGAACCTTCCGGCCTATGTGTCTACGGATTTCCTTATTCCTCATTTGATCTCGCAGTGTTACCCCGAGCATTTAGCCCTCCCTATAGCATTTTGAGCGACGTTTCTTGCAAGGCCCACAGTTAGAGACCATGTTTCAGCGCCATTTATGTCATCACCTAGTGCAAATAGCTAAACATTTTCGTTTTAATTGTACAGATAATTTAATTTTAAAAAATCCACCAAATTTTCAAAACTTTCATGTGGATGTGGTTACTAGACGTGAAAAATACACATTTTACTCGAGCTCAGAACGAGAACAAAGTACTTTAAAATGAAGCGTGAGTAATAAAGTATACTCAGAGCTTTCTACTTCGTTATGAGCAAACTAGCTGCTTTATTTTATTTTTTCTGAGCAATTAGTAAATCAAACTTGTTCTCACTGCAGTAAATGATTTTTCAAAAGCATTATTATTCAAAAACAAAGAAAGTGATTCCGATTCTATCTCATAATTATGATTGAACTAGCTGGTGCCCGCGACTTCGTTCGCGTTGAAAATTAAAAATAACAAATGGGAAAATATTATTGGATATGAGTCATAGAAATAATTATTCATGCAAGATATTAGTTAACATCTTTGTCGCTGTGATCACGGTTTCGCCGCTACAATGTTGGCGTCAAAAGTGACATCGAATGTAACCTAACAATTTTTCAAGATATTTGGATCCTATATGTTAATCCAAGTAATGAACTATGCGTGCTAAATTTTATCCAAATGCGAAAGTAAAAACTTTCGCATTTACAATGATATTGGGATTTAAGCAACACAGCTAAAGCTTGGCTAACAAATGTTTGAAACATTCTTTTCATATCACAATAATGCCAGATGTGCATCAGAAATTTTGACCATTTTCTCTAAAGGTAAAGAAAGTGTTAGAAAACCAGCGTCTGTAACGTACTGTGCTAAGCCCAACCAATATGTAGTAGGCTAACATTGTGGACTTTAACTCATAGGTTCTAATTATCGCCTCTTCATTAAGAAAAAAACAGACGTCTAATGTCATATGCCGCCCCAAATTGACTGCTCCATGCGGCGATTGCATTTTTTGTTGTTTATTTTTTATTTAGTATAGACTATTTGTAAATATATATTTACAAATTGAAATAATAATTGAATAAATATTGCACTCCAAAATATGTATTTTCTATATCATTATTTTAAATCCACATGTGACTTCAAAGAATATTCAAAAATTCAAACCTCTGCTTTTCAGGCTGGTTAACAAATATACAAATTGTAATCAAATTTATATTCACTAATTGTGAGGTTGGGTTGTTTGATGTTTCAAATAAAAATGTTTTTTCCTTAATGAATTTTTGGAACGTAAAACAGGTCATGCTAGTTAACTAATAAAATATTAATTGACGTTTTAAAAACGGGCAGTAGGAAACACAATCACGCATTCGCGTGTGTAACACAGAAATGTTTGTTTAAGGTTTAAAAAAATATACATTTGAAATCCAGTTTGTTTTGTTACACACGACATTTGACACTTAAGTATTAATGAAAGTGTTTTTAAGAAAAAAAAGGTGACATATTTTTTTATACATCGTGTGTGTACATGTGGATGAGTTGCTCGTTGGGTTAAAATTAAAAGTAAAATATGTTTTTTTTAACATTTTCAAAATACCTTCAAAATTATATTTATTTTCAGCCAGCCTGACGTCTTGTACTTGATTTGTTGAGAGGGCGTATAAAGCAAGCAAAACTTGTAATTTCACCCGCGTGACCCCTTGGACCATTACAGTGACACAAAATACGTAGAACTACGCACAACATGCGACGGAAGATAGCGCATCTCGCTCAATAAAAATGTCATAAGTGCCAAAAGTATTAAATATTAATTATTCGTAAACTACAATGTCAAATGAAAAATTGTTACATACAGTCTTAGATAATATGTGAAATGAAATTACTGATACACTTTTAGCTTTGTAATGTGTGTCATTTTGAAAATAAAACTAAAATCGATGGAAATGAGAGTTCACTTGGTGATTTTTTTCTATCGAGAAAATTTCATTGTATTATGTTTTCTGTCTGAGTATTCACTTTCATTTATAATGTATTTATTTATTTTGAAAAAGTTTTTAAATTGGACTTTGTTTACTTAGATAAAATTCAAATCTAGGATTGGCTATTTCTCTTTATACGCGCCCTTAAGTTCATAAATATGTATCCAAATAATCTAATATATAAAATTCTCGTGTCACAGTGTTAGTTTCCAAACTCCTCCGAAACGGCTTAACCGATTTTGATGAAATTTTATGCTCTCAAACACAAGAGCATCTTTGCGTCCACAGCATAGCGCTCACCGCAGCGTTGTGCGTTTCGATCAAGAGACCAAAGCTCTAGGCGGTACGAAGTTCGCCGGGTCAGCTAGTCGTTTGATAAAATTAAATTATGTTTATAAAAACGTTTTATATAAATATGTACACATATTTTAATACATCTATGATAGGTAGTGATGTAATTTGCACTATGGAACATTAACAAATTTAAATCTATATTTTATACTCATTCGATGAAAAGGAAAAACTTCCCTAACTATTCAAAACCTTCTTATTCAAAACTTATTGTCTACTAGTGTCCAAAACTATTTTAAACATTTGCGAAGAAATCATGAAGAAAAATATTTCACGATTCCTTTAGTACCTACATACATTATTGTAATGGATTAGTAGATACATATTTATTACAAAATAACTAAAAAAAACTATCGATTTATATGTTCTACCAAACTAACAGCCATAAGATATTAATAAAAATATCGCTCTAAAGGCGAACTTAATATAAAAGCAATTTTAATGAGAGACTTTCTGTTGGTTCAAAGTAGTCATTTAGAGAGATAATTTTACCAGTTACTCATTAACTGTTAATTAGATCTTTTGACATGTTTCCAAGTATTTAGAACTTTACTTATCGAAGTGTGTTACAATGCGCGAAGGGAAACTTCTGGATACTAATTAAACTTCGAACTTCCCGAATTTCACTGTTTCTTTGTAGTCATCTGGAAAATAAAAGAAAAGAACATTCCACTCTTATCTTAACAAGTTAAGGTGTTTCTTATTAAAGTAAATAATGGCATTGGAAATTGGTAAACACACGATATAGGATTTTTGTATGAAACTTAGTTGTACTTTTTCCCGCAAAATATGTGACTAAGAAAAAGTACTTTTTATTGGATTTAAGATATCTTACGTCATTTTCTGTACTCCGGACAACGAATATGTAAAATTTCATGATGATCGGTTAAACCAAAAAAGAAAATTAACTCCATTCTAATTTATAATATTAGTTAGAATTATGTTACATACTTATGTAAGTTCCTATATGAACTGGAAAAATCTTCCAGTTCCGTTCTTATACCAACAACTAATACCATTGGTACCCAACGGATACCATTGTACTAACTAAGTAATGCCAAAACAAGTTCAAAGATAAAAAGTACAGTCAGTTAAAAAAGTTTTGTATGTAATTTTAAGACCTCCATAACACTGATTTGCAATTCTAAACTGTTCAACTAAGTAGAATGTAGTAGTAAATGAGTACATCTGCTGTGGTGTCTTGAGGGAAAACTTAAGCAAAACCACCCCTTATTTTATTAGGGTAAGCAGTGTACCTAAAATCCCCATTGTGTTGTTTGTGTTCACCCAATAATCGGTATGCATTTATTATTAAAATCAACTATCACTCTACTCGCTGGAGTTTGTCATAGTAGAATATATTAATATGCTTCTCATTTACTGCTGCATATAACCATCCTCAAAGTAAGATGAAACAAGCCTATGCTTGTTAGAGTAGTCACATGTCTTTTGGATAGTACTTACAGCTTACCGAAAAAAGTCAGTTGCCTCATGTATATTTCATTCACTGGAAACTGAATAAAAGCCACGAAATCTTTTTTTTAATAATGTATTCATTATTTTTCTCTCGTTCCCGCGACAGGGCACACATTCTGCATTTTATTTTTGTTAAAAAAGTATGCTGTAATTAAATTTATGCAGCGACATATGAGATTTTAATACGCAGACAAGCGACAACAAAATATAAAATGGCGTCATTAAATACAAGGGGTACATGACAGCTACTTCGTTATGCATATCATCGCAAATGTTAATTACACGAAATTTGATGAAAATTTTGCGTTGACATTACGTGGTGTGGTCAACATACCCATTTTAATGAGAATTATTGACATATTGTAAGTTCAGTAGACGAGGCTTCGTTACATTATATCGGCCGCTAATTAGGGTTTAGCCACATGGAACTGAGGGACCCCAAGTTGTCATTACAAGACATGTGGTTTAACTTATAACTCGGTTGATAAATTATTTATGTTAGATTACAATGCAATTCAAATACGTAACTTAACAAATGCTATTTTTAATTAAATTTATCATTTGATGGCATATGGCCACTGTCGTATATTAACACAAGCAACTGCTATAGGTTCAAAAGTGCACGAGATCTTAAAAGGATAAAGGATAAGGAAAAGGGAGGGGATATCTTAATTAACACTGATATTCCTTTACTTTTTTTAAGCGAAATGATACAGCATACCTAGTTGAGGTATTTTTGCCACTAACGGAAATGCCCCGTTTATGGATAGGGGACATTATTAATAAGCGTTTAAAATAAATACATGAATTTTTCCGAAAATATGTTCCAAATTTTAGCTTTCTAGACTTAGGAGTTTTGCCTGCGCGTTGATAGTCAATGAGAAACGATTTTATAAGTATATATAATATAAGTGCGTCCTATTTCATTTTCCAACGCGGAAGAAGTCGCGGGCACAGTGAAATATACTTTGTCATTATTTTGTGCACACATTTGTTAGCATTTGTAAAAAATATGCTAATTCCTTTGATAGGTTTTTATAGAAGTGCAAGGAAATTTACATTTTTGTGTGTAAGTTGTTTGTTTAGATTTACAGGGCAATAGCTTGTAACAGCTCCTCTATTGACACACTTAATATTTGATAAAGTGCTTAATGTTAGAATCATCAATCCATCAATTTATTACCGATACTCAAGCTAAGACCAAAGCTCAGCATAATGCATTAACGGGTCGGCATTTGATTGACTGATTAGGCTTAATACGAGTGATTCTAATTGAATATCAAATTATCAGTAAGGGTGTTAGGAGCTAATGATGATTTATTGAGCGACAATAGCTTTTCCGCTATTGTCTTTTTTTCAGTATAAGAGAAAATACGTCAGAGGTGAAAACTTAGCTTCACAAATATATATACACACTGAGCGTGTGAGTCACGCGAGTTCAGTGCTTTTTCTCCATCCCAAAGTTGCCCAATCTCTTTAAAAATATTCCCATCAACATTAAACATCACTGAGCGTGAGGGCGCGAGTTCAGTGTTTTTTTCTCATACTCGTACCAAAAGTTTGGCACTTTTTAGGGAATGCGCCTAAATACGTTTCCACTTCAAAAATATGTATTGTTTGAAAACAAAATGCTTTAATTTTCAAATAAACATAGAAGTAGAAAGTAGACAAAAAGCTAATTGCCTAAAATCCTAAATAGATCTTAAAGAAGATTTCCCTTCAAAAATATTATATCCTCTAGAATATTGAAACTACGAGTATAACGATTTTGTACATATAGCACGTTTTTTTTCTTCGACAAGATGGATGTTAGAAGAGCGTTTGGCATAGATATTATTAACAAACAATTAATAAACAGGAACAAGATGGATGAACGCTAACCTCGACGGGGTTCGAGCTAATTTCATCTGGAGACGTCGCCGCATCCTCGTCCTGTCCCCTGTCCGCTTGATAAATTGGTGCCTCGCCACTGTGATGTATTAATATCCATGTAAACTATCTCTTGACTCTTACAACACAATACGTCTTTTTAGCACTTTTCAACCGACTTCCAAAAAAGGAGGAGGTTCTCAATTCGACTGTATTTTTTTAATGTTCGTTGCCTCATAACTTTCGACTGGGTGAAAAGATTTTGATGATTCTTTTTTTATTTGAAAGCTGGTGCTTCCCGTGTGGTGCCATTTCAATTTGGTCCAGTTCTGACAATGGCATCTATGAGAAAACGGTTTGAAGTCGATTTATTTTTTGTTAAAAAGAGTTATATTTTTTAAGTTAAATTGAATAAAACTATGTAGGAACAAGACATGTAAGGAATTCTCTTCCGGAAACTTATTTTCTAGCACTTTTCATATTCTTGTATTTCGGAAGGGAACTATTATCTCTACTGGTTTTCCTGAATGAAGTTAAGAAGTTAAAGAATTAACTTCTTAAGAAGTCAATAATTTTGTCATAAATTAAGTGAATTTTTTATTTCAAAAATTTTCTTAAAAAATACTAAAAAATTGAGTCAAGTACAGGAAATAATGTTCCAGTTATCGGTTCATATGAAAATAATATAAAAGTTGAATCCATTATACTTTAGATTAACATACACCTTAAATATAACGTAGATTAGATACTAATGATACGAATTATTTTAAGACTTTCCTATAACTTTGTATGTAACCGTATTTCCAAGAAAGTTAACAAGAATAACTTTATCGTGTTCATTTTGAGATAAAAGAAAACGCTTGATAGATTATACAACGAATTTCCTTTTCATCTTATTTTATTTTCCACAGTTTTATATTTTTAATTTCATAATAAGAGACATGTTCACTTAATGACTTCCTGCACGAGTTCAAGAAAGGGTGGCTGTGTTGATAACCTATGTAAACCAAAATTTTATGGCCCTTTGTGTCACAAATACAGGATTTCATAAATGATTCATGAAAATATCAAATATGTATATTAATTACATAGTAAAGCGTTGTTTTAAATTTTTCATCAACATTTTTGGTCATTAAGCTTAGATAAGTTTGTAATCACATGGTTATTATGTATAGGCTTTTATTATAAGACCAAATATTTTGACACATTGTTCTCAGTGATCACATAAAATCTACTTCTGAATTAGTCACTATACCAGTCCATTGCTGCTCTGCAAGAGTTGGCATGTCTTCTACTGCTAGTATTCTTAAACTCGATTTTCCTTTCAAAGTGAAAACAAGTGGTGAAAACAACATTATATTACTAATGTCATGTTTTTCTTTTTAAAATTTTCTTTTTTTCGGTTTTTCTTTTTTAACCCTGGTAAATTTAAATTTATAATGACAATCATAAGAGTTTCTTGTAGAAACCTAATTGATAAAAAAATATTTTGATTTTGATTATGTTAAGGTCGTCAGACCTTGGTTGGTTGGTGGCTACTATTGCCTATAACACAAGTAACACCACAGGTGCTGCAAGTGCGCTGTCGGTCATACTTAGTAGGATTAAGGAACAAAGATTATAAGATAATGGGCTCTGGTATCCCTATTCATAAAACTGTTTCTTTATCGTGGTTTTCCGTAAGGAGATAGTTCTGTAAAAACATGTCATTAAAAAGGTTTATACATGATTGCCTCATAAGGATTCGAACTTCCGTCTGTTGTGAAAGAAACAAGCAGTCAAGTTAAGTTCCTGAGTACTACAACTTTTAGCCATGTATATGTGTAATGAAGAATGCGATCGAAACTTGCTACCAGAAAAATGAGTGAATAAGATAAACGGTTATCGCGGCTTAGCTCAGTTGAGGGTTGAGGCCGACTCAATCCGGTTGACAGTAGGTTCGTCAGGGTCGGTGACCCTTGTCGACGTGATAAATTGCCTACCTTAAAAGACAATTTTGATTAAGTAGTTGTTGGTTTTCTATACTTAGCTTTCTTTTAAGCTATTGTATGAAAACATAAACGCTAAATATTTTTTCTGTAAGTACCTTACGCTTACTGAAAAAATACGCAGTTGTGTAATAGTATTTTTGGTATTTCTCTGGTGATCAATTAAAAATGTAGGAAAAAAATGTTCTGTTGGACCACGATTTCTCTTTTAGTATTGATGCAAAAAAATAAAAAAATAAATTATGGTAATATGTGATGACGTAATGTGATAAATAAATACAGGAATAGAAAACTTGGGGATAAAAGAAAAATGTTTATTTTTAGGTCTGAAAACTTGTGTTTGTCCTGGGCCAGACGGGACGGATGTGGAGATCCCGGCCATTCACTGATATTGCGTAGCCAGAATTTCATCCGCTTTTCTGAATGCTGTCTCCCTTCCTATCAAATGAAGCACCTGATCTGTTGTTTCTGTCACATGTCCCAGATATTCAATTTTACACTTTATGACAGTCTGCAACAAAAAATAAAATTACATCATCATAAGGATTCAAAACTCTAATAAGCGATCAGTTAACTGCGCTGAACACAATACTGGTGTAAAGGCTTGGGCACACTGAAAGGACAGCACGACAAATTTTCCGGTAACAATAATACTGTTACGACCGAACTTTCTCGAAAACTTGAGACCTTGGCGGTATCGAAAGTTCCAGTGACACGCGTACGCCACGCCCGAAACAAGTAGCGGATGGCCCCGCCCTAAATCAGTAGCTGTCAAGTGTCAGTGAACATTATGTCATGTGAACCTTATGTCGCAAACATAAGTTTGCGACATAAGATTCACATTCCACTAACAACAATACTCTTCCAGAAAAGTTCAACAGACTTGTTTACGACTTTTAAGTTTCTAGTAATTTCGAAAACAATCTGGGTTCTCTACGCGAATATAAATAACGGGGGCGATCGCTAGAACGGGACAGTTCTGCGACAACTAGGATACGATAACAACTCTTGGGAGATTTGCGAAGATATCTGAGTGCATTAGTGACACGTTAAGTGAATTATTGACGACTTTTGGCAAGTTACACGGTTTAATTGGAGAAGCTCTGTTATATTGGAAGTCATCTTGGTCTGCGAAAATAAATCGTGTTCGTACAACCCTAAACGGCATTTTAACTCACCCCACGCGTAACAATACAATGAAACGTGAATTATATCAAAAGCCTTTAATTTAGAAAATACTATGAAATTTTTTAAATACTTTGCCGTGTCGTCCTCTAATTTGTTTTATTTTATCAAGGTGACATGGAAGGACATAAGATGGAAATATGAATCTCCATAAAAATGTCGTGGACACAGTCATAAATATTAAAATCACTAAGCAAATTCGTTACGTGCTACCGTAATTGGTGTTTGTATACGGCCAGCAGAGTAACGATGTTTACTCAAATGCCAATGAATATAGAAAGTTCCTCTATGTAACACACGCTTCGAGAATATTTTCGTTTCATAAAATAAAAAAAAACACAGACGAAACTTCAGAAATTACGTCCGGATTGTTACTGATGACGTCATGAATTAACAAATATGTAACAGCTCTCAAAATTATGTATTGACTAAATGTACTTGACTAAATGATTTTTAGACGAGATGCTACAGAAGACCATATTATTATGCGTTTTAAACCACATGAGACTATCCCAAATCATGTACCTTAATAATGTATTACAAAATTATGTACTTTAGAAAATTAAAATCTCGTAAAAGACATACTTCAAACATGGAGAATTGTATATTTTTTTGAAGTATTATAATTTAACTTTTCTTGAGTAAATGTCAATAAAAGATAATAAATTACAATAATACGCCCTTTTGTAATATTAAATCGAATTGATTTATTTACATTTATTACGAATTTCACGCTGTTCTTTTCAGGAACTAGGAAGATGAAATATATCGAGTCAACACTTTCACGAAGAGATTTACTTTGTTTACTAACCAAAGACTTACTTTGCCAATGAGTGTTAAGTAAAAGAGGTTTATATTTGATAATAACGCGTTTGAGTGAAAGCTTTGGTGTTGTAAATGGTTTTATTTTTCGATAAAATTCGGGGAAAATACCCCTCAACTTTTCAGACTACGCGAAATACTTTGCGAAAGTATCCCAATAAAAAGTGTATAATAATTAAAATTGATATTCAAAACTTTTCAGACCGCAAAATGTTTTCTGTATTACGAGTAATACACATTTAATGCCTTTAAAAGACAACCTACAATTAAAATTATAAACTAACATTGCTTCTAATATGTTGGCTATCGGTTTTTCCAAAACATCTGAAAAAGTGCATTAATATTATCAAGCCAAGGTACAAGCTTTCCATTTGGTTGGCGTAGAATGGAAACGAAATTTCATTGTACACTCACACTCAAAAGGAATTAGCGACGTGAATGTCCTAAAACATTTTCGTTTGTTCTCGCAAAATGCTCTAGAAAATGTGTCGCCGAACAGAGCACATGACTAAGATGATGCCATAAATGATATGACATTATAAAATAACCGCACTCTGTTCTCGTTTCAAGCGGCAATTTAGCCCTTCACTCGCTTATTATACACCATTAGGTGTGGTATTCTCATGAAATCTGTTCTTATATTATATCTCAATCTTTTGATATAATTAAATTCAACTTAGACATTTACAAGTTTTTATTTTTTCTTTTATTAAAATTGCAATTTATAATCATCATGACAATCAAATGAAAATCGTTTGATCATCAAAATCTGACGAAACGAAAATCTGTCAAAGTGGTAATGACTCATAACATAAAAGTAACATAATAGTCTTAAAACGATATATTGCATAGTTTAAAAGATCTAGAAGAAAGAAGAAAGAAAGAAGATGACGAATTGATCAGTGATATTACTTACTTCATTAGTTTTTTAGGTATATTAGCCTAGTTATACATTCTTACATTATATAATATGTATATTGAGTTCAAAAGCAAATCAGTTATTAGGAGGCTCACATCGATATTCAGGATACACCCGACTCGCAAACAAAAACCCATTGTGAAAGGTATTCTTTAGGAAAATTACATGTAACAAAGAAACCGATACGCCAATGATTCCCAATTTGTCTTCACCATTGTTCGGTGGTGACGGCCAATTTGTGAGAAGGTTAATTTGGTGTTTTCTCAGTATGTGACTCAGAATGATTTGATGTGTCATATCCGTCTGTGAGTGGCTATTAGCTGATTGATATGGTCCTGTAATATGAGAATTATCTAAACATGTAATAACAATGTAACTACTATAATAAAACATAATTATAATAAAATATCAGCACATTACTATAAAAAAAAAAACAATGCGAACACCAATGTATTTATGTTATCAAAAAAATTTTTTTTTAGAATTTTCGTCTTTTTATCTGTATATTTGTGCATACTAATTTCAGAAACGGCCTAACTGAATTGAATGCGGTTTTCACTAATTTTTTGATGATCTCTTGGATAGAAGTATAGCATACTTTTTATGCTAGAAAAAATGTTAGGTTCCTGTGGGGTATTCGTTTTAAATATACTCTGCCTGTCGGCTCTGCCTGGTTCAAATTCTAAAAGCAATTTGTAAATGGTGGATTTGGAGTGAACACTTAAGTTCTGAACTTATTACACCGTGGTGCAAGCAGAGCCACAAGTAGTAACGGCTAACATAGATAACTTTCAGCAGAACTATGAAGAGAATGTAGCTACTTACACTTACAGAACTCTTAATTTTAATTGTGTGAAAAAAGTTCAATTCTACGATTTTCTGTTTGTCTTGCTTGCTCCTGTTGAGCAAATTGCTTATTTTCGAATGCATTAGGATTTTTTTCTTCGTTATGTGCCTCTACACTGCTGAAGGTCCTGCAGTCTACGATTTTAATACCGTTCAACTCTCTGATGTCACTTAGTCATGATAACCTTCTTCTTTAGCCAATATCTGTCATGTCGCAATACATTTCTCTGCTATGAACTTTTCTCTGCTACGATTCTAATCCTTTGCAAATAATCTTACAGTTTTTGTCTATATTATTGTGTTTCGCCTTGTTACTAAGTAAGTAAGTAGGTTAAGACTTCGAATATCATCGAATATTGCTACTCTACAATCTGTTCCTTGCAACATTTTGGCTTTTTAGTTCAACGTAGACCTCCAAATCAGACATCTTGTCGCAGCAGACAACTGATTCTGGCGACTTTTACTTTGTTGCTTGACTTAGTGCGAAAACTTCTAATGGGAAATCATAGACTAGAACATTCCGACACACAAGAACAGTCCTTTCTTATTGGTCGACAATGCTATGAGCTTTATGTCTTGTGCAGTGATTGCAAATTAAGCTTGATAATTTTATTAGTGATTTTAATCTTCCTATATTATTGCCTAATAACATTACATTTTACTCGTATAAGTATCTCCATTATTTTATAAAAGGCCTATTTAAACAAAGGCTTTAATGAGCAACTGTGATGAGATATTTTCAACTATTTGCGGAATCCTCGCGGGCACTGTCTCACCTCGGTCCATACATCACCCCTTTAGTTATCTGTTCAGCTGACACTGATGGATGCTCCTAAATAAGCGAGCTAAAACGCTTTTGCTCAAAACTTATAGGATATTTTCTATGTTTAACAGAGTTTAGACTTAAAGTTTAGAGATAGAATGTTATATATACATTTACAAGGTATATTTTTATCACAAATCTCTATCTTTCTTGTCAAATTTTAACAGTAAAACTAAACACAAGTAATTTAATTTTAGAACTTAAAAAAATTTGGTTTAAAAATGTAATTCCAAAAAAGTGTAATTCATTAAAATACGTCAAACAAAAATACAAATCACCGTTGAAAAGTGTCGGGAATGGTCGCCAACAATTTGGAGTGAAATTTACTAACCTTACGCTTCAGTAAGTACTGCCTTAATCATCTGTTCCTTGATCCAGTCGCCTAGCTAAAGCCTCACAAGATTTTACTCGTGTGGAAGGAACCCCGATATCAAATAACATCGTCCTTCGTTAAAATTTGATCGATAACCACAAACAGGGCCAGGCTTAATGACGGCGAATAGTCATGTCCGTTATTTTATTATTGGGCGTATATGTTTGAGCTCAATAGAAAGTCTCGTCAGTTTATAATTTTAATTAGGTCGTTTAAAATAAGTAAAATAATAATTAACTTCAAAATAATAAGAATGATGACAAGACACCATGACGTAGGCTCTTAAATGAATTGCAAGTCAACTTTTGATAAAATAATATTAGCTTTCTCTCCCTCTATCAAGGTGGTACTTATTTAAGCAAACAATAGAGACACGTCAAACAGACAAATTCAATTACTTAAGCAAATAGATTAATACCTACTTCAATTTATTAAAGAAACAAATTGAGGTATATTTTCTTTTACGTAACAACAAGTCTTTCAATTACATTTTTTGCTCATTTCATTGTTCAAATCTCGAATATATATTTTAATTTATTACTATCTGAAATGTAATTTTATTTGCTCTTATACAGTCGTCATAGAATAGTAATTACCAAAAATAGACTTTCGTTTTTATCATCAATACTAATAATAAATCTGTAAGTGTAGGTATTGTGTGTTCCTCCATAACTTAAACGAATTAACTGATTTTCATGAAACTTAGTAGATAAACATTTAGAGGTACGGGACACAGGATAGGCTACTTTTTTCTTTTTCAACGCGGACGAAGTCGCGGGCGCCAGCTAGTATACAAATAAATTTCTGTTTTTAATATACTTACAACTAAATTAAATGATATATTTTTTCCATGAATTGCTTATTGAGTCTTACCGTCAAAATTATTGTCGTATTTTATCGTATTCATGTTAAACAAGGCATTAGCGATCTTTGCAATATCATCACAATCATTAGCCTATAAGTTTTCATGTCTTCATTGTTGGACATAGGCCTTTACTTGTGTGCTATGCTACCTCACTCGGTCCTCTGATATATTATTAGTTACTCTATGGTCCTCTGCCTTTCGCATCCATACATCACCTTAACTTTCATTAGGTCATCGGTCCAGCGAGAATGGTTTCATAGGGGTTTTTACTGTAGTCTCTATCTTATATGCTGCACGACAGATATATCTCGCCTTTTACCAATTCAACTGATAGATCCTTTTTTTGGATTATGTCAACCAATTTGTTTCTCCAGCTACATCCTTCATACACATTCCAAACATTACTCTCTCCATAGCTTGTTAAGTGATTTGCAACTTGTTAACAATACTTTTCTTTAAAACTGGCAATACCATTATCGTCTTGATAATTATTGGTGAGAAAAAAGAAAGAATTTTGTATGGATTTTGAAATAAATTATTAAATATGACCTTGATTTTGCATTAACACAGAAAAAACATATGTATTTGTCTCCAAAACTTCACATAAAATTTACAATTGCATAAGAGAGTTTGAAATAATTTTAATACAGCTTTATTTCCTATATGAGAAAATATAATATCTTAGGTTACGAGACTTGTGCATAAAAGATTTGCAAAACTTTTAGTCTAAAACACATACTAATATATTTGCATTCGAGAAATATCTTTACTCGAGAGCCATAAACTGTCACCTAAACTCTAAATAATGACATAGACAAGGCAGAATTGCATTTGGAAATATTTTTTCAATACAACTTCCGCTTGTTATCTCACAGTGATAATAACTTTGAGATATTATGATATGCATTCTCAGAGACAGACATTTTCTCGAAAGAGAACAAGATTTATAAGACATAACTTAAAAAGATTTCTTACTTTGAAATGGATTTATACTGTAAACAGTTTCTCGTCGTCTACTCTATTCTAAAGAATTTCCTTGCAGGAAGAAAAGTAAACATAAATAAAAATGAAAATGGGTTATTTCATATTCTGCGAATTTAATTTAATTTATATTAAAGAAAGTAGTTTTTACTTAACTCTTTTAGATTCAAGTACATAACGATCAAACTTATTTGGCGATGACAAAGTTAATACGTTATCAACCCTATCTCTTTATTAGTCCCCGAGGCCCAGGGGTGTTAACATGTGTATCCGTGTATACGTGTATCTATCTGTGGTATCATCCCAAGCGGTTGGATCGATTTTCATCCGTTATTTTTTCTCCTGAAAGCTGACGTCTACTAAGGCGTTTGAAGATCATCAGCTCTTGTCCTTGTTGACGAAAAGGAATCTTACTAACTTCCACAGGATCGATTACTTCGGTAATGTTTTCAGGACATGGTAACCTTGATCTGATTCTGTAGTATCAAGTAGTCTCCGGGACACCCAACTCCTCAGCAACTTACAGCAGATATAGCGTGTCTAGGCTCATTGGAATGGTCTCAATTGAATGTCGGGGGTTACTTTATGATTTTTAATTATAGCTTGTCATAATCCCACGTAGGTAAATACTTTTAATTATCCCACATACAATTTGTGATCACCACGTACACTGCGTTTCGCAGTCATCTGGGCAAATGCTGTCTGGTGGCAGTAACCACCCCCTTAAAGAGACCACCGTAAAATAACAGTCCGTGTGCTTTTGTGTTTCAGGGAGTAAAGGATGCCAAGGCCTTGCTAATCCCCATCCTTAATCCTACTATGTTCGGCAGCGCACTTGTAGCACTATTGGTATTGCTTATGTTATAGGTGACGACCGTAGTCATCTACCATCAAATGGAACGTCTGCCGATCTTAACATAAAAAAAACAGTCTACTTCGCATTACCAAAACAATTTATTCGCAATACTATATGTGAAATGTTTTCTATTTTTGTTCAGTAATTGTGTTAACTCGTAAAATCAGTTAGTCACCCCGTAAATCTCCCCATTTACGCATGTGGGCGATACCGCCCCGTGGCGGGTGTGCACGGATTAAATGCCTTTGTAACGACTGTAGGGTATCCTCTTCGTTAATAAAGATTACGCAGTTAATTCTTGAGGCAACTAACTGGAACATCTTTTTGTCGCCTTCTATTATTATCTAACTTCAATGTAATTTTTAAATGTCACAAAGACAGATGTGTTATTATAAGTATTATATAAGTTGTAAAAATATGCATGAAATTCACCAGAATGCAGCTACTTGTCTATTTTGGCTTGCGTCGGACAGTACTTTGGAAGAAATCCAAGTAGCAAATGTTCGATGTATAGAATATAAAATTAGATATTTTGAATATCGATATACATTTTGCAATCATTTTACAAAACCCCTAATATATTAATAGGTCATTTAATTATGTAAAAAAAAATATATTTATTTATTTACAGGTTCATTTATACATTTATAGTAAGTACGCAGGACTTTGAGTGGATGTGACGAAAATTGTTATTAGAATTGTTGTCTGTTTGTCGGTTTATCTGTTAATGCGTCAGAAATGATTTAACCGATTTGAATGCGGTTTTTACTGATTTGTTGATGATTACATGGATTAACATATTATATACTTTTTGTACTAGAAAAATGGTTTCCGTGAGATTTACAAAAAACGATCTATACCGCGTACGAAGTTGCAGGCACCATCCAGTATAAAATAGATTTTTGACTTTGTTCCTGATCAAAGTATATATATCCTCCCTAATTTATGAAAACGTTTCGTTAATATTTATGCAATCTGGCCATATAATTTTATTAATCATCAATATTGAGTGATCAGTTGCTACCATTTATTTTAAATTAATTCGAGTATCATACGAGTATAAAACGCTTTTGAAACCCAAACATTTGTAACGTCAAAATGTATCATCATACGGTGTTTGAATCTGTATCAAAATCTGTATCTGTAACAAAACGCTGCCATTTAACTGTATACAATATATCTACAATTATTATTTAAAAAAAAAAGTTAGACATATATAAATACGTCATCGTATACTTCGGACTCGTGACATGTTTGGAAACGGGAAAGTGTCGACCTCGGAAGTCAATGTTCGTAAGTGGAAGACATAAAATCTACGCCAAGAAGCCATAAAGAGGGCAATTTCTTGTCTACGACGACGTCGGCGCTGTGTATGGCTCTATAGCCGAACGTGTTTCGAATGACTAGCAGATGTGCTTTTGATATCCGTAAAAAATCTGCTGTTATTGGAATAAAATTTGGAACATTGGTGTTGAGAGTTTACGTGACAAGCGTTGTACAGTCGGCCGTTAAAGTCGATTAACACATTCAAAAGTGCAAAACAACTTTACTGAACACTAAACGCGCCATAAGTCGTTGTCACGACTAGAGAACGAAATAAGCTTCACGTATAAACGATCGTAAAAAGCTTCAGTAAGTAAGTAAGTTGAGTGTTCACTTTTGAATGTGTTAATCGGCTTATGCGGCCGACTGTACGTTTTATGTTTGTGTGAATTACTCGTGAAATAGAGGTGGTAAATATTTAATTATAATAAAAATAAATAAAATGTTACTATGTTTCAGTAGTTATATATAAAAATATATATAAAGACGATGTGTGTATGTATGACCTCTTATGTCTCCTATAGACTCCAAAACGAATGAACCGATTTTGATGAAACTTTTAGACAATCTTCAGATTAGTGCAACAGGTGTTCTTGTGAAGTTTGGTAGTGATCGGACGCGGACGAAGTAGCGGGCAAAAACACTAGTTAAAATAAAAAAAATGCGTTGCTAGACTACTTGAAAACATTTAAGAAAGAAAGATTTTCAATTATAATATTTAATTAAATTTTATTATTTATTGAAGTGAAATTCATTTGACAACAGCTATTAAAAATACTTATAAAATATTAGCTAGTGCCTGCGACTTCGTCCGCTTTGAAAAATGAAAAATATGAAAAATTGAGGCTGTGATTTTTAAAATATTTTTAGACAATTCCTCTGGAACAGTATAGTAGCTTGCCTAAACTCTTAAATGTTAAACTCTTTGGTAAACTTTAGAGTTTAGCATACGTCCTAAAAATATAAATGAGACTGTACAAATTTTTGCTTACACACGTCATGGCCACTGTAGCCTAATAATTGATGATGATTTTAAACTATGGTAACAAGTAGTAGCTGGGAGCATTTTGGCTTTAGCAGTCTTAATCTGGGCAATTCTTCTTACGGTTATAAAGAAGACCACTATAATAATGAGACCACAATAAAGTAATACCCTTAAAGACTGAAAGAAGACCACTCTGCTATTGATTGCTATTAAGAGTGCGTATAAAGCAAACAAAATTTGTAATTTCACCCGCGTGGCCCCTTGGACATGACAGTGACACAAAATACGTAGAACTATATTCAGGAACGTAGGAACGAGGTGAGCGATCCACCTCGCTGAATATAAATGTTATAAGTGCCATAAGTATTAAATATTAATTATTCGTAAACTACAATGTCAAATAAAAAATTGTTACATACAGCCTTAGATAATGTGTTAAGTGAAATTACTGATACACTTTTAGCTTTGTAATGTGTGTCATTTTGAAAATAAAACTAAAATCGCTGGAAATGAGAGCTCACTTGGTGATTTTTTATATCGAGAAAATTTCAATATATTATGTTTTCTGTTACAGTCGTCACTTTCATTTATAATGTATTTATCTATTTAAAAAAATAATTAAATTAGACTTTGTTTACTTAGATAAAATTCAAATCTAGGATTGGCTATTTCTCTTTATAACCGCTCTTAAATTGGAACCCCTTGTTTATTGATTTATTAATTGACTCGTACATCAAGTACATCAAGTATACTGTAATTAGTCTTCTTGTCGATCATTTCATAAACAAATAACATAAGTACAATAACTTAAAAATCAAAAATAGTCGCTACATCCGCTAAGGCCGAATTTTGGTTAGTTTCTTAGACCGAATACTCGTACATTTTATGCTAGAATATTTTATTAGAATAAATATGGCGCAAGCCAGTGAATGCATTGCTCTTGTATGGTACGTGAGAAGAATATCAGTCAGAAACTGACTGGAATATATTGTGGTCACTATTCCGGTATTGTAATATAAATGTAAGAAATATTTGCAATGGAAAGATTTTATAACATTTAATTTTTTAAATCACGTATGTCTATTCAAAGTGAGCGATAGCTTTACCAGCTTTATATTTTACTCTGAAAATACTTAGAAGTTATCAGTTACTGTCGCCATTAAAACATTTTTTTAAATAATGTTTAATTGTTTCGTGTCGTTTAAATTCTCAACTGAAAACAATTGTTTTAGTGACATTAAAGTTGTAGAAAATGTAGTTTTGTATTCACAGATTTATTTATGAAATGTTGCTAAAAACTTGTAGGGATAGAGAAACTTGTAGGGATAAAGGATAAGGATAGAGGAATGAGTGTTTCCATTAACAGGCATAGAAATAGAACATTTTTCAACTGCAGTGCCATATGGCATATTATTACATAAATTAAATTAATTTAATCTGCAACTTCTCATAAATATAATACAATATATATATTATTTAAAACTTAAGACTTATTTTTTATGACAATCTTTTCTAGAGCATTTATCTTAAGATTCAAGTTGATATCATCAATACTAATAATAAATTTGTAAGTGTAGGTATTGTATGTATGTATTTTCCTCCATAACTCTTAAATGAATTAACTGATTTTCATGAAACTTGGTAGATAAACATTTAGACGTACAGGACACAGGATAGGCTATTTTTTTTTCAACGCTGACTAAGTCTTGGGCGCCAGCTAGTTCTTTATAAATTAGGGAAATATGTTCAATGATGACTTTGAAGAATTGGTAATTTTCACATAAACCTGTGAGTAAAAAAAGAAAGCCGATCCGTGGTACGTGCCCAGTGCGGTGTCACGTAAATCGCATTACTGCTCTGAATGCCAGCGAGTTACGAGTCTATTCAGACGGCGTTAAAAATGGTAGCCCCTTCAGCTATTCCTTTGCCATTATTCACAGGACGCAATCCGTTGAGTGCTAAGCACGTCTTTAATGCTCCTGCCGAGGACTAAAGTTCACGTGTTATTGTGTTGTGGCTTATCGTACCGTTATTGTATAAAATAGGCGACCCGGTGAGCTGACAACGCGATCCGCCAATTGCCCCTTGAGATTTAGTTCTATAGTCAACAAGGCTCTGCCAAAAAGGCCATCAATCATTCCGAAGTCTGCTCGGAAAGTAAACACAAATGCCTGTAGAAGTGTTTGTAGCCGAGTCGATTGAGCAAATTTAATTAATTCCTTGACTCAAAGGACAATTGGCGAGAAATTCAAAGTGCGCTGAGCATGATTCAAGGATATTAAAACGTATTGCGATTTAGGTTCACTTACAAAGGATATCTGTGTAACGACGTAATGACGCTGTTTTCATCGAAATGCTTTTCCTTTAAAATATTCGCGAAATTATTCGATTTTCAGTCGGGCCAGTCATTAGCAAACATTTGTCATTTGCAAACTCGGTCCGACGTTTATCGCTCTACAATTGATGAACGGATGTTAGGACACGCAATCAATTGTCCTCTGACGATGATTAAGGCAAATTTTCGCCGACATTATATTCGCGTGTATTAATTTGTTCGATGTAGGCAAATGTTTAATTTTCTGCACTCTCATTACGGTAACACAGTTTGATTAATAACCCGTTTACTGCGCTCGCTGCCGTTGAAATTTGATTATGATATTTTAGTGAAGTTGTTCGTTGCCAACTAAGTTCCGTGTAGTGAGTTAAAGCCATAAAAGAAAAACAAGATTGGGTGGTGCTATGAACATGTTGTCGCTAGTACAAAACTAGCGACCCTCTCCCGCCTGGGCGGTGAAATTTTTTTCTGCAATTTAATCATAAAAACTTTCGCTCTTTCCTTTAGTGAAAACTGCACGAAAATCCGTTCAATACGATACGTTGACGAGCCCGTTGGACGAATGGCAAGGGTGCCTTACGTCTCAGGGGCCCCGGGTTCGATTCCCGGCGGGGTCATCTTTGGAAATTTTAATATAATTTTCAAAATTGACTAGTCTGGATTTAAAAAGTAGTGGTAGGGCACACTGCGTTTCGCAGTCATTTGGGCAGCCCGTCTAGCGACAGTAACCACCACCATACAGAATACCACCGTGAAATAACAGCATTATGTGCTGTTGTGTTTCGGTGTGTGAGTAAGGGATGCCAGAGCCCATTACCCCTTCCCTTCCTTATCCCTTATCCTTAATACTTCTATGGTCGGCTGCGCACTTGTAGCACTTATGGTGTTACTTGAGTTATAGGCGACGGTAGCCACCTACCATCAAGTGGACCGTCAGCCTGTCTGTCGACCTTAACATAAAAAAATAAATAAAAAAAATATTCTTTGATTTTTACATCAGTCTTAAAATTTGCAAATCTGGTATTAAGCAGTATTTTAAAATCCATTAATAACTGTAAATGGTTTAATCTTTTATTTGTTGTTAAAAATAGGTTTTTATTCATTTCTAGCGCCGCAGGCGTAGTTTAGAGCCAATCACTAGTATAAGATGAAAATCACTTAACATTTTGTCAAAAGAGCTGTAGTGTCTCGTACAAGTAACCGTTATGGTGTAGGTACGTATTTTTCTAGGTTCCTTCTAAACTACGAAACATATTTTCTTCTAAATTGCTTTTTATAGAAAATTGTTAGCTCAAAGTAAAACATCAACACTAAATTGTGTGATTAACGTCGTAGAGTCAGGTGCAGGTGTGCTAAGAAAACAGGGTTAATGGAGCTTAGGCTAATATATGCAAATACATAACGGAAACACTTGCAGCGTGAGTTCCTAATGCTGAGTCAGTAGTATCTCCTGCACGTTGTAGTGTTTCGGCTGAACTAGGAAATTGAATCGGTTACCAAAGAGCAAATGTACGATAAGCTGCACTGACAAATGGCCGACGCAAATAGCTCAACCGCAAATGTAAAATAAACGAAAATATATCACGAAATACGGTTTCACCTTTGACATGTGAGATTAATTACTATCAGAAAATCGAAAAATATGATTATTTGATACATGTAATATATTTATTTTAAGTAATAAAAGTAATTTTTTTCATATGTTCCAAAATTTGATGATAAATTTGAGGAAATTAAAATAGAATTTCACCTGTGATATTCCTCTATCATATTACCACGATTTACAGTCTCTTCAATCTGTCATACTCTGCAGTAGAACTACTTGGATTTTTTTTGTCCAAACTTTTCTATAGAAATAATAGTAGTAATAATTGGACTAACCCCTTATAACCTACTAACTGAGGCCCACGACTTAGTCCGCGTTGAAAAATAAAAGATATTATAACGCCGCCTATTTAGCCATCCTGAAATTCTAATCTAACTATTGGTAAAAGATTTTTTTAAATCGGATAAGCATTTTCGAATATTACCTCCTACATACAAACAAACATGAAATCATTCAAAAAAGAAAATACCTGACTTATTTAAATAGTAAAGTTTTACAAATAATAATATGGATTTCGAGAATCGACACTTGCCCGCACCGAAGCGTTCGTATTTGCTTCTCAATTCCAATTCAAATATTTATACTGAAACTCTGGATTATCTGTCTGTCCATGTCGCCCCTCACCATTTCAACCTATTTGCATTTGCTCGAACCTGGCAAACGTGAAATCTTCGTCACGTATTCAGTTAACTTATTCTACAAATTCTTTATTCAAATCTTTAGTTGATTTATTCAATTACAACTTAAATAAATTTTGCTTTAATTAGTCAAACTTGTAATGATTTAAAAGATGATCAAGAATAACCAAATAATAAAAAAGAAAGAGTTAATCAAAGAACTAAAAATTAAGTGAAGAATTTTATAATTTTATTATAAAACATTAGCTGTGCTCGCTACTTCGTACATGCAGTGGTTGATTTGTTGAGAATCCCACAGAAACCTAATATTTTTCCAAGATAAAAAGTATTCTATATGTTAATCCAGGTAATAAACTATATGTGTGTCAAATGTCATCCAAATCCGTTCAGCAGTTCTCGAGTGATTGAGTAACAAACATCCATGTTATTAGGATTTAAACAGTGTGGAGAATTACTTAAGCTGCGATTTTCCAAGTCTGAATTTTTTATTGCTTATATTGCAATTACTTACATGAATAATACCCACTACTGTCACAACCATGTAAAAATAAAAATACAATAAATTATTATACAAAAAAAAAAACGCATCAAAAAACCCAAAAGGTTCCTAGGTAACCACAGTAGATTTTGTACTAAATACTCGGCAGTTTCAAGCAACTGCACAGCTACTGTAGGAAAAAAAGTAATTCCAATTAATATTAATAATATCAGTGAAGGTTCCTCAGAGTATTCGTGTTAAGACAAAATCTAGTTACAACCGACTGTAGTCTAATGTAATGGTTCCCTTGAGATCGCATGCGTTAACCAAAACCGTTCAAGCGTACCGACAATAAATCTTATAGTGACCATCGCAGATTTGGTCCCAAGATATTCAATGTACCGTAATCCTACTCGATAGGTATTCTAATAAAATACGCAAGGGTGTTTGTATTTCAAGTTAAGTTCAAGTAAATCTTTATTTATGTTTCATTTTCATTGTATTTAAGGCAGCTTTATTTATTAAAAAAGTAGAACAAGAAAAACTATACCTATATAATAAATATAATAAATAAAAATATGATAAAACTATATTAAAAAAAAAAAATTGGTTACTGGCGGCAACAACTACCCCCTTACAAGACCACCATGAAATAACAGCATGTGTGCTGTTGTGTTTCGGTGAGTGAGTAAGGGTTGCCAGAGCCCATTTCTTCCTATCCTTATACTCAATCTATACTATAGTCGGCAACTCATATGCAGCACCTGTGGTATTGCTTGTGTTATAGGCGACGGTAGCCACCTACCATCAAGTAGACCGTCAGCTTGTCGTCGTCCATAAAGTTCGTCCATAAAGTTATATTTCGAAGTTTTTTTCTTAAATTCGTCATTAAGAGTTCGGCTCGTATACAGAAATGTCTAGCATGTGAAGTTAATAAATCGCACCTTCGGTAAGACAAGGGCATAACTTTCAAAATTATTTTTAATGAGTTAAACTTAAAATATATGCAGAAATGTCTTAAAAAAATTATTAAATTAAAAAATATTTACAAGACTATGTGGCTTATTTGATGAAGAATTGTTTAAAAGCAATATAAGCAGAATAATTTACTCGTAAATGCTAAAAAAATTAACTTTAAATGGCTCTCCTGTAAAATTACAAAAAGTGCAGTTATGCCCTTGTCTTGCCGAAGGTGAGATATGTGGAAAATCGAAAACCAGAAGTTAGAATCATAATATTAGTTATTTTAATATGATTGCGGAATTCGGTGTGAATTAATATAATGATAGATACTCGTAATTTGTCAAGCCTTATTTGTGCTTGACAATTAACAAATACTTGTATAGTAATATAATTAATAAATACTTAACTTTACCCTAATCTGCAAAAATCTTTATTCGGATCACGCAATACGGATGTACGGAATTAGATGAAATTTGACACATCTCGTAGTTTGTTATCAGGAATACTTTATTTATAAGCTGGATTTTTTTTTAAACAAAATACAGCGTAAACGAAATCGATGGAAAAGTTAGTTATTAAATAAAAAGAATTTCGGACATCATTAATCCCATAGAAAATGTTAAAATTGCTATATCTAAAGTCCAAAGAAAAACTTCTGATCACACTACGCTTAAGTAGTACAGACTAAACTACGAAGAATATACTGTAACTATTGCAAATATATTGGACTCTTAGATTGTTCAATAATAATAGAAGAATCAAATATTTCTTCGAGATCATTTTTCAGATCACACAAGTGTGTATCACTTTGATGTATTACATTCACAATGAAATGCATTCTTTCAACGTCTTTTGAAAGGATCACGTAACCTGATATAGTAATAGCGGAATCCCGTAGATCTGTGAGACGCCACATTCGTATACTCGTGCCGAATTCACAGTTCGTAAAGCTCCACGTTTCGACATAATAGCTTTTATAAATTTCCAATACTATTGTTATTGGCCGATAAAGAAGGGATGCGGTCGTTGGACCGATATAATGTACTTATTATACAGTCTTCTTTGTCTTTACAAGTACAAATAAACCGTGTTTACAACCCGTAACGCGACTGTTACGTCGGTTTACGAGTATGTCTAGCAATAATTGCTTTTATTGAACACATTCCGCGGGTTGTCAATCTACAAATTGTTCGCGAATGTTTGCCAGACAAACACATTGGCGTACAATGCGTAATCTGATATGTGGTAATATTGTAATGCTTTCATCTTGTTGACACACAAGAATTATTTGAGGATTTTTTAGCTACCCTATTGTTTTGTTAATTTCAATGTGCCAAATTTTATCTAAACCCGTTTATGCGTGATTGAGTAACAAATATCAAAACATACAAATTTTCGCATTTATTAGGTTTAGGATTACTAGAAAGAAAAGCTATAAGCTTTTTATAGAATATATTTTGTGTTACTCTAGTTTATTTGTTGGCACATAAAAGATATTTCGTGATTCGTAACATTTTCCATTATACTTTTGTATACTGAAAGTAATTATTTCTGTATTTTGTAGTATGTATTAGTGTAAAATATATTTATTTAAAAAAATAATAATTGACTTAAACTTTTGAAATCAAATTAGTGGAGAGAGCCAATAAATTTGATGTTTTCAAAACAGTGTAAAAACGTTTTAAAATTTGTTGAAATTTGAAAGGGTTTTTTAAGAGCCAATGTTTTCGAAATTCTATATTTTGTTTACTAGCGGGTAAACGAGTTTTCATTGTTCCCGTGCATTGCTAAAATTGGATTTTTCGACGGCCTGGAATGAAAACTGTAAATTTCAATATTGTGGTCATTTTGTACATAGATACTATATGAAACATATTAACTCAATATAAATGAATTCTAGCTGTAAATAAATACCTGCAGGTTCAGCAGCCTACCAGCACTCTCCCTGGTGTTGCCTGGGTTCTTTTTTAGGCTACCACTTACCATCGAGTGGGTCATCAGCCTGTCTGCCACCCATTATAACAAAATAATATTATAACTAAGTATCGCATAAGTAAGTATGTTCTGTCTGTCTGTTACCTTTTCACGCCTAAACTACGTACTAAACCAATCATTATGAAATTTCGCAATATAGAAGAAGACATATGGCACTTTTCATGTAGAAAAATAGTACTGTTCCCGAGGGATCATCTAAAAAATAAAATAAAAAATGTCACAGCAATAAAATATGCTACATATTATTAATTTTTTGTTTTCAATACGAACGTAGTCGCAGGCTTCAGCTGGTCATAATTATATTAATGAAATTGGAATACACAAAAATATTATAAAAGAGAAAGTAAATTATTTCACCAAACGTTCGCAAAGTAATGAACGGGGTAATAAACGTTCGCCGTTATTAACTCTTGGATATTGCACTTTCGCTAAAAACACCGCCCTTGAGTAAAAGTTAATCAAACGTGAATTTCACTTACTGACCAGCGCCCGTACGTTTTGAAGGACCATTACATTGGCGAAGGAGTGACCCATCAATTTAGCTTCACGCCGACCGCACGCGGTTAACGGGACTGCGGCCGACATGTGAAACGTTTTATTACGGTTCAGGAAAAACCGTTACAATAACGCAACTTAAGAGCACTTTAGAGATGCCAAGAAATACTGCCCTGCCATGGAATTTCAATCACAAATAAAAAAAACTTGAATACGTCACCCATTGCGTACTCGGACGGCGTGAAAGGCATTTTATTATTTCCTTGTTTTCGCATAAATATCGAAGGACCCTTGCTGAGCTTAGATCTTTTTATTTGCAGCTGAGTTATGAGTTTTCATTTGAATAAATCTTAAGGATACTGTACCGATTTATATTTATATGTATAATGTATATAGATTTTTTCTTTACACATCTGTATAATTTGTAAAGGAATTTATATATTTTCTCTTTATATGTCATACGGTTTCCTTCTCTCAAATATACTTCGGTATATATAACCTTAAAAAATAAGCTTATGTAAACAAATCCTTACATTTAAACATGTAACATTTAAACAAATCATTTAACAAATGCATGGAAAAGTGTCATGTTATTATAACTAGCTGCTGCCCGCGACTTCGCCCGCGTAACTTTGTAAATTATATACGAAAATCTTTCTCGAGAACCACTCTATCTATTGGTGAAAACAGCATGAAAATCGATGCAGTAGTTTTTGAGTTTATCGCGAACAGACAGACAGACGCGGCGGAGGATTTTGTTTTATAATACTCGTATGTAGATATAATACAATAGTATTTTAAAGAAGTAAAGTTTGTATGTTTGTACGTAGGAGATAATCTTCGAAACTACTGATCATAGGATAGTTTTTTTATATACATAGAAAAATTCTTTAATTGGTTAAAGAATTTTTTTATATAGAATTTTTTTATTTCAGGATGAACATAGGCTAAATATTCCACGCGGGCTAAGGCTAAGTCTATAATGTCAGGTGTCAATGGCTGACTATCAATGAAAGAGGGATATACGGAGAAGGTTTGTATTTTATAGACAATATTATATGTATATTTTAGACAAATTTAAAGAAAATTACATTATGACGTACTTTGTATATAATTTGCAGATATAAATTGCATTTCTTTCGCTAGTTAGAGAATAATAATGCAATAATCAAAATAAGCTTCCCTTAAAACGAAACAATTAGTTTTTCAGTTGGCAGCTATTTAAAGGGGAACAATAGGCGTTATTTAATAAATGCCTCCGATTCAAAATTGGAACAGCAACAGATGGCGCGCGTGATAGCCTCCGCCGCTCGGTGCGAGAATAATTTCCGTCACAACATTATACCACGTTACAGTAAAACAGAGTTCGATCTTTGAATTGGTGTCGGACCCTTTGGACCCGCAAGTTTTGACCCTAACTACGAAAAAGTGCCCGTTTGACCCGCTAGTCTCTTGTATGTCACGTTCGACCCGATGTTGTAAAAGGTAACAGTCTAACAATACAGTCATGTGAACTGTGAAGAGAAAAAATATTATGTTTAAGCTAATCTACACATTCAAATAAACCTAATACGTAAGTTTGTACATTTGGATGTTTGTTACACATTCACGCAAAAATGGATGAACTATTTAACTAGTTAAATACATAATTAATCTATTTGTTATTTCGGATATTTCTAAAATTTAACATAATATTGTATTTGTGATAACAATTACGGATACAAAACAAAATTCAGTCTGCCATCGAACTGTCAGTATATGCTGGCTTAGACTTTCTAAAATAAGCACTTTTGATGCCATTGTCAATATCACAAGAATTTCTTATGTTTAAATATATCTAAATGATACTAGAGAGAAAGATTTTCCTTTTCTGTATTAAGAATTAACGCACTTATATCTTACAATATATATCTTACGATAATATATCTTACTATATATAAGACGTGGCAAGATGAAAATGGGACTATAAAATACTCGTAGAAATTAACATACACTATGTAGTACAATTTCTGTTACGATGTGGTACGAACACAACACATTATATTGTGCAATAATAAGAACTAAGGCAAGTGCCTTAGTTACACAAGTTACACAGAACAGAATTGACGTGCCCGTTGGACGAATGGCAAGGGTGCTTGCCTTACGTCTCAGGGGCCCCGGGTTCGATTCCCGGCGGGGTCAACTTTGGAAATTTTAATATAATTTTCAAAATTGTCTCTGGTCTGGATTTAAAAAGTAGTGGTAGGGCACACTGCGTTTCGCAGTCATCTAAGCAGCCCGTCTGGCGGCAGTAACCACCACCTTACAGAATACCACCGTGAAATAACAGCATTATGTGCTGTTGTGTTTCGGTGTCTGAGTAAGGGATGCCAGAGCCCATTACCCCTTCCCTTCCTTATCCCTTATCCTTAATCCTTCTATGGTCGGCAGCGCATTTGTAGCATTTATGGTGTTACTTGAGCTATAGGCGACGGTAGCCACCTACCATCAAGTGGACCGTCAGCCTGTCTGTCGACCTTAACATAAAAAAAATAAAATAAAAAAAGAACACATAAATAGAATAGTCACACAGGTAGAGCACCAAGACACAGACACAGGTAGACCTATGTGACTATTCTATACATTCTGGTGATATACTCGTACATTTGACACTGATAGTTTCCTCATTGTTGTGATTTTGTTACTTCACTCCTCCCCAAATAATTCGATTCGTTACGTTCCACAAGAGTCCCGTTCGCAAATAAATTGAAAAGTCGCAGAGAGACCCCTCTCGCTTCTGCCACTCGTCCACATGAAACACTTTTCAAGCTTTACATTGAAATTAGAAAAAAAAAACGAATTGAATATTGCAACTAAAAGGATTTAACTAAGCTTTGACTTTACAACTTGTTATCTATAGATAATACATACATTTTATATAAAAAAATTGTACTCGTTGTACTTATGTAACCGAGATCAAAAAAGGTAGTTTTTAGAATTTTTGTCTATTTTTTGAGTTTGTGCAAGCTAATTTTAGGAATGGCTTAACCCCATTTTAATTTTCACTGATGTATTCGTGATTAACAGGATTAAACTAGGTGTAGGATATATTTTATCCTTAAAAAGTTAGGTTCCTTTAGGATTTTGAAAAAATGAACTACAGCGCGTACGAAATTGGGGTAACCAGCTTATTTTGTAAAATATGCGGTTTTTTCAGATCCGTGGTACATGAATAATCGTAGCTCAAAATATTTATTATCTAACACTCCATTTACTTATTCACGCCTTAGTCGAAATTCGAAAAATTCGAAAAAAAAAATTTCCAATATTCCAATTCCAAATCCAAATCCACTTTGATACAAAAAGTGAAGCAGCGATAACTGCTAAGAAAGGAATTCATTTGTTTTAGAGATATATAGTCAAAAAGCGATTAGCTCGCCTGGTTGTAATGGTAATCACTTTCTTACAGAAGGCCGTCATAATGTTAATTTCTTTAAATATACTGTAAATTGTCTACAAAAGGTAGAAGCCGTTGTAGAAGCATGTACTTTTTATATGAACAATATAACTAAAATAATGAATATTTGTATTTAAAGTTAGAAAATAATTTAAAAAGTTATAGCAATTAATATGAAAACTTTTGTAGCAAAACAAATTTAATTTCTTCTTCAAATAACTGAATAGCTCTTGTCTGAACTGGACAAAGGCTTCCGATTTGATTTCCTAGACAACAGTTGGTTTTCTCAAACAATTTATTTGTCGAGGTCTAGGTGTTTACAACTATACAAGACTTCTCTTGTCTTGGAGTGTCGTATTGGTATATTCACAATATAATTGTCGAATTGGCTACGATTGGGTAGCTAAACGTCTTCTTGCTCTAGAAATATTGTATATAACCTCTGTTAGTCTTAGTTAGACTTAGTTAGTCTTGGCTGTGCTTTGAAAGTCAGTCAGGACAAAAGATTTTTTATATGTATAATCCAGCTACAATTCGTCACGTTGCAATATTGTATCGCGTATATGTCTTATAGAATGTGGATCGTCCACATGGGACGTTTTTCTTTGAAAATGACACATATTCATATATTTATGCCTCTCTTTCGTGACGTAGTTGAAAGAGTTTTGAAATTTAAAAAAGCTTTTTATGTGCGTTGCGTCCGGTCGTTTCACAGCGGATTCAGTTCATACATCACTTTGTTAGTTAGGTATCTGTTTAGCTGGTTGACATTGATGAATGCTCGCTGTAACGGGTCCCGGTTTTGATGCTTTAACCCGTTCAGTACCGTCGCTCGCACTAATAAAGGCATTGTTGAAACAATAACTTGTTTTTCAAGAGATTAATGACTGGTCACTGTTAAAAGAATAAAAGGAATACGCAAATCCATGTGTAAGTGTGCACCATTATGTCTGAGTTTTATGTTGACACAGAGGCTTCGCCTTGTTAACGACATTCCGTCTCGCTGAATAGCTGTAATTGTGTTCAAAAACTGCTTGCAAACAGCCTATTAGCTACTATAATCAAGTTCCATAATTGGCTGAAGTCTGAAATGTTCGAAAATTATAAGTGCAAATATGTAAATATGCAGGTGATTTTTAATGCAGTTTATTTTTATATTTTTACTAGTGGGTGCCCGCGACTTCGTCCGCGACCATTTTCTTTTTGACATACAAACCATTCCTGATTATCCCTCTATTCATAAGTGAAGACAGAATTAAAATCGGTCCAGCCGTTTAGGAGGAGTTCAGTGGATATATAAAGATAAAGTAATTTGGTATCATGTAGAGAGTTTAAGTTGTTAAGCCCTGTTTAGTGTATTTTTTAGGCTAATTTCGGCAAACAGGCTGACGGTCCACTCGATGGTAGGTGGCAGCCGTCGCCTGCCACAAATTTTGAAAGTGCGCTGCCGACTATTAGCAGGATCAAGGATAAGGAGTTTAAAGGATAGGGAAATAAGATCTGACATACCTGACTCACTCACCGAAACACAACAGCACACGTGCTGTTATTTCACGGTGGTCTTATGTAAGGGGGTTGTTACTGCCGCTAGACGGGCTGCCCAAATGACTTGCAAAACGCGTTGTGCCACTTTTCAGAGCCAACTTTAAAAAAGTTTATTTAAAAAGTTGACAGTGTATCGAACCCGGGAACAGCGTTAAGTCAGGCACCCAAACCACTAATCCTAAAGGGCAATCGAAAGGGGTGTGTGCAAATCGAAAATGTTCAAATCTATTTAAGCGATTCGGAGCTCATACTATGTTTAGTATTTGTTAAAATTAAGTGTAATTGTTTTGCAGTTTTATATTTTAAAGATGACAAAAAGACTAGTATCCTGAGTTTTTTTCGGGGTTTCTTCTCAGGATTGTCATCTTGGCTTTTTTCCGAAACCCTGGTAAATTTAAATTTATAATGACGATCATAAGAAACCTAATTGATAAATAAATATTTTGATTTTGATTTTGATTTATTGACAACTACGCAAGATGAAGTCCATTAAAATTATATAATAACATCATTAAAATTTATGAAATCAAATTAGTCGGACGAAAGACATTCGCACCAATCGGAATAAATAATATTCAATGAAATACGAACCAAGTGAAACGAGAGGCTCTTTGTTTACAAATTTCTCATTGCTTTATGATCCCTTGTCGACTTAAATCTATAAATATTTATTTTCCTCGAGCAGATCTTGTTTCCTCTTTCATTTGCATTAATAAAATTATAATACAGATTCAATTATTTGTACATCGAGTCGTACGGAAAACAAATGTTAAATGGATGTAGCTTTCGACTTTCTCGGATTTTCCTTATTGAGAAATATCCATATTAAAAAAAAAAATTTAAAGTATTTATGTCCAAATTATATATTTACATCTATGTTTTTATGTTTGTTTTTTTCTCTTTCACGTAAAAACTACTGAACCGATTTGGATGAAATTTGGCACACAAATTGTTTATTATGTGGGTTAACATTTAGGATACCTTTTATCTCGAAAAAAATGTTACAATCTACTCGGATCGTCAAAAATATAAAAATAAAACTGGTGGCGTCACAATCGTCAAAGCTATAAACATGTCAGGAGCTATTTAGGTACCATTATATTTCAACGCAGACGAAGTCGCGGGTACTAGCTAGTCTATTATAAACATGTAACACACGCTTACAGAACAAATAATCGAGTTTGAATTTCTTATAAACATTCGTTTTCGTCTGAGTACTTCATCAATCACTCGTCGACAACCCCATTGTAGTGCCAATGCCAATATAGGGGTTACTCTACAATAAAGAGGACGCAAACGCTTTTATTACCAAACTGTTTATAACGTCTGGCCACAATGTAATAAAATAATAATATACATGATACAAGTTTTACTTAAAATTTAAAAACCATGAATCTGAAAATTAGCAAAAAAATTGCGTTACTACCGGCTTCGCTTCGGTTCGCTTGGGATACATTTTTTTTTAAATATAAGTATATTGAACATGGAACTTCCCCATTTATACATATTCCCTCCTTCCATTAGTGAAAACCGAATTCAAATCGGTGCAGAAGGTTTTAAGTTTTTGAAGCGTACACAAACCAATTTAACATTAACATATTTTTATATAAAGACTGTCATATTTGTAACCCAAAAAATAAATTTGTAGCTAAAAATAATTACCTTTTCAAACAGAAATAATTCGCACCGTTTTTTAAATATTTAAAAAGAAACTTACAAATTAACTAAATGTAACTTACTTACTGCTAAATATGATGTTTCTAGTGTCACGTTGTCACCACCACTTTATAGTGATATCATAAACTCTCCCCCTCGTCGACCTTAGGGAAACAAAACATACGTTAAGCCGCGATAAAAACCAACTTTTGAATTCTTCTTTGCAAACTTTATGTAATAAAGAAAGTTCATATAATCTAATACATATAACTATTATATTATATATGTACTTAATGCACTTGACATAAATTTATTTATCGTTAGAATATGGTTTAATTTATTTTATTATTATAAAACAAAGCCCCCTCCATCTGGCTGTCTATATGTTAGCGATAATCTCAAAAACTACTGAACTGTCATTCATGCTGTCTTCACTATAGCTAGCTTAGAATTATAGCTAAGAAAAATTACGATCACGTCAGCTTTCAATGAAAAAAACTAGATCAAAATCAGTCCGTCTGTTTGAGAGCTACAGACTGATACACAAACACGCGTTAAACTTATAACACCATTTACGTTGATTTATTTTACAATTTATTTACGTCGAGTGTCATGATTAAAAATATACAATAGCAAGAATACATAAGTGTTGTTTATTTTATTAATTCTTTAGTAAATAATACTAAAGGAAATGGTTCGTTTCCAACTATTAATTGGCAGGAAGTAACACACTCGAGCCTAAAGAGGTTTCCGAGTAAATTGACCTCGTTCATTGAACGCCAAGTTAAACAATAGGTTTTGGAATTCGGGATTCACTAACACCTTGAAAAGCACAAAACCGCTGGTTATATCTCATTTCAAAGGCTATGTAACCGTATAACAAAAGCAATGAGTCCTTTGTCTCTTCGATTGTTCCCGTATCATGTACGAATTGTTTTTTAATTATTGTGTACACATAAAACATTTATTTTAATGATCTGGCAAGCATATATTACTTTTGATAAACAACAATGCTACTTTTCCATTAAGATGTCGTAACAATGGACGTTTGCAGAATAAAAGATACCTTTTGTCCAAGAGACAATTAACAATATTACATTTTGAAGCCAATTACATTCCGTATATACTTTTTAATCCCGGAAAGATGTTAGGTTCCCGAGAGATTGTCTAAATATATAAAAAATTAGGCACCACGTCACAACCATTAAGATTTCAGGCGTTATTCACGTCTGAAATCTTAATCGCGGAAACCAGCTAGTTTAAAATAATGAAACAATGCGTTATTTAAATTGGGTATGCAGATAATGTGCATTTTATTCCTATTATTGAACTAGATAGGCTTTTCTTGTATTTATTATTGCGAGCTTGGTTGATTCTTAGTAACAAGTTTACACAAGATAATATTTTTACACTATAGTAACTAAACGGCTTCTTTTACAACTCCGATCTTTTACTCATCCGATTTATAAAAATCTTTCACTTATAGAATAGAATTTTAGGATAGACATAGGCTAAATATTCCCGCGGGTACCAGCTATCTAAAAATAAAGATTCAACTCTTGGCAAAGGTACGAGTATAATGTCAGGCATCAATTTATATCAGGCTTAATATTGCTTTACATATTTTGTCAGTCATTTTTAAATGCGGACGAAGTCGCAGGCACTAGCTAATATGACAGGCGAAATCATGCTCGTAACATACGACTCAAGGATTTTTCAACTAATATAATATAATACATATCGCTGCTTAAAAACTAAAGGGCCATAAAACAAAAAATCCAAAAATGTTTTTTATTGCAAAAATACAATCACAGTCCTTCATATTGTATGTTGCAAAAAGACTTGTGGTTGTTTTATTCCATATTTAGTATATTTTGATCATTTTTTATATATTCAAAAGTAACTTATATTCTTATATCTCTTCTAGTATTCAGTTTATTATAAAAGTACTTAAAACATTTAATGCTACTTAAAAATACGCTTCTAACGATGTATAATATGTATATATTTGATATATATCTAATAAGAAAAAAATAGACAAAAAATAATTTAATATTATTCGATTAGCTCTCATGTAAAAAGTGTCATTTTGATTTGTGGCCCTTTAGTTTTTAAGCAGCAATTTGGCGTTTAAACTTCTTGTGTCTAAAACGTTACGTTTACCACGATCTCCCACCGACAGTACCTATAGTTTGCCGCGAGCGAAAACGCGAAGCGGTGACAGTCTGTGTAGGTACCGCAACGTGACACTTTAACCAGGATCCGTTTTATCGCCGCAACTGAATAAAAACATATGGAAGAAAGACATCTGAACGTGCTCGACTGTTCTTATTGTGAAACACAATCTGTGGTCTCAAATCCCCACGTCCAAATGCTATGTGAATTTTGAAACAAAATACATCTCATGGTGAAGTTGTTTTTATTATTTTTGTTTCACAAGTTCAAAATGTAATAATCGGATTGACTTTTCTACTTCATTTTAGATTTATATTTGTCTGTGTTTATCTGTGCTTGAATGGTTGAATCATAAAATGAAATCATAAGCGAGCCGTGTACATTAAATATTTAAAAAATAATAATATTTGTACTTTTAGTCTGTTTGTCTGTGCGTTTGTGCACAGAATCGGCTTTCATTCAGTTTTCACTGATATATTGGTAATCTATAGGATACTTTCATCCAAGAAAAATGTTAGGTTTTTATAACACTTTCAAAAAACCAAATACAATCCGTACGTTGTTGTAATTCTTTTTCTTAATTTATGCCGTTTCTCTACGAAGGTTACGAAATTCTGTTCTAATTATTCTAATTATTTGTATTTTTAATTATTGGTTAAAGATTTTTTAAATCGGATCAGTTGTTTAGAAGACATGCAAATAAACATACAAACTTTACCTCTTTGCAGTATTAATTTAATTTAATGAACGTATATATATATGTATATACACTACAGAAGAGATGCAGTTATGCGATATTCCACATTAACTGCATGTAGGTTTATGTAAAGCCAAGTAAACGCAGCTTTAAATGATGCAGTAGGTACTAAGTCTTAAACTCCCATTTATCAAGCGAGTACTAACGCATTACCATGTGAAGGAAGCTTTATAGAATTTTGAATGCAACGACATGACTTGGCTGCGGTTTGGGAATAAATGCACATGCATCATGTTTTGAATGAGCTCCTCGGGTCTGAGTTTATTCAACAATATTTGACTTTCTAATTTAGAATTATGTGTAGTGCTCAAATATATAAACAACTAGCGACTCGCTCATAGCTTTGACCGGAATACATTTTTTTATATACAAATCTTCCCCGTTTATCCCTCTTTTCATATGTGAAAACCCAATTAAAATCAGTCTACCCGTTGTCGAGTTATTGAAGCGAACATAAACAAACTTAACATTTTTATATAATTATAACTAGTACCCCGCTCAAAGCTTCGCCCGGGGTGCAACTTTTTATATATGCAAATCTTCCCCGTTTATCCCTCTTTCCATAAGTGAAAACCGAATTACCCGTTCTCGAGTTTTGAAGCGTATGCAAACCAACAACATTTTTATTTATAAAATAACAAAAACGTTACAAAACAAATGAAGTGCTAGAACCCATTTCCCAATCCCTTCCCTTTCAAATCCTTATACTAAATCCTACTATGATCAATAACGCACTTGCAGCATAAAGTGGATCACCAGCCTGTCTGTCCTATTTAACATTAAAAAAAAATATTTAAAAGAAAATAACACTGTTAACCTTTACCTTCTCTCTAATGGAATGGCAACATTAAAATATACTAATAAAATAGGGAAACCGTCGAGTACCCTTGGTGTTATCGGACCTCATTAAAAACAAGTGCAATTAGGACGAATTAATTTTACAGTAATGAAACACTGAAGAGGCTTTTAAGTACTCTTTAGTTAATCAGTTCCAATCGCTGCCACGTTTCATTTGTGTGGTACACAATATATGATTTAAATGATATTGAAAAAATCGCTGAGCAAGTCGATATAGTAAATATTCTCCAGAGTATTGAGTCCGGAATACCCAACTTTGAATGGAATTTTGACTTTAGCGTAGTGTACTTTTTATTGTTTATAACTACGCTTTTAGAGAATACCAGTATGATTTTATTTTTGCCTTTTCAGCACCGGGAATTCCACGGAGTCCACAAAGGAAAAATAGGTAAAAAATAGAAATAAAATTAAATAGTGCTCTACAGACAAAAAAGGTTACTCTAGAACCTTAACATTTAAATACAAACAAAAATACAACAAAAAATTAAAATCCTATTATTTGTTAGTGATATCTAATTTGTACCTAATGACAAATAGATACATATAATGTCAAAATAAAATAAGAGACAAATAATGTCCAAATAAAATATCTTTATGGAAGTGAGAGCAATGAATACATAGATATATTATGTTCTTTCTTAATTACTATATATCAACGTGTCCATTAAAAATTGTAACTTTTTGATATTTCCAGTAATAAAACTCCAGCCAGATAAATTGTTAACATTTTTTTAATACATAGTATAAACGTTACTTCATAGAAACATATAATAGAGAGAAGGGCAGTTGACTGAGAAAGAAATTCCGTGGTAAATTTTATTGAACGCGCTAAGGTAACTCGAGAAACGAGTCACGACATTTCAAGGCATCTGGCTTCAAAGCTCACCGGCGGCAACGTGAATTTTATTTCACGCATCCGTTTCCTGTGGAGAATTGAAAATAGCGCATTTCGCCCCAGCGGCAGCCACGTGAATGCATTTCATATGCATTTCCAGTTTGCCTATACGGTATTGATTGCTTTTCAAAAAAAATCTACGACTATACAGTAAAGCTATGATTTCATACAAAAGTTACGTTACTGAGGCTCCAATAGAAATTACTTATTTTTTAAGTTATGAAACTTAGCTTCATTTTATAATATTTTTACTCGTGTTTAAATTAGTGATTACAAAAAATAAAGTAGGTGCATTCTCGTAACTATTTTTCAATACAAGCTAAAAAAAAATGATGAGATTTTTCAGCTACAATAACTCTAAAAAAAACCGACCAGACAGTTTTCTCATGGATGCCATTGTCAGAACTGGACCAAATTGAAATGGGACCACACGGGAAGCCCCAGCTTTCAAATAAAATAAAATCGAAATTTGTTTCACCCAGTCGAGAGTTCTGAGGTAACAAACATAAAAAAAAAACAGTCAAATTGAGAACCTCTTCCTTTTTTTAAAGTCAGTTGAAAATGACTGGTTGTGAAAATGGCATTATTATTTTCTCTGTTCACTAGTAGTTGTGTAAACAGTAATATTTTTTTTATTTTTTTCGTTACTAGTTTTCACAACTTAACAGTCCCATCCTTCAGTTACAACAAGAAAAAAAAAAAACGTTATAATAGGTATATGATAGGTATATTTTTATATACCAAGACCATTACCGTCACAAAGTCATCTCAATAAAACCTTAAAATTTCTATTCACTCCTAATCTGGTGTTATTCTAAATAAATACAAATTTTATTACAATAACCGAGCAACTCTTATATCTGTTTTACTAGTTTTTCAGAAATCTACTAGAAAAGAAAATTCATTTTAATAAGTAATATCTGCGGTACTCGTAACATATTATGTTTTTAATATTTTGTGGAATGCATAGAGCATTCCACAAAGTCGACTATGCAGACTCGACAAAGCGCAGCTATTTTAGCAATAATCTCATATTGTACCTACTAAAACAAATTATGTGCTTGTATTGATATAACGCAACGAATTTATATAGCAAATTTTTAATTTGACTACAGATTTAAGGTTGATTAATATCTATTTTAAATGTTACGTTTAAAAAAGTGAAATATGTGCAATCGTTAATTATGTGATTTTAGGATAAATTAGGCCGTCATTTTATACATTAATATTAAAACATAACTTGTTTGAAAGTACATTTTTTTAAGAAAATCGAATATATAATTAATCCCTGTCCCTCCTATCGAACTCAAAAAATGTATAATGTCTATTTTCAATCGGCTATAATTATATTCGATCTGTCCTACTGTGGTAAAATTGACACAATAAAAATATTCTCCGTTACAAAATATATTTCAGTCACATTTCGGTCTATCGCAAAATAAAAAGTCAACCGACGCAGTCTAAACGTAAAATAACCTTTTACGACGTAAGTAGCTTTTTCAAGTTGTAAAAGTCAATTATTTCATTTAATTAAGTTCTTAAGCATGTCAAAGAAAAAGAATACACTGTGTATTGCAACCAGAAAACTTGTATTTAACGTGATACAGTTTGCTTCAATGTGAAAAGGTCGGACGCTACGTCGTTTGACTTTTGCGACAAACTCTACCGCTTCACCAATTAAAACATTATTTCGTATAATTTCGCCGAAAAAATTCTATGAAACTCATACGACGACAAGCGGTTGTTGGTTGGAAATGTTTGAATCGCATAACACCGGCTTCACGAGCTTGGAGACCTCGGAAGTAGCGCGCACTAAATTAAAAGCACAAGGGGCAAAATTAAAATCTGCGGTTACATACACGAGTGCTCCCGGCTCTAATAAACTTACGAGAATGCTCTCGCATTTGTGAAACAGCGTTAACCTAAAACCGAATAAAATATAAAATTGTTTTGATGGAACACCGCCCGCACTGCAATACGGAATTAACACCTGCGAATAAGCATGAAATATATTTTGAGGTAATTATATATAATATTAATAATTATAATATATAAAAATTAATATGTCTAGATTATATAATAAATCTTTAGAGTATCATCATAGTCGTCACTTCACAGCTGGTTGTAGGCTTTTCGCACGAACCTCTGTCCTTTGCACCCAGCCGCTTACTGCGAAGCCTTTTAGGTCGTTTGTCCTGGACTTGGACCCATTAAATTAATTTCATGTTTTTTACAAAACCAGAGTTTGTCATTTATTCCGAAGAATCTATAGACATAATTTGTATTACAATGTAGTACAAATTATGTACTACATTGTACTGTACTGAATGAATAAAGACGTCATTCGTTCAGAAGTCATAAATAGAGCTTAACTAAACTGATACCTGTTCAAATGTACCCGAAAATTCCACTCTGCATGAGCCGGTGACATCAAAATTGAAACATCTAGAATTGAACTACATGATAAATGACATTCGATTTTTGTCAATATTAATAATTTAAGTTAAGTAGTTACTTAGTAATAAGGTAGATACTTTTAGTAAAAAGGTAGATACTTTTAGTAAAAAGGTAGATAATCTTCAATGTGAGCTTTTATTGTTTGTTGTCGTGTCTAAACGTGTTATTAATTGAAAATAACCCTGTTACCCGAGTGCACTAGTTTCCACACGATTTAGTCACGTTGTACACGCATTATTGCATCCTTTGTGCATTAAACGATGTATGGCCGGGTGTTTGCTTTATTTTTTCATGACAAAGGCTTGCTTTTATCAAGGACAATAAATATTTATATCAATAACTTTTCAAACAGAATTATTTTAAAATTATTTTAGAAATATTCGTAAAATTCTTATTATAAATTCCTTTTAACCTACTATAATAATGTCTTATAATCTTCTTTTATCTAAAAATTTAAAGATAAATTGAAACAGTTAAAAGAAAAAAAATTACGGCCATTTATCCAAAGGCTTGAAAATGACATCATCATCAATACTAATAATAAATCTGTAAGGGTTTGTCATGGAGTGCTACTTTGTTTTCAGAGATATCGTGTTTATAGGCTCTATACATGACACTGAAACTAAATTGACCATTTTTAGAATTTTTTTCTGTATGTATGTATGACTGTATGTATGTAAGTATGTATGTTCCTCCATAACTCTTAAACGAATCAACTGATTTTCATGAAACTTGGTAGATATACATTTAGACGTACGGGACACAGGATAGGCTACTTTTTTCTTTTTCAACGCGGACGAAGTCGCGGGCGCCAGCTAGTTTCAAATAAAACCTTATACTGTCACATTATTCCAATGAGTGTATGAATGAAGAAATATGAATGAGAGTATGAATGAATTCCAATGAGAGTATGAATGAAGTTATAAATGAAGAATCCCAAGTAATTTGTAAAATATTTTTGTTCAAAAATACAATAAAAACCACTATTGTAGAGGTAGGTTACATTCTTGCTGGTAACTGGAATAATATTATAATAGCTTCTGATATTGTTGTCTGCACTGAAAGATTTGCTTGAAATCTTTGAGTGGTTTTAACTGCATTACTTTTCACGCTATTTACCTTCTGTAAAAGCAAACATGATAAAGAAAGAAGAAGACATGTTTATATTAATGTGGATGACATGTGGCGTCTGTTAAAAATTTACACATGTAAACTAAATATATTTACTGTAAAATTCTTACCTATTTAAAGCGAAGGTAATAAAGAAATTAGTTGATCACTTTGCTTGAATTACTATGAAATATAGGGGTTAAAGAATGGGTTAACGCGTTTTATGTTTTTGAACAATATTTGTACAATTTATGTAAACTTAAGTACTGGTAAGTATAAAAATATCATCGTATTATTTAAAGAAAAGTATAAAAAAAATTTTTTTTTAATTCTTAATTACAATTATTTTATAACTAATGAACCGCCCCTTCTTACATGGGTGCATTTTTTTAATTATCTGATAAGAATCTTGCTCGTTTAACGATATTTCCATTAGCAAAATCTCTTCATTATATCATTAGTTAATATTTTTAAATGAAGAGAAAATAAGTAAAGTTAAAAAAATCATTTCTGAAAATCTCAGGTCGCTGATCTCTTTGTAATTACGTAATTCATATTCTTTTCAAAGTTAATTACAACCCTCCACAAACTTTGCTATTGAACTTTCTCAAAAAGGCATAAAATAACGAAACTTTTTTCTCATCTCAAATTTCACACCTCAGGGCAAAAATAAAAGTTTTGCCTTTAATCGATTTACTTGTGCTAAATTGTGATTTCTCGCCGTAATATATTAATTTTACCAAAAAGTACCTAACCTTTTTATTGAGAATTGTTTGTAATGTCATGTTTAATTTAATTTACACATCCAGTGAGGTATAGTTTTTCTATTTTAATTTAAACTTTGTTCATGCAGCATCGTCACCATTGTCAGTTGCCATTATTAAAACAATATTTACTCAATATCTAATCGAGTTGCCAGGAAAGCTTCAACTCTACAATATTTGGCTTTGGCTTACATAATTACTAAGAAGAATTATACCAAGAAGAATATATCATAGTTTTTATTATGTACTAACTTACATAATTACATAATTACCTAATATTAGTTTTTATTACGGGCTGGTGCCCGTAACTTCGCTAAACCTAAACCTATAGTTGTGACGCCGATCTTTATTTTTAATACTAGCTGGCGCCCGCGACTTCGTCCACGTTGAAAAAGAAAAAGTAGCCTATCCTGTGAGTTATGGAGGCACATACATACGTACAATACCTACACTTACAGATTTATTATTAGAAATGATTTCTAGGCGATTCCTCGAGAATCTACCATTTTTCCAGCATTAAAAGTAACCTCATCATTAATCCAGCTAATGATGAGGTTGTACAAAATAACTGAATGGACTAACATTTGGAACTAGGTGCCATAATAACTTTTTTCAGCTTTCTTTTTTTTAAACCTTACAAACTTATTTAAATGGTAATAAAACTTATTTAAAAAAACACGATGTCGATTTAAATAAACCGTCCAAGTTTCAAGTAGTACTTGGAAAAAACGCAATTTACACTTGCTTAATGATCGACAGGTAAAAGTTTGATTTAAAATTGCTTGTTGAGTAAGTGACTTCACCGAGTCGAGGACTGCTGCAGTTAAAAAAAATGTTCAATATAATATTTCACTGTGTTTCACCACTGTTAATAACAATTTTTTCCTGGTGTGTGTAGTTACATTCCAGTTTATTTTTTTAAACGGCGTAAATAGTTTTGACAAGTTTTTGTGGCAACTCAATCCGGAAATTGCTTTCCAAGTGCACGTAACGTTTGCGCTTCGAAATTTTAGTTAACGGAGTTACAAAGCGTACGAAAACTGAGTAATATTGTAGGCTTACTGCGTTTAATGAACAAGCTGGAAATTTTGAATGTAACTAAAAAAAAGTAATGTTTCCTTGAAGAATTAAGTAATGTTAGAAGTAAGTCAGTATCTATTTATTGTGTTATATCAGTATTTCAAGACTTTTTCGGAACTAGAAATTTTTTTAAACAAAATTGTTTTTAGAAGATATTTTGTGTGTGTGTGTGTGTGTGTGTGTGTGTGTGTGTGTGTGTGTGTGTTACATGGTAATTTTTATGCTATTTGTATACACAAACCTTACTCATTGATCGCTTAAATTGTTAAAGCTGTGTGCATAGACCATTGAGTAAATAATTTATGTTGAAACCACTTTTCAAATTACTATCACTAATGGCTAACAACAGAGTATCCGAAAATAGGTTAATTAAATAAAGGAATTTCATAAACTGAATTACTATTCTATTATTGCTAATCTATTATTCACTGCTGAAACTAGAACTACAGTAAAATTGAATTTACAAAATAATACTAATGCTAAGTAAGAGGGGTGAGTCATGCGTGAACAGACGGTTCACGGTTCAGACAGTTAGGTGCTGAATAAATACCAACAAATAAGAGCCAAATAATAGTATTTATACTCATAAGGAGGGGTGAGCTCTAAACTTAACTAAGGTAATGCGTTGGTGGGGCGCATCACCTGATCCACAAAAAGTGATCCACACGAGCAATAAGTAATGTGACCCTTGATTTACTACAGAATTTGCGACGTCTACATACTTTATAGTGTATTACATTGCCTATTTTTGAACCTGATTCAAAGCGATTCTTTTAAATTATTCAGTCATTTTATATATTACAAATATAAAATCACTAGCCCAAGACTTCTACCACCTTGAAAATGAATATATAACACCTGAGTGAGATGTGACGACGGTGGCGCCACCAAGGCGACAGTGGAGCCTAAATTTTTATATTTTTAGAGGATCCCTCGGGAACTTAACATTTATCCAGAACTACAAGTATTCCATACATTAATACAGGTAATAAACTATCTGAATGTAGAATTTCATCCAAATCTGTTAAGAAGTTTTTGCATGAAAGAGTAACAAACATCCATACATCCATCCTAAAAACTGGGTCTAGGACAATTCGCCGCCGCCAATTCGTCGCCGCCATTTCGCCGCCGCCATTTCGCCGCAGGCCGTTTCGACGCCGGCCGATTCGACGCCGGCCATTTCATCGCCGTTTAATTTAGTTTCACTTATCCGGATCCTTAACATAAATCGTGCGAATGCGGACCGCATTCGTGCATTATCCGAGTTGGTATAATTCCATCATTTTTTTATAAATTTGGTCTATATAAGTAACTGATCAAGTGTACTAACCTCTATCCTTATTTTTATTTTATTATGTTCAATGTTTATACTCGTATGAACCAAATTCGATGTTTATATCTTTTTTTTTTTCTGTGATTTCTATCAATTTTTAATTTGTTATATTGATATTAAATTCATTAGTTCTAAATTAGTTTATCACTACATATTATAAAACAAAGTCCTCCGCCGCGTCTGTCTATCTGTTCGAAATAAAAAATGTCAGCGCTAAAATGACCTTTTTCATTGTTATTATGCAATTTATTGCCTGACACGTGCCAAAAGGCATTTTTTTTACAAACTAACAAGTTTAGAAAGAAAACAATACAAGGGTTACACTTTCCATCTTAAGAATTGCCTACACATGTTTTTTAAAGCTTTGAGTATTTTGCTTTACGATACCATTTTATGACGAGAATTTTAGTAATAGACCGGAACTAAACAACTTAAAATGAAATAGTTAAAATCTTTGATATGATTTTTATTTATGCGAAACAGGTATACTACGAGTATAACGGAAAAGTAGTAGATTTAATAGAAAAATTTAAGTAAGTAATTAAAAAAATATTTTATTCCTTAATCGGCTGAGCCAAAAAATGACAATTAATTTTATAGGCTTATCCTTATAACAAGGCCGTACTTTAAATCCGTAACTTTTAATCCGTACAGTGACCAGAGAATAACAAAAATAGAGTAAAAATACTAAATTTGACCAAAGAAACAAGTATTTTTCAACAATGTATAAGTTTTTTACATCTCTTTGTCTGGACAATAAGGTGTCAAGCCTTATTGTTAAGCCATGGCCAATGATTTTAAACAAATACAATTAGAATAATTTTGGAGCTCGTTTATGTACCAAACCTTAGTTTTGTGGCGTGGTATACAACTTTTTATTATTTTACTGTTTTGTCAATTATTGTCTACTTGTTATTATTTATTACTACTATGTCTGTTAATACATTTGTGTTGTAACTTTGTACAAAAATGAAGGTAAAAATTTTAAGTTCAAGAGGCAAAAAAGTTATTCTTATGATTTATTTATATAAAAAAATGTTATGTTGATTTGTGTACGCTTCAAAAACTCCAGAATAGTTAGACCGATTTTAATTCGTTTTTAGGTCTGGAAAGAGGATAACGGAGTATAAAAATTTGACTATTTTTTGTATATATGTAAAATCATGCTCACATCTCATGACAGTAAAAGTTCTATTCTATTACAGAGCCAATAACATCAATATGTTCTACAAATTTTCACTCACACTTTGTAATAGTCAAAAAAAGAAATCGAAAGCAAAACGCCCCATTAGTCACCCATAAATTACAAATTACTTGTCCTTACAATAGAACTTAATTTTTTCGATTATTTAGCTCTACTGTCTGTTAAAATTAAAATGTTGAAACAATTTACGTCTATATCTACTAACGTGATCATTTCACGCTATCATGTAAAGAATTTATAAACGAAGTTCTATTCCAGGAGTTTCATGAATTTGGCTGGTATAAAAAGTAACATATTAATTTCTGACCTAATGATTCCTTTACAAAAAATAAAATAGATCAATTCGTTTTGTCCCTTGTTTGCTTGAGCCATGAAGGGTAGACAAACTGAGAAACATACTTTTACATTTATTATATTAGTAAGGATAGCATAGTATACAATACAGGGTTGTTATTCAACATGCTATATATATATGTTATATGTTTCGATAGCTAAAAAACAAAAAACCAATAAATGTCGAACTTTTCTGACAATAAACATCTATACTGGTAGTAATTCTTTTGCTTTCTACAATCTGCGCTTAATAAACAAAAGACAACAACGAATGGCGACGAAATGGCCGGCGTCGAATTGGCCGGCGCTGAATTAGCTTGGCGCTGAATCGGCCGCGGCGAATCGGCGGCGGCGAATCGGCGGCGACGAATCGTCCCATCCCGCTAAAAACTCGCATTTATTTAGTAGGATAAATTAAATAGTTAATAAAATTACATAAACAAAAACCTAGTAAATGTAATTTTTTTTTCAGATAATTATATTTTCTATATAAACACCAGTTACGAGTATCTAAGGCGATGTCATTAAAAAATATTCGTAAATTCACTGTGATTTTTGGGACAAAATCAGAGTCGAGTTCGGCCTGCCGCCTTAAGTAGATACTGATAGCCTCTTTTATTTACAAGGCTAATTGTATATACCTTCCGCAATAATATATTATAGACCTCAAAGATCTGTCATAACGTTTGTAACACGACGCTAACAATTAGTATTGCTCAAATACTGACATGTGGTACACTTGCATTTCCACAAGTGTTGCTTCTGTAGCCACGATACCATCAAGTTGACCGGTAGGTAGTTTGAGTACCATCCATTAAATATTATGTAGCAAACATAATGTACACGAGATCAAATCATATTCTCTAAAATTGAATTTATGCCTTTTGTTCAAAAGCGTTTGAAAGCTTCTATGGAATTGTGTATTATAAGTAGTGATGTGCCAGATGGTTAAAAACGTACATAATTATATCCGCGGATACGGATACGGATCTTAACTTTCTTACCCAATCGGTGTCGGTGCGCGTAAAATCCGTAAAAAGATCCGCCAAAAAGTAACGGATACGGATATCTTTCTTATCCCTCGGATATCCGCGGATACGGATACGGATATCCGGAACATCACTATTAAGTGCAAATGGCATGTTTTCGGATTTGGGTATGTAGGAATGTATATAATCAATCAATACTAATAATAAATCTGTAAGTGTAGGTATTGTATGTATATGTATGTTCCTCCATAACTTTTAAACGAACTAACTAATTTTCATGAAACTTGGTAGACAAAGATTTAGACGTACAGGACACAGGATAGGCTACTTTTTTCTTTTTCAACGCAGACTAAGTAGCGGGCGCCAGCTAGTAAATAATAAACAACTAGCTTATTACTAATGGATCCGCAATAGATAATAATTAGAATTAATTTACAAATAATTTATACAGGTTCTATTAATAATGATGTTACAGTAAATATTTTATTACCTCTCTCATTTTACAAAGGGTTATTTATAACCAATGTCGCTTCACTTCTATCTGTCCTTTACTTGTCCAATTATATTGAAAAACCAGTAGTTGTCAGACTGGGATCGGTGTAATTAAAAAATAAATATATTTCGCTCTCAGATTACAAGTCTCCGGACAGCCAGTTTAGACTATCTGTTTAATGGGATTATCGATATTATTATAAAATGTATACTTAAAACACTAAGCGCCTCTTTCTCAAACGTCAAGTAGGCCAAACTGTCATTTAAAGTCACCGGTAACCGGGGTAAATGGAGCTGATATACCTTTATTTGTACGGTAAAGGTCCCAAACATTAAATACAAAATAATTTTAAAAAAATCGGCTATCGAATGATGCAGTAAACTGAGTGCATAATTCAATAAAACAGAAAATTATTTTTAAAAGTAACTAATCAACACATTACTTATAGTTTGAGAAAGAGGTCCTTATACTGGTATATTTGCAGGATTACGAGTATTACTAATGAAAAAACAGTAGCGCACTTCCGCGACAGAATCACGGATTTCATTTTTTACAAAAGATAAATATACAGTTTTATCATATAAAGATGAATATTTGTGTCGAATATTCATTAATTTCGAAATCATGTCAAGCAGAACATAGAGATGATAACTTCATAATTTCGGGCTCAGGTAGAACAAAGCATACATAATATTATAACGTATTCAAGAGGATGAAACAGTACGTAATTTGAATAAATTTTAATTTGCTCAGTCACGTGCTTATTTCTCGTAAAAGATTTAGAGCTCGATCACATTACTCCGATCCGACGAAATTACCGGACCGGCCGGTATAACTGCCGGAAAGTCCAGTGGCATGTTTGTAATGTACCATAATAATGAAGCTGTTTACACTATACCGTCACTACGAAGCTCCAGCAGAACGCCCTTTGAAATTAGCATCGTTGTGTGAAAAATATTTAATAATTAAACCAAACTTCGATTATGGGGGATAATGTGAATACCTACGCTGCCGGGTTTCACCGGACTCACAGGCTAAAGCCCAATGACTTTCTAGCGCGGCAATAGATGGTCTGAATCACCACATTCAGCACATCTAATGAACACCTACGTTCATAAGCACCTGCTACGTCCGGGGTCGGCGTTTTGGTCCGGCGTAGTGAGAACCTAGCCTTATTTGAGTGTGTCTGTGTGGGAAAGATTTTGTTTATACGTATTTCAGCGGCTGTACTCGTCTACTCAGCTCCCTGTCAAAAGCTCGGTGCGAATTTATTGTGAAAACGCTCGTTGAGAAACTCAAGCGAGTGTACATTGTTAATTTTGTAGGAAAACATCGCCGCAATTCGAACTCTCGACGGTTGATTTATTCAGTTTGCGAAAACAGATTGTTAATATAGAAGCGCGAGGTTCCCGCAATTGAACAACTGTTAGTTAAATTCCAACCACATTTGTGTTTTGCGTCGACAAATGTAACGTGATTATGTTGTTGCTCTCAATACACTTGTGTTACAGTTCATTCAGCTAATTTAACTCAAAGTAATAATTTATGTAATTTTTTTATATATTAATGATGGTTTTGCTCTTAGCCAGTATCTAGCCGTGCAGCAAAGACAAGGCCGACGATGTCTATTTACTCGAACTTTAAAAATATTTGGGTTATAAAAGCTCGGAAACACACACGCCGCCAGTAGGGAGTAGTACGCATATTATAAAAGAATCCTTGGTAGTACGTATTATAAAAGAATTTTTAAAGAATTTGGTACGAAAAAGAGAGGTTTTGACAAGATGGGGATGGCAACCAGCCGTACGTCTGAATGTCCGATAGAAGAAAAGGGAAGGCGGTATGACCTCATTCAGCTCCTGAGCACATCGCGGTCTGCACATATTTCACACGCATTTAAGTACACTGCGTCCAAAGTGTTTAATTTGTGGGCACAGGTTTGTCCTCAATGTGTTTAGATGTGGTGTATAGTGTTACCCCACAAAAGGGAAGTGTTGTACTTCACACCTACTGCCCCACGCATATTCAAAATATAGTGATACTAAATCACATACAATAAAATCACATCACATAAAATCACATACGAGTAGATCACATAAAATAAAATCACATCACATAAAATCACATACGAGTAGGGCCTCTATCACCATGTGTCAAGTAGGCTAACCGCCATTTAAAGCCATTTCAAGTACGGTAAAAGTGCCAAAAATTAAAAAGAAAATAATAAAAATTTGCCTATCGAAGGATGCAGTAAACCGAGTGCATAATTTAATAAAACATAAAATTATTTCTAAAAGTAACTAATCAACACTTTACTTGTAGTTGGTGAAAGAGACCTTAGCCATTTGTAGTTAACACTACATAGCTTACGTTTTTATCTTGATGATGTAATGTGAAGTACAACTACTCTTCCATCAATTACACATTATATGAAGTCAAAAAGCTACCTTTTTATATAAAAAACAATGAAATGTGGTATACTATTCAAATACCTTAATTCTTAACTAATTCACGCGACGTTCAAATATTTTAAAGTGCTTCATAATTTGCTCTGAGTGCTTTTAGGCATCTCCAATTATAGGACCGAAATTGTAACTACTTGTTCTTTTGAAGTTAGTCTTCTGAGATATTATTTAACTGATAATATATTGCTTCATTTAATTCTCCTTTCCACATTCCTGCTTTAAAGGGATTATCGTAACACAATATAATGTGTATTCCATTATTTCATTGACCTGTCTGGGCCAGTGATAATAATACATTAATTATGTCCAGAACATTCTTGACGTCTCTCAGACCTTGGGGGATATGTATTTATTACCTCGGCTATACTTGTCGTATTGCGCGAAACATGCTCAAGGTAATCTGGCCTTTTGTTGAGTTACACGAGAAATATTAATCTAGGTATTAAAATAATAATGAATATGGAACTTTATTTCACGATACTCTTGTAGATCAGTAAGAGCAACAAGTATTCAAACCTTTACAAATTAATACTCACAACATACTCGTAATAGCTGTTAATTATTGAAGTAAACTTTTTCAATTTTTTTTATGTTAAGGTCGACAGACAGGCTGACGATCCACATAATAGTATGTGGCAACACAAGCAACACCGCAGGTGCAGCAAGTATGCTGCAGACTACGGCAGGATTAAGGATAGGGGTATTAAGAAGGGATAGGGTGTAGCCGTACTGTGCTTGTTTGTCGCTTCGCAACAACCCAGATTGGTACCACCGACTAAGTTTCACTTTCAGTAGGTAAAAGCACGAGACTATGGGGCCCTTTGCCAGAGAGAAGTAAAGAGGTCAGCCTATAAAATCAAACAACGACAACGACTCGAGAGGTAAGTTAATTACAAAATCAGTAGACAAATTAGATCAGTACAGCAAGTGGACAAATTATTATTAATATACTACACTCTCGAAATACAACTTTTCGTACTTGAACATTACAACATTACAATACTTGAACTTCTTCGTCTTCGTAAATTTCACCAACGGCGAAAAGTGTCTTTGTTCGGTAGGTTGGTCACCATCTCATGTAAATGGTATACCAAAATGTTGGAACAGAGAAACATGTCAAATAATACAATGTTGCTAATTTATTTCCATTCTATTCCCCTATCCCCCTCTCCTCAATCACACTATCTATGGTCAATCACAATTTTGGTAAAACAATGTTAGTTCATCGCTACCTCTGAGTCCTCCGAACTTCAAAGTTTAACTAAGATGAATTTAACGAGAAATGAATTCTAGCTTGATTATTGTAAATGTTAAGTTTTTATGTTCATAACAGATTCGTTATAGAACAATGAAATATTCACATATATCGGTAAAATAAAGTTTGTTCGCCGCTACCTACAAATCCTGAAACTTCAAAGCTTAAATAAGCTCAATCTGAGGTATGGGATTTAATCGCCACGCAAATTTTCTTGCAAGAACAGAAAGGCGACCGAACACTGAAATTGAATTAACCCAGTCCCTTTGACGAACTTTATGTTTGCCGGCAACTCTGTTGAACATTAACCTGAAAATTATTAACGGCTAGTGGGATGCGCGCGCTATTTTGTGGTGGCAACGTTATTGCGGTGCAAATTGAACAAGCTTAAAATTGGGTAGCATACATTTAAATGAACTTCAAAAATTATGACACATTTTGAGCGTAATGAGTCTAATTAGCCATTGGTTTAAGGTCCAAAATAACGTGTCACTGTCTGCGTAAAGTGACAAATCCGGTATTTATCTGAATGTGTTTTGAGCGCTGTGGGTTGATTACATTTATATGCATTAATTCAATTTATATGTAACTAGCGACCCGATCCTGGCTACGCCATGGAGGTACAGTTTTTATTTATACAAACCTTCCTCGCCTATCCCCCTTTTTATAAGTGAAAACCGAATCAAAATTGCGCTACCTTTTCTCAATTTTTTTAAGCGTACGTAAACTTTTTTTTTTCTATCATTTAATTATCATAATATAATCAACTATATAATCAACTTAAGAGACAATATCTGATTAATATTCTAAAAATATTTCGCGTCTAAAAGTCATAAACCAATTCCTAACCCAATAATAACTTTAATAAAAATAATTTCTAACCAAAACTTTAATAAAATGCGCTTTTAATCAAAGCTGAAAATAGCTAAAGCCGCGCTCATATGATAAGTAAGTAATTAAATAAATTATGAAGTTCTTCGTTCTCACCTAGTATGTGGAAAGTTGTTCTTTACACAACCAAGTTCTAATCTCATATATAAGTTTGTGGCGCAATCGGATTATCAAGGCATAAATCAAAAGACAAAGTTTCGTTCGTAAAATATGAAATCTCGTTCGTATATTGAAAACAATTTTGCTTGAAATTTTTGTAAGTTTTCTAGTTTCTTACTTAGTTTTATTACACTTAGGGCCTCTTTCACAAACTACATGTAAATTGTTGATTAGTTACTTTTAGAAATCATTTTCTGTTATATTGAATTATGCACTCGGTTTACTGCATCATTCGATAGCCGAATTTTTATTATTATTTTCTATTTAATGTTTGGGATGTTTACCGTACAAACAAAGGTATATCAGCTCCATTATCCCCTGTTACCGGTGACTTTAAATGACAGTTTGGCCTACTTGACGTTTGTGAAAGAGGCGCTTATTGTTCTTTATGTGCTTCTTCATTACTGAAGGTCGTCAGTCCGTAGTCAATTTCTTAATTCTTAAAGTCGAAATATGGTTTTAATATATTGTCGGTATACGTCGTATATATATTATATTTTCTGAAAATAATAAAAGAGAAAAAAAGTATTCTGATTGTAAGTAAGTAATATATTTTTCTCTTTATGCTTTGCTAGATCTCATTCCGGTAAAACAAGTTCCGTGTTTTGCTGAAGTTTTCGAAATGCTCCACAGCTATACGTTTTTCTACATTCTGTGTGCCAATGATGTGAAAAGTTTTCCGAATACATGAGTACAGATAGCAATCAAAGAGTAAAGAGCCAGCGCTCCTTTCCTATTCATACCTTTATCTGCGTTTCTTATCTTTTCCATTACTGGTCACAAGCTGAGAACACTGCCAGCTAAGCAGTCAAACTTTAGACTTGTTATTTATTGTAGCCATCAGATTACTACAACATGGAACACGCGTGCCATACAAAACACAACGAATTTTATGGAACTTTTAAAAGTGACTGTCATTTAAAACAAAACAAACATAATAATAAGTACGTAATTTAAAGAAAATGTGACTTTACGTCAACCCATTAGAGTTTAAAATGAAATAGTAGAAGTTGATCGTTGCTACTTTTTACCATAGACGCGTGAAGGCAAGAGTCCGCCATGATTATGTCAAAGACGTTCTTTTTATGTGCCGCTTTGTCATTTGTAACGCAAATTCCGTTGTAGTATTTCGATGATTGTAGCCATTTTTAAGGTTCAATGACTTTAAAAAATCTTTCAATAGTGTTTTCAACTAATTTTTGCCCGCGACTTCGTCGACACCTCAATTTTTAAGGTTTTAAAATATTTTTTCAATATTTATTGCTAATATACTTTTGACAGGTATACAACTTTTTATTTTTATTTTTAGATGACCCCTGGGGAACAGTAGTATTTGCTGGATAATTTGTACCCTAAGCAGTTTTCTATATCTCTGAGAACACGTATGCAAAACCGGCTGAAAAGTAGCATGAAAACGTAGCAAACCAACTCATTTTCGCATTATTCACATATATTATTCACTACGATGTAAAAGGAGGAATATTGCGTGGGTGCAATAAAGACAAAATAACCGCTCGTTTTACAAAAAGAAAAGAAAGCAACAAAAGCACTCTAATATAAATGTTTTCGCAACTAATAACGTAATTTGTACATATGCATAAAAATAATATTAAATAGATAGATTCGTCTTCTTCATTCGTGAAATGCCTTCGTGGCATCGACCACCAGCTTTTTCCATTCCACCCTCTCCTCAGCCTTTCTTATAGCCTTCGCAACTGTAAGGCATGTATTCTTACGTCTTGGTCTGTCCATCGGCTAGGAGACCGGCCACGAGACCTATTGCCCACGACCAGCTCCTCCAAGTTCTCGAAGCTATGTGCCCAAAGTGATTGAGCACTTTTTGATAGCAGATGGCGTATAATTTTATTCGAATCGCAAGCTGTTTGAGGATAGTTGTTTGTCCTCTTCGCCGTCCATGGAATGAGCAACATCCGTCTCTATCACCCCATTTCAAAGGTATATTCATATTATTAAAATACAAAATATTTTTGTCTCGGTCAATAAGTGAATGTGATGTTTGTTACTCGTCGTAATAACCCGAATAAATTGATTTTGACGTACGCTGATACAAGAATCCATACATTTACGAGCATTTTGCATTTAATATAGAAGAATTTGTTTGTTGTACTAACTGTACACATTCTCGCGAATACTCATAAAATACATCAATGTTTACTTTATCGTTTTAAATTATAATTTAGAGAGAAATATATGTACATAACAATTAACCGTGTTTTTCATTGTTTCCACTGTGTCTCAATATAATAAAGGTGTTATATAAAGGCTACACCTGATTATGTATAAGTTTACATGGCTTCGTAAAAACTTGTTTATTGATACGACCTTTAAAAATTTTCAAAATAGATTAAATAATCAAAATTTCGTGTTAATACGTTTAGATATAACATAATTATAATATAATAATATTCACAGTTACAAAGGTTCGCAATAAAATTTTAGAATGATGAAAAATTACAACAATGAATATTTGGAAACAGAAAGCGTAGCTTCTTCACATAATTTGATTTATCTAAATGACTAAGGAGTCAGCCGTTTACACTTCCCAAGTCGTAACAAGTAACAAGTAGTAACAATGTCCATGAATTAACAATGAACTGGGGTCGGAAATTGGGGCCATTTTGGACAACTCGTGCCGACCAGCCTATAGCTACCCGTTGTATTTGTCAAACTGAATTAGATTGTTATAAGTAATATCATAATTTGGTATCAATTATTAAAAAAAATGGAAAATTGCAGGATGGTTGAATATTTCTCGTTAATTAGAATTTAACAATAAGAATGCATTGCGCAGTCATATGTACATAGCCAACCAACCCCTTGCAAAAGAATGACATGCTATTGTGTTTCGGTAAATAAGAGATGCGAGAGTTCATTCCACTTTTTCTTCCTGGTCAAGTTTGCCTTAAAAAGATCGACAGCTAACGCACTAAGGCAACCATTAAGAGCAGGTACACATTGAGCGCTTGACGTTGCTTTAGGCGCGCGTTGGTAGCGTACATACACGGCGCTAGCGCGGCGCTCGACTAGCGTTAGCAGGGTGAGTATACTTCTGGCTCAGTTCTGAAATTGACGTCGAAGTGATTTCTTGTGTGTGGCTTCTCTACCGTCGCTATAAAAGATGACGACAGAGACAAAGAGAATTATTGGGTGCATCCAATACTAAGATATAACCACAGAATTAGTTTTTTTTTCAGATTCACAAAAAAATTCAATCATCTCCACCCAATTACGTTTTTTTAATATTTTATTTTTATAATTTGGACTTTCCACATCCCAAATAAATGGCCGCTTTTGGATTTCGTCGATAAAGAAATCGGTATCAAAATGTTCAATTTCTATTTTTGTACGCGTCGTGTGTCCACTCTACACGAAAGCGCGCGTTCAAATGTACAACCAACCAAATGGCGACCCATGTATCTCGAAGCGCCTGCCTGACGGGCGCTTGAAGAAAAAACTGAGAAAAAGCGCGCGGCTAAAAGCGCACCATATTTTCTCAAAAATGCTTCTGTCAGTCACAGTGATGAACAAATATTCATCTATATAAGGTAAGTAAATATTACCATAGAGTAAATAGTTACTTCTGGTTAAGTATTGGTTAAGTAACTATTTACTCTATGGTATTACCTAACCATTTCACTTTTTTCGATTTTAACCTAAAAATAATATTGTGGGATAGAGCATAATCGATAGTTTATTACCTGGATTAACATATACTTAGGATACTTTTTATAGGATCAACATATAGGATCTTGGAGAAAATGTTTGGGTCCCGCAGGATAGTCTAAAAGAGCGTCAGAGCTATAAAGATGTCAGGTGTTATATTATTCATAATTTTCTTGTTATATTTTACATTTTTCAACCCAAACGAAATCGTAGGCACCAGCTAGATGTAAATAAAATGTATTAGAAACGTTCTTAAAATTTATGAAGCGCGAATTTTGGAACAATATCCCAATAAGGTGTTTCCATTTAACTACAATATGGGCTTCTTCAAGCGAGCTGTAAACAAATTCCTGCAAGGTAGGCAACGTACTTGTACCGTCAGCCTGCCTGCCACCCTTAATAATATAAAAAGACGCCTACAAATTACTGATCCTATCATCTAAAATCTTTAAAATTAATGATTAAATCACAAAAAAATTCATCTCACGCAACAAATAACCTTTCCGTGTTATTAAAATCGATGGATTTACAAATTGATTGACCTTTGCTAACATTTAACAAGTAGCTGAAAGGGAGAAATTTTTCAAACAAATATCTACTAAACTTTTTTCATTAAACTCCTTCCAGCATTTGAATTTTTTTTTGCTTTAATAGCAAGTAAGGTTTCAGATGACTATATATTAGCTATGTAGATTATATTCACATAAAAATATAATTTTCAGATACCTTGCGGACGAAGTCGTGAGCACCAGCTAGTCTAACAGGAAAGCTGAAGAAAGTATTGGTTTAGTTTAACGCACTAATTACAAGTCAGATTTTAAAAATTATTTTTGCTTTTGATAGGTAGCCCAATCTTGAAGAAGGTTATAGATTAACAAGAATTACCGAGAAAAGCCTAAAACTACCTTTGGCAATTTAAATTATTCGGCGGGTGAAACCGCAGGACACAGCTAGTTATCATTATTTTGGATAAAGATTATTTTGGATAAGGTTGCTATAATATCCACTTGACTATCATTTGGAAAATATATTATTTACGTGAAAATTTATTTCACGTTAAATAATATTTTCAGTGAAATCTAAATATTCTGAGTCCCTTCAAACTGGTGTTTGAATACAACCGTTGCGTGTACCCATGCCATTAAGATAAGCCAGCCAAAACGAGATGCGTGGCTTAGGATTAATGGTGGGAAACAAAATGACATCTACAAAACCGAGACTGGAATACGTAAAAAAGGAGTGAAATTCAATGTCCATTATAATATAGGAAATTTTGGAGATGTGGCCTTGTTTTGCAATATGTTAATTAGTGCTCAATAGTGATTTAAGAGAAATATCACTTACCTACACAAATTTTAACATTTTCTTTACATCTTTATAGAGTTAATTTAGATTCACTTAATATTTTTACTATAAAATAGACATGAATTTTAAATTAAAATGTGTATATACCTGGATTTCTTAAAATATCTAATTCTAATCTAATGTTGCTATTAATGCCACAATTGCTTAATTATTAAGAAATAGTAGAATTGATATACTTTCTAGTTACACTTATGTAAATTTTTATACAATGTTACTTTACGAAAATTGTCTTGAACTCACGGATTGATTGGAGTTACAATACATTTTATTCGGAAGATATAAATAGCTATGGGATGAAGCTGTTTTTATTCGTTGGAGCAATTTCTTTATTTCCTCTCTGCGTTTCCGTAGCTAGGGTCGCCAGACAACCAAGCGAGATCTTTGTGTCTCATTTCTTCACACGTCGTATAATGTACACTTTGTGGACAGTATCGAAACAAAATTGTTGTACGCCAACGTAGTTGTGTACGCTTTCTTTCCAATTAAAATGCAAATTCAGACGAATAATTCAGAAAGGGAACTTTTTATGCCCTCATTAACAGAGGGCCTCTTTTATGGTCTTACCGTGTTGCAAATGCTGAATGTGCGTAATTAGCTTTATTTTATGGCTTGTTGAATTAATATCTCAGATAGACGGAATTTATTCCAGCGAAAATATTTAAACCTTCCTGAGCTATGGAACAAAAGAATGCGATATTATTTTGTATAAAGGCAGGAAGTGGACGGAAAGGACTTTTTAAAAAGGGCATAAAAAGTATGGTAAATAATACAAAAAAATGTATAATATTAAGGGCCTCTTTCACAAACTAAATGTAAAGTGTTGATTAGTTACTTTTAGAAATCATTTTCTGTTATATTGAATTATGCACTCGGTTTACTGCATCATTCGATAGCCGAATTTTTATTATTATTTTCTATTTAATGTTTGGGACGTTTACCGTACAAACAAAGGTATATCAGCTAAATTATTCCCGGTTGCCGGTGACTTTAAATGACAGTTTGGCCTAATTGACGTTTGTGAAATAGGCGCTAAGAATAAAGTCATACTGAGTGGAATAAAGTATGTTTTCCGCGCGTCTATAAGCGTTTATTATTAATTTAAAGTCCAAACATGAAACAACAAACCTAGTTTAAGTTATACTGATTCAAGTAATAAGGTAACGGATTTTAAAAATTAAATGAAAAACGGCTAATCTCTAGAGAGGAGCTCGATAGACGTGTTGTTGCGCGGAAGAGTTATTAGGCCGAATGTTTACTCTTCCGGACGACTGCAGAGGGCGGTTACTAGGCAGGCCGTGGCTACCGGGTCTTGACTACTCTCCACAAAGCCACAATTACTGTATCCTACCCAACTGCCACTGAGCGACAACTATCCGAGAGAATCCGCCCGCTGCGACACGTGCCGGTCTTCGTGCGCCCATACCTCGGTCGCACAAGGACCAGGGGCCCTAGCCAATGCAAACGGGAGCGTTGCGTATTTACCAAACGATAGAAATAAGCCCAGTGATTGGTCAAAATTTTATGTAGGCGTTAAAAGAACCAATCACCGGGCTTTATTTCTATCGTTTCGTAAATACGCAACGCTCCCGTTTGCATTGGTTTGCTCTTGGCTAGGGCCCCAGGGGTGCCATCACTACACAGGCAACGCCCGCTCGAGCCGAGTACGGATCCTTGGCTCCAACAGACAGTTGAAGCCTCCAAACTGATGCTCCGCCACGAGCTCTTTGTTCTTTGTTACCCAGGGACAATCCAATCAAGTGGATCGTCAGCCTGTCTGTCAAACTTAAATAAAAGTTAAAAAATAAATAACAATTACAAAGAATTCCTCTTTAATTGGTTAATAGGTTTGCAGCTTTGTGTAATTGCTTTACTTATTCCGAGTTTTGGGTCAGGTCAGTTGTGTTTAAATGAAAACGTTCCATTCTGTAGATTACGACCCCCTTTGTACACAAAAGGGTTTCAACGTTTCGATATTGCCAATATCGTTGAACAAAATTATTGAGGGCTTTTAAACGTAACCTTTAATTAGCCGGGTTGAGCTTAGTTAATGTTGGTAACTACAGTTCATTCCAATATTACTTCCCATATTGCTTCCGTGTGTGTAGTTCAATTAAAATCTGGAATAATTGATCCAGACCTTTTGACAGTTGACTGGCCTATTAATAATGGCCGTGAATAACTTAAACAGACGTCTGTATTAACCTAAATTAACCAATCTTGTGTATGGGGTTCAGACAAGTAACTGTTTTTATCAACTGAATATCTAACATCTAAATATTAAATCAAAAAACTCGGTAATTGGACTAGTATTATGTGAAGAATTAAGGCGAGGTCTGGCCTAAGTTGAAAGAAAAAAAAAAGTAAGACCAGAAAAACAAAAAAAAAATAGATCAAACAGGTTGATTATAGATTCTCAATAAATAATGACTATAGAATTTTTTAGGAGCTACGAAGGGGGTATGATGATTTTTTTATCAGGTTAAGTGATTAAATAAGTAATAATAATAAAAAACTAAGCGATTACATTTAACAGATTACGCCTTTAACACTAAAAAAATATTGAAGTGTATTTTGTAAAATCTTCCAAAAATGATTATTTTTGGCCTCAACTTGTCTCTTAAATCTTATCATATTCGTGTCCTGACGCATTTTTATATAATATCTATCTAATAGAACAGCTGTCAATTTGTTTGTCACAAATTTAAAAAACCCTAACACAATGTTAAACAATATTATTCATTAAAAAATTACTGGCTTCTATTAATTTGAGATTATAACTTAAGATAATAACTTATAGTAACTTTAATATCCTGAGTATAATATCACCTTTTTGTTTTCGCTATGACAGATTACCACCCGTCGCAAATATAAGATTTATCTTTGATATTTTTATGCTACATTACTACCAAGAGTTATTAAACTTGACTCCTACGCAAGCATTGACCTAATTTCATTAAAGTGTACCTCGCCGTATTGAATTTCATCGTAAAATAAAATATTTACCCTAGGGATCCGATAATGGCATGGCAAAACTTGATCAGATTGACGAACTCTAGAGTAAAGCCGAAGTTACTGGACTGTTATATTAATCCAACGATTATGCCTGAAGTTTAATTGAAAAAGCAAAACTTTCTAATTTGTTCCAGGCAGGAAAGACGACTGTACTAATCGGGGTTCGCAGCCATTGTTACAAACCTAATATCGTTTATCCCTTAGAAAATACAAGGTATTTATTAGTATGAATAATTTAACATGCCCACTGCGGGTGTCTATTCTCGAATCGCTTGTAAACGCAACGGATCGCAATAGCATTTTATTTGTGTTTTATTTGGCAAACCAATCAGTGGCACAAAGATGTGTTGTTTAGAAGAACTTGCAGACAAGTTGCTGTATTGTTCACGACACCTATACATTTCTCTAGGGAAATTTTTCTCACTAATAAGATATTAGAAATGTCTGCCAATGAGACAGATAAAAATTATATCATGGTCTTATGATAAAGGGCAGCAGGCAGGTTCAAAGTCCACTTCATGGTAATTGTAGAGTAATTAAATTTACAGGTGTCTAAGTATGGACATATAGAAATGAAATAGATATAGAATAGCAAGCTAAAATCTTGTCGTCAAATCGCTTGTAAACGCAGCGGATTGCAATAGTATTTTATTTGTGTTTTATTTGGCAAACCAATCAGTAGCACAAAGGTGTGTTGTTTAAAACAACTTGCAGAGAAGTTGCTGTTTTGTTCACGACACCTATACAGTTCTCTACGGAATTTTTTCTCACTAATAAAACATTAGAAATGTCTGCCAATGAGACAGATAAAAATGATATCATGGTCTTATGATAAAGGGCAGCAGGCAGGCTCAAAGTACACCTCATGGTAATTGTAGAGTAATTAAGTTTACAGGTGTCTAAGTATGGATATGTAGAAATGAAATAGATATAGAATAGCAAGCTAAAATCTTGTCGTCAAAAGCGACGACAAGCAGCTAAAGTCTGAAGGCAAGTCTTAATGGAACAAATGAAAGCTTGATACTCGGAAGCCGGAAGCTAAGACACAGTTTTGAAACAGACAGAATAGACACTCTATGGTAAGAGCATTTGAGTTGATTTCAATTTGGTATAACATAAATTAAACTGCAGTAACCTAACAATGGGGCACATATCAATTGAAATTTAGACTATTTGAACTATACTCCTCCAGTTCAACATACAACAACAGTAGTTAGAATCCTTTAGTATTAGAAGATATCCGGCCTCGATTTCTGTTTGTTATGTATCTTGTTATGTATATTTGTTATACAATACAATAGGATGTTATATATATTTATTATGTACAATAGTAGAAAGAAAGGACATTGTTCAATACCAGGCCATTATTTTTTTACTCACACTTTGGATAATTTAGTAAAAAGTATTTCTTAATTTTAATAATTTCCTGTGAATATTTCAGATTTTGTAAATCGGGATTATATTCGAAAATTAAAAAATATTATTTATATTTTCTTACTTTCTAACTTAAATATCTATGAAACCCCATCACCAAATTACACGATTTATTCCAGTAAAATCTATAATTTCTTCTCAAGTTTCAAACGTTAAAACTAAAATAAGCTGTTGGCTTGATCTCCTCATAAAAATGACTGATCTCCTCGTATTCATGGGGTATTTCGTTTGGTTAGGAAATTCAGTAGACTTAGGGCCTCTTTCACAAACTACATGTAAAGTGTTGATTAGTTACTTTTAGAAATCATTTTTCTGTTATATTGAATTATGCACTCGATTTACTGCATCATTCGATAGCCGAATTTTTATTATTATTTTCTATTTAATGTTTGGGACGTTTACCGTACAAACAAAGGTATATCAGCTCCATTATCCCCGGTTACCGGTGACTTTCAATGACAGTTTGGCCTACTTGACGTTTGTGAAACAGGCGCTTAGTGATTCGTCAAGGATTTGCACAATGGATGCAATTGAGTACTTTATTACTTAGTTAGCGGGCGTTCATAATTTATTATGGAATAAATTATGAAGGTTACCTTGGTATATTATATTGAAGTAGTAAATAACAGGATCATCTACGTTTTTAAACTATGCTTGTGACGAGTAAGAGTTTCAGTAGCGTACAAGTTGCTCGGAGCCGTTTAGTTATGCACTGCGCGAACACAAGACAAGACAACTTACTTGTGTGGAAGTGTTCAACTTGAAGTTATGCACGTGTGGCGTAAAACAATGCGGCCTATTTAATTCATTTAAAACAACGGTTACAGTTGAACGAATTCAAATTGTTTTATAAAGTTAGACCTCTATAGTTGGAGTTTAGTCGTTCGGAACGTTTCCTATGCGAAACTTGCAGCGCACAAAAAATAGAGCCCAGTTTATTTCACTCACTCTTTACAGAATTTAACTCTCTCATTTTCCCTTTAAATTTTACCGCGACTCGTACAGAGAAATCTCTTTATTGTACAAAGAGAAATGTAACAATGTACGATTGTTTTGACTCGTATGGGCGCAGCAAATAAAAGAATCCCAAGAATGTGTGTTCTCTCTCTATAAAGTAGACGCATATTCTTTCGCCAAACTTATTTGTCGTTGGAAATTCTACGCGGAAGTAAGTTCGTAACGTTTGTCACATTACCATAAACAAGACGCGTTCTGTGCAATAAGAATGGGATTTTATTGTTTCAGTGAGATAGTAGAATATCAAGAAAATGAACATTAATATTATAAGGCAATCTAAAATGAACTTATACTTAACATGTATAGTCACTTTTGTTACTTCGTTATATTTAAGTGTTCACTTATATTAATAGTTATTAATTAAAAAAAAATTTAAAATTAAAAATCTTTCGTTAATCCTACTAAACAACTTTTGTAAAATGAGTTGATAAACAGCTTTTATACTAACTAGCAACAGCAGCAAGGTTCCCTTCTCGAGAACTTATTCTGAATCCAATCTAGGATTTTGGGGAGAATTGGGGAGAAAGAAAGAATATCTTTATTAAAAGGAAATGTTGGCGCAATACACACATGTAGTCACTACAACTCCCTCGGCACTACATATTAAAGCTAACTCGTGACCATATGAATTGCAGTCACTTATTTTATCTCAAAGTAGTGCGTGTAAGTGTAGATTTCCCTCAGGCCCGTACTGGGATAAAAGTACGCTCACAAGCAAAAAAAGTTCCGCCCCGCGAGGGCTAACTTTCAAGAAAATAGATTAGGATATCGCTCTTTACCCTCTTGCATGACCGTCTATAATATTTTTCTTATTATGATTCCCATTTTACCAATATATTGTAATTATTATATGGTTTTGGTGAATAGTGAAGCTTGAAAGCTCGGCTGCCGACACTGCTAATGAGTCTTTTTTTAATTTGCCCAAACTGCGAATACAAATGAGCCTTTTGAGTCTTTTTTATTTTACTTCTGGAGCACTTGTTCTCCTGGTGATAAAAAAAATGTGAAGAAATATATCTGTGCAAGACGCATAGAATGTTCGAAGACATGTGACTGCCAATTCAATTTTTTGTAACTATCTGTAGACAAATCCCTTACAGACTCTCTTGTAAAGGAATGTCTACACAGCACATGCTGAGTAGATTTCCCATACCGCTGCTTAAAAACTAAAGGGCCACAAATCAAAATTACACTTTTGACAGTAGAGCTAATCGAAAAAAATTAAATTATTTTTTGTCTATTTTTTCTTATTAGATATATATCAAATATATGCATATTATACATCGTTGGAAGCGTATTTTTAAGTATTTTTATAATAAACTGAATACTATAAGAGATATAAGCATATAAGTTACTTTTGAATATATAAAAAATGATCTAAATATACTAAATATGGAATAAAACAACCATAAATCTTTTTGCAACATACAATATGAAGGATTGTGATAGTATTTTTGCAATAAAAACATTTTTTGATTTTTTGTTTTATGGCCCTTTAGTTTTTAAACAGCAATACAGCCAATACGATATTATAAAAATTCTGATTAAACTGGTATTGTGTGCATTTTGGGTTCGTTCTCAATAAAATATATTTTCATTCTTTCTTTCTTCTATCCTCATAAACCACGCTCATACTTAAGATCTTTGAAATATCGTTACTATTAATGTGAGAACTTAATCGTTGTTCATTTTATGTAACTTGGTAACTCATATTTACTCTTAACTGAGTCGTTAGTTCGTGAGTGTTGTTTGTCTTTATACCTCGAGGCGCGTTATTAGAATTGAGTGTTTGAAATATATATGTATGTCTCTTTGTTCTTAGATTTTAATAGAATTTTCGTTGAACGCATTTAAATATTATAATATTATATACCTACTTACCTACATAATATAATAAAATCGTTATAGAGCCGTGTCTACATTTTTTTTTAATTTTTTACACCATGTACTTTTGTTACCGAGGTTAAAAATATACTTTTTAGAATTTTGATTGTTTATCCGTGCACGTTAATCTCAGAAACGGCTTAATCGATTTGAATGAGATTTTCACTGGTGCATTGTAGCAAGATTCCCGTAACATTCAGTGTTTATTTCATTCCAATTAACAACATTGGTATTAACAAAAAAGTTAATACCAATGTTATTTAATATTAATTTTAACTAGAGAAATTTACAACTAATATCATGAAAGTACTTAACCAAGTTTCTAAAGAGCGTGCTTCTTAATAGTAGATTTTTTTAAATATATGATAAATAAATCAAAGAAACAGTTCTATTATAAACAATAATTAATGTTTTAAAACTCAATTTAAGCAAGTTCACCGCTGGTGAGATTTTAAATTTTACCAATTACTACCAATTAAGTGGAGTATCTGTATTAATAATTTTTTTTTTCTGAAAGCAGATTATCCATTAACTCTGAACAAAACCAACAAAAAAATTGCTCCACAGTGATCCTTCAAAATGACAGTTCGACAACGAGCATCCAACATTATTGAAAGCGATCCATTACATCACGCCTTTTTAATTAATTTATAACGTAAAACAATATGTCAACAATGAATTAAATCTGCTTTAAATTCTGGCCTCAAGTATTCTGCCTTCTTTTATAGGGACATTACTTTGTCTCTTTCGTCCACAATAAATATTTTCGTACACAAAACATAACTGCGATGAATACTAACGTTTAAGGGGGACTCGAAATATAATGTAAAAAAATATACGTTGTGAAATAATAGACTACTACAAAGACGATGAACAAGAAAGGAAAAAATTTACTTGCCTCCAACCGCCGCGTATCTCATTTGTCTGGGAAAAAAATCTTACAGGCTTATCTAAGCCGAAAATAAAATGGAGATGAAACGGAAGGATATCCGAGGTGAAGCCGGGCATGCCATATAAACTTTGAAATATAGTCGGATCCAAAGAGAAATCCTTTTGACAACCAACTTTTGTAAAGCTCTCATATTATAAACTGACACGTTTTTGTTTTTTATTCATATGTTTCTCGTATTTAATATTTTCCATTACTTACGTAGCTTAGAACAGAACTATTAAATGAATAAATTATTAGTCTACTATTAATTGTTCTACGATAGAATAAATTGAGGAACAAAAATCCAAGAAGTTTTCTACTGCAGAGATTGGACTCGGACTTGACTTGCTCTTAATTGAGTATTTGAGGCCAGAATTTTATTAATTTAACAGAATTAACATTAGTATTAATTTAGTGGAACAAATTTAACATATTAAATTTGTTCTACTGCCATTTTTAAAAAATAAACAAAAACATCTAATAAGTTCTCTCTGCAGTTTTTCCACTTTTTATTTGAGCCTTTGATTAAAAATATATACTTGTATTAATAAAATTAAGGGGTATCAGGCGACGATAGCCAACATACCTTTAAGTAGACCGTCATCCTGTCTGAGGACCTTAAAATAAAATAAAAAAATACATTTAAAATATTTGTTTAAAGATGACAGACATTTTTACTGTTATTATTTTACGGCCTAATTATTATCAACTATGTCGTTATTATTTCAGCTTGTACCTACTTACTGTATGTTCCACAAGTTTGAGACGACATTATAAATATGTTTGAGACGTGTAATGTTGAAAGTATGAAGAATTATTACGAAATATTATGAAAATGAATTTGACACAGCTTCGCGGTTTTTTAATATATAAACGATATTAAATGTGAAGTGAGATAGAAAATTGCAATATGTAAATGGAATCGATGGCCGTATTTTTGGCAAAATTCTATGTCTTATTTTTTAAATAATACACCCGGATTATTTGCGACTGCGATACTAATTCAATTTTATTTTGAACTAGCTGGCACCCGCGACTTCGTCCGCGTTGAAAAAGTAAAAAGTAGCCTATCCTGTGTCCCGTACGTCTAAATGTTTATCTACCAAGTTTCATGAAAATCAGTTAACTCGTTTAAGAGTTATGGAGGAACATACATACTTACATACATACATACAGAAAAAAATTGTAAAAATGGTCAATTTAGTTTCCTTATCATGTATAGAGCCTAGAAACACGATATCTCTGAAAACAAAGTAACTTACTCCATAACCAACCCTTACAGATTTATTATTAGTATTGATGATGATGATGAAAACTTATTTATGAAAGATCGTCTTCCTTATAACCAAATGAATCGTCGCAGAACAGTGGCACTAAGGAGAACATAATAATAAACAATCAAAAAGATTGTTAACTCCCCCGTCGCCTCATAAAGTTTCGTTCAAGACAAAAGCAAATAACCTAGAGGAAAGGGCCAGAGCTATTTACGACGGCATATTGCGTTATAAAAAATGATAGCGGGTTTTGTCGGGCGCTGCCTCGTTTGGTGCTTATCACCCCACTGTCTGATAACGCCAAGACCGTAAAAGGAAGCAAGTTGACGAGATATATACCTATATATAATATCTAGTTACTCACTTATCTATATTAAGGCTTATCTAATATTGACACGGAGATCCTTCATTTTTAGCTGGCGGCTGCCAACTGCTCCCATTCTTTTGTTTATGAAACTCGAGCTTTTTTTATCGTCCTTCTATTGGGCGGAGACAAAATTATGGTTATAAGTTTTACTTTATTTAAAAAACTTAATAATAAAATAATAATGTATAATGCATAATTCACTGTTACATAATTTATTTCATACTACGTTCATGAATTTTATTCAAAATCCAATAATTCTATCTAAGTAAGTTATTATAAGTATAATATGTATTTACATTTAATTTACATATTTAGGTAGGTATCTCACATTTAATAATTGCCCCATACATTACCTACAGTTAAGATGTTTGATGTACTTAAAAAATACCTTTTATATTAATTACTTACGAGAATACGTCATAACATAACCGATATATATGTACCTACCAAATGTTGTATAACCTTTGATAAAATTTTTTTATTCAAGCTAGGCTAGGTCTAGCCATAAACTTAAGAAAGTGCCCATTTGACGGCACTAAGCGCCTTAATACTGTAGGTATAAAACAAATTATATACAAAAAATCTAATATTATAAATGCCATTGTGTGAGGCTAGATTTAGGGATGTACGAATTGTTTGCTACTCTTTTTAAGCTAAATCTACTGATCAGATTTTAAGGCAAATTCAAAATAATATAATTTACACATCAGAATAACACATAAGCTTAAGTCAGTTATTTATATATGAGTTGTAAATAGTTTCGTATGTATTTACAATAACAATTTTGAAGTCCTACGCGTATTTCCCACACAAGATTCCAATTATCAAACTATTTCCAGATATTTGGCCTAATTCCCTAAGAATTCTCTATTGCCGCTAAAGTTACTATACGCTTTTGTCTTCGGCACATTGCACTGACACTTGACTATTGTGAAAATTCTAGGCATCTCAGAGAGCATCAAGTATTGTCTGAAAATTATGAACTATGGAAGTTTGAAGATAATTTATGAATACGTCTTATTCTTTACTTCAATTTGTATTCGTTAGCAACTTAGTGGAAGTTATTTCAGCGCCAACTATCTCCTTCGCAAACCTTCCGGGAGTTAGTGAAGAAAAATTAAATTTCTATTTCGCTAATAAAATGTCCACAGCTCTTTGTTGTCGTGGCTTCACTTATTATTTCGTTAAAACAAACTAATAACGGGAATGGAAATCCGTCACCGTCATTACAGAATCAAAAGTTGATTTTAACTTTCTTATTGGATTTAATAGAGTTTTGCTTTTATGTTTGAGATTATATAATACAAGGTGGTGCCTGCGACTTCGTCTGCTTTGAAAAAGAAAAATGAGTAATTTAACACTGTTATATTACCCACTCTATATAACACTGTTACTTATATGTCGCCGTAGTTCATATTTTTAGACGATCCCTTTAGAATCTAATATTTTTCCAGGATAAAAAGTATCTTTTGTTAATCTAGGTTAAAAAATAAAGCTGTGTGCCTTTCATCCAAATCCGGTTGAGTAGTTTTTTACGTGAAGTAGTAACAAACATCCATATATCGATCCATTTTCACAAACTTTCGCATTTATAATATTAGTACGATTTTTTATAAAAAATATAATTGATACAATAATAAATTAATTAACTTTTTTCAATAAATCGAACAAAAGCACGATAAATTTAGATATACTTATTTATTTTGTAGTCCATAGTAACATTATAGTAAATAAATCAAAGTGGACACCGTTCCCATGAAAATAATATTAAATTTTGGTGGTAATAGCAGTGAAAAAGCAACACAATTAAACTTTGTCTTAGGTTAGTTAACCAGCAGCAAGTTTCTAGGGCACTCGAGAGTAATTAAATAATACAACCGTGGAGTCGCAGACAAGGAATGAGAATGTTTGTTCAATCTACTCAAGCATTAGAGATATTTTAAATATTCAAAATGCAGGGATACTTGACAACATAATTACTATAAGGTATTTTGGAAAATTAACTCAGAAATATGAAATAGACATTTGTTATGTCACTACATTTGCTTTTGTTAATAAATAAATCACTAAATAGTTCATGAACAAAATTTTGTTCAAACATAAAAAATGCTATAAACATTTAACGTATATTATTATCTATCCATCCCCCATAATTATATTTCATACTAGCTGGTGCCCGCGACTTCGTCCGCGTTGAAAAAGAAATAAGTAGCCTATCCTGTGTCCTGTACGTCTAAATATTTATCTACCAAGTTTCATGAAAATCAGTTAATTCGTTTAAGAGTAAGGAGGAACATATATACATACATACATACATACATACATACATACATACATACATACATACATACATACATACATACATACATACATACATACATACATACATACATACATACATACATACATACATACATACATACATACATACATACATACATACATACATACATACATACATACATACATACATACATACATACATACATACATACATACATACATACATACATACATACATACATACATACATACATACATACATACATACATACATACATACATACATACATACATACATACATACATACATACATACATACATACATACATACATACATACATACATACATACATACATACATACATACATACATACATACATACATACATACATACATACATACATACATACATACATACATACATACATACATACATACATACATACATACATACATACATACATATATACAGAAAAAAAAAATCTAATAATAGTCAATTTAGTTTCAGTATCATGTATACTCGTAGAACCTATAAACACGATATCTCTGAAAACAAAGTAACTTACTCCATGACCAACCCTTACAGATTTATTATTAGTATTGATGATTGATTGATTTTTTGTTGTGCGTGCATTATCGATTCACACTTCCAATCTGGCAAACGCAACAGTCAGAATGATTTCCTACAAATTTTGTCATTTTTTATGTCTTATTGTTTATTTAATTGCTTTTTAATGTCTTCCAAAAAAAATTTAATGTTTATTTTTTTTTTATCTTTTCTTAAAACTTAAAGAATTACCTTCGACCGCGAAAGCAAATTTAAAGACGTAGTCACATCAAAAAGTTACACACTATATTACACTATTAGAAAAACAACTCAAAGGTACTCGTCAGTTATATTCTATTCAATTTTAAGCGGGGTTGACACGGTACGAGTGCGCTCGGATTACTACTCGGATGCTACTCGTAGCGTGTAAACGAGGGATCCGAGTTCACTCGGATGACAGCGTCCGATCAGAGTGGACTCGGACCGTGCTCTATTTGTACGAGCTGACTCGGATCAAATATTAAAAACAAAATGGCGTCAAATGAAATTTTAGATGCGTTTGGAGTGAAAAAAAAATGGAATGAGCGCAATACGCTTAGATTTGTGGAATTATATGAATCAGAAGAAGTTTTGTGGAACATACGACTGCAAAACTATAAAAATAAATTAGCATATCTGCCACTATTTCTATACCTCGCAGCAGCAGATCAGTTGTCATTTTGCAAATCTAGACCAACTCAACTAACGACAAACGCTACTCGGACACTGTTGAACTCGTATGGTGGGAACTGTAATCCGAGTCCACTTCTATACGAGCTGACTCGTACGAGCGCGTTCGTACTGTGTCAACCCCGCTTAGTCGAAAAAGATTGGCTCGCTAAGTTGTAAAGTGGAGACTTAACAATGTGCGGGCCAAAGTTAACTTTAATAAACTATGATACCGTCTCTCCTGTCACATAAACATAAACAAATAAGTAATCTTCAACAGATGTGCAGTTTCAACTGCAAAGCTTTACAGGATTTTACCGTAGCGCGTTTCAGAAAGAAGATGACGGTCTTAAGAACACTTTACGCCTTCTTCAAAGTGCACTAGCACATAAAATCGCGTTTTCACGTAGTGAATGCAATGGATACGAGAACGGCTATTACCTACTACGCTCAGTAATATAACTTTTACTGTTTTAATACATTCATCAAGGTGTGACTGAAGATAATATATTGCTTTATAGCTTATACGAGTATTATAGTAATATATTTTTTTATGTAAAGGCAGCCAGACATACAAAAAGTCTACTAAATGGTAGGTGACTAAATCATAAACTAACCCTAAATGCTATAAATATATAGTATTTTATCAAAGTAGTTTGTTGTAAAAGTAAAACCCAAATAAATCTTTTATGTGAAATATGTTGTAAAAAGTTAACTAATTATTTATAAGTACTTATATCAGTATTATTTTTTCAAATATTATAAATCAAATATTATGGTTCAAAAATATTTTACAAGAAAAAATCTACTAATAAAGAACTATTTATTACTAGATATTCTTCATAAAACTGTTTTCATATCTTGATAATGATAGAATATGCTGAGAATAATAATATCAATTCAATCATTCGTACCAATATAAAACCCCTTATCCCTTATCGAAACAAATCACTTAATCGAGTTGAGTATTATTTCATACTCGTACAGATAAAATAATTGGATTGAAAACCATTTTAAATTGGACATGTCATTACAAGATACAACCCCTATTATTACAAAATGGAATTATGAAGGAATAAATAAATGAAACGCAACGAATAAATACAGTCGTCTACGAGTAATATTATAATGAGAAAAGATTTGTATCTCTGTTTGTAACTAGTTGGCGCCCGCGACTTCGTCCGCGTTAAAAAAGAAAAAGTAGCCTATCCTGTGTCCTGTACGCCTAAATGTTTATCTACCATGTTTCATGAAAATCAGTTAATTCGTTATGAACATACATACATACATACATACAATACCTACACTTATTAGTATTAATTGATAGCCAATACGTTACTCGTAGAAAATGTAGCTTTCTATAGTTGAAAGAATTTTTTTAAATCGATTCAGTAGTTTTTGAGTTTTTGTGTAAGCTTTAATTACTGTAGGCACTATATCTAATTAAAATGTACTCTTATCTATTTGCGGCTTAGCAAAGTCGATACAGGTCGTTAGTTCGGAATATTGCAAAGAAATAAAACTATTTTGCGCCGCAACCACCGCAACTACAAAACGTATTATTTCCTTACGACCACTGTAACCCAATTGGATAAACTTGTCGATTTGTTAAGTCGTAACAAAAGTAGTTAATTTCCTCAGCACTAGTGTAGCGAGTGGTCAAAAGAATAAGTCCGTATAAGAGTAAATATCTACGCAAGTTAGTCGGGAACGGAATAAGGGGAGGAAATCAATCACAATAGCGTGCGACCCGACCAAACGAGGCCTGGTGCACACGACTGTACATATATTTAACTAGCGACCCGCTCCAGTCTCGACACGGATACACTTCTCTGCAAATTATATAAAAAAATCATTCTTGTTTTGTCGTTTTTTCCATTAGTGAAAACCGTATCAAAATGCGTTGGATGGTTTAGACATCAAACTACTACAACATGGAACACGCGTGCCATACAAAACACTACGAATTTTATGGAACATTTAAAAGTGACATATGCGTAGAGCATGAACTGTCATTTAAAACAAAACAAACATAATAATAAGTACGTAATTTAAAGAAAATGTGACTTTACGTCAACCCATTAGAGTTTAAAATGAAATAGTAGAAGTTGATCGTTACTACCTTTTACCATTGACGCGTGAAGGCAAGAGTCCGCCATGATTCTGTCAAAGGCGTTCTTTTTATGTGCCGCTTTGGCATTTGTGACGCAAATTCCATTGTAGTATTTCGATGGGTTTAGAAGAAAACAGCGAAGAAACATCATTATCCGAATGTGTACTGCAGAAATGCTGCAGAAGAAGTCAACTTACAAGGTTACTCAATGATTCATGACTCAAAATGATTTTTAGTAGGATTATACACCAATCCACAAATGTATATTTGTAACATTTATATTGTAGAAAAAAAGATAAGGGTGGACTGGCCTAATCAGACATTTTGTATGAGGCTGTATGTAACAAAATAACATTACTTACTAATACTGTTACTAAATATAGTTAATTGTTATTTTTAGAAATTTTTACATTAATTACTTTAGTTAATTGTAATTTAATTGTAAGCTATCGTCCTCTCATTTTTATTGTATGTCCTATGAGCCAATGTCTAGCTTTTAAAAAATGCCAAGAAGTTGCCAAGTTTGTAGGTACTTTAAGTACCTACATTACTAGAAATGGTATTTATAACTGTGTAGGCGGCCCCTTACCTTTGTTAAGATTTCAGACGGACTTTGATCGTAATATTTTACTGGTCGAGGGTTCTGTCGCTTTTTGTTCCGGTTCGCTTGAGGTTACCACGCCTCAAGGAATTTAATAATTCCTCAAAACCCGCAAATAATGTTTTGGGATTACGTTCTCAGTCTGCCTTCTGAGTTTGTCGTCTTATTGGCAGCGAACGTTGTTATTACTACACTAATCTTTGCTTACTTAGTCGAAACTTAGCTGAGTCACCACTAATAACGCTAAACTTAATATCTAGTGCTAACATTTAGTTTAATTAAAATATAAGATTCTGCAACGATTACATTATTATTATCATAATAAAATTTACCTAAAATAAAGCTGCTTTCTTATTATTTTTTTATGTCAGACAGTCTGACGGTCCACTTGATGGTAGGTGGCTACCGTCGCCTATAACAAGACTTCGAAACTCAGCGTGTGCCACTAGTAGCTATCATCAATACTAATAATTTATTAACTTAAATTTTTTAGTACTGCGAATACTGTTCATTTATCTTTTATAACTAAAAATAATCTTATGTGTCTCGCAAAACAGTTCAATTGAAACCAAAACTACGCTTTAATTCATAAAACACTAATTCAACTAATTTCCAGTCTCGTCTATAGAATTAATGAATTTTAATCATACCTTTACTCTGCTCTAAAAAAATGTGGAATGCAATATAAGCGTAGAAAGAACACTTTTGTAGTTTCATTTCTAGTAACTTCTTGTTAATATTTCAACGTAATTCCCAAAGCAACAAATGCTTCGTGAAATGCAAAGGAAATACACTTTGTAAACATCGGTGTCTTCGTATACGTAAAGTATTCTCTCTGTGTGAAAAAGTCTTTTTTTTTCCTTACTTTGAAAATTAAATGAAGAAAAGTATACCTTACCGAACCATATAAAATCATAATAATAATATTAGAGGAAATTTACCACATACCATTTTACAAAATCAAAACTTCTTAATAACAGGTTTTAATCTAAAGATACTGACTAACATGTAACATTTAAACAAAAACTATTCAGTTTTAATAGTGATTGAGCAGCTAACGACATATAAATATTGTATAATGTAAGTTGCGGTATATGTAGGTATAAACGAAATTAAAATAGTACATATAAAAATGAACTCTATTAACCGCTTCTTAAAATAGAATTTACCAATAATTTTCAATACAAAGCCGCCTAGCTTATTTCCTCTCGAAGTAAATGCTCAATTTCATAGGTCAAAAATCACTTTCATAAAGGAAAGAAAGTTCTTTGAAAGGCTAACGCACCGTTCGGCGGGCGTATGAAGGGCTTTATGGGTTTTCGTTATTTGTCGCCTCTAGGTTCTCTTATGATTTCAAATTTTAATAATTTCAAGTACGACTTTTAGTTTTATCTATATTTCTTTTATTCTCATTAAAGCTAATAGCTAATAGCTATAACTGGCTAGTGCCCGCGACTTTGTCCGCGTTGAAAAATTTTAAAATATATATAAATAGGGTGAAGCGACGACATCTATCGGATTTGTTGCAATTCGCAAACCCTCGGGAAAATAACATTTTTCCAGGACAAAATTTTAAAGAAAACCTTCCTCAGCAAACACTGTTTATAGATGAAAATCGCATGCAAATCCGTTTATTAGTTTTTGAAATCGTCGCTATCATACAAACAAACATCCAGATAGACAGATAGACAGAGGCGTCGGGGGATTTTTTTATACAATAATGTAAGGATACATACTTTAATTGAGTAATGAAACATTAAACAGATTAAATAAATTTGAAATTTTACATGGACGAATACATTTATTACAGAAATACGAGTAAGGGCCTCTTTCACAAACCACTGTTGATTAGTTACTTTTAGAAATCATTTTCTGTTATATTGAATTATGCACTCGGTTTACTGCATCATACGATAGCCGAATTTTTATTATTATTTTCTATTTAATGTTTGGGACGTTTACCGTACAAACAAAGGTATATCAGCTCCATTATCCCCGGTTACCGGTGACTTTAAATGACAGTTTGGCCTACTTGACGTTTGTGAAAGAGACGCTAAGTAAAGTAAAGATTAATCTTTAACTACTTTACACATTGAGCAGTTTACTTTAATTTTTGGTTAGTTCTAAGTTCTAAGCAAATAGAGACCAAGTTAGTCCTACCACACTTTGACTTACACAAACTTATTCGCCAATGTACACACATTGTGTTTCTGTGGTCCAGAAATGTTTTGAACTTCATAACTTACAGAATGTTCAATTGTACCATAGAATAATTTATCGCTTGTTTGGAGTAGTGAGATTTTTTTGGATGTATTGACATGTCATTTAATCTATTATCGTATTATAAATTTTAAATCTTCGAAACTTTTTTTAAAATTAAGGTCGAAAGACAGCCTGACGGCCCACTTGATGGTAGGTGGCTACCATCGCCTATAATACAAGCAACGACATACATGCTTTTATTCTTACCAGCAAGTAATTCAATACATAAATACTTACTAGGAAACAATAGGAGAAGGGCATACTTCTTATTACGTCAATGTGTTATTGAGACAAAATTTTGTTGTGAACTTATTAATTAGATGTTGTTAAAAGCTTTCCTTAAATAATTCGCATACAACTTTTGACATCCTCCTAGTCACGTGACCACCGTGGAACATCTTGTTGATATCATCCAATGTTCATACATAACTAGCTGGCGCCCGCGACTTCGTCCGCGTTGAAAAAGAAAAAAGTAGCCTATCCTGTGTCCTGTACGTCTCAATGTTTATCTACCAAGTTTCATGAAAATCAGTCAATTCCTTTAAGAGTATATTAAGAGTCCATACATACATACAGAAAAAAATTCAAAAAATGGTCAATTTAGTTTCAGTATCATGTATAGAGCCTATAAATACGATATCTCTGAAAACAAAGTAACTTACTCCATGATCAACCCTTACAGATTTATTATTAGTATTGATGATAATATTATAGTCATTTTTTTAATTACTGCTCGCAGCTAGAATCGCGCTTGGCAATTAATTCGTAACTTAGTCACGTTTAAGCTTAGCCAATTTACAAAACTGAACCTAGATTGTTGATACATAATGCACTGTGGTTTCAGCTTCGCGGATTCCTGTCAGGCTCAGAGCCGTGTTCATTTGTCAACGGTAGGTTATCGCTGTATATTGTAACAGTTTGGATACACTTTACAAAATTTAACGCTGCACCATGTGCGGTATAAACAAAGCAATAATAATTTATGTCCTTACTAATATTATAAATGTGATGGGTGTTTGTTTGTTACGCTTTCACGCAAAAACTACTGAACCAATCACCATGAAATTTTGCATACACGTTGTCTGGGACACCAGAAAGGACATAGGGTACCTTTCATCGTTCAACGCAGACGAAGTCGCGGGCACCAGCTAGTATAAGTATAAAAGTCGTGTTAGTTAACCATTTGGATGGTTGGACCGATTTTTATGACCTTTGATTTGTTGAATTTGTCTTTGCCAAAGAAAATTTGTGAACGTATGAAACGGGTTCTTATTTGGAGGTTGTACGAAGTTCGCCGGGTCATCTAGTAGGTAATATTTAGAAAAAAAATTGTAATTTCATACAAAATGTTTCACTGAAACACAAAAAAGTTCACATGATAATATGGAATATATTATAATGTTCGCCTGGAACTGTGTATTTGAAATTACGAATTCCGTTTCACTGAGTTTTCTCGTTTGAGCTTTAATGTGCCTTATGTCAATTAAAAATGTTCAAGCAAAAAAAACACGCGATAAAATCCCTTAATAAATATATCAAAGCGCAATCCTTTTGAAGGTTTTCAATTCAAAACCGTTTCCATCCTACATTTATCTTTTTCTTTTTGTAACGTTTGACGTAACCCATTCTATTATTTTTTCCAAAATTGATAAAAGTCCGTAAATATTTTTTTTACCTTTATTCTTGCTTTGCTTAACTCCTCAGTCAAACATCATATATCGAGGGTATTCTAGCAGAAACGGATAAGTACACAAAATGTCAAAATGAGAAAGAGCATTTAAAAGTTTGACTGCTTATAGTAAAACGGTGAAATATTAAACCATAATAAAAGCTAATTTAGTTACCTATACTGTTTTGCTATATAAAAAAGCAGAAAAAAATAAGTATGCCCATGTATCTAATTTTCGTTAAATTTTGCACTTATTCGATTCTGCCAGAATACCCTCGATATGTCAATTTTAATAACCTTACAACTATTGAACTACTTTATAATCTCTTTCTTAAATGTTAAACATTAAATCGCCCGAACGAGCATTTATAAAATGCTGACTACATTAGGACTGCATTAGGTAGACTGTAGGTATTTAAAATAACATAATTTGAAGGCCAATTTTCGTTTATTCATTTATTCATTTATTTAAACTTTCATATTAAACGATGTAATAAGCGACAAAATAGTTCAGCCAAATCAAAATAGTAACAATTCAATATTTTAATTAGCCAGCCATCATGAGCAAATACAGAAACTTGAGTTTTTGTAATATTATTTCTAAAGATATAACAAAAAAAGGCCTTGAGACTTAATAGTCTAAATTTAACTAGAAACTAATAATATATAATGTTCCTACGAGTACTAACATTTGTTCCTTTTCCCGAACTATGAAATATAAAGTTTTACATTATTCTCTCTAAACAAACTGTAGATAATTGGTTTTTAGTTAGTTAGTTTTAAGTTCTATTAGTTTAATCGTAATTGGTCTATATTTGTTTAACAATAAATTCGATAGTTTTCTTTAATGTTGAGGTTAACAGACAGGCTGACGGTCCACTTGATGGTAGGTGGCTACCGTCCATAGATGCTACAGGTAAGGATAAGGGATAGGGTAATGGGCTCTGGCATCCCTTAGGCCTATCGCCCACTAGGCAGCCTGGCTGCGCAGCCAGGCTGCGGCAGCCGAAATATTTGCGCAGCCAGTTATAGCACCCAAATCGATGGCCAGTTGTCATCCAAACGTCAAGCGATATGAAAAAGTTTTGGAACATACGTCTGGTTGCTACGACAAGTAAGCGGAGACTGACTACTCGCTCTGGCTGCGCACAGCCAACTGGCTGCCGTGCAATTAGGAGCGTTCTATTGGCTGCCGCAGCCGGGGGTTTGTAGCTGCTAGGTGCGCGGGCTCCCATACACCGTCATATGTTCAATTGGCAGCTGCAGCCTGGCTGCGGCAGCCGAAATATTTGCGCAGCCAGTTATAGCACCCAAATCGACGGACAGTTGTCACCCAAACGTCAAGCGATACCTATGAAAAATTAGAGACATACGTCTGGTTGCTACGATAAGTGAGCGGAGACTGACGGCAGCCACATACATTCGCCTAGTCGCTAAACTACTCGCTCTGGCTGCGCGCAGCCAACGGGCTGCCGTGCAATCAGGTGCGTTCTATTGGCTGCCGCAGCCGGGGGTTTGTGGCTGCTAGGTGCGCGGGCTACCATACACCGTCATATTTAGGTTCAATTGGCTGCCGCAGCCTGGCTGCATAGTGGGCGATAGGCCTCATTTAGTTTTTGATTATGAGGATAAGTTATTGTCAATAACGCTTGAAGGATGAAAGTAAATTTTCTAAACTAAAACTAGGCATTACAGGAAACTACTTATTCAAAGTATCCATTACTTCAGTGAATCTTCAGTAATACCTTGTAGTTCCAAGCACAATGAAATATCAAGGCGTGTTTTTTTTTAAATGTTTAACACACGAGTTCGGCGAGATGTTGTTTTTTAAAAATAATCTCGGCTAATGGCTGCGCTAATAACGAAGTTTATATTAAATTAATAACGTCGGCACTCTCATTTTCAAAGCGACGCCGCCGTACGGGAGAGCGGCTATAATAATCTGGATATAATAATTTGGCCGAAACTTGCGAACTTGCTACGCCAAATAAGTTTCTTCGCCAATTTTCGGACACTGTTTAAGTTTAACTTTATTTATGAGGCAATTAACAGCACTCAACATATTAAAATAAAGTTTCATCCAACCCTTAAAACGAGATTTATAAGGTATCGGAGATTTATAAGGCATCGTTTTTAATGCGTAATTAAAGGCCAAATTCTTGGGATCCAATTTAACAAAGTTCTTAATGTAACGGTTAAGTAAAAAAGAGTTCTGAATACAATTTCAGCTCATTAATATGGTCATGGTATTATTTTTTTGTGTTAAAGTCGGCAGACAGACTGACATTTCACTTGATGGTAGGTGGCTACCGTCGCCTGTAACACATGCAACACCACAGTTTCAGCAAGTGCGCTGCCGACTATAGAAAGATTATTATAAGGATAAGGAAGGGATGCAGTAATTGACTCACCAAAACACAACAGCACATATGATGTTATTTCACGATGGTGGGAGTTGATACTGCCGTTACTATAATACTAATTTTTTTATGTTAAGGTCGACAGACAGGCTGACGGTCCACTTGATTGTAGGTGGCTACCGTCGCCTATAACACAAGTAACGCCATAAGTGCTACAAGTGCGCTGCCGACCATAGAAGGATTAAGGCTAAGGTATAATAAGGGAGGGATGGGGGGTAATGGGCTCTGGCATCCCTTACTCACCGAATCACAACAGCACAGTCATATGCTGTTATTTTACGGTGTTATTCTGTAAGGGGGTGGTTACTGCCGCCAGACGGGCTGCCCAAATGACTGCGAAACGCAGTGTGCCCTACCACTACTTTTTAAATCCAGACCAGAGTCAATTTTGAAAATTACATTAAAATTTCCAAAGTTGACCCTGCCGGGAATCGAACCCGGGGCCCCTGAGACGTTAGGCAAGCACCCTTGCCACTCGTCCAGCGGGCTCGTCAAATAATCATTAATCTTAATTTCTACTAATCATTAATCTATATATATCGTACTATTTCATTAATCTTTCATTTTCCTATGAACTTGTTTTGCTTAAATATTATATTTTATCACAAATTGTGAATTTAATTCCGCTTTTAGAGAGTCCAGACTGGGCGGTGTGTTGGAGTCCTACCCCCTGCATATGTAACACGATATTTTTATGCCGCACTTATTCGTACACAGAGAGAGCAGAATTCAGGCTGTTAACAATTAAAATGTAAAACCAATTTTATTTATATATTATTCTCTTTCACGGATTATTTTCATGTACAATAAAGTATTCAAAATACACATCCAAAGCTAAGTAACTACAAAAGCCGTGTCCAATGATAATGAATTTACATCATTGACATGAGATGAGATGTATGAGATGGCATTGAACAAGTTTAAAGCAGGCGTTCATAGGTTTATGTTTAGGTATAGTTGGAGATGTATTACATATATTACATCTCTAGTTTACAATGAACTAGCAACCCGACCTTAGTTTTGCAAGGTATGAATAAACATTATTGAAATCTAAGAATGCAAGCTGTACGGCAGTAGGTAATAGTCTACAGTGCGGCCTCTTTGTTAAGTTTGTGTTAATATTTTTATATATTTAAGATTTTATTGTTATGCTAAATGGTAATTGAGGTCTAGGAAATGTACTGTGGTCTCTGCATTGTCAAAACTTTGTTCACTTCCAACCAGATGAGCCTTACTAAAGGACACTTAGGGGATTTCGTAGTTAGGATTCCTAATAGAAATTGTATGTAATGTTATAACTACGTACAGTCAGGGAGTACTTAAACCCGATTCCCAAGAGTAAAATAAACGTTAACAAAAATAAAGCAAAATATAAAATTATCAATCCGTCCAAGTTTATTTTCAATATTTGAAGCTAAATTGAAATTGCCTTTCCAATGTATAAACTCTAAAAGCGAAATGTGGAAATCAGTAATCAAATTGTAAATAAATAACGGATTTTTGAGGGATCTATTTTCCACTCTGTTGTTTTTCATTGGGAACTCCGCCCATTGCATTTACATGCACCAGCCGCGCCTCCGTGACGTCACCTCATGCATATGTATGGCCTTATCCAAACTGAAACTTTGCTTTTCATTGTTTAAAAATATTTAAAGCAAAACTTTTGAGATTCTCTTTGTGAATTTATTATTTCAATACCTTTACACTTTATTCTTTAGTTTATTTCTAAGTTATTGTGTTCTAAATGAATATTAAAAACGTTCTGATTAATCGTGAATTGATTCTTTACAACAATTTATCAAAATCTTTTAAATGAGATAGTAAAAAAAATAAGACCTGTGGAAAGTGTGGCCCGAATGCTTTTTCGGGCTGTAATAATAGAATTTATTTTTATAATTGTGACCATCTTACGTATATCACAGTTCAAATTTGAAAATCTATAGCATACAATTAGCACACTAAGTTTAGTGATTACTTAAAACTTATGTAAGTCCCATGGTGAAGTCTAAAATTATTTAAATTACCTATTACTAAATTATTTTAACAGAATATGCCTCTGAAAATGATAACTCCTATTGTTGAAAATAATTTATCCTCTTTACTTGACATTTATTTGACTAACTTAACCGGTCGTAGATATAGCAATAGCTATAGTAATATAGCAATGAAGAATAGTTGAGTTTTGAATTTCGTAGTTTATTATTAATAACACAAGTCGAAATTTTTGAGTTCCTAGAAATCCGTTTAGACACGCTCTGAATCCCCACTCAATTGTATGGTAAACTAAAAATTGGTTTTGAATCCACAGTCGGTCTCGCACGACAGCCACGCTTTGTATAACGATGAATTGAACGTTTTCACATTGTTACTTACATTTGTACTGTTTTACTTATATTGACAATTATTGTAAAAATATTTTGAATATAAATGTGTGGATGTGATCCATAGCAGTTTATCTAATTATAAAATTAAAATAAGTAATACAGGTTTTTAACAGCGCCTTCAATTTTAATATATTTGTGTATTTTTCTAAATTTTGTAACTGTAATTATTTTGAATATTTTTATATAGGTAAAAACGTAGGTAAAAATTATTTTATATAATAAAGGATATATTTATATAATAAAGACATATCATAAAGTATATTGATTAATTAACGGATTTTTTGTTAGTTTCTATTCCAAAGAAACAAGATTTTTTTATACTCGCTAGTATGAAATTTCTATATAATCTATTATATCTTAAAAAGTCATTATTATCTATCCAGATTGTGAAATAAAGTCGCTGCCCGTCTCTGTCTGTTTCCCCGTTAACCACCCAACAGATTTTGATACAGTTTTCACCAAAGAAAAGAGCGATAAACAAATTTGGTTTCTCGTGCGGGTGAGGGACACCCGCGCGGAGCCGAGGGCAAGTCGCTAGTAAAATTTGAATATCATTTCCTTATCGCATTGTTCATACAAATTGGTACATAGATTACAGTTGTAAGATTTTCTGATGAGAAATAAAATAAATAAACTAAAACATTCTATTCTACAAGTTTGTAATGAATCTGTTATGCATGCAGGTGACGACCTTTGGCAGATATAAGTTAGTAAATGGACTAATACGTTTCCGCTTGTTAATAATTTAGCAGTCTGTCCGAGTAGTTGGATCAACACAAAGTTCGTCAAAGGGATTCGGTTAATTTGATTTCAGTGTTTGACGACCGCAACAAGAGGACTGTGTCTATCACAGTACACAAGGCAAATACTGTTTCAGTTCTAACTCTATACTGTTAGTCTGTTGGCCCTACGGATGTCACCTTGACTTAATCTATTAGGATTCTGCTTGAGGGCTTACTTTATGTTTTCAGGGTCGAGAAATCCGAAAATCGTGATCGTCCCCTCGAAATCCGCATCAAAGTGGTCCAAATTTGGGAATTTGCACCAAAAATTGGTTTTTCGCGAATATCTCGAAAACTATTGCGAATTTCAAAATGCGGTTCAAAATACGTTGACCTTAAAAACAAAAGTAGTTGTCACGGAAAAATTTTATTACTGTGAACAGTAAGTTTTTTTTTAGCAGTATTTTACTAATTCTTTTTCTCAGAATTTTTTTTTTTTTTTTTTATAAATCTGCCCGATTCAAACTTTTTTCCATATAGTCTATTATGCACTGCATTTTTATCTAACTTGTGATTTTACTTTAAAATCAAAATCAAATCAAAAATCAAAATCAAACGCTTTTTTGCGAAGTCCTCGCCTTAATATTTTTCTAAATATAGAAGTTATTATGATACGAAAGAAATGTACCAAATGTTGTCTAAGCTTTGATCATTCTTATAATATTTTTTCCAGCTTTTTTGGTCTAGCCACAAACAAGGAGTAGACTTAAGAATGTATCTATTTGAGGACACTAAGCGCCTTAATAAATTTAGAATGTACTTATAAGCGTTATTTTTTTTTTATTCTTACAAAAAGTAAATACAACGATGTTCAATCCACAGCTGCAGCTTATATAGTTATTTGACGTTCGAGAGGCTCAAGTTCCATGAATAAACCATCAGTAGAATGTGGAACTCGTGTCAAGTGCAAACGCATTTCGCCAATTGAAACCGTATTATTGCTAGTACTGAACTAGCAAGTAGCAAGGGTCGTTTCATTCGTGTTTGCTTCGATTCAATATAAAGTACATTGACTATTGACGTGAGTGAGTCATTTATGCGAAGTAATTATGATAACTACTTCGTCTTTTTTGTGTCTCAAGATAAACCTAGTAAGATATAGAAGTGGCAGGGTGCACTGCGTTACGCAGTCGTTTAAGCAGTCCATTTGGCAGCAGTAACCACCCCTTTAAAAGAGCCCACCGTGAAAAAACAGCATATGTGCTGTTGTATTTCGGTATGTGAGTAAAGGGTGCCTTATCCTTAATTCTACTTTAGTTGGCAGCGCACTTGCAGCACCTGTGGTGTTACTTGTGTTAGCCACCTACCTGTCTGCCGAACTTAATAACATAAAATAAAGAATATTCACATATTTTCACGTAGTTTATTAACGACCTCTAGTAAGGTTTCTTCCCGTGCACAAAATTCAATAATTGAGTTCGAAATTTTCGACACAAAGAACCAATATTCTGAATGAATAAATGATTTTAATAAATTGTGATTTATATGAGGGTATCTTTCACGCTTCTTCATTTAGATGTCTGAGCAAAAAATTTAATATTTTCTGATAGCAATTCATCAATGCTTCCTAAAATCAAATATAAGTAAGTAGTGGTAGGGCATACTGCGTTTCATTTTGACAGCATGTCTGGCAGTAACCACCCCTTTACGTTAGATTAGCGTGAAATAATTGTGTTTTGGTGAGATTAAGGGATGACAGAGCCCATTTCCTTATTCATTCCCAATCCCCTCATCCTTAACTGTACTGTAGTCGGCAACGCAATCGCAGCACCTATAGCGTTGCTTGTGTTATAGGCGACGGTAGAAACCTACCATCAAGTTGGACATTAACTGTCCGACTTGTCTACCGACATTAACAATAAAATTTATCGAACTAATACCGAATGAAGTTCAACATTTCTCTGAAGCGTTGTTGCGGAAAATCCAATAATTAAATTGTTTATATAAGAAGCATCTCTTCGTACTCTCGCTTTAGTTACATTAAATAGATTTAGTCGACAAGGAACGAGTTAAAAACTATTCATTAGTTTTAAAGATTTAATTAACGAACGCCTTTGTGTTTCAGCCACTAATTTGCAAACGATTTGAAATTAGTTTTTAACACGGAACATTTTACTCGGATGGGAAATCAATTTACAGTAAATTGAATTGTCTGATCGTGGAAAATAAATGTTATAGCATGAACAAATTATGAACATATTATAACATAATATTGAACATAACTTTTGCTGTATGGATCAGTTTTTGTGGTTTTTTTTTATAACCGATGCCTGGTTTGTGTGGTCAGGCAATGGTGAATACTAACATAGTTATAAGTTAATTGTTACTAACAAATATGCATTTTTGTAATCCAAAATAAAAATTATTATTATTATAAACCATCGAAGTTAACAGTCGGCTTAAGAAAACCTTCGTCAGAATTTAAATTCATTCCTTTATCAAGTCGAGGACTCTTAGTAGTTTTTGAAACTAAAGCACTAACTGACAGATGTTTTTTGGCATACCCAAAATTACCCATGACAAATGTCGACTTTATAAGCCGTTTATTTCACCGACTGTACCTACATTTTTTTTTAAAATATATCTTTGCTAAGGAAAAATAAAGGGCTGATTATCCTTAGAGTAATATTGACTAATGTAGACTTATATGAATCACATACCAATCCGACATCGAACAAAACTATTGGAAAAAAAAGAATTGAGGAAAAGTTAGCGGCGGTGTGGCCCTTTGTGATTATTTGCTTTGATAGCAACTTCCTAATACCAGAATAACTTTTTCGTACCTCCAACACACCTTTAACTATAGTGAAGTTAGTTTTGAGCTTCAACTTATTATTATATCATGTATTTGCCCAAGATATTAACGTGTTAACATAAGCAGGAATTGTCAGGATTACTTATTCAGTTTTAATTTGGTTTTAATGTGTAATCGCAACATATTTTTGTGGTGTTTTATTAGACAAAGGAAGTGTGACCGTCATTGTATTAATTTTTTTTTTCAACAATTCGTTCGCCTTAGGTTGTATTGTAGATTTTGATAGTTCAGTGTTTAGTGTGCAGAACAATAAAAAGTAAAAAAAAAAAAACTCTGGTGTGAGAGTTATTCAGCACCTTTTTTTGCGCAGTATAATTTACTTTTTTTTTCTCAATTAATAGTTTTTTTTGTATAAATCTCCGCGTTTCAAACTTTTTTAAATATATTCTTTAATTTTACTCTAAAAAGTCAAATTAGTTGACGAAAAAACGCTCTGGTAAGTCCTCGCTTTAAGAGTACTACGTTTTTTACTGGTTTACGAGTTGTTATTTTTAATAATTATGTACCTACCTATAATATAATATTAAATGATGTAAACTACGCGATCTCTTCACAGCATAAATGTAAAGCTCTTTGATGTTTAAATTTGAATGATTGAATTAAACAGAAGGTTTGTAAACGCTGTAACAACGGTACCTACCCAAACCCTTGTTTGCGGCCAAACCAGCTTGAAACAAACATCATTCAAGACTTTGCCTTATCTTGGCTAAATGACATGTATTTTATGGCGCTCAGTTAAAGGTAATTTGCACGGTTTCCTTTTCAGATAAACGAGTTTTACGACGATGCAAAAATATCTGTAATATACTTACATATCTTACCATAACGTGGTAAATGTGTTTTTCATGAGTTGAACCGATGTTTTTTTCAAGTATCAACGTTAGGTAGGTACTTTGGTAGAGTAAGCGTCACATTTTAATTTAGTAAATAGCAAATTACAATATTTTTTTGATAAATTTATAAATCAGTAAAATAAGTACTGTAAAATTATAAAACAGTTGGTCGTTACAAATTTAAAATTTTCAAGTGTTAACTTAAATTTTTAGTATTAAGAGTCTTTATTTCCTTTGGTAATAATCTTAGCGCCAAACAGCCTCAAAATTAGTATTGGTATATTTAGCGCCTGTTTCACAAATGTCAAGTAGGCCAAACTGTCATTTAAAGTCACCGGTAACCGGAGATAATGGAGCTGATATACCTTTGTTTGTACGGTAAACGTCCCAAACATTAAATAGAAAATAATAAAAAAAAATCGGCTATCGAATGATGCAGTAAACCGAGTGCATAATTCAATATAACAGAAAATGTTTTCTAAAAGTAACTAATCAACACTTTACATGTAGTTTGTGAAAGAGGCCCTTAAACTGATAAGTATAACTTGTGACTTTCGGCTAGCCTGTTGGTTTAGTGGTTTGTGTGGAATTAACTTTTCAAAGTTGGCTCTGGTCCGGATTTGGAAAATAGTGGCTGGGCACGGTGTATTTCGCTATAATCACGTCGTTAAAAAAGACAACCGTGAAATAATAAAACATGTAGGTACTGAGGGCCTAGTGCGAGTTTTTACTTTATCAAACTCGTCGAACGCGTAAATGTCAATTTGTATGGGAATGCAGCAGCGCCACCTGGTGGCTAACGTGTAGCGCTGCTGCGCATAAATTGACATTTACGCGTTCGACGAGTTTGATAGAGTAAAACTCGCACTAGGCCCTCTGTTGCCGAGTGAGTAAGGGATCCCAGAGCCCATTTCTCCATCTCTTCTTAATCTCTTGTATCCTGCTGTATATGGATCAAGGGCGAAACCAGGTCTGTTCAGACAAAAGCACTGAAAAGTTCTTTAGACGCCAGCATTGCCCATTAAGGCTTTCATTACAGTATAAATAAATGAAATTGTTTTGAAATAAATAATTGGCCTTTTTTCGTTTGTGCGAAATTCAATTAACGAATCAGTTGTTTCAGTCATTTGCAAAGGCATTTGACGGTCTACTTCGTTGTTCTAACGAGTTACACCAAAATGTGAAATTGGTCTCAAATCAATTTTATTCTGTACAAAAAAGTTCCTATTCTTTGACATTATTTTAATTTATATATTACTAGCCGGCGCCCGCGACTTCGTCCGCGTTGAAAAAGAAAAAAGTAGCCTATCCTGTGTCCTGTACGTCTAAATGTTTATCCACTAAGTTTCTTGAAAATCAGTTAATTCGTTTAAGGGTTATGCAGGAACATACATACATACAATACCTACACTTACAGATTTATTATTAGTATTGATGATCATTGATGACTATAAATATTTTTATTTTTTTTATTTTTTCATATTTTAAAATATGTACCAAATGTTGTGCAAGTTTGATAATTCACATATTTTTTTTAAAGGCGAGGCGGCGGCGTCGAGGCAGAGGCTCGTCGACTCCGTGTCAACGTGACGCCGCCGCGCCGCCGCGCTTCCGCCTCGACTCTTGCGTGAGCGGAAGCCCATTGAATACATAGACACGCACGCGTCTTGGTTGCCCCTACGCGACGCCGCCTCGACTTTTATCTTACACGACGCCAATGACTCTTCTCCAATGAGCGTTGTCCCTTAGGCGATGGTAACCACCTACCGTCAAGACAATGTGCTCTGACGTGTCGTTTAAAAAAAGTTATTCTCTAATACGATTTTCCTTTAAATTTATTAAAATGAAATTAAAATTCTTCGTTCGTTAGTTTGTTATTTTAAAATGCACGCAGCGCAGGATCTCGGTTAATATTTAATAATATTTTTATTGTTGCGGTTTCAAACTTCATGGGTACTTATGAGTAACTGCTCGGTTTATGTTACCAATATTCCCTCTTTATGGACTCGTAACAGATAATAAACGGCCGTTAAGTTATAAAACTGTACATTGAGAATTAGCTGCCGGTTGAATAAATTTTATGTGTTGTTGAAGATTTATCGACGAGGACCTTGAGTTTTATGTACCCAAACTGTGTCAATGTAGCTTTATCAATTTTTAGTTTGTTTTTAGTATATTAAAAACATGTTATATTGTATTAAAAAGATTTAATTTATATCTATTTATATTATACATATTATTATATTCATATATACAGTGGGTGGCCATATTATAGGGACAGTGCCACTAAGATTTTTTAATTTACTTGTCTAATTGGATTTCTTTAACAAATGATTGGTTGTAGGTCTCTTATGTATTTTTTATTTGTATCTGTATTTTAATGAGATCATAAAAACTACAAAAAAATATATTCTTCGTATGACTAATATTAATATTGATAAAAAATAATAAAACAAGTTTCAATATTTAGTGATGCCTCCCTTTGCTGAAATAAGAGCTTCTATTGGGGGGCATGCTCTCAATACATGTTTTTGCACACACGCGGACGAAGTCGCGGGCACCAGCTAGTGTTATGATAGCAACATATTATTATGATAGTTTAAATTCTTAAGTATCCATATCCAGTTATTTAGTTAGATTTACCTACGAGCAGATGTCTTTCTTTCCAAAATAAACCATCTTAGGGAATTTTCATTATGATACAAAAAATGTACAAAATGTCTTTGTAAGTAACAAAGACTAGTACGTAATATGTCGTTTTACACTTGATTAAATTCATACCGAGCAATGTGAAACGAAGTTGCATATACATATTTAAATAGATTTTACGGGTGATGATTCAACTACAAAAAACATACATTATTCAAACACTCTTTGGCAGGCTGCCTGATACGTTGTTATTTCAGCCCCGATTTCAATTTGAGGATTGGATGCGCACCCGAATATTTTTCAATACTCACTCACCAGGTATTTTTCTGTGCTATACACACATATAAAAAATAAATAATTTTGTTTTATTTGTAGTATACAATGTGGAAAAATAAGTCGGGCCTTGGAGGGAAACTACATTAAATCCTTAAGTTGGCTCATTCTACATAAAGGAGACATTCCTTTATTTTTAAAAAGAAACAAAACTGCATTCAAAGATTTTCTAAAAATTTCTAAAATTTTATATAGTCGTTGGCAATAAATTATATTCTTGAAATTTGAATCAATCATTTTACGTTATTCCTTTTTTTTAAGATATGTACTATGTTACTTAAGAAGAATTACTATTTTTTGTCCATTCTTTCCATTGGCATCATAAAAATACGAGATTTTTTTCACATTTAAGTCGGTTCGATTCACAGACAAGCAAGTAATTTTTAGAAAATCTTTGAATGCAGTATTACTAATTTTAAAAAATTAAGGAATGTCTCCTTTATGTAAAATGAGCCAACTTAAGGATTTAAGGTAGTTTCCCTCCAGGGCCCGACTTATCTTTCCACACTGTATATACCTATATGTATTAATATTTATTTATTTCGAATAATTTACAATCCATACCTATGAAAAAAGGAACTTAATTTTGAACTATTAACAAAATCAAATACTTATAATCTTAATATAGTATTATAAGATTGTCACTTTAGTCGATAGACATGTATATGTATAGTACATGGAGAAAAATAACAAGCAAGAACAAATTTGTAAATAGATAGCGGCAAGGCGTATCTTTGTACAATCAACAAGGGTTGGTCAAATTAACAAAAATACTAACATAGAAATTTATATTTATTCTAATTAGTTCTACCCACTTAAATAAGGTAATAGTAACTTATTAAATAGTTAAGGCGAAATACAAAAAATCTTTTTTTTTTTCAATGTTCTAGTTGATTAAAACAATGGGTACTTAATAATTTAAATCGTAATATTTTTACTTTTTCATCATAATTTATTTGTTTATGTTTATTACTTTGATAGATTAAGCGCCTCTTTCACAAACGTCAAGTAGGCCAAACTGTCATAATGGAGCTGATATACCTTTGTTTGTACGGTAAACGTCCCAAATATTAAATAGAAAATAATAAAAAAAAAATCGGCTATCGAATGCTGCAGTAAATCGAGTGCATAATTCAATTAAACTTATTTTTAAAAGTAACTAATCAACACATTACTTGTAGTTCGTGAAAGAGGTACTAAAAATATTATTCAAGTATGCACTGTGTGATACTTGTGGTATAAATCTGATTTTTAACTAAGTTGTAAAATAATTTCGACTTGGGTTCCATCAACTTCGAAGAAGACTGTAATGGAGCGAAGTTACTGCTGTTACTCAAATAAAATAAAATGTACCTGAACAAGGAAGTTTTGTAATTCTAAAGCATCTGTTGCAAAACAAATCTGTTAAAACGATATTTTTAACTGATTTTGTATGAATTATTTATCTGAACGTTCGATACAGTGGAAAGAGTCATAGTAATCTTTTTGAAGGGGGCAGCTTGTTGTGAGTTTTGGAAGTCCGTTAGAGAATTAGTTTTAGTATTGTATAACAAAATTCCTCAACCAGAGTACATTATTTAAGAAATTTACATAAATGTTAATAATACATAAATGTTGAACAGATTTACATTTGAGGTTACATGGATGTAAAAATACCCTGACTATTTTGCTTTTAACACTATTTTGATTTTAGATATATTTATTTTAAACGATTTTGTGGCACTACAATGTTAATATAATAATTTGATTTTTATCAGAGTTTCGGAACACGTCGAAGATTCGTATTTTTTTAAAATTACATAGAAGAAATATTCTTACATCCATCAACATTTTGCCTCTAATTTTACTACCAAAGAAAGTTCATAAAATGTACATACATATTTTTTCATAGTGAAAATCACATTAAATTAAATGTATATCCAATCCAAAACATTTATAATTAATAACATAAATCATTATAACATAATGTGGTAATTAAGTAAATAACTACCCCATATAATGGATCTACTAGATTATTAGAAAACTAAATCCTCCTTCGAACTTCTCTAATCTAGTAGAGCAGCAGGTAATGAAAAAGTTTAGCTGTTCTTTCAAGACTTTGGGAACTTTTCTCATTGTTTGGACGATAAAATTTTGTTTTAGAAAAGAAAAATACACGAATCGAAATGTACGTAGAAAAAATAAGTTCAATATTGGTGAGGAAGAAATTCGGCTTCCTTTAAGCATTGATTTGTGTTCGTACAAAAATTGCGTCGTTTTTTAAGTAAAAAGTATTTCAAACTTTTAACTAAGTAATATCAGAGCAGGTTTGGAAACGATTATAAATAACTTTTATAAATACTTAATTAAAGTTAATTGTAGGATTCATAGTAATCCATGTATATAACTTATTTCTAATAGTAAGTATTGAGTTGTGCCCAGTAACAGTTGGAAATTCAACTTTCTTAGTCGTTGAACAAGTACCTTGGGATAAACAGTCTTACTAGTTGGAACTAACGTAGAGAAAGAGGTCAATCTTCAAATCCAGCTTCAATGGGCAGCGTTCAGGAAGCTCCGAGATAACAAACGAACTTAATCAAAATGTATGTTGCCAGTGATGACATAGTGGAGCTGAAACGTGGTCTCTAACTATGGGCCTCGTAAGAAAGCTTTACTCAACGGCTGTAAGCAGGACACATTTATGGAGAGCCAACGGCCGCTGGGGCCGGAAAATTCTCGAGTAGAGGCCATGACAAAATAATTAAGTAATATTTATAAAACAAGATGAAAAATAAAGCAATAATTTTCAATTGGTAAACTTTTAATTTTAGACCATATTATGTAACTTAAAAAAAAAAATATACATAGGCAAACATTTATATTTTAATATTTATATTATAGCATTATTAAGACGAAGATTTCGTAAGCAAAAGAGCATTCCAATGAAAATTAAATTCCAAAGCGCGCACACACCAAATGAGCATTCCCATATTTATGAGTCGCTCCAGGTGTTTCTTACTGATATTTCTCACGGGGTAAAATTTTTCAATTCTAATAAAATGATATCAAAGAGGCGCCTTTAAGTTTATTAAATATTTTGAAAGAATATAAAAACCTTTATTGTTTTTTTTCTAGAGGCCGATTCTTTTTTTTTATTTTTTATGTTAAGGTCGACAGACAGGCTGACGGTCCACTTGATGGTAGGTGGCTACCGTCGCCTATAACATAAGCAGCGCCATAAGTGCTATAAGTGCGCTGTAGACCATAGGATTAAGGATAAGGGATAAGGAAGGGATGGGGTAATGGGCTCTGGCATCCCTTACTCACTTACCGAAACACAACAGCACGTAAATGCTGTTATTTCACGGTGGTATTCTGTAAGGGGGTGGTTACTGCCGCCAGACGCCTGCCCAAATGACTGCGAAACGCAGTGTGCCCTACCACTACTTTTCAAATCCAGACGAGAGTCAATTTTGAAAATTACATTAAAATTTCCAAAGTTGACCCCGCCGGGAATCGAACCCGGGGCCCCTGAGACGTTAGGCAAGCACCCTTGCCACTCGTCCAACGGGCTCGTCAAAACCTTGTTTTTTATGTTAATGACCACTTGATGTTAGGCCACGACAGTTGTAAGCGCGCTGCCGACCTTAGTAGGATTAATGTTGAGATTAAGAAGGATAAGAGAGGATGAGGTTTAGCATCCTAACATAAACTAACCGAAACACAATAGCACATATGCTATTGTTATTTCACGGTGGTAATGAAAATCTGTCAAAATGGTAATAACTCATGTTATTGTGTGGTTACTACAGCCAGACAGACAGACGCGGAAAGCTACTTCAGTTTATACTATGTAAGTATTATTTCCGTTCTTTATTCCTGTAGGTATAAGGACTGTAAGCTTTACACGTTCTTGTGTAAAGCTTCCAAATGTCTTATGAATCTAGTCAAACTTTGTTTCAAATACAGAAGCTTACGGATCTTTGAAAGTGTAAAAAATTTAATCAGTAAGGTTAGCTTAACACAGGTCAACTGAGTTGAGAAAAAAAAGTCGTTCATTTTGACTATTGACAACAACAATGGTGAATGCAACCCACCAAACTTGTTGTAAATTAGTTATTTATTTAACTAAATTACTAACTGTTGACAAACAGTTAACAAACTAAAATGGATTACTTACATATTTTTTTCAACATTTCTTCTTAATTTTCTCCATAGCTGTTTTAAAAAAGTATCTACTTATCTGTTTGTCGCCTTAATTCTACTAAATTACAGTACGAATTCGCATAAAAATATCAGACTTGGAAAGTTGATTGTAATTTTTGGGACACAATGTAGCGTTAAAAGCTAAAACAGGTAAAAACCAGTTAAAACGGTTCCTTCAGAAATATTAAAAAATATTTGAAGTAGATAAGTAAATGAGTAATTTATAGATTTCACTGGATAAATGTCTAACTGTCAATTCTGAAGCCCTCGGCTTTAAACGACGATATTTTCATTATACGCGTTTGTAGATATTCAACAAAGGCTAGCAATTTGTAAAATGTCTGACTCATAAATTCAGCCCTTATTGTAGGGCCACAGAGAACCTAGAAAATCTGAGAGTCGCATAGATAAACCACGAATCCCCGGCTTACATTTGTAACATTACAAAAGCTCTTTAACATTGTATGTAATTAACTTTTATATAAAGTACACTTTATAAATATACTTATAATATAAGAGTTATTCATTTGTTTTCTTATCCTAGTATAATATAATATTATAAATGCCAAAGTTTGTATGTTTGGATGTTTGCTACTCAATTACGCAAAAACAGCTGAACAAACAATTTGGCACACAGATAGTTTATTACCTGAATTAACATATAGGACAATATCTACTTGTTATCCTGGATAAATGTTAGGTTCCTGAAGAATTGTGTTCTTGAGAACATGAACTTTTTCGAGTTGTTAGTCAATTATTTCATTAAATTAAGTTCTTAAGCGTTTCAATCATCAAACTACTACAACATGGAACCCGCGCACCATACAAAACACTACGAATTTTATGGAACATTTAAAATTGACATATGCGTAGAGCATGAACTGTCATTTAAAACAAAGCAAACATAATAATAAGTACGTAATTTAAAGAAAATGTGACTTTATGTCAACCCATTAGAGTTTAAAATGAAATAGTAGGTTGATCGTTACTACCTTTTACCATTGACGCGTGAAGGCAAGAGTCCGCCATGATTCTGTCAAAGGCGTTCTTTTTATGAGCCGCTTTGGCATTTGTGACGCAAATTCCATTGTAGTATTTCGATGGTGGCAATGAAAAATAAAACAATGTCTAGTGCAACCAGAAAACTTGTATTTAACGTGATACAGTTTACTTTGCGTGAAAAGCAGTACAGCGCCCTCGCACGCTACTTCGTTGAATTTTGCGAACTTCTCGTCGAGAACTACTCTAATAATTTTGTCGCTTGTGATGACGGTGGCGCAGCCATGGCGACAGTGGCGCCCAATTTTATAACATTATAAACATTATAAGCAAAACGATTTGACTATTGAAAATTAATTTGGATTTACTTAATTAAAATTTAATATTTATGGAATAAAACACTGTTAGTTTTATGTATGTATTATTATTTATCGGTTATTCGCATTATAGTAAGTTGAGACAGCAAATTCTACCAAATACCAATTACTGATTTCTGCGCCACTAAACCTCAAATAATATTCCGTTAATGAGTCTATATAACCTTGCGTTAAAAACCTATAATATACCTACTAATTCATCTGCTTATGTACTCATTTATTTTTTTAAATAGGAATCAAATATCAAGTTATTCGTTATAACAGCGCGATCTGTGCAATTTAGTAATAAACGACTGTCATTTCAACTTTCAGCTCTTGCTTAATAATTGCTCTTAATAATTTTCTAACGACAGTCTAGATGGCGCTACTAAGCAGTGAAACTGAAAATAAATTTATTTTGCTCTGTCCCTAATGAGCCCTTTAGTCGGGTTTTTAGGTTTATGCTTCAACGCTCTGTCTCAGGTGTCCCTGGTTCGAAACCCGGCAGGGCCAAGTTCGGAAATTAACTTTTCATAGTTAGATCCGGTCTGGTACTGGCAAGTATCCGGGTATAATACCCAGGTCCAAAAACGTACCCGTCTCCTTGTCTCCTTTGTAAAAATGGTTGATTTTAATATATCTAACTAATGTATATTGAAATAAGCTAATTAGTTTTCTCGCAAACATATAAAACTTTCAAATGAAAATCTGCATTTTAAAATCGAATGTCATCCTAATTAGTTACCTGTAATAACATTCTTTATGCCAATGGTAGATAGGATAAAGGTTCGCCAGATTATAATTACCAAAGCCGAGATTTGACATTTTCTATGAAATCATTAAAAGTCTGGTTTGAGTTACTTTTGGAAATAACAATATGTTGCTGGGAGTTGGGTGTCCTGCAAACTACTTGATGCTGCAGCATCAGTTGATCTGATGCTGCAGCATCAAGTAGTTACCATGTAGTACCATCAAGTTACCATGTCAAGAAGATACCACCGAAGTAGCAGTAGGTATACCAAATTTAACATCAATATAACTTGTGAAAGTTAGTGTAATGCCTTCGTCAACTAGGAAATGGGCCGATGGTCTTCATAAACTGTAACTAAGAACCATCTATATGTCAGATATCGAACGAAAAAAAAACTGATCAAAATCGGTCCATCCGTTTAGGAGCTACGATTCCAGAGATAAATACACAGATACACCCATACACAGACACCACACTTTAAACTCATAACACCCCGTTTTTGCGTCGGGCATCGGGGGTTATTATTGAGACTTATGCCAACTTTGCTGCGTAATTCCCAAAAAAAGATAAAATCTTATTTAATATTCGCCATCTTTCACATTCCAAATGAAAAAGATAAAAGTGAACAGCACTTCAAAGGGTCATGTTTATTCTGCGAGTGCCCATTATAAAGCCAAAAACTCAAAGGATTTTGGAAAATAAGATAATATGAGGAATGCGTTGTTATGAAATTCTATGTGAGATATGGCAAAGGTGATTACGTTCTCAGTTTATCAAAAGGAGCATTTCACTTATTGCTAGAGGATGTATAGACGATAATATTTTATTTCAAGTAGGTCCCATATTTTGAAAATGAAAAAAGGAAGCAATATTTTCCGTCACCATAACAGGCTATCATACTGTATTTTTAATTTTATTTTTTATTTTTTTCAATGAATGACCCTAGATGTTTAAATCGCCATAAATTCATAAAAATAACATACCTACTACTGAAAACCTTAGTAATCGTGGAATTAATCAATACTAATAATAAATCTGTAAGGGTCGGTCATGGAGTAAGTTAATTTGTTTTCAGAGATATCGTGTTTATAGGCTCTATACATGATATTGAAACTAAATTGACGATTTTTAGAATTTTTTTCTGTATGTATGTATGTATGTATGTATGTATATATGTATGTATGTTCCTCCATAACTCTTAAACGAATTAACTGATTTTCATGAAATTTTGTAGATAAAGATTTAGACGTACTGGACACAGGATAGGCTACTTTTTTCTTTTTCAACGCGGACGAAGTCGCGGGCACCAGCTAGTTAACTATAAAATTAAATTTTAAATGTTTCCAATTACATGTGGGGTCAGTGGTCTGTAATAGCAACGTTTGTCTCATAAATAAACAGTTTAGTCCGGTCCGCAATCATGCTCAGAATGCCGTTGGGACTGCCACGTACATGACCCACCATAGAAAAAGCTCTCTTTCTTAGGATGGGATAAAAGTAATCCCCACACACACATCATAATTGACTGACTATGATTAATTGAATATACTTACGTGTCTAAATTTTATAACTTTTTTAAAACTTATATCCATTAGTACAGTCATTAATTTGGTGCTGAATAAAGTTATAAAACTTGACTTGAAAAGTTTTCCGGGAGTCTTGAAAATTGATGATTTAATAGATTTAGATTTGTGCTCTTTCCGATTTTCTACTCTGCCACCTCGTTCGTTCCTTTGCCGCTCGCGCCTCCATATTGGATTTTTTTTTTATTAGAGATAGGTTTGTTGGTTGTTGGCTCTTGGCCAACAACCAGCTGAGTAGCAAGGATGAGGCGTAAGATGGAGCGAGATCACCCAGAAGATGCCTATTCACTCGAATTTTGAAAAGATTAGAGTTATATAGACTCAGAAATACAGTCGCAGGGAGTTCCAAACCTTGGCAGTGCGCATTATATAGGATGTTTCAAAACGCTTGGTCCGAAAATGGCAATGGCGAAAATGAAAAAAAAAAAATGAAAAAAAATGGCGCTTAAATAGTTTTTTGACATTATCTCTTTTCAGTTATATTATAAACTCAATTAAACTATAGAAAAATTCCAACACGGAATAAAATTTAAAGACTAATATTATAAATGCGAAAGTTTGTAAGGATGTATGTATGTTCGTTTTGCTATCACGCAAATATCTCTTAAAGGATTTGGATGAAAATTGACACAGATAGTTTATTACCTGAATTAACATACATAGGACACTTTTTAACCTGGATGAATAGTATGATCTTGGGGGGCCACGTAGTAAGTGATACTTACTACGTGGCCTATGTATGTAACAGTCGGTCCAATGACTGCGAGTAATCATGTACGGTTTTCGATACATTACCTACGATCGATACGGAGAGTCTTCGATCTGATTTTCCTTTTAACTTAAATTGTCATTAAGATTGCGTTCCTTAAGGTCGAGTGACGAAAATAAATTGCTTCTTATCTTGATTGAATTCGGGTTGAATTCGGTTACAACATTACGAATACCATTTTCTGTTGTCTGATTTGATTTATTCTGTTGTCTGATTGATTATTTTTGTCTTATCTTGTCTATTCTTATACAATATTTTAACTGATCAGTAATTCCCACTGTTAATGAAACTAACTCATAAACAGCAAAGTTTTTTAATAGATAATAAACCATAAGTTGGCTTGGTTCACTCAGTCTACTGGTAAATAATACATGGTAAATATTTACCATGTATTATTAAATGTAACAAACTAATACAATAAAATGTTCCTATTTCTTTTATTATAGTTGTAACATAAACACGAACACATTTACTGGGATCGTTAATTCACTTTTTCAATAAATATAAAATTGTATACGAAACCTCGAAAAAGTTCTCCTTGATTTTATTTTGTATATTAAGGTCGACAGACAGACTGACGGTCCACTTGGCGGCAAGTGGCTACCGTTGCCTAACACAAGCAATGCCACAGGTCAACCACAGGTACTGCAAGTCAGTATAGTAATAGAAAACAGTCTTACTTCAGAATTTAGTGAAAATTTCAATTAAATAGAGACGAGAAAAACCATTTATGAAAACATAGAACAAGCCCACTTGCTAATAGTAGTACCTATGTAGATTTCCTGAGATTACCTTTTTTACCGCATAACTAAATAGTTATACAAATGCGGCATACAATTGAACTCAATCATCATCTCTGTCGCAGGATGTCCACTGCTGGATATAGGCTCATAATTTTCCAAAAGGATCCAAAAGAACCGCGGCCCATGTCAGGTCGACGACGACCTGACATGGGCCTTGGCTGGCTGGCTGGCCTGGCTGGCTGGCTTCTGGCTGCGCTTGCCGGTCCGTGGCCTCCACTCGAGAACTTTCCAGCCTCAGCGACCGTCAGCTTTCCGTACTATGTGTCCTGCCAACTGCAACTTTAAGTTACTAACGCATCGGGTTATGTTGGTAACTTTCGTTCATCTACGGATCTCCTCATTTCTGATTCGATCTCACAGTGTAACCCCGAGCATCGCCAAAACATCCGGTAAATTGATTTCAAAACCATACTTCCATACTTAATATTATAAATGTGAAAGTAACTCTGTCTGTCGGTTACCTTTTCTCGGCTTGATTCAATTCATTACTCAATCGATCGTCATGAAAATTTGCATACACGTTGTCAGGGGTACAAGAAAGGACATAAGGTACCTTACATCGGAAAAAAAGTGACCAATAATTATCTAAAATAAAATAAAAAACTAACGCCTGGCCAAAGTATTATTTTTTTTCAACACGGACGAAGTCACGGGCACCAGCTAGTATAACAGAATAGTACCAGGAATGCAGAAGGAATGTGAAAGCGTAACTCATTATTGCATATGCAAATGAGTCAGAAGGAATTCAATAACGCTATCTCTATTAAAAGCGTTTCAATGCGTAATTTTAGAAACCTTTAATTAAAACCCTTTTAAGTTCTAAATTAGTATAGCTGACGGGCACAATGACAAATACTCTTAATTCCTACAGTTAAGGTGGCCCTTTAAAGGAATTTTTTGTGAATTATTTCCTTATTAATTTATTTATACAAATTTCAGAATCTAAATATATACGAACAATGATTATGCCAATGACTTCTATATTACTTTAACATATCACTGGATTATGCTTGTACTGTATAGCTTGGCAAAATAGTTAAGAAATTACCAAGTGGCAATACTGTAGTGTTGTCCCGTTTCCGAAGTTTTTTCTTATGACTTGCAAATGTCACAATGACTGTTACTATTTTGGGAAAGAAAACCTATTTTCTTGCTTGTTTACATATTGGTAAAGGAGAATTACTTTCCGGAAATGTTTATGTACCTAAATGAAAATGTAATACAAATTATCTCCTCTTAATCTATAAGATATAATAATATCTTCCTAACACGTTCAGGGTACTTGTCGCTTTGATCGGTAATGTTCAATAAAATTCGTAGTGTTTTGTATGGCGCGCGGGTTCCATGTTGTAGTAGTTTGATGGTGCTTGCAAAGATAGGTATATTATTTCTATGCATGACGGTCTTGGTTTTCATGTAGTTCATAATACTTTAGAAAAATTTTAAAGTTAATATTGGAAATTAAAATAAGTATTACAATAGCTCTATTAGGTGCCTTCCGGTACATGGCTGTACACATGACAGAACGTCCAAATGGTTCGATTGCCTATGTGCTAAATAATACAAGTGTCAAAGTGCATACTAGTCATATAATACGATTGTTTGAAAGAACGATTGTTATATGCATTACTAGTCAAACAGTTAATATGTCAGAACGAGCTAGTGCCAAAATGTACTAATTGATACAAAGTGCAAACGTTATAACGATCGAGTGCTAAATTGTATAAAATTCATCACGACATCATTGATATAACGAATGAGAGTCAAAATGTACAGTTTGTATCAATGTCATAATGACTAATTCTTATGATGTTTGTTATGTTATCATGGAGTTGTTATAATAATAATAATAATGTTTCCTTGATTATTAATAAGTCATAGTTATTGGATATCGTTGATGAGGGCATAAAAAAGGTTGTGAAGGAGCGCTTCTTTTGTTGCCTGACAAAAACTTAAGAGTATTTCGTAGTTATAACAAGGTGTGCGCTTATTACACCATGTCTTAGTGTGTCCTAGAAAGGACATAGGGTACCTTTCATCGTTCAACGCGAACGAAGTCGCGGGCACCAGCTAGTGATATATAAAGAGGTTTTATATATTACTAGCTGGTGCCCGCGACTTCGTCCGCGTTCTGAATGAAAGGTACCTTATGTTCTTTCTGGTTTCCCAGACAATGCAAAATTTCATCGTGATCGGTTCAGTAGTTTTTGAGTGAAAGCGTAACAAACGAACACACAGACTCACATTCACATTTATAATATTAGTGAGGATGTGTTATATTTCTTTTTTCACATTCCACACAGCATCATCTAGTTCCACAGTAAGCAACTAACTAGCTATTAGTTGCTTACTGTAGAACTGTAAAAGTACATACTACTTTTACATACATACTGTACATAAAAATTTTTTTTTGTAAATACATACATATTATAAATAGAAAACATCCATGACTCAGGTACAAAGGTACAACGGTCGCGGGATTCGAACCCGCGACCGTTTGGTTAACAACTAGTCCAAACGTGTCGTCAACTACTACTAGTTTTATGTTTTTAATAATATTTATTGTTTGTATATAATTATATTGTAAAAAAAAATAAGAAAATTAATAAATACATGGTAATAAAAATAACCTAATTATAACAGCCCTTTATTTAGATTCACTTAACCTAATTACAATATTTTAATATGAATCCCAAAAAAAAAATTCTAGTAACTATTTGTTGCTTGCTCGTTTTCTGTAGATCTTTTTGCCAATCGGCAAAGACCTTCGCCATAAAACATAGCCATAGCTCCTGAGCAAAGAATTTTATTATAATTAAAAATAGAAAAGTTAATAAAAGTGTTTACGAGACCTATTCACAGAAAGAAACATTTCCTTTTTTCCAGAATGATAAAACATTCCGAATGATACGCTATATTATTGTCATTGTAACATTCAGTTATTTAATCAATGACTCGATTTGTTACTAAAATATTGTAACATTTAAGTATTTAATCCCTGACATGACTTGACATAAACACAATTTAAAATGTTTACATTTTGATACAAGCATGGCATAACATAAATACAATGTGAAGTTTAGTCATTTTGTCACTGCAACATTTTAACAATTAAACTTTGTACATTTTGACAACTACACATTCGAACCAAAGATTTAAATCGAGAGATGCGGCATTACTAGCGAAAGTGTGTTACAAAATACAACATACATTATACTAAAGACAAAAGTATAAAATACATATACCTTTGGCTAAACACACTTTTAAACACAGACAACACATTCCTTACTTCAAACGTGACTGTGACGATAGCGACGCACTCAACAAGCGACCGTCACTCACTGTAGCTGGCGTGCAACTGTAGTTGGGTTGAGCTCTGCGCCCAACCCATTGTTAAGAATTTTCGGTCTGTTTTTAGTATGGCGCGAGCAGATTACGCCGCATCTTTCGATTTAAATCTTTGATTCGAACCATTTAGACGTTCTGTCATGTGAACAGCCATGTACCGGTCTATAAGTTATCTCTATATTAGGTATCTATTCACTAAAGTTAAGGAAAAACATGAAAAAACTGAAATATTCATACGTTGTACAAGGTTTGCTTATACCAGATTAAATTGGCTTCGCCTCACACACTTTTGTGAAAGTGAATGTTTTTATATTAATATTTAACCTTCATCTTTGTTCCATCATGTATCATTATATTCCCTTGTGTATATAAATAAATTACTCAGTATACGTTTTACATTTGTCTTTCTGTACTCCATGGCTTCGCTTCGACTTTCAGTTCAAATAATTATGTATTATTTTTTATATATAAATATATATATCTGAGATTGGTGTCCCTAAGGCGTGGAGGGATTAAGTCAAATTATGACTAGTCATTGTGCGAAGAATACATAAAGTTAGTGTGGCTACTGCTTATAGGTTACAAAGAGACGAAGGTAGAGATTCATAGACATTTTTTTTTTATTTTTAAGCTTAAAAAGATGCTTTTGGCTTAAGATTAATGCTAAGATCAGACAAAACTAAAAAAAGGTACCTTCACCTGGATAACCAGGGTCCTTTGCCAATTTAGTGTGCTAATCATAAACATAAATAATAAGTCGGGTATTCCACTTTATACACTAGCGATCTGCCCACGGCGTCGCGCGGATCTTATTTTTTTCCAATGTAAAAACATTAGTGAATCAATTTTTGTTGGATGACTCAAAAGAAGTAAGACGCGATTTAGGCTGATAGATATTTAGGTCTGATAAAGATTGAAAACTGACCCCGTTCTATTATAAAGCTAATTTAATATGAGATTTAGTCCCTCCACGCATTAGGTACGCCTATCTAAGGAAAAAAATTACAAACCGCTGAATATGGTTATGAGGCTAAAATTGTATGGATAAATAGAGATGAGCAAACAACATACTATAGACTACCTATCTACGTATAAGGCCAGACGGGGTAATTATAAGACGAAAACAACAACTTTTAGATTTTCAAGATAATAGCAATTCTTAAAAAGATCTTAGAATGCTTAAAACTATGCACTCCTAAAGTATCTATCTTGCATTAGGTTCAGATATGCTATTAAATGTCTAGAAAGTAATTTTTTAACACAAAATATGCGTCTCATTTTTTTCCTCTACAACGGGGTAACTATAAAACACCATACTTTAAAAATAAGACATCGAATAACTTCTATGCTGTAGATGTTTTTTAACTGACAGGGTTATCGTAAGATAGAGTGAGAAAAAATGCTACAAATAAATAAGAAAACTTTCATTAAGTCTTTTATTTTCTCAGAAATTTCTTAACAAAATTAAAACACTTTTACTTTACTATGCTTAACATAGATAATCTTTGGTATGTAATTACTAGGTTTTTAGTACGAGTAGTTAAATCACTGTCACAAAATGTACCACATAGGCATGAGATCACAATTATTCATAATAAATGGAAAATTGTCCACAAACAAAAAAAAAATTGCATAAAATTCAATTCAAGTACAAAAATGAGACGTTTTAGTCATCACACTACATAGTATAAATCAAAGTCGCGTCCCGCTGTATTTGTCCCTATGTATGCTTAGATCTTTAAAACTACGCAACGGATTTTGATGCGGTTTTCATCAATGGATTGAGTGGTTCTCGAGGAAGGTTTTAGTATATAATTTACAGTTACGCGGGCGAAGTCGCGGGCACCAGCTATCTACTAAAAATAAAGATACAACCCCGGAAAATTTTATAACAGCAAAGAGGTCAGGCGTTATATTACTTCTTCTTCTTCTTCTTCTTCCTTACTTAACACTGTCTTTCTTCCTTGCTTCGATGTGTTATAGTTGTGGACTCTTCTCCATAGCAACGATTTATCAACTTTATACTTCTCTTCTGCTTCTCTGTATAACAGCTTACCTTTTTGCACTATAAGTCTTCAATTTTGGCACGTAATTTCGTGGCATTTTGATATGTGCTAATAGGTAGTCTGTCTTATATTTAAACTAATCTTGTTTTATATTTTCCCGAAGACGTGTCTTATTTTTTCCCACAAAAATAAACCGTTTTTACCGTGCGCTAGCGAAAGACAGACTAATAAGACCGATTGTTCCTGCAAGTATTGCTCCCGCCGCATGCGCGGCGCAGGAGCGGGAGCACGTAGGTATAATGTCCGAGCGAGCACTAGAAAAGTTTATGGACCCTGATTAAAAGTTTTTGCGCCAAATTTCTCAACTATTGACAAATTGTTCTCAAAGTAGTTAAAGTTACAAGAAAAGGTATCAAAAAAAATTTGGACGTTATTGCTTATGAAATAAGGAATATATTAGTCTATATAAGTAATAGAAATTCAATTTCATTCGAGGTTTTCAAACAGTGTCTTATATTTACCCAAAATATCGGATGTTTTATTATTACCCCGTTTGGCCTTACTTACGTTTTTAAAAATGGGTAGCCTTTTTCTCCTTGTTCAACATTGTTATTCAACATTCTCCTTTGTTTATGTGTGCTGTTCTGTTTGAGTAAGCGAGTAAGGGCTGCCAAAGCTCATTTTCTATCCATTCCTTCCTATCCATACCTGTGGCGTTACTTTTGTTAAGTATAAGCGATGATCATCACTTACCATAAAGTAGATGGTCAGCCCATTTAACGACTACTGGGAGTATATTAATACAGTTATAACAATATATTATAGGAAAAGCAGTAAATTAAAAGTATAAGCTTTAAATTGATATTTCTAAAAAAATATGGAAAATATAAGCCACAGGTGTTGCTTTTGTTAGAAGCAAAGGTGACCACATACTATCAAGTAGATCTTTAACATAAAAAAAAATCTTTTGGGTGTATATTTACCACAGTTATACCAATATACATAGGTAAAGCAATACATTTTTTCAAAGTTAAAGAAAAATGCTTTTATGAGAGTTCAATAGTTTTTTTTTTATTTACAATATTTTTAAAAATATCGAGTAAAACAATACTAATCTCAAACATTTGTAGGTACACAATGACATACATGTAGGTATATTACACAATAAAGACTAGCCTCTTTTGTATGCACTTAATCGTTTCAATTGGATACCAACTTATACAAATATTATACAAACTTTTTTTATACCTATTAACGTTCAACACATTCTTAATATTTACAGTCTAATATTTCTTAATATTTACGCATAGCATTAAAAATATTGACTTAAGTCCTACGTAAAAAGATTAGAGGTTCTCCAATTTGAGATTGGAGAAAATATAAAAGAGACCAACGTAACATTATTTGACATAATATTATTATAGACACCTTGCAGGCAGACTGAAATATATTGAGTTATAACACCGATACTGACACTTTTTAAATTGAATCATAACGTAAAAGAAAAGATAAAAAATATACGTAGATATATCACAAATCACAATGTATCTAAAAATTGCTTATAACCATATCGAGTTTATGCTGTAGAACTAAGAAAGTTTATTAGATTTTTGAGAATTTAAATTTCAAAGACATCCTAGAATCGTTTTCTGATATTGTAGTAACTTCATAAAAAATACAAAATGCATTAACAAAATATGATGTTTGTAAAAAATCTTTAAAATTTCTGTTTACCAGTATTATTTACTACAAAATGACAAGGTTAACCTTTTCTTTTGTTGGCAAGATAATTTTGTCTTAACGGTTGTTTATATCTGCCATAGCAAAGTTATGATTATAGTAAACCTCGTCTCCGTATTATCATTAAGTTTCAGACTAAGCTATACTTGAAGGATATCATTTAATGGTTATGTTGTAATATCACGTGGTAAAATGTTTTACGAGTGATCAAAGATTGAATTAAAGTAGTTAAAAAAAATATTACGTAAAAATGTAGGAACTGTCTAGTCTAGAATGTTGAAAAGGATATTTGACTACAATAAGAATATTGTTCAAACTGTTGTTAACTTTTATTTAAAACTAATTTAGCCAGCACTTTACTTTTAAGTATGATTTTTATAAAAAAATCATTGTCTCTAGCGTTTTGGCAGCTATTTTATCATATTATTATGATCAAATTTTTTATCAGGATTGCATGATATCGTATGAAATTTACAGAGTCAATAATATTGCAAATAAACTACATATTTGAGATATTTTTCCTAAACTTGTCAAATACCCATATTGGACGAAACGTAATGGCCTGTCTAATATCTTTTTACGTAGAATCGATTTATATTTACAAGTACCTATTTGTATGAACTATACGAATACTCTTCCCCGTTGCTTAAGTTTAAATAAGACTGACATTATGACCGTTATAGTATTTGGTAGAGGATCTTAAAGATCTAATTGTAGTCAATCTCACAGATGATGTGTGGTCTCCTCGTCTTAGCAGCGAAGCGTGGTTCCCTCCTGAGTCCCTGATGCATAAAAGGTAATATATTATTAGTATGTGTAACGCTTTTACTCTTCATCGCTTTGAAATATGCGGTTTAGGAACTTGTAAATTAACAATGTTTAATTAAAAGCTAGTTCGAATCTCCAAGGAGTTAGAGATTGCTTCTAACGATATATCGGTTTATTCGGTTCTGAATTCTCGTAAGGAAAAATACAGTGGAATTCTTTTTTTGATAGTCAAATTTAGGACCATCAACCTGTCTTCCGACCTTAACATTTAAAAAAAATCTAAAATCCATAACAAATAATTCAGATGTAATACCTGTCACTGTTGTGATGTCTGTTCCTCTTCTTCTTTGGCCATAAATGAAATGCACCATAAATTACTGGATTGACTAGACTATTTGACATGCCAAAGAAAAAGATGCCATCTAAGAGACCCTCACTTTGCTGAAAACAAAACAGAAATATTTTTACTTATCTGATATTTCACTTTTAAAAATGTAATTAATTAAATTGACTGTTTAAAAAGTGATATTAGTCCTGGAATATTTTTTTTAATGGATAAATGAAAATCAGATCTACTTTTTCTACAAAAGTTTACTTATTGTCTGCGGCTCTTAACTAAAGAAGCAGTTGTACCTTTATGTGGAAAGTTCTGTAGAGTCTTTTCTAGTAAAATCTTTTATTGGCTATTAGAAGTTTTCTCACAAATTGATTTGGAGATTAGCACCAGACAAATAAAGATAGACAAAAGTATTCAATATATATTATCTCTACATAATCTATACCAATATATAAAGGTGAAGAGTTTGTTTGTTTGTACGCGCAAATCTCAGGAGCTACTGGTTCGAATTGAAAAATTATTTTTGTGTTGGATAGTCCATTTATTGAGGAAGGCTTTAGGTATATAAAATTTTGAACGCGGACTAAGTCGCGGGCACCAACTAGTATTATATAAATCGCTGAAGTAGCTGTCCGCGTCTGACTTTCTCCGCTAACTTCTTCTTAACCACCTAAAGTATTTTGATACGATTTTCACTAATAGAAAGAGCGATAAACCAGAAAGGTCTGTTGTATATAATTTGCAAAAAAATTGCATCCTTGCGAAGCCGAGAGTGGGTTGGCTATGATAATATAATTAAGTACGACTTTATCAAATAAGAAATCTGTCTTTATGGTCTATAAGATAAGGTTCAAATTTGTATAAGAGAAATGAGGAATATCCTATGTATTTTTTTTAATATGTGTCATACGTTTGTGTGAATAAATATCATTTAATGTTTTTACTATAACGTTGTAGTTAAAATTCGACGAATGAATCATAACTTCGTAATATTTACAATTTGATCAAGTGTTCATAAATTTATTGCGCTGTAAAATTTAAAGTATGTGCCTGTCGGTATATTTTAAATTTTTATTTAACCTAATAATTTATTGCGTACCTATTTTATCTTTTCTGTCCATTGATGATCACTGAATAATTATTGAGTCATTAAAAGGGACGAGGGGATGATTTATTGCTTCAATAAAGATTTATGTCAATAGAGTCGTTTGTATGCAGGATACGCTTTAGTATGTAGAATTTGTATGCGATGAAGAATATTAATCTATGCGTTTATTGATTTAAGGAAAAATTATCATTTTTATATACGTATTTTTATATAGCGTATTAAACGCTAGTTGAAGAAATTTAGACAAAAAATTCTGTAATCTTAAATTCCACAAGTTCTCTACGAAATATGATAGGTATATTATGTATGTTACTAAAACACTTAGCGTCTCTTTCACCAACTACAAGTAAGGTGTTGATTAGTTACTTTTAGAAATCATTTTCTGTTTTATTGAATTATGCACTCGGTTTACTGCATCATTCGATAAGCGAATTTTTTGTAATATTTTCTATTTAATGTTTGGGACGTTTACCGTACAAGCAAAGGTATATCAGCTAAATTATTCCCGGTGACAGGTGACTTTAAGTGACGGTTTAGCCTACTTGACGTTGGTGAAAGAGGCGCTTAGTTAAAATAAATTTAACTTATATTTTGTGGATTTGTCTCATCCAGTAAACGTTTTTTTATCAATGTTAAGGTGGGCAAACAGGTTAAAGGTGGGTGGCTACCATTACTTATAACACAAGCAACGCCGTAGGTGCTGCCGACCATAGTAGGATCAAGATTAAGGGATTAGGAAACATGAGCAAACTAGATTACTACTGCCGCCAAAGGGCTGCCCAAATTACTGCAAAACCCATTGTGCCCTGCCCACTAATGTAATGTATGTAAATGTGATTTCAAGGTAATTAAGTAGGTAATGAGAATGACTAACTTCAATCAAATTTTACTTCGATCGCTATATGTTTAAACGGAACGTCTAGAGCAGGAACAAGTTGATAGCTGTCAATTTTAACGAAATCGAACGCCATGTGATGGCCAAGCTGTTACGACAAAATACAACTTTAGTATCAGAGTTTGTGGCAGAACAATTTTGTAATACAACGGATCGGTCATAAAAACAAGTTTATTTCGAATTGTAGCTTATTCTTGCAGAAAACGAATTTATTCAAAATAAAATGAAGATATTCCAAATAGGTATATACACTGGCGGACTCATTAACTGCATCAAAGTAATAGACGACTTTGAAATAAATATTTTAACCAAGTATGCAAACTTTCTATACAGATTTAAATTGAAACCTCTAGATTGGTTCGTGAACTTTAAAACAGCGTATCCTTAAGTTTAAGTTTGTGTACTGGAAAGGACCTTAAGACTTTTTTGAAGAAAAAACAGAAATTTAAGGAAAATTGGTTTTATAAAAAAATTGGTTTTAACAATAGACACAAACTTTATGCAAGGGTTTATTTATGTTTTAATAGCGTGTATTACCCCCACGTGCCCTTATTACGGATTCTAATCGGTTCCGCATAGATTTTATTAGGGTTATTAAAAGATCTTGCGGAATATTGTCCCATTCTTCTGAAAGTGCTGTTCTTAGTGCTGCCACTGTCGTGGGCACAGGATTTCTCGCATATACAGCTCTTTTTATATTGTCCCAAACATGCTCAATGGGATTAAGATCCGGGCTGCGTGCTGGCCAATTCATTGTACGTATCCCAACCTCTTCGCAATATTGTCGAACTTGTGCAGCAGCGTGCGGCCGGGCATATCCTGCATTAAAGTAAAATTTTCGCCTATGAATCCCATGTAAGGCACCACGTGATCTTCTAAGATCTCTGTTATGTAGCGATGTGCAGTCAAACCCCCTCTATTACCGTTTTGACGGACCATGTCTATGAACACAAGTTCTGTTCGCCCGTTCATCGATATGCCACCCCAGACCATACACGAACCACCTCCAAAAGGAACACGCTCCTCAATGCAACTTTGAGCATATCGCTCCCCACGTCGACGATAGACTCTTCTGCGACCATCTGCACCATATAATCATATCCTACACTCGTCCGTGAACAATACGGAGGCCCATTGCTCTTCTGTCCAATTTAGGTGATCACGCGCAAATCTTAAGCGAGCTTGTCTGTGAGCTACAGACAAATTTGGACCATTTGCTGGTCTAAAAGGGATGTTATCCGCTTCCTTTAACCTTCTTCTTATTGTTCGTGCACTCACATTTACTCCACGCACTTCATTAAGCTCCTTTTTTGATGTTAATTGACGTGAGGAAACGATTTCGCAGGGAAGTTGTAACAATAAATCGGTCATCACGACCGGTGGTTGCTCGAGTCCTGCCTGTACCACGTCTCCTTCTGTAAGAACCTGTCTCCACAAACCTTCTGTATATTCTAGAAACCGTAGACTGGTTTAAATTTAAATTTCTACCAATCGTTCGTTGATCCAAGCCCTCCCGCACCAGTGCTACAATTTGAGCCGCTTGTTCGGACGAAGAATCCATATTATGGTTCAAAAACTCTCGATGAGTTAAAAAACTAACCCTACAATTCTGCTGGTAACAATAATTCAATAAAAAATCAATGCGAATCAATTTAAAACTTTGCTTTAAATAACACGCAAATCTGATACTACGAGTAAATTTTCTTTTCCCGGCTATATTCATTTGTTTTACTGCAGTTCTATTTTTAAATTTTGCTTTTTTTTTAAGATTAAGAGCCAGTCTCTCCATATTTATATAATTTAATCTAAAAAAGTTTGCATACTTATTAAAAAAAATCATTTCAAAGTAATCCTGAACTTTGATGCAGTTTATGAGTCCGTCAGTTTACTAACTAAATGTATGATAAAGATTTCGTTTTAATGAGAAAAATATTTATGTACTCGGAGGAGCAATATCAGACATCTTTATCGCGCCGTTGTCACGGCGATAAAGTAATTTCTTGCTTTTATATATTTTTAGATGATCGAGGGAATCTAACTTTTTTCCAGAATAAAAAACTATCTGCGGCCAACATTCATCCAAATCTGTTCAACTGATTTAGAATGAAAGAGTAAATAAACATCCATCCATCCTCAAAAACTTTTCCATTTATAATATTACTAAGTAAGATATTTATAGTAATTGCTCATAGCATTTTATTAATATAAATAATACTTACTTTTTTGTCAGGATTAAGGAATGTAAACATAATCATCATAACATAATATGGAGTCCACCAGACAATGAATGCTGCAACAATCACAACTGACATTCGTAAAGACTTCATCTTTGCTCTATCGATAAGTCTTCTTCTGTTCAAATCTATCGTTAAGTACTTGTCTTGTCTTAGTATTTCAGGCTTGAATACTTTTTCACTTTCTGAAATCATGATAAGAAAATCTTTATAAAATACGCAATAGAAACTCAAATAAATTTGGAAAAACAATGTTCGAGAATCTTTATAATTGCAATTTCAAAGTTGAAACTGTGACAAAAAATAATTAATTCTTTTCTTTTTTTAACACACACCTAACAATTGAATCAAGGGAAAGAAAACTTTCCAAGGTTACCTCGGAATATAGGCCAATGTTCTATATAATTATTTTATATAGGCTGATCCAAAAATTGCCCGTATACCTCTCGGGAGACGAAACTATGACTTAATGTAGTAAATTACGGTCATACACGATTCAAAAATCGATTTTGAAAAAAAAATCAGAAATAACATGGATTTTTTGTATTGGTAGGTACTTATTTAGTTAAACAATAAGTAACATTATAAGAATAAGCGCCTCTTTCACAAACGTCAATTAGGCCAACCTGTCATTTAAAGTCACCGGGAACCGGGGATAATGGAGCTGATATACCAAACATTAAATAGAAAATAATTTAAAAAAAAACGGCTATCGACTGATGCAGTAAACCGATTGCATAATTCAATATAACAGAAAATGATTTCTAAAAGTAATTAATCAACACTTTAAATGTAGTTTGTGAAAGAGGCATTAAGTAACATAATAAAAACGTATATTCACTGGGATTAAATTACTCCAATATAGTCAAAATTTCGTCTCCTAAGACGAATACGAGCAATTTCCGGGTCACACTGTACATACAATAAGTTTTAATTAAGAGTCGTTCAATAGATTAGAATGGTTCCATTATTCTCACAAACTTATGATATGACAGTTTTACAAGCTCATATCGAATTGTTTACTTTTGCTTCTACTATGAGTTATGAGATGTGCTTATAAGGTTGCGATGGTTTAACGAAATTTCTAAGTAGAATTAGGTACCGAAATTGTTTGCACTATAGTGAGTACTTATTACAAGTGATATTTTAAAGTAATTATAACCTAACTTTCCAAGAAAGCTCGCAAGTTTGACTCACGTTTTTAGTGAGCAATATATTAATTTGAATGTGGTGCTAGTGACGAAATTTATTTTCATAACAAAGTTAATCCTTACAACGGTTGCGTTCAGGTAGTTTGGTCCGTATATAAAATGTACACGAGAAAGGCATTAACGCTTTTTATAAAGATGTAATAAAATTTCCTAAATTTTCAGCGGCATTTATAAAAATATTATATCTACTATTTATAGCAAGGCGAATCCATTTAAACTTAAGTGACTGGCATATTTAACATTTGGCTGACTGAGGCAAGTGAATGAGCTTAATGAATTTCGAGTATTTTATGTAATAATCTTATAAGCGGCTGTTTATTAATATTTTTATGTCAAGGTTGACAGACAGGCTGACAGTCCACTTGATGGTAGGTTGCTACCGTCATCTATAACACAAGCAACGCCGACTATAATGGGATTAAGGATTAAGAAAATTTTATGTTTAGTTCGTAAATATAAAAAAAAAAACGAAATATGTTTAACAAACGTTTGTGGACTTGCGATTTTACGAAGAACATCTTTTTTTGAAATTTCTTGTTTTAGGATCGAGTCGAAGTACCAAGATTTACACTAGTTGTTTTTTATAAGACCTTAACTAGAGTAAATATTAAAAGTCACGAGAGATTGCTTTTAATATTTACAGAAGTCCGTATTCTTGATTGAGTGGAAGGACGGCCAGTGATTCAGTGTAAAGGCCAAGGGGTGACTTTTCAGGACCTACATTACGTTTTTTTTTAATAAAACCCGCTTATTTTTGGTAAGGTCAACTTAGGGTCTCAAATTCTTAATAAAATTATTTTCTTAGAAAAAGAAATTTTACCATAAAATAAATTGAACACAGATAAACGATCTCCAGGACAATGTGGCAGTGTTCCAGAACAGGCCGGAACAAACATTTACTATCCCCCGCAGGCGAACAAGAAAATGTTATCTATTTTCCTCGGATAACTATGTTTACGTATTTTTGTTTTTGGATAAACAGTTAAACCACATTTTGTAAGAAAAAAATATATTTTTAACTAAATGTGTTTTCTTTCAGAGATTTATCATTAGACTTTTAGTAATCATATCCTATTTGGTATAGTATTTATTTGGTTATTTGGTAAAATCATTTACTAAACCATTACTTTAACATTTTTATGTAAGGGGGTCGTTACTGCTGACATATTTTTTTTATAAGGATGTAAGGGAAACGCAGTATAGGGCATACTATACTGCGTTTCGCGTTCAGAGACAACTTTTATTTCCAAAGTTGACCCTGCTGGGAATTGAACTCTGAAACTTTTGAACAGAGAACTTTAGAATAGAACTCCTAATTTTATTCTATAATCAAAATATATAGTAGATGCCACAGTATTTCAAAAGTTCATCACGTTCTGTGAATATATAACTATTCACAGAACGTGATGAGTTTATGACAAATACTTCAAGTTATTAATGTTGTGAGTAGTAATTACACCAATTAATAATATTCAACCAACCAAATGCCAAAATAATTAATGAACGTCAAATTTAAAATCTTAATTTGTTAAATTGTATGCAGCTAATTGAAATAATCCTTTCAGTACTTATATATACAATTTAACAAAACTTATTTTAAATATAAATTCAATAAACATTAATATATTTAACTGACAGAAAGTTCCATACAAACAATATTATGCAATAATGATTTTTTCTTACTCGCAATAGTTCTGACGGTCGAAACGTACGTTGACACCAGAATAAGAAGTGGCAAAATGAATTGGAAAACTAAAGACAGCGTTGTGTACATTTGCTCCTGCCATCGCTCTGTGTAGAAGCCATGAGTGACACATTGGTAGAATTCCTCTATGAACGGCCCCTTTTCTTCCCCGAATATTATTGCCTGCAACAAAATGTCAAATTGATTTCAACGTCGAAGCTTAAACGGCGTGAAAATAGTGTAAATAAAAAAAAATTAAAAACAGGAAAAGTCCTTTGAAATAATTATGGTTAAATTTCTATCATTAGGTAAAATCGAATAATCAGAATTAAAATTTTTAATAGTAGTTAATATACAATTAACTTAAATTTATAATTTTTACTCAAACTAATGATTTGTTAAAAAAACAAAATACGCTCTATAAAACCTACACTTATGCCCGCTTTCCATCGCGAGCGGAGTGGACCCACGTTTGACTTTAAATGACAGTTAGCCTAATTGACAGATGGTGAAAGAGGTGCTTATTAAAATAAATATATTGAAAATAAACATGAGTCATGCATTGGTATTTAGAATACACATTTCAAATATTTTCACATTCTTTACAGCCATCTGTATTTGATGTTCTGCGGTGAGTAATCGATACGCTATTTTATACACAATAAGATAATTTAATTAATATGAACATTTTTATATAAAACTAGGTTAAAAAGAAAAAAGTAGCCTATCCTGTGTCCTGTACGTCTAAATATTTATCTACCAAGTCTCATGAAAATCAGTTAATTCGTTTAAGTTATGGAGGAACATACATACATACAGAAAAAAATTCTAAAAATGGTCAATTTAGTTTCAGTATCATGTATAGAGCCTATAAACACGATATTTCTGAAAACAAAGTAATTTACTCAATGACCAACCCTTACAGATTTATTAATAGTATTGATGATATCTTCGGCGTTGTAAACTTGGCAATATCAATGAAATAGCCTAGGAATAATGTTAAGATGATTGATTCGTGGTCCTACTACCCATTAACTGTGACTCATAGTCCCACTCCCACTGTCATAGGTATAGTATCTGTATACTATACTCAAGTATATGATAAAAGTAAACAGGTACTGGCCACTTGTAAAAACCATTAAACCATTCCATACTTGAATGAAGTTAACAACGTAAATACATTATGCAAAAGTTATATAAACAAAATTAGTGGCTTGGTAATCACCCTAAAAGTTCCCTAAAGGTTACGTAGCCGTAGTAGTAAAATTTTAGTTGTTTAAAGGTAAAACTAAAGTAAACATTAAATTCCTCAGACGCGAATTCGCGATAAAAACAAGTGCATTCAATTTCAATTACATTGAAAATAATAATTAATCGAGGATTTTAAGGAATTTTTGTAACATTTCATTTAACATGCTCCAATTAAATAGTTTAAACGTGTTTCAGTCAAATAATATTTATAATGTCGCGCCTATTAATAAGTTAAAATAGTATTTGTTTCCACTACATGGACTCATCAAACATATGTGAACAGGTGTGAAGTCTCTTTCTTACGACTAAAACACATTTTCCACGTCATCACCGAATACCTATTTCGTGTAGTAATTGTAGTAACCTTTCCGGAAAGTCATAGTAACTCCCGATGCAGTGAAAAAATATCATAAAATAGGATAGTTTTTGCCTGCAAGTGGCTTCAGCAGCACTTTTAGATGGAGGAGATCTCAATAGACCAATAAATAATGATTGGGTTGGCTCTGGGCTTAAAAGATCAGCAAAGCAAAGCAAAGCAAATCTTGTTTGCACGTATAAAAGTTTCAAGTTTGTCCTATTATTTAGCGAAACTCTGTTCACTATTTTATATGTTATTTTATAGTCATTACTTTATTTTTAATTTAATAATTCTACGTGTAATTAATGAAAATTTCATAAATATGCCAGATAGATGACACAGAAATCTTTCTTACATTACATTAGCTTTTCCCGCAGCTTCGATCTCGTGTGAATAGTAAAAAGGTAGCTTGAAAATCTACTTCTTTAACTGAAGGTCTAAATCCATTTCAGACCTACATATCAGGAAAAGAATTTGTTGTCATATGAATAATCACTCCCTATACCGAAACTTACAAAATTTAACTCTTTTTAATATTAGTAGAGATTTATTTAAATTTTAACATACCAACCTGAGGTATGCTTAGTAAAAAACTCAAAACCCACGCAATGAAAATTAATCTGCCACTTCTCGTCGCTGTAGCCATGCTTTTCATTGGATACTTCACAGCTAGCCACCGATCGACTCCAATAAGTACCAATATGAATGTACTTAAATATAAAGCAAACATTTGTACAAACTTATACAATTTGCACCCGAAGTTTCCTGCATACCATGCAACTGTCAAAAACCATCCGGCTTCTCCAGCTATACAAAATATTGTTACAAGTAAATCAGCTATACTCAAATGAAATATTAGACTGTAAATTGCTGTCCAAGAAGGTCTAGAACGACCTCTGCTACGTTTGCCTCTTTGTAAACTTATAATTGTAGCTATATTACCAAAGAAAGACAGTATAGCTATTCCTGATAATATACTTGCTTTCATTACAGCACTTCTAGTAAGAGTCGGTGCGTGATCTAAGCATGTAACTATAGTACCATTAAAGTTAAATGTTTGGTTAAAAGCCTCGTCTATTTTAGTTTTGTTTACGAGTCTCAGTTGGATACATTTTTCCATAGTCCAAGTTTCAATGCCATGAAATATTTCTTTGCCAGGTATAAATTCACGTTGTAAAAACATTTCGTTAGGATACAGTGCGTCACTGTCAAATGATATGGTATTGTTGCCTGCGCTCTCCATGTTTCGTCATGCGTGTTCAGATGTCTCGTTATCGGTGATCTGAAACAAAGGACAAGAGTACATTTTGGTGAGTGGATTGTTTTACTTGAATGCTTTGGGATGCCAAGAAAATGAATAACATAACGCGCAAAACGGGTATTTCAAATTTCTGTTTCGTTTTTGTTCTACAACTACGACATGGCAAAAATTAAATAGGTTATTATACTTGTAAAATCGTTTGTCGTTGATGGCCAGTGAAGACTGACTATCAATCAAGCCGGAGTTGCTATTCCATACTATATATAATATTATAAAGAGAGAAGATTTGTATGTTTGTACCTAATGAATAAACTCAAAAACTACTGGGCTGATTTTAAAAATACTTTCACCTATAGAAACTACATTTACGCGGGCGACAGCTAGTTATTATATAAAACATAAATGCTTAACATAGTATAGTATATCATCAATTAGCTCATGCACTGGTCAAATTTGACATTTTTTAATTTATTTTTTAAATGTATTAATTTTAGACTCTTTTGTCTTTTATTTCATCATCATAAACTCAGCCGTAGGATATCTAATGCCAGATATAAGCCGCCTCCTTAATTCTCTAGTAGGCCCTATTAGAAGCAGCCATCAAAATGCTCATGTAGGAAGTTAATCAAGTTTCTTCAAGCTTTTCAAAACAACGAGTAAGAAACCTGATATCGTGACATCATGAGTGATGGTGACTGTTGAGTGAAGGCCGCGATTTGTGTTTCTGCTTCTCGGGTAGCAATTCAGTGACACGAGACACATGTTGTTTTGTACAGAAATATCACTCAAAATGTTATTTCTTTGTGACAATATTTTTAGAAAAGTATAATTAAGTTCTTTTTCTGTAAATTATTGTTTGTGAAAATATAAATATACATCGAAAAATCCTTTTAGTAGTGCTTAACTTAGTTTTATTTTTACTAATATAACAATTACTGAAAGGAGGCAACGCAAAATGCCAATTCAGCCCACATTTTGTTTGTAGAATAAAATTTAATTTAATTCTAAATTTCATATTAATGTTCTAATATATCTAAGAATAGCAATATGAGCCTTATGTAAACCGCATTCTCTACTATTAATCCTATATATCTTTTAACTTCGTAAAAAATAAAATTAAAAAGAAAAACAGATTGGCGTCAAATTAAAACATGTATACCTTTCGGACTCCTGCCCCGAGATGGTATTGGGGAAGACCTACCGACTAAACCTCTTGGCGTCCTCCACGTCCGCTATAAGGCGAAGTTGCGAGGTCGGGCGAACACTCTTCCGCAACTCCGCCGAAAACATGTATACCTAACGCAAATCTCAGTATAAAATACGGATTTCATTTTACTACATCCGTAATATGCTAGATAAGCAAATACATACAGATTAGTATAGTATTGTATATATATGGAGACAGTAGAGTACCTTCATACTCGTAAGGTTCATAAGGTACATTTGGCCTTGATAGAATTCGTCATCCAGTCATAACTTTCAGAGGGTTTGACAAGGTTCAGGTAGGTCAGGAAGGTATCCCTATGATGAATAATTGTAACAACCCAGCAATAAATACTGAAAAGGGTAGAGCGAAGTCTTTCTAACTAGCAACAGAATAAACAGGAATTTTCTTTTTAAATGTTTTCCTACAACATCGAAATATTATAAAACATATTATAAGCCCTTCGCCGCGTCTGTCTGTCTGTTCACGATAAACTCAAAACTACTGCACCAATTTTCATGATGTTTTCACCAATGGATAGAGTGGTTCTCGAGGAAGGTTTTAGTATATAATTTACAAACTAACGCGGGCGAAGTCGCGGGCAGCAGCTAGTTAAGTATATTTATAACTAACGACCCGTACTCAGATTTACGTGGACGTATTTTTTTTGCATATTACGTATATGTTACGGTCAGTGTGATTAATTGGAAGTTATAATAATTACCAAAATTCAATGTAAAAGTAATAAAGTGTTTACTTTTACCAGTTATCAATACTAATAATAAATCTGTAAGGCTCTATACATGATATTGAAACTAAATTGACGATTTTTAGAATTTTTTTCTGTATATATGTATGTATGTATGTTCCTCCATAACTCTTAAACGAATTAACTGATTTTCATGAAACTTGGTAGATAAACATTTAGATGTACGGGACACAAGATAGGCTACTTTTTCTTTTTCAAACGCGGACGAAGTCGCGGGCGCCAGCTTGTTAATAATATTAATCTTTACATAGTATAAATTAAAGTCGCTTCCCGCCGTCTATCCCTTTTTATGTACCTATAAGCTTAAATATTTTAAACTGCGCATGATTTTAATGCGGTTTCCACTAGTAGAAAGAGCGTAACGCTAAAGGTTTTTGTACTTATATAATTTGTAGGAAAAAATCCCGTGCAAAGCTGGATACGTGTCGCTAGTCAAAACTAATAATAAATATGTAAGGGTTGGTCATGGAGTAAGTTACTTTGTTTTCAGAGATATCGTGTTTATGGGCTCTATACATGATACTGAAACTAAATTGACCATTTTTACAATTTTTTTCTGTATGTATGTATGTATGTTCCTCCACAACTCTTAAACGAATTAACTGATTTTCACGAAACTTGGTAAATAAACATTTAGACGTACGGGACACATGATAGGCTACTTTTTCTTTTTCAACGCGGACGAAGTCGCGGGCGCCAGCTAGTAAGCTATTTTGTGTGTAAGTATAATAATTTAGTAAGTAGTAGTAAGTAATAGTAGTATACCGAGTGCGATTGCTTCGTTCGTATTTTCATATACGAGTACATTCGAAAACTTAATATTTTTAAATTTCTTGTAAATTTTTAACAAAAATAAGTTTTTTTAAAGTAATATTTATCCAAGTAGCCATACCCTCCTAAGTTTTATTTGCAAGCTTTTGTGCTTCGTTGCCTCATCGATATTTTATTTTCAACTGAAATACTGAATTAATATGTAGATCAGTACTTACCTACTTCAAAATTTAATAACCAATTGAAATTTGGCTTACAAAGGTATCGGTGCGTGTTTTATTGGCTTTTAGAACTTACATATAGATAGGGAAACTGATTTAGATTTGTTAATATATAGTTTCAAAATTGATACTTCAGTAAAGTTATGTTAAACAAAGTCATTACGTCGAACTGAAACATGAGCAGAATTGAATCTTACATTCCATTACAATCCACCCGTGTGTAAATTGAGATATTCGTGTAGTATCTCGCGCAAGATTCGAATGTGCGATTATCTTAAACATGGGTTTTGTGTTAGCTTGTGTTTACTACTATAGTATATACTATATACTATAGTATACTATATACTATAGTGTGATAGCAGTGTAACACTACGTTACACTGGTCTGTAGGATCTTTTTAGCAATTTATTGTTCTATGATTGTTCTGGAACGAGCCCCGAGTTGGTGACTTATACTACAGTCGGGTTAGACGAAAATCGGGCTTAAGCTTATATTAATTCTAGGTAGCGAATTCTTTTCACCCACCTTTAGGGGGGTCCAGTGGGAGTGTAAAACAAGAATCTCGACCATTCTTAAGGTGAACTACGCCAGTTATCGTGATATTAAGGGGTAATATATATTCGCTTATTATATAATTTCGTTATTTTTGACCGTACGACAAAAATGATAAGGACTGATATTGTTCTTTATGCAATTCTCTACAAATATTTTTTGCACATTTTTACGTACAATCAATATTTTTTGAGATAAATGTAAGAAAGGGGTAATCGCCTTAATATCACGATAACTGGCGTAGCTCACCTCGACAATGGTTGAGATTCTTGTTTTACACTCCCACTGGAATCCCTAAAGGTGGGTGAAAAGAATTCGCTACCTAGACTTAATGTAAATGCTTAAATGCTAACCCACCTGGGCCATTAGTGAAAAATCAACAGTATGATTGTTAGATAATAGGTATGACAAAATTTCCTTCACGCTGTATTGCGATCTTTTATTGTTTTGCTAAAGTATAATTCAAAGTCGCTAAGCCACCAATATCCCCTTTGTCTTGACGTTATATATCAAGTATAATAAAGGTTCAAGATTCCCAGTGAGGTCAACTTTGAAGATGACCTTTTTAGAGTTGTTACTGGTGTTATTGTCTAACTAGATGTATGTAGTGTTACTCAATCCAATTTAACTAGATATTGGATACTTACTCAATCCAGCCGATAAATTACATTACACCGCCATCTGTTACAATCTTATGGAACTCACAGATGATTAGAACTCTTTATTATAATAAACAAATAATTTTCAATAAAAAAAATATTGCAACTTATATTGAGATATAAACTATCCTATCTCTCGTTAGTTAAAACTGCGCAAAGTGGGCAAAATTTGATTAAAAACGGACAAACAACGTGACACGAAATTGTTATATAAAGATTGGGCGCCTGTCGCTGTAGTTGCGCCGCTGTCGTCACAGTAATAAAGTTGTAAGATATTTTCTCAGGTTTTATATTTTTCATTTTTCAACGCAAACGAGCTCGTGGTCACCAGTCAGTCGAATGTAAAAATGTGTCAAATATAACATACCCAAATATTTCATTAAAAATCCCATTAAAAATTTTATGAAACTCCAAGTAAATTATTTAAACCCTTCGTTTAACTTTTAATAAAGTTTGGTTTGTAAATAAACTCTGGTAAATGGTACTCTGATGTGAATGATTAAGCGTATTAACTGGTCTGGTTATTTTGAAAGCGTTATTTATTATTAGCTCGTGACCACGAAAAAATATTTGTAGAGTTATTTTTCAACGTGTGGGTAACTTTCGTCCAGCTATTATTAAACCGAACCATAGGTTTATTTTTTTATGTTAAACTCGACAGACAGTCTGACAATCCACTTGGTGGTAACTGGTTACCGTCACCTAGGTATAACACAAGCAACACTACTGGTGCGGGATTATCCCCTATCCCTTAGTAACTCATACACCCAAACATAACGGCACACGTGCTGTGAAATATGTAATAATATTTCACACGGTTTTCTGTAAGTGCGCGGTTGCTGCGGCCAAATGGGCTGCAAAATGAAGCGTGCCCTGCTACTTCTTTTTAAATTCAAAGCAGAGACAACTTTGAAAAATACAAATTGACCCTGCCGGGAATCGAACCCAGGACTCTTGAGGCAGAGCGTTAAAGGCCACCTAACCACTCAAACACCCGGCTCGTCAATGGCTTTTATAATGCAGGAGTGACTACGAGTATAACTAACGAGTCGCAGAGTTCTAAAGCATTGATTATATATCTTCTTTTTAAAGTATACCCTTAGATCTTTTAAATTACGCAACGGATTTTAATCGGTTTAGACTATTGGAAAGAGCGTTAAACGAGGAAGGTTTCTATATACCATTCAAAGCGGACAGTCGTGGGAACCAGCCAGTTCCATATGTTTAACCTCTGATTAAAACCATGTTTGGGTATTTAATAAGACAGAGAAATTTTCTCTTTCTCTCTCTATTTGGAAAAGGGATTAGGTAAAAGAGAATTTAATATAATTATTCTTTTCATCATTGACCGCTTAGAAGTTATTGGCGCTCACAAAAAGGTCAAGGATAACATTGCGAGTAAACTTTCGTAGAAGAGGAACTGTTATATAGCCGCAGTGGGATAATGAGGCGGATTACAGCACAGCCCTCTTTACTTTGAGGAGGGCTCTAGGTGCCTAGCAACTGGGAACATATTTCAGTGTCATCACTAAACTATACCATCCAACCCTAAAAGGGTAATATATAGACCTACCGACGTCTGTAAGTTCAATTAAACTCAATACTTAATAACAAGTTTTAGATAAGTTTTTATTTTTATTTAGAGAATTTTATTACTTCCATTTATAACCATACTGTAGCACGCGACTTTGACCGCGTAAATTTATAAAATGCAGTTACTCGCTGATGATGTAGTTTTCTATAGGTGAAAGAATTTTTGGAATCGATCCAGTAGTTTTTGAGTTTATTCATTACAAACATACAAAATCTTCTCTCTTTATAATATTAATAGATATAAATAGATTATTTTTCTGAGTTTGAAAATAATAACAGTCAAAGTCAAAGTCAAAGCTAAATCATTAAGGGCCTCTTTCACCATCTGTCAAGTAAGCTAACCGTCATTTAAAGTCACCGGTAACCGGGGATAATGAAGCTAATATACCTTTGTTTGTACGGTAAAAGTCCCAAACATTAAAAAATATTAATAATAAAAAATCGCCTATCGAAGGATGCGGTAAACCGAGTGCATAATTTAATAAAACATAAAATTATTTCTAAAAGTAACAAATCAACAGTTTACTTGTAGTTGGTAATATTCAATAAAGATAATAAAGTTTAATTTCAATCAAATGTGCAGGCGAAGCCAGGCGGTTCATTACGCCTGGCATGGTAAGCAAAGAAAACGCAATTTTTCTTACACAAACTGGAAAATATAAAAAAGATAATACACACGATGGCTTTTTATTTAAATACGCCAAAAAGTAAATTCGCAACTAAAAAATCATATGTAAACTCGCCACATTAGTTTTTTTTTCGTACAGACTGCAGAAAAAGAACAAACCATATCAAATCAAAATCAAAATAAAATCAAAACATTTATCAATTAAGTTTCTTCAAGAAACTCTTATGATCGTCATTATAAATTTAAATTTACCAAGATTTCGGAAAAAGCAAAAACGATGATTCTGAGAACAAACCCCGAAGGAAACTAAATTAAAATCGTTATTTAGTTTCCTATTAATATAACAATATAATTATAATGATTCAGATACAGATTACATTACAAGAATGAGGCATTCACTCATTAAAATATCATCCATAATAGGTATTATACGATAATAATAGGGATCGCATAGGTATCTGAAATTTTAATGAGCGGTGAGAACCGATCTTATGTATATTAAACACAAGCCTCTGCTTTGTATGAGAGAGAATGGCTGATTTCACCTTACGACCTGCGTATATTCGAGTTACTAGCTGGTGCCCGCGACTTCGCCCGCGGTCTCTATAGCCTATAGCCTTCCTCGATAAATGGACTATCCAACACAAAAAGAATATTTCAATTCGAACAAGTAGTTCCTGAGATTAGCGCGTAGAAACAAACAAACTCTTCAGCTTTATATATATTGGTATAGATTAGGCTACTCGCGGGCAATCAATACTAATAATAAATCTGTATGTGTATGTATGTATGTATGTTCCTCCATAACTCTTAAACGATTTTCATGAAACTTAGTAGATAAACATTTAGACGTACAGGACACAGGATAGGCTACTTTTTTCTTTTTCAACGCGGACGTAGTCGCGGGCGCCAGCTAGTTAACTAAGAAGAACTTGGTTTAGGTCTGTGAAAAATGTTATTAACCTCACAGCTCCATGTTTTATTCGACTTTTATTACTCCTAATAATCCGGAAGTAATAACCCGAAACACCTAATCTTTCAACAGATTATAAATACTATAAATAAGAAGTAGTAAACAGTAAACTTCTAAACATTTTTTTTATGAACCTAATAATACATTTTATGCGCCGTCCCTTCGTATATCTTTCGAACTTCCCTTTTATTACGTTTTGATTGTTTTGTTTACCGAAATTTACGCAATCAACCAAGTCACGAATAGAAAAAAAATCAGAATGGATCTTTTTGTAACTGAAGTCAGTTTGAAGTGTATATTCATAATTTTTTTTAATTACAATAAAAATTATATATGGTTTAACGTTATTGGTTGAAAGCAATTTATTTACTTTTTATTGTAATAACAATAAGTTTTGCCCGCGATTTCGTACAGCCCTATGTTTTTTATAGTTAAAACATAGGTATATTAAATCTTTATTACTCATATATTTATGTTAGGCTTTGGATTTTTTATTTTTAATGATCGTAATAGTAAATTTTCTGGATGAAAAGTACCCCATGCCCTTTTCTGTATCTCCGACAAAGTGTATGAAAAACTTCATGATATGATGCTGTTAAATGTTGAAGCGTTACAAACAAACTCATTTAGCATTTCATAATAGTTTTAACAGTTAATTAATGTATTATAATATTAATTAATACAAATAATACAATTAATAATTAAAATTAAATAAACAACCATTAAATTAATCAAGATGTTATCACGAATTTATTTCACCAATATTTTTTTTCGAACAGATAAAAATATTTGTTATTTTTAAATAACCACGTGCGGGCACGCACTTCAAACAATTGCACTTTAAATGTTAATTGTGAAATCAATTTCTGATGCGGGTTCTTAACTGTCATAAAGATACATATATTATAAAACTATGATAACTTTAATATGGACTGTAACTCCAATTATATTCCTGAAGTTGTGGACATTATTTCTATTTTTTGTGTTCTATAGAAATATACTTTGTTATACTACTTTGTTATAGACAATATTTCTATAACAAAGTTGTGAACTTTTCAAGTAACAATTGTTTTTTAATTGAAACCACTTCCCCGCGTGACAAATTTATTATTTAGAGAACTATTTTCATGTTATTTGAAAATTTAAATTTATTTTACGAAAGCCAACTAATTATTTGCGTTGCAGAAAAAATTAAAAAAAAAATTTGAAGGAAAAAGCTGGACTTAACCCTTAAAAAAATAGCGATGTTTCTATTTTTTTAAATTTAATTGGTCATACGGGCCTATCAAAAAAGCAAAAGTTATCCACCAACAATAGACTTGAACGAGGACACTTTCAAAGAGTAAGTAAGCAACTTCGTGCCTACATTACAGATACTTTTTCCTAAGAAAAAGTAGCATTATAATGAACCACAAACATAAAAAATGACAAGACGTAGTGACATTCATAAGGAAGCGAAAATCGTTTCCTCGAAATGCTATGTTGGAGTTAGTACAGTTGGGTAAGAAAAGTTACATCACCTTAAAGTCGATATTTGCTTGCACCAGGGCAATTATTATCGTATATGCCACAATTTCATTTCAAACGACTGCCAGTTGTCTACTTAGTGCTTTAGTTTCAATAAATAAATATTAATATTAAATAATAAATATAATAAATATTCATACATTCCACACAGCACCATCTATAGTTCCAAAGTAAGCAATTAATGCTTGTATTATGGATACCAGACAGTTGATATACTAAATAGATTACTTTTTTGTAAATACATACTTATTATAAATACAAACCTACATGACTCAGGTACAAAGGTAAAATTTTAAACATAAACATTTACCCCTAGCGGGATTCGAACCCGCGACCGTTTGGTTAACAGCTAGGGTTACTAGCCACTAGACCAAACGTGTCGTCAAAAAAATAAAATAAAGATACTAACAGTCCACGACTTAATAAAGGAATAAATTTGAAAACTGGTGAAGGTTTTCGTTCGTATTCTGACTGTACAACAATAATATACAACTTCGGAAAACCTCGGAAACTTCGGATTCATACCAAAGACTTTATAAGTATATTTGGGAGTATAGACACAATTCGTAAAGTACAATTCGTCCACTCGAGATTGTCCACACGAGAGAGAAAGAGAGAGAAGTGGACGAATTCGCACTGTCGCTCGCTAGTGCTAGTATGATTTTAATATACTACCAAAGATTTCGGGGCTTTCTGCTTGCTACGCCGCATCTATAGTTCAGATCAATGATTCATACAAGAATTATGAAAATTTTATCTTGGTACGAGAAAATGGATTCGTAAGCTATCCGACCTTCTAGTGAAAGATAAAACCTACAAAATTCTGTGTGAATGTGTAAAGTGTAATTATATAAATATGTAACATTGCAAATATATAATATTATTATCTCCTAAACTACGGAACCCATTTTGATAAAATTTTGTAACTATGTGTTTTGGTCCAACTTAAATATAGGATAGTTTTTATTTTGAACCTGGGCGAAGCCGGGAGCGTGTAGCTAATATAAATATATGTATAACGTAAATACATAAATACCTTTGATCGGACCCTTATAACACGCTCTGGAGAGCCAGCTAATCTATCTTCTCCTATAAACGTTTCTACAATATTACGTTACATCGTATACGCATGTCCATTGATAAAAATCAAATCAGCATCGCATCAACTTTCAATAAGAACGGGTCGATTGAAAACAGCGATAATAACGAATGATAAAATCGTACGAATCTGGAAGCATTCATAAGGAAATTTTATACGGTGAATACATCAAGAGATTTCCCTTTAGGGTTAATGGTAAGATGTTTTATTAAAAGCCGTGCGTGGGTTTGTTGATGTCAATAGAAACGAGATCATATTATAATATGTAAGTATGGCCAACCAGAAAAGTGCTTTATCAGTTTCAATAACAAATTTCATTCATTTCAAAATTCGCTAAGGTTTAGCGCCTCTTTCACCAACGTCAAGTAAGCTAAACCGTCACTTAAAGTCACCTGTCACCGGGAATAATTTAGCTGATATACCTTTGTTTGTACGGTAAACGTCCCAAACATTAAATAGAAAATATTAATAAAAAGTCGCCTATCGAAGGATGCAGTAAACCGAGTGCATAATTCAATAAAACAGAAGATGATTTCTAAAAGTAACACTTTATTAGTAATTGGTGAAAGAGGCGCTTAGATTTCAAATAGGTATTGTCCACTGATTGATATAATTGTCACTTTGAATTTTCAAAGGAAAATAAACCTTATCATTCTACAACATACAAAGAATGTTCAATCTTAGGTTGATAAAGCACTTTATTTGTCAAGTTTACATACCATCGGTGGCCAAATTATTAGGGACAGTGCTCATATTCATGTAATCAATTAATGATTCCCTGGTAATGACAACTACATTTTTATGCTATTTTTATGTTATTTTTATTTTCACCAGACATGACCCATCGAAAACATGTTAATTCACCAAACGGACGATGCCGAAAGAACTGATACCGTCAAGCGCTAATTCATTGAAACTCCCATTACAGATTGGAATCATAACTCCAAGAAAATACAAAAACATGTATTGAGAGCATGCGCCGACGAATAGAAGCTCTCAAAGGGAGGAATAACTAAATATTGAAACTTGTTTTATTAATTTTTATCAATATTAATATCAGTCATATGAAGGATATAATTTTTTGTTGTTTTTATGGTCCCAATAAAATGCAGATACAAATAAAAAAATACATAAGAGACCTACAACCAATCATTTGTTAGAGAAATCCAATTAGATAAGAAAATTAAAAAATCTCAGTGGCTCTGTTTTTAATAATATGGACACCCACTGTATATATATGCTACATCGACATAATCAACCAAATCTTGACGTACCTACTCTTTGCTGCTTGTGTATCCTTCAGATCCTTACAGATATCCTTTAGATTTGACGGCTTATATAGGATTAGATCTTTCATCAGACGTTACGAGCGTCTTGCCATCTTACATCGACTAAATTGAATTAGTATATATAATTATAGAATACTAGCGACCCGCTCCGGGCTTCGCATACTTTGGTATATAAAAATTGCACCCATGCGAAATGCGAAAAAGGTTTGTAACCTTTTTCGCTTATCCCGAATTAATTACTGAGTATGAAAAAGTTTTTGAAGCGTACACAAACCAACTTAACATTTTTATACATATAATACATAATTAGATTTAAAAAAAAAAAAAAACACTTTAAAAATATTATAATAATTAAGTAGGTACTTTATATTTTCAAAATTTAATACTAAAAATGCACCTATTCTATACGCTTTCTTCAATATAATTAGACTTTACTACAAATTTGAATAATGACAAACAAAATAATATTTATTGCATTTTGTGGCTGTACTCCTTCCATACAAAGTATTGACATTGAAAAATACTTAAGGTACATATTTTAATTTTAAAAATTTCTATTGTTATTTATAGTTTACAGGCATTATTTATTTATTTACGGATTTGTTGAGTGGTCTACTATTTAAAAAAGAACTCATGAATGAATAATGGTTCCTTATAATTTCATTGTTCAGCATCTGACTACTATAAGACCTATAGCTTCTACAAAATTATTCATTAATAATTCATGAAAATTTAGTGCGTTTCATTGTACTTTGTTTCTACACTATTTTGTTAAATTATAATTTAATTATAATGTCAGTGATTCGTTCGTTAACAAAAATAAAAACTCAAAGAATACTATAAAAGTATAAACCAAGAAACAATGGTCACGCGTTGTAAGGTTATTCCCAGTTTTCCAAGCCGAGGGAAATCACAAACCTTCCAGGATTTTCCTTTGTATTTCCATGCGAGTAAACGAAGACAGATACGTCTTTCTTCATTATGCGTTAAATAGTAGTTACACTTGAACAAAGTAAGCATAGGAATTACAACATTTCGTGTAGGTTACATATAAGTTTTTGCTCGTGACTGTAGCACTGAGTACACTGAGTAACATTTTAATGGCTCACAACATTTTACCTTTTCATGTTTACCATTTTAATTACCGCCCGAGATAACTGCGGGTTCTATAGTGAGGGCTATGTTACAGTCGGCTTAAATTCGTTTATTATCAAAATTAAATTTAGAAGTGTTTACACAAACGACAAACTTTTCTATTAATAACTTAACTTAAGGCGAGGACTTAAGATGAAGTTTTTTTTAATTAAAAAAAAATCGTTTAATTTGAATACCGTGCATAATGGACTATATTTAAAATATATATGCACGGTACTCAAATACATAATTTCATAATTTTTTAGTACATTTTTCACTCAGATACATAATTTCTGAGAGAAAAATAAAATAAATTACTGCCAAAGAAAAGGCTTGGTTGTCACAGGAATAAAAATGTTCAGCAAAAACAACATAGGTACTTATGTTTTTAAGCTTAAGAAATCAACTTAAGTACTATACTAAAGTTTTAATCGGCTACTTTTATTTCTTTTTTTCATACTTTATTCATGCACATTATTTAAAAATAAACTCTCAGTTCGGTTCGGTTATCTGAAAAGCTAGAAAAAATTGTTGTTCAATATTTCACCTTAATTAATAGGTAAACCTCCGTTCTTATGTTGCGTTCATTTTGGTGAAAATTGTGTTCGGTCTGAGATTAGTCCTTATCTTAACAAGTGGTATTTCAATTAATTTCCAACATTATAACTTCTAGATTAGATCCCGTTGGCAGTTCAAATTTCGCTTCCATGTCTAAAATTATACATTAGTCGAAATGTATTCCGAATGTCGATTTTCAAAAGATAAAGCTAACTCGCGCTTAGCTTAATCGCAATTAATTCAATTATGTCTGTATTGTTCATGTAGAGTAAAACAGGATAGAGTAACTTTGGATTTAACTATAATAACAAGATATCGGATTTATTGGAAGCCAATTAATTTAATTTAAACTTTTGTGACCTAAAATTTGTTACTTGATTCCACCGTGCCGATAAGGTCTCGGAGGTACGTAGGCACTGTCCGAAATTTGAAATAATGATATATTTCAAAATCAATGTTTGACAAATTGATCTATAGATGTTGACCTATAATATTTAAATAAATTAATTTTATTTTCATTGTTGATGAATAAATTTAATAAAAAAAAATTCCCTAAAGGTGATCCGTCTATTTCTAAAAGTGTTGTCGAACTTTTATTAACTTACAAATAAAAACTCATAAGCCATAACATTTAAAATAATGGCAGTTATTCGCATCTGAATACTTAAAAGTATTCATTTTTGTCTGCTCAAATACCTACTATATTTTGCTATAAAATATAAAACATACTCCGGAAGTGATAGTTTTTCTCATAACTATAAAAACACCGATATCCCAAAAAGGTTGTGGTGAACACCTGAGGTACAAAATAGATATATCTTATGAAATATCTCCCACTTCACGCATACGTGGTAACACGACATCGATACGAGGAGAAACAGGCAATTCGAATCTGGCGATATACATATATATTGCTTTTCGCAGTTCAAACTGAAGCGATCAATATTTACGTAGTATACAGGATGATCCGGAAAATGCTAGTAATCCTCTCGGGTTGACGAAACTCGGGTGACAATCAAGTTTGAAAATATTTCAGATTTTGTATTTTATTTTGGGTACTGGAAGACTGTAACATAATAAACCAGTAACGATAATATACAAAAAGGCAAGCGGTTCGGAGAAATGTGTTTACTTTTGAACACATATTTTGATAACCATGTACAAAATATATGATATTTACTTGTTTAAAAATCATATAAATCACCCACTAAAATTGTGTTAATTTTTTAAAAAAATAGAAAAAAAAAATACAAATATGGAATATTTTTCATTATGTTACTAATTTAGTTAGGTAATAAATAGTAAAAAAAATCCGGTTAATTTGTCACTTATTTTGTTACAGTGTTCCAATACTAAAATTCCAATTAATCACTAAAATATTTACAAACTCGATTTTCCCTAAAATTGTTAATTTTCGACTCATATGTGACTTAAGTTTTTCCAATATGGCCATAGTTTCGTCCCCCGAGAGAAATATGAGCAATTTCTGGGTCAGCCTGTACAAAAGACTCTCATAATATGAAGAAGTAAACGGATTTTTAAAATGCACAAATAAAAATTTGATTCAAATAGCAAAAAATCATTGTGAATACATTAACAAAGTACGCTAACAAACATTAGTTAATACTTACTGAAACCCACACACTTTTTATATTATCATTGCTCAAAGAAGGTGAAAAGGGTCTATTAGTCTGAATATAACATTTGGAGCAGGATACAGGCAAGGCCATTCGAAACCGCAATTGCTAATGATGTGGCCTGACTTGTGTAAATAGGCGACAGTTCTCACCTACTTCAAGTGAGCCGATCAAAGTTATCTAGCTCGATGTCGTGCTACACCAATATAATCAGTCTAACTTCGTTATAACGAGAAAGTAAAACGCGATATGATTGAACGTTAACATCTAAATTCAGTCAAATTCAGTATTGACAGAACGAAATATTAAGTACCTACTTACAAATTTGCAACCAGCAAGTAGCAAAATTTAAAATCTAAAAATAAATAAAAGTGGTTTCAAAAAATTGTAATAAGTGGCATGTTCGAATCGGTTTCCGAACCAACTTAAATGCGAAAACTTGGTTTCTTATGTCACTTGGGACCTTGAGAGTTTATGTAAAAGAAATCCTCTGAAGTTAGCTAACTGTGTGGTTTGACATGATGAGTTTCAGGAGAATTTAATAAATACCTGCGTTCTAACGATTAATTCCCTGCTGCAACAAGTCATTTTTCTTTAATTTAAATATTTTGTAATAATATTGTGCTCCAAAATAAGCAGCACTGACCCAAAATTTGCAGCATAAAAAACTGTATCTGGGAAAAAAATACAACGGTGAAAGTGTGTGTTAGAGTTAAGAAGTTTCATTATTAGATTATCAATGAAACAAAATATTACGAAATATTATTCAAGATAAAAAATATAGACACGAATTAAATTATGAAAGTAGTCTACAATAAATTAAGAAAATTTCAATAACCTTTGACACACTAAATTCGTCTACTAATTCAGAAATCATTAAAAATAACGACAATGTTTCAGTACATTTCACAACCAGCCTCGCAGAGGTTCCATCTGCTCTTTGCGAAATTGGATATTAGGAGATATTTTGTATAGATAATAAGCAACGTTGCCAATTTTTGCTTCTAATTTTCTTATAATGAAAATAAAATGAAAAAATCAAATAGACTGACATTGATTAATATTCTCCAAAAATGACATAAATTAATTTGAATTTGAATAATTAAGTGGTTGAACACCGTTGAAGAGTCATTTTGCTCTATTGTTTTCGTTTAAACCTCAACAAAGGTTACTAAATTACAATTTTAGTAAGGTCGTCCGTCGTCGAGAAAACATTTTGTTTGAAATTAAAACGGGACAGTAATTTCCGGACAATATAGACAGTATAATGAAGATATTATTCGAAATGTACCTCCAGATCACTTTGAACGATGAAATATTATCTAAACCGCTATGTAATATTATTTTATTTAGAACTAGCTGAACATAAAATAATAATAATGTTTCTCCTTAAGAAAGTAAGTTACTCCTTATAACAATTAGCTATTTGCCAGCGAAATTCCCGTCTAAATGGATCCAGCCGTTTCGAAGATTAGTCGAAACAAACAGACGCCTTTAAAAGTTCTATAGTGAGAGGAAATTCATAAAACTTTAGTTCTAAAAAGTAAATTGATTGTATTATTTTAAAGATTTAGACTCAGGATCAGTCGTTAAAAAAAAGAACAAGCACTCATTAGTTGTATTGTTTCTGTGAAGTATTGGTGTTCTAATATATTTATTTTCTTACAAAAAGTATGGTTAAGTTATACGAATTTTTGACAAATAGTTATTAAACTTTCGATTTTCAAACGCAGACCTTATAAATAATTTATTCAGTTTACAGAGTCACAAATTAAGGACAAGCAACATTTGCATGGAAATGAGACAGGGATAAAAATACGAAGTCGTAGAACGAAATCTTTTACTTATTCAGACTTAAAAGGGGCACAAAAAGTCTCGAAAGAGCAGACAAATTCTACGAGAATTACCATTTTTTTTGTAAGAGAACTTAATTCCAACTTCATTATTAGCTAGGAAGAAATTAATTTATGCAGCCTATAAACATTTAATTAGAATTTTTTAAATATTTCGCTGGAAAAACTGACATTTATAGTGAATTGTGATCTAAGCTTAAAAAACCATCAATTACTTCTATATGTCAAAATACACAGTTTAGAGATATTATCTACATATTAAGAAATTTATTTAAATTTTTTTTAATTGCTTGATTTTTTTTCGCTTTTTGATTAGTGAAAACTGTACCAAAATTCGCCGGCTATTTTAGAAAAAGTTAGCGAAGTAACAGAAAGAGACGGAAAGCAACTTTTTTATAATATGTTTAATTTAAGAGTATTTTATAAGGTGAGAGCAAACTTTTAGAAATAATTCCAAAGTTAAATTTGTATCTAATATTATCCCAATGGAACGTATTATCGGGACAAAGACAATTTGTCTGTGTGCAAAGTTCTACCTTTCGAGTGATTGGAAAAAAATACAAACTTTTATACTATAAAATATATTAGTACAGAAGAGACAGCAGATATGACGACGATGTTCTATTAAGGAGCCTTGTTGCGAAAAAACATAAATATCACGTTATCTACAGGTGGTTCTTACGCTTGGCACTTAAAGGAAATGTGTTCACACAAATTATACATAATACGAGTATGGTGAGATGTGGCAGATGTGTAGTCGCTATTAGGACCGACGCTATATTTATGTGGAACTACCTGTGGAAAACGTCTGCGTTAAGAGTGGGTATAAAGCAAACAAAATTTGTAATTTCACCAGCGTGGCCCAAGGGGCCACGCTGGTGAAATTATGATATTAGTTGTATTGGTTGTGTGAAATTATGGTATTAGTTGTGGTATTAGTTTCGAATAGCTATCTAGAATTCCATGTCCTGGCAATTTTCTCACTTGCGATCGACCAATAAAGCTGAGTTGGCGTTCAATCCAGTTACTAGCGCAGAGACAGTAGGTACTTACCTAGGTATTCGTTTTAAGATGACTTAAGAATGGGTATAAAGCAAACAAAATTTGTAATTTCACCCGCGTGGCCCCTTGGACATGACAGTGACACAAAATACGTAGAACTACGCACAACATGCTACGGAAGATAGCTCATCTCGCTGAATAAAAATGTTATAAGTGCCAAAAGTATTAAATATTAATTATTCGTAAACTGCAATGTCAAATGAAAAATTGTTACATACAATTTATATCACTGATACACTTTTAGTTTTGTAATGTGTGTCATTTTGTAATGTGTGTAATTTTGAAAATAAAACTAAAATCGATGGAAATGAGAGCTCACTTGGTGATTTTTTTTCTATCGAGAAAATTTCATTATATTATGTTTTCTGTTAGAGTCGTCACTTTCATTTATAATGTATTTATCTATTTAAAAAATTAATTAAATAAGACTTTGTTTACTTAGATAAAATTCAAATCTAGGATTGGCTATTTCTCTTTATATCCGCTCTTAAATTTTAATATAATATTTCTGTTAACATATTGAAAATATTCACACAATCAAATTCAAGAAGTTCAGAAATTTAGAATTCATAAAAATATTCGCTTTCATTGTGGACGCCATTTTTATACGACGTTTTTACTTCAATCTTTTTCTGTAAAGAATAAAATCTTGCTGTCCCTAATTTCTTTGTCATCTGACTTGCAGGGCTCTGGGCCCATAACCTAACATAAATCGAGGTTCTAAACAAAAACGTGGTAGGCTTTTTTATATTTTATTTAGCACACGAACGAAAATTACAATACACTTTTTTAACAGTTGCCGGAAGAAGGAAAGACACAGACTAAAATAGCACAAAACAAAACAATTTCAGGGTGGAAATAGGATGGATTCCACGTGGGTGAAATCGCAGCCAACATCTATCCGAAAATAAAGATCCAAATCTTGGAAAAAGTTAATGTCAATGTATTTCAGGCGTTATGACTTTTATTTTTCAACGCTTACGAAGTCGCGGTCACCAGCTAATTTTAAATATTTTTAATAAAAAATATTGAATTTAAACTCGCAAAATGCAAGAAGCATTTTGTCTAACCTTAAACTGAATCTCGACTTCTATACGCCGGCGGGTATTCCCTGGGATCTCTGGTGTGTTTAGGGCTTAAACAAAAATACGAGTTGGTGAGTATTTACATTTTGGTATTCATGAAAATATTAACCTTGGGCCAGCGATAAACGGTCCTCATATGAAGTGATTTAGGCAAAGTTAGGTCATAAAGTTTGCCCTTCAATGTTATAAGATACAAACTATTCGATGAGTGAGATCAAAACTCACTATATCGAATTTAGTTGTAACATTATCTAAGTAATCGCTTGTGTTATAAATTGAAATAAATGATTTTATAATTTTACAATTAACAGCATGTAAATGAAAAGCTATTAAGTTGAAGAGCACGAGTTCGTATCCGCTAAAGATACGGAGTAGAAAACATCCTTTACGTCCGAATACTAGGATAATAAGCAGTATTCTTATACATGTGAAATCTATATTCCACAGTGGTAAAACTGGAAGGCCTGTGGCTCACAACGACAAAATATAAATAAAATATTATTGGCTGATAACAGTTATCATATATTTTATACATCTAATAATCGAACCAAAATGAATATAAACAGATAATAAGATTTAAGAAGGTTATTACCACTCGTACACATTTACGTAACAGCAGACAATGTTACTTAAATCGTGCTTAAATCTTTTTAGGAAAAACGGTGAATGTTGTTCCTTCTGTCCCTGTATTTCATTTAGGCTGAAGTGAAATAAATGACCGGTCGTTAAACTTACAATACAGACCATGCAAAAAAGGGAACGGGTTTTTTTAAATTAATTACGAACTCATTGATTTGCTTGAAAGTTTATTTTAATTTTCCTTCGGAGGTTAAACCATGTTACGTTTTTAATACTAAAAACTTCAGGTAGGCTGGATTGACACACAGGTTACAATGGTGATTGAATCGCAACTTATTGGCTGTTAGTAAACAACCAAAAAGTTAAGTAGGGTAGCGATACTAAAAAGGTTGAGAAACGATACTATAGACGATAGTATCGCGTTGATAGGATACGACGGTTATCGCGATGTATAGACGATCGATTTGGGGCTTGGCATACACCTCTAAGGCTTTTCGTTTTTACGTGTTGTATATAGGTAACGATCCTTTGCTCTGTGACTGAAAAAATAGGAAATCAGCGCGTCCAAGAAAACTAACAGTACATACATACAGAAAAAAATTCTAAAAATCGTCAATTTAGTTTCAGTATCGTGTATAGAGCCTATAAACACGATAATGAGTCTGACCATCGATTTTAGTTAATGATATCCCCCAAATATAGCTCACTAGACAAATACGGCAGTGTTTTTATTTTTTTGATATCTTAAAAAATGACCGAGTTATAAGCGTTCAAAGTACGCGCGCCACCCAAATTTTTTAATACTACTAGCGAACGTTGATGACGTCACAAGGGCCGATTCTAGATGCAAGAAAGAGAGATTTGTATGTTTGTAATTAATTAACTCAAAAACTAGTGGACCGATTTTAAAAATTCTTTCACCTATAAAAAGCTACGTTATCAGCGAATAACATAGGCTTTATAAAGTTACGCGAGCGAAGTCGCGTGCAACAGCAGGTAATATTATAAAGAGAGTAGATTTCTATTTTTGTTTGTAATTAATTAACTCAAAAACTACTGGACCGATTTTAAAAATTCTTTCACCTATAAAAAGCTACTTTATCAGCGAATAACATAGGCTTTATAAAGTTACGCGAGCGAAGTCGCGTGCAACAGCTGGTAATATTATAAAGAGTAGATTTTTATTTTTGTTTATATGTAATTAATTAACTCAAAAACTACTGGACCGATTTTAAAAATTTTTTCACCTATATAAAGCTACGTTATCAGCAAATAACATAGGCTATATATTAAAAAGGTACGCGAGCGAAGTCGCGTGCAACAGCTGGTAATATTATAAAGAGAGTAGATTTCTATTTTTGTTTGTAATGAATAAACTTAAAAACTACTAGACCGATTTTAAAAATTCTTTCACCCATAGAAAACTACATTATCAGCGAGTAACATAGGCTATTAACATAGACTATAAAATTACGGGGACGAAGTCGCGTGAAAACAGCAAGTTGATTATAAATTATAAAAATATTCTTAAAATGATTCTTGAGCGGGACTTACGACAAAAGTTTCCTCAATACTTTCTGAAGTTACAATTTCAAAAATTTCAAAATGGTACAAAAAGTCCAGTGCTTATTATAGGTCAGTGGCGCCGGAGCATTTGAAAATTTAAATAATGACCGTTACTTTTGCCATATAATAAATACTAATAATAATAATAATATATATTATTATTATATAATACATAATATATAGTGCCTATATATTATGTACAAATTCAACCATCCACACATCTAAATTATTTTTCCAAGTGCCAATGGATACGAAAAGACGTAAAAAGTGGATGACCATGAAGCCCGTCACACACGTATTTTATTTTAGTGTGTGTAAGACATCGTCACTTTCTCCCTTTAAAAAATATACTTACCTGCCTAGTATACTAACAAAAATACCTATTACACTCTTTATGATATGAGGATGACTTACAACCAAGTATATGCTTGCAAAGCAAAGTTGCAAGTAAAGTTGCAAACCGCAACCTAGCTGATACAACAAAACGTACATTACATTTTGTGTCATCGAGAGACAGTTAAAACAAATGAATGATCTGTAGTACAGAAACGTAGACAAAAAGAACTGACCCGCAAGATACCTACTTCATTAAGATATTCCGAACCCGATAACTTCAGAAAGTATTGAGGAAATCTTTGTCGTAAGTCCCGCTCAAGAATCATTTCAAGAATATTTTTATAATTTATAATCAACATGCTGTTTACACGCGACTTCGCCTGCTTAACTTTATAAAATATGGCCTATATTATTCGCTGATAACGTAGCTTTCTATAGGTGAAAGAATTTTTAAAATCGGTCCAGTAGTTTTTGAGTTAATTAATTACAAAATACAAATCTATCTTTTTACTATGAACTTGCGTCTAGCATCGGCCCTTGTGACGTCATCCACTTACCACGGGCGAACTTGAAAATTTGAATAGCGACCGAAGTTTCGGTGTCAATAACTTCGGAAATACTGCATCGATTTTGATGAAACAAAAACTTTTCACATGTACATAACCATAGCTCTGATATTATGTGTGTTTTATAGTCATTTTCAAACCCATCGGTCAGGCCCATTCTAAAAACAAAGTAACTTTCTCCATGACCAACCCTTACAGATTTATTATTAGTATTGAGTATTGATATATAAAAATTTTCATGACTAACTGATGGTGAAAACCGCATCAATGTTTGTTGCGTAGTTTAGGTGGAGTAAGCAGGTATACAGACAGACGAATTAAAAGCGACTTCAATTTATACTATACAAAGAGATATGTGTGTAATAATTAATTATATTCTAGAGCAGAAGAAGCTTTCCTAAATGTCTTGTCGTTAATACGACTTTTGTACATTGCTTTTTATAAAGCAAATTATTTAGTACAAGTCTGGGGATCTTACAGACAGACGAATTGAAAGCGACTTCAATTTATACTATACAAAGATATTATGTGTGTATTAATAATTAATTATATTCTAGAGCAGAAGCTTTCCTAAATGTCTTTTCGTTAATACGATTTTTGTACATTGCTTTTTGTAAAGCAAATTAATTAGTACAAGTCTGGGGATACTAAAGCCCATTTTCCCTGCGACATATTATGTAGGAAGCAATTACGTTCGTATTTGGTAAAACAGACACGGTTAATCAGAAAGGTATCTGAAAGGTAAACGAAACATAAAATTGGATTGCATCATTAAAGAGAATCGAAACGCGTATAAAATGTACAACTTGTCTAAATTTGAAACATAAAACGGCTCGTTACACGATTGCGGCGAAACCGTTTGCAAGGCAAATAAAACTTTATGTGTATTCTATTGTATGTTAGAAATTCGAAATTTTTACTTTGTAAAAAAATAATTAAAAATATATACTTCAACTAGCTGTGCCCGCAACTTCGTAAGCTCGGTTTTAGTACGCTTGCTGGTATTTCGGTATCCAGTATTATATTTTATATTTTTTACATTTTTTTTTTTTCAATATATACCGATTGGAATGAAACAAAACTAAATGTTACAAGATACTGACTGACGTAGAGATTAGCGTGCACAAACGCACAGACAAACACAAAAATTCGAAAACAATTTTTTTTTACCTCGATAACATTAAATTTATTTTGCACAAACGTATTTTGCAAAAATGCAAACGCGGCTCGTTTACGATTTTTTAAATGTATAAAGTTTATTCCTTGAGGTTTAAGCTTTCTATGTAGCAAAGAAAGCTCATTAAACTAAACATTAACTTAATCAATCTATAATTTTTGTTAGTATTCCAAATTATATTCCTTTTCCCCTTTTTCAAATTATATTAAAGGAACCGTTTAATAATGTGGATTAGCAGAGGCGAACATTAAGGCCATTATCGGCCATTATCTCCTTAATTTGTACCCAAATAACTTAAAAACCCTTAAAGCTCTAGACTAAAATTCGGTTACAGAGCCACATTAATATTGTTAATGGTGTAAGTATTTACTTAGGTGTGTCCGTTTCCGATCACTAATCGGGTTCGGTTACTGACCGACAATTAGTTGACGTATATCGATATGTACACTGGAAACACACCCAAATTGCTTGTAATCTTTGAAATTTTTTAGATATTTTGATTTTTTAGAAGACGTAGATAACAGGATTTTTTTTTAATTAATCAATATTATATATTTACTAATAATAAAGGGTTGGTCATGGAGTAAGTTACTTTGTTTTCAGAGATATCGTGTTTATAGGCTCTATACATGATACTGAAACTAAATTGACGATTTTTAGAATTTTTTTCTGTATGTATGTATGTATGTATGTATGTATGTATGTATGTTCCTCTATAACTCTTAAACGAATTAACTGATTTTCATGAAACTTGGTAGATAAACATTTAGACGTACAGGACACAGGATAGGCTACTTTTTTCTTTTTCAACGCGGACGAAGTCGCGGGCGCCAGCTAGTTAAGAATAAAGCATTCGAAACCAAGTCGAACTTAGACCTAAGTCATTAAATATACAGAGGACCAGAAAATTGGTCGTATTCTTCTCGGGAGTCGAAACTATGACTATATTTGAGTAATTCAACTCCAGTCATATACAGGTTTAAAGTTTACCATTTTCGAGAGTATCAATTTTGAAAATATTTTAGAGAATATCCGGATTTTGATACTTTACAGTCTGTAAAAAAAACTAGTAAGTAACATATAAATAAATAAGTATAATAATAAAATTAAAATGTATTTTGCTTTTGTTCTTATTTTTTATTTGTATTTTGTTTCCATCTTTTTCGTAAGTGGTCACATAAGTTATTATTATTTTTTTACTTTCCACAAATGTGATTATCATCCAAAAAATTTATGAAACTTGTCGTATAAATCATTTAGATATGGTTAAGTAGGAGTTAGCGGATATACTTACAGCAAAGCAGACGTAAAAAGTGACTTTAAATTTTATTTACTATGTAAGGAATCGATAATATTTGTGTCGTTCATTGTAAAAGTGAACTATCTCTTTGTAACTGAATTTTAGAATAACGAGCTTTTTGCCAATTATAGTGTAGGAAAAAATATATAAGCATTCATTCATTGTTTTCATCTATGGGATTTTAATGCACTATTGGAGTTACTTCACTTTTATATTGAAAGTTATGACTAAATGTGATACCATTAGGCAAGAAAAGATGGTTTTAAAAATAGGAAGTTACACCACTTTTGCAATGAATGACACATTTGTTAGTAGCAGTGATCGTACAGAACTAATCATCTGGAGTCGCTCCGTGGCCGTTGCCGGGAGCGGGTGGTTTTTCGGTCCGCTCCGCGTTAATTCACGAGTACCGAGTATTCGAGTGTCGATTATTTAAAAAAAACCCTGGCCTTTGGCCTTCGTTAAGTGTCGGTTGCAGTAGGCAACCTTTTTCTGGGTTTTTGCAGGGCGAGTTGCTAGACTCGCCAGCGCAACTACCCTACAAATGGCGTCCGCTGCTATTGCAGGCGTCATTGGTCCTGATGGTTTACCATTAAGTGAAAATGCATCAGTTCAGTCCCGGTTGTACAGCGAAGTTACTGAAGTCCGCCCAAGAAGCAATCAAGCCATAGTCCTTGAATTATTGAGAAATAAAGAAGTCCCGAATGAGAGATATATAGAAGCACTTTTATGTGTAGTAAATGCAGAAGAAATTACACACATTTCTAGGATTTCTAGGAACCGTTTGTGTGTTTACCTCACCAGCGCCAGCAAAGCTGACATTCTCGTAAATGTAAACAAGTTTGTGCTTGTAGACGATGAAGAAGTCAAAATCAGTCACCTTATAACTAAATCTATCAAAGTTACGATTTCCAATGCAGATGCCTCTATTTCGAACACAGCAATCAAGAGATTCTTAAATAATGTGTGTAAAATTAGAACTGCCTCCAGTGTCACCGAACTAAAAGTGAATACTAGCAAAAATCAACTGAAGAACGTTTTTAGTTTTAGGAGGCTTGTTTTCATTCATCCTGAAGATGTAAGCAAACTACCCTCCAGTCAAAAATTCAAAGGAGATGGTATTACTTGGAATGTATTTTTTAACACAGGTAATCCCAAGTGCTTTACATGTGGCTCGGAAGATCACTTCGCCAAACAGTGCACGGACACGGATAAAAGTAATAATACGATAACACCAGAATCTAAAGAAAGTGAGAGTGCTTTCGTAGGCGGGGGGGCAACTGTGGTGACGAGAAGCAACATCGACGGTGGCAACGGCAGCAGCTTATCTTTGCCTGCTAGCGGCCCGTCGGATTTCCAGGTGCTTCCTGTCCCCGGCGTATCCATTTTGCTACCAAAAACAGCTGTTCAACTGACTGACTCAATGTGCGAACCTTCTACAATCAATCGTGCCACACCTGATAACATGGAAATTAGCCCTCCATCTCAGGGTTTTAAAAGGCCTCACTCGAATACCAACAGTGAGGCTTCTAATAGTGTTGATGAAGATGGTATTACACTTAACACCAGTCGCAGGAATAGGAAGGAGGTTTTTGAAAAATGTGATAAAGCTAAGCTTAAAAAACAAAAGAAAAACAACATCGTTAACCCAGAGCAATTAGAGGCACAAATATCTTCGCAGCTCGAACCAGCCAGAACCACTATTGACGCCACCTTCACCGAACACCTGCTTAACTTCGGGAACGTCGTCTCTCTCCTTAGTTCGACGACGGGCGGCAATTCCGAAGCTAAGAGGGTTAACTCAATGGATATAATTAAAAAAGGTAGAAAACAAGAAACTATTAAATTATTAGGTATGTTGCACGGTGTTGTTGCGGGTAGGGGCATAACAAATAAAATCACAAGACTAATTGGTGCGCTTGAATTTAATGAAATGCCTTCGGGTACTGAAGAGTCGGACGATGATAACTCGAGGGTGGAGAACTTTTCATCCATAGATAATTAAATATGGCGCCCTATAGCGGGCATACAAATTACGAAAATTATAAACTAAACATTCTTTACTGGAACCCGTGCAGTTATAATACTAGTGATAAGGAGGTCGAGAGTCGGTGTCATCTTTTCGACATCATCGTCTGCGTGGAGACCTGGCTCAATTCGAAGCACGATGATCCTTGTCGCTCTCATAATCCTCATCTACCTGGTTTTAACGTCTTTAGACATGACAGAAGTGACGGCCGTAGGGGAGGAGGTATAATTATTTTTGTACGCAGATCAATCATGTTTAGTGCGATCGAAGACATTGTGACACCCGACCCTTCAGTTGAACTTTGTGGTTTGCGTATTACCAACGTGACACCGAGTTTTGACCTTTTTGCGTGTTACAGGACGCCAGGTCTCGTCTTATCCCAGGACCAGTGGAATGTATTGTTTCGTGGTGCGGGCCGGGAAAATTGTATTTTTGTAGGTGACTTTAATGCCCATAATGTCGTGTGGAATTGTAGAAGGACCGACAGGAACGGTGAGCGGCTAGAACGCTGCATTGACGCGCGCGGATTATTTTTACATAACACGGATAGTAACACACGCGTTGACGTTCATACTGCACTCTGGTCTAATATCGATCTGGTTCTATCATCCGGGGAGTTTTCCGGCTTAGTTGATGTTGAGGTTTGTGACGAGACCTGGGGCTCTGATCACTGTCCTATTTTTGTGAGCATTGACGTGAGCAAGAATTATTATTCTCGTGAGTCCTTCAAGCTTAAATCAGTCCGTACGGATTGGGTTAAGTTTGAACGTCTCCTGGAAATTTCGTATTCTGACTTCTTTACCAATATTGACTTTGACAATTACTCTCCGATTAAAAAGTATGATTTCTTTACGAACATTGTGGCCTCGGCTGTAAGAGACAGCACTCCCAGAAGGCCTTCTTTTTCAACTCGTCGTGGCGTTAGGAATCCAGTTAGGTGGTGGGATGCTGACTGCGATGAGGTTAAAAAGAATCGTGGCATTGCCTATAAGATATGGGCGGAGTCTGGTTTACTTGAGAACCTTCTAACATACAAGAGGGCTTGCGCTTTGGCCAAGAGGACTTTTAGGGCTAAGAAGAGAGAGTGTTTCAGAGCGTTTGCAGGTAGTCTCAGTTTTCAGACTGATCCGTCGTATGTTTGGAGAACCTGCCGCGTCCTTAATAATAGATTTACAAAAGCTCCCTCTGTTGGTTCTGCGAGTGGATCGAGGTCTGATGCAGCCAAGGCGACCATAGATAGAATTGCTCCCCCCGGGGAGAGTAGGGTGACCCCCGACCTTCCCGAGCATGATCTAAATGAGTATTTTGATGCTCACTTCAGTATTCAGGAGTTTAATGCTGCCCTGGATGCCAAGAGGACGAATTCTGCCACCGGTATGGATGGTATTGATTATGAGATTATTAAAAAGCTCCCCTTTAAGTACAGACTTCTTCTCTTGAACATCTTCAACGGTATGCATGCTCACCGGGTATACCCCGAGAGCTGGAAGCGCTCGTTTGTGCACTTGATTGGGAAACTGGGTGGTTCCGGCTTTCGGCCCATAGCACTCACTTCTTGTCTGGGAAAGCTTTTTGAGACCTTGATTAAAAACAGGCTCGAGTACTTTGTGGAGGTAAAGGACGTAATTCCTAGAGGTCAACATGGCTTCAGGAAAGGGCAGTCGTGTGCCGATAATCTTGCTAGTCTGACACTCAAGGTTGAGGAGGCTTTCCTAGAGAAGGGGGGTGTTATGGCTGCCTTCCTTGATGTAAGCGGTGCCTTTGATGGAGTCAATGTCGACATTCTACTCACTAAACTTCGTGATATTGGTTGTTCGGGTAGTATTTTAAATTTTGTTCAATTCATCATGTTCAATAGATTGATCTACGCGGACTGCTTAGATGGTGAGTCGAGAAGGGTCTATAGGGGTGTGCCTCAGGGGGGTGTATTGAGCCCTCTACTGTACCTGATATACGTATCGGGTATCACCAACAACATCGGTGGCTATGTTGAGGTATCTCAGTATGCTGATGACATCGCCGTTTAAGTCAAATGTAAGAGCGAAAAGTGGGGCAAACGTATTCTGGAGAGAGCTGTAGCCGACATTGACACAAAGCTTCGCGATATTGATCTGGATCTATCCCCCTCCAAGACTATCTTCGTATATTTCAATAGACAAGGGGTTAAGCCGGGCAACACTGAAATAAAGGTTCGTGACCGAATCATTAAATCCAGTGAGTCGACCAGATTTCTTGGGGTAGTTTTTGACTACAGGCTGGATTTCAGCAAGCAGGTTGACGTAGTGCGTAAGAGATGTTTTAAGGCTATCTGTGTTATTAGGTTTTTGTGTAGTACTTGGTGGGGTTCAGATCCTGACACACTTCTAGTTTTGTACAAAAGTTATGTGCGTTCTATTCTTGATTATAGCAGTTTTATTTATCTCCCACAGCGCAATGGATTATTGGCTAAGATCGAACGGATACAGTATGCAGCTTTAAGGTCAGCCCTTGGCTATCGTATTAGTACGCTCACCAACATATTGGTCGCGGAGGCAGGGCTCACCTCTATCAGAGAGCGAGCATTTTATCTGTGCTACTGCTACCTAGCCAAGGTGCTTTCCAATTCCAATTCGACTACGTGTTCAAGTGCTGAGCAGTATTTACGGGCTCTCAAGAGGAGGAAAAAAGGGTTGCCCAGGTGGTCTGGTGTGCTGTCCCGGAGTCTAGCTGCCTTCGGGGAGCTAGAAAGTGCGATTATCAGGGGTCCGCGTTTTGGTTTCTTTCTACACGGCTTTCGTGCTGCTTTTTTTCCGGTTCCCGTTGATTTAGATTTTGGAGTCGGACTTAGGGATATTCCAGCACCCAATCTGCCGCTGGATGAATATATAAAGAACAGCGGTTCATGCGCCGTCTACACCGACGGTAGCAAGAGTGAACACTCAAACCTTGTCGGATTTTCTGTATTCTGTGAGGAGCGCGGCATTTGCATTAAAGGAGGACTACCAAGGACGGCATCTGTTTTCACGGCCGAGTGTGCTGCCCTCAACGAGGCGATGGACGTCATCTTATCGTCTGAGGGTGGTAGCTTCCATGTTTTTTCGGATTCTCGAAGCGCACTCCAGTCTCTTATGTCGACTAAACTTGGTGTCAGGAGTAACTGTTTCATCTTTGACATTAGACGGAAATATCGTGAATTTATTGATCGTGATCCTGACGCTAATCGTGTATTATTTCTTTGGGTCCCTTCGCATGTCGGAATCCGAGGAAACGAGGAGGCTGACACTCTTGCGAAGGAGGCTGCCAGTATGGATGTAGCTACTATCAAGGCGGTTCCTTTTACAGATCTTTATGAGGAATTTAACAGACGGGCCTGGGCAGACTCATCTCTAGCTCTGAAGGAGGAGGGTCTGGTTAAGGGCGTGTATTACTTTAATAATTATTACTCGGGCAGCCGAATTCCGTGGTTTTCAGGGAAAGGTTTTGCGAGGAAATTTGTTGTCACCATCAACCGATGTAGGGCGAATCATTACAACCTGGCGGCCTCCCTCGCGAGAGTCAATATTATTGAGGATTCATCTTGTGCCTGCCTCTTAGGAGATCAGGATCTCAATCATGTCCTATGGCAGTGTCCTTTTTATAACACGCAGAGGTCCGAACTCATTGCGGATCTTAAACGACTCGGTTTTTGTAATCCAATGTGTGCAGAGATGTTTTTGTTTAGGCCAAATATTAAGGCTTGCTTGCTCATTTGTGCGTTTCTCAGTAAATGTGATCTTACTATTTAATTTAATGCTTATTTAAATAAATAAGCATAACTAAAATTAAATAATTTTAGTTACTGTACCTTAATTATTTATATATGTTTATATTAAGTGTATCTAGAATATTTGCCGTTATTTTTATAAGCTTTTGTAAGTATAACAATTAGTCTGCATTGTGGCACATGTATTTTGTATTAAGGGCCCTTGGCTCATAAAATAAATTTAAAAAAAAAAAAGAACTAATCATCTAAATATATAATAATAAAAGAAACCCTTCACTTATTATTAGAAAGAAATAAACGTATTATTATTAGAAAGAATATGGAAAGAATAGACAAAAATAGACACTTGATGAAAACTAAAATAGACAAAAGTCGTATAACAACTATCTTTTTCTGAGAACCTCAACAATGTTATTAAGTCAGGGATTCCAGTACATTAGATAATGGTGATAGAATGAGCAAGAATTTAATGCCATATGGTGAACCCTTGCGTTCATTAAGCGGTTCGTCGGAGTTAGATGAACTTGTAAATCGACTTTTACTAGTACCACTGAAGAAAGTTCTGGGATGAGGCGGATACAGCCGTCACACATGGATTTTAGTATTGAGTTCGTACTTCTTGTAACTTTTGGATAAAACAGACAGGCTAATCATATTTTTGATAAAAGCTATTGTTCACGGTGGTTTTCTATGATGTAAAACTAACAAAATAGATTGACTACTGTTTACATGCTTACATGCAAAAAGAAAATCCGTAGACATTACGAAAGTTACCGATATTTTTTGACAGTGAAGTTGAAGTGGCAGTGGGCAGTTTTTTTTAGCAACCCAACTAATTATTTTAACATAAAAACACACTAGTTTCAGTATTGTGCAAATACAAACACTGTGTAAGTCCTAGGGGAAAACACGTAAACTTGTATTAAAATAACACAAGTTCCCTAATAAATTCCAATCACCGAAAAAGGAAACGAAACAAACTCCTTAAGCCTTAACTTGGGTAATCACTCGATAGACTTCTATTTGTGCTTAAATGTTAGTAAACCACTTCTAAATAGAACGCTAAGAATAGAAAGGGTTTGTAATCATTTGATACGTTCATTAAGGAGGAAGCAGTATCCAAATATTTCTTTTAGATCTTAAATCAATCATCAATACTAATAATAAATCTGTAAGGGTTGGTCATGGAGTAAGTTACTTTGTATTCAGAGATACTTGTTCCTCCATAACTCTTAAACGAATCAGCTGATTTTCATGAAACTTAGGAGATAAACATTTAGACGTACAGGACACAGGATAGGCTAATTTTTTCTTTTTCAACGCAGACGAAGTCGCGGGCGCCAGCTAGTACTAATAATAAATCTGTAAGTGTAAGTATTGTATGTATGTATGTTCCTCCATAACTCCTAAACGAATTAACTGATTTTCATGAAACTTGGTAGATAAACATTTAGACGTACAGGACACAGGATAGGCTACTTTTTTTTCGTTTACTTATAATAAAATCCTAAACGAGAAGTGTCTAAATACTACATTAAACATTAATTTTTTTTTCAAAAAATCATTTGTACACGTTGAATTTATGTAATCGAGATGAAAATACTTAATTACTTTTAGAATTTTTGTCTGATTGTCTGTGCGTTTGTGCACGAAACCGCTCAACCGATTTAATAATAATAATGATAATAATCTTTATTTGTACAAAAACACATTTTTTACACGAGCTTAATTGAACATATTGTTAGTGAATGCAATTTTTACAAGGAATAATTAGTTCTACGGTTTGCACTGATGTATCGCAGCGAGCTTCCCGTAACATTTAGTGCCTGTTTCACAAACGTCAAGTAGGCCAAACTGTCATTTAAAGTCACCGGTAACCGGGGATGATGGAGCTGATATACCTTTGTTTGTACGGTAAACGTCCCAAACATTAAATAGAAAATAATTAAAAAAATTCTAAAAGCCTAAAAGACTTTCTAAAAGTCGAATGACTTTCTAAAAATAACTAATCAACACTTTACTTGTAGTTTGTGAAAGAGGCCCTTAGTGTTTGTTTCATTCCAAAAGGTTTACTAACTAACAAGTTATACCAAATACCGAAATACCAAGCGTACGATCAGTGTGCCTGTACTGATCTATGATTAATTGATTATCTGCCTCAACTACTATGAGTTGGAGTAAAGACGTTTACAGCTCCAATTTCATCAGTTCTTGGCGAATACGTTTTAATATATGTAGGCCACACTTTAACTTAGGAGCTAAACATAGCTAACCCACACTGTATGGACGATCCTCTTCAAGGACTTCTTAAGGTTTAAGCCACAAATCTCTGTTACACAACAAACTCTAAAACGATTTATCATTTTCATTGCGCAATTAGCCTTTGAATATGTATATGCAGTAAGAAAGGGTTGCCATGTGTTCATAAATATATAGCAAACCAGATTATTGAGATTTGAAGTTCACGTTAGCAGCCAAGTAAACTTCATTACATGCAAATTTCATGCAACCATTTGAATACAGTAAACATATGCTAAACATCTACGTGTTTGGTTTACCTTATGCAATAATGGACCCGTTATAGTTGAACAACAGAAAGCTTAATAATCTAACACTGCGATTAAACCAATCAGAATGTAGAAAGCAAAGGAAATAAGTAAACAAAAGAATAATGCGAACGACATTTGTTTATCGCCTTTGACATTGAATAATATTTTAGCAGCAGTAGGAGCTTATGGGGTTTGAAGACCATTAGATTTGATCGAAAGTATCAGAACCCTTGTTCTGATGGTTTAGCATCAAGTAGTCAACAAGTTGCGGGACACGCAACTTGTCAGCAACTTACTGCAGATAGCATGCATGGGCTCAATAGAAAGTCCGGGAGTTTATAATTTTAACTATAGCTTGTACTTATACTCGTAATACATCGAAATACTACACTGGAATTTGCGTCACAAGTGCCAAAGGGGAACATAAAAAGAACGCCTTTGACAGAATTATGGCGGACTCTTGCCTTCACGCGTCAATGGTAAAAGGTAGTAACGATCAACTTCTACTATTTCATTTTAAACTCTAATGGGTTGACGTAAAGTCACATTTTCTTTAAATTACGTACTTATTGTTATGTTTGTTTTGTTATAAATGACAGTTCATACTCTACGCATATGTCACTTTTAAATGTTCCATAAAATTCGTTGTATTTTGTATGGCACGCGTGTTCCATGTTGTAGTAGTTTGATGTCGTAATAGCGTATTTTTACATCTATACCAGTTTACGCTCTATGTAAACGACACTCAAGTTATTAAAAACACTGGGATATTACACTCCCAATATTACATTGGGATATTGTTACCCCTGTAATAATTACATTGGGATATTGTTGTTACGAACTGTAACTAACTGTATCATCAAAACACACACAACTTTAAAATTTTAATTGGTTCACTTCAATTGACTTCATGATGAAACAACACATTATCTCTAATGTTATTTGCGATTTTACCAGCGTATGTTTGATATCCCTCGGGACTGATGACTCCGTTTTGGAGTAAACAAATTCTACCTTTTAATGATGTAGGTTTGTATTAGTATTTTAAAATAGAAGCTGCTTATTTTTGGTGCGACCTTATATATAAAAATAATAATAATATAAAAACACTAAGCTGTTGTTCACGTTTGAGATGAAAGTACATTATTACATTAACCTCGTAAGTAACTTGTAGCCCCGATGTACTAACCGATACAATATCACTTGTAACAAAATGAGACGTGGGTCTACAAACGTGTTTCTTCGAATACAACGTCTCTAACACAAACTCTGTTGTTATTACTTGTATGCCTCATGTTGTGATCTGATATTGAATTATTATAGTATTGTATAATATAATCTCATTGTATGTAATGTAATATTTCATTTGTCAACATTTCTGTTATATAAAATTAAGTCTAACCAAAGACATCGAACCATTTGAATGTTTGTATGTTTGTAATGAATAAACTCAAAAACTACTTGACTGATTTTGAAAATTTTTTCATCTATAAAAAGCTACATTATCAGCAAGTTATATAGACTATATTTTTTAAAGTTACGCGAACGAAGTCGCGTGCAACAGCTAGTAAATAATATCTTAACAAAACTAAAGACAGTTCGTGTGCTTCATTTATCTTTAATTTTGAAAAGGACATAAAGAAAAAACAAATGAAATATTTTTATTTCAGTTATATTTACAAGGAAGTATGGCAAAAATATTTTATGATTACATTATTACAGAAGTCGCTTTATTGCTCACCAGGTATTTGATTTATTTCGACCTTAATACTTATAGCTTTGCTTTGTTTCCCCCTTATTATATTCTTATTAAATTATTTGAAGATGTTACGAGTACTTTGAATACATTTTCAATGATAATTTTAGTTATATTCGTCGATATCACAGGCCTTTTATATCTAAATATTCCTTTATAGACGACCAAAACTCCTGACTGAGCGGTCGTAATTATGAAATGTCTAACAAGTTGGTCTCGGTCTTTGCGAATTTTCTATAAATGATCGAAAGGTATAAGATTACCTAATGAATAATGTTCTATATATTAAAACATTAAATAATAAATAAATAAAAAGCCTTTAATTTCCTTAATCACTACAATATTGTACATAACATTTTTATTATTATTTTTTAAACTTTATAATATATTAAAATATATAAAATGTTAAGAATCTCCGCTTCTTTTAAACCAGCTGTCTAATTTTGATATGGTTTTCACTAATGGAAAGAAAAAAATTAAGTATTGTTCTCGATTGTTACTTAATTTGTTCAAACAACTGAACGCGTTCATAATCACTTTTATTACACTCAATTGTTACAGTCACACTAACATATTCTTTATCATTTAATTTAACTATTCTGAAGGTATTTTGTTGTATAATTTTTTGTGTGTGACAATATTGATAATGACGTCACATTTGAATAGAAAAATATTATTTACTATTCAAAAATCTCGAAAACGTCCATAACATCTCGAAACGTTGAATATTTATGAGGCGTCAGACAATATGTTTTTATCGAGCAGAGAATGCATTCTCATTTTGCAGTTTTTGCATTATTTTGCAGTTGCAAAATAAAAATACAGATAACATAGCGAGAATATAGTATATAATAGTAAGTATTCTTATAACTGCACCATATATAAATTATGTGCTTGATTTGTTTTTACTTAATCATGTCAACAAAATAATACAGCTCGCTATATTATATAACAATCACTATATATTTATTTATTTATTACTAGCTCTTACCCTCGACTTTGTCCGCGTTGAAAAATAAAAATATATAAGCAACATAACGTATGACTTCTTGTTATAACGCTTTGGCCAGGCCATAGTTTTTTATTTTATTTTAGACTAGCTGCTGCCCGCGACTTCGCCCGCGTAACTTTGTAAATTATATACTAAAACCTTCCTCGAGAAGGTAATCCTCTATCCATTGGTGAAAGCAGTATGGAAACCGGTGCAGTAGTTTTGACGCGGCAAAGGAATTTGTTTTATAATATGCAAGGATTATTAGGATTATCTCTTTACCGACTTGTGACGTAATGTTCATGAATTATTCTACGAGCGAGTCGAGTGACAAATTACTTAACTGTCCGTGAAAATATTGTAACATTCGTCATTTACCGAAAAGACATCAAACTTTTTTCTTATCTAAAAAACCTACTTTGTTACAGATAATACTAACGCTCGGAAAACGAATTAATTGGATAATGTGGACGAAATACACGATCAGTCCATCGCGACAAATTGACTGACGTGAAGCCAAAATTTGATCGTGAATGGTAAAAACTGATGGCTTGATGTCAAACACTGGATTTCAAATCGCATCAGTTCATCGCGCCAGCTGATCGTAAGTGTAGAAACCAATGAGGATAGAATACATTTCTATCCTCCTTACTACGCCGTGGTATCATGCCGCGCTTCCGAATCAGAGCTCATGTCAACGTCACTCGACCCGGTCAAACGCATAAATGACAGAAAATTAAACTGACCGTGTGTGGGCACAATTTTTGGCGTGGCTCCATTTGATTTAAGTCGTTTCGAGCCACGTCAAATGATTGATCGTGTATTTCGTCTATTACAGAAATTAAGTTATCATGTCATGCCTCCATCGGTGACCTCCATGGGCTGTGATAAGTAGACATACTTACTTAACTAATTTTCCTTTTATAATAATTGCCCTTTTAGGCTGTCACAAGTAAAATGTTAAGTGGGCGAAGATAAAAGGGCATTCTTCCTTTGAGACGCATGCCAGTATTTTTTAATTAAAAAAATAATCAAATAAATATTTTATTTACTTTTTTTATTATTATGTTTTCGAACATAATAATATATGAAAATGTTGCCTGTTTTTTTTTTCAGCTTTCGGATTAGGTTTGTAAGATTAGTACTACCTATAGAGGTAATAATAATAATTGTATGGTAGTAATTCGACTAGTGCATAGCCATTTTCTTTTCTTAAAAGTTCTTTTTTCTTTCTAGACAGTTGATACCTACTTAATGATTGTTTCAATTGTGAATGACTGAAAGACAAAGTGAAGTGAAGTGACAAAGAGAAATATGAAACAACACTTAACCAATGTCACCAAAAGGATTTAAATATTTTGAATATGAAAAGGGCAACTCGTTAAATAATTAATCAAGAGCTAAAAGAGGCATTAATATTATTCACAAAAACAAAGTTCATTAAATTTACAGTCGCGGTAAGAAAAGGTTCGTCACCTTAAAGTCGACATTTGGTTTTACCAGTCATGCCAAAATTTTTATTTTAAACCTCTGTCAGTTGTCTGCTAAGTGCTATTTAATTTTAAAAGGTAGAGATTAGTTGTCATTGAAATTAATTTTTATCGAAACTATATATAGGTATGTACCTAGTGACAACTTAGTTTGAGTTCATACAAAGTTAGTTGCAATATAATGTTTAACAAAATTATTATTCATTATCTGAACAAGTTATTAAAATATTTTTTTATATTTATAATTTAAAAGAATAAATATGGAATGATTTCATATACGAGTAGATCTGAAACAGCTGTTATTTGAACAAATGGTTTAGTGTACTTACACGAAGAGAGAATGAAATCGATGTCAAAGTATTTGTTACGGTAGTGATGTGTATTTTATGTTTTCGCGTCTTCGTTACAATGGAACATACATACTTGTGAACATATTGGTGTATCATACACATACAATCTATATAATCTATCTATAAAATCTAAAAGAAAGTCGTGCTCCGATTTTTTAAATTGGACTGGCCATACGGACTATCAAAAGATAATAGTTATCAACCAACAATGGACTTGTACGACATCATTTTTAAAGAGGAAGTGAGCAACTTTGTATTTATATTGCAGTATGTTGGCAAAGAAAGAATAGAATTATATATTACATTGATCCGTAAAGACAAAAAATAACAAGACTTAATGGCATTCATAAGGAAGCGAAAAACGTTTTCTCGAAATGCTTCGTCGGAGGAAAGATAATGGTGACAAATTAATGTTAGTAGGTACTTACAACAATACTCGTAAAACTTCGGGAAAGCCTGAGATTCATGCAGAAACTATGACCAGTTGATCTATCAGAAAAGGGATTCTAATAAGCTATCCGACCTTCTAGCGAAAGATAAAACCCTCAAAAAATTCTGTGCTAAAAATGTGTGAATATTGTAAATATTCTATGTAAATATGTATATATCCAATTTTCTTATTTTTTGCACGGATCCTTATCAATCAATCAATACTAATAATAAATGTGTAAGTGTAGGTGTAGGTATTGTATTTTATTGTATTGTATTGTATTGTATTGTATTGTATTGTATTGTATTGTATTGTATTGTATTGTATTGTATTGTATTGTATTGTATTGTATTGTATTGTATTGTATTGTATTGTATTGTATTGTATTGTATTGTATTGTATTGTATTGTATTGTATTGTATTGTATTGTATTGTATTGTATTGTATTGTATTGTATTGTATTGTATTGTATTGTATTGTATTGTATTGTATTGTATTGTATTGTATTGTATTGTATTGTATTGTATTGTATTGTATTGTATTGTATTGTATTGTATTGTATTGTATTGTATTGTATTGTATTGTATTGTATTGTATTGTATTGTATTGTATTGTATTGTATTGTATTGTATTGTATTGTATTGTATAGGCAACTTTTTTCTTTTTCAACGCGGACGAAGTCGCGGGCACCAGCTAGTTAATTATAAAATTATATTTTAAATTTTAAATTTATTTTATGTTTTAAATAATTTTATTAAGAAAGTTGATACAAGTTACATTATTATCGTGTTAAGCTTGAAACAGTGGATTTGAAATCGGTAAGCTAATCTAATAAGCCCCATGTTTGACAAATTTATTGTACTTACTCGTAAATTAAATCCCAAGACTCGAGTGTTATAAATGTTTTGTTGTGATTTAAATTAATCCTTTTCAAATAAAATGTTATTTAAATATATCTATACTTTCAATATCACGAATTTTCGTGTTTATAATGCTGTTACGAGAAGGTAATATATCATTAAACGCAGTATATAGGGTAAAAAGGACTATTTTTGTTTCTAAAACATTTTATTATTTATAATTCTTTCAAATATTTGACTGTTTCTTCATAAAACCGTCGACGCTTCAATCCACTTAGTACTTAATCAGTTTTATGTAAATTATCATATTGTCTAGAAATTTAGATTTAATGAAGAAACTTTTTAATACCCTTTCTGATTAAATCAATGAGTTAAGGCGTATAAAGAGAAATAGCCAATCCTAGATTTGAATTTTATCTAATTAAACAAAGTCCAATTTAAAAACTTTTTCAAAATGGACAAATACATTATAAATGAAAGTGAAGTCTCGGACAGAAAACATAATATAATAAATTTTCCCGATAGAAAAAAATAACCAAGTGAACTCTCATTTCCATCGATTTTAGTTTTATTTTCAAAATGACACACATTACAAAGCTAAAAGTGTATCAGTAATTTCACTTCACATATTATCTAAGGCTGTATGTAACAATTTTTCATTTGACATTGTAGTTTACGTACAAATAATATTTAATACTTTTGGCAGTTATAACATTTTTATTGAGCGAGATGCGCTATCTTCCGTCGCATATTGTGCGTAGTTCTACGTATTTTGTGTCGCTGTCATGTCCAAGGGGCCACGCGGGTGAAATTACAAATTTTGTTTGCTTTATACGCACTCTTAATGTAATTAGCAAATTATAATATATTAAATTGTTACAGCTACCATTGTAGTAAAAAGAGCTACGCGGTCGTCTATTGACAAAGCGTCGCCTAATCACGTGATGACCGCGTTTCTTTAAGTTGTAGTGGGGTAAGTAGGTATATTGCGAGCATTTGCAAATATTTATTTGGATGGTTGTTCGTGTCCTAAATCCTAATGGAAATCCTAAGTCTCACTACTATATTAAAGGAGGTCAATTAGTTTTGTATGAAGATCAGGCATCAGTTCATTTTCGTTTTAACGGTTTTATAGATTTTAGTAATTTGGTAATGAGGTTTCATAGATATTTATGTTTGAAAGTATTAAAATAACGTGCACTTCATAAATAGAAGTCATCATTTTCATATTGACTTATAAAATCTGTAAAATTTATAATTTGAATTTCATAAATTTGAAATATTCACAGAAAAGTACTGAAATTTACCAAATTCTCCAAAGTTAAAAAAGAACATTATTTGTAATTTTAAAGTACAAGAAAAAATAATATAATTTCAATATATTTCTATATATATGCTACAATATATTTCTTTTTTATTTAGGGGATATTTTAATAAAAAATACAAAAAAGATGTAAATGTAATTATTTTGAGTGGACTTCTGTTTTAATGTTTAATCAGTGTTTAATTTCTAGCGGCTTAGCTAGATCTCTTATGTAAATAAGTGTTGAAGAGCAAGATTCAATAGAAGGATTTATTAGGACGTTGTGATGACCTCATCAAATCATTTAATAATCACAGGCTTTCGTGGTAAAACAGTGTATATTTAATGTAATTTAAGAGGCCTATCTCCAATTTATGTTAACAACCTATTGTGCATCTCAAACGGTTTAGGGTTCTATTCAGTATTTTAATTAAAGCGGACATCCGCAGCTGTTAATAAAGTGATTAATTTTCCTCTTAAGAAATTTAAGAGAGCTTCCCTAACGAATTTAGCTTTTAAAGTTACCAAAGAAAATTCTAAGGCGCGAAGCCCACATAAGAGTCGCGTCGCGTCGTGGAACGGGCGCATAAGCGGCGCGCCGCCTCTAGCTTTCCTATAGAAATAAATGTTTGTTCGCTCACATACTGGAGAGGCGGCGGCGAGGCGAGGCACGAAGTGTCGCCGAAGGGGCGCGAAGCGTCGCCGAACGGGCGCGGCATTTTGTTTGCAGCTGTGTTTAGACGTGGTCGTGTATTTATTAAATAAAATTAAAATGTCAGACGATCTAGATCTAAACATAAAAATCATCGAACTTGTTTGATGTAACCCGTGTCATTATGACCAGACACGTTCCGACTATAGCAATAGAAACAAACAGGACCAAAAATGGGGTGAAATAGCGCAACAATTAAACGAAACTGGTAAGTGAAGTTGACTGTGTAAAGAAAGCATAGCCGCCTCCGGCGCAACTCTTCACGCCTCGTCTACGCCGCGACGCACCTTGACTTTTCATGTGGGCGTAGCGCCTAACTGTTTTTCTTTAAGCAGTGTAGTATTGTACTTCTGAAACATTCCATCCTCAAAAATACCGAAAACATTCCTCAAAAATATCAAATCGAGAAGTAAGTCTTTGAGAAGTTGTGGCAATTCTAATTTATTTGAGAATGGAATAAATTGAGAATAATTTTGTGCCTTCGTAAGAAGAGTCACATTTGAATTGGCCCTAAAATTAGTAGAAATATAAGTATTAATTATATCCAGCCTTTCTGCTGCTTATGTATAAATAAGTTAAATTAAAAGGTTAAATTAGGATTGCCATTTCTTTTAATTATTGAGAGAAATTTTAATCATCCATTCATAAAATTGTTAATGTTCATTATTGTATAAAATTCATTATTTAAAGAATTAGGCATTTTTTTTTATTAAGTATCATATTATATTTTATTTTTAATTTAATTTAATCATATTAAGGCCGGCAGACAGTTAGGGTTAAGGTGGCTACCGTCGCAGATAATACAAGCAACACCACAGGTGCTGCAAGTGCGCTGCCGACATTTCTAGGATTAACCCCTCGTGTGCCGAACGCCAGCGTGCCGAATTACCGTTGTATGCCAGAGCGTAGTCATAATCTGTAGTGCCACTTGTCATGATACATACAATAGGCGCCACGCGGATCCGCGTTCCGGCACACGAGTGGTGCAACATTATTAACGCGGACCCACGTTCCAGCATATGAAGGGTTAAGGATAAGGGATTGGGAAGGGAAAGAGAAATGGGCTCTGGTATCCTTTCTCACTCACCGAAATACACTGTTATGTCACTGTGGTCTTCAGGTGGTTACTGTCACCAGACGAGCTGCCCAAATAACTGCGAAAAGCAGTGTGCCCTGCCACTACTAACGTTAAATTTAAGTTGAAAGTGGCTTTCTCTTGATAAATAACAAAATCAAACTAAGTTTACTTAAGATTGGTACATATAAAAGCTTTTCAATCTTAATTCTTTATAAATTTAAATGCATTATATTTCATGTCATTACGAGTCTCAAGAGTATAGTATACGTCGTTACATTTTAATAATTATAATGGCATCGTTGTAAAGCCTGTAATGTACAGCTGGGGTAAGAAAATGTTCATCACCTTAAAGTCGACATCTGCTTGCACGAGGGTAATAATCAGTAATGCCAAAATTTCATTTCAGACGTCTGCTGTCATGTCATGTCATTTGTCTGCTGAGAGACAACTGACAGTTGCCTAAAATACCTTTTGTAACTAAAGGTATCTTTTGTAACTGAAATGTTTTAGTTTTGAAAGGTACCAAGAGTCTACCATTTGATAAAGTAATGAATTTGAAAAATGAAAGGTTTTCTTACAACGACTGTACTACTGACTCATATTTTAGGAGTTCAAAGTCCTTAAATATGAGGAGTTACATATTTAAGAACTTTGACACAGCTTTTGTACACAACCTTGTACGAGTTCCTTTAATATCCTTACTAATATTATAAATGCGAAAGTTTGTATGGATGGATGTTACTCTTTCACGCAAAACCTACTAAATGGATTTCAATAAAACTTTACAATGATATACAATGATATACAATAAGACATAAAACGCGGACGAAGTCGCGGGCACCAGCTAGTACTTTATATATCTATTATGTCTTTCTGATACATTGTAATTTTTTGATAGGTAATATAAGAAAGTTTTATTAGAAATTGTAAAAATTTCTTCCAGTTATCAGGTTCATGTATTTTCATTTTCATGGGCACTCTCATTTGATACCCAACACGGCATCATTAAAAAAAAGTTTATATTCTTGACTCATATATGCGATGGGGCCATAACAACAAAATTGGAATTGGACTTTCACATGACGTCTAAAAAGACGCCATATTCATTTTAATGTGACGTTACACTAGCCTATAACCATGTGGTTATAGGCTATACAAGTGGACGATCTTGATGCTTCCAACGATATATCATTTGTCAAATTATGATAAGTAATATAAAAGTTATGAGGGAACAGAGGAAACGTCTCACAAAACAACTACGAGTACTTTGTGATGGTTGATAGATATTTGTTACTCTTTCACGCAATTGTTGAAAACTACTAAAGGGATTACAGTAATACAGGTTATAAATCAGAATAACACATAGGTTATAAGTTATAAAGATGAGCGGACGAAAGCGCGGAAAAAAGCTCTAAATCTTTTATAACAGTGACTGATTTTATTACAGTGTTCTGAGGCAAGTCTGGCTATAAAGAACGAAGCTAACGAACAGTGTTATTAAATAAAGTCTGGCTAACGAAACATGTGACTAACTTGGTTAACCTATGCTAATGTAATTTTAGTTGCTGTCATTGCTTGTCATAAAGTCTAACTTCTGTAACGATTTTGTAAATGTTTTTTTTAATGTGCGACAACACTAAAAAGCGAGATGGGGACGCTTCTTTTTAGAGGAATAAGAAAAGAGATGGTTGTATTCGCTCGAAGTAAATATGTAGTGATGTAGGTACTTTAATGCAGATATGTTTGGTTTACAGGGAATTTAAATGATATAGACGAAAGAATTTCCATAATGAAGGATTTTCTAGTGACTTGGAATGAAAACAACGCTCAAAACTCGGGAGCATCTTAATGAAATTTCTTCACATACTGGTAAATATTTATGGTGAGTTTTTCTCACATTACTATTCTTCGCCTAGAAAAGAAAAATATCCAAAACAATCTATATTTTCCAAAATATCTACATAGAAGTAATCACTAGTTTCTTTTTTAGAGGGTGGTATTTCAATGGTGATAAGAATAAAAAATTAAAGCTAAGTAAGAGCTAAGTGGAATTCTGGCAAAAAGGGGAAAAGAAAAAAGGAAGCCCTTAGGTAGGACTTTGATAATTTTATTGCTAAATTCACTGTGAAATGACAAATAGCTATCTTAATGGAGATTTTTTAAACGAATTAAAGGAATTTATAAATTTTTGCTTGCTGACTTTTTAACTTTTCTCCCACTTGAGATTGAATCAAAACCTTTGTGCTCTGCTTTGTATATTATGTTGATAAGAGACTTATACTGTGACTTAAACGCAAGAGAGCTAATGTAGAGTTTAATTAAAATCAAAGTTGTCAATGAAAACCTAAGTTTACCTGCAGTACAAACTGACAAAACTGTTTACTACACATATTATAAAACAAGGGCACCGGTTTTCATACTGTTTTAACCAATGGATAGAGTGGTTCTCGAGGAAGGTTTTAGTATATAATTTACAAAGTTACGCGGACAACGTCGCGAGCAGCAGCTAGTAATATTATAAAGTGGTATGTGATAACTAATGTTTCACCATTAGTTAGAATAGATTTTAAATATTTAAATAGGCTAAATGAAACGCGGGCGAAGCCGCGGACACCAGCTATCTATAAATAAATATCCAAAGGTTGCCAAAAGTATAATGTCAAGCGTCAATGTTTGTCAGGAGTTATATCTTTTATTTTTCAACGCGGACGAAGTCGCGGGCGCATGCTAGTATAGTAAAATTTAAAAAGACAGTGCTACAGCGGTCTTTGGAAAATGTCAATATTAATCAGGTGGGTATCAAAATTGATTCATCTTACTAAATCGGTGTAATCATGATTTCTTTTAAATATCAAATTATCTCTTTAAATATCAGTCAAACATGCTGTATATTTTACAAAATATTACAGGCGAGAGAACGATAAAAATTATGTTTCAAAGAAGACGATATTATTTACTTTCTGTTGAGTTTTTACTTAACGTTACCAAACAAGGGAGAGACACAATAACACTTAGCTTCTTTAAGTAGAAAATGGTATTTTATTTCACCTAAGTACTCACATAGATGGAAACAGAAAAACGTATTTTTTCCTATTCGAAACTAGATTCACCCGATTACATTAAACAAATAAACGTTTTTGTTAAAAATAAAAAGAAAAAAATTAAAAATAAAAAAACTCATGAATAAACTTGGAAAAGATTATGATTATTTTTTTTAATTTTTTGCATATAGGGTATTGCTAACCTCGTACTCACCTTAGAAATATTTGAGATGGCAAATAAAATCTATATTTATTTATTTTATTTTATTACTAAATAATTTTGAACATAATTTATAATTCATAAATATAAGATTTTATTTTAGTTGTAATTTTTTATTTAAATACATTTATCGTTTTTTATAATATTTAAAAAAAATGTTAAATATTTGTCTTTGAATTTTTCTTGTCCATGGATGAGATAATAAGATAATAACATATTGTGTAAGAGGCGTAAAAATGACAGACGTGGTTTTTTTTCTCAACTACGAGTATTATTGATTTGTCTCCGTATAACAATGGTCTACGTGTTTCATTGTTCTTTGAAGTTTTTTGCCTTAGGTTTACAATGAAAACACTTACTATGAAACGCAGTAGTGCGGAAAAACGGAAATTATTGATAATTTTATTATTTTGATAAAACAGTATAACGCCTAACATTTATTATTTACATTGGTGCCTGACGTTATAGTTTTGCCAAGTGTTGTATCATTATTTTTCCGAGTATATCCATCCTGACATTCTATTGTACTGCAGAAAGTTTTTTTTTTTAAACGGATGAGTAATATCCAAGATTACATCCTACATACAGTTCTAAATACGTGTTAACGAAATATAGCATTTACCAATAATAACGGAAGGCTCCTTTTGCTTGCAAACTCTTCAGAAGAAGATGAAGGAAAATTTTATGAGGTTCTGTATCGTTTGCAACCAACAAGTGGAAGTTTCTTTCCATAAACTGCTTCAGACAAGCATTTAAGACGTCTTAAAAGTGGCTTCTCGTTACCTAAGCACTGAAACATCTAACTTTTCTAATTGCAAAGTTCAAAGTTGGTTTGGTAATCAGTAAAGTCAATGTTCGCCATATATATACTGTATATATACTTTAAAATAAACAAGAATTTTCGCCTTCATTACTATTACTGTACACAATTAGTTTTAGTCAACACTAGCTGGTGCCCGCGACTTCGTCCGCTTTGAAAAATGATATATGTTATATATTTACTTCAGAAAATATTATATATGAGTTAGAACGCCTGACATCTTTACCGCTGTGACGACGGTGTCGCCGCCACAATTTTTTATGGTTTAAGACCCAACTTAAGATCCCTCGGGAACCTAACATATTTCTAGGATAAAAGATATCCCATATATTTTGCCTATGAATGTTGTATTTATACAACAATAAAGCTTTTTTCCTTTTTTTAACTGACGCAATCCATGAGCAAGTGGACATCTTCTATGCTCCCGTAGCAAACTTCGCAAATTGTTAATTATTTAAAATTAAGTGCTTACATGAAACGTTCTTGAATTATCTTTATAATTGATACTTTAAAAATAACATTTTCATAGTACTCTAAATTAAATGGTCGCAACATTAAAATCATATTACAAGTACATAAATATTGAACATGTCAGTATTTTTCAAACTAACATCATTAGTAAAGACAATAGTGTTTCTATTATTTCAGATGTGACAATTGTCTGGCGCAACGTGAGACAACCTTGAGATTCGTTTACTTCGTCACACCATTTACCAAATTGAACGAGCATGACGTAACGAATGATAATGAAATTGTCGTAATACTACAGCGATTTATTGAGAAGTTGAACGTAACGGAATCACATTCAAACACTTCGAAAATTGGACTTCATTTGAGTCATATAATTCATTATAGGTTAAGGCTGTGTGACAAGTTTAGGTCATTACTTGTACGTAAGTATGCGAGGATGTATGGATGGGTGGATGTAGAAGTATAGATGGATGCAAAAGTTGTGTGGATGTAAATTGCTTTAGAAAAGCTATTACAAATTCTGGTTTGAAATCTTATGCAGACAACGAAAGTATTCGGATACAACTTGAATAATTTTTTTAAGTAATATTTTTTTATCTTATGCTGTACATACAGGCTGATGGTCCATTTGCTAGTAAGAGACTATATACCGTCTTCAATAACACAAGCAACGCCAGCGCTGCAAAAGCACTGCCGACCATATAGTAGGATTAAGGATTAGGCAGATATAAGGAAATGGCTCTGGCACAAAAATCATGTTATTATTTCACGGTTCTCTTCTGTAAGGGTGTGATTACTGCCATCAGACGGGCTGCCCAAATGACTGCCAAATACATGATGTATGCAGCATGGTATTTGGCATACATGCAGCATGCACTACTTTCCAAATTTAGACCAGAGACAACTTTGAAAAGTACATTTCCTAAGTTAGAGAATCGAACCCTCGACCCCTGATACAGAGCGTTAAGGTAAACACTAATCAAAGAGATCGTCAAATAACACTGTTATGGACATTTTGAAGCGGGTCAGGCTTTTGACATTGCGTAATGTCATATTGTAGGTACATCCATGCGTATTAATATAATTTATATGACCAGAAACACTTTGACAATATATGAAGACATGTTTGACTTATGATCGCGCTCAGCTAGCATATCAGAACAAAGATACAAGAGACGTTTTCAAACTCATAAAAGAATTTATAAATTTCACTCATGAAAACTCTAAGTACCTATGTTCATCTGGATATAATTTTCAAAAATACACAAATTATTTCCCCTATTTTATTAATTTGACTGGGCTAAATACATTTACAAGTAATTACTAGTAAATAAAATTGAAGTATCTTTTTTTGTCAAAATATCTGCATTTTACTAAATGTATAACAAAGTATATTATATATAATTATACTAACAAACTTTTTTTTCAATTATTTTCTGTTTGTTCCGGCTAATCTCCAAAACGGTATAATCACATACTTACCTACACGATTTCACCCGCATGAATATTTATAAGTAGCCTTAAGTCCACTTTATCTTTTACTAATTCATCCTAAATGTCGGCAAAGGAATGATTAAATAATGGAGATTAGCTAAATACACTTACTTAATACTTACATATTACTTTACTACTACTTAGAGACTGGGAGAAGTATCAATGAAGACCAGAAAGCTACTAAAGTTTGTTTTTTAATCTCAGAGACAAAAATGACATTACATGTGACATGCATTACATACATTACATGGTATCATTGACTTGACATTTGCATGTGTCATTTTTGTCTCTGAGATTAAAAAACAGACTTTAAGTATGTATAATGACAAAAAAAATATGTGAAAACAGATGTGCAGATAAGAAAAACATTAGTTTTAGAGAAACAAGGTAATGACGCAAATGTGACCGGGATAAGGTTCTAAAAGAAGGGACAATGAGCAAATATGTCACCGCCCAACATGTTACATTTATGAAAGAACTGACATATTTAGGTAAACGAAACAACCAGTTCTTTTGACAAGTACGAGTAACATACTTAAGCGTATTATCTCATAGCCTATTGAATTAGCCTCTGTAACATTAGCCTAATGAATATTTCACCCATTTTAATGTTATTAAAATCTGGCGAAACGTCTTTTCTTCTCTTCTAAAAATCTTCCTCGGACTTAAAAAAAACGAATAGCCGAATTGGCTATTTTTGTTCAAAAATTCGTTTTCATCAGTTCTCGAATTTTACTATAAGCAACACATTTAGAGATTAATTTTTATTTATATAAATATTAGATATATCAATAAAACAATATATTTGTCAAAAGTTCGTGAAAACAAAGCCGCTATTTTCTATAAAGGTTTAAAAATTATTTTTAACCAATATTATATGTACATATAAATGTGAACTACTTAACCAATTATCGTGAAATATTGCATACACCTTGTCAGAAAAATTGTAGATCCTGAGGGATTATTTAAAAGTTAAAATAAAAAAATCAACACCTGGCAAAAATTGAGATGTGACCAATAACAATTTATAAAAGTTCTAACATATAAGGAAACGGGGTGTTGACTAAACCTAATTGTGTATAAAATTTCTTGCGGAATGTCCCCATACACACTCTGATTCAAAGGTTCATCGCTGGAAAAACCTTTACTCATTTACAATTTGGTGAGGTTTAAAGTCGCATATTTAAACCTCACCATTAATTAAACTTCAGCATTAAAAACACAAACATTTGTTAAAAGTGTTTTTGACCGTATTAAACAAAATTGTCTTTTTCCACAGATTATAAGGGCAAACATAATATTATCTCGTGCCGCAAATGTTTTAATCCCTATCCTCCCCTTGCAACTACCATGACGTAGATTCCGTTAATAAGCAAAGTTAGTCTAAAAACTTGTTTGTTTTAAAATTTAATTTTGTTTTGTTATGTAAAAGAATTACTATTTTAAAATATATTTATAACAGCGTAACTTATTTGAAAATGTTTCAAACTTTATTTTCAATATCATTTTGAGCAAGTCTGTGTTTTGAACTTAATACGATGGTTTGATTGGTTGTAGCTTAACATGGTTTAATTGGAATTTAATGATAGCAATCTTAACATAGTATAATTTGAATTCGCTTTCCACGTCTACCTGTATATGTAAGTATATAACCGCTAAATACTTCTACGCCATGCAACATTAAGACATACATAAAATAATCTTCTAAAGAACTGTTTCTTCTAAGATCCCAAAGAAAACTCCTTGATGGCATATCCCTATATTATATCAGATTTTATATATTATATTATTTAACCTAACGTTTTTAATAAACATTTCATACTGATGAAACCTCTTCTGGATTTCGATTTAATTAATTCAATCATTTATTGCAAAATCCGTATGTATGTATATTATTTCATTTATTACAAAATTAGTTCAGACAAAGGATCTATATATTTCACGTCCTATAATAAATTATATTTTAAATCATGTCTGTGTTCTACCTCCAATGTTTAAGTGTTTTAACCACACCTATGTCCTAAGAAGTGACTTAATACGACCTTTCCTAACTACATCATAGAACTTATGAAGAGGGTCTCGACTCTCGGCGCACATAATTAACCAAACAAACTCGCTCAAGAATAGCTCAGACTTCGAGTTATTAAGAACTATATCAAGGACATTGGTAAAACCTTTGCCCTTGTTGGTATTAACATTAGCATTTACCAGAATTGGCAATTTCATTTTTTTTACGTTAAGGTCGGAAGACAAGATAATCGTCCATTGGATGGTAGATGGCTACCGCTTTTAACATAAGTAACGTAACATGTGCTGCAAGTGCGCTGCCTACTACAGTACGAGAAAAAGATATAACTGCGAAACGCAGTGTGCCAGTGGCAGGCCACTACATGCAAGAGAAAACTTTGAAATTTTTTTTTCTAAAGTTACCCTGCCGGGAATCGAACCCGGGTACCCTGGAACGGAGCGTTAAGGTTACCCAAGCATCCACTCATCCAACAGGCTCGTCAAAAATGCACAACTGTTAACTGCATTGTACTGAAAATATCCTTCGCTCCATTAATAATATCAATGCGGATGTAGTGTTCGACGGCTATGATAACTTACAATCGAAGTCATTGACACGAACTGTTATGATCCTTCATTACATATGAATGAAGATAACTGTTTTGCTTGACATAGATTCTATATCCTATGCTGGTTAGTGTGCAAAATTTTATACGTGTTATTACTATCTTAATTGTAATGTTTTGATTATTGTACTATCTTAATTAATGAGAACTTGTTCAAATAGCAAAGGAAACAAAGTCAAGAATCGTGAACTAGGTGTCCTGAAGATTCCAAAGCTGCCAGATTGCTTGAGACAATGCAACTTAATACGATTTGTGAATAATTAAGATTATTAATTATATTTTTACATAAGTTGTATAAATATACATAGTTTAATCGTATTATACTTTAAATTTTAATTTATAGTTCTTGTAAATAAATAAAAACACATTGATTTCAGAAATATTTTGTTAGATTAGCAATTTTAGAAAATATTTCAAAAACTCACAATACGTACAAACAAGGCTAAAATAAACACCCATCTATTTTTAACAATGGAACTCTATATACGAATATACATAGCACAGTCAATGACATGAGAATATCCTATATATGTTAAACTTTTGTCTGGTAATTGTTAAAATTAAAAAAAACTATTTTAGCTGTTACAAATACTAAGATTCGAGTACCAAAACTACGAGTATATTTTTATCATCAACTACGGTAACAAACATCTGTGTATAGAGGTCCCACTGTGCATAAACTTTTCAAAGTTTTGGGTAACCCCTAGCTCGATAACACTGGCTGACCACGATGATGACTATATAAAGTCACTCTGGGAATATAAAAAAAACTGACTCTTGTACGTTAAAAGAAATTCTGTCAAAAAAGGTGGTCACAGATTTTTAATTTGTAAATTTTTCAATTTTCGTTTTCGATAATTCCAAAGGAACGTTTTCACTGCGATGGTTTTATAATATGAAATTGGGACAATGAACGAATCGACGTACTTACAATAAAATGAAACGAAACCTTAAGTATGCAAACAAAGACGGTGGTACTACCAACGATTTTATGTTTCAAAAATCAATGTTTACAAGGTTTAAATGGAATACAGAGGAAGTGAGGTAAATGGAACAACGAGTAGAAGCACGTTATAAAGAAAGGAAAGAAAGTATTAAAATTAGCGGCATTCGTTTCTTTAAAATTAAAAAGTAACTGTTGTCTTTATTCTGTTTTTAAACTCTTTTTAATTGACGCATTTTTTGTAAAAGATTTACGTATTTATTTAAACCTTTATATAATTCATTAAAATTTTATTCTAAACAACCTTTTGCCCGCAATATCGTCCGCGGCTCTGTCTCTGTTAGTTTACACTGGGGCTGAATGGACTCAGGCATCCCTCACTCACCGAAACATAATAGCACAAATGCTGTTATTTCACGGAGGTATTACTGCCGTCAGACGGGCTGTCCAAATGACTGCGAAACGCACGCAAAAAACAGAGCCAACTTTAAAAGTTCATTTACAAAACTGATCCTGCTGGGAATCGACCCCGGGACACTTGGAACAGAGCGCTAAAGCGAGTACCTTAACCAACGGGCTCGTCCAAATGAAAGTAACGAAAGTCAAAACGAAGCCAACGAAAGTATTGAAATTAGCGGCATTCCTGTACAATAAAGATCTGAGTTTAAGCGGTTCTTTAAAGTTGAAAAGTAACTTTGTTGGATATCTCTCTTGCCTTTCTTCTCTTTAAGCTCTTTTTAATTGACGTAAAATGATTTTCGTATTTATTTTAACCTTTAGACATATATATTTCATTAAAATTTTATTCTAACACTAGCTGGCGCCCGCGACTTCGTCCGCGTTAAATAAGAAAAAAGTTGCCTATCCTGTGTCTTAATTCGTTTAAGAGTTATGGAAGAAGATGCATACATACATACATACATACATACATACATACATACATACATACATACATACATACATACATACATACATACATACATACATACATACATACATACATACATACATACATACATACATACATACATACATACATACATACATACATACATACATACATACATACATACATACATACATACATACATACATACATACATACATACATACATACATACATACATACATACATACATACATACATACATACATACATACATACATACATACATACATACATACATACATACATACATACATACATACATACATACATACATACATACATACATACATACATACATACATACATACATACATACATACATACATACATACATACATACATACATACATACATACATACATACATACATACATACATACATACATACATACATACATACATACATACATACATACATACATACATACATACATACATACATACATACATACATACATACATACATACATACATACATACATACATACATATATACATACATACATACATACATACATATATACATACATACATACATACATACATCTCTCGTGTAGCCTATCTCGTGACCTGTAAATGTTTATCTACCAAGTTCCATGAAAATCAGTTAATTCGTTTAAGAGTTATGGAGGAACAATACCTACACTTACATATTTATTGTTAGTATTGATGATTGATAACAACGCTCAGTCTGATTTATATCTGATTTATTCTGATCTATATCTCTTATCTTTATCCGCTTACAAGGTCAAAGCTCTGACCGCCAAGGGAATTTGAAGCTCCTAATCTGAAGTAGTTTTCGTATTCCAAACATTTTGGTTACAAGTGGTACTAGATGAATCTTAAACTATTAAACCAATTACGTTATATTAAATGGTCAAAGGTACATATTAAAGTAGAAGACTAACATCAATAATTTTCTGGTTTTAATGAGCACGTTTATTTTTGTTTATACTAAAGTTCGATTGAAGACATTTTGAACTAAATTTCCACCAAGGTATATGTTTCAAAACAGTTATTACTTAATTGCTAGTTTCTTGAACTTTGGCAAAAAAGTAAGAAAACGTAAAGTCAAACAGTATTCCCAACGCGTCTGTATACAGACCAGAAACTTCGATTAGACTTCATCCATAATATTAAGCCTAAATAAACAAATATACTCGACTAAACTGTTTACTCTTTCGCAACAAAAATGCGGCATTCGTAAGTTAACTCTGTTCAGATATGTTGGAGTTTAACGCGCTGAATATGTGTATATGTATATAATTGAATTATATTTTTAAACAAAAAAAAACTTAGAAGAAGATATAGCAGCTTCCCATACATCATTTTCCCATCAATCTTTACCCTTTTTAAATGAAAATTAACCTATTTAATTTGTGCGTCCTTTTGAAAAGAAAAAAGAAGAAAAATCACTCTTTTCGAAAAGCTTATCATAAAATCTTTGATTATTTAAGCGACAATGAAGCCTCGATTTAAGCGATTCTGAGTCTATACTATGTTTAGTATTGTACGAGTATAATGTACTTTGATTTTGTATATAATTGATTGAAATAATTGTAATTTACAAAAAGAATGGTATCCTGAGTTTCTTTCAGGATTTCTCGTCCATCATCTTGACTTTTTCTCCGAAATCTTGGTAAAATTAAATTTATAATGACTATCATATGAGTTTCTTTTAGAAACCTAATTGATAAATAAATATTTTGATTTTGATCCGTTCCCGAGCTTTGCAATAAATAAAAAAAAAACTATCAGATTGATTTTGGGACATTTTTATTTGTACGATTATAACATGACAATCATAAAATTCATTTCACGGTCATTCACTTCGTATCGGCCCTTGTTACACAATACGTATTCTTCTTCTATCCACGATATCTAACAATCATGAAAATAATGATAAGGTCAGATAGAAAAATATAGAAAGATAGAAAAGTTCGATAGAAAATATAATACTGGCCGAAGGTACCTTACGTTAATAAAAGTGATTATCATCAAATATTTTGTATGATATTTCAACCCATAACAATTAAAACCAAAATAAATTTTCAAATATTTGTTTCCTTGGTTAATCTTGTCAGGAATACAATCAGGAATTGTATTTCAAGTTAAAACGAATAACAAACATCCATATATCCATCCTCACAAACTTTCACATTTATTATACTGGTAGCATGTTGTTTTATTTATATAGATTTGTATAAAATTGTCAATTGCCAACTGTCAAAGATGAAGTTACCAAAAACAGTAAAAGATATAAAGACAGACTTAGGGGGCGATTTGACCTGACTGCTTTGGATTTGACGGACTTGTTTTGGAAAACTAAGAAAAATTATAGACTTGACTTGACTTGACTGACTTTTTATTTTAAAAAAGGCTATTACAAATTGCTATTTTTACTAATGACACTGGCAAAATCATCGGAGAATATCTGATGGAGCCAAGACATTAAAAGAGAAGAAGAGAAGAAGACTTAGGGGACGCTCGAATGAATTGGCGAAATGCCTCAAGAACACAAATCAAATCGGAAACGTTTGTGGGACATCAGCAGTACCACATTTATGCTTTTGCATGCATTCGGATGTAGCCAAATGAAATACTCAATAGCTTGAATCTTATATTAACTGATATGTACATAGCGAAAGTCCGGTTGAAAAACTATAGCACAATAATCATTAAAAAATGTTGACAACCCCTTTTATACACAAATTTGACATGACAGTTTATTCGTTTTCATATTTTCGAATCTATTCTTGATTTTTCAAATCTTCTATGCCAGCGTTAGTCTGAGAGGTTGTATAACTGTGGAGTATCGCCACACGTTCCATAAAAAGATAGCACATACTTGACTTGGAACAAAAAGCATAAGTCCTATCATATTACTGGGGTGTCATTCACAGGAATGCTTCCTACAAACATATCACTGCCTACAAATGCGAAAGTTGGGAACAGATTAAAGCTAAATAGCCGATCGCAAATCAAAAGGAAAACAAAAAAAAATGTACTAAATTAAAATCTTGTTAATAGGTAGCAAAGGCTTTAATGAAATGATTGTGGTGGTTAGCAATTAAAAAGTATTGATTTTCGTCCAAATTTAATTCCTGCATTAAACTCTCTATATTATAAAATAAATAAAAATAAAATAAAAATAACCTACACCTTTTACATTAATTTTAAATATGTACTGACAAACTCTTAAAACTTAAAACTCTCTATATTACATAATATTTATTAAACTACGAGTAAATCGGTTAATTAATTATTTCGTGGTAACTCAATTAATAACACTTCTATCTTGGGTACGAAGCAGAAATCGTATTTTTATTTTTAATATTTAGGTACTGTTAATTTTTATTTACTTTAAGTTATAAATATACATTATTTTAATCTTTTACAGACTAAAATTAAGGCAACTAAATGTGCCTATTCAAAACATCTCGAGCCAGAAATGTTAGAGAATTAAATTAATGGTTAATAATCAACGGTTTAGTCGCCTTGAAAATTTTATGTTTCAACATAATATATTTTCACAGACTCACTTCTACTAAGATTATATTAAGAAACATTTGAAATTGTACATTTGAAACGAAGTCGGTACTAAGTGATGTTAAAATAAATAAAAATTCTTTGTTAGCAAGTGGCTTCTCTCTGATCCAGGATTTAATTACGCTGCAAGGTTTTAGTTAGCACAATAATAATGAAAGCAGTTCTGAGAAATTTCATGATCTAGATATTGTCTGAGTTGGTAATTTATTTAAAACCAGCTGTTTCACGCGACCAATCTGTATGGGTTAGTCATGGAGTAAGTTACTTTGTTTTCAGAGATATCGTGTTTATAGGCTCTATACATGATACTGAAACTAAATTGACCATTTTTAGATTTTTTTTCTGTATGTATGTATAACTCTTAAACGAATTAACTGATTTTCATGAAACTTGGTAGATAAACGTTTAGACGTACAGGACACAAGACAGGCTACTTTTTGTTATAGCTACCTGGCCATATGGGGATCGAAAGCAATGAACTTGCCGACGAACTGGCTCGAGCAGGTCAAAAGGTAGCAGGCCACAAGCGCAGTCACATCCTAGGAAGCCCTAGCGACCACCGTGAAATAACAGCACATGTGCTGTTGTGTTTTGGTGAGTGAGTAAGGGATGCCAGAGCCCGTTTCCCTATCCCTTCCCTATCCCTTATCTATCTGCCGACCTTCACATAAAATATAGAGGAAGATCAGGTATTTTGCTAATTATGATATTAAAAAAAACTACTTCTTCTGTTATCATAAGACAACATTTTTTCCACACCAAAGATTATTATTAAGCCAGATAAATGATAAGCCTCCTTTGCCCTAAACAAAATGGATACGCACGACTCCCTCGTATGCAAGAACATTTACATTTAAAATAACGCCCCAACTAAATCCTAACAAGAACGATTTATATAAAGACAAAAAATCTCGAGATGTTTTCTTTTTCTTTTTATTACATTAAAATATCTGAGCTACATTTTTGTACAAACGTTGTTAAGAATCTCTGCTTGGTAATGAAATTAACGGAAAACAAGGGGATTATTATTTAGGCACGGCCTTAAAGAATATTTATTGGAAAAATATTGAGGATTTCTTCTCAATTATCGCATTATTAATTAAAAGTTTGTTTTGATAAACAAAAGTTTGTCTTGAAACACCTATTACATTGACCTACTTTATACCTTTATTGACATTTCTTGAGATCGAATGTGTATAATTTCGAAATATATAAATTTTTGTACTTTTAGCGAAAATAGGTATTTAATGTCAATATTTGGTATTAATCTAATGAAGTTTTGTTGTAACTTTGTCGCCGCCCGCGCCGCCTTTCTGACTTCGCCACGTGCATCATAAATTTGAGTTGGGAGATTGAAAATCTCTCAATTCAAGTTTATTAAGGAGTTGAAAGTTGAAATTACAACAATGCTAACTTTTAATTAACGTTAAACTTTTTATTTTTTGTATTCATTTTTTATCGTGTCTTTCAACACGAGAAAGACAAATTTTATGGTTATATCTACAGTCATCAACGAATTCTTGTGGTTGAGCAATGACCCAATAGAACGTATAAATAAATTTAAATATCTGGGCAGTTATGTAAATGAATGTTGGGACTGTGAGCGGTTCGGGTTCGCATAGAACAGGCCAGAGGTGCTTTTGTGAAAATGGGAAAGATCCCAAAGATGGGAAAGTGTTGCAGTCGATTCAGTCTCAAACTCCGCATGAGATTGATCCGTTGTTATGTGTGGGGTGTTTTATTTTACGGAATGGAGAGTTGAGCGCTTCAGCATTGTGCTCGAAATTGAAGCATTTGAGATGTGGATATACATCGGATATCAGATGTGGATGCAGAAAGTCACAAATGTTGAAGTTTTGCGTCGAATGAAAAAAGGAATGGAGGTGCTGAGGACTGTAAAGGAGAGGAAGCTGTAGTATTTCGGGCACGTAATAAGGGGCGAAAGATACCGTATTCTTCAGCTAGTGATGCAAGGTAAAATACAGGAAAGGCGGAGCAGAGTTAGAAGAAAGACACAATTTAAGAGAATGGTTCGGATTGAGCACTCGCTTTCTCTTTCGCGCAGCAGCTTCCAAGGTCAGAATAGCCATGATGGTCGCCAACCTTTGTAGAGAAGTGGCACGCTAAGAAGAAGATTCATATAACAAATATATATAAATAAGAAATTGTTGCGAAATTTAGGTTTTTTAACTATAACTGATCTTAGTCTCCTGAAAGTGTTTCTATGATATAGGAAAGATAAAGGAAAAAGTCTAATGAGTCTACATTTTTTTACTACATATGATATTAGTAAAGTATTAAGTTTAAGTAAATAGGAATTGTTAATACTTTTTTAAAGTTTTAAAGTAAAAGTATTTAGGTAATGTAATGTACTAACATTAATATCTAAAATTCTAAGCAAATAATATATTCAGGACATCGTTTAAAACCAGGCTAACTTACACTGTGGAGAATTTGGTAATAAAAGTTTTTCTTAATTTCAGTAATTTCCTGTGAAAATTTCAAATTTTGTAAATGGGGATAACGTTAGAAAAATAAAAAGATTTTTTTTTACTTTAACACTTTTTGTGCTTCAAAACTTTTTAAAACTTTAAAACTTAAATATCTATGAAACCCCATTACCAAATTACAAGATATTTTTGGAGTAAAATCTGTAACTTTTTTTAACATTTAAAACGAAAATAATAAAAAGTTATAAAAAGTTACCATACAAAACTGATTGATTAAAGTTAAAGTTATAAGTTAAAGTTAATTAAAAATTAAAATAAAAAACTTACATTCTTCTCCAAACTTTGTGAATATTTGAACAAATACCGCGAAGTCTCCCAAGAGCTGTCTTTATCAATGCCTTTTAAAATATTTGTTATTTTCTATTGTATCATCACTTTTCACTCATCATGTCACTACGAAATTTTCTCGCGCACAACAAAATCTATTAAGACACGACAACTCGCCGCGGTTTCTCCAATATGACTGCCTGATTGCAGGCAGATTGCTATGGTTGTAAGTTCACCACTGAAATGTTTACCCCATTCCTTTACCGAACACTCATTTACGATGATTTCATTTAATGTTTTTTCAGCTGTGTAAAATTTATCAAGCCTCATTTATTTTTATGTAGCTGTAAAACTAAATAAAATTAAAGTGTTTTTGATCTTCAAAAAAAAACTTTTTCATGAGTTCACGACTTTATTAAATGTTTTTTTTTATTAACGTCTCTAGATCTATATATATATATTCTCTATTTATATGAATATGTTAGAACAAAGACCGAAAATGCTCAATGAGCGAAAAAATAGTTCGCAACGAAAGCTCAAACGGCCATGACGCGTTCAGGCATTTCGTGGCTTTCACAATGTCCGACCACAACGCGGTGCGACAATAAATAATGACGCGTTCTGAGCGTTAGGTGTTAACCTTACCTTGCACTTTTATTATTTGCGGCGCCGCGACTTCGTCCGCGTTGAAAAAGAAAAAAGTAACCTATCCTGTGTCCCGTACGTCTAAATGTTTATCTACCAAGTTTCATGAAAATCAGTTGATTCGTTTAAGAGTTATGGAGGAACATACATACTTACATACATACATACATACAGAAAAAAATTCTAAAAATAGTCAATTTAGTTTCAGTATCATGTATAGAGCCTATAAACACGATATCTCTGAAAACAAAGTAACTTACTCCATGACCAACCCTTACAGATTTATTATTAGTATTGATTTCTAATAATAACTTTGGTAGCGCAAGCTATCTAAAAATAAAGATCCCAGCATTTGGCAAAAGAATATTAGGGGTATGTTAGCAATGTATGTCAAGCGTTATAATCTTTTATTTTTCAACGCGAACGAAGTTTCAGACACCAGCTAATTATAAAATAAAGTTGCTGTCCGCCTCTGTCAGTGTCTCCACTAGCTTCTCCTAAACCACCCAACGGATATTTTATGGTTTTCACTAGCGAAACGAGCGATTTGAATGTATAGGGAAGGTATATAAGTAATTATATATGCATAAGCTTCTGGTTTGCGATGATTTTTTTTTGCAAATTATATATAAGAACTTTCCTCGTTTGACGCTCTTTCTTTTAGTGAAAATTACATTAAAAATCCGTTGAGTAGTTTAAAAGATCCAAGAGTACACAGAGTACATACAGTTTTACAATACCTACTATGTAAAGAAGATGTAGAAGATTATGCACTATGTAGCCAACACGAATGTCTATAGAACTGTAAATATACTGTTAGTATAAAACTTTAAGTTTGGATACTTTTGGATGCACAATTGCGCAGCCAGAGTGTAGTCGAGGGAACTTAGGTTTAAAATTTGGGAAGCAGCGTGACTATTTATACAATGCATTCGTTTTTATTTTATTTTTATTTGACATCATATCAACTTCTTATACTATTTTATGTATTGGGTATTGTAACTTAACTTTATTATTTTACCTATATTTTTTTTCTATATTTGTCCCAAGTATTAATAAAATAAAAATAAACTAATTTGCCGAAAGTATATTCTATAAATAAAATTCATCGAGTGCTGTCATTCTCCATACCGCGGATCTACCGAATAAGCGCCCTTAACGCAACTCAAAAGTAAAAAAAGCTTTGACAGGTGACACATGTCACTGACAATTTCCTTCTGATACTAAGCGCCTCTTTCACCAACTACAAGTAAAGTGTTGATTAGTTACTTTTAGAAATCATTTTCTGTTTTATTGAATTATGCACTCGGTTAACTGCATCATTCGATAGGCGATTTTTTCTTTTATTTTCATTTTAATGCTTGGGACTTTTATTCCCAGTTACCGGTGACTTTAAATGACAGATAGCCTACTTGACAGTTGGTGAAAGAGGCGCTTAATGAGACAATTTTTTTTGTCATATAATTTATTCTTCGTAGTTGCATGCACTGTTGACGACAAACTATATAATATATTGATAACATTCACGTAGTAAAATTTTTGGTGAAGGATTTTTAAAATCGGATTAGTAGTTTCCAAGATTGCCTCCTACATACAAATAAACAAACAAACATACATACAAACTTTACCTCTTTATAATAATAGTATTTATTATTGATTGTAATTTTTTTAAGTTATTGATTGTAATTATTTCGTATTAATAATATTTAATAAAGTTTACATTATTATTACATTTTTACGAAGCCCTTTGTAAAGAAGTATATTAAATTTGTTAATTAGTTACTACATTTTTTAAAAAGATGTACAATTTGATCTAAGCCTAGCCTATGTATAAATGCGCGTGAAAAATCTGTAAATTCACATGGTCTCACTTACTTAGATAGAGTAGTAAAAAAAAAGAATCATAAAATATTTAGAAGCAAATAAAGTGCGAAGGCACATCGAGGGAGCGTAAATAAAATACGATATAAATAAATATAAATATATAAATATCTTCACACATTCCACACAGCACCATCTAGTTCCAAAGTAAGCAAGTAATGCTTGTATTATGGATACCAGACAGTTGATATAATACATAGATTACTTTTTTTTTGTAAATACATACATATTATAAATACAAAACATCCATGACTCAGGTACAAAGGTATTCACATAAAAACATTTGCCCCTAGCGGGATTCGAACCCGCGACCGTTTGGTTAACAGCTAGGGTTACTAGCCACTAGACCAAACGTGTCGTCAAACGATGGTTCATATCATACAATTATATTTAACTTGTATCATCTTAGCCATAAATGAAGGGAATAACATCACAAGATGCTCATAAAACATTATATATTTTTATGGCCATCTTTATGTATTTTCATAATTACTGATGTATTTCCATAATCTTTATTAATGTATTTCCATAATCTTCATTGATATATTTCCATAATATTGATTCGTTGTATATAATATTTCAAATTTACATTTTAGAGTCAAGTGATACACTTCAGAGCCATAGCAGTCGTATTGCGTTTCGTTGACACTGGGCAAGCATCTTAGCGAGAGTAACAACCCCTAACAAACCCTGAATCAAAAAGTTCTTAGATGTTGAATAAAAAATAAAAGAACATCGGCTTAATTTTTTTTATAAACATGTAATTCAATACACTTTAGGTTATTTTTTATTTTTTACTTTCACAATAGAAGTCTTCTTCTTGAGTATCGAAAATCTCCTCTACGGCAGCCATGACTGCGTATAATCGTCAAATTTGGTTCCACGGACAGCTCTTTCATTTTTGGAAATAAGTGGAAATCTTTAGGATCTCTTTAGGCGCGGAGAGTAGGGGTGTAAGTTTTAAAAGCTCTAAAAACTTTTTGATTCACCCTCGCAGAAAACTTCGGCTATTAACTTATTTACTACTGAAATAAGTTACCAGCCAAATTGCGTCCAAGAAAAGACTAGTAGGGCTAACATGCTCGAAGTAGGCATGTTAAATCCAGGGAAACTTCAGGAAAAATAAAACAGCATGTTCTTTTAGTCATCACGTTTTGTTACTAAACTATTAGTTTATTGTATACTTATTTTAAGAACACAAACATCCCTTAAGAGCACATTTTTCACCCTCGAGTAGCTTACCTATGTAATTCCATGATGACTCTTTAGTTATTGGGCGTAGCAATACATAAAAAAAAAACTGACACATAAATGTTTAAGGTTTTGATGAAAACTGAAATTAATTTTATATCTAGTATAATTATTAATTAATTTATAAACTATGCAAAATTTTTAAGATTTCCGCGGGTTGAATTCTTGTAATTAATTAGTTAAATTATACATTTAATATTGGGATATTAATTAGCTACTATCTATAAAGGTTTTTCTCAAATATTGGAATTACTAGCATATGTTTTTTTTTTTTATTTTCGTGGCTTCAATATGTGCCGCGAATGTCGAGTCATATTCTGTCTTTGATTATTCGCATAATAGTAACTAAGTTGAAACAGTAACATTCATCTCCTAAATACCTATTACTGACTTCCCACGCTCGTACAACGAGTATTAAGGGTACTCGTTAAGATTCAGAACAGCAAAGCGAAATGTGAAAATTTCAGTATATTTAGTATTTCTTTAATCGTTTTTATTGTGTATTTTTAACTATATTTTTATATTTAACATAAAAATATTTGTATAATGTTCAGTAAATAAGTCAAGAAAAACCGTAGGTAGGCGTAGTTAGAAATAGCAAAAAGTTTGTTTTAAAAGCAAGTAGTTAGAAAAAAAATGGGAGGAAAATATAACTTTTTCTCGCACCTGACTTGATATCAATAAAACAAAGAAATCTGTTTAATAAAAGGCAAACGTCTAAAAATATTTCTCCAACAGTGCGTTCATACCATTAATATTAATGAACCTTCTAAACTTATATACATATTTCTCTATACCGGGGCAATCGTGCGATAGAGAGCGTTGCAGCTCGCGACTGACAATAGGTACTTTTTTTGATGAATTTTCCATTTCGTGAGATAACAGTTTCCACTAATTAAATCTTAACAATTCACTTTGATTTTCATGTCGATATTTTCAGCATAATATATTCTAGGTTTATAGGTTTCGCTTTTTGTAAAAAATTAGATTGTTATTATAAAACAAACGGTTTAATTCGACAAAGTTTTAATAACAAAAATTAAGTTATTTGAGGTGCATATAAGTTTGAATCTATTGCAAATTTTGAAAAAAAGAAAAACCAAACTTAATCTTTCATTGTCAATAACATACAAAAAAATCATAGAGATTGGAAAATCTCTACTAGCAGGATTTAGCAAACCCATCTCTAATAAAAATATAAGAACATAAAATTTAGAAGTGGAAAAACATTTTCTCCTTTTGTATGAACGAGTACGTACTACGAGTATTCTTCCCTCTTATGAATGAAAGCTCTTGTTCAGAAATACTTTTTGCCTCTTTATTTTTATAAGGGATTTTTATGCTCTCATTAGTAACGGTACATGTTGCTGTACTATAATTGATTTTATTCGCTAGATATCTTATGTTACTTTCCCATACTTATACTTTTTAATACTAATACATTTTGGCACATTACTTTTATAAGCTATTTTTATACTCTCAGTAGATAACGGTACAAGTTGCTGTAATACCATAATCCATTTGATCTTTCATTTTATTAGCTAGATATTTTGTGTTATTTTCCCAAACTTTCATTACTGAACTCTTGCTGACACGTTTCTCATTAATAATAGTTATTAATCTGTAACCCGTATTGATGTTTCATATTAATATTTTAAAATTCCAATACAATGGAATTTTATTTTCTTTATTGTTTATTATTAGTAACAAGTGGAATGAATTCTCACTACGTAATAAGTAAATATGGTAGTATTAATCAATATTATTTATTTTATTTAACTTCAGTTGATACGCTATTACCTTTGCCCGGTTAAATATTGTTTATTAAAATAAAATGTTGTATCCAATCCTTGTAGACTAAGCAATCACATCAAATTTTATAAATTTTCATTCACGTGTTCAGTCTCAAGAAGTAAGCTAATTATATTGGTTTTAAATTTTTATGAAATATTGTAATGTATATGTATATTTCATAATTCAATACAAGAAAAATTCATTGTTTGTATAACATGAAAATTCCGGTTCTATTATAATTTGTATAACTAGGCCATCTGGTTAGCTTGGCTGAAAATGTTATTAGTAAAACAGCGCATGGAGATGTTATCTGAACGAAGCCCCGCTGGTTTAATCCAAGAACCTTTGAATTTTTAATCTGTAAACGGTAATAATTACTCAACCTCAACACGAAACTAAAAGCAAAAACATGAAAATGTGGTTTTTGGCCCAAATGAAACTATTTTTCACAAACAAAACAAAATTATTTGACCGAGACTTCGTACGCGCTGTAGTTCATTTTTTGAAAATCTCACAGGAACCTAGCAGAATGAAAAGTATCCTATATAATAATCTAGGTTGTAAACTATGTGTGTGCCCAAATTTATTGCCGTTTTTGAGATTAGCATGCATTAAACACAGAAAATATCTAAAAATTATTTTATACAAATTGCTTGTACAGACACGGCTTGTTCACGATTTTATTATAATTATGTATAGATAATTGTATATATAGGGACGTTATGACACGACATCGGTGCCCCGCCACAGACTATCCAGTGCGGGGAAAGTGGAGGTACGCCAAGACAACACCCTAACATCTCATCCAATCGAACGGGGTCATCAAAATTCTGTGTATGTATCAAAATTATGTACCGACAAATATAAATACAGAAGGTAGTGCGTCTAAGTGGCCTAAGCTTTCTCAGATAACGTGCAACATCGATATGCGCTTAGTGTGTTTTGTCAGCTTATTTGTGCGGGGGCAACTAGTACGTGTGCGTGCATAAATAAATGTTGTACACTAGATAAATTTGTGGAAATCGATCCTAGCACGACACGTGTGAACCAAGTGTAATTGACCGTGTTTTTTACACTATTACCCAAGCTCTTATTATTGCAATTTAAGGCGAGGACTTGCAGAAAAGCGTTATTTTCGTCGCCTAATTTGACTTTTTAGAGTCATAATAGACTATAATAGTTTGTATAGTTTGTATGTTTTCACATAGTTTTGTATAGTTTTCTCATAGTTTTGCATAGTTTTGTATAGTTTTTACTTTTTGTATGGTTTTGCATAGTTTTAACATAGTTTTGTATAGTTTTCACGTAGTTTTGCATAGTTTTTGCATAGTTTTCACATAGTTTTGTTAAAATTATTCGATATTATTATTTTTGTCCAAACTGTTCTATCGTAGAACAAATAGTAGAACAGTTTGGAACAACCCTAACCTTTCTCGTCACAGTGAAAAAAAATATCAGCAACAACTTCATTTGTTTTTAAGCTCATTATTAACTTAAGTTGTAATTTACTTTTACTTCTTAATTCCTTCCAATTTTTTATTATGTTCGATTATCTCCGAGAAGCTACAAAAAATTGTTGTGCAATATTGTACCTTAATTCATAGGTTCTTAAGTTGCGCTCATTTTGGTAAAAATGTGCTTCACCGTCCAAGGTTAGTCCTTGTTTTTACAGCACTACATACTTTTCTGTTTTGTTATTACAATGTTGAGTTGGAAGTTGAATTAACATTGTACATAGAAACAACGGACATTTTTCGCTTCGTGGTTCGTGCAAACTTGCACAAAAGACTGTGTTAATGGAAGTATATTTAAAAAATATTAAAACAGGAAACTGCGCCATAAGACAGTAAAAAAAACCTAAGAAACTAAATGAATAAAACGAAGTACCATTTTGTCATTCCTTTAGCATTGATCACCATTGACCTGTTTTGGCGAGCCAATTGGTCTAGTAGCTAAGGTGCTTCTATCTGTTAACAGAAGAAGTTGTTAACAGTTCTAGTTAACAGTTAAAAATATATCTTTGAAAAATATAATATGATCGGGAAGGCTGTATTGTGGTTGAAGATTTGTTATACACTTCAGGTTTTTTTATAATGTTCAATTGATTTTATTTATGGACAGTGTTAACGTTGTTTAAGATGGATACTTACAAATAATGGACTCATCTCTCGTACTAAGCAATAGAATTAGTTTTATTATTAGTTCCATTGTAGAACTAATAATAAAACTACTCGAACTAACTAGACATGCTGAGTTGTCGACGATAACGTCCACAAATCAATACAAAGGTAAAACTCCAGTAATATATCACTGAACATTAAACCCTTATGAAACTTACAATTTTGCTCCGATGGGCTTACGGAAAAGCTTACGGAAATTTTGTATACAGTTTATTCGAAAAACCAATTTACTTGATTTGCGATACACCCGAGGATTGTTGAAAATCAATTACTATACGCGCTTAATTAAATTGGTATTAAATTATACTATATTGGGCTTGGCCAATAAAATTTGAGACAAGCTATTGCAGTTATATTGTTTGCTTGTATCATTACTAGACCCCCTATAGTTAGGGTTATTGACGTCATAGAATGTTGGAATTTACAAGTCGTTTTAATAATTTGACGTGAATACATCCACAAATTTACTTCCATAGTGGGAGGCAATTCAAAAAACTGATGATAACAAAATTGGGGGATACAGTTAGATGCTGTAGATACATATAAATCATCTACATGCAAAATTTAATAGAATCACTCGATTGCTATCGATTAGATGCAAAAGACAGAAGATCGTGCGTGGTGGCGAGTCTCAGGAAAGGCCTACATTCAGTAGTGAGACACAGGCTAATAATGATGAATCTGGGCCATTGTTAATTGGGCCTGAAACAAATAATTTAAAAAAAATACTGTTACTCTGTGAGAATTAAGAAGAGGCGATCCGTAGCAAACGAAAGTTACAGACGGAGAGATAACGGTCGTTGGGGCCGGAAGGTTCTCTAGTGGAGGCTATGGACCGGCAAGGGCAGCGTAAGACACTCCATCCGCTATGATAAAGATACAAACTAGTAATATAACGGCTGACATCGTTGTTGCTGTGACGACGGTGGCTCCGCCACGGCGATAGTAACTCAATTCTTTTATAAATTTATAGACGATTCCTCAGGAATCTAAATTTTTTCCAGGATAAAAAATATCACATGTGGTAATACAGGTAAGTAATAAACTAGATATATGTATGCCAAATTTCATCCAAATACATTGACAGGCTAACCCAAAATTGACAAACAACCATCCATCAATACTCACAAACTTTCGCATTTATAATATTAGCAGGATGATTTTTTTACTGCTCTTATTTTTTTTACATTCATGGTCACAGTGTATTAAGTGTTTTTTTAATATATCTTTTTTTGGTTTTTTTCCTCTGTCATTATAGTCATCAATCACAGAAAACCATACATTTATATTTTTAATACTAATTAGTTTAATCTAAACGGAAGAGGCGATAAAGTTCTCAGAATAAAATTGTTAATAAAAAAAATTGTTTACAAAGAAAATCTAGATCGTTTTTTATGTGGTTACATACAAAAGGATTTGTCACAGGATAAAGACCTTGGTGGAATATTAAGTTAACAAAAACCAAGCACGTAATTCTAATGTTTTTGAGCCGTTTCTTGCCTCTTGCTCTTTCCTTTCAACCACAACATGTGAGGTATTTCGCTTGGCTTTCACAAAATATTTTTGTCAGATAACTGTAGGATAATTTGTTCATATTAAAAAAAATGCAAATTATTTTCAAAGTTCGAGTGAATAGGCGTTTTCTGGGTGAGCTCGCAAGAGATGCAATTACATGACTAGATGCTGGCAAAGCATCTAGTCTCTCTAAAAAGGCCACCCATCTCTAAAAAAAACCGAATAGTATTTATTTTCTTTTTCTATCGAAGCACCGTAAGGGTTATGTATATAGTTACAAAAAACAATCAGTTTCAAGCTAAACTGATTGTTTTTTGTAACTATATATACTTTACCCACACAGATATATAATTTATGAGACACTTTGGTTTACAGAAATTTGCACGTTGAAGTATAGCACTGAACTGTCGAAATAAATTTTAAGACCACCTGAGGACTGCTATGATTGGTCATGTACTCAAACTGAAGTACATAAATTTATTATGTTCGACATTTTCATCAATCACATTATACAAAATGTGGTGGGAAATTGTGAGATGTACAATTTTCACCCTCAGGTATTTTATTTGCGTAAATTCTATGAAGGAAAGTAGAGATTGTTTCTCATTTCTTTTTTCCTGTTTTCTTTAATTTACTTGTTTCTTTTAAATATCTGTTCTATTTAATTAAGAAATTAAATGGCTGCGTTTGCAGAAGACTGAGTCTTTATTTTTAAATTTACATTTGGACGCGCTCGTATAAAGAACTGAGTACTAGTCCATTTGAAAAACAATCTAAATGCGATAAGAAAGAAAAACGACTTGGGTTTGGCGTGGCGGCAAGAACACAGTTGGAGACGGATCAATTACCAGACTGAAATAGGATTGAAAAAGTTACAAGGCAAAATCGTCTCTTCAAACAATTATATGAAATCAAATTCAGCATATTTAATTTTAAATTATGTAATAAAAGGCTGTCCGAAAAAGTAAGGACTGCTGAATGCGAAGTCATCTAAAATTTAACATTTTTATCCTTTTTGACGAATAATAAAGTTCCTATACTTTAGTTTTCTTTTTTTATTAGAATGTCAGTTAGGCTTTAATTAGAATGTAAGATATACATTCTTATCTCCTAATTAAAATATGTATATTAATGTACATATTTCTCTCTAATTTTTATCGCTCAGACAACATTTTACTAGCGGATATTCATGAACAGTCGCAATTTTTAAAACTGGCTTCATTAAAACTCACTTTCTATAGTCCTTCTGAACAACGTGGAGCTTCTATATAATCTCATAACGTCCTATAATTTTTGTCAATTTTGCGACTTTTATCATATTAAATTTATTAAAATTTTAATAACAGAGATAATATGCTTTCATAGTCCGTGTAGTCTATAGGTGTATTTTTTTTTTGTGTGAATCATGCAATCGGTTCCAAACCATAAACAGATGTTTTGTGAGCCTTTATTGACTTTTAAGGTCAGTCCTTCCAATGAGGGGCTCGCCTTTTATTTTATTTTATTATTTCACCAAATGTGGTAGCGCTTGAGCCTTTTGACCTTTCGTGCTTCGCCTAGCTCCGCGGCTAGGGCTTTGACATGTCCGATTATTCTTTTCCTATCCGCCTTTGTTCTGCGCTCAATCTTCTGTCCTATGGTATTCAACTGCAAACACTCCTGATAAACATAGGTGTACCCGAGATGGTTTTAAGTCTTGTTTTGGAACCTCTGAAGGATCTCAGCATTTGAGTTCTTAGCTGTGCCCCACAGTTCAACACTATAGGACCAGACTGGTTTGAGTATAGCCTTATAAATGAGCAACTTATTGCTCAAGGACAAGGATGATTTAGGTCCCAGAAGCCAAAAATCATCTGTTTATTATCAAGGTATATATACCCAGGTATTTGGGTATCTTGCTTTGTGGCAGTGTGTCTCTTCCCAATTTCACAGGAGGGCAAGCACCTTTTCTCCAGGGTAAATGTTACTTGGACAGATTTACTGGCGCTGGCTTTTATGCGCCACACTGACATCCATCTATCTATCTTATTTAAGTGGTTTTGAAGGACCAATGATGCCATGTTAGGATTCTCGTGTGTGCATAACGCTGCGGTGTCATCTGAGAATGTTGCAGATAACTTCTTGTATGGTCAGTAAGTCTCAATGAGTTATCGTAAAATAATTCCAACTCCTTTTTTAATATTTGGAAATGCTCATGGGTACCCGGCAGTTTTGGGGACGCTGCGGGTTTATGTCGCACTCCTACCGTCTAAACCTAAAAATAAAAATCTTTAATTTTTATATATTTTTTTTCCAGATCAAGTGGAAAAATAATTCCATTCCAATTCTTTCCTCCGGTCTAGTTATTTTCTCATTTCTCACGTTCACGTCATTGGAAAAATCTTTAACTTTCCATTCGAGAGCGCATTACCGATTGCCAATAGTCTTAGCCAATCTGCAGTAATGCGAATCTGTCATAACGAGAATAAACTTTCGGTTTCATCAAGCATGCCATTTGTCATTCCTACTTAAGAGGATTAAAGGCACCAGCGACTGAGGATTTCACCTTAATCTAGTATAAATTATTGTTCAAATTTTACCTAATTTTTAGGGGTGCAGGTGGCGAGAGTAATACGGCGTTCATATTTTTGGAGTTAACTTAGGGTGATAGAAGTCGGCTTTCCTCCTATAGAACTCATAGAACGATTATTACTTCGCTGTTTTATGTTTAATTTACAAAATTAAGCATGATACCGATTTATCTTATCGTTAACTAGGATCGTTGTTTTACACACTAATAAAAAAAGTATTAATTTAAAAGATATGATTGTCACACGAATGCGTTATAGTTACGTTCTACGTTTCTTGAATATTTTAGAAGTTTGAGAGATATTGCGCCATCTACACAATATTATAAGAACAATTTTGTTCTTTCGGCGTGTTCGAATTGTGAAAATTTAAATTTTATAATCGTTCGTAAGGAGTATACTCCAGTCATATGTCGGAGCTGACACAACTTTTTTGCCCTGTGTGTCAAAATTATGTTTAAAAAATTCTTGTGAAATCTGTATTTAAAGAGACAATGAAAGAATTTTCTCTTGCTGTCAAGACATTTTACTATTTTGGTAAACATTTACACTTGTTATGAAATTCTGTAAAGTAGTTCGTAACATGAGAGTAAGAAAAACACTAAGAAAAACAACAGGTTAATTGAGTTCCTACAAATATCATAACAAAGATAATTGCGGTAACAAACGTCATTTAATTGCATTGTTATATTTACAGTACGATATCAATTGTTTTCTTTACTCGTATTATGAGCGTTTTCCTTACCTTCCTCTTGTACTCTTATGTTCATGTTTTCAAAAGAATTCAAAATGTTAATTTATTTATATTTTTCTTTAATTACAGCCGTAATGCAAAAATTAAAAAAAAATTTAAAAATCACACATCCCTCAACTTACTACTAGTTATCTTGTCACTTGAGAGTTACTATTGCCTTAAAAGAACATAATATCAAATAACTTTTCTTTCATATGTGAAGGTGTTATTTGTATTAAACAAATCTTTTTACCTCATGTCTATTAGTTTTCCTTATTTGTATTCTGTCATATATAGGAAAGACGCCTCCCGTTTTTGTCTGCTTTGTTTGCTTACCAAAATAAAGTGACGCGACCCTATTCTGTTTATCACGTTCGTTAGCCGTATACAACAAGATTGTATGTGGGATATACGCATACTAGTACAAGTATATCCTTTAGTTATGCGATATTGGGATACGAAATATTTATTATTTATACTGTACTAGCTGTGCCCGCGACTTCGTCCGCGACCAATTTTTTTTTACAATACAAACCATTCCTTATTATCCCTCTATCCATAAGTGAAGACAGAATTAAAATCGGTCCAGCCGTTTAGGAGGAGTTCAGTGACATACACACGCACAGATTTATCAAAGAAAATCAAGATTTATCAAAGATTTATAAAAAAAGATTTATCAATCAATACTAATAATAAATCTGTAAGGGTTGGTCATTGAGTAGTTACTTTGTTTTCAGAGATATCGTGTTTATAGGCTCTATACATGATACTGAAACTAAATTGACCATTTTTAGATTTTTTTCTGTATGTATGTATGTATGTATGTATGTATGTATGTATGTATGTATGTTCCTCCATAACTCTTTAACGTATCAACTGATTTTCATGAAACTTGGTAGATAAATATTTAGAAGTACGGGACACAGGATAGGCTACTTTTTCTTTTTCAACGCGGACGAAGTCGCGGGCGCCAGCTAGTTGTACATATTATTATAGAGATTTATACGCTTTTTGATATGATAAGGGGAGTGGTTACACCGCAGCGCATAGCGAAGTAATCATTTCTTATGACTTTATAAAATGATTTCAACAAAAATCTATCATACTACGTAACTTACCCAAACATAAATGATTTTTAGCAGATACTGTCTGGGCTTCATTGTATTATAAAATACACATATCGCAGTATGTAGGAATATTGAAACCAAATGTTGGTTACTGATAAAGTGAAAAGGGATGCGATAAGATTATATTATGTATGTAATATTATTTTCCGACAGTACTGTACTAGTAATAGAAATCAACTATGGAAATTATTGGTTCACTGTCTATCAGATAAAACCTTTGATGGATTTCAGTAAAAGCTTTTTTTTACCCTAAAATAACAATGTCAATAACATGAGTTACAAAAGCGAGGTTACCGCATTCGTGATGACAAGTATTGATGAATTTGAACATTTTTTATGTGCAAACTGTAGGGGAGAATGGGAAATCAGAATTTTTATACAAAAATGTCTTTCAATGTCAAAAATAGGCTATATTGAATCTTTTACAAGGATTAATAGATTATTTATCAAACACCATAAAAGTAAATGAGTTTTTCAGTATTATTGGGATAATGGGCTCTGGCATCCCTTACTCCCTCACCAAAATACAACAGCACAAATTTCACGGTGGTATTCTGTAAGGTGGTGGTTACTATAGCCAACTGGAAAAGCTGCTCGACCGAGATAATCCCAGTGAACACTCGGATATTTCTGAGATGGTTAATTCAATGATAAAATATATCTTGAATTTGTATTTACAATACTAAAAAGAATTCCTGGACCTTTTATTTATTACAGTTGTTCGTAGGTGCTCACTGAAAACCAATGATCTTTTACGAATGTGCAACTTTAAATCCTCGCGAGCATTTATTACCTGTGGTTTATTGGATAATGTTTACTCATTCGTCTCTATTAAGGGGACAAGTTCTAAAACAAATTACAATTTGCGACGATTTAAACATTTTATTAAATGTTACTTTTCCACCTTTATTTTAAAAATAGTATTTTCCTCGGTTTCCAATTGCCAAGGGCGTGCATTTTTAGGCTCTTTTCTGTAATTTTCGTACCTCCCTCAATTGAGTTATTAAAATGCAATTAATTTTTAGATTTGACTGATAGTTCCAGAGATTTACGTGTTCAATCAAAAAAACAATTATTTCAGATCTATTTCATTATTATTAGTATAGATAAAAAAAATTCGTTGTCGTACATACAGAAAATCATAAATCAATTAACTACCTACAATCAAGATCAAGACGACCGTCAGTCAGCCCTGGCTACTAATATCTAATCCTACTAATATTATAAAAGCGAAAGATTGTGAGTATGGGTGTATGGATGTTTGGGACTCAATTACGCAAAAACGGCTGAACAGATTTAAATAAAATTCGGCATACAGATAGTTAATTACCTGAATTAACATATGGGATAATTTTTATCTAGGAAAAATGTTAGATTCGCGTGGGATCGTTTGAAAATTGGGCGCAAAAGGCATAAAGATGTCAGGCGTGATATGTAATTAATACTCATATATTATTTTAGGTATTATATTTTTGATTTTCCAACGCGGAGCAGCCAGTTTTTATATTAAAAAATTAACAAAACATTCTACATAATTATTGAACGTACTGGCATCAGACAAAATTTCTGTCAAACTTGGATTACTTTAATTCTAATGGTAGAGTAGCTGATATTTTTAAAAAATGTTTACCTAAAATGAAACATTGTAAATGCTTAAGTTTATTAGATGTAAGTAAAGCTTAATAATATAATTGTTAATGATATAATAAACTTTATTAATTAGACATTCATTAAGTGATTGGTAGTTTGTACAGTAAAACTTTGATTGTTATGTCAAAGTTACTTGTACACTGTTAATTGGATATTCAGGTTACAGTCCCATTCCTATAATATATATTTGCATACATTTAATTAAACAGGTTTTTTTTGTTTTGCATAAGTAGGTAAGAAATCAGATAAATAGAGTAGTTTTTGAGAATTTCAGTAAACTGTAGGTATATAGTTGTGATAATGACCAACCAGAAAAGTCTGTGCCAAAATACCCAACTCGCAAACTCAATTATAAGTCGGTAAATGGTTTGTGAGCAAAAAGGAAACATTACATCATTAACACGATTGTACTTCGTAGCATTCGTAGTACGAACGTATTTTCCTAATGGCATCTTTATATTATAAAACAAAATCCCCCAAAATCTCAAAAACTACGTAACGGATTTTCATGCGGTTTTAATTAAAGGAAATAGCGTTAAACAAGGAAGATTTTTATGCATAATTTGCAAAAAAATCGTAGCCGTGTGAAGGCGGGAGCGGGTCGCCTGTTTATATCAGTCGTACTCCACAATATCAGTCGACACATTGCAGCGTCGATTGTTAGAATTTTGGCTCACATAACAAAAGTTAACAGAGTCTGAGAAAAGATGTAACCCTCTCTATATGGCATGTGTTCAGTAGTACAATGTTGTGTGCTCTGAGAAGTAGTTTTAATAAATAGCTACAGTCACTTTATATCACTGAACTGCACTCTACAGAAGTTCTTGGGAATTATATTTATTGGGGAATTATTTGGATAAGACGCCGCTTTGCACTGTGGGATAGTAGTTCTTGCCCACATGTATGCATTTGCATAATAATTCGGATGTAGTCACCTATGCCAAATGAAATCCTAAATAGCTTGAATCTTATATTCACTGTTAGAATTTACAATAATTACATTTCAAATTAACTTATATACATAGTAAAAGTACATAGAAATACTATAGCACAATAATCAATTACAAATTTTTACAACCCCTTTTATACACGAACTTGACAAGGCAGTTTATTCTTTTTCATATTTTCAAATCTTTTTTCGATTTTTTCAAATCTTCTATGCCAGCGTTATTCGGAGAGGTTGTATAACTGTGGAGTATCGCCACAGCACAGTCTGCATGAATAGAAATTCTGTGGCGAGGACGCGTTAACAAACTTCACTTGTGAGGTATTTCCGCCTAGCTACAATATTGGTTCTTGTGGAATAAAAGGCACACTGGAAAACAGGCGATGCTTATAAGTGTACATTTCAAGTTAAATTGCAACACAGTTTATAGAGACTTGTTGAAATAAAATAGTATTTTTAAATGAAAGTAAATTATGAATACTTCTGCGGTGTACTGTTCTACGGTTATATTTAATTAAAAATGGGAGGGAATCATAAAAGAATACAATTTTCAACGTTCTAATTATTATTACTAGTTGGTAAGAAGCTTTATTTCAGCTGTAGGACGTTCATGGCCATAGACCTCCCCTATAATTTTCCAATTGGACCTGTCTATAGCAGTCTGAATCCATCGTCGGCCCGCTGCCCTGATATCAGGACGACGACGATCTACCTTGTGAGTTATTAGTGGAAATTAGAAAACTATTTTATATTTTTCACTTACTCTAAGGATGTACTCCATTACCAACCCTTACAGATTTATTATTAGTATTGATTGATTAACACTAGTAATAAATCTGTAAGGGTTGGTCATGGAGTAAGTTACTTTGTTTTCAAAGATATCGTGTTTATAGGCTCTATACATGATACTAAAACTAAATTGACCATTTTTAGATTTTTTTTTCTGTATGTATGTAAGTATGTATGTTCCTCCATAACTCTTAAACGAATCAACTGATTTTCATGAAACTTGGTAGATAAACATTTTGACGTACGGGACACAGGATAGGCTACTTTTTTTCTTTTTCAACGCGGGCAAAGTCGCGGGCGCCAGCTAGTATATAATAATATAACACTATACTTTTTAATGGGTCGTCTATTTAATTGCTCAAATTTCACAAAGTTTCAATATTGACATCGCTGTTACATCGTCAGGAAATTAATTGAAAACTTTCGTGTTAATTGGAATTGTTTTAAAGAAACACTCAACACTGATGTTCCATAACCAATCGCTTTTATTAAGATTTTAAGTTGTCTGAGTGATTATAATTAATTTAATTAACTATTAATTGATTATTACTAAGTGAGAGAAATATATAATAATTAACTATGTAGTCATTAAATAATAATTATTTATGTATGTTGTATTATATTTATATACAATTTTTAAATTTTTAAAATAAGGTACCCTTTTTATTTTTTTTAATAACTTGATTATAGGACATAACAGGACATCATAAGAAAATCATATGATTAGAGAATAATTACAATAATGTTAAATCTGTCACACTATGCAGCCCGCATGTTGCCACATTTCCATTAAATGTCTGCCATCATAAACCGCTAATGTCCTATCGAAGTGTGCACTTTGAATGGATGGGATTGTACTGTTATGAACTTTTCGTGTGTGAAATCTGGAGCCAGCTGGAGCTAAAAGCAGGTGAATGTACACGATTCCCTTATCCTATTCACAATTCTTCACCTTATCCATTAAGGTTAATTTTCCCTGGAGTAGCTAGACCTCCAGGGTGGTCCTTCAACGCTATACGCTTCCTCTCCACCTTTTACACAAGTGAGGTTCTGTTAAAAGTTAAAAAGTTAAGACAGTAAAAGTTGTATAACTAGTGAAATTCGTTCTCCTAGGATAATATTTATAAACAAAGATTTTAAAATCGACTACCATTAACTTAAAAGGCGCATCTCGTCGCTCCAGTCTAATTTAATGAAGAAGTATTAAAGTAAATGCGTCACTTCAGCCGAGCTCGACAGTAAAAGTTAATTTTTTTTTTTTAGTTTTTTTTTAATTTAGCTTGGTTAGATATAGCCATTTTATAAACAGTTAAATAATAAAAAAAACGGGAGAAAATGGAAATTATAATAAAAAAAAAAAAAACTATTTATCTAGGAAAGTCGTCACCTTTCTTCGGAAAAACCATAAATCATGGTTAAACATGTCAATATCACTTAGAACCCTATTATAGTGATACTTAGAACGACGTACGAAGGAATCCCTAGATGATTTGCTTGACAGTAGGCAATATGAAATTTGTCCCTTGATTTTATTACTAGCACTAAATTGAAAACATTTGCGGAATTTCTTTTTTATATTTTTTCCCTAAAAAGGATACAAAATGTGTAGCGCCTACATTAATTATGATGGGTAGAAAACAAGTCTTGCAAAAAAAATCTTGCAAAAACGGATTCACCGTCAGTTAGATAATTTTTCACGGTTTTTTTTTTCTGTGAACCATACATAAATATTAAAATTTCAGAATGGACATAATAGGCTAAATATTCCACGCGTATTAAATCACGTAAACCAGATATCTAAACATAAACATCGAGTATACTTTTGCCAACGCTTGGCAAGTACCTATAATTTCAGGCATCAATGTATGTCACAGGCCTTATGCTACTTTATATATTTTGTCAGGCGTTATATCTAAACCTATGTGGTTTATGAAAATAATATGAAAAATTAATGATAACCTTAACAAATTAACTGTAATAAATATCTATAGACAGTCAAGACTTTCAAGAAAGCAAAGTAAACGAGTTATTTTGTTTGGAAGACCCTATTGGGACTTGAACCACTTTATTTGAGCTTTATAGAAGTTGCCGACAATGTAAGATAGTTTCATTTTATTACTCAACCAATCTATTTATATGAACAAAAATATATATTTTTAATCACTTCTACATGCTTAATCAAGTACGTCTACATGAAAAAAAAATTCTCACTAAGAATTATTTTGTGACATTCAGCAGATTTTAGGTGATAAAGCTCTACCTTATTCCGGTTTCTTATTCTAGATGATTGGTAAAGATGATCCTCACTCTAGCCGACCTATATCATTGGTAAAAATGTGGAAAAAGTAAAAAAAAGTATTAGAAGATAGAATATTTACAATGAAATGTTTAGCAGACCCTACGCATTTCTTTCGGCAATGCGCAATCAACTTAAGACACTTTTAAGGGTCAAAAAAATACCGGCAAGGCAAGACCTCGAATGTTAACAGACGCAAAGACCGGCGTTTAAAAGCGGAATCTCGAAATCATTGAGCGTAATCCAAATGAATTTTATGGGCGTTTTGTTACAATGGACGAAACGTGGATCAATTATTTGAATCCAGAAACGAAAATAATAATTATGTCCTCGAAACGCACATCTTCGCCGCAAATAAAGAAATTTGGAACGTGGAACTGGATGTGGAAGAAATACTTTTAGAATTGTACTTTTAGAATTTATTTACGCATAGTTAGCCAATTTATGACAATAGAACGTACCCGTACCGTATCTGTTTTTTCTTTTATTTTATCTACGGAACACGTAGATTTAGTTTGTTGGCTTCAACTTCGGTTGAAACGTATTATAATATCGATTGTATTACTTATTTATTAATAATACATATTATTATAGGTTTAGTCCAACTATTAGTTCCACGATAGAACAGTTTATTATAATATAATGTCATTTTAATTAAGTTGATTATTATTTATATGCTTGTTTACTTTTTATTTCCAGTTCACTGCGCCGTGCAGAAACATTAGGCATGAGTAAATATTTTGTTTAGTTTATTTCAATTATAAGACACATAGAAAAATTATCATTTTTTCTTATATTCGAGAAGTAAGTACGTTTTGTGGCCTAATCTTATGAATTGATCATTTTAATCTTATGAATTGGTCATTACTGTGTAGGTATTCAAATATTTTCTTCTTAAGATTTTAGAAAACGGTACAATAAAATTATGCAGTCAATTTATATAAAAGTTACCATTTAATAATAATTAACAATTATATTACATAAAAAAAAAACAATGAACAGTACTTAGCCTTTGTTTTTCCCTTATGTGTCTTTCTTTATCTGGGTTCTAATGTGCGCCGTTTGTTCTCAGGACATTATTTCAATTCTACAATGGACACTGACTATATGAAACTAGTGAGACAATCTCTTTCATTATTTGGATGTTGGCCATACAAAGAGTTCGGTATTAAAAAACATATAATGTTAATATGCAGAGCAGAGTTCATATTTTGTGTGGATATCATAACCATATCCAGTGGTATTCTTTATTTAAAAAATCGCGTAAATGTTTTAAGTTTTTTTGAATTGGGCCACACATACATCACTGTTTTGATGAACATCATTGGTATAGTAAGTTAAAGTTCTGATTTTATTTAGGTTAAGTTTTTTTTTAAAATAAATATTAACCAAATGTTTGGACGGTTTCAGCAACGTGTGATTAGTGCTTGGACAAAAGGTTACAAAAATATGACTACAGAATTTGTGTTGCGTTATCATCTTATACATCATAAGGATAAGTCAGCATATTCTTTAGAGGTATGTTTATCTATGCTAGTTTGCATCTGAGGTGTATCGGTATAGTAATATATAAATAGTCTCGAAGTGAAGTCTTACGAAGTCTTTTGCACATAATATTACACGTACTTGTATAAATTACTAAATTAGTTGTGAATAAATTCCTTTATCGAATGTAATACGAACCTAGTGATTTTTTTTTACGTTTAACATTATTATTTTTCAGATTCATGAGCTCGTGCACAAAATTTGTTCTTTCTTTTCGAAATTCATACGTGTGCAAATGTACATTGGATATTCTCTGTTCACATTAATCCCCATGTATAACAATCTACAAACTGGAATGTACAATTTCCACGACAGGCCAGAAAATGGAACATTTGACCTTTCAGTGTTCTACGAATTACCTTTCGACTATACTACCAAAGTCCCCGGATACGTCGGCGTTTTCATTTTCAACATTTACCTTTCATATCTTGCGTCCAACGTTTTTTGTTTCGTTGATTTATTCATATGTATCATAGTTTTCCATATTTGGGGCCACTTGAAAATACTCAAATACAACTTGAAAAACTTTCCTCGGCCAGAGCATGATAAATTCAAAGTTGAAGACGCTTCGATGATAAAGGAACACATTGTGGATCTTATGTCGCAACATAAGCTGATCATAGAGTAAGTAATAGTAAAGTGGTGTTTCGGTACAAACACTGTGTTCCGAAGTCATAAACTGTGCAGCCCTTCTAGTGACATTAACTACCTAAAAGACTACTGTGGTGGTGTGAAAATAACAAAACGTGTTTGTATGTTGACGAACCCGTTGACTGATTGATTGGCAATCAGCCTTAATACTCGTACTCTGTTCTAAGGTTCCTGGGTTTGATTCCCTGCAGGTTCTACTTTGGAATTGAACATTTTAAAGTTGTCTCTGGTTTGAAGTGGACCGTCAGCCTGTCTGTAGACCTTAACATAAAAAAATAAAAATAAAAGTGCGGCAGTAACCACTCCCTTACAGAAGACCACCGTGAAATAACAGCACGTTTTCTTTTGTGTTTCAGTGAATGAGTAAGCCGTAGGTTCATTTCCCAATCCCTTATCCTTAATCCTACTGCACCAGGCAGCACAATTGCAGCACCTGCTTTGTAATAGACGTTGATAGCCAGCACCTACCATAAAGAAAACCGTTAGCCTGTCTGCCGACCTTAATATAAAAAAAGACCACGAATATGAAATAACATAACGTGCATTGTAACGTTTAGGTGCGTGAATAAGTTACGCCATCAGAAGTTGCTTGTTTGGTATACGAAGGTGCTCTTTAAAAACCTGGCATCAATTGGACTGCAAGTGGTCAGCCTAATCATAACAAAAGGATGCCAACAAATCACCAAAAAATCGCGATGCACAGCACATAATTTTTTATGAGGTAACGAAACATTTCTAAATAATGGGCACACACTTTCCACAGATTCACAAAGATTACGTCATCGGGCTTTGGTCATACGTTGGCGTGTTACTTCTTATTCCATCAAGTTGCTGGATGCATTTTATTACTTGAATGTTCACAATTGGTAATTATTCTCTGTAACATTGAATTTTATACGGTTTTTTTTAAATGATCTTATTAAATTTTTTATACGTTGCAGTATATTACGTTTTTGCATGTAATCCATATATACCAATATATAAATTTGAAGTGTTTGTTTGTTTGTTTGGTTGTACGCGCTAATCTCAGGAACTACTGGTTCGAATTGAAAAATTATTTTTGTGTTGGATAGTCCATTTATCGTGGAAGGCTATAGAGAACGCGGACGAAGTCGCGGGTACAAGCTAGTAGTTTATATAATGAAGGCAACCTAGCAGAATAGCGTTATTTTCGTCGCCTAATTTGACTTCTTAGAGTAAAATTAAAACATAAATAAAAATACAGTGCATAATAGATTATTTATTTATTTAAAAAAGTTTTAATCGTACTGTTTTATGTATATACAAAAAAAAACTATTTGCTGAGAAATAAGATTTTAACTACTGCCTAAAATTTGTTTTTAAGAACTTAAGTTCGGTTGAAAGTTTTAATCGGCTACTTTTTTTTCACATTTTACACAATATTTAGAAAAATCCTTCAAATTTTAAATCTATTCGGTTAGGTATCTCCGAGAAGCTACTAAAATTAATGAGTGCAAATTAATTCATACTTTATTAGTCTGAGATCTGAGGTGAGTCTTGAATATTGCTTTTACTTTCAGGATACAGAGGCATTAGCAAAATATGGACCACTAACAGTAATTTTGTTGCAGCAATTGTTACAAGTCACAATTGTGTTCGATTTATTGAGTAAAGAAGTAAGTAGATACTTAACTATATTTTATAGGTTTCATGGTACGAGTGAAGCCTTTTTTGGGGAAAATTCGGAAAACTTTTTTGAAGTGATTGAAAATATATATTTTTGTTCATATAATACTCGTAGATACCCACCCTATCATAGGAGTATAATAGATACCCTAGCATTAAAACTAGATAAGCGAGTTATGACTAAAATAAGTCGAAAATCCCGTAATTACCACCCCAATTGAAAATAATCGTTCCTATTTTACAATTCACTTTATTTATGTGCTTGTAATATGCTCTAGAAGTTTGGCCTTTTTAAAGTGCTTATCACAGTAAATTGTCCCGCACCAATTTGTTTCTGATTTTAAATAACACAAAAGAAATTCAAACCAAAATCATCAAAATCGGAGCTGTTCCTGAAGACTTCTAAGGAAATGGCTTCATTGACTTGACTAAGTTTGTAAGTATCAAGGAACAATAGCGCGAAAACCAAGTACACTGAGACCAAGGTCAACTTCGAACCCCCAGGGAGTTGAGCATTAAGTCACAGAGATTGTCATCTCTGTGACTTGATTCGGTCGGTCGAATGAGGTCATCATAATTGCCTTACCATATCATATTGCCTTTATTGGGTTTTTGTATATTTTTGCAGAGTTCTTCATTAAAAGATTGTGTTTATGATTTGCCTTGGGAGTGTATGGATAATAAAAATAGGAAGATAATGTTATTCTTCATGCGCAATGTACAGGACCCAATAGAACTGAAAGCAGCTGGAATGGTACCTGTTAGTCTTCAAACAGGAGTTCAGGTATTTTCTTCCTAATGAAAGCAAATAACTATACATATAATACATTAGAATTTTGTTGTCTGTTTGTCTGTGCGTTTGTGCACGTTAATCTCAGAAACGGCTTAATAGATTTAGATGAAATTTGGCATATAATTTATTATCTAGATTAACATTATACGATACTTTTTATATTTTATAAATGTTAGGTTTCCGAGGTATTGTTAAAAATTTAAATAAATTATAATTGGGCGTCACTGTGTCCTGAGTGTCATGCCACTACTTTCCAGATCCAGACCAGAGCCAATTTCGAATAGTTTATTTCTATAGTTAATCATGCTGGGTGTAAATTTAGAGTTATTATTTTGTTTGTTCCCTTGTACTTTGTTTTTTTATTTTTTGGAATATTTAAATACAACTTCTAAGTTTGTGTGAGTATAGAAGACGTCTCTTGCTAATTTATTGTGAAAAATATAAGTTGCACTTTGTATAATCTATGAAAATATATATAGCTTCACTTGATTTAGGCTTTTCTCGCTTTTTAGCTTTAATAAGTTGTAGTTAACGTAAGGTCACGATGGGTGCTGGTATGTCTTTGAATATCGCGTTATAACGACTGAATACATTTTTTTCTTTTCAGATACTCAAAACTTCTCTTTCTTATTTCTTAATGCTCCGCACATTTACATCGTCCGAATGAATACGGGAATATTAAGTAATTTTATTAAATAATCACAAAAACAATTGAATAGACTAAGCGGTAACAAACTTCAGGAAATATATTGCGACTTCTTATATTTTGTATAAATTATATCCACATGTTTTTTTTCTTATATCACATAATGTTTAAGTAGTTACGCACTACACAGTACTTTTAATAAATATACAATATTTTTACATTAAAAAAAATCTATTTATTCGCATATTAACTAAGAACAACTGTTGTTCAGTCATCCCAACTGTTATTCAATCAATTTTAGAAATCTTAGTAAATCATATTAATATTAAAAAAAGTTTGTGAGGATTAATGTATGATTTAGTTGAACGGCTGAACGGATTTTAATGAAATTTGGCACACACATAGTTTATTACCTGAATTAACATATAGGATACTTTTTATCCTGGAAAAATGTTAGGTTCCCGAGGGATCGTCTAAAAATATAAAAAAATTGCGATATCTTAATTCGCAAAACGAATAACTCCACCTTTGGTTGAAAATGACTTTTTGATACGGATAGACACTAGATTTTTTTCTCTATAATTTTCAATCATAATATCTCCTCGTTTTCAAGTCGTTTTTATGTAAAACGGTATTAAAAAATCAAACAACTCCATCCGTGTAACATAAAGTCTCGATTTTGACAAATAACTCCGACGCGACGTGATCTGTCATTTTGTATGGCGTCACAGCCACGAACGCGTGCCCTGGAATGTTCTTTGCGAAACATTCCAGGGGTACCTTTGGAGTGATCCAAAGGTAGATATTCTTTTTATTCTGTTTATTCGACTACTATCTGTTTTATATTGTTCTTTATTTTACGCACTCTTCAAATAAGATTTAGATTTAGGTAATGAACATGGATAAGTTAATAAAGTGTAAACGTATTGGTTTAAGATATAAGAGCTCTACAATATAAACCCAATGGAGTAATATTTTACAAACATTTGAATACATGTGAATAAATGTGACGTTTACGTGTGAAAGGAAACTGCTTAATCAACGGAAATACCCTATTGCACCTATTTTGGAGGAAAATTAAAAAAAATATCAAAATGGTATGATGAGCGTCACAAAATTACACAAAAGTATTAAAATACCTAGTTAAGCTTAGTTTTATAACACTGTAATTATTAAATTTAGTAAGTAAAAGCAAATAACTCCATTTATTGTTTCATTTCTTGTTAATATAAAATATTGATATATTTTATCTTAATTACTCCAAAAAACCGCATAAAATCTTAATGACAATTAGAATTTAATTTTTAAAAGGTTTATTGGTTAATACGAGCCATAATTTCCAATGTAATTGCCTTTTTCTTTTCTCGTATCATACAAGATTTTTTTTATAACGTTTTTAGTCTCCCCTGTAAAGTTTGCCTCAGAAGAGTTATTTGGTTTGCGAATTAAGGTATCGATTAGAGCCACTCTAGCCGTGGCGCGCTACTGTCGTCGCCACGGCGATACAGATGTCATATTTATTTTCTCAAGTAGTGGTACTTAGTGTGAAACAATAACTAAAACAAAAAAAAATTAACTTGTTATTAGGATAATAAAACATTGCGAAAATTAACTACGAATGAAATGATTTAATGAATTAATTTTAGTAGTAAGGACAAGAGGTAAGACTCAGTCAAATTTATTCCGATAGTTCCTTCCGATTAACCTTCTAGTTAGGGAGCTAAAGTATTTTTATTATCTAAGTTTCCTCTCCGCAATTATTAGCCTTGCAATATGTGTTGAGTGGGTGTTAAGACATGTATTAAGCGCTGATGCTAACGAGCTATCAGCACTTGTTACGCGCTATTGGCTAATAATCGATCGGAAGGTTATGTTGCTACGGGAGTATTATGAAAAGCTTAAGTGATGTATAATATTATTATAAATACGGCTCACTCCAAAATTCGTCATACAAGATAATATTTTTCTAAGAAACGCTAATTTGTAAATGTGTAAAAAAAATTAATATTGAAAATATCATCTGTAAAAAGACAGCTTTCCATACACGATTTACGAATATAATACTCCACTCGATCTAGTTAATTAAGTCCTGACAAAGGTAATTTCTAACACAGAATTTCAAACAAATTTGGATAATGTTCTAACAGTTAAACAGCTAAATGTTAACAGTTAAATGTTAAACAGTTTCTAACTAGTACAGAACTATAACTATTATATTTAATACTAAAACAGAAATTTACAAAAATTTAAATAAAAAAAACATAATGGAAAATGAAATTTTCCTTTGATCTACTTTACGAGATTTCTTGTTATATATGATTCAAGAATTACAAAATGTCTCACTAGTGTAGAAAGCGCCTTATTATATATATGATAATATCATTTTTAACCATGTCCCAGTTTAGTTAAACGAGAAATAATGGTTAACATAAGTGCCCTGTTTTGGTACCAATCTGAATAAATTTATATTGCAATTTGTGAAAACCCATTCACTTCGATAACATAAAAAACTCGTCGTTTCAAAGACATCAGCTAAGCGATCTTCATTTTAAATTTTAAATTTCTCTTCAGTAGGGAATTCCAATTAATTCTAGATCTGACGTCTAGTATGTAAATTTTGTACCCTTTTATTCGTTTCCTTTATACTAACTGTATATCTTTAATTATTGATTTAACTATTGCAATAAATCAGACATTAATAAAATCGTGAACGAGACGAATATTTTTTCAATAAAACAATTTTGTTACAATTTTGATTTTACTCCCATAAATTTTCATACCCCGAGCTTATATATAAAAATCGATTCCCAAAAATAGTTTACCTATTTTAGCTTTATATATTTTATTGTTATAGTTTTAAAAATCCGGTTAAATAATTCAAATATAAATAACATTTAATTATAACGTAATTAAGGATCACAATAATTTATTATTCTAGCACTAATAGTCCTATTAATTATTATTTTGCAAGTAAATAACAATAAAAAAATGGAAATATTGTTTCTGTTCATGAAAGTGAATAAATATTTTATGAATATTTCTTTTAATCCCACGTAATTAAGTCTATTACGATATCAAGGACAATATACAATCATTATATCGACACATGGTCAATTTGCGTTCTTTGTTTTCTAATGAAGGTCACACAAGTGAAGTTAACTGCAATTATTTGAACAGAATGCAATTATTTAATTAAGTCATCCATTATACCAATATTCCTTTCCTATATCTACCAATTATGTTGTTTGCTTCATGTTTTAACCCTTTACCGCATATGACCCCATATATGGGTTTTAACATTCATACTAAAAAATAATATCTATAGGCATATATTTATAAAAATTAAATCACAGGATACATTAGTGACATTATAAAGCAATAATAAAACGCAACTCTTTATTCTATGGTTTTATGATATTTCAAGATATCCTAACATTTTCTACAGTCGTCGCTGCGATCAAAATATTAATAATAAAGTATTTTTTTGTGGAACAGAGGGTAATATTTTCAATATAAAAAATACATTTATATAGAAATGAACTTTGTTTTTTATATATGTTTCAAGATTTCACTTCATAAAAAGATAAATACCTTTCTGTGTTTTTTTTACAAAACCATATATGGGTTTGTATGCACTCAGACATAATTGCGTTGTTTTTGATATCGACATATATGGTTTTGTATGCAGTCAAACGGTTCTTATTTTTGGGTTTCTAAGTTTTTTCTTTTCGCTTTCTTTAGAAAAATGGATCTTAATCGTTTTTATGGACATACTAAATACATTACAAATACTCTTGGTGATGGCTTTCTTAGTGTAGATGAAGATTTAGCTTATTCTGACGACGAAAAAACCCTATATTCCAGAAACGCATCATGAAACTTCAGATATAGTAGACGATAACATTCTCCTTCCTACTCTAGCCTTAAAAAGTAAAAAATAAATACAATCAAGCATGTATCATCAATCATCAAGACCTCAAGCAAGTTGCCTTCATACAACCTAAGCATTTACGAATTCAAAGGCACTACTGAACTACCAGATTTATTCAGAATTAAGAAACATCTATTGACTTTTTCTGTATCTTTTAGATTAGTCAGTCTCTTGCAGATGTTTTATGTAAAGCTGGAAAACCAATACTCCTTAAAAAAGTGTCGTCCAGTCGGATCAGTAGAATCCCCTTCATCTAGTCGTCAAAGTAGCCAGCTTCTTTACCTGCAACTCTAGTTAGTACGAAAACAGCAATAGGGACCTTCATACTCTATCTAGGTGTTACATTCAAAAATGCCATTAAAAGAGACAACGTAGCACGTATGCCAGAAAGGCTACTTCAAATTTGTCGGTTTTCTATGATTTTTTTTTATCAAATGTATGATATTTGCCTGTTATAATGATAAGAGAAATTATTTTTCCAGTTTTAAGTTAATTTATTGTAGTTATCAAGTAGAGCCTAAAAAGAAGAATGGAAGAAAGCATGATTAGATAATTTTTTTTGGTCGCATATAAACACCATATATATAACACCATATATATATATATATATGGGGTCGTCTCAAAAGTCTACTTTTAAATTAATATTTTTATTACATATTTCTAAATTTGCTTATTTATGCCTAAATAAATAAAGCTATTTCACCAATAAAATATTTTCATTCGATTATTTCATAATTCAAGGGTTAAAGGAAATTATTGGCAGTGGTACGGGCTTCAAAATTATACATATACTATACTATACTACACATATACTATACTATACATATACTATAGGTAAACAGACAGGCAATGGCACAAGTACTGCCAATACGGTGCATCCCTTACTCACGCACTGAGATTTTCATTATTTTAATTATGTGGTTCCCTACCAATTGGGATACTTAGGAACAGGTGGAATATGTAAACATTGGGACGCTATCGAAAAATACCAATTATGTTGTCTTTAGGTGATCAGACAGTCTGATAGTGTAGTTGATGGCAAGTGGGTATCGTCGCCTATGCGCCTGTAATATCGTCACCTGTAACACAAGCAATGTTACAGGTACTGCCAATATGCTGCATCCTTTATTCACGCACCGAAACACAATAGCACACGTGCAAACCTCACTATTTAAATTACGTGGAAAAGTATTCCTACTGGTGGGTATAAGTGGGAAAAAAATTAAGCTTAAAAATGATGTCCTATAATCAAACTAGGTACCGCCGAAGTTATTTTACTGATGGTGAGGAGAAGAATAAAGCCTCCTCAAGGACAAAAATTATTGCCTCTGCAACAATTTCTTTTATGTGCTGTTTTGATGAAATTTGGTTTAGGTATATCATAACCACAAGAATTTTTTATGATGCACAATTAGTGTGAGTTTAAAAAAAATACACAATTTATACCTATTTTTGCGATTTTTACCATTCTTACAAAAGAAAAAAAATTTTAAGCAAACTCTGACTGGCTATTTCTTTAAAAATCTGAATATACTCACTAAATACCGTAGGTACTGGTCTGCCACCTATTGATATATGAGATTACCACAATGATGAGATAAATAGGTACCAACTTTTTAGTTATAGCTTATTTTGAAAGATGGAGCTGCTTTGTAGTTATAGTAAAACCTACTTATTTTCCCTGGGCGAGATATAAGTAGTTATCTTATATATAAATAACAAAGGCAAAGAGGACCATGTTTGGTGGTGAACCTTTTAGAGAGGCCTACCTTACATCTAGTTCTGGACAGACGCGGACTGATGATGATAGGTATCTAAAATGTATTATAAAACTATAAATATGAAAGTCTATGTAATATTAACAAGTAAAATATAACTTCTGTCTGTCTGTTTCTTTGTTACCTTTTCACGCCTTTGCATACGTACACGTTTTTAGGGATACAGGAAAGGACATAGGGTACCTTTCATTCAGAATTAAGTATTGTTCCCAAGCTTTGCTTGTGGCTTTGCTTGTGTTGTAGGCGACGGTAATCACCTACCATCAAGTGGACCATCAAACTGTCTCCCGACTAAAAATATAAAATAACATAAAATAATATATAAAATATAGAGACATAAAATATAGAGAAAATTTAAAGCTCGGTGGTAGCAGAAAAAAGTAGACAAAAGTTTCATTAAGTAAGCTGAAGCTAGGCAATGAAGCTTTCAAGTAAGTATGCAAGTATTGGGACACAGAATAAAAATGCATTTAAAAAATTACTACAACTCATATAATCGAAGTTACACTTTCTTCTCGTCAACAATGATCACAAAAGTTTCATCTCTTCTGTATTATGCACCGCAAAGAACATTCTGTTCGCATTCAACATAAAAAATTATTACACATTTGAACATAATTAAATAATATATTACTAGTACTGTATTTCATAATAACTATATACATTAAAATTCGCAAATACAACTGCATATTTACATAAACTTTTTACACGACGCCTTAATGATTGTTTGATTAAATAACTAATATTTACAAAATTCTACGTTTTATCAATCTTATTACGACATTTGGTCAATTTCTTATACAAATAAATTTAAATTTTGTCTAAAACTATTGGAGATACAGAACACATAAATGTACATACAATTCACTCACTATTATATTCATGAAAAATCACAATCCTCTCTATGACAAAAATTTGAAATAATATTTAACATAAATATTGTGTACAATATTTCTATGGGAAAAATGAAAACTAATATAGATAGTTACATAAATCTGGACGCACAAAAGAAGTTAACGGAATACTTTGTTAGCAGTGAGTTTAAAACATTTAAAAAACCGCCTGATACTTTGTTATGTTCCTTCATTTTATGCTTTGCTTATTTTAATCAGCTATGTTTATTTCAATGATCTACTCGTACCACAAAGAAAAAATAGATACTGTATAATTAAGTTTGAAGTTAGAAATTAATTATATATGTTAAAACAACTACACAAGTAGGTAAAATACAAGTAAAGTACCTAAACGTGATCGTATTTTTTTAATTTGCATATAAAACTTGGAGTAATATGCGACCTAGGGTAGTTAAATAGGTTACCTGCACGCTGTGGTGAGTTTTGAACCCATAATTTATGAGTAAAGGTTAGAAAACAGATTAGGTTAAACCATCGGTTAATAAATTTCAAGAATGGTGGAATTTGTCTAAAAAATAGAGATTTTAAACAAAGTATAGTAACTCCTATAATGCAATTTTGATACGTAGTTGGAAAACCATCATAATTATTGACAATAAATAAAGCAATCAATAAATAATGATGCAAACATTTAAATGCCCACAACGACTGCTTTTCAGACATTTTTTTCATACAAATATCTAGAATTTGTAAACAAAATCCATTTTGTAATTCTTGTGCTCTTATTATTATAAGTGCAGAAACATTAAGAAAATAATTATATGAGTTTTTAATAGCTAGCTAAAATGAACAAAGCACAAATTTTGAAAATTTAACGTGTTAATAAAACTAATGTAAAATCAAAGCCGGCTGTCGGCTCAACTCTTATAGTGACTCGTTTAAGTATAAATTTTCCATTACTAAGGTTGACTAGATTTTACTAAATATTATTTTGACTAGAAAATCATATTCATAATTTTTGAAGTTGTACGTAAGTGTAATATAGAAATAGCACAACGATATCCGTCTTATTAACATCTATTAAGGCTCGATGAAATATCATACCTCGAACATAAGTACCTATCAGATTCTACAAAAATACCTTAAGAGTGGGTATAAAGCAAACAAAATTTGTAATTTCACTCGCGTGGCCCCTTGGACATGACAGTGACACAAAATACGTAGAACTACGCACAACATGCGACAAAAGATAGCGAATCTCGCTCAATAACAATGTTATAAGTGCCAAAAGTATTAAATATTAATTATTCGTAAACTACAATGTCAAATGAAAAAATGTTACATACAGCCTTAGATAATATGTGAAGTGAAATTACTGATACACTTTGAGCTTTGTAATGTGTGTCATTTTGAAAATAAAACTAAAATCAATGGAAATGAGAGCTCACTTGGTGATTTTTTTCTATCGAGAAAATTTCATTATATTATGTTTTCTGTTACAGTCGTCACTTTCATTTATAATGTAAAAATTAATTAAATTAGACTTTGTTTACTTAGATAAAATTCAAATCTAGGATTGGCTATTTATCTTTATACCCGCTCTTAATATCTCGTCTGAGACTCCATGCAGTGAAATTTTCAATAGGGACTTGTGCGTTTGAATTAAAAATTCAACAGTGAAATTCTTTTTAGCCAAAAAAATGAAAAATTTCTTTAAACATTTCAAATTTACTTTCTGAATCATCCTTACATGGATTAGTTTCATTTGACTGAAACACTTTATTTCAATTGCTTTCTTTTTGCTACATAATTATAGAAAATATTCTCAAATCACACATTTAAATCTCTTTAATCCTTAACACTTTAATACTCGTAGAGAAAAGTTATGTGATAGAGATAGAAATTTTAAGAATTATAAAAGCAATTCATTTTTAATGACACCACAAAACGATATCTCTAGAGGGTTAACAAAAGTGATTTTCTGTTTTAATAATAACGTCCAACTAAATTTTACTTTCAAATTTCAAATTTTACTTAGCTGAAGCCTTATAAGTTTCAATTGTTTTTATTTAATTACATAGTTTAATAATCAATAAAACATATTAACTAATAAAATTTTGAAAATTTGAGTTCGCCCGTGCAGTTACTTAGTAAAATTATGGATAGGATTCTTTTAATTAATGGCATCATTTGGTGATGTCGCTAACAATGAATCCTGTATTTAAATTACTTTCAGATTTCGTTAAGTCGAAAGAACAAGAAATTGAAATAGATTTTATAATGAATACAAATATTGAAATGTTACTTTCTAATGTTATGTTACCTCTAAAATACACTATTTGGTGTTTCAAATACGAACAATAATAATAATAATAGAATAATAATAGTATTGTATAATGCACCTATCTACATATATTTTTTTACAGTTTCTAGACCTTTGTTGCAGTATTGTCTTTAAATCAACAGGAATATTAAAAAAAATCGGTATACACCCCACTGTTAGATACAGAGCTGTTTTATGTACCCTCAATCAAATAATTAATTCAACAGGTATCCATTTTCTTCATGTATGGTAAGTGTACACCTAAAAAAAACTGTCAGTCACACGTCAGAAGTGAAAACTATTGGACATTACCGGACTTTCAACTATTTTATCGTAATCTGTTAACATTTTAACAAACTATTGACGACTTACTATGAATCAAAAAGTACGCACTAATTCGCGTAGATGGCGCTTATTTCATACAATTAAACGTCACTGAGGGTGTCGCTCACAGAGCGTGACAGCCATGGAGTTTCACTTCAAAATTTTAAAAATTGAATGAGACTTATTTCGGAGTTAATTGAGATATAAAGACACATAATTTTATTAGAATGTTGATTATTAATGAAATATTTATTCTTTTTTATTTCTGTTATTTCTGTTTTCTCTGAAAAAGCCTGAAATCAATGAATCAGCATTCTAAATTAAATTTGTTTTCTATGTTGTTGGTCTTTCGCTTGAAATTTTGTTAAATATTCTAGGAATTATTAATTTGTTTCATTATTGAATAATGAATCATGCCACAAAGTGAGAATGGTACAAACTTAAAATCTAGTCTTTCTTGAACTATATATGGGTTAAAAAAGTACATACATTCTCCTTGTAAGTTAGTGCCCAATTAGTTATCAGTCCAGACTAGTTATCAGTGTTTGATAACTTGACTTTTTAACAGAATTATGAAAGAACAATTAAATTTAAGATTGGTTAGTCAATAAATGGTTTTGCTTTGGTCAATTTACTTGCCCTAAACTGTGAGGCCGTATAGTTAGTTAAAGTGTAATTCTCATTGTAGGGTTTTAAATTATTTTAAGCCCTTTTTTAACATAAAATAGTTATATTAAGCCTTTCCATTGCAGAACGCTGTTATTACAAGTCATGCCTATGACAATATTAATTGTTTTGTAATCAAATGCAGCATTTGCTAACAAGCATTTATAATTTAATTATTTAAAACGCAGATACTTCAATTATAAGATATTTTTGACACAAGGCTTGTACCTACTCAATATTTTCCTACAATTTCTATTTTAAATAAATTTCTATATATTTTGAATATCTACTAAGGAAATTATCGTAATTTGTGACGGATTGTCACTACGGGTACCTAATAGTCATCCCATTCAATGTTTTTACCAGCTGAAGAATATTTCTAAGTTAGGCAAAAATTTTGAAACAGATATATGATACTTCATTCAAAGGCTAGCGTACAGTAGTTACTATTTAGTATCTACCTCAGTATCTACTCGTTATTATGACGTCCATTTCGCTTCACCAGCTTAATCTAGTTGGCAATTGCAACAAAACGAAAAGAATAATAATGTATTATACTCCTATTCTGCCTATTGCAAACATTCGTGACGTCATATCCGGCTTTTGCTCATTCAACTTTAATAAAAGTAGATATATTTACTTCTAAGTAAATTAAATCTATTAAGTATTTTGAAGTAAATAAATAAAAATAAAGATAATAAGTGTGTCAGTTACTTTTGAGAGGTTTTCCAAATATACTTAAAGTTAATATTATTGTAATTAAATTTCTTTGAAATTTCTGTACCTATTGCACCTATGTATGTCCTTTCAGTACCTACTAACATATCATAGATATAGACATTGACCGTGCTCTAGTTAGCTGATTGGGGATGATGCAGCAGCACAACGTTACTCCGTCGTTACTTTCATTTTCAACAGAAAGACGAATAAAACCTTTACCAAAGGTCCACATGAAAGGCATTGCAGATAACAAAGCGAAGATCTTAAGAACGTTTCGCCCGATATTAGATATTTTTATAAAGATTTTTTACCTTTCAATTTCTTTCATTATTTTACTGCTAATTATTTGTTACAAAAAGTATCATGATTCAATCATTACGATGTATATTATACGAATATAAACACATACTCATTATTAAGTCATAGTAAGTGAGGAATAACTAAAATTTTAAAAAAACTTCCCCTCCGACTCAAAACTCAAACTCATCCTAGAGCGCGGCCAATCTATACTTAGATGATTAAGAGCCTCTTTCACAAACTACATGTAAAGTGTTGATTAGTTACATTTAGAAATCATTTTCTGTTATATTGAATTATGCATTCGGTTTACTGCATCATTCGATAGCCGATTTTTTTTATTTTTTTTTATTTAATGTTTGGGACGTTTACCGTACAAACAAGGCATATGAGCTCCATTATCCCCGGTTACCGGTCACTTTAAATGACAGTTTGGCCTACTTGACGTTTGTGAAAGAGGCGCTTAGACGCATACTTTAATTAAACCTAGCATTTTGTGTGCAAACCTTACATGATGGGTATTATAATATTATATTAGTTTGAGAACTCTATTACAAACGTGAAAGACTGATCAGGATTTTTTTAAACTAAAACGTACAAAGAAATTGTTCCCATTACACGTACAGCTAAAAATCAAATTAGTTAATAAATATTATACTCTTCAAAGTTAATTTTACCTAGATACTCGTATTTACATATTTATACGTTATTAAGATAATAAAACTGAATTATCGAAATTTTCGTAGTGTTTTAGGCACTATTTAGACAGCCATCAATCTTATGTCTTATACAAAGCTTCATTTAAACTATTCTTATAAAAAATGTTCATATAATCTACGTGTCAATAGGCAGGTAGTAACAATTTAATACGCCTAAAACTAAAGTGTATACAGTTTTAAGAATTCGTGACAAAGTTAAACCTTACAATCAACTTTACTATCCGAATCAACTAAAATCTGATAACTAATCATTAAATACTATATATAGGTACTCAAACTTTGATATACATTTCGGTAGAGATTAAATTTAAAATAGTTGTATTATGTATTTTAATGATACAATATAGTAAATTATGTACTTTGAGTACTCTTATTTACGGAAACAACACATTGCAAAACTTTGAGTTATTGTAACAGTGTAATTACTATTGTAGGAAATACTTCAGCAGTCAAAACCTATAATACTAATATTAGTTGTATTAAAATTCAATTAATGCTAGACTCTATTTGAAATAATTCTGGACGTTTCAACAAGAATTTATTAAAACATTGACGCTGACATAAAGCGTTGCTTTACATTACTTCTTTTTGAAACGATATAGAGTTAATGTGGCATTTTGTATTTACAATAAATTTTAGTAAAAACACACGCAGCCGATACAACAGTGTTAATTGGTTCTTTTACAACAGATATAAAAGGTGAACAGGGTGTAGGTAATGCAATTCTTATCGCCTATACTAATTCTGATAATGTATTCAAAATATTCTCTAACGTATTTGCTAAAGCGTCTATCAATAAAGCATCTTGTATAATCACAACAGCATGTCCGTTCTGTCTAATACCTTTTCACTATCTAAACAATATCACTAGGAAATAGTCCCATACATCCGAAACTTGGGGAACAGCGAAGAAAACTACGGCTGACCTTGTCTCGCTCCGCGGCGTGGTCCTTCGGCGCAACTGGAAATTTGTTTCACTTAGCCGATGCTTCATTATTTGCAATTATAAATTCGTGAGCATAGCTAATTAGATAGAGTCAAGACTACCATCTTACATTTTTCGCTAGTATCTCTGGAACGGCAAAATATAACAGCGTTAACTATCCGTCGATTTTAATCGCATAATTTTAAAATCTAGTCTATCTCGTGAATTGATCCTCGTTAAATTGATTATTAAAAAAAAACTTATGATAACCGTGGTATTTAGTTAGTTCCAATACTTTGATGTTATAATTCTACTCATCTCAAAACTTTATATAATACACTATCGTTTTCCATTCCGGATTTTAATTTATTCGGAATTAATACTTATATACTTTATTTTACTTAAACTCCTCTTTGATTTCAGTTAACACTGTTACTTTTGTAGCTCTTCCTATTTAAAATGATAGTCTGTCACTATCCAAAAATCTAATTGCTCCCATATAACGTTCATAGAACCATGTCAAGAGTACACGGTTAGCGATCACTAATATCTTTTACAGTGAAACAAATCTCCGGATCGCCTCGTTGGGGCGTAGTCATAACAAAGGGAGGGTCAGAGGAGGGGCGCCGAGTTTCGTCGAGTTCAGCACAGGAGTTCGGAGTTGGAGGGCGGTACTCAGCTGGGTAGTGGCGGCCGAGACACGTGTGGGGAAGGGCTGGCAGGCTGTGCTTGGACTTGGGGTGGTGCTGGCGAATGAGCTGTGGTGCTCTCTGGGGCTGAATGCGTCCGGGCTGCCGGCTGGAGAACGGGACTCGGTGGCCATGGATGTGAAACTGTTGCCAATGTTCTGAAAGTAGGTATATGATATTTTCACAATGGACGAAATTGAGTTGACATTAAACTACTAAAATGGAACAACAAAAGTGAGAGATAAAGCAAAAATAATGAAACTATAAATCGTCAACCAATAAAGGTAAGTGTAGACAATCATGGGGGAAGGGGATTTGTAATGGCTCGACTGGAAACAAGAAAAATAAATCCATTAATAAATATAAAAATACATCAATATCTACTGTGTCAGATTTTTTTTCTATACATCCTATTAATATTATAAATGCGAAAGTTTGTAAGGATGTATGGATGTTTGTTACTTTATCACGCAAAAACGGCTTAACAGATTTGGATGAAATTTGGCACACAGATATAAGATACAGTGGTGCAATATGGATTGGCAGAACTTCACATGTATTCCTAGAATGAACCTAGAATATCACCTAGAATGTGGTGTCAACGACGATGTAGGTGGGGCAGGCACTGCGGCGGTATCAGGGTGAAGAAAATTTCTCCGTTGCTCAGCGCGTTCCCAACATTGTTGTAAACATCTTGCTACAACATCCGGTATGTTGTTCACTTGTTCCTGAAATCATTTTAAAAGAGCAAGTTTATTATAATATTCATTCATTTAAAAAAAAGTTTTTTAATTATTAAAATAAAAGAATCTGCTTGCTTGTAAAAGAGAAAAAAATGGTTTATACCACATCTCGGTACCCTCGAAGTGCTGAGTAAAATTTAGCTTTATATATTATAAATAAAAACATCAGTACCACAGTTAAACTTGATAATGACAATTTTGCATAGCAGCAACATAACTTTATTTAGATACTAGCTGGTGACCGCAACTTTGTCCGGGTTCTCTATAGATTAGCTATAGATCCTAAGATTAGCGCGTACAACCAAACAAACAAACAAACTCTTCTGCTTTATATATTAGTATAGATAAACAAGTGATGTAATTAGTTAAATTAAATCAGGTACCTAATTGTACTTCCCTTCCCTACAATGCTCTATAACTTATTTGAATTTTTATATTAATACATTTTTGTTTTATATATCATTGACAAAATATGTCCGTATAGATTTATCGACTGAAAAGCATATTTTACAAATTTTCTTCTCACTTGTAAAGTTGTCAATTTTTCTTCTAAACTTGTGAGCCTCTCTTCTATGCTGTCTTGTCTCGTGCTCATATCGGAAACTATTTCATAGACTGTGTTCTGGGTCTGAAAAAGAAAGGGATCCTAATATCAATCGCTTTGTAGTTCATATTTCACTGTAGGTTCTAATGATACATTTATGTTAAGTCTGTAATTGTCATACTGATTCAGCTGTACATAAATGAGTCGTGCATGTCTGACAGTGTGTGTGTAATGCTTGCAGAAGTGTGTGCGCCAGGCGTCGATAGAATATATACGCGCCAGGGTTTGTCTCGTGGTTATCTACGATAAAGTAGTTTACTACTAAAATAACTTCACACTCTAATCACTACTCTAAACTATAAGATAAACATGCAGATAGCACTAATAAAAATGTCACTACTTTATAAAACGTGCTCTAAGCAATTTTATGAGCTGAATGACTAACGCAGTTGTAGACCATGCTTATTTAAAATTGAATAAAATTACGAAAAAAAATGTGTAATTAAAAATTAGTTAAATATTTATTAACAAAATTGATCGGGATTGTAGAGTTTTTACTTATTTCGCATAGTTATTATTGACATTACACTATACTAAAATAATTGGTAAATAAATACATTATATTATTTTCTAACAGGGAAACTTTTTTTTTTATAATGTGCTATTTTATACGGATCTGATTGGTAAATTGGGGCCAGCGCAAATTAGGGAACGGCACGGCAGCTTATTTGAATTTTTCTTAGTATTTTGTACTAAGTTCTTTAAATATAATTCAAATTTCATTGTATTTTGCTCCGGCGGAATGCCGCAACACGCCGGAGCTTAATAAAATGAAATTCCAAATATATTAATAGCCCATAAGGTATAAAATACTGTGAAAAAAAAAAATCATAAATTGCCGTGATGTCCGTCAATGTGCGCCGGCCCTTAAAATATCAGGAAGCAACTTTTCTAAATTCACCGAATAAAATGTATCTTCGTTGTTAAATATTTTTTTATTGGGTATATCTTTTATCAAATATGGATTTGTTTATCACGTGCCACATTAAATATTTTCATGAATGTGCATGACATGAGTGTAGCATTACCTAAATAATAATCTAAATAAAAATCTTACCTTTGCCATGTCTGTTATCGTGTTTGCATTATCCATTAATTTCCGTTGATCCATCTTCACTTTTCGTAATCTGTAAATGAAGTAAATAATAATACTTTCTTACTTATATAATGGTATATACACGGTCAAGTCTATTGTCCAATTGGAAAGATTTGATTGGAATGATCCAATTGAACGTTAGATTTTTTTTTACCAAGTATCAGCACAATAGGGCATTTATATCTGATTTATAATCGCTTTTTGGATAATGTTTACTCCACAACGTAAGACTAGGAACTGGCGGCCAAATGTGCCCCGAGTTGCGCTCAGTACAATTGCGCGACACGAATATTATTATTATTGCCGTCTCTATTAGCGGCCGGTGCGGCGATTTTTTGCTCTGTGCCTATTTTTTTTAATCTAATGTTTAACGTCAGTTACTTACGCATATATAGCCAGTAAGAATTTTCTTTGGTGTGTCCTCACTCGGCCAGGATGAACTCTTTTTACAAGCCTTGTGTGCTTGTATATTAACCACGTTTCACGGAGGACATTGGCAGCAGCATTTTTCAGCTGAAATATTTTAGAAGCATTCGCTTGCATTATTATTTTACAACTTACTGTAAATGTAGCAGCTACTAAAATATATAAAAAGTTTTATTATAATATTAGATCGTTAAGTATGAAAGGTAAAATTTAACCAAAATAATCGAAATTCGCACACTTTTGTGATATTTACACAATATTTCCCATCATCCATTTCAGTTTCCTTCCTAATCCCTTATCCTTAATCCTACTAAAGTTGGCATCGCACTCCCAGCAATCGTAGCGTTGCTTTTGTTATAGGCGACGGTAGTCACGTACCTTTAAGTGGATTCAGTAATAATAAAGGAGCCACTTTTCACCAAGTAATAATGAACCTCCCCAATGAGCCCTACAAACACCGGCCTTAGTTTTCTTCTGTGTCATATTTAGTTTAGTGCGACGCTTAGTCAGCATTCAACCATTGATAAGAAGACCTTTATATATACAAAATATTTTTTTTTTTTTCAAAAACCCAATTTGTATACATTTTTTGTCTGTTTGTCTATGCACGCTAATATTAGAAACGGTCTTCCGTATCTAATCCCAAATTGCCTGATATGTGAATACAACTGAATTTACCTATTTGAATGCAGTTTTCACGGATGTAATAATGATTACCTTGATTAACATATAGGTAAGAATGCAAATTTCTGATTTGTTCTTAATATAAAAAAAAATACTATCTGAATTTTACAGCTCCAATCTATAATGTTTTTAAGTAGTAAAAATGTGTCTAGAATTATTTTTACTTTTCATAATTTACGATCTATTAAAATGTAAATATTTGGAAACTACTTTATTAATTATTGAAATGAAATTTCTTTGCGCGCGATGAGATTAAATTTCGAGGTCGATAAATTATGTGTGACGCTTCTTGTAACGTTTCTGGCATGAAATCAACCTATAGATTTGATCGCCAAAGAGGTTTCACTTCTGACACACGTACTCTGCACACGCGAATGTTTTTTTTTTTTGTTTATTATAAATGTCACCACTAATAGCAATTTTAGCAATAAATTAATTTAGAAAAATAATTAAATATTATGTAAACCACTGTTAATAAATACATGCAGAACAATTCAAATTACTTCTAAATATTTTTGCTGTATATTTTTATTCAACTAGCATACCTAATACGTTTTCTTTTAATAAAACTCTAGCATTAATGTTTTTTTTTTTTCATTTGTACGGCATGATTTTATAAGACAAATATAACAATGAAACTTTTCATTTATATTTCAAAAATTGGTTTAGTAGTCATCTCGCACAATTTTAATTCGTACAAACGCGCGAAAAGCCAACTTTAAATTTAAATATATTTTAGTAGTCATCTCGCACACATTTTCTTAAAAAAAAAAATTGTAATGAAAGTACTACCGTACAAAAGTACACATAAGATACGTATGGGGGATTACCGTATTTTGTTATTTTTTGTGTTTGAACTATAAATTTATGGCAACCCTGATTGATTTCTTACCTTCACTTGTCCTCTGTCACCTTAGCAACAGTCGCCTTACCTTTTTAGTGAGTTGAGTCTCCATCATGAAGTTGTGCACATGTTTCTCCGCTCTAGTTAACTCTAATTTTCTTGAAGCAACAGTAACTAAAAGTGCTGTGCATCCCGCCCCCTGTTGGTTAGATTAATAATAACTGTGATGAACCGGTACAATTGCTATACTTACTCTTTTAGTAAGTTGTGTGTCCATCATGAAGTTATGAACGTGCTTCTCTGCTCTAGTTAATTCTAATTTTCTTGAAACAACCGCGACTAATAACGCTGTGCATCCAGCTCCCTGTTAAGTGAATATCTTAATGTAAAATGCAAGCGAACGTGTACAAGCATACGAAAAATTCTCATTTTCAAACAAAAATGCTTTCATGTTTACGCTAAAAATTAAAACAAATCGTTTTTCAGCTATGTGCTTACTTTTTAGTTGGCCGATATTTTAATTTTAATAAAGAGGATAATGGAAACAATTTTTCATATAACGCCATCTATTGACAAACATGCAAATAGAGTAAGAATAAAGTCGCTATGGAAACTTCTAAAGAACAAAATATCATTAAATGGTTCCATTTCGCATTGCCTCGATTACCCTCCAAATTAGTTAGGTAATAAAATGGAAATTATTATTCTATTTATTAAAAAACTTAATTTAGTTTAATATTTAATTTAATTTAAATAATTCTGTGCTTAAATGCGATATTGTTTCTAAACTACATGGAGCGTATGAAAGTATGAACGTCGTTGCTAATTTTTGTAGAATGAAAAATTGTTGGTATGAAAAAAATCCTTAAAAAATATTAATTTCATACAACGAGGTATCATACTTCAAAAAACTCTCAAAGAGATTTGAAAATCCAATGTCTGTTTAATTGTGTTGAATTTTATTTCCAATTAGTGCATTTACATCTAAAGGTAGTGCACAACCCAGTCTCATCATTAAACTTTCATTCATTACTCAATACATCAATTATATTATTTAACATTTATAAGCACTATTTAGGTGCAATAAAATTTTGTTGTGTAGTAAGTTTTATTTTAGAGGAAATTTTTTTTAGGAAAAGTGAGCCATTTTAAAACAAACTTATTGTGCAGTTTAGTGAAAATATACTGAAGTGAAGAAAGTACTAGAAAGAGTAAGGAGAAAAGAAGCATTCCATACTACTAGTTAATAATATATAATTTCTAATAGGTAGCTGGATTTAACAGGGAAATGGACGTAAATTTATCGAAAATTCTCAACACCCGGTTGTAATTAAACACGATTATACAAATACGTTCCAAGAAATGCATCACTTGCCTGCAAATACAATACTATCAAAAACTTTATTTCGGTGAATAAATCATCCTATGCTTCATGTGTGTACAATGGCTGTGAGTTATAAAGATTGTGGATAGAAACAATAGTTAAGAGGTATAAATACGATACTCCACATAAAAAATGTATCTAAGCAACTTGTTAATTAATATCCATGTTACAACAACTTGTGAACATTCATTACAAGATAGATTTACATTGAACACATCGAACGAAACTCTGTGAACTCAGCAACATTTATTTTCTTTAGTACAGTGTAAAGCAATTCAGTGTTGTGTGGTTCGGTTATTACATTGAAACATGAGTGTTGACTGACTTTTTCATTAATAAATTTAAAGCGACTCCAATATACGATAGAACAGCATTTTGGTGTGCTTTAAGTCCACGTTAAACTTGCGGTAAGTTTCACGTGTCAGTCAACACATACATACAATTTGTTAGTAAAGAACTTACCATAATGCCGGTGCTAACAGCGATACCTCTGCCGCAATATGTGTTCGGCACAATGTCACCGAAACCGACGGAGAGAAACGTAATGGCAATAAGCCACATCGCATTCAGAAGGTTAGCGTGTTCTTCGTCGTGAAACCTGAATTGTCAATAAATTTCATCGCTTTTACTCACTAGACCCCTAACCTTTAATAAACATTGTTGAAATGCCGTAAAGTCGACATCGTTTCCTATGAACCTATTTGGTATTTTGTTACATGATAAAACGGTATATGTGAAAAAAAAAACTGCCGCAACAAAGAAAGAAAATAAAGAAGTTGAAGGACTTGAAGGTGTTCTGTTAGGCAATGAAGAGTTTGACTTTGATGTGGAAGTATTACGTGAAATAATATAAAACGAATGCGCAATCGTTTACGACACATAAAATGGCTCACCTTTACCGACCTAACGCTGTATCCACTAGACACGGCAAGTACAGCGGTAGCTGTGATCCTTGCGATGTCTAGAAGAACTGACCGTTCGAATTATAAATGTAGCTTTGTAAAGTCAACCCAATTAGCCTACGTTATTCATACGTACCACCATGCCGCAGGTGAGGGTAATGCCGCGACCGCAGTAAGTGTTGGGGACTATATCACCGTAGCCAACACAGAGGAAGGTTATAGCAGTCAGCCACATTGAGTTTAGCAAATTGGCATGGTCTTCGTCATGGAACCTGAGAGCCAAAATGCCCGACAAGAACCACAGGGTAACCGATAGCACCAATTTCGTATACACAATTAAAATAACATGGAACAAAGTTAACTTTCAGGGATATGGCAATAGACGTGCGGATCACTTAAAATATTGGACGCGACTTGGGAAACAATATTAGCCAATCGCTACTACAGTGAAACTATGAAATAAACACCTCAACATTGAAATAAATGTAAATTTGATAAATAAATTTAGCATGCCCATTGAACGACGAAAAACACTTTTACTACACAGATACGTACTAAAACCGTGTAATAATGTTTGTCAAATACGACGTGCAGACTAAACATTTAGTTAGGTTTAATATCATATATATACCTATTAGCCATGCGTGACAGTTTATTCCAATTACCTAGGATGAAGAGGTCTACTATGCACATAGAACATTTAGAAGAATAGGATTTAGATAGTACTTTGCAAGAATAAATACACATTTGATTGGTAAACAAATATGTTTAAAATGAATTAGGAAACATTTATAATGATAAATGATCGCGTGAGAGAGTGAAGTGAATGGTTGAGTGCATGTAGATGTTTTCTACATTTTAGAAGCTTTTCTAGTGTTCTTACGACCCTAGAGCCATTTTGTGCGTAAATTGTTTAAGAGACAATTGAATTGTTTACATAGACGATATGCTTATGCTATGAAATATTTACACGTAAATCCATTTAGTGCTGTGTAGTAACATCTAGATCACTTTTGGTATCATTGTGCACATTTGTCACAGCACCTTGATTTAACACTTGAAGTGCGTCTAAAATACGAATAGCGTTCACATGAAAGTGTACACATAAAATCTACTTTACAAGCGATTTTTTATTTGACAGATATCTTCTACAAACATATATACATACATTTATTATAATAGCGGTTTGTGTTTCATTTTGAATAATGCTACAATTGCAAAAATAGTCAAAGTCAAACTCTTATACCTATTTCGTTGTGATGGTTATGAACCTGGCACCACTACTGAATTATTTCGTAAGTAATTGTACGTTAACATAAGATAAAGAAAAATACAGTGGTAAAAAGCAAAACAAGTTTTAAAGACAACGACACAGTACAAAAGCGACAGCATTCCCACTTGGCAATTATATTGGTGAATACCTGTCTAATATACATATATAGGTATATTAGGTGGATTTCAAACTAAAATAATAAAATGTAAGCAATACTGATGAAATATTACGAAACATATATATAATAATGACACAAATAAACACAAAAGCAAATCAACTTTTAAGATATTGTATCACAAATTAGTCCAGTATGTTTTCAAACGAAGAAGGACTTTTTCGTTGTTTTCTCGTTGATAGATTTGAAACTAAAGAATAATACGCCGACTTGATGGGAACTTACCTTTCACATTGTCTAAGTGTCCAACTTGCAATTATCCAAAGTGAAACCATGAATACTAGTAATACAGTTCCAGGGCAAATTGTCATAAGCGTCTTCAAGACGAACCTATAATTAATAGGTGAAATTGTTAAGTATACACGTGGCTTGAAAATCTGTACAAGAGTTACTGTTGCTAAGTTTATGAAAGGAAACGCAATGTGTGGAGTGTGGTAGGGCAGGCACACTGTGTTTCGCAGAAGAACTCATACAGCACGCGCCTATACAGAAGACCACAGTAAAGTAACTATGTTCAAACTGTTGTGTTTGGGTGAGTGAGTAAGGTATGCCAGAGCCCATTTTTCCTGTCCCATTTCAATTCCTTGTCATTAACCGTAATATGTGGCACATGTGGCGTTGCTTGATGGTAGCCTGAATTATCAACTGGACCGTCAGCATGTCTGTTGAACTTAACATAAAAAAAATCTACAATGGCACTTTTATTGAATACTAGCTGGCGCCCGCGACTTACTACTACTAAGCAGGTTACCTAGTTTACGACTGCTAAAAGCAGTGGGCCCTGCCTTCTCGGTCTATTACTAAGATTAAATGAAAAATAATAATAATAATAATAAAAACATAATTTGTACTAAAAATAAAGATACATAAATCTCACCTAGTGTTAAAATTAATTCTGTTTAAAGCTCCTATACTTCTCGAGGAAGCATCAGTGAACAATTTGCTGTGTAGTAGCATGACCCTGCATATTAGATAAAGCCGAAAAAACATCGGCAGAGATAACGTTACGTCATACGGTACCTGAAATTGTAATCTCGATTAATATAAATAAAAAGTAAATCAATCTACAAAAAAAATAAGAATGTCAAACACCTTAAGGCACGTCACAGCTATTTAAAAATATCAATAAAAAATTTTGACTTCACATAATATTTCAAGTGATGCCAGTAAAAAAATTTGCTATGTGAATTTTACATGAAACTTGTAAAATGTTGTGATTTAGATAATTAAAAATGAATAGTATTTATGTTGTACCTACATTTAATTGTGATTAAAGTGCTCTATTTAATACGCAAATTCTATTATTAAAGCATATGTAATTTATGAATTAATTTCAAATATTATTGCAGCATTAACGCATTGATTTATTTAGTGATATAGAAGTGTATTCAGAAGCTGTTAACAAAATGTGTCAACACTAGAAACCTATGAACAGTCCAAATTACCACTTATCAGAAAGGCACCCATACAATGAAGGAGTTAGAAATTTTGCAAAAAACTTCACACACAATATTACTATCAATAAGGGTTATGACGACACACTACATGATTTAAAATCACACGTTTCACAATACAGAGACGGTGTCAACGTATATTCACAAATTCACAGGGCAGACACATGCTAAAACAGTCTAACATCACTTAAAACTTGCAACATTTTAATGTAGTTAATACAGACCTGAATTTGCTTATATATTGTGCCCTAAGGAGAAATTGAGAAAAAACCAATATCAGTTCAGATAAAAGACAACATTTAAACATTGAAAAATATTTCGAAAAGAATTTCTAACTTCAAATAATGTAAGAAACAATAAATATATCTACACATTTAAGTGATCACTTAAAAAAAGTTTCTACTAATATTTGAAGAACTACAAACGAAACTTATTCCGAACATAAATAACATTTAAGATCAGTACAAACTAAAATCTAACAGAATATAATCATCATATGCAAAATACGCGCATTGAAAATTAACTGGATTCAAATTAAATAAGCAATGTCACCTATTTGGAACAATATAAATACTAGAACATATATAGTATTAGAATAGAGACCATACAACTGCAATTCATTTCTATAGTCTTATAGGAATGTATGAAACTATAATACATTTCACTTAGACGTTAGCCTCTCGTCATATTTTTACATAAATTTACCACTATGACAACGAGACATAAAACAGTATAAAATTATGCTAAAATTATATTAGTCACAAAAAATTTAGGATAGAAACAGAAATAATGCATGGAAAACAGTATTCATTATATACATGATACCAATGTATTAATTCTAGATTTTATTTCTGGACTAAAACAGATAAGGTACGTTAATAACAATATATACATGTAACGTCAATAATTTGTAACTCTAATACACTCCAATACACTTGAATCGTGTGCTCGAACAACGCTGTATGTAGGATTTTTTTATTTTTTGGTGAAGTACAAAAACATACCAAGTGATAAATCATATGGTGTATAGTTATAAAAAAACATACAGAGCTTTATTAAGCGTATTGATTGAACCTTTGTATAATCATTATAATTTACGCAATAAAATCCTATTACAGCATACTTCCATAGCTTTTTTACTTCCTCAAAAATTTGATAATTTTAGATACAGTTTTTCGAGCAAACGCCTCGATTTAAAAAAAAGTAATGCGGGAATAATTCGATACAATAATGTATACAGGCGCTACTCACAACTTCAACGCCTATAACACCTCCTTTGTTGGCTAACTTTGTGGTCCACGTGAAGGTGTACTGTCCTGGAATAGGATGGACGGCGCAGATAGCAAGCTCTAGGCTGATCTGTGCTATCCGCTGCCAAGTCATAGCTATCCGCCAGTCATCTGCACAGTTGTCTATCATAAATAGCTGGAAACATTTAATAAGTTAAGCTATTAGTATTGTCTTTAAATTACTTTTCAATTCCAGTAATGTTTTGATAGAGATATCATGACACGTCGATGGAGTAACTGGATATACCTACCTATTATTCAAAATTCTTTATTATTATTTTTGTAATTAACATTTCTAACATTCAATATTCTACAATCAAAATTTGTAACATTATTCCATACCTGAACTTCTAAAGCATGATACGCGACGATTAGGCCAAGTAAAATCACAGTCGACATTGATATAAGCGTCTTTAACGCCTGAGAATAAATTGATGCCTGAAAAAGAAACAAAATATTTGGCTAAAGAAAATATTTAAATTTGACCGACTTATAGAAGGATTAATTGGAGAGTAAACTCCAATAATAAATAAATTGGAGTATGTAACAAATCTCACGGATCTTGTCAAGTCCTTACTTCCTCAGTAAATAAATAAGGTATACAAATCTACAGCCCACACTAAATATATTGTAAGGTATGCCAGGTTTAATCTCTCCAAACATGTTTAATTTCTAGTATAAACACCTAGTAAAAGCTAAAAAGAAAAAGCCAAGTAAATGTCGCAGTGATTAATATAAATTTAGCTAGCCTATCGGTGTTGCGCTAGGTGACCGCTATGTTTATTTAGGAGGATGAGGAGAACAGTTATTTATTTAGGAGAACAGTTTTCTGGACGAGAGTATCGACCGAGATATTTTCGCTAGACGATTCGATGAATCTAAGAACAGATACAGATTGACTCAAAAAGTACATTCCCTTTCCCGGTAGTAATCTTACAGACACCTCTTACAGATCACCTTAAAATAAGAATATCTATGCTGTAGTGTTTCGAAGATTGAGTAAAAGGATGCTAGAGCCATTGCCCTTTGCTTATACCCTCCTTCCCCTAATCTTATAAAGGCAATCATAGCAAATGCTACCTCGGTGGCATTGCTTATGTTAATAGGCGACGACGGTAGTTAACATTAAGTAGATCGTCGACCTACCTGCCCGACTTTTACAATAGTATTATAAGTCTTAGTTTGCTTGTACTAAATTTATCTCAGTAACTTATTTAGTTTACATAGTTCTTACAAGTCTTGTAGCCGATCGGTGCACAATCGCTGATGCGACTACAATAAGATATAACATAAAAAAATAGATGTAACTGAATTTTTCCTTTGCCAATTACCACGATAAGTGAATAATTATGGAATATTAGAACCCGTATTTCGAGTTAAAAACCTTTAGAGCCTAAGTGATGAAAAATGTATACTTTAATATTTTTAAAACTTAACAGTAATAGTATTAAAAAGATACAATACCTTAGTATAAACACCGGCACTAGAAAGTTCATTTTCTATCACCATAATTATTATACCAAACATTCCCATTACTAAGGCGTAATCACTTATTCGTTTCCTCTTTTCAAATAACGCCTTTCGTCTACCTAATCTGAAAAGAAAGACAACAAAATGTTAAGATACATTTTTCTTCGGTTCATTGAGGCTCTTGCATCTTTTAAAATTGTCAATCAACAACAAGCAATCGAATATTGATCCGATCAATTACTAGTTTAATGACAATCAACCTGTCAATTTGCCCTAACGTGGCAGCATTGATCCTGATTTGGATCTTTAGCATCAAATAACTGTTAATTGTTCACTTTCATGAAGTTTGGGAGTTTGAGAGTTTGGGAGTTGATCAAAATTGATTATATACCTACACCTAGGTAATGTCAATTTGTGAACAGTACGTGCTTAAATTCGCTGTTCCTGGATTACGAATATTGATGAGACTTCCATTGACGGTTATTCTATACATTAAATCCTTTCAATTAATTCAAATTCAAGGGCTTATAGAGGATTAACTTTTGAGACAAGGTCAATTCTGGATAATGTATCAATAATTCATTACAGAATTATTTGCAGCTAATTTTTGAAGCTTTAGACTATAAAATATTTAAAAAAATTGTGCTTCACAAGAGGTCCGTACATAAACATACAAAAAGAATGTTGCAAGTAAATAAAACAAGTTTTTAAGTAATGGCATTCCCTTACAAAAAAACGCTATATTATAACATCAGTCATCACATAGGTGACCTAATACTTATCAACTAAGGGCGGCTTGTGTTATAGGCTACAGTAGCCACTTACCATCACGTGGACAGACAAATTGTTCACCGACCTTCACATAAAAAAAATCACAAGCATTTTTTTTTTCAAATATTCCTTTCATTCATTTCATTTATTCTATTAGTGAGTATTATTAATTCTCTCCCTAAAATTCACCCAAAAGCGAAAAGAGAAGATATCCAAATTAAATTTGTAAGTGCCTTTGTTACAGAATCACAGAAAGTGTTAGTTTCAATTATCTTAATAAAACCCTTTTTGAACGAACAACATAAATTTAATATAAAAAAATTCTATTGTTTGGTGTGTTAAAGTAGTTTACTTGGGCAATATTGACATGTCTATCGTCGAATAATGCACTCAGTGTTTTACGTTGAATTTCCGAAGACGGATAAAATCGATGCGGCCCTGATGCAAGTTATTTCCGTTCCACTCAAGGCTGCAGTCATTAATAAAACAGTCGTCACTTTCCTCCTATTACAAATAGAAATTAGAAGCGAATAAGTATTGATGTGAATACATCTTTAAATTTGCTTCCATAGTGGGAGCCAATTCAGAAAACTATGATTATAACTCAATCGGGAGGTAAAATTTGATGTTGTAGATATTATCTCAGAGAATAATAATTAGATATAAAAGGTTATGACAGTTTATAGAAAAATATATATTTATCTTATTTGAATTCAAAAATTTAATTATTGAATTGTTCCGAGTGTATTTTAGACATCTCAGGTGTACGGCAGAAATTCAATTGAGTTTATAGTGCACCTAAACTCTGTACCATCGATTGTATTTTTTTGTGTGAAAAAAAAATCATAAAAGTGTATTTCACTATTAAATACTAAAATATCTGATATTTTGAAATCAATGTTGGAAAAATATTTAATTTATAGCAAAGGAAAGGAATACATGGTTGTATTTTTTGAATAAAGTTTTCGTTTAAGGCAAACGGACGAATCAAACAAGCTGTAATGAGGACCCAATCTCCAAGGTGAAAGAGTGTCGTACAAAAAATGTTTTGCATATCACTTCTTACCTTAGAAAAGGTCTCCTAAATAGGGTGTGCCAAGGTTGATACAGTGCTGATAAAGGTGGGCTTCGTACCCGTAAACTACGTAAATAATATGTCAAGAAGGATTTATCAATACGCCTCGTTTTTTCTTGTTAATGTTTTTTTTTTCTTTTCTCGTTTGTAGTCAAAGATTCATAGGCAAGGTTCCATTAAATTTTTAAGTTAAATTAATGATATAATAAATATGTAATTTCTATATTATTTAGATTCGCTGTATGTTAGTGTCATTTTAACAAATATTTCTTGTTATTTTAATAAAACATAATAATGGAGAACACCAGCACATCCAAATATTACTATAAAAATTACTGGATTTGATGCGCCTACTCGTGCAAATAATAATAGTTTTTGTTTCATCGAAATCGGGCTAGGATTTCCAAAGTTATAGCGTTGTAAAGTTTCACCGCTTTTAAAATTTTCGTTCATACGCGCGCTACTGCTATGACGTCACAACGCAACAGTCTCTGTCCGATTGCGAGTAATGCGGAGTGTTTACCTTCATAAAATTTGATTGTTGTGGTTTGCAGTTATTATTTTAAGTATTTGTGTTAGCGATTACTTTAAATATTATTGTTATTAAATAAACATAGCGATGGAAGAGAGTTTTGTAAAAGGACAGTCGGATAACCTACCAAAAGTCGACATTTTTATGGTTGCGCGATATCTTAGAATGGTGATTTTGTAGCCGCAGAATAGAGAGAAATAAAACTGAATAAGTAAGTAAGATTTTCGATCAAGTTTTATTAAGGGTTTTTCAATAAAAAATAATAAAAAGGATTTTTAAAGTTTTTTGTTTTATTAAAAGGTTTATTTTTGTCGAGTTTTAAATGACAGGGGTGACAAATATTTTCTTAATTTCATTTTTAAATATGTACCTATAGATTTTTTTATTTGGTACAAAACAAAAAGTTCATTTCATCCTTCATAACAAATAAACTGAGTGATATGACTTAATCGTCATAAAACATCACTCAGATAAAAAGGGATGTATGCTCTGTAAAATTTCATATTACTCCGACGCATCTGGAACGAACGAACGAATGAACAAACGAACGAATGAATGATAGAGTGAATAAAATGAATGAATAAATAAATAAATAAATGAATCAATGGATAATAAATATCTTCACACATTCCACACAGCACCATCTAGTTCCACATTAAGCAACTAATGCTTGTATTATGGATATCAGACAGTTGATATACTATGATTACTTTTTTTACGAACATATTATTATTATTATAACTACAAAACGTCCATGACTCAGGTACAAAGGTAAATGTTAACACATAAACATATGCCCCTAGCGGGATTTGAACCCGAGCGAGATCATTAGGTTAACAGCTAGATGCTAGATAGGATAGCTAGCTAGCTATATGTAAGTATGTAACAAAGAAAAAAAAATAGTATTTTTGAAGTATTCAACAAATTTCAGATTTATGAAATTCTTTACTGTGATGAGCTATTTTCAAAGATACAAAGATTTTGGGAGAGGTGCATAAACAAAAAAAATTATCAATCCTGAGACACAATAAAACTCGATCCGTTCTTTACTATTTTATTATTATGTACCTACTAATAGACTAATTTTAACATGTTATGTTTATAAATAAAAATAAATAGATATTACGTTATGCTAACTTTTAACTTCATAAATTTTAACCACTTTTTCCAAATATTATTACCGCGTGGTACAGAAAAAAAACTATTTTTGGGTTGTTTTTTCACTGGAGTTGGCACACATAGGCACAATACAATATTTGTTAACAATTTTAGTGATGCACTATAAGAAAAACAATTAAATTTATAGCGAGACCGCGAGCGCAACGAGCGAAAGTATGTAGATACGCAGAACCGTGTTACGTTATGACGTCACACGTTAGCGCGATCACTCAAGATCACTAGTCGCGGAAGCCGTACTTTAACGTTTAATATCTCAGTCATTTTTGAAGATAGGAAAAAAATAAAAACAGATTATTTTTTCTCGAGTTACCTATTTTGCAGATTTGCTGGAAAAAAAAATCATTTTGGTTCTCCATTGCCTGATGCTTCAGCATCAAGTAGTTTGCTAGATATGCAACTCTTTAGTAACTTACAGCTGATAATTATATAGGGTGTTTGGGCTTAATAGAAAATCAATACCTAGTGCTTTTTTTGTGTTAAGTATATTTAATCTATTTTATTTCAAATTTCATACTTATTTGATACTAGATGGTGCCCGCGAATTAATCCGCATTGAAAAATAAAAGATTTGCCTACGGCTTCTGAAATTCTTTTGTAACTATTGTTGAAAGATATATTTTTTAAATCGGATGAACAATGTAAAATTTCTTCATATATAGAATACAAACAAACAAACAAACACTTAAACTTTACCTCTTTATAATTTTGGAATAGATTGAGCTAATAATTCCCCTCAAATGTGTTCATTTGTACAGTAAAATAAACCCTTAAACTTACAGTATTTATCTGTGCAAGCGTTTGTCCTGTATTCTGTGATACCAACAACCAGTTTGTAAGTACATATATGGACACTTTGAGTGATATATCGTTTATGTATTCTGATCTCAAGAGAATAAGCTCGTCGGCTTTCGGCCACGGATTGACCTCATCTTTATTACACTGCTTATTGGTTTTGTACAACCCTGGAGACTTAATGAAAATAGTGTCTAGGTTATGTATAAATCAATAGATTGGCGTAACAGTATTTCGTATTTGCTACGGTACTGTGTACAAAAGCTTAGACCTAATCAATAAATGTAACTTTTTAAATGAAATAACAATTTTCAAAATTTATCAAAATCTGTTGTTACAGTTAGATGCTGTAGCTGCGTTATATCTATCATATACATTCAAAATTTAATTACATCAGCCGAAAGCTAAAGAATCGAAGATTTTTATGGTATAGGTATATATTGTGGATGGTATATTAAAATTCGTTGGATTTAATACACTCAAAAAAAATATTACTCGTAGCGTAACATTCAGGTATCAGGCCGTGTCTTTAAACCCATTTTTAATGTGTTATTTGTACAAATTAATTTCTGGAAACGTTTTCTAAAAGAAATTATCTTCACATCGAAATTCTGAGTTTATTGTGTAAATATTATAAAAAAAATATTGCGTCGTTAAGAGATCACTTAATGATATCGAAGACAGTTCGAGAGTTAGTTTTTATATAAATTTAGATTTATATAAAAACATAAAAATATCGCGTTGCTTGTCTAAGTAGGCATAATAGCTATTAAAAAACTTAATAAAAAATTATTATTATTATTTCACCACGTGTATCTGTAACAGTTGCGATCAGATAGTCGGTAGCTACACAAACTCTCTCCGCGGTATACAACTGAGTTTTGCGAATTAAATTTTCATGTGGCATTTATTGTTGCACACATTTCTATTCGTGTACATGAGGTAAGCTATATACGTATATTACTAGTGACCCGCTCCCGGCTTCGCCCGGGTTCAAAAAAAAACTATCCATCTGTTAAGTTGGACCAAATTACACATAGTTACAAAGTTTTATCAAATTCGGTTCAGTAGTTTATAGTTCATTGGCCTTAAATATGTGACACGAAATTTATATATAAAATATATATAAATTGATTTATAGAGATATAAAATCGTTTTATTTAGCCGTGTTTTTGTATAATATTTAATTTTAATTTAATTTATTTTTTTAATAATATTAATTTGGATATCTACACATTGTATACCTACTTATGTTACCGAGGTCAAAAAATAGTTTGACGGATTTTAAAAGAAAATGAGTTTTCTTTTAAAATCCGTCTAAGAATCACGTTTCTTAGATAAAGAAATAAAAGCTTTCACCTATTCGAAGTGTAATCAGAGAAAAACTGCTACTACATTCGTAGAACAAAGCTATCGTATATCTCCTTGTCTGGAAGTAAATTACGTAACTAAATAACGTCAGTAGTGTTTCGTAAATAAAAATAAGGATACATTTCCTTTTTTTACAAGCCTTGTTTAATTTTGAAATAGAAAAAAGGGTTGTCTCTGATTGCATTTTGAATCATCTATAGGTATTAAATTAAAAAAAAAATGGTACACGTTGTACTTATACATAATCATAATCGAAAAATTCTAAAAACTCTTTTTTGGAACTCGATAACATAAGTACAACCTTGCAAAGATTTTGAAAAAATATTTAATGTATATAGACACCGCTCGTTTCTAACGTTTAATTGATTGATAATTTCGTTGTCGAACTTGTCGAGTTAGACACTCGGTACTCTCTGTTACTTTGTATTGCTCCACGTCCTAGTTCAAATACAGCTAGAGCATTGTATTGTAGTATATTGTCGAATACAAACCTATATCCTATATTGGGTTTGTGTTTGGCCGTCCCCCCACCCTTGTACGTGCCGCCGCCTAGTGCCCGCTCTTCGCCGAAGCGTGGGTACTCGCTGTGAACGCCAACGAGCGCTACTCCCGCCTCCTCGGTCGCTGCGTCCCTTCCGCCGGAGTACGCCTTCATCGCGCCGGGGATTGAGAGCGTCGACACCGGCTTCCGCAGCTGGAAAACAGAAAACACACCATAAATCTTATTTGACATATTAAAGTATTTTCTAGGGATTTTTGTATAAGTTTGTGACGTTTTTTTCAATCCAACAGAGGGATTCTCTAAATGTAATTTAAACTAGGTGCAATATTTAATCAAAACAAGGTTTCTATGGTTTTCAGGCGTTTGAAGATCATCATTCTTCACCCCATTTCCTATTTGACGAATAGATTATACTAAGTTCCACAGGTTCGATTGATGTGAAATTTGGTACTTCGGTACTGTTACTTCGGTGGTATTTCCATGACATGGTAACCTGGATTTGATGCTTCATCATCGAGTAGTCTGCGCCATACTCAATTCCTCAGCGTTTTACAGCAGATGTAGCGTGTTTAGGCTCAATAGAAAGCCGGTTGTTTTATTTTGTCAAAAATTGTCTCTAAATAAACACTATAATTCCATAAAAAAATTAAAATACAGTTTGGAGCGCATTTTTACATGATAATATTAGTTTCAGTTAAGGCAACGTACAATACAATATATTATATATATATGGAGCAGCGAGCACAACAAGTAATTACGGCATAAAATTTTTATGAAACAGGCGCAGTATGTGAACCGTGGATAAATCAATAAAATAACAAAAATAGGTTATTTAGAGCGTATTATTATCGACTGTTTTAGTGGGTTTACTTGTATGACTTGGCGCGTGAAATAAAATGTAGCCTTAATACTGTTTTTTTACAGTTTTAATTACAACTTTAATATTTATCTCATATCTCAGCGCTTTTTTTAAATTTTATATTTTGTTACACGTAACATAGATAATTGTTGTTTACAATCTTTATTGGGTTGCATTGTTACATTTTAAGTAGAGTGGCCTCAATGTTTTATTAAGTAGGCTTGCCGTAGGTAATGTAAATATGTTTTAAATTCATTAAGTAAAAAAAAATCATGTAACAACAGTAACATTAAAGTTGACGCTAAATAAAATTGGATTATAATAAGATACATAAGATAAGTTTGAATGTTCGTATATCATTAAAATTCTAAGTCGGCAGCGCACTTGCATATTGGAATCACTTTTGTTCTTAGGCGACGGTAGCCAGTTACCAATGTGTGAACCGTTGGCTCATATTTAATAATATATAATATAAAAATAAATCCAAAATTTGTGTATTCGCGAAGCCACAAACTCTCAGATTGAAATGTAACAGAATAATTCAAAGGAATTAGGGTTGCACATTAACCGAACTGGAATCTAATATGAAAAACATTAAATATTAAATGATATACCCTAATCCTTTGATTTGGCTACAGCCGCCGGTCTAATTAACCCACTTCCGCTTAGTTAAGTTTTATTTGACCTTTGGAATAAATTATTAATATTAAATACGAGAAGATATACCTACGAGTACTATTAATATTTTTCAGCAATGATGATTAAAGATCTAACTACATATTTATTTATTCTTTTTATTATGAAAAGTAAACTGAAAAAGGCAACTGAACTGAACAAAACAAACTGAAACTGCAACTCTACACTATATGATAAAAATAGGATAATAAAAGCAACCAAACCAAACAAAGTAAAATATAACTATTTTTGGAATGACTAAAATAATAATTGGTGTTCGTTAAGTGGGTCATGTCCTTGTAGTAACTTGTACTAAAATTATTTCACTACAAATTACTACTAGAAGTTAATTAACTTATTAGTTTAAATTTAAAAGAAGCATTAGGGCCGGCACTCACTGCCGGTGTGGCACGGCGTGGCACGGCATGACATGGCACGGCATGTTGTGCTGCGGCATCCCGCGGCGTTCCGTGGCATCCCGGGGCCCCTCAGTGTGAGAGAAAAAAAAACGCGCGCGCGCCAGTGCCTTATCCCTCTCTTGCCCCTGCGCACCGATCGGGCTGCGCCCCATTAACCGAAATGACCGCTGCACAAGTTTCAACCTTATTTCAACTACCTTAGCAATCATAATTCCTCCACACAAAGTGACCCATACGTCTCGCGGCATGCAATGGCGCGCCGCGGCAACCCGTGGAATGAAACGGCATGACACGTCATGCCGAAGCATCCCGCGGCACATCGCGTCATTTTGCGGCATCGTGGTATTGAAATAAAGTAACATGAATTCTAAACTCATCGCAATAAGATTCAAAATAACTTGATTAGTAAAAAAATCCTTTGCCGTGACACGCCCTGCCGGCCTCAACAAAGGACGGCGTTGGCTGACGGCACCGCATTGCACAGCATGCAATATTTTCCCCTGAACAAGCAGTTTAATCCTTATTCCAATTACTTTAGCAATCACACTCCTGTATTTCAATACCAAGAGGCCGTAGCGTTCTGCATCATGCTAAAGCATGCCATAGGATGCCACGGCATCCAAGTGCTATTATTACTACATTCCAATCAATCAATTATGTACCTACAACCGACTTCGGTTAAAGATTTGTTTTTTAAAAACAAACAAAAGAACATACATATTTTTAGAAGCAATACATTTGAGCACTAACTAACTTGTAGGCCGTCCTTTACTTTATTAGCGTATACAGCCTAAAAACTTAAGTGAGATTGTGGATAAGATTTTACGAATTTGTGCTTACACACGTCCGGGCCACCGTAGCCCGGGGACCCATTATAATTGATACGACTGATACGGCTGTAGGTACTCCCCTGTAACTGGACTTATTTTTATCTCTCAGTTAATACAGCTCCTTTCGAACTCTAAGTAGTTAAAACATATATTTTTTGTAATATTGATAGCTACCTGGTTCCCGCAACTTCGTACGCGCTGTGCTTCGTTTTTTAAAAATTCCACAGGAATCTAATATTTTTCTAGGATAAAAAATATTTTACATGTTTGTCCAGCTATTATCAATTCACCAGTGAAAACTGCATTCAAATGTGTGTGTGTGTGTGTGTGCAACAAACAAACAGACAATAATTTTAAAAACTATGTTTTGACCTCGGTAACATTTTTTAAAAGTATTTAATGTACCTACAGACACGGCTCGTTTATTATTATATATAATATTATTATTTCGAGTATTAGAGTTAAGGAAAACTTACAGTGCTACTTACAATTTATACTTAATAACTAAATTACAGAATAACTTTACACCATTTATAAGATTCCGCATATTGAATCTAAAAAAAAATTAAATAAAAATAAACCGTTACAAACCAATATCAGTAATTGGAAACAAACTACTACTAAAAAAGAGTACAGCTTTTTTGAACTTAATTAAATAAAATAATTTAGAAAAAATAAAATAAAAGTAAACAAATGAAGTAAAGAAGAAAAAGAAAAACTAAGGTGAAGATCGAGAACCATCGAACCATGATTTTGAGAGTAGCTCTCTTATTTTGTAAATCTTAGAATTAAATAAATCGAGCTCTGGCAATTATGTAAGTAAAATCTCAACATACAATTACTTTTTGTATTTTAATTAAAAAAATACCAACCGTATTACTTAGATTCTGAGGCAAGACATTGTATGTTTACAAATGAACAGAATAGACGAAATGATTTCAAACTTCCAAAGTTAACCGTTCATTTATCTTTGAGGCAAATCCTTTTGAATCCAAACGTTTTGATACTTGCTACGATAAGTGTCTGTAACTCCCGGAAACTTGGTGGTGCTTTACTAAACAGTGTAAATTAAGAAGAAATTAAAGATAATCTTATAGATATTGTCTTTTGGTTTACTTTTTTTACCACTTTTTTTATTTTATTTAAACGCAATCCACAGTCAATTCATATAGTAACATTTTATTTTAAATGATATGATATATGGTGCGTATATGTATGTCATCCACGAATGCTTTATATCATCAGATCAGATAGTCACTATATTATGTCTTTTGGTTTCAAATATCACAGATAAGTTTGAGATGCATTAGTGTAATTATCTATCTATACTAATTAAAATTGAATCGTCTGTTTGTTATGTCAAAATAAGTGATTTAATAAAAAATTTTTGTTTGTTTGTTTTTTCTTGCTAATCACCAAAACGACTGGACCGATTTCTACGGGATTTTCACTGGCAGATAACTGATTTTATAAGGAGTAAATTAGGATACTTCTATACTAATGTTATAAAGAAAGATTATTTGTATTTTTGTATGTTGGTAATGATTAAACTCAAAAATTACTGGGTTGATTTAACAAAATTATTTCACCTTTAGAAAGCTATATTCAGCGAGTAACATAGACTAATGTTTATATCATCAATACTAATAATAAATCTGTTAGGGTTGGTCATGGAGTAAGATACTTTGTTTTCAGAGATATCGTGTTTATAGGCTCTATACATGATACTGAAACTAAATTGATGATTTTTAGAATTTTTTTCTGTATGTATGTTCCTCCATAACTCTTAAAAGAATTAACTGATTTTCATGAAATTTAGACGTACGGGACACAGGATAGGCTACTTTTTTCCTTTTCAACGCGGACGAAGTCGCGGGCGCCAGCTAGTATTTTATAAGCAGTGTCGCCCCATGCGTACGCCGCAGCGGACCGGGTTCAGCTTGTAATTATTAAAACATAATACATAATTAATTAGTTGGCAAATAAACATAATGAATAATAATCATTTATTTATATTTTAAAATCTCAAACATTTTCTCACATTGAAAGTAAAGTTGTTTAATTCAACATTTATCAACTAATGGAACGAATAATGTTATGCTAAAAGCCAAAATTTATTATCGCAAACATTTATTAAGGGTGGTTATTTATTATAATAAATAAATAACTGCCTTCATAAATTAAACGGATCCCTAAAAAATAGGCTTAGTAACAGTTGGTTCAACCCTCATGATATATCATCGATCCTTGTCTAGTATAAGCTAACATTGATCATAATATCAACCCTCTCAGTTGGTGAGTGGATGATGGATGATCGGATTTTGTAATAAACTATTTGTAGGTAGGTATATAATTTCAGATATATAGTTTGATACATTTTCATGGACGTCTAATATGTAATTATGATTGAAGTTTGTAGGTACAATGTGTACAATTTTTTAAATATACTTAGGGCCTCTTTCAGCAACTGTCAAGTAGGCTAACCGTCATTTAAAGTCACCTGTTACCGGGAATAATTTAGCTGATATACCTTTGTTTGTAGGGTAAACGTCCCAAACATTAAATAGAAAATAATAATAAAAAATCGGCTATCGATAGATGCACTAAACCGAGTGAATAATTTAAAAAAACAAAATTATTTCCAAAAGTAACTAATCAACACTTTACTTGTAGTTGGTGAAAGAGCGCTTAGGTGACATTATTCAATTTGCTAATAAAAAATCTGTCTTAATTTCAATAATTTCCTGTGAATATTTCAAATTTCTAAAATTCAAATTATTATATAAATTTATAAATTTTAATAACTATGAAAATGATGACTTGTATTTAGGAATCGCATGGTATTTTAATATTTTCAAATTCAAATATCTATAAAACCCAATGACGAATGACACGATATTATCCCAATTAAAATATACAATTTCTTCTTACCTACTCGTATATAAGTTAAAACCGTTAAAACGAAAGTAAACTGATGGCCTGATCTCCTTTATTTAATTTCTATCAAAATATTTACAAAACAATAGAGGGCCATTATTTCATTACAAATAACAGAACAAGAGCTCTTTGGTTTAAGTAGCGCTCTTTTATTCCCTTACAAAGTTTCCTTTGTAAAGAAGAGACTAAACTATAAAGCTTGACTACCGACTTGTAACTTGCAAGCTTTTTAAAACATATCTTGGACGGAAATCGTACTCATTTTATCACATGACACTGACAAATGTTACTAAAGTTAATACTAACCAAATCACTATATATTTTTGGTGTCTTACACAAATAACAAAATAATACAGCCTGTTTCGCAGAAGACCGAAGTAAAATTTATAAGCAAGTGCTAATGAAATTGTATTAGTATCTTGTGCCTAATTCTTTATATCGGTATCTTTATAAAGTGATCGAAAGAGTTATGTGATTTCAAAGGATTGCTTACGAAACCAAACCTAATAGAATGTCCGCTCTGAATAACATAAAAAATTCCATTTTATAAATCGTGAACATTCCTTTGTAGCAAAAATATCTACGTATACAAAAGCAAATAGTGTACTCGGCTTGGAATAACTGCCTCAGCAGTTAATGAAAAAGTTAAAACGAAATATACAAAGGAACGATGGGATCTTTTTGCATTTTTCATATTAATATTGATGCCTTTGTCAAGATGCAAAATAGCAGAACAACGATATTGCTTTTGATCAGCCATCCAGAAGATAAGAATTTTTCTTTTGCTTATAATAATATTTAGTATTCGTAATATTTCTATAATGATTATCAACTCCTAGTAGTTTTCATAAGAAATTTAAAGGATATTCTTTGAGAGACATACATTGATAGGTTAAGGTTTTACTAAGAATCTCTTCAAACATTGTTTTATACTAAACATACCTCGGATTGGTTTTACATACTTAATTCATGTACTTAATATGTTTGGGACAAAAGATCGTGGCTACTTAAATTGTAATTGTACGGTATCCATTTAGCAATTCTATAAACTGCTTCTTTATTATTTTCTTTGGAAATTTTTGATTTGATTTGTAAATTTTAAATGCCAATTAACAAATAAAAACAAGGAACATTGCAATAAGTACCTAACAATACAATGTAAACGACAAAGTATATCATGGTAGGGAACAGAGGGTGGCTATCATAAATCAACTAGCAAATAATGTCCGATAGCGAGTTCGTCCACTACCCGAGATAACTCGTAAAATAAGATACGGGCGGAAAATGTGCGGGTTGTAACCACTTGAGCCGAGACGTTCTCGCGATCTCTGCTGAATAAACGAAGAGGACAATAGACGTACATTTAGTTTATACCCCATTCAGCGTATCGGCATAAATAGCGATATCCAATTGTACAATTGAGATCTTAGGAACATTATAGTAAGACTTCTCAATAACAGCTTTTCTATTCATGAACATAATATGTCCAATCATAAGTTAATCTCTGTTTATTTAGAGGAATAAAGACCAACCCATATTTTTGACGTTTCAATTTGCTCCCATAGTGGGAAGCAATTCATAAAACTAATGAAACTAATGATTCATAAAATAGGGATTCTGATCAAAATTTTGATTCTGTATCTACGTATCTACCATTTAAATCTTAAATTTAACTACACATTCGATAGGTATAAGATCAAAGGCTTTTTTTTTTGTATAATATTCTTTGAAATATGGAAGGCAGGCTGACAGTCTGAAGCAAAAGAGCAAAAAAGCAAGTTAATACAATCCTTCCATATTATAGAACAAACAAAACAGACTTATTATGTATGTATGTTCGCGATAACCTCAAAAACTACGAATTTTCATGTAGTTGTCACTATTATCTAAACGTTGTATAATTTTCAGAAAAAATGGCTCCTAAATTGTGTGATGACCTAAAGGAAAGAATATCACTGAAAACAGAACTGTTTGAACAAAAAAAAGTGGAATCGACTTTGCATTTCGATGAACAGAAGCACTTTAGCATAATAATTAAAAACAAAGGGAATGTTTAGGAAAAGGAAGGAGGAGAATATTCTACTATGTAAGCTAGACATTTTTTTAAAGTGTACAAAGTAATACGCAGAAAAGTATAAAAAATATCTGCATTTGTTTTCGTGAGCTGATTCTGATCCTGGCGTTTCCCGGGGGGCTATTGGAAAAACTCGTCGGTGAGCCCACAGGGGCATCGCAATATACACATGCAAATGTGGGTATCGTAGCCATAATGTAATCTCACTTTAATTATAGATTATACTAGATAGGTACCATAACATTAGATTACTATTTAATTCGTAATTAGAAAATCCTACTAATCACATTAAATGCAGAAGTTTGTTATGTACTCCATTCGGGAGGCTTCAAAAGTTAGTTTTTAGGCAACATTAAGCCCCATTTTGTTAACTAATAAATAGAAAATTGAACGGTTAAATTACGGTTAAATTGTTTTACAAATCCCTAGTTCCCCATTAGGGCCGGCGCTCACTGCCGGCGTGGCCCGGCATAGCACGGCAGGTTGTGCTGCGGCATCCCGCTGCGTTCCGTGGCATGCCGTGGCATCCCATGGCCCCACAGAAAAAACAGACAATTTCTTCTTACATACGTCAGTGTGAAGGACAAAAAAAAAGCGCGCGAGCCAATACGTCTTCTCCCTCCCTGGCCCACGCGCACCGGCCGTGCTGCGCCCCATTAACCGAAATGACAGATGCACAAGTTTCAACCTTATTTCAACTAGCTTAGCAATCATAATTCCTCGACACAAAGTGACCCATACGTCTCGCGGGATACAATGGCGCGCCGCGGCAACCCGTGGAATGAAACGGCATGACACGCCATGCCGCAGCATCCCACGGCACATTGTGGTATCGAAATAAAGTAACATGAACTTTAAACTCATTGAAATAAGATTCACAATAACTTGATTAATAAAAAAATCCTTTGCCATGACACGCCGTGCCGTGCCGGCAGTGAGTGCCGGCCCTTAAAGTTGTTAATTTGTTTTCACGCACCGCTATTACGCACATTCATTGAAAATTTATCACAACAACATGACGAGGTAACAATTCAAATGCGTAATTTGTCGGCCGCATGTGACGTGAATTGATTTTGTACCACGTTTAAGATAATTATTATAGTCATATTTCTGTATATGAAAGCTATTATATGAAACTCAGCTCACGTAAATATACCGTAACTTACTGTTTTTGAGATTTCGTAAGTGCTGTAAATTTGTTTTTTTTTTTTGAAAATCCCACAGGAATCTTATAATTTTTTACCGCTTTACGAAAAGATAGTCTTAAAACTTAGTTTTTGGTCAGAGGGCCTTTAAAATATAAAATTTCTATTCCAACACATTTCTTTATTTTTTCTACAATAAAATCAATAAGTAGTCAAAATTATAAAATTTATGTCAGTTTTCGGTAAGTATTAAATTAGTTACAAAACTTCACTCAAAACAATAAAGCCGTTTTGAAATTATTTTCGTTAAAATTTATTGTATTTACTTTATCGTTGAAAACGTGCTTATAGGTACTTATAACAATATCATAAACAGATTATTATTAATTTTAATTGGCAATACTCATCACTTTAAATACGTAACAAAACCAATTAATAGACACTGTTATTATGTTGGGTCCTGATTACTTAATTTGTTTATTGATCCATAAATTGTAATGGTATGAATAAATTTATTTTCTGATGTGGTAATCTCAACATTAAATTTCATATCACGAAAAAGCGTTCAGGGATCCCAATAAACCTACTTCATATGAACAAAAACTTGGGACGACAAGGGACATTATAATCTAGACAAGCGACCCACTGAAACGACTTTCTAAAATTCTGTACACACACCATCTTTATTATCCTCGTGTATAAAATGATTTATGTTACGTAAATATAATTTAGTATCGATTGGATTTGTAATTTGAATAGAAGCCAAACAAAATATATTATTTAATTTATAAGCAGAATTTCATAGGCAATGTAATCGTAAAATATTACTAGTGTTATTCTGTACTTACCAGTAATATTTTTAAAATTTAAAATTTAAATTTATTTATTTGCTAGAATAATTTTGAATACGATAGGCGGCACATGTCATTGTAATTTTATTTAAATACATTATTCTATCTGTGTACTGGTATGAAAAATAATAAATCGGAGTACACAGTTAGTTGGTCTCTCAAATATGTAAAGATATACTATATTTATGTACTAGCAATCATGTCAAATATACAACTTACAATACAAAATACGCGACTTTATCTGCGTTGAAAAATGATAAATATAACACTGGACAAAATATCTGTCATCTTGGTGCCATCATGGCGTAAGTGGCGCCCATTTTTTTATATTTTTGGATGATCAATCGGGAATCTATTTTTTTTCCAGGATAAAGATTTTCTTAATGCTATATCCGGGTAATAACGTTGCTATGTGAAAGAATAACATACATGCTCACAAATTTTCGAATTGTAGTGTAATTATAGTAGGATATTTCCTATATAGTATTATAAAAACATTCCATTGCAAGTTACACAGTTTAGATTTTGATACTTTGGGTAGATTTAAACAAAGCAATCAATGTTATTCACTGGGTGAAATTATAATAGAAGTATAATCCAGTTTTCTGTAAATAAGTTGCAACAAACGGCGACTTTATTTCACAATCAAGAAAACGTATTACCGAAAGTAGGCATGCAACAAAGAAGGGTCCTCCGATAAGAAAGGGAAATAACATAGAGTTTTTACGAGCGGTCATAATCTAAAGATGGATGAACGAAAGAAAAGGAAATCTTGCAATTTTTATGCTTCTTATCAAAATACAATAAGGCAAGCAGATTCCTTGATCCTAGTTATGATCATATTGAAATATTGTCATATTATTTTTATGCACATATAATATTTTTGCATATAATATTTTATGCAGTGCTTGGATTCAGACAAATTATGCTTAATTCGACAGTAAAATTCTTTTATTTTCCTAATAACAAAGAAGTTTTAAAGTCTTACATGCGGGTAGGGGGGAGGGTCAAGTGGCGGGGCACCGATGTCATGTCATAACGTCCCCGCGACTCCGTTCATCTACGTCCGCGCTCCGATAAGAATCCGGTATAACCCTGCAGTGTCACCTACACTGCAATTCTGAATCTGGGTATTCAAGAGGATTTCCCAACGTTAAAAAATGTGGGGAGGTTCAAAAATGGCCAAAATCTTCCTTACGTAATTAACGAATGGGGCTATATTCCAGAAAATCACTATTTCTCTGAATGTAAGAGTAACGAAGAACGAACGAGTTACGAGGTCACCTTGGTAACGAAGCCATGTGCAGAGAAACAATGAGATAGGAGAGGTTCAACGTGAGGCGATCTCGTAACACGTGACCGAATGATATTGTTATAATCCAAATCAATATGGTAACATGATAACGACATAATCAACATGGTAACGACGTTACGAAGGTTTATTAGATAAAAATACATGTATTTATTTATTGAAAATATTATTTATAAAAAATACAACTATAAATCCTCAGTAGCCTAATATGCAGGCTAACAAAACTGGCTCACATAGGTACATACCTACATTTTTATCCAGGCCCTGTGTTGTCTTTGTGTAACGAACTGTGAATTTCACTAGCCCATTTTTATGCAGGACAAATTTCTGAGAAATACAGCGACAAATATTTTTCCATGTTTACATTGCCAAAATAGTAAAAAAAAAGAATTATTTTAACATCGAAACAATAGACACAAAACCGTATTGTATAACAATGAGAGAATAATAATAATAATCGACAAAGAGCCACATTAATCATAAATGGTTCAAAATTAAAGTCAACTTGATAATAATGCAACTACATAATATAGGTAGTACTTATATTTTAACTAGATTTTCTAATAATGGCTAGAAAATAACTACATACTTTTTATATATATAAAGGTTAGGGACGAGTAAGGAATTTTATACATTTGGGAAGAGTTCTCATGGGCCGAGAACGTAACAACCCAGTATTTCGAAGGCCTTGTTAAAATACAAAACAAATAGGTACAAAATAAAAAAAAACACGAGATTTGGCAAAAATATATAATTCAACAGTGAATGTCTGCTGAAAATGTTGAAAAAGTGACCTAGAATCGGTAGCATTGGATTAAATTTCAATTTCCCAATTCAAATGTTATACGTCTCGCAATACTACGAGTAATAGCTATTCTTGTTTGAATATAACTTTGTCGCTTCAAAGTTGTCTACAAAATCACTTTTGTATACAATTGCAAACAAAAATGAATGCGTTGATATAGTTTGTAATATTTTTATAACTATATTAAATCGCAATATATTAAGTCCCGTTATCTTCAGTTGTAATTACCGTAGCGAGGACGTTGCCTTGCAAGTTGGTCAAGTTCAAATATAAGTTTTATTGTATAAGAGATATGGTTTCATTTCGGGGCACAGATTTTTATGTGCGTGACCCGAAAACGCCCATGTCATTCCGCTCCATGGGTGTGGAGCACTCTAGCGATGAGTTTTACGGCAAAACTAGATATTTTAATTTCAACAATAAAAAAGGCAATAATATAACATAATAATAGCTTTTAATAAATATTAATAACACTTTTTTTAGACTGTCTAAAAAACCTAATGTCGATAATTATAAATTATGGTAATGCACATTTTAATTTACGACTTTAAGTAACAAAGACCTATCTTCACAAGCTTTTGCATTTATAATATTAGTAAGAAGTCAAAATCAATACTAATAATAAATCTGGGGTTGGTCATGGAGTAAGTTACTTTGTTTTCAGAGATATCGTGTTTATAAGCTCTATACATGATACTGAAACTAAATCGACGATTTTTTAGAATTTTTTTCTGTATGTATGTATGTTCCTCCATAACTCTTAAACGAATTAACTGCGATTTTCATGAAACTTGGTAGGTAAACATTTAGACGTACAGGACACAGGATAGGCTACTTTTTTTTCTTTTTCAACGCGGACGAAGTCGCGGGCGCCAGCTAGTAAATGTTATAAAATTGAATTAATAGGTATATCTAAAGCCCCTTCCACAAAACATTACCTCGCATCTCTCCTAATGTTGATATTCCTAGGCGATAGTAAATAATTTAGCATAAAATTGAAAGTCACTCAGTCTTTATTTTAAAAACAACATAAAAAACACATACCTAGTATAAAAAATACAATGCAACTCCATATTTTTTTTTTTAAATAGGTAGTCAATGTTCCTAAATAAATTGTAAATTCTGACAACAAAACAACAATTTGCTGGCAAAAAAGCAAAAAATAATAATAAAAATGCAACTCTATAATTGAATTCATTTATATGGTTAAATAGGTAGTTAATGTTTCAAGTTAAATTATAAATTGTGACAACTACACAACTGTAACAACAAACTACAAGTTTAAACGGAATATGAATGCAATGAACAGCTAGATTTTCAATTTTCACTTGAGACCAAGATAACAATATGTTTAATAAAGCTACATATTTCGCCTCAACACGAACAAGTTTTGTACAGACTAGATAACAGACTTTATGAACTCTTGACAGCATATTAACCGCTTACGTTGCTTTCTGAGATTAAAATTAATTTCACTGTATGCATTGATTAGTTTATGTTATATAAATCTACCCTTTACTTTCAAAAGGTCAGATTTTCAAAAGGACAGATGGTCAGTCTTCAAATCGTCAGAATTACAAATGGTCAGTTTGGTACAGTCTACCTACTAAAATCTATATATCGCTGCTTAAAAACTAAAGGGACATAAAACAAAAAAATACAAAAATGTTTTTATTGCAACAATACAATCACAATCTTTCATATTGTATGTTGCAAAAAGACTTACGGTTTTTTTTTATTCCATATTTAATTATTTTGATCATTTTTTATATATTCAAAAGTAACTTATATTCTTATATCTCTTTTAGTATTCAGTTTATTATAAAAGTACTTAAAACATTTAATGCTACTTAAAAATACGCTTCTAACGATGTATAATATGCATATATTTGATATATATCTAATAAGAAAAAAATAGACAAAAAAGTAATTTTTTTTTCGATCAGCTCTCCTGTAAAAAATGTAATTTTGATTTGTGGCCCTTTAGTTTTTAAGCAGCGATATATACTAATAAATATTATAAAGAGAAAAGATTTTTATTGTATGTTTGTAATGAATAAACTCAAAAACTACTTGACCGATTTTGAAATTTTTTCACCTATAGAAAGCTAAATTGCCAGCGAGTAATTTAATAAAGTTACGCGGGCGAAATCGCGTACAACAGCTAGTTATTTATATGTTCATTACATCATCTTGTAGATGTCTATTTCTTACCGTTTGGTGCATCAATTTTGGGTCAACAATGCGCTGAATATATTGTTTTCTACAGAATTCTATAAATGAAAGAACCAAGATACAGCGACATGTTTGAATCCCATTCTAGTATATTTAATGTGCATGGTCTGTGATCTGTGAAGTCAAGCCTGTTAATCACGCGAAAACTGCTGAATCTCTTTATCGATTTTGCTAGCTATGAGTTCCGCCCTTATCTTGCTAATTACCTACATATGCTTGAAAATGACTTTATCGAAGTAGTAGTCCGGGAGGTAGCAACGTCAGGAAAACAAGCATTTTAGGTCAGCTAATTTTTTGATATGTCGTCTCTCTTGCCCTTTCGGTTAGGATCTGGGCAGTCTGGCTAGCGGTAGCGGTTGCGTTTACCTGTGCGCATCCTATTTGTGCAGGTAATATACTGACTTTTAAAATCATTTTAAGAAGGTTCAATTTTCATATTTTAAGATAAGTCTAACTGTATACGCCGCTCTCTTCACACTTCCTATCCCTTTCCTCGTCATACGTGCACAACCGTCCAGCGAGAGTGAAGGAGATGGGGAGATGGCTTCGATGCGCTTGCGCAGGACGCTTCGCGTCGGAGAGACAGATTGTGTTGCAAAATTGATGTGACAACAACCGCGCCGCTTTTAAAAACGCTAAATCCGCATATACTACTATATAATACGAACTCGTTTAAATAACTATAGATTGTGTACACAAAGTGAAGTGTTTTGTGTGTTGGGATCCAAATATCCAGCCATCAGCGAGATACGAGAGCAGTCGCCACCAGATCCTGACCAAGTCGCCAAATCACGAGGTACGTGTTGTGCATTTAATCCCTACGCCCCGCTACCGCTTTCCTATTTCTTACCGCAAACCTATGGAGATACATCCATCCGCACATGAAGATTATTACATCTTTCTTCAACCCGCATCAGCATCCAGTGTGCTGTGGTCCTTCACCCGCATCACCATTAGATGGTCCCTTTACGAACCATTAGTTTAAGGTACTGTCGACCCACTAACAAACATCCAACCTAAAAATAATTTACCAGACATTAATTCAGTTGTTAAACCATGAATGAACCAGTTGTTAAATATGAACGATAAAGTCCTGAAAACTCTTACAGTATGCACTTGAATAGATCTCTTTGAATAGATTTTTATTTATTTACTCCATTTTAGGTAACTAATGCATACTGTGTAAATTAGGGTTAAATATCTGCTCTGACAATACTTACTTCATTAGTACCAAGATCATAATACCAACAAACAGTGTGTACTAAAATAATAATTATAAAAACACAAACGAGTTTATTTGGTTTTGTAAAAGTTGAAAGCATACACTAAATGAATTGCGCAATTGGTCCGGAATCCTGTGGGACTCGCGTAACAATTAAAAAAGGAAATAAAACGAAATTAAAATTTTTTAAACCCAACAATGCACGAACGCTGCATTCGCCGAGATGTAAATAAAAATTCAGGACAGGGTTATAATAGGCAGGCAGTGTTATAATTAAAAGAAAGCGCGGTTGTCATCTCATCATTGCCCTTCAGCAATTATATCAAACTAGCTGAACTCGGCCACGCTTTCCTACTAGCTCGTTTTTTTTTCGTTGAAACTTCAAAATAAAAATTAATTAAAAACACCATTCTGTTTAAATGAAGTGAAAACTTCAAGTCAATCCATCGGCAAGGTTTCGAGTTTTGAGGACATAAACATACAGAAGATTGTAGATGTTTTTGTTGGCATTGGAAATTTAATGCGGCGAATTATTTCAAGAAACAAACATTTGGCTAAACTATGAGGACTGAAGAAATTATGAGAATGTTTTATTGCAACTTGGATTTTGACATGAAATTTATGAACGTTCATAAAATTATATCGTTGTAAATTTTGGGCAGTAGTTCATGACGGCTATGGTACAAATTTTGTTATTATATTTAGCTGACAACTTTTCAATAACTGAATGTGTGACTTCAATTCAGTGCTAAATAAATATTATTGAAACGAACCTGGGTTAGCAGCGCGTTTGCACATGGTGTTTTTTTGTGTTAACAACTGTAGCCATCAACCCTCTCAGCCAGCTTGCCAACCTTTAATCAATACTAATAATAAATCTGTAAGGGTCGGTCATGGAATAATTTACTTTGTTTTCAGAAATATCGTGTTTATAGGCTCTATACATCATACTGAAACTAAATTGACGATTTTTAGAATTTTTCTCTGTATGTATGTATGTATGTATGTATGTATATATGTATGTATGTAAGTATGTATGTTCCTCTATAACTCTTAAACGAATCAACTGATTTTCATGAAACTTGGTAGATAAACATTTAGACGTACGGGACACAGGATAGGCTACTTTGTTTTTTCAACGCGGACGAAGTCGCGGGCGCCAACTAGTACTTTAATAAAACCAAAAATAATTACTAATTTTTTTTATGTCAAGGACGAATTACGAAGGTTTAAAGAAACATAGTATTCGTTATCATATCCTTTATATAAATAAATTCATAAGGATTATCAAAGTTCGCTGAGTAGCGATAAGTCAAGAACGATGCACTCCGTGTAAAGAGCATTCCGGTGATTTAACTTATTACGGCGCGCTTCTGACAAAGTGAGTTAGTAAAAATATCACAGCGGAAATGTTGGGTAGTAATTTACTGCGGACGCAAATTGCTTTCTTTCAATTTAAGTAATAGTTACGGTGTGATGTATATGTAGTCAAAACAATATTTCGTCATTAGAATTCACAAAATTCTGCATGAACATAAGAATCATGACTATAAGTGCGTACTTAGGTAGATGAGTGTTTCTAAAACACTTTTTATACACAGTTCATTGCTTTTTATTTTATAGTGTCAGTATAAGCGGCGCACTTGATTCGCTCTGGTTTTTCCTGTGTTCCTAATGATATGTCACGACATATAATGACACGCAAATAGCTAATGTCTAAAAAACCGCATCTTTACCCACTAGTCTCTAAAGACTAATAAAACTTAGTCCGATAGTTTAAAAGTTAAAAAAAAACGCTTCAAAAAATAATGTGGACAATAAAGATTGTACAGATGTTTTATCACACAAGAAAAAGGGGCGCGAACAAAATTGAAGACGAACAAACAAGTCTCGGATAATAGCTTCTTTATATATAAAAATCTCAATAGTTGAACCGACCGATTTTATTTCTGTTTTCACTTATAGAAAGAGGGATAAACAGGAAAGATTACCATATATATAAAAATTGCACCCCGGGCGAAGCCGAGGCAGGTCACTAGTTATCTATATTTCAAAGTAGTAAATACAATAAAAGTTAAAATAACGAAGCCAACATAAATATTAACAAGAGCAAAAGTCAATTTTTAATATGAAGCGTAGGTAAATAAGCCCGAGCAAGCCGTGGACATAAAGTCACATTATTTCGTCGGAAATACTGAGGACAGCCAGTTTTCATCGGGGCTACACGGAACGTGCCTCGGGCAGTAAACAGTATGTGCACTCCATGATTTTCCATTACTCAGCTTTCAAATCCGACAAACTTTATCTTTGGAACAAGAGAAATATTTTCAACTTCTAATTTTTTTCCGGTTTTAGCATTTTCTATTTTGTCGGATTGTTAAGCGTAAATGTGTTTAAATGGATTTCTATTAGAATTTATACTTAGAGGGAATACGTGTCAATTTAGAAAACTTAGATTTAGATAACTTAGAAAATAAAGAGATAACTTAAACTTAGAAATTTAGATAATAAAATCGGGAGATACAGATTCATGCTATTTAATGAATTAAATGAACCATTAAGCCAGCTTTCTGGCCGAAACAAAAAAAATTAACATCCAATCAAATCGCTCAATTAATATTGTCTAAATTCTTATCGGAATGAATAATTAATTGGGTCAGGAAACTAGTCACGTTCCACTTTTAACTATCGAATAGAAAATCTACTGGTCAATGCTTGCATGTCAGAATGGTGCTAAGGTTTGTTAAGATTTAAATGGTATAATTTCCTTGAAAAACGAGGGGTACCGCTTTGTTCCTGCACAACTTGTAGTTTTACGGCCATCATACACGCCATAATCGATATCGTGGAATTGCATTATTTAAGTATTGTGGAATCACAAGAACTAACAGTTTTACACGAAGATAATTTATTGAAACATGATTTTTCGCTATTAAGTAATAAAAAACAATCAAGGAGTTCAATGAAAATAGTTCATTCTCGTTGGCTGTCATTTAGTCAGCCAAAACCAACCGTAGCGAAAAAAAATTTTGGCTTTTGGAACCACAACCACTGGTGGTCTTTGGGACAGAATTTATGTTTGTTCCTCGTGAAGGTCAAAGTATCAGATTTTGTGTTAGCAAATGGTTCTCTTTCAATTGTAATTACAAATACGTGACAACGAAAACCAATCAAAGTGCATGACGTCACTTGTTCGCAAACATCACTGTTGTCAAAGACTACGCCGTTCGGTTAACATTATCGGTCGGTTAAACATAGTTTTACGATAAATATATTTAAAACAAACATTTAAAACAACGTGACGTAGACGTAGACGTAAATGAACGTAGAGGCCAATTGAAAAATTCAGGAATTCCAATTGTTAAAGCTCCCATGAAATTAAATTAAATTGGATAGATGTTATGAATACGGAACATAAATTCGAAATTGTCCGGGTTACATTTAAGGACTTAAGCGGTAGACCGTTATGAATGAATTTCAGTATGGAGATATCTAAAGGTAGCGCGTAGACTACTCCTCCAGGGTATTAAAAAGCCTTGGGCAACATTAGTTATCCATGATAACAAGTCTCTCTGTATTTATTTATAGGTTGAGCAAGCTGATGACAGCTGTCCTTCTATTTTAGAAAAGTAGCATCGAACGCCTCACATCTTTATTGCTTTTATAAATTTGCTAGTTGTTAAATCTTTATTTTTAGAAGACAGCTCCGCGGCTTCGCTCGTGTGGAATATATAGCTTATGTCCATCTTGAAACTCAATTCTAACTATTGGTGAAAGATTATCTCCTACATAATTACAAACATACAAATTTTACCTCTTTAAAATATTAGTATTTGTGGCTTAAATATAAAAGTTATACATATTCTGTCGCTGATTTTTTGTGGTCATTTTCAAGCTCTACAACGTTTCTATAGAAATCAATAATATCTCACCGTTAAAGCATCGTTTTCATGAGACAGTTTTTTTCGTCAACTTATTTTACAAATTCGATTACCACGTTAAAGCCATTACATTTTACTGGATAATAAATAGCCTATGTTCATCTTGAAGTTCTATTCTAACTAGTGATGACAGAATTTCTTAGATCGGATGAGTAGTTTCGAAGATTACCCCTACACACATACATAAAAACTTTACCTCTATATAATATTAGAATAGATAACATCAAAAGACACCATAATTTACTATAACTAATATAAATTTATTCTAGTTCAAAAGATTCTATGTCTACGTCCATCTTAATAGATACAATTCTTTAATAACAGTTTAAAATAAACTGACGCCGAAACATATCTGATAGCGCTTTGGATTCCCAAAGAAACATCTAAACTATAGATCTTAAACTACAAATATTCTTAAGTAACCTACTTTTCTGTTCTGTACAAAGAAAACGCTTCAGCGCTTCGCACAGTTTATCAAACAACTAGTCTACGAGTAAAGTTACTAACTCTCCGAGCGTGTATACTGTATGTATACCTGCATATAAGTCGACATGAGGGGAAAATTAAAATAAGCCGGCGAAAATGCACTTAAGGACGTGCCACGACTAGAAAAGCGTGTTCATACTGAAGGAAAAAAGTAAGTGAAGATTAAAGTGAAAATAAATTTGCAGAAAATAGTGACAAAGAAAATGTTTATATTTACACACTTGAAAATACACTTATTTAAAAACCACTTGTATATACGGGTACAAAGCAACAAAAGCTAAAGCCGGTCGATAAATTGTTACTGTTATATCAATAAATAAAATTCCCTACTAAATTTTGCCAGTGAATTGGTCAAAGAAAGCCGCTACCATTACACATTTTATGTGAATTTGTTAAATAAAACTTTTCCTTTATTTTTAAATAATCGCATAATGTTATAATATTTTATTTTATTTTTATTTTAGTTTATAAAATATAAAAATCAATGTAAGTACGCTCAACCGATTTGAAGCATCTATTAGAGTCAAAATTGTGAAAGTGCCAAGGAAAAATATAAATTCACAGCATACAATAAGTGTTGCTTATCTGGAAAGGTTAGTTGTTGAAATTCTGCATAATTTACAAGACATGCATTTTCGATGACACGTCACTCTCACAGATCATCTGATATTCCTCACGAGGTGTAGATAAGTGTCATACAAAGAACGCTGAAACAAAACTTTAGAGGGGTTATTATTGGCGTTCTTCAGTTCTATATAGTGCTAGTCCGACATTTAATAATAAAGGTTTTTGTGAATTTATAATTTATATAAAATTGCGTTTTATATTAAAAATATGAAACACTTTTTTCTAAGAAAATATTATATTCAGATATACGAGTAAAATTTAATAATTTTATAAATTGGTAAAAATATAAGAACTCAATGGACTATTCGGCGAAATTTGGCTGAAATTATTTATTTTTTTATTAGTTACCAAGATCGAATAAATTTTATTTAAATTTTTCGTAATACCATTATTCTTTAAGAATTCAAATTTTTTTATCTTTGAATTTAGCAAGCCTAAAGTGGAGATATTTAAAAATGTTTTATACTAAACTTTTTATATCAAAAATTGTAAAATAAATGTGTATTAAAAATTACATCAATTACAAAATGTAAAGTGTCAATTTTCACCATACTATTATATAAATTGTTAACATCATTTATGAAGTAAAAACTAAAAATTTTGAAGACTATTATCGTCTGAATTGAATAACTGGAATAAACGCTGAATAATAGGTTTTCTTCTGTCAAAGATTGTGACAACAGAACAAATCACATAACTCGAGATAGGATTACTCTTAATAATGCGGAAATTATCGAAGTAACCACAAGCAATCAGTTATTTCGAATGAGACACTTCGTCGCACGATAAATTAATATATCCTGCCCAACAACCGCAATATAATATATTAGTGCTAAGCCATTGCTTTCTCGTATAAGAAATTGATTAATAACAACAAATACTCGTACATCATGCAGAATAACCTATTAAAGGTTCAGTAATCCAAACAACAATCTTAAATCGCTAGAGATATTGAAATTAATAGCTAACCATTTGCTTTCAATAGCTTGTTGCCTCACAATTTGTAATCCTGAAGCAATACAAAACCAGATTATTCCCGTAACAAATTGAGTGTGGTGTGTAACTGATTTATATTGTTAACTAGGGACTAATAGATCCAAGAAAATCGTTTGGTTGGGATCGTGATAATGATCGTGCCAGGTGGATTGAATATAAAAGTCAGTGACATTTCCGTAATATATCTGGATACGTCTTCGTTTGTGATAGTTACATGAAAAGTTTATTTTCGTGTTTATATCCTACTAATATTGTAAATGCAAAATTTGACAATGATGGGTAGATGTATGGATTGTTAGTTATAATGGAACGCAGCCATTCTATTATAAGTACAAAAATGTCACACGGGTGGCGCTAGCTCCTTTATATTAAAAGCTCTATTTCTTTTCGTATTGTTCTGTGTACCTTATTCGGTAAAATAAATGTTTGAAAAAGTTGTGTCCGAATTTTAATATTTCACTTGCCACAATAACGCTAATTTCCTTCATCGGTGTATGGATGGATGTTTGTTACTCTTTCACTCAAATGACTTTATCTTCTTATACTGAGTGGCCACAAGGATATTTACATGTCAGGCGTTATATTACTCGTATTTTTTTCTTTTTCAACGAGGACGAAGTCGCGTACATCAGCTAGTAGACACGTACATACTTTAATGTTTATTAAATTTATAATAATTATTGTATGTGCTTACATATTTGATTCTGTATATTTTTTAGATATTAAAACGCCAAAGCATGTGCAAGAAAATCTAAAAAAATTACTCGTTATTACATTTAATATTCTAAAAAGATTTAATGACGAGAATTACTAATATAGTGTAGTCAGATGGATCTTATCATGCAATATCTAAATTAGATGTGACGCATATCTGGTTATTTTGGCTTCAAATTCGTAATACAAATTCCCTCTATGCATCATAAATTCAAAATATATTTAGTCAAGCAAATTTCGTTAATATGGGGAATGATTTGTTCAAATGTTTTGACGTTATATTTTGATGTGTTCATATGTAGGTATTTTAAAGTAATAACTATTTAGAGTTGGTGGATTTGTTCTCGTAGTTTATATTTAAAACTACCTTGATGCAGTCCTCAAAGAGGTATAATTTATGATCTCATATCTAAAAATACTAATATCGGTTTTAAAGGATTTGAAATTGAGGATGTCACCGCTGTTACTATGTTTAGGATTAATTTACTTGGATATTCTCTTAGATCAGTGATATAATGTGAATATATTGTGTGAAGTAACTATAGTTTATTTATATTTTATTTGTACGTGGAATGTCATAGTAAAAACAAAACAATTATGTATATAGGAAAGCAACAGCAAATTTTCGCCTATAGTGACAAATAATGTTCGGATACGACAAAATATGTAACGAAAAACTGATTTTCTAATTAAATTAAGCACTAAAAAATGGAAAAAGGAGGAACGGAAAAAATTAAGTTATAATAAAAAATTCCATAACTCAACCTACGTGCACGATTTCGTACTAGTACCTAGATTTAGTACTTTGACTTTACATCTTTTGAAATGAAGGACACGAGTAGTAACTTTTTATTTAACACTCAATGTTGAAGGCAGCTTTTTAATGCTTTCGCGAGTTGCGCGAAACGTGTTTACATTTTCTACTTTTTCTTTCAAAGGGCAGTTTCACAGTCTTAAATTTTTATATTCTATTTTCGTTCAGACGTTAGACTATATAACTAAAGTTACCAAGCTAGATCAATTCGGATTGGCAACTTTGCAATGTTTTCAGATCTGTTAAATTTTTCTCAAATAAGGGAGTTTTTTCATACTATTTTTTTTTAATTCCACTTCCATTCCAGACGTTCCATGATGATCATCGTCGCCTATAAACGCAAGCAAAACCAAAAGCTTGTATCTATCATGTCGCATTTAATTGAGAATAATCAGCAACTCAAAATGTTCATTTTCACACACAGTACATATACTAAATTCGATACATAATGAAGTTCCTCTTCTTTACCAGTATAAGCCTTGTCAACACTAACTATATTGTATGGCAAGTATTGGGTGGGGTATTTACTTTGTAAACTCTTCATCCCGAAGTAGGGATACGATTATTTTAGTGGACCAGAACTATCAAACTTTGTTAAAACTTGCTTAATTACAAGTTTGATTGCTATATTCTGTCGTATTATTGCCACACCGAGTGGAATGGTAGTTACAAATAAATGTATCACCTTTAATAACTGTTGACTATTTTAGGAACGAATATTATTTTTACTAAGTAAGTTTTTCTTAAGAATTGCACTCCGGGCGAAGCTGGTAGCGGGTCACTAATTCTTTGTAAGTAAGTAGTTGTATTCGTTATTTCTTTATTTTAGGCCTTAAAATATCAGCATCTGTATTTTCGGTGAGTGTTGAACGGATGCCAGAGCTCATATAGCTTATCCAAACATACACTGTTCTCTATAAAAATAATTTGTAGATATGTAATCCATTTAAAGATTAAGATGAAAGTAATAAATGATGGTCAAATGACAAAATTATTTGATTTGGAATACAGAATGATTCTGTGAGCGACCGATGTCCGCATTCAATCGGATCGTAGCTAATTTCAACGACTGAGGCAAATGAGATGGAAAAGGTCTCGAGTATTTCATCGATTTTCTAGTTCCGTTGGCAGCGCATTGCATCGAGAAATTAGAATTGATGTTTTAATAACGGATTGTTTCACAGCAAAAGATTTCGCTTTTTTTGTTGATTTTTTAATATAATTATTAACCAGGCCAAGCCTATATAGGTATATTATACCCCCAGATAATATTTTCATAAGGGCTTCAGCTTATGCACAAAAATTTAAAATATATTACTCTAAAGACAACACTATATAAAATGGTCCTGAAATATGAATGTACCTTAGTTAAGTATGCTATTTGAATTTGCTTTACCAATAAGTACAGTGCATTTTTTTGACAAAGCGCGAAGATATTATTCAATTATAGAACCTATATTTCTAGCTACATTGTTTCTTGGCGGACTGATTAATTGGCGGACTGACTGGTTTGTTTGTTTGTTACGCTTTCACGCAAAAACTACTGAACCGATCACCATGAAATTTTGGATACACGTTGTCTGGGACACCAGAAAGGACATAAGGTACCTTTCATCGTTCAACGCAGACGAAGTTGCGGGCACCACCTAGTAATATCATACAAATCATATTTAAACTATTTAAATATATTTCCTATTAAAAAAAGACACGCAAATATATCCAAAAAGTATTCCGATGACGATGCAATAAAGCCTTTTATTCCCTTGAACACGTCAGCAGGAAAATGCTGACAAGACAACGAAATGTAGTCTTTATCGCAGTACTACTCGTAGTTGGTTACAAATTGCGTGTGCCTTTCAGCGTATTATTATTCTGACTACAAAACTCGCTTACTAGTTAATGAAGGTACGACCTGTTGCTGACTCACTTATTAAAAGCATACTCTACGTATGTGTATGTAGTCATGTGACTGATAGTTAACTTAAGTTTCCACTACAATTAGCTAGTGATAGATTGTTTCATAATAACACGCTTTATAAACTAAACCCAGACTTTTTACTGAGCTCAAGCACGCTGTATCTGCTGTGTACTTCTAAAGAGTTGGGTATATAGCAGACTTCTTGATGCTGCAGTATCAGTTCAATGTTACCAAGTTATGGAAACAAACATGCGGAAGTGTGAAATTCCTTCTTCGGATAGGAAATGGACCTTCAACCCCTTGAACAGATCTTCATAAATTACTAGCACGATATGATACGATAAGGTTTGTAGAAACAAACTGTTAAAGAATTCACTTCTATATGCAATATCGAAAACGCACTGTAAATATTACAGCCCTAGTTCGTTCGGCAAAATAGCCTGGCTTAAAGAGATCAGTTGTTGGCTGGCTTCACTCACGTCACTAGAGCTTGATGTAACCTAAAAACTAAGCGGGATTGATGCCAACATCCTTCTGCAAATCGGTCAAATATATAGTTGAATACATTCTCGCAATTTTTAAGCCGAAATTTCTTGTTTTTTCGCAAGTCTATTTTTTTACAATTATCTTCTGACGGTTATCGAGATTTCAATTAACAGACTGGTCTATTATTTTTGGGTTAAAAACACCAGACTGTAAATAGAATGAAAATTGCCACAATCACCGTGATTAAATTCAAATTAGTTTTTTATTTTATTTTTTTTATCTTTTGCATAAACATTATTCGCCTTTATTCTTAAAATCGTTTGTTAGACATAGGTATTTCAAAATTACTGCTATTCACATCAGTATCAAAATATTGTTACTGATTTTCATTATTCTTTAAATCCGTTTAAATTTTTAAGTATAAAATCAAATTAAACTAATAGTAAACTAAACTAAATATTTAGGCTTCTTGAATGAAATTTGGCACAAAAATAAGCCATATCCTGGATAACTAAATAAAGTTAATCATGCATGGGCAAGAAAAAATTGCCTAGGTGGGAAAAGTAGGTGGACCACGACCAATACCCGAATTTATCATACAATGCCCAAACAATAACATGTTAAGAACGTGTTTTATTTTTCTTTGACGAAAATAGAAATTCATCTGTAAAATACCTTCGTTCAGAAAGTATTATCTGTCATAATAACGATCCGATCGAAGTCCCTGTAAATAACCCTAAGGAATCAACAATGTCAAATAAGGTGAATGAAAAGTGTCACCGATCTCCTCGGGGACTTCATTATTTTCATTTCAAAGTAAATTTTCACAAAATGGATATCAACCTTTACCGTAACCTTTTATCTTGTAATATTGACAGCTGATATTGAACATAACCAGATTTTTCATGTGAAATTTTACGCAAAATGAATGCTAATTTACTATTGCGATGTTGCAAAGTTAATGAAAATGTAAAATTTTTATGTGAATATCCCGATGTAGTAAATTTTTCAGTGGCTGTTATTGATGTATCTATATTTGAGTACAAGTAGAAGGCTTATAATTATGCTTATAAAAATATATGCTATGCTTATAAAATACATGGATCCAACAAACCTGGATTGTTGTATAATCCTGTTGATGTTATAAATGCGAAAGTTTGTGATAATGTATGGATGGATGTTTGTCTTTTCATACAAAAATGGCTAAATGGATTTGGATAGAATTTGGTACACAGATAGTATATTACCGGGATTACCAAAACAGATACTTTTATCCTGGAAAAATATTAGGTTCCCGAGGGATCGTCTAAAAATTGTCACCGTGGCTACTCCACATATTACTCAAATATATTTTATTTTTCAACGCATACGAAATCGTGAGCACCAGCAAGTTATTAAATAAATTCATTCTTAATTTCACTCTATGATATAAGACAAAATTGTAATTTATTTCTTTCTGGTAACTTTGTACTGAGTCTCATTTTAATATGACGTTTTTCATGCCTTGTAATTTTCTATCCTATAATTTTCACTTTGATCACGTGACATGAAAACGATAAAATATTTCATAGAATTTTCAATGAAAATCAGTTTTAAAACTTGAATGTGTGATGTCATGCGAGAACTCATTTCGTTGCGAATACCAGGCGAATTTCGCCATACGTCACACGTCTCGTTTTTGTGACATTCAACTTCCTCTTACTTTTGATGCCTCTTATTCATCTTCTGTTTAGCCGATTGAAATAATTCATGTTTTGATAAATTGTTTTTATTTTTTATAAGTTTTTGTTAAGTTTAAACTTTAAAAGTTTTTATTATATTTTTTTCAAATTTTTACAAATGGTTGAACGAAGGTGAGAGTGAATTGTACGAAGCCGCGAGGTAAAAGCTAATGTATAGTAATTAAGGAAAAATAATTTAAAAAAAAACAAAACAGAAAAATGTGTCGACATCACAAACCCTTTCAAATTACATTATTGTTTATCTGTACGCATAAAAGCTTTGCTTCAATTTTGTGACGGACACTATTTACAATCCTGTCATTCATTTTACGTTTTGAATGAAATAAAACGACACAAACAAAATGTATGCCGCTGCAGAGACTAAATTAGTCACGCATATTTTATGTCCAGTTTTACATATAAAAAACGTAAAAAAAGATCGTGTTGTTTCTGATAGTAAATTATAAGAAAAATACAAAGTATTACTAGCTGAGTGCATTAAAAGAAGCGCAAGGTGAAATAATAATTTATATAATACATTTTTTTGTATAAGACTAAAAGAAATGGTTTTAAGAGTAAAAATAGATAAAAGTGACCTATTTCTACAGAAATTTAGAATTCAAAGGTCTTTCTATATATTTTAATTGACATTCATTTTCCTACAATGCATTAATAGTCTGACTAGGTGGTTAGAATACTTTGTTGCTGAAACAGTAGACATGGGTAGGTACGAATCCGGGTCTTGTATGTAGAATAGAAATAATTATCACTTAAAAGGTAACTAGCGGAAGAAACTGCATGTCTTAGAAGACTGAGCTTTAGGTGAACTTTAGATCATGCCATTTCACATTAAAAACATTATTGATTATGGTGAAACATTAGTTTCGCTGTGCGGTTATTGCACTAAATATACAATAAACAAATAAAGAATAATACACAATAAGATGTCCCATTAAATTTACATTATTTAAAGCAGTTTCATAACTCTTTCTAAACGAGTCACTTATAATATTTCTCTAGAAGTTTACATATAAAGTCCTCAAGACTTCACGAAAGGAAGAGCAAACGTGCTGTTAAAAAGTACGCTCGGTTGAAGTTTAAATAGTGCTTGAATTTTTAATCTTACGTTTGTCGTACAGACAGACGGTCTATTAAATGGAAAATTGCTAGTCATATTGTGGTAAAATGAGGACAGATTGATGGCATCCCTTAATCAGGTGCCGGATTTTCCTAGTTTCTAGATCAAGCACTTCAAAGTAGTGAAAATAATATCCAATTTCAAAGTAGTCGGATGAGTTTCAAAGAGTCGGAAACAAAACTGCAACAAATTGCATTAATTTTATAGTGGCGGACATATTGCATCTCAGACCAAATAAGAACTATAGACAGAATTTTGCGGCAACATAGTGAAGTCGGCTTTATAAACATGTGATGACTATAACATCAATTGTTGTTTATTTTTATTGAAAATATTGGTTTCTAAGTTTATTTACGTGTGAAATGTGATCCTATCCCGTTTTTTTTATTTTTTGAATTTTACCCCCTTTCACTCCACAATTTGCCATTTTCACTTGTCAATATTTAATAAGGCAAGTTGCGTTTGTATGCGTGTAACCGTATATGGTAACAGTATATATATACGGTGTAGGCGTAATCTTTAGTTCTTATTTTATCTGAGTACTGCATTTGGAAGTCAAAAACTTACTAGCCCGTTTATCGACAGTATGATCTCCCTACAGTATACTACAATGAAATAAAAGCATGTTTAGTTATTGTTGTGTTTCAGTAAATAAGCAAGGGATGCCATTACAAATTCCTTCACACCAACCTTATCTTATTAAGGTTGCAACGCATTTACAACCCTTATGGCGTAACGGTAGCCATCTACCATTAAGTAGATTTTCAGGGACCATTACATGAAAAAGTCGGAAATTGACTTCCCGTTTTTGGTAAAGAAAATTCCACGTTTATGTCAACGGTTAAAAGGCCTTTGTTACACTTCCTGGATTACTCTCAGTCATAATTCCCTTTGTAACAATAACCTCAGCGAACAATACTTCTTAATGAATGGGCCTTCTGTCGTCGACTACAGAACATACAGTAACAAAGTTTAGTGAGGCCACATTTTGTTATATTAAAAGACATTGGTCAAGATAGAGCTTAATATGATTAACAAAATGAGATGTAATAATCAACACTAATATTGTAATAAAGACAAAATATTTGATTTTTTGTTGGTTTGTTTCTAATGGATTTATTTTCACCTTAATTTATTTTCACCTTTAGATTAACTATCCGACTCCTATATAGGTTACCTATAGTTAACCTTTATGTTAACTTAAATTTTGGGGTGCTTCCGTTTTGTACTAGCGAATTGTATTGTATTTGTACACTACGACGTGATTCAAAGATTCCACCGAATTACTTGGTCACTCGTCCAACAAAACTTTATTTTCTGCTACAATAAATTCGTATAACTGTAACCTCACAACTGCGGACGATTTGAAATATAAATGCCGTGAAAATAGGGTTGAGTTTTATTTATAGCCAATAAGCATATTAGTAAATTTGTTGTCACATTTCTTTTCGTAAAAATCAGTTTACGATGGCACCTCTGAGTCTTGTGGTACTGTAATAAGATTTTATTATGTCATCGTAGGCAGATCCACGGTCCTCTTGAAGAACCTTAAAAGGTGTTCCTTGACACTGTTATAGCACAATTATAGTACTCAATTGTTATCTGGGTGCCACCATAACAAGGGAGTATAACTAAAATGCTATTCAACGGCGCCAAAACCTGCCTGAGTTAACGTTTACAGCATTTTTATAAGACTTACATGAAACCCAAAGTTAGTATTTTAGAAAATATTTTCTCGATTGGCCTTGCACACAATTTGTTATATAACTCGATTTAAACGCATCCAGTGACTTATAACATTCCCTTTTACGGTACGAGTAATTACAATTACATACGAGTATACCTTGTTTCTTCATACTGTTCTTTACGACTTTAATTACATAAATAATTCTACTTCACGAGTTTAATTAAGATTTACACACACCTAAAGAAAATGCCTGGATTTTGTACTCCAAGAATTTTAAATTATTAAGCTACCTCTTAAATAATGTCACTAAACGATGTATCCTCAAACTATCACTATTTCATTCCTATTTTCTCTTTAAGACCTGCACGATCGACGATTGTCATGCCTCCCCTTGATGATGCATTTAGGTGATTTATTATCTAATGAGTTGTTTGCCTGGCCACCCAGTAGAAAAATAAGATAATTTTTAATTTATTTTTAAAATATTAATTTATAATTATTAAGTTGAGCTAAATTTGGTAAAAATTGTGTTCGGACCGAAGTCCTTGTCTTAATATATATTTGTGTAGTGGTCACTACACAATCTAGGGATCTAGTTATTAAAAAAAAACAACTATAGTTCGAACTTTCAATGTTTAGTTTCTACATATTTCTAAAGCAATTAACATTTATAACAACAGGTATTTTGTAGAATAATTGCCTCTTAGGTTGTAGTTAAAAAAAAATTATAGTCCGTAAATAGCAGTTAAGAACACTTTTACGACACTATAAAAACAGAGATTTTTATCTGCGACGAAAACCCAAGTGACTTGGCAAAAACTCTTTTCTACCGAAATTACTGAAAATCTATTTTGCCATTGGAAAAGTGAGACATATCTCCCTATTAGCACCAATTTCTATCAGGACACTTTTATCAAGTGGTCACAAATAACGTTGCAGTAAAACCTTTCATTTTTTTGTGGGAAAGACAGCCCTTTCAAATCTGTTACGACGTATTACATCTGCGTTCAAGAAACTTAAGATTAAAAATATAGAAAGTAAAAATTTAATGTCAGTTGTTTTAGTTTCTGCATAGAAGTCAGGTATGTTTATAGTATAAATTAAAGCCACTTTCCGAGTTTGGTCTGTCTAAATATCCGTCTGTCTGTCGTAATAAAAAGTCTGTCGACTGTCAAGTAGTCTGATGACATCTCGTCATTTTATTATACACTAGCGACCCGCTTCCGGCTTCGCCTGCGTCCGATCAAACTTCACAGGATTACCTGCTGGACTAATCTGAAGATGGAGAATATTTCTTATTGTGTATACACATAAGTACTTTATCGGTAAATTGCTTAATGTGAAAAATTCAGATAAAAAGAAAGTTTGACGCAATACACTTGAACGTGTGTCACGTTCGGAAGTGAGCCCAAAAATCAGCTGTGCCCCTAACAAATGGTGGGCCATAAAAATAAATAAAACTTTGGGAGCGGTCCCGTTTTATCTCGCCTTGCCGAAGCGGCAGAAAGGAAATACGGGGGTCAGTTCGCTTACAACCTTTTTCAGTTTCAGTTGCGCCGATATAATCGATCTTGTGGGAAATTAGGGATCAACTATGTTGAGAGGCAAAGATTCTGGAACTTCATTAATATTAATCTTCTATCTTATTGCGTACTTAACGTTATAAAATTCTAATACCCTTTCTTAAAAATAAAACTAAAATTATTACATTTTTAACTAAGTTTTTTTTTCTAATCATATAATCTGAAGAGACCTAATATTTAGTGAATAATTATGTATAATATGTACACCCACAATGGAATCTTTTTTTGCATACGTTCTCAACATAATATACAAGAAAGATACAGTATGATGAATTAAATACGAAAATTAAGCGAGAACTACTATGAAAGAGAAATGTGGACACATGTCGCCGGAGGTTACTCTTTATTATGATCATTTATGTGATTATAATAAAGAGTGCCTATGCTAATATTATATAATATCTAATGATTATGCATAAAATTAGTTTTTTAAATATGCACTAAAATTATCTGAACCGACTGAAAAATCTTTAATTAAATTATAGTAGGTAAAGATTACTAAGTATGATTTTAATATGTTCCAAATTCCCATAGCCAATATATAAATAACTCGACAGAAAAATCGATAATATGTCATACAATTATTATTGCCATACAATGTTACAGGAAATAGTACCTACTAAAGGCATACAAAGACATTTTTATCTCGACATTTGTATGGAAAAGTTTATCTTCGGGAAGATAAACTGTTGGCCGAAAAGTTTAATGTTTATGTGCAATCAAGCTTAAAACTTTGTTGGAAAAAATGTTTGGGAGAACTTTAGGTAATATATATAAATGAATCCTTAAGAGGACTTTTTAAAAGTTGTTAGTGACTAGGTTTTCCAAGTTTCCATCTTGCTAGGTACTTTATATCTTTGAAATTGATTATTGACTTGAAATCTATTGATTTTTTGAAGTATTGTCAATTTTTTTTAAAACTGAATATTTATAATAATTGAGAAAATCTCTATGCTGAGGTAATTAATCTATATTTCAGTAAATACATATCTTTTAGTAAAGATAAGAACCAAATGTGGGTGAAAATTCTCAGTTTCTCTGTTTTCATCAATATGAAATTCATATTGCATAGCAAAGGTAATAAAAAAATATTTTTGTATTTATTAACCCAGAGAGTAATTTCTACAAGAAAGTTTCTCGTCTTACTTCTAATTTCCTATTTAAACTTTCTTAACTTAATTCGTACGGCTTGGTTTAATTACCTGCAGAGTTTTCTGAGTATAATTACCTTCTTAATTTTAATGTGAAAATTATAATTATAGGATTAAAAATATATTCAGCACTACTTAAAACAAATGAGAACGTGACTTTATGTCACAACTTTCATTTTGATGAAATTTGATATCTGATATCATAGCTAAAACAAATGGAGCATAAGATAAGTCTGTGGAATACTACATCAATGAGAGAAAAACTACTCAATGGGTGATTTCGTATTAAGCAGTCAATTAATTATAGTAGGTACTAGGACTCGCTCTGGAATCTGTACTCATGAACTTTATAGTCGTAACACACGTTCGGATTTGGTTCGACCGAACCGGCGGACTTAGTACGCTCCGAACCAAATCCGACCGTGTGTAGAGTAGTCCGGCGGACATAATTATTATTAATCGAGTCCGCCGCGGTCCGCTTGTTTGCACATCGGATTTGGTTCGCTCCGTACCAAATTCGAACGTGTGTAGGCTTGTCCGGCGGATCTAGTCCGGGAGCCAGTGACACTATTTTTTGTTAGCAGGAGTTTGTAGTTCGACAATAGAGGTGGCAGGAAGTGTTTTTTTTTCCATAATGGACTGCCAATAAACAATATGTAAAGTTTCAGCTTTGCGCATTTTTGACATTCACTCGCTTGTTTCATTTTTGACATTTAAACATAATTGACATTTATGTTAAATGTTGTTGCCACTAGTTGTCTTGCGATTGAGATGGCAGGAGTTTATTTTGTTGATAGGCTATATTATCACGACAAATAAAAAAAAACAGGCTTGGGAAAATATAGTAACCAAAAGTGTCGCTGGCTCCCGGACGACGCTGGTGTTGTTCCTACCACCATAACTTTGAGTCCGGTCAGGTCCGGTCCGGTCGTGTGTAGTGACAACGGATTTGTCTGGCGGATATGGTCCGACGGACCGAATCCGAGCGTGTGTTACGACTATTACAATCCCGTCTAACGGCAGTGAAATACTTGTCTTACGGTAAGTAAGTTGCATTCCCCTAACCTCATCTTGTCCTATATTCTTTATCCTACCACGGTTGTTATACTTGTATATACCATGGTATTGATTGTTTTTTGTAGACGACAATGGCAATCTACATTAACATGCTTCAATGAAGCTTTTAAGCTTTGTCATATCACGTTACTTAGCTCAGGGGATAATGGGGCTGACATACCTTTGTAAGGTGAATTAAGAAGAAAATTTAAAAAAGGGGACCGTCAGCCTGGCTGCCAATTCACTCAAAAAGTTGATTATTATGTGAAACTATTATCAAAGATTTTAACAATATATTCTAGTCACAAACAGTTTTGACTAAAACACAAGCCACATTTTAATCCCACTTTATTTTTTACAACTACAAATTCCCTACGTAGGAGTTTTAGAGGATTTTAAGCCTCGTCGCGGTAATTTTAATCTCGCTTAAAACATCTCGCAATTCTTTGAAAATAGCGCATTAAACCCACACGATTTGCCTCAGTTTGTTAAGATTTTCAAACACCAAGTGTATCCTATTCCTTTAAAATTTAAGCGTGTTTTCGCTACGTTATACAAAGCGGCATGAAAGCCATAATTATTTTATGTGTGCATGCTCAGCAAACCCGTCAGCTTACGTGAACTGTCTGCGAACGTTATAAGCGAGCTACACGAGTGTTTGCTAAACAAAACCTTGTTTATAACCTGTGAAAATAAAAACAGCTCGTTCAATGGTACGGGTACAGCGCTAAATTTGCGCACAGCCGCTTTTTACAGCGGGAGGTAACGGTTACGACTGCGACTTTCGCCAGTACTATATCAAACGACGCAGTTGTTCAAAAATATGGGTATGCCTCTTCTCTCTTTTCATGCTCCATTTAAAAATTAGGTGTCTATATTTTTCTTTTATGTTAAGGTCGACAGACAGGTTGACGTTTCACTTGATGGTAGGTGGCTATCGTCGCTATAACACAAGCAACGCTTAAGGTGCTGCAAGTGCGCTACCAACCATGGAAGGATTAAGGATAAGGGATAAAGAAGGGATAGGGTAATGGGATCTGGCATACCTTACTCACTCACCGAAGCACATGCTCCACTGTGGAATTCTGTAAAGTTCTGGAATTCTGGACGTGGTTACTGTTGAAGCCTAAATGACTGCGAAACGCCCTGCTACTACTAAATATATATTTCAGAATTTTTTATATTATATATATTTTAAACTTGTAATTAGTTGTTGATGCATAACCACCTTTTAATGCCGTCTTGCAACTATAGAGCAATAATATCAGGTATTCAGTAATTTCACGTATGTACGCTATAAAGTTTGAATTTAAATTAACGATGTTCAAACACTGAGTTCCTGAATTAGTAAGCACAGAGCATTTCCTAAAGTAGTATAGAATGTTTACATAAGAGAAAATAGTTTATCACATACCTAACTTTTCAGTCAGACAATTATGAAGGTGAATTCGGTTGTTATAAGGTGAAAACGGAAATGTACTAGCTTTATAAGAATAATAAAAAATTCTGAATCAATACTAATAATAAATCTGTAAGGGTCGGTCATGGAGTAAGTTACTTTGTTTTCAGAGATATCGTGTTTATAGGCTCTATACATAATATTGAAACTAAATTGGCGATTTTTAGAATTTTTTTCTGTATGTCCCACAGTTGGGCACAGGTCTATCTGTCGTAAGTATGTCATATGCTTAATTCCTTACATATCATCAATATCAATCAATACTAATAATAAATCTGTAAGTGTAGGTATTGTATGTATGTTCCTCCATAACTCTTAAACGAATTAACTGATTTTCATGAAACTTGGTAGATAATTTTCTTTTTCAACGCGGACGAAGTCGCGGGCACCAGCTAGTTGCTAAATATAAAATTCTGCAATATGCAAAGTGGTTGCAATAGCAAACCACAGAGTTAATATTTGTTTATCTTGACATATAATAAAATCGTAAATAATAATATATATAAGCGAAAAAAATATATAAGCGGATAAAAAGTGGATAAGACCCTGATTTTATACTCCCAAAATAATATATGCGAGGTCTGAGTAAGTGAGCTGTAAGGGTTAAAATATAACAAATGCTTTACTCGGCATCACTTGACGCAAATGACTGTTTAATAGCCGTATAGAGAAGTTCGCCAAAGCACTTATGGGATCCTAAGTACGGTGGTTTCCCCTACAAAACATTCACGCACCACTGGCAATACAACGCTAATTTAGATATAACGAGATTTTATAAATATTTCCTTCAATACTGGAACTGTACCAGTTAGTAACACGTTTACAAAATTTTAGTAAAATTTTGTAAAAGTTTTAGTAAATTAAGTAAAATATCGTAATCATTTACTACAAAATTTCACTGGTATTAAAAAGACAATAGGTATCTATACTAATATTATAAAGAGAAAATATTTGTATTTTAGTTTGTACAAAAACTACTAGACCGATTTTAAAAATTATTTCACTTATAGAAAGCTTTATGAGCGAGTAACATAATATATTTTATTTTATAAAGTTACGCGAACGAATTCGCGTGTAACAGCTAGTTTTTAGTGAAATAAAATAGTGAAATAATCCATTTTAATGGAACATTCTTATGTTTTTCGGATACATATTTCGTATATTACTTACTTGTGTAGAGATTTGCGACCCAAAGCTATACCTAATGTCTAATATTATTATGAAAACTTACTTGTGAAAACCTATTTTAAAACTCATTTAAACTATATAAAATTTGGTCACGTTCAACATAATTTACCAAAAATCAGTAAAGCAAACGCAAATTTTAACGAAGCACTGACACAACACGTAAGTTAACTGTTCAAACGAAAACAAATCATGTAGACAAGTTGTCTGCTGTTTTTCTTTATTGACTCAACCCGAAATCGTTATGTATATGTATCAGTCATTTTTTACATAAAATTTATATGAACATTACAAAAAAAAACTTATAGACATACCACTATTCTATACGAAAAGGTATTGGATATATTCTAGCAAGTTAGCACACTGCCAACTGCAACTTAAGAGCCACACTCCTGCATCCCTTATCCCTTATTCTTAAGGTGGCGCTGGACGAGCGTGGGAACTCAGTAATAGGTATTTGGGAGAATTTGTTGTCTCAACTTACTATAATGCTAATAAACCTAAGGCAGAATGCGAAGCAACACATTCGCGCACTTATTCAAATTACGAAACATACGCCAGCAATCCAATATTTTGGAAAAACCTTTATAAATGGTAACTATTGACATCCCAATTTTTAATGTACACTATAGCTAGGATGTTTTCATTGGAAAAAAATATCGGCTTTCAGTCAATTACGAGATCTTAACAACGAAAATGTGACAAATAACTAATGTGTAATCATGGAATTACGTAGTATGGAATTGATAAGCCGCTCGAGTTGGAAAGTGACCTCTATCGGTAGATAAAATCCTAACTAATAATAAGATACGGCTAACACTTTCACGCCTTAACAATTTAGCCGATCATGATAAAATTTTGAATACACTTTGCCAGAGATACAGAAAACAAAACATAAGGGTACCTTTCATTTAGAAAAAGTACTGTTAAAATCTATTATTTAGAAAATCGACGAAGCTTATATTAACGGCTGCAAAATAAATAGCTTTCAGCTCTTTTAAACGGTTTGTGGGAAAGTCTGTTAGTGCTTTTTCAAGTGTACACTCGCTTTAATGAAGCAAGTAATGAGTCTCAAAAAGTCAACAGTAAACAGGCCGAGAGCAACTAGAGACTAGACGAGTAAATACCTCATTCAGTTGGAAAGTAGGCAGTATATTATTTCACACTTTGAAAATAGAACGGGAACAAAAAAAACAAAAACTGAATGTTTATTTAATGGAATTTAAAATAAAAAAATCCTAATATTACTGAAAATATTATTTTTTGCTTTATTACGGCTAAACATTTAAAGTAATTTGATGAAATACTCGTTACTTTCAACCCTTTCAACATTAAGGAAGTACGATGGATATATTTTTAACTTTTCCGTAGTAATCCAATACTTCCACAGAACAAAAATAACATTTTAATAAAGTAGACGTATCTTTTCAGTTTTTCAGTTTTATGTCCAACTATTTTTGATGAAATTTAAAATGGGAAAAACTTTAACGGTAGGAAAGTATGTTAGCTTATTTTTTAATTTTTAAGATCATCATACTAAAATACATTCGGTATGAGTGTTTGTGATTCTTTCACGCAAAATCGGCTCAACGGACTTATATGAAATTTTGCACACATATAGTTTATTATCTGGATTGATATATAGGATACTTCTTATTCTTGAATTTTTCTAGGTTAACGAGGATCATCTAAAATATAAAATATCGGGTGCCCTCATCACAGCGATAAAGATTTCAGATATTTTCTCATGTGTTATATTTTTTAATCGCGGACGAAGCCGTGTGCAGCAACTAGTTAGAAAAAACAGAAATGTGACAATGTATTGTGTGTATTTTGTTTTCAAAAAGCGAATTCTATGCGAGTAGTCACGAGCACACAAGTAGGATAATAAACACTCGAACTTTGTTAAAATGGAAACGAAGGTTAATATTTTCGGCAAAGTGAAATCAACAGCTTTTTTGCACTCATTTCATTTAAATTACTCAAAAGGAAGTGGACTAGAAAAATGATGTTCCCGCAGAATAAGTGTTTGCGTCAAAATTTTCAGGGAAGAGAATCCCCTCTTGGGCTGACGAGCAATTTATCATCTCTTAACAAAATTGATGGCATATTGTTTGTGATACCTCTTGTAGAGGAATTTCAGACATTCCTGGTATTTTAGGAATTCTCGTTGATATCATTTTGAAAGTTCGTGTACCTTTTGACAGTAAAGATTAATTAAGCTCGCCAATTAGTCTTTGTATAGTCAATTAGGAGAGCGTGCAGTCGGTAAATGAAAATAATGTCACGGTCACTTCCTGTTGTAATACCATAAAACAATTCATGTATTTAGGGCAAGACTGCTCAAAAATTTTAAATTCTTTACGTTCGCACACGCAATTCTGCTGTTTGTCATTCGTCCTTTGTACGGCGAAACACAAGGGATTTCGTCAAAAACAAACCAGGGGACGGACGTCCTCGGAACTTCCTGCTTAATTAAATGGATGTTTGCGTAGACCGACAGACGTTTTGTATTTGTATGTTACGAAGTCTTACAAAACGAACACCTTAAAGCGCTTTGTCCGGCAAATACGTCGATTCTCAAGTTGTTAACAAACAGTTCTCAGAGGTAAAGACGAGGTTAACTTCGGCCTTTGTTTTAGGGAGAACAAAATAATTTGTATGTAGAAAATATTTTGTACCTAACTAGTTTTTCGCCCAGGCTTTCATGTTTTAAACTTAATGTACCCAATGTTTTTGTTTAAAGGTGGCAGATAGGTTGACAAAAATAACACAGAGGAATATGCAAGGGCGCTGACGACTCTTGTGTTTGTGCCATCAACAAACAGATATACAGATAGATATCGATTGCGACTATGTATTGTAGTAAATATTCAATATTAAAAAAGTTACAACCTATGTACATTCCTGATGTAGAAAATAATTTTATTTCAATTTAATGTCAATGAAAAGAGAAATTCAATTGGCGCGTTTATATTTGATAATAAAATATTGTAAACTAGCCTCTGCCCGCGACTTCGCCCGCGTAACTTTATAAATTATATACTAAAACCTTCCTCGAGAACCACTCTATCCATTGGTGAAAACAGCATGAAAATCGGTGCAGTAGTTTTTGAGTTTATCGCAAACAGAAAGACAGACAGACAGAGACGTGGCGGAGGACTGTGTTTTATAATATGTAGTGATGAGAACAGACATACACTCAATCTAATTTTCTGCAAAATGGTTAACAATAAAAAAGTTTAAGTAATCAGATTTAAAACGAATTAGTCGTCGCATGTAAAATTCAAAGGTGTTCTTTTTTGGAAAACATATTCAACAATGTAATGTGTGTCAGTTGTAATTATTATAATATGACTGCAATTAATTAGAACACGCTGTCTTACAATGACCTAATTACAATTATGTAACGAGAAATTATAATTCTTTATTTAATTCTATGTAATTTGAACTGACAGAGTTACTCCAAGAAGTGAGAGAGCGTAGGTATCACATGGGAATAATCTGTTCTTCTTATGTTTAGTAAGTGCACATTGAGACTTAGGAGCTTTTTATTAGATACTAGCAATCCGCACCCGGCTTCGCATGGATTCAATTTTTTATTAAATTATTTACATAAACGTTCCTCCCTTTATGATTTTGTTCATAAATGAAAAACTAGTCAGAATCGGTTAGGCAGTTTTGGAGTCCATAGGATAAATACACACGCATAGATTTTTTTTATAAAGAATGTTGGTCTTAAATAAAATGTGCAGGCAATCAAAAACGTTCAAGCAGAATTGCTGTTATTTTTTGTAGGTCTCATATATATTTTTATTTATCGCCATAAATACTATAAGCAAAATAATTAAAATATTTTAAAAGGTTAATTTAAAATAATAATATTAGGGTATTTGCCAAAGCTACGTCATCAATGATTTAAAGCTTTTGCTGCTATGATTTTCAATTTAGACGTTATTAGTTTTACTTACGACTGTAATCTAGTCTTATATGTCCTAAATCATGTAATCTCATTTTATATTCTAAAACTCCTGACAGTAAATATAGGGAAATCGTATTCTGCATATCAATTGTAAACGTAGATTCAAGTAACATTCGTCTGAACTTGTTCGCGTTTTAAAGCAAACGGTTAAAAGTGAAGAGGGTTCATTTAAAAAGCAAAACATGGGTCGTTAGTGCTAGTGGCATTACGTGAAACTTCTCCCTCGATATCGACGCTTTAAAAGCAATGAAACGCAAAACCCTAGGGAATACAGAATAATGTGGGCCTTCGTATATAAGTATACTCTATAAAACATATGACCCGAGTCCGAATTGTGAGCTCGTCTTAAAATATTCAGGATGAGGTCGCTTGGAACACGCACGCGGCACAGTAGTTTGTATTTTGGGCTGGACATAACACGCAATGATGACTAAATGTAAATGTGCTCTTCTGTTGGAAACTATTTAGGGCTTCTAGATTTATTCTAAACTATCATTTGCCCGCGATTTTTTCCGCGGACATTTTCTTAAGCGTTGAGTAATAAAAAAATATACCTGATAAATATACATATACGAGTATGAGCAATAATTTATTCAATCCTTGCTCAAATAAACATTCTTTATTGATTTTAATACTTATATGTTGAAATCGGTAGATATAATTTCTTAGAAATTATATTCTTAGAACATATTTTAGCTTGTTTTTCTGCATTTATATAAATGTCGATGACTGAAAACTATTATTATTATAATACCTCATTATGTTAGCTATAAAATTCATTAGAAAACAAATCATGTAAAGTAACTTACATACTGGATTATCTTTAAGATAATCCATCATAATAAATGTAAAATATAACGCAGAAAGCATAATAATATGATTTATGTATGCTGAGATTACAACATATTTTCGGCAACTCATAAAATAATAGACGTTACATTGAAGTAAAAAAAACAAGTTATTATTTTTATGCGAAAAGCAATTCGTTCGATCATCGCGGCATCGATACGGTATTCGAGCCCGAAGCAATTTTCTTTAGACATGTATTTTTTCGCTGTAATCATTCGCCTAATAAATTATTGTTCACCTTAAGAAAACAAACCATTCATTCCGTTGTCACCGTAGTATGGGATAGCTTCATTCTGCGGGTTGAGAAATGGGGGGAAACTAGTATATTGGTGTGAGCATACGCCATGATTAATCTTTTACTATTCTTTTGCTTTTACTACTGTTATTGATGTGTTTGCGTAGTTGTGACTTTTCCGAAGAGTTTTGTTTTTATAACGAACATTTCTCCTAAAACATTACTCTCATTATTGTTATAAATGTAAGTTCATAAACATTGTCCGTGATGATGTGTGACAATCACGGGAAAAATGTTTTTAAACGTATTTAGATTAAACTTAGCACACATGTAAGTACAGATTTAGTAAGACCAAATCACGGGATCTTTGTAAATTATTATTTACCCTCAATAGTGCAAGCTCGTATTTAATTAATATAATAATATAGTAATTATAATAATTTAAAACAGTATAGGTACCCAATCCTGCCAATATTTCTAATTTTTCTATTATTAGTATAGATATAGAAGAGTTATTGCAAATAATAATCAAGTACCTAATATAGTCTTAATTCTCATATGAATATTTAAAAGACTTGTATACTATAGTATCTAAAATGACAGTCAGCACCCAAACTTGAACTGTAAAGTTTGTAATAACTCAATTTCAGACTTTAACAGAAACAATTTAAAACTAACCCTATATAGCAGAACATAGCGCCTACTCATTTCAAGCAATTTATTCAAATTTCAATTTTCATAATTGAAATTGTGAGAAACTCTTCCCGTTCTCAAGTCGGTTTGATGTAGAAGCTTATAAATCACATTGCGCCTCGCCCGACGTTGCTGCCTCTGCGCTCAGATGAAAAACAACATCGTTACGGCGCGCCAAGTAATGTTGCGTAACCGAACTTCGATGTCTTCTAGTTGAGCGAAAACTTAAAATACATCATTCCTAAATATCTTATTTTGTTTCAGACAAGACTATCTGCCACCTGATATCAAAGAGTTCTCATTTATTTTGGGCACATAGAACACATAACCAAAAAAAACTTGGAGAAGCTGGTGGTGGTTGGAAGAGTGCAGAGTGAGTTACAGGCCTCACTGTTGTGAAGACTATGAAAAAAAAATACGACAGGGTGGAGTGGGAACGGCTGGTGGCCAATGGCACCAAAACATATCAGTTAGCACAACCTTCAGCAGTGAAAAAGACTGCTGTATTAAGGTTTATTACTTTATAGTAGTTCTACAATCGTTCTATAAGCAAAAACTTCTATGGTTTTAAGAATTATACCATGACATTTTTAAGTTACACCTTATAAACATTTAACACAAAGTAGAGAAATTGTAAAGGCAGCAAAAATTAAAACACAAATAAGTATAGGATCTGATAAGGAAAGCTTTTTATAGAGAGCTATTTTATTTATTCAGCAGTCTGTACAACGGAACTGCTTTTTAATTGCTTTATTTCAATTTCCTGAAAGCGTTGAAGTTGTTTTTTTTTAAGTAAATAAAGTCAAGCACGATGCGAATCAGTTTTAACGTGCGGGTACTTTGACACGCTTTAGCCATTAAATCGTAAAAATTTAATTCGCTTTGTTACGAAAATCCTGCTGTGAAGGTTTAGCGGATGTTGCGAACGAATGCTCGCTCAGCGCTCTTACACAACACCCAATAAAAATGTATACAAACGTACGGTAACTCGACATAGGGGTAGCGTCTGATACGCAACTCTGCTATTCTATCTTAGCATGATACGAATACTGAAACCAATTTTTAAAGTTTTTGTCCATTTTTAAATTGAAAAAGTTACTGTTAATTAGACTTAGGGCCTCTTTCACGAACTACATGTAAAGTGTTGATTAGTTACTTTTAGAAATCATTTTCTGTTATATTGAATTATGGACTTAGTTTACTGCATCATTCGATAGACGATTTTTTTTTAATGTTTTCTATTTAATGTTTGGGACGTTTACCGTACAAACAAAGGTATATCAGCTAAATTATTCCCAGTTACCGGTGACTTTAAATAACAGTTTGGCCTAATTAACGTTTGTGAAAAAAAGGCGCTTACAGCAATATTATAGTTACTGAATGAGTCGTGTATAGATTTCTTTGGTACATCGAACCGCGATATTATCAATGTTACCAATGTAATTGGTTTAATGCTCTCCTATACAAACGTGATATCGTCTAGCGATAATAGCTTTAAATATAGCGCCTCTTCATAATTGGAAAGTCACAATATCGCGAAACGTACTACTAATGCGACCAATTGTACGTTGCGATAAGTCGTTGTGTTTTAAAGTTCTCTCATATAGGCGTGATATCATCTAGCGATAAATATCGCTTTAGCTTTAGCTTTAAATAACGCCTCTGCATAATTGGAATAGTAACAATATTGCGAAACGTAGTACCAAATGCGACCAAGTGTTTAATGTTGCGATATTATTATTATTATTATTTTTTATGTTACGGTCGACAGACAGGCTGACGGTCCACTTGATGGTAGGTGGCTACCGTCGCCTATAACACAAGCAACGCCATAAGTGCTACAAGTGCGCTGTAGACCATAGGATTAAGGATAAGGGATAAAGAAGGGATGGGGTAATGGGCTCTGGCATCCCTTACTCACTCACCGAAACACAATAAGTGCTGTTATTTATGGTATATTTATTATGGAGTGGTTACTGCCGCCAGACGGGCTGCCCAAATGACTGCGAAACGCAGTGTGCCCTAACTACTAAATTACCTAATACTACTATTGCCGCACTTGTATTTGGAAGAAAGATTACCAAGTCGCGGTTTGTCGATAAGTCGAGCGATAAGTCGCACCTGTTTGGGGAAGGCTTCATACTGCTCTTTAACTGTGTTAAATTTTTATCGTCGCGTACCAAACGCTTCGTCGCTCTTTTCTGGTCTTATCTTTCGAACAAAACCCAGACGCCGGAGGTGAAACGACCTGCCTATTATTTTGATGATACAACAAAGCTTTGAATATGAGTCGGCTAAAAGAGCTTTTTTTTGACGATTAACCGAAGTCACTGTTAAGGCCTTTTGTTGTGTTTATCCTTTTAATGTAGTACATTAGCAGCTGCGGTCAAAGTCATTTTACGTCATACGAACCAACCGTGACACACATTTTCAAACCCCGTATAAACACAACAACGCAATTAAAAATCTATACAAATAATAATTCGTAAACAAGCCGTGCGTGCCTGTAGACTAAATATTTTTCAAAAAAACAATTTGTACACGTTGTACCTACTTATGTTACCGAGGTCAAAAAATTGTTTTTAGATTTACTTCTGTTTGTCTGTGCGTTTGTGCAAGCTTATCTCAGAAGCGACTTAACCTATTTGAGTACAGTTTTCACTGATTACTTGGATTAGGCTATAGGGTACTTTTTCTCTTAGAAAAAAATTTAGGTTATACGAGTAGGTTAGATTAAACTGTCCACGTATGTCTGTTTCTCCGCTAACTACGAGTATTTCTTAATCGCCCAACGTTGATATGGTTTTCACAAAAAGTGTATAAGAAAATGTATATTTTTTCGTGAATATTTCGGTTAATATTAGTTATTCTGCTATAATTCAGGGCGTAGACAAATTCAACAAATCAAAGATCATAAAAATCGATCCAACCGTTTTCGAGTTATAAACGACGTAACTAACACGACTTTCTTTTATGTATGCCTATACTATAAAAATAGATAAGTATAGTATATTATTATTATTGCGACATGGGACTTTGCTTTATCCAATTAGAGCAAGCTGCGTGCAAATATCTGATGTTTTACTGCGGGTTCCTTAAGAGATCGATAGAGGCACCTGAAAAGGTTTTACGTCACGTCCTCCAGCGAAAAACTTCTTTATTTGTGTGACAAAGACATAGACTGCAAATTAGGGTAAACAGTGTCTCAGTCGTATGCTATTTACATAAATGTACGTTTCTTCGGCAGTGTGCCAAAGAGGTTTGTTCGGAAGACGACATGATTTCCAGAAATACAGATATGTAGATCCTGCATTTGTGTTTGCGAAGTCACTATTGAATAAGCTCCAAGGTAATTGTTTAAAATGTGTAAGGCATAAACAAAAAAAAACAATTATAAGTAACAAAATATACCAGTAATAAATTCGATAAGTGTTAGCCATCCATGCATTTGAATAATTTATTCTTTTTTTCTGCTGATTGAATTTCACACTTGCACAAGGAATTTTAAAAGTCATTTCCCTCGGCTCGTACGATTCTTTCGGCGCGAAATCAGTCAGTAATATTTACCTTAAAAGGAAGCAACATACCTGAAACGACGTAAGTTCAGCGACAAAGCAGACTATCATCGACAGTGTTATATCGCAGCATCAGCTAGAGTTGTGAATGAGTCGGCGTTGGCGTCGACAGGACATGTTTCCGTGAAAGTGTTGGATGAAGTGGCGCATCGATCCGCGTTCCACTGACGCCGCGATCACCTCGCACTCGTCTCGGTAATCGACAGCCGATCATCAAATCTATAGTTAATCACATCACTAACTCACACAGTCATCTTGAACACTGTGGGTTTTAGAACTGTATCTCTGTTAGGCCACTTACTGTCACTTTTGGTTATGTTCTATAATAAAAATATTTAAAAAATAGTCGAGGCTCAACTCAATCTCACAAATCTGGTTTGTTTCACTTTAACATCTGAGAAATGACATATTTCACTGTAATTGGTAGGTCATCTATACTTATAAATCGTTGGTCCTGATTGACTATCAACGTACAATCCAAACTACTAAGAATAGAAAGCTGGAATTTTAGGTTTATTTTATAACGTAATCATCTGCTAATAAACAAAAAAAAAATACATATGTTGCTAAGCGCAATACTAAGCGAAGGGGGGCTAATTCGGCCATTTATTTTTTTCAAATATTCGTTGACGTCTCATAAAGGGAAAAATTGGAAAATAAATAAAACTATTTAGAATTAACATATATTCTAGTATTACTATTATATATCAACATTGAACAATGTTTGCTAATACTGATCACAAAATCATTAATCAGGTTCTCTATATGACTGACATTTATCTTGTCTTGTCAGATTGTGGATTGAACTCTCCAAGTAATTACTTACTTCAATTTTAGAAGATGATATAAAAATTACTAACGATGTTTTTTTTTATGTTAAGGTCGACATACAGACAGACTGTGCACTTGATGGTAGGTGACAGACAACGCCACAGATGTTGTAATTGTGCTGCCGACCATAGCAGGATTAAGGATAAGGGGTTAGGAAGGAATGGATAGGAAAATGGATTGAAGTTAAGGTTTCGTTTCTAAACAATGTCTTAGCGCCTTTTTCACAAACGACAAGTAGACCTGATATACCTTTGCTTGTACGGTAAACGTCCCAAACATTCAATAGAAAATAATAATAAAAAATCGGCTATCGAATGATGCAGTAAACCGAGTTCATAATTCAATATAACAGAAAATGATTTCTAAAAGTAACTAATCAACACTTTACATGTAGTTTGTGAAAGAGGCCCTTAGTCTTCTTTACATCTTTAATAAAATAGACCGTTAGGAAATAGCAATGAAAACAAAAACAAAAAAAGTAATAATGCTAGAACATAAAACAGCATAACCCGTGAATACGTAATTTATGGAAGGAATTCCCAAGTGAGGTGTTTCCGCTTCGCTGTAGTATTTATTGAGTCCTTCAAGGGAGATGTAAACAGATTCAACTCTCAAGGTTATTATGGCGATTTCTAGAATGACCATGTTTTCTATTAACGCTCTTAATACAGTAGATAAACGTCAAGCGAAAATAAAACTTAAACTAGAAATTAATCGTTTTAAGAGATAACCTACTGCCTATTATCTATTCCGTTCTCTTTGCCTATTGTAGGTAATTTGCCAAGTGAAGCTCAGCAGTTAGTTACATGACAACAGTATTTGATCCAGTGAGGACGGCTCTAATATAAGGCACATCGATCAACCGAATAGGAGACCCGTCCGGAGGGCCTTCTACAAGTATTAACTATAATTACAAATGATTTACCTAATGATGCTTTTAATGTTTTAGGCCTCATTCATACAAATATATTAAAATTTAAGTGATGGCAATTATTATATTATGATCGTTACAAAAACCCAAATATGTGCGTTTTTAGAATTAAATGTCTAACGATTAAATTTTACTTTGATACTCAAGACTTTTTTAATACAAAATTCCTATAAAAAATCCTGTAAAGATACTCCTATGAACCTTAATTCTTGTAGTGCATTTGGTTGATATGTTATCCGAGGTTTTGACATCAGCCACCGAGATCCGAGACTAAAATATAATGATTTTTATTCACGTTAACATTAACCATTGTAATAAATTAAGACGAAAATTCTCATTAAAAAGACCCAAGCAAATTGCTTCAATCCTATTTCACGCAAGACTTGCTTTGTTCGAGTTTTAGAAAAATTGAGTTCAAAAGAATAAACTGCTGATAATGACCTGAAATGGTAACCTAATCTAAAAACTGTTATAATATCTTGTATTTTAAATTTCAAACAGCAAAAGCAAGTGTTTAAAACAAAAATGAGAGATTTGTTTATTAAATTATAGACACCACAGATAGCATTATATAAAAATAATATAATACTATGCACAGATAAAGATTTTAAAAATCATGTGGGCTAAATTACTTTTGACAGAATGTTTTGTCAAAATTTGATATCTACGCACAGCTTAAATATTATCTATGTAAGGATATTATATTGGAATTTTTTATTCAAAATTTTAATTTCTACACCACGCAACGAATATTAATGCGATTTTCACCATCAGTTACATAATTTTCACGGTATTTTTATATTTATACAATAAAACCTAATTAAGTTTTTCTTTGCAAAGCTAGGAGCGGGTCGTTAGTAATTAAATAAAGTGACGGTATGGCTATTAATATTTCCATAGAGATATATTTATCAATATACATGCATACTGTATGCAGGTAGTTATTTGATACTTGATCAATCTATGGACATGTGTCAAATTGACGTCGTATATTGGTTCTCAAGGCAGATCGGCACCTCAGACAAAGGGGAGTGCCATATGTTAACAACGTGAATGCTGACCAGTATTGAATGTCGGGTCAGTTGAGTTAACAAAGGAGGTACTATTCGATGTAGGAAATTCAAATTAAAGTAGATATTACGTGTTGTAAAGGACACCATTCAAATACAGGCCAATTGTCTTTTTTACTTACAGTGAAGAATTGGTAATAAAAGTCTCATAATTTCAGTAATTTTCTGTGAATATTTCACATTTATAAAATTCATATTATAACAATTTATACAGATTTCATAAATAAATAATAAAAAATTTAGACTTGTATTTGGAAAATGTGCAGAATTTTAATAATTTCAAATTTAATTACCCATTAAATCCCATCACCAAATGACACGATATTAACCCAATAAAATCCATAATTTCCTCTTACCTGATCTCCTTCCAAAATTGATTAATTTTCACAAACTTTATATTTTAAAAAATCTATTTGAAACTGATAATATAAATGAATGAAGAGGATTGGGACCCTGTAACTGTAATATTTTATATTTTATCGAACATATTTAATAAAGGTTCATGTTTGTTCAAGCATCAATAATAGATGTATAAATACATAATGTAGAAGTTTGTCAGTGAAATATATCTATTGACTTTTCATTATATTTATGACAGTAACATTAGACTATATTTTATTTGAAAAATATCATCAGTACATAGATAGTATAAAGTAAACTCCTCCTTTTTCTCAGCCTGTCTGAACTGAATGTATGCGCTAATCTCGCTAATTGTATCGATGAAAAGAGCTGGGTTTAGTTAGTAAGTAATATTTCAATCAGAAAATCCCCCTTTAAATAGAAAATTGAAAGTATATTTCTAAAATGTAAAAGAAAACACATGTAGCATACATTACGTAGAACCAAGATCTCAATACGAAGTACAAACTGAATACAAAGCTTTCTTAAGTTAGAAAAAAGTTTCACTTTTACAAAAAGGGATCTTTATTTTATTCCTCAATGAAAAGATCTAATAAAAACTTCTCAACTTCTTTTCAGTCCGCTATTGCTTTTACTATGGCAGTCCGGAAGTGTATAACATTCTGTGTAGAGCACGCCACACAAAAGAAAATTCCCTTATAGAGTATAAGCATGATATAGAATTTTGAATAAACCCCAAATTGAGGTGTTACACTTCACTCAACTTATGAAACGAAGTTAAAACTTTTTAAATGAGGCAATTTTAAACATATTTGCGAAGAGATAAAAGTATGATCACATAAAATTTTTAAAAAGGATTGAGGGTTATTAGTAGAACTGGTGCCCGTGGCTTTGTCCACATTGAAAAATAAAAGATATAACGCCTGAATATCATCTAAAAATATGCTGAAGATGTATTTACCACAGTCAGGTAGAATAGCCTTTCGGCAAAATTTGACACACCTAGAGGGCTCATCTATGACAATTTGCGCCACTGTTCTAAACATAACTTTATCAAACAGCAAAGCTCTCTGTAGTACGGTACACCTAATTACAAGTAACTGTGTGTTAATTTTTTCGGGCTGATATACATGAAAGTGTGTTAATACTAAATAATTTATATTCGTTGAATAAGAGAAAATTACGCTACAAATTTTGTCTGCATTGGACGTTCGTTCAGACGATAAGGTCGACACCCCCAGTTAATAGAAGTGTAGTTGCTCCGGTCATGAACAAAGTAGGTATCTAAGAATTGTTGTCTGAAAATTAACTAAAATGTATAAAATAAAGACGAGTAAGATACAAGAACGCAGAAATAAAAATGCAATCAAATTAGATAGATAAATTTAATCAATAATTATTATGAATTTTAATATTACTGTGCAATTCGTCTTCTCAATTTTAAAACAATCTGGTAGTCAAACTTATTACAAAGATTACAAAAGTAGACAGACTGATGGTATGTGGCTACCGTCGTCTATTTACGCAATGTGCCCTGACCCTGTCAAAGTGTATTTTAGATCAAACCTTTTTGAAAATTGATTTGTAACAAATCACATTTTAAATTATTACAGCAGCAACTGTCCTTAAGGTTGTGAAAAATAATTGAGATAAACACAACTCAGCAATATTCGAGTAACAGACTAATTTAATGTCAAAATGGGACGTGTTAGCACATAGCTTTTCCCAAACAAAATTTGTTACCCACTTAGTTTGCTTACTTCGATGGCGCCACGCTTTTATTATCGTCATAGATTATACAGGCGCAGATAAGGTATTTGGCGGTGAGTCAAATTACCTAGCTCTTCATTAGACATCATTACTTCTTGCATGTGACCTTAACCGCTATAAAATATTCCACACCGACAAGACAAACGAAAGGTCAGTTTAGTAAGAGTACCAAACTGACTTTTCTTTTGCGATTTACCTAGTTTTGTAGTTGCATTTGACATAAAAGTGTAATTATTTTCTTAAGAACAATAAATAACTAGGGTGTGTTTTTATGATTTATTGTGGTAATGCAAGACTTGGAATTATGTAAAAAAAAATTATAATTTTTAATGTAAGAAAGAAATTTAAAAGAATTACACGCACGTACAAATACATACATGCAAGGAAATGACAATAAATTTATTCTAAGTGAATAAAACTCTATACAAAGTAATTATGTCAGAATTAATTTTTAAATTGAATATTTTTTTATAAACTGTTTAATTTTGATGACCAAAGTTAGATAAAAGGTTAAATAAAACTTAACAGTAAAATTGCATTTATACATTAGTAATATAAAATAAATTGCAAGGAACAAAATGAACTTAGTTCAGGTAGCATTTCTGTTTGCGTTATATATCTATGTGTTTTATTGAAGTAATCCAAGATTGCGAGACTAGCTGGCGTCGGCGGTCGGTCGATGTACGAACTGACTCGAATAAAACCTTACGGATCGACGCCTCATTGTCTTGTACTTCCGCCTCAAAATATAGCTATTTTATTCAAATATAAAAATTTCTTCCACAGTAGAAGCCATTACTATATACAATTCTTGAAGTCTTTCGAGAAATTGAAAATCCATTAATGTAACATACGGTAGAGGGTTTTTTTGAAAAATTGATTTTGAGACGATTCGCACTTTCAAAAAAAAATTATGAAAGATAGATGAGGTCAATATAAATTTAACTAATTTCCATCATTGTAAAAATCGGCAGAAAATTGAAGCCAACTAACTATATTATTAAAATTATTAAAAAATATGGTCAGTATCAGAAAAAAGAAGTGGTCAATATTAAAACAAGAATTATAGTTTAGAACATGTATTTAATCATATATACGTTCTAAATTAAGCTGCAGCTTTATCGATATACTTTTTTATTTTTTTAAATATTTTTTTAGTTTTTTTTTATTCCTACTTTTACTAGACAGATTGTCCACTTGATGGTAGGTGGCTTCCGTCGCTTATAGAATAAGCTTTGCCGGCCTTAATCGCATTAAGGCGTCAATTAAATTTAAGTTAATATTTTCGGTAGGTACGATTTTGTGGAGAGGTCGAAACTTAAGAAGGTTCTATGCATTTACGGAGATGCAATTCCGAGTCGTACACATACATCGCGTTGCTGAAATTGCACGAATTTCTAGTGGACATTTAACTTTTTTAATCGAGACATACCAACTTTAAGCCGAAGTCGACCGCTGCTTCCTATTATTGAACTACAGACATAACAGTACCCTTGAAAGTTTGCCGGCACGTAGTCCGTATTTCTACTACGCTCCGAGACTAAATTGAACAGTTCGGGAACTTTGGTAACCTTACCAGGTAATAAATGAATGGAAAGTTATATAACTTTATGAAAAAAATCAAACTTGTTCGGTCGTCTAAAAAAGTATAATTTAAAGTTAATACTTTGGTTGACTGACTTGAATTAAAGGAACTAAAGCTTCTTTCACTAACTGCATAACCACATAACTTAAAATGGAGTTAAGTTTTAGGTAACTTAAGTTCAGTGTGCACTATGTGAATCTATTTTACATTACTTTATCTGAGGTGTATATTTTACTTACTATGCATCAACAGTTTTCCTCTAAACAATTAAAATCATTTCAGATGTTGAAATTAAATACCTATGTGTAGAGATGGTCTTTTGAGTATCATTCTAATCATATTGTTAACGTAATTGATCGTTACTTTAATATTTATCAAAAAGAAACCTGAAATTTAATGCGTAATGAAGAGATTAAGTATGAGAAAGCATATCTCTTCCCACGGCCACGGACAACGTTCCACAAGAAGACTTTTTAGTTGGTCTCTGTGCTAGTACCTGCCACCATATGTTGGTTAATATTCCATCATTTGAAAATTTTGCTCCACATAATTTATTGGTATTACAGCGATTTGTAATGTTTTCTTGCTGAAAACTGTTGAAACGAAATCATAAATCTTCACTACATTTCAGTAGGTATATTACCATCGGTGGCCAAATTATTAAGGATAGTGATGATTCCTTGGTAATGACAACTACATTTTCATGTCACAAAGCCAGAAGTGTACTTTGCTGAAAAAAAATTTTTGGCTTGGGCAGGGAATTCACCAGACATGACCCATCGAACACATGTTGACTCACATGAGGGGCTATGCCGAAAGAACTTGTGGGACATCAGCAGTACCACATTTATGCTTTTGCATGCATTCGGATGTAGCCAAATGAAATACTTAATAGCTTGAATCGTATATTAACTGATATGTACAAAGCGAAAGTCCGGTTGAAAAACTATAGCACAATAATATCACAAACTTTTATACACAAATTTGACATGACAGTTTATTCGTTTTCATAATTTCGAATCTGTTCTTGATTTTTCAAATCTTCTATGCCAGCGTTAGTCGGAGAGGTTGTATATCTGTGGAATATCGCCACATATTCCCCCTGGCCAGACCATGACTATGGTCGATAGTAGTCCGGAAATCTGATTCGACGACCACTGCGCGACCTCTTCTCCTCAGGCACGGCGTTAGGTACGACGACACGACTTGAAGATGGCTCATCGGTCAGCTTACATCTGTCTTCGTTGAGGTGCGTCGCTTCTCTCATCAGAAATGCCGGTTTCAGCCTGTCGACGGAGATGTTCTGAACCTTGCCGCGGACATCGACGGTAAAGAATTTAGGCTGCCTCTTCACTATCTTATAGGGTCCAGCGTACGGCGGTTCTAGAGAACTTCTGACATGGTCTTGACGAATGAAGACGTGTGTAGATGTATGCAGGTCTCGGGGTATGTAGAAGGGTGAATTGCTGTGCCATGTGGTAGGTTGTGGAATCAGTTTCGCCATGTAGGAGCGAAGTCGGTTTGCGTACTCGGTGACATCTCTAACGTTGCAGTCGTTACTGGGTGAGAAGAACTGACCGGGTAGACGCAGGGGTTCGCCGTAAACAAGTTCAGCTGGAGACGACTGTAGATCTTCTTTCCAGGAACTACGCATTCCCAGAAGTACTAAAGGCAAAGATTCAACCCAGCTGGATGTGTTGTGGCACATAATGGCAGACTTGAGTTGACGATGCATCCTCTCGACGATCCCGTTTGCTGCAGGATGGTAAGCAGTGGTGCGAAAGTGGCGCGCACCAATCAAGGCAGTGAGGGCCTTGAAAAGACTGCTCTCGAACTGTCGACCACGGTCCGTAGTCACTCGAGCAGGACAACCGTATCTGGCTATCCAGCCAGAGACGAGGGCAGTTGCACAGGACTCTGCTGTTATCTCCTTCAGAGGAAACGCCTCAGGCCAACGAGTAAATCTGTCGATGACTGTAAGGCAATATCTGAAATCATAAGACAAAGGTAAGGGTCCTATGATATCGAGGTGTATATGAGAGAACCTCGAGGAAGGAGTTTGGAAGCTGGAAAGAGGTGATTTAGTGTGACGGAAAATCTTGCTTTTCTGACACTGTAGGCATTCTCTTGTCCATTCTCTGCAGTCCTTTTTTATTCCTGGCCATACGAATCTCTGCGTGACCAGTCGCACAGTTGCAGATGCTCCGGGATGATGCAGACCATGGATCATGTCGAAAACTTGTCTACGTAGCTGAGGAGTGATATACGGTCGAGGAGTTTGAACAGAAGTATCACAGTAGACAGGTAAGTTACTTTCTATACAATTCTTCTTCTGTAGCTTCAGTGCTGAACCGTTTAGCAGGAGGTCTTGCAGTTCAGGGTCTGATTCCTGATATCGTGCAAGTTTCTCGTAATCAATTGCAGTTACAATCTCTTCCACTCGTGACAGTGCGTCAGCGACAATGTTTTCTTTCCCAGGCAAGTATCTAATGTCAGTTGTGAATTGTGAAATGAAGTCTAGGTATCTAAATTGACGTGGAGTACATGTGCTTTTGTTCGCGGAAAAAGCAAATGTCAACGGCTTGTGATCAGTGAACACGACGAACGTTCTTGCCTCCACCATGTATCGGAAGTATTTGACTGCTTCATAAATGGCTAACAATTCACGGTCGTAAGGACTATATTTCTTCTGTGAAGTAGAAAGTTTGCGTGAGAAAAAGGCTAAGGGTTTCCAGTCTTGATCAGATTTGCAACGTTGTTGGAGTACAGCACCTATAGATGCGTCTGAAGCGTCCGTGATCAACGCTAATTCTGCAGACGGATCCGGATGGTTGAGAAGGGTAGCTTCTGACAACAAAACTTTACAGTCTTCGAATGCACGTATCAGTTCCGGAGTCATTTCGATATGCTGTGATCCTTTGACTTTGGGTCCGGCGAGCAAGGCATTAAGTGGAGCTTGAACTTGTGCAGCGTTGGGCACAAATCGGCGATAAAAGTTAAGCATTCCTAAAAAACGTCGAAGTTCCTTTACAGTTTTAGGAATGGCGTACTCCTGTTTAGCCTGAACCTTGGTAATCAGAGGCTTAATACCAGCTGCCGATACAGAATATCCGAGGAAAGTCACTTCTGATAGACCAAATTTGCACTTGGCTGTGTTGATCAGAATGCCGTATTTTTTAAGTCTCTCGAATAATTCACGCAGGTGTTCCTTGTGCTTCTCTGGAGAAGGTGAAAATACGATTATATCGTCAATGTACCCGTAACAGAATTCGAGACCACCCAAGACTTCGTCGATGAACCTCTGGAAAGTTTGTGCAGCATTCCGAAGTCCAAAAGTCATATACGGGAATTCGAACAATCCGAATGGTGTCGTGATTGCGGTCTTGGGTATATCCTCAGGATTGACGGGAATCTGATTGTACGCCTTCACAAGATCAAGTGTGGAGAAGACTGTAGCTCCAGCAAGCTCGTAGGTGAAGTCCTGTATATGTCGGATGGGATACCGGTCAGGAATTGTTCTGGAGTTCAGTGCTCTATAGTCACCACAAGGTCTCCAACCGTTGTCTTTCTTCTTGACCATATGCAGTGCTGAGGACCATTGACTTTCTGAACGTCTATCAGTTCCACTTTCCAGCATGTCTTCAAATTCCTTCTTGGCTGCTTGGAATCGAACTGGATCGAAACGTCTTGGCTTGGAATAAACTGGAGGACCTTGCGTTGTACGGATGTGATGAAGAGTGTTGTGTTTTGTTGTAGACTGTAAGCCTGCTGGTCTAGTAATTTCGGGATAGTCACGTAAAATATCGTGAAACTCTGTTTCTCCCGAAACTACTTTCACCGAGGAGAACTGAACTTTTGGACAGTTGGGCGTTTGCAGTTAGCGACGTAATACTGTCGATCAGGCGCTGATGTCTACAGTCCACTAGTAATCCATAGTAGCTCAAGAGATCCACTCCAATGATGGGTTTCGAAACGTCAGCTATTATGAAGTTCCACACAAAATCTCGTCTCAACCCAAGATTTAAATGAAGCCGAATTGGTCCATATGTGTTTATCACCGTACCGTTAGCAGCTACCAACTCGTACGATGTTTTGGTACAGGGCGTCTTGACTGCTGCTCGCGGAAAAACACACAAGTCGGAACCAGTGTCCACCAGGAACTGCATTTTTGATGCGCGATCAGTTACATATAGACGGCCTGTAGTGGATGATGGGCAGTCGCTGGCCGCTACTTCCGACTGCCCTTCGAGTTTCCCGACCCGAAGTTACATGGTCGTTTACATTTTCTGGCTTTGTCAGCAAATGTGTAGTGGTAATAACAGTATGAATGATTCGGTGGTGGCTGTCGTGAACGAGAGCGACTTCTTGAGCGAGTCCGACGTATATCTGCTTTCTGGCGGTAAGTGGTGCGACTATTTAGTTTGGCAGAAAGAACTGAAATCTGCTTCGCGAGCTCTGTGACTTGCGCTTCAAGATCATTTTGGACAGATGGTGTGGGCTTGGATGTACTTGCCACTTGTGGACATGGAGGAACAATCTCGTGAATCTTGTCAGCTAGTTCTGCGATTTTCTCCAGGGTCAAATCGGATTGCGTTGCTACAACCATCTGAATATTTGTCGGTAATCGGCTAGACCAAATAGTGGAAAGGAAATCTTTCGGGACCGCCGGACCAGCTAAATCTTGTAGATGACGCAAGAATTGTGATGGCTTCCGATCTCCAAGCTCTTCATGCATCAACAACTGCTTTACTCTTTTTTCTTGAGATGCTGAAAGGCGCTTAATAAGTTCAGTCTTTAGCCTTAAATATTTATCGGTCTCCGGCGGGTTAATTATAATATCCTTCACTTCAGCAACGTAGCGATGCTCCAGTTGTCCGACAACATAACTGAATTTTGTCTCGTCCGTAGTTATTCTGGAGAGCAAGAATTGGCTTTCAATTTGAGCAAACCATAGTGCAGGTTCTTCTGGCCAAAACGGAGGTACTCTGGCGTTAATCCTGATGATCTCTTGCCTATCATCGTCTGCTGATGCCATCCTTAAATTATGCTGAAAAAACGCTCCGCTTATGGTGGCACCATATACCAAGTTTCTTCTTTCCGAATGAATCTTGCGGTTTCTATTAACTCACAATTATTCTGTGAGACGACGGCGGTCATCAATATGTGACATGGTTGTATCTGCGCGTCGTCGGTGGTCACCAATATGTGGGACATCAGCAGTACCACATTTATGCTTTTGCATGCATTCGGATGTAGCCAAATGAAATACTTAATAGCTTGAATCGTATATTAACTGATATGTACAAAGCGAAAGTCCGGTTGAAAAACTATAGCACAATAATATTACAAAATGTTGTCAACCCCTTTTATACACAAATTTGACATGACAGTTTATTCGTTTTCATAATTTCGAATCTGTTCTTGATTTTTCAAATCTTCTATGCCAGCGTTAGTCGGAGAGGTTGTATATCTGTGGAATATCGCCACAAACTGATTACCAGCGAACTCTGAATACGATATTCCATTGTTGTTAATTATTGTAAATGTTATTGATTTCTAATACAGTAATTTATAAATACTAACAACTTGTTTAAGTTTTTATGTTCAACTGTAAAGAATCATCGTCGCGGGCGAGTAATCTATAAAAATAATAAATAAAATAAAATTCGGGCGATTAGTCTATGCACTCGCCACATTGAAACTCTAATCAGAGATTCGAATCATAACCACACTCCAAGAAAATGCAAAAACATATTGTATTGAGAGCATGCCCCGACGAATAGAAGCTCTTATTTCAGCAAAGGAGGCATCACTAAATATTGAAACTTGTTTTATTAATTTTTATCAATATTAATATTAGTTATACGAAGAATATAATTTTTTTGTAATTTTTATGATACAGATACAAATAAAAAATACATAAGAAACCTACAACCAATCATTTGTTAGAGAAATCAAATTAGACAATAAAATTCAAAAAATCCCAGTTGAGTAGCTACTGTCCCTAATAATATGGCCACCAACTGTATATATAGAGATATGATACCATACTGTAGCTTAATTCAATAAAGACGTTTTACTCTAAAGCACTTTTTTTAAATTATTCGTGAGTGGTGAAATACTTTTTTAAAAGTCAAATTTCAGTTCTAAAATGTTAATGCACCTTTATTTCATTTTACTTTCATGATACATCCGGATTAACAGCTCGGAATAAAACCACAACTCGAATTCCACGTTCCCTAGAATCAGTCTAATTAAAATTTTATACTAAACGAGACACATAGGTATGCATACAAATTCAGAACTTTTTCTTTTTTTTGTCTATCTTCAGAAATGCGTTAAGGTCGAGAAAAATACGTAAAAAGATAAAAAAATACTTGTGATCACTACTAATATTATAAAGAGTTTGTAATGAATAAACTCAAAAAATTTTGACCGATTTTGAAAACTCTTTGACCTATAGGAAGCTACATTACCAGCAAGTAACATAGGCTACACTTTATAAAGATATGAGGGCGAAGTCGCTACAATGTTCTGTTTCTAAACTACATCAATGTTTCTGAAAATATTATAAACTTGAGAATATAAAATATGTTAATGAATTTAATATTGTAATCATACATTCCTATAACTATATTTTTATAAAAATAAAATTAACATGCAAATTGAACCCCAATTTATTTAATTATTGTTTGATATTTAGTTTTTTACTAACCAATTTTGATCTTCTAATAGCTGATTGTAATGACGACGGTGAATAAAATATTCAAGTAAAGTCAAATAAAGGGTTCCTTTACAAATTTGTTAGGATCATTATATTGGGTTGTCGTAATAGCAATTTATCATGTTATACTAAAGAATGATCGATTCCAATTTCCTATTCAAGTATGAATAACCAACAAATATTTAGGTCATAGGCCGAACTTTCATTAAAGCAGAATCGACTCTGAAGAAGTGAAGGAACGGCCAACTTTTGCCAATAATAAAAGCTAACATTTAAATATAAACATATTCTTAATAATGTTTATAATAATAATAAAACATAAGATCACCAATTGTTTAAAACCAAATGTTTTAAAGAATTTACTCCCATCAAAGAACAATTATATTGTTCACTTAAAACTTAAACAATTTTACCAAATTGGTTTTTATTGGAAATTTTTCCAAACATGTACTTTTCACTTTCTATTCTTTTCAGTTACCATTAATTTTATTAGTTATCCTACTAATATTATAAATACGAAAGTTTGTGAGGATAGATGTTTTTTTACTCTTTCACGTAAAAATTACTGAACAGTTTTGGATAAAATTTAGCACACAGATAGCTTATTACCTGGATCAACATATACGATACTTTTTATGCCAAAAAAAAAAGTTAGGTTCCCGAGGGACAGTCTAAAAATATAAGAAAATAATACCATACCGTCGCTGCGGTGACGCCACCGTCGTCACAGCGATAAAGGTGTTAGGTTATATTATCTTAATATATAAAATACGATGTGTGTATGTATGCACGTATGTCTCCTATAGACACCAAAGCCGCTGAATCGATTTTGATGAAATTTTCAGACAATCTTCAGATGAGTGCATCGGGCGTTCCTGTGAAGTTTGGTAGCGATCGCGGGTAAATACTAGTTATGTACTAATATAATTTTCTTTTTCAACGCGGACTAAGTTGAAGGCACCAGCTAACAATTTTTTTTCGTATAGAGTTCTAACTAGTCAATTCGATAGTTCAGCACTATTTTTCTAATTACGAGTATTATCGAAGAAAAATATTGTAGGGAATGCTGCTAGTTGGAAGCCTACAACAACGAAATTTAGGGAATGGTTATTTGTGAATAGTATCACTGCAGCTGTTGTGTAGGTTGTGGTGACTACAAAAACCTGTGTTGCTGCAGCGTGATTATGTGTGGTATGTCAGCGCAGATTCATTAGTCATGGTTCATAGTGAATTTTGAAGGCGCATTTTACGAGTTTTGTCGAAAAAGTCGAAAAAGAAGAGTTTTGTCGAAAAATTAAACCCAATTTTCATTCTCCATGGTAAGTATTGCAATAATTCATACAATATTTTTAAGTATTTCGATCACAAGTAATTAATATAGAGTATAGAGCGATACAAAGTAAAAATAAAAATAAATTTTAAATTACTTAGCTTTTAAGTGTTCAAAAAAAAACAACTGAATAAGTTGTTTTTTATTTAGTTACATTCAAAATCTTCAAAATAATGAAAGGAATAAACAGAAGAATAATTTCGCTCGCAATGGAAATACGTTTTGTTCTCATTAGATACAACGAACGAACTAGACGACACTGAGAGTCTGAGATAACTAGTGTAATATTGCGTTACACAACCAACGTTCCTTTTATAAAGGAAGCCGGAATTTAGATTATTAAAAATACTATAGTTTTCACTAAGAAAAGCAACATTTCCACGAACCAGTTTAACAGAATGTTTTCTAAATAAACTCTCACGACATTATTTGAAATTCTTAGATTTTATTTTCTAAAGAATCGCGAGATTGCATGACATTCGCAATAAAGCCCACCTAGTGCAATAACGATGAAATTTTACTGTAAATTCATTTTACTTCTAATAGAAAAGAGGCCTAAAACTAATTTTCCTCTTTTCTAAGATATATGTTTTGTAAAGTATGTAGTTCACAGTAGGGTTTTATACAAAAATAAAAATTGTATCAATTAGTCAACCTCTCTATCAAAGAATACCACCATTTACAAGCAATAAAAATTATACACTAACCCCCGACTTGCTTGAGCTCAAACACGGTAGGGACCCCTGGCTTAGAGGATGGCAATTTCCCAAATATGCTTTATCTCTTAATTCCGATATTGAATTGTTGGACTCATATTTCAGCTATGGTGACAACACAGCGACAAAATTGATCCGAATCACATCATAAAACGTCCGTCTTTTTTATTTTCATGAAACCCATATTTTGAAGACATACAATACAGAAATACTATCTAGTCTAAATTTTGAAAATAAATTCATAATTTGTTTCCTCTCAAATTACACTATATTAGTAATAAAATTTAGTTTTGACAACTTCAAATGTGATAAATAAAACAGGCGAACATTAGATATTAAGTAGTTTTAAAGAAAAGCTTTCTCGATCGCTCTAAAGCGCAATAAAGTCTAGCGAATACTCAATCTTACTCGCTACAATATTTATCATCATTACGATCTTTGCAACAAACAAAGATTTAAGACTCAGCGACAAATCGTTACGAAAATCGCATGCGTTAATCGTCGTTGCGAATTTCGCGGTCTACTTATATACTGTACTTTGTTTTTAAAGATTTGTACTGTACAGTACTACTTATTATAATTTAACAAGATGTGCTTTTAGCTGCGAATCCAGTTAGTGTCTACTTTATAAAACTTTTTTAATGACGTATCTAAAATATTATAATAAAAAACTCTGTACACTACTACAGCAAAAAGTCGCGTTTAGGCATATTAAACTGATACTAAACACAAAATAACTGTCATTTACGTTCAGATATCGAGTTTTACCACAAAAATAGTAATAAAGAGTAAAATCGGTTCTATAAAAGTACATACAAATTTCTAATTTTGTTTTAGTATATATATTACCCGCCAAAAAAAAATACAAACAAATTGATTTAGTAATTTGAAATTCGCAAAAACTTTTAAGCCGCAGTGTAGTTAATCAAAATACACTAATTTAGCGATTCATCGACGTTATACAAACCTAATTTACTTAAATCTTATTTGCAAGGGAGGTTCCCTTTAAAGAGAGCATAGAAAGCTAACAAGTCAAACATTAACATTAAACATTAAATATTTAGTGTTTGTGTGTTAACAAAAATTTCACGCTTATTCTATAACTCGAAATCAAATGAATGAAAGTATAGACGAAGATAGTAGACAAAGAAGTTATAGTGGAAGTTAAGTAGAGGGACAGAATCTGATGTTATGTTTATTATGTAATAGTTTCGGTTCATTTTCTTTCATAATCATAACGGTAGTGTATTCATATCCCCAATTTCAGAACACCTTTCGTAGATAAATAATTATAATTTTGATACTAAAGACAAAAGACAAAATCAAAATGACGATAATCGGAGGCAATAATAAAATTAGAATGTTGTCCTATAGTCCGTTATTTTAAAATATATTTTCTTACATAATACGATAAGTTATCTGAACATTCAAAAGAAGAAAATGTAACTATTAATATGAGTAAAATTTCATAAATTTAAAAGTGCCTTTCGTGCCAAAACCATTTGGTTTCAAGAAATTGGCGCAAAATGTCAGTGTTTTGATCTATTGCCAAAGTTTTATCTGCAAGAGGTGGCAATAAATTACTCAAAAATACGATGTTTCCGTTCTGACAAATTGATCAAAGATTGTTCTGTTGAGGCGAAAACTCAATGGTTCAATCAAAAAAATGTGTCAACGCTTTTACTGTACTTAAGAAAAGCATCCTAGTTTCGTGTTAAACATTAAGCAGGTGTTTTACAATAATCTTGCAGATTTCGCCGTAAATTATTTACCGTAAAAACCAACCAGTAAAAAATGACAAAATACGTAAAAAATGTAAAAACTTAAGGCCCATTATTGGCAAACAGTTTTTTAAAAATAAAAAACCGCTTTGAATTAAAGTCATGAAAATCATGACATATAAAACTTTAAGGACTATATTCAGTATAGTCATTGGATCTGCCTGATTCAGCCTGACATTGGATCTTAATTTTTAGACAGCTTCATCCACGTGGAGTATTTAGCCTATGTCCTGAAATTCTATCCTAACTATTGATGGAAGAATTTTTGAATCGGATACAAACGAACAAATAATCACACATAATAAGAAAACTTAGGCCTATATAGGCTGTTAGTAAATCAAACAATTTTTTATATCAAAAACCGCTCTCAGCTGAAGTAATGAAAATGATGACATCTAAAACTTTAAGGGCTGTACTCATTAAAAAGTCAAGACTCTACTTACTTACATTTCAACTACTGCTAAGTTTGAACAGTTCTCTTATTAAAACGAAAGGAAACTTTTTATATTTTCACTGTCGCATCTATTAATGCTCTAGACGTGGTTGATCCTACTTTGTGGCCTTATTTCTTTTAGACATTAATCTGGAGAGACAGTAATTCTTGCGCAGCAATATAACTTTTCTTTTTAATTCAGAAGGTAAGGCGGCGGTAATAAAGCCTTGAGCCGCCAGAGCCGTGAATTATTTTTTATGACCACTAAAACGGTCAGGCCGTTAATTGGTGTGTGATGATCGCGTAACATTAATTCGTACGTGCTACGAAAGACAATTTAAGAGTGATGTCTTATTTTTCGTGTGTCACGAACTATTCCCAAGTGCGACAGCAAAGTAGAATGAGCACTGGACTCTTGATATGCTAGATGTAAGCTAGATACCCGAACGAGCTCGCGACTCTGAGCTTCCAAGATGCAGTTGACCTTCTCAAAAACAGTTCTCAAGTCCTGTGCTCCGCATTTTCTATAAGTATATGTATAAAACTGTCCTTCTGTTCCTCTGTATGTACGCTAAGATCTTTTAAACGACACAACGGATTTTAATGCGGTTTTCACGGAAAGAGCGTTAAAGGAGGAAGGTTTCTATATATATAATTTGTGGAAAAAAAAACCGTGCAAACCTGAGGTGGCTGTATAGTATATTATATCTTAATCCATACTAATGTTATAAATGCGAAAGTTTGTATGATTGGATAATTGTTTCTCAATCACTCAAAAAAACCATTGAACGGATTTATATAAAATTTAGCACACACGCAGTTTATTAACTGAATTAATACTTTTTATCCTAAAAAAATGTAAGATTCCTGTGAAATTTTCAAAAAACAAACTACAGCGCATACGAAGCTGTGTCCCAGCTAGTAACAGTTAATGACTTTAAAGAAAAGAAACTGATATTTTTATTTTTTAAATATAAAATGACAAGAATGTGGCAAATAAATAATTACAAAGGGAAACGCTATTCTCTCGCATCTAATCAGGTACAAAACATAATCTATGCTTAACCTTACTTAAACATATGTTATCTTCTACCACACTAGAACATTACACCAATAATTTATGCAGAAGATGAAACATATTTCATTAAAGTTTTTATAATCAGCTTTACCCATCGGTGATTTATTTTTACAGCGATTGCAGCTGCACTCGAATATTAGGATAAAATAAATCGTTCGTATTAAAGATTAGTTGAGAATCGACCACTTCAAAAACACTTCTACGATTGAAAGAAATAAATGAAATATTATTATGATTTTTATGTGAACACTATATTGAATTTCAAAATTCGTTTACGTGCTATTGAAATTTAAAAACAAAATTAAAACATGCATGTGTGAAAAGTCACGGAATGACACGTTACTATTTTTATTGGCTTCAACGTCTGTGACAGCCGGCGCCCAAAAAGACATGTCAAAACTGCCGCACGAGTATGTCCACTCTCTGGTCGAGACAGTCAACACTGACATTTTATGTAATGTATTTGGATGGAATAAAAGAGTGGCATTTCGAAAGATTTTAAACGCGGCAGCGTTCCGAATGGGCCCACTTAACAACACTGCCCCCTTTCGCGGCGAGGTTCCAACTGAATCAACCCCGATTCGATGCCTCCGCCCAACATAGAGCGCTTGCTCAACCCCCGTACAAAACCGTTTGCAACCGTCTTTGTTTTAAGTTAAAGTCCGAATTAGCTTGCATTCGACTGACGGTGGAAAACCATCGTTCTTCAGTTCGTATAGGCGGCCACTACGCATGTCCACGGCATTGTATATAAATTCATACAAAGCGGAGGGCATGGTTTCCTTGTACATTTGGATTTTCTCGAGTTCAAGGACTTCGTGTTATCTGTTTGAGTTTTTGGGAGCCGAATGTCCCTTATCATGTTTCATTGGGAGATTGATGTACAAGAAAATGTAAATATTTGTGTAACCCTGGAAAAATGGCTAAAATAAAATCTGTTCCAATAAAAAAAAAAATCTCAATCCATTGAATCAACAATATCATTACATCTATAATAACCTTCGATAAATCTTATTTAAATAGCTTTGGGAACATCAATCAAATTCTTGCTTCCATTATTCTTCCACACAGAGTACGGAATAAAATTAGCAAATGAGCAGGGCCGGAGTTTCCACTTGAGTAAGTGGATAGAAAATATCATTTTTATATAATAAAATCAATGGTTCATAGAAATAATCTTATTCCATATATAAGAAAGTTTTCTCAGATAAACCATTTATAACGAGAGAATAGCTCGCCCGATTTTTATGATCTTTGATTTGTTGAACTTATTCCGTTGTTATTATTAAAATTGTGAATAAAATTATTTTTTTCATACATTTATATTTCAGCTAGTAATTTTATAAATCCTAATAGCGGATATGGATGAAATTGGCTTATTATCTGTATAGGATACATATGGGATACTTATTTCCTGAAAAAATTTTAGGGTTCTGTAGGGTTTTTAATAAAAGAACTACAGCGCGAACGTAGTTGCTGGCACAGCTAGTATATTTTTTTTTATAAAGTTTAATAAGCATAGATTCTATGCAATCAAAAAGAGCTTTTATTGTAATGAACATACTTCCTTGCCAGCTTGCACATGTGTCATGGAAATTAATACACTCTAAAATATTACGGTCCATAATGTTCGTATACTTTCAACTTGATTATAGCGCGGATGTTAGACTTAACGCGTTTCAGAGTAGTAAAATTATCTTATAGTTGCGCTACGTACGTATATCTATTACATTTTCTAGTTCTATGGTGTCAAGCTTAATACTACATTTGCCATTCGAGGGCATTTGTGTGAAAGATATTTATTTCCGCAGTCGCCCTATAGATTACGCATCGTTTCATCCAGACGCGTCCGGAGTGATTGACTATAGGGAAGGAATTCCAATACCCTTGTAATAAAACAGGTACTTATGCAACATATAAGTAATAAAAGTGAAGATTTTATGTCTGAATTGCAGTTAAATATTTTGAAAGTACAAAAGAAATGTTGTCTATAGATTTTATATAGAACTATAGAAGTTTAAATAATGGCCTTGTTAAAATCTTTAAAAATGTCGGATTGTTGCGCATGACAGAGATTGTTTGTTTGTTTGTTTGTTTGGTTGTACGCGCTATTCTCAGGAACTACTGGTTCGAAATGAAAAATTATTTTTTTGTTGGATAGTCTATTTATCGAGGAAGGCTATAGGCTATAGAGAACGCGGACGAAGTCGCAGGCACCAGCTAGTGTTAGATAAATGTAGTAGCTACAGCATAAAACTATCTCAATTTTGTTATCATCAGTTTACTGAATAAGCTGAAAATTCTGAATCATCAGCTATATTGCACAGTTATTTTAATGTGCAGATTCTTGTTTTATGTTGCAATGTCATACAACAATGTTAAATAATGTTAACGTGTTATATACAACAAATTTAAGCACGTAAGAACTTAAGAATATATAAATAAATAATTAAAAACAACAGTGAAAAAGGATATGAGCGAAGTGTCTTTTGCTCTTTATTTTGTGATTTTACATTTAGTTGTGATATCATTAAACTTAGATCACAATATAAAAAGCATAAAAGGACAATGTTTAATATTCTTTTTCTCTTTATTACGTGGTCTGCTCATATTGGTTAGATATAAGATTAAGCTTCCTAAATTTTAACTTCAAAATACCTACAGATCATAAAATGAAAATAGGTCTAGCCAAAGTAAAACAAAGGCAGGGGTATAATGCGTGCGCTATCTCACAATCAAGCCTGAGTAATGAGACAACTTCAATAGGCCACATCAGATAAACAACTACACCGTCTTTTATGTTCCACCTATCTAATGAAAATAAAGGGAATTTTCAGAGCTTGAGAGGTCTTCATAAAATGACGCAAGCTTAGTTGGCTTTGTGACTTCGATATAAGAGTTTCACTTTGTAAGTAGATACTATAGACTCAATAATATATTGATGAAATCAGTCTTTTTTACAATCCACTTGACATTTTTGGACAGTACAAAGTTAGCAATATTTAAATTGGACAAGGTTTTGAAGAAATAGGTAAAAAATGAAAAATTCATCAATTCGTCAGATGTTTTTTTTTTTACATATCGAGTTCGGGACACACGGTGATTGATTTCAACGTGGTTTCATGCACGATCCAAGGTTTATCTTACAAAAGCCTGTTTTTTCAAAAAAAAAAAATTTAGTTTTGTGAAGTCTTCAAAAGGCTCTGGCCTATCTACTTTTATCTACTTTTATCTGCTTGGCTATCCTCAAAACAGATCTAAACTAAACAGATCCTTAAATCTACAACCTCTGCTTCTAGTTTGGTGTCCAAAATTAAAATTGATATGATACATGCACACATTCAAACACATTACCAATACAACATTAAATAAATACTGGGAAATTACTGGGAAAAAAAGTTTCACTAGTTCGGTCAACCGGACTACTGGGAATAGACCAGAGAAAAAATGGTCTCACCATTCCGGTTGATTTGTACGGTCATACACTGGGAAAAAATCTCACTAGTTCGGTATACCGGACTGTTAACCGAACTTCTGGGAATAGATCTAAAAAAATTACAAAAAATCTGTACACATATTTACACACATATAACATACGTAAACACATCTGAAGACTAATAATTGTATTATTAGATTTTTCTACAATACTATATACAGTAACAATACAGGCATAGCTTACTTATAATTATTTGCATTGTAAAAAATATATTGTTAAAATCAAATTGTAAATAAGGGCTTTCTTTCCTTTTTTTTTTATTACTTCAGCGAGAGTATTTCATGAGTATTTATAGGTATAAATAAATTCTTAAAGGGTCGACAGCTTACATGCATCTCAACATGGGTTATTTGTATGTATTCAAAGGCGATAAGTTCTTTCTTGGAGAAAATCTAAAAATTATATTATAACGCTTAAAAGCATTTTAAAATGGAACGACAAATGCTATGTTCTCACAACAACGATAAAATGTTATCTAACTTTCATCACTAAAGAAAGAGACTTAAGCGGCTTTCGTTTTCCTCCTCACGTTTTCACCATGGTAGCATTAAACATTTATATAATACTTGTGGTGTTGGATACAATAAATCAAAGACAACCAAAACACATAAATCTTTTCAGTGAAGTAACATGTCGGTGTATTTTTGAAAAATTCAGCAAGCATGCAGGAATTGTTGATTTTCATTTTCAACGCCAACTGACACCGAATAAACATCCTACATTTTTAAACGGAAGTCCTGAATGTAAAAACTTCTTAATTTTCAAAGTGAATTTGGCTTGCGGTGTTATTCGCCAAAAGCGGTAAAACCGCTGACCTAAAGCTACGGTTTCAGTTCAAAAACATTTTACAGTTGTTGTAAAATTTCGTCTGGCATTTAATGCGTGTCAATTTCATGTAAAACAAAGCCAAATATTCAGTCAATGCCCGACTGTTACTTTAATAAAAACCATAAAAAGTATAAAATATTATGATAAGTATCATATAAAGTATGAGACATTATAAATGTAGTACGAGTATATTAGTTACCTACTGATTTTATTTTTTGTTTTGTTTATAATATTAGTATTTGTTCATATCTTAAGCGCGTGTAAAGAGAAATAGCCAATCCTAAATTTGAATTTTATCTAAGTAAACAAAGTCCAATTTTTTTTTTAAATAGATTAATACATTATAAATGAAAATGACGACAGTGACAGAAACCATAATATAATGAAATTTTCTCGATAGAAAAAAATCACCAAGTGAAGTCTCATTTCCATCGATTTAAGTCTTATTTTCAAAATGACACACATTACAAAGCTAAAAGTGTATCAGTAATCTCACTTCACAGATTATCTCATGCTCTATGTATCAATTTTTCATTTGACATTGTAGTTTACGAATAATTAATATTTAACACTTTTGGCACTTATAACATTTTTATTGAGCGAGATGCGCTATCTTCCGTCGCATGTTGTGCGTAGTTCTACGTATTTTGTGTCACTGTCATGTCCAAAGGGCCACGCGGGTGAATTTACAAATTTTGTTTTCTTTATACGCACTCTTAAGATGAGTTCCATGCGGGCGAAGTTGACGGTGTCGGCTAGTCATAATTAAAAAAAAAAGTTGAAGGGTAAATTTGATATAAATAAATTCAATTTGAATAACAAGGAAACTTTGTATACAAAAACTTTGTATAGAAAATAAACTATTAAGTACCTTACAATTTTACTAATAATAAATGAAAAAAATATTTTTAATAAAAATCTCAATTAAAGACACTGCAGTCGTATTTAAATGAGGTAAACACGCCATTTTAAAATGTCGATCCGATTCGGGAACAAATGTAGACAGGCAAAACCATCCGTTTATTCTGTCAGGGCTTTCAGACTGAAGTATTTATAGATTGGTTACTGTTTCATGACCCAGAAATAAAAGGGTCTATATGTTTCCTTTTCTCTACAATTTGTATAAATATGTATTTATCTGCACCACATTTTAGAAGCGACATAACTTTGAAAATTACCTAAGTTTATTTCTTTGCAAAATTAATACGGTTTCATGTGAGTTTGTGAGCTGTCGTCTAACTTAAAATAGAACACTGAAATATTATACATTTTTAATTAACTCTCTAAATTAGTAAATCTCCGTTCCCAACTCTCATCAATATTCTGTATCATTTTGCGATTGAGAGTTCGACTGTTGAAAGGGACTTTATCTAAACTTCCAGATACGAGTATGTCACATAAAGTTATTCCGTAGCAGAAAACCTAAACGTCATATAATAATAAGCGAAAATTCTTCCCACTGCGATACCATCTATTCAACTGCATTTATTTATTTGAAAAGGATTACCAACTAAAGACATACTTAATCACAATATATATTACAACACACTCAAAGAAAGGAATTAAATTAAATTTAAATTTAAATTTAAATTACAGGAAAGCAGAGCATTATTAGAAATTAGTGAAATTAGTTACATAAATGAATCAACAAATGTCAATGAAATCAAAAATACAAAACTACATAAATTTCTAAAAAAAAAAAACCATTGTGAACTAGTTAAAAAGTTAAGGATACATTTAGAAAATGAGTACAAAAGCCCTATGGTATTTCTGTATGTAAGAATAGCTTCATGCACTCACCTTTATACGTTACCTAACGAGATGTAGCTAAAACAACGTGTGTTTCGCAATTGTTACTAAACGATTTGAACATTAGGTAATGCAGTCAGTGGATACTATGTCATTACTTGACTTACTTCAAGGGTTTACTCTAATAGTATTTACAAACACAACAAAGATAAGTGAATATACATAGTATAGACTAGCAGTGCCCGCAATTTCGTACGCGCGGTTTTGTTTGTTAACCGATTGGAATGAAATAAACACAAAATGTTACGGGAAATTTGCTACAATACATCAGTGAAAAACAATTTCAAATCGGTTTGGCCTTTTCTGAATTGTACAGCATAAACATACAAAAATTCTAAAATCTTTTTTTTGTTAGACATAATCACATCGGGTACATAATATTTAGTGTACAGACTTTTACGATTTTATTATATTATGTATAAGTTGAAGTATTACGTTATAGTGCAGCGTTATAGTGATTGTCACGAGGTTTTCTATGATAAAATATGTATTAGCTTCGTGTTTCAAAGCACCATCTCTTTCATCTCAAAATGAAAAACAATATTCACCAGACAAACACACTAAATGTATGGTCCCAAACCAAGTTGCTTGTAATTAAGGTAGCACATAACAGTCTACGGGCAAATCACAGTACACACGTAAGAAGGTCAACTCTGAAGAAATCGTTTTAATAGTTTTTTTAGTCAGGAATCTAATCCGACGATCCAGTAAAGTCTTAATCATTAGACAAAAAGACTTGTTAAAAAAAATACGTGACGTTTCCAGAGTTTGTAAATAAAAATTAAAGACACATAAACCTATCAATATTTTCAGTTCGTCTAATAATAAATGTTACCTATTCCTACTTCCGGTATAACATTTTTTGATTTACATAAAACTGGCTGAGGCGCCGTGGTCCGATCGCGTAGTTCGATTGATGGGACTTTTTGAACTTTTTTTCCCGTTGGTCTAACAGACGATTAGTAGGTAATAAAATTTGTTAAAAATCTAAAAATATCATAACATTTCCAATATTAGGTATGCTGCGTTGTAACAACCGAATTGCAACAAAGAATACTACATTTTAATTTAAACTTCAAATAACTTAAAATACTTTTCACAAAATATATGAAACGAACTGAAAATTGAAATTGTTTATTTCGCTCACACCTATTTCGCATCAGTGATCACTTATATTACAGAACATTTCACGTTGAATTAAAACATTACAGCGAACAAACCGAGAATCGAGCGATGTGGAAAATAGATGGTGACGGAACAGAATTCCTCACGTGGTTGCACCAAATATTTCTCACCACATTAAAGACTAAACGCAGAATATACATTTTGTATTATCTGCCAAAATATCAAATATACATTAGATAATGAAACACAGTAACATTTTACAGGAAGCCTTCTATAAAATTCTTTTTAATATAACTGCCAACAAAGGTTTATCAAAAGATCGTAATAGTATAAAATATTGTTAAGTTATATTAAAAAAAATAAGTGTAAATAGAAATAATATTCGTTCCATCTTGTCAAGATTCAAGCTTGGAATCTAGGCTAGAATTTTGACTTGAGTTACGAGTTAGAGTTTATAGTAGGCATTGTTTTTTATTCAACGAAAAAATAAATCATGTTTATGTGAGTGAAAATTATCCATTTATATCCATATATTATATTGTATTAAATCAACATATTACACATTTCATTCGCTTATGTTCTCACAGTAAAACAACATAAAATATGTAAATCCTATACCTACTGCTTTTACACAGTACGGTGTAGCTCAACCATTGACGCCCGAAGGTTAACAGGAAAGCATTCATTTTATTACACAATAGCACCACGCCAATGAAACATTCACCATTCGGAATGAACGTTGGGTACGACGTATAATAATAAAAAAATAATATATGAAAATTTAAGTATAGATGTCACCCCATACTTAAGTATCATTTAATGTGCTTGAGTGAGGCAAAACAATGGAATACCAATTGAGTTATTTTATTATTCTTACGATACTCCTATGTTAATGGAGTTTCCATTACTGTTATGATTGGTTTTCTAAATTGCCTCCCACTATCAGGAAGTAAATTTACAGAAGAAAAAAATAAAAAAAACAAGATAACATTTTCAACAAAATATGTTAAAACTTACTTAATATTTGCTTGTATCTACGTTAAGGATATTTTCGGATCCTATCTCGTCTTGTTACAAAGTTGTTACCAAGTAACAGGTAAATACTTACAAATTATTTGTAAGTTGAATATACAATGGATCTAATTATAACTCTCTTTTATAATCGTAATATTAAACTAGCGATCAGCTTCAGTTTTGTACGGATGCTGTTTTGTTTTAATAATGTAATAAATGAAATAATAATAAAGACCTTGCAACCGTAAGCCACGCGTAAGCTACTAATCTATATTATAAAAAAAAATGTTATACATATTTTGTAAATTGGTTATTATTATTTATGAATCTAAGTACATACATGCTATTGCATGCTATACATGCTATTTCATATTTACATATGAAATTTAGGCACATAGACATAACTTAGTGTTGAGCTTATTTTTAGTTTAGAGTGCGAGAGAGATTTACATATTATATGAGTTATAATATGAAGTGAGATAATAAACTTTTTGATGACAAAAAGAATATCCTGAGTTTCTTTCGGGGTTTCTTCTCAGGATCGTCATCTTGGCTTTTTTCCGAAACCCTGGTAAATTTAAATTTATATGACGATCATAAGAGTTTCTTGTAGAAACCTAATTGATAAATAAATATTTTGATTTTTGATTTTGAAACCTATTTTTGTAATAATATTTTTGTTTAATTTTTAATATCGTTTTTATTATCTATCGTTTCTAAATATTTCCTAAAAATTTGATTTTGTCGAACATCTTCGGACTCGACAATACCTACAGTTACGGTTTGGTTTTTAAAGATTTAGTATAATAATATTTTAGAAAAATAGGATAATGATACTGACATTCCTAAACCAATAATCTCTAAAGCTGCCGTCGAATTCTCCGCGATTTGCTAGTCTGAGCGTTTCATTCCGTCGAATGCGATTTTCTTAACTATTTCAAGATTCTTACGAAGACCCGCTCGGTAAGTTACGTAACGCTCGCCCTATCGAGGATCGATGTCTTTCGCGTGCCGATCGTTGTCGCTCCGCTAGCGCAAACGAATAATTAATCGGTCACTAGACTTCGCGATTCTATTCCAAGAGAATTGGACTCTATTTAGTCCATAAAAATAGCAGTTTAAATGCATTCTGCAAAACTCGTTAAACTGAACATTAATAACTCAGACGAGATTAAACTGTCCTTTCTTGTAACTAATTTTATACGTGATTTCTTTAACGTAGTGATCATGTTCATGCTTTTAAGCTTTTGAGTACTTACATATATACTAATATTATAAAGAGGTGAAGATTGTATATATATTTTTGTTTGTATGTAGGAGGTAATCTTTGAAAATTACTCATCCGATTTAAAAAGTTCTTTTACCAATAGTAAGAATAGAATTTTAGGATGGGATATTCCAAAAATAAACATCCAACGTTTGGCAAAAGTATAATGTCAGTTGTCAATGTATGTCAGGCATTACATATTAATTGTCAGGCGTTATGTCTTTTATTTTTCAACGCGGACGAAGTCGCGGGCACCAGCTAGTTATTATTAGTACATTAGCTATGTCACTACAAGTATATAGGGATCAACAAACTCTAATGCCAAAACTTGAACTTCGGACATATAGTTGGCTGTCTTGACACTGAATTGTAATCGAACTTATACTTACATGGTCCAGACTAAACCCATTAAACCGACGCACGCTTGAGGGAAAACAAGTTATTCGAACTTTCGTCCGCATCCAGAAATTGTAGGTAGAAGTAACAGTTATCCTATCTATCCTATAATGTCAACGTGATTTAGTTTCGACCACAGACTTCATAAACTAATACTAGACAAAATAGTGAACTGATTACGGACATGTAAAAAAAATCTTACACGTGGAATGGAATTAATTGATATTTGAATATTTGAAAATAAGTTGTTCTAATTTTATTTATTACAGTTTAAAAATAAAACAATTTTATGGTAAATTGCATGGAGAAGAAAATTATTTGAACGGTGGTAATGAAGCGCTGTAAGAAACAAGATTGTCATAAATCGTTCAATCTCAGAGCGAATGACAATTTATTGAAGTATGTTTTTAAAAAAAAAAAAAAATTATTATTTTATTATCACTCCCTTTAGTTAGTTTAGTTAACCTTTAGTTTGCGACTAAAGTGATAATCATATTGACATACTAACAGATATTCTACATTTATTAAGCCCCCATTTTTTACGTGTGTCTGTGTATCTGTCTATGGAATCATAGCTCTCATTGGGATGGACCAATTTTGATACATTTCTTTTTGTTTGAAAGCTGACGTGATCGAGATGGTTCTTAGCTAGCATTTATGAAGACCTATTCAGACCATTACTTAGTAGTTCCACAGGTTCGATTTATCGCTGCTTAAAAAGTAAAGGGCCACACATTAAAATTACACGTTTTACAGGAGAGCTAATCGAAAAAATTATTTTTGTCTAATTTTTTTTTTTTATTAGATATATATCAAATATATGCATATTATACATCAAGCGTATTTTTAAGTAACATTAAATGTTTTAAATACTTTATAATAAACTGAATACTAGAAGAGATAAAAGCATATATGTTACTTTTGAATATATAAAAAATGATCAAAATATACTCAATATGGAATAAAACAACCATACATCTTTTTGCGACATACAATATGAAGGATTTTTGGATTTTTTGTTTTATGGCCCTTTAGTTTTTAAGCAGAGTTATGTGAAATTTGGTATAATGTAACTTCGGTGGTATTTCCATGACATGGTAAACTTGATATGATTTTGCAGCATCAAATAGTCTGCGGGATACCCAACTCCTCAGCAACTTGGGTTTGGGCTCAATAGGTAGTCGGGGGTTAGTTTATAATTTTAATTATACCTAGTTTGTGAACAGAAAAATAGAACTGTAATTCAGTTTGCTTGCTTATTGGGAACACTGCGACCCCTGTGAGCCGAAGCCAAACAAATACAATAATAAGATGCTACTAAGACCGTCTTAACATGTTGCAAAATAAATTAAAATATACTATTATTTATTTTAATGTACGTAATTTTTTTTCTACACAATGTTAAACTACAATCATAATAATTATAAATGTTCAATAAAACTTTTGAATTTATTTATGTTTCATATCTATTATTGTATATTCTTGTCTATTTTGCTTCATTATATTTGTACCAAATATTTACTAAATGTAGCTTTCGTGTTATATTTATTTATATTATAAAATGTTATAAAACAATAAGTTAAAATTAGTACTACATCGGAATTCAGCCAGTGACATGAAAATTTTAAGCATTGAAGGAAATTCAGTTGCTGTACTTTCAAATCATGTCAAAATTATATATATGTATAGATAAGCGTTTTTTTTTTCATGCAACTAAAACTGCAATCATGAATTCATCTAAATTTCTGAAATCTGAATCTGTTATCATCGAGTGTACCTATCAAGTTAAAATTTATGGAACAATATAAATTCAGCCAGAGCGAAATATATTTTTTTTGCACTTAAACATAAATTTGCACTATGCTGTTGGAAATATTTATTATATTTTTACATTTAAGCATTAAAGCAAATGCATCTATTATACTTATAAGTTATATTATACTTTGTAAAATGTAGCTTATGGCCTATGACACTTGAAAAAAATGCACACAGTTTAAAATAAAAGCATAAATTGTTAAAACTCAATTTTAGATCATGCAACATTCACGATTTTTTTGTTAAACGAATATCAATTTTATTGCAGGGAATTAAAGGTTAGGTTCCATGCCTGCTAAATTCATTGACATTGTGTCGTAGGTCAAAAGCTACAATTTATAAGGTATAAGCATTTCTCTTTAACATTTACAATAAAAATTTACATTTAAAAGCAAACATTCAACAAATTCTAGACATAATATTCAATTAACAAACATATTTTCAAAGTAGTTTTTACCTGTGCCATTTGATCCCGTGTTCCTGTACAGGCCTAAAACAGAATTCAACGATACTTTGTATAATGTTATTGCGATCGATATTTAATTTTGTTTTCGTTCCGAGGAACGTTAGAATATTGGAGAAACAAGAAGCCCAAAAGGTTTTGCTGAGCGTGAGAATATCATTAGGTCGCAATTGTTTCAGGGGACTTAAGTGGTACTTATTGACAAGTGCCTTGACATAATTATAACACAGCAGTATATGTACATAAAATAATAATATAGGGGACACAACATGTGCTATTTATGATGATAGGATTAAGCAAACATTTATTTCTAAAAACCAGCGAGTAAATCACAAAAATATATTATAGGTACTAGCGACCCGCCCCCGGATTCACACAGGATGAAATTTTTATATATAAAAATCATCACCGTTTATCTCTATTTACATGTGTGAAAACCAAATTAAATTTGGTCTACCCATTCTCGGGTTTTTGAAGCGTACACAAATCAACAATATTTTTGAATACAAAAAAAGAATACTTGCTGGTTATTCCTTTGAGTGCGTTAACCATGTTGCAAGTAAGCCTCCAACCTTGAATAGGATAAAGGATTAAGGGACCAAGTGACGGTTGGTGAGTAGGCTCTAGTAATCCTCGTACATAAGTGCATAATGTAAGTATAGTTCAGGTAAATAAGTGCGCTCTATTATGTCACTGTGGGTAACTATTTAAAGTATCGGTTACTACCGCTAGACTAGCACATGAGTTTATGGCAATATCTATCATAAACCTATTTTATTATTTTCATATTTAAAAATATACTATAAGGTAAGTTTAAAGCCGGCTTTCCACTGCGAGCGGAGCGGACCCATTAAGGACTCCGTTTAAACTCGCACAACTAAACTGCATACTTGTGTTTCCACCAACAAATAGGCGAGCGCAAGGAGTCAGCCAGCAAAAAGATTCGTGCGAGTTAAACGGAGTCCGCTCCGCTTGCGGTGGAAGGCGGGCATTAGAACATCATACACAATTGAATATCATACAATGACTCTTATCAATGATAATTATGTTCTTAAAGTTACACAGAGCATTTTGCGGCTTAATTTTGGGAGCCCGTTTGGCGGCAGTTTGAGCCATCTTTCTTTCAGAAGGTCATCGTGAAATAATAGCATGTGTGCTGTTGCGTATCGGTGAATGATGGTGATGAATGCAACTACGGTCGGCAGTGCACTTGCAGCACATGTGGTGTTGTTTGTGTTATAGGCGACGGTAGCCACCTACCATCAAGTGGACTGTCAGCCTGTCTGTAGAGCTTAACATGAAAATAATATTAAAAATTCTTTAAGTAAAATAATATTTAGGGTTACTTTTTAGTAGCGATCATAATTTTATACAGGTTTTATGAAAATAAGAAGTAAATTTATAAATATATCTTCTCCAAAAAGCATCTGGTTATAAGCTGTTTTTTTTTTCGCAAAAACAAACAGCTTTCATAAACGAATTTGTAATATTACCTTTAACCTCAAAAATATTTTATGTGGATAAATAATAAAATGTATCCATTTATATTTCATTCATTACCACGTGGGGCGACACAAAGGAAAACACTTTCTGTTAATTTATTGAATTTTGTTCAATTTTTATTTTATTGTAAGAATTAAAATGCATTCGTTCGTGTTTGGTTTTATTGTTCATAAAAAAATCTATGGGAAAATAATACTGAAGAGTGGCTTATTTGTGCCATAAACTTTTATTACTTCAGAAGGTTGAAAGAAGAGATACACTCAGCTGTAAAAAAATACGACATTATCAAAGTATAGCACTCTATTTTTACGATTAAAAATATCTCGTGTTCCTTAGATACATTTTTTATAAGTGCATAGAACACATTATTCGTAAGTTCAAAAATCGGTCTCATACAATATTTTGGATGGATGCTTTAAAGTCAATAAATATTAGTATGATTAAGGTTAAATAGTATAATTTTAATGAATAAAAGCAATAAATGTCTTTTTTGGTGTCCCAGACAACGTGTATGGTGATTGGTTCAGTAGTTTTTGCGTGAATGAGTAACAAACATCCATACATCCATTCATATATACATACATCTATACAAACTTTCGTATTTATAATTTTAATTTATAACGGATAACGTTTGTATAAAGTAGGCATAGAATCTCGTACATTCCAAATGCCTTTAGGGTAAGCGAATTCGCGTGTCCTAATTTTGAAATAAGCTGCAATATCTGATGACTATTCAGGCTTTACTCGTTCAGATGACAGGCGCTTAATGCGCGTTTACATTCTGCACGAATTATTCATTAAGCGTTCTCATGCCAAAACGTATTTTAACTAAATGTGCAATTAGTGTCATAGTAAACACTAGGTATAGTACTTTTGGCATCGTTTACCGGTGCTATGATCGCATTTTCAATACAGCAATTGAATACTCCGCACAAACTGTCGCTACTTGAAGCGATTTAAGTAAAGCAGAGTAGTGATTGTAACATACGTACATATAGGGCTTCCCAAGACTATGCGACATGAAGGGAAAGTACCTTAAATATCGTAGATAGGATATTTTGCTGAAATAAGATTCAAAGATTTTCTAAAAATTACGTCGTTGTCGGCAATAAATAATATTCTTGAAATATGAATCAAACATTTTACGTTGTTCCTTTCTTTTAAGATACTATGTTACTTAAGAAGAATTATTATTAATCGAAAGATTGGCATCATAAAAATAAGGGTTAAATATCCTATCTACGATATTTAAGAACTTTCCCTTCATGTCGCATGTATACTAATATGCCAAAATAATATTATTATAGCATAATAAATATAATACTTGTAGCATCTAGTGGTAAAGCCTTACATGATAATAAAACAAAGTACCCCGCCGCGTCTGTATGTCTGGCTTAAAACTACTGAACAGTTTTCATGCTGTTTTCATCTATCTATCAACAGAGATCACTCTGTAGATTTTCTAAGACTCATGAATTCGAAATCTAGATTCCTCAGAAATCGAAAGATTTTATGTAAATCGGTTAAAATATGACTATGATTGTTGAAGGCTGACGGTCGACTTGATTGTAAGTGGCTACTGTAGCCTTTATAGGCGACGCTACAGGCGAGCTACGCTGCAAGTACACTGTCGGTCATAGTAAGATTAAACACAAGGTCTTAATTAAGGACTTAAGGACTTGGACTGTGGCATCTCTTACACACTCACCGAAACACAAGCACAAATGCTTGTGCACAAAAGCACAAATATTTCACGGTGGTTTTCTGTAAAAGGCTGCCCAAATCACTGAGTGTGCCACTACTAAATCATCGATCATCGATGCTAACAGTATAAAATCACCTACTCAGTGGCCGTATTTGATTTGTTTTTTTTTTTTATTAAAACGTTCAATTTAAATAAAGTATTCCATAAAAATTTAAACTGCTCATAATAATTTCTAATGTCGTCGAGTTTTATGTACGAATATGTACGGAACACCGTATGTGGTGTACCATGTTTAACGGTTTATTGAGAAGCAATAAAATCGGTACGTAGAATCTTTTCCACCTGTCTGTTTAAAACTCTATCGGTTCACAATTATTGGTTCGCTTGGTGTGGTGAATAGGAAATTTTATTCATTTTACTATACGTCTGTCGTAAAAGCTGATATCAATCAATACTAATAATAAATCTGTAAAGGTTGGTCATGGAGTAAGTTACTTTGTTTTCAGAGATATCGTGTTTATAGGCTCTATACATCATACTGAAACTAAATTGACCATTTTTAGAATTTTTTTCTGTATGTATGTATGTATGTATGTATGTATGTATGTATGTATGTATGTATGTATGTATGTATGTATGTATGTATGTATGTATGTATGTATGTATGTATGTATGTATGTATGTATGTATGTATGTATGTATGTATGTATGTATGTATGTATGTATGTATGTATGTATGTATGTATGTATGTATGTATGTATGTATGTATGTATGTATGTATGTATGTATGTATGTATGTATGTATGTATGTATGTATGTATGTATGTATGTATGTATGTATGTATGTATGTATGTATGTATGTATGTATGTATGTATGTATGTATGTATGTATGTATGTATGTATGTATGTATGTATGTATGTATGTATGTATGTATGTATGTATGTATGTATGTATGTAAGTATGTACGTTCCTCTATAACTCTTAAACGAATCAACTGATTTTCATGAAACTTGGTAGATAAACATTTAGACGTACGGGACACAGGATAAGCTACTATTTTTTTCAACGCGGACGAAGTCGCGGGCGCCAACTAGTATTAAAATAAGTTTTGAAAGCTTGGGTAGCGGAAATCTTGATTGTATCTTGAACAATATCTAGCAGAACTCGAAGTTTTAACGTTTGGCGCTAAGTGTTACTGCAATAGTGAACCTCCTGGCAAAATGCCCAGTTAGTACAATGAGCGCACGGATTCGTGTTAAGTCAATGCTCACGAGTATTTGTAAGTATTTTGGCAACGTGGCAATTATTTCTTATACTGCTTCACGCTATTGCGACAAAACATTACCATTTTGATTACTACCGATTTGACGCCGATTAACTTTACAGTACCACTGAAAATAAACAATAGAAAATTTATATTTACTTCACGTCAATTCTGAATAAATGGTTATACTCTATGCTTACTATTTTCATGCGCATTGTTATTCACAAACATGTTTTATGACCAAATAAATTTCGACCACAAATTATTTTCTCAAGAAATGTCCTTATTGGTATGTTTCACATAACTCTTCAACAATTTCTAGGTTTATTAAAATTGTGACTGTGCTTTGTCTTCGAAAATGCTATTTGTTTTATTTATAATTTACCTACTCAGTCACGGGTTAAATATAAATACGAATGAAATATGTATTTCAAATTACTAATTGACCCCTACGGTACAAGCTGAGCTTAGTGTAGGGGTCAAAATCAAATCTAATCTGTTTGTAAATTGTTGAGAAAATAAATTATTAATCTTATTATTATTATTAAATAAGAATAAAAAATATTTTTTTTGTAAAGATTATTTTAGTAACACCTTTCTTTAGGGACATTGTCCTTCTGTAGGTAAGGTAATGTACGCTGACGGCCTACTGTGGGAAGCGATTTTATTTTAAACTATGCATTGTCAAAAAGCTTCGCGGTGAACACGAGACTTTGTTCTGTGAAGATGTCCTACTGTTGATTCACTTATAATCTCGGAAACAGCCTAATCGATTTTAATTAAACTTTGAAATTGTATAGTTGATCTCAGCTTGAAATAAATAATTTATAAAGATACATGGACGAAGTCGCTAGCAAAAGCTAGTAAAAAAAATCATAATTCCTCAATGCCTTACGATGAATACATTTTTACAATTATTATTTTTTTATACTGCAAATGTTAGTAATAATTATGATCAATTAATATTTAAAACATTAGGTAGTCAAAATTTGAATCTGTAATCCAAAAATGAGCGGTTATGGTTATATTAAAGAGATAAATCAAAACCTGACAGATGTCGTCTATGGTTTCATAAACAATTTACTGTGGACATTGGAAGTGTCTCAATCTGTTTATTTTTAATTTTCTTTGTGATAAACGAGCGGAGAAAAAGCTTCGCTAATATTTTGAAGAGAACTTAACGAAAGATAATTAGAAAAGAAAAATGAAACGTTGTGTAAAATGAATGGCACTCTTAATTAATTTGGTGTACAATCATTTCTATTGCGACTGACAAGTGTTAAGTTTGTAAAAATGTCTAGAGATCATTTTATATTTATTTACCTATATAAAACAAACAGACCAGTTCACGGACGTTATTTTTTTAAATTCATGTTTGGATTATTATTGTGAGCAATGCAATTAACAATATGAGCTTAAATTTTACAAATATATAGAAAACATTATTCCGTGATTCTTCCCCAATTGCGATTAAAATTTATAATGAATCAAGTTTGCTACAATAAGTTGGTCTACCTAATATTTAGTATATCGCTCCTTAAAAACTAAAGGGCCATAAAACAAAAAATCCAAAAATGTTTTTATTGCAAAAATACAACCACAATCCTTCATATTGTATGTTGCAAAAAGACCTATGGTTGTTTTATTCCATATGTAGTATATTTTGATCATTTTTTATATATTCAAAAGTAACTTACTTATATGCTTATATCTCTTCTAGTATTCAGTTTATTATAAAAGTACTTAAAACATTTAATGCTACTTAAAAATACGCTTCAAACGATGTATAATATGCATATATTTGATATATATCTAATAAGAAGAAAATAGACAAAGAATAATTTAATTTTTTTCGATTAGCTCTCTGTAAAAAGTGTAATTTTGATTTGTGGCCCTTTAGTTTTTAAGCAGCGATATCTTAGTTCTTTAGTTACGCTCACACAGATCAAACGAGCCGACGTTATTAGGCACAGAGTGTCCATGGCTTCCTTAAAAATAGGGTTTAAGCCGAAATGGATGCTTTATTAATATTTGGGCCAAAAACACTTTAAATTTTTTAAAACAAATTTCACCCGCTCTGCTTAGTATATTAAAAAAAGGAATGCACTTCTTATTATAAACTAGCTGCTGCCCGCGACTTCGCCCGCGTATCTTTGTAAATTATATACTAAAACCTTCCTCGAGAACCACTGTATCCATTGGTGAAATCAGCATGAAAATTGGTGCAGTAGTTTTTGAGTTTATCGCGAACAGACAGACAGACGCGGCGGAGGTTTATAATATGTAAGGATTGCTGAAGATTTTAAACTTAACCTGCCCTTTATGATGAAAATACAATTAATAACATAACATAGACAAAAAGCAACTGAATATGTTAAAATATTTAATTCGCGGTTTTAATAGGCACTAATAATGTGACCGCACACTTTGTTTTTAAAGTGAAAAGGAAACCACATAACCAACTAGAGACAAAGACTCAAACTCTGTTAATTTCTTAACCAGAATTGAATTTACTTCATTTAATTGAACCATTGACCCTTATAACAATACTTTAACACAATTAAAACCAAGACTTACATTCTCTTAAATTAAAAATAATTAAATAAATTATTTTATCAACTCTTTAATAAATAATCCAATTCAATTTATTCTATCACACATGTTATTCATAAAATGTTTCAATTTTGTTACTAGGTATCAATATCACTACACAATAAGTTCTGTATTTGCGGGACACGAAATTTAGTACACGAAACTTCCTAAACATGGATGGATTAGGTACTAAACTATTTTATTATTATTTGGTTTATTATTTACTTGAAGAAAAACACAAGGACGTAAATTTTATCTTCATATTTTCATTGGGTGCCGTTAGTAAACTCGTTAATGTAAATTTTATTCAAAATGAGCAATCTATGCAAAACGAAATGGATAAATCCTGGAGAAATTTATCTTACTTTAAAACTTTACATGTTCACCAATTCAAACTCTCTCTGTGAAATAACCAGCAGTCGTATCTAGGGGATTATTAGTATTAAGCATTAGAACTATCAGTAATCTATTTTTTTTTTGCTAGGGCCAGCGAATAGAATCTAAAATATTTAATAATATTTTTCTGTAAATCTTATCTAAAAGCATTTAAAATTCTATCTATTACTTGTATTTTATAAACCTTTTAGATGATTTTAGAAGCTCAACAAAATTATATATTGTTAAAAACTGTTTTTCATTACTCTATTATACCTTTATTAGTATACCATCAACTTCGATAGAACCATATACCAACTAGAAAACACCCATAAGCTGTTCCATGTACCAACTAGAACATGGTGTCTGCCGTGCCAAACTTATAAAGTAACTAAAACAATTTTTTAGGAACATTAAAAACAATGCAGTCTATAAACCTCCTACTTAATACTATAGAAACGTGATTACGATTTAAAATGAAATCATACAGCGAACAGATACGTCCAACATGAGCTAGTGTGAGCAAATTACTTATTCTATTAAGGAGGACGCAATTAATTCAAATAAACTGCTGAATCAAAACACGGCTGCCTTCAACGTTTCCAACGTTCCACGTAAAGTGTGCTCATGTTATATGTATTAAAATATTACCAGTATCAGCGGTTGACATTCAAGACTTCATTAAGCGAGGGACCGTCTCCGTATCTACTTACGTCATATAGTCAAGTCCTTAATGGCAGCGGAGCTTGCAATCAGGACGAGGTTTTTTGAATTATGAAAATGGATGTTTTGTTTGTAGATTCTCTTGTTCTCTTTGTTCACAGTTTTAATTTGGCTGATTAATGATTTCTTTTCCTCTTTGTTCAGCTTCAAAAGAAACTTGGGTTAAAGGATATTTCGGTAAATTGGTTTATTTAAAATTAATGTTATAAGCATTCTGTGAATTGCGTAGAATTCAAACACTTTCAATGTTTAATCTGAACTATTTATTGTTATTTTCATCACTTTTTTGCAATTAGATTCAAATTATCTTCTCGCTTGTAAAATATTTTTTTAAATTCTTTGCCTGTTCAATACAAAATTATCAATTTATTGTCTGTACAATTATATATCTATAATAGTTGTTCGCGCCATTTTGCCGCTTTGTTATTGTTTCATAGATAAACGATTCTGATTGGTCGTATCAGTTGTTTGGACCAATCAGACACCCGCAAGCCGGCCGCCATCTTATTAGACAGTTAGTCGTTAGCTCTCAGCCTCGATCAAGCTCGAAGGTATCGTGAAGCGTTGAGACTAGTAAAATCCGCTTTCTCCGCTTGAATGTGTTCAATTATCTGTGTGTCACCCGCTAATTCATTAATTCCGCTAATTCACAACCCGCTAATATCCAACCGCATTAGACACCTATTTTTACGAACTGTGCCAAAGTGGTTCGCGTCGTGAGTGCAAGAAGATCCAAGGCCTTGGAAGCAGAGAAGAAAGAAGACTCCGCGGATTGCTGAGGTAAGTGAGTAGAATAGGTGTATCCCCCGCACATACAGTCCACTTCCGCTTTGTATTGGGCTCAAAACCGTTTACTACTTTCGGCAGCCCTTACATTCTTTTTGGTCTCTTCGAGCCGGATTAATTGAACATTCTTTTTGGTCTCTTCGAGCACGGATTATTGAACACATATTTTCGCATTAATTTTAGATTGAAATTAGCCCGCTTTATGTATCTTGCAAACTGCGCTCATATATTTTGTATCATTTAATCATTAATATATTCACGCATACCGACGTATTTACATTTCGTCATTTAGAAATCCATAGGTACCTACTCGAATAAAAATTGAAGTTCTTTGTTTAGTTGTAAATTTACGCTTACCTACTTATACAAAAAAGTAATATTCGTAGTTAAAAAAGAAACAACCGCTAGGTATTGGTTATTGTCGTAAACCTACCTACCTATCTCAGAATAGTAAAATCGCTTAATTTATTGTTTGTTGATTTCGCTTTGGTTATTTATTTACGATTTCAATTATTACATTGTTAACATTTCTATTCCGCTTTCCGATTGTCTGCAATTACTACGTACATAGTATAATTTAAACCGCTTATAGAAAATAAATCAATTTATTTAAATAAAATTATAGATTGACCGCACATATTTGAATATTTACAATAAGTCAACGCTTTATAAATTAAATTACCGCATTTTTAGAATTTCTTCGCAATTAATTTACTTCGAAACATTATACTTATCGTTATACGACATACCTAATGTCGAAAGAAAGTACTATGGAAGGTACAGACGAGATGAGTTTAACATTAAAGAAGCTCACAGGCAGACGCGATGCAATCTTCGCTCGATTGCAGACTATTTACAAAAATTCTAAGGGTGATCTTCAGGATGAAGTGTCCGCAGACATGTTTTTGTCCAGTACCGTTTTGTTGGATGATTATCGCTCTGAGTTTAAGACAATTATAGATGAAATTAACGACACTCAGTTACGTATAAAGCCCTCGCAAGAAACAAATTATCAAAGTATATTAGCCTTTGATGATCTATATTCACGTTGTAAATATGCCGCAAACAAATTGGAAGCATCTCAGAATCCTATTGTTCAGACATGCACCACGCAGATTTCTAATAAACCAACCGTTAATTTACCTAGACTTGATTTAGTTAGCTTTGATGGTGAACCGTTAAAGTGGCCTACCTTTTACGAGACCTTCAAGAGTACCATACATGAGAATTCTGACCTCACAGATAATGAACGAGTCCAGTACTTGATGGGTAAGTTGACAGGAAGCGCCCTTGCTGTATGCTCTGGTATTACGCCTAATCAAGCTAATTACAATTTAATATGGAACACGCTGGTAGAAAAATACGAAGATAAAAGGCGCCTAGCCTCCGCATATTTAGATCGCATGTTTGAATTTAAACCCTTTCAAAGGGCTACGTTGCAAAATATGGATGCATTTTTAGAGCAATTTTGTCCCGCTGTGTCAAGTTTAAAGGCTTTAAATATTGAGAATTTATGTGATTTTATTTTATTGCACACCGCTTTAAAGAAGATAGACGTAGATACCGCCCGCGCTTTTGAAATGCTTAAGAGAGATACGAAAATACCATCTTATGATGATCTAGTAGAATTTATACGTGAACAGTCAAAAATCATGGAACGCTCGACAGAGAATCGAACGCGCAACCATACGCCCGCATCGCCGCACTATGGCGCTCGAAACAATAGTAAACGAGTTATGCATTCATTCGTTGCCGCGCCATTGAAACATTGTTTATTTTGCAAACAAACAAATCATGTACAATTATATAAATGTTTTGAATTTAAAAATTTACCGCTAGAAAAAAGGTTTGCATTTATTAAACATAATAATGGTTGTTTTAATTGTCTGAGCTTTTCTCACTACATCGGAAAATGTAAATCATTGAATTTGTGTAAGCATTGCAACTATAAACACAACTCGCTTTTATGTAAATATAACGCTTTAGGTACTAGGCCGCACGCAGCGCCTCCCCGCTCCCCCGCAAAAACGCACCCGCTGAATACGTCCGATCATTCATTGCGTCAAAAGACAAATGAAAGTGAAATTGATAGGGAAAAGGTATCTCACGCGCAACCGCTTATTGATTCGCACAATAAAAATATTTCTTTATGTAACACGCACACTAATGCAGCGCGCTTTGAAACTTGTTTGCTAGCAAGTGTCTGCGTCAACGCATACGATAATTTAGGTAATTTGAAAAGTGTAAGGGCACTTATTGACCAAGGGTCAACTAATAACTTTATTACTGAATCTTGTTGTGCAAAGTTAGGCTTAAGTTATGATAGAAAATTCAACGCCACCGTTAGAGGAATTGGCTCTTCAACTAAATCTATTAAGGGTGCTACTTCGCTTAATTTATTTTCTCAATATAATGATAATGTTTGTATACCGCTTGATGCATATGTTCTGGATACCATTACAGATAGATTGCCCGCTATTAAAATAGATATCTCAACGTTTTCGCATTTAAATAATATACCGCTCGCTGATCCTAATTTTTATAGGCCCGATGAGATAGAAATACTCATAGGGGCACCGCTATTCTCAAGAATATTCCGCCAGGGACGTATCTCCGGATTGCCGGGAACTCCCACCGCTTTTGAAACAATATTTGGCTATACCGTAATGGGTACGGCTCCCGCTGAAAAAACTACAAATTGTTTTATGTCTTTATTTTCCGCTTTTGAATATGATAAACCGCGCATTGAAGAACTTCTTCAAAACTTCTGGAAACTTGAGGAGGTATCAGTAAAACCTTCTTTGAGTAGTGCTGATAATGAGTGCGAGCAAGGATTTGTGAAGACCGTTAGCCGTAATACAACTGGTCGTTATACGGTCGCCTTGCCATTCTCACGTGACCCCGCTGTACTTGGCGACTCATACCAAGTAGCTAAAAAACGCTATATATCGCTCGAACGTAAATTCATTTCGTCGCCTCGCTTGCGTCTAGAGTATAATGCCATTGTTAGAGAATACTTAGATAAAGGATACATATCTTTACTTAGTAATGATACCCCGCAGTCGCCCGCTTATTACATTCCGCATCACGCTGTCGTACGCAACGACAAAACAACGACTAAAGTCCGCATAGTTATGGATGCCAGTGCGAAAACTAGCACTAGCATATCATTGAATGACATATTGCATATTGGGGAAAATTTACAGAATGATTTATTTACAATATTATTGAATTTTCGTTTTTATAAAATCGCATTAATGGCAGATATAAAGCAAATGTATTTACAAATTGTTGTTAGACCAGAAGATAGAAAATTTCAAAAATTTCTATTTAGATTCGATGAGTCATCCCCGCTTGAAGTCTTTCAGTTCAACCGCGTTTGCTTTGGATTGAGAAGTAGTCCGTTCTTGGCACTCAGAGTAGTGAAACAATTATGTCAAGATGAAGCATCATCTTACCCGCTTGCAGCCGAGGTTGTAAAAAACAATTGTTATATGGACGATTTATGTTACTCCGTGGCTACCTACCAGGAATCTTGTCAACTCAAAAATGAGTTGTTACAGATGTTTATGGCCGGGGGCTTTGAATTAGTAAAATGGTCTAGTAACTCAACAGAGTTACTCAGTACTCTTCCTGAATCCCATCGCTATTCGTCTACTGTAAAATTCAATGAGACCAACCAAAGTCTTAAGGTGTTGGGTCTTAAATGGGATCCCGCTTGTGATTGTTTTTTATTTGATATCTCGCTCGAACCCCGCCAATATACAAAACGCAATATATTGTCTGTGATTGCGCGACAATTTGATATAATGGGTTTAATTGCACCTACTATTTTATACGCAAAATTAATATTACAACAAATTTGGCTATTAAAATTAGATTGGGATGATGAACTCCCTTCGCATATTTATAACACATGGGCAAGTTACTTAAAGGAACTGCCATCTTTACAGGAATTACGCATCCCGCGCCACTTAGGTATTTTGAAAAATTCCATGATTTCTTTAATTGCTTTCGCCGATGCAAGCGAACGCGCTTACGGCGCCGTCATTTATATTAAGACGGAAACTCGCTCGCAAAAAACGCCTAACATTAATTTAGTTTGCGCAAAATCTAAAGTCGCTCCGCTTAACACAGTATCAGTGGCCAGACTTGAGCTCTGTGCTATTTTACTTATGTCGAAAATGATGCGTCGCGTTCTAGACACATATGAACCGCGTCACTCCATTCAAAATATTTATTGTTTTTCGGATTCAATGGTAGCATTACATTGGATTCATTCCGCGCCTAATAAATTTAAAACTTTCGTGGCCACACGTGTTACGAAAGTACTTACCGCTTTACCCGCTCATTATTTTTATCACGTGACAGGAAAAGACAACCCGAGCGACTGTTTGTCTCGTGGCTTGTCTCCTGTTCAGTTACGGAACCATCCATGTTGGTTCACTGGTCCATCTTGGCTTTATAAAGACGTACAAGAATGGCCAATTACCGCAATAAATACCGCATCAATTGAAAATAATTTGCCTGAAACAAAGGTCATAACGCTTACCGCCGTCGCTCAAGAAGATGAGCCGCCGCATTTGTTTATTTCTTTATCGCACCGCATTTCGTCTTGGAAGAAACTTCTTCACGCTATTGTTTATATTTACCGTTTCATACGGAAATTACCGCGCTCTAATATATTTACCGCTCATGAAATGAACTTCGCAGAAACCGCTGTTATTAAACAATTACAATTATGTTGCTTCGCTGAAGAAATAAGTCGCTTGACCGCTAACAAAAATTGTCGAACCACATTAGGTCGACTCGCCCCTTTTCTTGACAATGAAGGATTGTTGAGAGTTGGTGGCCGCCTTCGTAACGCTGATCTGTTGTATGATCAACAGCATCCTTTGCTTTTGCCGCGTAAACATCGAATTGTCGAATTGATTATTGATGATTGTCATAGGAAAAACTGCCACACAGGCCCGCTAGCTGTAATGTCAATATTACGTCAAAAATATTGGATATTGTCATGCAGAAATATAGTAAGACAGGTCATACACAAATGTAATTTTTGCTTCCGCGTTAAACCTAAACATGTTTATCCATTTATGGCTGATTTACCCGCTTGTAGGGTAAACGAAGCTAAAGCCTTCACGCATACTGCAGTGGACTACGCTGGTCCAATAAAAATCATACCATATAGAAAACGGGGTGTTCATGCTATCAAGTCATATTTATGCATCTTTGTGTGTTTGGTGACTCGGGCCGTCCACGTCGAGCTGACAACAGACTTGAGCACTAACACATTTCTATCCGCTTTTAAACGTTTTCTAGCTCGCCGAGGCGCGATCTCGTGTATGTACTCTGACAATGGTACTGCATTTATAGGCGCAAAAAACGCATTATCTGAAATTTATGGCCTGGTAAATTCCGAAGAATTTAGAGATTCGTTTGCACAGGAACTGGCAGATTCGCGAATAGAATGGAAATTCAATCCTCCGCGTAGTCCGCATTTCGGCGGTCATTACGAGATTTTCGTCAAAAACTTTAAATCGCATTTATATAGGGTTATCGGTACTCAACTACTTACCTACGAGGAATTGCTAACAGTTATCACGCAAATAGAGTGTGTGATTAATTCGCGCCCGCTTACTTTACTCGGTGAGGATCCATCCGAGCCGAGCGCGCTGACTCCTTCGCACTTTTTGATGACCACCCCGCTAAAAAATTTGCCTGCTTGCCGCGTCAGCGATGAGCAACCAAATGTGTTGCGTCGTTACGCGTTGTTAGATCAAATGGTGCAGTCATTCGCTAAACGCTGGAAGACAGAGTATCTTCATTTGTTGCAGACGAGAGGAAAATGGAATACACCCTCAAACCCCATTGAAGTAGGTACGGTGGTTGTTATACTGACTGATAATCTTCCGCCATTATACTGGCCATTAGGCATTATCACTGCTACCTATCCCGGCAAAGATGGGATCACTAGAGTAGCTTCTGTTAGGACGGCCACAGGCATTTGTAAGAGACCTGTTGTCCGTTTGTGTCCTCTGCCTACGCAGTAGGACCACGCATTTATCAGCTTTATGTTTAGTATTAATATCTATAGTTTTAACCGCTGTATATACCGCTTTATTTATCCTTTGTATGTTGTTTTCCGCTTTCTTTTATTAGTTTTTAAAAACCGATGGTTTTTAGGCCGGGGGCATGTTCGCGCCATTTTGCCGCTTTGTTATTGTTTCATAGATAAACGATTCTGATTGGTCGTATCAGTTGTTTGGACCAATCAGACACCCGCAAGCCGGCCGCCATCTTATTAGACAGTTAGTCGTTAGCTCTCAGCCTCGATCAAGCTCGAAGGTATCGTGAAGCGTTGAGACTAGTAAAATCCGCTTTCTCCGCTTGAATGTGTTCAATTATCTGTGTGTCACCCGCTAATTCATTAATTCCGCTAATTCACAACCCGCTAATATCCAACCGCATTAGACACCTATTTTTACGAACTGTGCCAAAGTGGTTCGCGTCGTGAGTGCAAGAAGATCCAAGGCCTTGGAAGCAGAGAAGAAAGAAGACTCCGCGGATTGCTGAGGTAAGTGAGTAGAATAGGTGTATCCCCCGCACATACAGTCCACTTCCGCTTTGTATTGGGCTCAAAACCGTTTACTACTTTCGGCAGCCCTTACAATAGTCTTGGTAGTGTCTTTAATTGGCAACGACACTACTGGTAGTGCCGTTGATACACTACCAGCGTTGCCAATTAACTTATTCTAAACTATTGTTTTAGAAATGCTTTAGTAACTTATAAATATGTATGATTTCATAAGTACCTATATGGGAATATACTCACAAATAACTATTTTCACTTGTTCCAAATTTTATTAATTTTAATGTCGTTATCCAAACTTAATGAATATAAAAATGCGAATGGTTTTCTCTAAACATGTTCATATTATCTCAAGAAAAAAGTGTAGCCTTTGTTTCTAAAATATATTTTTCAAATAATATTTTATCATAATTGTGAACTCTTTGCCCTGTTTCGGATTTATTTTTCATCTCATTACTGGTCTTGACAGCGTACTTTGTTGAGTTGCTTTTTAATTTGTCCTCACTGTCTCAGAACAAATAGTCGGGATCATCAAAAATATTATTGTTAGGGCCTCTTTCACAAACTACATGTAAAGTGTTGATTAGTTACTTTTAGAAATCATTTTCTGTTATATTGAATTATGCGCTCGGTTTACTGCATCATTCGATAGCCGATTTTTTTTAATTATTTTCTATTTAATGTTTGGGACGTTTACCGTACAAACAAAGGTATATCAGCTCCATTATTCCCGGTTACCTGTGACTTTAAATGACAGTTTGGCCTACTTGACGTTTGTGAAACAGGCGCTTAGTATAATAGACTGATAAAGATGCAGCAATATAATGAAATCGTATGGGCCTATTAAATTTCAGTGTTATGAAATACAGAAAATCTTGTTAGCAAAAAATATGACATTTAGCATAATGTAACACTGATGTACTGATAACAAAAATCATAAAAATGCTTTTCTTCATAAAGACTCGATACTACGAGAGTTAAACTTGGATTTGGACTTTAATATTGGACATAATGATATTCTGTTAAAATCAAAATCCCACGCCTGGAAAAATTTCGCTCATGATAATGATATTTTATTAGAGGTTATATCTTTTTAAAGAGTCGCCGGGCAACAGGGCATAATGCTTAAATAACACTAAACTATATATGGTCAGTAAATGTTAAAAGAAAAGTAATTAACACGACAAATGGCTTGTTTCAAATGCACTAGAAGTTTTTTATTAATTCAGTGCAAACATTAAGAAGCTTTTGCAGAACAAACAGTTTTTTTTAACATGGAACGAACTTCGCCCTTTATAGCAGATTCAACTCAATTGCCGGTTTCTTCGACTGTTTGTTTTGTGTGTATTTTAATAACTGTATTCCAGTTGCGTCTTATTGGGTTTCTGAAACCCTCACAAAACAGACTGTTTCAACAGAAAAAATTCCCCTTAATAGTAGATATTAATGCAAGCTGATGTAAGAATTAACTTTTATTATTTTTTTATTTTTTATTAGCCGGGAGAGGTTCGTTATTAGTAACGAACCTCTCCCGGCTTCGTCCGGGGTACATTTTTTTTACATAAAAAATTTCCCCATTTGTGCCTCTTTCCATACTTATGTGAAAACGGAATCAAAATCGGTCTACCCATTCTAGAGTTTTTGTAGTGTACACAAACAAACTTACAATTGAGGCTATCAACGCAAAAGTGTTGTTACCCCAGACTACTTATTATGAGATAATGAGGAGTTAAAATTTGGTTTAAATAAAATAATGAGGAGTTTTTTAACCTTTAACTGTTTTTAATTAACTTTATAAAAAGAACCTCTAATGCCCGGTTTCTGAAGTTCCCAGTTAAACTCTCACTTACTATTGATTCGATAAAGTTAATCGTAAGATAAACGTCGGATAACTGTCCTTGCGTTTCTGAATACAAAATGAGCCGTTCAATAACTATGAAACCGATAGCCAGTTCCTCTATTTGCCACTAGATGGGTCTCGTCAACAGAACAAGTCTAAAATTGATTTTATCATTTCAATTCATAATTAAAAGTAGTTATAGTAATAGTAAAAGATATTCCTAGATAAATAAGTGATCAAAAACTATTTTTATTATATAAATTACTATAATTTGTTATTTATCATGAATGACATCGTTGTCAAGGAAGTGTGTCAAAATCTGAATAAAAAGTCCTTGTCCAAGGAGGATAGATACCTCCTTGTCCTTGTCATTATTTTCTACGTATTTTTCTTGATTTTTATTTTCTATTAATTGAATATTATTTTACTATCGATATAATATAAACTTTTCACTTGAAAATTATATAAAATAATAGAAATAAAGAAGTAATAGCCTTAAATTTGATAAGTTAGTCAAAAATGAAACGTCAAATAAAGTTATGGAACCGATAAACGGCACCCATTGGCCAGTTAAGTTAAACTACACATAAACGGAGTTTATCTTACATTGGGGTACTCGGAAACGCATTTTCAAAAGTTATCGAACCGATAGTGCTAACGAATAAATAAACTACCAACAAAAGTACCTCAGAAACCGGGCATAAATCTATAATATTTGTGCACATCTTACACCAGAACCGTAACCAACGTAAATTGTGGGTTACACCACTTTTGCGCTGATAGCCTCAATTAATATGAAACAAAATTCTCCATTTATGTCTCCATGTCTCCAATTTAATGTCTCCAAAAGCCATTTGAACGTGCTACGTTATGATTATTTGTTTAAACTTAAAAAAGCCTAATGTGTCCAAAATCAGTGAAAAAACAATAGAAAACATAAAGAGGTTTAATACGAAGCCTTCTATCTCATTGACAAATAGGTTGACATCCTTGGTTTATATTACGCATAAATTTACGTTCGCGGCCTTGATGGTTTACAACCGAAAGGCCTTGACTCACTTCCATCGGTTTGTGGCTACATACCGAGTTTGTTGACTCCTTTTATAAAATAGTTTCATTAAGTTGCTTTCCTTATTAATTAAACGTTAGAAATGGAGGTCAACATAAACAGTTAATTAGTATATCATGCTTTATTTTAATAACTTTAAAAATTGATTTATTATGACAATCTGACGGTCCATTTGGTTGGTGGTGGCTACCGTCGCCTATAACAAGCAATGCCACATGTGGTGCGCTGCCAACCATATTAGGAATTAGGAATAAATAAAGGATATTAGGAAGGGATAGTGAAATGGGCTCTGGCTTACTCACACACCAAACCCCACAACAGCACACTTGCTATTATTTATAGTGGTTTTTCGTGAGGGTGGTAATACTGCCGTCAGATGGGCTGCCGAAAAGACTAAAAAGTTTTTGTAGACTATAAAACTAAAAAAGTTCATTTCCAAAGTAAAATATTCCTAAATTCCAAAAATTTCAAAAAATAGGTTCACTATTTTTTTTTTAACTTTGGGAAATCCTCTTGGATACCCGGCAGTGTAGGGGACACTGCGGGCTTATGACGGATTCCTGCTAAAACCCAACGACATTCTATCGGTCGCGACCGCTGATGGGCGGTGTCGTGGGGACGTTGTTACACGAATTCGGTGCCCCGCCACTCCAAAGTTGAACCTGCCGGGAACTGAATCCGGGGCCAGAGCCTGAGACAGGGAGCTAAAAGGTGCTCCCTCACCGGGAGCATTCACGTGTAATGTAACATTATAGATTCGACTTTGAGCATTACATTACAATACTACCTCCCTGACTAACGAGCATTCACGTGTAATGTAACATTATAGATTTGACTGTGCGAGCATTCACGTGTGATTTAGTTGTAATTACACAAGGTGCGCATTGTAACGTTTCTCCTCCTTCACTGATGTAATGCTCGAATCTGTAACGTTACATTACACGCGAATGCTCCCGGTGAGGGAGCACCTTAAGGCAAACACCCAACTTGAACATTTGTTATACAAACTATATCAGAACACTTATTATTGCTGCTTATTATAATTTAGTTTTAAATTATCTGAATACTTATTTTTCTTGTTTTATGCTAATGTTTCAGGGTGACGTACTATTTTCTTGTAGATATATGGAACTACGCCAAGCAAACGGTTGCAGTAGCGCCATAGATCATTTAAAAAAGAGCGTAGAACGGAAATAGGATACAGGTTAAAGACTTCAGACTGAAATATAAATTAAGTATACTAACTCGCGAACTGAACAAGTGTTAACAACTCAAAGAGTGTTTTGCTCGTTTTTAACTGTCTTGTGGAAAGGAATACTTCCTGAAAAAATGCCGTTTAGTAATTAATTAACTAATATATATATGTTCTTAAACAGAGAACCTTTGTTCTCTGTTTGAGTATTATATATATTAGTCTCTTTAGACTACACCGATTTAAAATTTTCATTATAATAAGTTAAAATTTTCATTATTATAAATTCGAAAGTTCCTCAGGATGGATGTATGGATGTTTGTTACTATGTCATTCATAAACGGCTTAAAGGATTTTGATGAATCTGGCACATAGGTACATACATAGATTTGGCACATAGATAAATTATTATTTGGATTAATATATAGGATACTTTTTATACTGGAAAAATCTTAGGCCTTCGAGGGAGTTTAAGAATACAAAAAATTGGGCGCCACCGTCGTCACCGGATAAAGATGTCATATATATTTTCTCTGATGATATTTTTCATTTTTCTAGGCGGACGAATAAATATCAGTCGCACTCCGCTAAACAAAATCCATGTAATCTGAATAAAAATAAATTTTAAAATGCGTCCTGCATTCCTTGAATTGAAAATCCTTCCGAGTAATATGTTGCACAAGAGATTTGGTCCGCTATTACGCCGTATTGTGTGAACAACCAATGTAGTGGAAACGAAAGATATTCCGCAAACATTGTAACCTACACAATCTTACAATAGAATAAACTTTGCTTTACAAGATTCAATGCGATAGGTATCGCTGAAAAACTAATAAAAAAGGCGTGTTACCTTCCCTGGGATAGGTATTAATTTTTAAATCTGTTTTTCTACACCGCAATGTCACTGCAAATATCACGAAAATCCACTTTTTTACATCTCTCAGTATGTACGATTGATTGTTCGTACTATTTTCCACTGTTATTTTATTTTATATTCAATTTGCATATTATTTTCAAAAAAGCAGTGTTAGGTACTTAAATTGAATTTAAAACGTATAAAGAATTAATATACTAATGATAATATTTGTGCACACATTTTTTGAAATAATTGTCAGCAGACGTTAACAATTTACTAAACTATTTGGACTAATTCGAACTAAAAAAAATTATAATTGAGTATTAAAGTATTTATTTATTCGGATTGAGTATTAAATTTATTTATTTTTACTGTTTTTATTAAAAAAATCCTTTACAAAAAGACTTTCAATGCAATACATCTCTGATCAACTTCAATGTCAATTCAGAATTCATATTCAAATTTCAAAAAAAATCCTATACAAAAAGACTTTCATTGCAATACATCTTTGATCAATTTCAATGTAAAATCAAAATTCAAATTCAAATTTCCACCATTTCACATTTGAACTATATAAGGGCTGGAAACTAAATTCATCTAACTAATTGACAGGTGAAAAATACACTCCGAATAAGAACAGAAAGTAGGACGGGAAATCTCTATTTATAAAATGTTAGTGTCGAAGCTTGAACGTCAGTGAGTTCTTGGTTGAAAGTTACCGATTTTTCTTACCACGGAGAGCAATTTTACGGTACATATAAAGCTGCATCCTGTAGGAATATAATATTCTATTTACTTGCTTGCTACGAGCAACAAGAAAATATCTAGACTAGTTATTATAACCAAAGCTAAAACATATATCTGAATATGTTACATATTTTATCATACATATGTAATTAATATGTTCAGAACCTCAATCGCTTTTAAAGATATTTGTCATACCACGGGCGATTTGATGCGGTACTCGTAGATCGATATCTGAATGCTGCGGCCCGACTAGAACCGAGAATGATCAAGAATAGCCGAAATGTTCATGCCTTGCCTATATCATTTACACTAAACAGAGGTGAAACCGTAGGGCAAGGCCAGTACTAAACAAAAGTAATCATTCCGTACCCAAGATTAAAGAATTTTGCAATACCTCTTCTGCATGTAAGATGTTTACTGGATAGTAGATAGGCAAAGGATTGCAAATAGCTATAAAAGCAGACGGACGTTGAAACTTATAGAAACTTATGTACCTAATCTTAATGGATGGAGCCAGACTGTCGTCGTCGTAGCCGCGACAAATAAAAGGCTTAAGTAAACCCAACTTGTTACAGAACACCCATCATAATTCCGTAATGCTTTTAGTGAAATTAGTTGACTCAAAATTATTAATTGTAATTATTACAGTAAAACGTACAAATAATTGGCTTATGCTCCGTTGCCGTGTGGCAAAATATTTTTTTTAAATACCTACAAAAATCTAATTGTACATATTGGATGTCGAAAACAATAAAAACTATAACGTGAACATTATAAAGGTGAAGTTGGAAGAAAAGAAAAATTTGAGTAAAAACATAATTTATTACCCGTAAAAAGAAATGGCTCTCGCATTGTTTCTGTGCCATAAAATCTCAGACATTGCTAATATACTACTCAGGTTCAATTTCTCGTACTTTATTAAAGTTGTTACGTTGGTATGGATTTCTGTGAACCAGAGAAAGTTGTATTTGGCAAAACAAAGTGTAGAAGAATTTACTTTCAAAAAGTAATTGCTTTTTAACAAGACTAGACGTATATATAATTGTATTTTACATTGACTAGCTGGTGCCCGCAACATCGTCCGTATTGAACAACCTGAGAAAATATCGCTGTTACGACAGTTTTTAGTCGACAAATATGTATATATATACACACACTTACACCATGTTTTCATGTGTTATATCTACAACACTCTTTGAAAGGAGTTTAGCAATAGTTACTTATTTTTCTTGATATTTTAAAAGGTCGATCTTAGTATTTCCAGTTTACTTAAACTTGTGAGTCTCATTAGATTGCAGGAGCGTATAAAGACGAATGCTTGCGACGACCTCCTTACGACATTAAATGAAACACGCTTCAGTAATTCCTTCTTGTATCAAAAGCATTTTAGTTCATATCTACACATCATAATGATTCAAACAAAACATTTTAAAAGTCTATTAGACATAATACTGAATGGAAAAATAGTTTCAATATAAATGTAATTCCAAACATATGTAAAAGTTGTGTACGATTTAATACATCAATATATCATAATTAAACTTTACATGCACGATGTCAGCGATACAGAACATACTATTAGGGTACGTTTCATCTAGAAAAAAAGTACTGTCCCCGAGGGATCATCTAAAATTAAGAAAACTAACGCCTGACAAAAGTGCAATAGTAATAAAGACGTCAGGCATTATATTGCTAACTTATGTTTTAATATTTAACGCACATAAAGTCACGAGCACTAGCTAGTCTACTATATAAAGATTTTTTTTTATTTTTGCACCAAAATGAAACAAAAATCTCAAGATAAATAAACTAGCGCATTCGGAAGGCTGTTCCGAACTGAACTAAATAACATTTAGAAATTTCGACCAAATTTTACACTATCAGTAGCTATGGGCTCGATTCTAGGTTAATTTCCAAAATCACGAATATAATCGATTTCCATATCTGGACCCGATCATTCCGCATTAGTTTAATGTAATGGAATGTATTGTGGTCGCAGCAGTAGTAAAATTTATGTGATATGGTTTTACATATAAGGTTCTGTTTAGCAAATTGGAACCATGCCATAATCTACGAGGTTGACCCATGGTGTTTGAATTCTGAACCAATTAATGTTCAAACGGCAATACGGGAACGTTTATTACGTTAATTAGAGTTGAATTCTATTATTATGGCTATGAAAATGCGCAACTGTTTTATGTATAGGTATATCTCATTAATGACGCAATTTGGTTTTGGTCAGAATATTTGCATATTAGTAATATTCTGACCAAAACCATGCTTTAGTATGGCATATTTTTTGATGACTTTATTACAGTATTTGAATTTCCTCAACTATTTTGCTAACAATAGACGCCCGACGCAAAAGAGGAGTGTTATAAGTTTGACTCGTGTGTCTCTGTATCTGTCCAATAAACAGATACACATATACACACAAACACATTCCATGAATCGTAGCTCCCAAACGGATGGATCCATTTTGATCCGTTTTTTTTTTGTTCTGTGTGAAAGCACAGTTATAATTTATGAAGATCTGTTCAGACATTTGAAAACTCTTCATATTTGACGAAGGAATGTTATAGGTTCGATTGATGTGAAATTTGGTACATCGCTACATCGATAGTATTTCCATGACATGATAACCTATATATTTTATAATGCTACAGCATCATAAAATATATAGGTAAGTATAGCTAAGTAGTTTGCGGGACACCTAACTCCTTAGCAACTTAGATAACGTTTTTTGGCTCAATTGAAAGTCGGGGGTTAGTTAGTTTAGAATTTTAAAAAATAATCTACATAAACTAAGAAATTCTTCAGTATAGTTTTAGTAGTACAGCTTAGTCACTGCGTTTCGTAGTCACTGAGCAGCCCGTATGTTAGCCGTTTCCACGCTCTTACAGAAGACCACCGTAAATATATGTTGTGTTTCAGTAATCAAATGAGATGCCAGAGGTTCCTAATCCCTTATCCTTAATGCTATTAAGGCCGGCAACGCACTTGCAGCACCTGTGGCGTAGCTTGTGTTAATAGGAGAAGCCATCTATCAATAAGGGGACTTGACGGTAAAGGTGCTGTCGACGTTCACATGAAAAAAATCTTAGTTGGAGTTTCGAAAGAATAAAGCACACAAGTAGACAAAATGAAATGATGGCAGTACAACACAAATTAAAACATTTTCAAAAAATAGTTCAAAATTCATGTATTTAGTTTCTAAATAATGAGATATTACGAATAAGGTTCTGAAACCTTGTCCTGATTTCATTTATGATTTGAAAAAAAGGAGCCCCTTGTATCAGATTTGCCATTTTAGGTACTTTAAGTTTACGAAAACCTTAAAGAATTATTTTTTAACCTTCGTTGTGAAAGATTTAAATAATTACATTTGTAAATATGTTTTACATAATAAATATAAAAATAATATACATCCAAATTTTCTTAAATACATCAATATTTCCTAAGATAGCTATAGATGTCGAATGGATTCTGCGCGAAATCATGCCAATTCATTCTATTTATACATGGATATTATAAAATCATAATTTGTTCAAACTTCACATCATCGAATGGATTTGTTGAAGAAATTTGCAAGCACACTCCAAGTTCTAAATTCAGTTTTCACCATTCAATAATTTTCACACGATATTTGGAACTACTCAACTCCCCAAAGGTAGGTACCGAAATATTTGGTTCAGAAAATACCTCATTATGTATTCTCGGTCGGCGGAACCGGCAATCTACTTCAAATCGTGGGTAATGGATCGTCATAGTGCACTAAAACGTTTGATGTATTTGTCACTTTGTTTGGTATGTGATTTATCTAGAAATTGTATTCTGCTCTAGTATAAATTATTTTATAATTATTATTAAGACCAATAGCGAAATGAACTAATTATGTAAAATTTACATATTTCATTTGAACAAATAACATGGTTTGTTTTATATTGTGTATACTTGTAATTAATACTAGTCCAGAAAAATTTACCAAAAAATCAAAATTCGAAATCTTTAGAAGAACTTTTGATATTAGTTTCTAAAATATAATGTAATATCGATGGGTAAAATAAATTCTTTAGAAGGAAGGGGTAGAAATGTTTATTAAAAATTTCCTCAAATTATACAAAAATTTGTGACGATTTACAAGAAAAAACAGAATTTAGTTTTACATAAAAATATAACTGTTTTGCTAAAATTAAAATTAACAGGGAGGCCAGGTTAGTATAGTATAGATAAAGCAAAGTATAGAGTTGATAGGTACATTTCTTGTTTCAAACAGTTCAAATTCAATAAGACTCAGTTTTAATAATCATCAATTAACGATTGTTGTAGAACTACGTCGACCAAGTTATTTTAAGTAACAATAAGATAGAATGTACAGTAATTTAACATCTGCATTGGTCCCTAGGGAACAATTTCAGAAGTTTACATTCACATTTCAGCATTCAACCGTAGCTTATGGAGTGAAGCAAGTTGTAACCAATTAAATTAGGAACAGAACATAAATCTACATAGTATTGATAACAATTTTTAACGTGTCAGTATTAAGGCGCTTGGAGTCATCAATGGCTTAAGCCGTCTGGACGGGGAGTAGCCGTTCAGACGGCCAAATTTTTTAACGTGTAAATATTTCCAATCGCCGTAGGGAATACAAGCCAAATAAACACTGGGTTTTGGCGATAAAAAAAAAAGTTGTCTAAACTTTGATAATTCATATATATAGTTTCAAGCTTTTTGGTCTAGCCATAAATGTATCGATTTGACGGCATTAAGTGCCTTAAAGCCATAAACGCGAAGCAATAAATTTAATTTCGCTCAGACTAACACGCTTCCTGCATCGATATACATATTTTAGCAAACGGTAACTAAACTCATCTTTCAAAAGTGCCAAAGATATTTTCAACTTACTTTAGCACTTTCATAAAATCGATTGAAGACGAATACTTATTTATAATATGAGTTTTAAATGGTAAAATAATGCAAAATATGTTTTAAAAATTACGTTCATGTTTCACAAATTTCTCAATGCCTCACTAACTTATGAATCGGACGAGAAATATTGCCGACATGGGAATAATGATAAAGCGGTACCCAAACGCCTAGGTCACGTGAGGCGGGCATTTCGCCAAGAACTAGTTATACGGATTGGATATGTTCCCAACTTGTCTGAAGCTTAACATATATTTAACAGACAAATCTATCTGAAACTGAAGTCACAGTCGTATAAAATTAGCGTTGCAGACATTTCAAGAAAATATTTTAAATTATTATAATTTTACTATTTTATGTTAAGGCCGATAGACAGGCTGATGGTAGGTGGCTACAATCACCACCTACCATCACGTGAACTAAGGAATAGGGAAATGGGCTTTAGCATCCCTTACTCACTCACCAAAGCAACAGCACACATGCTGTTATTTCACAGTGGTCTTCTGTTAGTTGATAGTAACTGCCACCATTAGCCCGGCCTGCCCAAATCTAAAGCCGTTCTGAGTTTAACGTGCACAAATTCACAGACAAACGGACATTATACAACCTATATATTTTTTCAAATAGTTTTTTTAATTTGTAATGTTTTATATAATAATAAAACTTTAAATGCACTTACAAACTGCCCAATATTTCCAAAAGTCATAACAACTTTTAGTCCTCACATGGCGTCGGATCGTTAGACCGCATTTGTTCTCAAATAAGAAATATAATTGGAACTTGAACCAATTCACTTACAAGTTTCTCTATTTGCTACAAGAAAAAGCATGGTCCATTAGAGGAAAATATACTGTTCGCATTATGTTACAGAAACGAATCGCCGGGAAGCAGAATGTTCTGAATAAGTGGACGGGAAATAAACTCCAAGGTTGAATTATACTACACGGCTATGAGAAAATATATTTGTGAAAAGAAGTAAATATATTTTATTGAATAATATCCTTAATAACATTTAACACTAAATCATAGGATCATCAACAATAAGTAATTACATAGTATAAAATAAAGTCGCTTCCCGCTGTCTGTCCCTCTGTACGATCTTTTAAACTGCGCAACGGATTTTAATATGATTTTCACTCATGGAAAGACCCTTATACACTAGGTAGGTTTTTTTTATATATAATTCAACGCGGACGAAGTAGCGGGCACCAGCTAGTTTGCGATAAATTGATTAAAAACCATGTTGACGCTGCTGCGTAATTCATGACTAGCTCAAACATATTTTATACTAGCTGACGCCCGCTACTTCGTCCGCGTTGAAAAAGAAAAAAGTAGCCTATCCTGTGTCCTGTACGTCTAAAATGTTTATCTACCAAGTTTCGTGAAAATCAGTTGATTCGTTTAAGAGTTATGGAGGAACATACATACTTACATACATACAGAAAAAAAATCTAAAAATGGTCAATTTAGTTTCAGTATCTAGTATAGAGCCTATAAACACGATATCTCTGAAAACAAAGTAACTTACTCCATGACCAACCCTTACAGATTTATTATTAGTATTGATTGATGATATTGATATATATATTGATGATGATAATACTTTGTTATGGCATTCTGGCACTAATGTTTAACCTTGAATAAGCAAATGCTTTTATGTTTGGCATAAAGCCGGTTAGCAGTAAAGTGTTATCAAATAAGTTGCAATAATTGAACATGCACTAGACAAAGAGAACACAATAGCTCATTTTCTGCTACTCAACCAAGTAATTATATTAGGTAAATTGGATAGCTGGTTTTTGGGCCACCGCCAAATTGGTAACACGATTGTCTGGTATTAATTTAATTTTGTCAGATCTAACACAATGTACATACTTTGCTTCAGTCCTTTATTTGCTCGTGTTATATTTATAGTACTTTGTATATATGTACTTATTGTGTTGACATATATTACGTCCTACAGTTGGGCACAAATCTCTCTTTTGTACTGCCTTACATATTATACAATATAATATTATAAAGAGGTAATGTTTGTATGCCTCTTTGTTTGTATGTAGTAGTTAATCTTGGAAACTATTCATCCGATTTTAAAAATTCTTTCACCAATAGTTAGAATGGAATTTCAGGACGGACATAGGCAATATATATTAAGCAGGCGAAGTCGCGGACATCAGCTATCCAAAAATAAGGATCCCACGTTTGGTGAGAGTATAATGTCAGGCGTTGTATGTTTATTTTTCAACGCAGACGAAGTCGCAGGCTAATATATTATAGCTAAGTTAGTATATTAAGCTAGTATATAAATTATGATAAGATTTGTGACATTTTTAAAATCTGTATGTATATTTCGCCAACGTAGGTACCTAATACTTTGAATTTTTCTCATGTGTACTACAAGTAACAACAAAATCATTACGTGTCAAGCCATTAAAAAAACAAACACGTAGGTATCATGTAAATACCAGTTAATACTTTACTCACAAATCCCCCTGTATGAATTCAGTGTCAGGAAATCTCTAGGAAGAGAAGCGGAATTACGCGTTACAAATTTAGAATTCCAAGAGAATACCGCAAACATACACGAGTTTCATAAAATTATTACGGATCGGAATTAAAGAGACGCGTTTACTTAACAGCCGTAACATAAACAGACTAACATTGACTATTAATGAAATTCCATCTTCATTGTATTAATACACAGACCAAATAATAACTGTAGACAAAATTTTGCAGACAACATAGTAAAGCCGGTTCTATAAACTATGTGCGTAGGCCGTTTACTGTATTGAGGTTTTGTGTTCCAAACTATAACCTAATTTTTTGTTTATTTTTATTGAAAATATTGGTTTCCAATTTTGCTCACACGTGAAATGTGATTCCATCCTGCTTTATATTTCTTAAAACCTGGTTTTTACAACCGTTCACTACGCAATTCGGAATTTTCACTTGTTTATGTTTTAATAAGGCGAGGCGTGTATGTAACTGTGTATGTACACGGCGAACGAAGGCGTAGTTTTACCGGCTTCTCTCTGCCGTCCACAGGGCTTCTACCTTTAGATCTTATTTTATCTGAGGTATTAAATTTATTTAAGTCTTGTACTTGCCAAAGATTATAATTTACGAATTATTTCTATGACGCAAGGCTTCCCATATCAGCAATGTAATACGAGTACAGCTTTGCATATTATATAAATAGTTATGTTATTGATTTGTGGTACCCTAAGTACATACAAGGCTAAATCTTAGTTGGAGTTCACATGATTGGTATTTATGTATGGCGTTCATTGTTACTATGATCTATGAGACAATGTTTCTTATATAAATATAATAAACATTATATAAGTTATATAAGTTTAGTCATCTACGTAGTCAACGACAGGCTAAGCATTTAAAAGCGATACTTTGTGTGCAATCTAATCATCGATCTAAAGTGCATAGCGCTAGATCCATCGAAACGTGAATTGCGAACTAATGGTTGTGTAGGTGCTGTGTATATTTTGCTTGAGTAATGGGTTCCCGAAGCAGTGTTGAAACGGTTTCAATGAAATGTATTTAGTTTTGTCGAGAGGTTTCAGGCAAATGATGACTTCATGAATGTACAAGTAATGAGAATGAGTGTGCCTGTCGAAAACGATCCGAAAATTTTCACTCGACATCGAAAGCTAATTTGTCAAGTTGCTAATAAGTGTGCTCGGTGATACGATGACATTTTGCTTGAAGAAATGGTGTACAAAAACGATTTTGGTCGTGAAAAGCGATTCCGGTGCTTGGGACAGATGTAGGGGCGTGGGCGTGGGGGGAACGCTAACGGTGGTCATTAGACGAAGCTGGAGGGACGACACATTCGCCAACTAAATTATTGCTAGTACTTCTGTATACGATACTGTCACTTATGCCGACGTTATTCGACTGTACGACCTCTTGTTGAGACGAGTTGGAGACGTTAACTAAAACTATCTAATTGATGTTATCTAAAATGAGCTATTTAAGTATAATTTTATTAGAAAGTTTAAACTCTAACATGCAAGTAACCCGTCACATGTATTGATTAGTTTGTTATAATTTTGATTTTTAAATGAATAGCCAGTTCACAAAATGCCACTCAATGTTCTTACTTAGCTAAATTTGAATAAGTTTTTATTGACCACTGATTGATATATTTCTAGTTATACAACATATTGTTAAAGGATAGAATTAAATATGACAGGGTCAAATTAAATACGCAAATAAACTGGTTTTCGATCGTACATGTCAACCTATATCATAGTTTCCAGATAAATGAATATGTAAGTAGTCATAGTGGTACTTGATTAAAATCACAAATTTCCACAAGTTCATGCTTCGCCTATTTTTTTTTTATGTACCCATTTTTTTAAACAATAAAATTTAAGAAACTATACGTACTTTAAACGTTAAAATCTGTTAGAATAATTTAATACAGCTAAAATAATGGTAGGTAGGTATATGACATTATTTTAGCCATTAGATTCATCAATTCCAATCCACAGAAAAAGTAAAATTTCTTCTAATGAGATGAGGTACAAATGTGAACTGGCACTTAAGACCGAATAGTAAAATTCTTTTTCGAGGTTATACAGTCGACGTGAAGACAGTTTTTGGCGGTGCATAATCGAAAAATTGAATGCCCACCGTTCTAACGTAGGTAACGGTATCTCCCGTAGCCTCAGTGAACGCACGCCTCAGCCGTGCGCGGCGTGTCTGCGACAGAGTTTGTGGACATAGGAGCAGCCCCTGTAGGTTAAAAACAGAAATCAAATCAAACTTGTCTTGTATTTGATTTGATTTACATTAACAATGAGAACCCGTCTCAAGTTCCTTACACAGCACGTACACTCCAACCTGCTATTCGAATTTATTATACTCGTAGGAATCACAGAGTTATTTGATGGAGATGTAAATGATATGATGAAAGTGGGATGTGTTTAGTCTTATTACACAAATAGTTATTAAAACAGAAATAATTAATACCTCTATAAGAGGAAGAAGCTACAAATACAGCAAGTAGCGATAGCACAACGCCCAGTTAATGGGTTTCTTCAAAACTACGAGTACAAGTAGGTAAACAAGAAAAATACATAGTAATAAAACACAAGAATATTTTTGAAAAATAATCTAATCAAATTTACTGCCTAACAAACAAAAATACTACTATCGTATAGACCTAAATTAAACGTCAAGTAATGTAGTTCATTTGGCAAATTTCCCTTTTGACGCGTAATGAGAGAGAATTGTCGAGGGTTACACAGTGGTTCTCTCCAAACTATTCGTTTTGCGCTCTAATTAGATACCCTTTACCAATGTTGCTTGTTTTAGCGTTTACTCAGCATTTTCTTCTTCCGCTGCTTTTTCGCACTGCTTTTTCAACCACGCGAAAAAAATTTGTAATCACGTTTACACAGACGATTTTTCACAGTTATATTTTAGGCGTATATTTTTTCTTATTTTTAAATGCTAATAACACATGAAATTTTAGTGCATTTAAATTGACATATTAATAAGAAAATATTGTGTTAGTTATTAGAGTTTGTAAGTATAAAAACACAATCACAATGATGAATAATTGTATGAAAGATTTAAAGCGTGTAGCGCCATCTAACGGGTGGTGAACTTACCTGCTTGAAAGGCCGCATTCCTCCATTTATTCGCAAAGAATCAGCCGCGATGCCTGCAATGCCGTCGCCTGGTTCCCTTAGTTGTCGCAGTGAGGCGCTAGGGTGATGATGGGCGTGGTGTGGACAGTGAGCCGCGCATGCGCTAGATTCCGGCTGAGAACTCTGACGAATCATTCTGGTACTTGTTGTCGGTAGCAATAATGCTGGAGGTTGAATGACAGGACATGTACTGACTGCGTGTAGTGAACTACAACCACATGGATAGTGCAAAGCAGATCGGACACTTTCCCTTGAGGCAGATCGCGCTAGCTGCAAAGCTGACATGGGCGCTGTGGACTGACGTCGTTCGCAGACGCGACATCTGGCGTACGTGTGTGGCACTAATTGGCAGGCGGTCACTGAACCCCTGTGTGAGCAGGTTGCTACGGGCGATACGAGTGTCTGGGGTCGGTCTGCGGGATGGTCGCGACATTGCAACTCTATATCTGGTACACTTCTCGCAGCGCCGTCTTCCATGCGTATAGAGGTGGCACTTTCTTCACTCCCTGGACCACCAGATAACTGTGGTCTCAAATGTGTTGTGCAGTCTTGTCTCTGTAACACCGGTTTTACGGATCTATTCTCTGATGGCACAATGACAGTGACCGAAGGCCCCGAGACAAGAAGGCTCGCAGTTTCATCGCTGCTGCCATATCCGGAATTTGTAATTGCTTCTGTGCTGTCCGTGGTTGGAGCTGACATTTTTTTATGAATCTGTAACAAACAAATAAATATCATTAATAACGAATAAAAACATGTTGCGGAGAGTATTAAATTTGATATTAATTAATTAAAGCTCTGTGTATCATAATTTCGAATGGTAATTTTACCAATGCGTTTTGAAATTTTAACGAGTTCACAAAATAATATTTTAACATGGTTTGCCTCGTTGAAATGAATGTCAGATCTTATAGTAAATTTCATCCAAAACTGTTCAGCCGTTTATGCGTGATTGAAACATCCAACATATAAACTTTCGCATTTATTAGGATTAGGGCCTCTTTCACCAAAGTGCTGTAAGGTGCTGATTAGTTACTTTTAGAAATAATTTTCTGTTTTATACAATTTTGCACTCGGTTTACTGCATCATTCGATAGGCGATTTTTTTTTATTATTTTCTTTTTAATGTTTGGGACTTTTACTGTACAAACAAAGGTATATTAATTCCCGGTTATCGGTGACTTTAAATGACAAATAGCCTACTTGACAGTTGGTGAAAGAGGCGCTTTAGGTTGAGTTCATTTTGGTAAAAAGTGTGTTCGGTCCGAGGTTAGTCCTTGTCTTAAAGCTATTGGCAATATATATAAAAAGCGATGTGTGTATTGTATGTATGTTTGTTCCCTATGGACCCCGAAACCGCTGAACCGATTTTGATAAAATTTTCAGACAAATTTTTTTGTTCTTAAATTGTAAAGTTGTGAAAAATAATAAATTATTTTGAATTTGAATTTGAATTTTGAACCTTCAGATTAGTCCAGCGGGTAGTCCTGTGAAGTTTGGTAGCGATCGGACGCGGGCGAAGTCGCGGGCATATACTAGTTGTCAAAAAAGACACTTTCCTTTGTTATAAAAGCACAATCGACTTATTATTCATATGTAAATATTGTTCAAGGTTTCCAAGCTTGACTTGACGTAAAAGAAAATTTAAATTCCTCGTAGATTTGTTAAGCCTAAGAATACAGGTGCGTTTATCCTTTTTGTGCTATTTAATCCGAAGCGTCAACTTTATTTCTCTTTGAGAGATTTTATGTGTTTCATTTCTATTTTCTTATAAAAACAATGTGAAGAAAGATTTCCTGCGTGTCCACAGGGAATTTGGCGTGGATTATTGTAGCTTTTTGGTAACCCGGTAGCATTTTCGAAGGCAATGTGATACGAAAATAGGAATGAAGCGTTGACAAAATATGTTGTTTTCACACCTACATAGACGATGAAAGGAAACTATAGTTAACTCACATTATTATTATAAACATATACTAAAGATTCGAAATCCTTACTAATATTATAAATGTGAATGTGAGTTTGTTTGTTTGTTACGCATTCACGCAAAAACTACTGAGCCGATCACCATGAAATTTTGTATACACGTTTTCTGGGACACCAGAAAGGACATAGGGTACCTTTCATTCAGAACGCGGACGAAGTCGCGGGCACCAGCTATTATCGAATATATTTAGAATATTAAAGGATATTGTTGACATCGGGGAGATAGATAAAAATAAACCATATGTAACTTTAACTAGAATAGTATAATTTTGGCATGCTTATTTATAACTAAGCAAACATGAATTATTTTTAAGATGAGAGTAACAATGCCTCTAAATTATAATTCTAACATTCTCATCGAGCGCCCTTTCATATAATCAAAAGCATTTTCTAATCCGATTAGATCTTAATCCAATTTAAAACAGAATGTGACGGTCCTCATGAATGACGTCACTTAAATTATTTGCAAAAAAATTAAACATTATTTAGACTACTGTTCGTTGTTGATTTTAAATTTTAATCTTTAATTTTGATTACAATTGGGAAACAGTTAGATCATATCGTGAGAATTAATTAAACGATTGACTACTGTAGTTAATAATAACTAGAAATTCATAAGTGTAACCATTGGAAAATAATTAGGTACAAAAAATTATCAGTGAAGTAATGAACGAAAAAAGTAATCAATATTCTTTTTATATATAGCCATACGAATATAGATAATTTATCAAATAGTTATTGAAGCCTATGTCAGAAGACTAAAGAACTATGACATCATATTTCTAGATAAAATGATATTTTTATGCATAACTTTGTGGCTAAGAAATAGAAATTGATTTTAAATCTTTTCCGTCTAACTCGAGTCAGTTCATCGGATAAACATCTGAACTGAATTCAAGAGATTTTATGCAAGCTTCGAGCTCACTGATCGGATCAATAACTAATATATTTCATTTCACAAGAAGAAAGGAGATAGAAATCGCAGTATTTTAATTAAAAATATCATATAATCATTGCTGTTAGACACACAATCATTTAGGAGGCCTAAATAAGAGAACACATCAGTATATCAATATGTACTTCTTGAGATGTAAAAACCAAAATCAATTAAACGTGAGTTTAGAAAATTTTAAATTAACTTTTAAAAAACAACATTAAATACCTATATTAAGCACATGTATTATATATCTATAGTAATAAGTATGTTAAGAATTGAAAGAATCTTATCCACTACAAAATTTAAATTATATGTCATATATCAAGAACATGTCTTACATAAATATAAAATAATACATAAAATAAAAATACAATAATTATTAAATTATCTAGGAATTATTATGCTCTTTAAATTTGCACACCGCTTGTCGGTAGAATATATGGACTAAATATTTAAATTTACAACAACTTATGTATAACTATATTCAGCAAATAAATTATTTTGAATTTGAATTTGAATTTGAATTTGAATATCTAAAAATCTTACGAAAGTAGTAGTTACTATAATTATGAAAAAAGAAACTATATAAAATGAATATACATAATTATATTCCTGTAAAATTAAATTGTAACTTTGAAGCGTATGCATAAAACGAGCAAACATTAAATTACATTTGAGATGAATATGAAAGGACAGGCGCGCAATTTTGCCGGTTTTTGGGAAAAACCTAATTATAATATTATATGTAACCAACTCACGAATCAAATGGTCGAGTTACAGTCGAGTGAGAACAACATGATCTTGTATAATTTTGTATCTTTTAGTTGTCAGATTATTAGATGCTTTGTTTATCGGCCCAGTAGTTTTGGAGTTTATCCATTATAAACTTACAAAAGTGCAAATCTTCTCTCTTTATTATATTTATTAGACAAGAATTAAGCTCTTGTAAATAAAAAGAAAAGTTAGTTTTTATCTCTTTCTCTTTCTAATCATCTAGTTATCAATTAATAATGGTCATTAAAAATTTATCACTACATTAGTTAGTTAATTGACTGGTTATTTTTAGTAATCAACTAAAAGTAGCGTTGTATCCGTAGATGGAAGGAAAAAGATAGATACGGTTCGTAATCGACAAGCGGGCCTCATAAAACTGCATACCTATAAAAATGTGCTATTGTTCTATCGATCATTGATCCACACGAGAAAAATTGTGGTTTAAAAACAAAACTAAGCCAGTCATCATTAGGTAATTATTTTAAAATATGAGAATTAATACGAATAAAAAGGTCAAGAGATATTATACAACGTGAATTTAAATTGGGACCTTCGTTAATTAGTGCCTCCGCAGAGGTATTTACTTTAGCTATGAAAATGCAAATTATATATCTTTTTTCACTACAAGCCATGTTTTATATGCACAGAGAGGCGTACGTAACAAAATTTTTAAAGCTTCAGTGCCTAATTTGGGCATGCAAGTTTTATTTTTTATTTAACAGCCAGAATTTGGAACAGAGTTTGGGACCGTGATTGGAAGACACACTTTATTCTTTTGCAGTTTAAGTGTCCTTATTCCTATTTCAGCAACATTGCATATACTTCATAATTTTAGTTAAAAATTTAGTTCATAATTTAGTTTAAAAGAATTAAATACTTTCAGTCTTGCCATATTTCGTGAGGTAATATTACACTTTTTTTAAAAGAGAAAAATCTGACTTTTAATCCCTACCTATTTCATTGTTGCACACGACTCTACTTTCATTTTTTTCTTCTATAAAATCCGATGTGTGCCAATCGCCTACTACGATTTTCTGAAGGTGACATTTCGCACACAAGGAAATGATATGTGAGCAAGATGACTACTCAAAATTTATTTAAATTAAGAGTTTCTTGCATATATCTATGCATATCTGCATCTTGCATCATTGCATATATCTGGGTAAGTATAAATTTATAAGGATATCACTGCTTTTAACATGACACTACAACTTTGCTACTAACACTGAGTATGGTACCCTAGGCTGAGAGAAATAAAGAAAGGGATAAAAGTAAGTAATGCCATAAACGTAATGTACCCTCATGCATCTCAAAGAAAAATCGTAAATGTAAGTCACACCTAAAACGTGTACAAAAGCGAATAAAGGGAATGGGTAATAATAAATTTTCTCCGTTTCCCCTCACGTCTCTGAAACAACTATTACCGTTTTAAAAGGACGAAGCCATGAATAAACGTTTGACTTTAATATTATTGACCGTCTCTTCTTTGCAGTTATTTCCCTTTGAGAACTGAAGAATCTTTTTTGTTGCGTTGTAAATTACTAGGGGTTGAATGATTGTAATAAGGAGACAATTTAGATTCATTCATTAAAATTCATATTATGTCGATCAACTTTGATGACATATTTTGTAATAATTTAATTAAGGCTAAATCAAAAAGTTCTTAGAAGAACTTAAAAACTACCGTTCGATATTTATTATTCCCCCCCCCCCCCCATTTTTGTGTCAAATAATATGGCGTTGCAGATGTTAATAGTATCCAAGTAACCATCAAGTTGACAGTCATCCGACTGGGCACTAGGTGGTCATACTTCCTACTAATTTTAAGTAGGTATACATATAACAAATACACACACCACAAACTCATTCATTCACACAAATTTCATACATACATAAAATTCGTTCTCACAAATTTTAATTTACATTATCATATTTAATTATTTCCAAATGATGCTACTATTTGTTTGTTTGTTTGTTTATTTTGTACATATAATAATTGTTTTAATTTTTATTTGTAATTAATGTATATAGTATATAATTTACTTATAATCTTATTTAATTGTTAATTAATATTTATTGTTAACTTCCCCCATAGGACAGGCACAGCCTAGTGTGGGGGACAGAAATGTATAACTGTTAAGTTGTTTTTCTGAAATAAAAATTTCTTATTCTTATTCTTATTCTTATTCTATATTTTTCATTAATTTCCTCCAGATTTGTGGTCACATAGTGCATTGCCGCTTCAATGACATCGTTCAAAACCAGGCCATTGTTTTTTTTTACTTTCACTTTGAAGACATTGTTAAAAATAATCTTTCTTAATTTCTGTTATTTCCTGTGAATATTTCAGATTTTGTAAATGGGAATAACGTCGACTTTTTTATACGTTTAAACTTTTTTAATACTTTCAAACTTAAATATCTATAAAACCCCATTAAAAAATTACCTAAAGGTACAAGTTTCATCCTTTAAAACCAAAATAATAATAATCTCCACACAGAGCTGATTTATCTCCTTTTGACCGTCAATACAATTCACATTGATCAAATTACTCAATGTAGTCAGACAGGAATAAAAATAGGAAAATGTTCACAGGGATTTTACTAGAAATCGTAAAAAGGATGTCAAAATCGAACGAGGTTTTTGTAACCCTTCGTAGTGACAAGGGTTATGCACTAGCTAGATTAAAACCGTCGAAGGGGAAAATGAAAAACGGAAGATACATTGGCATTCAGATATCTTTAAAATCCTCTGAGACTTTACAGTGAAGACAGTTTTTGTGTCCGTCAAGTTTCCGGAATGAGTTCCCCTTTTGAAGGCGTCTCTTCATACAAGTATTTCAAAGGAAGTGCAGACCCAAAAATGATGACATCAAAATGAAAGTAGCACTTACGACGCTACTTAAAATTCCAATGTTTTTGGTGAAATTGGTTGCTTTCTAAGAATATTCGCGAAAATAAACATTAAAAGATTTCTAATAATCTCTACCAAGCAATGTTTTTTGAAATTCCATATTAAGCAAATATGACAATTTTTTCCTTAAACTTCATTAATACACTACGGCTTCGTATTTTGAGAATCCCACAGGAACCTAACATTTTCCCAGTATAAGAAGTATCCTATGTGGTAGTCCAGGTAATAAACTACCTGTGTGCTAAATTTCATCTAAATCCGAATAGCCATTTGTGCGTAATTGAGTAACAAACTTCCAAACACACATACTTTCGTATTTATAATATTATTAGGATAACTACAAGACTAATGTCTGTGATTACTAAAAATTTAATTTAATTCTAACATTTGAAAAGTTTTATTTCAATTACATATTATGTTTAAACACATAACTCAAATAAAAATGAGTTCTGATTATGCTTCGATCGTAAAAAAGATTTTGATTTCTTGGAAACGTGCAAGATTGTATTAACGATTTTTTTTATTTAATATTTAAACCTTTTTATGACGCATTCTACATTTTGACCTTCTTAGCGTATTAATATTAAACCTTGATGTTAAATGTATGAATCAATAAAATACTTATAAGTAATATATATTATTAAAATCAACTCACAACCTTGTCGCTACCTCGACACTTAACTTATATCGTTAGTGCAAAAACCTTATCCTTTCGGTATGTTAGGTATTCACTGTTAAATCACTGAATTATAAATGTTCCAAATATTGTTTCATTTTTTTTATATTTTGATAATTATTTTATTATTTGGAAAGGAATAAATATTGTCGGATTGAGTAATTTTCTCGATGTTTGACTAGCATAATTATTATCGAAGTAAAGCGTGTAAATATTTAGTTTGAACGCCTGGATGTACCTACAATAGCTACTTTAATATTTTTAATTCAGAGAAGGATACGGAAAAAGCTAGGTAGGCTAGTTTAGTTAACTACTCTTGACTAAGTATATCAGAATTAAAGATAAACGATTAGGACAGGATAGGAAAATATGATCTGGCATCACTTACTCACTCACCGAAACACAACAGCACACGTGCTGTTAGTTCACGGTGGTCTCCTGTTGGTGGTTACTGTCGCCACAGACGACGAAACGTAGTGTGCCCTTAGTTAAAGTTGCTCAACTTAGTAATTTTCATAACGGTCCATAACTTTTATTGATGTGACAGAAACATTAGGTTAAATAAAGTGCCTCTTAAGTAACTTGGTAGTAAAATAAAAGTTACTTATAAAGGGGACCCAAAGGATTTGCGATAACTTACCTCGTAAAGGTCTCACGTAGGATACTCTCAAAAATATTCATAAAGGTGTAAGGTCAAGAGAACTCTCAAATCGATTAATATGCCACCCAATATAGGCCTGGGTATATTAAAGGAAAGGTCAATTTATTAATTTGTTAAGTCAACAATTCATTCTACACTAGCACTACTCAGGTGTTACATGAAAAATGTAACACCTAAGAAAATATCAGACATCTTTATCGCTGCTATGACGACGGTAGCGCGGCCACAATCCTAAACCTAATCCTACTAATATTATAAATGCGGAAATAATGGGTGTATGGATATATAAAAGTTTGTGACACTTTCACGCAAAAACGGCTTAACGGATTTGGATGAAATTCGTTACAACCTGGATTAGTAATATAATAATATAATAATATATGTACCTTTTGTCTTGAAAAATTTTATAGGTTCGCCTAAAGTATCGTCTAAAAATTCGGTTAAGCATTCGGTGCCACTGTCGTCACATCGATAAATATGTATAGCGTCATACTGTTACTTATTATATATTATATACTATATTATTTATAAGTGTTACTTATATTTTAACTAGCTGGTGCCCGCGACTTCGCCCGCGATGAACGATGAAAGGTACCCTATGTCCCTTCTGGTATCCCTGACAACGTGTATGCAAAATACGGGACACAGGATAGGCTACTTTTTTGCTTTTTCAACGCGGACGAAGGCGCAGGCACTAGCTAGTTTATAATATTAGTACGGATTTTTCAGTGCGTACGAAGTTGCGTGCACTAATAGTATAATATCTAATATATTAAATGTAAAAGTTTGTATGTCTGGATGTTTGTTAATCAAGCAAAAGAACGGATTTCACGGCACAGATAGTTTATTACCTGCATTAACATATAGGGTAATTTTTATGCAGAAAATTGTTAGGTTCCTGTGGGATTTTCAAAAAATCAACTACAGTTCTTACGAAGTCGCGAGGACAATCAGTATAAAATAAACGTACCTAAGTGACAAGTTTTATTATATATATTGTATTCTATACTTTGTATCCCAAAAACGTTTTAGCTTTCAAAAAGCTTTGACAAATCTGTAGTGGACATCGGCAATAGAAGACATTATTAATCAATTTTGATTGATTTGAAGCATGGAGATTGATTAATGATCGAAAACGTATCCTTTTAGTCTTGTCATTGGATTGTACCAATTCTTTTATTCATTTGCAGCAAAGTGATGTTTTTTCGGTTGTAATTTCCTTGTACGCTGATATCTTTTACGAATTAACAGTAACATAAAAACAGAGAAGGATGATCCAGTCTTAAAAATATTTTATAAAATTTTATTGTCAACTGGATTAAGCTTTTATTAAAAAGTAAGGCTTGAATCATTTTTATTTATTATTTCAGTCTTTTGTGGCATTACTGATAAAATTTGATATTTCATAATATTAAAAAAAAATATTATCGTGCAGCAGTGACAAAGAGCACACAATTATCTGATTATAATCACGACTTACGATCATAATCACAGCTATCTGATTAAATTCACCTAAACTACCAATAACTATCTAAAACCAATAAGTATAACGTAAAGACACATAAGTACTTTTACACGGGTAAAGGTATGTTTGTTAGTACTGAAACTGTGTAATTCGAATTCTGTATTCTATTATGTACAGTAAAAATTACATTTGTACTAATGCATTCAATACATTAAAAACCTTCATATATAAAATGTTTTTTATTACGCACGCCGTAGCACCGTATGTTTACGAACCATTAAGTTTATTAAATTTTATCATTTGGTGTGCAATTTTCTAAATTCTTCATAACGCGATATTAAAAATTTCTTTTGCCTTTTTTGGGTGCAGACATTTGAAAAGTATGAGTGATGCTTCGAAGCACTAGAAACCGGTTAATACAGTTATTTAAAAAACAAAATAAAATTACTTTAGGTGAACAAACAGCTGAGCTACCTTTGCAGTCTAACTAAGTAATAAAATGTGAGCTTATCACCATGTATCACCAAATCATTTTAGTAAACGACTGCTCCACGCGACTCCTATCGGAATTTTTTTATACATATAAAAATGTTAAGGTGGTTTGTGTACGCTTCAAAAACTCGAAAATGGGTAGAACGATTATAATTCGGTTTTCACACGTGGATAAACGGGGAAGATTTTTTATATAAAAATTACACCTTGGGCGAAGCCGGCAGTGGATCGCTAGTGTTATATAGAATGAAAAGAAGTTCACAACTAACACAACCCGGGAATGTATTTCTACAACTAGGGTATCCTGAATGTTAATCCAATATAATCTACCTATTGGAAACCGCATCAAAATCCGTTGCGTGACTAAAGAAGGAGTTAGCAGACAGACGCGGAAAGCGATTTTAATGTATGAATTTAAGGATGTATGCAAAAATAGTAAGATGCTACCGTGTTCCCTATAAATTTTAAGCGGACCTTTTTTTTTAACGTTGGGAAATCCTCATGAATACTCGGGGTGATAGGGGACGCTACGGTGTTATGCCGACCTCCTACCGGCTAAAAACCCAACGACTTCCTAGCGCCAGCGTAGATTAGCGAGGTGGTGGGGACGTTATGCTCGCCACGGCTATCAAGCGCGGGGAGAGCTACGCTCCCTGTCGTAAGCTCGGCGTACCCGAAAGTGGAGGTACGCCAGCCATCTCAGGGGACCTCATAACGGGCAGTAGTCTAGTCTAGACCCATTTGCTCTACCGCCCTAGAAAAAATAAAGGAATTGGGACAAGGTGAGGATAGGAAAATGGGCTCTGAAAACCACTTGTCACGCAACATGTGTTGATACTTCGGACAGGCTGCCCAGTTTAAGCCTGTGGAACTCAATTAGTCACCCACAAATTGTATATAAATAATTTCAACTTTTTAAAATCGGTATAATAGTTATTGAGTTCATTTTTTACAAACAAAAATACAAGTGCTCTTTATAAATATTAGTATAGATATTAAATGGGCATAAATGACAGACTATATAAATAATTTAAAACTTAATAGAAGCGACTACAATTCAGTACATAATAATATATATTTATCAATTGTATTTGTTGAACTCGGTAGAACTCAAGGAATTGCGAAATTCAATCCTGATTTATTGCTTTTCAGCAAACAGTAAAATCTTCTCAGTACAAAAGACAAACGTGATTAATCGTAAACTTTTTGCTGAGTTCCATTTTTTCCTAGAATTAGATAAAAGCAAGATTGAATAGTAGGAAATATAAAAATAATAATAATAATGGTACATGTCCAGCAGTAGACGTCCTGCGGCTGAGATGATGATGATGATATAAAAATTTCGTGTCACATGTTTGACGCCAATGAACTCCTAAAATACTGAACCGATTTTAATAAAACTTCCTAACTATGTGTAATTTGGTCCATCTTAAAAGATAGGATAGTTTTTATTTTGAACCCGGGTGAAGCCGGAAGCGTGTAGCTAGTTTGTTATAATTATAAGTTACTATGAAAGGAAACTATTTAGCGGTTTTAAATGTTATCACAAACCAGACATCCTTTCTTTAAAATTTATACGATGCTTTAATGGTAAGGTAATAATCTTATCAATTTAATTGATAAGATTATTACCTTATCAAGTTATAATATCTTCATAACAAGTTAAATTCCCTAATCAGTCACGTTCCGAGACTAGCATGTTTTATGACTGTCTGATTCGTCTTTCTCTTGATTCCGGTACCCAATGTATCAATAAACATAAAAACGTAGTTCGGGTGTAGTATTCCAGCGATATTCATAGAAATATATGTTTTAAATCTAGTTCAATAAATATATATCGTGTGTCTAAGAGATTTTAACATTATTTTATATAGTAAAGATAATTTTGATAATTAAACGAGTCGATTTAATTTTCTCTGACTCACGTTGGAATTATTACAACATTGTTCCAGAATTAAAGAAAAAAAAAATCAGCAAACTTGCTACAGTATCTTTACATTCCGGTAGTAACACGCAAACTACGTAATGCTTTTTGATGCGGTTTTCACCATCAGTTAGATAATTTTTCAGGGAGTTATATAGTAAAACCTAAATTTTTGTTTTCCTGGGCAAAGCCAGGAGCTGGTCGCTAGTGTATCTATATTATCATGTTATTTACTTGTGAAAATGAAAGGAAGCAATTTTCAACCAACAAAATAATTCACATTAAACTATTTTACCAAAAGAATATAAACACAATCACAGTTAACAATGCGTAACCTACATGTTACTACCTACTAATAAAGGTTTAAAATTGTTTCCTGCATTCATAACAAGATTTCCTTCATTTTCGTTCACGACAAAGTGTGAAGATTGTATTTCCGCCGTCAAACGACTCTGCGTCACGTGAAAATGTCATTAAGTAAGAGAGTTTTTAAAAAAAAAACAGGTGTTCCTATTACCTTTTTTTTTTGATAATTTCGCTTTGATTCTCGAAATTAAAGAGAAATATAATATTTGAATTCTCTTTCATGCGAAACCTATGTCAAAAGTGAGATTTAATATACACTGTTTCTTTATCAAAGCTGTTTATTAATAAAACCTACCTAGATAGGTTATCTTTATTAACTTCCTAAATATCCCACACCACGTTTATTTATTTTTTAAATGACACAAATTTCTTTTCTAAATTTAATTTAAAAAAGTCTTAATTATAGAAACCAATATTGTCTAGCTTTTGTTATAACAAGTTATAATTGAAAATTATAAACTAACCTCCGACTCTCTATTGCGCCCAAACACGCCCAACCTGTAAGTTGCTGAGGAGTTGGGTCTCCCGCAGACTACTTGACGCCGCAGCATCAGATCAAGGTTACCATGTCATGGGAATACCATGGAAGTAACAGTACACTAAATTTCACATCAATAGAGTCTGTGGGAGTCAGTGATTCCCTTCGTCAACTAGGAAATTGATGCCATTGCCTATACCTTCATCAACAGATCTTCATAAATTATAGCTAACGTGATCAAAATCAAAATCAGTCCATCCCTTTGGGAGCTACGATTCCACAGAGATACGACAAACTTATAACACTCCGTTTTTGTGGCTGGCGTCGAATATAATGTTGCAATGAACAATATCGCTATTAAAATCACTATCGTTATTATTACTTTAATAATATTTGACTAATAAATAAGCACGAGTAGGTAAGAAGCCGCCTTGCAAGTAATGAAAGAGGTAGTCGACATTTGACAGCTCATTACCGCTGACCGTGGAAAAAGATGTTTATATTTTATAGTAAGAAATCGAATGTAGAAAAGGTTTAGCAGTGATCGGAAAACATCGATGTTAATACAACCTAGATTCTTATATATAATAGTATATTACTGTCCACTTTAAATCCCAGCATGGGATCCTAGACATGAGAGCCAAGTGGAGGGAGGCAAAACAATTGTCGGCCGAGTAGTATTGGAAGCTTCCAAATGAATTTAAATGACAAAACATTAGCCGAGGCCCTTTTAAAACAAACGAGCCAGTTTGCCAGTAAATAAATAGGCAAAAACATGCGGTTTTTTTTTTGTGTTATTGAAACAAAAAAAAACCGCACGTTTTTGCGTTATTGAAAGATCCATACGTACATCCATCCTCACAAACTTTCTCATTTATAATATGAGTAAAGGCCTCTTTCACAAACTAAAATTAAAGTGTTGATTAGTTGCTTTTAGAAATCAATTTCTGTTTTATTGAATTATGCACTCGGTTTACTGCATCATTCGATAGCCGAATTTTTATTATTATTTTCTATTTAATGTTTGGGACGTTTACCGTACAAACAAAGGTATATCAGCTAAATTATTCACGGTGACAGGTGACTTAAAGTGACGGTTTAGCCGACTTGACGTTTATGAAAGAGGCGCTAAGTAGGATAATTATGTCTTTAAGCGAGGCCAAACTGTCATTTAAAGTCACCGGTAACTGGGGATAACGGAGCTGATATACCTTTGTTTGTACGGTAAACGTCCCAAACATTAAATAGAAAATAATTTTTAAAAAAACGGCTATCGAATGATGCAGTACACCGAGTGCATAATTCAATATAACAGAAAATGATTTCTAAAAGTAACTAATCAACACTTTACATGTAGTTTGTGAAAGAGCCCTTAGCGACTAAAATCCAATATCGTATGCAACAAAGCCAAACCGCAATGAAAACAACTCTCAAATTCCCTCGCAATAACGAGCTTTACAATTATACATTCAATTTACTCGTTCCATACATTGTAATTCATGTAAATTGTGACTCCCGAATACATTAACTGTATCCGCCCAATGATAGTAAAATTTATGGCCACAGCTTTGTTGCTGTGGTTCTCCTTTATAATGCAACTTCAATTTAAATTGGAATAAAAATTTAACAAACGGTTTTATGATTATGCTGAAATAAAAGAAGAACTAAAGATTTTAACACTTCGTATGTGGCGTTGCTTGATTATAGGTGACGATAGCAACCTACCATCAAGTGAAAGGACTTAAGAAAAAAATAAAAAAATGATATTTCGGATTAGAGTTAGTAACTATTAATTGTCAATTACTCACTAAATAATAACAATCAAAAGTAGTTTAAAATTGTGTAATTGTAAAAATTATATCATAGCTCCAGATCTGTCATCGAATACCGAGGAATTTCTAAAGCGACGTTTTGCTAAGAAAATTTATTGCTAAAAGGAAATGAAGAGGATAAAACTTCAAGAGGAAATTCATGTCCCAAATTAAATTCCAACTTTAAGAAGATATTCGTTCGAACAATAGGCAATCGGTCGGACACTAATCAGAAAAATAATCTTAAAGAATATCCGATCTTAAGAATTTACGCTTAAAAATAGGTGACGCTTCAATCAGGGCGCAAATTTTTTCGGGTTCGGACAAAACGACGTCAACAGGGTAGTCTTTACTAATATTATAAAGAGCTAAAGTTTGTATGTTTGTTTGTCAGTATATAGAAGATTATCTTATTTCACAAATAGTTAGGTTAGGTTATGTTCAATAAGCTAAATATTCCACGCGGGCGATGCTGTGGCCACCAGCTAGTCTTTATATAATAAAAATAAAATAAAGATATTATGTTTACTTTAAACATATTATCTTCAATTGGTCTAAAAATTGTCCGCACTTCCCCAACGCAATTATCAACCAACCAATTTTTACTCAATTATTTCTTAGAAATTTTGTGCAACTAATTAAAAGGTGTAAAATTTTACTAAACAAATTTCTAAAAGTACATGAAATAAATTTAAATAATAAAAAGGTTTCTTTCGTTTGTCTGATTTACGTTTTTAGCTAAATTTTAATTATTTCCAGATCTGGATTGGTCAGGTGGCTAGTAGCTTATAATTAGTTTAAACCCTGCGTTTTTAAATTGTGGAACACGAATTTAATTAAGATACTATGTGTGTGTGTGTGTGTGTGTGTTGATAGAGAAGATGATGATAACTTACTTGGAACTTCCAAATGCAGTAAGATATAATAAACTCATTTTTCTTTTCTAACTTGAGACAGTAATTCTTACAAATGATAAGAACATGTTCTTTTGTGTTTCGGTGGCTAAGCAAGAAATGTTAGACCCTATTTTTCTATCCTAGTCTTTTGACATAAATCTCAACAAAGTTCCATCGCACTTGAGATCGCACTTCGGACGACACGTTTGGACTAGTGGCTAGTAACCCTAGTTGTTAACCAAACGGTAGCGCGCGGGTTCGAATCCCGCTAGGGGTAAATTTTTATGTGTTAACATTTTACTTTTATACCGTCAATGATGTTTTCTATTTATAATATGTATGTATTAACAAAAAAAAAGTAATCTATGTAGTATGTATATCAACTCTCTGATATCCATAATACAAGAATTACTTGTTACTTTGGCACTAGATGGTGTTGTGTGGAATGTGTGAAGATAATTTATTATTATATTATATTACTTGCATACCTTTGTTGATTGTGTAGATACTTTTACTTAAAATAAATCTACGCAAATATATAAGAGTAAGTCGTGTTAGTAACAACATTGATAACTCAAATGCTTCGAATAGCAAAACAACTAAAAATACATCTAAAATATTCGCGAAAAAATTTTTGAAAAAAAAAATCATTTTCTCATGCATTTCGCACAGAACGGGTTCTTATTCTGAGGCGGTATGAAATTCGTCGGGTTAGCTAAAAATAAATTCACTTAAAAAAGAGGTAAAATCTTCAGCTTGCAAAATATTATCGATGTACATTGTAGGAGATTATCCTTAATAGATCCCCCCCATATGTGAAAGCAATGTGCTTTTATACAAATCGGATTTCATATGATCCACAAATGTACGGATCCATCACGTTTTCCGAGTCACGGGGAAAACAATAACGAGAATGCTCCAATTTGATATACCAAATATGTTTCATTTTAAATAATACGAAAAATTTGGTATGTTTAATTTACATATTATATGGGTTAATTTTTAATGTAATAATTGTCCTAGTCCAAGTCATAGTCGCAGTCCCAAGCACATTCATACAATTTAGTATTATTGTTTATGCCTATCTAAAAACTACAGATGGACTTCTTGAACCTTGACTACAAAATTAAAAGCAGTTTTATGATTGGAATTTGTATTTTCACTCTGATTCCAATTTATTTATGAATCTTATATATAAAATAAAGGGCGATGTGTATGTGTGTGTATGTTTATTTACTGCAAAACCGCTAAACCGATTTTAATGAACTTCACAGGTAATCCTGTGAAGTTTGGTAGCGATCGGACGCGGACGAAGCCGGGAGCGGGTCGCTAGTATATTATAAACATATAAAATCTAAACAGATTACAATTTACAAAGTTAGTAGTAGTATAGTACTGCGTTTTACGAACATATATTAAATTGAGGGCAGCCCGTTTGGCAGCAGTAACCACGCCTTTACAGAAGACCACCGTGAAGTAACAGTAAATAACGTGATAAGTGCTGTTCTGTTAAGTTTCGGGGAGTAAGAGATGCAAAACCCCATTTCATTTCGCTCCTAATCCTGCAAAGGTCGGCAGCGCGTTTGCGGCAACTACTGCGTTGTCTGTGTTAGGGTCAACGCGCACCGACGGATTGGCGGCGAAGAGACTAATGAGCTATCATTTGAAAATCGACTTCAGTTACTTCAGTATGTGATTGAAAGTGGTATAATAAAAAAAAATACTCTCGCGCGGTCGAGCGGCGCTCGGTGAAGCTTCAGCTAAAGAAACTAAAGTCGATTTTCAAATGATAGCTCATTAGTCTCTCAGCCGCCACTCCGTCGGTGCGCGCTGACCCTTGGGCAACGGTAGGCACCTACCATCAAATGGACCGTCAGCCTGCCTGTCAAACTTTAGATTAAAAATATATGTAAAATGAGATTGGATTTGAAAAGATTAAGATACAAGCAAAGAATAAAAAGGTCAAATTTCTTCAATTTCGACTTGAAGCAGTTTGGTACCTTTTTTACAAGATATCATTTCCTCTTGACTTTCGTATAGCGAATTTGTTTGCACCGCCTCTCAAATAACTTCAACAGAATTCTCCGCTCTTTTTATTTAAGTTGAAGAATATAAAGATGGAGGTACGATGTAAGAACACTTCTAAACTATGTAAGTACCTAGTTGGAAAATTATCAAAATGAAAATTAAACCCAAAGCAAAACAGCTTTTCACATAATTATATCTTACAATACTATTAATACAATATATTACTTTACTATAATATTATAAATGAAAATTTGTAAGTATTGATTCTTTTGAGCAAAAACTACAGAACGGATTTTGATGAAACTTTACTTACCTATTTATTATATACTCGTGGTTTATACTTCATCGACATTTTCCACTACGAAATCAGTAAACCATAAACGCAAGGTGCGTCCGTTTTACTGTATTGATATTACTTGGATATTACGAACAGTTTCTGCTGTTAGTCCCATGTCAGAATTTGTATTCGAAAATTACTCTGATTTTCGCTGTATCCATCTCCACGTTAAAATCTGAATGTATTTTATTATTATTTAGAATATTGTTTTCATTTGAACAATGTTTTACTCTGAAATCTGGCACCATGCAGGTGTAGTTTTGAATTTAGTAAATCTAGTGCGATAAAACGGAAATTTCATATTTTAACCCTGTATTAATGTATTTTTTATGTTTGTAATGAATAAACTTAAAAACTACTGGATCGATTTTGAAAATTCTTTCACCTATAGTAAGCTACATTATCAACGAGTAACATAGGCTATACTCAATACTATATCAATACTCGTAATAATAATAAATCTGTAAGTGTAGGTATTGTATGTTTGTATGTTCTTCCATAACTTAAACGATTTAACTGATTTTCATGACACTTGATAGATAAACATTTAGACGTACAGGACACAGGATAGGCTACTTTTTTCTTTTTAAACGCGGACGAAGTCGCGGGCACCAGCCAGTTTTTTTATAAAGTTACGTGGGCGAAGTCGCGTGCAAAAGCTAGTTATTAATAAAGTGAATTTTACTTCATATAACTGGCGCAAAGAGAATATACAAGTCTTTTTATTTTATTTTGGGTTATTTTTGCATTCCTTAATTACATTATGTAATTATTTAGGATTATCTTCAGAACATTTGAAACTTAGCTAACCCTAATATCTAATTAATATCAGTTCATCGCTGTATCAAAAATGGCCGCTGCGATGGTGGAGCGATCAAATTTGATCCAAGGCTGGACACGCGATACAACTATTAAACTGACATGAAGTATCATAACAATCACTATGTTGTGTTCTATGTGTACAATTCTTTCCATCAAACATGAAAACTACTCATAACTTAGGTATACCATTCGCCTGATTAAAAGCGGTCTTAAGACAGCAAAGGCGGCCTTCAATTCAGGATTTTTTTAAAGGTACTAAGTAGAAGTTGAAATCTGTTTTTAATTAAAAACTAATCGACCTTGCTCGGGAATATTTCTTAAATTTTTCCATAAAACCTGAGTAAATTAAGTATAAATTAACTCATTGACAAGACAAAAACCACTTACATTTTAAATGTTTTTAAAAGTTTAAATATAGCTAAAACAAATACAAATTAACGTAGAATGTTTGGGTTATGCAAATTATGCAAACTGAAAAAAATGTTATTTAAGAAAAAAATACATACAATCATTTAAACTTAATTTATTTTTAATTGTATATTAGCAAATACTACTATAGTATTGTGTTGATTTTAAAAATTTGTAGATTTCCGAAACACTACTTTTAAATAAAACATAATATTTTTTTAGTTTGAAATATAGTGTCGACTTTTTTTAATGAGAAAATATCTCACAGTTTCTTCACTTCACTGTTGTCATAGAAACATAAAAAAATACAATGTACCGTCTGCATACGCTTTACAAATTAGAGAAAGCTCAGAAAATGAACAAATAAGATTTACTTAAAAAGTATACAAAACAAGTCTTAATTTGTCTGCGAGTAAATTTGATTGGTACATAAAATACACGGAAGTTTTATGGAACTCATAAATCTTCACCACAAGTCCCTTGGGAACGCAGAGAAAACGAACCTGAACTGAAAACGGATTCCAACGGATACGCGATACTGTACCACAACATATTAATGTTATATTATCCGTAAAATTATAACAGGGTTATAAAGAGACCTACATCCGTAGAGGACACTATGATCTCTTTTTGCACTTGAGAAATCTCCACAATGGATTACGTGTAGGTCATTTGTATTGCGTCTTCTCGCTTGTTTTATATTATACTAGCCATTGCACGCGACTTCCCATGTTATTTGCTGATAATGTAGCTTTCTACAGGTGAAAGAATTTTTAAAATCGGTCTAGTAGTTTTTGACTAGATTACAAACATACCAATCTGCTCTTTATAATATTAGTATTGATTAATTTTGGTCTTTGGTTTTTAACAATCAACACCAACCTATATGCAGGATGTCTGGTAATTAATCGAATTCAAGATAGATCTAGTCATGACCTATTTATAATCAGTTCTTAGCTTTTTTAAAAGTTGCTCGGATTTCATTATTTTGGTTTTGATTATTTATATGGCGTTTCCTCAAAAGAAGGAATATTTTTTTTTCTTATATGTTTTCTAAGGCCCTGTCTGCACTGCGATATTTCGCCGCGCGGTTTTTATTCTCGCAAATTATATTCCGTGTATTCGAATTATATTTTTATCGCCAGTGCGGATACTCGTATAAGATTCAATGTGTTACAGAAAAAAACCGCGCGGTGAAATATCGCAGTGCGGACAGGGCCTAAGAGTTGTTTCAATTTCAGTGACATTTATGAATTTCTGAAAAAGAAAAAAAAAATAGGTAGAGGAGCCAAATTCTTTTTATCCTCTTATTTTGAACTAAAGGCCCTGTCCGCACTGCGATATTTCACCGCGCGGTTTTTTTCTCGCAATTCTGTAACACATTGAATCTTATACGAGTATCCGCACAGAGCGATAAAAATATAATTCGAATACGCGGACAATACGCGCGCAAAAATAAAAACCGCGCGGTGAAATATCGCAGTGCGGACAGGGCCTTAATCATGTAAAAAATATCTACTAATCTAAAATGACTTGAAAACTAAAAGATTTCAAAATAGCATAACACATCCCACACTTATTACGAGTATCTTTCGAAAACAAAATATTACTATTAACCAAGGCAAATTAAGCCAAATATCGGCAATCAGGGGAAATAAATCGTGTAGTTTTGAAAATTGGTAGAATTATACTTTACGGTATCCAGATTAACATACTAAAAGTCCTCAAGGGTGGGGGTTGTGCTAAGGGTGTAAGGGGGGGTTGAAGGTACCTTTTTGGGGTTTTTGCTCATATCGCGAATATCTGTAGGAATAGCATTATGATTACTTCTGACAAAAGTTTCTACATGAAATTATCTACAAATTTAGATATATTCATTTTTACTCTACGATCAATACTTTAGGGACTACAGGCTGTGTAAGTTTACAGATATATAAAAATAGACGATTTCAGCAAACGGTGTCGTTTTTTTTTTCGGCGTTATTTATCGCCATTTTTAGTTTAGAATAAGCAAGCTTAGTCATCGGCCTACCCAACATAAAAAACCCCATGAAAATCCATGGAGAATTCTAAACAAAAAAGATGATAATGTAAACAAGGTCCGAGGGTTCAAGATACCGTGTGCCCTTAAGCAACGAAGGGCGTCAGCGGGTCGTGGATGGTGAGGTTGAGGTCCATGCATACCACTGAGGCTGAATCGACGTCTTTTCTACTGCATATACAAACAGGCCAAGATAAGCTCAAAAATGGGTTCGATCCGCAAAAAATCCTGTAATTTGATTTTTCGATTGGATTATGTCAGAGACTGTCTCCCAAGTATAAATCCAAGTTTGTGTCGCTTGAAACCGCGAGCGTTAGCCGCCATCTTGAGAAACGCCTTTTTGCAAATATCTCGGCAACGGTGAGTTTTACGTTAAAAATTGTAAGAATCTTTTTTGTAGAGAATAAAGCTTCCCATCGTTTTTATTTGAAACGTTTTTCTCTACTGTTAATATTTGCCGATATATGGTCGATTAAAAAAACCAAATTTTTGTTTTTGAAAAATATTTCGATAAATTTTAGAAATACGAAAAAAATGTGATAATCAAAGTTGTAGAGCATAAATTTTTCTATAATTTTTGTAGGAAACTTTTTTTTGTAAAATCAATAGTTGCTGAGCTCTATCGCAATTAAAGTTTCCGTCAGGTAAAAAAAAACAGCTACGGCAACTTTTATGAAAAGCAACACAAGACAGAAATATAAAATATAAGTTTCCCATTTGAAATTGCGGCATAAAATTTTTTTGGGTAATTTTTTTTTCGGTAATTTAAAAAAAAAGATTTTCTTTTATTTTGCTTTACTATTAATTGCGGTAGAGCTCAGCAACTATTGATTTTACAAAAAAAAGTTTCCTACAAAAATTATAGAAAAATTTATGCTCTATAACTTTGATTATCACATTTTTTTCGTATTTCTAAAATTTATCGAAATATTTTTCAAAAACAAAAATTTAGTTTTTTTAATCGACCATATATCGGCAAATATTAACAGTAGAGAAAAACGTTTCAAATAAAAACGATGGGAAGCTTTATTCTCTACAAAAAAGATTCTTACAATTTTTAACATAAAACTCACCTTTGCCGAGATATTTGCAAAAAGGCGTTTCTCAAGATGGCGGCTAACGCTCGCGGTTTCAAGCGACACAAACTTGGATTTATACTTGGGAGACAGTCTCTGACATAATCCAATCGAAAAATCAAATAGCAGAATTTTTTGCGGATCGAACCCATTTTTGAGCTATAAATCTTGGCCTGTTTGTATATGCAGTAGAAAAGACGTCGATTCAGCCTCAGTGGTATGCATGGACCTCAACCTCACCATCCACGACCCGCTGACGCCCTTCGTTGCTTAAGGGCACACGGTATCTTGAACCCTCGGACCTTGTTTACATTATCATCTTTTTTGTTTAGAATTCTCCATGGATCTTCATGGGGTTTTTTTATGTTGGGTAGGCCGATGACTAAGCTTGCTTATTCTAAACTAAAAATGGCGATAAATAACGCCGAAAAAAAAAACGACACCGTTTGCTGAAATCGTCTATTTTTATATATCTGTAAACTTACACAGCCTGTAGTCCCTAAAGTATTGATCGTAGAGTAAAAATGAATATATCTAAATTTGTAGATAATTTCATGTAGAAACTTTTGTCAGAAGTAATCATAATGCTATTCCTACAGATATTCGCGATATAAGCAAAAACCTCAAAAAAGGTACCTTCAACCCCCTCTTACACCCTTAGCACAACCCCCACCCTTGAGGACTTTTAGTATGTTGATCTGGATACCGTAAAGTATAATTCTACCAATTTTCAAAACTACACGATTTATTTCCCCTGATTTTTCTTATTTTCTCAGGCTATATTGTTATAAATGAGAAGCTTATGTCACTATACTAAGTTCCTTGCAAAATGGACATGATATCAAATTAATCTCAAAGGAATACAGTTATTTACTTCACTAGTTTTGTTTAGCTTAGTCTTAACATTCTTATAGGTAATATTACATGTTGTTTACTTACTCATAAATATTACGTTTGTATAATATTTTATCACTACATATTTTAAAACAGTCCTCCGCCGAGTGTCTGTCTGTCTGTTCGCGATAAACTCAAAAACTACTGCACCGATTTTCGTGCTGTTTTCACCAATGGATAGAGTAGTTCTCGAGGAAGGTTTTAGTATATAATTTACAAAGTTACGCGGGCGAAGTCGCAGGCAGTATCTAGTTTGAAATAAATGTTCATTTTCTTCTTATTATACATAATATTATATATAAATGTCTAAAAATATTTAAATTTCACTCAGTTAAAATGAATCGGCTGATTAGCTTTATCAACGCACCCACAAAAATCTCTTTGAAACACGAATTAATTAGTCCGTGAAAATAATTTGTTTTCAAAGGACTGGACCATAAAGCAAGATAAACAAAATAATAGATCAGAATTAAATTTTATGAAGATTAACATATATTTATTAATAATGTTTTCTTACTAATTCTTAACTTCATCAAACATATAGTGAAACATTTTTTAACGCGATAGAATTAAAAATAAAATTACTTTTTATAAATAAAAAAATAGCCGCTATAAACAATAAGTCCTTAAATTTTGATATTTTAATTATATGTACCATCTGTAAATACATTCTTGTTCAAAAGTTGCCCGTCACTCCATCGATTTGCAAATTCTATGCAATCTTAAATTCAAAGGACTGTGGCCCTATAATTTAGATGGAAAGTAGCTCAACTGAGACAGACTGCACTTGTCTTGATTACTAGGAATTAGATTTGCATTTCAAATACATTTGCAAGTAACTACTCGGGTAATGTTCACACACTATCCATTACAGGGAACTGGCTTCAGTGAAATTGCTACACATTTTATGCAAAGTTGATACTTTAATTAATTAAATTTTACAAAACTTGAAGTTTGAATTTTCTTTTTTAATTTTTTTACTCAGATTATACAGATTTAAAGAGCAAGGATACTATTATCTTATTACTTGGCAAGCGTAAAAAATATTATATTTATTTTGTAATAAAAATTATACTTATGAGACTAATTTAAAATAATAATATGTCAAGGGAATCTTCATTAATAATTCCAGAACGAACTAAAGGAATTAGCTTCCAATTCCATAGCAAATGACGTAATAACTAAATCCATTTACTGGTAGACGCGAAGGACTGCAACCGACTGATGAACGCAGACCTCTAGAGAATGCTCTTGAGTTAAACCTGACAATGAAAATTTGACTGTAATACCGTCTAACATAGACTTGACGCCGACGGTTGATAATGGAATTAAATACACAAGTTTGATGAGAAAATTAGTTCTATTACCTACTCGTTTAGTTAAACTATTATTTCTGTCATAATACTTATTAGAAGTTTTTTTGTATGATTACTATATGGTCTCTTAAATAAACTTAAAACGACTAGTGGCTTAGATATGTAGCTACCGAAATCAATACATAACTACATAAATCTACAAACCGCGTAACTTTATAAACTATAGCCTATGTTACTCGCTGATAATGTATAGAAAGCTTCTACCAGAAAGCTTTCTATGGGTGAAAGAATTTTCAAAACGGCTCAAAAATTTTTAAATTTGAGTTTATTCATTACAAACAAACATACAAATATTTTCCCTTATAATATTGGTATTGATTAGGTAGGTATTGTGTCGCACGTACATTGTTATGTTATATGTATAAGTATAAAGTAGGTATTTAATATAATACATATAAAATTTTTGTCTGGACTGGACTACTTTTGACTTTCACTGGCAGATAGCTGATGTTATAGGGAGTAACCTAAATTACTTTTTTTTGGAAAAATAAAAATATTGACCGCACAGCGACATGATACGAGTATGAATTTTATTAAAGTAAAATTGATTTCCGACAGTTTCCAGGCGATTCTAAAGCGTTTGCATAACATACTGACACATTTACACTATTACATTCATATTACATTTTAAATGTAGCACGCGATGCGATCAGCCGATCGCAAACCGCGCCCAAAAGTTCACTCAGCGCGCAACGTTGGCTGTCAAGTGTATACTCAGTCATTGTCACCTCGTCTCGGTTCAACTATTCCAATATGGCGATTCAAATTCAAATGATTATTTACTCGATTTATTTTATCCATTTATATTGTTCATTTCTAAAGCTATATAAACTTAGATAGGTTTAATATAGGCTAAATTCGAGAGAGTTGCCAAGTAAAATTTGAAAGCAGTTATTTTAATTGACTGAACACATTCATTACCTGAAAACCATTCAGTACGAGAAGAAATCCATTTTTGTATTTTCTAAGACGAAACTGTGTGAATTGAGTAGAATGATATTTTATAAAATACAGTCTATGTTATTAGATAATAATTTAGCCTTTTATAGGTGAAGGATTTTTAAAATCAGTCCGTTAGTTTTTGAGTTTATTCATTAAAAACAAAAATATAAATTTTATTGCACTTAGTCGTTAAGTTCTTCCACGACCAATAAAATAGAATGATAGCGATTTAAAGTAAATACAGCGTGAGTGTATTATGCAAATCTACCGGTTCCATTTACTACAAAATATCTACAATGTTGAATAATCTTTTCCACTGAAGCGGTTCAGCGGTGACACTCTTAAGGTTTATTTTGAGTGCGACACTTCATTCAAATGCAAAACTATTTTAGTCACAAGTGCGATGCACTTTGCGGAACCGTTACAGATTGAGTCACGAAATAATAATATCTTACATAAGGAAGTCTGGACTTGTATTTTATTTCTCGTGTTCTCATGGGATCTAGAGAAGTCGTGGAATTACGTTAAGTGATTTCAAGTAATCGGTCAGTGCTCAAGTCGAGACTTATCCAAGTCTAACATTTATTTAATGTTTTATTACATTAAATAAATGTTAGACTCAACGCGGACGAAGTCGCGGGCGCCAGTTAGTTATTAATAAAGTGAATTTTTCTTCACTAATAATAAATCTGTAAGGGTTGGTCATGAAGTAAGTTACTTTGTTTTTAGAGATAACGTGTTTGTAGGCTCTATAAACGATACTGAAACTAAATTGACGATATTAAGAATTTTTTTCTGTATTTATGTATGTATGTATGTATGTATGTATGTATGTATGTATGTATGTATGTATGTATGTATGTATGTATGTATGTATGTATGTATGTATGTATGTATGTATGTATGTATGTATGTATGTATGTATGTATGTATGTATGTATGTATGTATGTATGTATGTATGTATGTATGTATGTATGTATGTATGTATGTATGTATGTATGTATGTATGTATGTATGTATGTATGTACGAATTAACTAATTTTCATGAAACTTGGTAGATAAACATTTAGACGTACGGATAGGCGTCGTCTTAGACTTAGACGTAACGGAACACAAGATAGGCTACTTTTTCTTTTTCAACACGGACGAAGTCGCGGGCGCCAGCTAGTATCTACTATAAAATAACAGCGACTACATAGACATGTGCACTTTTCCAATCATTTGGTCCTATGTCCATCGGTTAGTCTTTATTTCCTATTAATGATTATGATCATGATAAATAGTCTCATCACACTTAATTATCACTATTAGAATTGTAGTTGTGGTGATGAGTAGTTATAGTAAAAATTTATATTTTGTTTGTAATAAAGTCTAAAACTACTGGACTGTTTCTTTTTTACCTAGGTATACAAAGCTACATTTTCAGCTACATTTTATCATACACTATATTTTATAAAGTTACGTGGGCGAAGTTGCGTGCAACAGCTAGTTAATAATAACTTACTAAAGGTTAATTAATATTAGTTGAGAGTTTATGATTGAATACGTATGTAAACAAATATATATTTATTGTAAGAACTCATAAGCCAATAGAGTATAGAAAGCCACAAAAATACCTTAAACAATTAACAATATCTTATTTAAACAATTAAGCGCCAAAGTGGGAATTTTTAAATTTACATTGTAATATAAACGCAGAACTTAATGGCATTTTCGTTTTAACAAAGGTCGGACATTGAATTGCAGATTAAGTTAATTTCACTAACAAAGCTATTCATCTGAAAACTCAAATTGTATTAAAATCCGCAGGTATTGTTTATACGTAGTTAGCGGAAAAACAAATTTATAATGAAAGTTTTAAGGCGATACTAAGAGCCAAAACGTGATATTCAGAGGCTAACTCCTCTTTCATAAATCAACATAAATTTCCGAAAAAATATATGCTTTTTATTGATATTTTATCTATATAAGGTACAAATATTTTATCTATACTGGTCAAACTGTTTAACTACTATGTGAAAAAAAAATCTAAATGGAAGTCGTTTTTGGCTGAAAACTTGTATCTTCTTTTAAACGACAAGGAATATTTACATGATTCTTTTTTTAAAATTTTGGTATGGATTACCCCTATATACTGTACAATTAATGACCTAATATAATAGTTTTTCAAGTCATTATCCATATTTATCTTATTTTACCTAAACAAAGATTTAGCGGGTCCGTGCGCGGGCGACGGGCGGCAGTGTAGCGCTGAACGTCGTACGGGGAGGTTGTGCGTCTCGTCGCAGCGCCGGCTTCGAATAGTTTTTATCATTGAGCAGGTGATAAACAGATACGACACTGTTTTGAAGTGAAGTTAATAGTTTGTTGTGCAGACATTTTTAATAATTTGGACAGCTTTATTATAATATTGTACATATTTTTATATTGTAAATCAATATTTACATATATACAATATAAACAAATTTACGTTTTAAATAAAATCTTTATAAAATTATTTGTAAATGGATTTCCTCACCATAAAAACTATATTTTTACAAAACTTACACATTCCTAACGAATTTAGTCTTCAAAATATACCCTAAAAGCTTTCCAAATGATTCTAAAGATTTCCCCACAACACACATAGATTTTCAGGTCTAAGTCACAATAGATCGTGGAATAGGCCTACGGGGAAACCACGTAAAAAAAACGCGCTAAATACACACTACCTCACTGGTGGCGTGGAAACATGTGCATATTATGAATATGGATGAACAAAAACTTTGTAAGCAAAGATCACAATAAATGAATTTCAATTTCTAATTTGTGTTTTCATATTTAGTATTAAAATAAGCTTTTTTGATAAATTTATTACATACCTATATATTTTTTCTATTTTACGCTATATCCCCGCTGATTAAGAACCGATTTTAATCATTTATTTTGTTAAAATGTTAATCTCGACAACTCCCTTAAAAAGAACTCCCTGAGAATTATTCAATTTTACTTCTAATTTTTAATATCCAATATAAAATTAACATGGAATCCATAATTATGTTTTTTGATAAAACTGGTCATTACTATCTGCTAAATATGTCATAGTTGGTTTCAGTAAATATTAGCTGTCTATTTACACGCCATATGATATAAAACTAGAATTGTAAATAAAATATACTATTAAAATATATAAATAAATAAAAGTTAACCATTTTTTTGCTGACGCACCTCAAAAATGCTTTGTGAAGTTTTGGCATAATATGTTCAATATCATATGTTACCACTCTACTTTATTTAGTTTTTGACTCGTTTCACGCGATCTCTAAGTACGGGTGGTGCGGGGGCTACATCTTAGCTCCGCCTACTCGCGCAAAATCCATCGGCTCTTAGAATCACCTTAATGAAAGAAATGGTTAATGTGAATCAACCGTAACATATAGAGATATGCCATCGCGAAGTTTTCTTCACTTTCTTCACTTCACTTCTTCACTTCACTTCACTTCTTCACTTCACTTCACTTCACTTCTTCACTTCACTTCACTTCACTTCTTCACTTCACTTCACTTCTTTACTTCACTTCACTTCACTTCACTTCACTTGCACAATATTTTTTTTTTATTTACATAAAAATTTAATTAGGTTTTATTATATACTAGCTGACCCGGCGAACTTCGTACCGCCCAACAGTCAATAATTGTCGTGTTACATTTTAGATAAACTTTGCTTTTTGCTTAGTACTTTGCTCTACTAATAACACTCGTACATCACAACAACAGTTTCTAATGACAGTGAGAAAGTTATCAACAACGGTTGCTAGGTGACACATACGTTTTGTTGGCTTTTTTTTGACGTCAAATGTTTGCCAGCTGGGGACAGAATGGTTTGTATGGGAAGAGAAAATTGTTGTTTTTAATTTAATTTTTAAACACATCTGTCTGTTCGCAATAAACTCAAAAACTACTGCACTGATTTTCATGCTGTTTTCACCAATGGACAGAGTGGTTCTCGAGAAAGGTTTTGGTATATAATTTACAAAGTTACGCGGGCGAAGTCGCGGGCAGCAGCTAGTTATATTATAATACTTAAAAAAATTATTAAAAATATTTTAAGTATTGTTGCGTGAAAAAGTAACAAGTAAGTAATCACAATATAACGTGGACGTCTCACAAAGTGTATTTCAAATGGATATATCACAAAGTAGTCTTATTAGTAAGATAATTATTTCCTTAACCCGATATCGAAACTTCTACGATAATAACAACAAAATGTTTTAGAACATTTTGGTGTTTTATAAATTAATTGGTGTCAGATTTAATTAGCTTCCGGTGTAATTACGAAAATTATTTGGGAAGTGAAATAGTGAAAAGCATGGTACGTTTTGGGAATAGTAAACTAAGCTATATATTAAACTAGCAAACCGCTCTCGGCTCCTCCCAGAGAAAAAAAACTTAATTAGGTCTTATCCGTAAACAAATATATCTAACTGATGGTGAAAACCCCATCAAAATTCGTTGCGTGGTTTTGATAGTAGCAAAATGTCCATAATGATTATTAAAGTAAAACATTGTGAGAACATTCAAAATATTATTTTTTTCTTTTTTAAAAATGCACCCAATGAGACATTTCTTATGGGAGTTAATAGTAAAAGACCAAACTAGAGTTGCTTAATACCTATACAGTAAAAAATTGTGAGCATCATTCGTTGCTTCATTTCATTAATACTTTTCTACAAGACGAAGTTTTTAAAGTAATTTGTTAACAGTGCCTTCGCGTAGCTCTCGAGAAGTCTAAACTTCGTCTCCATCCGTCCTTTTGCTTGTCGATAATACTCTTAATAAAAAGACAACAGTGTCCTTCTTTGTTAACAGTAAATTTTGTGAAATCTTATTCGCCAAATCGCCAAACTTTTACAAAAGAATAGGTATATAGGTACTGTGAAGTGTGCTGTTGCTTTTGGGTATGTATCATTAAGAAATACAGGAGCCTTCATATTTATTGCCTGTGTTTATAGGTGGTGGTATGTACCTGCATGAAAGTGAAGACCGTTAAAATATGAAAAAAAAACCAAAATTAAAAAGTTTTATTAAATTTTTGTCATATTGAACTATAATGCGCAGACTTCTTTTTTTATTCTTTGAGATTATTAAATTGAGAAGTTTGCCTGACATGTAATTTTGCTCCATTTAAAATTTTTGTCTCTAGTAAATCTTTAAAAGTATGATGTGCGCTCTAATACTATTACAAATAGTACCTATACACATGTATTGTAAATTTGGCTGCGGTACTTTAACGTTTTCAAGACGAAAACATCAAAAGCTCTTCTTTTGAATAGGGAAAATCACCTACATAGGTACGCTATGGATATTACCATGCGAAAAGGTTAGCTGAATCGAGAGCGAAGCGAAGCAAAGTGAAGCTTCAAACAAGCCTTTAATTTTAGTTTTTATTTCTTAGTATATTTGATGTTTCCATTGATTTTAAGTATTTCAATGTAAAAGAAAAGATTTTCTTTAGAAATATTTTATGGCGACTTGTAAAAGCCGTTTACAAGCAAAAAAATCTATGCTAATAAATAAAATTGAAGTATCTGTAATGTCAATTTAACTGTTTTTTACTAAATGTATATCAAAGTATATCTATGGTTCTTATAAGAAAAAACAATTATTAATTTTTTATCTGTAAGTTTATTTTTAGGTGAATCCGGGAGCGGGTCGCTAGTGCTATTATAAATATTATTCATACAGACGTTATATAGATATACGTTATTAATAATAATATCATCGTCACGCTATACTATTATGAAGACAGTCGGGGGTAGAAGTTTCGATCCATTCCCAGTAGTCCGGTTAACAGTCCGGTTGACCGAACTAGTGAGACTTTTTTTCCAGTAGTCCGATCGTATAAATCAACCAGAATAGTGAGACCATTTTTCTTAAATCCGGTTGTTAATCCAATTATGCAGTCTGTATGCTTGGGACTCTGGGACCGAAGCTCAATATTGTAATATATTCTCAATTATTCATATAATTATTCAATAAGCTCAACAATTTGTAAATATATATCTTAGTTTAAGATATAGATTAATTGTGAATTTATTAATTAAAATTACCTTTACTTGTCATATATTAAAAAACAAAATTAAAAAACAAATAAGTAGCCTATGTAGGCTTGCAAGTAGACCTACAGGATTAAATGAATTAACGAATACATAAATTTTAATTAGAACTTAGTAATATTTACTTTGTACTTGAGTATATAGGTACATTTCTGCAGTGCCAATGAAATTAGCGCTAGCGCCACCAATATAGAGAAATTTGTCGACAAGCTTTATGTCGCCGAAGGTAATAAAAAGGGCAAACAAGGGTGTGCCAAATTGCTAAAGCAAGCCGCTTGCAGAGTTCATTACAAAAACAGAAATGTTAGTGTGACCTGCGAAAAAAAGCCATATTTAGATATATGAACTGTTTTTCAATTAAGCCTTTTTTCATGTAAGGTCGTAAGACAGGTTGACGAACCACTTGATGTTGGATGGCTTTCGGATTAAGGATAAGGGATTATAGAGGGTTAAGGAAATGGACTTTGGCTTCCCTTATTTACTCTCAAGAAAAAAAACCTGTTTTTTTGGCGTCTGTAATAATGTCAAAAAAAACTATTTTTATGGCAAAGTAGAAATTCCGAAACATCACATCAAAATCTATAAAATACTCGTAAGTAATTTTCAAAACTCTCGGAAAACTTTCCAAGTAAAACTACCAAATATGTACCAAATATATACAAATAATATGAAAAAATTCTTACACTACTTGAATTACTACTTACAATATATTGTTATAATACACTATTATACATTAAAAAAGACACGTTTTGATTACCCGATAAAAAGAACTTCGACTATTAATCAATCCATCCAATTAAAAAGCAATAAACTTTAGTTCGTTTTTGGTTTAAATGTTAAAGGTTAGCGTACAAATAAATACTCCAAGTGATAATTATTCTATCGTTAAATTTATCCTGCGATAATGGCAGTGAAAACGCGAACGCTATATTGCCAACGGTAGCGTATGTTGACACGGAAACCCCTTTAATTTGCTTAGCAAAACAGGTAAGTGCAGTAATTTAATTAAAAGTTACGAGCAACTCCCCTCGTGCCAAGGATTAGTAATGGCGATACGTGCTAAATTTCATCAATTTAATTGTTTAAACAAACCCACATTAAGTACAGAAACAGTAACCCTTTAAAGGCCCTTTGAGGTTTATTTAGATTGAATTTCTTCATTACGTACGAACCTGTCATTGGTTTATTTTATTTAACTTGCTATCTGTTATTTCCAAGTAGTGTCTGTCGACCTTAATATAAAAAATTAGTGTAATTACACGTATTTTGTAAAAAAAATTAGAAGAAAAGGAAACATATATTTTTATTATCATATTTATGCATGTTACTAATATTATAAACAGGTAAAGTTTGTATGTTTATTTGTTTGTATGTAGAAGGTAATCTTCGAAACTACTTATACGATTTTAAAAAAATCTTGCACCAATAGTTGGAATAGAATTTTAGGATAGAAATAGGCTAAATATTCCACGTGGGTGATGCATTCCTTATTATATAAAAATTATATACATATAAAAATTACGTGTCACATGTTTGTTCGCGATGAACTCCTGAACTACTGAACCAATTTGGTCCAACATAAAAGATAGGATAATAAATTTCACCCCGGGCGAAGCCGGGAGCGGGTCACTAGTATAAAAATAAAAATAACGCTTGGCAAAATTATGTCAAGTGTCAAAGAATGCATGCGTTACATTGCTATCATAATATTTTGTCAGGTGTTATAACTTTTATTTTTCAATGCGGACAAAGTCGCAGGCAACGGCTAGTGTAAAATAATTCATATCTTATACAAAATCAAGCTTTATAGATTTATTTCAGTGAGCGTCAATCAGTTAAACAATTTTAAGCTTCATAAATAAGTGTTTATCAAATTTTGTTAAGAGGATCGTTTATCAATACAACTTGGTGAACAAAATTTAATTTTGGGTTTACAATTTCCTAATCTCCGATACTTAAAACTTGAATTTCAACAACAAATCCTATTAAGACAAACATTTCTCTCTGAAGGAAATTCAAAATGAAATTGCGAAATCTGAGTTTATATTAATGAACAATAATCTTGTTGATCGATTATAACTTCCATAATCTCGATTTTCCGATTTCAAAACGTCGAAATGAATAATCCCATTTTACAGAGTAATGATGCAGCTGGGAATCATTTCACCGGAAATAAGCTCAGACGAATATTGCGCTTCGTCAAGTGACATGAAATTGAGAAGCTTTTATTTGCAAAAGATTTAAATTAACTTTTACAGATAGACGATTTTTTTCCTTTCCATAAAATTCAGTTGATAAATAAAGTTGAAATATAATATTTGTGATTTCGAAACATCTTTTTCTTTTCTTTTCTTAATGCTTTTTCTTAATCGATAATTAAGTTAATAATTTAGTTGCAAGTTAATAATCTTTTATCTGTCCGTCTGTTGATAAATTTTTGACGGTAATTTTGATCCATAACTTTAATAACATAAATAGTTGAAGCAATATTGAGAAAATTTAAACGAAAAAAACCAGGCGATTTTTAATGAAGTAGTACTTAGTATCTATGAACACCCATATGGATTTCATTATTTATCTATACTAATATAATAAATGTTAATTAAAACAACTGTCTATTAATTTTTCTTCTTCATGCTTTAACTACTCAATCATTAATCATCATGAAATTACGCATACACGTCAGGAAAAGGTATGGGTACTTTTTATCCAGGAAAAAAAATGTTGTCGACGGATCATTTAAAAATAGAGTAAACAGTGGCAGCGTCACTCATCATCAATACTAATAATAAATAGGGTTGATCATGGAGTAAGTTACTTTGATAAGAGATTACTTTAAGAGATATCGTGTTTATAGGCTCTATACATGATGCTAAAACTAAATTGACGATTTTTAGAATTTTTTCTGTATGTATGTAAGTATGTATGTTCCTCCATAACTTTTAAACGAATTAACTGATTTTCATGAAACTTGGTAGATAAACATTTGGACGTACAGGACACAGGATAGGCTACTTTTTTCTTTTTCAACGCGGACGAAGTCGCGGGCACTAGCTAGTATTATATATATTTTCTTATGTGTGATATTTTTTTTTGTATAACGCGAAAAAGTCACGGGTACTAGCTAGTTTAGTATGCGTGGTTAGGTGCATGCGTACAATTTACTGGTTAAGTAACTATTTACTCTATTGTACAATACATATTTCCTCTCATCTCTTTTACAATTTCCATGAAGGGCGACGATAGTTTGCTAACGCGCAGCCGAAACCACATTAAAGTTAGTATGAGGCCACATAAACTTCATAAAATGTGAGGTCTATGTATATAATATTTGTTGTATAATAAAAAGGTATGAAAAATCAGAATAACAAAGGACCCGTGCTCCACTTTCACGTGCCGTGAAGTTAGTAAGTCGATGAAGGAATGAAAAGTAAGTGCGCATGGTTCTTTTCCTTCTATTTCCGAAAATACTATTAGATTCGATCCCGCATCTTTGCATAGTATAATTTGAGGTCGTTTTTCGCGTCTTTTTTTCTGTATATCCGCTAATTCTTCCTAAACCACGCAACGGATTTTGATGTGGCTTTCACCATCAGTTAGATAATTTTTCACGAAAGGCTTATATAATAAAACCGAATTATTTATTTTGTAAGGAAAAATAAAACAATATTTTGCAACCCTAGATCGCCTAGATTGTCAGCGTTCGTCTTTTAGGCCCGTGGATACGGTTAGTGGATATGGTGTTCTTCACATACGGTGGATACGGATACTCATAACTGATTTTGATATGATTTCACTAATGGAAAGAAGGATAAGCAGGGAAGGTTGCAGGAAGTTGGGAGCTGGTCGCTAGTATAAACTTATTCTTCATACAAATTTTACTGCTCTTTTTTGTCTAACTCACTCACTCTACTCCTTGTGGAATCCGCCCTTACCTTGTTTGACACACCAAGTAAATTTCTTGGTGACGTGACTTGTTTATGCATGAATAAATTCTATTGATCGTAAAACGTAAGCAAAGCTTCGAAGAATAACAGACGTGTTACGGTGGCTTCGCTTGTTTTAAAAAAGCTTTTGAAGCTTATTTTGGCTTAGTAGTGGTTACGCACAATTTTGTTTCGTACGAATTGTGCGAAGAAACACAAATTTCAATCATATTCGTATTTAAGATATAAATAGGTTTTATTGTTTCAACTAATACACTTTGTCATGTTATTTTATAAAATTTTATTTTATACTCAATTGACGACCCGTTTCGCATGGATGCATTTTTTTTTTGTTGAGGTCATCAGAAAGGCTGACGGTCGCTATAACACAAGTGACGTCACAGGTGCTGCAGGTGTGCTGTAGATCATCGTAGGAATAAGGATAAGGGATTAGATAGCGAGGTAGGATAGCGAAATTATATACACAAACCGTTCTCGTTTATTACTCTTTTATTAGTGGAAAACGTCTCAAAATCCGTAAGATATTTTAGAATAAGTTAAGTATAGCGGAGAAACAGACAGACGGACTGGGACAATTTTTTATAATCGGCATAATAGATATAAATATACATAGATTTGTGTAAAAAATTAACAAATATTTTTGGTGACAACGAGGAAATCCATGTCATGAAAAGTAAGGGTCATCTGTATACTTATCCAAGGAAGTAAGGGAAATAAGTACGCATAAATCAAGCGCTGTGGGTAGTTTTTGTCAGATATCGGTTTGTAAGCAATTGTGTTGAGGTTGCCACTAAGTTTAATAGTATTAAAAACAAGCAGTAACATCTATAAAAAAATAACTCATACACAACTGAGTTTGTTTCTGTGTTTAAACACTAATATATAGGAAAGGTATTTAAGTTTGTAGTAATTACTGAAACCTGACACCGCCTTATTAACATTTTATTTATCTATGGCTCAATCTAAAACGTCTAATTTACTTTTAAAATTATGAAATAATTAAAATTGGTTCATGAAAATACTAACTCACATTATTAAATAAGTTTGAAGAGAAGTGGATGTCTCATATTAGATATATTAGAAATGGTTAAAATAATGTTAGAAATCAATTCCAATGAATGAAACACATATTTTTTTAATCTATCGCAACTTACATTGATGAGAAAGTAAACTTTTGTTCAAATCATTTCACGAATCCGTTTTATTTTTCTTGGTTCGACAAGAGAAATGTTTGAGTATTCTAATGCTGATTTAATTAAGTTACGGATCTCTCGTACGTTTGTTTTCAGTTCGACATTAGAATTATTTTAGAACTTTGCAAATATATTTAAAACTTGTAGTGAGTTAAAGCTTGCAAAGTAAATGGGAAAATGTTCTTTCAGGTTTGTAAATTTTTCCCTACAGTAATATTTAAGACTCGAAATTCGAAATCAAATTTTTGATTCAGTGGTAAACAATTAAAATTTCTTGATTTTGATCGAAAAAATATAATTGTTAATTGACGACTTATTGTTTTACGGTTCAAAACATGATATTTACAATTTCACTAGATAGTAAAATATTCCAAAAGCAGGGAAATTTTGATCGATTTTCGAGTTGTAATGAAAGCATTCGAATTTTTCCAAAAATAAGAAATGTTATTTAGTAGAATTTTCTATGGCTACATATTCTCAAACAGTATTTTTTTCCACGAGATTGTAAGCACTAAGCGCGCTCTTCTTTGCTTCAATAGATCGCTTGGCGTCTTCAAAGAAGTATTTATATGTGTTTTTATGGGTTGTACTAAAAACTGTAAATTTTATATACGGTTTTAGCGAACCAATGCGCACGGGGTGAGTAAGCGCAAATGCCTAGCATCCTGGTCTATATGTCGTTATTCAAAAAAGCCAAAAACATAAACTTTGCCTATTAATTATGTTATATTCTAATGAGAATTACAAAAGTGATATTTGCCTATTAACTAAAATTATTTACATACTGAGGAAAATTGCAAAAGTAATAAATTAAATCTCCTACGTGATTATTAATTCATAAAGTACCTAATCTTAAGAAACCATTAATTGAATGGAATATTGAGTTAGAAAAATGTTGAAATTTTTCAATTGTATTTAATCAAAGAAGCTAATTCAATTTGAAAGCAGTCCGAAGAAAGTCAGTTGAAAGTTTTCTTGTTAACAATTCGTTTATGAAGGAATTTCTCAGGCCTACAAAATTTTACTGAAATACGGCATAAAATTTATTTCATATTTATTTTTGTAAGTTTATATTACTCATTGTATAGCTGACTAACGCTACAAATAGCCTCAGTTAATTTCATTGCTAAATCTAGCGATGAGTACAGAAATAACTTTGAAACACTTGTTCAAATGTTATCTAATAATAGTTTTAGTTATCTACTTAGGTTTTCATAACTAACAAATAATTAATATAAATAATATAGGTACGCTATTACAATACAGTTCAAATCACAGAAAATTTATTGATACAGTGTTTTCAAGTGTAAATAGTAAATAGAAATAGTTATAGATAGAAAATATTAAATTGATTTTTTTTTAGTTCAAAATCAGTCTGTTATAGTTCCTAAGTCCTTAGTCCTAAGTTAAGTTCAAGTCTACTCTTTCGTGCGACGTATTTATTACTATAATAGTATAATAATACTATAATAGTCTTTATTACTATAATATATTACTATAACATTTAAATAGAGTATAATGCCAATGCCCGGAAAGGGAAGTGACAGAAATAAGCTGATTTATATCAAAATTTGCCACTTAAAATAGAATATCTCAAGGAGCCACGCTTAGTAAGTAATCTTTAGATTACAACGACACAAAAATAAGTGAAAAATATCAATACATTCCAATCGTATAGAGTTTTTCATGAGAGACTCGTAGTGGTTTTCAAAATACACCTTGATGGCAGGTGACCTAGAAGCTCAAGCAACACTACTAGAATGCATGCCAAGAAATGCAGGAGAAAAGGTTTTTTTTATTATTATTTTTTATTTAGGGATTTTTACGTTACAAAGGCATGTCAGCCCCATCATCTCCTGAACTAAGTACATATAAATGACAATTAATAAAAGCTTTATTTAAGCATAATCTTAACATATAATAGAAGAAGTACCGAATAGGTGAAAAGGGCTTTGACGCCGCTTTCCATGGGGTTACTCGCATATAGACGAATAATCTAGAAGTATCTATACATATACGGATATATATATATTTATATAGGCCAATTTTTGTCTTCAAAAATATAGCGTGTCCTAGTCTGCTTTCAATCGTACCTTTCGCTTCCACGTCAAGGATTGTTCCCTCAACCACTGAACAATATGTAAATGAGGCGTTTACCGCTGTCGATATTTCATGGTACAGTTCACAGTTCCCTATTGTGGCCGCAAATGTATGCTAATGGCGGTTTTTCCAATGCCGGTTTGATTCAGTTCAAATAAAACGAAAGAATGGCTTCAGATACAATAAACGCTAACCGACTCGAACTGTTATGGAAATTCAATATTGAAATCATTTACTATTCTTAATTTTTTTTTTTGTTCATTTTCTCTGTTACTTTTGCAGTAATTGACTGACATTCAATGCAACATATAGCCGATAGTATATTGATAATATATTGAACATCTGAATAGGGGTAGATGGAAAAAAATTACCCATCCCTACTGGTAGAGATAAGTGGAAAAAAATTGAGTATTAATAGGTACGGGCTGAGAGGGTACCGTACCATCTCTTTTGAGGCGGCGTGTGTACTGGCCGGCACCCCTCCGTGGGATGGCAAAGTGTTGGCGGCGGTGTACCATGAAGCGCGCGGCTCGGTTTTGACATCTGAGGAGGTCGTCAGGTTGAGGAGACACTCCCAGACGATCCTCCTCCACAAGTGAAAGGAAAGGCTGGCGGAGCCCAGTGCGGGCCGCCTGACGATTGAGGCCATTCGCCTCTTCCTAGAGGAATGGCTGGCGAAGCGGCGCGAGGCTCTCACGTTCCGCCTGATGAAGGTGCTCTCGGGGCATGGTTGCTTAAGTCGTTACCTTCACCGGGTGGCCATGAGAGAGCCGACGGAGGAATGCCACCATTGTGGCTGCGCGGTTGACACTACGCAGCACACTTTGGCGGAATGCCCCGAATGGGCAGAGCAGCACGTTATGTCGCGCAAGGAAGCGGCGGAAAGACAGCGGGAAGAGGTTCCCCTCTCCCAACTAATTCACCGGAGAAGGCTCGGGCGCAGGTGGGTGGCCTATATCCGCCGCCTTCCATCCTGACCGGGACCTGGGCGGTCCCCCGAGTAGGCCGGCGTACCTCCACTTTCGGGTACGCCTAGGTTCTGACAGGGAGCACAGGCTCCCCGCGTTGGATAGCCGTGGCGGGGCACCGAAGTCGTGTAATAACGTCCACACGACCCCACCCATCAACGGCCGCGATAGAATGAAAGTCGTTGGGTTTTAGCCGGTAGGAATCCGGCATAACCCCACAGTGTCCCCTTCACTGCCGGGTATCAAAGAAGATTTCCCAACGTTAAAAAAAAGAGATAGGTACGGGCAGCCTATACCTATGTATAGAAAGAAGAAATAATAGGAAACCAAAATATCTGAAGAGATTACTATAGTAAAGAGCACATGTAACTATGTCTTTGAAATCAGTAATATTTTATTTTATATATTGTGTAAACTCAGTAAAAAATATTTCACAAAAGCGTTGGAATTGAATGTAAACGCTTTGTAAATGCGTTCATTGTTGTTTGTTTTAGTCTCAATCCTGGGATTTTCCCGTAAACACTACGGGCTTAAATTGCAAGCACGATTCCCATATTTATTTTGTCAGAACTCGTGTTTATCACTGCTTCAACCGGCACCGGAACAAGAAATCTTGTTACAATGTGTCTATTAATAAAATAAACCGTTCGTGACCTTTCGAAACAGCTACATGACATTTATTAATTGTACAGCACCGCGCCTTTGGAATCTAATTTTATCTAATCTAATTTTATAGAAGGTCTAATAAAGATGTATTGTAATAGGATATGGACAGAAATAATTAAGAGGTTTGATGATTTGAAATATTTTTATTTAATTTATTGAAAATTTCGTTTCGTTACACCAAAGAAATACTTTCTAGAAATTCCAAACTTTCTTTCAATAGGTATTAATGATTTAGGACACAAAGAAGGGTTAGTCCAAACAGTTCTACTATTAATTCCACGATAGAACGGATAGAAACATATTTAAATCGTCTAAGCTAAAAATTACTTACTTGAAACACTGATTAGAAAATAATGCCAACGATTTTTTTTTACAATAATGCATTCAGTAGTTTAAACCTTTTTAATTACACTGGACCGCAAAGAAAAAGGTTCGGTTAGAAAATCTTCAATATCTTCAAAAGTACCTGACCTAGCTTTATGAAATAAAGACTAAATAATATTTTATGTGCTTAGAAAGACTTAAAATATTTTAATGTGCTTAAATTAGCTTTAATTTAGTCTTTATTTCATAAAAGCTAGGTCAGGTACTTTTGAAGATATTGAAGATTTTCTAACCGACCCTTTTTCTTTGCGGTCCAGTGTATTTTAATGCCTTTTCGATTCAAGTTGACTTTTTCTGCCAAGAGAGAATATAATAAGTAATGAACATTATTTCACGTAACATAATGTTTCATATGGCGAAAATACCATCTATTTTAAGTACATATATCATTAGATCGCGAAACAATCGTAAAAAACATACGGAATAAAGAAAAGGTCGCTTTGTATTTGGAACAATACCAGTGAACATTGGTTCAATGCAAAACATGTTTCCGTTTGTGGCTTAACGCTGGACAAAGAATCCAGGTATTCATCAATAAGCGATTACCTAATCAGGTAATGTATGTCACTGTAATGAGAAGTGACAAAATTGAGATTGAGGGTATATTTTTATAAATACTCATCAGTGGCTATTTATTAAAGGCAAAAATTACTGTGACAGTAATTTTTCGAAAAAGGCATTTACAATTTTTACTTTTCAATTCGTTTTTCACTTATGAAAAGAGGGATACATGGAGAAATATTTTTTTTTAGGTATAGAAATTTTGGTGACACGAAGAAAAATGTACCAAATGTTGTAAGTAGGCTAAAGAAAGTAGGTACCCATTTTACAGCACTAAGCGCCTTAAATATAACAATGCATAGATATATATAGGTATATCAAAGCATTCATTGTACGTTTATAGATAACGAATTATATTGTACATAGCCCTGAACAAAGGAAAACCACTAAATAGGTAATGTTATTAGTAATATTGGGGATAATAAAGTTTCTCATAATTTACTTAGACGTAACTTGATACATGGACCTATTTACTGTAATTAGATTAGTTTCAAATTGCATTAAAGTCGAACTCGATTTTTATGAATTGAAAACTAAGTTAAGACAAATAAATTTTTAATATTATTATTATTCATAGTTATAATAATCTAGCCGACCTGACAGTCGATGCCCTGTCAATTTCTTATAAAAATCGAAATTTTCGACTTTTTCCGTGGATTTCCCAAAAATGGATCCGTGGACCAAAGTTATGTAGTAAAAAGCATTCACGATAGCTAAACTTTCTTCAAAACTTTCGTTACCAACGAATCTCACTGTCTCGTAGTTAGGACATAAAAAAAAGAAATATGTCTTACAACGTTAAATTTTTTCATTTTCTCAACAATTCTGTTTTTATTGACATATTATCATAAAATTTTATTAAATTTATGTTGTTGGCAACAATTTCGCAGTCACGCTCATCTGTACAGTACTTTTACTTACAAAAACTAATACTTAACTGTGCAATATTTTATTTCGAAATTATGAAAATGGTTTATTGTCCATCTGATGGTATTTGAATACTGTTGTACAGACATAAATAACACGAGTTTGGATGTTAAAGTACTTATTCTGTCCTATTCTGAACTTCTGTTCTGTTATATATATTAATATTGTATGTTTGTAATGAATAAACTCAAAAACTACTGGGCCGATTTCACCTATAGAAAGCTATATTATCAGGAAGACATAGGCTATCATCATCAATACTAAAGGTTGGTCTGTAAAGGTTGGTCATGGAGTATTTCAGAGATATCGTGTTTATAGGGTCTATACATGATATTGAAACTAAATTGACGATTTTCACAATTTTTTCTGTATGTATGTATGTATGTATGTATGTATGTATGTATGTATGTATGTATGTATGTATGTATGTATGTATGTATGTATGTATGTATGTATGTATGTATGTATGTATGTATGTATGTATGCATGCATGCATGCATGCATGCATGTATGTATGTATGTATGTATGTATGTATGTATGTATGTATTTATGTATGTATGTATGTATGTATGTATGTATGTATGTATGTATGTATGTATGTATGTTCCTCCGTAACTCTTAAACGAATTATCTGCTTTTCATGAAACTTGGTAGATAAACATTTAGACGTACAGGACACAGGATAGGCTACTTTTTTTCTTTTTCAACGCGGACGAAGTCGCGGGCGCCAGCTAGTATTTTATAAAGTTACGCGGGCGAAGTGATGTGCAACAGCTAGTTCTGAATAATTTAGCGATTTCACTAGCATTTTAATAAAAAGATTTTGATAAACGAGGAAGGCTTTCAGAAAAATTTTCGATGCCGGGGGCGAGCTGCCTATAGTTATAAATATTTGGAAGTATTTTTTAATTTGTCTATAATTTTTCTATATATCGTCATTAAAAAGTTAAACTTAGATAACGAATTTGATACATTTAAAACTTATTAATGAACCCTATTACCTATTAACGGACATTGCCCTTTATTGGAAAACTTTTTAATACAAATATTCGAGTTGAACAAATCATTAGACGTGCTCAAAAGTAACCCTAACTAAGGTATCCATTAAACTTGAAATATTTTATGATCCACGGTTACACTGAGTATTGATTTTGAACGCAAAAATAGGTCATGTGTTAATAACTTATGTCTTTTAGATCGTTACTTTCGATATCATACTGTTAGGCTACTAATTATTATGCACGACTCTTTTTGGGCGGCATGAAGCGACCCGATAAGTAACTAAAAAACCGGAACATTAGTACCAGTCGAATTCCCTTTTCACTCATATATTTTTATCATACAATTTCATAATCTATTAACCAAAGTTACCTGAACCGAAAATAAATCCAAATACATTTTTAATACAAATTGAGTGACAGGGGATGGAACTGCGTTTACTCGAATTATTTTTATAGAGAAATTATTAATATAATCATGGATCAAAAACTTGATCTTTTTAAATTTCGGTACCTACAATCAAAAATGTAAATTTGATGTAAAATGTCAATATAATGTAAATTAATATATTTTACTTATATACTAACTGGTGCCCGCGACTTCGTCCGCGTTGAACGATGAAATGTACCCTATGTCCTCTCTGGTGTCCCAGACAACGTGTATGCAAAATTTCACGATGATAGGTTTAGTAGTTTTTGCGTGAAAGAGTAACAAACATTTATACATCCCTCCATACAAACTTTCGCATTTATAATATTCGTACGGATAAAAGAAACTGATATAATAAAATCTTTATAATAAAAGAAACTGGCTTGTTGCAACAACAATTGTTGGTACACCCCAATTAAGGCTTTGCATAAAAGCGTTAAAATTTTAACGGCCTCGTCACTTCATCTTTTGTCATATACATCGAGTCAAGATCAAATTATTATCATATCAAATTGCTGACAATAAAACGCTGGTACAAACACTTGTTGGAAAATTAATTTATTTGGATTAATATTCTGGAAAATTATTTGTGACACGGGTGACAAAACTAATCAGAAACATGTCGGCTTGAATGCGAAACAAATTGACATCTTTTTGGTTTAAATAGTTACCAATATTTGTATTGTTATACATTTTAATAATCAGCATAACGAAGCAAGTTAAAAAGGTTTAATTATATATAGACTTTTCATATTTATATTAAACTAGATTAGCTCACAACTTCTTAGGTGTTATTCTCTTGGGCGTTTTTTATTCAATCTGACGAGGTATTTATCATAAATGATCCCTCGGAAACTGTACTTTTTTCTGGGCGAAAGGTGGCCATGTCATTTTCTGTATCCTTTACAATGTGTATGCAAAATGCGAGTAGTTTAAGCGTGAAAGCGTGAAACAAACATACAAAACAAACTCACTTACTTATAATATTAATTAGGATTGTAGCAAAGACCATCGTCAAAAATAACAGAATATGTGCCTTGTGTTTCGATTTGTGAGTAAGTGATATCAGAACCTATTTTCTATATTGATATAGTGTAAATTCTTTTACATATTAGTTTAAAAGACTATTGCAACAATAAAAAATCAAACCCTTTTTGTAGGTAATGATGTGCGAAATCGCTAGAAAAAGAAAAGTTGACCGAATAAAGAAATCGTGGCTGAAGAATTAATACCTACATCGCAAAAAAATGGTCTAGGATGGCTTACGCAGTTGAACTGTTCCGATGAACAAAAGATATAGAGGACTGCTACAGGTTTAATTCCAGATTCATCCCAAGTTGGCCATATAATTGAAAAGAAGGGCTAGAAGAAGAAGAAGAAAACTTTTAGTGTTTATCTTTAGGTACATCTTTTCCACTTGGTGATCCTAAATTATTATCATTAAAAACCATCAAACTACTACAAAATGGAACCCGCGTGCCATACAAAACACTCACGAATTTTATGGAACATTTAAAAGTGACATATGCGTAGAGCATGAACTGTCATTTAAAACAAAACAAACATAATAATAAGTATGTAATTTAAAAAAAATGTGACTTTACGTCAACCCATTAGAGTTTAAAATGAAATAGTAGAAGTTGATCGTTACTACCTTTTACCATTTACGCGTGAAGGCAAGAGTCCGCCATGATTCTGTCAAAGGCGTTCTTTTTATGTGCCGCTTTGGCATTTGTGACGCAAATTCCATTGTAGTATTTCGATGTTAAAAACTAATTAAACTTAATTTCAGTTCAAAAATATGACCTATACCGGCATTTATTTGGTTTTCCTTTCAACATCGTCGTTATTATAAATCTGTCAATGCATAATGTTATATACAGAATGTTCATTTGTATATGGGGATACATATGTATACAATACATACATAATATGGATCATTAAAGAAATAGGAAAGGTAAGCTCAGGCGTTCCTTATAAATGGTTTATTTGCGGTTGAGCACTTATTTATTCCGGCGTATTGAAGTAAAACACATTCCCTAAATCATTAAAGAGAAGTACGCAAATAACTCTCGTGCGTAAACATTTCGGAAGTCGATTCCAATCACATAAACAGTTGCAGGCGGCTAATTGCTCATTCGTAATGTTTGAAGTTGAATAATGGGTACCTAATTCGATGTACAGTAGTAGTAATGCTTTAGTCTTAAGTGTACATTATTTACTACCGCGACTTCGTACGCATTGAAAAAGATATAAGTGATAATATAACGTCTTACATATTTATCCCTGTGACTACGATGGCGCTGCGCCACCACAGTGACAGTGGCGCCTAATTTTTTATATTTCAAAACGATAACTCGGGAACATAAATTTTTTCCAAAATCTACACTCTACGGCAAATAAACCGGGCCACCCGCTACCTTGCAACTCTGATTAGATTCTCTCAAAAAGTATAATACTTACAACTATCAAAGTTATACCTACGGAAAGTGTGTTTCATGGTGATTAAAATGACTATAAATTTATTTCAAAATACTGTCAACACACATTGTAATCAAGCAACAAACATAATGCTAACGATTTGCTCTGTTTTGACTAGAGTTTGTGATTAGCATTCTTTTTTTCTACAGTGAGGATAGTCGGACAATTCTTATTATTTCTTTAGTTTTTGTCCATCGTTTGCTAGGACGCGTGTGTTTTTGCTACTTTTTTCGGTCAATAACAGATACAACTCAGGAAGCAAGTTAAGCTGTAGCACTACTTCAAGCAGGCGGTGCGCAACGTGAGGTCGCTCAAAGACTTCGAATTAGCAGATCTTTGTTACAACGAGCTTACAGACGATACCTAGAGACTGGTGCATTCGATCGCCGTCCAGGTACGGGCAGACCTAGAGCTACATCAGCAGCAGATGATCGTTTTATCTAACTTACTGTTACGAGAAATCGTCGCCTCAACGCAGTTCAAGTCTAACAAAGTCTGCGTGACGTACGCCAATTATGAAGTTATGAAAACGCCACGTTTTCATAACTTTACATACCGTCAGAAGGAGACTTTCTGAACGGAATTAGACTACAAAGAAATCTACAACAGGCCTAGCATTAACGGTAGCCCACCGTCGAGCATGACTTGAATTTGTTCGAGAGCCTAGGGATTGGACGTTAGAGCAGTGGGGTATTGTACTCTTCACGTATGAGACTAAGGTGAGTATACATGGAAGTGATCTACGTCAGAGAGTATATCGTCTCCCTGGAGAACGTTACTCGAAGTGTTGCAACGAGGAAACTGTTGGTTTTGGAGAAGGATATGTAATGTTCTAGGACGGCATCTCGTTATCCGTACATACAGCGTTAGTTTTCAGCGAAACGACGGGCTGTACACGTGAATTGACTTTTCGTAGCGATTACTAAAATCCTCACAGACCATATGGTACCTTACGCAGGATATAAAGGACAGGATATGCAGTTGATGCATGATAATGCACGGCCTTATCTTGCTCATGTGGTGACCCAATATCTACGCGACGTCGGCATTCGTACGATGGACTGGCCAACTCGAAGCCCGGACTTGAATCCGATAGAACACTTATGGGAGGACCTGAAATGTCGGGTTTGAGCCCATTTACCTGCTCCAATAAGGTCATCCTCAGGGTCGTGAGGTCGATGAATACGAGGATGCTGGCGATTATCTGAGCAAGGGGAGGGAATACTGAATACTGACCAAAAAGGTTTTTTTAAATTTTTTCCTTTTTTCTGGTTTATTTTTATTATTTCTTTTTATGATTACTAACGATTAACACGACTGAAAAACGACTCTTCTTGGTAAAAATCCTTAATAAACACTTAATAAATTGATTAATCCCAATGAGTTTCCATTCAATTTAATCATCATGAAATCGCACTTTCTATAAGTATAACTTTGATAGTTGTAAGTTTTATACTTATTGAGAAAATCGAATCAGAGTTCCAAAGTAGCGGGTGGCCCGGTTTATTTGACGTCGAGTGTATATCTTTCTATATGTCAAAGTAAGTTTAAAGTATTCTATATGTTAATACCGGTAATAATGTCAAACACAAACGCAAACCGAGTGCGAACCAAACAGTGACGAAAGTGAACCGAAGCGGAGACGTCATACTAGCAGCACGAGGCGAAAGCTACCCGAGGCGTGGCGTCACAAAAGGACTCGTGTCGTGACGCTTTTTTCAGGGCATTTTTGTACTTTGTGCCGAGTATTGTATAAGATTGGGTTTTTTATAACAAATTGTATAAATTTTTCGGTGTCCATCTTGGTTACGTGAAAATATTTTGTAAAAAAATACAACCAGCACGGCTCGCCTTCGCTTCGCGACTAGCTTCGCGTTCGCTTCGCTCTCGTATCTGACGTCGGTCATACAAAATGAACTATTTCGCTCACGCTTCGCTTCGCGCGTTTGCTTTTTGTTTGTCATGGCGTCGCACGCCTTTCGGTTCGCCACGGTATCGGTCCGCTTTCGCATTTATATGTGACTAGATTCAAGTGACGCCGTACATTACAAAATAATTACGATTCGCCACGTCTTCGGTTAGGCGTCTGTTTGACAAGGCCTTACATCCATCCTCATAAACATTCGCATTTATAAACTTACTAGCTGGTGCCCGCAACTTCGAACGCATGCGTTTGCACAGACAGAGAAAAATTCTTAAAACCATTTTTTTGACCTTGGTAACCTAAGAACAATCTGTTTTTTATTAATTTTTTATTTAATGTGTACACACGACTAGTTTACGAATTTTAATATATGTAGGTATAGTTAAATAATATTAGAAGGACATTTATTTAATTTTAGGCTGTTATAAATACAGAAACGAAATGTTATTTCATACATGAATACAATTCTATTTTAAAAGCGTTTGATGTAGAGAATAATAACAGGAATTCTATTAGATTAAATCGGCCTGTGTGTTGACATTTAAATGAATTTAATTTCCAATTGGGTAGACTAAACAAGCTTAAAGCGTACACGGTTGAATTTTATTGAACTAGCTCATAAAGCGACATTGCTTCATGCTAATTAAATTAATTTAATTATGAATATCCGGTCCAGTCATTTGACCCGTATGTTTAAATAATCTAAAATATAGAATCAGTGCAACATTATCTGATTTTAGTTAAGGTGACCTTTTCAGTTTAAATGATCTAGTTTTTTCATAAGTATTTAACCGGTGATAATTAGAGTCAAAATGCCATAAATAGTTTATTCAAATAAATTAAATATATGTTGGTCTGATTCGGTTTTTTATTATAATACTAAGTCGAACACATAATAAATTTATAAAAAAAAAATACTGGTTGCAGGATTACAAATATGCATTAACCTACCGTTCGATACACTTTGTCAACTCTGACCTTTTATATGTGACTTCTTCAGTAAGTTTTTTATGTTAAAACTTTGACGTTTCACGTAATTTATTATATAATGAATACAATACCCAAAAAAAAATTACAATAAATAATCAAGGTACATACAGAGTGCTTTTAAAACAGCAGTAGCTAAGACAACCTGTTTGACATACGTTATAAAGGCTAACCAACCAACCAAGTCGAGCTCGAATTATGTTCCCTTCATTTGTTTTGAGATGTATTGTTTACTCTCTAACTCATGCCATTTATCATGACGGACACGTGTGTGTGCTGTAAATCATAGAGGATTTTCTGGACAAACGGTACATTATTTTCGACACCTCATTTGCCGAAAAACAGCACACGCACTACGACAGCTAATAAATTGTCGGCAGCCTTCAAATGCGAAGGTTTATGTTAGTCATTCGTGTTTCATAAGAAGTGATATGATGTGTTATTTTTTATAAAATTCACCGTATTCCGGTCACTAGAAACCATAAAAATAATAATAAAAAAATAAAATACTAAAGTACATAATGCAGAAATTTATTGTTTTTTTATTTTTATTTTCTACTAGCTGGCGTCCGCGACTTCGTCCGCGTTGAAAAAAAAACGTAGCCTATCCTGTGTCCTGTACGTCTAAATGTTTATCTACCAAGTTTCATGAAAATCAGTTAATTCGTTTAAGAGTTATGGAGGAACATACATACATACAATACCTACACTTACAGATTTATTATTAGTATTGATGAACAACTTAAGTAGTAGGGTACTACCGTGTTGTTATAGATGAATTTTATTTTTCATTGAGTTAATAATACCATAATAGCAATTGTCAGACAATAGCAATGCATTACTACCGCGGACATGTCTCAAATTACTTTAGTTAAGTAATAAAGTTAGAAATCTTATTAATTCTGCTCAAGTAACCGCCTTCAATTTCTGCACAAGAACCAAATAATCGAATGATTCTGTGTTCTTGACCTGAAAAAGCAATTTCGTAAGAAATCTCAAATCAAATACGTTTAACAACTGAAAAAGTTCAATATCCCAACTGCATAGAAAAACATACTGAACGGAAAGAAAAGAGTTTAAATATTTAATTCACGTTTATAATATTTATTCAATATTTTTTTAATAGGATAAGTATATATTTTGATACTTTCTAACAAGTTTAAATATTGGTTTTTTTATGGTTTAATAAATTACATAAACCATAAAAATCCAGTATCCCGTTCGGATAAAAGAAATGAATTTTCTTTTCAATATATTTGACAAAGGACGCTTTTACATTCCACTATAAACGGTTCCGCTATAAAGTTAAGAACGGTCTTACATTTTACGCCTTAAGGGCAATTTTCTATCCATAAATTTTATGCATTAAATTCTTTGTTTTGTTAAGGTACTAAACATGCGGGTTCTAAGAGCACTTAACGTTCTTCAGTCATAACTTGGTAACCCGTTTGGTAACAGTAACCACCGCTTTACGGAAGACCAACGTGAATACGAGAGCCAATTCCCCTATTCACGCTTCTTGTCTTGTATATTGCTCCTTATTTCCACATACTTCTGGAAGTCAGGTGTATACTTACATACCACTCGGTTGCATCAAGAAGTAGGTATACATAAAATTAACAATATTTTAATTTTAATCATCATAACATAAGCACGAGCAACGCTGCTCTTAATGCGCTGCTGACTACAGTAGTGTTAAGGATAAGGGTTTGGGAAGGGAAAGGGAAAATGGGCTCTGGCATCCCTTACTCAATCGCCGAAACACAACAGCACACTTGCTGTTATTTCATGGTGGTGGTTACTAACTTCTGTATGGATGGGGGTGGTTACTGTCGCCAAACGGTATGTCCAAATGACTGCGAAACGCAGTATGGCCTGCCAATCCTTTGAAAAGGACGTTTCCAAAGTTAATCTTGCCCGGAATCGAACTCAGGAACCCTAAGACACGGCGTTAAGGCATGTTGGCAATCATCCTAAACACTCATCTAACGGGCTCGTCAAAGGTAGCTGCATGCTTGCATACCACTCATATATTTGTGCTTACGTCACGAAACAACCGTTATTATATACCGTCAAGGGTTTTTATAAATAATAAATCATTACCAGCCCCATTTAAATATAAAATGTACGAAAAGAATTTATTTAGGGACTTTGATCCTTTGCGGTACCGCTTAGTATCGAACCCAAATAAGTTTTTCCTTGTCCATTTATTACAGACAAGAAGGGGAAACGATTGCTACTAATTGCCGTTTGGTGAAATATTTCGTTCAATTTCTGCTCTCGTGTGTTTTAGTGGCGAAACAACTGTAAATAATATACCGCTGGTTATGTAGTTTTTCGTGTACATTACATTACATCGGGAACGATTTGCAACGTATTTGTTGTTCATAAATATCATGTATCGTTTAGTTTTCTAAGTTCGTAGAGGCTCAGGCGTAGCAGACATATTTACGCTACGACGGCGTAGCAAGCTCGCTACGAGCAAGATCACTGAAGCAATATCCTATTCTATGCATTTCACATAGTATAAAATATATTGTACTAGTGACCCGCTGCCGGCTTTGCCCTGTTGCAATTTTGTTTATACACAAATCTTATTCGTTTATCCCTGTTTCCGTAAGTAAAAATCGAATTAAAATGTTTATAAGTTTGTGCGGGAGTTTACGAAAAGTCAGGAACATGTCTTTATTCTAATAACATTTCTAAGTTTTGTCTAATAACATTAAATGGTTATTGGTTCCGTTTACTTAACTCTTTTTTAGAAATGTAGTTTAGGTAGTTTAATAACTTTGTATGAATGGTAATATAAAAATAATTTTATATTATAATTAAAATAAGTTTATCAATTCTTGCTGTACTCGCATTTATTAAATTCCATAATTTATCTCCATACAAATTAAAGACACAAAGGTATTAGTACTTTGTACAATATAATTATACAAGTACTAGTACTTTGTATTAGTAGTATTACTAGGCGATGGAGCTTTCTAACATTTTTAGAATATTTAATAAGGTTTATACCAAATTATCTGTATACCAAATTCTAATTAAATTTATGAGTAACCAAAAACAGTTGTAACAAATTCAACATACGACTCAACTGCTCAAGCTGGTTTGGCCTTAATTTTCGTGAGTACATTTCAATTTATCCCGTGAGAATCCGGGACTGGTCAACACACTAAGTAAAAGTAAATTAGTGACAAAATAATTTTTACAGTATTGTCGCCTGACCTCGTCCTAAATATTCGTTCAATGTAGACAACAATCAATAATTTACATACACCGTATTGATCTTTTTCGTATTACAAACTGTGTGGACGGAAAAGGTACTATGAATATGTGTATATAATTTTAGGCAATATTAACAGGCATTACATTTTTTTAACTCACATTATGGGTTAATGCTAAAAACACTACGTTTCCTGGCTACATCAGGGTTAGTTAGATAATATTACGTGTTTTCTGTGTGACAAGGTTTGGGCTTAATCTTCCACACTAGCTTAGTGGAGTTTAGCAAGGCTTTCCTTTGCCTTCGAATATGGCTCCAAGAAAACATGCAAATTTTCCGTGCGATATTTTAACCGCTAAGCTTCACCGTCAGCTATCAAGACTGGACTATGATTGCTTTTAATTTAACAGCCCTATGCTTTGTCTATTAGTAAGCTACACATTTTATTTGTTTAGTTTATTATTAGTTTTTGTTTATATAATTATATAGATACCTAATCATATCTTAAGATAAAATCAAGGGAAAGTGCACATTAGCAATGATTATGAGGAAATTGAATATAAATCGATTGGAGAGTTTTTTTTTTTATTGATATGTAGATAGAAATTATGACTGTGATCCCTAACAAGCTTGGCAGCCTCATCTGATTGCAGTAATAGATAAAATTTGACGCCTTACAGAAGAAAAAATATGAAAATCACCTAGTGCGCTGTTACATTTTGATACGCTTTGAGGTTACTAAGCATCCTGATTTTCCACAAATCTGTAAGCTAACAGAAATCTAACAGATTTTGCTTGTTCCTTCATTATAACATAAAAAGTATACAGATATTTTTTTTAACTCGATTCAGGATCTAATCCTAAGAAAACTATACAAAATACCAATAAATGTTGTACAATTTACTTAGGATTAGATATTTATACTAGAAATTAGAGTTAAGGTTCATATAATTTCTACAAGTCATTGTCATATCACAAGCAACGCTAGAATGATAAATTTCTTCTTACAAAACTTTGATAAAAGTTAAGCTTTTATTGTGTTACAACATCTGAATGGATTACAACATAATCCTACTTTTACACCTTACTCCTCGGAGCGGCAAGGTTGTTGCCACATCAAACAAAGTTGACATACTAAACTTTGTCACAAATTTTATTAAAGAAATTATTTAGGTAAACTTTTATGTCGTCTTTTAAAAACGATTCCTTCTTTATTCGAAATTTTCGGTATACCCGGAGAACCATTTCTTTTCTTGTTTCTTTAATGTTAAGGTTGACAGACAGGTTGACAGTTCACTTGATGGTAGGTAGCTACCGTCGACTATAACACAAGCAACGTCATAAATGATGCAAGTGCGCTGCCAACCATAGAAGGATTAAGGATAAGGGATAAGGAAAGGACGATGGATTTTTCGTTTTAATGAGAATCGTTTGAGTTTCATATTCAACTCAACACTCAGCTTAACACAGCCATTTTGTAAAAGATACCCAATTATTAAACCTATAAATAAAATTTAAAAGGAAAAGAAATAAGAGTTTTCTGCGGACAGGCAAACTGAATGTACTACAAGGTGATGGTTATAGTAAGCTATTACTTAAAATCAAGTCCAAAAATACTGACTGGAAATTAAGAAAGATATGGTGAATGATACGACTAACTACAAAACAACAACGAACGAACAGTTCCGTTTTCGTTCTACACTAGTAATTATAAATAAATTAAGATTGATAAATGATTTAGAGTTAGATTGCCATAACAAACTTTATTTGGAATAAATGAATGAATAAATCATAAGTTATTTTTGACTGTTTAGTTTTTATTTTAACACGTCTAATATATGTCTAATGTTTCTGTTTTCTGATTTTCTGTTCTGATAACTGTTGACTTATTTATTTTTATAGTTGTACTGTCCAAGTTAAAAGACGTATCTTCGAAAAATACACATAACTATCCAAAATGAGCTTTCTATTAAAAATGTATGCCTGCACTTTGTCGAAATAAAAGGCACGAAAGGTACATTTATTATTTAGGGTTACACTCGTTAGAGAAAAAATCAATTCGTAATTAAAATACATAGAATGGTGAATGAATATTAAAGAAATAATATATTAAAGAAAATTAAAGAATATTAAGAATAGAAATAGAAAGTAAAAGATAGAATAGAATACAATGTTAAGGAATATGAACATCAAATTCAAATTCAAATCATTTATTAGATGTAAGTTTTTACAAAACATTTATCTTCGTCAAAAATTACAAACTACCACCGGTTCGGAAAGCTGTTTCTAGGGGGAAGAACTCGGCAAGAAACCCCCTAGTTGCTCTTTTCATAAATCAATTTACAACATGTAACACGTAACAATACATATATATCAATCTAATAACACAATATTCAACTCCAAGGACGTTCATCATTTATATAATCTAATATCCTATAATAACCCTTTTTGCACAGGGTTTTCTTAATATAAACTTTAAATTTATTCAGAGATAATTTTTGTATATTAGCAGGAAGTCTGTTGTAGAAGCGTACACATTGTCCCATAAAAGAGTTGCTAACCCTGTGGAGACGAGTTTTATTCAGTTGAAGCCTATGCTTGTTTCTAGTATTCAAACTATGAACATCACTATTTCTACTGAAAGTGCTAATATTTTTGTGAGCAAACAAAAGATTTTCAAAAATGTATTGTGAGGCTACAGTAAGTACATTTATTTCCTTAAACTTATCTTTTAGCGAGACCCTGGGACCGAGCTTGTAGATGGCACGAATAGCCCTTTTCTGTAACACAAATATAGTGTTTATATCCGCAGCATTACCCCAAAGTAAAATACCGTACGTCATTACACTATGGAAATAGCTAAAATATACTATCCTCGCGGTATTTACGTCAGTAAGCTCGCGAATTCTTTTAACAGCGTAAGCAGCCGAACTTAATTTAAGGGCTAGTTTATTAATGTGAAGTCCCCATTGTAGTTTAGAATCTATATTTATACCTAAAAATACAGTCGACTTAACCAGCTCAATGTCTTCACCATTTACGTGAACATTATGATCAATTTGTTTGACATTAGGTAAAGTGAATTTAATACATTTTGTCTTTTTATTATTCAACAATAGATTATTAACATTAAACCAATCAATAACCTTAGACATCGCCGAGTTAACATGATCATGATTCTTTCTACGGTTAACTTTAAAAAGCAATGACGTATCATCTGCGAATAAAACAATATCATGATCATTAATATGGTAAGGAAGGTCATTTATATAAACAAGGAAGAGAAACGGACCCAGAATAGAGCCTTGCGGGACACCCATAGTCACTAATGATCCCTGTGATCTAATCCCACCCACATCAACACTCTGAATTCTATCACTCAAATATGATTTCAAGAGATCCAAAGCTACACCTCTAATACCGTAGTGGGAAAGTTTCCCGAATAAATTATCATATTTAACACAGTCAAACGCCTTGGAAAGGTCGCAAAAAATACCCAGAGCATCCTGTCTATCCTCCCAAGCTTCATGAATAAACTTAAGCAATTTTACTCCAGCATCAATAGTGGAGCGACCCCTTGTGAAACCAAATTGCTTATTACACATAAGGTTATTCACTGAAAAGTGAGAGTACATTTGATTAAATAAGATTTTTTCGAATATTTTACTAAGAACTGGTAGGACTGAAATCGGGCGAAAGTTTGAGGGGTCCGTAGTACTACCGGACTTAAATAGAGGTATCACTCTGCTCAATTTCATCTGATCAGGGAATATGCCCATGGAAATACAACAATTAAACACAGCTGCCAAATGAGGAGCTATAACGTTAATTACTGATTTTATTGTTTTAACAGACAGTCCCCATAGATCTGTCGTATTTTTCTGCTTTAAAGATTTAAATGCACTTACTATATCACTAGGCCCTATAGTTTTAAATTTAAAATCAGTGGTACATTCCGGTACACTCGCTTTTAAGAATGCTAATGCGACACCAGGGGATGAGTTAAGGTGCCTTGTAGTAACCAACGGGACAGAAGTAAAGTAATTTTCAAATGCCGTGGCTACCTCCACCTCAGTTTGTAACCTACACCCATTCACAATTAGCTCCAAATCCTGTTTGCTTTTTACTGACTTTCCTGTTTCACTATTGATTATACTCCAAATAGTTTTAATCTTGTTTGAGGACATTATTATTTTATGTTTCAAGTAGATCGATTTTGCATCGATACATACACGTCTAAATAATTTTGAATATTTTTTAACATATTCATGAAAGTCTGCACTTTTATTATAATTTCTTTCTTCGTAGAGTTCAAATAAGCGTTGTCTACTTTTATTTATACCTGTAGTAGCCCAATCACTGAAACTCATACGACCGTTTAAAACTACTTTTTTGGGTGTGAAAATTTTCTTAAATTCTGCAATCAGTATGTCAAAAACTTGGGTAAACATATTATTCGCTTCCTCATTTAGACTAGCCATGGAAAGTTTATCATATAAACTGTTTTTAAAAGTATTTAGTCTTTTTTTAGTAATCGGTACCAATGTTAATTTATTTTTACTATGGGTCATCATGTACCTTTCAAAAGTTACTAATTGACCAGAGTGATCCGAATCTAAATGATTAATTATTGATTTATTAACTGGAATTATGTTAGAAAAGATGTTATCAATACAAGTAGCACTTGATGCAGCAATCCTAGTTGGCTCACAAAATATATTATTCAAATTATATGATTTAAATAAAGCAAGCAACCTAGTGGATTGACTAGTGCTTTCCAGGATATTTATATTAAAATCTCCACAAAAAATAACAGTTTTGTTCATTCTGCATACTTTGCTTAGCACAACATCTACAACTCCTTCAAAGCAATCATATATAGCACAGGGCGGTTTGTATACACTTATAACAACAAAACCTTCCAGCTCCACACAGGCCAGCTCAGCAATCCGCTCAACAGAGAGACTCACAATGTCATTTCGTTCCTTATATTTTAAGTGTTTACTAACTAAAATTAAAGAGCCACCACGAATACCGTTAACTCTGCTGAAAGAACTGCCTACTAGGTGGTTATTGAAATTAAACATAATCTGGTGATTTTGCAACCAATGTTCTGTAACACAAAAAATGTCAATATTATTATGGTTCATGAACAATTCAATCTCCAACTCTTTGTGTGACATACCCTGAATATTTTGGTGTACCACTTGAAGTAAATTAGTTACACTGTGATATTTATTTGTACTGATACAATTTTTGTTACACGTTGGATTAAGATCAACAATATTTTTTTCTATTAAATTTATATTATTTTTATTTTCAGAATATAAATTGCCAGAGGCGTACTCTGTTGTCTCAATATTTAATTTAAATTATTGCATGTCAACACCTTAATTGGTGATTTGTCAATAAAAGAATTCTTTGCTAAATTTTTAGCAGTCACATTAAAATAAAAGTATAGCATAACAGCTAATTGTCTCTTAAAAGAGAAAGGAATTAAAATTTGTCCTTTATAAAAATATGTTTTTCTAACAAAACTGTTAGTGTCAATGACATGTACATTATTTTTGTAGCATGACCAAGTATGTAAGCACATATTTAACTTATATCTAATATTATTTTCTTGAACTGACAACTTGCTACTATAGGGGAGAGTATAAAACACAATTTGCTTGATTTTGAAAGAAAGTAATGTATCATAGAAATGCAATAATTCTTTTTTATTTAAATTGCCCCTATTACCAACAAAAATTATAATAGTCATATTAGGATTTAATTTGGAACTATTTATTTTTGTCATCACATCGAAATATGAAGCATTAGGCATACAATGATTTATAACTGGTTGTCCCAACTGAGTATTTAATAACGGACCCATGTCCTTTCCTATAGGCATCTAAAGGCATTATACAGCTAGGCATACACTATAGCGACACAAGACGTCAAAAATTGAATAAAACATAGGTACTAATTGTTGTAACACGCGCGTGTCCACAGAATGACAAACACGACTATATTTATTTGTTCCAAGTGACAACTCGCTTAAAAATGAAACAATGCTTAATTCTTAGTTGCTATGTAAATAACAAACTATGAAAGCACATTGTTTGAGATCTTTATGCAGAATCATTGTGCAGAACGCAGAATGCAGAATTTGTTTTTTTTTTATGTTAAGGTCGACAGACAGGCTGACGGTCCACTTGATGGTAGGTGGCTACCGTCGCCTATAACACAAGCAACGCCATAAGTGCTACAAGTGCGCTGTAGACCATAGGATTAAGGATAAGGGATAAGGAAGGGATGGGGTAATGGGCTCTGGCAACCCTTACTCACTCACCGAAACACAACAGCACGTAAATGCTGTTATTTCACGGTGGTATTCTGTAAGGGGGTGGTTACTGCCGCCAGACGGGCTGCCTAAATGACTGCGAAACGCAGTGTGCCCTACCACTACTTTTCAAATCGCGACCAGAGTTAATTTTGAAAATTACATTAAAATTTCCAAAGTTGACCCCGCCGGGCATCGAACCCGGGGCCCCTGAGACGTTAGGCAAGCACCCTTGCCACTCGTCCAACGGATCAATGTTATGGAATTTCAAAATTCTGCATTAAAAGAATTGTTATTTGTTTATGGAAGTACAGCAAATGTTGAGTAGAAATACCTAGAACAAGTTAGTAATTTGTAAATTGTAACCGGTAGTAGGTGATCAGTTAAAACTCTTTCTGTTATTGAACACGCAGAAAGGCGTTTAATGTAACGTTAACAAAGAAACTTTCAGCAAGGAAGCGATTTAATTCTCGCACTTGTTCTGTATAACGACTTGACTTTCTAGTTTATATATAATAATTGTAAGGTAAATGTTCAAAGAATATTTTACAATAACTTAAAAAGATACACGAGTGCTAATCTCTATCTCTACATGTTATAAATTATAGTTGCTATCCGAGTATGTCTGTTTCTCCGCCAATCTTCTTCTAAACCTTCCAACGGATTTTGATACGGTTTTCACTAGAAGATCAACAAGAAAATATTGTGTAGGTATATAATTTGCATTAAAAAAGTTAATTCGTGCGAAGCCGGGGGCGGGCCGCTATAATGCTTGCTTGTTGCTAAACAATAAATGCTTGTCACAAAACCTTTCTCTCATAATATTTTGTAAATTAAACTTAAATCATAAAAAGTTTTACCCCTTATTTAAAAAGTACTTAAATCTTCAGAATCCAGGAGATTTAAGATATTTTTTAACCTTTATATATTACCAAAAATTATCATCATCAATACTAATAATAAATCTGTAAGGGTTGATCATGGAATAAGTTACTTTGTTTTCAGAGATATCGTGTTTATCGTACAGAAACTAAATTGACGATTTTTAGAATTTTTTTCTGTATGTACGAGCCTCTTTCTCTTAAACGAATTAACTGATTTACATTAAACTTGGTATATAAACATTAAGACGCACAGAACACAGGATAGGCTACTTTTTTCTTTTTAAACGCGGGCGAAGTCGCGGGCACCAGCTATAGTATTAAGATCGGATTCTGGTCTGACCAGAATATTAACATTTCAATTTAATACCGAAACAAAGACGAACCAACAAAATGTGTTAACATAAAGTCGGTTAAATATTACCTGGATGACTTAATTAATCTCGTCAACCTATTTGTAACAAAGTTTTCCCCGACAAAGGCGTTGAAATAGTGTTTTAATTAAAGTGGTAGCAATTTAGGTAAAGTACATAACAAGACGCCTTATTAAGCCTTGGCTTAGCAGCCAACACGACATTGGAATATTGTCAATAAAATACACGAATATATACCCAAAATATATATATCAAAGGACTTTAAGAAGACGAATTTATCAAAAACAAAGTATTAACGAGGTTAGCGATAGATGCTGTTCGCTTCGTCCGCAAAACTTTTTAAAAATATAACCTGTGTTACTCGCTGATAAATAATGTAGCATTTTATAAGTAAAAAAATTTTTTAAATCGGTCCAGTAGTTTTTGAGTTTATTCATTACAAACAAAAATAAAAACCTTTTCTTTACATTCACGTCATTTAATTTACGCGGGGTCGATATGATAAAAAAAATATTTTTTTTTTATTTTTATTTTCTATTTACCTATTTATTAATACAGTAATGTTTACATTTTAAATTAACATTGGTGTAAACATAAACTCTTTAGAGTTTCACCGCACACCATGTTCAGTTTACATAATCATTAAAATCAAATAATTTATATCAATATATACATAACATATAGATAATATTAAAATATATACATTTATACAGACATTTATTATAATTTATTCCGATTACCCTTGATTAAACCTTTTGTTGACGCTCACGAACACTTTCTATTCTTTAGAATTACCCACTTTTTTTTGTTTTTTGTTATAAATTTGTTTATAAATTTGTTAAATTTTTTTTTGTTTATAAATAATGTACATTTATTGTTGTTAAAAATTATATTTATCTGCAGTTAATTGTAAAAAGTATTGTTTTAGCTTATATGTCATGTTTTTGGGTGTTATTTCGCTTTTTAATGTTTTAGGTAGTTCGTTAATTAGATTCGGGATTACATATGCCAGACGTCTTTTTCCGTGAAGGTTGTTATAGTCGGGTAAATTAAATTTTGATTCATCAAATAATCTTTTTGAAAAGGTTATTTTTTGAGTTTTTAAGTTTTCATTAAAATATTGTTCTTTTAATAATATAAGTTTTATTTTTTCTTCTATAGGTAGAATTTTACACAGTACGAATAATTTGCGATAATCTTTTATACGAAAGGTATTGTGATCATCTAAATAATATATATACAAATAACATCACAATCAGACAGAAACACTTATTTTTGTACAACTTCCTTCAGTCTATTTCTGTAGAAGATTTTCCTGTAAATAATAAATATTGACGTGATACGTTGCTGTGTACGAAGAAAATGTTCCATTTTTTATGTACATATATTTTTTATGTACTTACATGTTACATTTTTCAGTTTGTGACTCTACACCAAGAATGGATACAAATTGCGCTGATACCTTGACTACGTTTAATTATATTGCAAAGAATATAATCGTTTTGTTTTGGCGATTCGTAAGATACATAAATCTTGTACCCGCATGGGCTTAACGTTTCTTTAATAAGATATCCACTAATCTATTTGCGCTTTTCAACATCTTTGTTGCTAGACTCTTCTAACACAAAAAAGAAGAATTGTTTTGCTCAAATATAGTGTAGCTTGTATTTTAATGACGATTCCTACTTGTGTCCTTCCTCAACGTTAAAAGAAACCTATACAAAAGTAGAGGTCAAATCATTATCGCTAATTTGCGTTATATATTTATCCTAATAATTTTTATATGTTTTTTTTGTAAGTATGTATGTTTGTGTAACACAAAAACGGAATTGGATAAAATTTGGCATACAGATAGTGCACCTGAATTTGGCACACGGATTACGTGAACTAACATATGGGGTACTTTTAAATGTTAGGTTCCCGAGGGATTGTCTAAAAATTTAAAAAAATCAGCACCACTATTGTCAACAGTGGCGTCGCCACCGTCGTCACAGCGGTTAAGATTTTAGGCTTTATAGTATAGTGCCCGTAACTTCGTACGCGTTGAAAAATTATACGAGTAATACATAAGTTTACATAATTATAATTAAAACACACCTCGTTCGGCACTCATAATTTATGCAGCCTTCTGAATGCTGGCGACAGTAGCCACCTCCTTACAGAAATAACGACACCTGTGTTGTATTTTGGTGCGGTAATAACGGATGCCAGAACTCATTTCAATATCCCCGACCTAGTTCCTATTATCTTTCATCCTAATTCCTATCTGTTGTGAGCGCACTAGTACCCCCTTTGTTGTGCATCAATATACTCTACACAATAGCACTCATATTATGAAATCTGAGCAGGTCGCTAGTAAAGAATATATGACAATAAAGGCGAACATTTCTTGTAGAGAACCTCCCACTACATTTATTAAAACAACAAACGACTCTTAAGGCTAGTTCGCACTAGGCTAGTAATTTATTCGTGTAGCAAATAATATGGTAATTAAACGTGTCTGAAACCGGACAAATAGCGCGGGCGGTTCACTGACTAAACAAGTCTGAACCTATCATTACAGTCAAATTCATTAGCTGCTGCAATACTGTTTTTGCGCTGGAGCGAAGAAACAATATTAAAATTTGTCAGATCTTCTGATACAAATCCCTACAGAAGACGGAAGTTTATCTCTTCTGATAATCATTTTTCGTTTTTTCTGTTATGAAAAAAATTTCTTCATCCACCTCTTCTAAAAAAGCTATTACTATAAGCTCTTATATTATATATTTATTACTATTTACTCATAGATTACTCACTTTAATTCGTAGCAGCCCGTTTTGCCAAATCAGCACTCATTTGTGCACTGTACTCGACCGTAGTTAAAACAATAACTGGCAGTAGCGAGTAGTATAGCTACCAAATTACTCGTCACTTTACTAAATTACTAAAGTGGTTTCTACAAGGCTTTAATACATAGTCCGACACACAACTTGCTACAGTAATTTGACATAATAAGTTTAAGCTAAGCGTTAAAGAGAGATTTCCAAGAAACGTACCTAGATCCTTATTCAATGCGAAAATCCGAGCGAGGCAAAATTAAACTCTTAACAGTTGAACTCTAATGAGTTTGCTTTCATCTTTAAAATAAGTTTTAAGCGAAGGAGTCAGTTTATTTCCATAATGATCAGTCCGCTTTAACTCGCTTCTTATGGTTTTAGAACAAGAATAATCAATTTGGTTTTATGCCTCTGTTTTATGCTCTGCTTTATGACTCAAACTATCGTCCAACCGAATCATGCCAATATGCTTGATGGATGGCAGTAGAGAGACATATATAATATATATTTATGTGAAGGTCGTCAGGCAGGCTGATGACTTGATGGTAGGTGGCTATACCTACTGCCGACCATAATTAGATTAGGAAAGGACAGGGACTCTGGCATCCATTACTCTCTCATCGAAACACAACATCACACAAGACAGCCAATGAGCAGACCGTCTGGTAACCACCCCCTTACAGAAGACCATCGTGAAATAACAATATGTGTGTTACGGTGAGTGAGTAAGAAAACATAGTTGTGTAGTCTTGTTTTTGTAACAGCCAGTGTATTTATTTATTTTGTATTTTGTATGTTATTTATGTTATTAATTAATTGGTTTACTTTTTTTCTCTTTCTTGTTTTTTGTTTGTTTACTTCTTACCTTTTTGAATGTTTTCTCCCAGCTCCAATATTCTGTAGTGACTTGTAACTTATAATATGTTTTAGTAATTTAGTAGACTTTGCTGATTTATGTTTTTCTTGTATGTGTGTATAATGTGTATCGAGATATTGTATGTTTCCCTAATATAAATGAAATAAATAAAATGCCAGATCCCATTACCCTATCCCATCCTAATCCGTTATCCTTAACCCTACTGTAGTCGGCAGCGCCCTTACAGCACTTGTGGCGTTGTATGTGTTATAGCGACGGTTATAACACATGCAAGTCAAGTTGACCGCCAACCTCTCTGCCGACCTTATCATTTAGAAAAATGTTGTTGTATTATTCATATTTGAACATCAAACACACATAGTCCAAATACTTCTGTTAAATAATTCAAAGTAATTTATGTTGTAATAAGCGTACAAGCGTGGGATGCTCCATGTGATAATCATACAGTGTATCACATCCTTTATAGACTATTCTTTTCTTTTCTTTTATTCGTTTATCTTAATTTGAAAACAATCTTTTCAAATGGTATTTGAAAAGATGGTAGCATCTCAGATTTGAGATAAACGTAGTAAATGAAGAATTAATTAAATTAATCTTAAGAATAATTTTAAATGGAATTCATGACTAAAACCTCAATAAATAATACTCGTAACTGCCAGTATAATTCTATTGTGAGAGAAAACGCTAATGCTAATATCCTTTACATAAACACATACGTTGTTCTAATCTTCAACGCACAGACTGAACATAATCTCACGCAAATCCCTATCGATTTGACACAGCGACCTAATTACTAACAATAATTAAATACAACTCTCCCCTTAAGTCCTAATACACGCCAGGACATTACCATAGAACAAAAATACAACAAATAATCACGTAAGGACGTTTAAAACTTCAGTTTTATTGTTAACTAGCTGGCGCCCGCGACTTCGTCCGCGTTGAAAAAGAAAAAAGTGGCCTATCCTGTGTCCCGTACGTCTATATGTTTATCTACCAAGTTTCATGAAAATCAGGTAATTCGTTTAAGAGTTATTGAGGAACATATATACATACATAAAATACCTACACTTACATATTTATTATTAGTATTGATGATTGATATTGATTGATGATGTTAATAAATTGAGGTAACTTAAGGCTGTGGGTACAGAGAAGCTCAACTTTTTAAAACTAATAAAAACCGATTATCGTTTCACAACTGTTATGTCGATATAATGGCGCTTGTCACGTAACATATAAGTGGTCGCCGCTTTTGTATTCATAAAATTGAATCTTGTGTAGTCTATACCTACTTTAAATTTTATATTCAAAGAAAATCAATATCTTCAAACCACATTTAAGCAATTTTATTATAATGGTCATTAATCGTAGAACGCCTTCACATTAGGTCACAATAAGCACCGCGGAAGCAACGGGCAGCAGTGGATGACTTCTTATTCAGCCTTGAGATGTAAATAATCACTAAATGAACTGGCAACTGGAAACCACTACTACTATTTTTCCCATGAGAGTTATGGAAAGGTCTAAAGACGATACTGGCTTCATAACCACGACTGCTCCGTCAGGAGTGTACTAACTGAAGAGAGAGTCACTATGGCAGCAAGTATCTCAAAATTAGGTCATTGAATTTTCAAAGCAATATATTAATAAACAATTTCGTTTTAAGACCCCTTTTACTGTACCCACTCAATTCTGAAGCATCATCACTGAGGAAACGTTGCGAAAATGTATGATATGAAATATATTTTGATTAATGGTGACATCACACGCAAACATACGTTCTTCTGAAAATAGGAAAAGCGAATATCAGCAAATTACCAGAAATTACCAACTCACTGAGGTACCTTAATGTTGAATCTTAGTAAAATTATTATAGTAATGTTTGAATATTTTTTTGGAAATTATTTGCGGTAACATTTTTATCCCAATTATATACATCGAACTTTTCATGTGCAATAAAAACTTCTAAAATTATTTTTCCCGCCACTTGTCGAAAATTAAAAATCAACATCTGACCAAAATATATGAGCATTAATTTATATTATAGGGAAACAAATAATAAATTGACTATATTTTATTATTATTATTTATTAGTATATTTTCTATAGTGTGACTATTTTACATTGGTTACATAAAAAAAACAAAACTTATTAAACTTCTTTAAAAATAAAATTGTAGAGAAAATATTGTTTTTCAAGTTTCATGACATTTTTTTATCCGTTGCTAGACAACGTTTTTTTCGCCTATGTTGTAGTCACGTGACGAAATTTTGCTTTACTGTATTGTTGATAACGTTGGCCCCGTCAAAAACTTATTCAATCATTACTGCTCATTTTTTAAATTTTTCAGATGATCAGCAATCAGTAGAATATAAATTTAATATAACATAATTATACTCGTAGTAGTTAAAATACTGTAAATAGTGTGCAATGAACGTTTTCAACAAATGATGATGGAATTATTTGATTTATTGTTGGTTACTCGAAAATAAAAATAGTGCGATTGGTATCGTGAAACGTCTGAAAATAAACCTCGAGTTTATTCTCGGCTTGGCATTTTATTGCACGCACAGATTGTTTTACAGTTAACCTTAATTTTTACATAACAAAGAATGTACAATTAAAATTTCATCATCGTCTAAGTCCAAACTTTAGAATTGGTTTTATTTTAGTGGCGTAATTATTTTATGTATTTATTTACATCGGAGTACTTCTTAAGCTTAAATATCTGCACTGTTACCTAAGATAATTTTAAGGTGAATACATCTTTTTTGCTTCCATAGTAGGACGAAAGCCAGAAAACTGACGATAACAACATCGGGGGATACAGTTTGAGCATCAAACTTGAAGTACTTGAAAGCTAAAGAATCAAAGAATTTTTTAGTATATATATATGGTATTTACAGGTAACTTCATTAATAAAGTAATAGGAATGTGTACGAAAATCGAAAAATGTCTCTTCGGGTTCATTTCTAAAATTTAATATTTTCCAACATTTGAAATTAAAATTTCATCTAATTTACAAAAAGTTACTTTGTAAATTCTCATTAGTTACTCATTAGTCATTCTCTGGAGTAAAAACTCTTTTAAAATTAGCTTTAACACCCATCCCTATATTTTATTTCATACGAGTCATTGCCCTGTCAATTTCACACAAAAAACTATCCCGAAATTCCGTAAGTATTTCCCGTCGAATTTCCAAAAAAAAACCTCTCATTTATTGTCCTGAAAGTTACGAACACAACAAAAAAACCATGTGGTAATTGATTTTTATTTATAGATAGATTTAACTTGACACTTGACTTCATCATTGGCTCAGAAAAATATTTCAATTCACTTATAAACCCGATCAACAACTTTATAAATAGAAATTAAGTTCTACATCTCGATCCCTCCCGACCCGTCCATGATGTTGGATAACCTTCTTGACCTACTAACTATATCTTTAATATATAAATTATAGTCATCATAAATTAAAAAGAGTTTTGTGACGTTGTTAAGTGGCGAGTAATTCATTTCAGGCAGATAAATTTATGTAAAAACTTATAATTTTTGCACCTTTTTGTATAAATATCATATTATTTTGAATTGTTTTTAGGTTTAAATCGCGGAACTTTAAACAACGGAATCTACTGTCAGGCATTCTTACTCGTATTTCAACCCCATGTTTGCAGTTAACATAGCATCTCTCTCAGCCGAGGTTGTGAGATGGTAATACAAATTTCAGTAAATTTCCAATCGATGTAGGTATTCTGCCCATAATTTTTCACTTTCAACTGTGGAATCAGTGGAATTTCATTGCGATATCAAGTAGTTGTTATCTACTTGATATCGCTCGTACTCGTACATAAACTCAACGATACTCGTATATTGTTGCATGAATCCTGAACAAAAGGTTATACAGATATAATCTTACTATTTGTGAGGATACATGCCTTTATACAGTTGTGCGATACAAAACCGAATATAAATTTTACTATACTCCAAATTTTTGTTTATTGAATGTGTGCTTTGGATTAGCTTTACACAGAACTGTTGATGTTATATTTAAATATTTTATTCACTATTATACTGTCGTCAAAAAACCATATCAAACATTGATATAAAATGAAAACCAAACAGTTTATCCGAAAATATTTATCTTTAATAACAGGTTAGCAACGCAGAGCGATATTATTAAAAGGAGAAAACAAACAGCGTATTTAGGTTTGAAAATAGAGATGGATTTATTTGACTGTGGTACATTCCATTTTACAACAAATAATTTCAAAAAGCAAATTTGTATTCCAGCGATTCGTAAAACAACATTTCTTTCGGCTTCGGCGCAATTTTTTATACTTTTGGTGATATCTGGAGAACAGAATCCCCTTTTTTGGATGAAAGGTACCCTATGTCCTTTGTTGTATCCAGGGGACAACGGTTTAATAGTCAATACGTAAAAAGGTAACAGACAGAGTTACTTTCACATTTATAACATTAGTATGGATATTTTATGAACGCATATGAAACATTGCTTTTCAATTGTAAAATAACTGTAAATATAGGTAATGCACTTGAATTCTAAATAAAGATTTACTAAAATATTAAGGCCGCTTTGAACAGTTCTCGAAGAGAAACTTGTCGATGTATTCATGGAAGTTGGTGTGGGTATTGGAAGCCACAAATCGAAACTGCAGGAAGCCTATAGTTATAAAACAATCTCTACGTTTGCACTAGCAGGAAATACGGCAGGAGAAAACGGATATAGGGATATCGAAGATATTTTTGTTACTACCTACGCTTCAATATTCGCGAAATTGTCTTGTTGTGATTATTAGACGGTCTAATAATAACAGTATAGAGGTCTTATAAGACAGGCAAATGTACTGCCGACCTTAGTAGAGTTAATATAAGTTTTTATGTTAAGGTCGACTAACAAGCTGACGTTCCATTTGATGGTAAGTGGCTATCGTCACAAGCAAGTGCGCTGCCGACCATAGAAAGATTAAGGATATGGAATAAGGAAATAATGGGGTAATGGGACTCTGATTTTATCTTGTGTAAGGTAAGTAATTAAGGTAAGTAATTAACTAAGAGCAAATAGGATGGAAAATACATTAAAAAAAATGCATAGTGGCATGCCTATATTCGTTGCCATTTATCTGGACTCAGATAACAAGATGGGGTCATCTAAACTGTAGCGATAACGAGTTGCCAAGAATTTATTGTACATCCAAGAGCATCTTAATCATTGAAGTGTAAATCAACTCCATTTAAAAAGTGCAGCTATATCTGAACAGATTTAAAAATAAATATGATTAGTTCTAAGTAGCGTTCGTTTGATGCAAGGGATCTTACGTTGTACTCGTAGGTGCAAATCTTTAGGGTTGTTTGTGTGTTTTTTTAGTGAATTTGCTTTTTTTAGGGTTTTTCGGGGTTTTGTTGTGAGCTTAGTTGCTTGATTTCATTCTAATATGTCTAATTCTAATTCTTTATTATTGTCTAATTTACTGTTATTTCACTGTTAGTCACTTCTGTAAGGGGGTGGTTACTGCGAACGAACGGGCTCCCCAAAAGATTGCAATGTGTGTGTCCTGCCACTACTTTCCAGATTCAGACCAGAGTCAACATTGAAAAGTTTATTTCCAAATTGACCCTGCCAGGAATCGGACCCGGGAACCCTAGAACCAAGCGTTATAAGGCAAGCACCCCAACCACTTATCCACCGGGCTTGTCAAATAATAAAAATTATGCAAGTAGAAAAAAATTTTATGGTAAGTAAGTAGTATAATTGAAGTTGATTTCTTTTCTAACCGACTGGACATTTACATTTGCGAGTTGGCAAATCAAAAATTAGGTGAAATTCAAATACGGGTAACTCACCATCATTGGCGAGTTTTCCTATACTGAGTTGACCAAAAAAGGGCATGTTTATGTTGTAACATTAAAATAAGAAAAAAGAGGCGCCTTTCAATTTTCGATTCCGTATATCCAGTTAAACGTTTAATTAAACAAGCGAGTAATCTCGTGACGGAAAAAGTAGACAAATTGAAACACGTGACCCCACAACGTAAGGTACGTTCAGTATTGATCAAACGTTAGAATATCAATTGCTTCACGCTTTGCACACTGAAAATGTTTATTCAGTCAAATTACATTGTTCTGACATCACAATGTGATTATGGAACGATGTATGACAAATTAATTATGCCATTAGTGGAACATTTCCATAGAATTAGAACAATATTAATGAAAAATGTGTTAATTGTTATTCTTAAGGTATTTTGACTAATAAATAAAATTAGAACAAAACTTTTTAAAAAGAAATGTATTTTAAAACAATTCTTAAAGAGAGTAAAGAAATTAGTTTCACGTAGAAACTGTCTAAGCTAAAACTCGTTTTCCTCCTATAAATAATTTTGTATAATTTACAGAAAGAAAGAAAGAAGGTTTTTTTATAAATTTATTCCCTACTAGTGATCCCACTGCCGGCTTCTCTTGGAGTGTAATTTTTATATATGCAACCGTCTCCTTCTACATGTCTTTCTATAAGTGAAATCCGAATTAAAATTTAGTCATTTTTGAGTTTTCGCGATTCTAACGCACGCCGATTGATTTTTATATATAAAAGAAAAGATTGTAACAAACAAACAAATCAAATCCGCGGTGAAGTATATTTACTGCACGTACAGATTTGCATTATTGAAACAATAACGTTTAGCGAACTAACCATCTGCTGAATTCCATTCAAATGCATTCAGCATTTTAAAAGAACATCCGAACATCTAAAACTGCACTAAATACGAGTAGAATATAAAAGGCAAAATTAGTGCAATATTTTTTATAGTTTGCACAATTCATTGTAAGCTCCCCTGTGACGTCACAAATCAGTGCAAGAAGCCTTCTAGAGATGTAAAATAGGTTTAAGATCAGACATGTTCATGTTACCGTTCTCAGTTTGCGGTTCTGATTACATTGTTATTACATGACATTTACATCTCTTTGAAGCACTGTACCGGTAACTTGATGTGTTTTGAGTGCTGCTTGGATCTACAACATACCTACGAGTATTACAAATGTAATTTTGACATATTACAGACGCTTCGGTAATTTTCGGTATCCTTCTTTCTTTTAGAAGATATTCTTTATAATTTGTCTTCTAACCTTGATGAAGCCTCTATGTCCTTTTCTGTATCCCTGACATATACGAGTATTAAAATAAAATTTCAAAAAATATAAAATTTCATGATCGGTTGAATGGTTCTTTCACTTTTATAATATTACTAGCAGGTGCCCGCGACTTCGTCCGTGTTCTATAAGCAATGCAACGCTTGACCTCTTTCTGCTCTTTGTTGTTCTTTCTATATATTTTTATATATTATATATTTTGATTTTCAAGAAACTTTGTCATATTAAACAGATTCATTACAATCAAACAATTCTTTAAAAAATTAAGACTGCAATTTTTACATAGTGTTCTCGCCATCTGTAAGTACGCTTTTATTCTTTTTAAGTTCACAACAGATTTTAATGCGGTTCTCACTAATAGTATAAAAATACTAATACACGGTATCACTAATACAGGGATTTTTTTTTTCAGAAAAAAAAAATGCACCCATGCGAAGCCGGGAGCGGGTCACTAGTATCTAATATTTCAATAGTAAATACTCTTAAAGAGTGCTTTTAGATGTATCTATTCCGTGGTATGCGTCTCAACTCTCAATGGTCTTTATTACATTCAATTTTCCCTCTTCCATTTGCGTTTAGATCGCATTTTAACTTCACCAGCTCGTCCCAGATCTCCGCTCGAGCGACTCGAATATCGTAGGTGCGGTGTGTACGAACTCATTTCTTTAATGTGTGCACATGGGCTTTGAACCCGCTGCGCTGTACTTACGGTAGAGTGGCTACAACTCACTTTCTTAAGTTTCGACTACTTAGCAGAACTTAGGTGCTGTTTCATTGAAAAATTTATGTAATTATTTTCAAAATGAATTACTTAAGTGTAATAAAATATTGGTATTTAATTAATTAAGGACCGTCAAATAGATTTACCTCAATTTCAGATTAAACTAAAAATAACTTAGATTTCAGGTTAAAATTAGTTTCAGGTTAAGCTAAATCAATAATTAGTTTTTGTTAGTTTCTATATTTGTGAAAGATTATGGATATTTTAACCATATTAATTTGACACGGAAAATCAGAAATGTTTTGTATTAACTAACTAGACAAAAACATTATTTGTAAATATGAAAATTGGCTGGTTTGAAAAGTGCTAAATAGGCATAAAACGCTCTTAAGCTAAATGTACATAATTTCCTTTGGTTTATATCGTGTTACCTTTCTATTAGTTTAACATTAATTAAGTGAATGTAGAGCTAAGCAAAAGAGAACAAAATGAAACCGACAAAAAGGCTTGGATCGTTCGAGAAACGAGTTTATCGATTTAACATGAAAACACTAAATAAGGCCTTCCCGTGAATATGAATAAATTATATATAAAATCGAACTAAGGCAAACTTTACGTACAATTGAATGAATAAGATTTTATATCAATTAAGTTTGTATTCGTACAACGTTCAGACCAAATTTTAATAAGAACATAGAATTAATATATAACCTCAATTTTTGTGTACTTTGGTTAAAACATTGGTTCATTATTTATGTGTGAAATGTAATTCGATGTTTTTAATTTTTTTGAAGACTGGTTTTTCTACCCCTTCTGTTTTCTGTAGCATTCCGAACTAGGCAATTTACCAATATATCCTTATTACGTATTTAGAGCCGTTTGTAGACATAATTAAAATGTACTAATATTGATACTCCAATAGTTTCTTGATATTTTATTATTTTCACATTCTTATACAAGACAGTAACATTAATTGCCCAATGAAATAAAATATTTAAGATTCATGAGTTATACTTTTGTCTTATCTTAACTACCTCAAAGACAATGAAATAAAGAAACTTGTGAACAAAGGCCGCGTGAATATAATCGTATGAATAATCTATAATTTAAAGGCCATTCTCGACTATGGATATTAAAGCACAAAAACTGTAGCTAGACATTTTTATTCGTTCTATAAAAATGTCAGAGTTCAGTGGAAATGTCACAGTAAACGTTATGTCTTTTGTATATTTGAATAGTTATAGGGGTTACTTTTTACGACTTATGTTATCATAATATTATATACACTAAACCATACTATCCATATTTCCATACTAATATTATAAATGTGACAGTTACTCTGTCTGACAGTTATCTTTTCACGCCTCAACAACGCAATCGATCATAATGAAATTTTTCATATATATTATATTACAGGAAAGGACATCAGGTGTCCTGAAAAAGTACTGTTCACTAGGAATAATCTAAAATTATAAAAATCACACATTCTGTTAGGTATTTACTATATGATCTTTTGTAGGAGTATTGGTAATGCCATTAGACGGACATTGCCAGGCATTACATATTTTTTCAGGCGTTATATCTATTATTTTTCAACGCGAACGAAGTCGGCGCCAGCAAGTATAGAATAAAAAAAACAATCCATTTTCAAATAGATGCGAAAACGAATTCCATTAAAATTCGACGCGAAAAACAGAACGCTTTTCTCGAAAGTTCTAATGATATTACGCATTCTATCACGTTCTAAACTTCGAACTTGGCCCCTGTTTTAAACAGAAATCAAAACAAATACTTGTGACGTCATCCTCCTTAATATCGAACGTTTGTAACTAGAATTAAATTAAAGCCATACAATGTAGAATTACTAGTTTGCGATGAAAGGTCGCGATGATTGGCTTGGCCATTCATAAATTTAGTTCGGGGAAATTGTGTCGTTTACCTCATAACCTTTAATTTATTAAGGACTTTTAAGAGTTATAATTCATTATTACGCAGAGCTACCTGAACATTTGGTTTTTTAATGTGGTTTGCTAGTTTCAAATGTTTCAAAAATATGAGCTATTCATGAGAGACACATTTTCAATACAGTTCAAAATTATCTTTAAAATGAAAATCGAATATTTAACAATCAATTAACACAGACCAACAGTGCTGTAAAGACAGAAGACAAAGCTTGCTTTATTTCTAGTGTAGATGACCAAATGATATCTATACTAAATACTAATATTATAAAGCGAGAAGAATTGTATTTTTGTTATTAATGAGTAAACACAAAAACTACTGAACCGATTTTAAAAATTCAGGTCATATTTTATAAAGTACACGAACGAATACTTTATAAACGAAAAAACACAAACGATACCTTAGTTGAACTACCCTAAAGCCAAATGAAGGGTACCAGTGACGTAAAAGTGTCAAATTTCTATTACAATGTTTGCTATTGGAAAATAGCCTTCGGTATTGACGTGGGTATTGTAATGTTGTTTGCAATTAATGAACCTCGTCTTTCAACAGTATTCATACGAGCTTCAATTAGTGATGGCGTCTAATCGAAGTTCGATATTGCCCAGTGTAACATGTTTATCTTACTGTTATTATAGATTCGATAACTTCGGTTGTACAAAGCATTTACGAACCAATTTTGTGTAGAGCCTAAATAAATTATTGTAACTGTGTACCAATTACTATCTAAATCTAGAAAGATATTATAGCGTACCTGTAAGCTAAATCGTTAACTAGATGCAGAAAATAATTCTCAATGAATAGCCAAACATTTATATTTTCACAGTTGTAAAGTTTTAAAGTTCAAGCGTTCTAAATGACATGTTGAAAATGTAGTTGAAGATGGAAAAAGATTTAAATGAAACAATTTGAGTGGCGTGTCCGAACGAAGCACGCCGTGTTTCCTAAATAAAACGCCCACCTGGCGTAAGTTTTATTTCTTTTTTATATCTCCGCTACGGTTGATGTATTTCCTTTATTTAGAACCAGTTGAAGTCTTTATGTAAAGATATTGGAAAACTAATTTTGTTTTCTGCAACTTGTGAGCAAACATTTCTTATTACTCTCAAGTGTTAACAGAGTGAAACTTGGCAATGTTAACACGAAATTTATACTTGAATAAATAATTATCACATTTTGTTTAAAATAAGTGTAATCCTAAATAAATCGAAAACATAGTTAAAAGAAAATACATTTGAAGACTATTGAAATCATCGAAATCTGGTGGAAATACCTACACAGAAAAATATTCACTTTTTTTCTTTCTAAAATAAAATTGTAGGTATTATACAAGTACTGTTGAAACGACAGTTACCGATTTTTTATTGTTTTTTTTTTAATGTAAAGTTCGACAGACAGGCTGACTGTCCTCTTGATGGCAGGTGGTAACCATCGCTTATAACACAAGCAACGCCACAGGTGTTACAAGTGCGCTGCCGACCATAGTATGTTTAAGGATAAATGATAAGGAAGGATATGGATATGGGCTCTTATATACCTTACTCACTAGCCGATACACAACAACACACATGCTGCTATTTCACTGTGGTCTTCTATAAGGTACTGTCGCCAGCCGGTTGCCCAAATGACTGCGAAACGAAGTCACTACTAAATAATTAATAGTAAAATAGTTTTTTCATAGTTGTAAAAATCTCATTTCTATTTAAATTACTTTGTTAGGAATTCATCCAGAGGGTACTTAAGTTAGAAGGTCACATGATCAACAGACTCGTCAAAATTTTATGTGACCTACATTAAGAGCGGGTATAAAGAGAAATAGCCAATCCTAGATTTAAATTTTATCTAAGTAAACAAAGTCTAATTTAATAATTTTTTTAAATAGATAAATACATTATAAATGAAAGTGAGGTCTGTAACAGAAAACATATTATAATGAAATTTTCTCGATAGAAAAAAACCACCAAGTGAGCTTTCATTTCCATCGATTTTAGTTTTATTTTCAAAATGACACACATTACAAAGCTAAAAGTGTATCAGTAATTTCACTTCACATATTATCTAAGGCTGTATGTAACAATTTTTCATTTGACATTGTAGTTTACGAATAATTAATATTTAATACTTTTGGCACTTATAACATTTTTATTGAGCGAGATGCGCTATCATCCGTCGCATGTTGTGCGTAGCTCTACGTATTTAGTGTCACTGTCATGTCCAAGGGGCCACGCGGGTGAAATTACAAATTATGTTTGCTTTATACCCATTCTTAATAAGAAACATAATTTTCTCACACAGAGAGAGTCAGAAACTATCTTACTGTGTCTACAGTAAGTTATTGAATCACAAAAAGGTCGCGAGGTCTCTGCTCCACTCAGATATAAATTCGCAGTTATATTTGGAACCTTGCAAGAAACTGCCATATATTTGAAGGCAAATCGTTGCACTCTCGCGTTAGCTGAATGAAATCTCTAGACGCCCGCAATGTATGGAGGCTATTACAAACGTAATACGAGCGCAGTACAGAATTGCAGTACAATTGTGAGTGAATACATCAGTGCGACCTAGTTATTTTTTATTTATTATACATGGAGCAAGTAACTTAATATTGTCGCATAAAACTGGAAAGCAGTTAAATTATGGGATCGAACTATGGAAACATAAGTCTAAATAACCTAAATTTCATTAAACTATCTATGTAATAGGTATCTATAATAATATTTAATTAAATTAATGAATAAGTATAAATAATATTTCATTACTTTATTAATTATAAGTAATTTTTTTTTACTTTACATAGCTTAAGTATATTTACCTGAAATTATTTTTTATAACGGCTCAAAGGAATATAAAAAAATATATAATTTAATATTGTATCGTAATATAATTTTAACCATGTAATTTAACACATTTAATCTTGTACCTAATTTAAAACATTTTTGATGCCTGAAATCAATTAATTCTATTTTTTAATTATTTTTTATATATCAAAGAGCTTTTACCAAAAAAAAATCAAATACATATCACAACCTTATAGTTTTCAAAAGGTAAAGGGAATTTTGTGTCAGATGATTATTAATGTGGCAGAGGGGAACCATGTCCTCTATTTCATGCCCCATTTGTCTTCATCATACGAAAGTAAAATCGCTCGCGTGAGGCCCATTATCTTGAAAACCTCAGTAAGTACTAAGTATTATACTGGCAGCAGTATGTTAAGTCATTGTATTGTATGTCGCTAGCACTAATTTACCTTCTGAACTTAGTTCCTGACAGTATTGTTCAGATTATTCTCGTCTATATCGACCGCGAGCTGATGACGCTTGCGCGCGATAGCAATGTCAGTTTCTATATAGATATATACTTTAGCTGGAGTTTAATATTTATACTCATAATTAAAATGTGAAAATATACAGAGAGGCCATTAGGTGAGATATCGCCATTCCGCCTTTGCAAACCCAAGAGGGGTATAGAACACGCAATAAAGGTGTACAGTGAGAGAGAGACTTTTCTATAATACGATACCTTAATTCGCAAAACGAATAACCACTTTTGGTTGAAAATGACTTTTTGATACGGGAGAAACTTAATGACAATTAGAATTTAATTTTTAAAAGGTCTATCGGTTAATACGAGCCATAATTTCTAATGTAAATTGTCTTTTTTCTTTTCTCGTGTCATACAAAAAAAAATTATAACGTTTTTAGTCTCCCCTGTAAAGTTTGCCTCAGAGGAGTTATTTGGTATGCGAATTAAGGTATCGAATAATATTAATAAAGAGAGAGTAATAACACGAATATAATTTTGTATTTTTGTTTAGCTGGTGCCCGCGACTTCGCCCGCGTTATGTAGGGGATGTGTAGCGCCTGACTAAATGTGTAAAGCAATATAAAGCCTGACATGTTTGCTGTTATAAAATTTTCAGGGGTTGCAACTATCTTTATTTTTAGTACATAGCTGGTGCCCGTGACTTCGCCCGCATTGAAAATTATATACTAAAACCTTCCTCTTGAATCACTCTATCTACTAAAAAAAACCGCATCAAAATCCGTTGCGTAGTTTTAGAGATATAAGCATACATAGGAACAGACAGACGGGAAGCGACTTTGTTTTATACTATGTAGTGATGAATAAACTCAAAAACTACTGGACCGATTTTAAAATATCTTCCACTGTAGGAAGCTGGTAAAACTGGCTATCATATCAATACTAATAATAAATCTGTTAGGGTTGGTCATGGAGTAAGTTACTTTGTTTTCAGAAATATCGTGTTTATAGGCTCTATACATGATACTGAAACTAAATTGACCATTTTTAGATTTTTTTCTGTATGTATGTATATGTATGTTAAGTATGTATGTTCCTCCATAACTCTTAAACGAATCAACTGATTTTCATGAAACTTGGTAGATAAACATTAAGACGTACGGGACACAGGATAGGCTACTTTTATCTTTTTCAACGCAGACGAAGTCGCGGGCGCCAGCTAGTATTTTATAAAATTATGCGGGCGAAGTCGCGTGCAAAAGCTAGTAATCAATATTTTAAATAGCAGATTATAGTAGGTATACTTTTACAGTATAAAAATAATCAGTCGTTTATTAAAATTGTCGTAAATGATACTTAAATAAAGACGGTTAAATTAATTAATTAGCTGTGCCTCCCAAAGACGATATTTAATCGTTAGTAACCTTAAATTTAATGCCGCTTAACGGAGGTAAATGGTGTTACAGTAATATCTATTACAAACGCCACTCAAATAAAATTGGTTATTAGACTTAATTTTAATGTATAATGTTGTAAGTGCCTTAATTTTGGGAAGGTGTTTGAACTATCGATAAGTGAATATTAAAAAGCTTAACAGTGATCCGTGACTAGGAGGTGAATATTGATCACGCTTAAACTTTTTCAACCGACTTCCAAAAAAGGAGGTTCTCAAATTCGACTGTATTTTTTTATCATGGTTTAAAATTTTGGAAACTACTTGTCAAACATTTATGTGAGATAGTTTAGTTGCAAAAATCATTGACACAAAATGCAAGGCCTAATTCAAAACGTTTATTGACTACTTAAAGCTTATTCAATCCTTGGTTTAACTAAATATACATCAATCAGAAGCCAAAACAAGAATATGTAGCAAGGTCGTTGCGGTAGTAGGTAACAGTTGCGCAAGAAATCCACATAATCGGTAATGAAATATATCTCATAATATATTGTTGTTCCTTCAGAATAATTTCCAGCACACACGTAGGTATTTTATGTATTAAGCATAATAAGAACTTACATATACACACAAACAGCAGTTTTGTGTGTATGTGTGTATGTATGTAAATATGAAAATATTGATTTTCATGTTAATCTAATTTAGGAATAGTTACCATATTTGTTGCTATATGCCAAAAGGATACTCCGTTTATGATAAATTACAATACTGGAAAAAATTAAAGGATCAAAACAAATTCCTTAATTTTTTAGTCATTTTTTTTAAAATGGAAAATCATAGCATCCGAGATAAAAGAAAAAGAATTTTGAAGCTTTAGTATTCTAGCACGGACGTATTTTATTATCATCTAAATAAGATCAGATCATTTGTCAGTATTGAAAAATCATATTTAAGCGATGATGAGTATATAATATTAAGATATATATAATATAACTCTAGGGGTTAAATTCTACACTAGACACAGAAATTGTCGAAGAAAACCTTATCCAATTCAACAAAGAAAAAAAAAAGTAGACGGAATACGTATGAGACTGTTGGACTAATTCGCTACTGTTGCGAACAAATTTTGTATAATGATTATGTTATAATTATATCCATAAATTTCTCCTCATGAATTGCTTTCCTCGTGAAATTTGTGTAAGGGTTGGTTGGTATCTATTTTTATCTTCATTTGTGTCGTCAAAGGGAATTATGTTAACATTTCACACCCTTTAAGTCCTTGGCATTTACTTGGTTTGAAACCAAATTCGGTTCGGTTAAAACACTACTTTGCAACAAAAAAAAGAAAGAAGTATTTCATAAGTAGGCATGTACTTATACCTATATATTTGCATTTTATATTTATTTTTAAAAAAATTAAATAACTTCTAAAGAACAGTGCAGTGTCGAGCACATTTTTTTTATAATCCGTCATCGTCATGTCGTCAACATATTTGATTTTTGTGTCATATAATTTAGAATCTATATGATAATATATTTTATATATAATATATCTAACTAGGTATACTAGAAAAAAAAAGCCAATCGGAACGGTTTAATTAACTGTGACACTCGAACTATAAATTAATTAAGTACCTAGTTAGATAGTTACCTAGTTAGTATTTATACCTAGTTACGAAGTCTATGTAAATTATATAATTACCAGCTGGTGTTAGATTCTAGTTAGATTGTAGGTACTTTTAATAAAATCCAAAGGTCCAAAGGGTCCGAAAGCCCCGCGACTATTTACGTCGCGTTGGAAAATGAAAAATAGCACCTGAAAAAATATATGAGTAATATGACGTCGATTTTTTTTATAATATTCTTAGACCATTCCTAAGGAATCTAACATTAATAATATAATTCAGTGACCCCAGACTTTGACTCTAGGGTCACTTCGGAAATCTCCAACCAAGCTGAAAATTTGTATACACGTACCTGTTAGCTCCCCAAACAACCCCTGAAAAGTCCCACGAGTCCAGAGGTGGGCATAACTTTTGACAGCCAAAAAACGGTGAAAAAAAATATCTTTTTTCGGTTTTTTGCCTATAGTTATCTTCGTTCCTGTTGATCTTACTGCTATGAGGTATACTTATAAAAAAGAAAGAATGGAAAATTCTCTATAAAAACTGTGATATAACGGTGAAAAAAGGTAACTTTTTGGCTGTCAAAAGTTATGCCCACCTCTCGACTCGTGGGACTTTTCAGGGGTTGTTTGGGGAGCTAAGAGGTACGTGTATACAAATTTTCAGCTTTGTTGGACTTTTTCCGAAGTGAAATCCTATAGTACCTGAATTAATACAATAATAAAGTTCGGTGCCAAATTTTATTCAAATCCGTTCAGCCGTTTTGCTTTATTGAGTAAAAAAACTTTCGCATTTATATTAGGATATATGAGTTGATAAACATGCTCTATAATTAACAAATTAAAATAAAATGGTTTTTAAAACTATTTTGAGTTTGAATTCTATATAAACAGATTTGTTTTTAAATCTGTATTAAAAGTTTGTACTTAATAGCCGGTATAAATAATTATAATTATTAATAATGCAAATAAAGGTTAGCTGTACATGATTAAACAATGCCTACGACCAAAGAAAATGGCTACGAATGATAAAAAAAATTAATAAAATAAGAGCAATTTATTATTTAGTTGTAGAGCATTGTAGGTACTCTTTTCTAAAACTTATGTACTTATTTCTAACCATAAATATTCCTTTCGTGTTAGGGTGAAATTTGATAAATACAATGATTTCATATCTATTCAGGAAATTCCAAACTTTATGTGCCACGAAAAGGAAAACCTTCAAGGTCGCTCTGGCTTTTGGTAAAGATACTTTTGACCTGTAATTAATCTATATACATATTATTATTATATCACACAAATTGTGTTACGGACGTAACGGACGTCATAAAATGTTGCCAGTTAAAATTATTTATTGAGCGATAAAATGGGTGCTTCATGCGGGGTGTTGTATATATACCTAAATAAACATAACCGATGTGTTTGTATATATAGCAGACTCACCTGTTATTATGTGGTAAATCAATACGAGTAACTTTCTGTCGTCTTCGAGAAATCAAGAATATATTCCTTGATTTTATAAGTAGGTCCGGGTCTATACACTTTTAAACTTCATATTTAAACACTAGATACTTCTGATTATTGATGCGTTTTGGTCCACGTAATAATAATTTTATTTACACTTTATTCTAAGACAGATAAAGGATATGAAATTGAGTTTTTGATATAATTTTGATATTTAAATGTTTTATTTAAGTCACTTATTTGGACCAAAGTTGAAATTTAAGTTTTATACATAGGGTTTGGCTACTGGGGATCCAATTTGCTTAAAATTTACATAATTAAGCTTAAAAAAACAAACTTTTAACTGGTACTATTACAATCACACACACACTAGGGATAGAAGGTTTAATATGGTAACTGAATTTTTGAAATGTCGATAAAAGATTCTGCAAGTATTCATTAAAAAAACGCACATATGAGAACGTCTTCCTTCATTGCAAAGTAAATAAAATGTATGCAGTCCGTATGTAGTTGAAGCGGTTGACGATGTTTCGTATACGAGGCGGCAAGTGACCGGGCGAACATCAAAGACGTACCCTCGCCCTGCGCCGCTCGAACGCGGACTGGTGTACGTACGAAGCGAAACGACGGACGCTCGGCGGAAGCTTTTTCCTGTATAAGCTTCGACTGAATCGTACAGTAGGCCGAGAAAGTGATACGCTCTCCAATAAGTGTAACGAAGATAGATATTGTGCCAAAATGTCGCTTCAGCTCCTGAAGCATGCTTGACTGGCGTCTTTCAAAAGAGGTGTTCGCATCAAAATAAACATGCAACTACACTGTCTGCTTCCATATAAAATAATAATGAAGTTTTATGAATCTTATTTTAATATACACTAGCGACTCGCCCCTGCTTTACCTGTGCAGACTAAAAAGTAATTAATATATTATTCTTAGAATTAATATTATAAATGCGAGTTTATATGTTTGGATATTCGTTACTCAATCACGCAAAAACACGGCTGAACGGATTTGGATGAAATTTGGCACATAGATAGGTAGATATCTCGATTAACATATAGTATACTTTTTATCCTGAATAAATGTTAGGTTAGGTTCCTGTAGGATTTTCAAACAACGAAGTCTTAACGGACGTATATAAAATCGGAAGCACAGGAACAAATAAATGACAGTTTATATCGCTGCTTAAAAACTAAAGGGCCTCAAATCAAAATTTCACTTTTTACAGGAGAGCTAAAAAAATCGAAAAATTTTTTTGAATAAGTATATAAAAAAATTATCAAAATATTAGTACTAAATATGGAATAAAACAACCATAAGTACAACATGCAATATGAAGGATTGTGTTTTGCAATAAAAACATTTTTTGTTTTTTTTTGTTTTAAGCCCTTTAGTTTTTAAGCAGCGATATGTGCACATGGACATAATATAATAAACATTTTTACAAACATATTTATGAAACAATTCTTCTAATATGTATTTATGAAGTTGAATAGACGCGTTCCCTTCCCCCATCAGCATTACTGAAGCCATAGCGATTCAACTGGAAGTAATTATGAAAATGGCTTAATGTGGAAAAGAAACACTGCTACTATTATTGGGCCATAATCTTATTACGTGAAATGCTCGTTCCAATTTGGACTGATCCTAATACAGCTAGCTTCCTTTGTTAACTATGTTACTATTAGTTTAATTGTGTTTATTGTGTAAGAAAAGGTCCATTGTTTACTGTGCTTAGATGATGACAAACATTCTTTCGTAAAAATTAAGAACAGAATTATTTATCGATTAATTTTATTTACACTTTATATTTACACGTAAAAATTAAGAATGATAATAAATATAATAATAATGTTGTAATTGTGAAAGTAACTTTTATTTATTTTATTTTAATTATTTATAATTTTAACAATTTTAAGGGCTAATATATAAAATAAGGTTTAGTTTGAGGTTTAGTCTCGTGTTGTCATTTGAAATTATTAATAAATCTAACTATATACTATTAATTACAATTTAAAAAATATTGCTTTAACTCTGTCTGTCTGTCTACCTTAATTACTGAAGCGATAATCATGAAATTTTGCATACACATTGTCAGAGATACAGAAAAGGACATTGGGTAGGTAGGTACCTTTCATCCAGAAAAAAGTACCTATTGTTCCCCAGGATTGATAAAAATAAAATTCCTTGCAAAACTATAACAGCAATAATGATTGAATAAATTATAGCTCACATATTTTATCAGCCGTTATATTTTTTCTTTATCAACGCAGACTTTGCGGGCCAAAGTAAATACCTAAACAATGAATCATAATTTTCTTTTTCTTTGTTTATAAGGCGATAAAGAAAAGAGTGTGGAGCTTTTTTAAAACAAAGGAATATTTATTAAAAATATATAAAATGAAACTTTTACTTTTGTAAACAAAATATAATATTAAAGAAGTATCACACAATAATTATTTATCATTATTAGTCACCAATGAGTAAAAAAAAAGTGAAAAAAAGCTCTTTGTTCGATTATTTTAATAATACAAATCTATTAGATTAACAATCTTTGCTAATATAATAGTATATCTATAGAGGTAAAGCTTGTACGTTTGTTCATATGTTTGTATGTAAAAGGTAGTCTTGTATGTAAAACTACTCTTGTATGTTGTATGTAAAACTACTCATCCGATTTATAGAATTCTTTCACCAATAGTTAGAATGTAATTTCAGGATGGAGTTAATAATTCAAAAAAAAAAACACCAGGAAACGTTATACTACGTTTCGTTTCACACAGAGACAAACCTCCCCAGCCGTCCCTTTGTATTTGCTTTGACAGTGCACAAACATATTATTCTAAAAGCGGATTGACATAGGTCTCCAATAAGGAGGATTGTATGGTCACTATTTTGGAGCGTAGGCCGGATGGTGATTACAGTAAAATGTCAGGTTTTTTTTTTTGTTAATGCAACGTCCCCTATACTTCATCCATAATTCCATGAGGTTCCATGAGGATCCATCCATAATCCATCCATCCATCCATCCATCTATCAATGCGGAACTCCATTTTTTATGAACTGGCAGTAATTACAGCAGTCTCTATAATAGCACAAGTGCCGATGTGTTTTGATGCGCGAATAACTATTGTGCCAGAAAGATGCACGTCTCGTTTATACTGAAATTAGTTTTCAGTAGTTTACGAGGCTAAGCGCCTCTTTCTCAAACGTCAAGTAGGCCAAACTGTCATTTAAAGTCACCGGTAACCGGGGATAATGGAGCTGAAATACCTTTGTTTGTACGGTAAACGTCCCAAACATTAAATAGAAAATAATAAAAATAAATTCGGCTATCGAATGATGCAGTAAACCGAGTGCATAATTCAATATAACAGAAAATGATTTCTAAAAGTAACTAATCAACACTTTACATGTAGTTTGTGAAAGAGGCCCTAATAGCTATAATACTGGTAGTTATTTATCTACACGTATGCTATTAATCTTACATATTATAAAATCAAGTCGCTTTCGCTGCGCGAGGACACACACATCTTTTACACTATTGTTAATTCATTTTTGTTGTTTTTGTATTGTGTTTGTGTCTTTGTGATGAGTGATTAAAATTCTTTCTTTCTTTCTTCTTTCTTTCTTTCTTTCCACCTCTGTCTGTTTCTAAATCGAGTGCCAAGTCTAAGTGTAAGTGTTAGTCGATTCTAAATCTCTGAAAAAACTTTTTATTATTTTAAAAAAATCTGAAATGCTTCAGTGAACTATGTAATAATAAATTAACTTATTTCTGACTGTTAATTCAACATAAAATAAGGTTGGGTTAATGAACCAGAATAGTTAATTAAGCCACGATATTGATGTATCAAAAGGATGATCAAGTTTAAACAATATTTTATTCTGAGCTGCGTAATTAAACGTTGTTTTAGGAGTATTGATAGTAACGAGTTTTCCGGAACAATTAATAATTAACATTTTGATGATCTAACTGAATTTAAATATTTCGCTATTCCTTTTCTTTATTACACTAGAAGGAGTGATCGCCTAAGACTGAAGCCACTAAACTACTCTTTTTAAACATTGTCTTTTTTAACGCCCGACGCAAAAACGGTGTGTTATAAGTTTGAACTAGTGAAAATGCCGAATTACGTATTGAAATGGTGTAAAAACCAGTCCTCAAAAAATAAAGTGATACTTGCTTTAACGCTCTGTCTATGGGGTCCCGGGTTCAATTCCCGGGAGGGTCAACTTTGGAAATAAACCTTTCAACATTGACTGGTCTGGATTTGAAAATTATGAGTAACATCAGGGCACACTGCGTTTTGCAGTCCTAAACTATGGTTGGCAGCACACTTGCCCGCCTGTGGCATTGTTTTTGTTATAGGCAATGGTAGCCACTTACCATCAAGTGGACCGTCAGACTGTCTTAACAAAGTAGATCATATTACATAACTTTTACTAAGATTAGTATTATGAGCATTTCATTACAATAATTGAAATCGGAATAGGTTACTTAATAAAATTATTTCATTCACAGAAACCAACTTTCTCGTTTATAATATAACAAACATTCATTGGACCCTTTACAAACTGAATGTAGAACAACATATTCAAAATTTCAGCTTTTCAACGCGACACAAGATTCATTACGAGTCGCCAACTCTGTAAATGAAGGCTTTAATTTTTAAAATGGTTTTTAACTTCATTGCGAGAGGTGGAATTCAGATTGACGAGACAAATGGTACTTTTTAATGGAATAATAAAACATTCAACCTCAGCTTTGTGAAAGCACTTGCTATAATGACGTATCACGTAAGCGAAAAAGGAATCAAGATCGAATTGGGATTTTCCCCGACAATTGTTAGGACCCTAATTGTTAGCAGTAAATTTGATCATGTAATTACATAAAGCGACTTTCTCCGACGGCCGGGCTTCAACGAAACCCTATTATTACCCTATTATGGTTAACACTGTACAAACAGCACCTGTGACCTTGCTTGTGTTATAGGTGACGGTAGCCACCTACCATCAAGTGACCGTCAACCTGTCTGTCTTATTTTCATAAAAAATAAAGAAAGCAAAGAGAAACAAACTGACAGATAGAGTCAGCCAAATGCCAATTACAGGAACGAATTTGTGCATGCAAATAACTATTCAAACATAAAGACAATGATTTTAAAAATCACAGCCAATTGATTACATTTATTTGTGTAGTTAATTAATTATTTTACTATTTAATAAGCTATAAAGGTTTATCCTTTAGAATAGGTAGTCTAGCTAGGGATTAAACCGAAATTTTCGGCAAAATTATTTAAATTATTTATTTATTTAATTCGATTCGGGCTTATTGTGTTAAGCCACATTTGGGTCGACACTTTACAGGGATCATGTATGCGCAAATGTCACCGATATGAAGTCGATAAAAGTACTTTTATATTAAGGTCGACAGACAGGCTGACACTACTTGATTGTAGGTGGCTACCGTCGCCTATAAAACAAGGAATGGATGGGGGTAATAGATTCTGGCATTCCTTATTCACTCACCGAAACACAGCACATAATATGCTGTTATTTCACTGTGGTCGTGTAAGGGGGTGATTGGCGCGCAAAACTTCAAATGTGTCATATGCAACAGAATGAAGCTTCCGGTCCATACCAACCAAATCCCAAATTGCTATCCCAAACGATCTGTTATAATTCCTAAATTTATTTATTTATTTATTTATTTGAAAATCATTTTAAAATTTTTAGTTTATATTATTGTTTTGTATATTTTTTAAGTTTGTGTACTTGAACCCTTACAATACAAACCCGGCTTAGTTTCAGTCGGTTTACGATTTGACTGGATTTTTGAAAACTTGAAGGAAGAAAGAAACAAAATCAAGCAATAATATCATTATTATTAGTTTTCAGAATTCGCTAATGCTTGGTACTTAATATAATAATAATTTTTACCATAACCTAAGTTTTGAGACAAGAGTTTTCTTTGGGTATTTTTACATTCAAAACCTATATTCTTTCCCGTGGGAAAGAAGAAACAAAAGATTTTTTTTTACATTTTCCTATGGGCCTTGGTGGTATTATGTCAATTTTCTTAGAATGATTTGATGAAGTCTCTTTTGTTCCTGTATTACAATGGAAAACTCTTTCCGAAAGGTTTTCCCCGTAATGCGGGCTTCGTGTTTCTTTCATTTATTGTGACTTACGAGCCATTAGAACTTCCCAGAGCTATTATCTTTTGCTTTATATAAAAAAAAATGGTATAAGTAATTAAATTAGTCATGCTGCTTAAGCAATATGTTGTAATATTATTACGTAAAGATTACTATAACTTTAAAAATAATAACATAAGGCATTGTTTACCTTTTTGTTACATACCTAACCAAAAGCCGTATTTTAAAAATAATTAAATAGCAATAAAAAAAAATCATATTTTAAGATGAAGTCCACGTGAACTAAGTCGCGGACTTGGCTCATTGTATACTTGTATAAATTTGGATGGACTTGTATGGACTTGGACATTGTATAAAATAAAGTCGCTTCCCGCGTGTGTCCATCTGTACTTATGTACGCCTAAATATTTGAAACTACGCAACAAGTTTTAATGCGGTTTTTACTTATGGAAAGCGCGTTAAACGGGGAAGGTTTTTATATTTTAATTTCAGAAAAAAATTGCAACCGTGCAAAACCGTGAGCGGGTTGCTAGTATACCACCAGCAACAAACAAATTTAATTTTGAGATACGTGTCGAGTCGAGTGTGAATGCGTATATTTCTCCCTGGAGAATAGCGGGAGCAAAAATAATGTAACGCGTCAACTTTTAGCATCAAAAACCGCAGGAAATTAACTTTAACGGTTATACTGTATGTTTATTTTATGCTGCTTGTGGCACATATTAAATCATATATTGTAGCACATTTGGTGTAGCTAATCTCTGCTGATATATAAGACTGGTAGCTGCCATAACGAGGGAACGACGAAGTACTTCGACGGTTGAAGGTTTCTTGGTCGCATTTAGCAGGATTGATGGTGATACCGTACTCTTCCGTTTTTTTTAATATTTTTAGACTATCTTTCGGAACCTAACATTTTTCCAGGACAAAAAGTGTCCTATATATTAATCCATGTAATAAACTGTCTATCTACCGAATTTCATCCAAATCCGTTCAGTAGTTTTAGGTGAAAGAGTAACAAACATCCATACAAACATTCATCCATCTTCACAAAATTTCGCATTTATTTAGTAGGAAGTAAGATGAATATGTAAAGCTGTTGTTGTATGAATGTTAAGAATTAGTTCAGAATTTTCTTAAAAACATTGAGAACAGATTACCCATTAAAACAGGATAAAAAAACAAATTTTCCATTCCTTTATAATTAATTTATTTTTATCCAACAACCATAACTCGTAAACTGGTTTATATTCTAATGCTAACTTTTGTTCATTGTTTCGCTCCGTAAAGCTTCACGTCGTCACGTGATGTTTTGCTCCCAAGAAACTCCTCTATCATACAATTTTTCAGAATCCAACCGATCCCCATACCGATTTCAATAAATCGGTTCAGTGGTTTGGCAGTGAAATCATATCAAAACTGAATATTTACTAATAATATTATAAAGACGGGCAGATAAAGATGTCAGGCGCATCGCGTATACTACGAAGTTGTGAGCACAGCTGGTAATATTATAAATGTGAAAGTTTTTATATAGGCTGTGTTATATTGTGTTAGCATCTTGATTTATAGACTGAATTTGTCTGAAGCAATTGAATTTAATATGATTTGATAAATAGCTCCATACTGTCTTTGATTTTTCCTTTTAATTTCTCTCACAATCAGATAAAATAAGAACCCATTGGATGGCAGAATGAAGCCGGTAAAAATACGCTTTCGCTGTGTAGATACATTTCACGGACAATAAACAACAATATAAGGTTATAGCTTGAAACACAAAATCTCCATACTGTAAACGGCCAACATTTTTATAAAACCGGTTTCACTATGCTGTCAGCAAAATTCTGTCTATAGTTCTTATTTACTCTGAGTAATGTCTTAGAACTGTTAGGTACTATTCAAATAACAACTAACGCATAGCTCAAAGCGCCTGTTGTTAAAGTTCACGTACAAAGTATCATTTTCTGAAGAGCATCGCTCTAAGAGTTACAGACTTTTCCGACCTACTTTCGTTTCACGACACGGTAACTTAAAATTTAACCCTCATCAGAAGTTGAGAGCCCTTGATGAGTTAAGACCCTCAGGCTTCGTCGGCCGCATTTTAAGTATGTGTAAGTAAGGAGTTTTCCCATAATTTACTTCTAGTAGTGGCAGAGATCAGCTTTTATACATTTACATGTGTAGAAAGTTTTCTCGTATCAAGTATTTCCTTGTTGAAATTGGTCAACTTCTATTTAGGTTTAATATTGAAATATTTTTTTAGATACCAAGTAATGAATGATCTCTTAATTTACTTACTAGAATATCGAAACAGAACAGCACACGTGTCATTTTTGAGATGTATAAATAAATGAGTACATTATTGAGTATAAAATTATAAGTTATACAGTAAGACTAAATGTAGTTAGTAAAGCTATTCTAAGCTTAATTAGGTATTTAATAATCGATTACATTTCACTGTATATGGATTTTAAAAAGGTTGTAAATTTTGATGTATTAAAATTTGGACTCTGTTCTACCTATCTTTTGTAATAGATATACATGCCCATGTTTTTTTAAACACCTACTTTTTATGTTACTACTAGTAAACAAAGAATCTATATCTACTATTAGGGAAAGTGAAAAGAGATAAGTGGAACTGGAGATGGAGCACCCCATTACAGTTCTTTACGTTAATTGCTAGTTGAATGTCTTAAGGCATTATGTCGGCTTTTAACTTTTACGCCTTGTACGTTTTAAAATAAATGCACTCACATAAAACAGGCGAACGGCGTTGTCGACCTTTGACCTTAAAATGACTTATTGATCTAATGTAATCAAACATTTAAAGACAAAATTTCGGAATCTGTATTAGGAACTGGTAAGGTACACTTTGTTCCGCAGTCGTCTTTCAGCAGGAAGTATGTACATTTTTTTTCTTATAGACTGCCGTAAAGACACACGTTTCGTTTGTATGTTATATATGCTAACGGGATACCAATTCCCCTATACTTATCTCCATCTTGTGCCGTATCCTTAACAGCTAATATAAAATATAAAATTTTAATATAAAATTTTATTATTCTTACTTAAAAAATTACGATCCGACATAAAAATTTTCAACCCCTATTTCATCCTCATAGGGGAGATTTCCAAAAACGCTGAAACACCTACTTATTTATTTCTAACCAGAAACTTGTGCATGGAATGCATGAACTTTGAAAATGAAAGTTTTCCATAAAACCCTTCATCCCTTATTTTACCTTTAGGTTCACATCACAAAATTGATCAACTGCTAAAATTTCAAGTTTTTAACCCCAGTGTGGTTTAGGCTCTGCGTTGATGAATCACTCAGGACAAGTATAGTTTACTTACTTATTAATATTATTTTGTATTAGTTTAGTTTCTATCTAGTTTTTATTACAAAAAAACGTACTAAGAATACTATTGTACGAGTATAAATAGTCTTTGTTTAAACTCTTTATGTAAATGCCTGTCTTACGTTAACTGGATAGGAATCACATTTACTGAATCACTGGATTAGAAAATGAATATTCATGTAACCACCAATATAAACCATACTAACAAACCTCTATCAATTAGTTTAAGTTTAATGAAATTAGTATGCCGTTTGCCTCAGCACGGAGACAGTAATCAGAACTATTAGGTACCTCAAGATATACCAAGTTGGCAAGTTACAGAAGTAAATTACCGAGAGAGTAAGTAATTATGTCTGCTGCAATTTCTCTTGATTCATGTGCTCGGAAAAGTTCTTCGTGGATAATAATAATTTACTAATATACTAGCGACTCGCTCTCCGCTTCACCCGGTGTGCAATTTTTATTTATAAAAATCTTCCCCGTTTTTCCCTCTTTCCAAATGTAAAAAAGTTGAATTATATATCGGTCTACTCGTTTTCGAGTTTTAGAAGTGTTCTTGAGTTTCTGTGTGTAGAATATCGATCAGATCTTGCATATGTATTTTTATTATTACATCATTTATATTTGACATAAACTCAAACGTAACATTCAGTATCAACTAAGCGAATAGAATGGGCGCTGAATAATTTAGGATAACAGTTATAAATCTCGCTGTATCCTACTTCAAGTTAGAATACGGTACTAAAGTCTGCAAGATTGTTCTTCATGAATTCACAATGAAATTCTGCTACGAAGGCGGACAAGGAAACAGTTCTGCCGGTACCAAATCATTTTTTGTTCCCACACGAAAAGTTTTTTAATATAAAATCACTTTAGGACATTACGAGTTCCTTTTAATTAAACACTCATAGTTAAAACGAAAACCTACTTGCCATGATATTTAATTATTACTGAGTGTGATTCGATGCAAGTTAAAGTCTGCAGGGAAATCTCGAAACATTTCCGTATAAAATGCATGCAGCGCCGGGATTACGTTTGCAAGTGCATACTTAGAATGTTGACATTTGCTGTAATGTTTACTCTGCAATATTTTCATTATATTTTAAAGTACGAAAAATAAAATAATATGTCTGCTTGTGTTATATGCGACGGTAGCTTACCATCAAGTGGATCGTCAGCCTGTCTACCGATCTTAGCATAAAAAAACAACCACTCATAAAAAAAACTTATGCAGTTTCCATTTTACAAAAATACATATTTTTGTCTGCATTTGTAACAATAAATTTTAATTATGGCTGAAAAGCCTTTAATGTGCCACAATACAAGCATTTCGCACGCTAATAGGAACCGTTGTTATTCAAATCCAATGTATTGTAGAACTCAATGTTATTAACACACAGTGGGAAGGTCACAATTTGAATATTATTCAGACATGAATATGGTTTGAAATGCTTCATGTGCTTCAATACGGATACTCTAAATTTACTACATGCAAAGCAATTATTCTATCAGCGAAATATACCAATAAATGCCAACTAAGTATTTCCTATGTTAAGGTCGACAAACCGCCTGGCGATTTAGTTGATGATAGCTACTGTCGCTTATAACAAGTTAAATAATATAAACAGTCCTAGAATAGAATATCACTTTGTTTTAGTAGATACTGTCATAGAAGGGAGTGCCAAGCAATGTAAGCACTGAGCCTAATTAAATTGTTTTAACGCTGTGTGCGATGACAAAACAACACCCTTGCGCAGCAATTGATAAAGAATAAACAAATCAGCCAGTCAAACAATATCTAATTACTCTGTGTTTACAGAAACATTGAGGTCATCGTGGCGGTTATCGTAGTGTAACTGGAATTATAAGGTGACCTCTGCTTAAATCATTGGTTAACAGTACAGAGAATTTGAGACCATTAAGCTGATCTGCCATTTACAGCACGTATGCTGTTGTGTTTCAGTTAGTGAGTAAAGGATGTCAGAGCCAATTACACTATTTCTTGCTAATCCATTATCCTTAATCCTACTTAAGTTAGCAGAGCACTTGCAGCACCTGAGGCATTGCTTGTGTTGGAGACGGTAGTCGCCTTTAGTAATTGGACCATCAGACTGTCTAACGGCTGTTACAATAAAAATAAGCGCATTCTCTACAGTTATACAGCAAATGTGTAATTTTGAAGTTAGTTGCTTTTTTTTGTAACGTACAAGTATAATTAAAACCAGAGCACGTTGAATGCTTGCTCAGGAATCTGAACAGATTTCTAAAGGACTGTTTTGGTAAAGGAATTGAGACAATTTTATATGTATTTTATTTTATTTTATAGGCTATATATTATGAAGTTATGCAGACGAAGTCGCGTGCAACAGTTCATATAAAGTTTCATAAAAAATATCATCCCAATTTGCGATATTTCCAGTTCTAAAAGAAATCATCAAAATCGGTCGAAATTTAAAATTGCATGTGCAATTTCATATCTATGTTCTAATGGGGTTGAGTCAGCATTCATAGACAATTGAAACAATGGTCACTGCGGACTTAAAAATAAAACCATAACGTTGCGAGTCACATTCTATGGATGCAATGTTTGCGTTTCACCGAGCTTCAATTAAGAAATGTGTAGTTATCTTTTCATTTGTTATCCGTAAAAATAGAAAGGAAAATTTTTAGCCTTAACCTATCTTGAAATTTTTATATTGTAAATTATGGTAAAATAACACGAAACCACGCAACGTTGTAATACTAAAAAAATAGTATGTGCATTCAGTATTAATTTAAGAACCAATGCACTGAATTCCGTACATAAGTCTATCCAGAAATAAGGTTCCCAAAGAGATTGATTACAAAACATTGACTCTACTGTAGCTTCAAAGGCAGAGACAGTCATAGGAAAAAATATTGTATTCTTTTCTTAATGCCATCTCCTAATATCATTCTTGGAGAATTCTTGAACCAGGAAGTGTGTTGTCTGCACGGTTTGCGTCTACCCTGTATTTTCCCCTATATGATCAGCTGCAGGAGATCATTCTTAATACGTCCAAAGTATTCCAATTTTCTATTATGGTTTTCAATATTTCAGCCTTTTTGTTCATTCTCTGCACAGCCGTCTCTTTCTTTATACGATCTGTTCAGGACACACAGAAAAATATGTAAATGGAACTAAATTAAATATGACTAACAAAGGAACTAGGACCAAAGAACACGTTTTAATGGTAACTCCGTAACTATAGAAAAAAAAAAAACAATTAAAAAACTTCATAATGTAAGCCAGAAGCCATAATTGACACCAAACAAAAGGCACTTGTATATTTGCAATTAGCAACGGTTCACTTAACGTTAATTACACGCGTAATGGCGCTGTTTAATCTAACCGTTCGGTTGCCTAAATTGCGCCCTTTATCAAAAGTAAACAGAGCCATAATAAAGATAGGTCTTGCAGTAGGAAAATTCATGTTTTTTTATACATGTTTTCGTATCACAATTTTATATAGGAATTACCTACTTGCTAGTTCATAGTTGTCTACTGCTAGATATTTTTTTATAATTCAAGGTCAACAGACATACTGGCGGGCCACTTGATGGTAGGTTTGATGCGGTTTACACCATCAGTTAGATAAAAAATTTCACGGAATTATTTCGTGAAAATTTTGACTAACTGATGACATAATGTTAATTGTTTATTATTCAATCAAACGGTTGAACAGATTTAAATGAAAGTTAGCAGACAGATAGTTTATTATCTGATTTAACATATAGGGGTACCTTCTTTTTATCCAGCGAAATTATTCAGTTCCTGTAGGATCGTCTAAAAATATGAAAAAAATGGCGCCTCTATCGTCATCAAGGCGTTATATTCTTTATTTTTCAACGCGGACGTAGTCGCGGTCACCAGCTAGTCGGCTATAGACCAAAAATTTACCACTTAGTTTATAAGTAATACTTTGTTAAAATACCATGGCAAGTTTACAATTTATCGACATATATTGAGAATTATATTGATAAATATCTACTCACGTGACCTAATTGAAGGCTCCTGTTTTCCAATGGTTATCGCCACTTCACGGCATGTGGCTCAAGTAATAATTTAGTAGATCGTAACAAAACTTTTCCAATAATATGAAATACGTATACTTTTTCTTTATCCACACTCAAGCGGGTTTTGTTTTTAAATTATTCATGTCTTCAGGTGTCGAATGGGTCGATGTTTCGTCGAACGTAAAGTGATTTATGAATGTGAAAAACACGGTACGTTGCATCTTTGACCCCAATATTAACTGTAATGCGGATTTGAAATTGCAAAAATTGGCACTAGCAAATCAGAAATGAGCATAAAATAAACTATTAACCATCACAAAACTCGATTCGTTTGAAATGTGACGGCGTAGATTTATCGGCTTTACTTTGCTGTTTACAGGGCTCTATTCTTAACTCTACTTTCATCTGAGTTTAATGTATAGATATTTTCTGATTCTGATTAGATGCACTGCTACCGCCATGATATTTTGTACCTTTTTATTTATTGTACCACTAATTAAAAAAATTAATACTAGCGTATTGGTGTGGAATTTTGGCATAGTTGCATACCGAAACAAAACACTAGACGTGGTGTTATTTCGCAGTAGTCCAGGAGTCTTTTGTAATGGCATGGATACTGCCGCCAAACGAGATGCATCGTTTAGGACTGGGGTGACAAAAATTAAAGACACTTTTCACTATGGGGTATATTTTAATGTAGGTATTTTAACGTATGATATAAATTAATATCGCTCACCTTACTTCTAAATGGAACCATTTACACAGAGATGTCATATATATTTTACATCACAAACTATAATATATTTTCGATCGACCAAGTGATAATTTTCAAGATAATTATATTTCGTCTCCTGTCCCCTCGCACACAGTTTTGCGCCGCCCCGCCCGCCCGCCGCCGCGCCGTTGCGCCCTCAGTTCGTGTTTGTAATACCACAAACTCGTTGCGGTATGACAGACGGAATTCAAAGTGTGAACTCTGATCACGGAAGACAATTTATATTTTGGGATTTAATATAAACCAGCTATAAACTCTAGAAAAGTCCGTTTTGTGTAATTATCCCCGATACTGAATTTGGTCATAACAAAATACACAAATTGATATTAAAATTATTTGTTTGAAAAGCGAATACAAGGTCAAGTGTTGATGCTTTAAATTATATTATTAAATTTTAAATAATTTTACACTTATGGACAACTTTCACAAACTCAATAGGCAATTCTTGGCTTTCCATAAGAATAATATTTGCTTTATGATATCTAGTTGTGCGTAATGGGGACATTGGACAAGGAAGCGCTCGTCATGCCACCATTAAACGAATTGTCCAGCCATTAACGTATGTAAATGGTAAATCATTTGTGAGTTGTTCAGGGCATGGATCAAATATTCAAATGAAAGATGTTATGTTTATGTCATCGAAGCGTTAAAATTTATTACTTACTTTTTGTAGATTTATTTTTATCGTATAACATTGTATAAAAATAAATGGTTAATTAATCGAAAATCAATTAAATCTAAAATTGTTTGTACCAAATCGACAGTTATCTTTTAAAATTTATCAATAATTACTGTATAGTTTATTGTGCCCGATAAGTTAACCATGTTTTCATTGTTTATGAAAAACAATAAACGCCTACAGACAGTTGATTTAAGATCGCTGAGTACGCCTTAATTAAATAAAGAAATATTTTCACGCATAAAAATTATATGAAACATGTATAAAATTAATGAAAAAATCTTAAAGATAAATAGACTCTTGATAATCGTCTAAAATAACATCAGGTACAAGCTACTTAAGGAAATTTTCTTTTCGTAACTATAGATTTTCTTAGTATTGAAAGTTAATAAGTCTATAGGTATACTCGTAATAGCAAACTTATAATAATGTATTCTAGAAGTTGATTTAAAATAAATCATGCGAAAATCCTGTATTTTCTTTTCTGTTTAATCGCTAATCTTACTCGTATTTTTCTGAAATTTGATTCTCTAGTTAGTAAAGATTAATCATAGGAGAAGGATATAAGCCACTTTATAAAAGGTGTTTGAGGTTTTTGAGTTTGTCGACAATGGCGTCGGTCGGCCATTCACCGTCTCTTGCTATAATTAATAAAATCGATTGACTCTCAGCCGCCTGTTCGCTTCGATTGTTACGTATTCAAAATGTTGAGTTCCAACAGATTTAGCTTTAGTTGATATTCTCTAGATTCTATATAATACAATCTGCAAACAACAAAGTTTCAGTTCGCTAAGTTCTCAAACGTCAAACTGTAGAAAGTTAACAGTTCCATAGATCATCGAAATTAATATAAATGTAAGTTTAATTTGTTCCGAATTGACTCGGTTAATACATTTGTTGCAATAAAGCAAATAATTTTGTATTGAAATATTTCAAAGGGATTGTTTTTTGGTAAGCTTGGATTGACGGTTTCTTGCAGTTGATGATGGTGAAAAACGCATTCCTTTGCGTGGTTTAGGAGGAGTTACGGCCATCCTGACAGACTCGGAAAGCAACTTCAAATTTATTTATGTAAAGATGTATAGATAGAGAGAAAAGTAACAAGGTGACACTTTAGTAGATATATTTTACATTACTTCGGGTAAATTTAAGTATGTAAATTTTTTAATTAATAGATAAATTGATATATTATTATGGACAAACAAAAAAGGTTCGAAAACAATTTACAGGTTAAAAATGTTTCCGTTTCTGTTTATACTTTAATATATTAAAGCAATAAACATAATATGTTTATTAAATATATTACTAAAAATGCGTCCGTCTCGCTTAGTTTCTCAAATTAAAAAAAAAAACCCTGTTGTCGGGCACAACACGCTTGCAAAGGTCAAAGTTAAAGGAAGGAATATGACGGAAGGTTCATGGTCACGTAACAATATGTTAACTACACTCACGTAATCTCGTAGAGAGTTGGAGTGATGTAAATAGGGAAATTCTCTCTTTCGTCCAACAAAAGAAGTTTCACTATGAGGAGTGTTGACGACTCTTGTCCCCATTGTCGGACGTCCACTTGCCTCTAGTGATGCAGCGTTCACGTTTAAAAATAGACAAAAATAATTTGAAAAAGCCATTTGAACTTTCTCTTTGAGTTTATAGAAGACGTCTTTAATTGCGTTCTTTTCATTTATTTCTTGCTTTTGCCCGTGACTCTAGCGCCCCTTTTTCTAAAGCGTTTAATAATAATAAAAAAGCCTGACAAAAATATATGAGCAAAAATTTCTTCAATCGTTATTGCTCATTTCTTTATATCTTATATCTATGTATGAAAATTTACACACATATAATTAACATTAACATTAACACATAGAACTCCTATTCATCTTGGGAAAAAATTTACGTTCCTGTTCCGTAAACTGTGATTTCCTCTCCTCAAAAAAAAGGTTCCTGTGGGATATTTAAAAAACGAAATACGGCGCTTATGTAGTCGCGGGCACGACTAGTTAATCTATAAATCAAATACGACTCAATCACTGATTCAAGAAACACGGAAGCAAGAATCTGCTGTTTGGTCAGATATTATTTTGTGAAAGGTAAAGGCTGACAAAGATGTGTTATTTGGAAATTCACATTATATGGAGGAAAGGGTTCCCCTTCCCCGCCGGGCTTAATTTTGTATGAACATTTTTATGGAACGGAATAACGCTGTGAAAATGACATGGGTGATCGAGAACTGGCAACGACAACGGTATACAACGGAAATCAAATTATTAGAAGGGTAATCCGCGCAGAACAGCCTTATAATATACATTTTTGTATGGATTTAAATAATGAAAAATTTAACACTGAATTTGAATTTAAAATTGTATGTTTTTAATTACATTCATTAGAGTTGGCTTCTTCATTGCTGAAGGTCGTGCCGGCTCTGAATTGCCTTGGTGGCATTGACCACCAGTTGCTTCCATTCCACCCTATCCTCAGCCTTTCTCAAAGCCTTCGCAACAGTAAGGCCTGTGAGATGCACAACTTGGTCTGTCCATCGGCTAGGAGACCGGCCACGAGACCTCTTGTCATCCACTTTTCCAACCACCACCAGTTTCTCCAAGTTTCCTGGTTCTCTGCGGGCTAATTTCCAAAGTAATCGAGAACTCGTTGATAGCAGCTGGCGGATAGTCTTGTGCGAATCGCGAGCTGTTTGAGGATCAAGCTGTTTGTCCTCTTGGCTGTCCATGGAATGCGCAACATCCGTCTCCAGCACCACATTTCAAAAGAATCTATCTATTTTAATTACAATATTAATTTAATGTGACATTAATTTTTATCTCTAATTTTAAGTACTTACGTTTTTTTTATTTCTATGAGAAAATACTAAATCTTATACTTTTTAAGTATAGTAAATCTGAAGATGTTGGTTGAATTGCATTGAACACGCCAATATCTGGAACTAAAAGTCGGATTTTTATAGGCTACCGAACAATGGAGGGTGAAACCGCAGGACAAAGCTAATGGTTTAAAATATATTAGAGCTGGATAAACTCATAAGACCCTTTTTTTTATATCAATCAATCAATACTAATAATAAATCTGTAAGTGTAGGTATTGTATCTATGTATGTTCCTCCATAACTCCTAAACGAATTAACTGATTTTCATGAAACTTGGTAGATAAACATTTAAACGTACAGGACACAGGATAGGCCACTTTTTTCTTTTTCAACGCGGACGAAGTCGTGGGCGCCAACTAGTTATAAATCAATTTAATAATACGAATCAGCCATATTAGCATAGTCAAGTTCATAATTTGATTTTTATTTGATTGAGAATTTGATACATCTTTTTATAGGCTTAGTAAGCATATATACAAATTCAGTGCGAAATACATCAGTTTCCCCACAAAATATCTGCCTTTCATTTTGTGCAGTGAGCCCCACCAGTATGCTCACGATCGAGAAATCTCAAACATTCAGTGGTTTCAGTCGAATCCGGTACAATGAATATCGATTGCTAACTGATTCGGCTTGTACGTGTGTACTCGTATGCTCTGAGTTTGTGGTAAATGCTTCTGTTATACAATTGTTTGGTCACACTTCTGTCGCATTTTTCCAGGACCAGTCAAAACGGTCACTCAAACACTAATCAGCTGAAAAATTTCAAGCACATGTGCTTTTATTTTAAGTTTTATTTATTTAAATATTTTATTTTTAGTTTATGTTTAAAGTTTTATTTTTATAATTAGGTTTTCCGTGTTGAGAGTAGAAAACACTTTGTAACACATTCGCCGCCGAATAACTTCAACAGTTACTGCTACTCGAAACTCGTAAACCGATAAATGTCACAGAAGGAACAAATGGTCTATAAAATGGAATGGGATATAGCTGGATTGGTTGCAATCACAATAAAGGGAGTAGCAAAGTGATGTTTGCAATATCTTTTGAACTAGAATCTAGTATTATCACCGTAATTTCAATGGCATAGACTAGATACGCACGATACCGAAAACACGTTCAGAATCTCAGTATTAGAGGGGAATCATGTTCGTATGACATTTCCATAATGTGAGAATGTTTGTGCAATGGACAGGTGCGGAAATTGAAATTACTCGGTCGCATTCGCAATCGGAATTTGGCTAATCAAGTAAGTGTAAAGAATTTATAATTTCATTTGAAAAGAAATAACATTGATTAACATACTTGCATACAAGGCACTGAGGGAGTACTCTTATTTGTACTACGATTTTATTCTATTAGTACTGATGACATTTTAAGTGCGGAAACAATATACTCGTAGCTCGTAGGTGTATGAAATTTATACAGTACCTAATGGTACATAACTTTTCGGATGTTTACTTTGTGAGTTTATTAGATATTAAATTTGGAATTTCCGTTAACAAGAATAGGTGTAATGAAAATGTTTATAGATTATATTGCCAGTGCTGTGCACTGAAAATACATTCTAACATTGTTATTTATTTGTCAATTCGATGAATAGAAGGAGAAAAAAGAATCAAATAATAGTTTAAAGTCTAACAGTTTCAATCGTCTCGCCTAATTTTTTTTAGAAATGATACTAAATAACTTTTTCCATTTTCTATTTAAGTAAATACTTTTTTGGAAAAGCATTTTGCAATTTATTTGGAATACCTTTCAGTACATACATTTTCTTTGCACACATACAATGAAATTTGTCACGAAAAGACATTTACTTAATTTTGTTAGGTTTACTTCATTTATCGATTTCGTCGTAATTGGTAAGTTAATTAATTGAAGATTTTTAATTAATGGTAACAAGCATATATTATGTATATTCGTATATATGATTATATATCAAGATTCATCCATATATCAAGATAAATTATTTTATATTTGAAAAATTCAAAATAATTTTTCAATTTATAGGAAAAATAATTTTGCAGTTCACTGACCGGTCATTTTGCGTTCTATTCGATATAAGATTTAGACCTATGACGCTCTAGTCATATCGAGGAGTAAGCAAGTAGTCATTTTGCGTTCTGGACTGTCTGAGACTAACCCATAAGAGCTTAATTACATGAAACGCAATTTAATATACATTGAAAATAAAATTGTACATTAATGTCAACAGAAAAGTTGAAAAAAAGTATTCTTGTAGTTTCGTGTTACAAGCACCACTCGCAGAAGCCGTCATTTTTTAATTGGAGACATTTCCTTTTAACTGTGCTCAGGTCACATCGACTCCAACAGCCAACAACAAACTACACTTTGTTAGTACCTAGTGTAAGTAAAGTGTATCTTTATGAAAGACATAATGATGTTGGATGTACAAATTATTTTTTAATCTAAGCTTTTTAAAATTGCTATTTTAATATTATTATTTCTGTGGATTGTTTAGTTTAGATTGTTAGATAGTTTAGTGATAGTTCTTATCTATATGTAATTATTTTTTTCTGTTTTTTTATTCTGTTACTTATGATAAGTAGTAAGAAATATGTAGCAGTAAAAAGAAATTATGTTGATTGTATTCTAGAATATTGGCAGTAGGAAAATTTTTAACAATCTATCCTCAAGACCAGAGTGCTTTCGAGTGAGTGAGTGCTTCTCGAATAATGACTTCCCTAAATCAATTTCTTCTTTACTGTAACTGAAGTAACTGCCCAAGTAAGGATTAAAAATGACATTTTGCGTTGAATTTTTTCCATATATCGAGTGCAAGCTAATAATATAAATATTTTTGAAATGTGCTAATTAAGTCCTTTCATTTGATACCCAACACAGTATCATTATTGTTATTTTTTCCCGTCTACGGCGAAGCAAAACAAGGTTTATGATTGCATGCTAGCGAGTTAACTTACTTTCGATGCAATAATTATTTTATATTATAATAATTATAATCTATTTTTAACCCATCTTTTTGTTCATTTTGCAGCAGCAATTTGTCAATGTAAATTTCCTCAACAATAAAAGAGAAAATCACAAATAAAATACACAAGAATATAATACGACTGAAATCATTGAAACCTTTACACGTAAAATTTACAACAATAATATCGCTTACAAGTCCTTGTTAAAACGACAAAATCTCTTTACAATATCTCGTCGGGACTTTTTCACTTTCAATGCGATTCCTGAAAGTTAACAAAGTCAATATATTACAGAAACCTTTATCCGAAAGGTCTTTCGAAAATTCCTGGGTGTTTCTAAGCATTCCTTTAACATTACTTCTTTTCCCGTACACAATAGCATTGTAGTATGTGAATGAGCGCCTGGGGCGCATAGACGTTTTTCATCTTACTTTTTCCAAGTTTCATTTTGGAATCTACCCATTTTGCAAAATTTTATAAGATAACATATACCATAATATTAGTCTGTAGCTATGGACTAATATTATACTATTAGAATATTAGACTAAGCGCCTCTTTCACAAACGTCAAGTAGGCCCAACTGTCATTTAAAGTCACCGGTAACCGGGGATAATGGAGCTGATATACCTTTGTTTGTACGATAAACGTCACAAACATTAAATAGAAAATAATTTAAAAAAATCGGCTATCGAATGATGCAGTAAACCGAATGCATAATTCAATATAACAGAAAATGATTTCTAAAAGTAACTAATCAACACTTTACATGTAGTTTGTATAAGAGGCCCTAAGGGATCTCAGCTACTGATTAATATTAACAGTGTTATTGTAGGTCACACAAAACACCTTTTGCTCTCTCTCTCTTTCTCTTGTTATCTGTTATTTTAACCACCGCAATGAATTTACGATATAAAATGTAACTATTACCATCAGACTGGCGGTTGCTCATTTTATGTCTGAGGAATGTGACGCTTGCCACTCGACCCGCAATATCGCAGTAAAGATATTATCAGGTTATTTAATTATTCAGTAAATTTTAAGCATTTATAAGCTTTAAGGTGGCGCTGGACGAGCGTGGGAACTCAGTTATAGGTATTTAGGAGAATTTGTTGTCTCAACTTACTATAATGCTAATAACCTAAGACAGAATGCGAAGCAACACATTCGCGCACTTATTCAACTAGCGAAACATACGCCAGCAATTCCAATATTTTAGAAAAACCTTTATAAATGGTAACTATTGACTAGGATGTTTTCATTGGAAAACATTATTGGCTTTCAGTCAAAAATTGCGAGATCTCAACCAGAGAAAATGTGACAAATTCTGCACATTTTAGAAATTAATTATACTAGATATAAAATAAATTTCAATTTTTTGTTTCGATGTAAACCTTCATATTATGTCTCAGAAAAGTCATATTTTTTCATGTATTACTACGACCAATACCTAATGAGTAATCGTGGAATTACGTAGTATGGAATTGGTACGTCGCTCGAGTTGGAAAGTGGCCTCTTAAGTGTGCCATGATCTCGGTACTGATGTGGTCCTTCGAACTTTGTTGGGACTAATCTAAATTTCTATTTGCGTGCTCGTTCTCCCTTTATAATTTCCCCTTTCAATCCTATTCTTATGCTTAGTGTACATTGTATTCGTATATTGTAACCGGACATTCTAGACCCTCTGCACCTTTTTATATTTTAAAGCAGGTCGACAGTCCACTTTGTGGTATGTTTCATTTGATGGTACACAAGCGAGATATATAAGACATACGCTAAGAGGGATATAAGTAGAAATACGCTGCCGACCCTAAAGAAAGTTTGTAGAATCGCCCATATTGCAGACAGGTGGAAAGAACTCATAGATGAGATTGCTTCAAAGTTTACGCGTCTGCGGGTTAGTATCAACCCATCATTATCCCAAACTAAATAATTATTTAGTTTGTTCTGGCTTAGTCGGTTATTCCAATACCAAACTGTACAAGATTTTGAACAATAAGACAGAATAAATGAATTTGTATGTAGCCGGTTTTAACTAACAATACGAAAAAGACGGCAGGAAAACCATTTTCCGGTTTTGTGGAGCATAAAATGTTTGGAGAGAATGCCGGGTTTAGGGTAAATTGGTTATTCGATACATAATATCTACCCATCAAATTATAACACACTCGGTGAGATCACTCCTCAAAGACAATTTTATTCAGTGATAATTTTATTTGGGGCTAGCTGGTGCCCGCGACGTCATCCGCGTTGAAACATAAAATATAAGGCATGAACAAAATATGTAGGCAATATTACGCCTGACATAACATTAAAGCCCATATTACCAATATTTATTTTTTTATTTGTTTTAACAACTTTACCTCTTAATGATACAATTTTTTTTTTGAAGTATTTAAAATTTTTGAAAAGCAAGCATACTCGAGAGCAAAAATAAGGGTATTAATTTTTTTGGGTCTCTATCCTCCTCTATGTGACATATCAATTTAGAAATCTAAATTGCTATGTCATACAGAGGAAATTCATCTCAAATACGGAAAATCGACGAAATGATAAATAACGATTCTTAGTAACTACATTTGTAAAATTATTATCTATAACTATCATTGACTAATGTTTGAATATATGGGATTGGTCTAAAAAATTTTTTATGTATTTTTAGTTTATATTTTTAGACGATCCCTCGGCAACCTAAAATTTTTCCTGAAATCTGAACCAACATTAAATATTCGGTATTGTAATATTTCAGGTGGAACAATAGGTACCCTATATTTTGCTCTTCGGTGTAAGTTATACATAAAATTACCAAAATTCAAATTCAGGTGATATTTACTTACTCCTTTACTCACAACTCAACTCAAAACCAAGACCTTAATCAGCTTTGAAAAGTTCTTTTTTTTTTTTTTAAATGGAACCCGGGACCCATGTGACAGAGCGTTAAGGCAAGCACCTTAACAACGTATTGAAAAGATCTCGTCCACCTAAAAAAATTATTTAAAAAAGAAAACTAATTTCATAGTGTTTTTTAAAGTTTTCGTAAAGTTTTTAAGGATGATTTATCAAAGTTTTCATATTTTTTGTTACTGAGACCTTTCATAATACTTACGATTACTTGACTTGACAATTAACAGACTTAAAAGCTATATGATATATTTATTGAAAAGTCATTTCACTCCAATAAAAAAACCTTTTTTCAATCTAGCTACTGTCATATACTGCTACTGTTATAATACTGATTAAATTTAATTACTGTTGAAGTGTTTATGAAGATCGACGAATAAATATCTCATAATTCATCAGTCATAATTAATACGTATAAACCAGACAGATAGTATTTGTCCTCAAATCAAAGTTTCTAAACGGTCCCCTATTCAGAAACTAATTATAAGTACAGGTAGATAACTTGAATGGGTACGAAAGTTCGGGACCAAATAAAGTGGCTCCAAGGCTCATCTTTTAGGCATGATACTGCGAAGTTGCTCCCAGAACTGCCGTAAACAGTAATAGCAACAAAGTTATAAATGAAGTGTTACGTGAAAGGTCAACAAAATTAAAATTTGTTTAAACATTATTTGCAATTTGAAATTATATGTAAGACTAGCTAGTGCACGCAACTTCATAAGCGCTGTAGTTAGTTTTTTGAAAAACTTACAGAAACCTAAAAATTTTTAAGATAAGTATTGCATAGTTTAATCCAGATCTATACATCAGTGGAACCGCATTAGAATCAGTTAAGCCGTTTTTGAGATTAGTGTGCATAAACGCACAGACAAACAGACAAAAATTTTAAAAACTATTTTTGACCTCGGTACAAAATGTACAAATTGTTTTTTGAAAAAAAAAATAATGTCAGATAAAGCTCGTTTACTCAAAACAATACAATGGCGTATAATGTTATGAAATATAACTAATTTTATATACACCACATAAATTGGCCATTACTCATTAACTTTAAGGGGTAAACTAAATGACTATGACCTCAAAGGGTTTGTTACGAGCACTTAAATCTAGTTATTACTTATAAAAAGTGCTACTAGATTCTGCAATCATAAATTGGGCAACCTGATTTTCTTTTATGGGAAAATTGTCAAACAGGAATTTAGATTGAATATTTTTAAGTTTCTAGACAATGCAGCTTTTTTAAAATACAAAATTTTCAAACAATGAAAACAATTTGAATACGGTACATGAAAGGTCACAATGCGGATGTATTCATCGGTTTCGTTATAATATTATAATTCAATAAAATCTGACAATTCAGTACAATTCTAGACAATAAAATCTGATTTTTATTTGAAGCGACAATGTTTCTATTTACTGACATGCAAACCTAGAACAATGGCGTGCATTTCATTGGTAAAAAACAGAACTGCATACTACTAGTATATATGTACCTACCAACAATATATAGTTTAACGTAAGTAGAATGGATTTGTTTTGTGCGGGTCAAAGGTGAAGGAACCATCGCGTGCTCGTGGTAAATAACGTGGCAGACTGCATAGCCTACGAGTGAAGAAAATTGGTGTAACAAAATCTTAATATTATCGCAATGCAAATTGTTTGCTGTTAAAATTTTATCGTAATTAACCCACGTAAATATTTTACTGTGCGTATACTGTACAGTATTTTTTCGTATGTCATTTCATTTCATTTATAAATTTTTTGACTGTTCATTTTTCAGTACTCATAGTTAAAATTTGTTGAACTTTTTTAAAGGTGTATCCAAATAATATATTACGGGTACCATTTAAATATTAAATTTAGTGTTGTTTGTTTTTACGAAAACAAGGGGCAGACAGATTGATGGCACACGCAAAAGTTGTACCTATATTAAATCATTTTTTTCATAGGTAGTAATAATAAATTGTTTTTTAAATTATCATTGGGTCATTGGGTCAGATTTATCATTAGGTCATATTTGAATAATTTACAATACTCTAATTTTTACAAATTCAGTTGATTTGGAGAGCAAATTCTATAAAAAATAAGGATTTGTGTTGTGAAAGTGCCATAAAATATATCATTCAGTAAAACAATCGCTACACGAGTTATAATTATTGCCTTTATACATATTTTATCAACAAATATAAATAGAGCTTTCTCTTTATGCCTTATCCATTTATAGTGCACTATTACAAACTTAAACGCTCCAGTTTGAGCACATTCGTACATCCCAAAGTAAATAGCCATAATTTATAGACAAAGGATATCCGGGAGATAACAAAGTCTAGTCGCTTAATTATTCAACAACTTCGCGCTTCGCTATATTAAAGTTTAATGCAACACAGAATATTGTTCGCGGTAACCTATTTTAATAGTTGGGGGATTCAAATAAGTAATTCTATTTGATTAGTGAAACACTTGAGTAAAATACAGCAAAAGAGGAATAGAAAATTATAATTCAAGGAAATGGGCAAAAAGATGCCGTCTACTTTTAATCAGATATTTAAAATTGGAACTTTAAATTCTTGCAGCATCTGTGGCGTTGCTTGTTTTATAGACGACGGTAGCCACCTACCATCAAGTGGACCGTCAGCCTGTTTGAAAGCCTTAACATTAAAGAAACCTTCATATGAATGACCGATTTTTCAGACTAGGATTAAGTTATCGACATAGAATTTAAAAATTATGAAATTTTATCAGTAATGGGAAATCCTGATTGTTGTTTTTTTTATTATTGACTTGATTGATTCCGGATCTCATTCAGTTCGACTCTGATCTACAAAATCCTGGCACCTGTCCTTTAACTAACTGATGGCACAACAAACATACACCTGGTACTAAGATAACAGGTAACTAAGATATCCAGTAAGATATTGGCCATAATGGCCACATCAATTATTATTTTCCAAGTACATGGCTACCCAAATCTACTGTAAGTGATTACTTAAGAAAGGTACTAGTGTAAGGTGTTAGAGGTACTTACTGAACAGCTTAAGAAGACCATCGTGAAGCACATGTGGTGCGAGTAAGGAGTTCTAGAGATCATCCTCTTGACCTCTCACTGTTATTCCTTAAAATATTCAGTTATTCTATCAGAAACAACAGCGCACATGCATTATGCATGCATTCTCTATTGCAATATTGCATCTGTTCCAAGATTACGACGGTAGCCACATGGGCACATATTAAAATAAATCAAAATATTTATTCATGTAATAGGTTTCCATGGAACTCTTTCAATGGCCATTATATATTTTACCATAGCTTCGGGAAAAAAATAGCCAAGATTATGACGATCCTGAGAAGGTGATAACCATGAAAGAAACTCAGGATATATTTTGGTCATCTTTTAAATAATAAATATAAAATTACAATTATTACATTCACAGTATATACAATTCTAACATGATCTCAGAATCGTTTAAATCCAGGCATCATTATCACTTAAATAAATCAGCAATTTCATTATAACTTTTCGTAAAAAGTTTATATATTCAAACCATAGTTATATAGTTTATATATTGACCAGATTAGCCAGAGATCGAAATCCTGGAAATCTTTAGCCTCCTCCTTTGTAGCAAGGCTGTTACAGTTGTTACAGTTGAAGGACCGATTAACGATATGTAATTTTTTTTATATTATATTTAAATTATAATCGTATGTAGCTAACAAACACATTTACAAGGTTGTCGGTGTAATCGCAAATATAGTTTTAACCTAATTACTAATATAGAATGGGTCGCGTGCACATTTATGCATTCTTTTCACAAGAAAATTTAAATTGCTTCAATCATTACGTTTTGAATTGCATTTGTATAATATGCTTCTTTCTTTTGCTATACATTTTCACGGTACTTTTAACAAATGAGTATATTCTGTTTTTAATTTTTATTAATATGTTGTTAACTTTGCTTTCCCTTTTAAATATGTTTCTTTATGTATATATTACGAATACCTCCATTGCTAGGCCCAGACAGACCTTTCCTCTGTAAACAGCGGAAGAAAAAACAGGTTTAATTACATGTCTTCGTTATACTACTCCTAAAGCTAATTGACCGCTATGACAATAATTCAGTTGTCATCAATATTTTCTCAATACGAATTTGTCTTTGAGAAATATTAAGCATAGCATTGAGAGTAATTTAATTACATTTTTATTTATTGAATAAAAATTTCTCATAAGTAAAGAAAAATATTGTGTTTTAGGTATTCTATTGTGGAAAGCACCGTTTCGCGGCAAAATTATATTTTTATTTGAACACAGTCAACATCCCTATTCCGAGAAACAATTTCGGCATTTAATAATGTGCGAGCCTAGTGTAAACAAAGAGATAAGTCTGAAATTTAACTCGTGCGACAAACTGAGCCTCAAAATGAAATTTATCCGAAATATGCTCGAGATATTTCTCCCCACGCGTGCTTTTATTATTATGTTATAATGATGTCGGCAAATCCTTAATACTGACGTATAATTTAGACGATATTACGAATTTACGATCTCGTGCCCCATTATTAAATTTCCTGTATATTTTCACCATCATCCGGGAAGTCATTTCTGTGTGCCTTCGTAGTACATTTCTTGGATTTCCCATTTCATATATTGTTCTGTAATAATTATTATAATTTTTGTTTATGTATTGTTTCGCTCTTTTGAAAGTATTTTTTATTTTAATACATAGATACTCGTATTTTACCTCGAACAAGAGATTCGACTAGACTGTCGCTTTATAAGTGGTTTTTTCTATGTAGTGCCTCTTAGTTATAAATCATTCTATCCTTAGTACACAAATAATCTGTTTGGTCGAAATATGTAGGTATACTGAATTGTAGTGGCGGTTAGTGCTTAGTTTAAGCGATTATTTCATTCGAAATTATTCTCATATCAAACCCCAAACTGAGAAGGATACGGGATCGGGAATATTCTGTTGGGTTACATTCCACAAATGTACAGCTATCCACGACCGACTGGCTCCGGGATTCGGGGCTAAAAAGATGGAAAACAACTGTAATTCCAGGGCGTAACTCTGATTACTACTGGAGTGTTGGTTGAGCGCGATATATTCGGATACATTATAATAGGGTTCATCCTATTATAAAATATCCGAATATATCGCGTATATAGATTATACTTAAAGCACAGATGTGCTAAGTACATTAAAAAAAAGTGGTAAGCATATTTTTTACCGGTTAGGATTTAACAATAGCTCAAGGGTGTTTCACTAAGGAAACGAAAAGGTTCACTATATGATATATGATAAGTTTACCGACGACGTATCATAATCATCGGTAAACTGTATTAATTTAACGTGGGTAATACAAATTTTCAGTATTTTTCCTAAATAAGTTTTTAAAAGATCTTGACCGATATCTTATCCAATTAAAAGGAAAATTACTTTCGAAATATTCGTTTAACCTTTGAAGCAAATTTCCGGTTACTGTACTTCAGTTCGCTTCTCAAAATTAAATTTTATAAGCGAGGCAAATATTTCACCATTTTAATTATATTACTTTTCCATATTATTTACAGTGCTTTCCGCGAAATATTGTATATTAAATATATACAATGTTTAATATACAGAATCTGACTGTAGTCCTGTGGGGAAGTTCTTGGCAGTCCTGGGAAATTATTTTTTAAGAAAATCTTAGTAAAGTCAGTAAAGTAAAATAAGTAAAGTAAAGGGTGGATGTCTGCCACCTGGTACATTTTCCAGTTATGACATTATCAATTTAGTATACGGAAAAAAAATCTTGAGAAACCTTGAGAAATCTTGAGGGGGTTATCAAATGAATGAGCAAAAGTATACCACACTATTACATCAGCTAGTTGTTTCGTAAAAATTGAAAACCATTTTCAATACCTGGTAACCGAACTACTGGGAATAGAGGGTTTTTTTTTATATATTCTTACTTTACTAACTCGTATAAGAGTATGAAACTACAAGTCAAGTCATTCGTATGTTTGCAAAGGATCGTTGTACCTTTTATCCACTATAATCAAGTTGCTAAGTCCACTGTAGACAAGTTTTATGGAATATGGAAAAAGGGTTGTAAGATGAAACGACAGCGTTGTCATGTCTCGAGAGAGACTTTCACAAATTGAGAACCAGTTTGTCTACTTGCATAGAAAGTGCTTACTTGAAGTTAATAAATGTTATTTTTTTTACTTATATATCTCATTTTATTAATGGAAGGATCAATCAATCAATCAATTTAAGTGATAAGTAATTAATAATAAGTAATTAGTAATAGTAATTAGTAAATGTATAAAATTATTATCATACTCTAAGAGATAATGGTTTGATTCCACTCTTAAATATGACTTATTGGTTTCCCATAGATAAATTACTGTTCTATTTATACTGCCTCTTTTTAAAATTTCTTTCTTACACTAAAAATTTGGTTCTTTTATTTTTATAAAAGGACACCAGCTATATAATTTATATACACTGATAAATTTCTATGAATTTCTTATTATTTCTACTGATATTAAAATGATATTTATTATTTTAAATGTCAGTAGCGCATTTGGATTACCCTGGTCTTACCTGCGTTCATAGGTGACCGTAGCCATCAAAACCCCTCAAAAAATCTACCGTCAGAAAACCCGCCAGAATTTCAGCTGTTTTTCATATAAAAACACAAAAAGAAAGTTACAAAAAATCAACGTAGTCTCACCAGAGCAAGGCGCTTGTTATATCATCTTAAGAATGGGTATAAAGCAAACAAAATTTGTAATTTCACACGCGTGGCCCCTTGGACATGACAGTGACACAAAATACGTGCAACTACGCACAACATGCGACGGAAGATAGCGCAACTCGCTCAATAAAAATGTTATAAGTGCCAAAAGTATTAAATATTAATTATTCGTAAACTACAATGTCAAATGAAAAATTGTTACATACAGCCTTAGATAATATGTGAAGTGAAATTACTGATACACTTTTAGCTTTGTAATGTGTGTCATTTTGAAAATAAAACTAAAATCGATAGAAATGAGAGCTCATTTGGTGATTTTTTTCTATCGAGAAAATTTCATTATATTGTATTTATCTATTTGTTTTCTGTTACAGACATCACTTTCATTTATAATGTATTTATCTATTTTAAAAAATTAATTAAATTAGACTTTGTTTACTTAGATAAAATTCAAATCTAGGATTGGCTATTTCTCTTTATGCCCGCTCTTAAATTATGGATACGTGAGCATTCCCACTGTAGTATTCAGATAGCGTTCGTTCTAGTTTCGCCGGGAGCAAACTGAGTTCACTTTTTATTTGAGAAAGACGCCAACAAAGAGCACAGAGGTGAGAAAACAACCAAACACAGTTGTCAAGAAAAGTACAAGGTTACGTGAATTTTTCTTCTTTTGTTAGCGTTTTTCTCTGACAGACTTGTCATTTTATCTACTCCAAGCACAATGACTGGCGTGTAGCAAGTGTGTTACTATTTGGTGCTTCAAAAATAAATTTATTGTTGGAAATAAATAAATATTTGTGTGTTTTCTTAAAGTATGTAGTTACATATTGAGTAACATTTATTGAAAGTGGAATCAGTTAAAAAAATCAACTAATTTAAATGCTGAAACGAATTTGTTTGTTTGTGCTAGAGACGCTTTGACACTTATAAGTAAAGTTACAAGCACTAAATTAGTATTTAATATTTAAAAAACATTTATTATAGTCTTCTTATTATACGTTATATTTTTGAGTCGGGTATATTTAAATATATGAAATAACATGTTGACCTACTTGACCTGAGTATTTCTCAACCTGAGTATCGATTCAGGATATTATTATCTCAATCTGAGGAGGTATGGGTTAACTTAACCGTTACATAATGCAAATACATAATATTTATATGACATAGAAAAAGAGTCCAAGGAGCAGGCAAAACGGGATTCAAACTTGTGTCTGCCGATCGCCAGCCAAGTGTACTGACCCACTGTGCTATCACTGCTGAAATTGGCAATTTTTATAGAAAAAATATTGTATACATCAAGGTGCCTGAAAGACAGTTTGAAATATATTTAACTGAACAATAAACCTTTGGTACCAAATAAATAATTCTCGAGTTACTGTGTATATGAACTAGGTGTGCCTTGCGGTTTTGTCCGCGTTAAATTGGATTCCCATCGTGTGGTTAACTCACCTCGACCCACACCGACCCGTTTCCTTCGTCCTTATACCCATATCACATGTGGTCGTTCTTCCTTAGTTGGATTGTACCAAAAAAAATAGAACTCATTTATTCCAAACGAAAACTAAATACATACAATAATAAGTTCTATTAAAAATATTTCAAAATCTTACTAGTGCCAGCCCGCGACTTCGTCCGCGTTGGAAAAAGTAAAACGCTTGAATAAGAAAATTCATGCCTTACATCTTTATTGCTCTGGCGAATAAAAAAGAATTTAAAAATATATTTTTCATATGTATTATATACATTATCACTATTTTTGATCCAGTAAAGATGCTTATCAGTAAGTCGCTTTACATTATTAAAGTTGTTAAAAAAAAATTCGTTGTAAACTAAATACAAAGTTGTTAACAATCACGTTAATTACAAACACCAAAAACTTTTATAACAGAAAAGAAGGTGCAATTTAGTTACCCAACTAATCCAACTCATTTATCTCTTTAATTATTTGTAAGCCTCTTTCAGCTCGAGATAAAACTTGATCGCGGTATAAAGTTGTGCAAGATGTGTCCGTATTATTTTAATTTGGACACAATATAAAAATATGTAAACAATTTGAGATTTCTTAACATCTTGATAGAGCGATATAACTGAAAGTACAGCGACATCTAGTAATATCACCCGGAGAAACTACGTTGACACTATTCTTACTTTTGGTCATCATCATCAATGTACTACAACTATGGATTTCGCAAAAGCTATGGAATACTAAAGCCATGTATTCACTGTAAACAATGTTTCGGAAACAAAGTTTCTGAAACAACACGTAGATGTTTACAGAAACAATGTATCGGGAACTTGGCCGTCCTCATCTGTAGTCGAGCAATCCCATAATATCGGATTCGTTTCAAATAATTATTCTATTTATTTAAAAATAATGTTGTCGTCCCACACTACCGTCATGTTTATAAACAACTGAAACACACGTCCAAACTTGTAAAAAGCTGTTGCGAAACTGATTAGTTTTCGTGCTCTCTACTCCAATCGGGGAGCACAGAAATATTTCGAGAAACACGTAGTGTTTACCGCAACAGTTTCACATGTTTCAGAAACATATTAAATTGTTTCAGAAACACGTAGATTTTGTTTCTGAAACAGTGTTTATAAACAATTGTTTCTCAATGAATACATGGCATAAACACTACAAACTTTATGGAACATTTAAAAGTGACATAATATGCGTAGAGCATGAACTGTCATTTAAAACCAACCAAACATATGTCATTTAAAGAAAATTGGATTTTACGTCAACAGATTGGAGTTTAAAATGAATAGTAGAAATTGGTCGTTACTACCTTTTACCATTGACGCGCGAAGGCATGACTCCGCCAGGCGTACTTTTTATATGCCGCTTTGGCATTTGTGACACAAACTCCATAGTTGTTGTACTTCGATGCGTTTAGTAATTCTTTTTTATTACTTAAGAGAGTAACAAACTATTGATAACAATTTTACTCAGTCATGTGGTTCATATAAAATAAAAATCAATAAATAGAACCTCTTCTAGCAAAATTTAACTCTGTTGTTTCTTGGCGATACATTATTAGTCTTTATATCCGGCTTAACATCCCACGAACGTTTTCTTTGTACCAGTTTTATCGTCACCCATGTGATCTTTTGTCTTTTACTTTATATAAGAAGTAGGACTTTCTTTGACTAATTTAAACAATGAGTTCAATAATTTTATTTACTACTAGCTGTGCCCTCAACTTCGTACGCGCGGTTTTCGTATGCTTGGTATTTCGGTATTCTCTATATCTTTTTGTTTGTTAACCGCTTAAAATGAAACAAACACTGAGGCTGGTTTTACAGTGACAACAGTATTTAGCATTAGTGTAGTCAATAAAGAAAATGAGAGTCCATTGCCGTATTTGCATCTCCTTCATCTTCTTTGTTTATTTTATCACGGTAGACTCTTACCTACATTCTGGTGTTGTTTGTAGGTGAAGTTCGCTACCTAGATTCAAGTGGATAGCCTGCCATCCTTTATCAATTATTCATTCTTATACAAAACTAAACTTTACCAATTTCAATTATCCTTACTAATCCATACTTCCGTACTAATATTATAAATGCGAAAGTTTGTATGTATGGGCAAACAAACGAATTTGTTTGTTTGTGCTTGGGACGCTTTGACACTTACAAGTAAAGTTACAAGCACTAAACTAGTATTTAATATTTAAAAAAAAACATTTATTATAGTCAATATTCTTATCCTTACTTCCTTACTAATATTATAAATGTGAGTTTGTTTGTTTGTTAGTCTTTCACGCAAAAACTACTGAACCGATCACCATGAAATTTTGTATACACGTTGTCTGGGACACCAGAAAGGACATAAGGTACCTTTTCATCGTTCAACGCGGACGAAGTCGCGGGCACTAGCTAGCTAGCATAAATGCGAAAGTTTGTATGGGTGGGATGTATGGATGTTTGTTACTCTTTCACGCAAAAACTACTGATTGGATTTCTATGAAACTTTACAATAATATAGCTTATACATCAGAATAAAACATAGGCTATATCAATCAATACTAATAATAAATCTGTAAGTGTATGTACGTATGTTCCTCCATAACTTAAACGAATTAACTGATTTTCATGAAACTTGATAGATAAACATTTAGACGTACAGGACACAGGATAGGCTACTTTTTTCTTTTTCAACGCGGACGAAGTCGCGGGCGCCAGCTAGTCTAAAATAAAATAATAATAAGTTTATTTCAGAGACTTGTCCATATTAGTATTAATAATACAAGAAAAACTTAAAACCTATGTGAGTAATGATATTTACAACACGTAAGTGTGGTTTGTGCCCATATCTTTCTTAAGTGACAGTTCATATACATAGATATTGTATTGAGGAGGCTGTTAGAGCTGCCCCGCGTCCGCTCCATCAATGAGACAATCCTCTTCCTCACTATAGCTTGGAAACTGTCCGTCCTAGCTTTTGTGAACATTTCCGACGCGATATAGTGTCGCGGCAGCCCCAACAGCGCCCTGAATCCATTGTTGTACTGCACCCTAAGAGCACTGTATGCCTTCTGTAAGTAGTCGACCCACAGACCGCACGTGTACAGAGATAATGTAATTTTCACCTGGTCTGCACAACGCGCGAATCTGCGGGCCAACATATAGCATTTGACAGCCAATGCCCTACGCTCCCTTTCAATGTCCTCACTTGTGCCGTTCATTGTAAAAGTGGTGTAACTACCTATTTTTAAAACAATATTTTCTTGCCTAATGGTATCACATTTAGTCATAACTTTCAATATAAAAGTGAAGTAACTCCAATAGTTGCATTAAAATCCCATAGATGAAAACAATGAATGAATGCTTATATTTTTTTCCTACACTATAATTCGCAAAAAGCTCGTTATTCTAAAATTTAGTTACAAGGAGATAGTTCACTTTTACAATGAATGACACACTTAGAGACTCCGTGACCCAGTGCCCTAGGTATTTAAATTTAGAAACTAAATATTTAAATAAAAAACTAACCCCTGGCCAAAGTATTATAGCAACTAGTTGTCAAGCGTTATATTGCTTTTTTTTCAACGCGGACGAAGTCGCAGGTACCAGCTAGTTGTACATAAATACAAATGTACCACATAAAATTACTCGTATATCTATTTATCAAAGTACTAAATCAGGCTTCCGATAGACGTGTCGCTTTCAACCTACATAATAATATATCCCAATAAAACGTCAAGGCAGAGTAAACGGATACGATATCCCTCGTCCAATGATAAAGAAATACGAAATAATAGACAAGAGCCACTTTTCATGACCCGGAATCTGTAATTCAATCAATGACGAGGTCGAGGATATGTTTCTTCATTTAAGAAGTTTTTTTTTTCTATTTACACATCTAATGCATCATAATTGTATCTGTACCCACCTTTATGTTATAGCCATCCTCTATAAAGATAGAATAGAAAATTAATAGAATAAAGATAAAGAATAAGGGGCATTACCTTGATTCTTATTCTTTATTATATTTTTTTTAAAGTATTTTTACCTACATACATACATAATACACCACAAACACACACACATACACACACGCACACACCCACACACACACACACACACACACACACACACACACACACACACACGCGCGCGCGCGCGCGCGCGAGCATACATACATACATACATTTTCTTATATATTATAGTTTAGTATTACCTTGCTTTGGTCATAGTTTACATTTTAGGTATACTAAATATTGCGTGTTCCTTTGGTGACATTGCTAATAAAAGTCTTATTAAGTCCACAGCATTATTTATTTATTTAGATCCGAGTACATGCGCGGCGAGTGTCCGAGTGCACTCCCGCGATGTCACTGACTCACGTCACATGCAACTCCAACACATGTAAATATTATACACATACATATAAACCCTACATACACCCCCTTCTTAAAAAAATTATACATACATATCTATAATCAAAATATTTAATACATATTCACACGGGAAAATAAAAATTATGTAAACAGCATATTCAGAATTCAGAAATTCAGAATAAGGAAAAATAAAAATACGTAAATGTAGGTCCAGGTTAATGACACTATTTATTAACAATCAAACCTGACTGGTCCCTTTACTATTCTGCCAGCCCGCGTTATTTTCAACGGTGTGGTGTCGGTATCATTGTCCTGTTTGTGCTGATCTGAGCTACTGGTCGACGTAACGTTGCTGTCTTGCAACATGTATGCTGGTTTAATTCTATCTATGGAAACGTTACACACTTTATCATTAATCAATATTTTAAAATTTTTTTCATTCCTTTCAATGACTTTATAAGGTCCGCTGTACGGAGGTGTTAAAGGTTTCCGTACCGCGTCTATTCTGAGAAATACATGCGAACAGGAACTCAAATCTGCATGTACGAACATCTTATTATTACTTAAGTCTCTACTGCTAGGTCTAATTTTACTTAAAATATCTCTCAACCTAATTATGTACGCTTGTGGATTGTCTATTTTGGCACAATTTTCCCAACAAAATTCACCCGGTAGACGTAGACAATGCCCTAAAGTGAGTTCTCCTGGGCTTGTGAACGCGTTATCTATCTGACACGCGGCTCTTAGTCCTAACATAACCGTTGGTAATTCTACAAGCCATGATGAATTATTCTTTAGCCTAGCGACTAATGCGGTTTTTAATGACCTATGCCATCTTTCGATCTTTCCGTTACATTGCGGATGGTAAGGGGTGGTTCGCGTTTTGTGTATACCTAGCAATTTAACTAAGTCCGTAAATAATTCACTTTCGAATTGCCTCCCTTGATCCGTGGTTATTTCCTTAGGACATCCAAATCTACAAATCCAACCTTCATATACCGCCTTTGCAACTGTCTCAGCCGTCATATCTGCGACTGGAAATATTTCAGGCCAGCGGGTTCGTCTGTCTATCATTGTCACGCAGTATCGGAATCCTTGTTCCGTCACTGGTAACGGTCCTATTAGATCGACATGTAAGTGTGCGAACCTATCGCTTTCACCGAAATTGGCAAGTCTAGATACCGTATGCCGTATTATTTTACTTTTTTGGCATCTTATACATGTTTTTGCCCACCTACCTATGTCTCTGTTCATTCCGGGCCAAAAACTTTTTTACCTATTAATGCCCGTGTCGCCCTAATTCCGGGATGCGCTAGGCCATGTAAATTTTCGAACATCATTTTTCTAAATTGAACTGGAATGTAAGGTCTAATACGATTGGTAGATGTTTCGCAATAAATCATGTCATTAGTATCGTTAAAATTCATATGCTTCAATTGTATTTTGCTGTTCGCGGCAGATTTCAATAAACTTGCTAACTCGTCGTCTACGGTTTGCGCTTGCGCTATGTCAGCGTATTGCACCGGCGCCGGACATGTGATCGCCTCGATTCATGATAATGCGTCAGCGACGGGGTTATTGTCCCCATGCACGTGTCGAATGTCGTTTGTAAATTCACTAATGAATAATAACTGGCGCGCTCTCCTAGGTAATTCTTTATTTGAACCTAACTTCGTAAATGCGTATGTCAGTGGTTTATGGTCTGTAAATATCGTAAAATTCCTACCTTCTAATAAATCCCTAAAATAGATTATACTAGAATAAATCGCCAAAAGTTCCTTATCGTATGTACAGTACTTCTTTTGGGATTCCGTAAGCCTTTTAGAAAAATAGCCAAGGGGTCTCCATGCGCTATTCTCTCTCTGCTGTAATACCGCACCTATACTACAATCGGATGCGTCTGTCGTTAAGGCTATTTGAGAGTCTGGGATAGGATGTGACAACGTGGCGGCATTTTTCAAATTTTTCTTACAAAGTTCAAATGCCCTGGATGCCTCGTCTGTCCATATTATCTTACGTTTATCTTTCTTTTTGGCACCATGTAAATATTTATCCAAAATTCCCTGCACCTTTGCTGCGTGAGGTATGTGATTCCTATAGAAATTTAGCATTCCTAAAAATCTGCGAAGCTGTTCAATATTTTCCGGTTTCGGATACGTGTCGATAGCCCGTACTTTGTCGTTTAAGGGACTAATACCTTTTTCCGAAACTTCATAGCCTAAAAAATCTATTTTTTTCTGGCCAAAAATGCATTTTGCCAAGTTAATTGATATTTTATATTTACTAAATCGTTCGAATAACAATCGTAAATGTTCCCTATGTATAACATTGTTATCTGAAGCTATTATGACGTCATCAAGAAATCCGAATACAAATGACTGTCCCGTAATACTGCTGTGATAATTTGCATCGTCTACATTATCGTTAGTGTAATTCAATCTTTCTATACCTGATAAAATTGTATTATTTATAAATCTTTGGAATGTTTGTGCCGCATTACGCAATCCAAACGTCATCCTGGGGAATTCATAGAGACCGAATGGAGTGATTATTGCCGTTTTCTCTATGTCCTCTGGCCTAATTCTAATAAAATGATACGCCCTACAAATATCTATTTTGGTAAAAACTTTTCTACCATGTAAGCCGTAAGTAAAATCTTGAATTCTCGGGATTGGATATCGATCGGGCTTTGTAATCGCGTTAAGCATTCTGTAGTCGCCGCAAGGACGTATATCGCCATTCTTTTTAGGGACTACATGTAACGGACTCGCCCATGCGCTTTTAGAAGGTCTACAAATCCCTAACTCTTGCATCATCTGAAATTCCTTTTTAACCTTGTCATACCTATTTGGCGGTAACCGTCTAGCACGCGCGTAGACTGGCGTTCCGGTAGTCTCGATATGATGATACACAGAGTGTTCTGGAGTATCTTTAAAATTAGGTGGACGTGTGATTTCCGGGAATGATTCTAATAATTCCGCGTACGGATGATTGCTGTTAATACATTTAACCGTTCCCTCAAAATATGGGCATTTCGATCCACAAACATACAAATTAGTAACTAAGTCTAAAAGTCTATTATTGTATAAATCTACTGTTAATCTAAAATTTCTTAAAAAATCGGCTCCGATTATAGGTTGCTTTACTGCACACACTATAAAAGGCCATTTAAATACTCTTCTAAGCCCAAAAGTTAATTCTAAATTACATATACCATATGTTTTTATCTCGGTATCGTTGGCTGCATACAATTTAAAATCACAGGGCTCTATTCTATATTTTTGTGCACATCTTTTTGGAATAACAGAGATATTAGCTCCGGTATCTATCAAAAAAGTAAGCTTAGAGAAACTGTCCTTAACTAATAATCGATGGTTTTTTGCTACCTGTTTTTGGGTACATTCGTCCACCGATCTCGAATATACCGTCTTTAGTTTTCCTTTTCTTCCGAAGACCAAGCACACGGCTGTTCGCAGCGCCTTGCCCTGCCCTTGTAGCGGTAGTGAAACTTGCACAGCCAGTTCGGGTCTCCGGGTGCTCTTCTTTTGCGCGACACTGACCTGCTCCTGCGTCCTGGTTGACTTCTTCCTCTGGAACGCCCGCGGCTGTGGATCTCGTTCCGCAGTGATGCTACTTCCATTGTTAGCTTGCTGACCAGCGCAACCAGCGGCTCTAAAGATGTTGCTGCTCGTCATTGCCGAAATCTCGTAGGATCTGCTGTTTTCGACAATTTTGTCCGCGATAATGGCCTAATCGTCGAGATTTTGCTCCTGACACACTGTAATGACAGCTCGGACGGCAGATGGCATTCTCGATAACCACAGGCTCTTTAACGTTTGATCGGATACCTGTGTAGTGCGAGCTAAATCCTTCATCCTGCGTAGTAGCTGCGTTGGTTTCTGGGAGCCTAATTCCATTTCCGAAACTAGCTTTTGGAATTGTCGTTCGGCACTCTCTTCATAGACTTGCAGCAGTCTGTCCTTCAATGCCGTATATTTATTGGCCTCAGGTGGTGACGTTAGCAAGTCACTCACCTGCTGAATTGAGTCCCGGCCTAGCTTGGAGATGACCATGTTGAATTTGGTCTCGTCTCCTTGCTTTTGCGGAGCCATGACTGCTTCAAATTGGGCGAACCATAACCGTGGCATGTCAACCCAAAAGTCCGGTAGCTTAGCCGACACGGTGATTGATGCCAGCGCCATGTCGTTCTGTGCAACTTGTGGCACTGGTGCTGGTTGGACTGGTGGCACTGCACTATACATTCTGGGAATCGTTTGTTTCACAGATCTAATATTACACGTGATTCACCCGTATTAACTCTGTTCGCAGTAGCAAGCGTCCAACGTCCGCAAAAATCGTCCATCGCACACTTTTCATTTTTAAACGTCGGGTGTCACCACTTTAGTATTACCTTGCTTTGGTCATAGTTTACATTTTAGGTATACTAAATATTGCGTGTTCCTTTGGTGACATTGCTAATAAAAGTCTTATTAAGTCCACAGCATTATTTATTTATTTAGATCCGAGTACATGCGCGGCGAGTGTCCGAGTGCACTCCCGCGATGTCACTGACTCACGTCACATGCAACTCCAACACATGTAAATATTATACACATACATATAAACCCTACAATAGATTACGCTATAACTTATTGTGAATGTTATATAGTTATAGTTGATTATAGTTGATTAATTCTATATTGTTCAATTTTGTTACATCTTTGAAATGCTTTTTGTAATAAGTTTACAGCCTTTAAGTTAATGTAAGTATCAAAGACTTTCTAAGTAAATTTAATATATTTTGTTGGATGGATACTTAACTAAGTTAGTACTATCAAGGAAACTTTATTTGATGTTATTTAATTATTATGAGTGATTTAATTTTCTTCAAACATTTTAGTAGGTATACCTACTCATACTATACGATATTATGTGTACTAAAAGATATATACATTTTACAAATTGTAATTGAAAATAGTATTAAAAGGAATCACAACAACACATTAATTCTCACGGAGATAGAAAAAAACCCCACGTAATCATGTCATCATGTCGTTCAACATAATCGTTCTGTAGTTCAACTTTTCGTACTCAAAAAGTTTTGCTGCGAACAAATAAGCAGAATGCAAGTTTTGATTTTAATTATTTTTTAACATTATTTGCTTCTTTATTATTAACTAGCTGGCGCCCGCGACTACGTCCGCGTTGAAAAAGAAAAAAATAGACAAATACGTCTAAATGTTTGTCCACCAAGTTTCGTGAAAATCAGTTAATTCGTTTAAGAGTTATGGAGGAACGTACATACATACATACAGAAAAAAATTCTAAAAATCGTCAATTTAGTTTCAGTACCATGTATGGAGCCTATAAACACGATATCTCTGAAAACAAAGTAACTTACTCCATGACCAACCCTTACAGATTTATTATTAGTATTGATGTCGTATAATCTAAGAACAAATCGAAATACAAACAATAGTGCCTACTTATAGTGATCGCATTTATTCAATAAGATGCGGTTTGGATGTGATTTACTTAACTAACCGAGGTGTTCACTAGCCGAAAACGTTTAAATATCGATCTAATAAATAACTAACTAGGTCAGTCCGAAGCTCTATTTTTGGAGCATCCAAGTTCGGTTTGTGGTAAAATTGTTGGCGATTATATACTTAACTTGTCTCCTTAGGAAATTTGAGGATTTTTTCTCGAATATTTGTTTAAACAGTTGTTTTCTCTTCACGAATATCAAAATAAAATTGCGAGAAACAACTGTTAACTGGTTTCGATAATACTCGTATTACAACCATTTTATCGTTTGAGTTTATTTTTATACCTCAACGAATTTTTGTTGTATCTGGATTTTTATAATAAACTAGCTGGTGCCTGCGAAAAAGAAAAAAGTAGCATATCCTGTGTCCTGTACGTCTAATTTTTATCTACCAATAAAAGTTATGGACATACATACACACATACATACTACAGAAAAAAATTCTAAAAATCGTCAATTTAGTTTCAGTATCATGTATAGAGCCTATAAACACGATATCTGAAAACAAAGTAACTTACTCCATGACCAACCCTTTACAGATTTATTATTATCTAGTATTGAGTATTGTTGATGATACAAAAAATACTAATTCATCTCATTTTTGTGTGTATTTATGTATGTGTTCCTCCATAACTCTTAAACGATGGTAGATTAAACATTTAGAGTACAGGACACAAGATAGGCTACATTTTTCTTTTTCAACGCGGACGAAGTCGCGGGCACCAGCTAGTATTTCATAAAGTTACGCGGACGATGTCGCGTGCAGCAGCTAGTATTTACTAAAATCAAATATTTCAAAGTGTTATATTAAACCGAAAGCCTTAATGAACTTACAAACTTATTATTCACTAAAACACGCGGCCGCGTTTCGCTTGGCGCATTATTTAGTGAAACGCCATGTGGCCTAGACAGCTGGTTGTATATTAGTAGAGCTTTCTGCCTTTCCGTGTTTCAATTTATTACCAGCCGTAGTTCATGTGGATTTGCAAAGCGGTTTTTGTATGTATCACCAAGGATATATTGTTACCACAGATATGTTACTGTCAGGGTAATTGACATTTGAAATGGTTTTTATCTGTTAGACGTCAGTTGTGTTTTATAACCCCTGACGCCCGATGCAAAAACAGGGTGTTATAAGTTTGACGCGTCTCTGTGTGCGTGTGTATGTGTGTGTGTGTGTGTGTGTGTGTGTGTGTGTGTGTGTGTTAGTGCGTGCGTGTGTGTGTGTGTAGAATTTATTTATTTATTTATTTATTTATTTATTTATTTATTTATTTATTTATTTATTTATTTATTTATTTATTTATTTATTTATTTATTTATTTATTTATTTACAATAACATATTATATTTTAGTTATTTGGCTATGAAAACACACACTAGGCATGCAAGCCTGTATCGTGTGCTTCATGAATTAGTTACTTATAATTTATTTTTTGATATTTAAAATAAATTAAAATTAAAATTTAAAACAAAGAGTTTCACTATAGTCCAAATATTCGATTGATATAACGACACGTTTGGTCTAGTGGCTAGTAACACTAGCTGTTAACCAAACGGTCGCGGGTTCGAATCCTGCTAGGGGCAAATGTTTATGTGTTAACATTTTACCTGAGTCATGAATGATTTGTATTTATAACATATATGTATTTACAAAAAAAAAAAGTAATCTATGTAGTATATCAACTGTCTGGTATCCATAATACAAGCATTTATTTGCTTACTTTGGAACTAGATGGTGCTGTGTGGAATGTGTGATTATATGAAATTTGATTTACTTACTGTTACATTACTTCGGTGGTATTTCTAGGACATGGTAACCTTGACTTGATGCTGCAGCATCAAGTAGTCTGCGGTATACCCAACTCCTTAGTAACTGACAGCATATAGTAGCTCAATAGAAAGTCGGGGGTTACTTTATAATTTTTAACTATAGCTTGTTTATTTATATTGTTATGCTATTTATTGTAAAATTATTTTTTTGAATTTATTCCAATCATAACACTACTAAACACTGTAATGTTTGGTGTCTTTACACTAACACAGTATAATTTGAATTCGTTTTACGCGTCTCCTCCGTTCCTAACAGAATTTGAAAGGGCCGAATCTCGTCCCTATCCTCTTTCTGGGGTGGACAATAAATGAAAAACTACAGTTTCGACTTCTAAACCACCCAAGTGACTAATGGAAAGAGGGATAAACGAAGAAGGTTTGTAGGTATGTATGTTGCATCTTGGGCGAAACCGGGAGCGGGGATTTTTTTATATTTAACGATGGAAAAACCTATTTCTTATAAACATTATGGTATATTTTATTTTCACAAGTTTTTATTGCGGTTCGTGGTAAATTGTTTGACCACGAAATTTTGTTTGGAATAAATATTTATTTGCTTCAGCTATCAAGTATATTTCCTGTCCAGCAGTTACCACTCAGTAAGTGGGAGGTTGAAATTCATCTGAATTTCAATTGCTATTCGAAATTCAGTCGGAAACAACGTGTTTCAATAACATTTTTCTTTTACATTTGCATTCAAAGCTTGCTCTCAATCGCGTGACAAACTTTAGTTTATGGTTATATGTTATAGTTAACTTTTAAATTGATTTTCAGCTAATAACTTTATAGCTGATTATCAGTTATCGTTATCAAGATTGAAAGCTGTGTAACTGACATAAACAATATCAAAAAACAATCTAATATTTATTACATACATACATGGGCGTAGCGAGGTACGGGCAAGGGGGGGCAGCTGCCCCCCCCTAGAGGAGCGGTTGTTCTGTTAAACTGTAATTTTTACGAGCTTCATAGCTTGCGACGCTTCTTATAAGACCTAAGAAAAGAAACTAACAGGCTTAACAGAAATCCAACAATACGGGATGTGATCTCCAAGTCTAGGCAAGAAGTGGGTTTTCTGCGAAAAATAGAAGTCTTCGAAAAATATGACCGATAGGCTTTCAGGATTTTTTCCGCCAATAAAAATTGCAATTGTTATTAACAAAAAACAAAAACGAAAAAGCCATTTAGATTTTTGATGATAAAAATTATAAATGATAGCGAAAATCGAATTTTTTAAAATTATAATTGACTAAACAATAGAATAACAGAATTTTTTTTCAAAAATATGAAACTAAGCTTAAAAAATCTTACCCTATATAGCTTTAAAAAATCTTACCTAAATAAAAAAATCTTGTTTTTAAATACTATTATAAACAACGATGAAAACAATATATATAATCTAGGATTTTCTTTGTCTGCCCCCCCTTATATACAGTCCTGGCTACGCCCATGCATACATAATGTTGTAATGAATGCCAAATCTCGCTCTCTATTATTAGTTAAATGTTGATTTCAGTGTTTCCCAGTAATTAAACCTCAAACTAAATTAAATTAAACCTGCTATGTGTTTATCACAAATTGATTAATTAATGCGTAGCAGTATCAAATTAATTTCTGTTCGGGGCTTTGGGGCTCAGATAAATGGGATTTGCAACTTTGACACATTGTTGTGCATATTATGCCTATGCTGTAATAATATTGCTTCATAAGTTTCACGAATGTATTGATATGAATAAGTTTACTACACTGTCTTCTTACCTACCTACTATTAATTCAATTTATGAGTACAATAAAGTTGTTATAGGCTTTAAATTGTTATAGGCCTTCACGATAACTATAAAAAAGTTTAGACAACCCTAAAAGATTTTGATAGTCGTCACGCAAAAACGGCTGAACGGATTTGGGTGAAATTTGGCACACAGTCAGTTTATTACCTGAATTAACATATAGGATTCCTACTTTTTATCCTAGAAAAAATTTACGTTTCCGTAGGATTGACTAAATTAAAAAAAAAAACAGAATGACGTCAGGTTTTATTCAGGTGTTATATTTTTTATTTTTCAACGCGGACAAAGTCGCGGGCTACACCTAGTAGTTCATAACATGGTGTTTCAGCTTGCAAAGTACATAGGTAAAACTGTCCGCCAATTTTGTGGCAAGTTGCACCAGCACGCCTTTGGGCAACTGGATGATCGCTTGCAGAACACTCTTTTGATAATCTTATGAACTATAACAAGAATATCACTAGTGGTAGTTAGATTTATATGGAACAGATGTCGCCCTATTTAGTTTTGTTGTGACAGTTCGACATTTAATTCAAAGATGTCGCTTTACTACGCCTTCGTAAGAACTATCATCAAAAAGTTTAGTGGATTATAATTACTGTTGTTTCATATATTCAGCGACATCTAGTAAACTACTTGGTACTAAAACTTTGGTTTAACATACCGCTCCTTAAAAACTAAAGGGCCATATAACAAAAAATCCAAAAATGTTTTATTGCAAAAATACAATCACAATCCTTCATATTGTATGTTGCAAAAAGACATGGTTGTTTTATTCCATATTGTGTATTTTGATCATTTTTTATATATTCAAAAGTAACTTATATGCTTATCTCTTCTAGTATTCAGTTTATTATAAAAGTACTTAAAACATTTAATGATACTTAAAAATACGCTTCTAACGATGTATATAACGATGTATTTGATATATATCTAATAAGAAAAAAATACATAAAAAATAATACAATTTTTTTCGTTTAGCTCTCCTGTAATAAGTGTAATTTTGATTTGTGGCCCTATAGTTTTTAAGCAGCGATACAATAAACATTTTTATTTATTACACCACTTCACCAACTACAAGTAAAGTGTTGATTAGTTACTTTTAGAAATCATTTTCTGTTTTATTGAATTATGCACTCGGTTTATTGCATCATTGGCCAAAGGAGTACAGGAACACCGCCCCTTTTAACGAGGCCATGCGCCCAGTTTTAAACTCGTAAAAATTCTACACAAGAATTGTAAACGGGTACAAATGAAAGGCTTATGTTTTTTTAAGGAATTTATTTCTTTATCAATTTTCAAACTACACCTTCAAAATTACAATTGATTATAACTACGATAAGCTATAACTTGTACCTAATGCCTGATCTGGATCTAGGTTTTGAAAAAAATTTTGACACATTTCCAAAGTTCCCATAGTAATAATTTTCATGATTTTCTCGTATTATCCTACATTCCATTATGCGTTGTCTACATTAATTCAAAGTTCGGTAATTATGTGAAATAGTCAATCATGAATTGCCCCCTTTTTATATTTTAATCTTAACATCATTGAAAATAATTTAGGCTCTTCGCTTCCGTTTCAAATAAACAATTTATGAAAACTACCTCACATATGTACCCTTCTCTAACTTATGAATAAAATCGTATATTAAAAACTAAGTATTTTATAATTAGTTGCACGCTTGCAAAAGCTGCTTTGCGGTGGTTTAGTATATTACGTATAATGTAATAAAATGTCTCACATACCTACTTTTAAAATTCGCTCGTTTCCATTAAACATACAAACACTACTAATTAATATGTGCTATTAAACTAACGTCACTAAATTAATTGTATAATAAAAATAAATCTGTTCAAGATACCTTGTCGAGTCACAAACGTTTGAATCTTTTAAAAATCAGGTACAAATTATATGAAAAATAAATCTAAGGTAACTGAACCAGGAAGATTAATTGAGATCGCGTTTCATTCAACATTACAATTTACTTTTGAAATCTGAATTGAAAACTACATTTTTAAGGTACAACAAGAAATTATTACATACTTCCCATAAAACTAACACAACATTCTTTTTGGCTTACCTCGCGTCGAAATTTTAAATCACAGAAACAAATATTAAAAACACGATCGAATAGCGAGAGGGGACAGACAAATTTAATACTTGATTTATCTCAAGACTTGTTTGCTGTAATACTCCTGACCAATACTCGCCACTTAATCGGCCATTTTTATTTAAAAACTATAGTAATGTTTGGCTTTATTACTCCATTCTACTTTGGCTTGTATACCATTTGCCTCAATTCTCAGCCTGGCTATACTTTTTATTGTTTTTGATTAATAATTATAACTTAATGCAACTCAGTAGAGTCCGTGTCAAACAACTATACGAGTACCTATGAATTTGTTTGCGTTAGTTCTCGCAAGTACAGTCAAATGCGAATTCTCGCTGATTGGGTGATACCCGTTTTTTTAGCTATTGCGACGCAACTTGCGACAACTTCAGAGGTCAATAGTTGTTTAATACGAACTCTAATATAATCTAATACGAAACGGAATCAGCTCTATCTACAGCTGATCACAAATATTAAGAACATAATATATATTAATCATACCCCAAGATTTTACAGACTTGTAAAATGTTTTAATTTCAGAATGACGCTTTTATCTTTAAACTAACTTGAAGTAAACATTTTTTAACTAAACTTTCTTATTTATTTTTAAACCAATCTAAGAAAATAACATACCTAATTTTTAATAATAGTAGTGACAAAAAGTTAGCAAGGGAAGGCAAATGATAAACAAGCACTCAATCTCACCTAATTCCATTGAAACTCAAACATACAGCAAACATCTTACAAAAACTACTAAATACGAAGGGCCCCATTATCCATACCATAAACCTACTTAATTCTAGTTTAACAAAAAATATAAATAAGTTAATGTGAAAGTTACATAACATGTGCAAATTTACTATATGATCTTAAAGTAATTTTATGTGCCTTACAATACATTACATTTTGGCATTTATAAAATGTAACCTCTCAGTACAAAACTGACTGTTATCAATAGATAGATGTTACAAAAGTGTTGAAAATATATTATGATTTACCTATGTTTTTGTGTGAATCTATTTCTATTCGATTATGAAATGAACTAAGTATATGCTGTGAATTACCTTTATTTGTATTCTAAATAGTATAAGAAATATTGCGGTGAAATAATGACGGTTTTAGAGTACGAAATTCTTATAACATTTCCATACTGTATTTACAGATTCTTAACTTTGATGATAACTTACTGATACATTCAAATAAAATAAAAAAATGTTCAGCCTAATGAATAGAATTCAAAGGGAACATTTAAAATCTTATATCATACTTAGGCGAACATACTACATTAAGCGCCTCTTTCTCAAACGTCAAGCCAAACTGTCATTTAAAGTCACCGGTAACCGGGGAAAATGGAGCTGATATACCTTTGTTTGTACGATAAATAGAAAATAATTAAAAAAAATTCGGCTATCGAATGATGCAGTAAACCGAGTGCATAATTCAATATAACAGAAAATTATTTTTAAAATTAACTAATCAACATATTACTTGTAGTTTGAGAAAGAGGCCCTTAATGTAATATTATGACAGAATAGTACAAAATTAAGTCGCTTTATAGTTAAAAGATAAATCAACACGTGAATAAAAATTCACAACTTAAAATAGTAGGTAAACTCAAATGAACTAGGTATATTAATAAGTTGTGTTTTCTATAAAGAAAATGACACAAACCTTGTACGACTTTGTACTAAATCGATACAGTTTTCGTGACTGCCCGGCCTACTTGTGGATGAGTCACTATTCCTTTAATAATTACGAGCGACTCGAATATTCAATCTTATGCTCGAAACCACAAGGTCGATATTGCGCGTGTCGTTACACTTGCAAATCTGTTTGCTTTATAAATATCTACGCCATTTAATTTATTTTTGACCTTCTCCAATTGTAATTTCAAATAATATACGTAAGCGCATTATGTTAACGTGAAATATTTTACGACGAATCTTTTATCGATTTTCAAGTTTAGACTTCACAATAGACCAAAAATAAAACAGATTATTATTATAATTAGGCCATGCAAAAAATATTTACAATGTAAAAGTAACTATAGAACCTATGAAATATTAAAATTACACTGTTTTAAATCAGTCAACTTCTATTATCGATCGGTGAAAACTCTACACAGACTATAAAATGTATTAAGTAACTAAGTAAGTATGTTTACAAATTTATTTGCGTCAACTGTTGATTGTAACACAAGTTTACTCGAATCAACTACATTATCATAAATAACGACGTATTTCTTAACAATAAACGATAATAAACGAATGAATAATATATCGGCATAAATAAGTACCTAAAAACAGAAGTATCTATACATTGCCACACAGATAATACGATTACTATAGATACTGTGAAATAAACATGAATGATTAAATGCGAATACACAAATAATAGGCAATATTTTTATACAGGTTGCTGCGGTGTTGGGACTAGCATAAACAGTTAAGCATGATCACTAAGTAATTACAAGCCTGATCGCTCAGCAAATTATCGCTAAGCCTTTATTTATAAACACTATATTTCTTTGGTTTTACTCACTGGTTCTCTAAAGCTATACATCGCTTCGCCGTATTACGTCACTGTAGTACATAAAGCGAAGGGGGTAGATGCAGTACTGTTTCTTACAGTTCAGACTTTACTTTCTACATTGAAGGTAAACCTTCATAGTTAGAGCCGGTTCACACGACAAGCGCTTAGCGCGCGTTTACAACTACAGGCATTTTATTCAGGATACATAATATTAACGCGCGTTTTATAAAGCGCGGTTTGAACGCTGCTCTAGCGTTGTCAACGCGCGCTTTGAGATCATTTCACCGAACTACCTTTCACTTGAGCGCGCGCTTTTAAAGCAAGTAGACGTGTTTTAGGGTTCACTTGGTCATATTCGACAAACGTAGAAGTCGAACTGAACCGGGGCTGCGCGGGTTCAACGCCTGACCGTACCCTTAAACTTCCATACGAAGCGTTCGGCATCAGTGTCGATGGATTCAAAGTAATACAGCTGGCAGAGGCGTGGACAAAGCCATGTGTTCTGCTCCTCGGACTGGCAGTCTTTGGGCCGTCACATAGTGTCTCATAAGAGCAGGAACATTGGGGAAAGCTGTGGCGGCACCGCCCAAAGTGTACCCCTCAGCATTGCGACAAATGCGCATATGCATAAATCCGCGAGTAGATCTGAAAAGAAAAAAGTTCGTTAGTTTAAATACTTGATTCACCCATAACCGGTAGAGGATCGTATAGTATTTATTGTATGGGTAAGAATAAGAAGCATGAGTGACTGAGAATTATGCAGCAATTCGTTGCGAAAATCGGTAGACTTTATGAGCTTATGAGTTAACGAATTAGTTAACTAATTAACAATGTAGTAAATATTGAATAAATAATTACTTTAAGCTGAGAGAATAGTCGTGTTTTGCAGATTCGCTGTTCCTAACCAAGAATGCGCCTTCATCTGCATCTCTTAATAGACCCTCAGCTTCTACGCGAGTTAACGTCCCATGGTACCACCTGGAAAATATACAGAAAACTTGCTCAGTTTATCGAAATAAATATAATTGAGTTTGTGCGAAATAAAGAGTTTTTCGACAATAATATTACAATTACACCACATATGTTTTATGTGCAACTCACCCTTGTCGGTCAAGTGGTAACGAAGCGTCAACAAGATCTCTAGGCGGAGCGATAGGTCCCAGATTAAGGTGCAACCCTTTGGAAGAAGCGCTGCTGGTACCAACACTACCGCTATCAAAATTTAATGTTAACTTCGGCCGATGTTTATTTCCTGTAAAAGAAAACCATTAAAAGTTTAAAAAAGATACACATACAAATATGTATATGCTTTTTATCTTAATTGTTACTTTTTGTATAAACTGACGCCATTTCTCATTAAACGTCAAGTCTTAACGGAACGGAAACTCCTAACTCAAGAAAGCGGTTACAAATTGCCCACAACATATAAAGGGAAAGTTTCCTCAAAAAGCACTCAAGCAAATTAAATATTGGGAGGGAGTTGGACTACAGAATTTCGTGTGAAACAATCTCAAGTCATATGTCTTAATCGGCATAATGTGGTGGTAGTCGCATCGACTTAAGAAAAGCCAATGTGATTCGACAGACCCTTCGTATTTTTCGTATAAGATTGACATTATGAAAACCATTGACTGGTGTTATTCTATTGACTGATTAATTGGATCATGGTAAATATGTCACCTAGAAATTATTAAAAATACCAACCTTGATTTAAATCTTGAACGCTCTGGCTAGAGGAGGCATTAGAAATAGCACTTCCAAAATCATTATTAAGCTGAAGGGATTGTCCTCGCAACTTTCGGCGAAGTTTTGGCATATCAAATGGCAAAGATCGCATGTCGGCTTCAGCTTCAGCTCGTCGTCTCCTTAATTTTGGCATGTCGAACGGCAAATCAGAAAAGTCCATATCATCTTTTCGTTCTTCTGCGGTGTTGCTATTCTTGAAATTAATAAATGTATTGCGAGAATCAACGCCTTCTCTGGAGTGAATTGATATGCCACTGTCAGAACCCTGAATTTCCGCATCGCCGCCAGTAGACTGCCTAAATGTAAGGTTTAATAAATTTCTATTCTGCAATGTTCTACGTTTAGGTTTAGGTACTATTTCCACTGTAGTCTGAGTAGTTGTAGTAACATTCTCTGCATCTTCGGGGGAAACTTTTTGCGAATTATTATTTCTATTATTATCTGATGTTTCTGATGCCGGTTCTTGGGAAGATTTATCTGATATAGGACTTAAAATATGCAGCTTAGTTGGATGATGACCAAACCCCGATAACTGCATGTGGGACTTCGTAAATGGTACATTTCCAGAATCCGAGCTGTGTGAGCTAAGGGAGGAAGAACGGCGACTCTCTGAACTACTACTACTTCTATCGCCTTCACTCGTACTACTTCGTAATGATTCCATACTCCCTCCACTACTACTGGTTGTCATACTCTCCGTACTGGAATACTTGCGTCGCGGACGAGCAACGCCGGGCCTGCCTTTAAATTCCATTATTGGACCGACCCCCTTGGGCCCAGTATACCGATTCAATTCTGGTGTGTCAGAATCGGATGTGGGTCGGCCCTTAATCTCTAAAAAAATACCGTCTTTAGATTGCCCTCTCTCGTCATCAGCGTCGTGAGATTCGCGGCTAGAATCTCTTAAGCGCTGTCTAGCGTCAAGTTCAGTAGAGACTGATCCTTTAACATCAGCCATGCTCGCATCGCTACTTGTAGGAGTTTCTCTCGCACGCAGCGATTTCACCGGCAGTCTAAGATCTTTTAAGCGAGGATGTGATGGTTGCGACTGGGGCAAATTTGGTGCACTTTTTATACTATTCATGGCTGAGCCATCCTTTTGTTGAAATTTTGTGGGCAACGGCGCCGTAGATGGTGGCGAGGGCGTGTATCCGCGTAGTGGAAGTTGTGATGTAGAAGTAGTACGATCTTCATCTTCGATGTGAACTTTTTCAAGTTCTTCTGACAACGCATTTGTGTTGTTCTCGTTTTCCCTCTTTTGACGGATAGTAGGAATCTTTGAGCGACGAACACTATCCGTTTTCATAGTCACCTTACGGCGACCCTTGAAGTCTGGTTCACTTCTTTCAACAGCCTCAAAAGCCGACGATGCAGAGGAAATAACTTTTCTCTCCTCAGCTTGCAGAAGAGCCGGATGATTGCTGACTCTATCGAAGTCATCCAAGTCATCATCAGAGCGTGCAATTTTGCAGTCGAATGCTGTTTCATAAATTTGACGAGTGGTCATTTCTTGCGGCCAGCGAGGCAACGGCGCCGGCACGTAAAAGACGCTTCGAGAAGCACGATGTTCCTCTACATCTTCAGGCGCGGCGCACGCGCAGCCGGCCGCGTCGCGCCCGCGACGCCTCGGCGGCATCCACGCGCTCTCACAGGACGAAGATGACGACCGCTCTAACTCACGGAAGCCATCCTCAGCAACGGAGAATCGTTTCGGCAAATTGGGACGCACCGCGACGTGAGGGGCGTCGAGACTTGCAGATTTCCTGTATCTTGGTCCGCGAGATGAAGTTGTGGAAGCGGTAGGTGCGGATGGAGCTGGTGGAGGTGGCGCTGTTTTAAACAAGTCACCGTAATAGTAAGGGCTCGGATTACGACGTGGCGCGTTAGCGTATCTAGGGTCAGAACGACCGCTATCTGGAGAGTGCAAGGACGGTGCTGTTGCAAACGGATCGAATTCACCAAACTCGTCTTCTTCTCCTTCGGATGATGATGTTGGACCTTCAGATGATGACTCTATAACAAAAAGAGACGAAGAATATTAGAAAAAGTTTATTAAACGATAATATAGTGACCTATGAAAATGTCTCAGGAAAGCTGATTTAACTAAATTTATTTTTCTGTGTACATGTAAGTAGTTATGAATATGGGATTTCTACTTGACATGTCTCAAGTGTCGACGTCGTTTAAATGTCTGCAAAAGGTGCTCTTTACGAAATTTCACCTATTATGTTTTACAATAGCATTTTTATAACTTTAAAATTTAAAGTTTCTTATTCTACAATTCGATATTACTTATTTGCGTAATGATCCATATTTAATTTAAAAACGTTAAAATTATCGCTTAACTACATTATTTTTCTCATTGATTTTTGTATCATTACAGCGTTTGTTAAACTTTAAAACTACATACCAATATGTACATTAACTAGTAGGTATATAGCAGTGTAAATCTGAAACAAATAAATCTACTTCTTTGATAATAGCACATGCGTTTCCATTTCAATCAAAATCAAGGACTATTACCGAGCCATACTTAATGAATGCATTAAACCCCCTCTAGCTTTACACGCAAGCTAATGTTATTTCAAAGGCACACAGAAATACCCTAATGAAAGTTCCTTGCTTCGCGTGACAAAGGAATCCTTCTGAATGCATCTTGAACACAGTCGGTTTTAAACCCTCGAGTCGCAGAATGAGCTAACGAAACGAAACCTATGAGTAGTTCGCCATTTCATAGTAGTAAGCACTGTTTAATTCTTTTCGTGAAACAAAACAGTCTACACAAGCCATTTTTGTTTTAATTTCGCATTCCGTTTGCATTTTATTTATCTTGATGATTATTCAAACTTTTTTAATCAATGTTAAATGTAATTATTAATATTGAAATTAAATGTGAATAATTAAGGATGCGAATGATGTGATAACTAACCTTGTTAGTCTCTCAAAAACTCAAGAATTGCTAGACTGATTTTTATTCAGTTTTATGTATGTATAAAAATTGCACACCGGACGAAGTCAGGAGCGGGTCACTAAAGTAATAATAAAAGGTTACATTGAAAAGAGTTAACTTTTGTAGACGAACAGTAATCAAAATTAATACTTCCACCTGTCTTTTCGACACATTCCTGTCATTTCATAAAGTGGTGTTGGATGGAACTGGGCAAATCGTCTATCAGTGGAATGGAAAAAGGGAGTTGAGGGGTGGCTAAATGACGTCATTAGGTGACGTAATTACTTTTCCGCGTGGATGACCCGCGACGCGAGGTAAAATTGTTAAATTGAAGCGATCAAAGTATTAAATGTCTTTCAAATATATGTAGAACTACCTAAGTAGGTAAGACCGAACTATATTGTTTTGAACCAAAAAATAAGCAAATCTTTGGTATTTCAGATTGTAAAAAAATAATTAACTAGTTAATCATACTTGTAGTGTATAAATAATATTTAATTTTACTTAAAATTACTTAATAAATATATATAGTGTAATACTTATATTAATTTATCAAGAAAAAATACTTTGATTGTAACAGCACATTTGTTGTTCATTAGTTATAATGTTTCAAAAACATTTTTTACACATCTGTTTTAATTTCAAAGTCTCAATAGACCGCAACAAGTTAAAATCCAGGAAAACTAGAAATCATTGACACAATGACAATAATAATAAAGGATTTCAATCAAATGCGACTTGCAATCAAGAGCTTTTTAATACATTCAAAGCATTTTTTCAGTCTAGACGGACGGACAAACAACAAAGGGGCTGATTAAAACGTACAATTGTTATCTACTAGAGCCTGCATTCATTCCAGAACATTCCCTCGGATAATAAAGCCTACCGTGATGGATTAGAACAAACTATTCAACGCTAGCAAAAGAATCATAATATCTACCCTGGTCATAAAATGAAGTGGTAAATTAAGTTTGGATGTAAGAGCTAATCTCAGAAACTATACTTACTTACTATCTATCCGATTTCGAAAATATTTTTTTACAATCTTTAGAATGTAACTTGATTAGATCCTGCTAATATTATAAATGCGAAAGTTTGTGAGTTCACGCAAAAACGGTTCGACGAATTTGGATTAAATTATTTGGCAAACAGATAGGTATTAGTTACTTACGTTGTCTTTTTTCGTATACAGACTAGATAAAAAAGATTGTATTGCAACAAGATCTCTCTGCTAACAAGGGACAATGTTGTGAATATTTTGTTCGGACAGGATTGGCGCTTGTACTGTGTAACGCAGTGTTACGTGTACCCTTGAGAACAATGGACTAACTAGACCCAACCACGATTGTTGTGCCGTAAGAATAGAGGCTTTTGTTACACTATCTTTTAAGATGAGCAGAAATATAACTCCATATGAGAACGAGTACTTCGGGACAGAAAAGAATACAGATATGAGTAAGATACCAAACGGATAACTAGATCGTATTTGATCCGTTTTTTTTTTGTTTGAAGGCTCATTTCCTTGTTGACGAAGGGAATTCACTAACTTCCACATGTTCGAAGTGAAATTTGGTATACTGTTTGTTACTTCGGTGGTAACTATTTCTATTTTTTAGTTTGCGGAATACCCAATTCCTTAGCAGCTTACAGCTCATATATTATAGCGTGTTTCGGCTCAATAGAAAGTCGAGGGTTACTTTATAATTTTTAATTACAGCTTGAAATGATTTAAGTATAATTTATAATTCATGTCGATTTAGCAGCGTACAAATAATCAGATTGGCAGGATGTTTTAACAACACCGCAGTTGCAAATTGTTTGTTTACTATTGCTTTGTTCGTTAACTATAGCCGGTTATTCCGGCTACACTTGCAATATGAGCGGATGTAGGTATTTAGATTCACGTCCGTTTCAAGTGTATTTTTATTATTTCCATTGACAGGTAAAAAAAAATACCGTAAGTCATATTAATTCTTGCGTAATTTGAATTAAAGGTATTGGTAACAATTTATATTTCTAATTTTTGAAATTTAAAATTTTCAAATCGCGAATTACGAAATCTTTTAAATAACTTTATTGCGTTAACTCTCAAAAATTTTTTTTCTGAATTACGTTGTTTATTGTCTACGAAGTGCACGCAACTTCGTACGCGCTATAATTCGTTTTTTGAATATCCCACGGGAACCTAATAAGAGAGTGAAGAACTTACCAGATTCGTAATACTGTTGCGAACGGTGTCTGGGTTGCCTCTCGTGTCTCAATGGCGCAGAAGGTGCTGGTTCTGGTGGAGATTCAGCTGAACCTTCGGGAGCACTCTCGGGACTACGTCTCGAGACGCCGGGCGCTGATAAGTCAAAGTCTGTTCTCCTAGCCGACTCGTAATCGGCTCTTCTACGAGCCGATTCTACGTCAAACTCGGCCCTTCTTCCCGAATCGTAATATCTTCTCTCGTATTCGTACGGTTTTCTTTCGAAATCGTAATTAGTCCTGCGAGAGTCGTAATGCCATCTAGTTGATTCGGGAGAGCGGCGAGGTTCTCTGGATCGTCGACTACGCTGTGGAGAACGACGGGCTGTGTCGCGAGGCGTGCAGTATGCTTCTATAAAGTCTACCTGTAACAAACAAATCCACAGTTTAGGAAAAAATTGCCAAAGTTGATCCTGCCGGGAATCGAACCGTGACAGAGCGTTAAGGTAAAAACCCTGAAGGGTAGAGACTTTTTACATAACTAAATCTTTTACATAAATAATTAATTAGTTATGTAATTATCCAGGAAACGCCAAAGATATAGCACAAAGGGGCCATTGCATACCAAGTGACTATTAGTTGGAAATAAGCCCTTCATCATGAAGGTCGATTATGTGGCAGAGTGAAGCGGTAATAAAATGCAGCGGTCACATATCCGGCGACCGTAACGGTCGGTTAGGCGAGGTTAGACGTTCTCTCCCCTCGACGACGGCGCATCATTACCACGACCCGCTTGTGTTTATGGCGACGAATATAAAGAATATTATGAGATATTGTGCCTACATCGGTGATACGATGAGGTGATAACATTTCGAGGGACGATGCCAAATTTAGTTCATAGCAAGACAAATTGTTATGGTGAAACCCGAATGTTTTTCTTTATTACTACGAGTATGTACAAAATACAGCAAATCATAATCTATACTTTTATAAAATCTTTTGTCCTGCCTGACTCACTATCAACGAAACTACTACTAAGCTAGAAAGCTAAAAGTAGGAACATAAAATATCATTTTATGTTTATTTTTTAAAGTAAGAATTCGTCAAGAAAGAGTTAGGAAATTTCAATTCCGTGCGTAGCCGGGGGCGGGTTGTCAGTTTAATATATTTTTATTCTGACATAACATAATTCGTTTTTTTATAGTCGCATGAAACAAAAAGAAATCCAACCGTGTTCATATGTGTTATTTTCCAAATGATTATATCAGGCGTTCCGACGATAGCTGTTAAAGCAGGAGATGCGATGGTTTCAGGTCATTAGAGTTCGCGATGAGTTCTTCCGCGCCCCCGGTCACGAAGGGCCCTCTCGTAGTGAGCTCTCATTAAGGGTGAGATTAGTTAAAGGATTCGCGAGTGTTGTTTACGTAAACGACAGAGTTCAGTGCACGCATACTTGAAGTTTATGCAATCAATGCGTTTGCGTAAGAATTCGATGGCGAAACATGCCTACACGTGAAGAGAAATGTCATGATTTTGTAGAGGCCAGTGAACGTGAAATCGTAAGTTATACTATTGTAAAATCTATACATATATACCTAATAAAATCGTAAGCGAGCCGATACAAAAAAAAAAACTCTACTAAAATACAAAAAAAAAAAACTTATGTTACCGATACCGAGGTCAAGAAAATAGTTTTTAGAAATATTGTGTTTGTCTGTGCATGCTAATCTCAGAAAGGTGACACACAGATAGTTAGTTTATTACTTGTATTAACATATATGATACTTTTTATCCTGCAAAAATGTTAAGTTCCCGTGGTATTTTCAAAAAACGATCTATAGCTCGCAGGAACTGCTGGTACCAGCTAGCACTTAATATAATAAAATGACATAAAAGTGGTAGAGAATGAAAGGGCTGCGATCCGGTTTTCGGCCCGGGGGCAGTGCTCTTTATTTAAACTTTTACTGGCGAAGGGAAGGCTTCGCCTCATCTGGCGCATTGTTTGACGTCTCCTTGGTATGCATGAAAATTTATTTACATAATTAAACGTCGACCGCGCACCCCGTTTTGATTTGCGATGTCTACATAGATTTCCGCTCATTATTTTGCATATTTTGCGTCGATGCTTAATTAGAGTTTGTGTACAGGCCGTTTAAAAGTATCATCGTGGGGAAAATGAAAACCATTAATTTTGAATGTTGACACGAAAATTAATTTATCTTCTTTATTTAAATTAACTATCATACAATCGTACTTGATTTTTCACGTGGATTAAATAAAATATTTTTTCAAAACAACAATTTGTACGTGTTAGGTATACCTACTAATGTTAGCGAGATCAAAAAAATAGTTTTTAGAATTTTTATATGTTTCTCTGCACGCTAATCTCAAAAACCTCTTAACCCATTTGAATGCGGTTTTCACCGATGTATTGATGCTTACCTAGATTTAACCATAGGATACTTCCAGGAAAAATTGTAGGACCAAGTTATATTGCAAATAATGCGAGGTCATGAACCGAGTAAGAAATCATTACTTTTTTTTCTATTAAGAGTGAGGTTTCTTCGAAATAATATACCTTGAATTTTATTCACAGATTTGTATCTATTCTACCATTCAGCCGTAAGGGTTAACTGAAAGGGATCAAATTGAATTCTGTTAGAGCACATATGTTCGCGTCTGCCCATTCATCAATTGTATTGTATAGTTAACGGGGGAATGGCAGTCAACAGCTCACTTCCTGTTACGACAGATTAATGTACATAAATATAACTATACCATTTAGTAGACTTAATTACTTCCTACTGCCACAGAGTTGTGACAGAAATGGAAAATTAAATATTCTTCCAATATTAGTTACAGAGAAAATATTACTCGTAACGTACACGTTCACGCAAAACATACAACCACATCCCAAATTCTTTTTTTTTTTTTAATTTTTGTATGTTTGCTGCGTTACATAAAAATTAAAAACACTTCAAAATACAGAAAATATACGGAAACGGGCACTGTTTCGTAGAGTGTGTCATATTGTAGGTCTAACTAAAGGGTCCGACCACATTATCGCGTGCGAACTAGTTATAAGTTTTTTGTTTTGGCACAATTGGCACATACTTCCTTACACAGAAAAGTAAAACTGATTGGTGTAACCGATTGGTAAGAGAAAATAAAATTCCATACAATTTAGGTAAGAGAAAGTAAAATAGTATTGGGTTGAGTGGGAACGAACAAAAAACCAATCACATCCAACGTTGGGAAGAAACCGGATTCTTCGGAAAACTTGAAATCGTATCGAGTAAAGCCAAAACCGGAATTGTTCTTATTTAACTTATTATGTTGACGAAGCATGTTCGTGTATACGAAATATAGCTTAATAAGGAAGGAAGTTAACTACTGACCTTGCGGCTTTGCGAGATGGCAAATTAAATTGTCAATAAATACTAACTATTAGTTACTATGCGATGAAATGTGTCCCCGCTTTAAAATTCGAAATCGATTTTACGAATAAAATAAACGTATAATTCGATAACACCCGCACCCGGTTTCACCCAGGAAAAAAAAATTAGATAAAAATAATAAAAAATAAATTCAAAGGACATAATATTTGTGTGCGGAGTTTCACCCTCTGTGCGTTTTATGAGACTTGTTTTAGGAGTATTAATATTAATTTATTATTGGCACAAAAAATGTAGGATGTAATGTTTTTATCTTATTTACATGTAAAAATAAACATGTTATAAAGGAAACGATTAAGTTGAGAAGCCGTCCATATTGGTGATTCCGGGTTCGCAGTCTATGAGTAATACAAACAGTATGAAGGATGTGGGACAAGACGCAGCTTTCAGACGCACAAATGAGTCACAGCCCAGCCCGATATATAAATATCGGAGACACGCCTTCTGCGATCCCAAACTAAAATAGCACGTTTAGTGTCGCGTGACTTCCAGTTTCCAGTCGATTATAAATGTAGACTATATATCTCCGCAGGGGGATTCGAATCTATAACATTATTATTCATACTTTATAACAATGTTGCTGCTATAAAGTTTAAAATATTGTTTATGAGCAATGAAGAGACTAAAACTAGAACAAAACTAGTTAAGTCAGCTTCAGAACAGCAAATATTACAAAAGAGGAGATTTCAGTAACATATTAAATTTCCAGAGTAATTCTAGCTAAACTAGAATAAGGGCCACTTTCACAAACTACAATTAAAGTGTTGATTAGTTACTTTTAGAAATCATTTTCTGTTAACTATATTGAATTATGCACTCGGTTTACTGTATCATTCGATAGCCGATTTTTTTATTATTATTTTCGATTTAATGTTTGGGACGTTTACCGTACAAACAAAGGTAACTAACTATATCAGCTCCATTATCCCCGGTTACCGGTGACTTTAAATGACAGTTTGACACTAAGATATCTAAGTGACAACAAATAAAAAGTCTTCATCGCGTCTCATGTACTATTTATAATTTAGGTAAAATTTATACATAAACTAGTAACTAACTAGTTATAGTTTATGTAAAAAATTCTTTCAGATAAAAATCGCTTTTTTTTTTCTATGGCTGACGGTCCACTTGCTACAATAGAATTAAGGATAAAGAACTGAGAAATAGGCTCTGGCATCCCTTACTCACTCATCGACACAACAACACCGTGCTGGTTACTGTAAGGGAGAGCCCATATTAGTTGAGCTGCTAGTTACTAAACTAATTACAAAAAAATTACAGGTTGCATAATTTACAAAAAATTACCAGGGGCGGATAGTAATTTTTATACTAAGTATATGAGTAGCTCAACCTTTCTTTGTCAACAAATAAATCTACTTAATAAAAACAATATTAATAAAATATATGCCTTTTAATGCGAATGCAAATAAACAATCTGCAAGTTAATCATAAACGTTATCTTAAACAAGTAAAGATTTTGATAATAATATTATAATGGACTATTTTATTTACTTACCTATACCTACTACGTTATGTCCTTGATAGACATAGTTATAACTGCGTACAAGAATTTTATTACTTAACGTGATTTGAATACCAGACATAACTAAATATCATTTACATAGAGGGATGAATCATTGAACCAGATAAAAACAAAACATCTCTGGGTATTTCAATTACCTACTTGTAAATGAACCAAGTCCCTGTACGTCCTTGTTGCAATGGTTACGAGAGTGATTAATTAGTGTGACTTTTTATAATGTTTTTTTCTTAGAAATCGGAGGCCAGGAATGTCCCTCTGAGTCACTACTCACAAACCACTTTGCTTTGTTTACAATAACAGATGCTAAGACAAAAAAACAAAGTTGATATTTAATTATATTCTAGACAGTAACAATTGTACGCGCAGTTTTCGTACGCATGATACCTTTTTCGTTTTTGGGTAGGTAGTTATAAGTTTTTATATTTGTAAACAGATTAATATGAAACAAACACCTAATATTACGGGAAGCTCGCTACAATACATCAGTGAAAACCACATTCAAATCGGTTAATCCGTTTCTGAGATTAGCGGGCACAAATAGACAGACAAAAATTCTAAAAACCATTTTTTTGGCCTCGGTAACATAAGCACAAAAAGTAAGTACATGTTTTTTAATGATTTTTTTAAATTATTAATTTAAATAGTAATTAAATAAATAGTATATTCAACCAAAGTTATTTAATTTTACTTTTTGATATTTAAAGAATAACAAACACGATTCGTTTAAGATTTTATCTGCGTAGTATATCTGCACAGTAGTACCTAAGTATAATAATAATCTTTGAAAATTGCATCGTACTTTTTTTTAAGTTTGCATTTTTTCAATTGGCACAGTCGTTCGCAGCAGTGTAGCCACCAACCACCGTCTGGTCACGTTCAGCAAACCAGAGACCGCAAACAGGTCCCGTACAACCGAATTAAATAGACTAGGTATCTTTTATTCGCTATTTTATAGGCTTCCGAGACGTGCTTTTCAATTATTCTGAACTTGTTGGCTCGAAGCCCTGAACGCGTCTGTTGTGTGTCTAGTCAACGAGACATAATGTTGCATTCTAAATTATATAGTTAGGTAGTTATCGAATCGAATTCTTAAACAATGACCATTTCACTAGTTAATTCTGTCACCGATTTTTTTAAAGTCTGATAACTAGAAATTGTTTGTAAATTGGACGCGCCTTCTGAGTCGTCGACGGAGCAGACAATTGTGCAAATGACAAAACAAGCTGAGGGAAATAAGCTTAATTACTAAGTTGCCAGTTTGAATCACCCAAGGGTCGGAGTCTCTTTAACTAGACCCTTGTAAATGTTTCAATGAGGGGAGTAATTATGGATGAAATTTTCAACACCTTAGACGTACCTATCCTCTAAATATAAGTATCCTCTAAGTATCTGCTGTACTAATAAAACAAAGCTGTAGATTATGTTTGCTTTCTTGTCCTAACTACTCGACCAATCATCGTGAAAAGCATGTACCTATCTATAATAACTATTATACGTTATTAGGGGCACAGAAAAGAAAATAATACATTTAATTTGGAAAAAGTAACTACTGTATTCAGGGATCATCTTTGCTTATTAAAGTACCAAGTAAGAAGTCTATCTAATTACTAATTACCTACTTAATCCGTTAGTATATAGTTCAGTCAAACCAGTCTCCCGAAACTCTTCTTACAAACAAAAAAAAAAACAGACAAGCATTGTCTTTTATTGTATGCAACAACAATAAATCGTATTATCTTACATTAGGTAGGTACCTACTTATTATTTTTGTGACGCCATAACGGAAAAAAGGTGTTTTTTTTTTAACTTTGAGAGTACCTACCTATTATAATTGAGTTTGAATGTTATCTGCAGAGTACAATGACTCATGTTGTGTTTAGGTTTTACTTTTATACCTACAATGTCAATGAATGGAATATCTTTCATGAATTTTTAAGTAGTTAGTGGGGTCATTTGAGCAGCCCGTGAAATAACAGCATGTGTGCGGTTGTGTTTCGTTGAGTGAGGGGATGCCAGAGTAATTTCTCTATTCTTTCCCAATTCATTAACCCTTAATCCTACTGTAGTCAGCAGCGAACTTGCAGCACCTGTGGCGTTGTTTATGTTGTACCTATTTAGGTGACGGTTGCCAAAGTTTGCCATCTACCATCAATCAAATGGATCGTCAGGCTGTCTGCCTACCTTAACATTATAAAAATATGAATGGAATATGCCTAGAAGTGTAATGTACGTCTAGCTATTCTATCCTTTTCTTTATTAGGTACCTTTACGACATTTTGAAAGAAGGAAAAAAGATTGCGCTTGGCTTTATGGGACGCTAACTTTGCTCTCTGAACTTATAACTAAGTTAAGTCAACTCCCGGAATTTGTATCCTTCTAATCAGTACGTATAGATACCTAGGTATACGTACCTCGTACCTACTGTTTTCTCTCCCCACATTTAAGTAATTTTTATTTCTTTTTTAAAAAGAATTCTTCTTTTGCTTTATAAGAATAGAGAATAAAAGGAACCTTCACTTAGTTAACATTTGTAAGCCACATTTAAAGGGTGGTGCCTGATTGTCCCAATTCATGTGAGCCCTAAAGTACCCATTCAAACTTTATCGCTGATATATTTTTATCATGCGTTGAGTTTTTATTTTTGATGATCCCTCGGGAACAGTAGTAAGGTACCTACTTTTTTTCTTAATGAAAGGTACCCAATGCTCTTTTCTGACAACGTGTATGCAAAATTTCATGGTGATCTTTGAGTAGTTAATAAAGGCGTGAAAAGGTTACTTTCACATTTATAATATTACCTATAGTTAGTATGGATGGATATAAAAATTCCGTAAAAAAATTATGATGGTGAAAACCGCATCAAAATACATTGCGTGATTTAGAAGGATAGTGGCCATATAGACAGACAGAAAGCGACTTCAAATTATACTAATGTAAAGATGCTGACTAAATATGTAATACCTGCCTACCTAGCATCAAATGCTCATCAAGTATAGGTATCGATTGGTTTAACAAAGTTAAGTTAGCATCATATAAAATCATAACACAGTAGGAATTATAATTAGCCACTTCTGGTTAGTTACTTGGTTACAGCATCTAGTTAATACTATGTATTTAAACTATGTTAAATTTAACTACAAAACTAGCAACTTACCACATGCGCAACTAAGATCCATTTGAGAATTTGGCGCATCTGTGATATCAGCTTTTTGTTAGATGGCATTGTTAAAGTTTTAAATCCAAATAGTTAAGGAATTCACAAATAGAACGGAGCGACACACCGACATGAACGATTGTTTCACTACTGCTGGCTGGCAGGCACAAAACACACTAACTAAAAACTACACTTTCACACACAACAAACTAGTTCCTTGTTTCCACAATTGTCTGTCTACCTTACTTTTTACTTTAAACCTAGGCGTTTGTCTGGTTGACTCATGTTATGAACGCCTAGAACGGTTCTATGCTTGACGAGTCCAATTCTAGACTGACAACATCGCTTCGTGCTCAAACACTATACGCGAATGTGTAAAACGGTGACTCATCGCCCCGCATTCTGTTTACCGAGGCTTGAGTCATCGTGTACCTCACAATGAACAGCGCTGCAGCGCTACAATCGAACACAAAATTTCGTAGGCGAGCTGCGAAAGTAAACATCTTACAGGTTTCTAAAGCGCTTTGTGCCGCTTACTTGTGAACGAGCGACTCCATTAAATACCTCCGTTCCGCACGTGTCCGAAGTGTTTATGCCAAAACAAACTTTAACGTCATTATATAGAGTGGAAATTTCTTAGGTGGATTTCCAGAATTTAAGCTGAGTTTAAACGTAAACTTTCGCGTTAGGATTTCGACTTGTTCGGTATTATGTGATTGCGTTGTGCAGCGTGCGTACCCCGCTTGCCTCGACTAGGTCGAACGAATCGAATGCCGCTTTGAGGTCGTTTACGCGATAGATACACTAAACAATGCTGAATAACTTAATAGACAATTGTGAGTGTATAATAAATAACGTTGGCTATGAATTAATCTGAACAGTTTCTAATGCGTAATTAAAATTGAAATTCAAACTAAGTGTACTTACCTAATACTTAGGTACTTTTAAAAGTTAGTTGGTTATCTACTTGCCTTATGCTCATTTTTAAATAGTCACCGTAAAAAATGGTTAGGTAGGAGCAGACCCACTATCGCGGTAATGGAGCAGACCCACTTTTCATACAAATTTGTCTAACGTTGAATTTAGGTTGTCATAGTAACGTCATAGAAACGTAACAAAGATAAATACAAAATGTGCACACGAAATTGTTCCTTACGGTGGGACTGCTCCCTTGACCGCGATAGTACATGGGTTGTGCTAGTATCTCTTCACTTTCGTTTTTTACGCCCACAGGTGCTCAAAAATTGCCTAAGATTTGTAACTCCAAAAATACCACAATTTCTAAATAAATAACCATAGGTACCTATTTTACTCGTTCAACAATTAATTATTACAATAGTTGCAGATATCATACCTAGTTACCTACAGTGTCTCCATTTCATCAATATCCTAAACCTTTCATTTTCATCTATATGTTTGTATGTTTGTTATTTAATTATTCAAAAACGGTTTGAATGACGTCACAGCAACGAAGATGTCAAGCGTTATACTACTCATATAATATTTTCTCAGATGTTTTTCAATTCTCAACTCGGACGAGGTCGCGGGCACCAGCTAGTCTTATGTGTCCGCTGTTTTCCGCTAACTTCTTCTAAACAACCTAACTATTGAATTTAATAGTTTTTTCACTAGCTAGAAACGAGGAAAGAAGGTAGGAGAAGACCACCGGTTTCACACGAGCAATGCTTCATAAAACAATTATTCATTAAACATATTTACTTTGGTAAAATAAATAAATAATTAAAGAATCTGTAGTGTAGTATTTGACACGCCTCTTGTTTGTTTTGAGATCATTGATATAAGTATTGAAAGGCTGCATTTAACGCAAATACTTTCGTGTTAATTTGTAGTCAAAACTCATGATGTCACCTTGACAATGTTGAAATGTCAGTTTTCCAGTAGGTTAAAGACCTATGTAGGTATAGGTATAAAATTCAGCATGTGTAAGCTCAGCATATTTAAATTACATATATATATTTATCGTCATATCATATCCATGTCGCTGTTATCATTGACTTGCTTGCCTACAAAAAGATAAGCTATATTATGTATGGATAGTATAATATATTATGTTATATTTGCTCCGATTTAGTTGCCAAATATAGATAAGAACATAAGAGTGACATTGTATTTTTTTTTGCGGAACAAAATCTTTTTCCACATTTTTTATCCCACCAGCAGTACTACTACTTATTCTGTGCCCACACTTTAAGTAGGTACCTATATAGTTAGATACTTTAAGTATATACTTAGATTAGACTTGAACACTAATCTAAGTCATTACGATACCCCACAAAACCATTGTCCCTATTTGGGAAACGAGGGAACACGAAGTTTCTCAATATTATAATATTTATTTTAAACTAGCTGCTGCCCGCGACTTCGCCCGCGTAACTTTGTAAATTATATACTAAAAACCTTCCTCGAGAACCACTCTATCCACTGGTGAAAACAGTATGAAAATCGGTGCAGTAGTTTTTGAGTTTATCGCGAACAGACACAGAGAGACAGAAAGCGGCCGAGGACTTGAGACTTTATGTACACAAGAAGAGATAGAGATACTTTTATTTCACTTGAGTAACCACCTCCTCACAGAAGATCACAGTGAAATAACAGTAGCTACCTATGAGTTCTGTAATGTTTCGGTGAGTGATTAAGGGATGCTAGAGCCCATTTCCCTAAACCCATCCCTTATTCACAATTCGATTTTGGTCGGCAGCGCCTGTGGTTTTGCTTGTGTTATAGGCGACGGTACCACTTAGCATCAACCATTAATGGACTGTCAGCCTGTCTGTCGACCTTAACATAAGAAAAAAAAAACCTGGTAGGTATGTACCTATAGATAAGTAGTATTTTTTTTTTGTTGTCGTTTCTTATTTAATTTTAATCTATAAGCGATAACTTGCATGAATAATCCATGTTCCCTTTAGACATCATAGACAAAGGTTTTCCTATCAGTGGTGGACAGCTAACAGACGCTACGCTATTCATATTGACTGATGTAATCTTGCACCGTCAACACTGTTACGCATTGCATTGTTTTGGGTGTATGTAATATCCTTACATATTATAAAACAAAGTCCTCCGCCGCATCTGTCTGTCAGTCTGTCTGTTCGCGATAAACTCAAAAACCGATTTCCTACTGTTTTCAGCAATGGATAGAGTGGTTCTCGAGGAAGGTTTTTAGTATATACTTAATTTACAAAGTTACTAGTATAATCAATACTAATGATAAATCTGTAAGGGTTGGTCATGGAGTAAGTTACTTTGTTATCAGAGATATCGTGTTTATAGGCTCTATACATGATACTGAAACTAAATCGACCATTTTTAGATTTTTTTTCTGTATGTATGTATGTTCCTCCTTAACTCTTAAAAGAATTAACTGATTGTCATGAAACTTGATAGATAAACATTTAGACGTACAGGACACAGAATAGGCTACCTTTTTCTTTTTCAACGCGGACGAAGTCGCGGGCGCCAGCTAGTTATAATAATAAACATGGATTACGTCATCGATATAATTAAATGCATCGATCTCAAAGAATGCAATAAAAAAATTCAATAACGGTTTGTAAGATTCTCAGTCTCATACATCCTAACTAATATTATGAATGAGAAAGTGAGTTTGTTTGTTATGCTTTCACGCCTTAACTACTCAACCAATCATCGTGAAACTGCATTTAAGCGTTATCAGGCATACAAATAGAATTAGAAACTGTTACTTTGTTTTATTCCTTCTATGGGGATACAGAAAGGTCATAGGGTACCTTTCATCCAGAAAAAAGTACTTTTTCCGAAGGTAAATAAGAAATTTAAAAATAAGATAATATACCGAAGGCTTTTCATCTTAATAATGTAGAAATAGATGGAAGAAAAATTTCCGCCTACTATCCCTACTATTATTATATCCCTAGCCAATAATAATAATAATCCCTACTAGTAAGTAGGGATAAGTGGCATTTTTTTCCTCTAATCCCTACCACTGGGGAGGTGGAATGGTCGAAAAATTAAACGCCTGACATAATATTTTAATTCCTAAGAAAAAGGGGCGCGTACATAGTCGCGGGCAAAGGGTAGTTGTCGAATAAAGTGAATTCGTTGTTAGATGCGCAGAACAAAAAATAATGAATATTACAATACCTATATGTATTATTTTTATTCAGAAGATGATCTAAGTGTCAGAGGTGAACGTACGCTTGCTCTCATCGCTCGACCACGCGTATCGCGTATAGGTGGTATAGGTTACATCAACTGATGACGCCAACAATCAAAATATGTACCAATCGAAAATGCAACGTTGACTTTTTTCATGTACCCATATATCTTCTTTTATAATACACTAGCTGATGCCCGCGACTTCGCACGCGTAACTGTAAATTATATACTAAAACCCTCCTCGAGAATCACTCTATCTACTGGTGAAGACAGCATGAAAATTGGTGCAGTCGTTTTTGAGTTTATCGCGAACAGACAGACAGACTCGGCGGAGGACTTTGTTTTAAATATCCTAACATATTATAAAATAAAAAAGCGATAAACTCAAAAACTACTGCACCGATTTGCAGGCTGTTTACACCAATGGATAGAGTGGTTCTCGAGGAAGGTTTTAGTATATAATTTACAGTTACGCGGGCGAAGTCGCGGGCAGCAGCTAGTGTAGTGATAAAAGACTAGCTGGTGCCCGCGACTTCGTTGGCGTTGAAAAATAAAGGATATAACGCCAGACATTATACTTTTTTCCAAGCGTTGGATTTTTATGTTTTGATAGCTGGGCCCACCAGGGCCTTGATTCTGTAACGCCATTTTGCGATTCCTTACTTCAAAACCACGTCACTCATCAGTGGAATTGTAAAATAAATACAATAGTATACTGTGGTTTCTGTGAAATCATAACGCGCCATAGATAAATAATTTGTCTTGGGGCATACAGAATAGAAACATAAGAATTCCGTGACACGACAAGGCAAGACATTGACGTGGTTTGAAAAAAGTAAGACAAGAGTGTGGAATCGTAGTTGTCATACAGAATCAGGGCCCAGGTGACCTTTCTGGTTAAGAGATACAGTCTCCCGGCAACGTTTATATAATCGCTGTAATGATAACTTTTGCATGATGATCAGCAAGCGATATTTTCCTTCATCGAGAATAAGCGGTCAATACTTTTCTAACACATAGAATTAAAAACACTTAGAAATTTATGTCTCATCAGAATTTGAACCAATGGCTACCCAATGGCTATCATTATATTTGCAGTAAATTAAGGCGCCTTCAAAAATACTTATGTATATTATATTTTCAACGCAACACATCCAGTCACCGATCGTTATCATTATTTACCGCAGAGTAACATTGTAGTTACTCACAAGTATTTTGACGCGGGCTATAAATACTGCCATTTAATTGATTGCTGTTAAAATAATTAGGTACTTTAATGATTTTAACGATTTTATTTCAAAATGAATCAACTGATACTTAATTTATTTTCGCAACTATGTACAACTTGATTTATTGTGCTAGTAACGAATGTTGTTGGTTAAAATTAAAAAGTAAAACATTTAACCGAACACTTAAGTACGTCGTAGCCTATTTCACACTGAATTAAAACATGACTAAGTTCCATAGTAGCGATTTGGAATTTAATTATCAATTAACGCCATCAATGCAACGTGTTTACGAGCCAGCCAGTTAATTACTAAGTAGTTGGTATTTAGGCGAAGATATGGCCTTTGTCAGAGTAGTAACCTACTTTTATTCAAATTATATATTTAAATAGTGCTATTTTTTAGTCAGACCATTATTTAAGACCTGAATATTTGAGACGTTAAAAAAATCCCTGTTTTGGACCTTAGACGCTTGATTAAACACCCAAAATGACTTTTTTTAACAATTTATTTAAGGGAATACTTGCACAATAATAAAGTACATTTACATTTACACCAAAAAATCTCATTTTTTTTAAACTTAAGTCTATTTTTAAAGTAATTTTTTTTAAGTCTCAATTTAATTCCACCAAGATATTACTATATCCACTGATAACTAACAGATACCATTAAGTAACAGTAATTACAGGCACTTATCTACGTTCGTTTAAGTTTTTCTGTCAATTGTTGCGATGACTAGTCATAGCAATAATCAACAATCAATAAAATTGTGTCAATAATGGTTTACGCAATGACTACGTCTCTCAAGCAAGTGTTTTATCCTTAGCACCTGAAGTGACCAGTGACTCATAGATTATTATAATAAGGAACCTTTAAAAGATTATCTTTAAATGCGGCGTTTTGATAACAATTTCAATAAGTACGGCACGAGTAATGAGAACAAATAATTACTATCTTTATTAGTTGGCCTTCATACTATCTTTATATTACAGTTCTATCTGATTTTATTTATCGCTTATTGTGAATAATACGAATTTAAGCGAGTGTTAAAACTTGGTTAAAACGAATTAAATTTAACTTAATTCTAGAATTTATTTATTTCTTGTCAATATAATATCAAGAAAATTTGGTACGTGTATTTTAATCATAGAAAAAAAATTAAAGTTTTTGCTTGATTGAAAAGCGATGCCCACAAGGCCACAACGACGACCGATAAGACTAAAGCAAAAATGCAAAAATCTACACTTGACAATGTCATATCTCATAGCTGCACAAATTATATGTCTCTTTTATGTCTCTACAATGACGTTTATTATGATAAACTAACATTCGTTACATAAATTGTTGACACATTTCCAAGTGTTTCCTACAAGGACATGTCTGGTTTAAATCGTTGCAACTGTAGAATACTAAGCAGCCTTGCTTGTGGCTTTAACAAATATTCAACCTTCAAAAACTTTAACCAATGACAACCGAATTACGCTTAGTTATCTATTCAATTCATATATTATCGCTAATTCATATGTTTAATAAGTTTTGCTTTATAAAAAAAATGAGCTAAGATTTTTCTTCTAAGTAAGATGGCAAAAATATTTATATCCTACAAAACAATATTTTATGAGAATTCAGAACATTTTTAAATATTAATAATTTTTATATTTTCTCTACACGCTCTTAACTATATGAATAATTTTGTAAATAAATGATTTCTTTTTTATATTCTACAAGCTATGTAAAGGCAAATAAACATTTATTTCATCTTTATTGTTCATATATATACTTACATATTTTTGTCAGGCGTTGAATTTTTTAAATATTTTTTTATATGATGCCTCGGGAACTGTACTTACCTACTTTTTTCTGCGTGAAAGATACCCTATACTCTTTTCTGTACCCCTGACAACGTTTATGCAAAGTTTCATGATGAAAAATTAAGGCGTGATAGCGTAACAAACAGACAAACTCATTTCCGCATCAATAAAGTACCTAATTATTAATTAGAATTAGAATAAAAAGAAGATATTATGCAACATGCAGGTGCGTCTAAACACTTAGGTACGTCTTTTGAAACCTATGAAGTCCTTAGTACTAATAAAGAACATACACATTTTACATAATGTAAATGACAAATGTTTGGAAAGTAATTTGTTATCTTATCACCAACGTTTAAATGACGGCAACCCCAATATTTCCGACCATGAATCACAGGTGCTCCCTATCTGCGTTGCATGGCCAACATATGGAGCTCGTGTGAACCTTTATGAGTCACGGCTTGAAGGCAGGTGTTCAGAATTTTGACAATTGACGCGTACTCACGTCTCTGCTACTGGGCCGGTTCATGTATAGAGATAAAGCGAATAAAATATACTTAGTTTATATTTTAGCGTAACTATATTAGTAATTTTAATTATTTTAAACTTTATTTATTTATTATACTTATATTAATTCCTATGGTTTATCCACATCATCCTATCATTAATACATCAGTTAGACCGCATTAAAATCGGTTTATGAGATTAGCGTGCACATAAAAAATACAGACAAACAGACAAATATTCTTAACACTTATTTTGACCTAAATATCATCACTACAAATTGTTTATTTTATTTTATTTTATTTTGGAAAAATATATAATGTACAGACTCAGCTGTAAGTAGGTACATATTAGATGACACATTAAATACTTTTTCAGTGTAAATACACAGTTAAATTGCTTTTCGACTAGGTACTGACCCAGTTTAAATGGAGCAAGGTTGTCTGGGGAACAGGAACACTTGACGATAACACTGAATTCTCTACAAATTAGTTTAATTTTAGTTCAAATTGCCAAACGTAATATGAAGTTAGCCCTAAGCCTAACCACAGCCTTAACTAAGGACTTACAGAAAAGGTAAAATTAGACAGTTCTCTGCGACAACTGCTATGGCGTCGGTGCGGCGTAAGTGCCGTTTCACATACATAAGGTTTCCATATAAACGGTACCGTGGCGGTTCATTAATGTAGACATTATTATACAAGCTTTCACACGATACCGCGACCGTGCCGTGATCGTGATGTAGCCGTTCCACACGGACACGATTCCGTTATGTCGACCGTGTGGTAGTATGAAAACGTTCCACGTACACGGACACGGGCACGGCATGGTTGTGATTTCGCACTGATATTCAACTAATCGCACGCGGCACAGGTAGCAGCAACCGTGTACGTGTGAAAGATCCACAACCGTCTCAACGGTCGCCGTTTATACGGAAACCGTGTGTGTGTGAAACGGCAAAGTATGTGTGTTCGTAGGCGTATGTTTGCATGTATGCCTTTGGAGGTTTGTGCCTGTGTGTGTGTGATACCAATGGAAACGTACGAAGAAAATGGCGCGAAACAACATAATTATGACGATACCATATACCTTTGACCTTTGACTTGTATTATTATCTATTCTGTGACGATAGATGTGACGACCTTTTGATTAAAATGTCCGAATTTTTGATTATATGTAAATGTATGTAACGTAATATCAACATATATATCTATTATACAAAGCAGCTCCATTTCTCTGATAATTTTTTCAACGCGGACGAAGTTACGTAGTAAGCAATTCAAATTAAATAAATGTTAAATTCAATCTGTGTCAAATATAAATAATGAAAACTATTATTCTATAATCGCTACAAACTTTTAAATTACGGCAAAATACTAGACATAGTATCTATTACGTCAATTGGTCACACACGTCTACTGTTTGCAAGGGAAACTCTACTCGTAGTTGGATCGCGTCCCCCAAAAACTGACATTTTGATATGCGTCACCGACAGAACGTAACTGATAAATAATTACTGAATGCGTCACGCTCGAATTGCAATAAACGTTAGTTAAATTAACAAACTTACATATGTTTAGAAATTCACAAAATTATGTATTAACCCACTAGCTTATGAATGAAAAACGAGAAAAATCTGACTCTTGATGTCTTTATCGCTGTGACTACGGTGGCTATTTTTAGACGATCCCTCGAGAACCTTAACATTTTTTCTTAGAAATGTCTTTTCCACTGGAACGCGCTGGAACGACAACAATCATATCTTGTTAAGAGTAAAATCAGAAATAAATCTTAAACGGTTTTTAATTTTTTTTTTTACCATATCTTATACTTATTACTCATCCTGTATAATATTTTAAAGCTATAACAAAAAAGAATTAAAATTGGCATTAATTTTTTGTCATTACTACAGTAGGTAATCCTGTTTTGCAACTAGGTATATTATTGGGCGCCAACTACGTCAAATGGAAAGAAAAACAATACAAATTTGAGATCTTACGTTTAACAAACTGCAAAAGGGTTTGGGATGTGCGTCATGATGACGCCACGTCATGTGCAAGGAAGCTTTTGTGCAGTGACCACATTTTTTTTTCTTTATAAAACAAAACCTTTTGCAATCAGCTATTGCAGTATATAATAAGCAACAAAACCAGTCCTGACAAAGGAGTAGGTAATTAACTAAAAGGCAGTTTTAATTTTAAGGTATGCGAGTAATGCGAGTACTCGAAACTTGGATGATTTGGATCTTTAACCAGGTAGTTTAAATTTACTTTACCCTGCTATTTATGCTTCCTAAATATGTTCACAATCATATCAAAAACTATTAAACGGATTTTTATGAAGTAATTTTTCTACTATAATTTTTAGAAAAAAATTGCACCCTTGGGAATATTGCTGGGGTTACTAGTAATAATATAAATTTATCCTATTACTTTTTTGCATTCTGTCACAATTTTAAGTATTAAAAAGGACATGTAATATTCTTAATAAAAGTAACATTAAGCAAAAAATTTATAGTAACAAAAAGTGATTCATGTAATTAAAAAAAAAATATTTTATTATCTCTTGGGTGTGCATTATTACATTTTGAAACTAAAAGGTCAGAAATTAACTAAAAATATTTTATTTTATCTGAATCATAAAATACGATCGTTTCATTTCTTATCAATGGGGTCGAATATCGAGAAATATTTGTTCCAAACAATGACACACATACCCTTATTCCTATTATGACGCTTTCACTGACAAGTAGGGATTTAATACCTGACTCATTTGTATACATCCTGACTCATTGTGAGATCAACGGCGGCTTCAATTGTTTAAAATTATTGATGATTAATTAATTGTTATTCATTTGAGAGAGCAATTACAATGAGTTGTTTGATGTAAGCTTATTGTGAATTCTAAGCATGAAGTAATATGGTGGGACAGAAACTTACGCTTTGCACGTTTGTTTATTCATTAAATTTTTAAGTACATATATTTTTATAGGCAGGCAGTCACGTGGTTTACTTTATGGTAAGTACTTGGCACCAGCTACAACCAATCATTGCTGATCAAAAGTATTACTTTAAGATAAATACTTTGACATTTTTACTGATAATCGTTAACACCTTAATCGAGTGATTATCTTGAAATGGAGCCCTGAAATGTGGAAGAAATCCTGGCTATGGAGAAACATTAGGGAATGGACCGGGATCACCAATGCAGAAAATCTGTTTCGTCTGGCCTGTTTTCTAAAGAGACTTCTAAGAGCCTCTTTAGAAAAGAGGCTGTTTTCTAAAAACTGGGTATTGTTCTTTAGTGTTAAATTTTTAAATCACACATTAGCGTTTTAAAGTACACTCAGACAAATGATGGACTACGTAGCCAAAATGTAACGCATAGTTAAGTCGTCACGTCAACTCTGTGTTATCAAAACATTACTTCAACTTAAGTAGAAATGTGAGTCACAGAACTCAAAAAGGATATGGTCAAAGGAGTCGACCAGTTTAATTCGTACGAACCAGTAACCGCGTTAGTTGCAGATACAATCATTCACGAGTTGAATGACTTGCTCTGAGTCATAGCTTTACGACACGTACTTCGAAAGGTCGCGAAGCTTTTATTCAATGAGTTTTTGTGTCAACTTGTTGATAAGTAGGCGTAAGAGAGATTCGATTGAAAAATTTCTCTGTTTGACTAAAGCCTGTTGATTGAGTAACATGTACAAACCTTACTGTACGGCCCTTTACTTTTTGGACCTACGCGACGACATAGAGTAGGTCGAGGAAAAAGTGAAAGCGGGCTGCGGCTAGTCAAGTTATTTAAGGGCCTTGGGAGAGACTTATGGTCATACTTATGGTACTTTCGCAAAGAGCCGCGGGTCGATGGTGGAGCCAGGCTGCTGCTATTGATAAATTATGGGGAAGGCCTATATGTATGTCTAGGCTGACGTCCTATGATTAGATACACGTTTTATAAGATTGTAATTTATAAATAGTATTCATTAATCTCATGACTTCAATATTTAAAACAGACACAAGTGTGAAACGCTCGACTCGACTACTCCTGAGATTTTTATAATTTTGTACCAATTGAAAACTGCGACATGAAGACTTGATCTTAGAGTTACTATTGAAGGTTTATATATATAGTTCTTCCAAACAATCCCAGAGAGCAGCAGATATTATTTAAAGTAAAAAGTTCAGAAATAATAAAATTTAAACAACATATTATGCTAATCAAGCTACCGTTTGATAGACACGATACTCGCGCATGAATTGACACAAATTAGAATCACTTACCTACTAATCGCTAATAAACAAGTAATTTAAATCCAATCCCATACATTTTGTACTCAATAAGTGAATCATTGCTTGAACGACCAATGAGTGTGCATAAATTCCAATTAACCATCTCATTGTTGTTTATAAATGTCTTATTCATTGGAAAGGGACTTATAAAGTAACATGACTATTCCAAACTCCAAATAAAAATCAGCAAATCATATGCATAATATACTAAAAGTTGCAGATATCAGCAAAAGTATATATGAATTCTTAAATTATTCACAACAGACAGACAACAATATACTTATACATTTAATGAAAAACATTTATTTTAACATAACAAAGAAACACTTAAATTTTATTTATTAGTAGATATAGATTAAATAATTTTAAAAACCGATAAAGAATATTGGTAGTCAATCTATGTCTAGTGCTAATTACCTACCAATTTTATTTTAAGGTGCTAAATGATTTATCACAAGAGAAGCTTTATCTGCTTAATTCATTTTTATATTATTAATTCATTGCGAGTATATACTCGGAATGATTCTGAAGAATCACGTTAACGTGGGAATAAGACAATTTACAATGAGATGAGATCACTGCAACTTCCAATGAACTCCTCATACGTTCTTCACGTTTCGAAAATCTCTTAAAGTTGTTTATGTTAGTGTAAACAGAACAGCATTCTTAGAATCTACATCTAGTAAATCAATTCAAGGTTTAGTGCGGTTTGTTCTAATTCGAAGTAAATAATATGACTACAACAGCAATAATAAATTAAATTGGAAATATGGTTACTATTGATAGGTATAATATTATAAACAAATTTATATGTAGATAAATTTCTTTTTTTTTACATTATTCCTTTCTTAGAATCTGTACGACCTAATTCCTAACTATGTACTAAATTAATGAGCCAACATAATTATTTTATTTTGTGTAACTTGTATTTTATTCACTTTACATAGCAATGATCGATTTTACATCCCTTATAACGACCAAAAATATCGAAGTTATTCAAAGATGTGGCATGTGACGTGTTATTCATAGGTGTGCTTTGACACAAGTTCTGTGCTTATGATTAAAAAGCATTGTCATGAAAAGCTTATACGGAAGTGTGTACTTCATAAAATAACTTGTACCGTTTAATTGCTATTCATACTTTGCGGCCTTGGTCGTTACTAAAAATGTAGGTACTTAGTGTTCAAACACTAAGTACCTACATACTTAAGAATTTTGAAATTTAAGAAGTACTAAGACTTCTTAAATTTCAAAATTTAAGAAGTCTGCGCCTCTTTCACAAACTTCAAGTAGGTCAAACTGTCATTTAAAGTTACCGGTAACCGGGGATAATTGAGCTTATATACCTTTGTTTGTACGGTAAACGTCCCAAACATTGAATAGAAAATAATAATAAAAAATTCGGCTATCGAATGATGTAGTAAACCGAGTGCATAATTCAATATAACAGAAAATGATTTCTAAAAGTAACTAATCAACATTTTACATGTACTTAGTTTGTGAAAGAGGCCCTTAACAAAAAAAATCACTTACTTTTGGAGTAGATATTTCATGGAACGAACTTGGTCTCGGTGCTGGACCGGCTGACACGCAGTCTACAGGAACACTGTAATCGGCGCAAAGTGCAGCCTGAAACAAAATAAAATTTATTAAACTTTTGTACTTATAAATTAATAAATTTAAGCTAACATTTATTATGCTTTGTCTAAGCGCCTCTTTCACCATCTGTCAAGTAGGCTAACTATCATTTAAATTCACCGATAACCGGGGTTAATGGAGCTGATATAGGTACCTTTGTTGTACGGTAACACGGTACTCCAATGATGCAGTAAACCGAGTGCATAATTCAATAAAACAGAAAATTATTTCTAAAAGTAACTAATCAACACTTTACTTGTAGTTGGTGAAAGAGGCTTTAAATCTTATAATTTTTACACGTCAGAAACAATAGTGCTCGTCGAAGATATATTCAACTATACTAATATTAAAAAGAAAAAAATTGTGTTTTTGTATGTTTGTAATGGATAAACTCAAAAACTACTGGACCGATTTCAAAAATTCTTTCACCGCTTGCTTTCACATGATTTTTTTTTTATGTAAGGTCGACAGACAGGCTGACGGTCCACTTGATGGTAGGTGGCTACCGTCGCCTATAACACAAGCAACGCCATAAGTGCTACAAGTGCGCTGCCGACCATAGAAGGATTAAGGATAAGGGATAAGGGAGGGGTGGGGTAATGGGCTCTCGCATCCCTTACTCACTCGCCGAAACATAACAGCACATATGCTGTTATTTCACGGTGGTATTCTGTAAGGTGGTGGTTACTGTCGCCAGACGGGCTGCCCAAATGACTGCGAAACGCAGTGTGCCCTACCACTTCATGAATGAATGAAGGATAGACATATGAATGAATGAAAAAAATAACAAACACACAAACACGAATGTTTTACACAGTTTTAAATTTTCTGATGTCCAATAATGAAATCCGATTAGTATTGTTAAAACCTAAAACAAACAAGCCGTATTGGCTAAGCATCGCTTCGAACCAATAAAAGCGTAGGAGCATAAAGGGAATTTCACCCTCATTTGCAAGGAGCCGAAATTAATTGGGCGCAATTATCTTTTTGTTTTAGGCCCCGAAATGAAACCGTCTCTACCCATTAATTATAACCTTTGCGAAATGTTGCCAACTTTCAGCAGTTAAAGTATTTCTTCGCAATACATTTGTTAAGTTTCGGAAGTTGAAAGTTAAATAAAACACGTCCAGTTTTCACGATTGTTGAGTTCCTTTGAAAATAGTTCGGAACCAACCACATTGTTATTTATGGATACGAAATCTTTCACTTTTCTTTAATTTGATCTCTGTAAGAAACCATTATTTTATGATATCCTTACATTGGTATTATATAAAAGAATTACATTGGATTTATAGCAATGATTAAAATAATAACTCATATACAATGTCGGATTGATCTGTTAAGGAAATTGTTTGAAATGATTATTTAAATCATATAGGTAATTACTTAAAAATAATATTTTTCACAGAAAAAAAGTTAATTTATGTTAATTTTTAAGTTAATTTTTAACTGATAAAAAATTGTTTTTGAAAAATTATTTTATCTTGTTCAAGCGATATAATTTAATGTAACGATACGAGAAATAAAACTTAAAAACATATGATACACAATACACCTGGTCATTTGACATGTGAATCTTTTTCGATCAGTGTCGTTACTTTAAAAAATGTCTCATATTATAGCGTTATACTTAATTATGTTTTGAAATTATTAAGGACCATTTGGTAAAGTAATAATTTCTTAAGAAAATTCTTGATGGAAATACTTGACAAAAGATATTAATCCAAATCGTATACTAAAGTTTACCTATACAGAATATTATGATATGATATGCGATTATGCATAGTTCCGATATTGAGTTATGCAGACAGCTTGTGGTTGAAGGCTCTTTATATTAAGCGTCTGGCTATTTCATATTATGCTAACCGTATAAAGGTATATGTACACTTATATTAACAAACTAACATAATTACTTACTAACTATTTTAAACAATGAAAGATTGTAATGGAACAAGAATTAATATATTATTAAATACTAAAACTATCAGTTTATTCCTGTTGTGATTATTACTTCATCACAAGAACTCCATGAGCTTAAAGTATTTTTAACCAACGACGCCCGACGCAAAAACAGTGTGGTATCAGTTACGCGTGTATGTGTGTATGTGTATATCTGTTTAGGGCATTGTAGCTCCCATACGGATGGACCGATTTTGATCCGGTTTTTTGTTTGAAAATCGACGTGACAGATTTCACTAACTTCGAGTGTTGTAAAATTTGGTATACTTTTACTTTGATTGTGTTTCTAAAATATGATAACCTCGATCTGATCAAGTAGTCTGCGGTACACCCAACTCTTCAGAACCTCACAGCAGATATCATGTGTTTGGCCCCAATAGAAAGTCGGGGGTTACTTTATAATTTTAATTATAACATAGTTTACGTCAGGTCGTGACAATTGTTCTTCTATTGTGCGACGATTGACACGAAATTGTGCGACGTGTCACAAAGGAAATTTGTAAAGATAGGTGCACATCACATTTCTTGTAAATATATATTTTATAATTTTAATTATAGGTTGTACTATACATTTTAAGTGTAGGTACGTTGGTTTCGCTACATAGTTTATTTATTCCTAACTATCCCCAGTCTAGTCCTATCCCTCTTCCTTCTACTGCGCCTGCCATTTGTTATAGAAAACGGCATCTATTTTAAAACTAACATAATTAAAAAAAACTCGGTAACTTTTAAAATAGACGACAAGTTATAGAACCGACTTCACTACTTAGATCTTTAATTTGCAAAAGTTTAAAAGTACAACTTCCAAGACTCACTCCACCCTTGTTCGTGGCTTCGTCGACCCCACCAATCAGATTATCATAAGGCACGGACCAGTGAAGCGGATAGATAATATTGACTACAAAGAGAAGGCCATTTAAGCCCTCTATATAATAACTAATTGTTTTATCAGACATGCTCTGTCCACAGTTCGTCAGCATAATGTCACTAGGAAAGTTTATCTGCTAAATTGAAAGTATCCTTAGATTAGACTGTAGTAAAAATTATATAGATTTATTTACTGGGACTTTAAATGATCTTCATGATCGCTATTTGCTGTTTCCCTTAAAATTTTACAGTACTAAGAGCAAATTATCAATACTAATAATATATCTGTAAGTGTAGGTATTTTATGTATGTATATAATATGTTCCTCCATAACTCTTAAACGAATTACCTGATTTTCATGAAACTTGGTAGATAAACATTTAGACGTACAGGACACAGGATAGGCTACTTTTTTCTTGTTCAACGCGGACGAAGTCGCAGGCACCAGCTAGTAATAGAATATAAACAATTCCACAGTTGAAGTCTTGTGAATACATTTTTAATTATTCCTATTGTTGTTTTTAGCGCTTTTATTTAAAATGTAATATACCAACATGCATAAGAAATTATCTTAGAAACCTACTAATTTATAAATGACAAATGCAACTATGGATGGAAGTTCGTACTTAATTCTTTCTCGCATAAACTAGGAAATAGATTTCAATGAAACTTTACACAGTTACACAGAATAACAGCACATAGGCTAACTTAAAATATACTCGGAGAATTTCCTAATAAAACTTAGCAATGAAACATTTCCAGAATTTTCCTAATAAAATAATCTACCTATAACACAGTTGCAATCTGTGACCAAACTACAATGGAGGTAGCAGACTTTAATCCGGTATGGTCGTAAGTCATGTCTCCACGCCCTCTGTGTAACAAAGGATTTGTCAGCACGGCAGGCCAGCACCGTGTTACCGAAGATTATCGAGATATAGGAAATCTTTATCTATAGTGATTCGGTTAGTTATCTCTAAGCCTGACCATAGTGTTACGTTAAGATATGCTATACTTAAGTATATATAACATTAGGTAAATCAGAAAGAATGATTATACTATAAAAGAATTAGATTATTTTATTTAATGCTAGCTGGTGGCCGCGACTTCGTCCGCGTTTAAAAAAAAAACATAAGCGCCAGGCATCTTTATTGCTATTACACTTTTGCCAGGCGTGAGTTTTCTTAATTTTCTGGATGAAAGGTGCCTATGTCTTTTCCGGTATCCCTGACATCGTGTATGCAAAATTTCATGATCGGTTAAGTGGTTGTAATTTAGAAAGCGCTAATATAAAGTCGGGGGTAAAAGCTTGTAATAAATATCCAGACGTAAGGAGTCTGCTATTCTAGTCCACTGCAGATTGACAAGATTTTGCAAGTGCTTTTCGAACATAAATATTTCCTCAAGTGAATTTCCTTATCTGTTACAGTGAGTTTTCATAATATCTAAATCCACACATAATACCGAAAAAAACGCAATGTCCTCGATACATTGCGTTACACACACGATACAAAGATCGTTTAAAATATATATATTTATTTTTTAATAATGTTCATTCTATACTATCTATACTATCGATTTATGACATCATTTTTTTTTCGTCAGCCACCTAGAGATTTTCACCATAGTATGTTTCCATTCGATAATTTATATCAAACAACTACACGATAAGATTGCACTATCAGTTTGTTAACTAAGATTTACTTGAGTGCAAGTGGAAAACAATTTTCAAAGAAATTTTCCATTTAGATGACACTACAGAATGTATCTGTGGGACTATTGTCTCCTATCGCATACGTCCTCTCAAATGGGATCGCTAATCCTTATCTAAATACATGGTAACGAATCAATTATGTACTTAATACACGTCCACATAACAACACATAGCTGAAATACTAGACAGTCTGAAATTTAATTAACTGCCCCAATGTGTATCGAAGCCCTTTAGATACATTGACCCTAGGGTTTAGATAACAATCAGGATCGGATGCAGGCTCCATATTAAATCTCGTTCGGAAATCGTTCAGTTTAATCCATTAGCAAATAAAGTCATTTTTCATTTCACATGTACGAAATTCAATCTGCCCCAGGTTACTCAAAAATTTTGAAGTGTTTAATTTTTAGGCAGACTAGAAAAAAAATGGTAGTTTTGTAGCATCGTTTTCGTGGGGGAGACACTATTAATTCTTGAATGGAAATGCAAAATATTTTAATAGTAAAATAAATGTATTATGTATATTATTAATATTGTGTACTTATTGTTATTGGTAAATAATGAACACAGACAGAAGATTAACTTAATTTTCGTAAAAGATTTACCAATATCCATACAAAATCCTCGCGAAATTTGACATTTATAATTTTAATTTAAAGTTTAATTTTATATTATTTTTATTATTAATATCTACTTTAATTTTATATTTAAAAATTTTATTTAATATAAAATTAATTTTATATAAATAATATAATAGTATAACTTAAACAATTAAACAACATTTAAAAATTATTTAATGATAATGTTAAATTGGCTTTACTTTTATTGTCTTGACATTGATAAATTATTAGTACTTCGTCATCGTAGTTGCAGAAACTTATAATTAGATGTTGTCATTTGATATTTATTTAAACTGTTCGTATTTGTAAAGTAGGTTCGAAACTATGAAGACGGGGAGTAACTCGTAAGTAAAGGGGTCACATTAGGCCGTTGTACATCACAAGTTAGCTTAATTTAAATTCAACAGGAGGGAAGTTTGAACTCCAGATAAATTAAATGCCGAAAGCACTTTACATATGTTGCAAATGTTCACCTCAAACTATTTCAATTAAGTATGTTAATTTTATTGAATTATTGAACATTTTTTTTTCTTTTTATACATATATACTACTCTTAACTTTTCCTGTATAGATTACTGTTAATACGTATAGATTAACCGAAAAAATGTAAAACATGGGATCAGGTTCATTTTTTTTTTTTTGAAAATGTTGAAAATTATTCCAGACAACCTTATGTAATTACTAGCTGGTTACCGCGACTTTGTCCGCACTGAAAAATTAAAAATATAACTCCTGAAAATACATCTGATCCTTATCGTTGTGACAACGGTGGCGCCATCACGGCGACAGTGGCGCTCAATTTTTTTTTATATTTTTAGACTATCCCTAAGGATCCTGACAAAGCTTGATAATAAATAATCCATTTAGTTTTGATTTTTATCTGTTGATAAAATAAATCACTTTATGTCTAATAAGAAGAGTCATGTAAATCTTCAAAGACAATAAGAATATAATGAACGATATCTGTCAATATCATATAAGTATTTATTTACCGTCACTAAGCATTGATGGCACGAGCTGCGCTGTATAATTTTAATAACAAAGCATCTATTGTGAATCACACAACTTACACGATAAGGCCCGATAACTCAGTGACACATGCACCAGCCACATTGATTACCTAGATTATCAGCGGCAGGAGTATAACGCTTATCGTAAATTATCCAAAAGTTATAAGCAAAATGTGGCTTATCTATATAGTATTAAGAGGTAAATAAAACTACACATTTCAAGAACCAAACACCGGAATTATTATAGGTTTACGCAAAATTTACTTCTACTTACCATCAAGTGGACATCAGCCTATTCGAGAGCCTTAACATAAAAAAAATATGGTCCTTTATAATTAAATAATAATATATAAGGTTGTATTTGTGCACGAACTATTATATGTTTTTTAAAGGTCACTTAAAACAAGCTGACGGTTCATTTAAAACATATATATAATAAGTTATTTCCTACACCTATAACATAGGCAACGCTAAGGAGACTGCAAGTGCGCTGCTTGAAATAAACTAGTTATAATTAAAATTAAAATTAAAATTGTAACTAAAATTATATTATAACTAAAATAAAATAAGTCTTTGAATATTATAAAACTATAAACTACATATAGGAAAAAGGAAGGTATATAGGAAAAAAGACTTGATACGAGTAGATATAAAGGATTCTCTGACATTCAAGTGCGGTGGACTTCTGAAAGAGGGTACTTGCTTACTGCTGCCGGACTTCCCAATTTATGCAAAACGAATTTTACCCTACCACTACTTAGAGCTATACTAGTTTGTATCGTTTTTTATTTTTTCTAATTAGAGAACTGAAATGTTCACCCAAACCACCCACTGTTACATTTCGCATTACGAATGATCTCGTCCGGCCACAACACCACGCAACAAGGATTTCTCATTTAATTACGTGCGCCCTGCACCCGATACTATGATTTAATAATGTTTTAAATGGATTACAATTGTAAAGCGAGCGAAACTATCTGCAAATGCGTATTAATAATGCAATTGTTTCACTTTGTTTTGTCTAGACAACGTGTTAAATTTAGTGCCGTGGTCGATTATATCCTTGCACCCTTACACACCTCTGCATTTGTGATTTTGTGAAATATTAAACCATAGAATTTAAGCCACTAATATTATAAATGCGGATGTTTATGAGGATGGATATCATGAATGGATGTTTGTTACGCTTTCACGCAAAACGCACGTTTCCAGTTAGGATCCTGGAAAAATTTCAGATATTTAATCTCAGGTGTTATCTTTTTCATTTTTCAAAGCGCACGAAGTCATTTACGCCAGATACAAAAAAGTAAAATTATTTTGTGAATAACAAAAATATGGGAAGATTACCTTGAAAGGCAATTTATTGAGGTATTTATCGAGTGAACTTACAAAATTATGTTATTACGACAATAATTGGACGAAGAATAATGTCGAAAAATCACTACATTTTTCTTGTTCGTCACTTTTATCGTTAAATATATATTTTTATTATTTGTTTAACTTATTAATATCCATTTAAGAGCGATGAATCATTTTTAACAGCAATTTGATAATCGAGATATAACTGAATCAATGGTGTGATTTTTTAATTTGCATAATATTCACTATTTCTGAGTCATTTTGAGAGCCAAACTTAATCACGGTTACCGTTATAATTCTCTTTATAAAAATATGTTGTATATTGAACATTGGTATATAATTCGAATATACTGACATGACACGCCACATAGTCGCAATAGATGAACTTAATTTTTCCAATGAAGGATAATTTAAGGCAGGCGAAGCCGCAGGTCACAGTTGACATTGTACCTAAAAAAATTCTTACTTTTTGAATCTATAATATCTCAAAGTATTTTAATTAAAGTGCCCACTTAAAAAATCGTTTTCAACCTCCAAAGAACATACCTATATATCCGTTGAAAAACAGTCGTGTCCAAAGGGTAGCGAGTAGGAACAACTTTAATTTCCGGTAGATTAACATTTCGACAGTATTCAACGGGGCCAGGAAGTGAGAATTCGTGCCCTTTGAATTAATGTAGGTGAACCCGTTTGTGCAACGCAATACTTTAACTTAAAATGGTCAAGTACTCGTCATTACTCATAACTTAATTTTTTCCATTTATTTTTAGCTATTTATTGAATTATATTATGCCCAAGTTGTTGAATTTAAAATATGTTTGCAATATTTATTACATTTCGGCTTACAGGCTGACGGTCCACTTGATGGTAGGTGACTACCGTCCCAAATGAATGCAAAACGCAATATGCCCATTGCCCTGCCACTACTAAGTTAAATATATTACGAAGCGCCTCTTTCACCAACGTCAAGTAGGCTAAACCGTCACTTAAAGTCACCTGTCACCGGGAATAATTTAGCTGATATAGTCGTGGTCCAGTAATAAAAAAATATTGTTAAATAGATTTTAGCTAAAAATCTAAATTCTTAGCTAGAAAGAAAGAAACAAAACCAAGTTACTAGTAACCAATTATTCAAATCAAATGAGCTTCATTTGACCCTTTAAGTTTTAATGAATAAAGGGTATACGATTTTGGACATTGTAAAATGTATGTACTGTCAGCAAATCGCAACTTCAGTTAATCGAACCACACCGGGCATACTAAACTTCCCGCTGACCAGCCCCCCTTCACCACAGACCACATTCAATCGTCTAAACCTTACGAACCCTAACCTCAGACATCGGGAACCCTTTAGGGAATCCCGACCATCCAAGAATGGTTTTAATTCCGCCCCCTGTAATACACGTGCACAATAATACAGATGAGAACAGACTTGAATAGGACGCAGCGGCTGCATACTCGAATGCTACCTGTGATTAACCTTGTAGTCTGATTACTACTCTTACACAACAAAAGAGTTACAACAAGCGGACACTGTGTCTATACTAAGTCCATAATTTTATACTTTTGCAATTTATAGCGATTTAATACTTTTTAATACCAGCGACCCGCTAGATTGTATTCTATATATTATAATATGTACGATATATGTTGCTGTCTGCCACTGTATGTTTACTGTTTTCTCCACTAACTTCTTCTAAACGGACTTTGATACGGATTTCACTAGTAAAAAAGCGATAAACGACGAAGATTTGTGTATATAATTTGCATACACAAATCTTAATATTAAATTAAATTTGGTTAATTTTATCATACCTACATTTGTGCGGAATGCTGAGCTGGGCTGGGTGAGAGTGAACGAGATAATATTAGTTCATGTTCCACCCTGTAGAAATCGAGTAGCATGCTAGAAAATCAAATAGGTATACACAGTGTTATAATAGCAATATGAACTGATAATAAGCAGTGGCAAGCGTAGGAACATACGACATATGTACAAGTGGCAATTAACTTTAATTTCTCTTTCAAGAAAAACAAAGCAAGGAAAAGTAGGTATAGCAAACAATAGGAACATATTCTTAGAACACTATCAAGGTTATCTGACCCGAGGCAATACCGCGTCCATACAACGACCCAAAGATTGCATAAGCAATCCTCGATTCCGGCTAATTCCCGATGAAAATCTTTGAGCATAATTGGAATCGACTTAACAAATATTCCGAATTCTCCAGTGAACAAGAGAGATCGGATGGAATGCTTTATAAAATTCCAATCAGAAACTTTATTAAAACGAGAAATGCGATTGGAAATATTCACATTTAAGGCCAAGTCCTATATCAAATCCGAACATGAAATTCTAATTTGAATATTAAAAATATTTCAAAGCCCACTTGCCATGCACCAAATAATACAACATAATATTTTGGAAGTGGCGAGACTCAAACAATGAAATTATCAAATTTAATGTGAAATAATTACAAAATTTATAGTTTCATAAAAAAATGTTTATTTTTAAATAAAAATAGTGCTAATTTTTTTAGCTGTAACGATTATATGATTAGTTTTGATGACTATCTACGATATCGGGCGGGATTAGACGTTAAACACACCTAAGTACTTCAAGATTTCGTGGATTCATCTTTTTAGAAATACCTTAGAATTACATGACGTTATTAGCAAATTATTAAAAATACTATTCTACTCGTTTCGTATCCCTGTTTCGTTTGACCAAATTCATTTGAAAAATTATGGATGAATGAGACTCGTTTTTAACACAATTTATCTAAACGAGTGTAAGTGGTTTGCCCTCACACTTGTGTGTTGGGGAAAGAAATCACACGATAAACATTGATAAATTATCTGTGTGTGATAGCATACCGACTTAAAAGTGTTTCTCAACGAGTAGCTTTATATTCCCATAGCCGGTAGCCATGGGGATGAGAGTTTCGTGTTACGTGCATTTATCAACTTGATGGGGTAGTAGTCGATATCGCCAACTAGGCACTGGCTGATTTATAAGCATGTCAGAAAAAGCCTAACGTCCATTTGTATGGGAAGTTGTAAATAACCATAAATAAAGTGGTGTATGTTATGATGAAATTCAAGCGGTACCTACAGTTTCGGATAAGATAGGGCATGATAAATTATTATATAGTCTATGTTACATTGGGTAAGCCAGTTTGGCTTTTAAGTAGACTGCATCGCTGTGAAAGTTTTACCTATAGTAAAACTTTGTTTTCCTACTATGCAATACAAGCTTATACAAGTATTCAGGGCTTATTAGTTTCATTAAAAGTAATGATCGGTAAATCTCGGATATACAATAAAGTAATTACATTACATTTCGTTATAACTCACGTGTCGTTGAAGAAAACACGGTTTGTTTGTTTAAATTGTCAAGACGAAGACCTTCTTTCATAGGACATATTATAGATGTAAATATATATCAGCTATCGACTATCGAACGGATACATAATAATTACCTAATATCTACCTTAAGTTTATATAAAAGAACACTATTTCTAGATTCGAAAAGTTCAATCTCAATCAGCGGCTTGTATTGACTCTCAATTCAAATAGGTATAATTCCTAGTAAATAAACGCTGTTTTGTTTGTGTCTATCGTAAAAAAAAACTTGCTCAGACAAACGAGAACAGAATGAACAAACTGTCAACACCATTGGTCAACGCCACCTATAAACACCTGGCGTTCTGTTGGCTCGATGCCAAGTTTAAATTAATATCTTTCCTAGTTATATTTAAAAACATACTTCATTAATAAATGCCGCAATGTTTCCCTGTGTTTTGTATACAATAGTACTTACGTTTATAAGATTTGAACGAAAAACCTTCGTGACCATAAAATTCAAATCAATGTTTTATCTATTTTAAAATAGTGTGCAAAAACTCTGTTTATTTGTTATTTGATGATAAAATAATTATTTGTCTTTTGGAAATAATTACCAGTATAGATATATTCCGACTTGATGTCAATATTATAAGCCTCCATGTTACATAAAATTAAGCTAAAGATATTGTTTCCAGAGATAAAGTTTTATTATAATACCAAGATATGAAAATGTGACGCTTTTAAAGCGTGACTGCTGACAAAAGCGATGAGTTCGTCGTCAGTTCGAGTACACTTCTCTAACACGAGACATGACAAAACGTCTACAACTGTCGCATTTGTGGCCACAGTGAGGCCTTGTTCTCTAAAAATCTTTCCACTCCTAAACAGAGGACTGGTTGGTGTCAAAAACATGGCTTCCATTCCGGCTTATTTGAAGAAGTTTTGAAGTGATTTTGTTGTACAAATAAACGACAGAATAATTTTCATTCGTTGATCTTCATTTTGAAATAGGCGCGATTAATTTTTGCTTTGGGTAAACGTACAAAAAATCTCATTAAACGTGTCTTAATTATGATGAAGAGGGTCGAAAAAATTTCAGCATCCGTTAAGATAATGCTCCAACACCCAGTGTCATTTTAATCCGCGCTTATTAATTCCGCCTCTGTCTAGACACAGACGTTTGTTAAATTGTATTACCACGTAATAATCGTATTATCACGCAATAGTTATTAGAGTCGTTCCGCTTGTCTTCATCAAAAGTTATTATATTATTTCTATTCGGCTTTGATGTCTTAATTAATTCTCGTCAGAATTGTTAACTGTTAGAATAATTTTTATAACGAACCTTTTCATGAAGACAAAAAGGTTTGGATGTTAGGTAAGTCGTGCGAAACTTTTTAATTTTAGCCAAGGTTAATAAAAAAAATCTTCTAACAATTAGATTTTTGAAACTAATTGAAGATTCATTTAGAACCAATTATTGACTAGTGGTGCCCGCGAGTTATATGATAACTGAGAAAATATCTGACATTTTATCCCTGCGCCGCCTCGGTGACAGTGGCGCCCAATTTTTTATATTTTTAGACGATCCTTCGAAAACCTAATATTTTTTCAGAATAAAAAGTATCCTATATGTTAATCCAGTTAATAAACTACCCGTTCCCAATCTTTATCCAAATCCGTCGAGCCGTTTTTGCGTCATACAATACATACATCCATCCATCCTGACAAACTTTCGCATTTAAATATATTAGTAGGATTAGAATTTCGATTATTAACAAAAGTAAAGAGCATGTACGAATAACTATTTATGTAATATGAGCACAATTAATTTCAAATTTCTAGCGAGAAGTTACTAATTAATTTCAAACATATTTCACGTTCATTAATTAGAAACATCAATAGAAGTCCTCCGGTAAAACAGGATCCATTCTAATTAAATAAACAGTACTTCTAATTTAGGGTGTGGAATAACTCGAGGGCATCGTCTATATTAAGTGCTCGAGTCTAAACACCGGAGCGAGTGAATTGTGAAACCCATTATGAAATCATCCAAATGAAAATGAAGCGTCTTGAAAACTTATTGTATTGGTGCATAAATTGCTTCAAACATTAAGTAAAGAGTATATTAGTTTAATTAATAGGGGTCAACTGAAACTTATCCGTTACTGTCCTAATAAGATAGAACCATACACACACACACACACACTCAAATTGACCATACCCTATCCCAGATCCCCTCCCCCATTGTTTAGAATTAATAATTGTTAATTAACTTATACCTACATAATTTTAAAGTCTTTTAAGTCCTACACAATGAAACCCTGTAATTGGCAATGTAAGTACGTAGTAATAATGTGTCTATTTATTGTGTGTTATTTTGTTTTGCTGTTGGGTTTATGTTCAAATAAAATAAATAAATAAATAAGCAGAAAATCATGTTCATGTATGTATACATATTCCTATTATAAGTATATGTGGAGGCAGAGTAAGACACGATGTATCGCAGTCATAAATTGGGTGCCCATCCAGTGGCAGTAATCACCCTTCAGAAGACCAATGAAAAATAACAGCAAATGAAATAACAGACTGTGAAAAACTGCCGTGAAAGATCGCGTTTTCGCTAAGTGAAGGTTTTACCGTTCTTTGTTGTTGTGGCAATCTTTAGCAGGAATTACTTTTGTAGAGGCAGTGCGTTTCGTTTCGCAATTAGGCACTAGACAGTCCTCTGTCTCCTGTCCACCTGGAAACAGTAATCTGGGGGTAAGACATTCTGCTATTGTAAAATATTTACCTATTTCCCTCCAATTATCCAGGGCCCATTTGCCTATTTTCATCCAAGTCCCGTATCCCTAAGCCTACGGAATCATTTATCGATTAAGTGTACCGTCAGTGTACTTAGACTTACTAAACCCAAAAAAAAAATCATACTAAAAAAAATTTTAAATTGAATGTAAGTTACAGCGATATCACACATCACTATGAGCCATTATGAGCACACAAACATTACTCCTAAGTTCTTGGTCCTAAACAAACGAACAGCCTTCTGCTATGACCGACAGGAAATTGTGTGGTAGCTCTCTTTCGCGTATTCAATGTAGCAACAATGCATTATTTTTTATTAATAATGAAAGCATCATGGAACTGAGCGAAAAAGTCGCATCAGGTAACCCCGAAGGTATACTCGACGCTCAGCGCACTAAATGAACATTGAATTTAAAAGTCCGCAAAATATTAAGTCGTGGATTTGTATTTATTAAGCTGGAAGTCTTTTGGATAAACATCACAACAGCTGAGCTTTGAAATTTACGCTGTTGTTTTCAAAATAGAAACAGAAACTGCACTGATTCTAATTAATTGGCGTAATGAAATGCGGACAATTCGCGTTGCTCGTTTAATTACGAATCAAATAGTATGGAGTTCTGTTAGGAACGTGTATGCCGAAATTCATTATCACCAGGAGTAGGATTACGTGAAAAACGACGATTTCAATTAAGGTTCACTTGTTTCGTACTATAGCTGTACAGGTGTAGCAGGCAGCCGACACGACAGCAAAAATTGTTGGAAAACGCTGGGAAAAAAATAATTTTATTTTCGTGTTGCGACCTGGCTGTATTACAATTATGTTCGCTGGAACGTTCCGTGTTACTTTTTTTATTACACAAAAACTATTAATTCTGTTTCGAGGCTCATTTACAAGTTTACTTTATAATTTACACATACGAGTAATTAAGTATTCAAAGTTAATTGAAATATCTTCCGAATAATCTCATAAACTGTTGGACCGATTTTGACGCGACTTTCACTGGCAGGTATCTGATGTTATAAGGAGTAACTTAGGTTACCTACTTTTATTTAAGAAAAAGTAATATACATTTCCAGTATTGAAAAGAGAGATAAAAGAGGAAGATTTGTGTAGATCTGTATATAATTTGCATAAAAAATTGCTTCCATGCAAAGTTGTTAGTTTGTTTATGATGAAAAACATATTCAAGGTACATGCGCGCTCGTGAAGTGGTTTTATTCCTCGGCTGTGTAGAATAATATTAAAATTAACAATAAATACTTATACTTAATATAAAATTTTTCCTTAAATTTACTAAATTTCATAAAAAAGTGAAAATAAAAATAAAAGTTTACCTACGCATTATGAAAGAATGCATGCGAAACCTCATCACCTAAATTAACATCCGCCTTATAACATCACAAAAACGAATAAAACAAAAAAGGGCATCTCCATACAAGTGGTAAAAGTGAAAGCTGGAACTTGACCCTTCGAGCGGGATCGAGTATGTATGTGCAATTGCCTCTTTTTGTACTTTCTCCATGGGGGAACGTTAATGTTTTTCTGCAAATTAGTAAGCCCTGTAAAGACAAAGTTAATTTGAAATAAAATATTGGTACTTTTAAGAATAACTTATCGTTATTTCCTATATATCCTTAATACTCGTATTTATGAAAAATCCGAAATTTCAAGGGAAGTGTTATATAATAACAATAAAAGCAATATTTATTCGCAACTATGTGGCAATTATAGACAACAATTTTTATATTGTTCTTATTTGTTCTTAAATATATTTTTTCTAAGGATTTTATGGGCTTAATGACAATTTCTTTCCGCTTCCAAGCGGAATTTAGGAGTTAATTTAAGGTAGCTTTTCTAAAACTATTATTTTTACTTACCTTAACCTTTTTAATACTGCAGTATTCCTAGATTTTAATCACAGTCGCCTAACAGAATACTGCATCGTAACATAACAGTAAATTTATATTAACTGCATCTAATGTTATTGGTGCAAAAGTCCATTTCGACTTGGCAAGCGTTTTGAGTCACTAAATTCACGGAGTTAACTTATTTCGCAACTACTAGAGTGAAACTAATTAGGCCGAAATTTAAAATACTGAGAAAGCATTGTACGAAATTTCGGCAGGCGCATTCTGTGAATAATTGATTTTAGCCGGTCCCTGGTGAACAAACGTCATTATGTTTTAATGCAGAGTTTTGTAAAAAGTGTAGATAAAAAATAAAAAGCTTAGTAGCAAGCAAGTTTATATGAATTATATTGGGAATTTTAAAGTTTTATGCGTGCCTTTTTCCCACATTGTGACTTGAATATTATATATTTTTTTATCTTTCTCGCAAACACTGATGAAAGTATAGTTATTTATAACGATATTTTTAACAAAAATACTAGTTTAAAACGCTATAAATAAACGACAACTAGTAGAACTAATAAAGTTAGGTGTTTCTGGTTTCTTGTTTTCGTATTCCATTTTTTTTATGTTAAGGTCAAACGACAGGTAGGTGGCAACCGTCGCCTATAACACAAGCAAGCTATAAGTGTTGCAAGTGCGCTGCCACTACTTTAAAATAAATAAATAATAAAATATAAGAATCTTATTGATATTTATTAGCAATAAAATTCTTCTTATTTAATTATTAAACAAAAACAGTGCAATATGAGTCTTCAGTGTACGTCACCATGAAGTTCAAATTTCAATAAACTCAATAAACCTGCCCATTACTTCTAAGTGGTTCGGGGCATTTCGTTAAAATGCGTACTCACGTATACTCAGTAAAAACAAAGTGCATAATTTACATAACATCACAAAATATAAAAAGAAAAGGGTCGCTTGTTTAGCACTTCACTCACTGGTACGTACATCGTGTATTTTCACTTTTTTTTTATCCATGAAAATAAAAGTCGTACTAACAGGACTATTATCGTATCGTCGTCTTACGAATAATAATTGAAATGCGCAAAGTAGCCCACAATCTAGTGTTTTGAGATAATGAACAATAAAGTCTAATAAAATTCGATCACGAAAACTATTTCCTGTTTTTCTTTAAATGAGTTTTGTTATAACTTCGAAATTCTTATATTATTTCGTCACTGTTCATTCAATGTGTAAATACTTACGCAAAGATTAGATGCAACAGCCTATTATTGTTATTTAGTTTAGTAAAAATGATGATAATAAATACATATTATTATGTATATGCACGACATATACACTTTTATTAATTCGATGCTTATCTTAATATGGGATGAGCAAATAAATTATTTTTACTTAAACAAATTAATAAATTAATACAAATTAGTAAATAAAATTCACATTTCTAAATTAAAAGTAATTTACATAAACAAATAAATATAAACCAAAATCTTAGATGCTTTGTATAAGATCTTGTCTCATTAGATTATATAATTTCTGAAAATATTGTTTATAGAATGAAGAGTGGAGCTTTTTGACACATTAAGCTTAATAGGAAGTCATAATTTTTTGAAATTAATAAATAATTTTGATTATTTTACTTTGCTTAACAAATAAGACATTAATTAGGTATAAGATAGTTTTTGTCTTCTAACATAAACGCTTTCTTTGTTATTCTTGTGAAGGACAAAAATGTATTATACGTTAATACAAGACAAGACTGTGGACGTTTATGGCTTATTTGTTAGCTTTCTTTACTTACTTAGTAGATTAGATTCTTTATGTACTAGTATAATATTTGTTACAAATATTAAATCATATAAGGTCTTATACACTGCGACTGCGTCACATGTGTGGTATTAGAAAAACATGGTGTTTTTTTATTTTTCATAACAAAATTATTTAGAAATCTGTGCTTTGAAACGAACAAAATGTTCCTGTCGAAACTACGAGTATTTGGTCAAGCCCCAGGAGGTGACAATACATTGTTGGGTGGAATTTGTTTATATTTTCGTATTTACAAATTGCACTGAATAACTAATTACTCGTAATTTTGGTAAAACAATTGGTGTTGCAGGCGGCAAGGATTAATAGAAATTTAATTTTTTTTTAACAAACACTACTAAAACTATACTTATATGTAACATTCTTTATTTGTAATTTCAATATTTTAATTTTATTGACATCCTCTTGTTTGAAAATCTTTAATATTAAACTGCACCTGTTTTCAACAACTCATTGTTCAATTCGTCTTTATTTAATAATTATGTAATGTACTTAATGTATTTGCTACATAAAGTACGTCAAAATATGGTTCATTGAAATTTATATGAGAATAACAGTAATGTTGCACCTTAAAAAGAAACAAAGTGGTTTCTAAAAGAACGCTTTACGAGTCTTGCTTCCCAACAGTTAAGTGTTTCCTAAGATCCAGACGCACTCGGCAGAAAATTGATATAAACCTGTTATGGGTCGCGCTCCGTTTGCTCAGGTGACTACTGATACTTATTTGTGTTACCGCAAACGAATGAAGAACAACCCAAACCCGAAGAAATAAAGGTTATATTCACTTCACCGGATACAAAATGGAAGCCAGAAAAATGCACCCTGCACCGAACAGGTCTTGAGTTTAATGTGTTGTTCTCAAGTAGAAAACAAAGAGTGTGAAATAACCCGTGAGGTTCTGGGGAAACTTACACGTACGTAGTTTAAATATTTATCTATAGTCATAGTCAACGTACATCACTGTACTTTTTGTGTACACTTCAAGCTAAACACGTATTCGTCTATGTAAACTACGCATTCACAATAAATTAAATGTCAAAAACTTACTTCTCCACCACGAAAATATTAAATTCAAGCAACGTACACATTTTCGAAATAACCTTTTTGTAATATAAAATAATTAGTATTACTATGATTATTGGCACATTGTAAAACAATAGAAAGCATCAACAAGTGTCTCTTACTTAAACAAATTCAATAGTCCACTAAAACCAGAATGAATCTGGCTCGAAGGACCAATTGAATCAAAATCCTATACGCCTCAAGAGAAACGTCCGAGTAACGAAGACAAATCAAAGAGGCGGCCAACTGACGGACAGGACACGGACGGACACCCCTCTAAGACATAAGACAGAAAACCATTAAGTCAGAGAGTGGTATTTATCTTTTGTCCCTCGCTACACCTCGAGAGGTGACTCGGAAACTTCGATTAAGGGACTGTAATGCTATAAATAAATTTAACCTGTCTCACAGGCATCGCTAATAGAATTAGTTTTTGTAATGTATCTACAGTTGCATTATGAAATTATGGTATTATTATCTTTTTCATATTAATATTCAATTAAGTCAAAAACTATACGAAGGACGTACCCACAGTAAAAACTGTTCTTATATTGTTTACTTTAACTCCCAACACTCGTAGCTGTGTATCTGCCTGTGGCATCATAGGTTTTGATTCGGTTTTTTTTTTAAGAGCTGACCTGATCGAAATTGTTCTATAATTTGTTAACATTTGTTTGGCGTTGAAGTTATGCCATTAAGTAGTCTGCAGGATATCTAACTCCTCAGCAACATAAAGCAGGTATAGAGTGTTTGGTCTCATTAGAATGGTCTCAATAGAATGTCGAAGGTTAATTTATAATTTTTATTTATAGCTTGTTACTCTATATACTTAATAATTAGAGCTTTTGTCGGTAGATAATTTAAGGAATATTGTAGATGATCAACTGATTCTGACTCTTAGAAATCCCCAGCAATAACTTTTTCTACAACTATTTTGCCAGGCTGTCAGCAAAACCCACAGTAAAAGCTTCCATAATCAACTAAGTTCCTACAGTTAATTAACTAGAGCGTCTTGAATGTATGTCCAGTTGCTTGAAAAAGTGCATTTGAATAAAATATTGATTTCAAAAATGATGTACAGTATTCTTAGCAAGAATTGATATTTGTTATTAACTAAATGTGGTTGAAGCGATCAATAACAAAAAACATATTTTTTTATTGTTCATTTCATTTAATTCATAAACATCTGTGGCAATATCAACTGTAACGCAAGTTTATTTAAACATTTAAACAGTTGTTCGCTAAATAATTTGCTATTCATTTGCTTCTTTTTTCTCTTTTTTTATGAAAATAAATATATTTATAATATACTAGTGAACCGCTCCCAGTAAGTTAAGTATTCATTAAGCTGGGAGCTTTTACTTTTTAAACAATTCAAATGTAAGGTATACAATAACGTTATGCATCTTCATCTTCTTCTTATATATGAGTACCTATGTATAAAAGGCGATGTGTGTGTGTGTGTGTGTGTGTATGTTCTCTATGTACTCAAAAACCGCTGAACCGACTTTGATGAAACTTCAGACAATCTTCAGATTAGTCCAGGCAGTAATCCTGTTAGTTGGTTGGTAAGTTTGGCAGCGTTCGGAAACGGGCGAAGCCGGGAGCGGGTCGCTAGTATAAACAAAAGTACAAATACACTTACATTATATTACTGTATGTCGGTGACATGAAAAGCTCTCAAAGAATTGTCATTGTGATGTATGGAGCTTGCCACCCCTTTTTTAAAATTCATTATTGTAAGAAACGAGCCACGTCCCATTCAGTCTATTCAACTCTATGACATGTTGTTTCAGCATAACATAGGGTAGGTACTATATTTTCACGTTAACTTTTCTCAAACAGCTGGTGCATGCACGGCACTCTATAAAACTATTGTAGTTCTTACAATAAAGCACAAACAAGACATTGCATTTGTCGCATCGCCATTTGCGTCATTGATAAATTATTTGTCAAATTCGGTGATAAGTTAAAGCAAACATAAGTTTAGGTAGTTAAAGTTCTTATTTCATTACACCAGTCATAGGAAATAGACGTTTCTGCACAGTTTTAAATCAACTGGAAAATCCAGCAATCTTCTTACTTGTTCTTAGGCGATTGTATCTATCCCATCAATCATCTAACTAAATCATAATAAAATAATTGCCCAGATCGAGTTCATAAAACTTTTTATTATTTTTGTAGTGAATGTTTAAAAAAAATTACATCCATACCAATATTATAAACAGACAAGATTTGTATTTTTGTTTGTAATGAATAAACTCAAAAGCTACTAGACCGATTTTAAAACTCTTTGATTTATAAAAAGCTACATTATCAGCGGGTAACATAGGCTATCATCATCATCATCAATACTAATAATAAATGTGTATTTTATAAAGTTACGCGGGAGAAGTCGCGTCCAACGGCTAGTCATAAATATTTAGATTAATACCTAACCTATTTATTTTTGAACTTGATTCAGCGAAATAAGAGAGAAATGCCATTGTATTTTACTTTACCTGAAAAAAACTCACAGCTGTTGTGTCTATGCAACGATGGTAGGTTTTTATGTAGTTAGACGAGAAACAGCGTACTCTCTACTGTCCTCATTGTTCTAGTTATTTCTGGTTTCGACAACAATGCACATTTCACTAAATTGCCACCGGTACACTTCACAAATAAAAAGACAATGCTTTTAGAAATATTTTGTAGTAGATTTTTTTTTAAATTAATGCTTATTAATACGATTCCCACGTTTCTTGTTTTTTAATCTTTTTGAAAATCTCATAGTAACCTAACATTTTTTCAAGATAACAAGTATCCAATTATGATAATACTAGCTGGCGCCCGCGACTTCGTCCGCGTTGAAAAAGAAAAAAAAAGTAGCCTATCCTGTGTCCCGTACGTCTAAATGTTTATCTACCAAGTTTCATGAAAATCAGTTGATTCGTTTAAGAGTTAGGGAGGAACATACATACTTACATACATACATACATACATACAGAAAAAAATTCTAAAAATGGTCAATTTAGTTTCAGTATCATGTATAGAGCCTATAAACACGATATCTCTGAAAACAAAGTGACTTACTCCATGACCAACCCTTACATTAGTATTGATTTATTATTAGTATTGATGTGTGCCATGTGTTTGATCTAAATCCGTTCCGCCGTATTTAATATTAGCGCGCACAAACGCACAGACAAACCGACCAACAAAGAAAAATTCTAAAAACTATTTTTTGGCTTCGGTAATATAAGTACAAAGAAAGAAAGAAAGAAAAAAAGAAAAGTTTATTTAGTACATTCTAAATACATATATTGTATATGTACGAGTAATAAATCTGTAAGTGTGGGTATTGTATGTATGTATGTTCCTCCATAACTTAAACGAATTAACTAATTTTCATGAAACTTGGAAACATTTAGACGTACAGGACACAGGGGCTCTAGCCAAGACCAAATCAATGCAAACGGGAGCGTTGCGAATTTACGAAACGATAGAAAATAATGCCCGCTGATTGGTCAAAATTTTATGTGGGCGTTACAACAACCAATCACCGGGATTTATTTTCTATCGTTTCGTAAATACGCAACGCTCCCGTTTGCATTGATTTGCTCTTGGCTAGGGCCCCTGGATAGGCTACTTTTTCTTTTTCAACGCGGACGAAGTCGCGGGCGCCAGCTAGTAATTTATAAAAAAAGTGTACCAAAACGGTCTCCGCTCAGCATGTAGTTTTGATGATATTGATCATCATGACGCTGATCTTCCGTGTACACTTTTTTTTTAATATTTAATGTACAGGCACGTTTTGTTTATGATTTTATTAAATGTATAGACAAACTGTGTTACACCCGTACAACTGGAGTGTTTTCCTTTAGAAAAATACCTATAAACTTTTTACACATGCCGTGCATTTTTCCTTTACATTAATATGCAAATTATTCATCAACACATGCACGCAATACGTACAACTTGTTTTCTTTTAACCTCTAGTTTTACACGTCATTTTTAAACGGTATTTTATCTTGATACTTGAAATACTTTTATCAGGTCTTAAATATTTAAGTCGTGGTTATACACTGTAATTATTGTAACATTTTTTTCATTTCCCTCATTAATTGTAGTTCCCTTATCTACAGGTTACCAACTCGTATAAGGAATTCTGACATGATGTAGCTAATTCCTTGATAGTTATAATTATAATTAAGTTACATATTACAATAGAGTACTAGCGAATTCTTCTGAACATAGTTCACATTTTGTTAAAATTTAAAGAACGATGTCACGAAACGTCAAATTGATATCTAAAAGAAAGAAAATACATTTATAATGTTACCAAAAATATAAATTAAAAGTAGATTTTAAAAGACTAATCTATTGGTGACATGAAGAATTAAGGTACGAAGAATAAAACAAGCTAAATTTCGTCTCATTTTAATGGTTTCATAAGATTATTTAAGATATATTACAAAAAATGACAATACAATATGTAACCTAAAAATAAATGTAACAACAACAGAAACCTAATTGAATTTTATAGATACACATTTTGATAAATAACAGATTGATATACATCGATGACTCAGTCGCGTGTAAAAAAACCTTGCCAACCCCGCAATACATGATCGTACATAAATAGAAAAGCTTCGAGGTTATTTATTGAAAGCACACTAAAGTTTTCCAAACGAAATATATTAGGCTGAATCGACAAAAAGCCTCAACATTCGACAGAAAGCTTAAAAATAAATGTTACGAATTGGATCTATATATTACTTGACATTAAGATAATTGATTGATAACATTAATGCAACGGGTAATAAAGTCAAAGTATTAGTTTATATATAAGTATAAAGTATTAAAGTATAAGCGCCTCTTTCACCATCTGTCAAGTAGGCTAACTGTCATTTAAAGTCACCGGTAACCCTGGATAATGGAGATATACCTTTGTTTGTACGGTAAAAGTCCCAAACATTGAAATGAAAGTAATAAAAAAAATCGCCTATCGAATGATGCAGTAAACCGAGTGCATAATTTAATAACATAAAATTATTTCTAAAGGTAACTAATCAACACTTTACCTGTAGTTTGTGAAAAAGGCCCTTAGTACAAAGAAAATTTAAAGAACCTTAGCTTTAGCCCACGTAACCAAATCAAGAACCTTAGCAAATTTATATTTAACAAGTTATAAACAACTCTTAACTATTTTCCAGGACAATTTAGACCCCACCTTTGTTGTTTTATTACAATCTATTTAATACACAAACATTATGCGTCATACAACCCCTGCGTAGAAGTCCACTATTTTACAATTTTCTATTGTTAGTCAGTGGTAATTACTAAACGACGCAACACACACATTGTAAACAATTATGCAGTAGGTAAACTGGAATGACTAGTTTACTCCAAATAGCAGTAGAAATCTAGAAAGTTTAATTGATTCATCCATCATAAACTATAATAATTATGTATCTAATGTCGTTAAAATACCAGTGAAATAACAATGTACCAAATTTCATAGCAATCGAACCTGTGGAAGTCAGTGAAATCTATTCAACTAGAAAATGGGCTGATGATATCCAAACGCCTAAACAAATACTTCATAAATGATATCAAAGAATCATCTCGATCGCGTTAGCTTTCAGAAAAAAAACTGGCTAAAAGTCGGTCCATTCTTTTAGAAGCTACAATGCCACAGACAAACAAACAGATACACTGACACAGGTCAAACTTATAACACCCCTTTTTTGCGTTAAAAATGGGAAACTATAAGGTTACGATCGACAAAATAAATTAAAAAATAGGAAATTTCAAGAGAAAGAGTTCTTCATTCTTTTGGTTATTTTTATAAAGATTAAATTTTATAAAAATCTGACATCATCTGAAGTCTCAAGCAATTTCACATCGATTCCATTCATTGTAAGTATTTAATTTCATTGTGAACATATTATAAATATATTTAAGTGAATATGAAAAATACTTCAAGGACTTATGCAAATGATTTAGTGTAGATAGTTAATGTAGATATTTTTAACAAAAACAAAATTTAATACAAAATACTACTCATTTCTATTAGATAAACTTTTGGAATCACCGGTAATTAAAAAAGTTGAATTTGTGTTTGAATATCTACATGTAATTCTCTCAAAACCGAAAACTTTACTCAATGCATGCTATATGTATAGTTGAGGAAAATTTCACAAGAATATTATTTTGGGTGTTGTTTTGAGTTATGCTACTATTTCCTTCATGTTTTATGTTGAACTCGGAATAAAGCGCCCCAATTTATAAAGCATGAGTCACACCTGACATCGGCCGGAACGACCTTGCTAGGTTATAAATGATGTATTTTGCATATATATCGACCGTTCCCGGAAAGTGGCACTAATATTAAATATATTATGATTATTATTAGATGGTGCTTTATTTATGTTTATCGTGACTCATTTATAGTTGTAACATAAATAAGTCCCATTCAAATGGCTGGCTTCACTTAGATTTTCCTGTGATAGGTATTTATGTAGTTTAAATAAAGATTGAATGGTATGGCTTTACATTACTACTTACCTACTTTTTTAAGCAAATTCCGTAGGGCTTAGGTATTATTAAGTTAATGCACTTTATTGTAAAACTTTAACAAGGCCGTGTGTTAGTGAATGCGTGTACGTACGTTAGGAGTAATATTTTCTCTGAGCGTATTATATGAATATATCCAACGAATTGGAATGTAACATATATACCAGACAAATCTTTGATCCTTCAGCTTTGGTGTACATAATTAAATTTTGGATGTATATGATAGATAATGTAGCCACAGCATCAAACTGTATCCATCTTCCCTGATTTTGTTATCATCGCATATCTGAATTGCCTCCCACTGTGGAACCAAATTTAAAGATTTTTAAGATTTCATATATAAAAATTTTCTCTCTTTCCATACATTGTGAAAACCGAATTAAATTCGGTCTACCCATTCTCGAGTTTTTGAAGCGTACACAAACCATATTAACAATAATTTTTATATAAAAAAGTTAGTTAAGATTAAAGATTGATTGATATTTTTATATCATAATATAAAGATTGATCTATGTAATCAATAACTTGAAATAAGCTTTAACTTATATTCCATTCATACGAAAACCACGAGACGATGAATGGTTTGTATTTTGCATACCCCTTGTCTTGAGTCACGTGAATCGGCAACGGAATGAAAATAGCGTTTCCAAAACGGAACGAACCGCGTGTAGGGGTCTGATTCAACAGGAAGCCATATAATTTATGACTGTGCGTGTGAACTTAGAATTCACAAAATATATTATTGGAATTCCGTGAAATTGAACGACATACTTTGGTGGATGTAATCGGAAATCAAAGTAAGCATATGCTTATACACAATAATGTACATTATAAATGAAGCAGATTTTCTAATTAGATTTTTACTTGATTTTTAGATATAGCAGATATGAAATTTCGGTTACACTTTATCAGTGATACAGAAAAAGACCTTTCATCCAGAACAAAACTTTTTCATCCAGAAAGTAATAAAGATTGAATAAATGTTTAAAAACTATGAAAATGGGGCGTGGAAGAAGTCGCGAACAAAATAAATACCTAAAATTGAAAATGCAATTTTCTTATTTTGTTGCACAATTTTTGTTATATCCTCATTATGATTACTTGTGAACTTATGACATATGATGACATATTGCAGATCACGACACAACCGACCATTTGTACCGGGAAAAGTGATTCATGTCTGCGGATGGACGCAGATTTTTCTGTAATGATTCCTATTATAAGTAATCTTTGAATCATAACATTGAAAAAGGGACTAAACACTAATGAAATTTTGAGTTATGAAATGAAATGACCCAGATACTGGAAGCGCTTTACCTGCTACAAACTTGAGACTAGAATTTGCGCAATGACAAGTCTTGATTTATGGTCGTTTCACTTACTGTTACTTAAATTAAATGCGGGGTGATGATAAAGGTGTTATAAATCACTATTAAAACCCCTTTTTTGCACCTTGGCATAGGCGAAGTGCCTTAGTATTTAATATGATTTTCTATAATTTACTGGTGTTTTAGTGACATCATCGAAAGATTTGGAAAAAAATATTATGTAAGTAATACGATTTTTTAGTGAGAGAAACTTTAACCATAGGTAATCTTTTTAAGACTTTTTTAGATAGACCATTTTAAGAACCTAAGAACCTCAAAAATATAGACAGGCAGAGATTGAGAGTTCGTAACACTTTAAACCAGAGAAATGTAGCAAAGTTGCTTGTAACTACTTTAAAAAACAAAAATTTAAAGGAACTCCTTACTTTTGCGAGTCCGAGTTCACATTTAACTACAGTAGAATGTAAACAACACATCCAAAGAGCTGAAACCAGGAGTTACATATAAACAACGTCTAAAAGCTGCGGAGAAATCTCATAAAACCAAAGTGAAATCCAGATGAGTAATGCAAAACGATAACTAAAAATATTCATAACTACATCTCCTGTTTCCCAACTCGCGTATAAAACGGTACGCGTTTAGAATGCTCTCCGTGTTTTCACTAAGCCGCGATAAATTTGGTAAAAAATATACATTCATCATCTGCAGTACCGAGCCTGATCTCTGTTGGATCCCGGAGATTTATGATTCCGCATGACAATCTCAATATGAACAATGAAGGATAAGTTTTTGTTTACCTAATAACTTGGGTACGTAAAAATGGGTACCTATGTGAGTTCATTCAAAACAAAAGATAGCAGCTTGTTTTGATACACTGCTCCTGTATATTGTCTAAATATTGCTCATTTGTTCCAGTAGGTTTCGCAATAGATTTTAATGCGGAATTCACTTATAGATTTACGTCCCAATGATAGCAAAATTGTTGATTTGATTTGTAGTTAGTAATAAGTCGCCTAAAACACAAACCAAAACATTAATATTTCATTACTGTAATTAAATTACAGTAAATTAAAATTTAATTAATGTAAGTAAAGTAAAGTTGTCAATTACCCATGTGAAACTGTGAATGGCTTCTATAAAAAAAATATGATTTTATAATTTTCATATAAGTATACAATGATATAAATTGTATGAAACTTGGCACACGGACAGGGACGGACCTTGTCTTGGATTAATACATAAAATATTTTTTTTTAATTTACGTGTAGGTCATTATATATTTCATTACTCGTATATTTCATTATTTTTTTTAAATGCAGCTAATAATATCTTAAACACTTTGTCTCACCACAGGACTTTAGTAAGCTCAACACAAGTTTATCATTTCGGTGACTAATTTCTCTTTTTTCTTATATTCCTTACTGGCTGTGTCCCAAATATGTGCATAAAGATATTAATGCACATGTCAGCTCTTTTAGGTTCTTCTCGGTAGCTATAAGCTTTGTCTAGAGTTGGGCTATCAAGTGCAAAAATAATTTTTAAAATCTGCCTAATTAGGTCCAGAGTAAAAAGCGTTCAATCAAATGAACAAACAAACTTTTCGGCTTTATTAAGTTAGTGTAAAATTTACTATTAGGTAGAACAGAAATTAAATTATAACTATACCGAAACTCTAAAATATACGAAACATAATGGATTAACAGTTTTAATTTGAGCAAGTTGCTTAATTGCGTGTTCGTTCGTCGCAGTAGCTTTGAAATAATTTTATTACTTTGTTGACGTCAACGCAGTTTCCAAAAGCATGTCTGTGTAATCCGATTATTCCACTTTAATCATTCTATGTAAATTCAAATATAAACTAGATCGTTACTTATGTCTTAATAAGACAGAAAAACAAGCTTTTCACCGAGGACGTTAATTGTCAAAAATATCAATAAGCGTCTCTTTCACCAACTACAAGGAAAGTGTTGATTAGTTACTTTTAGAAATCATTTTCTGTTTTATTGAATTATGCACTCGGTTTACTGCGTCATTCGATAGGCGATTTTTTTTTATTATTTTCTATTTAATGTTTGGGACGTTTACCGTACAAACAAAGGTATATCAGCTAAATTATTCCCGGTGACAGGTGACTTTAAGTGACCGTTTAGCCTACTTGACGTTGGTGAAAGAGGCGCTAAGTAAATAATTTTTATATTTCATATATTGTAAAACAATCATAATTTGAGTTCCGCGTCTGTCAGTCTGTATACCCGCTAACTTATGCTAAACCATGCAACGGATTTTAATGCGGTTTTCACCATCAGTTAGATATTTTTATGGAATGTTTACATGCATAATAAAACCTAATGAAGTTTTAATGTAAGAAAAACAAGTTGCCGATACTGTCCACTCTGCGCTAGCTACTTCTAAACCACCCAACGGATTTTGATACAGTTTTCACTATTGGAAAGAGGAATAAATGAGCAGAAACACTTAGCGGATATATAAACCGATAGACGCGGAAAGAAAATTCAAATTATACTATGTGAGGATAAGGACAAGGATAGAATAGAAAAAGAAATAAAGTATAACCATACAATTTTAATTTGAAAGGCTTTGACTGGTTCCAATGTATGAATTGAACCTTAATATTTTTTAGTCGAGTGGATTGATAGTGTTAATAATAATACTAATAATAAATCTGTAAGTGTAGGTATTTGTATGTATGTATGTTCCTCCATAACTCTTAAAGGAATCAACTGATTTTCATGAAACTTGGCAGATAAACATTTAGACGTACAGGACACAGGATAGGCTACTTTTTCTTTTTCAACGCGGATGAAGTCGCGGGCGCCAGCTAGTTGTATATATAAAGTCGCTTATAAATGGACAGAGGCGTGCGAATGTCGCATACAAACGCCGCATTGGCTGGTGTAATCACAATTAAAAAGGCGGTTGAGATGAACTCTCTTTGGGCCGTTACCACGTTCCTTCGGGGAAAATTGAAATCGTTTGGAAAAGTAATTTCATTACAGCTTTCATTTTACAGTATAAGAACTGAAATTAATGTGTATAAAAATAAAAATTACATAAATTTTCGCTTTTTCGTATATTTGTAATTTACTTTATGGTATGATCAATTTGTGTGCGTGTGTGTGTGTGTGTTTATATCTTCCTTATCTTTACAAAAATTATAAAGAGGTAACGTTATTCTTCAATGCGGTTGAAGTCGCTGGCTAGCCCTACCAAGATCAGCAGAACACTTTCAAACCCAATGACATTACTTGTAATAGGCGACGGTAGCCATCTACCATCAAACCATTAGATTTCTATTTTTTTAATTCTTATCAATAAACTGTTTACAACCTACAATAATAAATCAATCTTTTGATATACGACAAATTGAAGTCACAGTTTCCGTATTGATTCATTTTTGTACAGGGACATTTTGTGATTCATTTTTGTACAACTTGAAAAAGTACACAGGCAATTTTCGCTTCCATTAAGAACGACTGTGGACTGTATCCATTCCAGGCGATGCGAAAAATCCCATGTATCGCTAATTGAAATCTGAGTGGCTGCAATTTGGCTTCATCCTTCGAACACAGAGGGACAAAAATTTCTTTTTAGTAATTTTTTTAAGGCTCATTTCAACTTAGAACTTTACCATCGAAAAACAGTTCCTAATTAGTACATGGTCAACAAGACAGGTTTGATTTACAATAGTTACAAACAACTTTTAAAAATACATTTTATTATTTGCATAGATTAAACACTGTACTGTGCATAGCTGTGAATGGCTGTGCGTGCCTTAAGTAAGGTTTCCGTATACCCAAAACTGCTGACCACTTAATCCACCCTAATAAAATACGATCGCGTGTGAAACTAACATCCAACACTCGGCTCCTTGCACTTGCATTGTAGAGGCATCCGAAAAATTGCAAGTTAATCACTGTGCATTACCACCATATATCATTAAGGCCCTTAAGTAAGTTGTAGCAATAAATAACTAACCGCTTGCGGTAAATTCGCCACAACGTAAGAATGTGTCGATATTACTCATTTCGTTGGGATATGAATCATTTTTCGACATTTGATGAAGTTGTTGAGACGAATGAATCAAAAACTGTATCAAAGCTGTATTAGGAAAGGCAATATTTCTGACGTAGTAACGGTATTACGTTACCGCATTAATAGTTACGGCTGATATGGTTGATCACTGACGGATTTCTTGAAGGTTACACTCTTGATTGAAGGTTACAGTCACTTAAGGGCACCCTGTATTGAAGTCAGTTATTGGTAGTTAGGGAATTTGTTGTCTCAACTTACTATAGTGTAAATAATCGATGACAAAGCATACGCAGCACTTATTAAACTTGCGTACATAATAAAATATACGCCAGCAATTCCAGTGTTTTAGATTGGTATATCTAAAACACTGGAATAGATTGGTATAATTAATTAATTCAACCAGCAAAAATGTAACAAATTCTGTAAAAAAATATTTGTACTAGAAATTAATCAGTTTTTTTTTATTTTTTCCTAACTTTCATAATTGATATATCTCAAAAATTTCATGTCTTTATGTATTGTTACGACTAATAACTAACGAGTAGTCATAGAATTATGTAGTATGGAATTGGTAAGCAGCTCCCGTTGGCAAGTGAGCTCTAAGAAAACAATACCAGTAGTATACAAGTGCGCTGCGGTCTCTTAAAGAGCTTTGTGTTGTGGAGCACCTCAGATTAAAGATATTGCTCCACAGTTGTCTTTGTATTTAAATTAATACCAAACCGCACCGGAATAAGGATAATTTCAAAGGTATTAAGTCTATGTAGTATTTTTGAAAGAAATTACCATCAGCATTTAATCTGTCAACAGGTTGATCCATCCATCAAGTATATATTTTTAATCCCGGGAGAATTCAAAGTAGTATCAATGCTAAGGAACTCAATGAAGTAGCAAAAAACATATAATACTTTGTAAACGTGTGCGTTTACCTCCATTATCTACATAAGAACATTGTTCCACGTTACTAAGCAAGGAAAACAAAGGCAAGATAATGAAAGTTATTGTCAATATGGTGGCAGTGTGCGCGCGTTTTGACGTCACTTGGCGGCCACCAGTGACTGCCTGAAGAGTTTTCCAGGCTGACGCGGCGATGAGTCACAGCGGCGTGTGGACCAAATGCAAGCAACAAGCGTTATCACAATAGGTATGAGCAGTACCTTAATAAACAGTGACTAACCATTATAAAATATACTATTTTCTTAAATGAATATTCTTTTAAATGTGCAATATTTATGATATATACAAACCTTCCATCATTATCCCTCTTTCCATAAGTGAAAACCGAATTTATATCCATTGGGTGGTTTAGAAGTAGTTAGCAAACTAACGCACGGCGATTGATTTATCAAAATAATCTAATATCTTACGTTGTATAATACTTTGTGCATAAAATATAATCATTATAAAAGTATGTATAGAAATACAATGTCAGTATATCATAAGTAGACATGTTAGCTACAAATAACGCGATCCCGACGAGATAAACTAATACAATTTAGCAAAAGGTATAAGATAACCATTATTATAAATAAACAATGATAAACAGTATGAACAAATAATAAAATAAAAGAAGGAAAAAAAATAAAACTATTAAAAATATGACCATCACTTTTACGGTGTTTGGATGAATCAGCAAATATATCGATAAGATCATTAATGTTTATGGGGAGGACTAATATTGATATCTAAACTGAAGAAACTTCACAAAATCCTATATTTTTACTAATTTTTTCTAAGGAAGACAGGCTGACAATCCACTTAATGATATGTGTAAGAAATTTAAAGACAAATGGGCTTTTTTATCTCTGTAAAAAATCTTACCCTTTAAGCCTTTCAATTGCACCACCGCATATGTACTGTGGCCTTGAACTCACATTGTAGAAGTATGATTGTATTATGCTCATACCAAAGCTGTATTTGTATTGGAAATTGTTTTTCTATTTCCAACGTTTGTATTCTCGATCCAAAGTCTTTGTTCAATACACACTTGTACAAATCAATTATACAAATAGAAAACTTATTACTAGAATAGTTTGTACACTCTAATCTTATTCCAACTACTACAAGCTTTTTTCAGCGACTTTGTCCGCATTCCAAAACTCCAACACATCAAAAAACACAGTTTACCTGGCTGATACTAACTATATACATTTACAATATATCAGCATGATAATTTAATATGTGTTTACCGAATTTAAAATCTATAATAAGAGTTACCACAATAACTTGAATTTTAAAACCAAAACACGAAATGTGTGTACTCTTGAAACTCTTGAAACGATATTCCCTTACAAATAATTCCATCTCAACACCACCGTCACCCATCGTGTCACTTTTGTAATACGATTCGAGAAAATACATAATTTATTGTATTACACGCGGTACAAGGATACCTACCACAAAGGATCTTCGGTCCCATGGAACATTTTAATCTATCCACCACACCGAGAGCTCGTAATGTCTCTATGTACTTAACTAAATTACTTGCATAAATCATATTTAAACGTGACGAACGCCGTTTGGGAACCCTCGTGATAAAGTGAAACAGGCGATTAAGGATTCTAAGTTAGGCAAGATTAGGACGAGATTCGCTGAGAGGATCGCTCGGTTTTGTGAGATAATGCCTATATTTAAAACAAAGTGGTATTTTTTCCAGCAAATATAAGGTTCGATTTTCGTTTTCGCACAAGAGAGCTGTGTAAAAATGGAACGTGAACGGTGTTATCGGCGCGATGCTTTTCATTATTTTCCGCAAAATAAGCGTTTATGGCTGGCTGAAAATAGTTGTTGAATATTCTCGTACTTCAACGTCGAATAAATATTAAAAAAAAACTCGTAATAACTTGGTTCTATATTTCTATATATTCGTAACGAAAATTGTAAGATACTAACGCATATTGTTATTGAATACATGCAAGCTTTATATGGTTGCTAGCTGTTTATTGGTGATATATTTTCTTTTTCGCTAATGATATCTTTTCGTTTTTCTAATTCGCTTTCATTATGTTTGGTAATTAGCTGAACCCTTCCTCGCATCATTGTGTTGCGCCATCTGTCTGTGGCATCCTAGCTCCCGAACAGATAGACCGATTTTGATCCCAGTTTTTTTTTAAGCTGACGTGTCGAATTGGTCCTTAGCTATAATTTATAAAGACCTGTTAAGGCATTTAAAGATTATGAGCCCATTCTCTAGTTGACGAAGGAGTCTGACTAACTTGTATTATTCGATTTGACTGATTCATCTACAGTTCGATTGATGTGAAACTTGATATATCCACGACATAAACTTGATTAGTTAGTTTATAATTTTTAATTATAGCTTATATTCTCTATTAAAAATAAAATATAATATTATTAATATTTGCAAATATAAAAGTATTTTAACAATTATATTAAAATATTCCACCGTTCCATTCAACTTTTTAAGTTTAGCGCTTTAAATATTCATTTGAGACAATTCGAACACATTTAAGACCCTTCGCGAACTTGCCGATAAAATAAAAGGACGCTAGTAAAGTTGTACCGAATTCAGAACAGTCTGTTCTTTCCCACAGGGAAGTTGATAAAACATTCTTGTCGATGATTTATACATCCTTATCTGTAGGTACATACACTCCATTAAGATTAGGTATTCATGTTGTACACCTGATACTTTGAGAGCTCCCCGAACGTTACGACGGTGTGAGGTCTATGTAAACGACGCTGCATTTATCTGTGTGAGTTCGATTTTGACATGAAGCGATAAAAGTACTTGTGGATGAGGCAATAACTCTGTTCCTAAAATAAAACTTAATAATTAATATTTTTTTGTTAATTAACTTATAATTGTATAATAGGTTTTTTTTTGACATTTCAGGCAGAACCTCCATTGATCAAACCTTGTTATACAAATAATAAAAACTAAATTTTCTACTAATCGTTTCAGAAAATAAATTTTTCGAAAAAGTTAAAGGGATTTTATGAACCCTACACCTAGAAGCATTAACATTAATTAGTAAATAATTACACACACACACACACACAATACACAAACAAAAACACATTAAAAAACAAATTGTGTGAAATACAGTTCATTCAACATTTTTTTTATTAGTACTTACTACACATCTGCACTCTTCTGAATGGCGCAGGAAGTCCTGAAATATTGTCAGCGTATGTCTAGTGCAATAAGAGATACATGCCTGCATATGGTGTAGCAAAAAAAACTCAATCGAAGTAAGGCAAAATAATAAAAAGTAAATAAAAGTAAAGTATTAGATGAAAACTCTCAATGAAAACAATTTAAACATAAATTAGCGTATCCATGTATTTGTTTCGAAGCTCCTAGTTCAAGGGCTGCGTGGGATGTTGAAAGTTAAGGCTGGTATTGACAGGTGTGTATCATTTACTAAGTGGGATTATATTGAGAACAGTTCTTGATGTTCGAGTTTCAGTGGCATTAACTTTGAGCATGGGACACGAATTATCGCTAGTAACGGAATATTACACAATTTAGTACACTTTAATTTTTAGACTATCTAAATATTCGTTCATTATAAAAGATAGTTTTCTATAACTTAAGTGTATATTAGTGATGCAAATGCTCTGAAAAACAACAGGTGTAATTTCATGTTAATGTTCTTCAATGAGGTGGTTAGCATACTTAATGTTAGTGTGTTATGTGTACTGTGTATTGGACACAGTTAAATTTTAGACTGTGTATTATAAAATTACCGATTATAACTACCGATTATTATGCTTAATACTAGACAGTATCTTATAATTATCCTTTCCTTTCCTTGGTAAAAAAACATAAGGGGTGTGGTCACAATGTGACAATAAGCAGCGGTCATCACTAGTTTACTAAGATTTTTACTAAGATACACGTTACTAAGATCGATTACGAGTACATGGTTAATATCAGTTTACAAGAAATTTTAGCATTTCATCTATCTTATCCTTAAAATAAATTTGTTGCTTGATTTTTTTATAAAGGACATTTTACACAGCAGCGCCAGGTAGCCCCAAACTTAGTAGAATTCGTACTATGGGTAATAGATAACCAATAAATATACGTATATATTTACATAATATATTAGAAAACACCTAGCCCAGAACATACTATACAAATGTTTGTCTTGAGCGAGGACTTCTGACATAGCTAACACTGCTGACCCGAGAAATACTAAAATTCTAATAAAACTGAGGCTTTGGCACTAAAAGAGTAAAATACTAGTATACGGAAAGTTCCAAAACTCTTATTAAAGTATCAATTTTAGTAACAGGTAGCAGTACTAAAAAGACTCTCCCTGTTAAACATCCCACACAATAATTATCTGATTCGATGCGCCTAGACTACATGGACAACTTGTGAACTATTGAACGTCGAACTCAACTCGGCCTGTTCCTAAGTTACGCCCCAAAGTTTCAATGTCCCCCTCCGTGTTCCAGTCACGTGACAGTGAAGGGTTTTCCATGTCGACAAACACAGTTACTGACTCCACAAATAAATATCTGTGACAGACGGATGAGATATTGTTTCATTTCATAAAAAAGACTTAATTTTTGTTTTTTAGTAATTTTGATTTATTATACTTTGGACCAATACTTAGACAATAATTGGAAATCGTCATCACCATATCACTGCAAAATATGGTAATAACTATTAAACTTAATTGACATGTTTTAGATTATTTCTGGGGAACAGTATTTTTGCGCTAATCTAGATCTTATCTTCACTAATATTATAAATTATAAAGAGGTAAACATTGTGTGTTTGTATATATAGGAGGTAATCTTCGAAATTATTCATCCGATTTTAAAAATTCTTTCACTAATATTTTAAATAGAATTTCAGAGTGGACATATTTCACCAGGCATCAGCTATCTAAAAATGAAGATCCAACGTTTGGTAAAAGTATAACGTCAGGCGTCAATGTATGTGAGGCGGTATATTGTTTGACATATTTTATCAGATGTTATATCTTTTCTTTTTCAACGCGGACGAAGTCGGAAAATATATATTCCGACTATATTCTTATATTATTCCGACTGCTGCCCAGCCAGGTTGTAGTTCTGTATTAGGGTAGGTAGTACAGAAATCCCTAACCGAAAATCTCGGAAATGTATATGGATTGGTGCAACATTTGTAGATCTCCACAGCTGGCAAACATTTTTACGTGCTACGAGCTACGAAGCTGCGTAGCCGTAGCCCTCGGGCGACGTCACGTGGCTCTGATTTAGAGCCTACGTCGCTACGGGAGTTTATTCACCTCGTGTTGCGTGTGAAAAACGAAATGCACGCTTTTTCGCATTTTTTACAGCTTTTTAACCACACCCATAAAAACTCTTCTATTTATTGCTCGATAAATATAATAGCACACAATCTGTATTGCTGTGGGTGACCACATTAGCAAAGATAGTGCAAGGCATTCTTTTCCAAACATCAATACAACTTGTGATTAGTTGACACTGGTAGTTGTGTGTAATATTTTTCTATGTAAGTTTTTGCAATTATCAAATAATACTGTTATCTATACTGTTATCTACTGTTCTCAACAACTTGCCTACTCATGATAATTTGTTAAGATACATGATAACATAGGCTACTTCGCAATATCAAAGATATTATAAGTTTATTTAGAACGCAATATCAAACATATAAGTTTATTTAGATAATAAATATGTTCAAATACTAAACATTATATACATGTCACAAGTATTAAATTGCACTTATAAATTAACTGTTTCTTTATTTCAAATGAAAAATTAGAATTAATGGTTTTGTTTATTTAAATAGTTGTAAAAATGTAAACTTGAACATTTTGAGACGAAATAGGAATTATCGACAGAATAGGAAATATAAAAAACTATTTTTCACATCCTAACCAACCAGACATCACGTGCCAATGTTTGCACGGCGTATATGTGCATAACATCATTAATATACCCTGAGCAAACACGTACGCGAATAGTATATTGATTTGTGCAGACTATATTACTTAAAAGTCTCCCGTTAGTTGATTCAAAATATCGTCTACCGTGATATAAAATAAACGTATACGTAAAATCTTACAGAAAAAAAAGTTTAAGTAGTTTATTTTTCGACGCCAGATGTCACTGCGCCGGCAGGTTATAACGGGCTATCGTTTCGTTTCTAAACCTCAAAATCTCCCTTTCATACAAATGTCAAATGAGTATTGCGTGTGAAACTACAGACTCATTGGAAAGAGATGTCCATGTTTAGTGGACATAAAAAAAGAAAATGGAGGCATCAATGTGATTTAAGCTCGAGGACATACGTGCCACGTTAATCTTGAGAACAATCCCTCGGGTGTCATTTGTTCAGGCGGGTGCAAGACGTGACTGCTGGGCTTTGTGTTGATGTTTTGATTTTATGACTATAATAGGTGAAAAGACATCGTTATTTTTAATCTTTGTTTAGAGGCTTTTCCCTGAAGGACATGTCGTCTCATTGGGCAAGGTAAAATAGATTACTATTTTACTAAGTTATATTATAACTAAACTAAATTACTACTTTACTAAATTATAACATCACTGACTAGAATAGTAAATAATGTACAATGTACAGCTCCCTGGCATCAGCCAATGGTGATGCCAGGGTGAGCCAGCTCTTAGAATTTTTGTATAGTAGTTATTGGGAAAGTTTTGGGGGAAAGGCTGATAAAATGGTTGAATGAAGAGAAGAGATCAACCGATGCTATTTAATAACTAAATCTCAAGATTTTTAGAAACCTACTCATTTGGTTTACATTTGTCAATGAGACGCCAGTTTGAAGTCGGGGTTCATTAATGATGTGAAAAAAATATTAGTAAAAACACTTGACTGTCCATATTATTAATTACAATCATCAAAGAGGGTGTACACAAGTCCGTCAAATTAATGTCACGACAATATGTCTTCTACGTGTATTGAATTACGGTCATAACAAAGTGTATATTTTCAAAATGGACTCTGTAACGAGGTCATAGGTTAATAGGGTACCAGCCTTTGTCGGACGATAACTGGGTGTTCTCCAAGCCACTGCACGAACATAAATTGGTAATACACTCTATACAAAGCCGAGACACAACGACGTACTGCGGTTATCCGCACAGAGCTACACAGTGTTCGTTGGTGGAAAACCACATTTTTAGCACGTAATAATATATTGCCTGCTCTAAAGTTTCGCTGACAACGTTGAGGTATAAATGAAGTTTGTAATTGAGTTGTGGCCCAACTCCGCACGTAACTGGATGACTTTCACTGGCGGCTATAAAAAGGTAAGCAAATTTGCCTCTCGTAATTAATTTATTAGGTATATTTTATATATATTATTATGTTTAGATAATTTGATTATTCAAAATATGATACAACTAAGTTTACTAAATAATATAATCTATGATTCATAACACAATTTTTTTATAACTACAAAATGCCCACTATAACAATACATTTACATTTGGTAACTGTGATTTGGAAGAAATTTGGCACACAGTTTATTACCTGGATTAACATAGGGTAGGTACTTTTTATCCTGGAAAAAATTTACATTCCTGAGGGATTGTCTAAAAATATAAAAAATTGGGCGCAAACACTGTGGAATAACCGGATCTTTATTCTACTAATCTATATAAATTCGATTTCACTATCTCAATTAAACAAGATCGCAAATTTAAATCCGAGTTAACAAATTTTTAAAATAGTCTGCAGTTAAACCAATTAAAAATGTGCAGCGCAAGTGAATAGAAAACTAAACGAACCGGACACAAATTCGCAGACAACTTATATTTTAACTAAGTTTTACCTGAAGGGAAAAATCCGCACACCTTCCCCGCAGATTGCCAATTGAATACCCACCTGAAAAGAGCAGACACCTTCATGAATATTCAGAAAAGCTTTTAGTAGAGTTTTATTGAAAAGAAAAAGTGGGGTGACGCTTCTCTTGCCGCAGTAGATGCTAATGTAGCCTTCTTACGTGACGACAGCCTATAAGTACCGCTAATAAGTAGATACTAACTAAATTTGAATAATAGCTAACCGAATTTCATCAGATTTTGTCTGGACAAGCAGAAATCCTATTAGATGGATTACCACCAGTAGACCTGTAAGACATTTGGAGGAATATATTCAATGAGCTATCGTAGATTCATCTATTGTTATTATTTTTTCTGTAATTTTAATAATTACTCGTAACAAATAACTTTTTTATTATTCACAATATATTTCAGTGAAAAGCTTTTTTTTTAATTGTGAATTCCAAATTTAAAATAAGAAATAAACACCTTAAAGAAAACTCTCTCCAAAGGATTGAATTTAAATTTGATACGAGTAATGATTGAAAAGAAAATTGCCATGTAACAGACGTTATAAGACAACGTCCCATAGGGAAGCAAGGGATCGCTGTTAACCGTAGGATTGTCTATCAGTGACAGTGATGGTCTCTCCCTATAGACTTCTAGTTAAGCGTTCACGGTTCTCAATTATGAAAATTCAAAATAACACTGAAATGTAACAATGGCCTTACGTATTTTTCCCACTTCAATGCGTAATTTTCTAATTAATATTCCGCAGCAAAAACACACACGCAATGATCACAGTTATCTATTTGGTCCATCTGAAGTTAATTACTGAACATGACTATCAAAATGTGACTTGAGGATAGGGTATGATATTATTATTATTAGACAAGTTAATAAGTTTATTGGATATCAAGGAAAATCGTCCTGACATTATATTAGTACAGAAATAACATAGAACTAGCTAGTGTCTACTAACTAGCTAGCACTCACCGATCCATAGCCTGTGGAACGCAGTCCACAATATTCTGATATTTTATATATTTATATATTTTATATATGTATCTTTTGCACGCAACTTCGGTCGCGTAACTTTATAAAATATAACCTGATATTACTCGTTGATAACGTAGCTTTCTATAGGTGAAAGAACTTTTAAAATCGGTCCAGTAGTTTTTGAGTTTATTCATTACAAACATACAAAACTTCTCTGTATATAATATTAGTATAGATACAGATTAACTTTACACGGTGCATCATACTTTCACGACTGAGCATATAATATATCTCAAAAGCCGTTTCAGTTTATTTCGTAATGGCGAACAGTTTTTATGTGGAATTTTACTATGCTTTACGAGAACCTTGTAATTTATCTCAAGAGAGTAGCGCGATCATTACCTAGAAAACACTTGACCGCCACACCACACCTTTCACATCAATAGCGCATTCCCTAAGGCGTGTTATGCACGAGGTCGCGAATCTCAATAACCTTAAGGCGCTAGAAATAAGATCTATATTTGCTTAATATGTTTAGAAACTTGGGCACCTAATTAGCGAGAACACTACTGGTTTAAATGCAAGCATATAGCGTTCAAATAACCCTTTGAAAAAACTGGTCAAGGTGAGTTTCGTTGATCAATTTTTAATTTACATACAAATAACACACATTATTATAATTGTAAATGTAATATTTGAATAAAATAACGGTGATTTCTTCTTAAATACCAATAAAATTTTAAACATCTCACACATTTTTAGTCAAGATTATTATAGAAAAATCAGTGTTAGGTACTGGCGAAAGTCAATTTTCATAAATTCCTGAACTAATAAAAAAAATATTATGCACAGCCATACGACGTAATGGACATTGGAACTCTCAATGAATGACTATTGCTCTGTCTCTGTAGTCTCCCTGCTCCCTCCACATCTAATGACTAGCGTCATCTGTAAGTAATTACAAAGCTGCGTGCTGAAAAAAAAGCCTCCACTAATTGTTTTTGTACGGCTCTCACGTACTCTATTGGTCAATGAATACATACCTACCTGGTGAACCTTATGCATATTCGAATAAGAGCTAAATCGGTTTGACTTCAAACTTAATATGTCGCAAAACGAATTCGAAATGTAATCGAGCCGATGTTCTACTCTGTGTAATGAGAGTTTAATGAAAGGTTTTACATATAAATTAATGCCGTTTTACCTCAAATGAAACCAATCGTGACGTCAGAAATAATGACGTCGATTAATTAATAACAGATTTCGACAGTGCATGGTGCGCAGGCCAGCGAGTTATTATAATAATTTGATTCCAAATAAAGATAACGTTTTATGTTTGCATACTAGAAGGTATTGAAAGTATCGATGATTGAAAGGGATAGACATTCAAATTTGAGCATTATTATTATAAATCGTATAAAATTACTACATTTATTCGATGTAATATTACAAAATTATATGTATATTAACTAGCGATCCGCTCGCGGCTTCGCCCATTAAAAAACAATGTACAAGAGCATACTGCATTTCGCAGTCATTTGGGCAGCCCGTCTGGTAGTCTCTTAAGTACAGAAGACAAAAAAACAATTAACTCAGAGGTTCTTAGCACGACTGAGATTCGCATCGGCATAAGCAGACACCAGCCGAGTGTTCTATGCAACCATCCCTGTATTTTTGTTATTGTAATACTTATTAATTTTTACACTTTGATTAAATATCAAACACGTACTGTAACTCCACATTGTAGAACTCTATCCACATACAAAGGGAATGTTATCCCGCTATATTTACGTAACAATTTCTCTATTATCCGACCACAAAGGCAAAATGTTTATACCCACAACAAAAAGCGAGATTTACCCATAATGGTGTCCCTTTTCAGGGCAATATCATATTCTTGCTTGTTATAAAGATATCTGTATTCTTTATGTAACGGTTCCATTACCTACGACAAGTCTTTTACTTGGCCTAATCGGTATAAGATTTCAGACTATCATCATGAACAAATCAAAATTGAGCAGTTCCTTCATTGATATTAATTTGATTATTTAATTGGTGTAACTAAAATAAAAGTTCAGTATTTATAGTAAGGCGTTTAATTTCCTTATTATCCAAACTTTAACGAGACCGAATAAAAAAATTTGTCGATTTCAACCGAAAAAAAGGTTTGGCGGAATTTCTTTTCATAACTGGACATTCAGACCTTTTGAAAGCCGGATTATATTCACATCTCTGAAAAAATGTATTCTATTTTTATCGTTGGCGAGCGGACGATTTTTTTGACAATGTCCGAAAATACCTCATTCAATGAGGGAGATTTTGCGGAACGGATTTGGAAATGATGCGCCCGTATAATGAACTCGTGAACCGAACCTTTATGGTAGTAGGCTTTGTATAAATAGGTATATCAGATGTAAATATTTAACAAGGTATACATATTAACTTACTCTTATTTTGATTTTTTATTATTTTCTTCAATCTATGCTAATATATAAAGCTGGAGAGTTTGTTTGTTTGTTTGTTTGGTTGTACGCGCTAATCTCAGGAACTACTGGTTCGAATTGAAAAATTATTTTTGTGTTGGATAGTCCATTTATCGAGGAATGCTATAGGCTATAGAGAACGCGGACGAAGTCGCGGGCACCAGCTAGTTTAGTGTTTATATTATTTTATAAAACTACTAACTAACCTTATTGCAGCTGATGTGTAAATATAACAAAAAAATATCCGGGTATTTTTTAAATTTTTCTTCTCGGACTACAACAGATTTAAAAATAATTACTAATGAGTCCAGCCGTTCTTCAGTTTTGCGCTTAACAACAAAGCGATTAATTTTTATTCATATTGATAGATGATTAATTGATTTGAGTTCATATTATTGCTTCAAAAAAGCAATTTTTTCCCACTGAAAAGTCGTACAAGATTTCAAGTTTTGGCCAATTATATTATTTTGTACGAATGAAATTTTTTTTTACAATTTACATTCAAATTTCCTGTTTTCTTTTTCTATATTAAAATAATTAATAACTTCACAATACAATATACTGTGAAAAATTATGATTACTTCCGGAAGAAATTGTCTAAATCAAGTAATGTTTAAGGCCCGGTTTCGGAGCCGCGCCGCGCGAAGTTTAGGTATTTAGCGCTACTCTCACAACGATCGAGGCGCGCGCATCGCACACGCACACATGTACGTATGATAGAGCAAGAGCCTACGACGGCCAGACCATCGTTATTTTATAAAAGTTGAAAGTTTCTCTGTGCATGTCCCCAACACAGGTATGAACGACCAGCGATTATAGAGTTTGGGTTGTGTGTGATTACTTGAGCAGGTAACAGGTAGTAAATTAAAGAACTATAATTTTTTTTAAAGTATAAAGCTCATTTTTTTTATATTTTCTTCGGGATAACTAGAAATCACGTCATCCATTGCCGGACACTTATTACAGTTGCTATTTTGTTACTAAATATAAAAATTGTTATGTCAAATGTATTATTAGTGTATAAATTGTACTTACTCAAAATATTTTATTATTTTAGTTACACAATACAAAATGAAATTGTTATTCCCATTTACTAAAATAATATATTGTACTAAAAACGTTTGTAAGCAACTTTATTTATTTTATATCAAAGTGGAGTCAAATATATGATCCTGAGCATGAGTTTGTATAAATCAGAATAGATTTTACCATGATGATTATGTCAAAAAATCTGACTCCTAGAAAACCGAATAATAAATTATTACCTACCTACACTTCAATCGGCCCTTTACGAATTTGACTCTTATCGCGTAGTAGGTAATACGCTATACGTTTGAATGAGTTGCGGAGGCTTTTAATAATTTATGTATTAAACATTGCAAACCTACCCTTCTTCAACTCGCACACTCACACGAGAAACTTATCGCGTAAGTAATACCCGACAGTATCATTGCAATACGAATTATTGTATTCAACGAGAATACTTTGTGTGACGAAATGTTTAGTTCTAGTGGGAGCGATAGTAAAGAAGAATAATTATTAATAAGGCAAACTAGGACGTACACAGAACGCATAAATCTTTCATGTAAACGGATTTTACTCAGATTCAGTCATGTCATGTCATGTCATGTCAGTCATGTCCGTCATGTTAGTCAGACATGTCCGACGCAATTGATGGCGTCGCAGAATGGGTCGAAAAGAGAGGAGTGCTGACCAGGACCTGGTCCAGTTGGGCAGAGTCCGACACACTGAAGGTTTTGTCCAGGCTCCCGGGGTCAGACGACCCACGGATGGCGGCCATGCAGCCACTCTACGAAGGTCGTCCGACGCCCCAGAGGAGACTGATTTGCCCCCTCTCTTCGACTTTTTGGGCGGCGTTCTCTCCATTACTCTTCCTATGGATTTTATCTCGGTACCGTGGAGGCCAAGTCAATCAGCTCGACGAGACCTGTCCAATGATACCCTGCAATATGGGTTTAGGCTACCGTGAGTCTCAGGAGAGTTGCTCTTTGTGGTTTGGGTTTTTGGTAATTTTAACGGGATTTTTGTATGGGAGTAGAGAAAAGTGTAGGGGCCAAAATGTTTAGCACCTCGAGACCTATCTAAAGAGCCCACGCACTATGGATTTTGATAACCAGTTTTTCTCTGAGCAGTGAATTATGTTATTTTTTGAGGTTTTTTGGGGTTTTTTTCGAGATTTTTGTATTGGAGGGAAGAAATCTGTCGGGGCCAAACTGAGCTACTGATTAAGCCCTATCCAATGATGTATTGGATAGTATACCTATCTTCAGTAGTTTTGGAGATATGACCCTTTGAAATAGAGGAAGGAAAGGGGAATGGAGGGGGGGAGGGGAAGGTTTCGTGGGGAGTTGAATGGACTATAAATCAAAAACTAATGGTTGGAGGAGGGGGGGAGGGGTCAAGGAATCGATTACCACTTGTAACCAAGACCGCAAGCAACCCTATCCTCGGCGCCTAGACATTCGGTCTCTTCAGGGGAAGGATGTGTCCCGTCCGGATCTTTAATTGGTAGCGTCAGGAGCGTCAGGAGTAGGTAAGCAATTTTAAAATGGTCAGATTATATGCTGCTCCTAATTGGGGCTCTTCTCTAGGGAGAGAGAGCGGTTTAACCACATCCTGTGTGGTATCGAACGAGCTTCAGGTGAACATGAGTCCGGCGAGTCACGTCAGTCACGTCAGTCACGTCAGTCATGTCAGACATGTCAGTCAAGTCATGTCATGTAATGTCAATATCGCTGTGACGGCGGTGGCGCCGCCATGCGACAGTGGGGCCCAATTATTTAGGTCCTTTTTTCTGGATGAAAGGTACTCTATGTCCATTCTGGTGTCCCAGACAACGTGTATGCAAAATTTCATGGTGATCGGTACAGTAGTTTTTGCGTGAAAGCGTAACAAACAAACAAACAAACAAACAACTCACATTCACATTTATAATATTAGTAAGGATTGTTGTACATTATTTTGTTTACAACTTGTAAAGTTTTGTGGGATAGGCATGGCCGTCGTGAGCTCTTGGGCTATAATTTTGTGTAAATACACGGTTCGATCGCGAACTGTCAATGCGGCGCAAAGCGACGTGCTCTCACTTCGGAGGCTCGTGGCCAACTGAACCCGATAGAACTGTGGACCGAGCGTAATTTCATAGAAATAGCCTTCATAGTAATTTGTATGAAGATTTTGAGCGAAAAAATTGGGCAAGTTTGTGATTTTTTTACACAAAATAGGAATACATTTATTAAGAAATGAAGATTGCACCAACTTTTTTATAGTTTTAACTTTATTATTTGATAAAATTCATTTAATAATTCTTGATACTTACTACTCAGTTGTAACAATACGGGAGTGCGATTTACACGTTTTTAGTGATTTTCTGATTTTTTTTTACACTTCTCCATAAGCATTATCTTAAATTCGAATGTTTCAGCAAAAAGTAACATTCATTGGCTAGCTGCGTGATTTTTTTCAAGGTTGTGGAGCATCGTTTTCTATATAATTCTCTTACATTCCCAACCCTCGATTGCCGTAAGGGACCCTTAAACGCGCACGGCGACCGGAAATACAAGTCCAACCGAATGACACCCGATAGCACAACGGCGTCCACATCCGGTGGCGCGCTTCCGTTTCCGGTGGCGACGAACGATTTGTTTGTGCACTATTGTTTGTGCAAATTGTGTTTTAATTACATTTAATAGTGTTTAAATAACGTCTAGCCGCCAGCCGCCGTCTAAACTATTTTCTTACAAACTAACTACATAGATGCTTGAGATATGCTGTAGAACTATATTTCCATTAATCCTTGGTTGCGGTATTTTGAAAGTTACGAACAATGTGCTCCGGCTTCGTATAGTATAATGAATTTCAAATTAATATGGTTTATGTTAATAAGGTTTATATTGTGGCAATCTAGATCTACGAGTAGATCTAAACGCCAAGTTTTTGAGATATAAAAACGACATTATATACGTCTAAACATCTTAAACGTATGTACATTGAAACATAAATAATGTAATCGTTAAAAACTAGCCACCAGAGGTATTGTGCTTCTATAAAACAACGGAAAACTCGAATTGTAATGCAGATAAATAAAGATAAGTGAATTCCATTTACTGAAAACATAAACAGTTCAGCCGCGACGACGTGCCGTTCAACAGCGGGAAATATAATAAATAAAAAATAATAAGAAAACTTTTCCCATCTCTGTATGCAAGCCTCACGTTGAGAGGTTCTATCCCGCGCGTTTCTATACGGTCACAACCGCTTACAAATCATCGCGGAATAAACACATCTAATCATATGAAAATAGAGTTTATTTTAAATTGTGTGTGTTCCTTTAGTAATAATAGTTGTCCCGGCGTAGGTAAATCATGACTTGGATCGACCTAACATTCACTTTCTGCTAACATCGCCACAAGAGTTCGAAAAGAGCAATCACTCAGTACATAATCTCTCAGGATTTTCTCCGCGCCGAGTGTATTCAACCTCGCCTCCCTATTTTAAAGTAAGCTCTGCTTTTTTTAAACTGTGTCTTGAGTTTGAGATAGGTAAGCCGGTGAGCTCGCTTTGAAAATGAGGGTGTCATTCAAGCGTCAATGCACATTAAAATCTCTTTAACGTCGCGACTCTTCAGAAACAATCCACAAAACCCTTGAACACTCTCTCAACGTCACTTCCGCGTATCCTTCATGACTAAAATCGTTACGTCACAAAAGAAAAACAAAAAGAAAAATTATAATCAACTTTTATCGACGCCCGTCAAAGCCACAGTCATATCCCAGCTTTTTACGCGGGAAAATGACTCGCGTCGTCACCCTAGCCGCCATCTTGCCATTTTGTTTTTGACACTTCACTTTAATCACTGCATGAAAACGAAAACAGTCGCGTTCTCATTTCGAAGAGAGCAATGTTTCACGCCAGTGCTGAAAAGGTGCGTTTAATATATGCGACGGTCTTTTGTGCATATAATTCAAAAAATTCTTACTACAAAAAGCAGGTACACATATTCGTATGTTTAAAATATGTACTATTAAATATTACACAATCTTTAAATTTCGGATTAATAACATGACAAAAGAATTCCGAATATTTCATGCACGTTTATGACCTTCATTTATTACTTGGTAGGTATATCGTGATCAAGCTATGCAATGCAATGCCAATCGTCCAATTGGCATAGTATGATTGGCTTTTCCTTATACCTTCGCCCTAGCCCTTCGCAATGCCTTATCTTTAATACTACTGCGGTCGTCATCGCACTTGCACCTTACAGTTGCAGGCGACGGTTGCCACCTACTATCAAGTGGACTGTCAGCCTGTCTAACGACTTTAATAAAAAGATTATTAAAGCTTGAAAACTACATGTAAACTAAACGTACTAAACAAAGAATGTACAAACGTTTTCTAAAACCTGACATTAAAATTGATATTTAGAAACAAGTCAGATAATTCAGGAGTTATGATAGTTTGAAAATGACTGCACTACGCACTTGTATAATTTTTAAGCAAAGTAGGTACTCGTACATTAGATATAAACTAAAAAATATTTAAGCCTATAATTTATCAATTATTTAAGTGTTCAATTTTTCTTTATCTCAATCGCTCAATTCGAATTATAAATATGTCACAGACAATTTTTTAATTAGTTTATCCCGCAATAAAAGCCAACATAAATCTAAAAATAGCAATGAAACGACGCAAGGGTTTAATTTATTTACATCTCAAAACAATTATATCGTTTCCAAAAGCAGTTATTCACATAAATGACAAACGCATCAACGATTTATATTCCGTATCCGTTATCACGAGCTGAAATTAAAACGGCTCCATTCGATTATCGCGTATCGACTGAAAAAGCGAATGTACGATGCACCGATTCATAGCAGAAATGTTCAAATTGAATGCGTTCAATTCAAGCGAAGCCTTTGTTTGGTTATTCTGAAACCCGGGAAAGCATCTAATAAGTCGCCCACTTTTCATTTTTATAGCGAGTGCTTGCTAACGGACTCTTAGGGCCTCTTTCACCAACTACAAGTAAAGTGTTGATTAGTTACTTTTAGAAATAATTTTATATTTTATCAAATTATGCACTCGGTTTACTGCATCCTTCGAAAGGCGAATTTTTATTATTATTTTCTTTTCAATGTTTGGTACTTTTACCGCACAAACAAAGGTATATCAGTTCCATTATCCCTGGTTACTTTAAATGACAGTTAGCCTACTTGACAGATGGTGAAAGAGGCCCTTAACAAGTTAAAGTGCGTGTCAATTAATCCTATTTTTATTGTAAACTAGCTGGCGCCCGCGACTTCGTTCGCTCTGAAAAAGAAAAAAAGTAGCTTATCCTGCGTCCTATACGTCTAAATGTTTATCTACCAAGTTTCACGAAAATCAGTCAATTCGTTTAAGAGTTATGGAGGAACATGCATACATACAATACCTAGACTTACACATTTATTATTAGTATTGATGATTGATGCGAATGTTTGTGAGAATTGATGTATGGATGTTTGTTACTCTTTTACGCAAAAAAGGTATCATGAATTTAGATGGAATTTGACACACAGATACTTTATTATCTGGTTTAACCTATAGATTAATTTTTATCCTGAAAAATATTAGGTTACCATCGATGTAGGTTACCGAGGGATCGTCTAAAAAAATGTAAAACATTGGTCGCCACCGTCGTCACAGCGATAAAAATGATATTTTCTCATATAGCGATGATATTAATTAGGTCAATTGACAGAGCCTTTTTCCTTTGAAATCTTTGACGGGCTTGGAATTGGTTAAGCTAAAATTGAAAAGTAAGATTCTGCAATGAACAGAATAATAGTCTGCAATGCAAGAAAACAAACCTCTGAAATTTTGTTTCAAGTTACGCTTCCACATCAAAATGATTATGTTTATTCGTATTAAGGTGAAATCAAAATTAAAATCAAAAATTATAAGACAAGAACAACTTTCATTGAAAAATATTTGGTAATAATATTTTTTATTGAATTCTGCACCGATATTTTAATTTTTTTTATATTGTTCTAATGGTGAAAACAAAAAACCATAATTGCCAGGCCAGTTGATTTGTCTCCGCTGCCAGCTTACATTAAACTTTTCATATAAGCGTAGGTATTGCTTATAATAAAATAATTGCTTTCAATTTGAAAAAATATATGGTCGCTTTTCTACTATTTTTTAATTTTAGTAATAGAAATGAAAAAAAAAACAATGAATTATTTTTAAGAACCGCAGTCAAAATTAATACTTTGATGTAATTGGTCAAATATTAACCATATTTAATTAGTGAGAAGATCATACAATAATACCAAATTATATGAAATAATTCTTAATATATTTAAATTTTTCTTTAACGTAACAAGATGAGTTACCGAATTAATAATTCCAGCACATCTTCTTAGGGCCCTTGTACAAGGGATCTTTATAAGATAAACGGCCATTAGTTAATCCGAGGGCGGTCTCGCCGTAACTCAGTAGAGTAATATTGCTTATAGATCTACCGCTTTAATGAAATAAAATTTGCATATTATCAAGATTTATTGTTAGCAGGCACAGTGTGGGCATCGGAAAACAATGATGTTAGGGCGCAGATGTTGTTTCTTAGTTCACTTTTGAATTATTAGCTGCAAGTTGTTTTCTAAAATTCCGCTGAAGACTTGTTGCCAGTTTTCCAAGTACGCGATTAAAACTTTCCGCCTAACATGAATTTTGTTACGAAGTTTCATATTTTTCATAACAATTAAATGTTTATTTATATAACTTAAGGTAGGGGCGGACAAACTGGTGATCCATTTGATGGTGATGGTACGCTATAAGTGCTACAGTAATAGCAAAAAAGGGAACATAAAAGTCTAAACATCAACAGATATCGGTTAGAAAACGTTCTACCGATCTCGTATGTGAGAGATAAAATTTGCACCTATACTATTAATCTTGCATAGGAACACAAGCATGGTAATTGCAGTTGAACAGACAATGGAGCCGCCTTGCAGTACCGATCACTAAAGAATCACCAAGAAAAACCGCGCGGAGATAATAATGTGAAAATCTGCCCGTACGAGAAAACTAGCAACTGCAGATGGTTAGCGTAATACTCACACAGAAGAGCATCTGTATCCAACATATACACTTAATATAACTATAATAGAAGAGTATAGGCAACTTGCTGACCAACTTATTAGGTAACAACTAGTTATTCGAAAATTCTAACACAGAATCAAGGAACAGAAATCGGGTTTGAAGCGCGTAGAATATGAGAGGCTTTTACCACATTGCTAGTAGTGTGTTGCTTTTAAACGTATATCTAAAAATATACACAAATTTAAAAGAAAAAATACAAATGCGTCTAAGTAAATAATGGTTTTATTTGAGCAAGCAAGTAAGTAAATGCGTAAGAGCGAGCAAATAGAATGAAGTTGATCTTGGTCGGTACGACCCGTACTCTGGGGAGTTTACCATGCCGGTAAGGTGTCGCACTACCTATCTCATCAAAAGTAGATTCGAATTTGATAGTGATACTACAGATTAATAAATAGATTACAGATTACAGATATATAAATTAAAAATATTCTAGATGTAAGTGCAGATATATATAACACTAGAAATAAAGAACATAAATTTGCTTAATTAGAAACAAGGAACATAGATGTGTTAATTTAAAATCAGGATAAAGACTTACGCATAAATTCTTAAGACTTCTTTTAAGCAAATTTCATTTTAAGACATAATGAACCAATTTAACTTTCAAATCGAGAAACGAAAAGGATTACCAGTTTAATCTCAGGGGCAGACGATCTAAACAAACGGACAAATAAGAGAATGTTTAACTTCGTTAGGGGTTCGCATCACTTATTATTCAATTCATGTAGCACAAGCCAATAATTTTAAACCTCCTTTAATAATTGGCTTTATTTGTCCGTAACTAATGTAATAAGAGACTTAACTTCACATATATTTATTTTAATATAGAAAAGCTAACTTTGTGGCAAATATTCTTATATAAATGTTTTATTAAATACCTTTATTATATATATTTTTTTAGACACTTCACGCGTCTAAGTAAAATCGAGATCGAGATAATAAACAAAGTGGGAAAAGGTTACACTATACATATGTGCAGTAATTTCACGTTACCTTATGTAAGGGTGTGGTTATACTGCCAGACGGCTCATTTATAACTGCGTTACTCAGAATGCCATGTCATTACAATAAGCGAAAAATCTGTGATTTACCATAATAGGATCTTATGTCAAGGGAAAACTCACTCGAAATTCAAGCCACAGAGAACAGATTAGGTGATACATCTGGGCAATCTAAATGACGACCTCGGGGAGGCGTAGTAACGTACCTATCTCATTAAACTGAGTAGTTTAAAATGAGGCCTAACTGAATCAGGGTCGCTATCGACGGAAGTGAAACAAATTGCTGGAGATGTAATATTTTAAAGTACCCCTTTACTTAATTAGTTGAGCAGACGCACATGATGTTAACGCATATCCCCCATAGACCCCCATAGCTTCATATCCAAGAAGGTATGTTGTAAAAGTTTAACAAATTAAACTAAACATTCTAACCCATAGTTATTAATATTGTTACTATTAATTTGTGTCTGTTACTTTTTCGTGGCTAAAATAATAAACCAATTTTGATGAAACTTGGTGTAGATGGGCTAGTATTCTAGCTAGCTAGTTTATATGAAATTAAATCTTATCTTACAGTTGGAACAAAACAATTTGATAATGTTCCAATTTATTTATTTAACACTAAAACGTTAATACTCGATTTATTTATTTCAATGTGGAAAGTAAACTAAAACCATAATAAAATATTTTGCAAATTTATGGTAGTGACTTTTATTAAAAGCCAATAACCGGAGCCGTTAAAAACATTTTAACATCGACAGAAATTATGAACCCCTAGTGCATTTATTATAATAACTGTAGACCCAGTGCACTTGAAAAGGTGTATAGCTGTGCTCGATTGTTCGTGAAATCGAAAATTATGACCGACACTCGGCGAAAATGTCCGTAACAGAGCCGATTGTGAATTTACGGGTCTAGCTTTAACCAAAGCAAAGAGAGATAGATGTTAAGCTTAAACTTTTTATTTCATATTCTGAAAAGGAGATGCTAGGAATTAAGATTTTTACAAATGACATCAATTCGCAATTTGAAGTAACTTTAAGCATGGATTCTATTATTGAAGAAATTTTATGATCCAAATTATTTTAACAACTGTTTCGACACTGTTTTTACATGTTTTTGACAGAAAATGTTTAATAGCGACACTGGTGGAATAAAAAAGATAAAAAAGAAAAAGTATTGTAATTTATTGGCCATTTCACTATATGTCAGTATAAACAACATCTTCTATAGATTCTGTTTTCACAGTCCCAGCATTATTGAGCTCATTCCCAACAACGGCAAGGATAATGGTAAGAGATCAGAAAGCTGAACCTTAATTGTTGGACCAAAGGTCCAACACCTTTGATAATTTTAGGGGTTCGTATTGCAAACGTTATTGAATACCTACATAGAACTCAATTGTTGCTGCAGGAGAAATAGGAAAAGGAAAAAATTCAAAATACGTGAGTTCTGCTTAATCGGGATATATATCCTGGGTGAAATATAACGCAATTTCTTGCCTTGCCACTAAAATCGATATTAGAAATAGCAATTCGATTAAGCTGCAGGAGCCTAAAATGGCCAAGCATCGAAATGAAAAAGGTTATTTTTACAATAAAAAAATCTGCAGTCAGGTTGACAGGAAACCTGATGCCTAAGCACGTAACCAGTAGGGTACAAGTGATCTGTCAACGTTACCTACAAGTTTTAGTTTTCAGTTTTTCAAAGAGCCCTACAGTGATGTGAGCCTTCCAGAGTTGAAGGTGTTTTAAAGATTTTTATTGCAAAATCTGGAAAGCGATATTCATGCACTGTGAATACGTTGTGCCTGTGTAGCTTTGTGAGGCAATTTGGTTTCTGTTTAGTCACTAGATGGAAACTAAACTGGGTAAAACCTTTTATTTTTGCTTGTCACTCGAAAATTCAACATCTTTGGAAAACCCCAGCTTTCTCAGAAGTTGGGTTCTAAAGTTGAAGTTAGGTTTCCGAACACATCACATATCAGATATTTTCGTTATATTAAACCCTTAAAGGTTTGGTTTGGTTGGATGCACCAAAGGTAGAATATTTATTATTATGTGTGTGATTTTTACTGTTTTCTTTTTGTGCACTTCTTCCTGCCACTGCGAATATTATTGTTTTACTTCAACATACCTACCTACTAGTTTACGTAAATATCTAAGGATGACAGAATATATTTTATTTTCTAAAGGTTTTCTTCAAAAACATTATGAAAAACTTTATGAATTTTGATTATTTAGACTATTCGCCTTGTTTATGGCGGTCACCAGCTAATCAAGACAAATCTGCCAACATATTATAATATCAAACAAAAGATGTATTGAACTTGACATCAAGAAATATTTCATGCTCTTCGTGTCGTGTCGTGCCCCCTTTCACATTCTTGAGACTCGGCGTTTTCAACTCAAACACTTAATTGGACGATTAAACTATTGTTCTATTGGAGCCCCTGCTAAATCTTCGCAGGGGTATAATTCATAGGGTCCTTTATCCCACGGTGAGATCTTCCTTTCATAGAGAATTTAATTTCATTCTCACCCCACGATCCTAAGAAAAGAATGACCAAGTGACTTAACTGAAAGGGGCTAAGAAACGTGATTTGAAGAGGGTTAATTTTTTGGATGGCTTCCAAAAAGGTACGCATTCACAACAGAACGTGACAATAGATTTTTTATATATTTATGAATTATGACATCCTATGGAAAAAAGGCGATAGAATTTCAAGCGCATAGACTCTCTAAGCTAATAACGCTTTAGTAATAAAAGCTGTATGTTGTGTGTCATATCTAAAATATTATAGTTTTAACAACATAAAAATCAAAATCCATTGCGTGCTTTAGAAGTTATCGGATATACAGACAAACACACAGACGCGGAAAGCGACTTCAAAGGTAAACGATATGAATAACTCTATTATCTATATTATAACAATACAACATATAGATACGATAGTATATGGTATATAGTAACATTCGTACAACTGGCAACATTACAAAAATGTTTTAAGCACTAGTGTAAAGTCACAAATGGGATTTAAACTTTAAAGCAGACTTGGGCCTTTATTTAAATTTTATCACCAAATCTGGCTCCTTTTGCGGTTGAAATGAAAGTAGAAAGACAATGATGGCATTCTTATGGAAAATGAAGTACCTTTGTATTCAAATATGCTCTCCCATACACTCCTTGAAATTCAAAGGAAACGGTTTAATTTCATATGAAATCTCTTTTCTTGGAAATAAAATTGCTTATTACTTAATATAGAAAAAAAAGTTAGAACATAACGAAAATGTAGAAGACGTTTTATCGGAAATGCCTCAAGTGTTGTAATAAAAAAACTTAATTCCTTTTGATTATATTTTAAGCACTCTCACTTAATGTAACTCAGTATACACGTAAGCATGTAGCTGGCTGTATCTAACGCAGTGTCAATTTCTTCATTCCCTATTAATTGGAGGAGTTTTCTCGTTAGCTTTCAGGTTAAATTAGTATGAAGTGACGTAAAGTTCGTAGCGAAGTAAGCGAGCAAGTGAGGTACTTATAGGTTTTGACACCGCAAAGTCTGTACTGCAGTAACAAGTTGTCCTAACTCGGTCTCGATATAAACTAAGGTAGATGTTATTTTGCCACAACTATACGACTTGTAATGTTAATGCAACACCAATAAGTAAATAATGTTAACTTTCATATAACAACGTGTATGGAAATGAGTTTCTTTCATATTACTCAAATAAAGTTTTACTGTATACTATCCACCTGCGAATTAGCAGCTCATAACAACTCCTGAACTTTATTACCCATTTGCTTCTACGTTAATAAAGTGTCTCTACTTTACTGTTTAGTACTGGAATGGTTTATATTTACGTTCCATTCATCACGTCCGTTCATTCGCTGCCACAATAGGTGAGTATGGCCAATCTTCGCGAGACCAATCCAATGGAACGAACAATGGGTACGAATTGCTTAGAGCTAACATCTTGCGTTATTGCCTCTAAATCTTTCACTCCCCAGAATACATAGACACAACAGAAACAAGAACGAAAGAAGGCATTCTTAGAGATTCTTAAAGATAGAAATACTGTATTGAAAATTCACTGCGTTGATTATGAAATTGAAATTACTTTTATTCCGAAGAGACCTTTGTAACTTTTACTTTTTAAAGAAATATTTTGTGTTTGTTTTATTTCGTAAGGTATCTTAATTATGTAAAATAATTAATAAATCTTTAATCTTTTTTTGTGTTGCGCAGATGTCATATATTATTCAGTTTTTTTTTTCTGGATGAAAGATACCCTATGTTCTTTCTTGTATCCCTGACAACGTTTTTATGCAAAATTTCATGATGATGAGCATTTGAGGCGTGAAAAGCTAGCAGACAGACAGACAGAGCTACTTTCGCATTTATAAGTAATATTAGTATGGAAGTATGGATTATTATGGAATCTCGTATAGAAGTACTCCTTATGAGAAGAAGATTTTGTGTTAGAGGTTGGTTACTGTTTATTTAGTGTAATGTGCGATAAGTTCCAATTCTCCAATAGCTTTAGGCTTTTTAGTGTTAGTTTTGGGCATCGACTCGTTGGTTCTTTTACTGCTTTTTCGGTACGTTTGCGTTTGTAACAAATATTTATCTTATTCAAGCACTCGGATACTCTTATTGCGGTGTTAACAAATAGGGGGATGTTAGTCTTGTGACTGTATTGAGAATGTGTACGGCTATTTTTATTTAATAAATTGAATTTATGTAAACACTTGTATGGTTCACCTAATATGATTACCTCATATCTTATATATGTATACCTACGTAACTTGAATGAAACCTTGAAGATAGAAGATACCTTTTCCTTTGCATTTTATATTTATACTAGCTGCTGCCCGCAACTTCGCCTGCGTAGTTTTGTAAAATATATACTAAAATCTTCCTCGAAAACCACTCTATCCATCATCCAAAACTGCATGAAAATCGGTGCAGTAGTTTTTGAGTTTATCGCGAACAGACAGACAGACAAACGCGGCGGAGGACTTTGTTTTATAATGTGTAGTGATGTGAAACAACGCCCTTGTCATAGTTTAAATAATAATCAAATTAAATATTTTAATAATTTTGAGAGATATGAGATTATTTTATGAGATAAAAATAAAAAAATTAACATATAATTATTTTTTAATAAGTACATGGCCAATTTTCTTTTTGTATTTAATGTTGTCAATTTTAAGTGATCCTAATTATTTTGTTTTAAATTTTTATTATCTAGCAATAAGAATAAGGTTATATTTGTGTTTGTCTAACTTTTGTATGAAAATATCCAATCAATAATCTTTCAATCAACTGTGGTGATTTTTTAGTCACAATGCGGCCACACTCAGGTGGTGACATCTCGGAATTCAAGGGAGGCAAAATAAATTTGCTACTACACTCATTCCAATCACGTACATCCGAATTTGTCATATTGGATTTTGGACTCGCTCCCGTCATACGTCCTCCCCTTCCTGTCACGGCGCGTAAATGAAAACATGTATCATTTCTGAAGATCCATTCCCAAATCCAACCTTGACAAGACGTCTTAAAGTTGTATTTCATAAAAACAACGTGATCCATCTTCTCGGAAAAATTGTTAAAATATTGTTTCTTAGCGAAAATTTCTGTGATTTATTTATAATGAGTTCTTTGTTTGTTAATATCCAATATCGTTGTTAGTTTTGCTCCTTATATTCCTATACAATAATTATGAATATAATAATGATTGACAGTTTTCAAATCGCCATTAAATAACATTTTAGAATAGCTATCAAATTCAAATGCTAAAAGCTATCAAAAGCTTTACAATGGTATATTTTGATTCTCAATAGCTCCCACACGAACGGTGGTTCCTTTGTTTTCCTTTATATAATATATTTTATGCAATAGAGTCATAAAACTAAGCTTTTACTTATTGCTATCAATTTGCTTTCATATATTCATAGGGGTCAGAATGAGCCTTCATTTGTTGTGGGCTTTATCAAAATAGCAGAAGGGCATTTTAAACCCAATCAACGGAAAATCAAAACGCGGAAAATAGGAGGGAGCTGAAACGGAGGGTTAAATTCGTATCATCGATTCGCTTTTATGACTCGCGCTGACTTTACAAATCTTCAATCGTCCCACAAGATGCCGAGTAAAATTCCTTTTACATTCATGCTGTCAACAACAAAATGTATAGTACTGTGACCTATATCGCTGCGTGAATAAAATAAAACATTAATATTTTTTAAACAAAAAAGGTCCACCTAAAACACCAGTATATTTAAAACACTTCCCGTAAGATAACATTATAGTAGCCTTTCTCAATTATTTGATGACAAGATCACTCGAAAACCTACTACTGTATCGGAAATAAAACTATCTAGAAGAGAAAAAACGACGAAAGAAACTCTCCAGCAATCGCTCTTTTTATTATGAAATAACAATTGTGCTAAACTTAAAAATCCTTATCTCTTTTAAACTCTCTCACCAATGTGAAGAGGAATCAACCACGATTGCTCAGTGCTGATTGGCAGCACAGTCTTTGAACATTACTAGTCTGTTAGGACACGTAAGTACATACAATATTTTCCATCACCGCCAAAGTAAGCATGTTTCTAATCACGACGACACGTTTGGTTTAGTGGTTAGTAACCCTAGCTGTTAACCAAACGGTCGCGGGTTCGAATCCCACTAGGGGCAAATGTTTATACCTATGTACCTGAGCCTTGGATGTTTGTATTTATAATATGTATGTATTTACATAAAAAAAGTAATCTATGTAGTATATCAATATCAACTGTATTGTATCCATAATACAAGCATTAGTTGCTTAGTGTGGAACTAGATGGTGCTGTGTGGAACGTGTAAAGATAAAAGATAAAAAAAAAATCAAAATATTGAATCATAATACACCCACCTCTGGGTGGGTGTATTATGATGTAGTGTCTTTCGTGCTTTGCGTCGATTTAATATTATTACTTTATAATTATTATTTTATAATTGTCCTAGCTGTCGCCCGCGACTTCGCCCGCTTAACTTTGTAAATTATATACTAAAACCTTCTTCGAGAATCACTCTATCCATTGGCGAAAACAGCATGAAAATCATGAAGGTGCAGTAGTTTTTGAGCTTATCGCAAACAGACAGACAGACAGATACACGCGGCGGAGGACTTAGTTTTTTAATATGTAGTGATTAAAAAAAATTACCGACAAAGGTTACCGAGACTTAGTTAAAAATGTTCAAAAAAAGAAAGAAAAAAAATCTAAACCGTATACGCGGACTGTCCCCGTACTCATTATTACGGTATTTTTTCGCATGCTCACCCCTGATAAATTCCTGTCGCGAAGGGGAGATACATAGGAGATAACAGAAACATTATCGAAATACCGATGTCCTTGTATTAAACCGGAAAAACTAAGAGTTAAATAGCAATTTATTATTGCGGGAACAAAACGCGAAATCATATAACCACCCCCTTACAGAAGACCAGCGTGAAATAACAGCATTTATGCTGTTGTCTTTCGATGAGTGAGTAATCCTTAATCCTACTATGGTTGTCAGCACACATGCAAAACCTGTGGCGTTGCTTGTGTTATAGGCGACGGTATAGTCACCTCTACCGTCAAGTGGACCGTCAAACTGTCTGTCGACCTTTATATAAAAATAAAAATATTAACTTTTGGTTGGAATGTTTCACTTTTAATAAAATTTAAAAGACTCAAAGTAGGTTTTTTTTTTCATGAGTCAAAAAGCAAACATAATTTATCATTAAAAATATGCTTCGTAACCGCATTACAACGAAATCACGGACGTCAACCTCAATATTATGTGGCCATTAAATAAACATATTGCGTAGGTACCGCGGATTCCTCATAAAAACCAACATATTGGTGAAGATATTACTCCTCAGTTTCCTATATGGTCGGTCATTATTAGGGATCGCGGGGTCGCCCTACTGACGATATTTCTTCTACAGTCTTTATTGAAATTCTGTACGCTCCGCGACAAAGTTTCGGATCGCTTGTACGGAATGCGAAAATGTTACAAGAAAACCCTTACTTACACGCCCGCCTATATATCTAAGTAACAAGATCGCTTCTTCTTCGTTTCTTCCAGTGAAACACATTTGTTAAATAAAGTTTTTTACTATAGTCCCTCGGACAACCCAAATGTGTCTTTTTGCCTCACTTAATAGTCCAATTTTGTTGTCCTCATTGACGTTTGAACATTGTGTGTAACATTTACATGTTTTTCCTTTAAAGATACTTTTAAAAGTAGGTCTCGCACTAACTTAAATATTAGCATTTAAATTAAATAACTCAGTGAAACTTTGTATCATTAATTTTCTTTCATTTAATGAAAGAAACAATGCTGTCATGCGAATTTTGTTAACAGCCAAATTCACTCAAAATTACGCTACGAAATAAACAAATTGTTATAGAATTCACTTAGCATTCATCTGTGACCTACTTGCAATACCTTAACTGAAGCTTGCACCAGATCTGCAGTTATGAAGTCAAAGATTTTTACGTGTAAACATCATCTTTTTAATGTAAAGGAACATCAAAATAATACATTAAGTTGTCCCTGGAGGAATAATATGCTAAAAATTATACTGATATTCTCAAGTTAAAAAGTTAAAAATTATTTTAACGAATTATACAATAGTTCGTTCAAAATCGAATTCTCAAACTTTGGAAATTGGAAGGCTCAACCTGTATATAATTTTAGTAATAATTTGAAATTACTTTTATACTCTGAGCTTAGTAATCTTAAATTCTATTCCAATTATATATTCTAGTGTAGAATTACGTAATAAAGGTAGAAAAAGTTAAAACGACTAGAAATCTTTGTGCCGAGTTCGTTGAGCCTTAACATTGATTTACTCCTTCAAGATAAAAGTGCTTGCCTGTGATGTGAACTAGGTACGTAAGTATTGTTAAGTACCCACCTAGACGTAGGCCAGGCTAAGAGTGCTCTAAGAGCCTAACCCTGTCACCCCCTGTCCATTACAAACGACCAGACTAAACCATTTGCAAGGACATTAATATTTTAGAGCCTTTGGGAACATTCACTAGCCGCTCTTACTAAAAATACATTTGCGCTTCATCATAAATTTATGTACTCGTTTGTTACCGATAATTAGTTTTCTAAATTTTCCTAAATATAGATTCCTGTCTTGTGTATAACCCTCTTCAACCCCTTCAACCCTCTTCTTTCTTACGATTTGAATTTCCATAAATTCTTCAGTCTTATCGAATAGTATTCACTAAATAAATAAATTTTGTGCCATTCTCCAGCTCCATTATAACGAAACCACTATTCCAACATAACAATTAGTTCACATATAATGTGGGGTGCACAATAGTATATAATTAAGATAGGAATTTCTTTCTGTGTCAGCGAAAACAATGCAACTCTGTCGAGAAAAGGCCTTGTCGTTGGAACAAAGGCAAGTTTCTCTCATTTTACGAGATAACTCGTAAAAGCCAGTGGTGTTACTATCTCGGAAACTGTGTTCTATGATTGGTACGTATACAAATGGGCACATCTTTCAAATAATAAAAAAACATTCTAGATGCAAAGTTTAGATTTTCTTTTTGGCAAACCAATCTTAAGCCGATGGTAGAGAAACCTGTAAGAATAGAGAAGTATAATAAATACAATAGGTGCTTGAATTAGGTAGTTCTAGTATTGAAATGTATAGTAGTATATTTTTAAATATGCATCCTTATTTAGTAAAATTTGTATGTCGCCGACTTAGATGCTGTTCTCAATATCAGTTAGATATTTTTTCATTAGTACATTTAGTAAAACCTAATAATGTTTGCATTTAAGTAGCAAAAACTATATTTTGCGACCAAGTCACCGAAACTGTTCGATTCTGCCTGTTTTTCCAACTGATTTTGATATGGTTTTGGGACTAATGAACTTCACTAATGGGAAGAGGGACAAACGAGGAAGGTTTATGTAAATTTAAAAAATGCATCTCGGGCAAACCGGGAACGGTCACTAGTAAGGTATAAATAAATCATAGCGGTATTCACTAATTTCACAGACAATTCGAACATTATATTATTTTAAAATGAAGCCCCACCTACACTGTCAATTATAACTGTTCCTCATTCGGCTAGGTCTATAATATAATTACATACAGCCGAATGAGGAACTATATTTGTTTTGCACATTGCAGCAGTTAACTCAATTTTCCAATAGTTTTCCGAGGTACAATGCAATAAAGTAGGTACCCTAGCTGTGCTCGAAACTTGGTACGAGTGGTTTTCGTACGCTTGGTATTAAAAACAACGTGTACAATTTTTTTTAAGTGAAAACTTCTTTAAGTGATTTTGATGGGAATAAACCATTGAACTCGCGACACTGTTACCGTAACCGACACCTCTGTATATAAGTGTGTACTTTCCTGACGATTCAAAAATACGCGCGTAATTGTTCAATTTTTCACTTCTTTCGGCACTCCTGGGGTGCCACTGTTTTTTTTTTAATATTTAATGTACAGACGGCTTGTTTAATAGGGACCTCAGTCATGAAAAAACTATTGCTAATAAAAATAACTAGTGTTTATTTACAATATCCTTAACATTGCGGTAAAGTTATTGTTTATGAGTACTTGGAAGCTTTATAGCTGTTCTAAACTGTTTTCTTAGTTGTTCAACAACATGAAGCATCCCATCCGCCCATTGTTCTCCATAAGGGTATCAGACCAAGTTTATCGTAGGGTCACTAAGCGATAATAGATTGGATCTTAGTTTTTATGTTACTCGTCAAGATAAGAAACATTTAACTTTGTGCTCTTCGAAACATTTGATATCGAGGAAGATACCATTTTGATTATTATTTAAATAATTTAAAATATATTGGATTTTATTCCTAATTATGTGATAATAAACAAACTAGCTGGTGCCCGCGATTTCGCCCGCGTTAAGTAGGGGATGTGTAGCGCCTGACTAAATGTGTAAAGCAATATAACGCCTGACATCTTTACTGTTATAAAATTTTCAGGGGTTATATCTTTATTTTTAGTAGATAGCTGGTGACTGCGACTTCGCACGCGTTGAAAATCTCTTGAATCACTCTATCTATTGAAAAAAACCGCATCAAAATCCGTTGCCTAGTATTAAAGATCTAAGCATACATAGGGACAGACAGGACGGGAAGCGACTTTGTTTTATACTCGTACTATGTAGTGATAGTGATAGTGAAGAAATACACGGCAAGTATTATTTTCAAAGCTTGTAAAAATTGACTTATGTTTGCGAGTAGGTAAGAAACAGATTTATGAAACTTGACACACAGATCCTCGATAAACGTATATGACATACTCCATACCGGTTACATACATAACGCTATTCGTATACTTCAACGATAATATATAAAAGTTTATTTGATAATACGTTAAGTATAAGTTAAGTATAAGTATAAGGATACGTTTAAGTATCCTTATACTTATTACTTACTAATGGACCAAATACACGGTCAGTCATTTCATGGCGATCACCATGAAATTTTGTATACATGTTGTCTGGGTGTTGTCTGGGGGGTCAGGGTACTTTTCATCGTTCAACGCGGACAAAGTCGCGGGCACCAGCTAGTATATCATATATTTTACTTCCCTCTCTTTTAGATGAACGCCAATTCATTAAGTGATTCCTGTAACTTCGAAATTAGCTCTGAATATAAAATGAATGAGATTTCAATATGTCTTGAACGTTTTAACGGGATCCATTTCGATGATCCGCTATTGTTATGCAGTTAAGTAATTAAAAATTGAACAAAGGACTTCCAGGTTACCTTTGTTAGCGGATATCTTATTCTAATAGATAATGACATATATATAACCAATCGTCTTTAGCCGTGTATTTTTATTATATTACGGTCGTCACAGGGTGACGATCTACTTGAAGTTAGGTGGCTACCGTCGCCTATAACACAAGCTAAAAAGAGTATTTAATAAATGTACAATAACTTCTTAGTACAGTTAACATAATAAAATATTGTTACGACTACATAATACAGATCTTTCTCGAAAACTTGAGAGTATAGCCCCTGGCGGTATAGAAAGTTCCAGTAACACACGTTCGCCACGCCCTAAAAGAATAGCGATTGGCCCCCGCGTAAAAATATCTAACATAATGTAGGTTCGACTACTGCTTTGATTTTATACTGGGCTTTCTCTTAATTAAAGTTTCAAATCATTGCCGCCAATAAGCGGGTCAGTGGATTTTACAGTTTACTGAACAAAGCTTTCGAGCCTGTGAATCCTATACATTTTTTTTAAAATGGGTAATATGTGACATCAGAACTTTAATCAAAAAAAGATATATTTTTAAAGACAATCTATGTTGTAAGTTATCGAAATATTTATTGAATTTACCAACGCAAAATTTGTAAATAATTAAAGGGGAATTAGAAATATTTTAAATCGTTTTCTTTTACCTCATATCTTACTGATTTATCCATACTAATATTATTAATGTGATAGTGACTGTCTGTTTGTCTGCTACCTTTTCACGCCAAGACTACTCAGCCGATCATCATGAAATTTTCCATGACACATATGTCAGGGATACAGAAAAGAACATAGGATACCTTTCATCTAGAAAGAAATACTATTCTCGAGGAATAAAAAAAAAAACAAAAAAAATCTAAAAATAAAATTCCAACGCCTGCAAAAAGTATAACACCAATGAAGTAATAGGCGTTATAGGTATTTTTAATTTTTTCAACGAGTACAAAGTCGCGGGCACCAGTTATCCTTACATATTATAAAACAAAGTATTCCGCTGTCTATCTGTTCGCGATAAACTCAAAAACTACTGCACCCATTTTCATGCTAAATTCACCAATGGATAGAGTGGTTCTCGAGGAAGGTTTTAGTATATAATTTAAAAAGTTACGCGGGCGATGTCGTGGGCAGCAGCTAGTTAGATAATAAAACCACTATATTGTGTCTACATAATATGTCACCCAACAGTCGCCATCAGAACCAATTTAAAATACGAGCCTTAACAATTTGAACCTTGTTATTAACAAATAATTAATCTTCCAAATTTATTATACATTCCATATGATGTTAGTTTAACGATAATTTGAGAAGTCTAAACTTGTACTTTGTTCTGAACTGCCTATTGATTCTAAAAGCAAATTTCGCAAAGTTATGCGAATTTGTGAATGACCAGATGGCCTTAGCAGGAGTATTGTACTATACGACGCCCTTACATAGTTTGTTATTATTAAGAGCATCTGTTTCAAATAGTGATGAATTGACATGTTTTGTATAACATTAGATGTATCTATACTTTGCACTGTCGAAAGCTATTGGTAATAGACCGTTTGTTATTTATGACATTAAACATAGCAAGTAGATGAATCAGCATGTCCTTCTAACTTTTTGGGTTCTAACACTAGATTCTGGGTTGCTTCACTAAAAGTGGCATAGTAGAATATCACCGCGCTCACAGCTAGGGGTGATATTTAAAATTAGTTGCACAAAGTTGTCCTTAAGGTTATCAAAGCCTTCTAAAGGTTAATGCAACATCGTCATCACCAATACAGGAACTAAGTACGATGGTAAGTCTCATATCAATATTATGATTTTTTCAGTTTTCGTGTATTTCTAAAGTCCGAAGCCTGACGCAAAATTGACGCAAGTTTGAAGTGTGTCTGTGTATGTGTGTATGTGTTTGAAAGCTTACCTGTTCGAAATGGTTCTAAGTTTTAGTTTATGAAGATCTGTTCAGGCGTTTGAAAATCATCATCCAGTTCCCTAGTTGACTAAAGAATTTTACTATAAATTCCACGTTTATTCACATTTAAAGTAATTGTAAACTTTAATATAAAATTAGATTTATAACAATATAAAAAATTTGGAGACAGAGCATCTTAGTTAAGTTTTTGTTATATATATATATATATTTATCGTTTTCTTGTTCTATTAAATCGGAGACGTCTAACGTTCCCCGGAAATTTCATAGTCTCCGAGTTCGTTCTCTGAATGTGATAGATAAATATATGGGTTGCAAGTTTGCATGTCCCGTGTGGAACTACCCTAACGAACCGAGATTCCTGGTTCAAGTTGTGTTTGTACGATGCAATTTAAAGTTTACGTACGTGTAGACATACGATTGCTCACCGGATATCATTAGGCGCTTTTGGTTGGAATCGAACATTTACCTGAAAAGAAAAAATGAGATTTAATACACTGTCCATTCTTTAATATTGTAAGTTTTAGTATGACTACTAAAACATACATTGCTATTTGCTTATAAGTCTAGTTAACGATTCGTATAAAAGAATGACCAAAACCTCATTACAAAAAAGTCAACAAAGCCTTAATGAAAGTGTATTAATTTACACTTAGAGAAATATGATTTTGATGAATTATTTTTCTGAAATTTTTTTCACGGAAAAAGTTCTCGACACAATTCGGTCAGATCGCATGGAGAGCACGCCTTACCGGCTCAATGGTTTCAGTCTTTTTTATGAGTAAATCTGTTTAATAGTTGCGATTCGTCGGGTCAACAAAAAAAGTATTGAACGAGGTCGACATAATTTTTTAATTAATAGTCAGTCAAAACTTGCTATAAGGAATGAATACTGTCACTGAAATAGATACTGTACCTACTCTTAACTATTTTATTGGGTGTAATGTCAGATATGCAATAAATAACCCACTTAATGACGTGGCTTCAAGTTGTTCAACTGTCTGACAACCTTTACATAAATTTATAATCAATGTCGACTTTGGCATAAAAAAGTTGGCTACATATCTGCTTGATAAAATAATGGGTAAGTACGTGCGATGCGTATTTTCCATGTACACCTTGATATTACTGTCAAGTAATATAACATTTCCAATGATAATTCAGTTCTTATTACAATACAGTATTTTATAAGTAAAAACATGTAAATATAATTAAAACTCATTCTTATTCAAATTTGCAAATGAGTGTTAAAAGCTGAAAAGCCACGAATTAAACTTGGCGGCGAGTCTTGGATTTCACGGTCAGAACGTATAAAAGTGACGGCTCCGTAGTAACTTCGTCGGAGAAATTAGAACTGCCATTCAGGAAAACCCTTAAAACGCGATCCTGAATTGTTCCCGGGGGAAATTATGGACTTAACACCTGATGAGGCTCAAATTTTAATGTTACTCTCATACCCCCCGCGTCCCTTTCTGCTTCGGTATAAATTAACACGCTTGCATTTAAAACACAGCTCACGATAACTCTGATGCAAACAATCAAATCTTATACGAACCTATAGTAACCTATAGCAATCAAGAGGTGGAATTTGTTTATTTGTTTTTTAGTTACACCGCTGAGACTAATGATCATTCTAAAAAATATTTTGTTTGTTGACTTAGGTACATTATACTTAAGTTGAATAGATGGGATACAATCGATCGATGGGCTCCGGTCAATCATGTCTATTCTGGTCTCAACAGAGGTCACCAAACAATGTTCAAAATGTGTTTGTTATGTTTAACGTAAAGACAATATAGGTACCCTTCCTGACGAAGAAATGAACAATTTTGATAATGTAAAAGCTAGAATGATACTTTATTAATTAATATAGATTACTTTAATGCTAAAACAGTAAACATTTTCAATCAAATTATAATATATATATTAATATTTATGTAGTAATCAAATAAAAATAACTGTTATATAAATTTTAAAACTGTCTAAAATTTTTAACTGTTATATCAATTTAATAAAATCCTATGTCCCTAGTCTATACCAAAGTATTATTTGGAATTTTGAAATCTAACTTTTAACCAGTTCCAATCCACCATGTATATTTTCTTAACCACAAAATTAGTGTATTGTGTCACTGGCGTACTCGGCTGAAGGTAGCAGTTAACATTGTTATTCTTATCCGATTCAGGAACACGCTTAACTATTGTTAACAAGATTTGTTTACAATGCAATTCGACTGCCAAACTTATCAACTGCATTTCCTGTTCTCGGAACTGTGTGTCATCCACGCCACAAGTTGAACTTTTGGACAACTTCCATATTGGTGAAATAATCCGCAATGTTACGAAACAAGGTTTGTGTACGTGACAAATTTCTTGTTGCAAATTACGGCTGCGAACAAGAACGAACTTGTTTACTGATTATGTTCTCTTATTAGCTTCGTTGGACAAAAATCTGAAAATATTACTCTGTTGCTATATACATATATACTTACAGTATATATAGTCATTTTAGGAAGTTATCGTTGTCACCCAGAGGGTATAAACTACACATAGATATATCTGAAAGCAAGCTAATAAACGCGCGTTGCAAATTGGTAGCGAATCTGTTTTGAGAATGTACAAAAAATATGTAAATACTGAAGAAAAAGCTGTGGAAATGCTTTTATATAATATCGGTGATTATTCTTCATTGGATAATTAATTAAACTTTAACAGAATCACGAAAAATAACACTGAAAATGAGAAGAGCTTTAATAACAGCGTCTAAAACTTGAACAATTTTCTTGAGAAAACCCTCGTCAAGTGAGGTAGGTACGGTACCATTAAAGTTGGTCGGCGTGAACCCTTATCGCAACCGGGTGTCTTAACACCAGCCGCAAATTACGTGTGGACATCGTACCAGTGTAGAACCTCGCAAATTCTTACTAGTACCTAACTTAATTTGTAAAGTGAGTCTGCTTTAAAACTTCAAACCGAGATTGCAATTTTATTTTTACTTTTATGTCAATCTTTAAAAAAATACAGTACCTGACTGCCTGAAGGTAACTAGAACATAACGTTGACATTTACAACTGCATATTAATGATACTTAATTATACTAATGAACAGGCACAGGTATTTAATTAATCCTGTTGTTTTGACGAATCACGCTGACAGTAGATTAGAAATAAACCAGGACTGAGGAAAAGAAACATAGTTAATAGACGAACCCAAGTCCGCTAGGCAGCCTTCGAGAAATTACGGAACGTCTACTCGTCCAACGCGACTCATTGCCTACTCAATTAATGTGTGTTGCCAGTTATGATTTATGACATTGAAACGTGGCCCCTAACTAGCCTAAGAAAACTGTAGATACTCAGTGTTTTATAGCAAATATATAGTCGGGCTTTCACTGCTAAACAGAATCCATAACGAGGAAAGGAACTAAAGTCAACTAGGTATAACTAGGCTCATAGGATTAGTAAGCTGAATTTGCTTCAAAAATACAATATTCTTTATATTTTATAGGGGTGGCTAAACACTATTTAGCTTTACAATATTTATAATTATAATTAATTATTATCGTCTGCATGTTAACTATACATCAGACAGACAATAGAACAATATCCAGAGGTTAACTTTAAATAATTTATACCCATAGTTGAGATTATAGATATAGAATCCGGACAACCTGAAGAGTAGACATAACATCTTAACAAAACATTAAATGAAATAAAGCAAAAGTTATTTTTACATTGTTACACAATACAAAAAGATTACAATGTAAAATTGCGGTTTTATACGACGCCTGTGAAGTACTGCATAGCAATATAACACATTTCGCTCGCAACGTTACTTTTTTGTCTAGGCGTTTTGTCATTTAAATGTTTTATTACGTTTACAAGGGCGCTGTGCGGAATACATTATGAATGATTATATACAAAAATAATATTACTGAAATGAGCTACGCACGCATATGTGGCATAATGTGACGCTGTTTAAAATGTAATACAGGGTTGGAATAAGGTAAAAGGACGCCCTATTTTAAAACTTATAAAATGTATACTTCGCTTTATAGACTTAAATTATCATATTTATTTGTATACACTAGCAGATACCCGCGACTTTATAAGCGTGGACTTCTTAGGGAATATATAATTTTATAAACAAAAACTATAATAATATAAACAGTATCTATGAAATGTATAGGTAACTGTTAGACTACCTGAGACAGTAACATTTTTTTTTAACTTTTAACATTTTCATAGCCGTCGTAATATTTTATAATACGTATAGATTTAAACGAAAAATAAAGGATAGTGACATCGCATACAACAGCAGTGTATCAAAAATTAGATAAGTCAAATCTACTCTGGTCTTTACTGTGTGCAAACGAAAATAAATCATAATAATTTTCACAAGAAACTGATTTAGCACGAACAAATTCAACAGTTGGGCATTATATGGACACAAGGACAGTATGTAGGATGTACGGTACCTATGAATAAAATATTACAGCACGCGCTTGTAGCCAAGTTTCGGATTTGTATTATAAACCTTTTACAAGTCGAGGGCTTGCCAAGATCGGAGATTTGAAAAAATATTGCATGTAAACACATTGAATGATAAAATGAGTAAGAAATGAAATTATGATGAAAGTGGTTAATCTCAGGGATCCCTGAGATCGAATGCAAGACCTTGCATTCGATTCCCGGTAAAGCCAACTTTAGAATTTCGCAGTCATTTACGCAGCCTGTCTGGCTGTAGTAACAAACCCATACAGAAAATCACCGTGAAATATGTCGTCGTACTACAAAATAATATTACAAATTAAACAACTTGAAGAAAACTTAAAAGCTATGAAAAAAAAAGATTTTTTAGTTCTAAGTTTAAAGTCGTACTGCTCAAAATACGTCATTGCGGTAGCGATAAACCCAGCAACAAAACAACAATCGCACTGCCCCTTCTCCTAACTAAATGGCTGTAAAACTTAAAACGGTACATTACTGAGTTTAATCCACTTAAAAATTCGTGTCGTCTACAAAGTACCTAAATATACGACGCGGTAGAGTATACTTACACATAGTGCTAATTAACGTTTACATTTCCTGCTAATTTTTTTTTTATATACAATAATGTAATAAAATTAAATAATAAATAATTATGTTGATTTTGTAGAGTGGCCAGAAAAAGAGAAATAGCTTCTATAGCGCCAAGCTAATATGAATAAAATATCAAAAAATAGAAAGACCAATCAAAATACAACGTCATGTTTCGGATTTCCAGGATTCGATCTGTCCCACTAATGGACATGAGCCTTTCTCCAACGTAAAAAGGTGCATATAGTTACTCAGATAATAATGACGAGAAAGCTACAAATATAACATGTAATATTCAGTTAACAAATCTACAATACATCGACTAACTATGCGGGATCCCACTTCTCGCTTTACTAAAGGGTCCACTTTGCTAATAACTTTTGTTAAAGCCACAAACAATGTATGGAAAACTCTTTACATATACTTGATGCTTGTACTGTAATAACTCGTTCTATTCAAACCGTTAGGTACCAGTTCCAATACAAGCGATAATATTCGCATATAGATGGCGATGTAAATGTTACTTATTATGAAATACTTCAAGAAGTAGACTATGTTTCATGAATAACTAACAAATTATGTTGTTTTTTTTTTACTTATTAACTTTGTTCACTGCACTTAGCGGCCAGGTCGCCGCGGCCAAGCCTCTTTAGCCTTATTGATCGTACTTAGTGAGATCTAGTAGTAAAACCAAAGTAAAATCTCATTATAATAAATAGCGTAATTTTTTTTATATATTAAAGTAAGTACAATATATAATTTTGTTGAAGTGTTGCCTTTTATTTGATGATGTTATGTCTGTTTTTATTTAAAAATGAGCTCTGGGAAAATACCTAAGAAATATGAATGTTCCAGGTTCCAGTAAAGACCTAATAAGTAATCTATTCTTTACTATAAATTTATATAGAGGGTGAACTTATAACAAATGGGAATCTGAAAAATTTTAAAAATTCTTTCACTCTTTTCAAGGTACACTATTCCAGAAGGACATAGCATGTATATTATGTATACTGACATTCCCAATGTGGGTGTAGTAATTAAATTATAGTCAAACTCGCTTGACATCTAAACTAACCCGCATAGTTAATAGCTTTTGGTGTGACAATGTCCTACAGCTTCAGCTTGTTTACTGGCTTTCTGATGTACACTAAATATTTAATGTAAAAAATACAAGTATCTAAACACTATACGACTTTGAAAAATGGATGCAATTCTCTTATGAGCTACATAGTAGATAATAGTTAATATTTGTTATTTCAATTTCCCTTTCTTGTGTCTCCGCAGTTTGACGACTGAATTTCTACTACAATAAAAGCGGGAGGGGTGTTGGTAAATTACATTGTCCTGTGAAGACTGAAGTGGGGTTGAAATCTTTCGGAGTATTAAGACTTTTGTTGAATTGTTAAGAAAACTGTATATTCTGTGTAGATCATTGTTAAAATGGTACGAGTATAATACAATACTAAACATAGTATGAGCTCAGAATCATTAAAATCGGGACTCAATTATCGCTTAAATAAAATCAGCGATGTTTCGAATAGAATTTGGTTTTGATTACACTTTTATATTTATACTAGCTGGCGCCCGCGACTTTGTCCGCATTGAAAAAGCAAAAAGTAGCCTATCTTGTGCCCTGTACGTCTAAATGTTTATCTACCAAGTTCGTGTTGATATAGGTAAGGCTCCTATTATTTCGGAAAGTTTATTATAAAACCGTATACATTGACCCATAAAAGAATTACTTATCTTGTGGAGTCGCACTTTTCCTTTCCTTTTTGAACATGATTCGAGCTAGGGAGTAAATAAGAAAAGAGTCATAGAAAAACTATCAATCTACTGACTGGTAGTATTCTGAGGTGTTCAATCAATATATTTAATTGAAGCGGCCCTAAACCGTCCCTTGTAAAATCACCCCTTGAATAAAATACTCGTGTTGTATTAACACTAGTCATGTACCTCGGAGTACAGTCGGGGGATCAAGTGCATTCCTATTAATATTGCATGCACCGACGTGTACTGTTTAAACTTCGCAACCACCGTCTATGAGGGTTCATTTTTGTATGAGCTCAGGGATTTCATCTCAGGCGTATTTTATTCATGTATTTACTTACATATTATTCGAAGCAATTATGTTTACACCACTGATTTTCACTTATGGGGTTTTTACATTTTCTTTTTTTTTTAATTTTTCTAAAATATTTTCTTTCCATTTGTAGATTAATTTTGATAAAAAATGTGCACTTAAATGTGATTTGATTTTGTCCTGTTAGATTTGTGTCATAAATTCTATTAGTAATATAAATGCGAAAGTTTGTGAGGATGGGTGGATGTTTGTTACTCTATCATGCAAAAACGGCTTAACCGATTTGGATGAAATTTAGCGCACATATAGTATATTATTTAAGTTAACATATAGGATACTTTTTATCCTGGAAAATTTTAGGTTCCTGAAAGGACTTTGTAAGATATATATAAAAATTTCAGCGCCTTACAAAAATGTATAAGCAATAAAGATTGAATAAATGTTTTAACACTTAAAAAAGCGGCGCGAAGGAAGTCGCAGACAAAAGATATTTATTAATATAATAAAAAAATACTTTCGTGTTCAAACGTATTCACACCTATTCTTAAAATTACCATGTTCCTTGTATGAAAAGTAAATGGGAACTACCCACCCTCATTAGAATGTCTGAAAGGTTTGCGGCCGAAAATGTGTTTCTTTGCGGCCCTCCTTGAAACCAATATAAATAAATGCATGATGTTCAAAAAAATTGTGCAGCTGCCTCGTCTCCGGGGACAGGAGAGACAGCAAGTTTGAATTTGGTCTGCCAACACAACATAATACAACCTATATACAACCTATTTTGAACTCTATTTAACTTTACAATTGTGTTGTTGTTTTATGTTATGTTAAGTTATAAAGTAATAGCTGATGCCTGCTACTTCCTTCGCGTTGAAAAATGAAAAATATAACACCTGAAAAAATATTTGATATCTATATCGCTGTGACTCTCACCTATAGGCTTTTTTTTGTTCATTTTGTTTTATCTTAATTGAAGAAGCCAATATTTGTATAAAGACATTTCTTCGTATCTTATTTTTTGGATCGAATAAATAGTCTAATTTATGATATATGAGTCATTTCAATTGAGATTTTTATTAATTTTATTTTATTAAATACACTAGGTGTTTTCCCTGTTTATCTCTCTTTAATAAGATAAAACCGAATTAAAATCAGTCTAAACCATATATTTTTATATAAATATTATATTAAAATATATAAAGATAAGCGCATTTCACACTTTACGACCAATCTAAATCTTATAGCAGTGTACTAAGTGAATTATGTTTATTACATCAAGTTATGGTACGACGCGACCATTCACATTCAACCCTTGCCTTCTCTATCCATCACTAATTCCAACAGTTTACCGTTTTGTCAGCTTTACCCTTGCTCTGTAAAATTATATAGTAGACACCTAAATCCAGCCAAGTCCCCAGTGTCCCCATATCACCCTACGGCGACGTATCAGGGCTCGCAGCCTGCATGAAATTACGTAAGCCCCGCGAACGATACAATTTTTCAATCGCATATCGCTCCGGGCGTAAATAGCCTGCGCTCCTTCGCTCGCTAAATTCAAGCTGTTTAGTAAACATTTTGAAGGCGATAAATCTGTTTTCTCCTACTCAATATTATACTTAAATAGATAATTTACCGTTATATATATTCGCCTCGATAATATCATCCTATAGTATGTGTTAAAAACTTTATTTTTAGGGTCAAGGGTTGTTAAAGCAATGTCGACAAGAAATTATGGTCATATATACAGATATATACTTGGTTAAATATATAAATGTATATATTTACAGCTACAAACCAAGTACAATACTTTTATGTAGTTACTAAAGACAGCTCTAATGTCACCTCTAAATCTATTTCCACGGTAACCAGTTTTGTTTTAAAATTTCACCGTTTATAAGCCGTTTTAACTGCAGGAAAGAATGGGGTGAAAATATATTAATCATTTTTAAACCTAATGAAAAGGAGGATGTATCAATCTTTTGTCTCAAGGCGTAACGTTTGGGGTGAGGAAATTAAGAGTATGAAAAATGGGACGGCCATTGTGAAAATTATAATTTGTTTGTGAATTAAAATGTGACGCTATTAAGTGCAAGATGTAATTACAAAGCGGTTATAATAAGATTGTGAATGTAATATTACATCATAATCATTTCTTATTTAGAAATCCAGTCTATATATTTTTGTTATCTTTTTAATTTTGGTACATTTTATCTAGAACAATTACCACATCGTTCCGGAGTGTTGTTTCTATAAGAAATAACTTGTCAAAACAAAAAATCAGCTGGTTATCCCATCCCTCCCAAAAAACCACTCCCAATATATCAACATAAAGAGGTCATAAATATTGTTACTAACCAGCTGATTTTTTTGTATAATAAAATGGCCGCATAGTCCTACAAATTGAGTGGTACGTTTTCCCAGTCCTACGCTTGGAAGTTTTTACGGCTGCTAACTCCTTTAGCTACCTCTAACGAGAATTTTCGCAGAGGAAAAAGGTGGACGTCTCGGCAAACCGAAGCTACTCTTTCAGCCTGTTAGTAATCAAAAAAATTCAGGTGAGCGATACAGTACTATAAAGATTCTTATATTACTTATGTATCTTTATAGATTCTATATATTCTTATGTACATAGCATGTTTGACAGATATCAATTGTCAATTGTAATGTGAATATAATTGATTCCCACTTGTGTGACAAAGTCCCTTCCCGTGGGATGAATCTGTAACCAATGAACAGGTAAGCACATATAATTAATCTACGCAACCCTATTGAAAACTAAATATTGCATTTTCGTTATTATTTTCTTTAAGGTATTATTTTTGCCAAATATCAACAAATAAAAAAATCTATTATACAAATAGTTATATGAGCAACACAGACGTTCATCTAAGAAAAGCTCTTTGTATATCAAATAGGAGTTTTATTAATTCATTTGCTCTATTATCTCATTTTTACTTTCCATTAACAGTTAGTAATTTATTTTAATAATAAAAAGTAACCTTAAGTAATGTGCATCAAATTCGATTTGTTAATTAACGTAATTGGATCCAAAACCTTATTGCTTACTTGATATTTTCAATTAAATGTGTAACCACAATGGCTGCAGACTGCACAAATGGTCCAAGCAAATGAAATCAAACAACAAACGGGCAATAGTGAGCGCAATTAATGAACTAAACGTATCGTAAATGGGGCAATCGATACCATTTATTTCCTTTCTTACATGGCCCGAGTAAAAGTCGAGTTGGTAATTGCACAGTAAACTGGACAGCCAGTGATTTAACTTGTTAAATAAACCAAACGAGAAGTAACGGATTGGGTCTAATTATAAACACATACATGTTTGTGACAGGTTATATTTAAATAATGTTAGGACACGCCTGTAGCCTCAACTGTGTGAAAGTGAAGAATTGACATCTTGAACTTCACACACCTACCATCAATCACTGATTACCGTCGAAACGAAAATAAACATCGGCCTAATATCGCCTGAGGCCTTACTGATACATAAAATTTCGATAGCACACTATAACATTCTGTGGATGTATCTAAATTTATATTTAATATATTATACCGCTTACTGTTCTTAGTTTACTTGTGATAATAGAGTTGCCACGTCGTTGCCAGCTGCCGAGTGCCAATCAAATTAGGGGCGATTATCGAACGATACCGATCAGACAGACTTTCAAAGCCTTCCTGTACTCAATCTGTGGATTAAATTCTTTTCAGCCATTGAATTAAAGAGCCCTTAGAGCTCACTAGGCTTCTGAAACTTTGATGTTTAAAATTGACTAAGTACATTAATTTATTTTAATTATAATTTTAATTTAGTTAGTATTTTAATTAAATGTTTAGATATTTATTACTCATTCACGCGTAAACTATTATATATATTTAGATATACTTGGCACACAAAAGGACTATGGCCTGCATTTACTCAATGGCTATTTCTTACTCTAGTATTATGTTTTCCGAGGATAGCAGTTCGAATTTATTCCTTTATATGGTTTTAATGAAACAAAGATAAATATAGAAAATGTATCCTGAGTTTCGATTTATGAAATTTTTACTTTATTTTATAAGGTGCCACCCTAAAAGTAGTCAAGCAACACCAGAGGGGTGGTTGGTGCGCTACCTACCCTGCAGGAATTTGTAGAAGCCCAGGTGGAAACAACTCAGAAGTGAGATTCTTCTAGTTACAAATTAGATTACAGAGAGCCCCCTCTGTAATCTTAATGGTAATCAAACTTTCACTATAAACCTTCTATGGATCACAAATTTGCAAACACGGAATTTTACATAACAAATATAATATACCTACTACAATATCGTGATTCAGTCTATTCGCAGTTTTGCTTGCATGCACATAGTTTACAACACTGGTGTTACGTAGCACTGTAGCACTTGCTACGAACTGCAATATGCTACGACGGACGATTTGCATAAATAGATTTAAAGGGGCGGTAATAAAAAAGTTAACTAGGGACATGAACAGGCTTCGCACGCTTGCAATTTATAAGCAAATTTAAGCTGTATACAACACAATCAGTATCCAAAATGCAAGTATATTAGGCCATTATATGTACTTCATTACAAAACATAGTCGGTTCATTTATATTTACAACAGAAGACCAGCGAAAAAACTTGAGCAATTGAAAAATAAAGATGGTACTTTTTCTTCAGAATGGTCTGCATGCTTCCTTTTTTTCAGCCATTGTGAAATATCCGTCAAATACAAAGGATCAATCAACTAAACAAACTGAGTTACGCTAGAGATTTACGCTGAGGACACCTTGATATTTCAGCTAAACGGAGCCTACAACAGAAAAAAAACAAAGGCAATGTTTTTTTAATAATTTTGAAATTATATATTAAATTGCGCTGTACTGTTAAAATTGAATAAATTTGTAAATTTCGCAATAAACTTCATTGAAATTCGACTAAAGAGTTTTAAAGTTTTTTTTGAAATTTAATAAGCAAAAATTATATGAAACTTGAGTATCCTCTTTTGAAAAAGACGGCGTTTCGTCCGCCGCTTATACCCTTTGTACAAACTCCCCTTTTCACAAATTGTAATAAAATTTAGAAAGACTAGATTTTTAAATTAAATTCAGTTGGTACTTGGTTGCACTTAAACTTAATAGTCTTACTTATACTTAACAGTCGGCTAAATTCAACTGTCATCAACTTTAACTAGGCCAAGAGCAAACCCATCTCTAATCAAACAAATTAAAAAAAAAATAGAAAGAGACCTTTTTAGCGGATGCTTACGTTTTTTTAAAAATCTATATTTAAAAAAAAAACTAAACTAAATATTATGATCGATTTTATAAGTATAGACTGTCGATCAACGTGCAGCCAAAACTACTAAGTCTAGGAAGCTGAAATTTATTCCTAATCCTTTATTTTCCTTAATCCCTTATTTAATTCGTAATATGATCGGCAGCCGAACGTTTCTTGTGTATAGGCGACGGCAACCACCCTACCAACAAGTTGACCGTTGAAACTGGCTATTTAAAACTGACATTATGGGACCACCAAAACATCCTGACTGACGACTTTAACATAAAAAAAAATCCCCACATTAAGCTTAATAACTCGCACATTTAGAAGAACCCTCCCAAAAGAAAACATAATAGAAAGTTACAAACAATTCCTGCAATCGAGTCCCTGCTTTGTTCATCTGTTAATACAAATTCTAAACAGAAGCGAGTAATGGTTGGTTAACCCAGTGATGTATTCTCTAAGACATGACATTAATATGCAAAGTATTGAGTTACCGGCATAATGTAACTCGATATCTGGGACGTGATCGTTTTCTTAATTCTGATTTGAATAATTTCATAGTGATCATCTTTATAACGCAACAGGACTATTCATATCTTGTTTAATCTAGAAAAATGGTGCATATAATCTCCGTTACTTTATTTAGTGGGCAATGAAAGATAATGAATTATAATGATAATGAATTTATAATGAAAAAGGAACCTAAACATACAATTATTATTGTATATTGTAAGAGTATCTCGTAGTTTTATCATTAAAGGTTATTAATATCATTTCAATGGTGAAGCTTCATAAATAAAAATTTATGAGTTTTACTAATAAGACTGTTCACTAATAAATTTCAATTGATTCAATTTATTGAAGTCATATCCTTACATATTATAAAACAAAGTCCTCCGTCGTGTCTGTCTGTCTGTCTGTTCGCGATTAACTCAAAAACTACTGCACCGATTTTCATGCTGTTTTCACCAACGGATAGAGTGGTTCTCGAGGAAGGTTTTAGTATATAATTTAGAGTTACGCGGGTGAAGTCGCGGGCAAAAAGCTAGTTTATTATAAATTATAGAGTAAGAGTAAATTTTTATTAAATGGCCCTTTTTTTGAAGAAAAAATCATACTAATTCAACGTCAGAAGTTTACATAATATACTTTTTTAATTTATCTCACTTAGGGCCTCTTTCACCATTTGGCAAGTAGGCTAACCGTCATTTAAAGTCACCGGTCACCAGGGATAATGGAACTGATATACCTTTGTTTGTACGGTAAACGTCCCAAACATTAAAAAGAAAATAATAATAAAAAATTTGCCTATCGAAAGTTGCACTAAACCGAGTGCATAATTTAATAAAACATAAAATTATTTCTAAAAGTAACTAATCAACACTTTACTTGTAGTTGGTGAAAGAGGCCCTTAATTCAAAAAAATATTAAAAAGTACGGACAGCAAATAAAAACATCATTCCTACTTAGAAATGCACGGAGTTTAAAATAATACCAAGATGTATATATATGGCGTACGAGTATGAATTTAATTCTGAGCCATGCATGGTTGGCATCATTTAGAATACTGACACGAGCGAAACAGTAAACAATGTTACTTTACCTTGTAAGGACGAACCTCGTTGTTTATATTTCTTCAAGAATATTAATATCTACTGGACACTTGTGGAACACTTATCACAAAATATCAAAGTAATTTGTATTATCACGGCACAGTCTTATGGGATAATGTTAAAACGTTTGTTTATTATCACAGCAAGAGGCACGATATGTCCCTACGCCGGCTTTGGGGTGACTGTTAGTGTCACTGAGATCCACGGGCTCACCCCGATGACGTCATCCTAGACCAATGGGGTGAGATTCTGTACGCTTGCGCGGCTTGACAGCCGCCGCGGCGCCTGTACCCGAACCCTATCCAACATCCAAAACCATATTGTATAGAACTATATACACTGCGGCATCGGTTCATTTTCGCTGGCTGTGTCTCTTTATAAGCATCGATGTATAGACTCCAAGCGTTACCCACGAAGTTGATTCCAATAGTGAAGCATCCTTCTGGGGGTGACAGCTTTGAGAGCACCCCCGATGGGCTTTTCAAAGGACCAGTACCACCATTCTTTTTACCGCTGCCTGTGGCATGTACCGCGCGTTTTAAATAATTGAGACGCCAGCTATATGATTTAATTTGCCCTTTAGCAGGGCCAAATGTTTTCACCGAGACGGGGAGAAATGTTTTTATGTACGCTAAAAACGTCATTCATGGCTGAATGATATCCCTTTGATGCGAAAAGGTCAATCACAGTGGCAACTAGCTACGAAACTCGTAATCACAATCACCTTAGTACATCACTTATCTTACCTTTGTACTTGGGGTAGTACAAACTGCATTCTACAGTAATGGGTATTTTGTAAGAATGACGTTACTCTGGAAGCAGACCATCATGAAATACAAACACATAATTAGAAATAACAGAGCTTATAATAACCCTATTATTATAATAAGAATAATAAGAAATAATAACCCTATCCTTGTCAGAACACTTGTTTTCCCCCAGAATTTCTTATGTTAACAGACTACTGTAATCACTTACCATCAAGTAGACTGACAGTCTGGTAGCTGGTAGCCTGGCAGCTTCATTTTGAAAATATATTAGAAATGATAGAAACGATTTTATCAGATTAGCTGGAAGTCAGTGCTAATGAAATAACGGCATGAGAGTGATCGATAAGATCTGGAATCCTTTGAAGGAGCGCAATCGAGGTGCTATTTCATACTCAATCACTATCGGGATTGCTTTTAATTTGTGATCCGTCTTGCAACACTAATGCCAGACGGCAATGTACTTAAAGAGAAAATAGTCCTTTGTGATCATATTGCAGTAAATGGAGAACCAGGTGTATCCATACTTAAAACCTTTTCACGATTAAACTGCAAATCCGCTTTTGACGGGACTTAATAATATGATAGTTTTAACCTATACTTAGGCTATTAAATATTTTTTCACGCAGGCGAAACTGTTGGCAAAAGCTATTTATCACTATGCAGGTGTCAAATGCACAATATTTTTTTCAAAACGAAAGTATCAGTTTACATTTCATCAGATCTTTCTTGCGCATTTTGGACTTTCAGCATTTTAAAACGAACAGATTCCAATCACGTTCCTGTTCTTACTGTTTGTTCAGCGGGAATGAAATTGCGGTGGCGTATTGCAAACTGGAACAAAATAACCTCGGCGTTACATAATTCATCTGGACAGTTGTCGATGTGAATATGTTTGGAGAAAACTCAACGTCCTTGACATAAATCGTAACTTCCTGAAGGTTATCTCATTTACACAACGTAAAAGACGTACTATGAAAACTTCGGAGTTCTGAAAGAAAACGGGAAAGCCATCGATGTAGGGGAAGCCTATCGCAGAGTCCCCAGTATTATACCAAACTAACGTAAAGTCGTTACGATAATGTTTGGCTCTAGGTTGCACGTTTGCCTGAGCTCGAGCCAGTGATTTATTGTCAAGATATCTGACGTCGACGTCATAACTCATATAGCTCGAGTGCTCTAGCAAAAACCCGACGAGACCGAGACGCGACGATAAGTGTAAAGTAATTGTTTCGACTTGGAGATTAGTTTCGGAACCGTTTATGGCTGTTGTGACATAAATGTGAAGGGACATTAGAATCGCAAAACATCTTAAACTTTTCTCTTAAAAAAACTTTGTACATCATAAGAATGCTACTAGACGCTGTAGTAAATGTACTTATTAACATTTTGTTTTAGATGGAAATGCCCGCAAAAGTAGCAAATACTTAACTTAGTTAAAAATGCATAATCGGCTTTAAAATTAGCATAACGTTTGCATTTTATAGTCAAATCTTTCCTCTTAATAATATTGGTTTAGACTAGCTTGACAGTGACCGGGCAACTGCCTTTCGCAGTCATTAAATGGTAAGCAATCATTTTACTTCGTGGTTAGGAGGTTATAATATTATGCATATACCATTTCATTTTTATCTGTATTCTGTCAGGTTCTGCATTATACTGGTGTTGCTGTTGTGACCACTCACCTCCAAGTGGTCCTTTAACTTGTCTGCTATATTTCATAAAGAATTTCTTCACATTCTTAAATCAGAGTTAGTAAAATATAATTAAATTTTACAATACACTAAAATATTATTTAAATATATGTTAAAATACATATGGATTCTCAACAAGTTATCTGAAACTGTCTTCTGGTAACTTGATGGGCGAACCGCGAAACGTGCTCAAGCATGGGCGGACAACGAGAGGCTGAAATAACTATATTTCCAACATTATATGTTATATTTCAACAACTGTCATAGTTATTATCTATCACAATAATCTATACCTAACACGAACTCTCGATTCAAAGTGATCTTTATTACAACAAGAATGTCTTTATGTGAATATCTGTCAATATCCATTTGTTTGATATCATTTTCAACTTCAAAATTAGATGTTAAAAAAAAATTTCTGCACGTGCTATTATTTCACTGTAGGTTTTCTATAAATGGATGGTTACTGCCACCAGGCGGGCAAACTAGTTTATCGACTGGAGTATACAGTGTGCTCTGTCACTTTTAAAATTGGATAGCCGTAAGCAATACCTACCTCTATTGTTCAAAAACGAATTAATCAAGCGATCAAAAGCAAATAAAAAGGTACAAGCGACAACATCAATGGTAGGGGTGACGATAGTCTCCCGTAGGGCTCTAATCCTGCCGCGACAGGTAAGCTGTTCTAATTTATCATCCCAAAACAATACAAGGGTGAACAATTATATAAGCCTTTATGTAACTAAAGGGTCGAATTCAGTACCTATCAAATTTATCCGTATTGTAGGTTTATTCCTACCTTCGATACTGAAAAAGGACATATATTGCAGTGTAACAAAAAGTGCATCTGTATCATTTAAAATTCAAATACATTGTATACATATTTGCATATTTAGTGTATATATATTGTCAGGGATACAGAAAAGGACATTAGGTACCTTACGTCTAGGAAAAAGTGGTGTACTCGGTGGAACATCTAAAAATGAAAATAATAAATTCAACGCCTGACAAAAATATCTGAACAATGTAAAAACTTCAATCATGGATATTTCAGCAACCAAAATGGAATTTTAAAATTTTTTGTAAAAATTACTGTACTTATATTTAATATTCAGCTCTTATATTTTATTATTATTTTGCATTTAATTTTTTTTTCATCCAACACTGTCAACGAGCTTATGAAATGTGATCAACCAAAAATGCTTCCTGTCATTCCTACCTGCTTTTTTGTACGCGTTGAAAACTGAAATCCCTCCTCAATGGAGTGATTAATACGTCGTTCGTATGTATAAAATTTGTTGTATGGTCGATACTGGTCTTTGTGACAATAAATAAGCTTGTAACGTGTGGTTGCTCTTTGATGCGTTCATTGAAGCCGAACTTGGTTTATATACCGGTTTCATAGAAAATGTACACGCGTCAAAGGGGATTATAAACAAGCGTAATTACTCGTTTATCTACGGAAATCTAAAATGCTTTTATCTCAAAATATATAAAAAAGTCTTCCTCCTTTAACTCTCTTTCCATTAATGAAATCCGCAATAAAATCCGTTGCGCAATTTTTAAAATGTCTAAGCTTACATACGGAGATCAAGTTTGTGAAGATTTGTATAAATTACACGTGAACCGCGGAATATATTGGCACCCACTTTTCAAGTCCTGGTCTAAAATTTCTGTATTTAATCCCTTTAATAAGTTTCTTATGTATAAAATTTAACAATTGAGTTTTATCTTGCAATAATTAACACTAGATGGCGCCTTGAATTGTATCAATTTAGATTTCTTAGTTCTCATTGCTCAACGCCAAATGTTAAAACATTTATTGAAACTTTACTGCTTTATCAGGTGTGATTTTTTATTTTTAAAAGATCCCTCGGGAGCAGTACGTTTTGTTGGATGAAAAATTTCAATTTGTTGTTATCGGTTAAGTAGTTATGGCGTGAAAGCGTAACAAACAAACGAACAAATCACTTTTGCATTTATAAAAGGTATTAGTATAAACAAGTAATAAGATTGATTGCAAGGAAGCAATGTTACTTAATGATTTGTAATCTAATACCAATAGCTACCAAGGTTATGTTATTTTTTAAACTAATAAAATATATCCGATGTAGACGTGTTTACTATCAAATTTATATTGCGGTGTGGATTACAAGTTACAAGCGTGCTTATTGTAAACCAATTTGTCAAGATTTCACCGAAAACAGAATAGAGATACTTTTTTTATATTTTGACTATGATTTTATAATTTTTGCCTAACAAAATATTTCATTAGTTGGTTGGAAAATAGGATAAATAAGTTTGATAATATCGATTATGGATTTGCTTATAGGAATAATAATATAGTTGCTATTTCATTATATCCATATTGGAATATTATTATTATACGTTAATATTATACGTTATTGCTATTCCAATATAATTTCCAGCTCCAGCTCGGTCATCCAGCTCGAAACATCTTCTCTTCCAAAATTCCTCAGTGTCTCACAACAAAAGTTTCTACCTGTGTGTAATGCCAGTGATGACATATGGCGCTGAAACATGGTCTCTTACTCTGAGCTTTATAAGAAAGCTTAACGTCGCTCAAATGAGCTATGGAGAAGGCTATGCTCGGGGTTACACTACGAGATCGAATCAGAAATGACGAGATCCATAGACTAGACTAGACGTACGAAAGTTACCGACATAAGCCAGCGGATAGGTATTCAGTTTTGAATATTGCATAATTATATTTTGTAGAAGTCAAATTCAAGTCTTAATTGAAGGTGGTCTCGAAAATAATTTGTTGATTCCGTCTATGGTGGTCCGTATTTCTAAAAAGACCGAATGGTCAATTTAGTTAATGTCAGTTGCCTTTAGTTATAAATAACCCAGTGTAGGAATAATGTAATGATACGAATCCGCAATATTTACATTGTGACAGGAAAGTTGAACAACACGAATATGAGCTCGAACAAGTGAATGATAACAATCGATATAAATCTTACAGTCATTGTCTAAGGCCACATACACATCAGACCACATCAAACAAATGAATGTCCAGTAGAAATTCATTTGTTCATGTTATTCGTGACAAATGTTTTTCTTTGCAACTGTAAAAAAAGTTAGTTTTAGAATATAAAATATAATAATTTTACTGAAATTGAGGCAAAGATTTCATATTTCACGCGTAAGAATAATATATAAAAGAATGAAGTTTATAGCCATTCCGAAAGAAGCCTTCCAGAAATGCTTCTAAGTATTGAATCAACGCTGAGATATATGCATCGCTGGCCAAGGAAAGTTCTTTTAAAAAATATTAACTTCTGAACCTCTTTAACTGTGAAGGAGATTAATTCTTTCAATTTATATTATGTAGTTACATAGTATAAAACAAAGTCGCTTTGGTTCGCTTAGATCTTTTAAACTAAGATACGGATTTTCATGCGGTTTTCACTAATGGAAATATCGTTAAACGAGGAATGTTCGTACATATAGTTTGTAGAAAAAATTGCACCCGTGCGAAGCAGGGAGCGAGTCACTAGTATTACATAAATTATTCACCGTATTTTTCGATTAGTGGAGTATTTGAAAAAATACCATTAATAGAATTATTACCACTCCAGTGTATTTGAACCTTTAAAGCCATATCAATTTAACAAAAACTTGGTTTGATACCGAGACCATAATGTGGATTCAAAGCAGTTTTGAATGTAACAGGAGAGGACCAGCGAACTTGAATAAGATATATTATTTCGATGTAGAGGACACAATTAATTAGATGGTGTGAGAAAATAATTATATTACATTGTTTGGCTTGATTTGTTTTTCATTACAGTATTTATTTAAAAATTCCAGAAACATAAACCTATATTTTAAATGTCATTTTCTCCTACAAGATATATGTATTTATAGCCTTACTCCAGAATTCTCATTCCCTTATCATCAGAATATATATAGTTGGTCCCCCTTTACTGATAAATAAATATGTCACTGTCAAACTTTTGCTTACTATGGGTTTGGTCTTAAACAACAAGTGTTTTCTGTAGGGAGCCAGTGAAAAATTGTCCTAGGAAATATTTTTCTTTAGAGGTTTCGCCAACTTCAAAAAGCATTTGAAACTTTTACCTTGTTATAAGTAAAAATTTAACGATCTAACAATAATTATTTTGGCTATGTAGACGTGTAGAATGCTGAAATTTGTAATTCTTATACGAAGCCGGGTGCGGGTCACTAGTTATGGTATAAATCATTTTAACAAAAATAATAATAATAGTGCTTAAAGAATAGTAATAGTGCTTAATAGTGCTTAGTAATAATTCTTAAAGAAAAATATTAAATTAAATCCTTTTTAAGTGACTTTTTCCAATTTGTATATTTCATCAACTAAGTACGTATAGTATAAAAACTTAATTCTGCGATTTCTTTGCAACATTACATCTATTAGAAAAATCTTCATAGCGCCACGAGTCTGTCAACTGTCACTCATAAGTATAAAAAACATAATACCTATACTATATTATTTTCTGTTACATCCTTTCTTCATTCTATAGGTACAATATAAATCTGATCAATATTCAGATGAGTATTGATGGATCGAGAATGACTCTGGCCTCGTTACAGAGCATTGTGCAAAATGCAAGGTCACAATCTTATAATATACTCTTATCAAAAGCGACGAAGGAGTCAAGCGATGTGAGCATCACTTTTAACACTTGAAAATTAAAAATTCCATTGTTCGATACGAAAATAAAGAAAATAAAATAAATATTTGATGGACACTTTTGAAGTTGCAACAATACAAAAATTCCAATTAAATAAGTCATTTTAACATACAACAACTGCTTCTTAACATTGGTACAACCTCCATAATTACTGTCAAAATTTTATTTTCCTTATAACCCCTTCTTGTTTAATGAAGAGGTGTAATAAATCTTAAAAGAAACATTATACCTATGAGGTAAACTTTGTTAATATGTGGAATACAAGGCAAACATCTTCTATAAAAAATAAGTATCCTATTACTATGAAATGTAGGATATCGTCATCCCTAAAAAAAGATACAACAAAAAGAAATCCTAGGACTTAAACGAACTTTTGAAAAAATAATTAGTCGAATTGTGCGTTTAGTTAGCAAAACATCTTGCGATTCATTCTTATTTACTTATATAGATTTTAAGTCAATAAACCTTCCATTTGAAAGAATATTAAGAACTAGCTGGTGTCCGCGACTTCGTCCGCGTTGAAAAAGAAAAAAGTAGCCTATCCTGTGTCCCGCACGTCTAAATGTTTATCTACCATGTTTCATGAAAATCAGTTAATTCGTTTAAGAGTTATGGAGGAACATACATACATACACACAGAAAAAAATTCTAAAAATCTTCAATTTAGTTTCAGTATCATATATAGAGCCTATAAACACGATATCTCTGAAAACAAAGTAACTTACTCCATGACCAACCCTTACAGATTTATTATTAGTATAATAATAATATATATATATATATATATATATATATATATATATATATATATATATATATATATATATATATATATATATATATACAGTAGAAACCGGATATAACGACTTCGGTTATAACGACATATCGATTACAGCGACCAAATGGCAAGATCCCTGATGAATGCCTATAAAGATTTAATATTGCTTATAATGACTATCCGTTTATTACGACCAATTTTTGTGTTCCCTTGAAGGTCGCTATAACCGATTTTCACTGTATATATAATAATAATAATTTAGTCATAATAATAAATATAAATTAAGTATTATGACTAAAGTCAAGTCAAGTCGATTTATTGAAAAGCAGAATACTTTGCTGAAACAATGATGTATCGACTAAAAGTACCTTGACCCCTTTTCGAAAATCACAAATGGATTTGTGAGATTTAATCCAATGATAAAATTTGTCGCATAGCGTCGTGTTTGCATCCTACACTCGTAAGTGCTTATAAAAAAGTGCAATACACGGAGACAAGTGCCATGTTTATCTCACACATTATGATCCGACAACGCCTACACAGTAATGCGTTACAAAAAATCAAGACTAATAAAATTTTTGTCAAATGCCAATTTAGTAATACATTTAATTAGGTAAATGTTAATTTAATTCATGAAAATTACATTATCATAATTTAATTAAATTCATGAATTGAGCCAATTTAATCAATCACTTCTTTTATCAGACAATGTCTTTTTTACACTTAGGGCCTCTTTCACCAACTACAAGTAATTTGTTGATTAGTTACTTTTAGAAATAATTTTACGTTTTATTAAATTATGCACTCGGTTTACTGCATCCTTCGATAGGCGATTTTTTTTTATTATTTTCTTTTTAATGTTTGGGTCTTTTACCGTACAAACAAAGGTATTCAGCTCCATTATCCCTGGTTACCGGTGACTTTAAATGCCGGTTAGCCTACATATAAAAAATAAACACTTCGAAAATTATAAAAAACCACAATCAATTTTGGAAATGAACTTTTCAAAGTTGGTTCTGATCTGGATTTGGAAAGTGGCGGCAGTAAACATCCCCTTACAGAGTACCACCGTGAAATAAAGCATGTATGCTGTTGTTTTTCGGTGAGTGAGTAAGGGATGCCAGATCTCACTTCTCTATCCCTTCCTAATCCGTAATGTTACTTGGTCGGCAGCGCACTTGCGGCACCTGTGGCGTTGCTTGTGTTATATGCGACGGTAGCCACCTACCATGAAGTGGATCGTCAGCCTATCTGCCGATCTTAACATTAAAAAATAGAATACTTATTGAAAATATCCATAACAAGACAAACAGAAATATTTATGCATACAAATTGTTTTAAGCAGGGATCGAACCCTGAACCTCCGACACATCACGGTTGTATTTTGATTGGTCTTTCTATTTTTTGATATTTTATTTTTCAAGCAACTCTACAAAACCAACAATTATTTATTATTTCATTTTATATTTATTCATTTATGTCGGCAAAAACATAAAGACTGCTTGTTACAAATAACCACTTGTTACCTTAAAGGCTTTCTATTTGATCTTCAAGATATAAAATGTAAATGACGTCCATACATTGTTCGTGTGAGGGCATAATAAAGACAAAGACCTCGTTTTAGTGTGACTCACTTCAAGGGTATCTGTTCATCTTGAAATTCTACGAGAACGATCTAAATACTAAACGGAATTCAAGTATAAATAGATAATTATATACATATCTACATGTACCTGGTATTCAAATAAATTTTATTTAAATCAAAACTGACAAGGTTTGATGTTGATGTTAATACCACCCTCCATTAATGAAGAAGCGCTTTAAGAAAAACAATGGTATGAATTAAAATTAAAAATTAATTTTAAACGAGAACAATTAGTTTTGGCCGTTTAAAATAAAATGTCAAGACAAAATTACTTGTTTACTTTTTTAAATTTGTCCTAGATTCTGATATTGTTATGCGAGCGCCATTTCCAGCTTTTTCTTTATTATTTCAAGAGGAGGTACAGATACTGAGGTCACATGTATCCTTTCATAAATCGTTATAAAGAGGAGCGATGACAATCTCTCAGTACGTGTCTAGAAACATTAAGAAATTGCATACAGGGTACATATGCTTGTGCATGCGTCGCATATGCAAATGACCTCACATCAGTATCTTGAAACACTTTAATCTTAAATCGAAACCTGCACTAGCAAATTGCTTTCGAGTAGTATCGTATTGATTGCAGACTTGCCGAGACCTCACTGGCAACATTAACATGCTTCGTCGAGGTACACTCGGATTACTTCTTTTGAAGTTGATTTTTCTCGATAGGCTGAACACTGTAATTTTAACCTACACTAATATTATTTATATATATGTAGGAGGTAATCTTCGAAACTTCTTATCCAATTTAAATAAATCTTTCACCAATAATTCACAAAAGGGCGAAGCCGCATGCACCAGTTATCAATACTAATAATAAATCTGTTAGTGTAATCTGTTGTATGTGTGTATGTTCCTCCATAACTCTTAAACGAATTAAATGGTTTTCATGAAACTTGGTAGATAAACATTTAGACGTCCGGGACACGGGATAGGCTACTTTTTCTTTTTCAACGCGGACGAAGTCGCGGGCGCCAGCTAGTCTAAAAATAAATCTAGCGCTTGGCAAAAGTATAATGTCAGGCGTCAATGTATGTCAACGTTATATTGTTTTTCAAATTTTGTTAGATGTTATTATCTTTTGTCGGTAATAGCTGGTCGGAAATTTACTCGTATATAAAGAGAAGCGTTGAAAACTACAATTTTGAAGGTCATAAATCATAAATAACAGTAAAAAAAACCCCATTAACATCGGTTTAACCGTTTCTAAGATTAGCGCGCACACATGCACACAGAGACAAACAGCCACACAGTCAAAAATCCTAAAAACTATTTTTGACCCGTAACATAAACGCGACATTAGTTAACTTAAATTACTAAGTTGGAGAAAATACATAGACGAAATACATCGTGGCTTACATTCGCTTTACTTATGTAAATTTAGCGGAAACACTCTAGTTGGAAATAGCTACCCGCACTCCACCTTACAATTCTCAGTGCACCTTAGTTTTTACAGGCTCATTAACAGGTCAAAGTTTCGAACTATATATTAGAGAGAAAGGGCAGCAACAAATAAAATCTTTATGTGAAAATCCCTTACCCGTAAATATTCACTTATATTTAAGACAAAATTTTCTTAGAAGTAGTAATTTTTTATTTTGTAGTTATGCCAATACCGGAATAAGCAGCCCTTGTGGCGTTGAAATATCGTGGCGATGCATAAGTCCCTTGCTTTTATAAGATACCGACTGAAATAATGTCTTCGTATTCCTTCCATACCAAATTTTGCCAAAAAGTTAATTCAAACTTTTTGATTTTTTTAAAAACATCGGACTAATCTTAAAATATTTTGACATTAGTTTTACGTTCACATAAAAAAAATGCCACTTTTTCCCCGTACGAGTACATAACCAACTTACATAACCAGCATTGGGAGAGGACAAATAATTCCTACTCCAACGCTCTGGCATTTTATTGACAGGGAGGCTCATTATTAGAATACAATATTTCAAGCAATATTCAAACCTGGATTATTCCGAAATATGATTTTAAAATATATATTATTTCGATGGATTTTAGTGTGTACATTTCTTCGCTTTCAATAGTTCACATTCTGGTTATTATGCATCATCAGTAAGGCAGACAATATCTACCTATAAAAATATATCTTCAGATAAAATTTTCTCCATTTATTCTAATATCTAAATTCTACATGACTGTGTATGTTAATATTTAACATAAATCTAAAAGAGACAAAGTTCCGTTCAAAATCCTTACGGCCACCATTAGAATAAACTGACTGTTCATAATTCTATTTAGCAAAATACATGTTATCATAAAATTTATTTATTGTGTATAATGGGTGTGTAAATTGTCTGCTATTGCTGAGTTCGTTCACCTGAATCATGACCTTGACTGGCGGATCTTTGGGATGTGCGGCATTAATTTTTTAACTTAGCGCTTTCTTCTTTTTAACCTCCACAGCATAAAAGAGAACAGTATCGACTCTTATTTAATTCTTTTTAACCTCCGACACAAAAACGGGGACATATATGTTTGATGTGTGTGTGTGTGTAGTTTGTCTATGTAATCGTAGCTCCCAAAAGGATGGACCGATTTTGATCTGATTTTTAGGCTGCCCAAATGACTAAGAAACCCAGTGTACCCTGCCACTGCTTATGAAATCCAGACTAGAGTCAACTTTGAAAAGGTCAATTCCAAAGTTGACCCTGCCGGGAACCGAACCCGCAACCCTTGTGACAGAGTGGTAAGGCAAAAACACCATAACTACTCATTCAACGGGCTCGTCAATATTGGAATTAAAGAAATAATAAATGATTAGCGGATAACCGATTTATTGTTGTTCCTTTGTAACAGTTTTAATTTTTAACAAAATATATTGACAAAATAAAAAGCAGGCAAAGAGCCCTTAGGGCGCAAGTACTAGGTACTCGCATTTGTCAATCCATACTAATATTATAAATGTGAAAGTAACTGTATGTGTCTTTTATACCTTTTCACACCTTAACTTCTCAACCTATCATGCAATCTTGAATGATAGGTTGAGTATCTTGCATACACGTTGTCAGGGATACCGGAGAGGACATAGGATAACTGTCTCCGAAGGATCTAAAATCAAGAAAAATAACGCCTGTAAAAAGTATCATAGCAATAAATATGCCAGGTGCTATATTGCTCATGGTTTTTTATTTCTCCATTTCCATTTCCACCAGCTAGTATTAACATATAATTGAAAAACAAATATGATAATATTGTAGGTCACATTTTGATCGAGTATAATCTTTCACATAGTATCCACTCTTTTCATCATAAGATGCTCTACTGTTTTCCCATCATATATTATGTCACATTCCTGTACCTTTCTTTTTATAACGACACTTGTATTGTGCGTGGGATTTCTTGCATTGATTTCCTGGTCTCTTTTTGTTCCCTTATCAGTTCCAGTAATTTATTTAAAAAAGGTACATCTTTTATATAAATTGCTCGATTCATCTTTACTATTGGCAAGATATTTAACATAATGTTGAATATTTTTTAAGATTTTTAAGATTACGCATATTATTTATAAAAAAAATTATAATTATTTGATTTTGAATTTGATTATTATTTCAGTAAATAGATCCTTAAAAATAAAAACTGTGTTTGTTTGGTCCTTTTCTGTAACCTTTCATCCAGAAAAAGTACTATTCACGATGGATAAGAATAAAAATATAAAAAATTCAACGCCTGACAATAAAATATGAGCAATAAAGAAAAATTGGCACGCACAAAATCGTGGATAATTTTTGAACATGATAGGTACTTTAAGTATTGTTGAAATATTTGTAAATATGCATCTATACTGATTTTTACTAAAATAACGCAACATAAAAAAGTGAACGATGAATGGAAAATATTATAGGAGTTCAACAAACCCATGTTTCATTATAAATTAGTAAAGAGCGTCAATTAACAGCAATGTGTCATAAATTGTAGGTGTTTGTTTATCTTAGAAGAAATTTGTCAAAGTAAAACGTTAATGGTATAGTTTTAAAGCACATAAGAATGAAGATGAGGTAAACAAATGGCATGGCCGATGACTCATTATTGAGGTCACTAACTTACGTTATATGAAACCAGTTACAAAAAAATGTATCTTACTGCTTTACTTTGTTATAGCGAGGATGTATGGACATGTATTTTTCGGTCATTACTCAGAAATATTAATGGTTCTTCCCACGATTGTAAAAATAAGCAAAGAAAATTGTTTTATTTGTATATAATTGTTATTAGTTACCAGACAAACTGCATTTCTCAGTAATAAACTGTGCAGACGTTAGAAGACCATTGTGAAATAAGAGCATGTGTGCTGTTGTGTTTCGGTGATTGAGTAAGAGATGCCAGAGCCCATTTTCTTATCTCTTGTCCTTTAAACTAATATGGGTCGGTAGCGCACTTGTGGCACCTGTGGAGTTGCTTGTGTTACACTCAAGTTATACTTAGGCGACGGTAGCCACCTACCATCAAGTGGGCTGTCAAAAGTTTTAACAAATCTATTTATGTTGTGTAACCAATTTTTATTAAATCAAGATTGTATTAATTTGAAAAATAGTTATACCTAACACTCGTAATACGACTTGACGAAATGGCCACGAACATAGAAAACCATTTATATTTGCTTTTAAATTCAACCTGAATAACAGTACTATAAATCCGAAATTATAATAGTTTAATAAATATGGTTACTGTACTAATTGGAATAAAAAACAACCACGAACAATATAGAATAGCTATTTATTTAAATTTTTAACAAATCAATAATAGCTTAATAACTGAATTTTAAATAGTTCAAAAAGTAGTTACTGTCACCAGACGACCCAATTTATGATAAAGTACTGCATTGTGCCCTCACACATAACTGTTCAAATCATTTCGCTTTATGAAATTAAAAATATCAACCTTATCTATAAAATTAATGACTCTCTGCACGTATCATCCATCGACGTTCTCACCGTCATCAGTTGGTCGCGAATAAAAAAAAATGAATTCACCTCCCGTCCTTAACATAAACAGACCGCAAAACAAATTAAATAGAAATTATCTCATGTCGGCCACATTCTGTATAATAAATCACATCGATTCATATACTTATCGTTTTGTTCTTCGAAGGTTAATTACAATGCGATCCCAAAGGACCCGTAAACTGTCGGAGGCAAAAATTCACGTGCAAATATTATGCATTTTTTTATTTAGATTTTTATATTTTTACTGAACTAGTACACATTTATCTCTTTTTCTACACGTATGCAATTAGGTTTATCTAGAAGAAAACCTACTATAGCACACATGTTGACCTATATTCTAGTTCCATTCAATATTATCGAAGTTTACTGCGTTGAAAAGATTTCTTATGAATTGAGGAAATTTGTAAAGAGCTCTTTAAAATGTTAACTTATTCATTTACTAGTTGTGCCCGCGAGCTCGTACGGGCGATTTTAGTAAGTTTGATATTTCGGTATATTTTTTTTGTTTGTAAACCTATTGCAATGAAACAAAGTATTTTTTTTCGCGTGGGAAAATCTGCGAACTAGATCCCCACCGAACATGGGGTATGTGAATATGTGGGACCCACTAAAAACCCACGGTGTTTCTTCGCGCCGTGTCTATGGGCATTAATACACGACCTTGTTCCCCCGCCAGACGAGGCTCGTACACTTGCGGGCTGCACCTCGATTAGGCGTTGAGTGTGACCTCCGCGCCACGTCTCTCCTCGTTGCCCGGTGTTGTGATGACGGCGAACGATCCCATGTCCGCCGCCCAGGTAAAGTGGCACAGGGACGCCTATTTTCCGCCTTTCGAAGCGGGCAGTAAGCGAAGGGCTTCACTTCTGAAGCACCTCTTCTCTGCGGTACAACCTACCGCAGAGTCGGAGGTCGCTTCCACCTGAAACTCTTGGACAACCCCTGCTCGTGTGGCCGCTCATCACTACAGAAGTTGCTTTTTTTAGCTAAAAGCATTATTTTAATATTATTGTTTCTTAAAAATAATACCATTATTGTTTCGAGTCAATAGAAAATACACAAAATAAAGCATATAAAAATATTAGCTGCATAATGTGTCACAAATTTAACACGACAGTTAAACCACAAGCGTGGGCAGTTTAAATAAAATATCACTAAAGAAATTAAATTATTAACTTAATTTCAAAAAAGCTCGGCTTGTGAATGCTTCACACAGGTTACCTACTCGTACTGGAATACTTTAATTTTTTTATTTATTCGCTTGAGTCATATTTCCTAAAAACGTATTTTAAAATAACATGTACATTTTAAGAGACAATTTTCGTTATAAATATCAAATAAAACACACCTCAAAAGAACGGCTGAAGTAAACGGATTTTACTTCAAATATCTGGATTCAGTAACGATAAGGCTGCTTTTAATATAATCTCTGGATTCTGTAACGAAGCGTTGTTGGGAATCCAAAAAAGAGTTGAACCGAGCAGTCACTTAGCCAAAAGTTCAATGGCCGGGAAATTACCATACCAGAAGAGTTGGAATCACTGGAATCTAAGGAAAAGGTTACTTTAAACTTAGGTTTAAGTAACAGCGGTAGCACATATCCCGCTGTTGTCTCTATTAATAGGCAATGATGCCACCTACCATAAAGTGAACCGTTAGCTGGCTTGCAACCCTTAATGAAATACTAGTAACCCGCTCCCGAGTTCGCCCGTTGTGTAATTTATATATATACATATATGCAACCTTCCCCGTTTTCATTCAGTTTTCACTTATGGAGAGAGAGATACTCTTTCCATAAGTGAAAACCGAATTAAATTTGATTTTACCATTCATGAGGTTTGCGAGACTAACGCACGGCAATTGATTCTTATTACATAAAAGATTGAAATTATAACATCAATCTTTAGCTAGGAACATTATCAAGACTAACAAGACATTACAAGATATTATTATCAAGACTAAAATATTTGATTATTTAGTATGCCTACTAAATAAACAAATATCTAGTGAAAACCAGCATGCATACATATTATATACTAGCTGGTACCCGCGACTTCGTCCGCGTTGAAAAAAGAAAATATACGCCTAACATCGTTATCGCGGTGACGACGGTGGCGCCGCCACGCGACAGTGGCGCCCAATTCTTTATATTTTTAGACGATCACTCGGGAACAGTAGTTAATTTTTTTGGATGAAAGGTATATGTCCTTTCTTGTGTCCCTGACAACGTGTATGCAAAATTTCATGATGATCAGTTGAGTAGTTAACGCGTGAAAAAGTAGCAGATAGACAGTCAGACAGTTAGGTACTTTCGTATTTATAATACGAGTATTAGTATGGATTTATACTTTCGCAAATGTATGGCAATATTTACATATTTTGAACTCAAATTTTCAATAAATTAAAAAGATAAATATTAAATAAATTTATACATATCTAACGTGAATAAAAAAACCGCTAAATGAAATATTGGCATTTAATATTAGCATTTTCATTGCAAGGTTTCTTGGAATCGGCTGCGGTAGCATTACTTGGGCGCAGCTTTTGAAAGGAGTAGCGTTGTCCTAAAAAAGACTAAAAAACGGAGCCTCTTTACCGTTTAACAAATAAAGTATTTCGGTCATAGGGACACACACAGTGACGTAGATAAATTAATATGGAATATTTTAGCGATACCATTCTTTCAAATGGAAAATTGAAACATTTACTTGTTTTCTATAGTATATTATTACCATTTGATAGGAAAGCTCGTTCTCCTATCCCCTCATCTTTTTCCTATCCCTTGATTTTTTTATATATAGGTCGTTAGACAGGCTGACCACCCGATGATAGGTGGCTACCGTCGCCTATAAATAACACAAGCATCGCCACAGGTGCTACAAGTGCGCTGTCGACCTTAGTAGGTTTAAGGATGCCTATGTGTTTAGGCATCCGGCCCTTACCCTAACTCACTCATATCATGGAAACACAAAAGCACACATGCTGTTATTTTACGGTGCGAGACGACTACTAAACCAAAAATATGTACTTTTTTTTCCATGGTCGACAAAACAATGGCGAAAGCCTATTTAGATGACATGTATGTATGTCCATCGCACATTAACATAAAAGAAATCGACAGTCAAAGAGAGTTGATTATTTTAGATGGAACTGGTGATGACGTCACTATAGTATTTCGGTCTTTTGATATATTCATTCACGTTACACGCCGCTTGTTTTATTGTCTCGATATAAATTCACTTAAGAGGAAGATAAAACTCAAAATCGAATTATGTGCTTCATTACGTGTCACTATAATGTCAATGGACTTTTAACGTGTATTAGGTTTTTTTTATTGTTTAATGTTTGCTGTGTGAAATTTAATGTTTTATGGTTCACTGATAGTACTACACGTTCCTAAGAAAAAATAAGGATTAGAGTTAAGCAAAATTATTGAAATAAGAGATATTTTTACAAATTTCTTACAAAGGAACCTATGAAGTTCTACAGAACAAATTCTTACAAAAGGTAGGTACTATTTCTACATGTACCTCAGCACATTTGGAGTATAAGGCCAATTTAATAATCCTTACATACTCGTAGTATAAATTCTAGTCGCTTTCCGTGTATGTTTGTCTGTCTGTAGGTATATCCGCCAACTTGTCCTATACTTGATAAAACCTAAGTTTTTATTCATGTACAAGGAAAGTTTATTTAGCAACCAAGTTGGGGAAACTCTCCTCTCTGCTAACTACTTCTAAACCAATCAACGATTTTATATAGTTTTCACTAATCGAAAGAGGGACAAACAAGAAACAAGATATGTGTATAATTTGCAATAAAAATTAAATCCGTGCCAAGACGGGAGCGAGTCGCTATTTCCAATAAAAACTTCGCCCGCGTAACTTTGTAAGTTATATACTAAAACCTTCCTCGAGAACCACTCTATCTATTGGTGAAAACAGCATGAAAATCGGTGCAATTGTTTTTGAGTTTATCGCGAACAGACAGACAGACGCGGTGGAGGACTTTGTTTTATAATATTTAAGGATAACCAATATTCATATTATGAAAATTTTCATAAGTTGATAGCCGTTAGCTTTTGGTTTTGCTTCGTATACCTACAAAAAAAAAAAACAAAAAGATAAAGTTAACATCCTCTAAAAACTCTTCCTCAAGTACTTCCTTAAATTCTTACTCCGTGACATATCTCACAAGATATGTTTAACCACCTAATAGGTAACAGACTTTCAATAAACCTACATAATAAGGATGATCAGAATAAAAATACACGGGGAACTTTGTTTTCCTTACGGAAATTACAAATGAATTGTGCAAATCATAAAAATACCTATACAAATACATATTGATTTACAATCAGTATGTACTGACATCGTCTATCGATTTACAAGTCACATATTTATTAAATATTAATGCTCGGTTCACATTTGGCCCATTTTCAGTACGAACACAAAATAAACAATTGTTTTCATACACTACATAAACAAATCAGTTTTTGTTATTTCTTAACTTAAAAGGGATTATAAGAGAAATCTATATCACGATCATTAAAATCTTTGTTAATTTAATTATATTAATCTTGTTAAGGGCCTCTTTCACAAACTACAAGTAAAGTGTTGATTAGTTACTTTTAGAAATCATTTTCTTTTATATTGAATTATGCACTCGGTTTACTGCATCATTAGATAGCCGATTTTTTTTTTCTATTTAATATTTGGGACGTTTACCGTACAAACAAAGATATATCAGCTCCATTATCCCCGGTTACCGGTGACTTTAAATGACAGTTTGGCCTACTTGACGTTTGTGAAACAGGCGCTAAGACTAGTTTAATTGATTTGTCTTTTAAAGTAAGTTTCAATTAAATACATATAGCAATGGTCGACTTCTTAAAAATTTCAAAAACAACCGTGATACGAAACCTTCGTAGAAGCTTATAATGTAATGTAATAACAGAGCCAAAGGAAAAGATTTTATTAAGAAAACTCAGTGAAGCGGGAGGTGAGTTTTCAAGAGCACTTCGGTTTTTTATGAAATCTTTTGAATACATGATTATTATTATGCGTTTGTGTTCTATTTCTGTATGAAAATAGAATTCATAAGTGTTGTATAGAAAGACCGCAAACTACTCAAATTGAACCGTATTTGTTTTCAGTTTAAGAACTTAATTCATTTGTTTTAAGTAGTATAAATAAAATTAAGAACATAATTTAGAAAATTGATCGTTTTGAATTGCTAGTTTAATGTCAACCAATTAAAATATGGTATAGAAAAGTATCCGCCATTAGCATAACAAGTATTAAGCTCTACCTAGTTGATATTTTTTTTTTCATTTTCATATGATTTTTATATATTTTCGTTATTGAATTTTCATTTATTATTAAAAAAAATTAATATTTTTCAGATTATTTTTCCATATCTTTCTTAGCAATTTTTCATTAGACATTTTTTCAATTAATAAAATTATTACATTATTAGCAGAAGCTACATCTTTGCAAGTGAAAAAATCCAGGACAAATATCAATGTATAATGTATGAAAATATAGTAAGTATAATAAAATATAAAATATTTCAAAATATTTTTTTTTCATTTAACTACTTTTTTAAGAAGTTTTCATGTGCTCTTCCATTTCAAAAAGGAATAACACTAATCTATGCTTTCAAAAACATTACAGTTAATGTAAAGTCTAAATTTACAAATCTATATGTCAATCTTTATCTAATAATTCTTCCATATCTGATTCTATTTCTAATGTTCTAATGTATTATCTTGGTTATATTTTTGGAAAACTTGCATCGCGAACCTAGTAATGTTTTTAAGTTAAAACATGACAGTTATTTATTATAGTTAGCGGAATGCGACTAAGGAGCACGTTCCACAGTGGTACAATTATTATTTTTTCAAATTAAATAATATTTTTTAATAACAAACTTAATAAAATCTTGTGATTTTTATATGTTTTATTTAGTATAAAATCCCCGCGTTTCAGCATTTAAACTTACTTTAACAAATACATTACATTTTACTTCCAATAAGTATATACTATCTACTTACCTTACTTACTTAAACTTAACTTGTGCTAATCACAATTGACTAAACCATCAGCTGCCAAATTAATAAAATGTAGTCAAAATATTAATTAACATATTATAATATAATAATCTTTGATATTATATTCTTTGAAAAGATATGCCTACATACGTACCATTTTAAAAACTACTAAGTTTAAAACTAATGGAAAATTTTTAAATGTATGGGAAAATATAAAAACTATTTAAAAAATTTGCAAGTCGTATTAATGAATTGATGACGTTTTTTCAATGCCCGTTAATGTAGTCGCCGGTAAAGAAATATCACCTTTATTCTACATCTCATATATTGCACAATAAGAAATTCTGTCTAGTCAACTTGGCTACCAAAAAAATTGATGTGTAACAAATTTAAAACTCACCTAGTAAATCTGCTCCAATAAAAGTATATCTCAGTAATTTGTAAATATTTGCTTGGGAGACTACATAATTATGTAACTTATGTCACATAAAAATAAATATTGCTAACAAAACAGTTTAGACTATGACTGACTCTATGAGTAATAATATACGCAAGACTAAGAATAAGTCCTCCAATTTACAATTAGAACAATTCACATCAGACAGTTTTCGATTACTCGCTAATTACTTAAATAAACCTACGTGTAATAGAGTACCAACGCCTACAGAAAATGTGAATGAAAATACTGACGTGGATGTAGTAAAGCCTCCATTCATTTTGACAGTGAAGGTTATGAACCGCCTATTTCATCTATAGATATCAATATATACAAATACAGCCTTACATAGTATAAATTGAAGTCGCTGCCCGCGTCTGTTTGTATCTCTGTTATATCCGCTAACTCCTCGCGGTTTTCACCATCAGTTAGATAATTTAAGGGAACATAATTAAGTTTTTTTTCTACTTCCGCATACGTCTGTTTCACCGCTAACTAATACTTTAAACCACCCAACGGGTTTTGATATACCGGTGCCCGCTTTTGTCTGTTTCTCCGCTAACTTCTTCGTAACCACCCACTGTATTTTGATAAGGTTCTCACTAATGGAAAGAGCGATAAACGAGGAAGGTTTGTCCGAAGCTGGGGGCGGGTCGCTAGTTGTGAATTAACCTCTGTTTGTGTCTAATTCTCACGATCGTCACGATTTTTGTAAAGTCACTGTTGTTAAGTTATGCCTTCTTGCCCACCCTACATATTTTTTTTAGCGATTGTCAATATTCTAGTTAAGAAACCGTTCATTTTGTATTCGCCATTGTCTTGTTTGTTGAAATCATTTTCAACTATATGTTCCCCATAACTAGTTGTAACTGTGACTGAATCACAACGTTCTGCTTGCTGTCTTTCATGGTTACTGCTTCTATCAGATTACTGCCGGCAGTTTATTTCTCTCATGGCTTAACTTTACAACCTCGACACTACCACTTAACTACAGTATTATTTCGGAACTAAATCGTTAATTAATTAATTGTACGTTAACGGTTTCATTTCTTAATAAGTATTACATAAATTATATGTGGTCGCGTTTAGATATATGTAAGATAATGTTATAATTTCTGTGAGTTATGTAACCGTACAACTGTAGTAGGGAAGTAATTTAATCCGTTCATAAAGGACAAAATAAAAATCAAGTGCAATTTTCCCCAAATTTAATTTGATAATCGGGCGCATCATCTAAGAGCGAGGCCATTGTGGACCGGAGGCGATGAGATGCGCGCACGCACGAGGACACAGGACTTTTTGATATAAATTTGTGAAGCGACCCCTTGCGGTCACAGTGTTGAACGGAACTCGGACGTAGAAGGACAACATGAAGCTGGTGAGTCCTTCGGATAATTTTTTAAAGTTCACTAGAGAAAATAAAATATATTATGTATATAGAAATAAATTAATAAAATATTTAAACAAATCTTAGAATTTTAGAACAAAATTTGATGGAATTTCTTCTAAATTGTTTCCAAAGAGATTTTTATTACGGAAATTATGATATTAATTTAGATATTACAATTAAGATTACAGGGAATTACAAGAGCTTTTATATCCTATTAATGGTCTTTGTAAGAAATCTATTATTATATATTTAATGTAGTTTTCATATACATGGAAAATAAATTTTATAATGTAAATATAGTTTATTAATAATATAATATCTCAAATTGGCATTTTAATGTAATATCAAAAATTTAATAGAGTATAGTATAATTTAAAAAAATATACCTTCTTGTAATATAAGTTGTTAAAACTGATATAACTGCATTAACATAGTTTAAAAAATCATGTTTTTATTATTTGAAGAAAAGGAAATAGCGTGTTCAAAAAAGGCAAACCGTTTTGGTGAACACCTGTCCTAATTGGACGTCGTCATTACCACATTTCCTCTCAAATATATCAAAGCCTTACTTGTAAATATATTTAGGTTGACAGGTTGACGAACTCGATTCTTTATTCAAAAGTATTTTTCGTTGATATTAAATCATTATTGAGGCTATTCCTAATTAATTTCATTATCATTATGTTTTGAAGCGTCCTAAATGATTATAAACACCAAATATTGAGTTGTCTGTAAGTCACTTACATATTTTACACTAGCTTTTATCGCGACATAAATTGTTCTCAAAAGTTTAAGTCATCTCTTTATAAATTAAATTTCAATTGCGCGCTTCAATTTGTTTTTTGAAAATCAAACAGGAACCTAACATTTATCCAGGATAAAAAGTAATACACGTAATAGACTATCTGAGTGCCAAATTTGCGTGTTGAGTAACAAGCATCCAAACAAACACAAAAAAAATTCGCATTTATAATAAAATTGCATTATAGAGATCTGTATATTCGTTTAGCGGCGATAAGGTAACAGATAGTGTACTTTTAATTTTACATTAATATTAACAAATTGTTTTTATTTCAGCTCTTAATTTTCGCTGCCATACTGGCTATAACAATAGCCGAGGTTACAGAAACCAAACAAGAAGTAGACGAGTTAGAAGCGGAAGCAACCGTTGAATTACTAAAAACGGGTCAAGATAATCTTCAAACAGCTGCCAGCAATTACGCAAACTACGTCCCTCCTAGTCAGCGACCACCCAGACCTTGGAGTCCACCACAAAACACCTGGACTTCACCAGCGCCTCCTCAGTACCCACAAAATACTTGGAAACCACCTCAAAACGACTACAGTCCGCCACAAAACACATACGTGCCCCCTCAAAACACATACGTGCCGCCTCAAAATACATACGTGCCGCCTCAAAATACATACGTGCCACCTCAAAATACATACGTGCCACCTCAAAATACATACGTGCCACCTCAAAATACATATGTGCCACCACAAAACGATTATGTGCCTCCACAAAACACATACGTGCCCCCACAAAACACTTACGTGCCCCCACAGAATAACTATGTGCCTCCGCAAAGCGACTACATTCCACCGCAGAACTCTTATTACCCCCCTCAAAACACATGGACTACCACGCCAAGCTCAATAATCAAGAATGAACTTATATACGGTGATAATGGAAGCTACAAATATGAGTAAGTAATTTTAACTTTAAATTTTTTAACTTTAACATTTTTCCAGGATGAATCCAGATAATAAACTGTTTGCCTAATTTTATCCAAATCAGTTCAGCCTCTGAGATTGCGTTCACAGACGTGTACAATTCTATAAACAATTTTTGACTGTGATGATTTTATTTAAAGTACGTCGCAGGTAAATGTTAGACTACAGTTATTTTTCAGTTGCCTATTACATTGATATAAATATTACTGTTTTATTTATCATAAATATTATGTTTACAATACGTGATAAGACGAAAAATAGTAGTTGAAAATATATTCAGTAGTTTTTTGCATATAAAGAACATTTAATTAATAAAATCAATACTTAAACTTGAGAAAACACACTTTGCCTTTTCTTATGATTCATAACTGTTTAAAATAGTATGCAAATATTATGTAAAAATCCCAAGTCACCTCCGAAAAGAAACACGACCCTAACGGTTTCAACCGATTGCACCTTTTTTGGCGTAAAAAATATTCCGGTTATTTTATGGCCAATTTAACTGTTAAAATATCCGATCCGCTAAAATATCCTGATTACATAATTAATTCTGTTGGCAATATCTACTTGTATCGTAGGTATAATATATATCGTAGGTACAATATTATTCTTGGTTCCTATTTTGAATTATTCGTCAGCAATATAATACAAAATATGTTTCAGGACTCAAATTAGAGATAAAAATGTACGTATAACACAGGTTATTCGCGAGACGATTATGCAAAACGAATCAAATTGCGTGTCTCAAGGTATTTAATATTATATGATGTTTCATGGAATTTCACAAGAACTTGTGCATATTATCTAATTCACATCACCATAAGAGATCTCTACAGTACTATACTGACTCATGTCACATTACACCTTTAAAATTTTTAAAAAAGCTCCAAAACGAGAAACACAAAAAAATCTAAACAGGCATCATTACCTGTCAGGGCAAAAGCTTAGAACACGGGTTCTAAGTACGCTACCGAATTTGATAGGATAAAGGTATTAAGGGGTACATACAAGTAATATCATACATGCTGTATCATATATGCTGTAACGGTTATCTTCTGTGTAAACTCGGGTTTGCTGTGTTTGTGACTGTTGTAACGTGGTAGTGGAAAATTTCTTTAACAATCAACATAAAAAAAATTAAAGGGCTTGTAAGGTCGGTCGCTAACACTAATATAAGCAGTATCTGAAACAATGCAATGACGGATATCCATGAGTTATTTTGGTCAACTTGCGTGTAATTAACTAGTGCGCTTACACGGGTTGTACTGTTTGTATTTTAACTGTCGTCAACTCGTCGTCGTTTATGTCAACAGAGCGTTTGTCAACTCGCTCAGAATAGGCGATTCTGTACAATTAAATATCAAATTAAATAAAGTGGAAACTAGATATTGGTCTTTCGTGAATCATGTGAAAGAAGAAGACGGACTGTAGGTTTACTATGACATTTATAGGCCTCCAATATCCAATACGTATGCAACGAGTGGGTGGATACTGTGCACAGAGAGGCAAAGTCAGTCACGTATACAAGGGCTTACATTGTGTGCATCGATTGGGTATTGTTTGACTATATTAAGCTCACCCTTTTTTTTAACTATCTGTTAAAGTTTCTCGATTGAATTCTTAATTAGTGAGATAATTTAATTGTTTCCGGCAGGTATCAAATCGCTGACGGTACCCACGTAGGAGAAGAAGGCTACTTTAATAACCCGAAAACTGATGCCGAGAGTATTGTAAAGAAGGGATGGTACTCGTACCCTGGAGCTGATGGAAAAACCTACACTGTAACCTATTGGGCTGATGACAGCGGTTTTCACGCAACTGGTGATCATCTTCCAACCCCACCGCCTATTCCGCCAGCGATCCAAGCGTGAGTAGTAAAAGTTTAGTAGTGGTAGGGCACACTGCGTTTCGCAGTCATTTGGGCAGCCCGTCTGGCGGCAGTAACCACCACCTTACAGAATACCACCGTGAAATAACAGCATTATGTGCTGTTGTGTTTCGGTGTGTGAGTAAGGGATGCCAGAGCCCATTACCCGTTCCCTTCCTTATCCCTTATCCTGAATCCTTCTATGGTCGGCAGCGCACTTGTGGCACTTATGGCGTTACTTGAGTTATAGGTGACGGTAGCCACCTACCATCTAGTGGACCGTCAGCCTGTCTGTCGACCTTAACATAAAAAAATAAAAAATAAAAATAAACAGGAGAACAAAAAATTCCAGACACTTACAGAAGACAACTTTGATATAAGAGCAAGTAGGGATTGTGCTTCTTATTCCAGCAAATTTATGAAAAAAAAATTGAAAAGATAACCTTAAAAGATATTAAGTTAGAATAGAATAGAATAGAATAGAATAGAAGTTCAGTATATATCGAATTCGGCTGTTTGTCACAAATAACAAAAATCTAAAAAATTCTAAAAATGACCTCGAGACATTCTTTCTTAGCTATTTATTTTTCGCTTTGTTGCGATCCATTGTTTTTGTATAAGTTATAAAATGAGTCCACAGAACAGAATTAAATTTAGGTTAAAAACTTTCGGGGCATTTAATTCGCTAAATTTTTTAGAAACTAGCTCATTAAGTGCACCCTTAATTATTAAAAAAATAGATAAAAACCAAAGGATGAACCAGAACATAAGTTCAATCAAAATTGAATATGTTCATTTACTATAACAATCTTAGATATAACTAGCTGTGCCCGCGACCGCGACCAATTTTTTTTTACATACAAACCATTCCTGATTATTCTTCTATCCATAAGTGAAGACAGAATTAAAATCGGTCCAGCCGTTTAGGAGGAGTTCAGTGACATACACACGCACAGAAGAAATATATATATATAAAGATATGTTATGTACATATGTATAAGCTCATCCCATTGTTGTGCAAGTCTAGAGCCATTTTTACTCGTCGCAACGACACAAGACTTAAATTATTTAAATTAAATTAAGTACGCTATTTAAATAATGTGACGCGCACCTGGTCCACAGAGATGACAAGAATACTTTAAAAAAGAGTAGTTTCTTTTGCTTAATTTTTTTTCGAATATGTAGTAGTTCTTCTCGTTCAGTATTCTGAGCAAAAGCAAAAGAACTTAATGATCCAGATCACATCTAATTCGTCTTATGTAACACTGTTTACTAAAAACAATCATCGGTTTTACTTTAAATACAACATATTATATGTAAATTAATCAAAAAATTTATTCAAAACATCGAGATCACGTATACTAATGTCGGTATACTACTGACGACTCCAAGCACCTTTAGTAAACACAAACACATTTAAAACAATTAAATAATAAATAAAAGCATATAATTTGTGAAATGATAATAATATAATTAAACTGCAATCGAACAAAACAAAATAACGTCAAGCTACGAGTATAATATTTTAAATAAGTATATCATGATTCCTAGAAAGAGATCAAAATAAAAAGACACAGCTAAATTACAATAGTCACTACAAACGCCTATCTGTCAAATCTAAAGTGAAACAATTTGCATAACACACTGAATGTAATGGTTTTGAGGTCAAGATGTCAAGTGTTTACATATACTCTAGCATTAATCAAGTTAACAAAAAATAACAAAGACTTATCGTTGTCGTAACGTAAACATTACAATGTATATTCGTAACAGTTTATTTAAGTTGGAGCAAACACGCGAACTTTATGATTTGCAGAAATGTTAACATTGTAGTCAAATCATTTCATCGTTCAAGTCTAGAACGCATAATTCCTATCCACATTTCTATCTGTATGTCCGCTAAGTTCTTCTGAATTCAAGGAACAATTGAACCTACTGAGCATGATTTTTTTAATTATAAACGGCTGTCATAAAAATATATCATGAAAATATCGTCATAAATTGCTAACTTTTCTTTAGAAGTGAATTTACTAGTACCATTATTAACGTAAATTTGTAGGTTAAGGCAATTTTTGTATGGTATATACAAAGATTTAAATCGAGAGATGCGGCATTACTAGCGAAAGTGTGTTACAAAATACAACATACATTATACTAAAGACAAAAGTATAAAATACATATTATATACCCATTGTTTTTAGTATTTTCGGCGCGAGGAGATTACGCCGCATCTTTCGATTTAAATCTTTGGGTATATATATTAAAGCAAAAATATGTTGACGGTAATAAAAAATATTGATTCAACAATTATTAAATCTAATGGTATTTTTAAATGATATTTAAATGAGTGTAAACTTCATTACTATTTCCATAATTCTACTAGCCTGGGTAAGCCAGATTGAAGCAACCCGTCCTTGATATCACTTCTCTCCTCGGCATGGTTCACTGATGATTGAGAATGCTTCTCAGATAACCATTATTTTTACTTATTCCAGATCAATCGAACAAAACGCAAGAGAAGAAGCAGCGAAAGCCGAAGCCGAAAAGAACAAACATCAACAAGGTTACTATCCTCAACCTCAACAGCCACAGCAAACCTACTATCCTCAACAACCAAGTTATCCCACACAGCAAACATATTATCCTCCCCAGCAGAATTATTACCCTTCATACAGTAGAAAGTAATTCGACAGTATTAAGATTCTTAGGCATTTAAATAATTTAAGTTAGGATTCAACTCAGTATACTTTATGCTGGTTTGCAAGCATTTTTCAAATACCTCAAAAGATTTTTTTATTTTAAAGTAAATGATTTCATCCGCAATAATCTTGATCACGACAACTATTGTGAACTCGATTACTGTGTGAGGTATATGTATACCTTTCAAAGACAAGTGATATTGTGATGTATTCATATAATTAATAAAGATACATTTAAAAATTTAGTTTTTTTTTTTTCTTACTTCTGCATTGTTTTTTTTTTTACAACAATGGGTTTGCTCTTGGCCAGCAACTAGCCGTGAAGCCGTAAGCGAGATCGACGATGGAAAATGCCTATTCACTCCAACTTTAAAAGGTTTGAGTTATATGAGCTCGGAAACACAGACGGCGGAATTGCTCTTTCAAATAGATGCTTTAACCTTTTTTCGTACCTGTAACAACAAATAATATACAATCAAATAAATTGAATTAGAATGTATGTATTCTATGTGACGTATGGACAGCCGAGCGTACTAGGATATCATATCATAGCTGTATGTTAGGTATAATCTTAATTTTTTTTATGCGTCGCTGGAATGAATTACGCTGTGATTAACCCTCCGGCTGCCTAAGAACCGGTAATACACTTGGGGTTGACTAAAGGAATAAAAAAATGAGAAAAAGCAGGATAGGGCAATGGCTCTCTTATAAGAGCATACTTCATATTTGAAAGTTCTATAAGGAGTTGCTATTGCCTTATAGAACTTATATATTGAAACTAAATTTCAAAGTTAATTCAGACCATAAAATCAATCAAGGTAATTCGGCCATCGTAGAAGACTCAAAATAGATAAATATTTAAATCTGTAAAAATGTTTCACAAAGAGATGATTTCACTATAAACATTCGTCGTTATTTTTTATTGAACTGTATTCAAAAGAAATTCAAAATATTTGAAAATCTTAAGAGATTATCACCATGTAAAAGAAAAAAAATTAAACCATTGTATTTCAATACAAACAAGCTCTAATCCCATTAAAAACCGGGGGATTTTGTACGGCCACAGGGCGAATAAACTAAATTTGAGAAAACCGGTTGGATGACCGGTTAAGGGCGATGACATTGACCACACTTAATTTCGTTGCATCACCTTGCGAAACACGCATCGAGATGTATGTGCAAAATTTGCAATTTATCGAACAGTGCCTCTTGATGAAACGTTCAATCGGTATCTCTTTGATTTAATTAACAATGCTTTTAAACAATCGCGACTCTTTCAACGTCGTGTAATGTTTTTCTTTTACTGATTTTGTAGGATTTATAGGAACCATAATATATTTCCTGAACAACTATAATTATCTACATTTCATATTAATTTACAAACGGTATTTGAGGGTAAAAAAATAAGAAATAAAATTAGTTTCATCTATACTCTACGTTTTGTATGGAAACTAAATTCTGATGGCCGTTCGCGGGACTCTACTCATTTTTTTCTATGTAAAGCTACCAGTAATTATAACGTAGACAACCAGAGGGGATGCAAAACAAGTGAGCTGTCAGCCTTGAATTAGATAAAGGATAAGAAACCAGCTAGGATTTGGATAAGGACGGGGTTTAGGAATCTCTTACTGACGCACTGAAACATACCAGCATGCTGTTATTTCATAGTGATCGCAGTGTACCATGAATCTTCTCCAGAAAATTTAAAATTTCTTTATTTAAAAAATAAATGGGTGAAAACAATATTTAGTCAAGCTAGAACAAAGTGTCAAGTCAATGTTTTTCTAAAATATGTTGTTTGAGTCGTACTGTATGGTCTAGTTGGTCTAACTAAAGTAATAGTTATGTGTAATAAATGAAAATGCAAATTAAAATTGAACAAATTACTAGAAGAACAAAGTGGTATATTACTAAAAGAACAACAGAATTTCATCAATGTAATAATACATGATACTAAATAATTACTCGACATCAATACGACATAACCATTAAAACTTTTGCTTTAAGAATCGTGCTACTAAGAGAGGAGAAACCTAATATGGCAGCAAAATATCTTTCACGACTACTTAACCACGAGCACATTGCGTGCGTATAAATATATGCGGAATTCATTTTCATTATCAGTCGATTTTCTATTTGTGTAAAAGTGTAACGTGTCTATGTGAAAAATACAGCTTCAGGAAAAATGAAGCTGGTAGGTTCCGAAATGTTCATAAACAATAAGACCGTGTTGTGAATATATGTGAAATAAATAATTGGATTGATTACTGAAAGCATTCATAATGAAGGTACAATTTTGTATTTTTTCAGATCCCACTAATACTGCTAATAAGTGTAGCAGTTGATTCGAAAACCCAAAAAAATCTTCAAGAAAATTTTCCTTTTCCACCTCAATTTCCCACGCCGAGTTCGGGGATATTTACGCCAGATAATTCCATATACTTACCAGCAGAATCTCAAACTCCAGTGCCCTATTTCTCAATTAAAAATTACAATAATCTGCCTTATCAATATCTTCCGCCTACTGGTACAAAGGCACCATTAATATACCCTACACCTTTTCCATTATTACACTCGTCTACATTAATTCCAAACTTTGATGACGATGACGATAACGAGCGGAATGATGACAGCAAAACTAAGCTATCGTCACAACAATCCCCCTTTTCCTCTAAATTAAATAACACCGAAAAAAGTTTAAAAGCGAGGGAAGATAAAGACATGAAAAGTGGATTTAGAACAGTAAATTACCAACGACCAATAGGAGGAATTGACATGAAATTCCCAACTTATTCGAGTGTAACAAAATCGCCTTCCATAAATCAAACTCCAGCGTCTCGGAGAATGATAATGACAGCGGAGTTTCAAAGAAACGAGCAAATACCAGACCAATTGAAATCAACTTCTTTCCAAGCACCTCAATATATTCCGTCACAAGGAGTTTTTGTCTCATCGACTACAGAACCTGCAATACCAATACTACGTTTATCGAATGAGATGGATTTGGATGGCAGTTTTAGTTATGAGTAGGTATTCTATGAGTGTATTACTTATTTTTTATTATATGATTATAAGGTATATTATGTAAAAGAAATTATGTTTTTTTATTTATTTATTTTCAGAGCTTTAGGAGCTGATCAAACGCATTATGTTCAACATAGTCGTATGGAAAATATGGGAACAGAAAAAGAAGAACAAGTCGTAGAAGGTTCATATTCGTACGTAGGAGATAATGGACAAACCTACACGGTTCACTATGTTGCCGATTCGAATGGTTTTCGAGCAAGTGGAGATCATTTACCAGTACCGCCTCCTGTTCCGGAAATCATACAAAGGTAAATACAAATTAAAAAATAATAAAATTATAATAGAAATTATTACATATTACTTAAATACATGAAACGAATAATTAAAAATCTTCTCTTGTATAGGTCAATACAGTACAACCTAGCAGAAGAAGCGAGAAGACCACCACATCTCAAATCGTGGCAGGATGAGGAAACAGAACGAGATATTGGTGAAAGTGAAAAGACATATACTTTTGCTTATCAACCGCAGCGGAATCTATTTACAGGAAGAACCCCTGAAGCTTTTTCGTTTAATTTTCCACAAAACTCTAATTCCCAAAATAGTGTAGCAACTTCTAAAATTACAGCCAAAAGTAATGCTGATTTCACAAAGGATCAAACTCAAACTAAAACAAGCGGACCTATTTCGCCGCAAATAACTTTTGTAGCTTCACAAGGTGCCCACGTTCCATCTTTAAATTCTGCACAGCAATCAATGGCGAGGATGTTTTCTACTGAAAAATCTACGTTGCCCCAAATAGTCAACTATGAAGCCACGACCAAAGAATCTGATAAAGAAAACAACAAATCCTTGTGGCGTTGGCAATACGGCATGAACACAAACAATGATAATCAAATTTCAAATAAAAATTCAGTGTCTAGATCGTTTGGGGAATCTGACGACGTTGTCATCAATTTTAACGATATGACGCCCGATCAATACACAAAAATGATTCATTCTCAATTAGAATCTAATGAAAACGTTGATACAACACATTTAGATAATTCATATAACAATCAGAGACAGTTAAATAATAATAATAATATTAATTCGTATTCTCAAAATGATAATAATGGCATCCAAACTGGACAAAATTATAATCAAAATTTAATAATGAGAGATAATAAAGACTTGAGAAACGAGGACGTATTTCCTCCCTCAGATAGGTACAGTTATTCACAACAAAATTATGACTCTTATCAACAACAAAATAGACAATTTAATACCGAAACAAATTTAAAAGCTGTAACTGATGAGCCTAATGTAAGCACTTTTATTAACAGAAAAATTATTACTGAGAGCGATTTTACGCCACCAAGTCAAATTGCAACTCAATCATACGATTACGAAGAAAGTTCCTATGAACCTAAAAGAGTAACAACTCTTCGAGATTACTCCACAACAAGAGTAACTCCTTCTTTCTCAACACATAATTACGCCACGAGTACTGATAAATATGATGAATATGAAAATGAAATCAAAATAACAACCACACCTGAACCATTGTCTGTTAATACAGTAAGAAATATCAAATTTACAGACTTTATTCAACGGGACGATACAAGCAATAATGTTAAAAACGTGTCAAGAATAAATATTACAAACGAATTGAAAAAACACGCAACCACTACGGAAACATTAGAAGATATTCTAAAAGATAATATTTTCCTCAGAAATGCCGTTAAACCGAAAAGCGAAGAAAAGTATTATGAAAGAAATTACTCAGAAATTAATCAACCGTTATTTATAAAAACACAAACGGAACCCAAACATGATAAAAATCCAAAATTCATACAGATGTCTACAAAATCGTTAAATGATTTGAAGGGAATAAAAAGAAAGCCTATGGACATTGCGGAGCTATTGAACTTCGTAGCAATGAAAAATCACTTTGAATCAAACAAGGTGAAGCCGAGAAATAAACCTATGAGTAGTTATAATCAGAAAAATGAATTCAGGTATTACAATAATAATAATGAAGATATGCAAGAGAATATATCAGAACCAAGTGCCTTTAGCTACAGACCTACCTTAGAGAATTCGCAGCACGAATTACGTGGCGTAATTAAAAATTATAAAGTACTTCAAAGGAATAATAACATTGGCAATAACGAACAGGACAACAGTTATTATAGAAAAGATGGTTCACCGTCTATGAAAATGTTGCAAAACCCTCCATTAGGTAGAGCTGGGCCGACAATGAAAAGCTATTTACCGCCAATATACGTATAAAAAATATTGTGATCCATATTCTTCTTTCAATAATCATTTTGTAAATATTACTAATCTAAGCTGCATTTATTAGTATAATAAAATTAATTAATAAATTGAAATGTTTTAGTGATTAAGTACCTTTTAATTGAATAACATTAAGATATCGTCGAATTAAAAATAAAGACACGAAAGCGAATCGCGTGCGCATATGTAATGAATCATCTCACTATCTCAACAGAAAGCGTAACGAGAGATTCGCAGAACTGCAGACACTTGGCATTTGTTTTCTACCATAGTAATTACGAGTACCTATTAGATACTGTAATCCAACTTTTTATATATTTTTCTTGTGTAATTAATTTTATAAAGGATGATTGCGTCGGGCGTCGGATGTTAAATAATTTAACATTGTAACTTGTCACCACCCAACGAATTTTGATAAGATTTTCACTAATGGAAACTATAGCGATAAACGAGGAAGGTTAGTGTGTATAATATAATTCCATATTTTAAAATTTTAAGAAAATGAGATTGTCAGTCTCTTTTTTTTATAAAAAAAAAACAACATTAGTATTATTCCTTTACGATTACTAATAATTTTATGATATTTGTAAGAAGCAGTCTACGTACAATACCCGGCCCTGATTGCGTCGCGACAGTAGACTACGCAAATTACCTCCTATATTTGCTCTAACTTAGTTTGTATGGAACATGTCTTCTAATCAGGCTCCAGCCTTTCTTTTCATTTATATAAATACCCTATTTATATTATAGTATATAGAGTTTTAGCCATGCATCTTCTAATTTAATACTTGTTATTCTAATGTTACAGTGAATGAAAACCATTTCAAAGAACATTTCTTTCTTTTAAATATACAAAATTATTTAATGTATATTTAAATTTAATTTAGGTACATTTAAAAAAAATGGGAAATAAATATTTTTTGTTAAAAATTTAGTAACCAGTTAGAGTAGTTATATCTAAGATTTTTATATTCATTTGTCTCGGTTAACATAATGTGTCACTATCTAACAAGACAATTTACAAGTATCTGTGTAATCAGAAAAAATAATACGGCCATTTGAAAATCACTTGATAAATTCATTGAAAATCTCAGACAGACAGACAGACGTTTAATTATGAAGAATGCCCATGTCCAGCAGTGTACGTCCAAAAACTGAGAAATTATGACGATGAATTAGATTGTAAATCATATAAGCTGTCCTATGAGTTCTGTATCGAGTCTCTAAACTACAAATTTTATCACACACAAAAAATCCTAATGATAGCAACAAACACCATGAAATGTAATAAAGATTTCCCATTTCGCTTTCAACTGTTATTATACTGTAAAAGTTTATTTTGCGAACCACAAATCGATTTGCATTGAATATTAGAATCAAACCGAAAAGGACATCAAAGTGAAAACGCAAATGGAAACGCAGGAAAATATGTAAATTCTAATGCCTACGAACGCAAGATCAAAGTCTCTTGTACATTGAAAACAGACTGATTTTCGCCCGGCTTCATCCGGGCTTCGTGTTTTCTTTTTGTGTTTTTGTTTTTCTTCGTTTATTTTTACTTTTGTTTTAAAATTTGCTGCACAAGGAACCCCTTCCATTCATTTGGTATTGTGTTTGTAAATTGTCCAATAAAACGGCTTCACAACATTGTTCTAATGAAGCAATAAAATACCAAAAGCAAGAAAAAGTAAGAAAATTGTTTTAATAGCAATCATGTTGACTAGAAGTTCAAAATTTCACTTCCCACACACAATTGTTTAAAGTTACAAATGTCAATTTAAACATTATATCAATTTTAATTCATTATAATTGTAATGCTGAAAATTGGAAAAGTTTTGAAAATCATTAACATTCACAGTAAGTGTGTTGAATTAATTGAAAACCTTCCTTATTACATTGAGCGCCTCTTTCACCAACGTCAAGTAGGCTAAACCGTCAATTAAAGTCACCTGTCACCGGGAATAATTTAGTTGATATACCTTTGTTTGTACGGTAAACGTCCCAAACATTAAATAGAAAATAATAATAAAAATTCGAATGATGCAGTAAACCGAGTGCATAATTCAATAAAACAGAAAATGATTTCTAAAAGTAACTAATCAACACTTTACTTGTAGTTGGTGAACGAGACGCTTAGTATTTCATTGCGTTATTATCGAGAATAATAGGGGTCATAGTGCTAAGTTATTGTCCTGTTAATCATAGGAGAGTGATCGTAAGAGGTCGTTACAGACGAAACGATCAAACTTCGCCTGTAACAGGAAATGTTAAATTGGTACAGGTTAAACAAAGGAAGGAATCTCGTGGGGCGCCCGCCTTCTTTGACCAAAACGGTTATAATTTGGCAAATATAAATAATATATTCATGAATGAAACACATAAATCATTATTAGATATTCCTCTCTCCATATGTGTCGTTCATTGTAAAAGTGGTGTAACTCCCTATTTTTAAAACATCTTTTCTTGCCTAATGGTATCACATTTAGTCATATCTTTCAATAAAAAAGTGAAGTAACACCAATAGTTGCATTAAAATCCCATAGATGAAAACAATGAATGAATGCTTATATTTTTTTTCCTACACTATAATTCGCAAAAAGCTCGTTATTCTAAAATTCAGTTACAAGGAGATAATTCACTTTTACAATGAACGACACATATACAATACAATCAGAAACAAAATCCGTTCACAACTTTCCGAGTTTAGCGCATACATACAGGCAGACGTAGAAAAAGGAGAACTTTACTTTATACTATGTACTAATTATTTTCTTATTTAGAATGAAATTCAAGTTTTTAAGGTTCATTCTAACCCTAGATAATCTAATTTAACCTAGAAATTAAGAATTAGAAAGTTTAATTCTAACCTGCTTCTTCAAGGCAAATTGGTAGTAGGCCTGCTTGACTCGCACTGGTTAAAAGTAGAAAGGAGTTTAAAAAGTTTTTTGAAATACTTAGTAAGTAAGTATCTATTTCCCGGAGGAATTAGAATACCTATTCTTTTCTATTTACAGTTTTATTGTGAGCAAAATATTTTGCAACGTAATTCGAGTGGACTGAACGTCGCCTATATGCTTTAGTAAGAAGTAAGTAGTTATTTAATCTCCGTCTCAATTTGTAAGATAGATATAGGTTATAGATTATTACTTATATATTATATATTAGATGTTTATGACATACGTTTTAGAGTGTCATTTCAACAAAATATATGAAATAATAATTTTAATTTTCTTTTATTTCTAAATGTAATTGCCTAACTTATAATTATTTTCAAAGTATTTCTCTGAGTCATTCAGTTCTAACACCTTCCTTAATGCTTCCCCAATTACGTGCACTCCACTACGAGTAGTAATGAGCGTTTAAAACAATGCATTTTACACAATTTTACCCTACTTAGTACAATTTCGTTGTCAAGGACACTTGTAAAGAACATAATTATCTTTGGGGGAGAAAATGACACTACACTCGAGTTCATAGATTCAACGTGCCAGAAACATTATGCTATCAGTCTTAATGGGTTCCTGAAAAAACACAAGAGGAAAGAGGTAGCCGCAAATTATACACTAAAAAAGGAAAAAATTAAAAAAGGGGAAATTATTATTATAGAATCCATGAAATCAAAATGAGGTTCCCTGCGGAAGATCAGCGCTGATCTGAGCATAAAATGAAAAGAATAGGTTGTCTTTTTTTTTGTTTTCCATTGCAAATAATAAAGAAACTTCATTTTTTGAAAAGTAGCATATTTTATTATTAAAGTGTTATTTACTGCAAAAGAAGCCGCCGAGAAGACAAAAAAGAGCAAAGTTAGTCAGGCGAAGCCTAAAACCGGTTAAATTCCCAAATACCGAATAAAGAAGCGAGATTACATCTGTGCACTCGGATGAAGACAAATAAATTATATTTACTAACGATAAAGTGTGGATTTGGCGAGTTTTTGAATGCTTAATGTAAAAAAATGTTTATTACACAAAAATCTTTAACAATGTTTATCTAATATTATAGATAAACGAATAGCTTTTTCAGTGATTAAATTATGAGGGGTCTAATGGTGATATAAATAAAAGAGATATTTATAACCCTTATTAATACTAATCAATACTAATAATAAATCTGTAAATGTAGGTATTGTATGTATGTATGTTCCTCCATAACTCTTAAACGAATTAACTGATTTTCATGAAACTTGGTAGATAAACATTAAGGCCGGTTTCAGTGCTCTCCTGACGGTCAGGCCTGACGATACGCACGACCGACCGCGGTAGCAGTACGCGTGCGTACGGTCAGGCGAGCTCTGTATGTATAGTGACCGGCATATAACTTGGCAAGATTTTAACGTAGTGGGAGAAAGTTTGCGCACGTGAGATAAAACTTACGCAAGTGTACGAAGGAGTGAGCGGGACATGTGCAAAGGCGAACCAATCGCGCGGTCGGATCTATGTTATCTTGCCCCTTTGCCCCGCTTGATACCCGATCAGATCCAAAAAACGACTTCTGCGCATCTCGCCATTCTTGCCAACTTAGGTGCCGGGAATTATAACGACTTGTGAATTTTCATACAAATGACAAGCGCGTCGGTCGCACGGTCGGTCGTGCGTATCGTCAGTACTGACCGTCAGGAGAGCACTGAAACCGGCCTTAGACGTACGGGACACAGGATAGGGCTACTTTTTTCTATTACTACGTGAGCTGATCTACAAATAATATATTTGTGGTACTAATGTATTATTGGGTACATTGTTACCATAGATTGGATACGCTAGTATGTGTGTATAGGGTTCGCATTTAGGCTAAAATTTACGCGTACCCACTGATATTACGCGTTTAACAATGCGTATCAGGAGAGAGGGGCCGCAATGTCATCACAGCGATTAATTAGTGGAAAATGAACATCGCACCGTTCGACATTTTCAATTACAGCTCGTATCCGATAGAGAACTTGATTACAGAATGGCCAAAGGGAAATACCCAACCGCACACGTTTAATATCCATTCTGTAATCGAGTTTATAACTTTTGCATACAATCATTTTGAGAAAGATACATTTTGGAAATCATTCGAGACTGGAAGGACATATGTACTGCATTCCTCCGTTGTAAACTGTAGGTATTAACTGTCACATTTGTATAAATCAACTAGTGATCTGCTCCCGACTTCGCCCGGGATCAAATAATAACTGTCCTATCTTTTAAGTTGGACCAATTTAAACGTACGAAGTTTTATCAAAATCATGTGACACGTAATTTTTATATAATATAGAGATAGCGGGCTTAGAGCACAGTCAAATTACTGAAAGTTTGTGATTTGAATGGTTCAATGGCGTTAGGTCCACTGCATCAAAATGTCCACTGTGCGTGCTATACTTATCGTTCAAGAGGTGTAACGAGAAAAATCTCTAATGATTTAACGTATTAAATCTACGTTAGTGAAACCAGGCTCCATGAAATAAAGGCTGTTATTTTTGGTGAAAAACTATTTTTGGTCAACGATGGCAGCACACACTTAAATATTCCTCCTGGCATGCGTTTATAAGGTGCAGGTCCAGCCGAGATTTGAATTTATACGATCGTCAGCAAACTTAGTATCATAAGTCAATGATAACTTAGGTAGATAGTCATCGAATGTTTATGCATGTGTGTGTATTATCACAAATTTTGTTATTTTCTTCACCATGAGCGTCTTCTTATACCATTTCTAAAAAGAATCGAGATTGAAGATGTATTGCATTTAGAACGTCTCCTAGAGCATCGGCAGTCGGGACGCCAGGGAGCATCTGGCGTCCCCTACATTAGTATGTTGATGAGGCAATCGCGATCACTACGGGGATAACGTGATTTATATTGACGCTGGGGCTGCTTTTCACAAAATTGGCTCTAAGAAACTTCGCCAAGAAAGTAAACAAACTCAAATTTCTATAGAACTACTTATGTGTTTTTTCTAAGACAATTCGCAGAAGAAAAATTATGATTTATAAGACCATTAAACCATCCGAAAATAAGATAATGCAGATAACATGACAAGAATAATATCTTGTCTAAGGATTAGTTTCATTTGAAACTCAGAATTAAACTCAATATTACCTATATTTATTTCGCAAATAAAGTTTTTGTATTTAAAAGAAACTTGCATTCTTTGCAAAACCGGGGGCTTAAAGTTTCAAGGCATACTTAATATTTTAGGAATTACTTAATTATAAATTCTTTTCAAAAGTGAAATAAAAAATCTAACATCAATTTATGATCTACAATCTGTTCTACAATTTAAGTTTATTTGGTTTCAATTTTCATTTTTTAATAGTTATATTATAACTATTAAAATGACACGAAAATAGAAAAAAATAATTTTACTCGGATTTTTATGATAAAGTAATATTAGATTTTCCCTCTACGAGGATGTGGCGTAGTAGGTACACAGTCATGTTTCAATGAATTGCTAAAAACTTTCATTCAGAAAAACTTGTTCAAATAAAATGTTAACGTGACCAACAAAATAAAAATGAGGAGGGCGCTTGTCAAATCTTTCTCATATATTCTTGGGATAGGTTGTCGGCGCAGCGGTGACCACGTCCCCGTAATTGATAGGACAGATGATATTAATGTCCTCCCTTGCACAACGTGTGCACACCAAATTTATGTTACAATACCGCAGCGCTGAGCGCCCCCATCGACAGATATTCATGTCACTAACAAACATTGTTAACACCTATCGTATATTACGACCGTGTGTTTTTAAATCTCTGTGTTTTATGTGTATGTTAAGTCTATTAAAATAATAACTAATAAAAGTTACAGAAGTGGAAATAAATTCTATGTCAAGAAGGCCAGAACACCCCGTAGACCGCTAGACTAGTATGAGATCAAGAGTGCTGATCAATCAAGTCGATAGACGATGATTGCGGAGGACAGAGAGCTTTGAACCAAGTAACCCGAGTGTGTTGGCGTCAAAAAGACTTGTGGCGATGAAAACTAAGAAGATAGATTAGAGGTCCTGCCCAAAAATAAACTTTACATAATGTAGTAGTATAATTTAAAATCGGTTTCCACGTTTCTCTATACAACGGTTAACTCCTCCTATACCACGCAACGGATTTTGATGTGGTTTTCACCATCAGTTAGATAATTATTCACGGATTTAAAACTGAATTGAGTTTTTTGTTGTCGGTTTTCAGTAATGGAAAGAGCGATCAACGACGAAAGTTTTGTATACCTATAATTTTGGCAAGCCTGGCCGGGGCGGGCCGCTAGTCTAAGTATAGTTTTGTTTTAAGTAGGTAGTTGATACAATTTCAATGTTTTCTGTTATATCATTTAATAGATCAAAATGAGTATATACACTTTGATGTATTCATTCCAAAGAAATAAATAAATAAATTAAATATCATTTGCTTAAAAAACTAAGTTTTATTTTTATGTATTTTTCCACTCTAGCTTGCCTAGAGATATACCTAGTTGTAATTTCACTAGTTTTGTGAAATTATTAATAATTTAGCTACGAACAGCGCCATCTTACGATTCAAATGTTAACCGTTTTGAATAGAGTACGCTTCAAAGTTCAAAGAGAACTGCCTCACTATCACATCAACTAGATGGCGTTAGCTGTCTCGATTAAAGAAAATTAGGGACGAACTTTTTAATCAGAAGATTAACTTTTGAAAATTACATAATTACAAAAGAAATATTACACAGATACTAAATGCTCAAAAATTGTGTTAAAAATTCTAAATCCATACTAAAAACTAGCAACAAAAAATAGTTTTTTTACGAAAAAGACCAAGCACGAACAAAACTCACCTGGTTAATAAAGAGGCGTTGGGAATGATTTCTTTTGTCGCAACAGAGCAGCGTTAATACATGAAATGTAAAGGTAAGCCTTGAAAAGAAAATAAGTACTTGCCTGTGAACCAGTGGCGAATTCATCGGCCGGCGGCTCCCTTGCAAATCTCTCGAACTTGAAACTGTTTGAACGATACAGTTCGTTGTCTTCGCGGGATCGCCTTCCACGGCAGAACCGACGAGTTATAGATGTATGTCTAAACAAGAAAAAGTAAATTAATTTGAATTTTTCTCATGTTTGACCAGAGCCGCTGTACCACGCCTTAGGTATGGTATGTGCAGGCCTTAGTACTGCCTTAGGTATGCCTAGGTTAGGCAGGGGTGCAAGCACGAGAGATAAGATATCCAAAGATGGGTCGTGCGATATCTAAACATTACTTTTACCCAGGTTTCGGAAAAAAGACTAATTTATAACGATCCTGAGAATCTGAGAAGAAACCCCGAAAGAAACAGGATACCATTATTTTTGTCATAACTAGGTACATATTATACTCGTATGATATTATAAAACAAAGTCCTCCGCCGCGTCTGTCTGTCTCATTTTGAGTTTAATTCAAAAACTATTGCACCGATTTTCATGCTGTTTTCACCAATGGATAGAGTGGTTCTCGAGGAAGGTTTAGTATATAATTTACAAAGTTACGCGGGCGAAGTCGCGGGCAGCAGCTTGTCTTTAATATTATTGTCTTTAAAATAGTTAAGTCTTAAGTCTTTAAATAGTCTAAAAAAAAATACAGTTCCCGGGGGACCCTTTAAAAATAAAAATCCAACGCAAGTATACACAGCAATAAAGATGTGAGGCACTATATTTTCTTTTTTATTTATCAACTAGGACGAAATCGCGGGCACCAGCCAGTTGCGTATATTTATGTAATCGTACCTTGAGTCACTGGAATGCAATGGCCATTGTATGCCGAAGATCTTCAGTCGAGCCGGAGGTCGCCTTTTTTGTTCAGTGCGTGTGTTTTCTTCGACCGGCGGAGTATGATGTCTTCCACCTGAGGAAGCTCTTGTGCCACTTCTGCGACGTCTCCTACGTCTTCTCTCGACCAGAATAAAATTATCACCGTTCCTTATAATATACGACGAGCGCAGTGTAGATTTCTCTTCGCCTTGTCTCTGCTTTATCAAGTCAGCTGTTCTTAGGGTGTGTATATTCTGGTATTCAGCTTCGGGCGGAGCGGATGACGTCACTTCATGGCTGGTTCCACTCCCATCCCTCTTCTTACGGGAGGAATGGAGACCGACCCGACGCCAAACCTTTTCCATGAATCCGTATTCCCAGTCATCCCATTATATTTTCACTGGTTCCGCAGTTACACTAATCAAAACGCGAACCATCCGTATTAATCGCGCATCTCAATTTTTTTAACACTTAAAGCGATAACATTTCAAAGCGATAATCGACTTTTTCACTTACTGCTTTGTTCAACAAGCTACATCCGTATATAGTTGTTAATGTTAAGTCACTAAATATCACTGTCCAATCAGCCGCTCACTGTCATTGTTCATATTAAAAAAGAACCGGGACACTTCAGTTAGGAACCTTACGAATTAGAAAAGCCTTGCTGTTATTGCTGTTATGATATAAGTTAGGAATCACAAGTTAGGTCAATACCTTTCATTAATACGTACTAGGTTATTGGAATGAAAGGAAAGAATAACGTGTTTTTTGACATCACATTTGATGAGGTCCCGGCCCTTCAGACAAGGTGCGGGTGCTTGCGACACGCATGCGCGCACCCCTCGGCTGGATCTCCAAAATGGCGGATCCCGACACCCCTTCACCGTTATTGAATATCTAATTTTATTTGTGCATGCATTGTTAAATCTGTTCCAGTGCATACAGAGCAGAGACCTATTTACTATTTTTAACCAAGCAACGTGTTATATTTTTTTTAAATAAGTTTATAGCGAGCTGCTTATAAATTGCCAAAAATTATCAATTTTCTTTATGTCACTGTAGGTTTTGCACTGGCCTTCGTCCGCATTGAATAATAAAAAATATAACAATTTTGTAATAATGAATTCTAGATTTAAACGATTCAGAACACACATTGTGTTTATGTTTAGTAACAAATTAAGGTACACTGGAGTCAGGTTATAAAAACAGATCTTGTAAAAATTCGCCTGTTCATCCATCCTGCCTTTCGTTTCGTGTCTAGACCCGAAAAGGTGAATCCACCTGTTAAATCAGTGAAGTTTTTGCAAAGCGCAATCTAAAATCTATTGACAATAATAGTATCATGGGGTAGTGAGTGCATGGGGGTCCCCAACTACAAAACCTATCTTAAAGTGCACGATTGACCCGCTATTGACAAGGGCTTGTAAATTCTACCCCCGATTGCAAACAAATATCGACAGACACGTATTGACAGACACATACCGCCAGACCTCTTACTGGCTCAGGAGTCCCGAGTTCAATTCCCGGTAGGGTCAACCGGTGCCGTTCTGCGCGCATAACTAGTCTATAGGCTAATGTAGCCCGGCACGCGCGAGGTCCGCTGTCAAGTTGTACCTAATCTAAAAACTTTATTATACAGAAAGTACAAGGAGAGCTTAGAGACCCAATATTTTGTTCGCAATAGTACTCTAGTATAAAAATACTCTAGTACTTAGTTACATGTATAAACATCGATGGGTATAACTGAACGAGAGCAACAAACAAAATGTTGCCCCACAACTTCAACAGCGAAGGCAACATGTCGCGTATTACATTTGCTTTCACACATATAAAACATACAAAACAACAGAAAAACGACGATACGAGATATCAATGTGTGCCGATTTCGTCACACGCACGACACGGCAACGTCGCGTCGCGTAGTTGCTTGCTCGCTTTGCCAGTCGCCCAAGTCGCCCCTCTCATGTAACAGTAAACATGGCTTGTTGCAGTGCCAACCTGTTGTTAATTTCAAATATAAAACGAAGACCATTTTTATACAACCCAACACTGAAAGATTATTCTAAAAGGGAGGTAACGGACAGAGCTTGGAAGGAAATATCGAAAGAATTAAGATTACCAGGTGAGTTGAAATGTTTTTATCAAAACATCGCTTGGATGTCGACAATACAATGAAGCATTCGTAATTACAAGGTCGCTTTACGTATTTAATATGACGTTATTGAATCAGAAAAGTATATTATTATCTACTATAAAAAAAACAATATCGACAATAAAAAGGTATTAAATATTAATAATCAACAAGGTGTTATTAAAAAATTAATTAGAAGAATTTTTTATTTTATATTCGACTAAATTCTTTGCATTATAAATTGAAGTCGCTTTCCGCATGTGTCTGTTCCTAGAAATGGATTTTGATGCGGTTTTCACCATCACATATAATTTTTCACAGGAGTTTTATATGGACTTACAATAAAATCTAATTAGGTTTTTATGTACAACCAAGTTGAAGAAAAATAAAAATTTATTCAATGCCTAAGAAAAAGGGGCGCCGGATTAAGTCGCGGGTAAAAATCTGGTGGTACTACGTACTAGTATTATAAATGCGAAAGTTTGTGATGATGGATATATGGTTCTATGGATTTTTTTGGGTATACTCTTTCATGCTAAAACGGCTTAACGGATTTGGATAAAATTTGGCACACAATAGTTTATCACCTGGATTAACATATAGAATACTTTTTGTCTTGGAAGAATATTAGGTTCCCGAGGGATCGTCTAAAAATATTTTAAAAAATTGGCGTTACTGTCTGTGGCGGCGGCCGGCGCCACCGTCGTCGAAGATATTTTTCATTTTTCAACACTCAGGTGTTATATTTTTCATTTTTTAACGCGGATGAAGTCACGGGCATCAGCCAACATAATTTGACTATATTAAAAACATGACTTATATTATACATTTTTTCAGTGAGCGAATGCAAAGAGAAGTGGAAGAATTTACGATACGGATTTCTTAGAAGCTTGAAATTTAGTCACGATGGAAGTTTAAAAAAGAAATACTACTTGCACGATGAAATGGAATTTGTTAAGCCATTTATTAAGGGCTCACATCATAGGCATAAATCGTGTGCATCATGTGACAGTGAAGTTGAATATATTGAAGAAAATTCTACCACAATAACTCAAAATCAGACAGTGAAAGAAGAATGTGATACAATAAGTACAATTTATGTGGATGATTCTACTAACAGGCTAACTGTTAAAGGGGAAATGTCTAGCCCACAAAGCACGAGTTCCTATGATAACACAACCAGTGTATTGTTACCGCCAGAAACTGAAACGTATGCCCATTACAGCGAGAAAAGTGAGGACCCAAGACGCATGTTCCTTTTGAGTTTGCTTCCGGATGTAAATGAATTGAGTCAAGAACAAATGAGATCATTTAAAAGAAAAGTTATGGAACTCCTAGATAATATCATAGCTGAGCCAAAGACGAATGTCAGATCTTAATTTATAACTGGAAATGAAACAGTTTACAAAAATATGTTGTTGAACCAAACAGATTATATTACAAGGAGAAATTAAAATAAGGCAGTGATAAAATAATTATGTACAAATATCGCTGCTTTAAAACTAAAGGGGCACAAATCAAAATTTAGTTTTGATAGCAACTAAAAAGGTGACTGCTTTGCTCCTGAACTTAGCCACCGATGCGTGAAAATGCCAAGAGTGTATGCGTTTTATATGTAATTTGTGATTTCGAATAGTGTCTGTGTTATATGAAAATAGGGGCGATTTTTGTCCCATTTTTAAATAAAAGTAATTTTGGATCATTTTGTTTTATGCCACGGCCCTTTAGTTTTTAAGCAGCGATAATGTGTGTTTACATTACATATATTTTTTAAATATTTATTAGAGGTTCAGCGCCATCTGCTAAGAAAAATATGAGCTACGTGTCGTAACATGTAGTTATGAATGTGGACAGATGTCGCGCTTTGTTCGAAATCAGCTGTTAGGATAAATTAAAAAATGGACAATTTTCTGAATAGTAACTGAAGTTCCTTTTGTAAATAAAGTCTAAAAATATATAAATCTTCAGATAATAAAAATAATTATTATTGTATATATTTTAAAATTTCTAAATGACTAATTTGTTTTATAAAACATGAAAATAAAAGTATAAAAAATTGATTTGTAGTTTATATATTGAAAAACAGTATAATAGTATACTGTTTTTTATACTTTACTTTGCTATCAAATCTTTGCTCATATTAAAATATTAAAAGGGTAATAAAAAACTAGGAAAGATTCCCTTTGTCATAGTTTAATAAACATTAATAAAAAAAATATAAGTAAATATACAAAATATATAGCAACAGATTATTATTTGATAATAATGAAAAATAAAGCAGTTGTAGTATGAATCTGGACATTATGCTTATAAATTAAAATTAAGAAATAAACTGTAAAGAAAGTCAGATAATAATTGCATTTTTTTTATTTTATGGGTGCATTCTTTAATGATTTTGTTTTAACTGGGTTGCCATTAATTTTACTGATCAATTTATTTCCTTGCCACACACCTAATAAATCATCATTAGTTTTTAGATCAACCTGAAGTTTCTCCCACACTTTCTTTTTTGGGTTTAAAACATCATCTGGATCTCCCGTTTCGTAATTTTCTATTACAATTCTTTCACCAGGCTGACTACCTTCAGGTGCAAGCAAGGGCTCTACTTGTTTTGGTTCCTCCATAGAAGCACACAAGACCATTCCTTTTGATTCTATGCCTCTCATCTTTGCAGGTTTTAAATTGCACAAAACTACCACATCTCTATTTTTCATGTCCTCAATAGGTACGAAATTTACTAGTCCTGAAACAACAGTTCTTGGCTCTTCTTCTCCGAGATCGATCTTCTCCACATATAGAGCATCAGCATCAGGATGCCGGCTAACTTCAACAATTCGACCCACTCTGATGTCTAGTTTCGATGGTGTTATTTCATCAACAGTGTTTGTTTTACCCTTACTTTTCGTTGGAGGTGGGTATGCCTTCTTGGTAAGTTCCTGAAGTTTAGGATCATTAAATATTTCTTGGATTGGAGCTAACAATTTATTAACAGCTTCTTCAACTGACGCCTTTAAATCACCTGGATGTATTTCTTGTTTTGCGAAGCTAGTTTCGAGATCATTGTAATTTTTGAAATTAATATTGCCACCATGCTCGGGAGCTCTTTTAATATCAAACGTTTCATTGTCTTTTAACAATGGAAAAATCACATACTTTGTGAATAATAAAACACCATTTTCAGTAATATTACCAGGTTCACAAAATGCCTTCTTAAGCTTTTTTTTAACATTAGCAGGATTGTCTAATAAATCAATTTTACTGTCTTCTTCGGAAGCAGACATTTTATTTCCTGTAAGACCGGGTACCATGGGATTCATAAGATGAATTCTTTTAGCATAACCGAGCTGAGGCAAGTATTTTTCGGCCATTGTAAATATCTTCCTCTGGTCGACACCACCAAATTGTGCATCTACTTTCAGATACTCCTCATCCAATGCCTGGAGTCCAGGATACAGCAGACCACTTAACAGTGGATGTTCCACTTGTTTAACAACTTCAGCTCCAGCCTTTTTTGCATCATGTTCTGTAATGACAGATGTCATCCTATAAACATCCAAAGTGTATTCCTTGGACAATTGGTACTCAGTCCCTCGTACAAATTTCAATTTATCTAAAGGAACACCTATAGAAGTGAGTATTGCCTTTATGGCAGCCTCATAATATTGAGTACGGAGAGCTAATAGGTCCCATGGGGCTTTCATGTTATCTAAGTAGGCATGTAAATCAGCAAAAAGAATTGTCACCTCACATCCAGCTTTTAGAAAATCGGCGATTTTGGACATGGGTACAAAGTAAGCTACGTGCGGCCGTCCTGTCGTAGCAGTACCCCAATATATTTTCAAATCTCGCTGCTTTAGGATTTCATCAAGTCTTTCTTCGCCGAGAAATTCTTGTAAATTGCGTGTAATTAACCGCTTCTTTTCTTCCCAACTCGCCATTGTTTTAAGCTGTATTAGTGGGTGAAAGGCTGAAAGGAAAATGATGCAATTCTAGGTTATATTAGTTTTTAAACAATGTTTTGTATAAATCAGTCAACTGCAACAAACATTCAAAACTAGAATTAATTTTACAACCGCAACGATTTCTACTAAACTAAAGACGATTTAATAACATTCAAATATTACACGTACTCAAGACAAAATCCCAATTAGGCAATTACCAGTATTACCACCACACCACAGCACAGCCGTTTCTTTTTCTTTGCTTGTTCCAATCCAGTCAGACAGTTCAGTCGTCACGTCATTCGTCAACTGGTCAACCGGTCAACTGTCAGGTCTATCAGTCTGTCTGTCTGGCTGTCAATGTCAAGTCACAGAAAAACATATATGTGGTCACAGTCAATTTACAGTCATGTTATATTCGCACAGACTGACAGTCCGTCAATGTGCTACATCTAGTGTGACCAGCTAGCTTTTTAGCTAGCTGCTTGGCTAAACTTAGTCCAAAAAAACTTTAAACTTAGCTGAGATATTAATTCATAATTTGTAAAAAAAATAATTATATAAAATAAATAATTTTTCATTGATTGTATCTTTATAATATCTCAATAAGAAAATTAAAAACAGAAGGATGGAAATAACAGCTAACTATACCTACGCTACCAGTCTGTTCAGAAAGAGTATGTCGTTAATATACCTACAGTCTCTCTTACTCGGATATAAAGGAGAAGGTGGTATGAGCTCATGCAGCTCCTGAGCACATTAGTAGGTACATCTTATACATTGAAGACACACTACAGGCGATTTTGCTTCTATGGTCTATGCAGCTTATTTCCTAAAAGCGTACTACCGCCAATGAGCCTCCTAGTTCTGCAATCCACCGAGTTGAGTGCGGCAAGTTGGTATGGTAAGAGTAGAGCAAGAGCCATACCAAAGGTGGGAGCAATGCTCCATGCAAGATCGGTCTTATACAACAAGGCTGTCCAAAGCACGGCCCGCGGTTTATGTTTGTGCGGCTCGCGACGTGTTTTTTATCTACCTATCACAAATACTAAAATATTAAAAAAATTATTTGGTAAATTATTTGGCTTTTGTGGTATCCCAAATAAATGAAAATGTGTTTACTATTATGAACTTTATAAAATCTAAATAGGTCTTCATTGACACATACTTATGTGAAAAGACACTCAACCATGCACTGCGTCTAGTAATAACTAATATTAATGTTGATATAGATAGAGTTATCACTACTTATTATAAAACAAAGTCCTCCGCCTAATCTGTCTGTCTGTTAGCGATAAACTCAAAAACTACTGCACCGATTTTCATGCTGTTTTCATCAATGGATAGTGGTTCTCGAGGAAGGTTTTAGTATATAATTTTCAAAGTTACGCGGGCAGCAGCTAGTACAAGATAAATTATTGAAGAAATAATTACAATAAATACTCGTATAACAATGGTATTTGTGTATAATATAATTTTCTTTTCTTATAAATTTTTTAAATAGTTTTTAAGTAGTATCTGCGGCCCTCCAATCCATTTAGTACTTCGAATGGAGAACACCAGCACATCCAAATATTACTATAAAAATTACTGGATTTGATGCGCCTACTCGTGCAAATAATAATAGTTTTTGTTTCATCGAAATCGGGCCAGGATTTCCAAAGTTATAGCGTTGTAAAGTTTCACCGCTTTTAAAATTTTCGTTCATACGCGCGTTACTGCTATGACGTCACAACGCAACAGTCTCTGTCCGATTGCGAGTAATGCGGAGTGTTTACCTTCATAAAATTTGATTGTTGTGGTTTGCAGTTATTATTTTAAGTATTTGTGTTAGCGATTACTTTAAATATTATTGTTATTAAATAAACATAGCGATGGAAGAGAGTTTTGTAAAAGGACAGTCGGATAACCTACCAAAAGTCGACATTTTTATGGTTGCGCGATATCTTATAATGGTGATTCTGTAGCCGCAGAATAGAGAGAAATAAAACTGAATAAGTAAATAACATAAAGTAAGTAAGATTTTCGATCAAGTTTTATTAAGGGTTTTTTAAAAACCTTTTTTCAATAAAAAATAATAAAAAGGATTTTTAAAGTTTTTTGTTTTATTAAAAGGTTTATTTTTGTCGAGTTTTAAATGGCAGGGGTGACAAATATTTTCTTAATTACATTTTTAAATATGTACCTATTGATTTTTTTATTTGGTACAAAACAAAAAGTTCATTTCATCCTTCATAACAAATAAACTGAGTAATATGACTTGATCGTCATAAAACATCACTCAGATAAAAAGGGATGTATGCTCTGTAAAATTTCATATTACTCCGACGCATCTGGAACGAACGAACGAATGAACAAACGAACGAATGAACGAACGAATGAACGAAAGAACGAATGAATGAATGAATGAATCAATGTACCAACGATAAAATGGATGAATGAACGAACGAATGAATGATAGAGTGAATAAAATGAATGAATAAATAAATGAATGAATGGATAATAAATATCTTCACACATTCCACACAGCACCATCTAGTTCCACATTAAGCAACTAATGCTTGTATTATGGATATCAGACAGTTGATATACTATGATTACTTTTTTTTTCGAACATATTATTATTATTATTATAACTACAAAACGTCCATGACTCAGGTACAAAGGTAAATGTTAACACATAAACATATGCCCCAAGCGGGATTCGAACCCGAATGAGATCATTAGGTTAACAGCTAGATGCTAGATAGGATAGCTAGCTAGCTATATGTAAGTATGTAACAAAGAAAAAAAAATAGTATTTTTGAAGTATTCAACAAATTTCAGATTTATGAAATTCTTTACTGTGATGAGCTATTTTCAAAGATACAAAGATTTTGAGAGAGGTGCATAAACAAAAAAAAATTATCAATCCTGAGACACAATAAAACTCGATCCGTTCTTTACTATTTTATTATTATGTACCTACTAATAGACTAATTTTAACATGTTATGTTTATAAATAAAAATAAATAGATATTACGTTATGCTAACTTTTATCTTCATAAATTTTAACCACTTTCCAAATATTATTACCTCGTGGTACAGAAAAAAAACTATTTTTGGGTTGTTTTTTTCACTGGAGTTGGTACACATAGGCACAATACAATATTTGTTAACAATTTTAGTGATGCACTATAAGAAAAACAATTAAATTTATAGCGAGACCGCGAGCGCAACGAGCGAAAGTATGTAGATACGCAGAACCGTGTTACGTTATGACGTCACACGTTAGCGCGATCACTCAAGATCACTAGTCGCGGAAACCGTACTTTAACGTTTAATATCTCAGTCATTTTTGAAGATAGGAAAAAAATTAAAACAGAATATTTTTTCTCGAGTTACCTATTTTGCAGATTTGCTGAAAAAAAAAATCATTTTGGTTCTCCATTGGCCCGGGGTCGTATCCTGTTTGGACAGCCCTGTTATACAAAGTGAGAAGCCCTCCATGTGTGAAGGAGGTATCGCTTTACCCTATTTAGGATGCATTCATTCTTTAATTATTCAGTCGCCGAAATAAAGATTACTCCATTGAAGTAGGTAATCATTATTTTGTTTCGAAACATTAGGACACTCATTTTTTTCGTTTGATTGCATCAAATAGTAGATTGGTATTAAAATTAATATTTGTCTACATTTACTATCATCAAAGAGTATAACTACCATACGACCTTTTTAACTTTCAAAAGTAACTTAATCTACGCACAGATGCCAACTATGGTTTTGATGTTACTCTATAGTTCACTAAAATATAAAACTGTCGTCGACTTTTCCACTGGCAACATTTAATTGTAAGTAAAACATGTAACGTGAAGTTAGCTACTTTTAAACTTTACTTGTTGCTATTGTTACCAACTACCGATTGGCGCTAGTAGCGCAGTGAATGCTCGCGTTTCCTGTCAAATGCGCCACTACGCATGACAGTCAGTGCGGCCTTGTGAACTGAAGAGCGCTGCCAACAAAGGCCGAGTCGATGGGGTTACAAAAAGATTAAGTTGAACTTCAAAAAGCCCTTTTATCGTTGTAATTACATTTTAAAATAGGTTGTGAATCTGTGATTACGTTTAAGAAAATATGTGAATGATATGAAACGTGACGACTAGCAAAGGAGTCAGCTGGTCCATAGTGCGAATAGTGTTAAGACATGGCGGCCTTGCCAGCAGGTGTTCAGTATGGGTTATCGTCAGAGTCTACTTATAAAGAAAATAAGGAACTAGTGTATGTGAAATTAACGGATTCTGCGTTGAGGGCTATACAAGACTACGTTATAAATAATAGGGTAAGTACCACCGCCATATTGTTAAGACCAAAATAAGGATACATTAGCGAACAATGTCAGAGGCGCCATACTTATATTTCAGTAATCAAAATGAAACTTCAAATAGACGGTTTATTCTAAGAAAATATGGTTCTAAAAGTATTAAATTGGCAAGAAAAGTAGTTTATGTAGGTAACCTCACTATAGATACATTCTCTACAATGTCGCGCCACGTCAACATGTAGCATATTTTGCTCAGTTATTTTCACAGATTTACATTTCTTGTGTACGTCTATAATTAGAGAATTCTGGTCTTTTTGTTACGGAATTCGCCGTGTACCAAGGAGTTTGGTTACAATCCAAATAATATGCTTTTTTCGTACACACCGTTCTCGTAATCAGTCAATAGAAAAACTTATAAACTGATACCGATAACATTCGCATTATTTGCAAATTACTATCCAAAAAAACAAATTATTATGAGATATAAGTACATATTGTAAGAATATTTTTATCATGTGTAATTAGTATGATGTAAATTTAACAGAAATAACTAACGAAAATTACATAGTCATTCTAAATAGCTGTAATAAAGAACAGCCAAAAATGTGAAATAATTTACAGTTCGTAGTTAAAAGAATTTAGTTAAATTTTTCTGAAAATTATTCAGTGACATTGTAGAGAATTTTTTAATAGAGAAAGTATTGAATTATTGATTTAATAAATAGAATAGAATAATTAAATAATAGAAATGGAAAACTTACCAAAAATACAAACTTTATATTTTAAAATTTTTATTTATCAATTGTATGCCCCCTAAAGTAAGCACTATTAGAGTTGTTTTATAGGATAACCATATAATGGACAGAGGGTGAAGCCCTGCCGGGAATACAAACCGGGAACCCTGTGTCAGAACACTAAGGCAAGCACCGAACCACACCACCAATAGGCTCCTCAAATTAAATATTGCCATTCAAACCATTACTTATTTGCTTAATAAGGTAAACTAATAAAAATACTTTGGTAACTATTATATATATTTCACTGAACACAACCTTCAAACTTTTGTGTTGTTTAAATTTTTTCATAATTAAATGATATTGTTTAACTGGGTGAACTTGCATTAAATATATTCCTCCAGCTGGATATAGATACAGAATATTCTCTAATATCACTAAATTATTTTACATTTTATTATCTTAGGAGTCTTTTTTGAAATCTTCTATAAATTTTATCTATTTGTTTTTACATTTATTTGTCCCTTTAGCACCTTTTTAAATAATTTTATATATTTTAATGAAATTTGAAAAAAAGGTAATTACATAACGTGATAGGTTTACAAGAAATAAGCAAAAAGCAATAATTATACTAATTACTGTCTTCATATAGGTTATTTGTATAGGTGAGCCGTTGTCCTTAATGATTTATTATGAAAGAACTTAATAAGAATTTTCTAGAATGTTATTCATTCTGTTATTATGTAATATAGTAAAATTATTATTGTAGAAGTTTTTTACCTTGAGTCCAAGTCCAAAATAATACATTAATAATTATAAAACTGTAAGCACAGGTCCACTGACTATTAAATTTGTTATTTAAATTTAATAGTCAGTAGTCCATTTCTGCCATCTAATTCTGCAATCTTTACGATAGAACTCTGAGGACTTGGATAAACAAACTGTGTGAAGGCATTTTCTTTTTCATGCAAAAATTGTCCAATTTGCGGAAATAATAGTAGTTGGTTGGATGGAGCGAAGTCCGGCGAGTATGGAGAATGGCAAATGGTTTCTAACTGCAGGTCATGTCTTGTAGTGTTAAAACTGTTTCTCGAGCAGCGTGAGGTTCATTATCACGGAGCAACAATTGTGAAGATTGATTGACGAGTCTAGGCTGCTTTGCTACAAGTTTCGGCATCATTGTTTTGAGTTCTGCACAGAAGACATCTGCTGTTATTGCTTGAACAGATCAAACGAAGCTGTAGTGAATCACACTATGAATGACCACCAAACCGTTACCATCTACTTTTTTAATTTCTTCTCTTAGATGTCACACAAAATTGTAACAGTTAATAGAGTATATAGTTTCACCTTTTTCTAAGTCATCCACCATAATATAACCTTGGAACCCTAGACAACAGACGCCTTTCCGGCATGGCCTATTTTCGAATAGGAGATTTCCTATTCCAAAATAGTCTATTTTGCAAATTTAGTCTTTTCCACTGTTTTAGACTTTATTTTGCCCCTGGAGTATAGTATCCATATCCAGTATGTATCCAGGTTTTATCTATGGTCACAAATTGTCCAATAAATTTCTGTGGATCAGCCATAAACAGCTCTAAGCAATCACGGGAAATTGTCAGTGGAATGTATTTTGTTCCACTAAAAGCAGCCGAGAGGCACCCATCGTGCAGACACCTTGTATAAATGTAATTCATTGGTTATGTGATGTGTTCGTTCATTTGTGATGTCAATAGTGTCGGCTATCTCTGTAACAGTCAATCTCCAATGAGATAAAATCATTTAACAAATTTCTTTAATGTACCTAATTCATAACAAATCGTAGATGGTTGTCATTGGTGGTCGAGCATCAATGACAACCATTTGACATTTGAAATCCTCCATCCACTTTTTCACGGTAACATAATGAAGGCACTGATTCACCTAAAGTTCTTAACATGGTCTCCATAAAACTCTTTTGATGTACAACTATCTTATCATTATTATTAGTAGTAAGCTTTTTAAACATTTCTTAATTTATATTAGCATGTGTTGGTTTGTCGCAAGGTCATAATTAATAATTCCTAACCCCTGTTTTAAAGATTGGCTACATATAAACCTGATAGTAAAAATGTTTATGAAACCGCTTTGGGAATATCACCTAATAAGGTAATAATAAAAACAATAACCCTTATCCTTACTAATATTATAAATGTGAAAGTTTGTATGGATGTTTGTTACTCTTTCACGCTAAAACTACTGAATGGATTTCAATGAAACTACAATAATATAGCTTAGACATAGTTACATCAGAATAAGACATAGGCTATATAAGACATAAAACGTGGATGAAGTCGCGGGCACCAGCTAGTTATGTGATAAAATTGTTTCAGGCTTAATTTTATAAATTATACATTATACATTGAAATACAAAAACATATTCTAGAATGCATGTTGCCTTCATATAAGTAGTTTCTAATGTAAATCCTGAATATTACTTTTTTAAGCATATTCAACATAATGTCTAACCTCCTTACAGGAGACGGTGGCCACCTACCATCAAGTGGACTGTCAGCCTGTCTGACTTTCACATGAAATATAATGTAAATAAATATTATATGGGTACTCTAATTTAAAAAAAAAAGTTAATATCAGGGTAATAAGTAATTTAATTGTTCATTAGATCTAGATAGTTAATTAGTTTAGATGTAGATATTGAGCGCGTGCTGTGCCGGTCCTTTGGACCTGATTTCGCAAAATGCATTAGGTAAGCGAATCGGTTGCAATGACAATGTTGAGACGGCTGCGCCCGCGCCGGTGAAAGTACATGCTTTATGAGCATTTGGCGGATTACTTGCACCATTATGAGAAAAAAAAAACAGGAAATTCACTTTGTCTGTTTAGTTGGTTGTTCATCATTTCCGCTTTATAATTTCTATGTTATTTTATGTATTTAGTAATTATCTTGGCTTTACAATTCTCTAATTGAGATTGATAATTTCAAACATGCGTTTAAAACGCACGTTTGCAGAGATGGCGTGGTTACGAGATTCGTTTTATTATAAAACTAGCAATTTTCCAGGCGATTTTTTTCTATTTTTCCCTTCATGAGAAGCTTGCTCAGACTTCAAGGAATATTTGAAAAATAAAATCAAATTGGTCCAGTTTTGCGCTTAGTTGTTTTTGCTATTAGGAAATACATATAATGTGCCTATGAAACTTGCTTAATTGGTAATTAACACAAAATTAAGTTTATCTCGTCTTTATTCTATTAAACAGGCGAGGAAAAAATATTGCCTGCAAATGTATCATTTAATTTTCTTTAATAAGTTAAAAAATAATGAGTCAAGCGCCATCTATCGCCAAATGTGAACTGTACCATTTTAGCGTTTAAATTAAACGAAGGGAGCGTATATAAAAAATCGACGGCGCTACCGTCGGCACAGTCATAAAGATGTCATATAGATATATTTTCTCAGGTGTAATATTATTCAGTTTCTAATGCGGACGAAGTCGCGGGCACCAGTTAGTACTAAATAGCCTGAAGTACGAAAATATTAGATGAAAACCCGACCGGAATTCCCATGAGACATCGAAAAATGTGCGCTCTCTCTCAATTATCCACCAGAGCACCACAGCTAACATACTACTTTCTATACATTAAAAAAAACTCATGTACAGAACAGGAACAGAAATTCCACCTTAAGAATTATCGCCGGTCAATGTAATTAATGGAGATCGACATAATCTGTCTATAATAGAGACTGATCTGTTCAGTTTATAGGTTATATTATTTTCACGTTTTAGGCAAAACGAAGTCTTTCATTGTATTGTGCACTGTTTAATTCAGTCTTTAGTTTGCCGTTTGAGTTGAAATCAAATATTGTTAGGTCATGAGTCTCAGTTCCAACCGGTTGTCTCGGCCTCCTTCCGGCTTGCTTATTATCCATTCAACAGATTGGTCCACCCCATATACCTATACCTAAATGTTCACTGTGCACTATTTACGAATTCACATTGGGCCCCTTAATGCGATTCCTCGAACAATTCATGAATGAATAGGACATTCCTTGAAGGATGCTGTAAATTATAAATTTCAATGCAATAAGTTTCTTCTTCTTACATTGGCAATTTTAATTTTGGGGGAACTCGGCCAGATAACACAGGTCTACAATGATTTTGGTGCCGCTAAAACAAAGCAGATTTTTAGAAAATTCACAAGTCGTCACAGAGCTCGCCTGACCGTACGCACGCGTATTGCTACCGCCGTCGGTCGTGCGTATCGTCAGGACTGACCGTCAGGAGAGCACTGAAACCGGCCTAACATTTCATAAACCTGTACAGTAGGTAGCTTATTGTAATATTAATTAATTTTGTTTTAATACATTAAAACTATGAAATAATTTATAAAACTGTGTGTACAAAGAACACATTATCAAAACAAACATTGCTAGCGCCAAATTCGTCACAGATATAACCATAAACTCAACTTGGTCTCATTTTGTCCAGCGCCATCTGTTTCCGTGTGTAGCATCGTTTAAATTGCAGAATATATCCTCCATAAGTAATCACTTCCGTGACTTTGTTTTTTTTTTTTAATTAAATAGCAATTAAAGCCACACTGGCTTCTTACCTAGCTGAGTCTCGCTTGTTGTTTACATGTTTTGATAACAAATGTTTACTGCTTCTGTCATTTGATAACCAGTAGGTAGTTATATGTACCTTGTTTACATGCCAAGCAGTCGATTATGTTCCCTTCGCTTTGATTACCTTAATGGATTAAACGGTGGACAACAACCGGTTATCTCAATAGAAATGTTTCTACTAATACCGTGCATTACAAAATATGGTTCAGGTACTTTTCCTGGTGGGTACTCGCTAGTTATTTATTATGGCTTAATCTAGTCCAGTCTAAGGGCTAAGATATTGAGGTAGGCTATTAAACTTGTTTAATATTTATCCACAAAACAATTTCATAGTACATACATATGCAGCTGTAACTTACTAGATACACGTACGCCCCATGTAACTATCATCTCCCCAAAAGACTAGTAAACATATTAATGCCCTGGGACAATCAAATAATATAACAATGTAAAAAATTACAAACAAAAATTATAATTACGTATAATATTATCACAAAATTTAGTATCTATCTAGTAATCTAGCTGTAAAGAAACTCCTCCGCCGCGTCTGTCTGTCTGTCTGTTCGCGATAAACTCATACTCCAAACATCCATCCATCCGTCCATCCTCACAATTTTCGCATTTAAGTATAATACTAATAGGATTAAAGACCATTACTAGGCCTTAAATACAATACCAAATACATTTGGAGAAATGATAATATAACCGACGGTAACTATTGTGTATTTTTATCGCTCACAGAAAAATAAGTACCATCAAGTACCTATCTCTTCTGTTAATGGGGAAATTGTGAACAATATATTTAGTTTTATGACTTCAAAACAAATTATAACGTGGAATATTGTTCACGCTTTTGTTCGTGATCTATTTACTAACTATTTAAATGTTTTGTGATTACAGTGTTTTTAAACGTAACCACATTTTCAAATAATAATTTGGAGATCCAAATAATAATCTCCAATGCACGCGCAGGTTTCGTTCATCATTGAGTATACAAAAATGTTGCGATTTAAAAAAAAAAGTGGTGAAGTTACGCAGATGTTTTACGTTTTAGAATTTAACAAAAATCATAACGTTCGATAGAGTGCCAACACAAACAGTTTTTGTAACATGTTATAATAATTCTGCGTGCCCACCTGACTGTGGTTCTCTATGTCAGTGCACGTGTTTAACATTTGATGGGTATCTCATGGCTGCTTACATCACGGGGGGCACCTTTGCACCTTTTACGTTCAAACGATTATCATCTTTCAGTTTACACGCCAAAATTGAAAGTCCCCTTTCACACATTATGTTGACCTACGCGGGGACGCGGTGCCTGTTTTTTTTGTCACGGTATTGTGAGCGCACCACCTGGCTTTTTTTTCCTGAGCAAAGGACCCATTGAAACGAATGAATCACTTTGTAATGCCGCTGCATGCCCGGATAGATTGTCCAGTATATCGTTACAGTGTTACAGTGTCTTGCCTTCATTCATTGAGTACTTTTAAATTAAACATTTGAAAAAAAGTATTTTATTTTGCGAGGTCTAAGAAGGATATAAAACTGGTAAATGATTGTTTATGGTCAACGAAAGTTAAACTTTGTCTAATTGTTCCGTTTATATGGGAAACTAGCTGATGCCCGCGGCTTCGCCCTCGTGGAATAACCATCTTGAAATTGTATTCTAATTATTGGTGAAAGATTTTTTTAAATCGGATGAATAGTTGCGAGGATTACCTACCTCCTTCATACAAACAAATAAACATACAAACTATACCTCATTTAAATGTGAGTATTATTTAATAATAAACCACGTTAGTTATTATTAATTATAACTATTAATTAACTTAGATATTTGTGTTTACTGTAAGGTCTACGAAGAATTGTTTACCGTCAAAGCAAGACCGACTTTGTCTAATTGTTCTTGACCGTACATTACGATTCGGTTTATATAGAAATTAGTATTAAACAAAGTTACAATTAACACAGGCATTACTTCATATTGTATGAAGTAAGAATGCGTAGTAGTTATTCGCCTTTATTGCACAATGGAAGCCCGATATTGTCACAAACAAAACGTTTGCAGATGCGTATTAGTTATATGTAATGTAATGTAACTTGTAGGGTCCGGGGTCGTCGCCCTACGCATTTCCCCCAAGCTTTGGCACCTGGTTATCCCAAGTCACTCACTTATCAACAGATGTTAATATTCCAAAATATCTTTTATCCCCATTCATTGCACTGACGATATCTAAAAAAAAAGTTTAATTTACCTGATCAGCTCAATAAATTTAGTCACATTTAGCTATGGCCAAATGAAGAAAATATTAAGTGTTATTGGATGTTTTTGTTTTCCATGCTGTATTTGCTTAATTAATGTTATTATAAATTCTGTAATTAATAAAGTCACTTTACTCTTATGTAAGCAGTAGTGAGTTGATTTCTGAGATGTTAATTTGTATCAGTTATCTAAATCTGTAATCTGGTTTTACTTATATTAGGAATTATTCTCTATTTTATTATTAACTAGCGGCCCGCCCCTAGTTTCACACAAGTGTAGTTTTTTTTACAAATTATAGGAATAGTTACACAAAAAAACCAGCCTTGTTTATAACTTTTTCCATTAACTACTAGAAACGGTATCAAAATACGTTGGGTTGTTTAGAAAAAGTTCGCTGAGATATAAATAGAGGCGGACACTGCTTTTATGTTATATTGTTATGTATTATTTTATCTATGCTATTACTGAGAATATAATTGTGAAAATTGGTTCACGTAATACTGAAAATATGAATTTATTGTATGACCAATTTGCCATGCACCCTTAAGTCCAGAAATATTACTACCAAATCAAAAATTTGAGTCCCTTAGGGGTGAATCTTTCAAATAAGTTTCTCGAATAACTATATGTAATATCGATGGGTGAACTTTTAGAAATGGTAGTTAGTATGCATGCGAAATATAGATGCCGTCATAATATAATAATTTGGAAACATTAATAAACCTAGATAGCTGAAGGCAGACATAACAATTGTTTCTAGTTTCATACCCAACTTACGTCAGAATTGAATGCTCTTACGAAATGTCAAGCAATCTCGTGCGGCTCTATATTATCTCCATATAGACGTTTAATTTCTTCACCTGGCTTTAATGTGGCTTGAAAGTTATTTGAGCTTTTATTAGTAGTATGTAACTAAATGTTTCAAATAAAACGGAAGATCTTTCGCAAATGTTTCTAGGAGAATCTTTACTATTATAGTCCGTACTTAATATTATTGTTTAATATTATTACTTTAATATTATTGTTATTAAATAAACATAGCGATGGAAGAGAGTTTTGTAAAAGGACAGTAGGATAACCTACTAAAAGTCGACATTTTTATGGTTGCGCGATATTTGTCTTAGGGCCTCTTTCACCAAGTACAAGTAAGGTGTTGATTAGTTACTTTTAGAAATCATTTCCTATTTTATTGAATTATGCACACGATTTACTGCATCATTCGATAGGAGATTTTTTTTATTATTTTCTTTTTAATGTTTGGGACTTTTACTGTACAAACAAAGGTATATCAGCTCCATTATTCCCGGTTACCGGTGACTTTAAATGACACTTTGGCCTACTTGACGTTTGTGAAACAGGCGCTTAGAATGGTGATTATGTTGCCGCAGAATAGCGAGAAATAAAACTGAATAAGTAAATAAAGTAAAGTAAATAAGATTTTCAATCAGGGTTTATTTAAAAAAAACGGAGGCAGTTTTGTAATATTTATATGTTAAATATTTAATTCACATGTAGTACCACAGGTAAAAATAAAGCTCCCCTTGGTACTACCAGTAGTAACACCGGTAGTACCACGGGTAAGTAGCGCATTTATTATGGTTTTATTTTTTCATTATTAGTTACGTGAAACAGATTAGTTATTTCCGAAATTGTATTCGTACGTAACAATCCTAATTTATCGTCATTTATTATAATCAAACGCCCACGATCGTGTTAGGATAAAATATATTGATGCTGTCATATCTAGATCTAATTTAAATGTCAAATGTACAAACAGACATTGACATATAGCGAAACGGGATGAATTGACATTGAAATTGATTGACAATGCGAAAGTTATGTGCATGTGTGCGTACTATTGTTATTATGATAAAGCCTCTTGAAGTACCTTGCCGTTATTGTTTTTATTTGAATATTGTAAATCTTTGTTGCTTTACCTTTGCAACGCGGAAAGGAGCATGATGGACTCAACATGGACAGTTTATTACCTGGATTAACATATAGGATACTTTTTATCCTGGAAAAATGATAGATTCCTGTGGGATTAAAAAAAATGAGCGAACTACAGCGCGTAAGAAGCCGCAGGCACAGCTAATATAGAATGCATGCAAAGTTCCATTAATCTTCATAAATTGAAGATTTTAGAAAATACAGTCTTGCAATTGCCCAATATAGATATTCCAATAATTTGTATTTTTAATTAATATATATTTTTATTGGACATTGGAACCTGCCTTAAGGCTTTGTCACTTCCGTAAGGCGTGACATATTATATCTACTATGTATTTGTTGACTATTTATTTAGTTATATATATTTTGTTTTTAAAGGAAACTATTACTATTATCTACATTTTCTATAGCATCATAAATTATTGTAAGTTAAATCATAGGTTCCAGTTACGACGAAACATATTCAGTTTTTATTTTTAATTTCTAAATTCACGAGCAAAAGCTTTTGCGCTAAAGGTCACCGGCATATTCCGCTAAGGTCATTTTGTGCAGCTATCTTATTGCCTCACTATACAACGTAGCAATTCAATGCAAGGCCGAAATTACTTTTATATATTTTTAATCTGCTATCGGTATTTTATTTTTTTTGCTTTTCACGGAAAAAACTGTTGTCTTAAAATTTGTGACATTTACAATTAGTGGCTGAGCAGGACACTGTTAGTAACTGCAAATTAGTACAGAGCAAACACGTTATTTTCAAATTTTTTGCAGCAACTTTGACAGAAATTGTAAATGACAAGTACCTAGTTAAATAAAAAAAAAATATCAAACAAATGCAATTAAGTTTTGTATTGTAAATGAATTATTTTAAAAAGGTAGTGGTAAGTAATGTAGAACAATGAAACCACATTGCTCCAAGGCAAATAAATGATTTCTCTGGAACCATAATTATATTTTTATGATTTTTGTCGTAATAGTTACTTGCTAAGTTTTTAAATATTTTTGACTAACTATAAAATACGAACGACCGATGTGTTATTAAGGTACGAGTATAATATACAGAATACCATAATTTTATGATACAAACACTAGTTGCGTAATGAGTTAATCAAATTTAAAACTTAATATTTTATATTTGTTTTAATTAACTAGCTAAATAAGTGAGTAGATTGTTAAAATATCGAAAGAAACCTGAGCGTAATCATAAAATGACCTTGCCAATTAAAACTTGTTTAACATTCCATCTCAATTCTCAATTTATTTTGAAGGTGACGAAATTTATTGCAGATTCGGTATTATTTTCGACGTTATCTTTCATTTATAGTTATTCATCGCAGGGGTCAGATTTTCTCTTGTGTTCGGGTGGGCGCGAGTAATACTGCAATGTTTGTCTTGTCTGGGACTCGCAAAAAGTCACGGCCATGGATTGCACTTAGTTCCGGGTCATCCCCTCTCGCCAGTCATTCGAGTGGGTAATAATGCAACTGCTTTGAATTTCACATTGTACTCAACGGTTAAGTAAGTAACTAAAGCAATTTTTAAGTTTACATCACCGACGGTGTGCCGCCCAGCCAGCCTAGTTATGTTTCTCGCGTTCGGCCATCGTTGTCGGGTTGTGCAACGAGCACGACTTGCCGACACTTGGTTATTGTGGCCGGCCCGAATCGTTGCCCAACTAGTTTAGCTTCTCGTCGTCTAATTACGCCGTTTGATTAGGTTATGTCGTGTAATTATGTGGAAATTTCGAATTCTTCGAGCAATTGCGATGACCTATTGAATGTCTCTTTTAGTCGGATTCGATGTTACGTCACTAATCCTATATGTATTATATGAATTTAACATTTGTTTAATGTCAAAATGTTTGTAACACCTGCTGTAATGGGGGGCGGTGATGTAAGATGCTCGAACACAATATTAGAAGATAAAATTCAAAATAATAATGCAAAACATATTGAACATATATATATGTTTGCGTAAATCGTTTAGTTAGTACATTCATTAGTGTTAATAAAATTTTAATATAACTTAATTGTATCTTTCTTATTGACACCGCCAGCAGGCGTTTTGTTTCTTCAATAATAATTAATTCCTCAATTTACTTTACGCAACGTGAACAACGCAACCTTTGTTGTGATTCATAGTTTATTGTACCTACTTATAATGTGTGAGGTACTGATTTGAACATTTTTTTCCTTGTAAAGTCCCGCATAATGAAATGGCACACGTCATTTGAATATTTCCCGACTGGGATTTACAGACCGGCGATGAAAAAAATAGAATGTCTTTTTTTCTCCTTTCAAATCATATTTAGCATACTATTATAACCAATATTGCTTACTAACTAGTACTGTAAATGATTATTCTTTTATTTTTTTACAGGATAAATTGGCCAAACCTAAGATACAGTTCCTACCCGGAAATGAAGGGGTAAGTTTTTTGTTCATTATTACTGTTATTATGTAAAAAACGTATTTTATAAGTGGCCTCAAAACAAAAACAATATAATGAACGGTTTAAAAAAACCTTTAGCGAATTTATATTGGTATTGTTTGGTGTGTGTGTGTGTGTGTGTGTATTTGTGTGTGCGTGTGCGTGACAGCTCAATACAATATTCAAAGGTATTACCTCGGCATACAGCTGTCAGTGTCAGATTTCTCAAACGTTACGATATCAGACGAAATAGGTGATAGTGCACGTACCGTACACACACATCCTTGTAATTAATTAAACTTTCTGAAACTGTCGAATATTGAAAAAAAAATTATAATAATACAAAACAGGAAATTGATTGGTCATTTCATGTATGCGTAACTTGACATCTGATTTCTGAATGATTAATAGACAATTTAATATTTCACTCATGTCAGACCCGCGGCCTGTACAGTTACGAAAACCGCTAAATGAATGAATATCAATGCGTCTGTTACGGCAAAAGAGTTTTGCCACTCAATTTGTATTTTTTGTTAAGCATCTAACTAAATAATAATATAACCAAGGCAAATTAAGCCATAGATCGGCAATCAGGGGAAATAAATCGTGTAGTTTTGAAAATTGGTAGAATTATACTTTACGGTATCCAGATTAACATACTAAAAGTCCTCAAGGGTGGGGGTTGTGCTAAGGGTGTAAGGGGGGGTTGAAGGTACCTTTTTTGGGGTTTTTGCTCATATCACGAATATCTGTAGGAATAGCATTATGATTACTTCTGACAAAAGTTTCTACATGAAATTGTCTACAAATTTAGATATATTCATTTTTACTCTACGATCAATACTTTAGGGACTACAGGCTGTGTAAGTTTACAGATATATAAAAATAGACGATTTCAGCAAACGGTGTCGTTTTTTTTTTCGGCGTTATTTATCGCCATTTTTAGTTTAGAATAAGCAAGCTTAGTCATCGGCCTACCCAACATAAAAAAACCCCATGAAGATCCATGGAGAATTCTAAACAAAAAAGATGATAATGTAAACAAGGTCCGAGGGTTCAAGATACCGTGTGCCCTTAAGCAACGAAGGGCGTCAGCGGGTCGTGGATGGTGAGGTTGAGGTCCATGCATACCACTGAGGCTGAATCGACGTCTTTTCTACTGCATATACAAACAGGCCAAGATTTATAGCTCAAAAATGGGTTCGATCCGCAAAAAATCCTGCTATTTGATTTTTCGATTGGATTATGTCAGAGACTGTCTCCCAAGTATAAATCCAAGTTTGTGTCGCTTGAAACCGCGAGCGTTAGCCGCCATCTTGAGAAACGCCTTTTTGCAAATATCTCGGCAACGGTGAGTTTTACGTTAAAAATTGTAAGAATCTTTTTTGTAGAGAATAAAGCTTCTCATCGTTTTTATTTGAAACGTTTTTCTCTACTGTTAATATTTGCCGATATATGGTCGATTAAAAAAACCAAATTTTTGTTTTTGAAAAATATTTCGATAAATTTTAGAAATACGAAAAAAATGTGATAATCAAAGTTGTAGAGCATAAATTTTTCTATACTTTTTGTAGGAAACTTTTTTTTGTAAAATCAATAGTTGCTGAGTTCTACCGCAATTAAAGTTTCCGTCAGGTAAAAAAAAACAGCTACGGCAACTTTTATGAAAAGCAACACAAGACAGAAATATAAAATATAAGTTTCCCATTTGAAATTGCGGCATTAAATTTTTTTTGGTAATTTTTTTTTTCGGTAATTTAAAAAAAAAGATTTTCTTTTATTTTGCTTTACTATTAATTGCGGTAGAGCTCAGCAACTATTGATTTTACAAAAAAAAGTTTCCTACAAAAATTATAGAAAAATTTATGCTCTACAACTTTGACTATCACATTTTTTTCGTATTTCTAAAATTTATCGAAATATTTTTCAAAAACAAAAATTTGGTTTTTTTAATCGACCATATATCGGCAAATATTAACAGTAGAGAAAAACGTTTCAAATAAAAACGATGGGAAACTTTATTCTCTACAAAAAAGATTCTTACAATTTTTAATGTAAAACTCACCGTTGCCGAGATATTTGCAAAAAGGCGTTTCTCAAGATGGCGGCTAACGCTCGCGGTTTCAAGCGACACAAACTTGGATTTATACTTGGGAGACAGTCTCTGACATAATCCAATCGAAAAATCAAATAGCAGGATTTTTTGCGGATCGAACCCATTTTTGAGCTATAAATCTTGGCCTGTTTGTATATGCAGTAGAAAAGACGTCGATTCAGCCTCAGTGGTATGCATGGACCTCAACCTCACCATCCACGACCCGCTGACGCCCTTCGTTGCTTAAGGGCACACGGTATCTTGAACCCTCGGACGTTGTTTACATTATCATCTTTTTTGTTTAGAATTCTCCATGGATCTTCATGGGGTTTTTTTATGTTGGGTAGGCCAATGACTAAGCTTGCTTATTCTAAACTAAAAATGGCGATAAATAACGCCGAAAAAAAAAACGACACCGTTTGCTGAAATCGTCTATTTTTATATATCTGTAAACTTACACAGCCTGTAGTCCCTAAAGTATTGATCGTAGAGTAAAAATGAATATATCTAAATTTGTAGACAATTTCATGTAGAAACTTTTGTCAGAAGTAATCATAATGCTATTCCTACAGATATTCGCGATATGAGCAAAAACCTCAAAAAAGGTACCTTCAACCCCCTCTTACACCCTTAGCACAACCCCCACCCTTGAGGACTTTTAGTATGTTGATCTGGATACCGTAAAGTATAATTCTACCAATTTTCAAAACTACACGATTTATTTCCCCTGATTTTTCTTATTTTCTCAGGCTAATACTTTTTAAAGAAATTTAATTGAAAAGTTTCAATGGAACTCCTCTGTCAGTAATGCTGTATCCTGTGTATCCTTTATAATAAAGGATACACAGGTGTTAGAGGGTAGTGCAGATTATAAGAAATGTTCTGGCTGGTTTCTAGGCAAGGTTTTGGTCTCTGTCTGGTACGCTTGATTTCTAATTTATAAGAAACTACAGTGACCACCACTTAGGTGCAGTATAACTATTTCTGAATGTCTATATACCTATATGAAATGTCACGTCTTTTCTACTCGATAAACCAGCCGCTTTTACAAAGGTATAGATAGACTTCACCAGAAGCGGGGCCTCAGTGGTACGCGAGCCTTGACTTGCCTCAAGCGTACCAGTTAACGCTTGCGGCACTCGATACGCTTGCGAAATTATATGATGACCCACTTAGCCGATTTCGTTTTGCTGCTTGTCGCTGCGGTCGCATTTATACACTTTTTTACCCTAAATTGTTTCGAAAAACGAGAATGCATCACATAAAATCCACTTCATCTTCGCATCGATTAATCCTTACGAGACTACACAATAATAAGTCCAGTTATATTAATTTTATAAATCCAAAAGTAACTGTGTTACGTTTTGACGACTAAACCACTGAAATTTGATACAGCGAAAGCATGCGACCTACAAAAGGATTAGTTTTATTAATACAATACAATGGCACTATTAATCCACTCCTTGAGAGGGTTTAATGAGAGATGAGACTTAATTTTACTCATTACAGTGATTCAATATTTTTCAGATAGTAATGCTTGAGTCAGTTTTTTCAGTTTTTTTCATATTGTTTTTCTTGTAATTCATACTGTCTACAAGGCTGGAATTAATACCGATCGAAGCTTGAAATTAATATTCGGGTGGGTACCGCTAATCACTAATATTATTGTGCTTTAAAACGAAGGATACCTCATGAATTTGTTGCGTCGTTTACTGTTGTTGTATTGTAATCATAATCTGATCCTCTCATATCTTAATAATCCCCGGTCGGAGAACCCGCATATCGATCGATCATTGAAACTGATGACCGCATTCGTACGTGGCCAAAGCAAAAAACGAAGCTAATGCAATTTTGTTTACAAGTTGATAATCCATCCTGGGGCGTACCGGCGCCTCCGACCGGTTTTCTTGTTGCCACCGCTCGGTGCTGTGTGCCGGTTTGACGTGATCTCTTCTCTTGTTGCTCGTCGCGGACTCGCATGTAAACGACCCCGCCAACCTTATTTTGAATTTCATCGAGCTTTTCATTATAAACCCCTCCCTATACTTTGTACCGAACTGCCCAACTAAATTTCAATTAGTGGACTTATCTACTCTTATCTACGATTGGAAGCTGTATAGTTCGTCCGCTTTTGAATAAATTTATACGTGGCTTTCTAATATATTTGTTACTTTAGGAGTTTCCCAAAAAAGAGTACATAAAAATTAACGGAATAGGTACCTAATCCACCAAAACGCACTTAGATTAAGAAATCTTTAGTTTTTCTTTCTTTTATTGTATGCAATTTTATTGTATATTTTATTGTATACAAGACGTCTACCAGTCTGAATGTAAATAACAAGTGAGTTCATGAAATTTTTATTTTTTATTTTTGTAGTTTGTAATATTATGATTATGAGTTTGTCTAATTGTGCATTTACGTAACTTTTCTTCAAATTAAAAAGGTCGACGAATAAGCTTTCTGTTTTCAAAATTTAATTATTTAATTTAATATTCTGGAAATTAATTTTAAAGGAGTTTTCCTTCGAAATTAACTTGCAGAGACTATTGTCCTCAAACAAGCCTTCGTATAATTTTCGAAATAATTTTGGCACAATCCTGTACGCAAGGAAATTTTAAGAAAAAACGACCTCTTCGAACGCACATAATTCCTTGAATATCTTGCTATCGCGGTGTGTTAGGTTAGGTGCGAGACTCACTGGCACACATCCAACTTGCACATAATAACCACAATTCAATGAGTCGCGGACCAGAATAGTAAATAAGATAGAGTGGACGGTGTAAAAATAGCAGCCGTTCCAGTCGTTCGCGAGCATGCGAATGCACCTCCCAGGTGCTACGGCCGTTGTCCCCTCGACGAACCCAACTCCGGATATAAATCGTCCACAATGTTATAACGCCTTGCACGCGTTACATTCGTCTTATTGAAATGATCTGTACATATCAGACGGGGCGGAAGGGTTACGCGACCCGCACGGATCGACAGCTGTTCTCACGCTGTACAGTAGAAAATCACCTGTGTAGTTCAGTACACTGTACCATTACCGATAACGGTCCGACGGCGTCGCAACGCCGTCCGCCCCGACGGATATATGCCGAAGCTTTGATTGTTTAACCAAAACGCGGAAACAGACTGGTTTTTGAAATACTGTTAACTATATGAGATTTGTATTGACTTTACAAACAAAATAAGGACAGAAAATGTAACAAAAAGTACATAATAAATGTAAATATTTATTATTTTATAATGTCTTCTTTAAATATCTCTTGAGGGTCGTTCAGCGACTTGTGTCCCGACAGAAGGCCCTTGAACTCCCGTGAAGATCAGTAATCGTGCTTTTGTGTTTACGTGCATGGGTAAAATACCAGTGCAATTTTCTCATCTATGTGTTCCTTATCTTTAGGGTTGATAGCGCACTAGCATCTCCTCAGTGTTGTTTTTGTGTAAAGACAAGGCTAGCCATCAACCATTAAGTATGGCGTCAGCCTTCCTGCCACCCTTTACCTTTGAAAAAATGAGCCATAGAAATATGGCCACTAAAGTTACTATTACACAATAAGGATAAGAAGGATAAGATAACTATCTAAAGTTTGAAGCCCGGTCTAGATATCTTTGAAATGTTTCAACTGTTATCGGTGTTATGCCTATGTGCCATCCAATGAATCATCCACCTCTCTATGTACAATGAACCCGAAGTTCTGTATTATAAAATTGAATGTTCATCACAATGTAAGCTGGATGCGATTCGAGTCGGTCAGGTCATTGTCCCCTCGAGGCGTTTTATTACCTTCACCAACATTTTGCAGACTGTTATTGCAATCCTTACAAGCGGGATTTCTTGTCGCAACCTGTAAATACCGGGATTCAAATTATTGTTAACACCAATAATTGAATCGATTGAAAGATCAATATAGCTGTTTTCTGTGTGGAAAATAAATAATATTTCTCAGATATTGGTATGTTTCTATCTAGTAAAACTTGTTTTATTGTACACATTGTTGAAAGTATATTGAAGACTAACATAACAAAGACGTGATTGCTCGCTGAGTATATAAAACTCAACCATTATCAAATCATAATGGGCTTTGCCACGTGGTCAAACAATGGTGTTTACATTAGCAACAAGGACGATGGTGTACTAAAGCTCCGTACATAGAGACCGCCATGTCTTCTATGTTCATTATAATAAACGTGTCTTAATAAGTTTCATTAATGTGATACGTCTCTAGAGCTGCACATGGGTAGATGGAAGATGAAATATTTACACAGCTTGGATAATGACATGTTATAGCTAATTTAAAGCAATAACTATTGAACGAGCAAATAATTAGCACAATTGTTGATGTGTGATCAACTCTGTATTTACTGCAGTTCGGATTACGAAACAGTAGCCTCGTAAGTAACTTTTGAATATCAAATGCTGCAAAAATTGTAGGTAGATGGAAAATCTAGTACTCATAGGGTATGCACGAAACGTTGTGACTCCAGTGTCTCTTCTTTAAAAATGTCAATCAACGAGGTTAAATAATCACCTTTAATTCTCCAACAATTTCCTGCTGAGTATTTTTTGCCTGTGTTTTATAAAAATGGGTAAAAAATGAGTTGTATACATTGTACGCGCTACACGACTTTATACCGAGTGTGTTTACAAATAATACACGATTCAGTCAGCTGAATTACGATGAATTGAATGCGCTGACGTCGCTCCGTAGCTTGATCACATCGATGAATGACTCTTCATAATTTTCAGGGACTGTTGAAGCCGTGACATTGATGACGGTCTGTTCAATGCTGACACATATGATTTCTGTTTAAAAACAATACAATTAAAAAGAAACAAATACGTGTTAAATTATTACGCTAATTTTTTTGTTAAATCTTATAAAATTCATTGATTTTGATTTCACTTTATGGAGAAAGATAATTGCTTCCGTAAGGTTTTATTTGTAATAAATTTTAGTGAATAAAAGTACAATCAAGTAGGTAACAAAAAACAATTATTGGGCGCATCTGCTATTTACATGAGCTAAACCTTATTTCGTTGATCAAATAAATAATTTAGATTGAAATTTATTCAAGTGCGCTCGTTTATCGGGGTAGTTCGTTATTTATCTTTAAACAAAGTAAATATAAATATTAGACAGAATATAAGTATGTGTAGGTAGGTACATAGAATTATCAAAAGTTCATTTTCTTAAAATTACTTTTCTCTTTTTTATCATGTCTTAAATTCAACCCACGAAAATTTCTCGTGCATTCCTCGTCTCCTCTGATCAAAAATCTATAATATGACTAGTAGGTACCCAGTATTAAATTAAACATTCAAACTCATTATCCATAATTTGAAGAGTACCGCAATTAGTTATCGTTTCGAAGGCATATTAATGCATTGTTATTATATAGTTTTATCCACCGTTACACGGGACGTGAAAACGACCTGTGTATCTAACATTGACCCCATGGCCAAACCAGTGCAACTAACTAACCGGCCTCAGTATCAACTCGATGTGTATTACATTTAACCTTCTCCCAGTTTTGTTCCGGTTTAAAATACTTACATGTCGTGTGTTTATCACATCAGGGACTAATAATGAATCTTATATGAAATTTAAGCTCTGTAGGCAGGTATATCTACGTTAACATTATCAACATTCATGGTTCACATTCATTGGTGCAATCTCACATTCTAAATACAAGACTGTTAGTTAGAGGGTGACATTGGATGCAAATACATTCTTCGACTTATAATTTAATTTATTATTAAAAACAATGCAAAAATAATGATATTAAAACTAATTGTATCTTTTCTTAACGTAATGGACAAAATAATATTATAGAATATTTCAATATTTCACACAGGAATATTTTCAATTAATTTTAGCCATAAATATGTCTATAGATATTTATTTAAGACTTTGTAAGTTAAATTGATTTCTTATTGTCTAGTTGCGCGTAACCTTTATAACCAATCACAAATTCTGCAACAACGTGGCATTGATTCTATTAATTTCAAACATTTTCCTACTGGGTTTTGATGTCTGATTCGATAAAGAATTATTGAATTAAAAAAAAATTAGTAGGCTTCGTATAATGATGTAGTTCGCACTAGAAATTCGTTTAACTTTTTCGAACCTAACAATGTGACCTCTGTATTAGAGCATCGTTTTATTTTAAAATAATAAAATTTGATTAGTCGGGGTATCAGCGAGTTGGCGGAACGGTGCCGATTTCCTCGTGGTAATTGTTGAAGTATGCGGACGGGCGATGTCGTCTTATTGGGGCTGCGAGCCGACAGTACGTGCGCGCTGTTCACTTTCACTTCGTAACGCAGCGGCTTATAGTAGACCAATACTGGACCCCTTTACATAAATACGCCAAGTGATACGATACCCTTTTTGCAAAAAGACATAGGTAGTATCAATCCACATTGCAGACAGTCTTCTGACAGCTAACCCCGATATAATTTCTTGTCGAAGATTTGGAGAATTTATTACATGGACTAAATTATCATATTTCTTATAATTACTAACTAATTCTCACATTTTATTTTTCTATTCGATAATTGTCACAGTTTTGACTCCTTTTTATTTATTTATTTTAGATCCATTTTTATTTAGATCTATTCAATTCTGCTTTCACATATTATCTATCTCGTTACTACATCACTGTACTAATGGCGATAATCTAAAAAAATAGTCGGTCCATTTAAACTTATTTGAATAAAATTAATTGAGGCAATTTTGACAAACGACCTTTGCGCAAGCGCCAGTCGACCATTAAGGACACGCTGGCCACCGTTACAACAGACACGCTTTAAGCGCTGTTAAAATTTTGTTCATATTTTAAACAGTCAAAACGGCTAGATTGTAAAGCGCCGCGTCACTCATAGGTGAGTGAGGTGTACTTGTGCTCTTTAGATAGATTGCCAGGTGAAGTCTAGCGCGATTGATTCTGAAGCAATTATATAAATAACACGAGACTTGATATGTAAATACATCAATACTACTAATAATAAATCTGTAAGTGTAGGTATTGTATGCATGTATGTTCCTCCATAACTCTTAGCGCCTCTTTCACAAACGTCAAGTAGGCCAAACTGTCATTTAAAGCCACCGGTAACCGGGGATAATGGAGCTGATATACCTTTGTTTGTACGGTAAACGTCCCAAACATTAAATAGAAAATAATAATAAAAAATCGGCTATCGAATGATGCAGTAAACTGAGTGCATAATTCAATATAACATAAAATGATTTCTAAAAGTAACTAATCAACACTTTACATGAAGTTTGTGAAAGAGGCCCTTAAACGAATTAACTGATTTTCATGAAACTTGGTAGATAAATATTTAGACGTACAGGACACAGGATAGGCTACTTTTTCTTTTTCAACGCGGACGAAGTCGCGGGCGCCAGCTAGTACATAATAAAATCGTAAACGAGCCGTATCTGTACATTAAATATTAAATAAAAAAACAATTTGCACATGTATACAATTGAAAAAAATATTTTTTAGAATTTTTGTGCACGCTAATCTCAGAAACGGCTTAACCGATTTGAATGCCGTTTTCACTGATGTATTAATGATTACCTAGATTAAACTGTAGATACTTTTAATCCTGAAGAAATGTTTGGCACCTGTGGGATTTTTAAAAAACGAACTGCAGCGCGTACTAAGTTGCAGGCAACCAGCTAGTAAATACATTTATACATGCATTTATGTGTTTTTCTGGATATAAAATGAGCATGAACATTGACACGATTTGTTTATAGGAGTTGGATTCTAAACATTGTTTATACTTGTACATATAAGTCAAAGTGTTTCTATTGGACATTGCAGCAGCTTGTGGTCAAGCCGGTATCCCACGCTTGCGCGTGTGCCTTCCAAGTTTTATCCGTAAGGCGGTCGGTTTAATGCCGTTTTTCCATTAAAGAAGGGAAAGTTGTCGTGTTCACCGCTTGTTTATCATACATAGCTCTAATACTGCTTTCGATGCCCGACGAGGAAGCGTACGTAAAAATAAATATCCATTGTTCATTTGTGTTCTCAATTATGTTTCCTTTCTTTACCTTAGATTGACCTATTATGTCTTTTTTTACACTTCGAGACCATCTCTTGATGCCAGCTGGTTCCAATAAAAAACTAGCTTTGTACAGTAAAATATATCGTTTCGTTTGTTTCTAGAAAAAAGTACTGGAATTAAGACCTCTTCTTCTATATGATTCTATTATATTATAAGTATTTTAGAAATGAACAAACTACATCTCTAGATTTTGTTACTAATTCTTTTAATATTGAATGGATTTTTATGCAATTGCATTTGCGCCTACTTTCTTAAAATTATGAGATCACGCAATACATTCAAGCTCAAAACAATGTGACTTTGTAATATCTGACCTATTGACAAGGTTTTTATTTATTATATTATTGTTATAACGTGTAGTTATACGTTCATAAGATCATTTTTGTTATGAACGTTTCTCGTGCGATGGACCACTTCTGTTGTTGATTTGTTCGAATATTTTTCTGCCTTAGGATTCATGTCAGTTTCATAATTATTTTTTATTTTAAAAGGTGTACAAGCGATCGTCGCCAAAAGGCACAAACAACACTAGGTGCGATTCAAGTGCGCCGCTGGCCTCTTAAATCATTTATTTACAAAACGCTTGAAGAACATAATATTATGTATTTAAGCGGAAACGCCTCAGAAGGGAGATTTTTCTAAACTAATCACGATCGAAGTATAATTTTAATAGTAAACATTTTTGTAACATCAATAATTACTCATCAAATTGCGAGTTGGGCTAATAAACAAGTTCCCTAATTCTAGAAGTGTAACTCTACTGTTAGATATTCTACGCTCACAAATAAAGAAATTATTTAAAAAGTAATTGTCAGAAAATTGTGTTTGAGTAAAATCATTGTCTCCGTACCATTTTGCAATACGATTATTATTTATCTAAGGTCACGTAGAGATTACGTTAAAGAGAACTTTTCGCGTGGAAAATTATAGATAGTATAACGCTTATCATAATTATAACAACAACAACACCTGTTTTCAACAAATCTGTTAACATAACAATAACATAAGTATATATTACAATAAAGTCATTGCATATGTCGTATTATGCTACGCGACAAGTTTGCTGTTGTCAAGTGTATGTTGGAATATGACTAATTACTTTTCTATGGCGAACTAAATAAACACTTTAAGTCAGCCAATTGAAAGAAAATTATGCAGATTTAACATTTTTTCATTATTAATAATGAACAGAAATAAAGTGCCTACAATATTTTTAATGCGTCACCAAACGGTCAACAATATTATAAACCTGTGAACAAAACTAGCTGTTGTATGCGGTTTTGCATGCGGGGGTTTGCTTTAGTTAGAGGTTAACATACATAGTTCAAGTAAAGATTAATTTTAAAATTGGAACATAGACGCGCTTATAGAACAGAGAATACAGTCGGGGTATGAAAACCTCCGTTTAATTGTCAAATTCATTGCTTTATCAAGTCGTAGATTCTCAGTACCTTTTGAAGCTAAAGCACTAAAGAGACAACTGACAAACGTTTGAAATTAAATTTTGGCACGACTGTTAATAATTATTTCGACTTTAAGGTGACGAACCTTTTCTTGCCCTGACTGTACCTATACCTTTCGCATAGCGCTTTGTCCCTGTGTGGATTATTTGTTCGTTCTTTTATTTTATCTTCGCAATCGAGTTAGGTAAGTATATTCATTCCAAAAATCTGTCACAATTATTTACAAACATTGTAAATTTTGTTCCATATATTTTTAATTCGTAAATCGTACTTTGCTTTTAAAACAATGCCAACTGTGAATGTCTTATTTAAATGTAGGTCTTGAAATTCAATGTTTATAATGGCGAGTAAAAAGATCAAAAGATCAGCGCAGAAGTCTTCTGCGTCTCGCACGTGTTGAACGCATTCATAAGAACTTTTTATCGCAGCATCTTCACATCAACATTAATACATATGGATGAGCGTTTGCCCATCGCCGAGGGTCGAAATTTATAGAATTTGTCATGTCACAGTACGAGTAACAGCTGAAAAAAATAGGTCAATATTCTCTTATGATATTAGTCACTGCATGCACAAAATTTCTTATAGCATATGTTACATTATACATAATTATATTACTAGTTGGTACTACTTAATTTCATCGAAGTCTCGCAATCGAATCCTCGCAAACTTTAGAATTTATCATATTAGTAGAATTTTGTTTTTCAATAACAAAGAAAATAAATCGAATTTTATAAGCCGACCGTCATAAAAAATCAATTTTAACGCATACACGAAGAAATAATGAATTTATACCCTAAATAAAGAATCATTATTGTCATAAACCGTTTGCCTTGCAGACCAGGTCTGATATGTCCGGGTGCTAAAAGAGGACAAATAGACATTATTAAATGGCATGAAACTTGGCTTACCTACGGTGTTGGCTTATATTGCGAAAGCTCGGAATGGAGTCGATAATAAATTGTGGCCCACGGTTACATAACACAGGTAAAAGTAAGTGTTCGCTTGTAGTTTGTAGTTCTACTTCTGAACTTCAGTCGCATATTGCCGGACAAACAGATGACGCTATAGCTAACGTAAATAGCACATAGCAATTGACACGATCACAACAAAATGTGATAACATCGTTTGGCGGAAACAAAATTCATAGTAGGTACGCGGACTTTTCTCGAGTTCACTAAATTGTTAGTGAAATTGTAAGAAATTTGCATGCAGTTCATTTCGCAAAGAATGGTGTCAATGAGAACTAGGCGCAAGTATATTGTTACTGGTTCGACCTTCACCCCAAAACCTATTTGGATTCAAAGAAACACGTCCACTTATTAGGAATCGATTCAAACTATATAAAGTTTTATTTATTAATAACGAACGGTCGGTCGCGACTTTCCATTTATGTTTTGCTAAAACCAATATTTATATTATTAAATAATAGAAAACTATTTCGAAAACCTAGACAGACATTTTTAGTTTATCTATATTGATTTTGTTTAGTATAAAATATAGACTTTACCTAACTTACGAGTGAGTAATAAAATACAACACAAAAATGGCCTAGTTTGTTAATTTTCAAGAGCTTATAGATTTTTTTAAAAAAATTCAATATTTTTAAGATTGGATTACAGATTGAGGATTTTAAAATTTACAATTCGTCTCCAATTCAAAACAGCTGGATCATTGACGCAAATGCTATATTAATATTTAACATCCTCTATTAGACTGCGATTTGACTTTGTTTCTTGCTTATATGCCCCAGTTTATCTCTGAAAAGTAAAAACATAAACTATACTTATTATATTCACAATATATGTTATGTTAAGGAATGTTAATTCGGTTTGACACCTAAAAAAAGTTTTCTTTGTGTACCATTCTGTAAACAAAGTTTTAGTTTACAATTAGACGGTACAATTTCAAACACAGAATTACAGTAATTAAGTTAAAAACTCTCAAAGAAACTACATTTAAACTTTATTGTATCAATATCTTTAAAAAAATGTTTATTATTCAAATAATAGTTTAAATTGTTTTACTTATTTAAAGTTTTTTGTGTCAACAGCTTTGAGTATTATCAAAAGCCTTTTTTTCTATTTCCCCCTCGTATCCAGTTAAAGTCAGTATCGTATCTGTATGTTTTTATTTAACTATCTACATAACTACTATGCACGAATTGCCAAATGGAGTCAAAATGAATTTTTACAATTTCTTTACATATTTATTTTACACATTCACCTTCAATGAGTGAAAATCCGGTATTTTCTTGAATCATTTTCGCCCCGTATCTCCACTCCGATGTCCGTTACTTAAACTCGTAAGTAAGGTAAAACAAATCTTATTAGTTTAACTATAGACTACAGTTGCGTACATGCGTGGCAAGGTAACCTATAATCAATACTGCGGTCAAATTTCTATACATACATCACAATAGTAAGGGTATTAAATCTTTACCTAACTATTTATTCTAATTATATATGGAAAATATCACGATTCGTTATACTGTTTTTTTTTAATATTTATTGCGTTTCATAACAACTTGATACTAGACTTACAGAGTTGCTCTGTGCTGTTATGCTAACACTTTGTACATTCACTTCACTTTCCGAACATTACTTTTAGGTACTATAAACGATCAATATAATGGTTTTAAAACTATTTTACTACAAAATCCCAAACCAAACCAAATTCGAAGCTTTGACATTATCCGACTAGTTAATAAGACTCGAGCTGTAATATTTATAGTTAATCTGTGTGCTTATTGTATTAATTAAAAAGAGTACCTATCTTTGAGGTTAGTTGCCCTGTTATCCCTCATAGAATGGGTATGGCCTATAATTATTAGTTTTAGGAAATTATAGAATAAAATTTATAATTTTGATTTTATATTAATTTATTAAAAAAAAATTTTTTAAATGTATGCTTATGTTCTGAATGGCTTTATTTTTTACAATACAGTTCGTCCGTACGCCTAGTAACTAAAAACAAATATTATAACCGAAATTTTTTAAAATATACAAAAAAAAATCCAAATTAGAAAGTCCGCTCACTAATCTAACTATTTTGCCGTAGTTAATATTATTCTAACATCAAAGTGAATGTGGACATGTTTGTTGAGAGTGAAATTTTTACAACTTGACGCAAATTGAATACCTACCTCATTTCTACATTTTGATTTGTACACGCTTGCATTACTTCATAAATTACATGTTATATTGAATATAAAAGTCGCCGTACAGATAACTATCGTATGTTAATAATTACAAAAAGGATTATTTTTATATAAAATGATCCAGTTTCGCCTTGACTTATCCCAATCGAGGCTATCTACTTAAACAACTTATAGGTTTCACTTTAAATATCAAGTTTTATGGTTCACGATTTTAACACATTTACCAGTTTTGCATAGTTAATTAGATACATAATTTAAGTACAATTAATAATAAAAATAGTAAATGCACCAATTAAAATTTCAATTTAATCTTTATATATTATACATATTATACTAGCTGTTGCACTCGATTTCGTCCGCGTAGCTTGATAAAATATAACCTATGTTACTCGCTGATAATATAGGTAAACCAATTTTTAAAATCTTCCCAGTAGGTTTTGAGTTTCTTCATTATAAACATACAAAAGTACAAATATTCTCTCCTTATAATATTTAGTTAGTCCGCGTTGAAAAGTGAGAAACTGCCTATTTCCCCGCTAACTTCTCAATCAATCTTTTTCACTAAAGTGTAAAGTAAGATAAACGAGCAAGGTCTGTGTATAATTTTCAGAAAAAAAAAAGATTGGGTCGCTAGTATATTTCTAAAATGATTTGGATTTTATTTTTATCCTACTTATTACAGTTTTCGCTTTCATCAGTTCATTATCTTACTGTGTCTTCAATATAATCTTTCGTCTTTGTTAACGTGAACACAATACAATATGTTGTGAAAGCTTTGATTACGTAGTTAATAATAATTTTATAAAATCATAATGTTATATTGTTGGTTAGACACTATAGTGACAAGTAAAATTAATGACAAGTTTGTTTCGAAATATCCGCTTGGAAACAATACGAGTAATGCGGTGTGGCGCACCTAGGTACCTCTAACTATATTGCTCGACGATACATTGAATTCAACCACTGAACGTGGTTTCGTCGTCAATTTGCCTGCTTTATTGTATGTTCGGTGTCTCGATTGTTTGACTTTAGCAGCCGAACCAACAAATCGTCGTCGTCGATACCACTTTATTTTATTTACTTATTGTGTTTCTGAGACTCTTTTTTTCTCTAACAAGACAAATGTTATTTATTGGACATAACTTTTAAATTTATATGTTTTATGAACATATCATAGAGACGAATAGTAATTGGTGTTAAATACTATTTTTGAAATTAGCTTGTCGAAAAAAAAAATGTTAGATTAAATACAAAATTAATATAAAAATCACATCTGCAATTTTATATAACGCTTCAATAGTATCCGGTGATTAATTCCTGGTGTTAGTGGTCATAAAATCATGTATTAATTATCGGATTAATAAACACAATCTATAATGGACAATTCATCTATAAAATCTATTATTGTCTGTTAACAATTATTGCTTTAATAAGAACATCGTTCGTTTCTATGAAATAAAACATGTAGATTATTTACTTCCTCATCAACTAGAATTAGTCTGGTCTAGACCTGTACGCAGTCTTAGAATATAAAACCTATATAGTGAAGAAGGCGTGGTCGACGTAACGTCGCGTCGGCGCCGCATATAACATGAAGTTCTAGATAATTATAGAACCACTCCCTCATCTTTGGGACCTTTTACAAAAGGTTCAAATATCAGTATAATTTTAATAGTGCAGTAATTTTTGCATGCAATTATAATCATATTCAAATGCTGGATAATATTTCTGTGGATGTAATGAAACTGTAGATGATTATAATAAATAGATTATACATTATTTCTATTTTTTTAAGGTTTGACTAGTGATTTCAATTTAAAAATGTATATTGAATTTCATTAGTCTTTATTTGGTGGCAAGCCTCGCGATAGCAAAGAGGGTTTAGTTCGTTTGAGTAAATTATTTCAAAATGGGTTTCTTCTTAAGTTTATAAAGTTTGCTATTATTTTATTTTCATTCAATTAATATAAGCGTGAAGCGTGATCTTCGGCAAAAATTCCACGGATCTGATCTCGGCTCTCGGACGCGTGTCTAGCACCTTGATCTAAATACTTGCGACATTGTCTAGTAGCATCGTTATAAAGCGCGCTTTGCACTGCATTAAATAGCTTCATCTTGACCATTTCATTTACAATCGATAATTAATTATCTAGCTCGAATACCAGTTACATCTAAAATGCAAGTTATGTCATTATTTCTGATTATTTTGTGAATAAATATACTTGTTACAAGTTTTCCTTATTGTCTTGCCGACTCTCCCGAGGGAAATAACCTCGATATCATTTACCATGTTTGCGTGTTCCTATATGGAGTTCAAGAAATATTTATTGCCCTCTTAGCTGTATCAGATGATGTTGCTTTTAGAACTTCTTCATCTACTTTTAACACCATTCATGTTATTACTGAAATTCTATTACGATGACGAATATAGTTTTGTTCAACGTTTTATCATTCAATTATTCATATTTGTATGAGCTGGTTTTTAAGTAATGTGTACTATCATTTCAAAGAGTTGATTAACATGCTACAATATATTTAAAAGTTAAATAACTTAAATGTAAATACATATTATAATGTGTTTACCAATTAAGATTTTGCACAGAAAAAGCTACATCGTGAACACACAATGGGCCAGACTTCGCCGCAGTGAGAACATCCGATCGCCTTTTACTTTGCATTGTTTTTGAAAACGAAATCATACTAAAAAGAGGTTATATGTCTGTCTATTGCAATTCTCTCTTTAACCTGTGAAATCTAATTACGTAATCGAGCAATCTAAAGAAACTAGGAAGAGCCATTAATTTACTTATTTATCGTATATTGGTATTATTTGATAAATATTTATTATCAAAATGACGCTCACCAACATTGGCTATTGGTTTCATCATCGTTGTTGTTTCTATCAATTGTAAACCATTTCGATGTATTTCTAGATGCATTAAAAGGTAAGCGAGCAATATTAGTTGCGTAAGATCACGTGATCTGTTAGTGGTTATGCCGTGGCAAGTATGTATCGACGGAGCTCCTATCGGGGCGTTGAGTAACTAAAGGCTGGAAAGAGCGTCGTTACGTAGAAGTTTCGATACAGCCTCGCGACGTAAGGCCGTGGTTGCAGTCACGTCGTCGGTGAGAGGCGCCCCTCCTCTAGCGGAAGGTCGCGAGCGGCCGCTGCGAAGGAGAACGGCCCCAGAAAGAATCCTTGCGGGGATAACAACCGCTCGCATTGCAAACATGTTGCCTTGTTGATTTGTTTTTTTACTTTAAAATTTAATGTTCATCATTTATGCTTCAAGCAATTAACGCATTTATCTACCACTGCCCTACTCTCTTGACTTTACACAGCTAAATTAAATATTTAAGATACTTAATTAATTTTTATTCTAAGTAGGTCAAGTAAACGACGTTTGTACAAAATATACTCTCTTTAATATTTGTCAATAATATAATACATAGATCATCCGGGACAAATTTATTAAAAAATAGTGAAAACAGTATTGAAATATACTGCCTATTTAAGAAGGCTCTCGGAAAGACTAACAAATACGTCGATGAAGTTTTTGAAAAACTTTTTCAAAAGTTCTCGTCTTATCCATATTCAAAACATTCCTTTATTATAAGTAGTTGTGACTACATTTATCTATACCTCCATTGGAACACAAAGTAATCTAATCAGTTACAACATTCAATCTAGTCTGTGGTTCAGTATAATTAACATATATGAGTAGTTCATTCACCGTAGTAACTTTGCGTAAAGCAATTGAAATTTTATTTATTAATTAGGCATTTGACGACCGCAACTTAGTAGGTATTGTATTTATCGGCTTTTAGTATTTTTTTGGCATAGTCTGGTTGATGTGATTTGATGAATATGGGTGAAGCGAGACGATTGTAGTTTCAATAGCACTGTCGGCCAACCAGCGAGAGATAGACCGCTGAAAAGCAAGACGCAACGCAGGCACGCGAGAGTGTGTTCACTTGCAACAATGCGCGAGCGAGACTCGAATACTTTTTTTTTTCTTCTACATATATAATTAAATGAATCGGTGTTACCTCACCACCGCCGACGATTGCGACAAGAACGGGCCGCATCGTCCATTAGAAAGTCGGCGAATATGCAAATAGTATCGTAGAAACCTCACAAATAACTGGCCACTCACTTCGCCTTTAAATGTGCCTCGATGAAAGTGACTACTGCCTAACCTAACCGTTAACAAATTGTGTTAGAACAATTTTTTCCGTAAACGCACTGGCCAAATTCACCATGTTTACACGCCTCTCGTGTATGATAAAACAAGTTAAATGTGCGTTTTCTACACTTTCCACTTTCCTACGTTCCTGTTGTATCGTTCGAATGAAAACCATCAACTTGTTTAAAAATGTATGTGTTTATCAACACTTCAGTTTCTTTGACGTTTACGCGATTCTTTTGTTTATTTATAATTTGATTTTACTGTACGCTACTGTATTGTTTTTAATATTTTTCCTTCTTTGTCTTTAGTTTGACGCATGTTCATTGTAACCGATAACAATTAGAGAAACGCCAAAAGTTTTAGCTATTATGTAATGTGTCTTTATTATCGCGTTTTCGTAATATTTCATTCGGTGTGCAATAGCAATGAAATTCTACAAAGATTAATCATTGCCTAACATTTCATCAATTAACTATCTGTAAATTATATTGCACTTTATTATATTATGAAATAGTATAGGTATTGAAATTTTTTGTCATTGTCTTAGTCTTATCACGCTTTGTCTTCTGGAAACTTGTTGATTTCTGTTATTAAAATTTTATTTGTAAATGTCATTATATCTGTTTACGTATGTCACGACAGTATATTATCTGTTTACGTATGTGTGTGTTATAAAGAAACAAGGCGATCACAACATGGCTGCGTGGATTTCCCGCTACGATTCTTGTTATAGTGAACCATTTATTATCGTTGACTGCTGACGTCTGCCCGTAACGGAACCGTGAATAATATATTCAATGTCTTTTGTGTTTAGAGTTCAGTTTACTTTGCGCGACCTGTTCCACCTCCGCGACTTAAAGTCAATAATACAACACGTTATCTCGAAGCTGTGAGTGGCGCGATTGGGTTTTTGCGTCCGGGTTTTACTCGCGCAAATTTAACATTGTATGCAAGGTTTTCAATATGATAGACAATGCATAACTTAAGTTTCATTGCATGCGCATGTTATCGTCTCCATGTCACACATTTAAAAAACGAGCTATAATACCCAAAGTTTATAACGCAAATAATATGCTCGTTGCAAGTTATATATCTCTCGATCGAGTAAACCGAACGGACCGGTTGTGACGGCCTCTCACTTTGCAACTCTTGTCTACCACTCGCTCGTTGGCTCGCTGTGAAATTAGGTAACCAACAAAAGCTTGTTCGCATTACAAATTAATGTACTCAACCGACATGTAATTGTATCTGACCAAGAAAGGATATAATTTTTTTCCTATTTACGAAAATTGAATACCAAGATTACGAACATTGAAGTTTTATACTAACTTCACGTGTAAAAGATAACGATGACGCCAATCTGTCGACGCAGACATGGCGTGTCCTGATATGGGATCTACAAATTGGCTGGCAAAACAGCGATCGAATAAAATGCCTCGAAAAGCGGATGAGGATTTCCTCATATTTTCCGAACAAATGATGAGGTGTACACGAAGCGACCTTCGCCACAAGACAAACAATGAAACTGGTGCCCTTGACATGATGCAATTTGCAGATGCATTGCTCTCTTTACCTATAAATAGACGTCTAATCATGTGTGTTATTGTATTAGTGACAATTCCAAAAATAAAAAGAGCACAACGAAAAACAATAGGTGAGGCCATGAGAGTGCAGATGACGAGGGCGAGACGGCTGTTCGCCGAATGCCGAAGAATTACGTTCCGACGCGCTCTTTATATTGGTCGTCGGTACCGCAGAGAAAGCCGCGCCCCGCGCGCCCTCGCACACGCCTCTAGCGCAGCGGCGGGTTTTTTCCTCATTAGCTTCATATACTATTGCTTACTTGGCTCGCGTTTATCAGCTACCTCGCCTTCAGTACTGATAGACGTCACAAATCTGTGTGTATGGACATTAGCAATTAGTTGGCACCGCACCAAAACACGACGTAGTTTCACTTGTTTTTTTATTATTAAAATTTGCTAAGACGTGACACGCTTCAAATTACATTGTAAAAATAAAGCGCCCCGTTAAGGTACTAAGGTGTTGTTTGATGCGAAGAAATAAAATTAAAACTTGTTTTTTGTCAAGGGAACAGTTGAATTCCTAAAGATCCAATGTAAATTGGTTAGTAGCCGAGTCTCTTGTAGATCCTTCATCATCATCTCAGCTGTAGGACTGATCAGAAGCAGCCCGGTTCCATCGTCGACCCGCGGCCCCTGTTAGGTCGTCATGTCCATCTTGCTGGTATCTTGTGGAGGACCTTTAGGAAGAATGACAAGTCAATTCGCAAAAAGTATCTAAAATATCGTTTGTCTTGTCGGGTTATTGCTCCATCGGTCTCCATTTCGCGTCGCACTCTTTAATAGGTTAATTGCCCGGCATTGTGGTGCTGGCTGGCACACATCGTCAGCCGCGACCTTAAAGCGGCTGGCGGCCACGCATGTAGGTGAGCGCGTCACCGAACGACTCTTTATTGTACTCTTTTGATGTCCAACAAATTATGTATTGTTAGTCTTTTTGTTTATAATAATTGGCGACATCTCGAGCCGTAGAATTAGCTTATGGAAATTGGAATATCTGAGGAAATTAGCTTCGGTTAGGTTATTGCATGTAGTAGTGGGTTATTCAGAAATAAAACGCATGAGTCAATAAATTGGTTGGGGAGCCCAAGAGGGGATTTCTGGAGTCACTCGAGCGCGTCAGATTAAGCTATGGTAGATTAATTACATGCTGAAAAGTGTGCATTTTAATAATCTGACGATTTGGTTGGTGGGGTTGGCGGGGGTGGTGGTAAAATTTTAAATACAACTCTAGCGCGTCAGATTTTTAGAGGGGATGTTAAGTGAACCTAAACCAAGCTCCCATTTAAAATTCAGACGATTCGGATGTAACGCAAGCTCGTGGCAGCTTTTTGAAATTGCAAAAAATATTTTTGACGATTCTCATTTTGTAATACTCGAGCGCGTCATATTTTCATACAGACGGTTCAGCCTAAAGTCCTGATCGTGCTGATTCTTAATCTGACGATTATATGGAGGATTTTTTAAAATACAGCGCCTACAAAATTTTAAACGCCTGTAGACGCTCACCCCACCGCTGAAATAAAAAACTTCATATAACCTTTTTTTCTTCTTACCATCCAATCTTCACAGTCCAATAGGTCCCCACGACGCTCGAGTGACTACACATTTAGCATCGTGGGCTCCCTAACCAATAATAAACGATGGTGAAACGTAGCCGATGCGCTCGGTGCTTGTGCCGTGTACGTACACGTACAGCCGTAGCCGCGACGTTGCCATTCCAGGCGATGAAAGTCATCGCTCAACGTAGGTTTTTCGCACTCGATTACATTCGCTCGCTACCTACTACGATCCAGGGGTTCCTTATTTGGTACGACAATAAGAACTGTTGTGGGTTTCTTGTGGGTGCGTGTACTACTGCTGCGATGCGGTTTTTGTAAACATCAATGGATGAACATATGGTTTGGCTCATATAATTGATACACTGACCGGTCTCTGATAACTATATTTGTTTTGTTCTGGTCAAATAGTGATGTTGTGTTTTATTTTTCGTAACATGATTCACTAGGAGGAATCCGCTCGATACTCTATGCCAGTTTTCCCACGTCCAATTCGCAAACGTACATTATTGTGACAAACGAATTCTTTTCATGTTCTTGTTTCGTTATTCACCATTTTGCTTTGGTGGTAAATGATACCTTCGTTGTTCATTATTTATAGTCAATTATTAAATAAAATGATATGTACTTTATTATGAAATCTTAATTATAGTTGACATGTCCACCGCAACGTCAAACAGATATGGTATTTTTTAACCTCAAGGCTTGATACATTATCGAAAACGTCCTGTTATCAAATATGCAATAAAAACTCGACCAACAATAATATTGAGTGCTGTCGCTACGGAATGGATAACGAATTATTTCAATTTTCTATTTATCAGCAGTTCTACTTGACTTTTAACGTATTAGGTATGAAATTTTACATTAAATTATGTAAAATCGATAGTGTTTTCTTTAGCTACTCTTCCAATATGTTTATAATAAATATATTGATATATAATAATTATTTTTCTCTTGTTATTACAGAAAATCGTCATTCCGGTTTCATCCAACGGCAATGAATTGTGTGATGCAACCTTTTCCTTCAGCATCAGTAGCAATGCCGAGGTGGAAGGACCACAGGTGAGAAATACTGACACGTCTAATTAACTTTATGCTAATATAAAATATGTATAAAATTGATACAATGTTTCTGAATTATAAACTGAATTTGAAATTGTGTAAACAGTGAAAAAAATTTCTTCTCTTGCAACTGGTTTGGTAATTTCAGTTACAAACATGGATGAAGGGAATTTAATTTTTTATGTATATTTAAAAAAGGAAAATATTTTTCTTTAGGAAATTTACACTTCTATTGTAACACTAATTAATCGTAATGAGCACTTAGCGTCTTGGTGTTAGTTAGCGATAAAATTTTGGTTTGTTAGTCAAATGGTTCTATGACGTATTAGACGTGAATGTAATATAATTATATTTGCCAAATACTAAACAGTGTAATTTTATGTAAGTACTAAGAAAACTTTTATAAGTTAGTTTCTTCTCCTACAACAGTGACGACGTTTGGATTGAGGACATATTCTTCCACGGCTCTCCCCCTTGATAAATATATGCGCTTTCCGCTTGGGTTTGTAGGTCGTGGAACGGTTGCAAGCGATGATAAGTTGTGGTGACCGACAAATTGGTCAGAATGTATGGATTCCATCGCGGATCATGCATAGAATATTTTTCATTGTGTTGGGCACTTCAAATGTTGGGCCTGGAGCGAGCGTCATCACATTCCTCTTCAAACTTTAGTAACTACAAGTTTACACGTACACTTCGGTCTTATTCTTCTTTTGGTCGTTTTATATATTCATATATTTGTGATCTTTTATCTCGGGCTTATGCTACCACCATCTAATCTAATTCTGTCACCTTCTTTGTGTCGTTTGCTATTTTTAAATTTAAACTTTCCTAGAGGTCGCCCAGTGGTCGAAATTCGACTATGAACAATATTATTTAAAAATGTTAGCTTTCTCCAGTCCTCTCCCTATTTCACACTCCGCCGTCTTGCAATTTTCTTTAAAAGGGATCCAAAGTTTTAGCTTCACGTATTAGATTGTAGAAATAATAAATTTAGTTTAATTTGGCGACTATTGTAATCTAGGCGGATTTGCTATCGTTCTACTGACACCTTGAGGAGATTGTTTCCTTATAGCGAAAATGTCAGTATGCCTATGCATAATCGCTATCATTCTCGATGCCGCAACAATTCCAATAGAACTGAGAAGGCATTGTTATATTGGACACGCAGGTCGCTGTGTGGCCGTTCATCATAATTGACCCAAAAGTTGCAGTTGTAAAATGATTTTCAGTATGTTTAAAAAAGTATACTGTCAATCTGTCATTTGTGATGTGATGTGACACTGCCAGTCTGCCACATTTAACTTCTTATTGAGTTCATCCTACCGAAGAGAGCGTTATTTAACAAGTACTTAGCAACATCTTTTGCGGTTGAAACATTGCAGCGCTTCTTTTCCCCGAACGCTACAAATACACGAAGTACAAGAAAGTCTTTGAAGTGTTCTTTATTTAAAAAAAAAGCTACCTGGTTTATAAAAACGCTTAAATTCATTCAACTCCGAGATTACTCTTTTTTTGGGAAATTTCATTGTTGTGATTTTCTTGTATTGTTGGTTTGATATTGGCAAAAAGAAGTAATAGTGAGCGTGGATTTAGAATGCGGTTCGGCGCGTACCGAGAATGTTACTCGGTGAACCATTAGAAAGTGTTTCTTTCAGGCACGGATGTCCAAAGACTTTTGTGTACATAAACATTTAAATTGTAATAACTATACCACATAACATGTATATCGATATGATTTTAACTAATAGCATTTTACCAATTTTACACGTTTTGGCAATATCGATGCTATTGTGCAAAATATTTTCCTTATCTCTAGCCGAAGTTTACCCGAGTACGTGTGGGTGTCGTTACCACCCTCCCACGTACTACGTTCAATGGAGCGACACTTGGGGGTGACTGGTCGTAAATTTTACCGCAATTCACTTAGGTCATTTTACCGCACGAATAAATTGTGCCGCCTCCGTGGGCCGACAAGAAAAGATAACAAAAGTTAACCTCTGGTCTGGTTTCTCTAGCGCAATTAATTTATATAACGTCCCTGTAGATGAAGCTGATCCAAATAGGTGCTTTTAACTTGACTCACTAACTCCATTCAGATATATATAATATCAAGGAAAATAGTATAAATTTGCGGTAGAATAGAAACAGACCCTACTACATTCGGCTTCATGTACACTTTTGTAATACCGATGATGGCATGCACCAATATGACATACACTTTCCTAGCTTCTACTTACTAATATTATAAATGTGAAATTAACTCTGTCTGTCTGTTAACCTTTTCACACCTTAACTACTCAACCGATCATCATAAAATTTTGCATTGTCAGGGATACAGAGAACAACATAATATAATAAAAATACTTTTCCCGATTAATCACAAAAATAAAAAAGCAAAATCCGCAAAGCAAAAATATTGAATTATTTTTTGCTCATTTTATCGGACGTTATATATTTTTTTAATTTTCAACACGGACAAAGTCGCGGCTATTAGCTAGTACTCGTATAATGTAAATAAATGGAAAATAAATATATTAATTTGTTTTGCTTTGTTAAAAGTACTCGAAAAATAACCCTTTGATTTTAGTAATAATAAGGAGTTTGTTTTGCAGGGCTCGTTCGACTGCGTCAGGAGCGGAGGCGCTCGGAGGCTGGAGTCGTGCGGGCCATTGTCGCGGAGGATGCGCGTGCAAGCGAATGACGATTCCTACGAGGCCACCAAGGATCGGATGGCGAGGACCGTAGCCGCAGAGCAAAGCAAATGGTCAGTGCTTTATGTAATACTACTTTACTACCTGCTATAATGATATAGTATAGAGGAAGGCTGCTCAAACCTATGCTCGCGATTATCTTAAAATAGTCCACGCAAGCAAGTCAGAAAATTCCAAATTCTGAACGCCAAGTTGAAAATATATATTTTTTAAGGTATAGAGTCTATAGCCATAACACATGCGTAGATATTTTTTTCACAGCAAAAAGCAAAATACTTAAAAAGTTTTCAGTAGAATTCGTATGATTAAATACTTATATCCTCAAGAAATCCAATCTGAAAAAGTTATTCGTCCTCTTAATACTGGACTATAATAAAAAAATGGTGGAATTAAATTAGAATCTTTAAAAAAATTTAAAGTAGTGTTATTAATTGCTATTAGCGATAGAATACAAAGACTTATTCTAATACCACGTCAGTTATTATAAAATATCTTGTTTCAGTACTCGTGTGATCAAGCCAAATCAGACAGACATTGGACGGCGTGTGAAAGTGCGCTCTTCGCAAACCCTGTACCCGTCGGCTGCGACCCAGTTGGCCGAGAGGGCCGAACGGGCCGAGAGGCCTGACCACAGGCTGGACCACAGGCCCGAAAGGCCCGAACACAGGCCGGAGCACAGGCCCGAGAGGCTCGATCACAGGTCGGACAGGCCGCCGGTGTCCGTGCCCCGCCCGCAGCCCCCTCAGCCCACTCAGCCACAGCCACAACACACTCAACCACACCAGCAGCCACATCCGCACCAACCACAACGGCCACCTCCTAATCCGGACCTCACTAGGCGGTCCATAAAGTTAGTACCTACATTTTGACATCATTTCTTCCATTTTTTTTGTGTTATTCTATCCGCAATCAGTCAAAATAACTATAATCGGATGTGATTTGTTTTTTTTTTAATTGTGAGAATATCGTCCGATACTCTCACAATATAAGAATACCACTCTTAATAATAATGAGGAAATTTTTACTCCTTCTGTTAAATTTAGCTGGATGAAAATTTTATATCCAGCTCCAGGATGTGTGCCCTTTTTAATCTTTTTGGTGGATTGCTGCAAAGAAGCTTTTGGGATAGCTCATAGCTCATCTTCCATTTAATAAAAAAAAAACTAGCTGTTTATTCTACCAAAAAAATCCTACAGAAATATAATTTGTCCAACAGTATGTTTATAACGCTCTCGATTAGTTGTTTAACCGTGACGTATAGATGCAGAATTTGCTTGAATAGTTTTTATACCATTTCTGATAGAAACAAGTAAATACCTAGGGCCAAATAACATCGATTATAACATTGACCCGTGTTTAGTGATAAAGGCTGATTACAAACGGTCAGCTGATAATAGGAAAATAAACATAATAGGTGTAAACTCATACTAGTAATTAAATTAATTACTTTGAGTAATAGGCAACTATAACCTCGTATGATAAATAAAATACCTATGTGTTTCTTCTTGACAAATTTTTGAAGTGCTTTAAACTTGTTCATTTGTAGGATCTTGCTAAAAGGTATTCACTGTTAATGGTATAAAAGACATGACATTGGAGAAATTGATTATTAGAGAAATGTAAAAACATTTGAACTTGGATACAGAGATATAGGCGTTACCAGTGTTTGAATCTGAGTCTGCAGTTACTGTGTTAAGAACAAATTACGTAGAATTGCTGTTTGATAATATTTTTCAATATTATTGATAACTCGCAGGACAATATTGTTGAAAATTACCATTTTCAACTGAGAAACTAGAAACCTGTATATTCTGTGAATATTACTACTTATATTCTTTTTTGCATAAGGTTTAATGTTGTCTAACACTAGTTTTATTTCGCACGGTGAATTATTATAATGTGAGTCACGGCCATCGCTTTGCGAAAATTGTCATTATTGAAAAAAACCGTCCCAAGGTAGTTACGGTAAAAAAATACCCGATTAAAACAATTTCTGTTTTTAAAATCTATTAATCTGATAAATGATTTGTAGAAATATGGAAATACTGGACAGGAAATGAAAATTTGTAGATATTGTTGGCATTGTTGATTGTTTTATCGTTACGTTAATTACATTTATAATATTAAATTGGAAAATCCTATATTTTCTTCTACCGAGACATGTACCTAATTAGTAATTAGGTTTCTCTCGAAACTAAACACGTAGTTAAACATTACCACCTAACACATCCTGCTTTTTATAATGCTGTTAAAATTCAATGAATGATTAGAAGTAAAAAGAAAAAGAAACAGCCGACATTGTCCAATGTTTTCATCGACTTCCGTGTTTACGTAACGCGTTGTTACACGGTTCTCTATTTGGTCGTTCTAATACATATTCATTTGTGTTTCAGAGAAAGACTTATACAGTTATTAGCATTGAAACCCTTCAAGAAGCCCGAATTGTATGCGAGGCTCAATAGCGGTACGTACAGTTTGAACAGTAAACAGATTGTAAATTGACTGAAATATTGATTGACGTTCAATTTGACCTTACAGAGGGGATCAAAGAAAAGGAAAAGGGTCTGGTGAACAAGATTCTGCCGCAAATAGGCACGCTCAAGGACAATTGTTACCATTTACGTAGGGCCATATGGAATGATGTCAACGAAGACTGGCCATTCTACTCGGAGGAGGAGAAACGCATTCTCAAAAGGCGAGTTACTTTGTTTCATTGAGATTTCATCAAAAAACTTCAAAAAAGATTTTTTTTAAACAATAGGTATTCAAACTTAAAGCTATTAATTTGTTTATATAATGGCAACCCAGCAAAAGACTGGCTGTAAAGAGTTATTTATCATTGAATTATGGAAATATTGATCCTCTTTTCAGTACCTACACTGCATTCTGCGATTACCAACTAGTAAAGTTAACATAGCACAAGTGCTGTTGTATTTCATTGCACTTGTATAGAAGCCAGAACCCTATTTCCTATTCTCATTTTGTACTTGTCATGTGTCATGTCCTACTACCGTCTTGATTTTATTACAAAATTTTTGCAAGTCTAAACAATGTTTTCAAACAAATTTAACTACATTATTCCGGACGTTCTCTATAGCCTTCCTCGATAAATGGACTATCCAACACAAAAATAATTTTTCAATTCGAACCAGTAATTCCTGAGATTAGCGCGTACAACCAAACAAACAAACAAACAAACTTTTCAGCTTTATATATTGGTGTAGATATGGAAATATGCCAGGGCTTTTTCGTTTATTACAGTTTATTTTTGTATCCCTGCTTCGATTCTCTGTCTCTTTGAAAATTTGATACTACCCTGCGATTGAGATCTTTTGCTCTCCTTTTGTATTAACTATCTAAAGAAAATTCTCGAACACTAGCTGGTGTCTGCGACTTCGTTCGCGTTGGAAAATAAAAGACATTATACTTTTGCTAACAATGGATTTTTATTTTTAGATAGTATTGGGATATTTAGCCGATGTATATACATTTTAAAATTCTATTCTATTTGTGAAAGAATTTTTTTAAATCGGATGAGTAGTTTTGATGATTACCTCTACTACATACAAACTTTACCTCTACAATACTAGTATAGATATGTGAAATATTTGCAATATGTTGTATAGTTTGAGGTGTAATCTAAAAGTGGATGTATGCGTACAGGCGGAAACCTCAAAATCTAACGCCACCGCTGAGCAGCGACTCTGCGAATTCGCTGTCGCCGCGCGCGTCGCCGGGCGGCAGCAAGCGGACGAGCGCTGGCGCTGCGGAGGAGCCGCCGGCGTCCAAGAAGCAGCGCATCTCGCACTACCGCCGCCCCTCGCCCCCCTCCTCCGGCTACGCCACGGCCAGCTCGGGCGCCTCCTCCGGCGAGAGGCACGCCAGCGACACCGAGGACGACCGGACCGGTGAGATATCTTCCTTCCTAATCGTATCAAACTTATAAGCTTAAGTATAATTAGGGGGTAAAAGTCTGGTCTAGATTTAGAAAGTAGTGGCGGGGCACACTGCGTTTTGCAGTCATTTGGGTAGCCATCTGGCTGCAGTAACCACTCAACTTTACCTTATCCCTTCTTTATCCTACTATGGTCGGCTGAAGCTGAATTCGGAAAGCGTACGCATCTTCATACAAAAATGCTGTCTTCTATAGACAAAAGTTGAATAAATGAAGTTACTCCCTAATGACGTACCTACATTTAATTTTGTTCGTTGTTTACTTCTGGCTCTTATAGTTGCAATTTTTAAATGCAATTTTTACTGTTTCAAATCATATATATCAATAATTAGAAACGAATTTAAATGGATCGTGGCAAATATTGACAAAATATTTTTAGGTCAATGATAAGTTGGTGCATATTAGTTTCAATATTACGCTTAAATATAACCTGATTTACATTAACGAGTAATAATCAAGGAAAACAATAACATTAAAACGCATAATTACCGACGATGTTAATTAGTGGTAGTGATTGATAATAATGGAAATAAATATATCGTACATGTCCGTTGGTAGACTTATTTGAAGTTGAAACTCGTTTGTAGTTTAATTTGAAATTTTATTGTTTCCTTCAAAAGTTGCAGTAATTAAAACTTGCCTCAGTGAAATTACAAAAAAAAAAAAACTCATACGAAATATCCTTTTATTATAATATTTTTATTCACAAACACGTATATTGAAGCATGTGAAATTGACAACATGTCTGTAAAAATTTAAAAATAATAAAGAATCTTAAAATCATTAATAAATACTTTATTAAGGTTTTCCATAAACATTGCTCAAGTATAACAACGAACATAAATGCACTTCACAAAAGTCCTAAGGTGTAATGGATGGTTTAAAAAGGTTCTAACTTTTAGGTTAGAGAAAAAAATTAAGTCAGCCTTAAGAGTCAACTCATGGGTTAACTGTGGTAGGACAGTATTTGATTGGAAAACTAAATTGGTTCTTTGATATTTCAGTGAAAAAAGACAACGGCTACACGCTCAGCTTTAACACCGTCAAAGAAATCTGTCCCAGTCCAGTAAAAACAAATGGATTCAGTAGAAGTAGCCCTCCCTTGGAACAGTCTAGTAATAATAATGCAGGTAATTTTGGTGCTTTTTTATATTTATTTTATTTTTATTGCAGACTAGTAATTATGTATATATATATTTTTATGTAAAACATAAGTAACAAAAATAAAAAAAGGACAATAAAAAAAGAAAGACATGCATTCAGTGAATGGTTTGTAGATATAATTACATCTTAAAAAGTGTATTATCAATCATTTAACTTAAATAGATAATGACTTTCACAAGAATATCACTTCTGGGCACGAATGTTACAATTTAGATTACAATTTCTCCACGAAATGTCCAGTATCGAAATCACATAATTGAAATCCCAATTGAATTGAATAAGAAAAAACTAATATTGGTCTGAAAAGGGGCTCTTAAGACAAACACCAAATACTTATCATTATCAGCCTTTACTTATAAAAATTGTTTGTAAACTTATGTAGGGACATGTAAATATTTAATTTAATGTCTTTCAGTCAATATTGATATATCGCTGTATGGACTATAACCGTCTTGGAGTTAGTGTGAATCGGCTATAGTCTTTGTCTCATTTTAGTTTCAGACAAACACATCACAAATATGGCTGTCGTTGTACCTTTAGAAAATCCAGAACCTTTGGTGCCGGATGACAATATGGACGATATGGAAGAAATTGAGAGGTACACACTTATTTATTACATAATATAGTACTAATATTATAAATGCGAAAGTTTGTGAGGATTATACATGTCTGTTACTCTTTCACGTAAATACTACTTAACGGATTTACATAAAATATGGTACACAGATAGTTTATTGCCTGGTTATTAACATATAACCAGACAATAAACTGCGACGCTACTAGAGTACAACCGTCTCGGAACGCGTCCGCCTGTTTATGATGGCGTCGTCTCGCTACCGTCAGACTAATGTGTGCAATTGGTTCTGTGCAGAGAGTACCCGGCGATAAGTTCGGGCAGCACGCGACGCTCGTACAAGAAGAAGTTCACGGAGCTGTACGCGGAGTACCGCGAGCAGTACGAGCGCGTGGCGCGCGTGGCGGCGCTGTTCACGCGGCTGGAGCAGCAGCTGCACCGCGCGCAGCCGCACTCGCCCGACCACCACAGCATCGAACAGCGCATCGTCGACGAGTACCGCCGCCGTCGCCACGACACCGACTACCAGCGCGCGCGTCGTCGCCTGCACTACCTGCACCGCAAGCTCGCTCACATCAAGCGGATGGTCAACGCCTACGACCAACTGGTGAGCACATCCTTACACCACCTAACATCCAGTACCATTGCCTTGCCCGTTTTTACTGTTACTACTTCTTACTACTAATTGCCTCTGTTCGAGAGTATACCAATCAACTCAGTGGAGTTTAGTGAGCAATTAACTCACTAACCATGTGAATTGACCAATCAACTCACTGTTGATTGTATTGAAGACATGAATATCCGAATAAATATATAAAGAAATTAGTTAGAATTAGTAATTCGAAAGTAAATATGATACCAAATTTGCATTTAAGAAGTATCCATCAGCATATGAGGCATGTCACGGAAATAAGGTCTCTAAGGGATATATCAAAACCATTTGGTGCAATTTCAAAATCCCGAGTGCTATATTGTTATCATATACGATTTTTTTTTATCTTTACAAGCCTCGAACACATTTAAAGGATTACCAGACAATACCAGTAAGTTTAATTGTATTAACTAAGCTAAGGAAACTAATGATTTCAAATAACAAGTTGATAAAAAGCCAATATGAAATTGCATGAACAATACTCGTCAGCGCATTGGATACAGACAATCATTCAAATTGTTATATTTAATGCGTCTAATAGAATTTACTTAAAATAGCTCAACAAGAGCTTTTTAGTTTGCACTAAAGACTCGATTAGTTATAAATATTTAGAAAATTTAAACTGATAATCCCTGGTTAAATTTGGAAAATTAGTATACAAAAGAATATAGCCAATGACCATCTGAAATTTATCACACCCCACAAACTCAGTGTAGCGCGAATCGGGCGTCTTTAGTTTGCACATACAATAACATCGGTTAATTTGAAATATTTGAAACGTGACATCACCAGAGCCTTTATATTCTTCCTGTCTGTCTGTCAGCCTGTCTGTCGACCTTAACATAAAAAAAAATGTTTATTGGGATAAGTGTTTTTATATTGTATTGATGGGATCGTGTTTATTGCAGCGCAACCTAAAGCCGGAACGCGTGTCCACACCGAGCACGACGCAGGCGTACTGACACTCGAAGAACTCATCGCCCGCCGCCCGCTGCCTTTAGTCTCACCCTCACGGTACCACTGGTCCAACATTGTTATCTCAACTGTGAAACGTCGTACAGGCAGCTACAGAAATATGCTAAATCTCATCGCGATGAAGTCAACAGTTTAAGGGAGCGACTGTACTTATTCACCTCACTTCAAGCTTATGCGTCCGTTTAACTCAGTTTTTCAATGGACGAAAGCTGAATTGAGCCGAACGAATTCAGTTACTCCCTTAAGGGCCGAACACTGCTACACTGTACTCTTACAAACTTCACTGGATAATTCACTCTAAATGTCTGTCATTTAAATCTATTTTATAAATTTAAATAGTTTATTTCATAACTTTGTTTTATCAAATATGAGGAAAACTTATGTTTTCTTCAAGATTATTCTATAAATTCTTGGGATATAACTTTCTTTTTTCAATTTATTTTTCTTATCGCTTGCGTGTGCCAGTGAGTCTTCAGCGAAGTTTGTATCGAATTTATAAGTGCCCTTAAAAATGTAAAAGCTGATTGTTATCCGTAATTCGTTTTACAATTTTTACTTATTTCTATAAGTAGTTTTATATTTATATAGCTGACTGTAGGAATTTGATAAGTGTAGGTACAGTTTTCCTATAATATTTTTTTAAAATTACTATGAACTCTTTGGTCGCTACACGCTTGAGCAAAAAAATATTTCTCTAAGATTTCAGAATTTATCCAGTGCAAGATTTCGCCATATAGTTTACTGTTCATATCTCAATTAAATTTCAATATTCATGTCAAAACATTGGCAGAATGAACAATTTTTTTTGTTGAGATGATCACGGATTTCTTTAAGTTTTGCTCTTCCATTATTTTTTATTGTATCTCATTTGTACATTTTTTAAAATATAACGTGCGAGAGTAGTATGTATGGCTATCGTATGAATGTTATGATGCCGGTTGGTGACAGTGAAAGTATGTATGTGTAAAGATCGGTTTAATTTTATTGGTCGAGTTGAATTGAGTTTATTAGCGACCGGTTAGCGTGAGTGCAGAGAGTATAAATATAACACCTTTAGAGTACACAAAGTCTTAAATGCAGTCACTGTTGATAGCTTGTCCTTAGAACACGCCAAGAATGTCGAGAGAGTTCGCTATCGTTACATTTTCGAGAAATACGTCTTTAAATTTGCTTCCATAGTGGAAGGCAATTCAAAGTTGATACATCTACATCCAAAATTTAATGACACCACTCAATAGCTAAAGGTTCAAAGAATATTTTTGGGTATACATACTCGAATTAGTTGGATACGCTCAAAATAATGAAATCCCTTCGTCAACTAGGAAATGGTCTGGTGATCTTCAAACGCCTGAACACATCTTTAGATACTATAGCTAAGAACGATCTCTTGGCTTTCAAACAAAAAAAAAACAGATCACAATCGGTCCATCCGTTTGGAAGCTACGTTTCCACAGACAGAGAAGTCAAACTTGTAACATCCTGTTTTTCCGTCGGGCGAAAGTGAAAAATGGTGACGTACTACTGTACTGAGTTGTATATTCTAAAGGTGGTTCGTGTGAATGTTTAAAAACATCACGTCTTAGCATCTAAATAAAAATGATGAGAATAGATATTTTAGTTATTGCTGATAGTTAAATAGACCGATAACTTGCTTTCCATTCCGCACTGTTAAACCGTTCGCATATTAGTTAATTATTAATTAAAATCGTTACAGCACGAGTGGAAAGGAACGCGTTAGGTTTATTATTGAAAAAATGTTTTTCAATCGCTTTCATAGACAAATCGGTCCGATCGGTTCTTTTATATTGTAAATAGAAAGGTTGTATAAATATTCTATGATCGATTATTATTGTATAGTATACTACTACTGATAGTCCAATAATTCAATATGTTTTCGTCCACATTTTCAATTCCATTCGTAATATATTGCCGTCGAAACGTTATTCTTGTCCACAAAGTTGGCTTATGCGATGTAACATAATTTTTTTTTTTTTTTTTTTTAGATTTTTTCGCTCTAAGCGTATAAAGAAATTGTTTCAAATTTTAAATATTTTGACAAGTCTTTTTATATTGTGTATTGGATATCATCGCACAGCAGACGTGTGTACAAATTTAAACAAATATGGAATGATTTAACTGCGCAGAGACAAATTGTATTGTAATGAAATTTGCATGATTGCAACTTAACGATCGTTCAATTTTAAACTTCAACAATTTTATAAGTCAATTTAGAGTATTTTTGGCCTTTTTGATTGTAAGGCCTTTTAAAATGTATTTAAACCTGAGATGTAATGTCCCCATCGCTTAATTCCATCCATTTAAAGTTGGACGTTAACTTGTTTTATTCTTTCGTCTTGCCCACAATTATTATTGTATATATAATACTATAGATGATTTACGTTATGAAATTTTTGTGATGGGTAATATAGTTTGTATTGTTTCTTCCAAATATTTATCGTATTATTTATTGTAAACTTTAAAACGTATCGTGTATTTGCCCTATCTAAATGAGATCATGTAAATATAAATTAATTTATGAACTTTCTTTAAATAGTCACAAAAATAACGAGAATATCATCGGCGCAATAAAATTGGGTGTTACACGGTATCGTTGCAAATGTGGTCATAATTGAATGCCAAAATTATTTAATACTTGAAAAACGTTTTATTTAATGTGTTGTCATGTCAAATATGACATGTTCTATTTGTCCTTGAAACTTAGCAGCAACCGGCCAGTTTTGAACATCCACTAGAATATAAGTATATTGTCTGGTCCTCTTCAGAAAACCCTCCAAAAAAAAAACACAATAAAATCTTTGTAATTTTTCATGCTCAGTTGGGCCAGAATCGATTTTATAGATAACTTTCTTTCTTTCGTATCCCTATCTCTCTCTATTTTAGGAATCTAAACTATTTGCTCATTCTACTATTGATTAGTTCGTTCTTTCATTCTTATGTTTTATATTTGTCTTTGTTGATAAACAATCTTGACAGTTTTTCCTTTCACTCTGTTCAGACACAACCCTTTTACAGAAGTAGAACCATACAAACCATACAAACACACGTTTGAAATTTCAACGCCATATATATGGCGCTTATGATTGAAAAGTACAAATACTTTAGGATTATTCCGTCGACTGTTTAATTTTTTTAGTTATTCTTTTTGGTAGGGGAGCCCAAGAGGGGATTTTGGGATTTACTCAAGCGCGTCAGATATTGCCAATGTGTATTCCCCACGTGTCTCCGATAACGGATAATAATATGTATTAATCTGCCGGTTTGGTTGTTGGGGTTGGTGGGGGTTGAGGTAAAATTTTAAATACAACTCGAGCGTGTCAGATTTTCATAGGGGATGTTAAGTGAACCTAAACTGAGCTCCCATTTAAAATTCAGACGATTCATATGTAACGCAAGCTCGTGGCAGCTTTTTGAAAATGCAAAAAAGATTTTTGACGATTGCCATTTTTTGTAATACTCGAGCGCGTCAGATTTTCATACAGACGGTTCAGCCTGAATTCCTGATCGTGCTGATTCTGAATCTGACGATTATATGCAGGATTTTTTTAAATACATTACCTACAAAATTTTGAATCCTGAAGACGCTCACCACTCCACCACTGAAATGAAAAACTTCATATAACCTTTTTTTCATCTTACCATCTAATCTTCAAAGTCCAATAGGTCCCCACGACGCTCGTGGGCTCCCCTACCCGTTGTACTGTTGTCAATATAATTTTATAATATTTATGAAAACAAATCAATTGGGTTTGGTTCTAGGAATGTATATGAAAATTGGAACGAAAAAATTAAATGATCGACGGGATAATCCCTAAAGTGTTTTAGTCGCGATCTCTGTTATTTGGGATGTACTAAAAAGGTTAATCTTAATTCCTGGCCCAACTGTGCACTGAACGTATTGGTCCTCAGAATAACGTCCATATTTAAAAAAAAAATGAGTTAGCGTTAAGTACTCTATGTTTTAACATCCAAAAACAATTATGAGTGTCCATTATATTCCTCGTCGAGTGGGAAGGCCTTTTAACATTTTTGACTTTGACATAATAATTATATTAATATTGTTTGTTATTTATATGGATATATAGATATTGTATAGTATAATTATGTAATATGTATATATAGTGGTGTGTAGGTTTACGAGGCACTGTTAAATTATTATGGCGTTTCAGTTTTTTCGTCAATTAGATAATTATGTGTCGAGTCGTTTCTTTTGTTTTCTGGGATCGTCAATTGTTTTTAAGAATACAAAAAAAATCGATTTATTACGGTCAACTTTTTGGTCAATTCGTACCGTAAGTGTCCTTTCTTTGCCCGTTGTGTTATAGCTTTTTCTTACTCATTATTTAATGCTCAATATTTACTGTTATGATATTAGAAAAATTTAGTTTATTTATTTGCAATCTCTTCGTAAAAGCGTTTTTTTTTTCTTGTCTCCTGCTACTGAACGCGTAGGTATCATCACATCTTTTTTTTTTTAAATATATATATGTAGTAATGTTGACATCACATAATATTATTCTCAATCGCTCGATGATAAAATATAGTACTTGCATGCGCTAGGAACAAAACCGTTAAAATGTTATTGTTACCACTAGTATAATAAGAGGTATAAAATTGTTTCTTTCTTTTTTTATATTTAAAACACATCAAACTATTGAATTATTATTTGTTTTGCATTGAGACACTAACACTCTTTTTGTGTGTAATAAAAATAATAATTAATTTTGAAGAGGTTTGTTATTGATTGAAGTTGGATATTGTGAAGATGCATTCCATTTGTCTGAACCGTTGCTATAGAGCACTGTTCATTGATGCACCTAGAGTGTAAAATATAATATTTAAAAAAATATATATCTATTTTTACAGGCTTTGAATAAACTTTATATAGGAAAAAGTAGATGGTCTAAATGTTGGCCTCAGATTTGTTGTGACGGGTTTAGCGGAGTGTGAACTTTTATATCCTGTCGTGTTAACAATTTTCTGACTGCGTTCCAAGAAGTATCGATACGAGTATTGTGTAAGGAAAGTAAATACCAATATACGACCCCCTCCTGCAGTAAAGAAAGAGTAACAGTAGGTAAATGTCACAAAGGGAGTAATGAAAAATGTCGAAGTGTCTAATGAAATTGTTACCGGCTTAACTTGTTAAGAATTCGGACATAAATATACATATTATGTATTTTGTCATGTTTATACAAAACGGGAAATATCTCAATAAATGAAATATCAATATAGTCCAATGTACAGAATAGCGATATTCTAAAATATAGTCTAGAGTTGTCATCTTTTTTTTTTGTATGACCTAGTATTAAAATTTTATAGAGTTATATTGTACTAATTTGAAAATGTGTACCGCAATTTGCTCAGTGACAAACTCGCCACAGATGTTGTTTCACGCGTTACGTTTGACGTTTATTGTTTATAATTTTAAGGAGATATATATTATCATTATTATTATTACTATTATATTGTATTATGAGTAACGTTTAGGTTGTGTTTTAACCCCGCAGAGAGAGAGAGAGAGAGCGAACGTAACGAACGAATGTGGCCTATTTTAATTTGGTGTGTAATAAAATGATGAAATTTGTTGTTCTGTGGCGTTTTTGTCGCGCGCAATTTGAACACTTTACTTAACCCTAGGTGATATTATAGCGGCTCGGGCGGGCGTTTCAGTTTTTTTAACGTTTAATTTTTAGATATAGAAGAGTTGAAAATTGATCAAAGTGTAAATTTGTGTACAGAACAGAACAGAAAAGTACTGATCGGGTGTTCGGGTGACACTCGGTGTGCCCCTTCGTTGATATCAGTGCATTGAATACAAGTCAAGACGTATATATTATAGACGATGCGGTAGTGTTATTATTATTGTGTATAGGTTAAAATAATAGTGTTACATGCTCGAGTCAGCCGGGTTCGAGCGAACGACGACTAGCTATGAATACTGACATCGGCTCACATTAAATTAGCTTTTAATTATTTCATGAAAAAAATAAAATACACAAAAAAAATGAATATAAATTTCTCGACCAAGTTTACTGGTTGTTTTTAAATTATTAAAAAAAAATAGTGTATAAACAAAATATAGGTACAATTTATGAATACTTTTCCTTTCGGCATTTGATGTAGTTCGTGTGAATGAAACTATTTTGAAAACGACCATATATATATATATATATATATATACTTGCATTAATGTCGAACTACTAGTTTTTATATATATATTTTGCCATTGTTTACGTTGACATACTCCCTCGCTTTTTGTTTTGTCGCTCTGTGTAACTTTAGGTAAAGAATTTGTCAGAGGTACTTTTTAATTTAAATCAATTGACGGTTTGTGCGAGTGTTGATTTAAGTTTTTATCCATTCAATGGAATTGCTGTTGTTATGTGAGAAGCCAGAGTTGTTTTTCTTTATTTTTTTGAATGAGTCAATTTGAAGTTCAGTCAGTGAAATTAAAAATAGGCAGCAAATTAGTTTATTCTCAACTGTCAAGTTACCACAGAACAATAGTCAGGAGGTCGTCTCTCTTTGGCGTCGCGTTTCATGGTTCACTGAAATGTTTGGTGGCCTGGTTACCTATACCGAATAATTGTTTTTGGTGAACATGTGAAAAAGGCCCGAAGAGAGATTGTGGAGAGTATCGTTATAAAAGGTACCTATTCAAAATCTGGATGAACAGACTAACTTTGTCCCAAATGTCATAGTTTTGCTGCAATATGCATTTATGCAACTTCACTTCAGTTTGAATTGTGCGATCAGTGCCAAACTTTTTCCTTCTCGTTTAGCTCAACAAGTGCAATTGCTAGCATGCTTCACGAAACAGCTAAGTAATTGTTTTAGTTAGTCTGCCATTTTGTGAATATTTTGTTTTGATAGTAATCTAATGTAAATCTTTTATAATATATTTGTTTACAATAAATAAATAAATGACAACATTATAAATAAAATTGTATTTTCCATTTAAAATGATAAAAAATATAAAAAGAATAATATGCAATGATGTATGTGGTTTCATTTATAATTTTCCTGTAACATATGGAGTTTCTTTATGTTAATGGGGGTTGGCAAGCTGACGGTCCACTTGATGGTAGGTAGATACCACCACCAAAATACACAAGTAATACTGGGACGGTTCGAATATGCTGCCTAGGAGGAGCATGTTCGAACTGAGGGTCCCAAGAGGCAAATCAAAAATAATTTTTGAGTAATGGGATATATGGATCTGAAATCCCTTAACACAAGTGTTGTTACTTGACGGTGGCCTTCTGAAAGCGGTTGAAACGGGTGGCTTTGTTGTTGCTGTTTTTTTCGGCAGTAAGTTATAAATGGTATCATTGAATAGGTAGGTATGTAGGTACCTAATACCTATTGAAATAACCTTTCATTCCATTGTAAAAATGTATGAATTTTTTTTTTAATAAAAAAAGGTGCGATTTCATTGCACCAAAGGGCAGTATGGATTACACACAAACGAAACATGTTTACTGATGATTATGTTTATATAATAGTAAATAGGAATGTTATCTCAGTAGTCTCAGTGATTATAATAGGCTCGTAAAGATAAATATTGAAGATTAAGACAAACAGACATTTTTGATTGCCTACATTTCTTGTCGACACTGTCTAATCTAATCCTTTTAAAGATCTGGGGCCCTAGACAAGTTGCATTCGCTCCGTAGCGATTCGATTCGCTAAAAATAAAATGTATGGGATTGACATATGCCTTCGCTAAATCACGTGATACTTCCCATACATTTATAACTATCGAACTTCGTTATCGTTATCGTTATGGCACTTTGTCTAGGGCCCCATGGAATATTTGAGGCTTTCGTTTTTATAGTATTTGCCCAACTAAGATAAGAGAAATTGACCTCTTTCTATCATTACTTTTTTACGATACTCGAAATATAATATATTTTTTAAGATTACATTTTTTCTTTTCACTTTTTTTATGTTAACGCGACAAAAACTAGAAGAGATTGGCAATAGTCTGCCTTCTGAACTATTCTGTGCCCAATTAATACGTTGTGCTGTGGTTAGTAATGTTTTATGCTCTATGTCTTATTAAGCTGTGTTAGTCGAATGTGAAGCTGTAGTCTGTGGTAAAAAAAAGTAAAAAAAGTTGGATTGATAGAAGAACGAGAAATCTAATCTACACTTTGTCTAATCTACTATTAACTATTTTATCCAGTGCAGTGAATTATTTATACAGTTTAAAATTTAATAAGTGCATTCATAATAATTATCGTTAAATGAACTTAAGTCATGATTCATTTTAAAGATAGTAAAAGTAAGTCTGCTCTAAGTACAAGATGGGCTCAAATGTCGAAACAAGAACAAATAATCGAAAAGAAGAAAATGGAGCTTCAAGCTAAATTTGAAGCACAAAAACAAGCTGCAGACCTTGCCGCACAAGCCAAGTTAACCAAGTACAAAATATTTTTACCTATGTACCTCATTTTAGTTTATTATATTACCATGTTTTTTGTTCCACCCATCTCGGATAATGGCGCTTTATGTATATACTACTTCCATTCTATAAGTAAATCAATATTTAGGGGTTTATATTCTTACGTTTGTATATCATTCTTATTTTCTATTTGTTTCTTTTTTACTTTTAATTTGATATACATTTAGCATTATATTGTGTCCGCGTATTTCTTAAATGTGTCAATTGTATTTCGTACGAAAAAAACGTAATATTTATACATTTTTTTAGTTGTTAGCCATGGGCTCAGTAAGTCAGTAAGGTTTATTATTACTTATCTAAGAGCAACTTTATTATAATGGTTGCCATGCAAGCTGTCAGTCCACTGCATATAAAAGATTCACAAGTATTTTATGGAACTACATATAAATTGATATAGTGAACCCATTAGCCATATCTAAAGTGAATAAATTCCAATGTAAAATACATTATAGTAGATGCATTATCATTAGAGTATTCCGAGTCATCCAGCAATAAACTTCAATGGCAATAGCACTGGCAACACTTAAGCACATCACTATAGAACTCCATAAGACCTGTAAGTGTGAGTGATAGAGACTGATAAAAATTATTTATTACCTAACGGCTCAGATGATAATGCACATACTATATAGTTACAGACATTTGAAATGTATTGTATATAAATAATATTTACTTTTAAATAATTTGCAGCCCTCCAAAAGAAGAGTCTGGACCGTCAAACATATTCTCAAATGATGGTAGCTTTATGAGTCATTTTAAATCATTATTAGAAAAACAGAAACAAGAAAAAGAGCAAAAGAAGAAACAGGAAAAAGCACAAACAAGTAAAGGAGAGGTTAAAAAACAACCCGATATTAAAGATGAACCTGAAACTGAGGAGAACACTTTCAATAAAGATACTTGTAATAAAGAGGACAAAAGAAAAGACAGAGGATCTAGGTAAGCATTTAGTGCATAAGTTGTACATGAAGTTATATTTGATATAAAACTTGTAAATAATATAAAAAAATAATTCCAGGGACAAACACCGTAGATGGAATGATAGAAGTCTTAACAGAACTGTCAGTCCTCCCATACAAACTACAAGGGAATTTAAAAAGGAAAATAAAGCTATTCCTTCTCTTATGCAAATTCCTATCATGCCACCTGATGATAGAAATATTTCACCAGATAATCCATGGAACACTGAACAAAGGTCACAGGTCACTAATGATTCTGGCAATGAAGGCAATGCAATGATGTCTGATAACATGGGTCCAATGGATTGCGGAACAATGATGGGATCTGGTGGTCCAATGCCTCCTGGTGGGCCAATGCACTTAAACGGTCCAATGCCTCGTGGGATGGGACCTCCAGGGGGGCCTATGCCTCCTTTTATGGCTGGACCACCTAACTTTCCAATGCCGCCTTTCATGGGACCAAATGGTCCTGGCGGGCCAGGTCCTATGCCACCCAACATGTGTGGCCCAAATGGCCCAATGCCTCCTTTCTTTGGTCCACCTTTTCCAAATCCACCCATGATGGGACCTAATGGTCCACCTAATTGCATGATGGGGCCTAACGGTCCACCTAATTCTATGATGGGACCTAATGGTCCACCTAATTCCATGATGCGGCCTAATGGTCCACCCAATTCGATGATGGGACCCAATGGCCCACTCAATTCAATGATGGGACCCAACGGCCCACCCAATTCTATGATGCGAACAAATGGTCCGCCCAATTCTATGATGGGTCCTATAATTCCGCCCAATTCCATGATGGGTCCTAACGGTCCTACCAATCAAATGATGGGGCCAAACGGTCCACCTAATTCTATGATGGGGCCGAATGGTCCACCTAACAATTCAATCATGGGCCCTAATTGTCCCCCAGGACCCATGATGGGACCTAATGGTCCTCCAGGACCCATGTTGGGACCTAATGGTCCACCTGGATGTCTAATCGGACCTAATGGTCCTAATCTCATGACGGGTCCAAATAGACCACCGGAATCTACGGTTGGGCCCAATGGGCCGCCAGAGCCTGTGATGGGACCGAATGGGCCACCCAAGTCATTATTGGGGCCAACAAATCCATTGAGTAAAAATATGCCCTTTCCACCTTTTGGATCAAACTTTGGAAATGGACCATTTATGGGACAGGGGTCTCTCCCTCCGCTTCCAATACCTTCTTCCAAATCTGATCATTTGAAAGTTCACAATATTCCACAACCGCCTTTGTCTCTAAGCAACATACCGACACCTGGCGCAATGGAACCTGCCACCTCAACAGACAAATCGCAAGGTAAACATTCATTTAGACGCTTACAGTTAAAGATAATAAGTAAAAATAATAAATTATTACATGTACACTAGATTTAGAACTAGTATGTGTAACTTATTACTACTAAATTTAACTGTATTGAAATGAAATCGTAAGGACAATGGCGAGTTTATACTTATCACAATACATTCGCAGTATAATTTAATAATTGTTTTGTTGAAAATACACAAAAGCTATTTTAATATAATTTTATGTCAAGTTTTTTACATGTGTTTAATATTTTATTTGGTGCGAGTTAAAAAAAAAACTTATACCTACTCGCGTTTGGCGCATGCCTATTGAACAAAAAGTAAACACTAAGTAAATCCTAATAAACTTGAAACTATAATGCTTTATGCCACAAAAATTGTGTTAGCCTAATTTGATTACGAAACATTTGAGAAAGATTTTGACCTCGGTTTTTTATGTATAATTTAAATGTTAAATTTTTATTTATATAAATTAAAAGTTTTTACATAAAACAGCAATGAACAGTTTTGTTTATTTGAAAACTTATGTATTCAGCAATGGATCACTAATTGAAGAGTTCTACTCTAAAACATACCATCTTCCTGTGTTGCACTATTTAAATAGTTATGAAGTTACAAAAAAATTTCAAATCACACTAAGTCAGATGCAATTTCAATATCAAGTTTACGTTTCACGCTCAAATGGTGCCCAAGTTTCATATAAATTCCTTTCAAATCTCGTTTATCTACATGGACCTTTAGTACTCTACTAGACTTGGTGACAGCAGACTACGCTAAAGTTCCCGACCAAAAGGTCGAAAGCGCCATGGAACTACTAAGTAACGTTACGAATTTCTGCATTAGCGTGTCTACTTAGTACTATTTGGAATAGAGCTCTTCAATTGTAGTAACTGTAAAATAATAAATAGGTTTGAGATAGTCGCCACTGTCCTTAGCGAGTTGAGAGTTGTTTTGGACGTTGGTAACACTGGCATTGTGTGGCTGGTTGGCAAAATGTTGACTCGTGGTGTGCAGTTCTCTCTGCAGATGCGTTCCCGCCGTCCGTCCAGCGAGCCGCCAACGAAGTGGCCGTCAACGGGGACCATTGGGAAAATGTCCTGAAAGCAATATCCACACAAGACCAAACTATGTGGTAATGCCACTGTAACCACTCCGATCCCAACAGTGCATAGGATTACATAGGATACGTGCTGTATTCCATTTTATATTAACATACATTCACTTAAAAGCCAATTGTTTAGTGGTACAGTGCAACCAAATTGACTAAATTTCATACATTTTTTTTTTTAAACCCCCAAAGTAAAATGCAACTGTTGTTTGCAACTGTTGTAAGGGCACTTTCACAGTTCACCCGCGAACAAAATTAGGATTTTTGGAATTCCAGTGTTTAAAGGAAAGTTTTCTATAATCTTAAACGAATGAATTACTTTGTACTGGACTATTATATTGGAAATAGCGGCTTCAAATTTTTGTATTGCTAGTAATATATTTCAGGCAATTTTCAGTGTAGTTAATAGACAAACCAGTGAAAGCTTAGATTATGTTTCATTCTATTCTATTGTAACTATTGGTGAGAGTATTTTACATACAAATTTTGCCGTTTATAATATTAGCATAGATACGCGATTTCATTAAATATAGTTAAAACGACGGAAAAGCGATTTCTAATACTGTACCGTAGTTTGATAACCACTATTTTTAGTACAATCTTTCCATGCATTTAAATAATCATAATCTTTCTCAAAATTAGCTGTACATTATTCCTTCGCTTGTCGCAGTTTCAATATATTTTTTTCAAAATGTTCATTAAACGTTTTGTTCCACTGTACCATAGACACGTTACAGGTATTAAAAAAAAAACAATCCTTTGTTAATATTTTTTTCGCCTCGTTTAGCATTAAGTAAAGTAAATGTTTGTTTGAAGGTTTCTGCAAAACACAAACTCGACGGAATATCAGATGTTCAGGAAACTAGTGGAACAGATTCGAAACAAGGAACAAAATAAGGTGACAGTGAAACCTGAGGACAAGTATGAGCCTGAATTCTGTCTGGACGATGATGACAGCAATGATAACTTTAAACCTACAAAGGAGGATATGAATTATGGGTATTTCCTATTGTTATTCAACTAAAATCTGCTATCTGACGTTTGTAAAACTTGTGAGTTTTACACTTATTTGATGAGCAACCGTATTGTATGTGCTTCACAATAAAAGGTCGTGAAAACTGTATATTACGTTTTACCTACTACGCCTATTGTTACAAGACGTAACTCCTCTAAAAGTCCATATTTTAACACAAATTTTAAAGCAAATTTGAGAGTGAATAGTTCACTCTAGTGTACAAAAACTCCAAAATACTTTAGCCACATACATTGATTAGTTATTCAAGAGTTTTAATAACTTTACACGAAATAGATACATGCAGTAGTTTTGTCAAAAAATGCTTTTCCTCAAGGGTCTGTTTATGTTTTTTTTTGTACAAATTTTCGGTATGAACCATTGTGCATTTCACTAGACTGCTCTTCCTGCGCTGTGTGCTGTAGACAGGACGCATTTTAGCCACACCCACCGATGAGTTCAAGTCGCCGACTAGTTTAACCTTAACTGTTGATAACGCTTCGCAGCAATGCCGATTCGCAATCCAGCTGGAATACAGAGCAGACGGGTGGCTTGAAGCGCGAGGTGAGCTCCCAGAGCGACGAAGAGCAGGAGAGCAAGAGGGAGAGACGCAAGAGAAAGAAGAAGTCGCGCTGGGGCGAGTCGCAGGTGGAGATGCAGCCTCCCAACGTCGTCGTTCCGATGCCACCGCTGCCACCGTTGCCACCTCCGTTGCCAGGTTAGAGCCATTTCTAACTGTTATTAATATAATAATATTATCATATAGTATTGGGATCTGGTAGCTTTCAATTTAGTGTTGAAATACCATTCACATTATAATAGACTGACTTCGTCCGCGTAACTATAAAATATTGGCTATATTACTCTCTGATAATGTAGCTTTCTATATAGGTGAAAAAATTTTTAGAATCGGTCCAGTGGTTTTTGAGTTTATTCATTACAAAACAAAAATACAAATCATTTATCCTTAGTATTAGTTAAGCAAAATATTAATAATAAACGTTCCTTATAATTAGAAAAATATTATTAATAACATTAATTATGTTAAACAAAAGGTAACTAAGACATGTGAATGAACACAAACCCATAATAGACTAGGAATTCCATGAAGAGGTTTAAAAAATCATGTTTTCAAATATAATAATTAATCATACAGGAGCAAACGTGTTGACGTCAACAATTTGATATAATTGCAGGAGCACAGTTGGGCAATAACGAAGGCATGAAGTTGACGAATGTGAACCGAAGGAGTCAAGCGTTGATGCAGTATGCGCTCACCAACTATGGCACCACCAACTTGAGCGCAGAGGATTGGACCAAGTGCGAGGACAACTTTAAGCTCAACTTGTTGTATCAGGTCAGTCCTTAGTAGAAGTAATCCTAATTAATCCATAACTAAGTAACGGTAAACTTACACCCACAAACTGTCCATATCTAATTAGAGGACATTCATTTTTGTTAACATTGTTTGCGTTGTCTCCTTGGTTTTACTAAATGTGCCCTTATATGGGGGTAAAAGCCATTATACTCGTAGTAATGTTTATGTACACTTAAAAAATTATGAAGTTAGTTTAAAAAATGATGTAACAAAAATTTTATTGATGGGTTTTTTTGACTACAATTTCCCGAGGTGATTTTTCACATAATGTTAGATTGAATAAAATAAAACTAAATAATATATAGATATGTTTTTTTTTTTTTTTTATGTTAAGACAGAATTGGTAAACTGGAAGAAAATTTTAATAACAAACTAAAATTTATTTAACAATATGTAGTTTTATTGTATGAAATGATATTTCAGGACATGTTAAAGAAACGACAAGAAATAGAACGTTTGGCAGCCGCTGGAAAATTCAAATATGAATATGACAGCGATGAGGATACTAACGAAGGCACATGGGAGCACAAGTGAGGAAGTCGTTTATTTATTATGATCTAACTTCTACAGAATTAATACTATTATTTACTCATATACAAGTATATAAAGTAAATTTATTAGTAACTAGATTTCTAAAGAATTTCATATCCCTTTGAAAATATTCCATATGGGAATATTTTCGCCTGTTTTTTTTTTTTTTTCACTCTATATTGTTCTATATCTCATTACAATTTTTATTTTATTTTAGACTGCGTGCTAAAGAAATGTTTGCAACAGAAAAATGGGCAGACGAGTTGACGAAGCAAGCGGCTGGCAAACATCACATCGGTGACTTTTTACCACCAGAGGAACTCAAAAAGTAAGTTAACTGTGGTCACGAGTAGCTTCGTAATTTTTTCCCATAGAACATGGAGAAATCAAATTATGGCCCCTTTCCTGATCTACTAAAATGTTTTAAGTTGATTTAATTTTTTTTAAGGTTTATGGAGAAGTATTCGGCAGTGAAATCGGGCAAGGAGCCAGATTTGAGTGACTACAAAGAATTCAAATTGAAGGAAGACAATGTTGGTGAGTATGTAACTTATACTAGTTGATGCCCGCGACTTCATCCGCGTTGTAAAAATAAAAATTATGCAAGCAATATATAATTATAACGCTTTACCGCATGTTGCTATAACACTTTATAGCCAAGTGTTAGTTACTTATTTTAGATTAGCTGGTGCCCGCGATTTCGTCCGCGTTGAAAAAGAAAAAAGTAGCCTATCCTGTGTCCCGTACGTCTAAATGTTTATCTACCAAGTTTCATGAAAATCAGTTAATTCGTTTAAGAGTTTTGGAGGAACATACATACAGAAAAAAATCTAAAAATGGTCAATTTAGTTTCAGTATAATGTATAGAGCCTATAAACACGATATCTCTGAAAACAAAGTAAATTACTCCATGACCGACCCTAACAGATTTATTATTAGTATTGATGATCCCCTCGGGAGCAATACTTTTTTTTTGCAAAATTTCATGACGATTGGTTGAGTAGTTAAGGCGTGAAAAGGTAACAGACAGAGAGACAGTTACTTTATACAGTATGGATTAGTTAGCTGGTTCCTGCGACTTCGTCCGCTTTTAAAAATGAAAAATGGAGAAATTATCTGAGAAAAGGCGTTCGGTCGCCTATGAAGGTGACAGGTGAATGTACCTTAATGCGTATCTATTTGGCGACATTTATGTATAACTAGCTGGCGCCCGCGACTGCTCTTAATTGTTCTTATAGGTAGGTAAAGTACAAAATTAGCGACATTTTACCATTGTATCAGTATAAGTACCGCTATATAGATAGACTAGCTGGTGCCCGATACTTCGTCTGCGTTGAAAAAGAAAAAAAGTAGCCTATCCTGTGTCCTGTACGTCTAAATAAATATCTACCAAGATTCATGAAAATCAGTTAATTCGTTTAAGAGTTATGGAGGAACATACATACATATATACAATACCTACACTCACATATTTATTATTAGTATTGATGATAATTGTTGTGACGAAGTACAAAGTTCACAAAATGTTGGCATCCGCAATGTCTAGACATTTCGTCAATGAGTTATATTTATAATATAATGATAATGATGTTAGTCCTTGTGTTTAGGTTTCAAGATGCTGCAAAAGCTCGGCTGGAGTGAGGGTCAAGGTTTGGGCGCCGAAGGAACTGGCATCGTTGCCCCCATTAATAAGTGAGTTTCATTTTAAATACACAATCGGATTGTTTGTTTTGTTACGAAGTAATTTTGCCACTATTTTTTTTTCTTATTTTACATTCATTTTTTATCTATAATATTGTAGAGAAAAAAAAAATAGTATTTTTGTTTGTAATTTTTAAACCAATTTTAAAAATTCTTTCATCTTTAGAAAGCTACATTATCAGGGAGTAGCATAGGCTACATATTACAAAGTTTTTCATATTGCGATTGGTTTGGACGATAAATCTGTTTCAAAAACGTGCTACACATTCGGTTTTTAACGTTTTGAAATAATCAGGTCGAACCAGCCGGTCGCTAATTTGGGTCTGGGCGCGAATACTTCGGACAACGTGTCGCCCGAAGACGACGAGTTTGACGCTTACAGGAAAAGAATGATGCTCGCATATCGTTTCAGACCAAACCCACTGGTAAGTGTCCTCTAGTATTGGTAAGGTTCAGTTGTAGGCTCAATGGGATGAAATCTCGGCTGCCGTCGATTCAATATTCAGTTGGGAACTATATTCTGAAATAATACCTACTCTAAAAGTGGCCATACACGTACCTGCAATCAGTGGCAATATTGAAAGGGTGGTAGTGGGGGTAAAGTAGGCCACTACTGCACACACGTCCCTGCCATTTTGCCACTTAGTGCGAATCCGACCGTGCAACAAAGCGCTTGTCTATTAAAATGGCGCCGATACGTCTTGACTGCGCTGCTCTCGCACAGTGAAATTGCCCCAACATCGCCCCTTCAGAGCAAAATGCAGAGCAAAATATACACTACACTCAAAATGAACAAAATGCAAAATGTGCAAAACGCAGAATGTACAATGCGCATAATGAACACCGCACGCAAAATATGCAAAACGCAAAATGTACAAATAGGCTAAATTCACACACACAAATTTCGATATATGTAGTAATTTCCTTATTTTCAAGCTTTTTCAAAATTTTCTTGTATATTTTTATAAGCAACATCGCGTCTTCTTCTATTTCTTCTTGCTGCATACTACTACATACTATGTACTCCTAAAATAAACAATAAAAAATAAAATAAAAATGAATGAGAAATATTATGTTGTAAGACTTTTAGTATGATATGTCAATTATAGTTATGAATAAAACTTTTTTCATTTGCATTTTGTTCATATTGAGTGTGGTGCTCATTTTGCCTTTTTTACATTTTGCTCTGAAGGGAAATCGCCACACACGTTACGTCAACGCTCCCTTGACGATAAATTGCCATTGAGTTGTGAGCTCGCCCGACACGATTTCGAAGTAGGAGTAATAATAATAATTATGTTTATGATTTGCCCACACGATGCAATCTAGGGGGCTCCCCACCACTGCCCCAATATTGCCACTGATTGCATGTACGTATGTATGGCCACTTTAAATCTTAAGACGAGGACTAAAACTTTAAATGAGTGCAACCAAATCTTTTCAAAGTACGAGTGAATAGGCGTTTTCTGGGTGAGCTCGCTCCACCATAGGCTTCATCTTCGCTACACAGCTGGATGTTGGCCAAGAGCAAACCCATTTCTTATAAAAAAAAAGAATAATTTAATAAAAAGAAATATACTTTATTTTTTTTTTTTTTCAGAATAATCCACGGAGGCCGTACTACTGAAAAGTGTTTTCATTGAGTTTTTCGTAAAAAGAAAAGTGTTAAATGTTTCAAGAATACGTTTCAACAATGTTTATATTTCATAATTAACTATCCCGACAGAAAAGTATATTCAATCAATTTCAATGGGATCACTATCATCTTCGAACAAAAAGTTTATATTTATTTTCCTATTGAAAATGCAACTGGAAATGTTGCAAGATTCCAATATTTCCATTTGCGATTTTATTACTTTTTTTTTGTTAAGGGCTTAACTTTTTGGGGTTTTTGAATTTTTCCCCAATTATTTCATGAATTTGAGTATGTTCTAGAACCATTTTTGGAAGCTAGATAGTGATCACTTTCTGCAATCTTAAATATTAATATGACGATCCTGACGATCAGGGCTCGGAAACATTTTTGTAAAGAAAATTGAGTCATTGTAAAAATTTTACAGTTTTTTTCCATTAAACATAGTTTAAACATACAATTCCATCACGATATATGGATAAACCATCCTCTTACTGAAAGTTTTCTTGTAAAGAGCCATCGCTCTCTTAAGTTTTTATTAATACCTATTTGTAAAACTAGACGCCTAAGCGTTCGCGTTTTTTTTTTAAGTTGTACTCCACTTATGGAAAAAGTGTAAACCTAAACAATTTTAGTTGTAGCTTAAGTGAATCACCATTTTAAATGTGATTTAAAATACTTCCAATTAGATGAATTGTAATGGTCAGAGCTACTTGTATTTTGTTGAATAAATTGTAAACATAATTTTAATGTTTGTGTTTTATTTTTTACCAATAATAACGAGTGTGGAGCTAATAATATACAGCAACTTAACTACCGTCATAGATTTTATCAAAATACTTTTAAAAAAAAAAGTTTAATGAGCATGTCTGTAGCCGCAAGCACCTTCTCGTCTAATGGAAAGAGAAATAGAGACCTAAACGAAGAAGATTGGGGTCGCTAGTATCTTTTTAATACTTCTTTTTTATACTTTTAATTACTACTAATATTATAAAGCTGAACGCGTTCGAATTGAAAAATTATTTTTGTGTTGCATAGTCCATTTATCGAGGAAAGCTTTAGGCTATATAACATCACGCATATATATATATATATATACTTGCCTATATTTCAACGCGGGCGAAGTCGCGGGCACAAGCTAGTTTTAGTATAATTTCGATTTGCGTCAACTCTAGCGCCATCTGTCAGTGAAAATTGATATTAAATATAATACTGTCAGACTGCAGTGACAAGAAGTCTTATTTTCATCCCATGAGATGGCGCAAATAGCAACTGACTTTTGATGATGTTTCTATACGCAGATGTTGATCAGTAGTGTCCAAGGTAATAAGCCTTATAGACTTGGAGAATAGTTTACTGATTAAAGCACATATATTTTCAATCCTGTTTATTATTTATCAATATTTACAATTGACAACTATGACATGACTACTTACATATTCGTTTTTCTATATACATCAAAACGTATCTTACAAGTATGGAGTATAAGAGGTTGTATATCTCCAACAACTTTAAATTTGTTTTTGCGATATCTCATCGTATAATAATTTACTCATATATTTTCTTTTTCGTCGCGGGCACCAGCTCGTTTTATATATGACTAGCTGGTGCCCGCGACTTTGTCCTATAGCCTTCCTCGATAAATGGACTATCCAACACAAAAATAATTTTTCAATTCGAACCAGTCGTTCCTGAGATTAGCGTACAACCAAACAAACAAACTTCAGCTTTATATATTAGTAAGTAATAATGCATAAGTCCATTCATGAGAACTATAAATATATCCTGGGTCGGCAGCTTTCTCAGGCAGCGGAAGTCACCTACTATCAAGTCTTATATACTCGTAGTCTTCAGAATGTTTGACTGTTTATTTTCTTTTTTCGACTAGAGTTGAAAACACGATTATGAATTAAAATTATACTTGATATAAAATGAAGCTGTAGCATTTTTTATATTACTACGAATCGCAATAAATGATTTATCGCTACATACTAATAAATGTTGATGACGGATGCCACTCATACTTTGGTTCGGCGGGCGTCAGCGTTTGTAAACTTATATTTAGATACCTACCAACCTACGAATGACAAATTTTCATACACAATTGTATAAAAATACTAGTACGCGTATAACACTTGAAGCGGACAGTGTATTCGTTTTGTGAATCAATTTAGGCACAGGAAATTATGAGTGCGAACACAAGATTACTTCGTAAAAGTAATAGTTGCAATGAATACCGTCAGCGCCATGTGCCGTCAAGCAGCAGCGATACGTCAACATCGCTCAGCTCTTCATCCGGAAGTTCCAGTGCGCCGCCTTTGAAAAGGTAAATAAAACTACTGTTTTTATTAAGGTATTATGAAAGCATAAGCAAATATTTACTCATCTAAGATTCTTTAGAGTAGGTCAAAGAGTATATCAAATACATAAGTACGAGTATATCACAATGAAAACATTTCACGTGACGATACTACGTTACCTACAAAAGTTGTAAACATCCGTCATGAATAGTTTTATTGTTTTGGACTGCTTTTTAGTTTTGAAATAGAATTTTACACCAAAATGTATTCTAAGAATTATAATATAATCAAGTGGTACCTAGTATTTTTTTTTTCATATTATTAGGTAGGTACAACAAGAGTTCAGCGAATTTTGTAGCGAATTACAAAAACAAAAAAGTTAATTTTTGTTTACTAGAATTCGGCGAATTATTTGAATTTTCCTTCTATTAATTCATAAATATCTTACACAAAATAACGCTTGTGACGTTGAATCGACTCTTTAATTGTTCTTATAGGTAGGTAAATTACAAAATTAGCGACATTTTACCATTGTATCAGTATAAGTACCTATATAGATAGACTAGCTGGTGCTCGCGACTTCATCCGCGTTGAAAAAGAAAAAAAGTAGCCTATCCTGTGTCCTGTAGTACGTCTAAATGTTTATCTACCAAGTTTCATGAAAATCAGTTAATATTCGTTAAAAAATCGTTTCAGTATCACGTATAGAGCCTATAAACACGATATCCCTGTAAACAAAGTAACTTATTCCATGACCAACCCTTACAGATTTATTATTAGTATTGATTGATGAACATTGTCAAAGTTTGATAGGTTATGGGAGATAATTTACATACCTACCTATTTTTTTATAGGAGGCGTGCAGATCTAGTTACTTGCTACTTGTGTCCTGCGGCCCTTCCCGTCTTATTAGGATTTTCGTATTAATTTTCATATATGTAAATGTAATGGACTACTAAATTTTGCCTGTGACTTAGTCCGCGCCCTTTTTTTGTAAGGCTTTTTATTATTATTTTTCCATGGGGTTGAATTTATTTTTATAGATGTCTGGAAGAAGGCAGGTCCTTTTTGGTATCCTTGAAAACGTGTAGGTTTAAAAAAATCAATTTCGCATATGCAAAATGAAGTGTAACAAACACATTCGTATTTATAATATTAGGATGACTCACAGACAGAGTGTAGCAAATGAATGAAAGAATTTTGAGAATCGGTTCATAAGAGTCGGTTCATAAGAAAACGCAAACTATATAGGTAACAAATTTTACATTTTTATAACATTAGTGTAGTATACATACAAATAATTGCTTCATAACGGTCGGTGTAACAATAATAAAAGTATGACATGAAACTGTATATATTTCTTGATGCGTGTTGAACAGTCTGATGATTAAGCCAAGGTTAAAGGAATATGGGTCAGCCAAAGACCTTTGGCAGACGAAGGGCTTCTACAAATTACATCAACAAGTAAACCCAAGTGACGCATAAAAATATCATTCTTATGTGAAATGAAATGTGGTGTTCCATTCATACTGAAATCTATAACTACTAATATTCTAAAGACAGAAGATTGTGTATATGTTTGTAATGAATAAACTCAAAACTACTGGGCCGATTTTAAAAACTCTTTAACCCATGGAAAGCTATATTATTAGCTAGCAACATAGGCTATATTTTATAAAAGTTACGCGGACGAAGTCGCGTGCATCAGCGAGTGTTCTATATTTTGTGTATTTACTTAGTTGACATATTATTATGTCAACATGTCGACCTGTAGTTTACGAGTTATTTGAAATTGAACATGACATATAACACAAAGATAGAAATTTTTAGCATATCGTAGAAATTTACAAATATTTGTAAGAGTATTTTAAATATATTACCTACTACATAATCTATAACCATACAAATTAATAAATATGAAGTGTGGTTGAATATCACGATCTTGACAAAAATAAGTTTATTTTTCCGAATTCATTCCATTAAGTTTGTTTCTAAAATAAGTGTACGCCGAATGATTGGCGTATATTTTAGAAACAAAATTTCTGCCGTTTCTTTTTAGAAAAAGCCCCAAATGGGTGTGTTGAATTTATTTTTCGAAACGAACTGCCTGAAACTGAAATGTAATGGAGTGGTATATTTGAGTGGTATATTTTTAGAATCAGCTCATGGAGCATTTTCATTTGATACGCCACTCGATAAGGTTTCTGAAGTTCTTATTCTAGTCAGACATAGGCATAGGTATAACATAGGTACTATGCGTACTATTTCCTCCTCAATAGCACACGGACAAAGTCGGAGGGTTCGGTCTAGTTTGAAAAAAGTTACAAGTTTTACCAAAAAAAACTTTTATTCTTCAGCTATGCAGTAGTGTAATTATGTTTTGGAGGTATCTAGATTATATATTTTAGCTATAACTACATCATCATAATATGTACATATATATCCACTATGGTACATTTTACTAATATATGCTATATGTAAATACATTTCAAAGTAGTATGCTACGTTACAACAAGTAATATTACGTTACATGTTGCAAAGTGTATTCATGATTACCTACATTAATTCTACGAATGCCTTAGGTCATACTACACCAAGTTGAGTAGAGAATTAAAGGTGTAAAAGAGTCCATAAAACTGCATATTACATAACAAAAGATGCAATGGACTGCACTCTTATATAACCTCCTGATGCTCTGCAGTTTGTCTGCATCTGCATCATAGGAGCCTAACACGATTTAACATTGGAACAATTTTGTGTTACCGCGACCGCATCCACTGACCCGCCCGGCCAAGTAGGTTACCAAGTAGGTATTATTTAGGTACAACAATATGCTTAGATTTAGTTTACCTTAAATGATTAGACTAGTCGGAGCCCTCGACTTTGTCCGCGTTGAAAAGTAAGGGATGTAGTGCCTGACGAAATGTGTAGAGCAATATATATATATCTAACTAAGTAAAGCCTGAGATTTTTGTTGCTGTTACATTTGCCAGGCTTTGGATTTTTATTTGTAGAATATAGCTGCTGCGGCTTTGCCCGCGTGGAATATTTAGCCTATGTCCAATTGTCCACCCTGAAATTCTATTCTATTTGTGAAAGATTTTCTTGAATCGGATAAATAGTTTCGAAGACAAGTCATTACAAACATACAAACTTAACCTCTATAATATTAAGATAAATATATACCTATAGCGAAAAAATGTTCTTTGAAAATAATCAAAATCAAAGTTTGTGTGCAATAGTAAGTACCTAGTAAGGGATGCCGCACATTTAAATCAAAAGTAGGTAAATTTCTAGTGTATGTGCATGTAGGTACTCCTTTTTTCTTATCTAAGTAAGGTATAATATAATTTCCTTTGATTCTTACAGGTTCAACCGATTGCTTCGGTCGACGATCGTGCGCCATTGGTCATATTTTAAAAGAGATAGGACTGAATTTTTAAGAGGACGCTCCGTCTCTGACACGGGACTTTGCAATATCGTCGTAGACAATGGTAAGTTAAACGAATTTCCTTCCAATAGGCTATTAGATAGTTTAAACGCTAATGTACAGGAGGCTAATGTAAACGTTGTTTTTTTTGTTAAGGTTGACAGACAGGCTGACGGTTCTCTTGATGGTTATAGGCTACTGACTGAGGCCTATAAACACAAGAAACGCCACATAGTCTGCAAGTGCCATGCCGACTACAGTAGGATTAAGGATAAGGGATTGGGAAATGAGCTCTGGCATCCCTTACTCACTCGTCGAAACATAACAGCCCATATGCTGTTATTTCACGGTGGTGCAATGACTGTAAAATTCAGCGTGCCCTACTATTTTACTTTCCAAATTCAGATCTGACAATCTATTGAGCATGCTTCTTAAGAGCATGTCTGTCAGTAAGTTTTTTTCGTACATCCTACATTATATTAATTAGGGTAATAATTTTCTAGATCCAGACTTCAAGTATCTAGACATCAGCATGGTCTCGCCTCGGTTTTCACTCCAGCATTGTGGGAACCGTGTGTTTCGTGATGTAATTCCAGATTTTTCTATAAGGTGAGCCCGTAGGTACTGTCATTGTTACAAGTAGGCCACACGTGTCGACGCGCGACTCCTAAAACAAGTGTTAAAATGTAGATATTGATTGTAACTGTGACCTTGACCGCGAATAAGATGACGCTGTATTCTAATGAACACTAGATATGTTCCAGATATGAAATTACATCTTCAGTGTAGCTTCACCGCATTTTCTTTTGTAAGTAGCCATTCCGGATACAAGATTTCCGCTGCTACATTCCACTATCATTAATCATATTGATATTAGCTGCTGCCCGCGACTTCGCCCGCGTAACTTTGTAAATTATATACTAAAACCTTCCTCGAGAACCACTCTATTCATTGGTCTTTGTTTTATAATATGTAGTTAGTGATGCGAAGTTTGTGAGGATGAATGTTTGTTACTCTTTCAAACAAAAACGGCTTACCGGATTTGAATGAATTTTGTCACACAAATAGTTTATTACCTGGATTAACATATACTTTTATCCTGAAAAATGTTAGGTTCCCGAGGGATCGTCTAATTTAAAATATAAAAAATTTGGAGTCACTGTCGTCATCCTCGTCACAGCCATAAAGACGTCAAATATTTTTATTCTTCAACTCGGACAAAGTCGCGGCACCAGCAGAACTTTCATTTTCTGGATACAAACCGAATGATACAAAAATCTTTGAGTACCTGCGATACTTTATGTAACGCAGTTGGTTAAAAAAAATTATTCATGATAATTTGAAAAAAAAAAAAAATCGTTTCTGAGTACAATTCCAAATTAAAACTGCGGAGGAGAATTTTTTTAATAATTTGAGCTCGTTGGCCTACAGATACTGACAACATATTATTTTTATTTAATGATATGTTTTTTTTTTTCAAATTAAACTTTTAATTCCATGAAATATATAAAATGGAATTGCCGCCATTTCTCTCATCATACATATGATTGCAATCAATATTATGCGCAATGCACCACTGCGCATGTTTGCCTAGGATAAAGCTGGCTTTATTGAAAATTCGACGTTATCGTCAACCATTTAGAAACGAAATTTGCACACAAGAAAACAGTCTTTCCCAGATGACAGTTCTAAGGTTTGTTAGGGACAGTGTGCATCTGAATTTTATTGTGAACACGGATTTTTCTGATGTTATAACACATAGACACTGTAGTTATACAAAGACGTTAGTTATTTTTTTATATTAATTTAATATGAAGTTAGAATTTACATAAGTTCGTGTTAGAAATTAAGTGAAAATCAAGTGTTTTGTAATCACTATTAAGCTTCTATTTACCAATCATTAAGTTCCATTTGTTTCATATTAATTTAATTTTTTGTGAGATTTTAATTTTTATATATGAATAAAATTTTTGTTTCTATATAATATTAAATTTTTTACATGAAATTATATCATCAATTAGGTTGAAAAATGCGTGCGCAGTTCAAGTGTTGACCCTGGCCGTCTTTACATGATATTATGTAGTATGAAAATGAAGTGGTTTTTTATCGTGGTTTTTTTTTAGTAATTTTAATTTTCAAACGCGATTTTCCTGTTCTTTGTCATTTTTTACAAGATATTTGGTTAATTATAAATACTTTTTTTTCTGAAATAAGTAACTAAAATTATTTTATTAAATATTATTGCTGGAACTTTTAAATGTTACTTTCTACGCATATAATTAAATCAGAAGTAATATTAAAAAATGCGATTTTTTTTTTAATATAATAAATCTTATTCAAATAACATTTACTTCAACCAAACGACTTATTTACTTACAAAAAATTATTAGTCTCATTAAAATTGATATTACAATATTTAGGAATTTTATTATATTTAGGAACGAGTTACAAATTTAGAATACAAGGGTGAAGGGACCTATTTGTTATTTTTTTTTTATTATGTTATATTTTTAGTTCTTTGTAAAAAAATAAAGTGAGTTACAATATTTAGGTTCTTATTAAAAGATTACAGGTTATATATTAAGTATACCTAGTGCCAAAGTGATGCGGCGAGAGATTATTTTTGGACTGTATAAAAATTAAAAGTGTATATAAAATATCAAGTCATTAGTCGCCTGAAGAGAATTTTTCGGTGAGTAATATAATATATATCATTTTTTAGTATTAGAAATTCCAAAAACAGCTTAAAGTAGGTATATGCTAGAATCCTAAACATACATAACGCATCAAAAATTTAATATAAATCACTAATTTTATATAAAAAATACCACAGACACATAGTAGATGATAGCATAGAGTAAATAGTACTGGTAACTACTTACTCTATGATGATAGGTACATATATTATGTATAAAAATAGTGAGATCATGCATGGAAATTACATGCGCAGAAAACAAATGAAAAACTTACACGTGGCAAGATCCCTGGAGATATATTTCACTACCACAAACTTTTACATAAACCAGCAAGAGCAAGATAGCAATATGTTTTTTTTAAATAGTTATAGTAGAAGAAAACTATCACCGTCTGTGTTGCGTCTACTATTTAGAGTAGTATATCTACTACATATTTAAAAATAACTATATTGAGAACTTCAATATTTTATTTTATTTAAAAATAGCTATATCACGAGACTTGGTCTGCGTAACTTTATAAAACATAGCCTATTTTACTCGCTGATAACGCTGAAAATAGCTTTCTATATAAGAATTTTTAAAATCTGTCTAGTAGGTTTTGAGTTTATTCATTACAAACAAAAATACAAATTATCTCTCATTATAATGTCTGCTATTCTTTTGGAGACTTTTTGAATTTTAACGCAGACACCTTAATAAATGTGTCTGGTATAAACTTACCTAAGTACATAACTTAACTTAATACATAAACTTACCTAAGTAAGCGTTAGGTAAGTTTATGTACTTTATTAAAATAAAATACTGACCTAACTGTTGAAAGTTCTTTTAAAATAGGTTCTGCCATTTTCGAGATTAGCGCCATATCACGAATAAAAAATGCGTGTTTTTTATAATTTTACTTAGATGATATTTTACTTACACATTAAGTACGTTGATTCATCTAAAAAAGAAAAAAACAAATTTAAAAATAAGGAAACAAATATTTAAATTAGGTCGCGAGGCATTTATTTATATTGTATCTCCACATGACACAAGGTTATATTTAAAATTGGACTCTGAAGCCTTTGTAATAAAATCATGTAACTCAGTCAGAGGTTATTTGAGGCCATGGGCACTTTGAGAAATGGGTCAACTAATATTTAACTATTACATTACAGGATTATTTTGTTAAAACAGGCAAAAGGGATAGATGCCTATGCAAAATTCTCGATTTATTTGTTTTTATTTATTTATACTAACATCAAATTAACAGGTAGTAACATCTTTAACTTATATCTAAGCTACTTGTCATAAAATCGTAAATTATGTCGCTTATATAATCAATAGGTAATATTGTAATGATCTGACGGGAACTAAGGCCTTATTTAACGCTACACATACAGACCTGGCCGTACTCCGAGCAAGTCCTTAACAGGGAACGCTACCAGCGTTTTTCCATACAAATATAATCCCCTGTTTTCTCCCTGGATAATCCTTCTAGAGCAAAAATTTTTTGTTATAAAATATAGGTCCGCTAAAGCTATGCCCCTATCATTTACTTTTTCCACCAACTAATTACATAAGAAAATATGACTTCTCAAAAAATAGTAATAAATGGCCCTTTTATGTCACCCTAATCAGACGACTATTAAACAAATTTGAAAGACTTTTAAGATAAAAAATAATAATAGGGACATAGATTCGTTCTTCTTGAAAATATTTGTGTAAAAATTATTCGATAGGCTCAATTTTTAGAGGAGTAAACAGGGGAATACGAAACCTCGATTTAGTCAAAAAAATTGTAGGTATAGTCAGTCTGAGCTGCATTTGTCCCTATCGCACAATACGGGGAAAGCTGGAGGGCAGCGTGATGGCAATAGTTTCTTCAAATACCTATTTTTTAAATTCTGCTGTATCCTCTTAATCCATTTATTAAGGACTTGCTCGGAGTTGACAATGAAAAATGAAGTTTGAACATGTGCTATTTGAGAAGTATTCATTAAAAAATTAAAAAATAACTATATTTTTTCATAAATAGTTTTAACAAACTTAAAACATAACAGATAGTTTAGTACTTACAGATGTTTTATATAAGCACTAAACTAAGTTTACTTACTAATACAAAGCTCAATCGTAAGTCCTATCAGATTGAGCTTCTGTTAGAAGAAACCAACATAATTTCCGTTTAATAATTGAAATTTACGTAATGGAGCTTTTGTAAAGTCACTTTCAACTTTCAATTAATTAGATGGCCACTAAGCCATTATACAACCCAAATTTCATTGGTTTCATGTATATTTTTGTCAAGGCTATTTTATTGACATTAAGAATATTGGACAACACATAATATAAAGTATATTTAACTAAATCTATATGCATATGTACCTAAAAATATATTTGTGTTAATTACTTTTGTTGAAATGTTTAATAGTTAATAATTAACACCTAAGTGTGTACTTTTACCAATTAAGTTAAATTAAGGAGGTCAAAATAACACCCCTATTTTGGGCCAGCGTTAAAAAGGAAAAAACTACGTTTATCTAGTTAAATATTAGAACTTACGTTAAACCTTGTACGAGTATTAGTCAAAAGATTCAGGCCATTTTCTAGTATTCTGCTATTATTTTAAAATATTATTATTGTGAAACAGAGTAGGTAATAAATACGTAGTAGATAGACTATTATATTTATTGTTCATTCGTTGCATAGTTTTCATTTGCTGTTGGCTCTGTTTGCTTGATTACCTTTTAGCTTTCGCCCGCAGCTTTGCCAGAGTTATGAGTTAAAAATGAGCTTATTTCTCTTCTGAACAATAACAGCAATAACCTACCAAAAATCGATTCTGTGGTTTAATCGTTTAAGCATAACAGACAGGCAGAAATAAAAGTTCTTAAGGCACTACATCACCTTTTCATACTGTTAAGTTTTTTAAGCGATAAAAAATAAATAGAGATAAAAGTGAAGGTTTAAATGGATCAAATAATGAAAAACCTTTATTTTAATTGTTAAAATAATAATAAATTTAATTAAAATCCTATACATATAATAAGAAAAAGAATAATACAAAGCTGATGAAAGTCACAGTATGAAAAATATGAAAAAGAAATCTCACGTATGAAAAATTTAATACAGCTTCCTAAAAAAATCCAAAATATTAATTTTTTTTTAATATAGATCAATACGTACTTTTCATTCTAGGTAGACGGCATGGCGTGTACCGAGTATTTGTTTATAAGTACTCAGGTTATCATCCCGCTTGCAGCTTTTTGAAAAAATATAATGCCAAGGTATTACCTAACTTGCATGTGCATGCCCAAATCAAGTGTTCGCTAGATCAAAATCTGTTATGCAACCTTAATTTGTTAAACATGATGTCTTGATTTTTAGGTGTATTTTTATGTATTTCACAAAAATGAGAATATAAATCATTCATTTTTTTTATCACAGACCAAATGGTAAGTATATAGTTCGGCTGTTGTAGAAAGCTTGAATATCGCTAAGGCTCATACCTACCTCTGAATGTTTTTCAATTTCTATTTCATTATATTTTTGACTAGCTGGTGTTCGCTACTTCTTCCCCGTTCTCTATAGCCTATAGCCTTCCTAGATAAATGGACTATCCAACACAAAAAGAATTTTTCAATTCAAACCAGTAGTTCCTGAGATTAGCGCGTACAACCAAACAAACTCTTCAGCTTTATTATATTGGTATAGATTAGAAATGATACGAACATCACGAGGAACTGATATCTGTTGTATGTATTGACGATATACTCGTATTTACACTAAAAGTATTTTTGCATTTGCATATATTTTTTTAAATGGATGTTTTTAAACATTATGAATTCTTAAGTTTTTATCATTTTGCTAAATACTTTCTAAGACACTTACTTATTGTTTTAACTATATTTGTTCTTTCTTCAATATTTAAATAAAAATTTTAACTATTATTTCCCTTTTAAATAATTTAAAAACTGTCAAGTTTTTATAAAAAGCGTAGGGGGGCGCCGCTTTTTATAAAAGTTATATTTATAAAAAGCGGCGCCCCCTTTTTGAACCACAGTTTCAAAATTATTAAAATATTTCTAAATATATATTTTTAAAACATTTTCAAATGATTCAAAAACTTTCAAGGTTTTATATCATGTTATTATAAAATTTTCTTAATTTTAATAAAATATTTTTTAAATATAAATTTTAACTATTGAGTATCAATAATGTTGTTCCTCTGTGTTCCTGTGATCGTGTGTTCCCAATGTGAATAATATTAGTATGATGCATGACAAACCTATCGTTGTCTGATAGATCGGCGGGAGGGTCCAGTAGTGCCGTTGGTCTAGAAGAGGCTAGCGACGGCAGCGACGCCGACAAACCTCGGAAGGGACATCATTTGCGGGTTCCCACACCTGCCTACACGGGACAGTAAGTACAATACACTAGGTATAGTTATAGAATCGTTCACATTAAACCTTGTCTGGAAATTGATGTACACTAAACTAGTGACCCGCCACCGTCTTCGCACGGAGGTGAAATTTTCAAAAATCCTTAGCATATTATGTTTACTTTATAAAATTAAAATATGTATGACCTAAATTTCAGCTTTCTACACTTTAGATTTTTTTGCTGTGCGTTGATAGTTAGGACAAACACATCACATACAGAAGTCTCAGTAATATACACTGATAATGCTAATATTTATAAAGCATTATCTTATGAGAGGACTAAGTGAAAAATGAAAATGCATAAATAATAGTAATGAAACTTAAGTAAACTTAAGTAATCTAATTAGTGAGAAGAGACTGTCTCACATTTGTGCATTTTTTTTAATTAAAAAAAAAAGAGACATTGGAACCGTATTTTGCATTTTCTAAAAATAATGTTTATTTGCATCTCTTTAAACACACTGAATAATAATTTCCGAGTAAGTATAAGGTTAAAATGTATATTTGCTTTTTTCCATATCTTATGCAAATATTTCAAAGATAAGATTTTGTAAGATTTCTATGATTCCACGGTGCCATTGTAAGTTGTTTGTAACATTTCCATTTAACAATACGTGTAATTCTTTATTGTATTTATTCAGTATTATGTTATATATTATAAAGTAAAAAAAGAAAATATTATTTATTGTTAGATTCTTGAAATTTGTACGAAAAGTGTGTTAGTTAATGGAAGTTGGAAAAGACACTGTGGCGGCTGTACGAGGGCATATCCGTTTTTCTTTGAGACGTGATAGTTTTCCACTCGCTATAATCCGAAAGACATTTCTTGCGAAACGAACACAAGATTCTATATTCAATCGGAGACGGTAAGAGAACATAAATGAAGACGTGAGTGGATGAAGGTGATATGTCGCATTTTTGGGTTTTTTCGTTTTTTTGCGTTAATGAAGGTAATATGTCCATATGAATGATTACAGACCTTAAGATAATCGATTTAAGACATTTTTCGAAAATAAAAAGTTGAAAAGGTGTTATATACAGTTAATTTTAAAAAGCAAAAAGTGTAGAATAGTATACTTTTGATAATGGAAGAGGGAGCTGTTCACTTGTTTTTAAATTAAATATTAGAAGGTATCATACCATTAATATTTTAGGTTGTTTACACAACTTTGCATTATAATTTAGTACAAAAATCAGTTCCGTGGCGACTTATCTCAAAAATTAAAAGTAAAACTTTAACCTCGATTTATTCAAAATTGGAATTATGCGACATATCACCTTCATCCACTCACGTTTTCAAATGTCATCAATACCATTTTACGATTATTTCTATACTAACTTTTGCCCGCGACTTCGTCCGCGTTTTTTTTCGTAGGTGTTAAACATCTATTCATTCTTTATGGCTCATATATTTTGTGAAGCGTTTAATTTTTGATTTATTTTTTAGACTAGCTGATGCACGCGACTTGGATATATTACTCGCAGATAACGTAGATAAAGATTTTTTTTTTAAATCGGTCCAGTATTTTTTAAAATCGGTCCATCCAGTACAAACATACAAAAAAAATACTACAAATCTCTCAGATGATTCCTCGGGTACAAGACTTTTATTCTGTATGAAAGGTAACCTATGTCCTTTTCTATTCGGTCGAGTAGTTCAGGTGTGAAAGTATAACAATCAAACAAATATTTATAATATTAATATTTATAAAATGTCCCAAGACTATGCGACATGAAGGGAAAGTACCTTAAATATCGTAGATAGGATATTTTGCTGAAGGAAGACTTTGTTATTTTTAAAAGTTAGTAAGATTTTTTAAAAATTACGTCGTCGTCGGCAATAAATAATATTCTTGAAATTTGAATCAAATATTTTACGTTATTCCTTTCTTTTAAGATACTATGTTACTTAAGAAGAATTATTATTTTTTGTCCATTCTTTCGATTGGCATCATAAAAATACGGGTGATTTTTTTTTACATTTAAGGCGGTTCGATTCCAAGACGAAGCAAGTAATTTTTAGAAAATCTTTGAATGTAGTATTACCAACTTTTAAAATTAACATTAAGTCTTCTTTCAGCAAAATATCCTATCTACGATATTTAAGGTACTTTCCTTTCATGTCGCATAGACTTTGCTCTTTGATCTACCTACTGTGTTTTTGATTATTAAAACAATCTCACGGTATGAAAAATATTTCGGTAAGTAATTATTTACTTTTTGACATTTAACTTGCGAACTAACTGCTATATCGGTCTTTTTTTCTTTCTTGCAACGGATAGAAATGGTAATTACTTTTACAACTTTTTACCTCACTATTTACAACTTTACACCAGGTGGACGATCCTGTGTCTCATATAAATTATGTTTAAAATAACTATTAGATATATAGATACTTGGAGTTATAATATATAAGTTACTTTATATATGTTCCGTTGAACGGGAGTCATGCCAAAAGTCACTACGTCACTAGACATGCCTTCGGGAATACTCTTGAGTTCGAGTGCCGGGTTTCATAAACTTCACCGTAACGAGAATATTTCAGTTTTGTTAATAAAGTTGGTCATTATACGTTCAAAGACACACTTACTCATGTTTGTTGGTTATTATTTAATTAAAGTACTTACAAAATTTCATATTTTTGCAATTGAAAAACATTTTCCTACATGAAAAAATCCTCAATTAATATTACGTTCAGACGAGACTACATTATTTAAATATAATTGAGTGTGAGCTAACTGGTCTAAATTCGACCATAATCATTTCGGAATTGGAAAATAAGTTAATTTTGGAGTCGGTACCAGACATAGACTAAAAGAAATTTTGTTAAAAGCAACACGAGAAGCGACTTTAAATTGGACTACGTAAAGAAGAATATATTAGTTAGAATGACTCACATGTCATAGACATAATAACCCTTCCATGAAAAATTATAAAACTAACGGTGAAAACCGCATCAAAAACAGTTGTATGGTTTAGGATGAGTACCTAAACCATACTACCTGACATGATGACATTTATGTACCATACTACCTATGGTGACCTATGTAAGGAATAAAAGCAGGTACACAACGCGCGCTTTGAGAACTATGAACCTAACGTAACGCCAAGCGCTCAATGTGTACTCGCTCTAGGAACTTCATAGTTCTCTAATGTTTATCTACCAAGTTTCAAGTAAATCAGTTAATTCGTTTAAGAGTTATGGAGGAACATGCATACCTACACTTACAGATTTATTATTAGTATTGATTGATGATTGATTATTATTAGTATTGATTGATGTTTACTTATGTGTGTTCTTAAATATTATATACAAATAAAATATTATACTATTCTATTCTATTTGGGATCTCTATACAAAGCGTAACAATTATTGTTTTTAGTTAATACGTTGCGTACCTACTACTCGTAAAAATGTGTTATTCCGTGTATTTTAATCAAGTTAATATAGCACTACATTAGACGCCTACACGAGGTCTTTCCCGGAAGTATACACTTTGATGTGTCGACGTTTGAAAAGATCAAAATCGGTGAGTCAACTTCAATATAAACATATTTCATGTTCTTAACAAATTGTTTACACTGATACTTGTTTACTCGTTATAATTCTAATAAAAGGAACGCTATTCTGGTAAAAAAATAAACATTGCAATTAAAAAGAAGCCTATTAAATTTATTATTGTATACTAACTGTTCCTGCGAATTCGCACGCGCTGTATTTTTTTTTTAAATCTTACAGGAACCTAACATTTTTCTAGGATATAAAGCATCCTATATTTTAATGCAGGTAATACATGATAAGTTGAAATGGCTGAATAGAATTTCAGGATGGACATATGCTAAATATCCAATAAGATCCTAAAAATAAAGATCCAACGCTTGGCAAAAGTAAATAAAATCAGGCGCCAATGTATGTCATCAGGCGTTATATGTTTTATTTTTCAACGCCGACGAAGAATTTCATACTTTTTTTATTATATACTTAGTACAATTTGTTTCAATTTGATATGAGATGTTAAATGAACAGGAGCGTGTTTGAGTCCCGGTAACCCAGGCAATCCCTCTTCATACGGTCGTTTCCCTGTCCTGTATTGATCCAAGCAGTCACGCGATTAGGTATGTGTTTAATGGTACAGATAACCAAGTTTAACAAGGAAGCATATTTTACTTTATTTAATAATTATTTAATCTATAATTATCTTCAATTAAAATTAAGTAGGTATTGTATAAACAGCGGGAAGCGTTTTTTTATTTATTTATACTAGTTACCACTAGACGACTAGCTGATCCCCGCGACTTTGTCTGCGTTGAAAAATACAAATATAACAGTTAATAGCGCCATCTATCTATTGTAGTTTAAAATAGAATTAGGTGCGATAAAGAGGGTCACGCGCACGAAGCGCGCACGCGAGCGATCATTTGAGTTGAGAAGAACTGTTAAATGAACTGACATTTCCGCTCCTGCGGGTGCAATTAATTCTGCAAGTTATAATATATAAAAATAAAAACCTTCCTCGTTTAACGCTCCTTTCATTAGTGAAAATCGCATTAAAATCTGTTGCGTAATTTAATTGCTGATTGATAACAAACTATAATTGAAATAATTTCTGATGAAATTCGTCTTACTTTCTTATAAGAAGTGAAGAACTTACTAGAACCAAAAATTTAAATCGAAGATGCGCCCTAATCTCCTCGCACCATACTAAAAACACACAGAAAATTGTTAACAATGGGTTGGGCGCAGGCGCTCCACCCAACTACAGTTGCACGCCAGCTACAGTGAGTGACGATTGCTTAAACAGATCGTCGCTATCGTCACAGTCACGTTTGAAGTAAGGAATATGTAATCTGTGTTACTCCGCTGTTTTATGTTTAATTTACAAAAGTAAGCATGATACCGATTGATCTTGTCGTTAACTAGGTCATGCAAACTTAAAAAAAGTATTAATTTAAAAGATATGATCCTTGAAAAATCAATATTTTAATACAAGTTTTAATGCAACTTTGAGGGTGAATAGATCACTCTAGTGTACATAAACTCCAAAATTCTTTGCCTACAGACATTGATTAGTTATTCAAGAGTTCAAATAACTTTACACGAAATAGATATATGCAGTAGTTTGGTCAAAAAGAGTATATGCCCAAGGGGCTGCTTATGATTTTTTTTTGGTACCGCGCATTGTGCTGTGTGAAACGGAATGAATTTTAGCTACACGCACCGATAAGTTCGAGCCGCCGCTTGTGTCATCTTAAAAGTGTGTTTAGTATATTTATTTTGTATTTAGTAATACAGTTTCGCTAGTAAGGGCGGCATCTCTAGATTTAAATCTTTGACTAGAACCCTTTGTAAAAGCCTTTTTGCCTCTTCAAATTTCATTTTCTACCGGTGAATGTTTAAATAACTAAGCTCAATAAAACGGTCGGGCACGTGTACACCATTTTACATTCACAATTTATTTAGGTTGAAATACGGGAACTAATTTTGACGTTTTTTTATTTTTAATCCATAGATAAGTAAATAGTGTCTGTTTTACTCACGTTTTATTCTATTTGCTGATGTTTTAGGGACTGTTTAAGTTAATTTGTGTCCGCTTGAGTTTTAAAACATGAAGAAATGTGTATTCTGTAAATTACCCTATCATGCGGACATCACTAGTTTCAGTTCCATGTACTTACACTCCATAGTCTACAGTCTACAGAGTCAAAATGGCGATTTTCAAATAGACATAAAAATAATTTGACAGCAGCCTATCCAGTGCTTTATTACAGATCAGTGACGTACGCCGTCGTTCATTCATTATTTCATTTCAGTTCAGTTCAGTCAGTCAGTCAGTTCGGTGACAGCTGTTACACGACGCGCTTGTGTACCTATTTAAAATTTCTAATATTATGTTGCGCTAGAAACGAAAACTATTGTTTAATAGGCTAATAAAATAAAATCTAAATTCCTCGTAGCCGCAAAATTTCAATTTTCTACTATGTTTTCGTAATTTAGTTTTAGTACATAAATAAATGATAAAATGTTAGACTACAGCAAAATAATAACAAAACCCGTTTAGTACTAAGTGAAATTAATGTTGAGTTTGCGTTTAGAATTAATTTATTGTGATCTGATGACTCGGCCGCTTTGTATTTCTCGGTGTTTTTCAATAATTATGCTTAATGGAAGTAAATTATAAATAATTTAAAAAAAAATGTGAGTTATACGCTGTTAACGGTACGAATCCTTAAGTACATGCGACCCCAATAAACTTTTAAATGCAGGACTCTTATTCTGACGAAATTATGTTCTGTTTCGTCCAAGGATTCGGAAATGGTGGTGAAAATGTATTTAACAAAACTTCAGACTTCAAAGAAAGTGCTCTCACTGAAACGAATGATAGTTTAAAAGAAATTAAAAAGAGAAATGGCAAAAAAGTTTCATTACATTTGGATTTTAACCAGGATATACACGAAGAAATCGATTTGAACACTAGAAAATCGCAGAATACGTTCGCACGAAAATCACTTCGACTCTCTTCTAGCGATAAGTTCATAAAAAATTTACCAGAAGTAAAGCGGAGTTTGAGTGATAGATTCTCTATTATTTCTGATGGAAGTAGTAGAAAGCCTACTAAAGGTTTATTGACCATTAGGAAAACTTGGTAAGAATATAATTTTCTTCTTTACTTAACATTTACATTTTTTGCAGGAATTTTCTTTCATTGTGTCATTACTCTATGTTTCCTTGTGCCTAAATCCCACCGAGTGATGCTTGTTTTTCTAGGCAATAGTGGCTAACAAATGAACTGTCAGCCTGTCTGCTATCATCCTAACTACTAACTAGTCTTAACTATCCTAATATTACAAATGTGAATGTGAGTTTATTTGTTTATACCTAGCGCCTATTTCACAAACGTCAATTAGGCCAAACTGTCATCTAAAGTCACCGGTAACCAGGAATAATTTAGCTGATATACCTTTGTTTGTACGGTAAATGTCCCAAACATTAAATAGAAAATGATAAAAAAAATTGGCTATCGAATGATGCAGTAAACCGAGTGCATAATTCAATATAACAGAAAATGATTTCTAAAAGTAACTAATCAACACTTTAATTGTAGTTCGTGAAAGAGGCCCTAGGGCCTCTTTCACGCCCTACTGTCATAATTTACTTACTGAACCAATAATCATAAAATTGCAAACACATTGTCAGGGATACAGAATAGGACATAGGGTACTTAATCATCCAGAAAAGAAGTATTGTTTCTAAGGGATCATCTAAAAATTAAAATTAATGTATAAAGAAAGAAGAAGGAGTGCAGACAAAGATGCGAGCAAATCTAAGAATAAAAGAGGTATTTAACCACTTAAGAAGAAGGGTTGTGATGTATGTATCAATTATTTTCATTTCATACATTTACAGGTAGTCTTTATCATCAGCTTCTGTAGCTATTGTGCTTTTAGTGTAGTTGAGAACTTGAGTATGTCACTATCACATAACAGGAAAGATTAAATTTCTTTATAAGTACTGTTTGAAAAAGTCATGAATATTCAAGCATTTACATGTGTCTCAAGTTCACATTTTGCTCTCAAATCATTGTTTAAAATTTAAGAACATATATGACAAAAAACAACTTTAAAAGTTAAAAATTTAAGAAATAAAATTCCTGTTTATTACTGAGATCATTTTGACTCAATAAGACTAACAATCAGTTTAGATTTACATTAATGTTGTGTTTTTAAATTAATTATGATTAGGGCCTCTTTCACAAACTACAAGTAAAGTGTTGATTAGTTACTTTTAGAAATCATTTTCTGTTATATTGAATTATGCACTCGGTTTACTGCATCATTCGATAGCTGATTTTTTAAAATTATCTTTGATTTAATGTTTGACACGTTTACCGTACAAACAAAGGTATATAAGCTCCATTATCCCCGGTTACCAATGACTTTAAATGACAGTTTGGCCTACTTGACGTTTGTGAAACAGGCGCTTATTCTATTATAGGTACCTAACTATAATTTTTTTACACAGTATTCATTTTTAATTGATTTTATGATTACATTAAAAAAAGTATTTAACTATTACATGTCATATCTTGTCTGTATTGAAAGCTCTTATTTACAGAGAGTTTCCAGGTATGTCAGTTTCCAGCATAAATCACATTTCATAAAATATTTTTTTAATATGTCTACAAGCTGTACCAAGAATTGTACTAACTGTTTAGTTTAACATTTCATACTTTTATTGTGACTGTGTAAATAAACAGTTAGTTATATAACTAAAGAAACTCACCCTAAGTTGTGATGTCATTGTCGCACCCTTGACAGTGCCAGGTTCTGAGTGACTCCAATGTAACAAAAAGCGCTTTAATATTAACAAGGGTTCTAGGTATAGTAAAATGGGTGGCAACATTTATTTTGGGGTGTTATATGACACACAAATATATATTTTATAGATACAATTTTATGGATATATAAAATACTAGCTGTTGCATGCGACTTCGTCCGCGTAACTTTATAAAATATAGCATATGTTACTTGCTGATAATAATATAGCTTCCCAACAGTGAAAGAATTTTTCAAATCGGTCCAGTAGTTTCAGAGCCTATTCAATGCAAACAAACAAACATTCAAATCTTTTCTCTTTGTAATAACCCTTTTTTTTTAAATAAAAAAAAAATTGAATTGGTCCAGCCCGCCACTGTCAAGTTTTGCTTTTAGCAATAAATTTTATCAATTAATTTTTTATCTACTTAGTATAGATTTAATTTCAGAGTTTAAGGTTAATTTGTATTAAACATTTATATTTTTAATGTACTAGCTAGAGCCTGCGACTTGTTCGCATTGACAAATGAGAAATATAACACCTGACATCTTTACACCCAATTTTTAATATTTTTAGACGATCCCTCGGGAACCTAACATCAAGGACAAAAAGTAACTATTCTAAAATATTATAAATTACTAGCTACCCGCTCCCGGCTTCGCCTGGGGTTCAATTTTTATAAATTAAAATCGGTCTACCCATTCTCGAGTTTTTGGAGCGCACATATATTAACATTTTTATAATGATTGCGTCCCATATTGTAAAAAAATAAATATTTAATTACTTACACTAATTAATAAATATTTTAATTATGATTCTAATATTTTTACATAGAGATGGGACTAAGTAGTTATACCTATTAACTTTTTCTATGAGAAACCTAGTGGAATCTGGTGCGGCATTTCGCAACTCGCAACCCATGATGAGTTCTTACCATACGGTACCGACCTACTTTACACTGAACGGTGCTACCAAAAATAACTAGTACGCGTGTTAAGGCCAAGATATGATCATATTAAATCATGTTGAAATAGTCGCAGAGCGTTACATTTCCGATTTCAAAACACTTAACTAACTATGGTAATTTACGACTGAACCTAGTTACCGAAACTATCTGTCGTTAAAACTGTGAGATTGTATTTCTGTAATTTTAAACAAATCACAAAAGCCTCTTTTTGACGAGCTTCTTCTTTTAACAGGCTGACGCTCTGTCTCAGGGGTCCCGGGTTCGATTCCCGGCAGGGTCAACTTTGGAAATGAACTTTTCATAGTTGGTTCTGTTTTTGCAGCTCCTTTGGCGTTGCTTGGCCATAGGCGACGATAACCATCAACCATCAAGTGGATGGTCAGCCTGTGTGGCGAACAAGTCCTTCAGCTATCAAGTGGTGTAATTAAATTTTCGATATAGATGATATCGTCAGTTTTTTTAAAGATTTTGTTATCGTCAGTTTTCTACGTTACTATGAAAGCAAATTTACGTGTTCACGTCAAAACGAACGCTTTTATCGACACTCAAGTCAGACATTAAGCCAGTGGCTTGAAATTATAGTGTTGTCTGTTGACCTAATTCGCAGAATGTAATGAATACTAGGCTTTGTTTGGATAAACACTTCTCCTTAACAAAGAAAGAGTAAAAGCTCAAAGTAACGCCGTCCCGACGACCTTGAGTTTACGTTCAATTGGATGTCGTTCATCGAAGATTGACACATCATGTCATTAAATACGTCGCTCGGGGTCGATGATGTCATCCTGCCACGGCTCCATAGCGCTTCCAAGGAAATTCTTAATTATCGTGGGTGGTATGTTCATTTGGCTTCATTTAATATTGGCGGCTGCCACTGCACTTGGGTTTTCCATTAATATCCTTATTCAGATCTTGTTACTAACTAACTACTTAGGTAGTTTTGCTTCTTTAAAATTTGAAACATATATCTAGCTTTTGCCAGCGATTTTGTAATTTTGCGAATAATTAAAAAAATTAATAAACTGAGAACAAAAAATTAATGGAGATTGCAATCGGATTAAAAATTATTCTGCACTTCTTCTAAGTTGTAGTTAGTAGGTCGATGTTGCGAATTGGGATTGAAGATTAAATTATTGGATTAGACATGTTCTGGGGCTTCCTTTTAACAAGACAAAAGGTTTTTGGGTCGCACATATTATGTTAAAAATAATCGAGATTCCTTTAAAATGTAAAAAATTCCTTAGAGGCAAAACGCCTAGTTTTGCCTCTAAGGAATATCTATAAATAATTGAGTATTTCTGCATTTGTTGGCATCATTATTATTAAACTAAGTATGATTATTTTCATATCTTTTTTTAAGTTTAAGATTTGCGTCAAGACCCATACATAATTGTTTACATTGAACTAAGAGTTGGTAATGGTCCATGACCTTTTTTTGTTCTGATTCAATAAGATTGGGTATTTTTCTGTTATTTACCGACAATCGAAAGAGCATATCACATTAATTAAGCATATCTTCAGCATGAGGTTTTACTGAAATGCGATTTCATTAATCATCTATTTCAAGGGAAAACGCATCATTTCAATCGTACATTATTTTTACTTTTTTCAAAACCTACCTAAAATCTACATATTATGTTACCCAGTCTGTTTCAAGTCACAGTGTCAACGAATTCATCATAATGTACGTGACTATTTTCTAAGAGAGCACAGCGCCTAACCAAGGCCATCGTACTTAAATGGAGTTAGGCACATACATACCTAAATAAATATCCTGCTGAATTATACATAAGCCGGTTGTTTTGTGCTTCTTTGAAGTGTCCGTGCTCTTCGAATCGGTCGGTTGAACGGACTTTTTGTTTTACTTCCCGTTATAGAGCTGAGAAACGTTCTTGGAAGTTGGCAACTGTCCAACGTTTTGGTTTTGCTGACGACGCAATGTTAGATTCATCCGTATAAGGACGACGTTCTGTTATAATTGTGCCAGTTAGTGTTATGTCATTTGTTTTTACGGCATCCGCCGCTAAAGTTAGTGGAGGTGTAAATTTAGCATGTTACTAACAGTGTAGAATAGTTTCATGATTGTTCAGTCTTGTTGAAAGGTCTGCTATCTGTATATTAAAGTCATAAATGATTCATTCGAAAGCTAATTAATGAATTTACATTCTGCAGTTAAACCTGATAGTAACCAAGACCACGAATGCGTAAAACTAAGAATTATGGGCCGTTGATTGCGCACGGGCTAACAATTATAGGTACATTGTTCTGTGCTATAGGAGAAACTGTTATTTTTAATCTGAAGCTAAAAACAGTGGATAATGTACCTAACTATTGACGATTTTAATCACATAGAAATATATATAACAGAGGGCTTAAGGTATTTTTATTTTTAAAATTTACTTTTTTAATGTGGTGTGATTGAATTAAGGGTTCTTGGTAACTAACTATACGGGTTTAACATATCAACTATAATTGGATAACTAGTTTTTAAATCGCATTTCACACGAAAAACAACACGTGTACTCTGGGAAATTCACAAGGTTAACAATAATATAAGTAAGATTTGCAAGTTAAGACTAAATGTGAAATAACTAGTGCCAATTGAAATTGAGTATTAATGTGAATTTCTCTTTATTCTATATATTTATAGTACACGAAATGGTATCAAAGCATGATTCCCAATGCTCACGATATGCATTCAGATACTAGAAGTACTCGTAACAATGCTAGAAGAGTTGTTTTTGTTTGATCTATTGTAGAATTTTTTTTTATTTCTGTTCACTCCAGAAACATAGTTCATGATGAACTTAAAAATAAAATTAAAATCAATATTTTACAAGCCGTAAACCTCTCACATGATGCATATGTGACTTTTGAAGCAAAGTTTCGTCCCCCCATAGAATTTATAATTTATACACTTTTTAATCTTGCCTGTACGATTTTGTTTATAATTTTATTATGGGAGTGAACATCTGTTGGCATATATTGTTTATTCAAACCCATGTCATCGTCACCTGTTATAAAACTTAGTGTATTTACGTGGGTGAATTTGTCTGCTTATCTTTGGCATGTGCAGAATTGGCTTCTCTGCTAATACAGTATGCAGTATATAATAAAATTAGACGGTGACGTATGACGAAATTTACATACATAAGTAATAGGTATACTAGCTACTTTAAGTTTTCGTCCAATCATGACATTGACGTGTTTATACAATCCGGTTTTATATATATATAAATAAATGACTAAGACCCGCTCCCAGCTTCGCACGGATGCAATTTTGTTATGAAAATTATAATACAAGTATCACACAAATCTTCCTTGTTTATCGCACTTTCTTTTAGTGAAAACTCAAAACTCGTTGAGCGGTTTAGAAGAAGTAAGCGAAGAAATAGGCAGATGCGGACAGCGATTTTATTTTATTAATATGTATAATATTGTAGAATAATAATGTATGTAAACCTGTATAGAAATAGATTATAAAATAGTTATTAAAGACATACTTGGATATAATTTACTTAATAATAACTAATTGGAATTCTTACATTTTTAAGTTACCACGAGTGAGGTATAGGCGGAACTTCCTTGTAATATCTGCAAGAATGTTAGATATTAAAAAAAACATAATTAATATGGATAATGGATATAACTATATCTTAAAAGGGCTTAACATGGTTTACCTTACAAATCCCCCGACAGGCGAGAACGCTTTGTCATTTAATGGCACTAGAAGCGGCGACGAATGGTCTCCAAAACCTTGGGGCAGTTTTATAAAGTACTTTACGCTGCTCGGAATTAATATGCCTGAAAATTTTAATTAGTATATTAATTAATCATCACAAGAACGGGGTTGATTAATTTTTTTGCTTACTTTGTTACAATAATAAAATGGAAGGTACAATTTTTTTTTTCATCATTATTTTCAACCGAATTGAACCGAGTTGAACGAATATTTTGTTTCAATCTAATCATTTAATTACGACGTTTTTACGAATATGCTACAGTTGTTAAAATTTTCATTACTTCATAATAATATTTATTACATTTTTACGTATATATATATATACAACATCGATTTTAATTTCCACGTTCACTTCCGTTGTAGATTATACAGTAAAAACCGGGTAACTATAACGACAGATTGTAACGATAGATCGTAAAGACAGATAGAGACAGGCTAAATGGCAAGGTCCCTGTCGAATCCCTATAACGAATTTCCTTTTATTACGACAAATTAATGTGGTCCCTTGATGGTCGCTATAACCGATTTTCATTGTATATTCAAGTATAGTCAAAGCTTAGTCATTCCACTCTATCAGAATATCAAACATTGTTTGATATTTCACTTTGGTTAAATATTTTAAATCTATTTCTACAAATACTAATTGTTGAATATCATACTGACCGTTTGCATCATATCTATATTTCCGCAGTAGTGACCTCACGTTAGGATTTTGAATATTTGATAAAACCACGACAGAGCACGGCTGTGAAACAAGAATGATATTTTTAACACTTGTTTTTCTCTGACTGCAGTAACTACCTTATTATTAACGTTAAATAACAATATAGTTATGGTGTGCTTTTACGTTTCGGTGTCTGATTATGGCTCTTACCTCTTTTACACCTATTTCGTCCCTATTGCACATTTTCGCGTGAGCAATTTTGCGCCTATAATCTTCCTTGGATTACACAGTCTTGCTCTATTCATAGTCCATCACAATTTAACTAAAAAAATATATTTAATTACTCACTTTTTTAGTTTGATCATCAACTTGTTTCTTGTCTGTGTCCATAATGTAGTCTTCGTTTATTGGTATCTCTTTTTCATTTATAACTTTCGTTGCTTCCTTTTCTGCGCAATTTTCTCTATTCGATAACATTGCAAAAGCTTCCTGAAACAATTTCATAAATCCAAGTGTTAACATCATAAATACATAAGTTTCTGGTTGTATGTCTACTGATTTACATTTTGAAAAATATTCAAAAGTATCACTACTACTATTCCCTCGAACCACATGATGGAATGAAACATTACAACTAAATGAATAAAGGTGGTGGATTTTCAAACAACTCGTCAGTTATTTTATAAACATCAGTTCGTATTTCTATAATATTAGGTTGTTCCGCTCTGATATAACATGTGTTTTAAACGATGACTATTAACATAAACAAGTTATAATTTTACGCTACTACAACAGTTGTACCAGTTACTGGTTTTAAACCTAGTTACACAATTTCCTCTGAACTGAAACGTTCTATTTGTTGGCAATAATAAACTTCGACAGCATCTAAACTTTATTGAATTACGAGCAGGAAGTGAGTATAATATAAATGGAGCCATTGAATGCTTTCAGTTAGTATATTATATCGGTAATTTTGAATTTTATTAACCTTGACTGAAATAACATCTGCAAGATCATCGTCTTGCTCTGTTGCTTATGAAATTTTCACCAAAATAACAATCAATCAATCAAATCATTTATTTGCATGTACATCATTTATTGCAAAGATACTATATTTAAAAAGTTGTCGGGTATTGTTCCTGCTAAAGGCATCTTAGATTAGAAGCTTGGTTTACTTTTTTGTTTGTGACCATGTACACTCTCATTAAATTAACTTTTCTTTGTTTTTAGAGTTTTCACAAAAACCTATTCATCTAGGAATACACGGAAACAGCAAATACTAGCAACTAGGTACATTTCTATACTGCCTTCCTGCGTGTCTCAGCGAGAGTGAATGTATAAGCCTTTATGTGAACATTCTTGCAGCCATACTCGTACGTTTACTTTTCCCAAGCAAGTCGTGTTTAAATAACGGGTATTTTATTGATTAATATCCATTGACGACCTTGATACAGTGACGTTCTATCACTTGTCTACTATTTTAAGATTGTAATTAATCACCTGTTTCCTAATAGTCCATAATTATAATATAATTGAAAAATCAATATAATGAAATATGAAGAAAGCAGGCGCTGAAATCAATAATCTAACAATAGTTTTACAGTATGTGATATGTACATGAAATTTGATTATTGATTGGCCAAATTTTTTATCAAATATTTTAAAGAAATGATCTGTATTCAAATTAAGAGTAAAAGTTGATCCATGTGAAAACCCATGAGTAACTCTTCGGTTTAGAGTTTTTTAATGGGCGCTATAGGTCAACTTGTTCGTTGGCCTAAATTCTAAAATACATCACGTTCATCAACAATGTTCAGTTTAACTCACGTGCTCTGTCTAAATAGTGGCAGACATGCGGGCGCCTGGTCAGTTTGTACGACCTATTTTTACTCTCACTTGAATTGCATTTTTTTTTCTAAAATTGAAGAAAATCGCAACTTACGTTTCTTTAGAAACCTAGTCTATATTTATTAAACAATCACAGTACTTTACATGAATCATTCCACTTCGTCCTTAAGGTCCTGCATAATTGAGCAGCTCATCTAACGGTAGAAATCATCCTGATCTAACTATTTGTGTTCCTGCGAATGAGTGTGCTGGATACTAAAGCTCATTTTCCTTATAAATTAACTTCACCTGTTCATTTAGTTAACCTTTATTATCAAGGTTGGCAGCGCAATTGCATCCCCCTGGCATTGGTTGTGTTTATAGGCTGCCTACCTTCAATTCGAAACTTACATAAAAAAGTATAAATTTGTTCTTCTAGAATTTTCTTGTGACTTGCATTATTTTCCATGGAGTATTTTTTTATGCATGCAAGCACTTGTTGCAATTTTAAAATAAGAATTAGAAAATAAGGTCGGCAGCGCACTTGTAGCACTTATGGCGTTGCTTGTGTTATAGACATAGGTAGCCACCTACCATCCAAGTGAACCGTCAGCCTGTCTGTCGACCTTAACATTAAAAAAAAGATATTTTTCCTTCCTTAAGACGTTTTCATTAATAACTAAAAGAAACAAAGGCCTTTAATGGAAGTACCTACAATGTAAGCGTTTCATAAGTGCGCCATTATGAAATCCAATCGATTTTTCTCAATGAGAACGTTGTCCTAGACCTTCCGCATTTATAATGGCTTATGCAATACGGTTCACTTCAAAGAAAGTTACGAGCACGTTATAATTAATGACGCCATTTACCTACAACTATATTACAACTTATTTGACCTCGTTTGATCAATTTATTGCAGGTGTTTCAGTTACACACTTTATTTTACTGAATCCTAACTAACATTATAACTGTTAAAGTGGATTGACAGTGGATCCAGACTGCTTCCGATCATTCCTATTGGAAAATTAAGGCGAAGCGTAGCAATTGAAGTCCTACTGCTGAGATGCTTTTTCCTCTTCCAGTATTCTTGCAAGTTATTTATTATTACAAGAATCTAACTACTGGAAACACTGGAAAGTTATTTTTGTACTGAGGAGTAGAGCCTCTTGAAAGTACTCGTAAAAGTCGAAATAGTTAAGTACCTATGGGTCGTATGGGTGGACATTACTAGAAATTACATATTAAAAATCCTTTAGTTTAGGATAAAGGAAATGTATATAAAGCAGTCAGGATATCTGGTCTTCTTTCTTCTTCTTTATTGTAAGAAGTTATAAAATCTAGTTGAAATAAATGTCATCACATCAATTAACTATAACGAGTAACGAGTTCATACAATTCAAGTACAGGGAACTTGAGAAGCGTTTGGTAGATTGCCAGTAAGCTCTTGTAAAGACTGACGGTAAGTGCTTCTTTCGAACATTCAAGAATTACACCTTACTTTTGGCACGTCAAAGGAGATATGAATCGCACGTACATAGTGTTGGAATATATCAAAATAAATCTGTCTCACTCTAACAAATACATTGAGACCCTTTCTCCTTCACACATATAAATATTAAGTTATTAACAATAGCTCTTTGTTTCTTACAAGTCTTATAAACGTTTGGCATTGAGCTTTAGAGTTAGTCTGTAGTAGCACTGCGCCCCTTACTAGTGAATACGAACACGCCTTCCTAATATATTAAAAGAGACTTATTAAATAATATTATTTGAACGAATTCCATCTTTCAATGCTTCCCATAACCCAATAGGTTATGGGCCCAGCAAATGAAAGTTTCCTAGTGAAATAAAAACTATTCAGTGAAATTTGAAATAAGACTTTATTAAGTATATAAAATATAATAAGTGAAATAAGTTTTAAATAAAATAGTATAAAAATAGAAACCGGACTATATTAAAATAAAACTTTCCAGTGAAATATGAAATAAGACTTTATTATATAAAATATAAGTGAAATAAATTTTTAAATAAAACAGAATAAAAATTGGATAAAAAATAGTAAAAGGACTATTAAAATAATACTTTAATAAACGTGTAATTTAAAAAATAAACTAAGTGAATTTGTGGTTTAAATAATATTATAAAATGGACAATTCAAAATTAAAACGCAATATTAAACCGTTTGACGGTGAGAAATATAGTGTGTGGAAGCTAAGAATTAGAAATTTATTAAATGAACTTGAACTGTTAAATATAATAGATGAAGAACCTCCCGCGGAACCTAATAATCAGTGGCTCCAAAAGCAGAAAATTGCAAAGAACACAATTATTGAATATTTATCGGATTCTTTGCTAGGCTTAACTAACGAAGAAATTACTCCAAAAGAAATCTTTAAGAAGCTGGATTCAATCTACGAAAGAAAAAGCGTTGCAACGCAACTCGCTTTGCGAAAACGGTTATTAAATTTGAAACTGGAGAGTGATCACTCACTTTTAAAACATTTCCAACATTTTGACGAATTAATTATCGAATTATTAGCTGCGGGTGCAAAATTGGAAGAGGCTGATAAAATTACACATTTATTCATGACCCTTCCCAACTGCTATGATGGTGTGATTACAGCTATTGAAACATTAGCCGAAGACAGCTTGACTTTAACATTTGTTAAAACAAGACTTCTAGATCACGAAATAAAATTGGTACATGAAAGAAAAGATACGAGCTTGAAAGTGCTTCAGGCCGACACTATAAAACCTCAAGCTGCGTCATCAAAAACTTACAATGGAAATTTTAATAAAAATAGAAATTTAAAAGGAAGAAGATTTTATCATTCTCAATTTAAATCGAAAAATAAAAAAAAATAAAAATCTTAAAATGTCATTTCTGCGGAAAGCATGGTCATTTTCAAAGGAATTGTTTCTACAAGAAAAACCAACGCCCTGAAAACATTCGAACAATTCAGACCATAAACACTGATAACGAGAAACCAAACATATCGGGATTCGCTTTTATGGCAGGCGACTTTGAACAAGAAAATGAAAATGAAAATAACATAACGTTCATTTTGGACTCGGGTGCCTCTGATCATATTATTAACAAAGAGGAGCTGGCACGAAAATTCATAACTTTAGAAAAACCAATAAATATTTCTGTAGCAAAAAATGGCACATTTATAAGCGCAACAAAGAAAGGAAATCTCCAAGTAATTAGCAATACTGGCTTAAAAGGAGTACTACGTGATGTTCTTTTCTGCTCAGAAATTCCCTACAATTTATTGTCTGTTAAGAAGATGCAAGATGCTGGCATGACTGTCGTTTTTGACGGCGTCGATGGTGGTGTGAAAATATATAACGGAGGTAAAATTGTATCATGTGGTAAGTCTTTGAACAATTTAATCGCAATTAATTTTGTGTACGATATACAAGCTTTAGTAGTGAATAGCTCATCAAACAAATCCGTAAATAATAATTACGAATTATGGCATCAAAGATTAGGTCACATTGGTAAATCTAAATTTATGCAAATAAAAAGCAAGCAAATGTTTTCTGACATTAAAAAATTAAATAATGTTAGTCCAAGTAACAACCTATGTGAAGCTTGCATAAATGGAAAACAAGCATGTTTACCATTTAATAAAACAAAAAGTAAAATCGTAAAAAGACCACTTTTTAATGTGCATACAGATGTGTGTGGTCCCATCACTCCTTCAAGTGTTGACGGCAAAAACTATTTTGTCCTTTTTGTTGATGAGTATACCCACTACTGTGCGACCTACTTAATAGCCCATAAATCAGATGTTTTTGCTGTGTTTCAAGATTATGTAGCTAAATGTGAAGTTCATTTCAATTTGAGAATAGTCAATTTGTATTGTGACAATGGTGGTGAATATTTATTAAAAGAAATGAAAGAGTATTGCGTGCGAAAAGGTATAAGCTACCACTTAACAGTGCCGCATACCCCTGCGTTGAATGGGATTGCTGAACGAATGATAAGGACAATAACAGAGCGTAGTCGTGCCATCTTATCTGGCGCTAAATTAGACAAGGCGTTCTGGGGTGAGGCTGTGCTTACTGCTACATACTTAGTAAATATCAGCCCCACAAAAGCACTGAAATCAGTTATCACACCATTTGAATTGTGGCATAATAAAAAACCACAACTGAAATACTTAAAAGTTTTCGGTTCAACGGTTTATTATTTAAATAAAACCAGGAAAACAAAATTCGACGAAAAGTCCTTAAAAGGAATTTTAATTGGTTATGAACCGAATTGCTATAAGGTGTGGGATGTGGTAGATGAAAAGTTTGTAAGGGTCAGAGATGTAATAATTGATGAGATCAATTTCTTATCTACAAGACCTTTAAAGTCTGAAGGAATTTTTATAGAAAATTCCAGTGTCTCTGATCAGCACTCCGTAAAAAGGACGTGTAATTCTGATAAGTCTAAATCAGATAATTTTAAACAAACTGGCGAAATACCTGTATTATTAGGTCCACCACCTAATAAATCTGTAAGTGAAACAGATGGCTCTTCATTTCAAAATACAATGACTTCATCTCAAAATGGATTGACTTCACATAATCTAAGAAGAAGTGAAAGAATTAAAAACTTGCCCTGCATATCATATAATGAAAACGAATCTGATAAGCATGTTAACTATTTATTATATGCTTATTCTTTAATGTGCAAAATACCTTCGTCATATAACGAAATTGAGTCTATGAGTGACAAGGACTTATGGTTAACGGCAATTAATGAAGAAATTCAGTCATTAACCGAAAATAATACGTGGTCCCTTGTACCAAAACCAATGCACAAAAACATTATAGACTGCAAATGGGTATTTGCTATTAAAAATGATGAGTTTGGAAAACCCCTTAAATACAAAGCACGTTTAGTAGCTCGTGGCTTTAGTCAGGAATATTTGATTGACTATAATGAGACTTTTGCACCAGTTGCAAGAATCTCAAGTTTCAGATTCATATTAGCATTTGCGAATCAATTCAACTTGCTTGTCCATCACATGGACGTGAAAACGGCATTTTTAAATGGGATATTAGAGGAAGAAATATATATGAAAATTCCTGAAGGAATCCCAAATAATAATAATAACGTTTGTAAATTAAATAAAGCCTTGTATGGTTTGAAACAATCTGCACGCTGTTGGTTTCAAATGTTTGAACAGGCCTTACTTAAAAAAGGTTTTCGATACTCATCAGCTGATCGATGCGTTTATATTTTTGATGCGGGTAATATCTTGAAAAACATATATGTTTTACTTTATGTTGATGACCTTGTAATTTCTACAGCAAATACAAATACCATGAATTATTTTAAAAGATACTTAATGAACGAGTTTAAAATGGTAGACTTAAATGAAATTAAATGTTTCTTGGGGATAAGAGTTGAACGGAATCATAATAAAATTACATTAGACCAAGAGTTGTACATAAAAACAGTTTTGGAAAAGTTTAACATGAGTGACTGTAAAACTGTCAGCACCCCTCTAGAAAGCAAAGTAAATTATGACGGCTTAAATTCAAATGAAACAACAAAGGCCCCTTGTATGAACCTTTTAGGTTGTTTAATGTATATAATGGTATGCACTCGACCTGATATCAGTTTTTCTGTTAACCTCTTGAGTAGATTTGTGAACAAAGGTAACCAAACAGTTTGGGCATACTTGAAAAGGTTATTACGATATTTAAAAGGAACAATGAGTTTAAAGTTAACCTACACCAGACATAATTACAATAATATACTGTGTGGCTTTGTTGATTCCGATTGGGGAAGTAATGAAGTGGACCGGAAAAGTACCACAGGTTATTTGTTTAGATTATTTGAACAATGCACAATATGTTGGCAAACAAAGAAGCAACTCACAGTGGCGGCATCGTCTACTGAGGCCGAATATATGGCTTTATATGAGGCCGTAAGAGAAGCTCTTTGGTTAAAATCATTAGTTACCAGCATAAAAGTTGAAGTATCCAGTCCAATTCCCATTTATGAGGATAATAATGGATGTATAAGCATTGCAAATAACCCCACTAGTCACAAGAGATCAAAGCATATTGACATTAAATATCACTTTTCAAGGGAACAAGTCGAGAAAAAGGTTATTAAAATGATTTATCTGTCCACAGGTGACCAGTTGGCTGACATATTGACAAAACCATTACAAAATCAACGTTTTTCTCAAATGAGAGACAAGCTCGACTTGATGTAAATTTTAGAATTAGAAAATAATAATTAAATATTATTACGTTACCTTGAATTAGATATTAGCATATTAGATTTGAACTGGTCTGATTAGGTTTTTCTGGGTTTTCCCTAATCCTGCGCAACGAATGTTGGACCGTATATGTTCAAAAGATTGTACTCCCAGACAAAGGAAGGTGTGATAATTTGTATTGTATAATTTTTGATTAGATATTGAGTTTTTGGAGAAAGAGGATTTATTTTGAGGGGGCATGTTGGAATATATCAAAATAAATCTGTCTCACTCTAACAAATACATTGAGACCCTTTCTCCTTCACACATATAAATATTAAGTTATTAACAATAGCTCTTTGTTTCTTACAAGTCTTATAAACGTTTGGCATTGAGCTTTAGAGTTAGTCTGTAGTAGCACTGCGCCCCTTACTAGTGAATACGAACACGCCTTCCTAATATATTAAAAGAGACTTATTAAATAATATTATTTGAACGAATTCCATCTTTCAATGCTTCCCATAACCCAATACATAGTGCCTTTGTCGAGTGCTTTGTTTTTCCCTACCGGTCTCAACGAACGGAAAAATACATAATATTTTCTGTTTTTGAAAAACAATATATCTGTCGAGTTGGTGGCCATCTTTTAGCCACAACTCACGCGCATGATAAAATTATCCTTTATTATTTTAACCTCCGACGCCCGACGCAAAAGACAGGTGTTATAAGTTTGCCCTGTGCTTAGAATCTGTGTGTCACTTAGATACAATAATTTAGTTTTCACTCAATTTATGTACTTTAAACGACTTAAATAAATACTTAACAGTTTCAAAACTTATCATTTTCTTTTAATGTCTCTGATTGGCATGTTAACCAGATTTTACACTAAGTAGAGCAAAATAACGACGTGGCTAATTGCTTTGTATGAATATGAACTCGAGTAGTTAGTTAAATTGCCATTTTTATTATCATGATTAATTCAGGGCCGCGGGTTTAAGTATAATTCTGCGCATTTTTTTAATTTGTCATGCTAAATTATGTGTATTTTATCCATCGGATGCCATTTTTTTTTTCAAACAACTTTTCTCGTTTAACGCTCTTTCTATCTGCCTTTATAACCTGGTCTGCGTTTTTTAGACCTGGTCTGGTCTTTATCGCTATAACGACGGTGGCACCACCACGGCGACAGCGGCGCCAAATTTATATTTTTAGACGATCCCTCGAGAACCTTTTTTTTTTTTTTTCTTCCTGCCGCTGGCTAGGCGGCAGGCGGCAGGGGTATGTGGGGGTCGACCAGCATACTCCGCGTGCACACGTTGCAGGCTGGCCCCTACCCACTAAAACTCCCCGGTGCCTCCTTGCCCTTTGAGCGGGGTGGACCGGGCTCTGCCGAGGCAACAACTCCAATCCACCCCAGGGCAGCCTAGCCATTTCTGGCTAGGCTAACGCCAACGGAGGATTGCTCGGAGACACCCAGGCAATCCCCAGACGGGGGAACCTTGTGCAGGCACACACAGTTAGCCAACCATGTGCGCAGGTCCCCCTTGGACATTTAAAGACGGGCTAGGTATGCCCGCCTTCTCCTGCCCAACCGTCTGCGTCTGAGGGAGGCGAGACCGGCCTCTTCCTCTCGCTCCCTCTCAGCTTCCTCCTTCTGCGACATAACAGATTCGCAGAAGGAGGCAACTGCTCTCCAGGTGGTCTCACTGTCAAGCATGGCTTCAACCATGCTTGATAGTGAGACGTCTCCACCCCCCAGCGCCGCTCTTAGCTCCCGGCGCTGGGATCTCCAGGCCGAGCATACCTGGAGAGTATGCTCGGCCGTATCATCAGGATCGCCGCAGTGATGACACTGCGGCGAATCCTCCCTTTGAATACGGTGCAGATAATGACCGAAGCACCCGTGTCCGGTCATTATCTGCACCATACGGAAGGTGAGGCCACCTCGTCGGCGCCTCACCCATTCCTCCAACACCGGACGAATCGCAAGGATCGTCCGGTGACCAGCGGTAGGCTCGCGAAGAGCCTCACTCCAATCCTCCAATGCCCTCTCCTGCGCCTCTGCCCGGACCCGTTGCACGTCCTCGGCAACGGGTCTCTCTCCAAGGGCCCTTGCGGCGACCCGATGACGATGCACCTGGGCCAGAACCAGGGCATCGACATCCCACGGGAGCATGCCCGCAAGCACGCATGCCGCCCCGTGGCTGACCGTGCGATAGGCCCGCACGGCCCGGGTCGCCATGACCCTTTGAGGCCTCCTCAAGAGGGCCCGGGTGCGGGGAGTGAGACTCTCCGCCCAGACCGGGGTTCCGTAAAGTGCCATCGACCTTACCACCCCGTGGTAAAGTCGACGGCACGCCGAGTCGGGTCCTCCCTGATTCGGAAGGAGCCGTCCGAGCGCGGCTGCGGCGGCGGTCAGCCGTGGAGCGAGGAGCTTGAAGTGCTCCTCGAAACTCCAGCGGGGGTCCAGCGTTAGGCCGAGATACTTGAGATGCATCTCGACCGGAATCCGGACCCCCTCCACTCGGACGCGGAGCCCCGGTGGGATCCTGCGGCGTGGGGGATGGAAGCCCATGGCCCTAGTTTTGTCTAGGGCCACCTCCAATCCTAGCAGGCGGATGCGCCGGACGACCAAAGAGGTGCCGACCGACGCTAACCGCTCTGCGTCCTCCCACGTCTGTGCTCTCGCCGCGACCAGAGTGTCGTCGGCGAAGCAGACAACCTCCATCCTGGGAAGGAGGCTGCCTCGCAGGACCCAGTTGTACGCCAGGTTCCACAATAAGGGGCCGAGGACGGCCCCCTGGGGTACACCAGCCGCCATCGGGCGTCTGTGGACGCACCCATTTGCGCCCTCGTACAACACTACCCGATCAGAGATCCCTCGAGAACCTAACATTTTCCAGGATAAAAAATATACTTTATGTTAATCCAACATCCATACGTCCATCTTCACAAACTTTTGCATTTATAATGTTTTACCAGGATATAAATTGATATTTAAGTTTCAGATCTTAGATATACTTAGATTGATTTATCAGATATAGATTTAAACATTTAAGATACCATCAGAAAATCCACTCATAGTAAAACTCGACACATCTATTTCTCTTGCACTTAAGTATATCGACATTGCTACTCCAAACTGTACAGAGAATAGATGTAAATATTTTTACATAACTAACATGCGTTTTTTATTTTATTCATATTATACCATTCGTGTATTATATACCAATCTATTGAAGTAAATTTAAACGCCTGACCTCTGAATTATCTTCTGTCTACTTATTTGAACAAGTGTAATCTGTTTCTTTTAGTTGCTTTCTGAACATTATGTTAAACGCACTGAAATATTATTTTACTTTAAGTATTTGAAAAAATATAATTATATGCTCGAGTGAATAACATTACATCATATTTTGATCTAAAATTATATTATGATCAGAACAAAGTTAAATAAAAAACATGGAATCCATTCTTTTAAATCATCGCACAGTGTTGTTAAGCATTTGACATTGTCACGACAACGTCGAAGTAGGAGCATTAAAAAGAGGTAAAATTTAATGTTTTTTATTATTATTAATTATTATAAAATTAATTATAAAAGCTAATTAACTTTATAATAATTAAATGGGTAAAATTCAAATAAAGTGTCTCACAATTGTCACAGAGTTTTTAACCAAGGCAAATTAAGCCAAATATCGGCAATCAGGGGAAATAAATCGTGTAGTTTTGAAAATTGGTAGAATTATACTTTACGGTATCCAGATTAACATACTAAAAGTCCTCAAGGGTGGGGGTTGTGCTAAGGGTGTAAGGGGGGGTTGAAGGTACCTTTTTTGGGGTTTTTGCTCATATCGCGAATATCTGTAGGAATAGCATTATGATTACTTCTGACAAAAGTTTCTACATGAAATTGTCTACAAGTTTAGATATATTCATTTTTACTCTACGATCAATACTTTAGGGACTACAGGCTGTGTAAGTTTACAGATATATAAAAATAGACGATTTCAGCAAACGGTGTCGTTTTTTTTTCGGCGTTATTTATCGCCATTTTTAGTTTAGAATAAGCAAGCTTAGTCATCGGCCTACCCAACATAAAAAACCCCATGAAGATCCATGGAGAATTCTAAACAAAAAAGATGATAATGTAAACAAGGTCCGAGGGTTCAAGATACCGTGTGCCATTAAGCAACGAAGGGCGTCAGCGGGTCGTGAATGGTGAGGTTGAGGTCCATGCATACCACTGAGGCTGAATCGACGTCTTTTCTACTGCATATACAAACAGGCCAAGATTTATAGCTCAAAAATGGGTTCGATCCGCAAAAAATCCTGCTATTTGATTTTTCGATTGGATTATGTCAGAGACTGTCTCCCAAGTATAAATCCAAGTGTGTCGTTTGAAACCGCGAGCGTTAGCCGCCATCTTGAGAAACGCCTTTTTGCAAATATCTCGGCAACGGTGAGTTTTACGTTAAAAATTGTAAGAATCTTTTATGTAGAGAATAAAGTTTCCCATCGTTTTTATTTGAAACGTTTTTCTCTACTGTTAATATTTGCCGATATATGGTCGATTAAAAAAACCAAATTTTTGTTTTTGAATAATATTTCGATAAATTTTAGAAATACGAAAAAAATGTGACAATCAAAGTTATAGAGCATAAATTTTTCTATAATTTTTGTAGGAAACTTTTTTTTGTAAAATCAATAGTTGCTGAGCTCTACCGCAATTAAAGTTTCCGTCAGGTAAAAAAAAAACAGCTACGGCAACTTTTATGAAAAGCAACACAAGACAGAAATATAAAATATAAGTTTCCCATTTGAAATTGCGGCATTAAATTTTTTTTGGTAATTTTTTTTTCGGTAATTTAAAAAAAAAAGATTTTCTTTTATTTTGCTTTACTATTAATTGCGGTAGAGCTCAGCAACTATTGATTTTACAAAAAAAAGTTTCCTACAAAAATTATAGAAAAATTTATGCTCTACAAATTTGATTATCACATTTTTTTCGTATTTCTAAAATTTATCGAAATATTTTTCAAAAACAAAAATTTGGTTTTTTTAATCGACTATATATCGGCAAATATTAACAGTAGAGAAAAACTTTTCAAATAAAAACTATGGAAAACTTTATTCTCTACAAAAAAGATTCTTACAATTTTTAACGTAAAACTCACCGTTGCCGAGATATTTGCAAAAAGGCGTTTCTCAAGATGGCGGCTAACGCTCGCTGTTTCAAGCGACACAAACTTGGATTTATACTTGGGAGACAGTCTCTGACATAATCCAATCGAAAAATCAAATAGCAGGATTTTTTGCGGATCGAACTCATTTTTGAGCTATAAATCTTGGCCTGTTTGTATATGCAGTAGAAAAGACGTCGATTCAGCCTGTGGTATGCGTGGACCTCAACCTTACCATCCACGACCCGCTGACGCCCTTCGTTGCTTAAGGGCACACGGTATCTTGAACCCTCGGACCTTGTTTACATTATCATCTTTTTTGTTTAGAATTCTCCATGGATCCTCATGGGGTTTTTTATGTTGGGTCGGCAGATGACTAAGCTTGCTTATTCTAAACTAAAAGTGGCGATAAATAACGCCGAAAAAAAAAACAACCGTTTGCTGAAATCGTCTATTTATGTATATCTGTAAACGTACACAGCCTGTAGTCCCTAAAGTATTGATCGTAGAGTAAAAATGAATATATCTAAATTTGTAGACAATTTCTTGTAGAAACTTTTGTCAGAAGTAATCATAATGCTATTCCTACAGATATTCGCGATATGAGCAAAAACCTCAAAAAAGGTACCTTCAACCCCCCCTTACACCCTCAGCACAACCCCCACCCTTGAGGACTTTTAGTATGTTGATCTGGATACCGTAAAGTATAATTCTACCAATTTTCAAAACTACACGATTTTTTTCCCCTGATTTTTCTTATTTTCTCAGGCTATTTCTTATGGCGAGTAGACCAATAAACCACACATTGGTTATCAATCAATACTAATATTAAATCTGTAAGATATACAATTTAAATATATATATAATATATTTATAATTTAATATATAATATATAATATAAATATATTTATAATATAATCTGTAAGTATAGGTATTGTATGTTCCTCCATAATTCTTAAACGAATTAACTGATTTTCATGAAACTTGGTAGATAAACATTTAGACTTAACAAACAAACACAAACATTCACATCGTCAATATCATATATCAATACTAATAATAAATCTGTAAAGGTTGGTCATGGAGTAAGTTACTTTGTTTTCAGAGATATCGTGTTTATAGGCTCATAGGTACAATGATACTGAAACTAAATTGTCGATTTTTAGAATTTTTTTATGTATGTATGTATCCTCCATAACTCTTAAACGAATTAATTCCATAACTCTTAACGACACAGGATAGGCTACTTTTTTCTTTTTTAACGCGGACTATGTTGAGGGCACCAGCTAGTTTATAATATTAGTAAGGATTATAATTCACCTATACATTGCACACAAAATATTTGCACCGATTACGACATGAATGTTTGTGATACCAGAGTAGTTAGTAGTCATGAACCAACTCCTAAACAAAATGTAGGTGTACGGGGTTTCGCTATTTGGTTTAGATTAGGATTTTTAATACCCATAAACCTCGTGAAAGCCTAACGAAAACTTTAAAAGTTTAAATAAAACTTAAAAGTTTAAATAATCCCTCAGCACACACACATGAACCATTAAAAATAGTTAATATCCGTTTTTGTATCTACCGACATCGGATCCGATAGGATTAATTGAAGTTAATTGGATATCCAATGTAGGATTATATATACCACCCAAGGCCCCCGTTGACGCCTTTAAATAAGTATTTTTTTAAGTTTTTAATTATTTTTGTGTTAGGTGGTTTTTCTGACGCATTTTTTATTTGGTACTTGCTTGTATACGAGTAATGCAGCAGTATGATAATATGAGAAAATTCAAATCATATTAAATCTATCTTGTAATGTTCAATAGAAAAAATAAGAGAAAAACGAGACTAAAAAAATATATATAAATTTAACCACTGTTCTGAAACAATAAACTGGAACTACATATAATCAGAAATATAGTAAACAAAAATAATAGTTATTTACATATTTAATAAAAATCGAGTCGGTCGATATTTATCACTTACAAAAATAAAAAGATTGAATATGAATGTGGCGTAGCAATGCTCAAATCATGTCAAGCGACTGACCTCGCACCACACTTTAGAAGCCGGTTTATTGCCGACCTGAACACCGATTAAACACATTATTGTGGCCTGAACTTGTATAATAGCACTTGCATAAAATAAAACAAAAAGTAAACACTTTTGGTGATGCTTTTCTGTTATACCTATATTGTTAGAATTTCAAAAATTCAGTCATTAAAAAATGTTACAGCAAACACACGTACAGAATACCACCGTGAAATTAAGTACATAATATGTATATCGTTTAAGGGATGCTAGAACTCATTAACCTATATCTATTTCTTACCTGAAGAAGGTCGTCAGCGTATTCGCAACCCCCCAGGGCGTTGCTTATGACGCAGTCACAGGGGTGTTAATGGGCGACGTTTAACCACCTACCATGTAGGGGATCGTCTGCCTGGCGACTTTTACATTAAGAATTTGTTATAAGTATCTATCGTATATATATATAACGATGGGATGCAACGTAGTATGATGTTGTTATCAGAAGGGAACGTCAGGATTAGCTTCTCTTCATTGTGGGCGTATTGTCATGTGATGTATTGTGTGGATTTTGCCTGTGGATTCATGTGATGTATTTTGCCCGTACTATTAGTTACGGCGTTCTTTTAACTCCGACATATATATGTGATCGGTTGTATAACTCGTATCGATTAATCTGTCTGCATCATGATTTATCACGTTTTTTGATTGTGATCCCGCATCGTGAGCAACAGTTTATGAACTTACATATTTTGTATTAGGAAGTTAAGGTTTTAAATGGACCTGTGCTTGTTCCAGGTCAACCGGCAACTTCGCGTCGGGCGCGGCGGGTGGCGGGTGTGGAGCCCCGCGCTCCGCCCCCGCCACCCCGCTGCAACTCGAACCTCACCCCCGCAAACATGACAAGTGAGTAACCTATATTATACTGATACTTCATATACAACATATATTTTGTAACGTCACTACATGAGTTATAAAGAATGATGTGCCTTCGAATTTATATCCTTTGCATTTTAAAGTATTCAACTTGGCTGCCCCTCTTTTGGCAATAAAATAATCCTCTAACTAACCAAAGACCAACGTAAAATTACAAAACGTGTAAGGATATTGAATTGCGATGCATACTCTATAATGGAGGCCAAATCCCCATATTCTCCTATTCTTATATTATAGATATAGACCAAAACACTTCGATTTCTAATTTCGTGCCATTGCGACTACCTTGATGTTAAATAGGTTTATAGGCGACATCCTTTACCCTCTGGGAAGCCTGCATTTTCCATCACTCACAAATTAAGAAAAATTGATACATAGAAAACATTGTATAGGACATATGGTTGGGGAGCCCAAGAGGGGATTTCTGGAGTCACTCGAACGCGTCAGATAAAGCTATGGTAGATTAATTACATGCTGAAAATTTTTTTTTACATCTAATTATTTATACAGTATTATATATATTTCTATAACTAACAGCAAAATGGCTTAGCAAAATCAATAATTTTTATTTAACCTTCTAATTAACGATTTGTCAAATTGTAAGAAACTCATAGGACGAAGGTGTTTCCGGCGAAGATTCATCCCAAATTGAAGTGAATCTTCAATTTGGGTATTCAAGTAGTAATAGTAATTGAACAGGATTATAATACTCAATCAATTATAATTGAATATTTGAAAATTTTTTTTTCAATAAATAAAATTATAATTATTTTCTATTAGCGCGTCATTCACGCAAACACACGAGTATATTGCAGATATAAAACGTTTTTTGTGAGACATTCAGTAGTGTTTACACTTGCGTGCTTAGGACTCAACGTGCTGTCAAAACTAAAAGTAATATTATAATATTAATTTTTAAATTAATAGTAAAGTTCACATTTCGAAACATTTTCTAAATTTTATAGTTATCGCTGTTAAAGTTTTATTTAATAACTAATTACATTTTATCAAGATGTTAAGCTGGCTTGAAAAAATGTTAAAGTTTTCAAATTACTTTCTAAGTCGATTAAGGTAGGTTATGAGATTGTTAGAATTTTAATTCTGGTATTGTTTTTATTTATTCGATGTTATTCAGTTTACTTAATTACAATTGAAATCAGGTCTGAAACACTGTTGCATTTGTTGTTCCCTGAAAAAGTATTTGCAAAATTTCACTATCGGTTAAGTATGTATTTAGGCATGAAAGTGTAACAAACAAACAATCGCATTTATGTATAACTAATATTGGCTAGGAATTTATACTAGGTTCAGTGCTAATCTGCAATAGAACACTGTACCTTATATAATAAGATAAGATTAATCTTTGAAGACTAATTACCGAGTTTTCCAGGATAAACAGTATCTCATAGTTTAATCCAGGTGATAATATCAATACATAAATGAAAACCGCATTCAATCAAATTCTTTTCTATGATTAGTGTTCACAAACGCACAAACAGGCCAAAATTCTAGAAATGATTTTTTGACCTCGGTTATACTTAAGTTAACGTGTACAAATTTGTTTTTAATAGAAAATATTTAATGTACCAGACACGGCTCTTTTACAAATTTATTATATGTACAATGTACAACATATATATTTTGGAATTCATTCACAGGCGGCTTGATTTTTCTTATATATAAAACCAATATAAAACCCTATAGAATTCCTATTGCTTAAGAAGTTTAGGATTACCTAATATTATTAAAGTAAATTTATTTGTAATCGAAAAATTCTTTTCTGTTGTTGTAACAAATTCTGTAACCTGGAAAGAAAAAAAAAACAAAATCAAAGTTTAATTAAAGTCTCGAAGATGTATGCAATATTCAACATGCTTGAATAAATAAAGAAATAATAATAGCCTTTTAAAAAAAAATAAATAAATAAAATGCTTTGCAATAATAAAAATATCAAAACATATTTATATTTTCCTTTCCGACGGAGTTATAAATAATTACCTTGAAATTTTTCCTTAAATGGCCCGAGAGGTAGACCAATACAATCACGCAGTGCAATTTATAAATGTTGATGTAGTTATCTGTGTAAATGAGAATTTTTATGATGTTTCACATTCTCATAGAAATACAGTTAACAAACTTGGTAATAAACAGCTCCGCGTACTTAATACAAAACTAACTTTTGCACGCGCCTCTGTCCGAACTTTAAGTATTAAAACATTTATTCAAATGTTTTATTGCTCTTACATTTTTGTGAAGCGTTGAACGTTTGTATTTTTATTTTTAGACGAGCCTTCGAAAACAGCACTTACCTACTGCTTGTGAATGAAAGGTCTTATTCTGTATCCCTGAAAACGTCGTGTTTGCAAAATTTCATAATTATTGATTTGTTACTCACTTTTGCGTTTTTAATATTAGTTAGGACTTGGTACCTATCTACGAACTAATGTTCGTCGGCTTTCATGTTGCTTAGGGCCTCTTTCACCAACTACAAGTATTGTTGATTTTTAAAAATAATTTTATGTTTTATTAAATTATGCACTCGTTTTAATGCATCCTTCGATAGGCGATTTTTTTTTAAATATTTTCTTTTTTATATTTGGGACTTTTACCGTACAAACAAAGGTATATCAGCTCCACTATCCCCGATAACCGATGACTTTAAATGACGGTTAGCCTACTTGACAGATGGTGAAAGAGGCCCTTAATTTATTACGTTCTTAATTTAATTGTAATTATTTGTTTAGGAACGTCAACATGTAAACAAAATATTATGACTTCAAAGTAGGTAAACGGAACGAGATAAATTAACATTTTACTTGTTTACTTTGCACGCAGCGTGTTATGCCTACGTTGAGGTTATCCGTGCTTTTGACTCCTTATGACGTCAACTGGCAACTTTTAAATATTAATAATGACTGCGGTGGGTACATTACAATGATAGTGTCAACTGTCAAGTGAATTTTTTTTTGTAAACAACTCAAAAGTTGAAAACAGTGATTTAAGAAAAGTGAACCACGAGTGTGCATCATACAAAACTAAGTTGGATTGTATGCTTATTATTGGAGATAACAAAATATATGGTAATTTGTAACGAGTGCCTTTGAATCAGTTTCTAGTTAAATAATTTATTTCCAAAGACACGTTGTAGATACTACGTAGATTCTTTTTCAATTAATAGTAAAGCAATAAAACGATTCTTTAGTATTTTATATTTATATTCAATATCTTATTACTGAATACATATTATTAGTAAATGACATTAAAATTAATGTTTTATTAAAATTAATGAATAGTTATATTATAATTTTAACATGACTGTGTAAAAACATTTTGATTTTCCCATTCATGAAACGCAAGGTGAATGTGAATAGAAAGTCCAAAAGAAAAATACCAACAGAGTCTGCTGCTCATTTATAATGTCTACTACATAGAGGATTTAATGGCTTTACCCTCCTACTACCACAAAATTGTCACAACGAAATCACACTTTTAATGTATTGGTCTATCGTCGGTGTTATTTTAACATGCAGTGTTAAATTTTGTATTATAATATGCAAATTTGAATCGTCGAAACTTTGTAAAAACAATTTTTTGCACGACCTACGCATATTAACAAATGTGTTATTGCTAATACATATTAATATTTACAAAAATACTGAACAATAGATTGTTTCTTAACGGTAACTTTTATATTATTTTGCATAAAATACCTACTTTCCTTTTAAAGGATAAGCGTCACTTGTAAATCGAGATTTTTAAGGATTGCTAAAAATGCTTATAGTGTTAAAAAATGCTTTATAAACCTTTACTTTAAGTAACTTATGAAATTACTTTTAAGTAGTGGCAGGGCATACTGCGTCGGCGTACCTCCACTTTCGGGTACGCCGAGGTTCTGACAGGGAGCACAGGCTTCCCCGCGTTGGATAGCCGTGGCGGGGCACCGAAGTCGTGTAATAACGTCCCCACGACCCCGACCATGAACGGCCGCGATAGAATGAAAGTCGTTGGGTTTAACCGGTAGGAATCCGGCATAACCCCGCAGTGTCCCCTTCACTGCCGGGTATCCAAGAGGATTTCCCAATGTTAAAAAAAGGGCATACTGCGTAGGCCGTCTGGCGGTAGTAACTTCCCCACTTACAAAAGACTATGGTGAAATAAACAGCACGTATGCGGTTGTGTTTCGGTGAGGGAGTAAGGGTGGGTTGCACCGTAGGCTTGGTTATTGTTACGGTCAAAGTTAACTTTAGCGGTAACTTTAACGTTGAAAGTCGAAATTAACAATCGCATGTTGCACCATGATATTGTTCGTCACTGTCAAAGGTAAAGGGGTTTCCATTAGAAAATAATGTAATTTTCCTAGGTTTTTAATATGGCAACATTCAAAGTCACCTGTCACAAAACTGTCATAGTTGACTTAACCGAAACAATAACATTAACCTGCTAATATCGAGCGGTTAAGGGTATCGTTGTTATGACGTCATTTTAACCGTTGTAAAAATGGTGCCACGCATATTATGCTTAAGCGAAGATTTAACAGATGGTTTGTATATGGTTACCGTTAAAGTTAGATGGTGCAACCCAATCTAAGGGAGCCAGAGTCCATTTCCATATGGGTCCCTTTTAGTCGGCAGCGCACTTGCAGCACATGTGGCGATGCCTGTGTTGTGGCGATGCTTACGGCATCTACCATCAAGTGGATCGTCAGCCTGTCTGCCGATTTTAACAAAAAACAAAAAAAAACTTGATATTTGATAAGCAACATTTTTATTCTTTTGAAACTGTGTGATCTGTGGATTTTGTTAATTAAGGGAAAACATTAGATAAATAAAATCAGTAATATCAGGGCACACTGCGTTTCGCAATCAAAAATCGTTCAGTCTTTCTGGCTATCCTTAATCCCACTAGGGCTGGCATGCACTTGCAGCACTTATGTGGCCTTGCTTGTGTTAATAGGCGACGGTAGACATCTATCTACCATCAAGTGACTGTTAGCCTGTCAACCTTAATAAAAATAAAATACATATATTTCAAATTCATTTATAATACAGAGCAATTAACTCTGAATATTATTATAATTCGTGTTCATTAAAAATCAAAAAATTATTCATGTCACATTTAAGTATTAAATATTTTAATGATTTAAACTTTGTATTATAATTCATTCCACTTTGAGCTGACCTCAATTTGATTTTTATTTACTGCATTAGAATCATACTATAATTTATTGTATTATGTATTATTTTCTAATTTTTCAACGCGGACGAAGTCGCGGGTACCAGGTAGTTAATTATATGGCCACGATTTTCCACTAACGACGCAAGTACAGCAATCAATCTTACATAACAAATTCTCCACTTGGATTATCAGCTAACAAGTACGCGTACAGTGTACCCTAATGTGATGTTGTCACGTGTGCGCCAGTAGTTGCGCCCATTTGTTCAATCAACGCAGATAATGTGGATGCTCCGGGCTCGCCCTCGATTCATACGACCGGTCGTGTACTGACTACAAAAAATATTTTAACTTACCACCATCTCTTAATAAACTTATTTTCAAAACTAGATGCTACGTTAAGCGTTTTTAACATTTATTTATTCCCACTGATTTATAAGTCCGTTGGACGAGTGGCAAGGGTGCTTGTCCAACGTCTCAGGGGCCCCGGGTTCGATTCCCGGCGGGGTCAACTTTGGAAATTTTAATGTAATTTTCAAAATGGACTGGTCTGGATTTGTAAAGTAGTGGTAGGACACACTGCATTTCGCATTCATTTGGCCAGCCCGCCTGGCGGCAGTAACCACCACCTTACAGAATACCACCGGGAAATAACAGCATCATGTGCTGTTGTTTTTCGGTGTGTGAGTAAGGGATGCCAGAGCCCATTACCCCATCCCTTCCTTATCCCTTATCCTTAATCCTTCTATGGTCGGCAGCGCACTTGTAGCACTTATGGCGTTGCTTGTGTTATAGGCGACGGTAGCCACCTACCATCAAGTGGACCGTCAGCCTGTCTGTCGACCTTAACATAAAAAAAAGAAAAAAAGTGATTTGACAAAACGGGCCTCATTAAAAGGCCATATTTTTTTTGTAAAGTTGAAAATTTGTATTGTTTGCACAATAGAGCTACAAGTATTTTTGCAACCAAGAATATAATCTTAGTTCTAACTAGCTGAACCCGGCCATTACGCTTTGCTGTTTTTTTTTTATTTTTCTAAAATAAAAGTAGCCTAAAGTTACTCCTTATGATATCAGCTGTCCGCTAGTAAAAGTCTCGTCAAAATCTGTCCAGCCGTTTCGGTTAGTCGGAAAAAACACAGACAAAAAGTGTTTTTTGTGAACGTAAGTACGTATCATATACCTACTATGTTATAAATTTATTAAAAAATAGTTATTTTGACATTACAAACATATTTTATTTGAGTATATATATATATCTATGGATATCACACAACAGGCCTTAATTGTTAAAATAGCTACTAGTCGTCAACTATTATACATAATATTATGTAGTTGACGACTAGTATATTATAATTTCTGTCATATAAAATGATCCGTTGACTAATTATTGTGTTTAATGGAATTGTCCGTTTTCCCGACTGTACCGTGTGTTTATGAACGTTCTCTCTCTTTACTTCATTACAAACATTATAGTTGTCTGTCAGTGTTTTCTCGCCTACCAATCGGCACTGTACCGTTTCTCAGCGGTTTCACTCAGTGAATGGACCGTTGGCGTTGATGTGATTCGCGTCTTTCTCTATCGCAATATTTATTTATTACCCTTTCTCGCCGTTCTATGTCGACAATGAACTTGAAATCGATCGCAGTGTTTCCACGGACCGATGTTTCTTTAACGGCTCATTGGATTTTTTAACTAAAATGTTATTATTATTGTACTGTGGTCTCTCGCGTTCGCCAATTGACAATAAGAGTGATCATCGAAAACAGAACACTTTGCGTACGTAAAGTCCGTTACACGTGTGTGCTCTCTATAAGTGTATAATGTGTGGCGATAAAAATACGATATTTAGTTACACGTTGAAATGCCTACTCTTATCGCAATACCGATAAATTGCTTCGCAGTCTATATTGGACTGATATATAACATAAATTTATGCAGCAATGGTATACCTATTATAATATATCTAATCTTTTCCATAGACAGTTATTCGCGAGAGTGCGCTCGGAACTATCCAATGTTGATAATAAAATCATATTAGAAAACTAATAAAAAAGAAGTGTATAGTAGTGTTATACTATACATATTATCTAATAGTAGTGTTTCAATTTTTTTTAGGAGTGTTTTTTAAGCATCTCTTGATTGCCTTTTAATGGTTTAATGGTGATGTTTTGCCTACTTTAGTTTTTTCGGGGTATGAAAATAAATATGTTTATTTTTTTATTAAAAATCAACACTGGCTTTTCTAATATATAACTATATAAGAAATTTATAATATATAGATATAGGAAGGTTTCTGTCTACTTTTTGTATAGGTACTTATTCAACTAAGTACCGTACGTATTGATATAACTTTTGTATTTTAAAATAAAACATAGGAACTGTAAACATTTTTCCTTACCTGTACAATTATTTTTATTTTGCTATTAATGAACTATTGAATTGAGGTAAAGTTTACAAACTAACAATATAGTTACCTACCATCACCATTTTAAAGTTTTCTTTGGCACGACGTCGCGGTCATTAATGATACCATAATATACGGTTGTTCATATAATATATATGTATAATATGTATATTACTGTATGTAATGTATATATGTATATAACGAACAAAAACATCTGGTTTTATATTTATTTCACCAAAGATAACGTTGTTTGTTCATTTCAATTAAAATGTAACACTGATCGATTGTTTATTATTAAAACCGAGGCTTGTGGAATATTCCTGCAATGACTTAGTTATTTGAGCCAGATCACAAAATGCAAGTGATTTATTTCCTCCCGCTAATATGAAGGTTAGGTCGGAAGCGCAAGGATTTTATTTCTTTTTATAGGTAGTACATTCCTCAGTAGGTACTCGTAAGTAAATAAATATTTTTCTCACTACTACAACGTTGACTAAAAATTAAGATTGATTTTTTAGTAAATAATCTTGGTATAACCAGGATTTCATAAAAAGTTAAAAGTTATGCAAAAACATTAGAAGAATATTTAAAACATTAGGTCATTTTTTCATCGTTTATGCTTCTTTACCATTTCTTGGCGCTTTGAATAAAAAAAAATCCTACTGAATTTTCCATATTTTAAAATTACAAAACATGAGAAGTATGTTACAAAATTTTCGTTTTTTTTTTTACAATTTTTAGTTCGTTTTAGTTTAATACAGTAACTCGCTTTCTTAACGTACCTTAGTTATAATAACAACACAATTGTATTGAAAAGCTAGGTGTCGTGCCAGGAAGTTATCACGCGAAGAACAACACTGGCCAGTGTCTGTTTGTGTTTGATAATGAGACAATGTAATATTTATTGACCGGTGAAATGTAAGCAGGCTAAGATCACGACGTAACCCGAGTTTATCTAATTGTTTTATCGTAATGTGAATGACAGTGTGGTTACTTACTGTCATTTTCATATCATTATTCGTTCGGGAAGCACAACCGTCGTACGATGGTCGCATTGTTTGCATATAAATAATGTGTTCAAACTTTATGACTCAATCTACGATTTTTGTGGTGCTAATCGCGTTTCTATATGTACGTCTAGACAACGATCATTTGCCAATAGAATTTGCTCATATTATAATAATATTTTGGATGTGGACAGGAAATGAGGCTTTTAATAGAAACTATTTTTATTTCTATAAACTAACTATAAACATTCATTCAAATGTTCGTCATTGAAAATCAATATTATTTTCTAAACTGTAATTTTATACATTTTATTTTACAATTAGTCATTTCTAATAGCAACAGATCGTTCGTTGTCTAGTCTAGACCAAGACTGGAACTCTAAACTCCAATTTCTTTTTGCAGTGAAATCTGAACATTGCAGTTGTGTTATTTGGTGTTAATTTTTTTTATACTATCCAAGTCGCTTATCTTGTTATCATAACTGAACACCTGTGCTGTGATATGGTTTTAGAGATATTAGCTAAGGCTTACGGTGTTGGCGTAGGGACTCTGCGCGTTTTGTGGTTATAGTTAAGCAAGTGGCAATTTTAAGTTTTTGTGAACTTTACAAGTACCTAGGTATGTGAAGTTTTGTGTTGTGTGTGAATTTAACTATGGTGGATAACGCTTCGTTTGAATATTCCAATGAATCTAGCTGTGAATACTACGAGAGGTGAGAATTGAGTTATCACTTTTTTATATTTGATATTTAGGTACTTTTCAGATTCATTCGCGCTTTCAACTAATATAAAACGTAGGTGTGAAGTGTTTTTTTTGTACAATTATTTTGACATAATTTTAAATTTATAATTCGCCTTTAAAAAAATTACACCTAATATTTGATTTTTTTTAACTTACCTAAAGATGAATAAAAGTATTGCAATAAATTAAAAAAAGACGTCATTTTGAAATTACTTTGTTTGTTTGTTACTTAAGGGGTATTATTAAGTTGTATATAGGTACTTACTGTACAATCTTGGGGTTGTTCCGGACATTTGCATCTGCAACCGTATCCGCATTGGCAATAATCAATGCGAATTTTTTGCGGATACGAATATAGAGCTAGTCCTAAATCTGGCAGATTTCTCCAAGATGAATCATAAAATTGTTTCACTTTTTTAATTTATTGTTTCATTTTTCCTACTAAAAGCTTATTTAAGATACAAATTTTTAACGGAAACGTCTAAATATATTTACATATTACATACTACTTGTTTGGAGTATAATATATACAAATATATTTCAAATATAAATATAAATAATTTCAAATATTTCTAAGTAATTTTAGCCATTGAGAACAAAAAAATATTTATGACTAAAATAAAATAATGATTTTACAAATTTCATGCGTATGGTCCATATCGTACTTTTTTTTTAATTTGCTTGCACTGCATTTTTTACTAGAATGTATGCATTAATTATATAAGTACCCCCATAGTATTGGAGTGTTATTATTGTTATTAATTCTTTGATTTAAAATGTTAAATCATCGGTCGTATAACATTGCATGTTGATTAGCTGGCCAATGACGATCAGTTAAAACCATAGAATTAGCGAATCTATGGTTAAAACGGATTTACGGTGCGCCCGGAAATTGCCCTTAGATAGATCACACTCTCGGTCAGTTTTTGGATGTACGTCAGTACAACTGATCAGTTTACTGGCCGTGTGTGTCGATACTAAAACATTTTTACATAGTATGAGACAAATTCGCTTCCCGCCATCTTCCCTCTGTCTGCTTAGATCTTTTAAACTACGCAACAGATTTTGATGCACTTTTCATTAATAGGATTTAGGAAGAGCGCTAAAGGAGAAAGGTTTTTAAATGTTATTTGCACTAAAAATCCATGCGAAGCTAGGGGCGGCCTACTAGTTAAGTAGGTATATTTTAATTACAATTAAGACAAATTTTTTCACGTCGCTTATGACTCCTATAAAATGGAAACCGCTATAAGCAAATGTTTGACATAATTTTGATCCATCGCATTGCCCTAAACGATACTTGTCACGTACACCATAAAGTTCGTTCGATACTTGTCAGTCCAGTTTAGATAAATATTAAAATTCACTAGCTTGCGCAAGAAACACACGTCACACTGAATACATTATGTATTTAGTGCGACGGGCAGGTCTTGTGCATCTGGGAATAAGGATTGATTTAACGCCGTTGTTTTTTTTTCATGAATTTAAAACGATATCCACATTGAGTTAAGATTCATATAAACCTGGCACATACTCTGTCTCCCGCCAGTCCTTATTTTCCATGGCCTCGAATGCCTTTCCCGTTTGGTGTCGATCTTTCAAGATGGGAGTGTTTCTTTTGAGAAAGTACGTACGTAACTCAATACGAATCAATTAATTGGGATCAGTTTGATGTGTTATAAATGCGTTTTACCTCGTAGGTGTGTTGAGAGTTCCAATGTGATACCAGTCGGTTATTTTAAAGTGACAATAAATTTACTTGACAAGTAGTAAAGGGTGCGGAAGGTTCGTATCACACAACGCAACGGCGCAAAAGAAAATTTAAGAACTTTTACTTTACCCTCTTATTTTACAGTACTTAATAATTATTTTTTTCTTCAAAATTGCGCACTCTATTTTATGAATAACGGTGTAATCAAACATGCGAGTATTATATCTAACTATTAACTAGTATATTCTCAGGGTTAGGTATATTTTAATTTTCAGCAATAATTAGTTTCTGACTAGCAGCAATCTAAGTAGGTACCTATCTAAACTATCTATCTACTTTTAAGGGGGTGGTTACTGCGCTGAGAAGGGCTTTCCCAGTTTATGACTGCGAAACGCATTGTGCCCAGCCAGGCCTCTACTTATCGTGAACGCAAATTTTTAAAGTTGTGAAATTAAGTTCTCCTACGATAGATTTTTAATGTTTATTCGTAACGTTTTTCCAGACATACCATTAAACCTCTATCGGGATCGGCGCCGTCGGTCCGTGCGAACGTATCGGACACCGGTTCAGTCACCGGTGACACGAAAGAAGGGAAGCAACCGAGCAAATCTAGACAGAAGAAATTCACAAGACACTTTCCTCAGGTCGGGCCCGAGGAACGAGTACTCAATTGTAAGTACATTTTTAATTCCTAACTATACATATTATAAGGAAATTTATTTGTTTCTATAAATTCCGTAAATGCATACAACATGAGACAGGTTTAAATTTCAATTCACAGTATAAGGTGTAATTCTTAATAATTATGGTTTGAAATTTTACTAGAACATGAGTCTCTATCTAAGGTAATAGGAGCATATTGCAATATTGAGCCAATCAATGTAGTTTTTTTTTATATATATTTATTTCGTCTTGTCTCAATTTACCTGCAACATGCGGTAAACATAAGACACCTTATAAAAGTCATGGTTTCCCATGTAGAATTTCAATGTTTGTTAATTGAGACGTTAAAAAATAACAAAATATTGAATTTGCGCAAATTAAAACAATAATAAATCAGTTATAACTAGAGGTATTAAATAAAACAAAATATTATCTCCAAATCTTACCAGATCTTTTACTAGTTCTTCAAAAATCAAATAAAAATAAAAAATCAAAAACAAAAAACAAACTTCTTCATAAATCGTCAAAAAATAAATCAACATAAATCTCGATTTTGAGACCGAAGGTAATTTGAGATCTCAATTTGCCCACATGTCTCAAATTAGCCTTTAACACTAAGTAAATTAATAACATTTGCAACTTATAATAAAATTTAAACATTGAGATCAAAATTGGAGTCTAAGCTATTAGGAACGTTTTATTGCGATACATAGGCTATACCTAGGCATACCTACGCTTTGAAGTGCGCACAAAAAAATATTATTTTACACAATTTTATTAGTCTTATAATTAAATATATTCCTTTGAAACGTGTCTCATTTAGACCTAGCCTATCTAGATGTGATTTCACGAGTAAAGATAGGTCTAAACCTGATAGTGGATATCCCCAAGCAGCAGCTGTAATGATTGATTGCACAAAGACTTCCTCCAGAGCTTCACTGAAAACTTTAGGACGGCCGACTTTGTTTAATTGTAGCCTTCGGTGTTTTCTATTTAAAGTTGCTCGAGGTATTTTAAATTTTTCTTCCGCTTCCCTCAAAGTCATGCCAGTGTCAACTGCTGCCATAGCAGCTTTCAAAGTGTCCTCACTATAATTTCGGTAGGGTTTCGCCCCGAGAACTCTTCGTCTTCGCGAAGACATAATTACTGAAACAAAAAAAAATAATGTATCATCAATAATTATCATAATTACTTGAAATTGAACCACTAACGATTTGAATAAAATTTGAGACATATGCACCTAATTTGACTCATATGCACCTAATTTGAGACATGGTCTCAATTTTCCATCATAAAAATAAAATGCGTCCAGTTTGAGGAAATTTTAAATTTATTCTGGCAACATTTAACAAATAGTCTAAAACATGGAGTTTTTTTTGTCTATGGGAACATGCTTCACAAGATGGGATTGATTAATCGATTTAAATCACAGTACTTATTAGTCAATTATCAGAGTTCTGAGGTATATGTAGTACAACAATATATTTCACAAACAAATTAATGTCTATTTCTCAAAAAATACTACTTACCTGGTAAAAAATCCTTCACGACAGCAAGTATGGAACCTCACACAACAAATTTGAAACTGAACTGTCAGTGTTGCCAAAATAATAATGATACTACATGTAATAATATATGCCATGGAAGTTTAGTCTCAGTTTACCTTCGAGTCTCATGTTGTACGCATTTACGGTTCTAATTAAAAAAAAAAAATCTAATAAGCTAAGTATCTCTTAGGTGACTTGATCTTGATGGTAAGTGGCTACTTTTTGGCTATATTTTTGTTTGTAATGAATAAACCTAGATCTATTTTAAAGTTACGCGGGCGAAGCCGCGTGCAACAGTATAAAAACTAGGAATCATCCAAGTCTGTTGTGATTCTGATAAGATACAAAGAGAGAGAGAGAGTAAGAAAAGTCAAAGAAGGGATGTGTGGCTCAGGCGCCGAACCACTACAATCATTATAACTGCTATCATTTTACAGTTTATTTAAAATATCTTATCCTTATTCTACCTTATCCTTAATCCTTCTATGGTCGGAAGCGCACTTGTAGCACTTATGGCGTTACTTGTGTTATAGGCGACGGTAGCCACCTACCATCAAGTGGACCGTCAGCCTGCCTGTCGACCTTAACATAAAAAAATAATAATAATAATAATTCATATTTCTTGTTATTATTATTGCAACACAAAATTTCTAGTTGATACGCAGCATCAAGTTCAATCATCAAGATCAAAAGCAATCAAAAAGTATTATTGTCATGTTTGCACTTATTTCAGTAGAAGAATATTATCTCATTGTTTTCAATAGAAAACTCTAGACACCGTTCATAATTTCTACGAAATACAAAAGGTAAACAGCTACTCGCTAATAACGTAAACTTTAGATTAAGGACAGGCTAAACTTAGAATGAATCACGACTAAAAATATTGTCGAAGGATAGAACCTGATGGTTCCCGAGGCGTGATTTTTAATGTTTTTTATAGTGTACTTAAGATGTACTTTGTAAAAGCGAATAATATTGAAATGTCGACTTCCAACCGAGGGAAAATGAAGTCTCATTTATTCATTACAGAACACCAGCATGAAATAACAGCATGTCATTGTTCACTTCCTCCAGATACAGGTGTCCAACCTAGTTCAGAAGTTAGAAATTATTTTCGTGTTCATTTCGCCAGAGCCGTATATATACAAGTTCCTGCTTGATTTAAAAAATATTTATTAAAAAAAAAAAAATTAAAAATAAAAATAATAAATAATAAGTATGTATGTAATTGAAAAAAATAAAAAAATAAATAAACAAGGTACAACAACTACAAAGCCAAGCGGTTAAAGGGTTAATGTTAAAGCATACATTTGCATTTGTATTAAATGTATTCAATTATAATTAGGATCATGTAGACATGTGTTTTGTACAAAAAATATAAAAAAATAAAAAATATATATTATTAATTGTGTGCTGTCTTTTTCGGTGAGTGAGTAAGGGATGCCAGAGCCCATTTCCCTTTCCTATTATATTATTATGATGGCATGATGACAAGTGAGTTTCCCGAAAATAGGAGAACCGTAATATTCATAACACAACCACCAATTCGATAAACGATTGTTTAATCAAATGAGGGAGATGTAGAAATAAGCAAGTAGGTGATGAAATCGAGATGAATTTATTTTAACTTTGACAACTTTATCACACGTCAAAATTTCTTGTTGTTATCTATATAAACCTCCTAAAAATAAACCTCCCGAGTATCGTTTGTCTCAGTCTTTTGTAGTGAATATGAAAGGGACGAAAGATTCATCATTCTCTCAACATACGTGTTATCCATAAAAATAAAACATAAATATTAAAACGAATTAAAACAAATGAAAATCGACTTAATATTCAAATCCGGCTTTAGCAGTGTATTGTTATTGTTAATTAAGCTAACAATGTATACTTTTGTTTGTTTTTCTATATTTCGTTAATTGAGAGTTAGATCAATGAAGGTTACAAGACAAAACTATGCCATTGGCCCACTTAAGATACACCGCCTCTTAAACTATTGTTTAATACTTGACAAGGTTGTTTTCTTTGTTGAAAGAAATTGTATTGTTTTTTTAACTGTGTATTTCCTATATTTTCGTGAAATAAATTTTAAATTATTTAATGAAATAACAAAATATTATGCTAGATGTTTCAAGAGCGAAGTATGAACAAAGAAGTCTAAAATTTGGTTTCAATTGCTACTCGAGCTAAAAGTAAAGGCCATACATACAAGGCAATACATACCTGAATATAAATTGTTATGATATACACATAATTAGATAATTTTCGTAATGTCAAATATAAAATATCAAAGTTAACCCATTTAGTCAGCTTTAGTCCGCAGCTTCGTCTCATATAAAGTTATTAAGTAGCCTGAATGTTCATACTAAAGATTGGTAAAAGAATTTTGGAAATCGTATGATTAATTTCTTAGATTGATTAAAAAAACTCGACTTTTTTGTTACATTTATTGTACTCAAAAGCCTTAAAATTTTAAAATAAAAAACAATGATTAAATATTGGTTTAACTTTAAAACGTATGACTGTAAACCTTGGCGTCTATAATGTTTTACGTAGACCTTTATAAGTAATGTGTACTGTTAGGTAGTTGTTACTTTGCACCACGTCGTTATAATATAAACGATCTCACTGACTCGGAACGGCTTTATGCGACCGTTAATAATAATGTAATATTATGCATTTCAGATTATTCCTGTGCTCTGGTAGGTGATCTTTTACTTCAAGGTCATTTATATATCACGAAGAATTATTTCGCATTTTACTCCAACGTGTTCGGATATGTGACCAAGGTAAGCAACTGTGAGATAATTTTTATTAATAAAGCAACATTTTAAACAACAATTTTTTTTTTACTTTGTACACGTGTTAGTCGATAGACTAGTTATAGTAAATATTCTAACATAATTTCAATTCTGCAACTGTCTAGTATTGGTTAGAGTGTATTATTACCAGTGTAATGTTGGTATAAATAATTTACATGAATTCGAAGTACATTACACACAATATTTAATTTAAAATAAAAACACAACATTATAAGGATATTTGTTAACAATTTTTTTCGCCATTTAGCGGCAATGGAATATTTAATAAGTTTTGTTCAAATAATGACTGTATTTCTTTAAGATTTTACATTATTTTGTAACAAAAAATTTAACGTCAAACAAATCCTCAACTCTACCTGTATACGTCTTCTTCTCAAAATAAGGAGGATGTTAGCCCCAATAAAGGTTACTTCAATATTATGTATTTTAGGACTTTAAATTTCTTAGTCTCCTGGGATAAAGACTTGTGTCTAGTTCCTAGACTCTAGGACTGATTTTGTCACAAGTTTTCTTTTATAATTAGGGCGAATAGCACTCAGAAGTGACCTCCCGCATGATTTTCTAAAAGGACCGCTCAAAAGCAGCCTGGATCCACCGCCAACCCGCGGTCCGGTATTCGACATTATTTGAAAGAGTTTTATTTCGTTTCACAGCTGCTAATACCCACATCGACAGTTCTCCGTATAACCAAAGAGAAGGTGGCCAGGATAATACCGAACGCTGTGGGCGTTTGTACGAGGGACGAAAGGCATGTTTTCGGCTCACTCCTCTCGCGGGACTCGACATACAAATTGATGACGCACGTATGGAAGGCGGCCAGAGGACCAGAACTGATTGTGCCCAAGGCAAATGTACGTTGCTCTGCTTTTTCACCTAACGAAAACCCCTGTCGGCTTATCTCTGATCCATTATTTGGTGATTCACGAATTAATTGGATACTTTTTCAAATCTTATCCTTAACCATGATTCACGGTGGCTAAGATAAGAATAGAATTGTCATTAAAATAAATAATTAGATTAATGAATATTTTGTTTTGTCTGATATAACCATTTTTGGTTAAGGTCGTTAGACAGTCTGACGGTTCTCTTGATGTGAGTGGATACTGTCGCCTATAATACAAGCATTCCCTAAATTTCCTATTATTATTTCCTAGCCTGTCACACTGTTTTTAGAAGATTTCGTTGAGTTTTGATTTTAATAAGTTTGCAGTTGATTTTAGAAGTAATAAAATAACTTATTAATATGTAAATTTTTGTTTGAAGTGATTTATAAATGAATTTCAGGAATTAAAAACGTCGGAAGTGGAATTAGACGCATCCGAGTACTCGCCTGAAGAAGACAGCAGTTCTGGTGGGGCCGACCACGTGGATGCGGCTACCACATCCGTCAGGAGGGATTCCGAGATCATTGCTGCCGGTGAGAATTGTTTCTTACTCTTTTACGCAAAAACGGCTCAACGGATTTAGATGGTTAATTCGCCACACATATAGTTTATTATCTGGATTAACATATTTGGAAAGTAGAAAAAATTCGGGAGGCGTCGCCACTGTCGAAAAATTTACAAAAAATAGACAAAGCATATCTGTTTTAAAGTTTAAGCTTTAAAACAGATATGAAGTACAAATTATATTTTTTAGATTTTTCGAAGTAATAGAAACTTCACTAAAAAAAAAATTGAACAAGAATTGGAATTATTGAAAATTATTTCGAAAACGGCTTATTGTGCAAATATAAATTTTGCGCCGGTTAATTAGTTTCAAAATTTTTAATTTTTTGTGTATACTGTAAAAACAACGGCCCGTTGTCGGCGTCGTCAACGCTTGTATGAAACATTTCATACAAAAGTTGAAGGTCAATGTGATTTGCCTCAGTGAATACCTTAAGAAGACGAGCTGTCTGCATGTTTTCAGCTGGCGGCGCAACAGTGATCCAGCCGGCTCTGCTGACGGGCGCGTCGACCGCCGTCGGAGTGTCGGACGGACGCGGCCGCAGCCGAGCGAGCCTCCTGCTCCTCTGCATGGCCTTCCTGTTGGCCTTCTCGGCCGCCCTCCTCGCCTACAGGCTCTACTGCGCGCAAGCGACGCCCATTATGGTAACATTATACGCGGATTTACTCAACATACTTGCCTTCACAGTTTGCTTGGTTAAGCCACTGCTCGTAAGAGCAAAAAAGAGCACGAAGAGAAGCATCTCTCTCTCTCTCTCTTTCCCTCTCTCTCCCTTTCTGGAGAGTGGTCAATTTCATGCGGGTATTGCTCGGTCCATTCTCTATGTTTATTGCTGGCTCTTCACGTTGGCCAACAATGGCCAACATTGTCGCTTATGTTGTGGCAAGAGTTTGTAATGGCGTCCACACATTTATTCGGTTTGTTAACATGGAAGATCATTTAGTTTGGTAAATCTCTATGAAGCGATTTTTTTTCATTACTCATTAATTAATACTGCCATTTTGTAGACACTAATTGCAATTACACAAGTCACTTTGGGGCTCGTAGCAAACTGAATTCGTGGCCAACGTGTGGACGCGGCGTCCGCGTGCCAGAACCCATTGATATGAATTATAGATCTAAAAAAGGGGAAGAATCATAAGCGTATAACTCATATTAAAATTACGCATCTTCGAAGTGTAATCTAGCCATAATAAGTGAAAAGGTAATCAAGGTATGGCCCACTTCACATACACCCAACTTTGAACGCGTGCCACCGATAAATGAGTGAAGTCAGCAAAACATCAATGTTAACAGACATAATATTTAAATTTGACCAGAAATTAAGAAAACGCTATTTCTTTAGAGAGATAGTTTCAATCCATAGTTGAAGTTTTTTTTTTGGTACCTCAACTTGTGGGCCAAGTGAGCAGTATACACCTGCTCTATACGGTGGCCATATGTATTGGGCCAGGGGTGGCGAATCTTTATGGATTAACGTGCCATTTTTCTAAAGAAATGTTCAATGAGGTCATAAACGAGCCGTGCCATCAAATAATTTTGACTTTGCATGATATTTGAAAGAATGGAGATTGTTATTTTTAATTAAAATGCAACTGTTTAGATCCGTGGCGTGCCCAAAGTATTGTGTCGCGTGCCATCGGTGGCATGCGTGCCACTGGTTCGCCATCCCAGTATCGTGTCATGCTATGCCATGCTAAACGTAGAGAATTGTGTGCAGTGGCAGGAGGGCGCGGAGCTGTCAGGCGGCGAGCTGTACGCGGAGTTGGTTCGGTGGCGAGCTCGAATGCACGGACGCGCCGCCTCAGAGCTGCACGCCTTTCTCACAACCAACCTGCTGCTGCTCAATAAGGTAAAACATTTAAACTAACAGTTTTAATAATAATGTTCATTTTAAGCAGAAATAAGTGACAGAAAGTTACAGACGGATCGGTAAGGTGACGTGGCAGTGGGCAGGACGCATACTTGTGGACAGACGATCTGATGGACACCAACAAGGTGGACAGACGGTCTGATGGGCACCAACAAGGTGGACAGGACCAAGGGTCGACCTGTCCTATTGGACAATTATGGGGGAGACCTGTGTCCAGCAGTGGACGTCCTGCGGCTGAGATGATGATGACATAATATTGGTCCGATCATTGAACGTTGGCTCAGTGTTATGGAATCATCATTGTGAACCAGTGCCAATGTATATTAATTCAATTAAGACAAGGACTAACCTCAGACCGAAAACAATTTTCACCAAAATGACGGCAACCTAATATCCTATAAATTAAGGAATTAAGATACAATACTGTGTAACAAATTTTTGTAGCTCTTCGGAAATAACCGAACAGATTTAAAATTGGAAGTTTTTTCTTAAATATTGTGTAAAATATGAAAAAAGAAATAAAAGTAGCAGATTCAAACTTTAGTGTAGAACGTAAGTTAATTAATATGCCTAAAAACAAAAGTAGTAGTCACGGAAATTTTTTATTACTGAACAGTAAGTTTTTTTAGCAGTGTTTTACTAATTTTTTTCTCAGAAAATGGATTTTTTTTAATTTTTTAATTTTTTAATAAGTTTATGTTTTTTTTTTAAGTTTTTTTCCATATGCGCTGTATTTTTATCTAACTTGTGATTTTATTCAAACCAGGCGACGAAAATAACGCTTTTCTGCTAATAACGCCTTAAGTGAAAATCCTACTAATATTATAAATGCGAAAATTTATGATTTTATGGATGTTTCTTACTCTTGCACGCAGAAACTGCTCAACGGATTTAGATTTACATTTTTCAACGCAGACGAAGTCGCGGGCCCATACTAGTGAATAATAATGATTAGGTATGCTTATCAAAAGTTGTTTTGAAATGTGTATAAATGTATTATTATGTTAAATTTCAGGTGCGTCAGTCGCTTGAGGCGTTGTCCGGTGTCATTTTGACGGACATGAATCAGGCCGATCAAATCAGTTAGCGATCGGACAGTTTCCAAATGCATCATGTCTCACATATTCTTCTTAAAAACAGCTCTTTTAAATAATTTCAAGTTTCAGTCGTAAAATGTCTGTGATCACTTTTCAATGATTCTTCTTTGAAATCTAACGATACAAAAGCAATAGAGAACAAACAATTAAGAAAAAAATAAATTAATTAAAAATTACCTCAAAATAATTACATTTATTTGTTTTGACTCAATTGCAACTACAGTGTAGATATTTATTAATTCTTTAGTATTTATTTAGAAAATTTAACAATGCAAATGATGTCGTTGAATGCGGTTGAGAAAACTCATTGAAAATTAAATTTTCTTAATAATGAAATGTGAATAGTAAAAGACTTTTAAATGTTAGATGTGTTTTTTAAGACAAGTATTACAGATCGTCGTCCATTAGGCACTTAATATTTGAAAATCTAAACAAACATAACGTTTTCTCTCTCCAATATGAATGTTCTGACTGAATCTGAAATTAATTTTGAATTTAAAGTTTGTAATCTGAATATTCAAATTTTAATCGTCATCTCATTAATAAATACAGAAAAAAAGGATTTTTGAAAATATATTTTATAATATATTTTCAACTTAGCAAACATCAAACATATTATTATAAAGTGTTCTTGTTAATTATAATAATTTTTAGATTAATTCCGAATGATTCTAAATAATTTTTGATAGGAAATGGCTGAATAGAGGAATTTTTTCTTAAAAAAAATATTTTGTTAGAAAAATAATTTTCTAAAAATATCCATTTCATTCAGTTTGTTTGTTTATTTTGTTTCATAATAAGAACGTGCATCAGAAGTATGGAAAGTGCATTTATTTAAAATACTTACACGAGACATTTGTTATCTGAACTTACGTAAAAAAAGCAGTATAAGAACAAAAAAAAATCTTTGTACGTAACTGGTTTCGTAGCAAGAAAAACAATTCTTGTCACGTAACTGGTTACGTAGCGTTGGTTTCGTGGGCGGCCGAAGGGACATCAGATTTTAAAAATATTTAGATTTTCTCGTAGCTTATAAGTAATTGTTTTAATTTTTGAACTCATCAAAAATACAAAGTAACTGAAAGTGAGCGCTTGTTCTGTAATACGTGTCTTAATTATTATTGAAGGCTGTTTGCCACTTTATTTATTATAACATTGTGATGATGATGATTCGTTTAGAGTAGTTGTGAATATTTCCGAGTTAATATGTCTGATAGGCATTAATGCAAAAATGTGTCGAACACAAAGTGTTAGAACTGTTAGGGGCAACATTATTCACAATAATTATTAAAAATAATAAAAATTATTAAAAATTTGGTTGAAATATTTCAATGTATTTCTGTTATTTCGTTTTTTTTTTCAAAAGTTTACAAGATAATTTTAATGAATTACCAGTTTAAACAATATCTATAATTATAATGTATTCTTTTTTCATTGATCAAAAAGGTAAACAAACAATTCAAGATATAGAACTAAACAAACAATACGAACAAAATCTAAATGAGTTAATCACTCAGTCAAATCTCTTTGATAATGCCTAATGTACAAATCCCATCTTTAGAACAGTCCAGTGACCATGCGACGCTATATTTGTTTACGTTTTTGATCAATAGAAAAAGAATAGATCATATATTAGTTTAGTGTGAAATATTTTTAATGTATATTATTATAATTATAGTATAACTATAATTTCATTGTTGTAAGGGCTAGTCAGATTAATATATTAAATATTATAAATAATAATAATAATTGTGTATAATGTTGATGTACGAATGGCAGTGGTGCTAGAAATTACGTTAAGAATTGTAAATTTAATTAAAAAAACATTCCAGTGTTTTGTTTTGTTCAATAAAAATCTATAATAAATTTAAACAAGCATGGCTGGATACTTTCATTAAAAAACAAAATGTGTCTTAGTTACTCAACATATATTTTTGAATTGAAGGTAGAAATAAAGTAGAAGTTTGTCATGCATATTGTCATTAATATAAAAAAAAAATATTTTAATGATTTTAATGAATACGAAAATATTTTCACATTAACATTAAGCCCTTCGCACATCATGGTACTCAGACGTCTAGTACTCAATTCAAGTCTAGAAGTTGAGTTTCCGCAGAGTACCTATATCACATACATTTGTATTTTCAAGCAGAAAAACTAAAGTTTTGCTTATTTATACAAATTATTATATCAACTTCTTCCATATGAATCAATGAAACATATTGCGAGGTGACGAAAGCTCTACAATAAGCACAAGTCCTGTATTTTCTTTTTTTTTTCGAAGTTCTATAAAATAGAAATATCACACTTGTGCTTTTCCATCACTAGTCACTCTCGACACAATTAAAAAGATGCAAGATAATTAAAAATGATAAATATTTGGTTCATTTTCAGTCTAGTGATGTCGCTAACGAGTATTCTGATGTGCGCAGGGCCTTATATTGAAATTATATTATTATTATAACATGATAATAATCCTTATGACATTAAAGTTGAAAATAGAGCACAGGAATGCGTCCCAGTTCTAGTTTACAAATATAATTTATATATGAAAATATAAATTATAATTTTAAACTATCGATTTGGGCGTGGTTGGTTCCAATGTTTGCTTGTATGTCAAATGTTTTGCCAAATCGGTAACATATCTTGCCAATAAATTATGACAGGATCACATGAATGAACACTGCATTGAAAGCATGGAAAACTAATTTTAATTTGTAAATAAATAAACTTATATAATGTGACCATAATAAATCGTTAATTTCGGTTCATTTTATAATATGTGACGCTAGTTTATCGAGCATAGAATGCCAGAAGATTTTCATTTCTTACACAGAGCAATGAATAGCCCTACTAGAGACGGCAGTAATATTAATATTCGTACCGCTTAATTCCGTCAGTATCTATTTGCAAATTGTACAGTAAACATTCGCCAAAAAAAGCGACAGAAATGCCTCGTTCTGCTGTGATTGCGACAATCAAAGTAAAAACGTGAATAAACTAAAATTCTGGTGCAATCGTATCACAAATAAGTAATTAAATGCAATTTTTAGCTTAAAAAAACGCGAGTCGATGTTGTCTTGGAACACAAAACCTAAACGTCGCGTAAGTCGTGCGTCGCGTGTACTCGTTTATATTCCTACACTAATATTATAAAGAGAGAATATTGTATGTTCTTAATGAATAAACTTAAAAACTACTGGATCTATTTTGAAAATTCTTTCACCCAAAGGAAGCTACATTATCAGCGAGTAACATAGGCTATGTTTTATTAAGTTGGGCGGGCGAAGTCGCGTGCAACAGCTAGTATCCAATAAAATCTGCTATCGCCTCTAGTAGGAGCGATTCTTTGCTCTGTGATTTTCTGTTACTAATGTCGACTATTTTCGCCATCAATATAATTAAAATTAATATTTATTTTTATATAAGAATTAATATAGACCACTTTTCTCTAGTAAAACATGTCGTATTTTTATTAATATTATTAAATTGCTAGAGCGATACATATTTGTTTAATGTATGTAAATGATATTTGTGGTTATCTGTTGTTCTAGTCTTTTAAAAGGCTCAAGAAAATTGTATTCAATTTGACGAGTTAATAAGAATGTACTTACTTAATGATATATCCTTTTTTATATAATTATTTAAACAAAATTATGCATTGGTGTTTTGTTGTAATAATTGCAAAATGTTTCTTGTAATTATTATTATTAGCCCCTTCGGCCGCCTACGAAACCAACTCTACGTGAACAGTTACGTGACAAGAATTGTTTTTTGCTGCGGAACCAGTTACGTACAAAGATTTTTTTCTTTCTGCGAAATAGCCAATAGCAATGCCTGTGTTAACGGAATACAATTTGTCCCTTTCCCACAAATTCAAAAATGTGTCAGAAACTGGTTTCGTAGGCCGTCGTAGTCGTACGTTACTAGTTTCGTAGCAAGAAAAATAATCCTTTACACGTAACCGGTTACGTAGCATTGGTTTCGTCGGCGGCCGAAGCGTTATTAGCGAGTTTAAGAAATGTTAAGATGTATTTAATTAATAATTAATTTATAAACATGTTTTTTTTTACAAGTCACTATGTGGGTCCCAGTTTAAAAAAAAATTCAATTTATTCAAATACCAACTTAAATTTAATAGTTACGTTTTATGAACAAAAATTTATGAATAATTTATTTTATTTTCCCATGTTGAATTAAAAGGAATATTTTTTTATTTATTAAAAAACGGTTTATTTATTTAATGTGTTTGTTTCCCACACGCGACTTGCATCATAATAATCGTCGTTGTCAAACCAAAATTTTTGCTAATTGCGAAAAGTACATTTTTGAGATATTAACAAAAAAAGTCGATTTTTTTTTAATGTTTATAAAAAAAATTATTTGAAATTGGGATTGTTATAAGTAAATTTACTAGTCTTTAAAACATGAAAATTAAATAGTTCACTAAATACTAGCTTTTGCACGCGGTTTCGCCTGCGTAACTTTTCGGATTTTGCGTAGTTTCGGAGCCTATACAATAGAATCAAACAAACAAACAAATCTTTCCTCTTTGTAGAAGAGTATTTTTTTTTTAGTATAGACTGATAATGGAGTAAATTTTGCACTTTGATTCTTGTTACTGCACATAGCATATTTTTATTAAAAACTCACATATTTCGACAAATAGTTCGACAAAATAAGAACTTTGCAGTTTTTTTATACGACATACAAGGGAGTAAATATATGTTGGAATTTCAAAAAAAAAGCAGATTTTGATTCGACAACGACGAAATGTTAGTGTTTCGGAACCACTATATTTTACTTTTAGGCTTTTAGGTGCATTTTATTGAGTGCATAACTCTACCCAGTTTGAATGATTCTCGAGTTTATTCGGTTCGTTGGTTATTTTGTTGTACATATATAATATAGAAGGCCTAATTGTTTTGCTAGATAACATCCATCAGTGCCAAAGTTGTTTTCAAATGAGGCCTCTGATGGGAATCCCCGAAGTGAAGGCTGTGTGCTCGGTTCCCTAACGCAAGTCATTATCAGGATTTATTGCCAAAGACAAAATATAGACTAGACTAGACGATTATATCAAAATGTAGTTAGTTAGTGGAGGTTTGTACAATAGATAAATAGTTTTTAAGTAGAATTTTTTTTTTGTTCAGTTATATTGTTAATTATAATAAGCGGTTAATGGTTTTTATGTGTACACCTTTATAAAGCGTGGGGTCGGTAGATTTTAAAATTAAAAAAAAAAATCGATATAATTCTCCTCAATTTACGTGATATTGTAAAATGTAGGCAGCTCTCTGCATTTTCTATGTAAAAAATTATGTTCTATTATACATTCAGATAGTTATTGCTCATTAGGTACATATAAAAATAAATTAACAATATGAGTTGTATGTTTAATTGTGTGATATAATATAATAATGTTTCATGTTCATGTTTCTACAGCGTAGGAATTGTTAACGTGATAAATGTACGATTATTCGCAATTATTGTATATTTGTTCGGATATGATTTGTTGTTTCATGTAAATAAATAGATAGAAGAGTTAAAATTTGAAAATTTGTTTTATTTTAGTTGACTGCCTGATTTAGGTATGTGCGAATATGAATTTTAATTTCTGGGTGGATAATTTAAAAAAAATAATTAAAAAAAGCACTTTGATTTTATTGGTGCAAAGGATACTTTGTATACTCCAAATGATCAATCCAAATAGTTTTGAGGACAAATTTGAAAACATAATGATCTAGGTTTCTATATAGTTCTGAATAATTAATGTTTCGATTTTTAAATTAAGAAAAACTGCATTCAAACTTTAAATTCCACTCATAATACGCAACCAAGAATTTAACCCAGTCAAATCTCTAGAAAAAACTCGTGATTATTTTTATTACCGTAGTTGAAGAATAAATTTTGCTATGGAACCTTCTCTAAACAATAAACAATTTTACCAATTATGTATTTAAAATGAGGGTCTCAGACGGTCTAGAACGCAATTTGACTAGTTTGTAATGTTGCCTACATCGCAATATGCCTACCGCGTAATACGTCTAAAACTTAAAGATACTAAAACGCATAACACCCTAAATACAAAATGACAAAGACGCATTTTGCCTAGTTCTGTGTTTTGTTTTTGCATGTACAATTGCAAACAGAATCTATACTCGACTCGTTGTCACACATATTGGCACAAAGATAGTTTACTTATAACCGAATAGGTACTTTATTATTCTGCCAATCAGAGTGAAATGGGGGATGGAATACAAGCATACATATATAATTTATTTTATGTATTATTAATTTTTGATAAATAATTATACTGAATGTCTACAGTAAACCAAAGCCCATTAAAATTGATAGTGGCACAAGTCGGAAGTTTCTTCCGTTTCGTGCCATCGGTGGCAGTTCACCATTTAGATGTTGAAGATTGGACTGCTGTCGTTATTCCAACTCAGCCATAACGGATTTCAATGAAGTGCACACAACTGATATTATTTAATTACTAGCTGGCGCCCGCGACTTCGTCCGCGTTGAAAAAAGTAGCCTATCCTGTGTCCTGTGTCTAAATGTTTATCTACCAACTTTCATGAAAATCAGTTATGGAGGAACATACATAGATACATACAATACCTGCACTTACAGATTTATTATTAGTATTGAGTATTGATGATGATTGATAATAGGAAACAATAGGATACTCTGCATTTTTGCAATACTAAACTTTTGCAGTTACCTGTCCGGGCATTTTGCGTTTAAGTCGTTATACTATTTAGGATTTATACTAACTAGTCGTTTTGCGTTTTTGTCGATATAAGAATTAGGTATTTTACATAGTAGCCGTATTGCGTTGTAGGCAAAACTACAACTAGTCAAATTGCGTTCTAGACCGTTTGAGACCCACCCTTTAAAATGTTTACAATTTAAATATTTAGTAAAATGTTATCAATTTTTCAATTACAAAAAATACTCTTCCTATTTTGAATTTTAAGTTTTTTTTACTAAATATTTCATCGAGTCTGTGCGGAGGTAAGTAAAAGAAAAACACAATTTTAATTATATATAAAGACATTTAATAATTAAATAAAAAAGAGGTTTAGTATGTTGTATATATACTAATGTTAAATTCATAATATTACCAAAATCACATAATATAACACAGTTAAATTCGGTAATGACAACAGTATAAATCAGACAAAGTTGTTATATTTTAATTGTAACAAGTATTCAATAAGTTTCAAATAAATTTGTCCATTAGTAATCCATAGTAATCCATTGCGCTCGTACGTGCAACTTTTTTCAGCAGTCACCCGTCTATATGAAAAACTAGCTGGTGCTCGCGACTTCGTCCGCATTCAAAATGTTATATAGCCTAAAGCCTACCTCGATAAATGTACTATTCAACACAAAAAGATTTTTTCAATTCAAACTGGTAGTTCCTGAGATTAGCGCGTACAACCAAACAAACAAACTTCGGCTTTATATAATAAAAATCAGTGGCCTTTCGGCTTTATAGTGTATAAATAATATAGATTTTGAGCCTCTTCAATGTTGTTATTAACAAATTCTATTTAAAACTTAGGTACCTCATTTATATAATGGATCGTCTTTCATTTTAGAAACAACATATACTGCATTAACTCTAAATAGTGTATAATAGTATAGATTAAGCCCATCACCCAGTTATAATAAAATGATCTATTTGTTCTTAGACAATGTTCTTTGCTTCTCCGCGTGTTGAACCAGCTGCTTGTCAATGGCGAGTCCCTTCCTAGCGCGCACCGCATCCACGTAAGCCTTCGCGCGATTCACTCCGTCCCATTTCTCGCCCCAATGCAAGTATTCCTCTTCGGTACGCGGCTGCCAGAAGGGATCGATGTCGATTACCTAAGAACAAATAATACCTTCATTTCAATCTTAATATACTTCATATAATACCTTAGTTAGTTATTATTTCTAACACGAATATTTTCTCTTGCGTAATAAAAGAGTAGTGCGTTAACAGAAAACTCGAAAATTCAAGTCGATGCCTAACTTTTCTTTTATATACATATAGGCATGTAAACTATCAGGAGTTAATTGCGGTTTTATTGTGATTCTTACCTCCCAGTGACTGAACAAGAGTTGCGGAGCAGCGAGACCAGACGTATGCGTTCTCAGTTCAAGTGCGAACTTGAAACTCTCGGCGACTGGCAGTAAGGCCTTCACCCTGAACGATGCAGAACCACTCTGCAGGTCGCTGCCTATCACTCGGCCACCTCTACGGCTCAGTGCTGCGTACAGCTTGCCTGTTAACAAGAAATATAATTCTGTTATTTTATTCATATGTAGTGTTAAAAGATCTAGCCCATATATTATGTACTAGCTGGTACCCGCGACTTCATCCGCGTTGAACGATGAAAGGTAGCCTATGTCCTTTCTGGTGTCCCAGACAACGTGTATGCAAAATTTCATGGTAATTGGTTCAGTAGTTTTTGCGTGAAAGAGTAACAAACGTCCATACATCCATACAAACTTTCGCATTTATATTAGTAAGGATTTGTCCTCAGATTAGTAAAACAGAAATACTAATCTGAGATATTTACTGTCTTATACAAATTCAGACTGAAAAAGGAGAGAAAATAAGAAAATACTAGTTCTTGATACGTTCAAAGGTCTTATTCCAAAGCAAATTATGCTATGTTTGTACCTATTTATATGTGAGAACACAACCATACATATTATGGTGTTAAAATCGTTTACATTATTCAATCAATATATATTTAAATAATAGTAGAATCGTAATTAAACTAAAACAAACAGGAAGTGCTTAACTCAGACAAATGAGTAGTCAAAAAAACTGCGGAAAATTAAAAAAATATTCATGTGGTAACACTAAACAATCATGTTCGTCAATTAATTGGTTACGCAACGCAGGAAATTCTTTCGTCATTATATAAAATTAATAAATTTTATTTCATTCATGTCAAACATTACTTAAGTACATTAGTAAGCTTTTTCCATGGGCCATAAATTTCCATAATAATTAAACACATTCCTGAGGAAAGCTAGTACTTCAAATTAGTTTATGATGATATTGAAGGCGATATTGAAACGTGTAAAATAAACGCGCGATTACAGTCAGCAGTGTCAGCACGTAAAATTGATAAGGCAGTATAAAACGTCGCGTCAGTAATAATATCGAGTGTTGCGAACGTGACCTATTGAACCGGACACTCGACTGCGGCCGGAAGTCTCCCCTTTCATCTCCAAATGGCCGTGACCAATCCGTGAGAAGCGAGGAATTTTTCTACGCGACTGACCACTGAATATTTGTCAAACGAGCCGGGAGACAAACTTTTTTGGGTGGTCTGCTCCGCGTTTTTTGTTTCAGCCAAGCGGACGTTGGACGATGCTTCGTTGCACGAATCACCAATTGCGGATACGAAATATTTTTTATAAGCGATCAGAGGCCTCAGCGTGAACGAACTGTAGGAAGTCGAAAAATAAAAAAAGGGCACTGAGGTTTTTAGAGGTTTTTGGTTCACTGGGGTTTTTGGTAGTAATGATAATAGTCCAGTATCTCTCACCTGGATTTTTTCTGATTACTAACAGGCAGAAACTCCGTGAGTAGCTTTGGTTTGCCACCTTTTTCCTCTACGAAAATTCTCGACAGAGGTAGCTGAAGTAGTGCGCAGCCGTAAACAACTTCCAAGCGTAGGACTGAGAAAACGTACCACTCAATTTGTAGGACTATGCGGCCATTTTATTATACAAATGTTTACTAAGCTACAGACAAAAAATCAGCTGGTTAGTAATAATTTTTATGACCTCGTTATTTTGATATAATGGGAGTGGTTTTTTGGGATTACTAACCAGCTGATTTTTTGTCTGCAGCTTAGTAAACATTTGTATAATAAAATGGCCGCATAGTCCTACATAAACGCACTACTTTAGCTACTTATCGAGAATTTTCGCAGAGGAAAAAGGTGGGCGTCTCGGCAAACTGACTTACTCACGAAGATTTAGCCTGTTAGTAATCAAAAAAAAAAAAACCAGGTGAGGAATTCTAGACTATAAATATGTTTATCCACATTAATATAATATTAGTTTGTTTGTTTGTTGAGTTGTCTTTGAAATTACAGAACAAAAAAGGCAATTTCATCACTTTAAATGCAAACGGAACAATGGTTAAAGTCAAGACTGGCTAAACATCAGCATCATCATTTCAGAAGGAAGACATCCACTGATGAAAATATTCTCCCTCATAATTTTCCAATATGACTTTTATTTGCACTTCATGAACTTTTGTGTGGAGACAAATTAGCTGGAAACGGCAATTCAAATTTGACGCAGGTGCATCGAGGTGAGGAACCAGTGCTTTTGGAATAGCCCGTTCAAGATTTGCAAGTTTCTACATAGACATAAATTTTTGTAAAAATAAATGAATAATTAAAGATTAATTTGTTACAAAAGTTATCTAGTTTAAAAATAGCTATCGGATTCGATAACACTATTCAATATAGATACTTTTGTGCATGTAATGCTTAGAGAGCGCTTGGAGCATTTGATCGAAGTGTATTTGTGTCACCTAATATATTTCTCAGTGCACTTACGGTTATCAGATGATAAGCACCGTTGTGACATATATCATGTGTGAGCGTGTAACGGAGAGCTTCCGAGGACATCCGTCTTACGCGGTGAGGGTAGTTGCGATAACTGTTTTGTTGCGATCAGCGGTTATAATGTTTATATAGACTCACGATATCGAGATGAGATACCAGGAATCCATTAAACATTCCCACAATACTAAGAAAATATAATAAGGATAATTTTCCAGACAGTTTCTTGTAATTTATCCTGATTGTAAGGTTTTAGTTATTTTTTATGTTAAGCTCGAAAGACGGTCTACTTACTTGAAGGTGGCTACAGTTTCTTATAATACAAGTAAAGTCACAGTGTATTAAGTGCGCTGGCGACCATAGTAAGATTAAGAATAGGGATTAAGAAGGCATAGGGAAATGGGCTCTGGCATCCCTTGGCAACTCACGGTGGCCTTTAAGGGGGTTGTTACAGTCGCCTTGTACTTTAAACATTTAAACAAAGACTATATATAAGTAAATTTGTATTTCAACCGTTTTTCTTTAATTACAAACTTACATCAAGATTTCTTTTTAAATTAATAAAAATATTACTCATAATACGGATTCTTTATAAGTGAAATTGTACACTTGCAAAAGGTGAATTCAGTGAATTCAGCTTATGTCAACTCATTTGTAAGCAAGTAGCTCGCTCGTAACACGATGATGTGTACGATTTAGTTGTGATTTATGATTTTCCCACGCTCATATAGTTTCGTGTCACGCGACCGGTGTACACCCACTTTAATGGTGTCTAAGATACCTTCTATTAATTACGTATCATCGTCCATTTTGAGCTCTATGGCGACGGCACAAGGACTTGTTAAAATGAACTCCGATAACAGCTTGTACAGGAACGATACGGTGGTATTTCGTGAAACGTGACTAGTTTACAAATTCAAATAGTTCATTTAATAACGGATATAAATTATTCATAGTTCGCTAAACTACGCTATTGTCATAACATCATCACAAATTCGTTCATAGTTGGAATAATAATGCAAAACCTGACAATTTTATTTTTAACTAGATTCTTTTGAATAGATTTTGATGAAATTTGGCACACATATAATTTATTACCTGGATTAGCATGCATATAGGACACTTTTTATTCTAAGAAATGTTAATAGGTTCCTGTGGGACTTCCGTAAAATTGAAGATCATGGTGATGTGTTATTAAAGAAAAAAAAAATATTTTACTTTCTTTTTTTACAGGACTATTAGTTGTTTAGTCTGTTCTATGCATCGATGGTTCTTTGAGAATTCTTGGTGAAAATTACTTTCAAAAATAACAATTATATAGAGGACAGAAACGCATATCTAGACTACGAATTGTTATTTGATGGGGCGGCGCAGATAGGATAGGCCTAGACCTACTGTAACTTATAACATATCTACGCCAGTGGATTATATGTAATTCATGATCTACCTACTACATATGTAACTTTTAAACTTTCTATGTAACTTAAAAAAAAATAAGATCTCAAATTCCGTCCTCATCCGTGATTAAAGCACACATGCTAATTAATTTTATTTAATGTGGTTATATTAATGGTTATATTATTATTTAATTTAAGACTGAGTGTTTACTGTATCGAAATAATATATCTGTTTACAGACATAAAATCGATTGTCTTGTCTTCAATAGGCTTCAAATAAAACGTAGTGATTCCGAGGATTAAAATAATGGCGCCTTTTCAATAAAAAGATGACGCTCATAAAAATGTTCTTTACAATCTCCAGTAAGTATCTTTTCCTGCATTAATACACGGATCAAGTTAAAATAAAGTGTCCCGTATCAGTGTGCGCTGTTTGTGTAGGCAATAAATAGTGGTCCATTTCCCATATCTGAATTGATAACCGTCGGCGGCCGCATCCGCCCGGTGACCGCTCACAAAAACCTCGGGATGAAGACACGACAACTTACTCAAATCATTATAACGGAGCAGCAGCCCGTAGGTAGGTACTGTTTTAATTACGTGCTAGTTATTATAAGTGCAGTAAAATCATCTAACTAGCTTGGAGGGTGCTGACATAGGCGATACATAGAATATAATCAGGTATAAGTAGCACGAAAGCTTTCCAACACAATTTAGCGTTTTTGTTTATTTTTTGATACATAAATCTCACGTGCATGCAAGTGAATATAAAATTCAAATTATCATTCGCATAATGTGGTAAAGGAGATCAAATTCAGTTTTGTATGGAGATCAGGCCATTAGTTTTTTTATTATTTGTGTTTTAACGGTTGAGACCATTAGGTAAGAAGTAATTATAGATTTTACTGGGAAAATATCGTGAAATTTGGTAATAGGGTTTCATAGATATTTAAATTTGAAAGTATTAAAAAAGTTTGAAAGTATATGAGTCTTTTAATTTTCGGATGTTATCCCATTTACACAAAATTGGAAATATTCACATTAAATCACTGAAATTAAGTCAGACTTTTATAACCAAATTCTTCAAAAGGTAAGTTACTCGTAAAAAAACATAACAATTGTCTGGTTTTGAACGATGTCCTTTGCATTTTAAACCTTAATGACGAGTTAATTTTTTTATACTTATACTTGGTACTGACTTTTCCCCGTGACTTCGTCCGCACTCCTTTTTCTTATGTGTCAAAATATTCATTGAGTCTTTATTGCTCATATATTTATGTCAAGCATTGAATATTTCATTTTTTTAAATATAATTTTAAAAATAACTACAGTATCACCCGCTGGGCTTATTTTGAGATTGCCTGAAAATTGTTGCAGCTGTTTTGGAGTCCATAGGGACACATATATATACACGTACGATTTATATTTATGAAATTGTTTACAGTTTTTCAGCTTACATACGTTAGCGTTACTAAGTAAAGCCTTATATCGTCAATAGTCGAGACATTTAAAAACTCTGAAACATACGGCAACGCAAGCTCATCTCATTTCGGTTGGGTTTGAGGGTTCATTGTCTCTAAAAAGGTTGGGTTTCCATTACATCGGAAACTGCGGACAGATTGTGGCGTCTACGCAATTATTCTGTCGTCGGAGTATACGCGAACGGAGCGGTAAAAAGTCGTACGCGCTCGCCATTACATTTTTACTCCCTTCCTGTCGCTTTGTCGCGATGCCTTTAACAGTATAGCATCTAGCACGACTTTCATATTTATACAACAGATTTTGTTACACCGTTAGCGGAACCCAATAATACCTCGAAAGACAATGCCAACTAAATTCAAAGCAAAATAAGAATTAACAACAAAATTAATGCATTTCTCTTGCAACAGGAAAGTGTCATAATAACAATGTTTTTAAAGTTCATTAAATTTGTAATCTATACTTATATAATCGTTTGTCCTGAGTGATTCATTAAACAGAGCCTAAACTGCAGGGGTTGAAAACTTGAAATTTACTGAAATTTTGAGAATGAGATAAACAATAAACAAATCTTTACATTATACTAGTGGGTGCCCGCGACTTCGTCCGCGACCAATTTTTTTTTTTACATACAAACCATCCCTGATTATCCCTCTATCCATAAATGAAGACAGAATTAAAATCGGTCCAGCCGTTTAGGAGGAGTTCAGTGGCATACACACGCACAGAAGAAATATATATATATATATATATAAAGATAAGTCATGAAGAAGTGGATGTCACGAGAAGATCACGCAAAATATTCGATCAAATAATGCAGTTACTCTGTTTTAAAAAGTGTGAGGAACAATCCTGATACCTACAGAGCGCGTTGGCGTTCGACGTTATCTATCTGCATGTAAGCAGGTTGCAAGTACTTATCATAGAAATAACACTTAATGAAATTCTACTGGTTGTTTATCTGCAGTGTGTCGACGGCGATTTCCCGTCACGACACTCCGCATAACATAAGAGTAAATTAAATCCGATCGGAAGTCGCCGGCCCTATCCGACGGTGATTTCGTTGTTCCGTTAATTCCAACACGACCGGGGGCTACTTACTTCGAAAGTGTATCTTTAGTGAAACATAGCGCATAATTCGAAATGATCGTTTTCGTTACCGACGAAGACGATAAAATGATTATTGGGAAATCAGTAATTGTATCGCCAACGCATATTAGTGGTTAAAATTGATTACTTAATATAGATGTAGGTGCTTTTGAAGGCTACATTAAATTTAATCTCTTTGGAAGAGAGTGATGTGAAAAATAAGGCGAGACTTTTTAATTAATTAAAAAATATCAACAATAGGGTATACTATCAATCTAGTTAGATATAATTTTTAATCTTTATCATATATTTTTTTTAAATTACTATGTTGAATACAAGTTTAATATATTTAAATGTTTAATTAAACAGTCATTATTCGCATAAGTATAATACGTATTAATAAACAATTACTTAGGTGTGTCTACCTGGCATGTGGTAGGTATAGTATCAGTAATTGAGTTGCAACCTTAGATAATTACATTTAATAATGTACATTTATTTTAATATTGGTGCAAAAAACATTCTATAATAATCCTCCTATCTTCACCCTTATAATTTTGCTAATCTTTAATTTTTCCTAGTACCTACAGTTTAGTAATCTGACACCATTTCCTTATATTTTGTATCATACATATTAAAAAAAAAACTGTCAAACCTTACATTTATATTTTATAACCTAAAATAACTTGCGTATATATATCGGTTAAGATAAAATATTAATGTAGTTTAAATGTGCTTATAAAGCATAGGTAAATGACATGTTGTTTATAACTTCATGGTTATATAACTTTATAACCTTACTTGTACAATTGATTGTATTTACATAGGCGGTATTTACTACAAGCAGTTATTAAAAAAATATATTTTCGAGATATTACGACTTCTTAAGCGTGCGATGCAAATTTATTTTTGCACGAAAGTTGATCTGTGAGTCACGCCTCAGAATCGTTCAAATATGTCACAGGTTGGTTGAAGCGTTAATCGTTCAAGTCAAACCTTGTATGTCGCATCTATATATAGTAACGAGTGCAGTGGCGTTTGTGGGCGAGTGTACATATATAATATAATAAGTACATATTATAAAGGACCTCGAATAGTATTCTTGATATTAAAAAAAAAACAGTCAGAGGAACAGGGTCCTTTCTGCAGTCTAATACCTTCTGAGTTGGATTTAGTTAGAAACGCATTGGTAGTAATAATTATTAAACTGATAAAACTGCTTGACATTGATGATTGAAGATATAATTATAATGGAAAATATTCATAATTTTTTTTTACACAATTATTACGATTTTAAGTGACAAATAATTATAAAAATATTTAGGTATCTATCCACCATCGTACGAGTATGTATTGTGTTATATTACATATGGTATTAATAATTTATCAACATGTCTTACAGGCAAAATGCAAAAATTAGGGAAAAATTCTGATGCAGGCATCCTGTCCCGCAACGAAAAATAACAGCACACGTGGCTTTATTTCACAGCTTATTCTATAGATACCGATGTTCTTTGTCATCGTTTAAGAAAAACTGTTACAAGTGGCTTTTCAAGCGCGTTTCCTATTATTGTAGACAAAGCGTTCCTTCAACTAATCAATCACCGAAGCCTACGACTAGGAAGTAGACTTTTGTATTGTAGTAGTAGATACTTAACTATCAATCCTGCCTACACAAGTAGGTATATGCGAGTGAACAGGTGTGGTAGGATAGGAAGCAGTGGGTGAGTGGGTCGCGTTTCGAACCCACTACCCGGCCAGTGGGAAGGTGTTAAACACAAAGTTACATAACGAAGTTACGGCATACCGACCAGTTGTTTAAGCCCACGTCGAAGATCGTATCTATGGTCCGTAGTTTATCCTATAATAATAATATAAAAGTTGTAAATTGGGCAAGGTAACTGTGAAACAGTTTCGTGCATAAGAAAAGTAGAATAAATTATTAGGTAATAAATAGGTAAAGATTGATAAAATATTTTTCATGTAAATAACAAGTTTCGCTAGATTTGGGACGACGACGTCAATGTCTCGACTGGAAACCAATGTTGACATAAACCCTCAAAATTATACTATGCGGGAGACTAATTTACCATGAATTACCTAATTTAGTTTTATTTACTATTCAGTTTTATTAAACCTATTTACAAAAATAACCTAGAAAAGAGCCCATTTCAATTTCCCTTTCCAATCCGCCATCCTTAATTTTACTGTGGTCGGCAGCGCACTTGCCACTTACCATCAATTGGACCGTCAGACTGTCCTGCTAGACTGCTAGACATAGGCATCCCCCATAATTCTCCAAAAGGACCAGTCAGAAACAGTCTGAATCTACCATCAACTCGCGATGGTTTGTCCACAACAAAACCAAGCGGTTAAAGGGTTAAAAAACCAAATTACTTAAGCCTACAAAATACTTAATTTAAGCCCAAGTAAGTTAAAGAGCAAACCATAACAGTAACAGTTCGTAACTCTATGAAGCAAACGAAGCAAAATATATATATTTTTACACGTGCAACAAGCTCCCATTATCTCTAACACGTGGGACCGCCGACCGTTTGTTCGATACCACGCAAACTCCATTCATGGCCGTCGGTAATTTGCCCAAAAATAACTCAATAATAAACAAGCAATCAAAATAATCATAATATGATTATTATATTCAGTCTTATCTCTGACTGCAGAAGCTATTCAGATCGTTGGAGTAAATGCTTCTATTCAAAGAAGCATTTGCGTTTAATATTAGGAACATTATGAGTCTTTGTTATTTTCTTAGCACTGTATTGATAGATTAGATACCTGTTTAAAATCTATACTAATAACTACAAATAGAATTTAAATTTTATAATTGTACCTACTTATAACATTTTTTTTACATTTCTGCCTGTCTGTCTGTTTGTTCCGACTAATCTGCGATACGGATGAACTAATTTTGAAGGGACTTTCACTGGCTGGTGATATAAATAGTGACTTAGGCTGCTACTTTTATTGTAGAAAATTTTTATACCTACATATAAATATATCATAATATTTTATGAACCAAATTTTATTCTGATAATTCTAAAATTTTAAAAATTGTATAAGTAAGTAATAATCTCTTAACTAATACGTCTTAACGGGCATGTATAAGTGTTTCATGAACTCGTGTTCATAGTCTGTGATTAATATTCAATAATGGTCTGTCATTGATATTCAACTTAATTGTCAGACCCCAATTATTTTTCGTGTTATTTTAGAATAGAATAGAAAATAGAAAACAAAAATAGAAATAAATGAAAATAAAAAGGCGGTCTGGAAACGAAAGTTATAATGTCAAGAAAGACACTACTAATATACCACTTTGTGTCTAGACGACACTTGTCTGTTGTTTGGACAGTCTCAGCCACAATTTCCGGGTTGAATAAGTTTTATTACACATTTTTTTTTAAAACCATAAATACCTTCCGGTGTTACTTTCATGTAATTTATTTTTAAATTAAACTTTTTTATGACTTGAATTTATGAATGTGCCTAACAATAAAACGGCATTACATTATAAACCTCGAGCCGTAATAAAATTAAATAAGTAGGCACCTATTATAAAATTTCAAAATTTTCAATGTTCCTAACTGACTTCGACTCAATGAATGAATGACTTTTTTGGTAAACGTGAAACGCAATCAAATTCAACGTAGGAACATAGGTGTGACCTAAATATTTTTTTACCTAAAATAACTGATCATAAATAACCATAATAAATAGACTCGTTAGTTGTGGCATATTCAGTATCGAGTGATATTTGTAAGACGTAAGATAATTTTGTTTTTACCTATTTCCATTTTAAGGTACACGTGTATAATATTTAACTGTAACCTTAAAGAAACGAGGTAAATATCTGATGTCTCCATAATTATGTTCCAATAATAAATTTATTGTCGTAAGTCAAACTTTATTAAAAACAAGTAGGTACTACAAAGTTACTTGATAAAGAAAAAAGGAAGTTTTTAACACACATAACATTACTAGCCACCCGCTCTCGGCTTCGCCCAGGAAAAAACTTAATTAGGTTTTATTACATGTATAAAAATTTCGTAATTTTTTTATCTAACTGATGGCGAAAACCGCATCAAAATCCGTTGCTTGGTTTAGGAGGAGTTATCGGCCATACAGACATACAGACGCGAATGGCATATTCAATTTAAACTATGTAAAGATAAACAAATATTGTTACATAGTTCCATACATAATTTCTAATATATATCTAGACTAGCTATACGCTCCCGGCTTCGTCCGGGTTTAAAATAAAAACATGTGTCACAAACATGTGACACGTAATTTTTATATAAGTATATAAGGATAACGATTTTTAGTTTAATATTCTAGGCATGTCAGAAGGTAATTACACAGTTTGTTAATATCAACGTATCGCGTGTAACTAACTACTTATTATAATTATTGTTAGTCAAGTTGTAAAGCTCTATTTAAAGTGTTTCCTTAACAAGTAAAGTTTTACCAGTCATTAGGTGGGAGTGGAGGTGGCGTATTATCAATGTCTATGTAGAATAGCATCGATTTTAATTTTAGTAGTGGCCTAGGTCACATTAAACTGTGCAGTAATAGCTTTTTTAACCCACGACGCAAAAGCAGGGCGTTATAAATTAAAATTTACATGTGTGTCTGTCTAAGAAATGATTCTTAAACGGATTGAGCCGATTTTTGATTTTGATGTTTTTTTTTGTTTGAAAGCCGACGTGATCGAAATGGTTCTTAGCTAAAGTTTATGAAGATCTTGTTTAGATCATTAGGTCGTTTCCTAGTTGACACAAGTTCGATTGATGTGAAACTTGGTGTACTGTTACTTTGGTGGTATTCCCATGACATGGTAACCATGATATGATGCTGCAGCATCTAGCTAGTAGTCTGCGAGACACAAATTCCTCAGCAACAAAGAGCAGATATAGCATGTTTGGGCTCAATATAAACTCGGGGGTTATACATTATAGCTTGTTACAGTAGACCCTGAAGTCTACTGTAACAAGCAGCTGTGCACAAGCAGCTGTAAAAAATACCTACATCTTAGTTACATCCTGATGCAGATATACATATTAAGTTATAATATTATGTAGTATAGATTGATTGTAGGTACTTAGTAAATACGCGTCAGATCGCGCCACCATTCGTGATGTTACCACTTTTTATCAAGATGCCGATGACAGCTAAAAGTTGCTTTTAGTTGCATGAATCACGATTTTAGTTTTATTTTCGGACCTACTTCTATTTCCGGGGTGCCACTACTAATCAATATTAGCATATTTCATGATACGTACATTTTAACGTTCCAAATTACCAAGTAGGTACGTATTTTTGTGTAACATTTTCTAGATAAAAATAAATGTTTACTTTTAAAACTTGTACCTATTGTCATGTAAACATGAAATATTATATTGTGTGATGTAGGAATAGGTACCTATCTATCTATACAAGAGGCGAGTAGGTGAAAAGCTTTGTTACGACAAAGGCTTTATTATCTATGGACAAGTTAAGGCCGTCGTCCTAAACCAAAGAGTAAACCGGATCTCTCACTTCTAAACTCAATACAATGCCGTCTTTCTTGGTAAAGAGGAAGGAAGTTGTAACTAAGAAAAAATCTCTCGAGTGCGCGTGCCAATGTACAGTCACTACAAAATTTACAAATTCTTTTGTTGAAACTATTGCAATGCTCTGTTAAAACTAAACAGGTAAGTGACAGAATTTGCTTGTGACTGTACAATATCCTTTCACACCTTGAGGGTGCAAAAAATGATGAAACTTAAGTACCATAGCGGAGACTGCATTGTCCATGACACAAAGGCACTTAAGAGGGTTCTCATCTTTTTTAAAAAAACCACTCAGTTTATTGGATACTTAAATAGATAAGGCGCTCCCTTCGTGACGCCGTTGGACTTTATTAATGAATGGAACGTAGGAGACTGTATAATTTTTGTTACTTAAAAGAGTGATTGTTATTGTTATTATGTACTAAATTCGCTGGCTTTTGGACACTGCAGTGCAGCCAACTGATTGGTCGCAAACTCGCAAGGCTGTCGCCATACTAGAACATGCAGCACCATCGGAATAAATCCACCTTACAGAATACTACCGTGAAATAACAGCATTATGTACTGTTGTGTTTCGGTGAGTGAGTAAGGGATGCCAGAGCCCATTACCCCGTCCCTTTCTTATCCCTTATCCTTAATTCTTCTATGGTCGGCAGCGCACTTGTAGCACTTATGGCGTTGCTTGTGTTATAGGCGACGGTAGCCACCTACCATTAAGTGGACCGTCAGCCTGTCTGTCGACCTTAGCATAAAAAAATCTTTGGTGGCTGTAGACTCTCGAGCGAGAGCTACCTGTCTCCCTTGATGGTGGTTGTACACTCCCATCAAGGGAGACATAGCTAGACACCCCGAGACTAGCTGTTTCTCGCATTGCCTCGCTCGGTCTCGTGTCTTTTTGTGTGCTCGATTCAAAGGATTTTTGTATCTAGCGAGAGATATTATGGTCGCAATCGTGCACAGATCTCTCGGCCGAGATATCTCGAGAGAGACATAGCGAGAGCTCTCCACTCAAGAGTGTTCCACCATAAAAAAAATTGTGATACGGTTTCCACTAATAGAAAGAGCGATAAGCGATGAAGGTTTGTGTATAATTTGCTTACTAACATTTCGATGCTCCTTTAAAACTGTGGTATAAATAAAAAAAGACTACCTTACGTAGTAAGACTACTTCCTGTATGTGGAAATAAATTATTGCTGTCTATAAATAATATATATATATATATATATATATATATATATATATATATATATATATATATATATATATATATATATATATATATATATAAATAGCGCATAATTATAATATTGAACATTGTAATGTTATTTAAAAAAAGCAATCACGACGGTTTGAAAACTGTATTCTTTGTCATATGTGTTTTATTGGTTACGAAATTTAGTTAACTGCAAGAATGAAAGAAATACTTTTATACCAAAGTATGTATTATAATAATATTTATAGTTATAGGTTTAAAGGTCAAACTAAAATAATACCATGCGTCATCCATAAAATGTCACAAAGAAAATGACGTCAGATGTAACCCCTAAATGTTATTTTCGGGACAAACAAAATGTGGCAATTTTGCTCACGCGTCACGAAGCGTAACGCGATCCCAAATGGATGTATTGTTTAATTCGATCAACACAATAAAGTAGAGAAAGAAACTTTTTGATCGTACATAGGTAATAAAAGCATTTCTCAGGTATACCTACATAAAAATAATTCATATAAAATGACGGTTCAAGTTTAGGACTATAAAATATTAAATAATAATTAATGTCTTTACTAATATTATAAAGAGAAAAAATGTGTAAACTATTGGACCGATTTTAAAAATTCATTCATTTATGAAAAGCTACACTATCAGCGAGTAACATAGCTTTATTTTATGAAGTCTTTGGTTACAGCTAGTAAATTATGTAGTTTAAACAAATTATGTAATACAGGTAGAATGGTAATCAGTGAAACAGTTTAATATTTACAGTTATTAAAGAAACACTTTTAATGATCATTAAGTAGGTTACCAGGGTTGCGAAAAAATCTATATAGCCAAGATGAACGAAGACGATGTTGAGAACATCCCTAAAAGAAACTCAGGATAGAATATATTATTCAGTTTGTCACCTTTACATAAAATAAATATAAACAATTACCTAACTGTAGTAATTCTTTTTCCATAACAATTCTAATAATCAACAATTTTACCACAACATATAAACTATTAACTAGATTTATATTAGCTATACCATATAATGGAGTTTGTAACTAATTAAGTATAGTAGATATCTATTTCGTAGTTGGTCAATTTTGAAAAGTTCTTTTCTAGCCATCATCGAATTCCCGACCTTTTTGTTAAAAAACTAGTACCTTTACCTCTTGACCACTCGACTTGTCAAAACAAAGGGCCATTTATTTATTTTTTATGATAGAGTGTTTCTTAAAACAAAATCGTCTACGTGACTCGTAGTTTAGACTTCTCCATCCTGGATAAATCATATGGTAGAACAAACCAAACATTTGATTGTGACAAAGTGTATAGCAGCGAGGCTGGCACTTTAGCGAATATTTACAATTGAAATCAGGGTGATGCAAATAAGCTGCCTATCCCTACAGTATAAAGGAGTACCATGTTGGACAAGATGACCATTGAGGACTTTCCTCGCTTTGTGTTCCTCTGTTGGTGATAATAAAAATTGCCCAAAATGCGTATAATTTATATCAAAGATAAGTTATACGCATTTTATCTACGTATACCAGAGCAGACCCAGATATGCCGAAGTTTATGCAAAGTAAGATAGTATATTTTAATATTAGCAGACGTTTTTGTTCTATAAAACTAAAGTTCTATGTAACTTCTATAAAACCAACAATCAAAATATGAAAAGTATAAAGTAGTGTTGTTGTGAGAGTAGATATGGAGTAGATAGTAAGAAGTGATGTGTCTATTATTCTTACACTTAACTGAAAAAATACTTTCTTTTCTTTTCTTTGAGAGATATCAAAATGCAGAAAAGGCGTTTACTATACAGGCGGTGCCTCATTTCGTTAAACAAAAACACAAAAGGAAGCTTCGCCTTTTGGATTCGTGTAAAAACAACTCATTTAACATAATAATAATATAAAACTCTGTTTAGTATTATTCAGAGGTAACGTATTCGAGCGTGCCAGAAAAAAAAAACATTATACACAAACAATAAAAAAATACTAACCACGTGCCACGGCCAACATGTAAATATATATATAAAATACCTATATAGTGGACATAACTTGATAGCTTATAACTTGATATCAACACATGTATACTAGCCGCAAGCAGGTATGTATAGCAAGAAGCAGTTCATTCATAAGAAGCGGTTCATTGATGCGGGCTGCGGGCGCGAGGACAGTGAATGGGAGCGAGAGAGACAGACAATAATGTAAGGCTCGTGTTACACTGACAATGGAATATTTAAATTTCCCATGAACGAAGTTGAGTTGAAACCGTGTTCTAAGAAATGTTCAATGACATTGTTTTTCGTTTCCTATATTATCGTTTCGATGGTTCTGGAGTCACGATTAGCGGAAATTGAAGGAAACTTACGATTACCCCATCCCTTACTTATCCCTTATCTTTAATACTTATATGGTCAGCAGCGCACTTGCAGCACCTATGGTTTGCGTTATATGCAACGGTAGCCACCTACCATCAAGTGGACCATCAGCCTGTCTTTGACCTTAACAAAAAAAAGAAAAAATATTTTTATGAAGTTTAGAAATTACGTTGACAAAAACAATGACAAATGTGAAGGAAAATTTATCAAGAGGTTAAGGAAACCTGCATGCAAGAAGAAAAGACTTGTAGTTCTTGAAACTGTAAGCATTTAATATCCAAAACCATACATTAATACGCAAAATTTATTTTACCTATTACTGTTATTAATAATAAATCACACATTGTAATAACGACACAATTAATGCTTCTGTTGTTTGTATTGTTCGCAGAATGAAACTTGATCGTTACTACAGAAACGATCGATTTTATGTACTTAAATAATATACGTAAAATGTATGAGATGATAGTTGGGAATGTTTTAGGTTAATAGGTACTAGATGAATCATATAAACGCGACATTGCTACATGCTCAGAAAAAAATATTTCTGTCAGGAAATTATTTACAAAAACAGATTGTTATTCTTTTTTGAAAGATCAAATAAAAATTAAAAATATCAATAAGTCATTTGTAGTTCCCTTGATAAACCTAAATAGTGTGTTTTTAACTGCATAAAACACACTATTTGTAGGTAGTAGTTTCACACGAAATATTGTAGATGTGACTAAATAAATTTACATTTAAAACTTCACCAAGTTTCCATCAAATTTAAAAAAAAAAAGAAGAATAAATTTGATAATATTTCTTGTTTAGAAATGACAGTACTGAAAAATATTGTGAATGCAACGATTGTAGACATCAAACCCATTTTAGACACCGAAGATGATCGAAATCAAAAAGGTTAATACTTTTCATTCAATATTCAAGTTTTAGACGGTTTGATCTCAAATATATCGAAATTAAAACAATAATTCACATTTTATTTTAATTTCGATATAAATAGGCAGAATAGTAAACGAATAAAATACTGTACAAAGATTTACAACAATATATGTCCTAACAAATATATTAGTACTTATTTAAAACAATTATACCTATTACTGTTTTTACTTAATTCGAGTTAGTATATTTGTAAACGCACCTTTATTAAAGCAACAAGATTGTATAGAAAAACATCGTTGGTAGGAAGTCAAGTTGACTGCGATCGGAGCATTTTAATCCTTGAGAGATGTTCATATTTAAACAGGCAGTTATTAGACACTTTTTTATAATATATTTTTTATAATGTATTTAAATTGTTATGTTGTTGTTTAAATTGCATATACACAATAATATTAGTGTGTATATTTTTGTCGATCAAACAAAACTTATAGTTTATTTTCTACTGCATGAAAAAATTATTATATCAGTGCATAGTTAATAATATTAATCAGTATATTTAAATAAAATTTTCATTTAAATAAAATAAAATTCTTATATATATTTATATAAATAAATAATTATATTCTTATATATATACGCTTCCTCTCTCCTAGTCCCTAAGTTGCATGTCCAACAGGGTAGATAACATTGGTCTTTATTTTTATATAACATCTTTGTACATTATGGTTTCGCAATAAATAATTGAATTGAATTGAATAATTACAAGCTGAGAAGCTGCAAGTCTAGTATTCAATGTCGCTTATGAACTAAAACTAAACTATCAAGTTAATAGGATATCTTCCTTATGTCGATTAAAAAAGACCATTTATATGATTTAATGAAATTTTAATACACAATAAAACACAAAACCTTTATTATATTACCATTTTACCGATGTTATAACTATGTAATCATATAACAATATAACAATCCATCTGTACATCAAAAAATATATTATTATAACGTTTATTTTTTTAAAGTATCAACATGTTTCAGTCGGAGTTTGAAGGTGGTTATACTGGGCGTGTAGGCCAAGTCGTACCTGTTCCGAAGCGTTCACTGCCAGTCCGACTCCAGCCCGCCAAGCAAAGGCACGACGACGCAATACATCATCACACGCGATCCACGAACCCGTGTGTATTTTTGTGTATTAGAATAAAAACTTTACGTATAATCATGAAAATGGTATCCACTTTCCTTCTCGCCTGTGTCCTGGGTACAGCTCGATGTGTGATCAGAACACCTTTGGAGGCTTTTAGACCTTCAGGCGAAATACACTTTCGGAGGCCCGATAAACTGCCCCTTCAGCCACACAGAAGAACCACCGTGTCACCAAACAGGAGTGGCCTCAGGATTCTATATCAGACTGGGGTGAGTTTTATAATTAAACATTATATCATTATCATTATATCATTATATCATTATTATACACGAGTAATCATAGAATTTATGTAATATTCGATTGAGTGTAAATTTCTTTAGCACTGTTCGTATTTATAAGTGAAAAAACTATTTACAATTATAAAAGAAATTTATAAACGATATTTCTGTTAAATTGGCGGTAAATGATGACACAAACATACATGTAAACTTGTACGCATAACTTGTAATAACAGGAACTTTATGTGCAATTTTTAAATACATTTGTCAATTTTATTGTTAACCTTTGAGATATTATTTTTTATAATAATAATTATTTCTTGGAGTTTACATTTTTAATTATTCAATTTTATTATTGATTCTATATTATTCATACATGTGATTTAGTGTTAATCCACACTAGTATATAAACCATAAAAGTTGACATAGTAAAATTTGCTATTCAGATAAGTTTCAAATATTGACACATTAGTCAGTTTAATCTAGATCTAGACAAGGTGGGTTATAAAATTAAAGAAGACTATTTGAAAAAGCAAGAATGCTAAGCTTCGTCGTGACAAATCGTTTGAAACAAAGTGAATGCCTTATTAGACCACTTCTATATTATTATAGTTTCATTTGTAGACGTCAAAGTCGTGAGCCTCTAGGCACGATCCGTTGGCAAGTTTAAGAATGCATGCACATATATAAATGTTCCTATAGTTCCCAAGTGCCTATAATATATCTTAGGACTTAAAACTGTAGAGAAAAGTGAAATTTACTCCCAATTTTTATCTATTAAGATATACTCCATTAGATAAAAAATCGTAACAAGAGTATTAATTTATATATTAATTGTATCTCATTCCCTTCGTTGACTACAAATAAAGTTAAAATACACGTATTTAAAAATATTGCGGTTGTTTAATGTAAGGCACAAACATATTAGGTATTTTTATTTACAACAAATTTCTTAAATGTAACTAATCTTGTCGCGAAGAAACTTACAATATCCTACACTAATTAATTACTTAATTGTACTTAATTGAAAAATTTAACCGATTTATGTTTAATTTATCCAATCTTAATGCAACATGTAAATACTCTTACAAAATTAACTCAAATTAAACTTACAATATCCACGTAAATCTTAACTTAGTTCTTGTCAATACGATATAAAACATATAATAATTATAGTATAACTACGTAATTTTCCGGAAAATATACAGTATACTGTTATTTTTCTGGATACTTCAGTAGGTACCTTTAAAGAAGAAAGAATGGAACCCAGCTATAGAACATATCTAGTATATTTTAACTATAAAACATGTAGTTAAATTTGTTGTAGTTTTGTTTTAAGTATCTAAATTAAAAATAGTTTATTTAATGTACTACTTTCCTACAGAGTTTCCTAGTATAAGAACCCCACCCAGTAATCAAGACAATTTAAACTGACGAGTAGAACCGAACAACGCTTGTTAAATTTTAGTTTAATAAACACGCGAACACAATCCACAGGGTCCGGTCTCGGTGACTAAATTCCCTTCCACGAACAAGCCGTAAACATCGAAAATAAAAAATCAACATATTTGAAATTAGCAATGTTTAGCCATAAATTTATTGCTACACGTATGTAATTGAGACTTTTATTATTTTTATCAATTATAAAAGCGAAATCTGTCTGTTTTCACGGCCAACCGTTGGACTAATTTTGATGAAATCAGGTACGGAGATAATTTGAACTTTATCTCTTAATTTCTCATTTTATATTATTTTCATGCAGGCGAAATCGCGGGCATATCCCTTTAATATCATAAATGAAAAGTTTCTTAATCACGCTTTTTATAACTACGTATGATAAGACAACAATACTAAAATCTACATTCACGCATGAGGTAGGTATCTTTATCCAGAGAGTATGGGTACTTTTTAGTTTTGAAAGCAATTCAATAAACTTATGCTAAATTATCACTACATTTATTTTAGTTTTGTATAAGTAGGTATATAAATGAAGTGTAAGGTACATCTAATTTGTGTAAGCATACGTTTTAACTTGAACAGTTACTTTATTGCTTCCTTTGGTAAATTTGTATGCTAAAATTTCGACAACGAACACGACCATAGATATAACCACCCCAGTAGCGTACAATATAAATATAAGCAGAACATTATCTAGAGATAGGGATATCTTTCTGTCGTGTTTACGCATAGCTTTATTCAGCACTATTTGCCGGAAAAAGTCCGCGAGCAATTCCTGGCGTCTGATTAAACCATTTTCAAAACAAATTGACCCACGTTTATTAAAAAAATTAACAAGGGGGTCGCCGCGGCGAAAGTAAAATGACAATGGGACCATATATATAATCTCTTTCATACGATGAAATGGTACATCGCTCGATTGATCTAAGAATCTTTCTAGGCTTGCTCTGTATTCCTGATCGTACATAAAAACTGCAGTAGAATACGATTCTGTATTTAATAACTCAAATAAAGGATCGTGAACGTGTATAAAACTACTGAAAGGTATGTAACAATCGCTGAGATTCACTCCCGCTCTGAACTGATCACGGTTCACATCGTTTACAAAAATCTTGAAGTCATTTTTACATACCTCTTGCACAGTATCGACTTGGTGTTCGTCGTCTTTGTTAAGCAAAACATATATAAGTAACACTTCAAAAGCTGTTCTCAAGAAGAAAGAGAAGAAAGCCCAAAAGAGAAATATTAAATTCAGCGACTGATTTTTTATCGGCACACTTTTTCCAAGTAAAACGCCAAACAAATACAGAAGAATACTCGTCACCGAAATATTGGGATCAGGTTTCAAAATTACTATAGTGTTGACCATATATAAAAATGCAACATTTATAATAACAATAAGCAACCAAACATCAGGAGTGAATCCACTGAATAGACTTACAAAACCGAGATTTTTTCGTTTCTTCACAATTCCGACCACGTCAGCATACAATAGCGGAAAAGCTGCTTCAATTGACTTAGTATAGTTATTCAGATACAATCCACCTAAGATTATGTCGACCTTCTTATCAATAAGTTCCTTGATCAGTCCAGAACCAGATTTTGAGCTTAAATTGTATTCGCCAAGAGTGTGGGTGTTTGAAACTTTTAATGGATAAGAGATCCCTTCGCGTGCTAATATGAAAGAAGCGATTTGGATCTCAATCCCAAAATAGGTTCCATCGACAGCGCTACTTATTAGACCTCGAGATATGACATCTTTCATAGCAATGTTAAAAGCATAAGGCATTACTCTTCTTGCACCGAGTTGATACTGGCAGTTACCAAAGTCGTCAAAGTCAATTTTCGACATTTTTTCCTTATTAAATTTCAAACAGGGCGTTATCGGAGAAACTCCTTCACTGAAGTTAGTACACCTCTTGTAAGCTCGATAATATCCTAAATACAATTTGTCAGATACAGTGACGACCGTTGCTTGGAAAATGTATTTCTTTAAAAGAAGGGTTAAAATGGCAGGTATATTATTTTCTTTGGCCGTAAAAATAATAAATTGTGAAGCGGATGCCCATCTATTACAAATACATTTACTCATTATATATTCAAGGTTTTCAGCCGTCTCAACGAATATCGCGAACTGATAATAGGGTCCATGGTTTACTGAACAATTCTGTTGCTCCCAAGAGTGGACCTGATATTTATACTTCCCCGTTGATGAAATCGATCGCAAAGTATTCCCTATTATATAATCAACAGGATCTTTTACTTGATGACAATCCTTATAAAATATGATAGACTTCGATTGAAAAGTTTCTTGGATAACGTGCGGAAAACATAATTTGTCAAAAGATACACATTTTTTGTCTTGATAGCACAATAGTTCATGATGAAAAGCAGTTGTTCCAACAAAAAACAGCAAAATTAACATTTTATTTTACCAAAGAAGCGAACGACTTATAAATGTCACTATAACTTTTGTAATGCTTTTATTACTCGACAAGGTGTCGGGGAAATTCAAATTACATTTAAATATAAAAACACATTAAGTATTGTACTTATAAAAAAAGCGTTTAGTGGTCTTTATGCTATTATTTTAATGTGCCCACTTTACATTATTATTATTATTATCTTCTTCGATATTACTTATATTAATATTGTGGGTTACGTAAATATCTAGCTAGTGTATTCTGTTAAACACGACAACAAGTGATCAATCACTCGCTTATAAACAATTTAATTGCTAGTAATTTTATGGGCACGGTTGTCAAGTTGCGGATGTCCATACCCGTCAGTTATATTTAAGAAACATCTATAATCATTATTATAATTTTAAAACGAATCAAGAAGATAATCGTGCTCAGTTAGTTTAATCCGTATCGACTTTTATTCAACAATCGCTTTTGAAGATACCATTTGGGGTTCAAAAAAATCAACCGTATGACCTGCAAGTTAAAAGTTATATTGCGTCAGTGTCATGGGATCCACAAAAATTGTTTTGCCAGTAAAGATCAGTGCGTATGCGTAGGCGCGCGTAACACCAGTGGCGGCAGGTGTTCATTCACTCATTCTTATCTTGACAGCCTCGATGACTTACGACAGCGGCCTGGCTGTGGCTGGACCGTGTGTGCTCAGAATTTGTTAAAAAAAAACTTGAAAAAATGCGATCCTTGTGTCGCCGGCTTTAAGCGCATTCGTAACGGTAACCGTCTTTTCGATCGTTAGTCTCTTAAAGAATAAAATTTAAAGTTATCTCGTCGTTTATTCATATTTCGTTTCACAGAACAGCTTAAAATCTTGACAGATATACGAGTTTAAGTTCCTTTATGATTTTTTACTCTTTAAACCTTCGTTATGTGATCCTATTATTAGTAATGTTCAAAGATTAACTTGTTTATGCATTGCAATTAAATATAGAATTAACAATAAGTTATATGGGATTTATTTATGTGTTATTTCGATAAACTATAAATATTAATTTAGCAGAATACCAATTCCAATTTTGTTGTTATGGCCCCATAGTATTCTACGATGATTCTGCCAGTTTTGCAGAATAATCATGATTAAATTCCTCAAGAATCAGTGAGTTTAACAACGTAAAAGGCCAGTAATATAAGAACAGAATTGATTTACTATTATATTTAAAATTATTAGAAATTATTTTAACAAGTTAAACAAGTTAAGATATTACTTTTGAAATTAAACTGTACAATGTACATATTTAATTACATTAAGAATGTGGCACTAGACAAACCCTTTATCTTTTAGATGTTCTTGTATTTGTACAACTACCCACGTTCTGTGGTAAAGCAAGACTTGTCGGATATGCTTCGCGATGGCTTGATGTCTTAATTGATTGCAATTTTGTCAATGCACAAGGAAATTTACAGTTAACAACGAAGCTATCAAATTTCGTGTGACAATGTCACGACCCACTCCAAAGCAGTTTGTTCCTGAATAGAATAATAGCTTTGCAATTTGCAATTGTCTATAAGTGCGAAACGATCGCACAGATTGAATTCGGGCACAATTTCTGAATGAGTGTTACTTAACTGAAGTATCAATCATATCAATGTGTTCAGTAAACCCCTTTACTTTAGTGCTTGTATTTTCTTTTAGTTTGATCTTTCACATATCGCTGCTTAAAAACTAAAGGGCCACAAATCAAAATTACACTTTTTACAGGAGAGCTAATCGAAAAGAATTAAATTATTTTTGTCTATTTTTTTTCTTATTAGATATATATCAAATATATGCATATTATACATCGTTAAAGCTTATTTTTAAGTAGCATTAAATGTTTTAAGTACTTTTATAATAAAGTGAATACTAATATAAGCATATAAGTTACTTTTGAATATACAAAAAATGATCAAAATATACTAAATATGGAAAAAAACAACCATAAGTCTTTTTGCAACATACACTGAAGGATTGTGATTGTATTTTTGCAATAAAAACATTTTTGGATTTTTTTTGTTTTATGGCCCTTTATTTTTTAAGCAGCGATAAAACTATTTGTGCAATTGATGTGCGCGCATAAAACCGTATCAAGTGTCGTTTTATATTGACCTAAATTAATACAATGCTAGCACGCCATAAATGTTGTAATAGATTAAAAATAATTTAGTTTGTTAATTTTATTGTGAATAAAATCTATACTATAATAGGCACTGTGTATAATATAAAGAGAGAAACATATACATGCAAAACTTTTTTAGTAAACCAAACAATAAAATATTTTGTGAGTACATGTGGTGGCTTATAACTTCTCATTTTGATTTTTATTTTTTACATATTTTTTTTAATTTAAATTGTAAAGTTTTATACTTTAAATTTAAATGAAAGCAAAGTAGATTGTTTTTTTTTTCGCCCATATAATTAAACCATAAAGGCTTTTTTATACGTATTCAGGAAATTGGTGGCGTGTTGGTTGTATCAGATAGCTGCTACATCAATCACTATTAGGCATCATCAAGATGGCCCGATGGTGACCCGGTCACCGCTCTTGCTAGCCATTCTCCTATATGGTAAAAATAAGGAGACATGGGATTTAGATTACATTATTTTCTCTGATATAATGTAATCTAAATCCTATGTCATAACATTTCTAGCCAGCTTTGGTCATTCTTTTAATGCTGGGATTTAACAAATTTATATGTTAACTAGCTGGCGCCTGCGACTTCGTCCGCGTTGAAAAAGAAAAAGTAGCCTATCCTGTGTCCTGTACGTCTAAATGTTCATCTACCAAGTTTTATGAAAATCAGTTAATTCGTTTAAGAGTTATAGAGGAACATACATACATATGTATACATACATACATACAGAATTTTTTTTTTTTAAAAAATCGTTAATTTAGTTTCAGTATCGTGTATAGAGCCTATAAACACGTATACTTATATATTAAGTAACCTATATCTCTAAAAACAAAGTAACTTACTCCATGACCTACCCTTACAGATTTATTATTAGTATTGATTGATTAACGAGAGATTAAATTGTATTAAAATAGGCAAGTTGGAATAAACCAGGGTTGTGTAGGATTAGCAGCGAAGATCAATAATTTTTCGAAAGTCAAAAATGCAGAAATGTAAATAGTGAACACGTGAACATTAATATCTGATAGGAAGGTCAGAGATCGGATGTGCGTTCGCAACGGACGTAAGACGAGTAAAGAAAACGACACCGACATTGTGGCTGCGTGCTTGATACACAAAATAGCAAGTTTACGTAGCATTCATGTTGCAACTTTACTTTAGTAGCAATAATTCAGTACTTATATACACATTTACATACACTTCTTGGTTGTACGGGGACACCTACGTAGGTGATTATATTTTGTTAAGCTTGACAACTCAAGTCTCTACCTACTTTAGCCCTTTAGGGTGACCCGAAGAATTGGGCCCCCTCAATAAATTAAAAGAACACTCTTCTTTAGCAACCTTTGGAAATTAAAATTTCGATTTAAAATTTTTAAACCTAGAAAATAATAAAATAACGAGAGAGAAAAAAACCTTTTTTTTTACCATTGAATCTTTGAAAATATTGAGCGACCACAATAATTTCTTTGAGCTGATTATTTTTGAGGGGGGTTAATATAACATATTTTCATAAATAAAAGTATATTAGTTTTTTTTTTTGGGCCGCAAGTAGGTACTATTTACTGTATGGTAATAAAAAAGGCTAAGAATTAAATTACAATGACTACTTAGCGTTCTAGTCATTTTTGTAGTATTTGAAAACATTTCTTTTTCTATTAGGAAAAGATTTAAATAAATTTTAAAATCGAATATATTACATCATCCAAACCATGGCTATTAAACGCATCCTTATTTAAGTTATTTTTTGTATTAACAAACGATTTACGCTTCGCTACGGCTGGAGAAGATAAAAAGCGTGACTCAGAGACACGCGTCAACAAAGAAAAGTGAATGCAAATGACCTCGAGCTGAATTTGGTACAAGTTTGGTGTAAAGCTAGAAATACACGTAAAGAAACTCCCTTATTTAGAAAAGCCTCCCTTTAAGAACTTTTATAAATTAATCAAAATAATAAATATATGTAGGTGTACTACTCTATTTAGAAGTAACAGCTTTTAATTATAATTTATTGTTTGCCTACAAATGGGATTATAGACTTTGGTAACAAGTTCACATAAATTAATAACACTATAAGTATAGAAACACTATAGTAGTATCATTTCACCATCAACACTATAGTACAGAATATAATCTGAATTAAAATATTTAAATATATCGCATCTTCGACAAGACAAGGGCATAACTGAATTATTTGTAATTTTACAAGAGAGCCATTTTAAATTTTATTTAAATTATTATTATTTAAATTAAGATTTAAATAAATAAGATTTATTTAAATCTTATTTAAATTTTAAATAAGAATAACCAAAGTTAATTCTTTTGCATTCAATATCGTATTTTTCTGCTTATATTGCCTTTTAACAATTCTTCATCAAATAAGTCCCATAGTCTTGTAAATATTTTTTAATTTAATAATGTTTTGAGACATTTCTGCATAATATATTTTAAGTTTAACTCATTTAAATTTTTTTTGTAAGTTATGCCCTTGTCTTACCGAAGGTGCGATATGTTGAAATTAAATTGCAATTGTAATCACTGTACATTGACACTTATTCAGTTGGATTATGAAGTGCTAATTGTGTTTACAGCAGCAAATGTAAGCGAATTGACTGTTTAATTAATCAATCGGCTCGTGCGTAATGCAAAACACTTAACCTCGACACGTCGATTGACATACGAAATGACTTCCTCGAGAGATTTAATTTTACACGAACAAATGTTATACAGAATCAGATCTTGTGTGCTCACCCCAAAAAATATCTCAATGCGATGGCATCCGAACAGGATTCAAAGGGACACCTGTGTTACGCGTACTATAAAAAGGCAAACAGATACTACTCTCCACTTTTTTTCTCATCGGTTAAAAAAAACACAACCATAGATGCGGTTACGAGATGGAAGCGTCTTCGTTCAATATTAAATGACATTTTATTAGAATTTTGAGCTACAAACAAAAACATATTTTTAAAGAACATCATTTAAAATCAGGCCAATGTTTTTTGTTTAAATTTACACTTTGGAGAATTTCGTAATAAAAGACTTTCTTAATTTCAGTAATTTCCTGTAAAAAATTCAGATTTATAAAATTCAGACTATAAATTTTACAGATTTCATAAATAAATATGATAATTTTAAACTTAAATATCTATGAAAACACATTACCAAATTACACGATATTTTCCCAGTAAAATTTTTAATTTCTTCTTACATAAATAGTACAAGCTTTAAAACGAAAATACATAAGTGAACTTATGGACTGATCTCCATACAAAACTGATTGATCTTTTCTTATATTTAAATTGATAGAAAAAAAACAAAGGACTCCTAAGGTATATTAGAATTTTTCTTGGCCATAATATAAAAAATGTAACAATGCTTTTAAATTTTAAGAAAATAGGTATTAAATTTTACTTTTAGCACCATTTCTGAGTTCAAACAGGTTGTAGCACTTACACTAGAAGCTAAGAGAATCTAAATAGAATTTCTATGGAAATAGTGTCGTTGAAGCATGAGCGTTGAAAGCATTGCGTTTAGACAAGTCGGCAGTGAGGGCATCCGTCTCAAAGGACTCAGACACGTGCGTCTTGAATGGAGTGCTCCGGATGCTTCCAGCCACAATGAGAATATTGTTCGTATGTATAGCCAGATCTACTCGAATACTACACTCGAGTGCATACGGATGTGTTCTGTGTAATATTATATGTCAGTTCAGTACATTGTATGTTTTGACATAGCGTTACAGATAGTTGCGTAATATAAGAAACTTCTAATTTTTTATTTTAGTATTTTTCACATACTCGTAGCATGGGTACGGTTACATTTGATTTCATCCATTTCACGCACTTATAATTCCAAAAAAATATTCCAAAAATTATAATAATAATAATAATAATAATAATCATTTATTTGCTGAATATAGGTTACAATGGTTTTACAAATAGATAAGTCTCGCTACATTCTACCCTTCGAGGGTGTGCAAAAATTTTAAGTAAGTATACTACATAAAACAATAAAGCTAATTAATATTACTAATCATTACTATAAATTATCAGTTTTATAATCTTTTACACTATAATAACATTTGTCAACGAGTAATTGCTTCATTTTCTTCTTGAATAAATTAATATTGAGTTCTTTAATGGTGTTCGGAATTTTGTTGTATATAACTGGCGCTTGACAAAAAACACTTTTATGCATCAGGGCGGTTTTTGCTTTTCGAATGCATAACCTGTTAGGATCTCTTTGGGCTCTTTGACTATTATCAGAGACTTTCTCAAATAGGTTAGGATTGGTTTTCACATAAACAACGATCTCATATATAAAAAGCGATGGAAGTGTTAGGATTTTATACTTTTTAAAAAAGGGCATACAACTATCCATAACTTTTAATTTAAACATGGCTCTAATACACCTCTTTTGTGCCTTAAAAACAAAACTTATGTCTGTCGAATTGCCCCAGAATAGAAGCCCATACCTTAACACAGATTCAACAAGTCCGTAATATGCTAATAAGAGTGCATCAATGCTTAAAGTGTTACTTAATTCATGGAGGGCATATGCTTGTTTGCTTAAACGTTTTCTGACACTTTCGATATGATATTTCCAATTTAATCTATTATCGATTTCTAACCCTAAAAATTTCGTAGTGGAAACTTCTTTTATAATTTGATCTTCATAATGTATATCCTGGTATGTTGTGGCAGGTACCCTTTGACTGAAGTGCATGACATTTGTTTTCAGCAAGTTAATTCTTAAGTTGTTATTATTTAACCAATGTATAATCCTTGTCAAAGCAATACTAATGTCATCACTGTAAGTATCTTTATCTTTACATTTTATTACCATCGTGCTATCATCGGCAAATAGACACATAGGATGCTCAACAGCTCTTGGAAGATCATTAATGTACGCTATAAACAATAAAGGTCCTAGTACACTGCCTTGCGGAACACCATAAATTAAAGTGCGTTCCCCAGAGAAGAATATTTCAAGTGTTTTATTGTATCTGTTTATTCTGGTAATTTCAGTAATTTGTTTTCTGTTGGATAAGTAAGATTCCATTAAATTTAGTATGTTGCCTCTTATTCCATAGCTTTCAAGTTTATTAAGAAGAATTTTATGGTCTACGTGGTCGAATGCTTGTGTCATATCCATGTACACAGCACAAATAGGAGATTTTGTGTCTACATTTGTCATAATTATATCTAAAAATTTAAAGAGTGCTCCATTTATTGTTTTATTTTTCCTGTATCCGTATTGCTCACAGGTTAAAATATTGTATTTTTCCATATAACTACTTATTTCTTTATGTATGTACTTTTCAAATATTTTTGAGAAAACTGAGAGCCTCGCTATAGGTCTATAATTTATCAAATTGTTTCTGTCCCCTTTATTTTTATATATAGGTGTTATAACTGCTTTCTTCAATTTTTCTGGATACAGCCCTTCACTAATACAAAGATTTATAATATGGGTAAGATGACCCGCAATATTATTTACTGTGCATTTAACTACTTTAGTAACAATGCCATCATAACCCACACTATTTGTGTTTTTTAGGCTCTTGACTATACTATTTACATCTATAGGCGTACAAGGATTTATAAACATAGAGTTGTTTGCCGAAGTAGTATTAAAGGTTGATAGTTTTGTACATGAAAATGGTTTTATTTTATCTATAAAATGATCATTCAAAATATTAGTCATAGTTGCTGGGTCAGATATTATTTTGTTTTCCTGGCTAATTTCTTTAATAGTTTCTCTAGGTCGATCTAGTTTTGCTCTGTTAATAATTTTCCAGGCTGTTTTATTTTTATTTTGAGCATTTATGATAGCGTAGTTATTTTGAGACTTTTTAGTTAACCTAATAATCTTCTTAAATAAGGATGAATAGGTTGTATATTTATTTTTATTTGTCTCATTTGGGCTTTTTCGATAAACTTCTAACAATTTCCTTTTCTTCTTACTGCACAGTTTCAAACCTTTTGATAACCATTTAATTTTATAATTTGTTTTTATTGTTACCAGCTTGAAAGGAAAACAAAGTTCGTACAGCAATTTAAAATCATCAAAAAATATATTATAAGCCATGTTTGGATCATCCGTAGTATATATTTCTGAAAAATCCCAATCCTTAATACATTTATGAAACTTCTCTAAATTTTCTTTACAAAAATCCCTTTTTCTAAAACGCCAAAAATTACAAAAGTTAGTTGGTTCAACTGGAGTATTCAATATTTGAGCAGTATGATCAGACATTGCTAGATCTATTACTTCAGACTTACATATATTAAAGTTATGAAAAAAATTATCTATGCAGGTATTACTTCCCAATCTTGTTGGTTGTCTTATTTCAACTTTAAGACCAAAACTAAGCAACAGATGTTGGAGCTCGGACGTAATATTATTATTTTTAAGAATATCTATATTAAAGTCTCCTGCAATAACTACATTTTTCTTTTTTATATTTTGTAAATAGGTTAAAAGTTGCTCAAGTTTATCAAAGAAAATGTTTATATTTGTTAATTTTGGGACTCTGTAGATGCATAATACAATTATTTTATAATCAAGAAGTTCTATTGCACAACATTCAATTATTCCTGAAATAGTAAATTTTTCTATTTGTTTTAGTTCTTTATAGGTATAGTTTCTTTTTATAAATATACATGCTCCACCTCTTTTAACATTATTGCGGCTATAACAGGCAGCCATTGTAAAATTGGGTATGTAGCAAAGTGCTTCATATCCGACCTGCATAAAATGTTCTGTAAGACATAACACATCAATACTCTTTCCATTATCTGTAAGTTCTTGTAGGTTTATAATAAGTAAATCTGTTTTATTAAGGAGGCCAGCTATGTTTTGATGGAGAATGTGGAGACCATCTACTGAAAAACCTGCTTTGTTACCGAGGGTGCATCGATAGTAACATTTTTAAAGTGTCCTTCTAAATCTTTATTTTCTGAATTGGAGATGTACTGTATTGTAATAGCCAAATCTTTTAATATTGTTTTCATTCCTTGATTGTTAATTTTTCCATTGTATCTAAACATAGTATAATCACATTTCAAGTTCCTATTACTATCCATAAAGTAAGCATATTTATTAGTTAAAAGGTCTAAATATAGTAGGTTATTAAAATGTTCTACTCTTGAGTTATACATATAAGTGTTGTTTCCATATTTATATGTTGGTGAGCATATTATAATGTTTGTATGCGTAAAATTTTGTATGGTACGACGAATTTCTAATATTAATTCTAAATAATTCTGTGTAATTTCAAAGTCACTTTCACCTATCATTATTATACAGAAATCTTTTTTATTAAAATATTTAAGCTTTGTTTCCAGCCCTGATAAAAATTGTTTAATTCCACCATTCGGTGTCAAGTAATGACATATTTCATAGTTATCCTGAAAATTATCTAAAGTCGAATTTAAGAAATTCCTATTATTTGTGCTTGAAGTTAGGAATATCATTTTACTCTTGACATTACTTTTTTTATTATTGTTTGCTGTTTGTTGGTCTTTTTTTTGTTCACATTTTGTCGATAGTGACATAATTGGTGTGTTTTGACTATTTTTTATTTTTGTATCTTTAATGTACTGAGTACCCTTTTCACACTTGTTATTTTTGTATTCGTCGGTTTGTGTGTTCTTATTGTTATGTGTCAGTATGTGTGTTTGTGTCTCTCTGCTTGTATTTTTGTTTGTATTGTGGTTCTGTTTATTTTTCCTAGTACCTATAGGTGATTTCGTTAAAACCGGACTGTTTGTTATTTTTTTATACAGCTCCTGTATTTTCAAAAGTTTTTCATTGTTTTTCTTTAATGCAGTAATTTCTTCATTTAACACATCTATTTCCTTATTTGCACTGCAAAGCTCTGTTTTTAAATTTTCTATTTGTGTTTTAAGTCCAGTGACATAATCTGTTTCTTCATCTATCGATTCATTAGGTATACTAAGACTAGTGACCTCTAGTGCCTCATCAGTAGAAGTGTCTTCATGGGCTACTATTGAGTCAGACTGGGTGCGTATGCGGCGTCGTCGGAAAGTTATATTGTCTAAGAAATTCATGTTTGTAATTGTTAATTTTAAGTATATATTACTATTATTCTTTTAGTAGGTGTTCAATATTATTATTTAACTATTTCTAGTTTGTTCATAATAATAATATATAATAAGTTTCTTAAAAAAATGTGTAAAAAACTTTACCTCAATTTCTCCAAAGATACGAACCGTCACCAGTCGAATGCTAGCTGCACTTTAAAATACCTTACCAACTGACCTCTTTGAATGTTACCTAAAAATCGTTAACTCTTTCTAAGGATAAAGCAATTTAATACTTGGTGTAGGGTATATCTTATTTTTTTTTTTTTTTTTGTTAATTTATTTTAATTATTATTATTTATTTATTTTTAACTTTATGATGTGTTGTCACGCGTACGAATTTAAATTTTAGATTTTCACTGAAAGTTCTTAGCTATTTTTAGATTTTTATGGAGTATATCACTTCAAAATTTTTCACAGTAAGATATCAGTATATTTCAGATAGAAATAAGCACTTTTACTATTTTTAAACTTAGAAAAACACTGGAGCTAGTTGTTACCGACTTAATTGCCGACTACCGACTATAATACGAGAAATACAATAAGTACCTACCTACATGAACCTGAATTGATAGATTCTTCATTGGCGCTACGTCTCTAGAAACTTCAAATATAAAACGTCACCGTATCCCTGCTATGTGAAAAATATTAGTGTTTTGATTGAGGATTACTGAATAATTTCAAATATTTAGTATAAAAATGCATGACCTATATAGACCACTAAATAATTGCCTGCGATATGAATAGGTATACCTATATGAATAAATAAAATGTATATTATTCTATAACAAAATTAAGTAATCTTGTAACATTTTGTATTTAACATTGAAAAGAAAATTTGGTTAAGTTGCGCGTTGAAGTCTTTTGCACGCAACAATCACTGACACCAAATATGGTGATGACGCCATAAAAATACTGCCTACAGATATTAAACGCGTGTAAGTAACTGACGTCTCGATTTATAGGCCCTGATAAAATAATAAAACATTAATGAATGAGTTTAAGATTTTTTTACACACATTTAACGCTTCGAAAAAAGCAAAACGAAAGAATAAGGCTTCATTCAAATTCATTCAAATTTAGCTAGCTACATATAAAAATACAACTAAGTTTTGTTAGAAAAATTCGTCTCACTATTAGTCTGGTGTATTTTTTAAAATCCCTTTTACGCAAAACATCAATTTAAAATGTAGTAATTAATCAAATAAATTTGACTTTGATAACTTGAAGAAAACAAATTAATGTAGTAATTTCGACATGATGCAGTACATTATTAAGTATTTCTATAAAAAATTTAAGAACATTAACTCAATAAAAACTTTCAAACAGCGCTACTAATATGTTTTTTCTGAGTTGGTGGTTCGAAACTAAAAAACGCTGAAACAATTTAGGGCTGAACAGGTCGCGCTTAACAGATTACAAAGCCACTTACGAAATAACACGTATACATATTAAATTACTCGTAACCGGTGGAGGTCAGTAATTACGCGGATTAGTAATTTGTTCTCGGCTACCTGTGTTCGTGTACCCTACCCTGCGACCGAGGCCCGCAGCATCCGGCCACAGCCTCCGGCGAACGACCAGTCCCGAAATAGTTATTATAATTATTAAAGTATATATCGCAGCAGGTGGAGGGACACACCTTGTACCAATTAACTTTAATTCATTTCATCCGACTTCTAAGCTTTTGTTTTTAAACCTGTCGTGTACGGAGAAAGAAATCCAACCAATCCGCCAGATAAGTCTATATTATTATCTTTGTTTTAGACGTAAAAGTTAGATTCAAAGGGAAAAAGATTTTGATTTTACTTGGTGGGATTATTTCTCACATTGGTGAGATTTTGATTTTTTACTTTTTTTTAGAAAGTTAATTGTCACAAACAAAAATCATGGATGAAAGATCGCGACTTGAAAAAAAACTAGGAGCATCTCGATTTATCTTTGTACTTATTCAAACTGAACAATATTATAATTTAAACTTATCGCTATAATAATTTTTGGAGAAAAAATGTACATGTACAAAGTCTCATTAACACCTACTAAGAAAGCTAATATGTACCCAATATGTTTTTAAAGTGTTTTACATATTATTATTTTTAATTAAGAACTAATTAGACACATTACTTACATGGAGACCGTGCGAGTATGATAAGGACAGAAGCGTGGAGAAGGTTGTGGAAGGTCGGTGGATAACAAATTACCTATTTCATTAGAGTGGGCGAGGCGATGGCGGCGCGCGCGCAGCCACCTGTTCGCTGGACCGGATACCCCGTCACACCCGCACCTACCCCCTTGCGTCTACAGCCTCGCTCGGGGATTTATACAGCCACAAAACACATAAATAAGCAAAAGAAAGCCACTATACCTAAGTCGCAACAACAAACATTCACCTGAAATCACATCACTTAGGGGTTTTGTTTTTGTTGAGACATTGACTTTACAACTTCCAACCTTACTCCTTGGTGTTACGGTTAGAATTTCTCGTGTTAGGTGTAAAAAGGACGAACACGACGGGTCTCATGAGACTGTCGCCTCCGGCTGGACAAGCGTCCAGATATCATTTCCAAAAAATCTTGACAACATCCGATGGGCCCTCGAGCTTTACAAATGGCTTAGTCGTTTGGAAAATGTGTGATCATTCATTATTTGAATAAATTAGAAACACGAGATGGTAAGATAATGGGGGCTTGTAACGTTTTGTATTCGTATTATAAATTTTGATAATGTAATTTGATTCGTTCGTCGGTGGTTCTCAGTCAAGGAGTTGTGAATGAAATATAAAATCATTCAAGATTAATAATAACCAGCGGTTCATAAGTAAGATAAATTCAAAAGTAGCACATATCCTTTAGTTAGGACTAAGTTACTTTATATTACGAACAGATTCCGTCCAAATAGGTTCAGCGTTTCTTCAAGTTTTTCAGTCAGCTACAATAGCTGTATTTCATTTATATATTGATGTATGTATTCTTACGGATTTGGTTTCCGAGTATTTGACTCGATACACGCTGCGACTAACAAAACTGCAACAATTGCTATTATTGATTCTTTTATTGACCATATTATTAATGCTATGGTCGTCACAATGTAAATTATTACAAGCGACATTAGCATTCAGCTCGTCACCGGTGCACTCCGTTAAATAAAACCAAACTATCGGAGTAAGTCAACAACCCGTACATTGTTGTGTTTCTTTGCATAGAACTTTTTGTGTTGTTACACAAAAGGGCTGTATCCGCTCGTTGAAAGATCCATACCGGGGCTGGTTCCGCGAAATCTATCGCAATACACAAGGAACGGGAAATATATCCGGAACAACAAAAAAAGAACACCGTTTTTTTAAGAATCTATTTACAGGGTCGCCGGTCGTCAAATTATTGTTCACGTTAAATTTAAGACTTTGTGTGGGTATTATACTTAGACAAGATTTGACATTCAAACATGGGGAGTTCGATCTTATTACAAATAATAATTGGTAGAAGGTGACACCGAATAGTAAATAAAGGCCGGTGACGAAGATAGAAAAAATCTTTCGACCTCTAATTATTTCTGATTTCATATGTACATTAGAAATGATTTTATAGCTCGCTCGAAAGATGTAGGAAAATATATAAAGAAATGTATTAGTAGGTTAGGTTATACAATACATCTTCGAAGACGTGTCAATCCGTTGTAGCGTTTCTAAATTTATGTTTTGCTAGCTTTTTCCCGGGACCTTTATATAGATGGCCTAGGTAGTATTTTAATGTATAGATAAACTATATTAGTGTAAGATTTCATCAAAATCCGTTCTGAAGTTATTGTGAATTGCTTAACTGGCTGCCCAGATTAAGATTTCTACCCTGCGTGCGGGAACCATTTTATGAAATTTGGTAATACATATTTGGAATATTTTAAAAAATAATTAAAAAAATTTAAAACTTTATTATTTTTAAACCAAAAGAAAATATTAAAAGGCACAACCCTGTAAGTAAAGCTTAACGCAGAAAAAATGTTCCCACAGTTAACAGGTTGCCGAATGGCACGTCTTCCGGTCGGAAGTAAAACCGATGGTCCTTTGCGAAGAAAAAAAAAATTATGAATGGATTCGGAGCACACATGTCTCTGTATTGTAAACTTTGAATTATTACGATTAACATCTTTCGGACCCCGGCCATATAATGATCACTTGCAATTGTCTTGTGCACAGGCTCGTCCGGGTTTTTATGACTTCCCAAGTTAATATTACAGATGTTTCGGCTTCGGACAGTAGACAATTGTGATTTCGAGTGTGTACAGCGGCAGGTGGCTATATGGTATGTGTCTCCATATGGCATAATTCCCACGCGGAACTAGAAGCTTCTTTGACTCCGTGATTCAATGTATCTTGACTTTTATTCAAAGAAGTTTTGCGTGTATTTTTTATACAACAAAGCGCAATATATCTGTATTGAATGCGAAATGCTAATCGCGAGTTGAATATAAAATGGGAAATCAATGTGCAAGCGTAATTGCTAAGGCGAGCTTTGTGCAATACACAAGTTACTTGGTTTTGTATTATGTAATTCACCATTATAGGTGGGTACTGGGTATCTATTAAGAAATATTATAATATGCCGTTGTGTAGGTACACACAGGTTTGAATAGCGCTTTTTTTTATTAAACATATACCTACTAGCTAAATGTGTCATAACTTTATTCGGCTATTCTTAATTCTACATAATAATATTTCTCGGACGAAAACACAATATTTATTATTCAATAATAAACTATCTGTGTGCTAAGTGTCATAAAAATCAATCTTTCTTTTTATTATTTAAAGGCGATCATGATTATAGCGATCATGAAATAGGTACTACAATTACGATTTACAAAGATACGATTAATAATTATAAACTTTAAGGTGTCTCAAACAGATAAACAATATAATTATTATAACTAGCTGGTGCCTGCGACTTCGTCCGCGTTGAAAAAGAAAAAAGTAGCCTATCCTGTGTCCTATACGTCTAAATGTTTATCTACCAAGTTTCATGAAAATCAGTTAATTTGTTTAAGAGTTATGGAGGCACATACATACATACATACATACAGAAAAAAAATCTAAAAACGGTCAATTTAGTTTTAGTATAATGTATAGAGTCTATAAACACGATATCTCTGAAAACAAAGTAACTTACTCTATGGAGTACTTACTCTATGTAAGGGTTGGTTATGACCAACCCTTACAGATTTATTATTAGTATTGATGTCGAATATGCATATTTAAAAAAATGTTTAAACGTTTAACGACTATATGTCAGTTCGTTTCCGCTTATTCAGAGCCAGTTAAGCTCGTAAGTTAACTGCATAGCTCAGTCTCTTTTGCCATTCGTGTCACTTCCGTTAAATCCGCTCGTATTACTTATTGCAAACAATTTTATATTACTCAAGCGGTGACTTACGTAGCATTAATTTAATTGTATCATAAAAAATACATGCAATAAATACTTTTCAATAATAACATTTTATTAATGGACAAAACGTTTCCAATACTTTATTTGTAGTTTCCAGTAATTTAATTTGTTCTTAGTAAATCAGTAGTAAACTACTCTTGCTAAACCGGCCTTAATAAATAGTAAGTGACCATTGCTCAATTATATTAATAAAATGTGAAATTTGAGAGCACTTTTCTAGACAAAAAATAGTTATAATATGAGAACAGATTTGGGGTCATTTGTATCCCTTGTAATATAATAGTCAATCAAAAATTGCAAGATAATAAAAGTCTTGCAATATAAGTAATAAGCGTTCGCATAGTTATATATTAATACTAGCTGGTGCCTGCGACTTCGTCCGCGTTCTCTATAGCCTATGGATTACCCAATACAAAAATATTTTTTCAATTCGAACCAGTAGTTCCTGAGATTAGCGCGTACAACCAAACAAACACTCTTCAGCTTTATATATTGGTATAGATTATTAATGCTAATAAAGTTTCTTAATAATGTTCCAGATAACTGAGGAAGACCTACCCGACTGTAGAGCTCGTCAGGTTTGCAGTAAAGTGGATTTATACGACTCTTCGCAACCTTGGATTGAAAGAAAATGCCGGTGTTTGGGCCACAGACCTTGTTCCAAGTAAGTATAAACTAATTTTTATATACTCGTAAGACGTATAAACTTCGGAAGTTGATCGTACAAATTTTTCCTTACTTTCTAAGTCATGTAGGTAGGTACTAATGACCCGACCCGGTTTTGCACGGATGCAATAAGTATTATTTTTTTGCAAATTAATATACGTACACAATATACACAAATCTTTCTTGTTTATAGCCCTTTCCATCAGTGATATTTAACCAAATTAAAATCCGTTGAATGGTTTAGAAAAAATTAGCGAAGAAACAGAAAAAGGGTGGAGACTGACTTTATTGTATAAGTAAGTAGATGTTTAAAATAAAAAACTAAAAATTTCATCTATTTTTTTTTCAGTGAATTATCAGCTGACGACAATCACACTTTATCCGACAAGACAACCTTATACAAAACCTGCGAACCGGTAAAGCATCTGCCGAAATGTCGATACTTCAAAGACGCTGCGTGGACGATTTACTCCTTGCCTGACAGCAACGCTACAAAGCAAGTGGTCAACTGTCACTGTCCCAAGAATTCCGTTACGTATTTATTGAAGAAACTGCCGTACACGACACCTAGCGGCGAACAGGGAAACCAGTACAAGTTCGCGTGCTCGCCGATTAGTGTAAGTTAACTCCGTATTCTTACATAAGTTAGTTCCGCAGAAATGTGTGTGGTGGCGCTGTGTGGTTGTAAATTCGTTTTGCTGATTGTAAAAGAAGCTAAAAATCATCATAAAGGGGGATTAAAAAATGTTAATCACTCATTAAAAACAATATGTATTCACATTTATTGTGAAAAAGTGAACACCGTGTCAAGATTAAAATTAAAAATTACACACGAAATTTTAATAAACTTTTTTTTTCTATTAAAATTAATAATTGCAATATTTTTCATGTAGAAAAATTAATCTCGTAGCAAAGACGTATAATTCTACAATCAATGACGAACATCTATCTATCTAAATTTTTTATTTCAATTCTCAAATAAATATACTTCACTCTAAATTAAATTAAAAGAAAAATGGTTTTAAATATTTTATTAAACTAGAAATTAGTAGTACCTACTACAGAAGTATAAAAAATTATTCTCGAAGAATATCAAATACTTCATATTAAAGTATTGTTAAATGGCAGCGAAAATAAAAAAAAAAGACAAGCTTATAAGAGACTTTTTTTATCGATTTTGTTTTACTAATGTATTTCCAGGTTGTAGAAAAATTTCTTAATGGAACAAAGTACTTTTCTAAGAGTGACTAAAATTTCACAATTGGACCTCAATAGTGTTAGTGATAATAAACATCTTTATCTCTTATATAAACCTCTGTCAACCTCTCAGAGGGCAAAGTACTTTAACATAAGACAGAATGTAATATATATTTTTTACTTATTTACAGAGGCTGCGTTGCTCAAGGAAGGAACCATGCAAGCTGTTCAGTGTCAGACGACGACACGAACAGATAGACGAAGTGAACGCCAATACAATATGCCAATGCCCCAGAGACCACAGCTGTCCAAGCCACCACACCGAGCCTGGCGTACTGGCCGGCGTTACGTACGCTTCCGAAGATATCCGTACATACCACGGCTACTGCATGCCAGAACCCGAGGACACCTATAGGTTCGTAGGCGATAAAGACTGAGACGATACTGCCAGTCTCGTGTATGATCGATAGAATGAATGGTGTACTTAAAATTGTACAGTCGCGGTCAAAAACATGCAACTGCGAACAAATTGCGCACACTTTATAAGACATTCAATCAACTGGCTATAATTTCACAGTAATATATTTTTGGTCGCGATAGTACATTTAAGCGTTCAAGTTGATTTTGCTTTGCTCATTACCTGTTTAGTACAAAAACTTGAATTATTGCGTTTAAATATTTCCACAAATTGATTATAATTAAAGCGGTTTCTTCAACTAGGTACCAATCGTTTCTTGTGATCATATATTTTACTACATAGACAACCTTTCTTAACTTGAAATAATTGGTTTTAAATTTGAGTTTTTTTTTAGTCTGTGTGCGCGTAAATGTTAGTCATCTCCTGAGATTACGATAGGAAAGAAGAGCGAATCTCCACATCTATGCGTTTCATCAATAGCATTTCTCTTTATTTATTGCCTAATTTCAGATGGTAACTAGCACTTGTGCGTACACTAAAAAAATGATTTCTCTGTTTAATTTTTTTTTTAAATTTGACTAAAGTTTGTTTTTTAATCTCAGACAAAAATGACATTACATGTGACATGCATTACATACATTACATGGTATCACATTTGCATGTGTCATTTTTGTCTCTGAGATTAAAAAACAGACTTTACCTTATAGGTGACATTTACAAAACAATGTCATTAAAAAAGTCCGTTTTATACTCCCAACTAAAACAGAATTTAGTGTCGAACAAATTATATAGTAAACCGTTTATGTTAAAGTGTAAGTTTAGTTTTTATTTAATGAAAGACGGACGACTCATGAGTGATACAGCCACTGTAAATAAGTTATTTAAGTGACTCGCTATCTTATTGTTTTCTGTTATATTTTGTAAATAATATTTTAGTATAAGTAAGCATTCCAAACGTGTAGTATACCTAAATTATTTTTTCTTTTCATATTTTAATTTTTACTTACTTGCCATAATTATGTAGTTCGTTTTTGTTTCCCCAATGTCTTCCTTTAGTGGAGAAGTTTGTTCATTGTTTTGTTTGTGTTAACAATTTGTATAATATTTGTTAAGCGAAAAACAACTAATTTTAAGATTATAACTATTTAGATTTTTATAATTTTAACGTCGATGTTTAAGTGATGAAACAAAAAACAAATTTAAGCAGTTTGACGTATGTATAAACTTTAAATACTATTAATAAATATATAGACATCTCTAATAAGAATTGAGAGGCCAAGTATAAAACGTTTAAATGATTATTTTCTCTTCAACCAACGATTACGTTGCTGTGTTTTTTAACTATTTTTCTATATAAATGTTCTTTTATTCTTTTTCTACATAAGTATATTTTGTTTTTCTATATAAAATGTCACGATATGACACAGCGACCTAACTGTATAAGGGGAAAATAAACGCACTGGTACTTCAATTATTTTAATATAATGTTTATAATGTATGTAAATATAATGTTTTAATTTAATATATTATATTTACATACATTTATATTTATTTTCTTTACATCTATACTAGCTGTTGGCCTGTGTAACATGAAAATTCTTGTGTCATAGTAACTTGCCAAAATACAATGCAATAATGCAATTTTTTAAAGACTACATTTAAAAACTGGTAGGTATATTAGAACTGATCAAAATTCGTACATTTCGCGCTTAGGTCAAATCATAGGTCACATTTTTTTATAATCACATTCTTATTAGAGATGTCATTGTCAACTGTATTTATGTAAATATGAAGAAAGTGTTGTTTGTAAAATTATACCTACATAGTATGTGGTAAGTCTTCCTTATTTTGTTTTATATATAGGTCTACAATAAGTTAAATTATTGAGAGAAAAAATAAATGTTTCAATATTCATAGTTGTTTTAATTTTTTATGTGATTTTTCACAAGAGGAACTCTTAACATTTTTGCTCAGCTCATTGATATTCTGCATCCCAATAGAACACGAATTTTACAGTTTTTAAATTACGGTGGTAAGTAGTTGCCAATTCATTTTTAATTTATTTCTTGTATATATATTACTAGCTGGTGCCCGCGACTTCGTCCGCGTTCTCTATATCCTATAGCCTTCCTCGATAAATGGACTATCCAACACAAAAAGAATTTTTCTATTCGAACCAGTAGTTCCTGAGATTAGCGCGTACAACCAACCAACCAAACAAACAAACAAACTCTTCAGCTTTATATATTAGTATAGATGTGGAAAACAACACTCTTGCTATTTCTCACAGTTGATCCTGCTATAAATTCTGAAACTTGTTATCGAGATTACTTCGAATAAAAAGACCCACCCCTTTAGTGTCTAAAATGTCACTTTCTTTACTATAAAATGATTATGAAAGATCGCGGCATATAAACTACGTGTCAATAAATGATATAATTTGCATACCTTTTTTTAAGATTCGGCATTAATATATTAACGTCTCAAATTTAGTTTTAATAAAACACTTATGTATTATAAGTGAAAATGTTCCAGTCACACGGTCAGGATTGTAAATGATTACTACAATAATAGCGCACTCTATAATAGCAGACATTCAGCACTTGTTATCCTGTGCGAATCGAATTGAAAATTATTTGTTAATAACGTAACAAGTGATATAAAGACCCCTGGGAACTCGCTGCACAATTCTTGGAATATTCGTATAAAATTATGGCGCTAGAACAAAAGTTAAGCAAACACAAGTATAAAATAGTACCTAGCTTTTGCTCACGAGTTCGACATAATAAAATAAAAAAAAATAAAAAAGCCATTTATTTCTTGCTTTTACAAAGTTCTAGTAAACACATTGTGAAGTAGCTACAATATGAAACTTAAAAATATATATATAATTATTTGTTTAGTAGGTTAGTTAGTTAAATTATAGTAATTTAAAAGTTTGGTTTGTTAGTCTTAAAATTAATGTTATTCTCATTGCAACTATTTAGACTTAGTCAGCAAGAACCCCGGATTGGGTATAGGCCTCCTCCAAAGATGCCCATATATCTCTATCTCGTGCTACGTCTGTCCAGTTTGAGCCGGCCGTTCGCCTGAGGTCGTCTTCCCATCTGGTTAGTGGTCTCCCTCGACTTCTCTTGCCCGTCGGGCCGTTCCACAATGTTACTCTCGAAGTCCATCTCTGGTCTGTATATCTCACGACATGGCCGGCCCATTTTCATTTTAGTTTTAGTGCATACGTTAGAGCATCGGTAGCTTTGGTGGTTTTTCTTATCTTAGTATGTCTCACTTTGTCTAACTTCCTTATGTTGAGCATACTTCTCTCTAGTCCCTTTTGACAGGTATTGATTTTGTCTGTCCCTTTCGAGTCCCTTTAGAGGTAAATTTCCATGTCTGGCACCCATATGTCAGACATGGTAAGAGACTCGAGTTCATAACTTTTGTCTTGATGTCAATCGGCATGTTGCTTTTGAAGATTTCCTTTAGTTTCCAATATTTATTCCAAGTAAGTTGTGCTCTTCTTTCTATTTCTAGTATGTCGCTATTTTTGTCAAAACTAATCATTTTTCCCAAGTAAATGTATTTCTCGACATATTCTAGTGGCTCTCCGTTGATATTTATGGGTTTTTTCCAATTGTTATTAGTCATTATCTTGGTTTTAGTTAGGTTCATCTCCAGTCCTACCTTGGCACTAGCTTGGTGAAGAGACTCTACCATGCATTGCATCTGACCAGCCGTCTCTGACAGAAGCACTAGGTCGTCTGCGAACCTGAGATGGCTCAAGTATTCACCTTTTATATGGAGTCCCATTTTGCCCCAGTCCAACTTACTAATGATATTTTCCAAGATTGATGTGAATATTGTTGGGGAGAGGGGATCCCCTTGTCTTACTCCTCTATTTATGGGAAAACACGGGCCGATGGACTCGAGTTTGATCCTTCCTTTATTATCATTGTATATACTTTGGATAGTTTTTATATATACTTCTTCAACACCTTGCTCTGTCAAGCTTTCCCATATGCTGTTGTGTGAAACGGAGTCGAAAGCTTTTTGGTAGTCAATGAAAGTTATATATAAAGTTCTCTGCTGTTCTTGGTATTTTTCTTTGATTAACTCTATTGTGTGGATGTGATCCATTGTTGAAAATCCTTTCCTGAAGCCCGCTTGTTCTACAGGTTGTTTTGTTTCTAGTATTGTGCTTATTCTTTTCTTAATAACTGTAGAGAACAATTTGTAGAGGCTGGGCAGTAGGCTGATTGGCCTATAATTGCCAATATTCTTGGGATCACCTTTTTTATATAGTAGTATAATGTTTGCTTCTGACCACTGAGCGGGAGTTTCAGAGTTTTGAAGTATCATGTTGAACAGATTGGCTAACGGTGCTGCCAAAATTAACTGAGCAGTTTTCAGTGCTTCGTTTGTGATGTTGTCGGATCCTGGACTTTTTTCTAGTTTAAGTTTTCTTATTGTTTCTATAACTTCTGTTTCGTTAATCTCTATAAAGTCTTTAAATTTGCATTCTTTGTTGTTATTTGATGTTATTATGTTGTTATTATTACCGTTGTAAAGTTTTCGATAAAACTCCGTAGCAGTATTTATAATTTCACTTCGTTTGTGTACATCGTTGTTCATATTTTTTAATCCTTTTATCCAACAATAATTTGTTCGTAGTTCCTTAAATGGTTTCTTCGTGCTGCCGCTAAGCTGTAAATGTCTCATTATAATGTCTTGTCTGTATTTTGAATAATCTTTTTTTATATATTTATTGACTAATTTGTACAAGGCAGAGAGTTCGTTTTTCATGGAACGAGTTTTATTTTTGGTTGACTGTAGTATTTTTCTTCTTTGTAGTAGTTTTTCTGTTCTTTCTTGTATTATTTTATGTTTACCATTGCTCTTATTTATTTGTGCAGATTTTAGGCTTTCCGAAATAGATTTACTAATTTTTTCGTAATAAGTATGTACCGTTTCTTTTCCTTGATAATTTTCTAGCTCAGATAATTTTAATTTAAGGTTGTCCTTATACTTTGCTATTTCCTCTTCGTTTTTAAGTTGGTATCTTTGTTTATTCGTAAATCGGGCCCTGCTTAGTTTGTGTTTCGATAGCTTTACTGTTCCTCTGATTGCACGGTGGTCAGATGGGAAGTTCAGGTTCAAAACTTCGAAGTTCGTAAATGATCTTGGTTGGTTTGTGAGAATGTAGTCAATCTCTTTTTGTGAAGTCCGTTCGGCGACCTCCATGTCCATTTTTGGTTTTGTTTTTTCTTGAAGCAGGTATTTATTATTGTCATCTTATGTTCGAGCGCAAAGTTTACAAGTTTTTGGCCCCTATTATTCCTTGTTCCTTGTCCATGTTGCTTCACGACCAAGTCTTCGTTATCTTTAGGTGCTCCCACTTTAGCATTGAAGTCGCCCATAAGTATAATGTGTGTGTTTGCCGTTTTTAGTGCCTTCTCGATTGACTCATATAATTCATCGATTTCAATCTCTTTTGCATCTGTCGTAGGGAAGTAGACTTGCAGAATGGATAACTTATGGCCTCCTATGTCTATGTTAAGTATAGCTAGGCGCTCTGATACACCTATGAAACTCTCTATGTTGTTTTTTAAAGCCTTGTTTATTATGAAGCCTACTCCGTATTGTCCTATTGTCTGTCCCATGTAGCAAAATATAAAATTCTCATGTTCTTTAATTTCACAGCCCAGATGTCTTACTTCTGAGATACCCATTATATCATAATTTATAGTACTTAAGCATTGTTCCAGTTCCAGTAAACGCTCGTGTGAAGATAGAGTCTTAACATTATATGTTATTATTTTTAGTTGATGTATTTTTTTGGTGTTATTGTTTCTTGCGTTTATGGTTTTCTTTGGAGGGTTATGGTCATAATCCTCCACGGTGACCAACCGGGTTGGAGGATTTCTTATGTTTTTTGTATTTAAATATTTCTTTGCTGAATCTGTGTGGAGGAGGGCAGCTGATTGCTATGCATTATTTTTAGAGGTTTCTTGATTAATTGCAGTATTTTTATTTTTTAAAAAGTTTAGCATATTCGGTTTAGTTACTCCTTCAGAGATGCTGTTAGATCTTCTCGCCGAAGGATCATACTGTTGTGATTTGTTCTTTTTATTTTTTTGTATGTTTCTGTCCATTGGCATGTTCTCGGTAGGTTTTATTGGTGAGGGAGAAAACTTTCTTTTAGATGTTTGTTTGAGTATAATCAGTTTGTCATATTTTAGGAAAACCGTGTTTCCTTTTTCTCTCTCTGTTTTTAACTGTTCTTGTAGTTGGTTTCTCTTTTCTAAAACGTGTTTAGGGTAGTCCTCTTTCATATAATAACTTGTATCTTGTAGTGCTCTTTTTTGCTTTAAGATTTTGATCTTTATGCCCAGGTTCGCGAAGGATACCACCACTGGGCGCGGTCTTTCGCCTTTCATCCCTATCCTTTTAACCTCTTGTAGGTCTCTATAGGATAGTTTGACTGAGAAATGTTGTTCAATCCATTCAAGCATATTTTTTTCTAGAGAGTCATATGAAGATTCCAATTCTTCAATGCCGAAGAATACTATATTTCTTTGTCTCGCCTGCTTTTCGAGGAAATAGATTCTTTTCTCCTGATTTTCAATTATTTCTTTTAATTTTTCCTGTTTCTCTTCTAATGCAAAAAATTTCGACATACTTACTATCTTTATTTATATTGTAGCTCACTTTCGATATTTATACTACATCATTACTCTTAAATTTCATGAAAATAAATTCAGTAGTTTTTATGTGAAAGACTAATGAACACCCATACATGCAGTGCACATCCGAAATATTCGTATTTATAATATTAGTATAGCGTAACTAAAGCGTAAACAGAGTGCATTAACTTAATTTGAGCATACTTAATAATGTAAAAAAAAAACTTTCATCAGGACGATTTTAGAAAAAAAGTAAAATAAAAACACTTGAGTACAAAGTTTATTATTGAAACATCATAGAAATAAAAATCAGTCTTAAACATTAGAAAATTCCATCCCCTCTAATACTCGGTTTGATTTTTCACAAAATGCTCCACCTGTACGTGCAGAAAAGAAAATTTATCCTACATAATAGTAGTGGAACGTGAAACAAGGATCCTTTCCTTTGTATACATAGAGTAACACGCCATGATACATACTTCTGTATATTTGGGGTTTATAAGTTTATTTATATTTATAGAAAAATAAATATGAAATATAAAAACGCTGGACCAGGAAATTGCATATAACTTATAATGACTTCCGCATTTCTGAATATTGGTATTCAGTCAGACAATCTTATTTATCTGGGTCCTATTTGCTCAAAACATTTAGATCAAGAGAAGTTAAGAACTGTTAAAATCAATAAACCGCCCGTTAAATACCACTCGTAAGTAGACTATGGACGAATCACGACTGAATAACAGTTGATACGCTTGTAGTATTGGTTTTAATGCGCCGGAATTTAAAGAATGGCAGAGTTTGGTTGGTTGAAGAGAAATTACACAGTTGTTTTTATACATTACAGCATTCAACCGGAATTTCAGTGATTGAATATATGAAAGAAATATGTATTAATTAAATGGTATAAGTAATAGAAAAATAAATTATTATTGGTATTGCAAATTTAATGACAATAAATAATTTCTCTTAGATCGCTTTAGCTCTTAAATCGTTCCTATACGGACTAATTACGAAATCCATCTAGGCCCTTAGGTCTAGGGCAAAAGAAAAAAAACTGATATTGGTTTAGCTGTAAATCTACTTCAGATAAAAAAGGAAATATATAATCTGCAAGAAAACTTGAAATGAGTCATATCATGAATACTGGAGAAATAGCATTGATGTTTCTCCAACGACGATTAACAATAATGCACATTAAAATAACTATAAAAGTAATGAGATAATTAAGGAAACAAAATTTATTGCTTTTTATAAAGGTGCAATTAAGTACAAGATTATAAAATACTGGTTAGTTACGAGTGCACATATATCCATATATAAAAATTGGATAAACCCTTTAACGGAAATAAGCAATCTGCTTCATTTCAGTTGTTAAACATAATTCATTTCGATTAGTACTGTTACCGGGAACGTTTAAGACAAGTGTTTCCGTAATTTCTGTACTTTAATAAATCCTAGAAATTGTCCAAACATGGGAAAGGTGCCGCGATATATCTCCGGGGAAATTGCAAGATGATCTTGACGTGTTCTTGAAGTAGCCCGAGGGGATTTAGAACAGTACCTATGACAGAGAAGTTATTAGCTTGCAAAGCCCTTCCATTCACTTTTGTATCTTTACTGTCATGAAGCATCATTAGTTATAATATTGGTTCTTTCTCTATAGTGAACATTACATTAAAACATATTTTTTTTGAATATACATTAAATAATAATTATAATTATAAGTACTTAATATTTTTTTGTTTTTTAATTTGTAGTATATTTTTTATTTGCGTATTTATCGAAAATTCTAACAAGATAACGTTTATAACTAATATGATTAATGTATCCTCCAACCTAATGTACCTGCTCACAAAACATACAAATGGAGCTGAACACAGAAACAAACAAATGGAAATATATCATAGACAACAAAAAGATTTACTTATAAGTGAATGGTTGGCGATGGTTAAAGTATTTTTAAAATTAAATCCAATGAAGTTTGCAATAAAAATTTGTATGTAATAAATGTATTTTAATTGATTTCAGCTTCGTTAAATAACACTAATACAAGAGCACTTGCAGTGTAAACTGCGTTATAATTTTTTTATACTTGGTTCATCGAAATATAAATTATAACCAGTGTTTAGCGTTAGTATACACCATTCTGTACCACTTCTGTAGTTCCTTATGCAACACGTGCAATTTAATCTTTGTTTACGATATAAATAACAAAGAGTTATCTAACACTGTTCAATTAATTGAATTTTCCTCTCACAATAAATGGCCAGTTAACAAAATTAAATTTCATTTGTTCATTGTCACGATTCCGATACGTTTCGGCGAAGTGAAATTTGGATGGTTCTTTAAAAAGTTGTTTACAAAATATTCTCCCTTTTACTGACACACTCAGTTTTCTCTATTCTTCTAACTTTATAAATTTTTATACCAATATCATAATCTTAGGATGTAATTTTAAAACAATTTTCATTTATTAATATAGGCAAATGAAATTCTTTGCAATGAATAATTTTAATCTTACATCTATAAAACTAACTAAAATAATGTATGTTAGAATACAGACATACTGACAGAAATTCTGGGAAAATATTTCTGGAAAAATATTCTGGGAAAATAATCCTTCCGTGAAATGTTGAAAAAAAGGTGGTTAACTTTGCATCAAATAAATAATATCATCATTGATATACTGTCAAAATTATTCGGCAAACTTGTCAGGAGAGACGTAAATCTGGACAAAAATTCTTACCAGAATACTTTGCAATACATCAGCTCTTTTTGACATCGAGGGGTCATTTAGAATTCCAAACGTTCTACGTGGAGATATTATGGGATCATAGATTTTACAAAATTTATAGATACGTTCATGTTGAACAGTTTAAACTTGATAATAACAATCGAGATCCATAGGATTTCTATCGGGCAGTAAAATAAACATTACAGTTAGGATACTGGCATTTAAATAACTCGTGATGTGTGAATTCAATTTGACAGGGTTTTATCTTGAAAAGATATCCATGAAAATGAACTTTACTGCTTACATTATAATGCATGGAGTAAAATTGACACAACCTTGGTGAGTTTGTTATTTCTATGGGAACAAAGCCCCTCTACGGGAGTCCGTTATACTTGTTGTCTGAAAATAATCATTTAGATATTGTTACTAAACAATAAAAGTTATCCGTTCAAATCGTATTCTTAGAGGTTCCTGTTCAAAATCCAGCAGCAATTTGCCGGTGATGATGTCTTTGTACAAATTGATCAGGCCTTAACACGTTTTTATACAAACTACAGTCTTAAGTGTGTAAAAATAAAACCACAACATTATCTAAATACTGAATTTTGTTAATCTGCATAATCTACATATATTGATTGAATTCTAGTTAACGACAAGAAACAGCGCGACTAATCCAAACGAACTTTACAACCGGCCACCTAGGATTGTATTTAGCCCTTCCCTCTACTAGAGAACTGGTAACGTTAAACCAAACCTAAATCATAGAATATAATGATTGTATATCTGGCTTATATTCCTACGTAATGAATCGAAACGAATTAGTGCTTGTATCATCGAGTGGATTCAATTGAGTTTAAATTGTAAAATATCCCTGTAAACGGAGTGTGTAAAATGAAATACATTTGTTTAAGATTAAATTTGAAACTATATAGTTTTAAGAAAGTTTTTAATGAGCATAAAAAGGTACTTAAATAAGTATATTAGTAACTAAAAATAAGATTTGACTGAAAATATACAATACATAAATTATAGATAAGGTGCTCTTGTGATGGCCATCTAGGTGTACTAAACTATATAACGAGTACATATACTTATATCAGGTAAAACTGGTTGTGGTAAAGTTTTGGATAGAGAGTTATCGAGGGGGCGCAGTTCCAGGTGAAAGCTAGCTAGTTTATAAAATAACAAAATAAGGAAAATATCTTAGTCCCACGAACGGTATGCGTATCTCACACAGAGACGAGCGTATCCGCGTTCCATCGGGATAATTACAGTCGGGTGTTCAATCAATTTCCATTCGCTACTGAGAGGCGAACGCGTATATCGCGCTCGAATGCAAATTTCTTACGCGCACTGAACGATGTGTTAGACGGAGCGATGAGCAGAGCGTCAAAAAATTAGTTAAATACTAGCTGGCGCTCGCGACTTCGTCCCCGTTAAAAAAGAAAACAAGTAGCCTATCCTGTGTCCCGTACGTCTAAATGTTTATCTACCAAGTTTCATGAAAATCAGTTGATTCGTTTAAGAGTTATGGAGGAATATACATACTTACATACATACATACATACATACATACATACATACATACATACATACATACAGAAAAAAATTCTAAAAATCGTCAATTTAGTTTCAGTATCATGTATAGAGCCTATAAACACGATATCTCTGGAAAAAAAAAGTAACTTACTCCATGACCAACCCTTACAGATTTATTATTAGTATTGATGAGTTTATTCACAATGACGTAATAAAGTTTTTATCAGCCTAAAACAGGAAAAAAAGATAAAAGTCCTTTTAATGAGCAACGTCTTTTAACGATTATAGTCCACGCTAGCCGACTGATAATTACACGATAACTCTTCGAAGACAGCCAGTATTCTATAGGATACGCAGGTTTTCTCATGTTTTCTTTCAACGTTACAGCAAATTATGATTATTCACACATAAATTCTGTCCGTTTGGGAATCAAACCTGCTACTGCCTATTATGACCCTACTGTGTAATTTTGAACAACTGTCCCACTAAATAGAAAATAAAACCTATATCCAAGATATTTGGAGACTACTTAATTAACTCAAATAGGTGTGTCGAAGGATTTTGTAGGTCACTATTCAAATCTGTCTATTGAGTTCGGTATGTCACATTCGTGTGCGAATGTTTGTTGCCGTTGTCGTTGCCTTTATGTCGTTTATATAGGACTCGATTAGTATTAAGGTAAGACGCCACCGTGTTGCAGACATTTGTTTAGAATAAAAGAAAGTACAGTTGATTGCACTTGGATTTCTTAGAACAATCCATTGTAAATCTTCACAATACTGTCAATATGAAATTAAATCGCAATCACGTTATTTCTCGTTGTTTATAATGACAGTTGGAAAATGACGAGTAAAAGTGTTTGCAACGTGTTCGCACCATTATCCTCAGGCGCCTGTCGACCGGTCATTAAGTTCAGTTATTTTTACTACGATCACATTGATTATTATGAGAATGGACTCGCCTGAGAAGAGTGAGATGTAGGAAGACCCCAGTTTCCACGATTGAACATGGGTGAACAATTTTAGTTATGATTGTTAAAGAACAGTGTTTAAGGCCAACACATTACCATTTGTCATGCGTTTCCATATTTCTCTTTAATGTGTATGCTTTATGGCAAAGCTGGTATATGAAATGCTTTCATAACTTAGAGGAGTTTGTATGGCATGAATAAACAATATGCAATTAAGAAGTAATACTTAAATAAATAGTAGTGGCAAGCTGCAATTGGGTTCCGGGTTCCGCAGTAATAAACCAGGCAGGCAGAGATATACCAAAAAAGTCATATTAAAAATAAAAAAAGATCTACTATAACTTAGAGAAATGAAATTTAAGAATAAATTGTGTACTAATTGTTGTGAGAATTTTCATGAAATTCTAAATATCGAAAACATTAACCCCAATAAGTAAATCCACATAGGCCCCATAGTATTTACATAAAGCAATCCACAACAAGGCAAACAATGATTAATCCAGTGTTCAGATAAAGGATATACGATGTTGTTCCAGAATTGTAGCGTACGCGAAAGTGCTTTATGGGTTTGATGCAAATCACTCAGAACTGAACGGCGTATAAATCGTCAATCTCTTCCCATTAATTAGTGATAGCAAGCACGCATAACTGTATACGGCAGGATTTAGAGAAGTGCTGGATTAACTGTAGCGGATTTGAAATTCTAAGTAAATTACCATCTGATATCTGGTGTAATATCTCAGTACAGTGAGCCAACTGGCATGCGACCGCGTGATCTAATCTGGCGTAGACCGATTGTGGGATTGTGATTTATGTTACTGGTGTCGTTTTTGTTTTTAAGGTCCAGCTAATTTTATAACTTTTGAACATAATGACATTCACTTTGTCAGAATCAGAGCATTGTTAAGTATCACTCTTCAGCACTGTGTTTAAATATGACTTAGTGGCGACACAAACCAGGTGTAATACAGTAATTATTTCAAGTCTTAGTTATCCTATTAAGGACTATCTTGACTTAAAGAAATAGCTCATAAATATTCTAACGAACATCTCTAAATAATACAAACTGGTAATTATTTGTTAATAAAATACTTTCCTATGTAAACGTCGTCGACAGACATGTCACTTGATGGTAGGTGGCTAACTTAACCTAAAACACAAGCAAGGCCACAGGTGCTTACAAGTGCGTTGGCGACCATGGTAGGATTAATGATAAGGGATAGAATATCTGGCATTCTTATTAACTCACCGAAACAAAACAACACACATGCTGTTATTTCACGTTTGTTTTCTGTATAGACCACCATAGTTCTGTGTTCTGTGTGTAAATAAAGCCTTACTTCTTTATAAAAAAATTAAAGTTTTATTAGACAAATAGCAAAGGCATGAAAAAAGTTTTAGAGTCGCTAAACAATAAGCGATTCAATAAAATTCCAACAGAGTTCATAATGAAAATGTGGCGTTAAAATTTTCCTAATAAAGGGTTCGTGTCACTAAAGTACGCTTCGTGGAAAGCTTCACGGTTCGGTTTAAAAGTTGTCAGTGTCGCGAGAAGTTGCGCTAATTGAACGACAATTCGCGTTTCGATGCGTGTCAATGCTTTACAGACGTAAACGAAAAGTTCCGTTACTATTTGCGGGTGACGCTAGATTTTTATTAATTTATACATATAATAAAATCGTTAAGCTATTTCTGAGATAAGCGTGCACAAACGCACAGACAAACAGACAAAAATTCTAAAAACATTTTTTGACACAATTTGTCAAGATTTTTGATTTCCATAAACTTTTGATAATTTGGAGAACTCTCAAGACAAAAATTCCACTCGCATGTTGACAGGTTTTTATTTCTGAGATATTATTCTTATGTTTGAACCGGTCCGTTTAAACTGTAATCAGTACTTACGTACTGATATATATGACGATACACAGCACGAGACAACATGTGAATATGCATACGTTTTGAGAGAATCGTTGATTGTATTTGCCAGGATAACTGTCGCCGTGTTTAAAAAAGCAAATGTTTAACATTGTTCCTATAGTCAGTGACCTCAATCGGATGTTATTTCTCATGGAATCAATCATTCTCAGAGAACAACGGAAAATAAGCAACAGTTTTGTCATATCTTGATAACGTCATTTGTTTAGTCATTGCATTTGCTCATATGAAATTAAAGTAGTGGAAAGGTACACTGCGTTCCGCAGTCAAATGACTGCGTCCGGCGGCAGTGACAACCCCTTTTGCAGATGACCACAAAGCCACAAAAGAATGTGTGCTTTAGTGTTTCGTTTAGTAAGGGATGCCAGATAACGTTACGTTTTCAAATTGATTAACTGAAACTTATAGATCCATGACATGATTTTGATATTGTTGTTGTTTATCAAACTCATCTTCACGGGACGATTTTGCATTAATGGGGCATACCAACACGCAAACCTTTATTTGCCCTTCCGTAAATACTATTTAGGCAACTAAATGGAGCGTATAGGCAATCTGATCCGCCCGCAGACATTACACGGCTTGCGGTGGCGCATCTCATTCTAATTCGTTATCAATTTCAGGGGACAGACGTGCATCGGTGCAGACAAAGCGGATTTCGACATTTTCAACGCTTGTAATCGAATAGCGGTACAGTTCGCAGGGAAACACTTGTATGACTAGCGAGACTTTTAAATTACTTTAGAACGACACTATTAAATTAGATAGAATATGTGTTGACTAAAATTTATATTAAAAAACTAGCTTTTGCACGCGACTACGTCCGCGAAACTTTATAAAATAGAGCCTATATTTCTAGCTGATACGTAGCTTTCTATAAGTAAAAGAATATTTAAAATGGGTTCAGTAGTTTAGGAGTTCATCACGCACAAACAAACGTGACCCGAAATTTGTTATATATATAAAAGATATAGGTAGATGACCTAAAAAGTTAAAATGTGAGTGTAAATGTCACAAAGAAAAACATGTCTGAATATAATTAATAAAAAAAAGACCAACATAAACATAATGTACGTCATGGATTTTTATTCAGTTCATTATTTAGTGTTATCCGCATAAAAAAAATTAATTTATATTAAAAAAAAGACAGTTTTCCAATTAAATAAATTGTCTGGCGCTCACGTTGCTTGCATGTGGGGAAATTTTGCTTACATTTGACATCCCATCCCATTTGTGATTATTAAAATTGAACTCCTACTAAGTTGGAGTGGGTCGCCGTCAGTAAAGGGGAAATTTAAATGAAATGAAGAGATTACGCTGTCGGATTTAATTAAAATAATAGCTTAATAGTTGCGGGGACTACGAATGCATCTGCATCGGAAGGGCGGAATGGAATAGGTGAGTGGTAGGTTGTTTGAGAGAAAAGTGCTCGCGCGCAGTTCCGTTCGTATCGTCGCCGCGGCCGCACGCGCTTGCCGCGCCATGACCCGTACACTGATCGCTTTCGCCGTGCTCGCTGTCTTTACCGCTGCCGTCACCGGTGCGGACCCACCCCGACCCCGTCTAATCGAATTTAATCCTTGGGCATGGCTACCGACGAACCGAAATCGATCTCCATCCATCATGGACTATTTCTTTCCACCGTCCAGGACCCCCAAACAGTCCGTCTTAGAACCACCCTCCGACCGAGAACCTCCCAAGACTACAATAATTGAAAACACTCCACAGTCGGAGGAGCGGTCGACGACTCTTGCGTGGAAAGCGCCAAAAACCAAATCGACCGTACCCGCGACCCGCCCAACTATAACAACGCCGCCCAAAACTAAAAAATCATCTCACAAAACATACGCGACCGATACTACAATCGAATTAAAAACTACGCAAACAACCAAATCCGAATCTCCACCTACCACGTCTACGAAGGACACGACTGTGGCATCTACGCACCGGCCTACGAAGCATTACACAATACGGCCCGTCATAAGGACAACAGAAACGCCGCCGACCGTTCGAAATACGGAGACTACTTCGAATACAGACAGCGATAGCACTGAGACAGATTCAGATATAGACATATCTAGAACCACTACAGTTGAGGACACAAAAGAACCTGGAACGCTAAGTACTGCTGCGGAATCTCGGGCCACAGACGCCGACACAGCCAGCACTGCCACCATTGAGTCTAGCACACAGACGGAAACCACAGCAGCCGAATCGGCGGATAGCCGCGAGGGCTACCTCCCACTACGCGACAAGCCGCAGGAAACGCAAGTGAAGATAAACGAGCAGACCAAAAAAGAGGTCAGTGATTTTAATAGATTCTTAGGCGTTGTTTTTCTAAATTGGTTACACTCTAATAGCTATAACTTTCCTAGTTTCTTGTAGCGTTTAACGATTTTCTTGTACGGATTGTAAACTTCTTTCAGTGTAGTCAACGGGATCGTTTAGCATAAATATGTATTTACGAAAGTGCGAAACGTAAAATACTTATTAAATATTATAACACACAAATTATAAGCATGTCGATATAGCCCCTAACTCCGTCGGTGGCTAACCATGCGGGCATAAATTTTATTTAATGAGCCCTCAGAGAAAGGTTACTACTACACATTCATCAAGTTGAAGCGCGCGTTCCCACATTGGAAGTGCAAATAGATATGAATTATTTATTTATAAGCAACTTTATCAATATTAAAAAAAAACACAAGTAGTTACATGTCACGGCTCGTGAACACCAGTAGACTGAATTATTTATGAAATTAATTTTTACGTTCTTGTCGTAATTAAATGCCCTTAATGTAAATAATGTTTTACGATTTTCAAGGCTTTTTGTTCTATTACACGTTAAATAAATTGAGACATTAAATTAATTTCAATAAGTACGAGAACAAATTCATTATTGGTTTTCTTTCAAGTATTTTAATTACTTTTTGATAGTTGTGTACTTTTATCTGTTACCTACATCTGAATTAAAACTAAATTATATGGTACAAATTACAACGATAATTTAATGACATTATTTATCTTACTTCACCTCTGCCTTTCTATAAAATTTTAATCAGATCTAAGTAAGCGACATTTCACCAAATAAGCTCCGGCCATAAACACGACTTTTGCTCGCTCCATAAAACAGCACGATGGGATAACCTTCGAGGGATATTTCTGTCGGATATTTGGAAAAGCAGCTTATAATTACAAGCTTCAAAGCATAGCAGACCGACATTTCATTTCAATTTATTAACCACGGTAACCAGTAACCGTGGTTAAGAGATTTCGTGAGAGCTTGTAAATTTTTCGCAATAAATTATTCCGATGGACAAAACTGCTATTACCGTTTACAAAGGAAGTAATCGTTTAATTTTTAATAAATATAAAAAATGTAAAATAATATTATCTCATAAACGTGAAATCATTACCTTTCTTATTTAGATAGTCATAACAATTTTATCATTGACAATTCAACTGAAGAACATACACTTTCTATATTATAGAAGCAATAAAAGCATGCAACGAAAATGCAGTTTTCGTGTTTGTCATTGTCGGAAATGCCGATGCTGATTTAGATGCCTTAGAAGCCCATAATCAACTATTTGTATTTATTAGGGCGGAAGCAATGAAAGAAAAACACTCTCACGGTACCAGATGTTTTCCTGGAATACCATAAAAGGAAAACTATTACCGTTAGAAGATCATTGATTCCAAGTTCTCATAAAATCATGGAATCAGAGATTACTTAATGTAAGTAAGTATCAAATTATCTGACTTAGTATTTAATTCATATAACTATTTAAAAAAAGATTATACAGTTACAAAATTTCAGAGAGAGCTACAAGATATTATTTTAGCATAACTTTGATCTTTTTATTTATTTATAATTTTAACAATTTTAAAGGCTAATACATAAAATAACATGTAAAATGATAACACTAAAAACTAAGTCCTTTTGCTACTAAGTCATTGTAAGATATAGGTTTTCTGCAGAGCTAGTCATAATATTGAGATTCAGTATTTATGCTGATTAGTAATTTTACAGATCTAGTCATTATGATACTAATGTATGTCGTATTATTTACTAATTCGAATTTATTCGATTTACAAAATAAATTATTATGAACAAGCAAACTAAAAATATAATTATTAATACCTACTTTTATTTAATACAGATACAGATTCCACATCTTGCAAAAAAAACGCAAAAAAATATTTTGTCAAAAGTGTACAATCAAACGTTTTTATTTTTAAAACAATTATTACAATTTACTTATATATCAAAATTGTATTTAATGCTTGTATGGCGTACGACTATTTTATGAGTAAAATGCGTATTTAACGATTGTGTAAATAAAAGTAATAGGCGGCAAACGAAAGTGATGGTGCACATCAATATAGATGACGCAGCTCATATATTTTTATACGAAACCTTTCTCGATCGTCACGATATGTTTTATTGGCAGTGGAAAGCAACCGTTGCAACAGTGCTATGGGAAATAGAACAAGAACATGAGAGAAAACGCTCACTACCAAATAGGGACACGAGCCTGCGACCGTTGTCAATTTTTAAGGCGGGACACTTGACCTAGGTCAACAACTTCAACCGTGTAAGGGATGGAGTAACAACCCAATTTGCCACTGCCTTCAGGATGTATAGTAATAAAAGTACATTGTGACCCTCTTCTATACTCACCGATTTGGTAGGTTCAAAAGTTTAAACTTATATGAAGAAACAAACAACGTTTCTTTAAGTACATATTATTACTTATATCATAATGCAACGCATTTATAAAACAATTAGCTGATGCCCCACGACTTCGTCCGCGTTGAATAATGAAAAAAAAAAAAAAAAAAAATAGCACCTGGGAAAATATCTGACCTTTTTATAGCACAATTTTTTTATATTTTTAGACGATCCCTCTGGGACCTAACATTAGGTAAGGGATACCAAAGCCCATTTTGCTATCCTTATGGTGTTTTGCTTGTGCTATAGGCGATCAAGTAGACCGTCAGCCAGCCTATTTATCTCATGAAAAAATCAAGGCACATTGAATAGCAAGGAAAATAAATGGGAAGACTGTACAAATATATAAATTCTTACGTCCTACATTTTTTTAAACCATTGAGACTGCCATAGAGACTGTTGAAGAAAAAACAAAAAGAGTTCTTTAATCTCATCGACGAAGGCGGTACTTTCCTGTCATTAGTGTGTGTTGTGGTCGCAGAACGACGGCGACGTCAATTTTTCGGATAGAAACAAATTTAGTTTGGTATTCACTGAGTAAACTTTCACTCTTATGTAGCCAATCTATCATACGTAATGAATGAATCAACGGACGATTTTTAACGGATGAATGCCCTTTGTTATGTCTACTTTGTTACTGACAGCCCGAGAGCCTTTTTCTTTTATTTTCTTGATTATGCGAAATAGGCATAACTTGGTTAATCTTTTTTATCTTTTATTTATAGTATAATTTGAAGTCGCTTTCCATGTCTGTCTGTATGTATGGCCGCTAACTCCTTCTAAACCACGCAACAGTTTTCACCAAGTTAGAAATTTTACACATATAATAAAATCTAGTTGTTTCATGTTAAGTTTTACGTGCCTTACGTAGACAAAACCTTGAAAGGTACAACAAAATATATCTTAAGGTTTTTCCTACTCCGCAATGGCATACATCTGGTTACGGTTGACTCCAAGTAACCATTTCTTTCGTTAAAACTTTAATCCTCCGTCATGTCTGCTTCTCGCTAACTACTTCTAAACCACCCAACGGATTTTAACACGGTTTTCACTTATGAAAAGAGGGATAAACAGGGAAGGTTTGTATATATAAAAATTGCACTCCGGACGAAGCCGGGAGCGGGTCATCAGTAGAAAATATATCCGATGAATTTAAAAATAAAGTATGAGAATTACCTAATTACAATACATTTAAATATATACTCATAATCACTTTGAATACTTTTCTCAATCATGTAAATCTTACAGCTTTAATGGCATACTCAAATCGCAACGTACAAATTATGTTAAGAAAACCAGATGCACTACAAGAATTCAAATGCGTGAGTTAAAACGAAGCAAGAAAATGAGGTAGCTCTAGATCTATTTATACAACAGAAATATTACACGACTACCACTTATTACCTTTTATTTATAACCAGTTTATGATGATGTATCTTTGGAGAGGTTGTTTCATATGCAGAAGCAAATTTGTGCTTATTTATAGTGAGAATTCAGATTTGTGGTAAAGCACTGATCGCTTATGTAAGTTCTAAAAAGAAATCTTAATTATTCCGTTTCGTAAGTCATCTTAAAGTTAATCATGTCTAATTAATCAGTACGTCATCTCCTAGAAAGTCGATAGTGTTTGCTGTTTATATTTATTACGAACATTGGAGAAAGGAGCCTTAGTACCTTAGGTACGTATTCAATGAACTAGGCTGTCTCGCTCGTAAATATAAACTGCACGTACCTTAGAAGTGTTTCATGAGAGATTATGTTTTGTTATAGTGTATTATTCCTGCCATTAGGCGCATTTATCGCTCCGGTGGCATTTCAAAAGCTCAGATAAAAGATAATCTTAATTTCAATCTGCCATAATAAGTTTTTTAAATGTTTTTTTTTTTTTGCTTAAGAAAGTTTTTCAGTACACATGTTCTCAATTTTTTAGCGATTTTAAATAAGAAATTGCATGGCTTGGCATTTTGATAAGTTTGAGCCATGTTTCAAAAGAACTCCCTTGATTGCTGACGAAATGCTAATAGATTTGAACGTCTTCTTTGCTCTGTATCCTTTTGATACATTTTTGGTAATAAGCATCGGAGTTTTGAGTGATAGCAAAATATATAAAAAAAAAAATTTTCTTAGCATAATACAATTTGTTATTCGGTTACGCAGTACGATTCGAATTAAACAATTCATCGCGACATTTCAATTGAAATCAATTATAGCAAAACCGAGTCCATATAAAACTTTCGTTCACGTTCCAGTGTCAAAATTTATTAATGTATTGTATAACTCGATAGACAATTGTTTGGAAATGTGAACAGTTAAATTCAATTACGTCAACAAAGAAATGTTCGGTGGCAAGTGACAATTAAAATTCGACGTTATGAAATATAACAATTATAAGATATCTTTTAAAGAATACTAAAATTAATTAAATATTAGTTTTAATCTAAAGGTCGTCACAGTGTATTATTTATTTAGTTGTTCTAATAGTGACTAGTTAGTTAGTAGTTCTAATAGATTTCTATATTAGTACACAATTTGCGCATCTATATAGGTATTTTTTTATGTTAACTCTAGAATGATTTTTGACAATCAATCAATAATTAATAAATTTCAGCTCCATGTAATAGCTGTGTATTTAAACAACCAAATTGTTTACCAACCAAATTTGTAGATTACAGCAAACCAAAATTTCTGTAATGTTGAAATTGCTGTAAATTACGCATGTAGCAGGAATTTTTTTCCTCAGCTTCATGGATGGTTCTAAACTGTCGTCATATTGTTTATAGATGATGTATTTTCATCGAGCTTAGATTATTCCATTTCTAGTTGTTGGCTGTAACCTAATCAGTGTAGTACTGCGAAGAATACTCTTATTTATCAGAAGACCGTAATATTATTTTAACATGTCGACTATACGAATTCCTTCTACTTTAAATTATTCACATCTCTTTTAAAATAAATCAAGAGTTTAAGCTAATCAATCCGTAATTTATTCACGAGTTAATGATTCAGTAAAATTTGCTTACAAACTTAAGACAAGATATTTCAACGATAATTACTATCAATTATCCGAATTATATACTTTAAAAGGAAATGCAGCCTTATGTACATATGGCAGACGTAATTTAGAATCTCTGTTGGACCTGAACTTTAGAGCGTTTTTCCAATTACACTTGTGGATTAAGATTAAATGTAATTGCTCTAACGACGAATGAAAACATGTTTTGAAAGGAAAAGAGGAAAATAGCTTGACCTAGAAGTGTAGCAATCGAAGAAGACACATTTCCTACCAAACCCTATAATTATATAGGCAGAAATGTAGTTGTAATTTTTTAAATTACCTCATTTGAAAATCATTCATAGTTGTTGATTTAAATTTCTACAATTTCAATTAGAATCCAATCACTTCTCAAACTTTAAAGTTTAAAGTTAGAAACACTGTCCATACCCACTGATTTGTTTTGATGACTTGGCAAGCAAATGTTAAGTGTCTTGGTAACGTTAGTATGTGAAGATGACACTTCAGCTTTCGTTCAAACATCTATGCAGTGTAAAATTGTGTGTGCCTGCAATTTAGAGACGGTGCGCGAAATTATGGTGACGCTAAAAAATTCGCTACGTGTCTGCAATGTGTGTTAATAAAACAGGACGCGATCTAAGGCGACCAATGTAGTGTTGGTGGTTTCATTACAAAAGTTATTACCGTGGGGCACATCAGTTGATCACCTAATGATACCCTCGGACAGTATTCATATGATAAAGTAAGGGTACACTTTAGATATGGAACATTTTTTGTTAAAATTGTTTCTCAATTTAAGTGTGTGGGACTCATTCGTGCCATCCGAGCTGCATCCGAGCTATAAATACGTGATCCATTTATCAAGGACAGTTATTTATTAATGTTATCTGCATGAAAAATTTTATGATTAATAAAAATTTTGGTATTGTTAAATAAATAAACTAATAACAAGGAATAAATGCGGATGTGTGAAATTTTAATGATTATTATTTTTATTTTAAATGTATCTCTATTTTTTTTTATACTTGTTAATAGCACCCGTCTTCGCACGGAGTTAAAAAAAATTAAAATCTCTCTTAACGGATGCTTATGTTATAAAATAAACCCATGTAATACATTTCAGTTCTCTAGAATAAAATTTTCCCTCTGAAACTGTAGAAATTTTTCTAGATGAAAGGTACCCTTTCTTGTACCTCTACAACGAAAATGCAAAATGAGTGAAAACAAACTTCTTTTTGCATTGACAACATTAGTTAGGATGCATATTTAACATATTTTAGATTCTTATATTGAACAAGCAGATATTAATTACCTACGACTTGCCTATATAACATAATTGATGAACTTGTTAAGACTCTGGAAGTCCACGTTGATTATTTCATTAAGAAAATGTAAAATAAATGCATCAAACTCGATACCGTAAAAGCATATCTAATGACTGTTACTATTTTTTGCGTTCCCTTCAACCTTAGCGATGCGAGTAATGCGCCAGAGCACCTCGTTTGGCACACGGCAATTACTTTTTACGATACACTTTATATCTTAACAGTTATGTGAACTTGAGTCCAGTGACAAACGATTCATCGAACCTGATTCATCAGAGGCGTTGTGAACAAGCCGAGAAATGTTATAGAGCCGCTACGCAGCGCGATACTTACCGCCACACGCGAATCGAAAACTAACTTACCGCTTCAGAGGAAACTGTTAACGTAACTAATTGCGTTACGTCCGCTGCATTAACGGTAGCATCCTTGTCCTAATTGTGTCTCGAGATAAACAGATGATGTTCGGTTTCACGGTTCATTGACGCTCACTAACGCGACGCTCAAAGAGTCGCTAACAAAATTACCAATTGACATCTTAAAACGGGATACCCGTGAAAGATTTATAGAAAAATACCGAAAAACGAATCGCTTAAATAATAATTACGTTATTTAAGATTTAATTTAAGGTTGTATTGCAATGACTCAGACTTTTGAGTTGCACTAGCCTTATCTGTAATTCAGAAAATATTAAAAGACTTTGTCTAATGAAAAATATAGAATAGAAAAATATAATTGCGGATCAGTGGATGGATCAACCTTCCTTGGAATAAGTTGCGTAGTAGTAGGTATAAGTTTAAACTTTGAACACTGGCCAAATATAATTGCTTGTAGATTTTACAGCTATCTTTATGAGTTAAAAGATATGTTATTTTAATGATTATTCCTTTACCAATATCTTTTTAATTTGCAATGAAGAAGTTACTACGCCTTTCTCCCAACTTTCTTTCTCAACAGCATTAAGCTCTAAAGCTAATATTTAACCTTCCAGGCCTTCCACTGTTTGTAAGACTAGTAATCTTTGTAAGACTATATTTAAATAAATTATTAATTAAATCATTTGTAATTATAATATCGAAATACACAAAAAAATAGATCAATGAAATGCTTCAAAGTCATGCGCTATAGTTTATGTAAGAAATACTGTTTAAATATCTATCAAGGTCTATTTAACTATTATACAACCACTTGTACCGTGGCCACACTTCACTTGTTCAGTTAATACGCATCGATTAAAGTTTAGTTCAATCAACTCGTTTTTTAAAAGTTCATCATTTGCCGATCTTATACAGTCCCACGCTGGCATACAAATAACCCTATCACTTACAAACAAACATGATTAAATACTTTTTAATAAAGCCACTTACTTGATGTTACTACATCGTTTTTAGGCGTGAAGGTTAGAGCAATTACTCAACCAAGTGACAGCTAACTAATTAAGATCGCATTCATCTAATTAGAAATTGCCCTAAATTCTTTCAAACTTCAACTCTTTGAAAATCTTATGAAGATTGTTCTCAACTGACAATTGGCCCTGATTTAACTGATTTTGTTCCTTCCTCATTTTAAAAGGATTGCCTTATGGTATTATTATTGCTTACAAATATTTTTAGAAACATGGATAAAAGGGCTTTATATATTACCTACTTTATCTACTTTATAAAAGACTGAATGTAATTGAAAATTTATCAAATAGTAGTAAACTAACCCTTTTATATTAAACACAACGACGTAGAGGAGACCGATGAGCATCAATATTCATTAAAAGTTGATGAACAAAAGTTGTTGAACCTTTCGCTGTCGCGATCACACAAAAAGTTATAGGCAGGAAATGAATATCTAGGGTAAGGAACAAAATGATAATGGGAACGGCTTGATACAATATTTATGAAGGAAATACTCGTATTATACAAAGTTATTTCAGTGATACGCAGTAGAGTCTACTTCAATCAATCAATACTAATAATAAATCTGTAAGTGTAGGTATTGTACGTATGTATGTTGATCCATAACTCTTAAACGAATTAACTGATTTTCATGAAACTTGCTAGATAAACATTTAGACGTACGGGACACAGGATAGGCTACTTTTTTTCTTTGGTCATGGAGTAAGTTACTTTGTTTTCAGAGATATCGTGTTTATAGGCTCTATACATGATACTGAAACTAAGTTGACTATTTTTAGAATTTTTTCTGTATGTATGTAAGTATGTATGTTCCTCCATAACTCTTAAACGAATCAACTGATTTTCATGAAACTTGGTAGATAAACATTTAGACGTACGGGACACAGGATAGGCTACTTTTTTCTTTTTCAACGCGGACGAAGTCGCGGGCGCCAGCTAGTTTAATAATATAATTATAATTATATATACTGTTTATGTGTTATGACGATGCATTATCGTCTAGTTTCTTATAGTTTCACTGCAATCGCCAAGCTCTTTAAGATAGAAAGCAAGAAATATGTAAATTGAGTACTCAGTGTTAGAAATCATTCTCACTCTCGGTAAATTGCTAATAATTCATGCATTCAGAACATTGAATCGTCTCAGTTGTCACAGAACAGGTCAAGTGAGAACATACAGTGAAGCGAAATGACGATCTTGACATTGAAATATTTCGAAAAACTTAACATACTAATTACATTACATACTATAAGGTTTTCAGTGTAGTACTATGATTTTATTAGGGATTTGATGTAAGTGTGAGAATTCTTCAGTCTAAATTTATCCCTTTCTCTCTGTTCCATTTACTTCCTAGATCTTTTTGGTTTCTGAATCTATCGATCTGTGCTTTGATAAAGGATACACTAGATTCTGGGTTGCTTCACTAAAAGTGGCATAGTAGAATATCACCGCACTCACAGCTTGGGGTGATAATTCATTGATATTAGTTGCACAAAGTTGTCCTTAAGGTGAATACGTGTTACGATTTCTACCATTATTACTAAATGTTAAGGTTCAAATCAGTCATGCAACATTTACATTATTCATCATTTTATCAGAAATTAACTAGAGAAACTGATAGCATGTATAAAAAATCCAGTGGACACTTTTTCGCAGTGATTTTGTTTGAGGACCTGAATCTAGTGCATCCTTTATCAAAGGATCTGTGGCTATTTAAAACAAATTTTATTTAAAGGTCATTTACTTAACTTGAACTACAGTAAATTCAGTGCTTGTCCAGCGATGAACTTTCTTAGTTTTAATAAGAAATTAAGCAAGTAACTAAATTTTATAGGTAAAAACCTATCTAAAGAAGCGAGTAGGTATAGTTAAGCATACCTGTCCTCTTCTTTGGATAGGTTTGAAGAAAATTAAGAAATTTAACAGCTTTAAAACTATTATTATTATGTATTTATTTATTGTATTTGCTTTATTTGTCCTATTACTATTTTTTCTACTTCCTCATTGTTAAAGACCTGACCTGACCATACTTTAGTACATAATTGTAATTGGAAGCAACTTAGCTACCACTTGCCAATACACGGAAGAAACGCGTTAGCTTCATTCATTTCTTATTTAGTGAAAGTAAAAATCAGAGATCGTGTCAAAAACGCCAATTTTGAATGCTCCGCCTCTGACCCTGCCGTCAATCTAATTTATCCATTCATGGGAAACATGTGACTATTGTTACAATTGACACCAAGAGTATCTTGTCAGAAAGTTTTCGACGATGATGACTGGTGAAAATTACTGTGACATTCTCTCGACAATTTGATAATAATGTATCCAATTGGCACTGTTATGGTAAAAATTTACGAGCTGATTTGTTATTTGTTGCCTTTGCATCTTACGGTGTCTGTCTAATATTCGATGCTTGTAAGAATAGGAATGTCTAAGAATGGAATTTAAACAGTATCTTCTCTTCACTGAAATGGAGGTAAAGCTGTATAATTTAAAAAAAATCCACAATAAGGAATTCCATTTGTAAATTTCACGAGCGTGGAAATTTTAGTAAAAGTACATATTATGAACTAGCTGTTGCATGTGACTTCGTCCGCATAACTTTAAAAAACATAGCTTATGTTACTCGCTGACAATATAGCTTCCCAACAGTGAAATACTTTTTCAAATCAGTCCAGTAGTTTCGGAGCCTATTCAATGAAAACACAAACAAACAAACAAATCTATCCTGTTTATAATATTAGTAAGTATAGATACAAGACACAAAATCGATGCACCATATTTTTCTTGTAACTTGCCTTGCTCAGACAATCAAATTTCGAATTTATGTATCAATCATCATCAGCCAAATGACGGCCTCTGTTGGACATAATATGTCCACGTAGACCTGCAAAGGGCACGATTCTAATGGTGTTAGACCACCAAGTGAGCTGCCGTCCAGCCTTTTTTTTAACGTTGGGAAATCCTCTTGGATACCCGGCAGTGAAGGGGACACTGCGGGGTTATGCCGAATTCCTACCGGCTAAAACCCAACGACTTTTATTCTATCGCGGCCGTTGATGGGCGGGGTCGTGGGGACGTCATTACTCGACTTTAGTGCCCCGCCACGGCTATCCAACGCGGGGAGGCCTGTGCTCCCATGTCAGAATCTCGACGTACCCGAAAGTGGAGGTACGCCGGCCTACTCGGGGGACCTTATGACGGGCGGCAGACTCCTCCAAGACTACCGCCCAGGTTCCGGTCAGGGTGGAAGGCGGCGGATATAGGCCACCCGCCTGCGCCCGAGCCTTCTCCGGCGGATTGGCTGGGAGAGGGGATCCTCTTCCCGCTGCCTTTCCGCCGCTTCCTTGCGCGATGGCCGTCCAGCCTACTCTCCCCTTGTATTTTACCGCCACTCGAGAAACTTTCTTCCCCAAAAGAACTTTTTATTACATATTTTGAGCCTCTTCAGTGTTGTTATCAACAAATTCTATTTAAAACTTACCTGATTTATATAACGCATCGTCTTTTATTTTAGAAACAACTTATACTGCATAACTGATTAGATTTTCATATTTACCTGTAACAAAAAAAGTTACATAAGTTCAACATGTAAATAAAAATAATAAATAAAAAGTTAGATTATTATTAGCGAATTTCGATTTGCATAACATTCAATGATATTACAAATGCGCCTGGAGCGAATGTTTACCGGTGTGGCTGACCTCTCTATTCATTACAAGATAATCGAAAGTGAAATTAATTCAACGTCAAGATTATTTTGACAGCGATTTTATTAACACGTGTTGTGCCAGTTCGACTAACTTCTGCCACCTAATTAATATCGCGGACATGAATAGAACAGTCGTACCTAATACATGCCGGGTTTAAAAGCGAAAAAAAAAATAATGATTCAACTTTTTAACAACGGAACAACAACAGTCTGTACCGATTCCGAATTAATTTCGAGACGAATCGATCTTAAGTGAAATCTAAATCGTAATTTCTCTAAGTAGATTGATGGAAGTCGTGATAAACAAATAACAACGAGCCCATGTTGGAATGCAATCTGCATATTTTCAACAATTTGTTATTGAAACACATTTCCATGTGCAATTTACTTAATGAGGCGATGATTTAGAAATTCAGATGTTATGTTTTTATATATAGGTCTATGCTACGTTATAGCATAGACCTATACAATTTTCTAAAAACAAGACACATAATATGCACGGCATATTACGCGGTGACACTCTGTGTTAAGGCACAAACTCGAAATAGGATAAAAGGAAAGAGGTTTGATGAGCTCTAAGGAATAGGATCTGACATAGCCCAAGCAACAGGAATAAGTTTATATATGACGTAACAAAACGTGACAGATATAAATTAGACGTGGACGCACTCGAGATAGCAGGAGGAATCTCATTATGATTTTGTCTTGACTTCTGTGAGGAGTACTGACTTCAAAGATTTTTATCCAGTTTAGACTGCATTAAATGTAAATACTTTGTAATTTTTTGGTGAGCCATCCAAAAGTTAATTGTCTTATTATTTAGCGTTCAAACGATTTTTTTAAAAGTATATAGATGTTAACAGTGAATTTTTATTCAAGACAATACAACAGATCAACTGCAGTTAATTTAATCTCGATGAAGCTATAAAGTGTAGTTAATTGTTTCCTTTCATCTTTCACATTTCATTTTATTACTTTTAAATAGTAATTTTTAACAAAACCTCTGAGATCTACAAGTTTAGTTGGTTACTGTAAATATTTATTGCTGATTGCTTTCTTGAATGTTTGTTTCTTTCTATTAAGTTTAATTACACTATTTACTTGCGCTCCGTCCATAGTCATGGGAAGTTGAACTATGCGGACAATGAATATTTATTAATGATAAATTGTGTTTTTCTTTATATATCTCAAGGAAAATTCTTATCTTCTTTTGAAATTCTGGTGTGCAATAAACTTTATGCCTATTAAAAAAAGTTTTAATGGAAATCGCATTAAACGGATATAAAACGTTTTTGCAACAGAAAATATAAGAAAGCTACGGTACTGCTCCGTATATGTCATAGGATATCCGAGACTGCACAGCGGGCAAATTTACCGGATCTCCGTGGAAAATCTGTGAGAATTCCGCCATGTGGTGAAACGAAATGTTATTGGGGTACATTGTACATTCATAATGAAAAAAAAAAAAGTATTACTAAAATCTTTCAAAATAACAGCGTGGTGTTTATTGTATGAAATTCTTATGGGTACCTACAAAACTATTTTTCCCATACAAGCTTTAAATCGGTGTAACTGTTTCTTATTTTAAAATATCGACTACCGACAAATCAAAATTTGAGATAAATAGGGGAATTATTGATATAAGTTTATAGAAATATAGAAAGAAATTTTTGAATCCAACCTGTAGGAGGGATGGAAAAAATAATAATAAAAAAATCCTCAAATTATACAAAAATGGTAAAAAGTTTCAGACAGATATTGTAGAAAATTTAGTTGTACATAAAAATGTTTATGTAACTTTTTTGCTGGAGGTTAAAAGATATAGTTAATAGGTAAATTAAAAAAAAAAAATACAATTAGTTAACCCTTACTCATTTTTAACTCCAAGGTTGAAACCCCTGTCGGAGCTTACTTATAAGATTTTTTAATTCATCTATAGTAAAACTGATATATGAAACCGCTATTTCGCTCATAATAAAATGTTTACAAACGAAACAAGTAATGGCTTATTTAATTTATAAAACACGCCATCGAAGACTGTTAAATTCTAGCAATTAAATGACTGTTATAAACATTATACATAGGTCATAACAGGTTTAATGGTGGATTGTATGGTTACTGGTTAAGTTCAAGTATTAGGTGCACCATTGCTATTTAATGTTATTAATTACAATGGGTCCATAGCGGCAATAAATATTCTCCATTTGTGCTTACAGTTACTCTTTATATCAATGACGACGATAAATGAAGCCATTTCTACATTTAAATGGACATAATTTATTTTAACAAGTTCTAACTTTGTGTATACAAAGATGAGACATCGACACCCTCAGTGTAGGAATCAATTTCTGTTCGGCTGTATCATTAGTGTATCGGTATAGTATAAGGAACCATCATCAATCAATACTAATAATAAATCTGTAAGGGTTGGTCATGGAGTAAGTTACTTCGTTTTCAGAGATATCGTGTTTATAGGCTCTATACATGATACTGAAACTAAATTGACCATTTTTAGAATTTTTTTCTGTATGTATGTATGTAACTATGTAAGTATGTATGTTCCTCCATAACTCTTAAACGAATTAACTGATTTTCATGAAACTTGGTAGATAAACATTTAGACGTACAGGACAGAGGATAGGCTACTTTTTTCTTTTTCAACGCGGACGAAGTCGCGGGCACCAGCTAGTATTACATAAAAACAAGAAATTAGTAACTTTTTATATTTATTTACAGTGAAAAATTTTGGTTTAGTGGAAATAACTATGAGTTAAAGAGATCATCCAATTATGTGTGTGTGTGTGTGTGTGTGTGTTGGTGTAATAATGCGTCGTCAGTTAATGGCTGCGGGTTTGGGAGTGTCCTCTTTAAAAAGCATTTCTTAAAACCATTTAGACATTCGTACGATGACCGCATACTTAGTCGTAAGAAAAAAAAGAGTTGTGAAAACGCTACCGAATAGTTAGATAATTTTGTTATCTAACTATTCGGAATTAATTTACGGAAATAAGACTTAGTGTTAGTTAAGTAAATTAATGTAAGAACTTTAATGTGATGATTCTATAAAATATATTATCAATAAAGCGAAATACTTGACCATTTCAATGCGGTGCTTATTATTAATGTTTAAAGTCTGGCTTAGTGTACCGTGAAACTAATACTATTACCACCCGCAGAGCCTTTGGCGTCTTTTCCTGTGATAAATAAGCGTAAATGTATGGAATATATACTTGTGAACTGTGTATGGTATTGGACAAATAACATAAAATTCAAATAGGCTTAATACGGTTTCATTAGCTATAACAAATATTAATATTAAACAAATATTAATATAATTTTAATATTAATATTAATATTAAAATTAAATATTAAACGCATATAAACATGTATAAATAATCGATATAAATAATAAACTGTTTACAAAAATTAAGCTTTTTTTCAGTATGAAAAGAGTTGAATTTAACTTTACTCATTCATTGGTAGCCAAAATGATGATATAACATGTAGAAGAATGAATAATTTGAGATTTTTAATAAGGTTAATATCGGCAGACAGTTTGATGTTCCACTTGCGATAAGTATAGCTCGCTATATACAATTTATAATAGATTTATTCCTTCCTCCTGACCTTATGACTCCCATTATGAACTTCTGATAATGTTTTAAATTTATTAAGTTAGTTTTAAATAAGTAGTTAGGATGCGTTTTTTTAGGTCAAAAGCAAATGTTTTTCTCTTAAGAACAATTTGTCTATAGTTATAGTTACGTATATCTATACATAATTATATTTTATAGATTTAAATCTCTCCACCTAGACCTTTCGTTCCGACATATTTTTAACACGTATCGCAACCATTTGGTCACACTTAATGCAGCCAAGCAGGCCTTTCCTCCCAATTAAGCTTAAAAATATATTGAGGTATTAAGAAAAAGAAAAAAAAAAGAAAGGTATAAAATGAAGATAATGCAGCCTTTTACGAGTATTAACTCTTTATAAGAAGCCAAAAACAAGGGCAAGTGAAACAAGACACATTTGTAAATTGCAATTGCAATACACATTTGTAAGGTGAAAGGCTACGTAGGCAATTAACATGTCCGCCGGCCGTTGAATCTAAAAATCTGAGAATATTTGCACGTAAAACCATAAATATTTCTTTATCAGCCGTCACCGTTAGCGCAATTACTCCATATCTGGTGGCCGTGGTAGACTCACTAACAGTACCAGTCTTATAAACCTGTACTGATGTAAATTGACATCATTACACTCGATAAACATCTCGACAATACCCAAAATTGTCGACATATTTTATGAGACGCGCGCGGCGCTTTGCCTTCTGGGAAGAAGTCACATCGTGATCCTGTGATAGCATTTAACCTTACATTTCTCGCAAATTTTCTTGTTTGTGCTCCACTGACATACAACAGGATTAGAGATGAAAGTATCAGTTTCTAGTTATGCAATCCCAAAAAATATACATATTTATATTTATCTTGTTAACAACACTGTCTGATAACACAAGATCCTTTTTTAGAACATGTGAAAAAGATACGTGACTCGACAATTACACTAACATCGCTGTAAATAACTTGACACAGTGACATGATCTTAGTTAACCACACAACACAGCACTTGCGAGCTGTTCGTGTTTACTTCGGGCAATTATAAGATACTATTTTGTGACGCATTTAAAACTTGAGTTTTTTGTAGGGGCATGAAATTACAACCATAGCGGCCATTAGTGTAGTATGTGATGTGGCGATGAATACAGACTGCGCCCCTGTTACTTTTGGTCAGTAAGTGACATCCGATTTCACGGGCATAAAGTTTCACAGGTATTTTTACATTTAAGTAGTTGTCTTTTTTGTCCCGAAACTACTTAGCGGCGGTGTGTGGTAAAAAAATGCTAAGCAAAACTCGTACGGTGTGACTTCTTAATCTGGAATGAGAAAAACTGTCTCCACATTAGACCTAACTTTAAGTACCTAACTTTGCGGTATGCACGACACGTGTGATCGCCATGAGATGTTAGAAAGAGCTTTAAAAGTTTCATTTGTGTTATATATCCTCTCATTGTGAAATTAAAATTTAAATGAAACTGACATTATGTACTCTTAGTTTAAAATTTAAAATAACTCGCAATTTCTAACATATTTTCATTGATCCAACATCAATTTTTCAGCATATTAACAGGATATAATTAAGGTTTTTCAACATATTAACAATACAAAATGTTTGACCTGAATTAATTTCATAATTTATCTTTAAGCTTTAAAAATCGTACAGAAATTTCTTGGAAAAGTTAAACAATTTTTAACTCTTAAAACAGCATACACTAACTTGACATCATCTATATGTCTTGACTTTGATGACAAGTATATTTAAAATTCGAGGACAAACAATCTTTACCTAAAAGTATTTATTCACAAAATTCAAATAGAAATCGCAACGATAAAATTAAAATAAAAAAAATTAAGTTAAATATTTTTCGTATTGAAACATTTTAGTTATTACAGACACAAATTAAAGAAGCGTATACTTGATGTAAACATGCTTTATACTCTGGTTTTTACGACTGCATCTTAGCAAACATTAATTACATTAAATTATATATCATGTCTGTGAGATTATGCTATTAAAATATTTGTAACAGTTTATAAATTCCCTGTTTCATATTAACGAGTTTGCAGGATTACAATGAAAATTAAGTATTTAAAACATTGTAGTCTTATGTGTAAAAATGCTTTAAATTGGTAGGTTTTTCTTCTGGCAGACGACACGAAGAGTATTTTGGACTTCATTGTATTCGGTTTGATCAAAACAAAACTGTTTATATTATATCCTGAAGACTGGCAGGCATACTTTTTAAGGTTATGGTGAGATAACATCATTTCCAATACACACATAAAATAGAAAATATTCAAAGGTCAGAGCAGGATTCGAAACTGCGTTTGTCCTGTAGGCAGCAGAGCCTTTGCCCTATCGGGCTTCTTACTAAATACTATATAATTTATTTCAATAGCACAATTAGGTAATCCAAAAACTAAAAAATACTTAGTATACTGAAAAACATTATTGGGTTTGACTTAAAGTCAAGTTTTATAGTGATAAAAAAAAAACAAATTCTCACCCATCACAGTTAAAAAGGCAATAAATTGCTTACGTTACAGTCATAAAATTCTCTTATGAGAAATTATTGGACTAAGCCATGAAAGTTAAGAATCTATCTATACGATTAAGATTTGAAAATCAAGTAAATGATATCAATACCGTAAGTGCGAAATTACGGCACATAATATACCTGGAAGTAAGTCTTGAGGCTGTTGAATAAATTAAAAATAGCTAGTGTAACATATCTCTAATCGTAAGTAACGATTTCACAGGAGATACGGTTTTTATACGAATGCACTTAGCCTGCACTCATCTTTTCCGTAAATCAATCTGGCCAAGTCCATTATAGTTGTGGTTCCAACACTTTCTGTATCGCATCTGGGCTACCGTTGCGGCGACCAACGGAATTTTGTTCAATAAAGCACTGTGTCAGCTAGCGGTGTTGGATTTTTTTTCTTTCGCTACACCCAATCCAGTGTGGTCGGCGATTCGACAGGCCGGGCTAATCGCGTTTAATAGGCTCGCAATTTTTTTAAAGCAGTATCAATTACAAAACGTAACATTCGCACAACAAAAGACAACCTCGTTAGACTCTCAAAGAATATTGAAATTTAAATTGATTTGTGGAAAATGTATGTACTGCAAAATACAGCATTTAAAAATGATTGTCGACTGTTGGAAGTGTTTTGAGATAATTTAAGTAGTAATTTTTTTTTGGGATTATTTTTGTAACGTACGGTAAACGATACGGTCTACAAAAATGGAAGGCTGATAAAATAAATTGCTATTCATTCCTTGTGGTAATTAGAAAAAGTGCAATTTGGTAGCATAGCTGGCTATGTTGGGGAATTTTACTATAGTTACTTCTAAAGATTTATCATAGTCGTACTATAGTAAAGTTTTTTGTCATAGACAAAAAAAATCTTTAGAATCAAAATTGCCTTAACACGATTGATCTATGATAGCGATACACGACTCTTGCTACCTGAACTATGTATTTAAAGTGTTTAAAGCTCTTTTTACAATAGGCGTTTAACTAAAAAGGCAAAGTTTTCAAAAATTTATACTTATGGAAAAAGAATTTGTAAACTAAATTAACCAAGAAATATTACTAATAATATTATCACGGATGTTAGCTGTAAGGTATCTTTTACAGTACAAGTAAAAGCAATAAGCGTTTAAAGTAAATTATATGATTACCCTTCATTTGTAAAGCTTCTTCATTATAATGGTGCCGACTTACAAAGGCAAATTCTCAAGGATTTACTATCGTGCACCATCAATTACTTGACGTCTAACTTTTCGCTTCGATTAACATACCTAGAAGTTCGGTTAATTCGTATAATATTCGCGGTCTCAAATATACGTACGTAGAAGGTACTTTACGTAGAAGGTTCCTATGAATAATTAATAAATTTATAAATTTTACAAAACAGTCGATTATTTATTTACAATTTATTATATATAGGTTTATATTTATAGAAAAAATACAAGTAAAGAGCAAATCTGCATATTATTGGAAGCAACTGTTTTCCTTTACCATACAGGGGGGCCCTAGCCAAGAGCAAACCAATGCAAACGGGAGCGTTGCGTATTTACAAAACGATAGAAAATAAAGCCCAGTGATTGGTTGTTGTAACGCCCACATAAAATTTTCGCCGATCACTGGGCTTTATTTTCTATCGTTTCGTAAATACGCAACGATCCCGTTTGCATTGGTTTGCTTTTGGCTAGGGCCCCAGGTATATTTTTAGAAAATTTTACTGGACTGACGTCATAATTGGTAGATGGGCTATTATTTGCTTATTTTACTTACTTAATACAGGTGATTATAGTTTTAACTTTTTCTACACATGGTTAATCGAGCACATCACTCAGCATGTATAATTTCTTACGATTTCTTTGAGATAGAACATCAGATGCTTGCTGAAAGTTGCCCTCAATTTTAACAACAAAACAAACTTGCGTATCATTAAAGTGATACTACGGTCACTTGCGATGGCTTACACCGATTCGCGGTGAAAACAATTTTACGCGAAACAACAAATTGTACATTAAACAAGGCAAGAGTTATTAAATACCGCGAAGTTATCAAGAAGTCGACAAGAAATGCTATTAACTGTATTCGGAGCATGCGAACGTGGGAAGGTGTCATTCGATACGAACCACAGTAGCATAAGAACAAATTTGCTATTAAATAAGTACTCAGTGGCAGGGTACATTGCGTTTCACAGTCATTTGACAGTCAGCAACCACCCCCTTATAGACCACCGTGAAATAACAGCATGTGTGCTGTTGTGTTTAGGTGAGTGAGTAAAATTGATGCATGAGCCCATTCCTCCCTACCAGCCCATCCATTCCTAACCCTTTTTATAATTACGGCCGATGGCGCACTTACTTGTATTATTGTATTATACTCGTAGGCAGTCCTGTAGCCACCTACCATCAAGTGGACCGTCAGCCTGTCTGTCGACGCTAACATTAAAAAAATCTTTCATTTTATTTAAGGACTCTTTCTCACCGCAAATTAACCTTTAAAACCCCGCGATATCAATATTCAGAGATTCCGGTCGCGATCTAGGAAACGTGACCACTGTTCTTGTTTGCTTTGCGGTTGAAATCGCCGTATGCAGACGAAAGTTTCAACCCACATCACAGATCGAGCACGTATATATCGGCTGACAGACAATTTCCCTGCACTGTGACGTAGGTCAAACTTTATTTATGCCACTGTGTTGCATTGCGGATTGAATGCAAAGGTTGGCCGCAAAAGTTGTGGCTAAGCCCTGATAAATCATGCAGAGCACGCGCGTAGCGAAATTCGTATACCATTTAACGACCACTTTTTGTTCGCGAATCAATATTTTTATAAATTATTTTATATAGTAGTTTTGATGTAACATGGGTGCCCAAAATATGTTACATCTCGTTAAAAAATAATATTTTAATTGGGATTTTGTTAAATGGTACATGCGGTCTCTTGTAAACGAAATTATCAGTTGAAGACAAAAGACAAGAGACAAGCCCATTTTACAAATTCAAGTAGAGATAAAATTTCAACACGTCTTGTCACACGGGTAGTTATTTCTTGAGAGCACATGCTACGCGTATAGCACTTAAAAAAATCAGATTGTTAAGGTTATAGCTTGATAGAATCTAACGGAATGATTTATATATAACAAATGTCAAATACGAAACCGTTGGGAATCATGTGAAAATAAAAAAGTGAGCTTCTGAATTAAATAAAACAACAATAGGGATAAAAATCTGAGCATTAACAACATAAGGTAAACTGTATTTGCATTAATAGTTATTACTATAACAGTAATTGACAATAATCATTGTATTTAACATTTAAGAAAAAATATATAAAGAAATTATACAGTTTACAGATCTTTTTCGGTTCGTTCACCAATCTTAAATTTTCGTATTGCAAACATACTCTTATCGGAATAAAATATACTATGTACTTACAATTATTGCAGCAGCTTAAAATCATATAATAGCTCACATAATAGTTTTAGAGCTTACCTATTACATATTTACAAGTGAACGAACTATAAATTTTACTTTATGATAAATCAGTCATTTTTCAAAAAAAAAATATCCATGTAATTCAAAAGTTTCAAGTAGTAGTTCAAGTAGTCAAGTTTCTAAAAGCTTTATAAACGAGTACTATTTTGTGGCAGAATATTGAACTGTGAACTAAGTTCAAATGTGTCTACAACAAAAACTTGAAACCTCCGTAAATTCCCATAAAGCAAGAGCATGATTCACAGCGGAGCCGCAGACAGACATGAAACCGTATCACAGGAACGATCAGTCGAACGTGCACCACTCACGACCGCATTATTTATATCGTGACATTACTATCTCGGATAACTGGGAACAAATCGAGGATCTCATGTAAGAAACTCTATATAACTCGCTCGCGCGTACTGAAATTCAAGGTAATCGATTAGTCTGATCCCAAATAATCTCTCACTGTCTGATTCATGAAATCTAACAGCGCTTAGTTTACGCTGCGTTCGAACATCCCATCCACGTTTGTAATTAAGAGATGCGTGTAGAAAATCGGTGAAGCAGAATAATTTGTACCGTTTTGCATACGTTGATAGGAAGCTTAATTGCTTCCCGTCTTGAATGTTTATTTTAAAAGCAATTTTGTTTGTTTGCTAAGTGAATTAATATAGAAAAGATTTGTATTTTTGTTTGTAATGAATGAAATTAAAAACTATTGAACCGATTAGAAAAATTCTTCCACTTATAGAAAGCTAAGTAACATAGGCTATCGATACTAATAATAAATCTGTAAGTGTAGGTATTGTATGTATGTATGTTCCTCCATAACTCCTAACTCATCTAATTTTTCTAATTTGCTTGGGCTACTCCCTATATTTTGATTTTACTCGTATATTTAATAAAATTAGATACATACATATAATTATAATACATTTAATAAATGCTATGGAAGAAATTCTGTAATTGATAGTAAGATCAGCAATAAAACTATAGTTTCAAAGTACTAAGCGTACAAACAAACGCCGACCGCGATTTTTTTTCTATTACCTAATAAAGATTGCGTTGTTGAATGTAAATTTTGTGCAAGTTCTTTTTTCTCGCCGTAGCATTAGGTATAGCAATGTAGGACTTTAAGATTCAATTATTGTTAACGTCATTAAAGGTTTTAATTAGTTAAATTAGTTAAAAAAATTTAATGATTTCTTAATGGTTCAATGTTGAGTAATGGTTTACCCCTTAAATTGGATCTTAATTAAAACCCTTATACGGACGCCTTTCCCTTAAATGAGGTTAGACGCCCACCGCCACAACGGTAAAGGTCGTGAGGTTTGAATAGAGATTCAACTTGACACAAAATAAATACTATAAATCATAAATAAATGACATGATGACTGTTATTAAAACGAACTTGACATAGACTACTATTTCAATTGAAACTGTACAAATAAATACTGGTGACTTAGAAATTGTTATCAATGGTAATGATGCATACATATCCATTGAAACATAGTACGTTATTATAATGTAATATAACAAAAACTACATAAGTAATAAATGCCAAGTCACAGAGTAAATTGTATCAACATCATTTGTTTGATATGTCATAGTAAAAAGTGATGCTACACATTACAAGAATGTCTTCATATTCACATAAATTAATAGATGATGACTTGCAAACGTTTTTTGAACTTAGTGGCGGATGTTATAAGAGCAATGAAGACAACTTCAAATTATTTAGCTGAATTGCTGCTGAAGTATACATTAAATAGAAAAATTGGGCATAACGGGCACGAATCTTAGAAAAATGCTCTCATCTTACAGGGAAATGTAATTAACCCCCGAGTTCAAACATGAACATAATGATTTAGCTACCATTAAGGCCTAACAAAGTACCAGAGTTTAACCATGAAAGGCTAGACTTCCTTATTATGAACACTTTAAGGGTAATTTTGATTTAAACCAGATTAATCATTACATAACACTGTGTTATTGTTCTGTTGTCGACCTGAGTTTACACAAAAGGCGAGGTAATAGGTGAAAGCAGAATTGAATCTGAGCCTCATCATTCGGTCTGATAACCCTAGCAGCTATTGTAAACGGCCAACCACTAACTGAGCAACAATCTTGAATAAAGAGTCGGGTGCGTCAAAAAAGCGACTTCATTTTACTAAATGAGTTGCCAGTTATAGGAATAAACTATAGTAATTAGGCGTTGTCGGTAGCATTGTATAAATCATCGATGTGACCATTCACAATGGCCGCTTTCACGCGGCCTTTACGCTTGCCTTTCATCTGTCAATTAAGATATTCTTTAAAATACCATAACGATAACACTGCATTATTCATTGTTGACGATAATACCATGAGCTTTTACATTTTTTTAAATTTGATAGAACAATCCAAGCGTTGCGAACTAGTGGCGTATGATTGAGCCGTCGAAAGGATTAATGGCTCAGCCGTAAAATGTGAAATCACGTTCGCACAATTTATGCTATACACGCCCTAGAAACCCTTAACCTTCGGCATACATGGTTAAAGTAGACAAAACTGATGTTATTACCTCGATTTAAACACATACAAATAGAAATATAAGGCGAATGTGTCTAAAACACGTATAAGTACATTTGGGAATCCGAATAAAAACTTGATGATGCATAGAAGGATGAATATAAGACACTATTAAAACTGCTTTATAATGTAATAATACATCATGGGCTTGAAAGACAATAAAACAATATTGAGTTCGTGAGCCAATAGCAGAGCGAAATGCACCTCACGCACATTTGTTGTGTAGTTGAGTGCAAGACATCTCCCGTTACTTACAAATTCCACGACGGCCGCACAATAGAGGCGTTGAGAGACGCTATCGATAGATAATTTGGGTTCATATTGTGTTATAAGCGAAGGGCTTCGATGCCGTGAAAAGGCACTTTAACACGAACTAGCAGCCGACCGGAAAAGCGTCTCTCAGTTTTAATTGAAACTTAACAAAAAGAGAGACACAGAGACACGGAATTAGTCTCGACTTCATCCGTACGGTAAATGCGTTGTGATCGACTTAAACAAAAAGAAACTTCTTTTGACGTAATTCGATAATTAATATACCGTTAATAGTACCAGTAGCTCATAAATGCTCGTTGATATATTTCGTGTCTCTGAAATTGGTTCATGTTTTGTGACTATGAAAAGTAAGATGACTTATGGTTAATTTGAACAATTTGTGCCTGTGAAAATTGAAGATTTATTACATTGCCTTTAATTGGTGTGTGAGATTGCATTCCTCGAGTGTTGGGTTCAAACGCGCTGTTCATTTCAAAATTATCCTTTTGCAATGTTCCACCTGCACGCAGTCGCATGACCTTCCGCAAAGCGTCGGCTTTCTATAGAGAGATTGCTTGCATCTTTGTCCGTCTCACCGCAAGCAAATTTAAACCTCAATGGATCGTGCAGATTTATGGGGGCCGGTATAGTGTTCCAACAGTTACAGCTGTACGCAAGATAAAATGGCGGAAGCGACTTAGCACTGACAAAGATTTATACTATAACAGCTATTGCTATGTGTTATTGCTATTACAGCGAGAAAATTAGTAAGTAATTAAAAATAAGCAACTCGGGAAGGAGTTACGTAATCTATACACAACTGAAAAAACGAAAATCAATTTAAAAAGAAAACTTAAAATATAAAATTCTATAAATATGTATTTTAGTGAAATAATATTTTTTTATCGTTTTAAATGAACAACGTTTAGACATAGTTTTAGGAACATAAAAAGCTAAGGTATGGTAAGTATATTATGATTAATCATCAATCAATACTAATAATAAATCTGTAAATGTAGGTATTGTATGTGATTCCATAACTCAACGAATGATTTTCATGAAACTTGGTAGATAAACATTTAGACGTACAGGACACAGGATAGGCTATTTTTTTCTTTTTCAACGCGGACGAAGTCGCAGGTGCCAGCTTGTTTCAAATATTTTCTGAAACGTTATCCGATTACCTATTGTTATGGCGAATTTCCATATCGTGTATCGACCCAGTAAATGGAATTCTCCACGTGAGAATCGCCTCAGGTCAACACAACGCTAATGAGAGAGTCACGAAGACAAACCAGAGAACCTACCAATTGACTATTGAGAGATGAAAGTCATTAATATCTTTAGAAGTTTTCGTACAGTTAATTAATAACTACTGCAAAATATAATGAACTTGATTGTTTCCTAATATATTACTATTAGGACGCTGAGCTCAGTAGAAATGAGTTCAAGTAAAGCTACAGAATCCACAACAGTACTAACAGTTGAATTGGCTAAACTAAATAAAACTAATGGCTAACTTTCTAAGTAAAGAGCACAAGCGGCCACAACCTTCAAAGATTTAGATGTACTTGGTATCTACTCGTACATTGAGTAACACGGTATCAGAAGATACAGAGAAAAAATATCTATAAGTGTAACTGTTAGAATAAAAATAAAATTCCTTTAAAAAAGAAAATGTTATTTTTATAAAAAAAAGATTACGATGAAAGCTGTGGTAGCATATAACTTATTATAATTGTATAGAAATACCCATAGCAACATATGACTTTGTTGTCGCTCGCTTTCAAGTTTCTCCTTTAATTTGATAATAATAAATGCCAGGTCAGGAGAATCGGGCTAAAATCAATTTGATGAAGAATCCAAAGTAACTATGTCATGAGGTTATGGTAATCCGAGAGAAAACCCTCTCGTTGCGTCCGTTAGTCGCGGTTCACGCGCTACCATGAAATTATACAAACCAATCATCAAGACGGGGGGACTTTTCATCTTGACCTCGGTAGACAAGTCTTCGATTATACATATTAAATATATTTTATCAATCAATACATCTTAAGCGTTGTTTTCTTCGCAGCGCTGTAGACAGTAATAAAGTTGCTGCATTTACTTACTTAATTTCGTCTAAATTCATAACAATTTTTTACCATAGCTTCAAACGATTATTCTTCGCGCTTTTTACCGGTTTAGGCTCTATTTTATATTGCTGTTTACTACAATCGCTTAGTTTTTATGGCAGTAAAAACACTTACATCTATGTTATTTTCACGCTTAACGGTTCGGCCCTTTTAAGTAGTCGCCTTAACGGAGGTTGCCTATAAACGACGTACAAAGTGAGATTAATTGGCGACATGTCCCAATCAACTTGTATTTACATCTTCTCATTTATTAACAAGGCGTCTCAAATGTGGCTGTGAAGTAGCTCTGTGCACATTTGAATGTTTAATGCAAAACTGCTATTGCACTTTGGAATGTGTAGATGTTAATCTATATCTCTTATCACTTATATGCAAGTATAATATAATTAATGAACTGGAGTAGTTGTTAAAGCTTTAACAGACATATCAACACTGGCCATGTTCGCAAATCTCCGGAGCGAATTTTCAATCAGACGCGTCATACATCTATGTCAAACGACTGAACCTTCTAAAGTGAACTGATGGTCGCTTGGAGTGAGTGACATAGGCAGCTAATCTGCGTCAGTCGTCGGTACGCGGTCATTATTCTTACAACCAACGAAGCAGGAAACATGTTAGAGCGTAGGCTTAGGGCTTATTAAATGGGATGTTGCTTGGACTGTGACTTATTACTTGTGACATTTTAATGTCTTGCAATGGCTGTGAGGAGAAATTTCAAAGTAAAATAATTATTATTCAAATCCTGTAACTCAAGTATCAACAATACTATTTGATTTTTATATTGAAACATACTTTTATCTTTTTAATATATAAATTACTTTTTAAATGTATACAATCTATCTCTATCATCTGTGCTAATGAACTAAAATTGTGGGGTTTAAAAGGAATTACTGTAGTTAGTTCCGCAGTAATAATGCTTCTTACACAGCAACATTGTTACACGGCACATGATAGCGGTAAGGACGTTTATGTCTTATTTCATAGCTGTATTAGAAGCTATACTAACCTCTTCAATATGAAACATAAACAATTTAGAAAATTATAAACACATAAAGGCATAGTATTTACAACTTAAATATACCTTTAAGCAGTTAAGTTAATCGCAGGGCTGTAACAGTAAGTTTCATCATAGACCTGTAACGGATACTCGGTTTAAGCTATTCCGAAATGCGTTTATAAAGTCCCAGTCTCTTGTCTACTATTTGCGGTTTCATCCAAGAGGAAAATGGAGACGTTAACTGCAAGCTCATTTCCACTTTGGATTTACTTGAAACCGCAGCCACTTCGCACTCGAGTGGGACCATGACGACAGGCTGAGCTTTATAGGCTGTTAAGTCACGAGAAGCAGGTTCCGTAGCTATGCCGTGTATCTAAGTAGGTACATTGTGCCTGCTTGCCAGGGATCTTTATTATGTCATGATCATATCTGTAAATAGAGCCTAGGAAATTATTGGATGTTTGACATTACATATCTCTACGAAGGAAATACTTTTACTTGTAACACGGTGTGCACGGTGTACTTATATCTTCAGGAAAAATCTTTGCATGTTTGTCAAGGCCGTATGTGAGTAGAGTAGAAATATTAAACTACCGAAAGGACTGAGGCGAAACTATATTTTATTTCATTCAATCTGGTCATTAAATATATGAGCAATATAATTTATCCAATCCCTTTGCTGTTATAATTCGTTGCGTATTGAATTTTTATTTTTCACTCGAGAATACCATATTTCTGGATGAAAGGTACACTATGCCTTTTTCTGTATCCCTGTCAAAGTGTATGCAAAATTTCATTATGATCGGTTGAGTTAAGTAAAGCACATTTTAAAATATTAGTATTTATTGTTATTTGACAGCCCAGCAAGTATAGTAAAAATTATATTATTTAAACAAAAATATAGTATGTAGATAAATTAAAAACGGCTTGTTATCAATAAGCACAATGAAAGTTACAGAGATGGCTAAAGATTTAATCGTAGCATACGAGAATAAACGCATTCCTCTGTCAGGCTAATTGGGGCTCGCGAGCATCAACTATCACGGAAGAGGAAAAAAGATGATTCCAACTCGAGCACGGCATATCTGTCTCAATGGAGTAGAGCACTCGCTCGCAACAATACAGTCGGTGAGACGCATGACAAAAAGTTTATAAACACAATAACATTACGGTTCCCGACCTTGCATTTCACCTCGGAACTGGGCTGTGGTCGTGCACGATCATCCCCACTGATGATCGCGGCTATTCATTACATAGACATCTGTAATACCGTTTGGTGTACCGCTCAATACTTCGTAACAATTCTTACTTTAAACGCTCATCAATATGCTCGATGGCGGTATGCGCTTTATCATACTCGCTTGCAAATTGCAAATGCAGAGAACCGCGGTCAAATGTTTATGATTTTGTGAACAAGTTAATGACGTCATTAAATGTATCAATACTTACACATTAGCTAGCTGTAAACGTTAAGCTACGAAGTCGTAGTACTAACGCTAAAATTACACCTCGAATTATCTTCAAATTGGAGAAACAAAAACAAAAAAAAAAGTTTATAATACGACTGTACGAGAACGTTTATACTCGTACATACAACGAACGCATATTACGGACGCAATTTAAATAATAATTGTGGTTACGGAATTATAAGGATTACAATGCGCATTAGTTGAATATTCAATAATGCGTGAGAAAATAATTAAAAAATAAGTAAATTATACAGTCTGTTTTGCGGGAAAGGGGTTTGGAAGTAATTTACTAACGGACGTTGCCTTCATTCTAACTTTAGGGATACAACCAATTACACTATACTTCTGACAACTATATCTTATCTTATCTTATCTGAATATAAGTTTGATATTTAAATGGCTTAATAAGATGCAAAATTTAAATGTAAATCTTTGTTTTCGATCTCTGGCCGAGTCATATCGTGGATACTCGCAGATACGAGTAGCATATTGAAAATGTCTGTGAATCGTCATGCACTAACGGTGATAAGTTACGTGCAGTTGATTGTAGGAGCATACTAACAAATGTATGCACAAGACTTAAGAGTAAAATTATCTAAGCGTTTAAAGAATACAGTTACGGGACAAATATTACATTTTTAAATTATAAAAAGAAAGAAATAAAAAAAGATTAAAAAGTGTACGCATCCTTTATTTATAACCAGTATTTTTCGTATGTATTTAAAAGGTGGCAACTTCGTAATTATTCTTTTTTATTATTATTTGCTTTCTAAGGTTAAGCCTAGGTTAGGCAGGTCGATGGTTCATTTTGATTACCATCAAGGGGGCCAGGTGGTTATCAACACGAGTGTGTCGCTGATCCCTAATTCGTAAGGATAAAGACGAGGGAAATGGATTCTGGCTTCCCTTACTCATTTATAAAATAGCACTTTCTACGTAAATATTTTTTCCATATAAATAATAAAAACTTTTTCTACATAAATAAAATAGCACTCATGTTTTATTTTTATTTAAGAGTTTTCTTCTATATTCGGGTTTCTTAGGGATCACTTCTAAAATTATTCATTTTTGCTTAATCATCCACGTAATTTATAATCGTATCATGTGAATTTAAAATAAAAAAAGTTTCATACCTAATTTCTTATTTAAATACATGCTTTCTTAGGAAAATTATTCATGACAGGAAACATGGGGCAGAAGAACAATAAATCCCTATACTTAACGATCGTATGTATGGTATACCACTAGTTGTTCAGCACGTGCATGGTCACCGTTTTACAATAAATATGTTATTTACTTCAACTTAGAGCTGCACGCAACGAGTTCCGTTGATAGTTATCTAACTGGTTTACAATGTGCAACTATTACAGACAAATAACGGATTGTCAGCAATTTTGCACCATGTCCACTTTTCAACACTTTGTTTTGTATTTTAAATTGCACCGCTCTCAGTAGCGATACTAGTTGATTTTTTTTCCTTTTTTTTACACATAATACACGTCCTGATATACATAAGAAATTCAACTGAAATATAATGTTTAGATAAGGATTTCATTAATTTAGTTAATAACGGTTATTGTAACCCATGACAGTCTAATTTCGTTATGGTTGGCGATAATTCTTCACACAATAATAAAAAAAAACATCTTATGCAATTTTAAATAGGTATATCATATAACAATATACATCTAGAAATTACGACTAGCAACTATACTTATTATAATCATGTTTTATTAAATTATTAAAATACATTCAATTTTTTAAATAAGAAATTATAAATTTAGTTTTAATCTTAAGGGCCTTTATATCTATACATATTATAAAATAAAGTAGTTCTATTATTTATGCATGTTATCAATGTATTGAGTTATATTAATTAGAAACAAAAGGGAAATGCAAATTTTATGCAACAATGAAGACTTTCCCTGGGTAAATAAAACTGGACTGGAAGTTGAGGTCGGAGTTAACTCGAGCGCATGTAGACCGTAGCGCCAAGAACAGCCGACAAAGCGGTGCGTCACGCCCAAATAAATCATTAGCTAAGTATTGTAATTCAAATAAATTCAAAGCTTAAAACATATATTATACGTTTTTCATTAACAATATTTAAGCGAAAGCGCGAAATGGAAAAAAAAATGATAGGTATGTTAGGTATACTGGAAATCATTACGAGAAACTAGTCGCTTTTCGCAGATATCTTTGAAGTTTATATTTTTCTATTAATTGTTTTGACTGAAATGAAAGTTCTCTAAACTTAATTGTTTGGTGCCATCCGCGGTGGTTTTAGTTTAGTAAACTACGACACATTGGGGAGCATCATAAAAACGTTTTTGAATATAATATTTTGAATAGATTCTGAAATTATCCGACCGTCGAAATGGAACTTATAAGTTATTTAAATTTATTTGATTATAATATAAGCAATAATTCGGGAAAGACGAAGAATCTTGTGAAGTACGAGGTATTAATGTTCTCTATGACTTAGTGGTCCTCCATAAAGAAGGGGGTGATCAACATTACAATTATGTTTATAAAGATTACTAGTTATCTTTGACACGACATTTCCTTGCGATGTTTTTCAAAGAGTGACAATTACAACTAACTAGCAGGTCGCTAGCTCTAGCATCTCGGTTTTGTAGTGGTGCAATAAAATTGCCTAAAGACAATTTTAATCTATATGCGGACATTAATGACCTTATAGATTCATATAATCTATAAGCTAACAAATTATCCTCAATACTATAGAGTTCCGACCTTGATAGGATAAAAGATAAAAGAAAAGATTATATTGCTAACTTTCAAACAATATCGTTAAACAATACTAACAACCGAACTACTTCTACTAATGTATTTTCACATACTAATGTGGAAATTATAATTACGAAATAAACAATTCTGACTACATATATTTTTTCGTATTGAGGTCAGTTGTCAAAAAAATTATATTATTAAAAGCAACCATTAAGCGCCTCTTTCACCAACGTCAAGTAGGCTAAACCGTCACTTAAAGTCACCGAGAATAATTTAGCTGATATACCTTTGTTTGTACGGTAAATGGCCCAAATATTAAATAGAAAATAATAATAAAAAATTCGCCTATCGAATGATGCAGTAAACCGAGTGCATAAATCAATAAAACAGAAAATGATTTCTAAAAGTAACTAATCAACATTTTACTTGTAGTTGGTGAAAGAGGCGCTAAGGCTCTTAGTACTTAGTCTTAGGGCCTCTTTCACCAACTACAAAGCCAGATTTTTTAAAGAGAAAATATAACGTGCATTCGAATATCAAGTCAGTATCTGAGTTTTTCACTTTTAATTCAGTTAAAATGAAAATCGAAAAGAGACACCACATTTCCAAGGCAAATCTGCAGTGACGTGGCTCCGCACTTATTTGAATAGTGAAAACCTGACAAAAAACTGACCCAGATGTGTTAACAGATGGCTCTAAAATGGCGTCCACGCCAATGAACCGTACAAGTTTTTACAAGTATTGATTTAGATTCGGGTAAGCATTAAGTAGGCGTTGAGAATAATGAGATGTTCCGCTAGCAATTTAGATGAATCGTATATTTTATAAGTGCAACATGCAAATTTTATTTACTGTTTCATTAGCGGTAGGAATTTGCAACGCGATTGCCGCAGATAAAAAAGTACCGACAAAAGAAGTATAAATCAAACGAGAAGAAAGTAAATCGCTTATCACACCGATCGCCAATTGGATTGAGAGTGCAATGAATCAAAAGTTTCGTGGTAAATGATGGGAAAACAATGCTTCAAGATATTTATCGTAGGCGTGCAAACGTATCTAAATCGCCAGTACGAAACTGACAAGCGAGCCTCTTGGCTAGCGGCTGATGAATCTATGTAGGCTAATGGTTAGGCGAATCATCTTTGATGTACGATCTGATTTGATTAAACAACCATTTCGGTAGAAACCACAATGGACAGAAGAATAGGCAATAAAATTGACGCTCGCAAGCTTTCCTTTGTTTTCTTAGAACGACGTAGATCAAAACCTGGGAAAGGACCATTTCACTCGATGAAAGTTGGACAGCCACATATTATCATCAATTTATTATATTACGTATTCAATTTACGTGTAGGTACTTTTCTATTGGAATTTTTAATACCAACTAAAATAGGTACTTTATAGATTCAGGCGGTGTACGAGTAAAAACAACAACAATTTTGTATTTTTATTTGAAAAACCAACTTTTTGCTTCCGATCCATTAAAGCTACTTGCAATTAGCAATATCAATTATTATTTTAACAATAGCATTACAAACATTTAAACTATTTTTGTAAAAAGGAGATTGGGCAAGCATTCAATGGCAAATTCAATTGGATGTTAGGCTAGCTTCGCTTAAGAGTTTTAATGATGAGTTCTACAGGTTTTTTTCATTTTACCGAGGTTTTTTTTTCATGTGTTAATCTATGTACTTCAACACTCCCAAGTTTTGAAAACCGAAAACACCTAGGATTAGGATTTAGGATATACTTGATTAACATTATGAACATAATTTACAAGCTGCAATGTTCATAATCTTACAAAGACAATACGGATTCTACACATAAATATAATGTCTATTAATAATGAATAATAATTAAATACAATTGCATTTCAAAGACGTGACTAAGATGATATCAACTTGAAAATGTTGAACTTTGGTCTGAAGCTAATTAGTAAACTAAACAAATATTTAAACCTACATAGTGAGAAGGATAAAAATAATTTTTATTTTATGCTATGATGAGACATATAAAATAACTTAGCTCCATAAAATATTTTAGCTCAATGGTAATTGCTTTAGTTGTTTGACTGCGGTGAAAATTGCAACCTTTCGTGTAGTTACAGCAGACACGCTATCTCCTGATTTTGTCTTATTACTAATTAGTATTTACACAAACAATAAGAAATATTCAGATAAGTACACCGCCGTTCTTTTGTTTCTCACAGCCGATTTCCCAGCTCATAACGCTTAATTAGTAAGAGGCAACTATCCGTTAAATTTTACGCTTTTTTAAGATGCCATCGAGGCGATTCTTTTTACAATATCGACCAACAATACCAAGCAAGCAAAGCAAAACCAAAAACCCCGTTCCAAAGGGGATTGGGTAACTTTGTATGGAGGGTTGGCATCATTTTTTTTTCTAGCGGCCATTAATAAAAACTATTGTCGTTTAAAGTCCTTGCAAAAATATGTTATAATGTGCAAAAAGAATTACTCCAAACTATATCGAACGAGAGATATAAGGATTTAAAGATACGAATTTTACGCCTGGTTGCTCTTCAAGAACAAGCAATAAAATGAAAAAAAAAAAAAAAAAAAAAAAAAAAACATTATCTTTTGTATTTTTTAATTTAAGAGTTAATGAAAAAAGTTACTAATCATCATTTTCTTCGTCAGAAACTTCATTTTCTATGTCATTCCTTATTATAGTGTCCAAGAACTGCGCCGGAGGAACTATATCTTGGTGTCTTCCCCATCCCATGTACCATATTATTGATATCACATGGGAACAACAACCTAATGTCCGTTTTCCTACGACACAAGAACAATAGTGCCCTAATAATGCATCAGATCCTTGTAATCCTCGTCCCAAGAGAATATAAACATAATACATGATGTACAGACATGATACATAAGATGATACATGATACATGATGTACAGACAGATACAACATAATACATAAGACATGACTGTACAGTTTAAAAAACCAAAACCCATAAAATCCAATTCAGAAGTAAATCAGAAGTAAATCAGTCGGCAATCCGGGCGGTTGCAGGGGCCAGTGGGGTCACCGGCCTTTGCTTGGCTGATCGGATTGTCGCTAGGGAACAAAGAAGACCCACGTGCGTGTGCTCCGAGGGGGCTCCGATCATCGGAGCTCGTGGCGGAGCAACAGTTTGGTGGCTCCAACTGTCCGTTGGAGCTTCACCGGTCACCGCTCGCTGAGCCGAGGAACCGTACTCGGCCCACGCGGGTGTAGGCCGGTGAGAGATGGCACCCCCGGTCCTTGTGCGTCGGACCGAGGTATGGGTCTCGGTTCTGCGAACGAAGACCGGCGCGGGTCGCAGCGGGCGGATTCTCTCGGATAGCTCTGTCGCTCAGTGGTAGTTGGGCAACGCACGCGAAGACGGAGCTCTACGGCAGGGTAGGACCGTCTGGCAGAGTACTGCAATCGCGGTACTCTGCCAGACCGCAGAGGGTGGTGAAGACCCGGTAGCGCGGCCGGCCTAGTAACCACCCTCTGCAGTCGTTCGGAAGAGTGAACACCCGGACTCGCCACCCGGCCTAGTAACTCTTCCGACGATATCACGAGGTGAAGCCTGTCTCGGGCTGCCGCGATTGATGTGGAAATGTCAGGCGGAAACCCCCTTTGGGCCGCCCACCCTTAATGCCGTAGAGATGCACACGAGCAGGGGTTTTCCGAGAGTTTCAGGTGGAAGCGGCCTCCAACTCTGCGGTAGGTTGTGCTGCAGAGAAGAGGTTATGGGGTGCTTCATGAGTGAAGCCCCTCGCTGACTGCCTGCTGCGAGAGGTGGAGAATAGGCGGCCTGTGCCGCCTCGCCCAGGGGCGGCGGACATGGGGTCGTCCGCCGTCATCACAACACCGGGCAACGAGGGGTTTCCGGGTTCCGTCTCTTCACGGCGTGGAGGTTACACTCCGCGCCTTATCGAGGTGGAGCCCGCAAATGTGCGGGCCTCGTCTGGCGGGGGGACACCGTAGCGTGTTTAAACGTCCCCTGACCCCCGCCCATAGACGGCGTGAAGAAACACCGCGGGGTTTTAGTGGGTAGAAGTCCCACATACCCCACCGATCTGCCCATGGTCGGTGGGGATCTGATTCGCAGATTTCCTCGCGTTATAAAAAAAAGGGAGGGGTTTGGCTGAACCATTCGTCGATTTGGGACTTTTGTGAACGTGAATCTATTTCTAGAAGGCGTTTTGTATCAATAACTGTTAAATTATGTATTTTTTACATCGAAGTAGTGTATATAGACGAAGTAGTGATTTAAGTAATATATAAAGCTAAATATCTCAGTTTCGATGTTATTTAGCGATTTAGTTCCATAATAATAAATGCTACTTTCGAACTGATTTTTCAAATTATGCTACTTTTATGAGTGGCCGCCAAAGTTGAAAATGATGCCAACTTTACCCAAACCCCTTTGACCCCAGGAAGAACAAAATAACGAAAACATCATCTCAAGCATGCATCATTTTCCCTAAAGCCTGTTGTCTCTTTACCATGAAAATTTTATCTATTCTACTTAAGCAAAGTCAATGTCAATTTAGAAATATACTTAATCGCAAAGGACCAAATTTCAGCCGCTTGGCATTGGTCAAATGATATGTAGGTGTTTATTGACGGGCATTTCCATAAGGGAGTACAAGATCCCGAGGATCGTAATATTAATTAAAATGTATTTGAATATGGAAATGGATCCCCAGGGTTAGTACAAATTATTGGACATAAAGATGATTGTTGTTAATAAATATACGTAGGTACTAGTAGCTCTTATCTGCATAAGACAACTGCAGGAAAGCGCTGCGAGTGCAATGTTCCACTAACCTAGTACCGGCTTCAACCTACATAGGGTACAATACGATGTTCGTAACAACCTGCGATTAACCCGGGAACATAATGCAAGTGCCAGAAGATGATTCAATACGCAAGACGTTGATTGCCTGAACAGTTCACTGTGTAGTTAATTTTCAAAACGTGGTTATCGTTGTATTACGATTCAAGCTTTTATGCCAAGAATCAAGTTTAATATTTATAGCATATTACCTTTGTAGATATTACTGAAACAAGTATCTACGGATGATCTTAAGTACGTTATCAATCAATACTAATAATAAATCTGTAAGTGTAGGTATTGTATGTATGTTCCTACATAACTCTTAAACCAATTAACTGATTTTCATGAAACTTGGTAGATAAATGTTTAGACGTACAGGACAGAGGATAGGCTACTTTTTTCTTTTTCAACACGGGCAAAATCGCGGGCGCCACCTAGTTAAATAATAATGTTATTGCTATGATACAACTAAATTGATATTGTATATCAGAGCGCAAGAAGTTAGCTTTACTGCAAGTCGTGTACAGTAGTGAATGCATGTCCTGCAAATTGGTAGCTCATCTTGAGGTAGTAATAGTAACCATTCGACTCCACTCTGAAATAACAGCATATTATAAGAAGATTAGTCTATTCTCCTATATTATTCTTATTTTAATATTTAACTTATTAAAGTTGGCAGCGCATTTATAACTTCTAGGCCGTTATTTGTGTTTATCAGTTTACGAGTATAAGCGATGGTGACATACCACAAATTGGACCGTCAGTCTGCATGCCGAAGTTTACATAAAAAGTGGACGGTTTTTTGAAACGCGAAATACTGTAATTACACCATTATTTATTAAATGCCATTTCATAAAAAAAATATTTAAAAAAAACCATTAAAACAACATAAGTTGTGAGATATCTGTGGTAGGGTAGGGTTGTTGTACAGTTTGAACATTTTAGAACAGTCAGGGATGGACTGACTGGATGTTTAAAACGAAAAGGGTTTAAAATTGTTTTAATACAATTTTATAATTACATATCAATTTTTTTCTTGTTTCAGGTAATGTATGCTGAAAAGTTGTGTACCAGTTTTTGACTTAAACTTTAAAAGGTATGTCTAGTTAAACTTAAGCAATTGGGTCAATAAGACTAACGTTACTATGTCTTTGGTGAACTTGACAAATAAACGACGAAAGTTGACAAAAAGGTGTTCACAGCGCAGCAGTCGCCGCATTGTTTAAAGTGTACTGGAAAAAAGTTTGTATAAACACAATTGCAGTAGCCACGAGACCCAGTTGACTTAGTCGTTTGAAGAAAATATTTACAATAGGCCTATCTAATGCTTAGACAGACCACAGTGAATTTACAATGAAAGCTGAGGTTTAAACTAAAGAAAAACAAGTGACTCTCGTTATTTATTTACGTTTGTTCTAACGAGGTGAAAATAACACCACTAAATTTATAAGTTGTAAAACGGGGACAATTATAAAACATTAGTTATATTAAAGTGTTTCAAGTGCGTACCTATTTATTTAATAAAGGGCAAAAAATAAATTATGAAAAAGATAATATTGTGTGCTATTTATAAAAAAAAAAGTAGAACACTCGATATAATAGGTAAATTACAATACATTCTTTTCTCTGTGTAATATTATTATAAGGTGTGACGTTACCTTTTGTTATGTTGTAATTCTTACCAGTTAAGTTTTCATATGGTAAATATTTTCACAATATATTATTGTTTTGAGTAAAGTTATTCTGAAAGTCTGTAGTCATAATAAAGCATGTATTGAAAGCTCTCTAAAATGGAAGTTAATGTTTATAATAAAATTTAATAATAATAAAAAATATCAAGAGTATTGAACATAGGTACGATCTGTATCTACCTACACAAAGTATTATTAAATTAAATTTAATGAGCTGCGTTAAAAATAAAATAATGGATACATTTTATAAAGAAGATGACAGTTTTGGGGTAGCGCAAACTTTTCGTTTAAAAAAAAGTAGGTAATGTTTAACTGTAAAATTTAAATAATATCTTATTTAAATTTAATCTTTCATAAATAACGTTTTTAAATAAATGCGAACATAATCGATTCGGTCAGGTTTCATATAAAAATATGAAAGCAATCTAATGACATAGCAATATAAATTCGCGATGTTTGCCTTTTCACGTATTGTAAAACCAATCGAAAGGTAAAAGTGACACGATAAAAGTCAAATTGAAATCCGACTGGATGAACGGTAACCTAGTGGTAATTATCGTGGTTGGGTAACCGGAGCTAATGCGCCGACAAATTGGTAAGAGTGTTGAATTTGTGTGAACACTTTTTATCGGCTACATAACAGATATTGAAGCTTGCGATTGCTTGGCAGTCGTTGCACTTGCGTGGACTTTTCCAACACATCACAGTATAACGAACAGAGATCTACAATGAATCTAACATTTTCAATTTATCCATTTAATGTAAAAATGAAGTTATTTGCGTATTTGAGAACTAACAAACACTAACTAAAACTGTAACACAGTTGCTAAAATTTAAGTTTGTCAAAGAGACCTCCTTAAATTCAATACATTCAGGCATTTAATCAACAAAAATTTGATTAACAAAAACTGAAAAATTATTCGTTTATAATGTTAGCTTCACTGTATCTTTCTCTTCTAGTTCAGCAGTCACTTTCCTATTTTGAAATTATTATATTAATTGGATTCTTTGAAGATCCGGTAATATAATACTGATTAATGTGGTGACGATTAAAAAAGGTTTGCTTTCAATTCTACAAAAATTGGGAATAAAGTCTTGAAAGGAATTTTCGATTCAAATCGCAATGAAACAGTTATCGAAGATCATCACCACGAATTCATGGATTCTTAACAATAGAATAGCAAACAATCACCGCGGGGAGGTAACGTCAATAGGGAGTCGATGCGCTGCGGTCGTGATTACAAAACAGTATAATCACTGTTTGCGTCAAATAGAACAGTTAAGGTTAAGAGGTCGGCTTCATATTCGGCGTTAGTCGAGGGTCCGGCACCTGTCAAATTGTACATTCGTTAAGAGAACTCGTGTTGACCGGAACATTTTTGGCATATACCTTTCAGAGCAAAATATTCGTACAATTAAAAAAAAAATGCATCGTTAAACTCGTTAATAAAAACCGTCAAACATTTTGTTAATAGAGAATCTGTCTCTTGTATGCTTGGATACTACTACTATGCTTGAATTTACTAAGACCCTTCAATGTTCTCGTAAATTTCATTCAATTACAGTATGAAATACATATTAACTTTTTTTTAAAGTAGGTAATAAAAACAGCACTTTCTTAGGAACCATAATTGTTGTACATATACTCGTATGAAAAGAGAGGGGCAAGATCTATTGGCGCCGGATAAATGCCGCTAACGTTAAAATATTTTAAAATTTAAAGGGTAAACGCTTGCTCGTTGTAAACGCGAAGCGGTCAGTGAGTACTGATTCATCCGTCGACTACAGTAAATAGATAACTATCTATAGTGGGACACTTGAATGGACAAGACTTTTCAGTATATTTGTTACTTGCTGTGATTATCCGCAATCTCCATCAGGTATTGAGGATTCATTTGTCATTGTAATAAAGCTACGTTTAAATGAGCATGTCTTTGAGGTGACAGAACAACTACTACATTCAGTAGAGTTGTACGGTCTTTAACACGTATGTGATTATTATGTCATTAACAAGTGTGAACATAAAAATTAACGATCATCTTCTTTAATTGCTCTTCTTATAACACTTTATAAGTACTTTAATTAGAAAACGTTGAAGCAAGATAAGGTTAACATTTTCTCGCCAAGCTTGATTCAAAATGTAACATTGAAAACTAGAATAATTTGTAACTTAATTTCCATTTAGTTAATGAAAAGAAATCTGCTTTACTTTTAGGTATTATAAACAATTACAGAATCGTCTCTTATGCAACACCTTTCACTTTGATATTAATAAAACAAACATTCAGATATATACTGCTTCCGAATGGTAAAGCAAAGGTTAGGTCAACGATCAACAAGTTCAATTGAAGATAAAAATCATGTCAGTACCCGGAACGCAATAGGTCAGTAAGTTCGTACAAAAGTATAACAGTTCAGCATTATTGGTATAATAATAGAAGTAGATGAATTTCGTTCTGTTGAAAAGCATAAAATAATAAGAACGACAAGAGATTCTATAATTTTCTCCCTTTAGAGGTAACTTTTCTATCCAAGGGTAGGCGACCATTATGATTATCTATAATTTAAAGCTGCAACACTAAAGAAAAGCAGAGTATTAAGACAGAATTCTTCCTCGCATAATCAGCTAAAATGGAGAACCTACTATTTTCTTTAAAACGGTACAGCAGTCGTGTTTCCATTCCGTTAAATTTAGGTATTATCGACTTTGAACCCTTCATAGGGTTTCTATTATAAACTAGAATATACTGAAGAGATATACTGAATATACTGAAGACAATGCAACGGTCGAATCATATATGGAATTTTAAATTTCAACTATTCTATGGAAAACGATGCTTTAAGTTAAAAACGATGTAGGGACATATTCGCAGGATTTTACAAATGAACATAAAACAAGTAGTGTAATAAAAATAACATATATCGGCATGTGTTGATGATGCGTCTGCGATGAATCTAGGAGTGTTCAACTGAACGTAATGCAGTTTGTCGTAGTAAAATTAATAAGAAGGGGAAAAAAGCAGTCACACAAGATTGAGATGCAGAAAAACGGGTGCAAGGGTTCAGCGCTCGATGTCTTGAGTGTTCCCGACGCGTTCCCACAAGTTCCTATCATGGTAATAACGCCACTCACAATGAATAATAACTTTTATTACATAAGCAAAAACGTCAATACCACCTTTAATTCCAGGATTACATCGGTAAAATTATAACGGTCCAACAAAAACGGTAACAGTGTTACAAAGCATTTGGAAGCGATTTGAAAGATCGGCGTTTGATACAACTGCAGGCTCGCTTTTGTCTGACTTAGCCAGATTTCTCTGTAAGTGCAGATAACGAAGTCGATTAAGTTGCCATTTTAGATAACAACATAAGAAAATATGAAAACGTTTACATTTTAATGACTCCTAAAATTTGCTGTAACTTTCACGTACACACAATTAAAGTAAATGATGATAATTGAAGAAAACTGGATTCCCTACATCCAATAACAAATACAATTATGGTTATAGTAACGTTTTCTTTTTTGTTTAACAACTCAATTATGTTTTAGGCTTGTTAACAAAAAGTAATTGATACACTATAATGAGTGTCATTATCTTCCCATAAAAATATAGTAATGTTTTCAACATGTTTGCATTGAATTAAACCCGGAAGTTTTACCATAAGCGGTATAATAGTAGCTGAATGTTTATCTTCACGCGATCTCAGTGTTCGCTTTCTAATGAAAAAGTCAGATTCGAATCAATGAAACCTGTCCTCATGGTACGCAACGAATTTCACAGCTAATACCGAAAACATTAATGATAAGTGATTGCGTGATTTGTCAGTCAGATCACGACGAAAAAGTTAAGTGACTACAATAATAATTATGGCAAGTAGATTAAGATTATGATTAAAGCTCGCAAAAAAATAAAGAAAGTGTTGTGGTTAAAGAAATATATGGATAATGTTTTAGTTTTGTTTTCAACATCTGCTCTCATTATGGGCGGGTTTAGGTTTTCCCAACAAACTGCTAAACTACAAGCAATAATAACAGTAATGTTTAAGGTATCCCTCTTAAACCTCCAAAAATACAGTAGAGTTATTACCATGGTTTGGTTGCTGATAAATGTTCAGTTTCAGTAATGAAAAAAAAAACATTGTCGTTAATTGAATGATTTCGAATGAGATTCAATACTTAGTGGCGTAGCAGACTTTCGAGATTATCTGTTTTATATATGAAATTGAGATTTCACCTCGCTTTTGCTTAACATTCACATATAATGTAAACTTATAATATCTAAAAAGGGTTCAAAGGTTCACTTCCACGTAAGATATCTTTACATAGTATAAAGCAAAGTCGCTTCCCGTCGTCTGTCACTCTTTATGTACATACGTGATCTTTTAAACTACACAACGAATTTTAATGCGGTTTTTCACTAATAAAAACTTATAATTTGCAGAAAGAAATCCATATGAAGCTGGGAGCGAGACGCTAGTAAACTATAAATTACTTAAAGTTGTCCTTGATCTGTGTGTACTGAATTACGATGTTAGTACATGTTTGGAAACATGTGGCTAGTATGTTTTTCAGGCAGTTTTATTTTATATATTGGTTTAATGGAGTCTGTTAAAGATCGTGATTGTTATAACCAAGAACTTTAAGAGTTAGCGTGCTTTGGACAGAATGGACAGTAAAAACGAGTCGTAAAATCATAGCCGTCAATTAGGTATCATTATAAAGCGATTTGTCGGCTGCTCAGTTTGAGCCAACGAAGAAAGTTCATTTCAAAGTCGCGTGCCCACTTCTGCTCAAAAATGAACAAGCCGCCCAATGGACAAGCGTCGCTTTGATTAATGAATGGTGTGTGAAATTGAAATGGCTCTCGCGCTTTACGAACTCAAAAGAGTCAAATGAAGTGCTATGAGCATTAACTAGGAGTACAATGCTATTATTCAAACTATTTCGAGCGTGACTCAGTACATTGAGTATACAATAAGAGTATCGTTATATTCGTGAACTTTTTTACAGCCGTTATGATATTGATACTATATTAGTTAAATAATTTTATTATTAGGTAGGCAATAATAGAGGCGCGGCGATGATGCATTTTGGGCACAGAATAGAAGAATCTTAATAGAGCATAGAACAGCGTAATACCGCGTGCTTTTTAAAAGTACAACAATGCTTTTCATGTCTTTGTTCCTCTTTCAGTTTAAAAATGCTATGAGTGGAAACCACATTAAGGTCCGTTGAGTAGTTTAAAAGATCTAAGCGTAGGTATATATAGAGGGACTGACGCTGGGAAGCGACTTTGTTTTTTATAATATGTAAATATAGTTTTCTTTGTTTTAAAAAATTAATACTTGAATAAAATTATACGCTTAAAAATTATTATTATTAATTAATAGTTAAAATCAGAGGTATCAGAAGAACTGGTGTGTTAGGTGGAAGTGGGTATTCGAAAAATATTAAGTAATGTGACTTAAGCAACTCATGTTCATATTTATTAAAACATTAAGAAATAAAAAAAAAACCATAGTAACATAAACAAAATTATAGTACTGTAGAACTCTTAATGTATATTTTGGCATACACAATCTAAAGAAACACATTTCTAATTAATAAATGATAGGCACAACATACGAGCGTAACCGAAACATAAGTAAAGCACATTCGATTTCGAATTGATTCCCTGTGTGCGATACATCTTTCATAGCATTTTAATCATTCCACTGATAACAGGTGTGTTCGATATAAAGTAGACGTGATTGACTATTACGAAGGAATAATTCATTATTTGTTCGCAGCCTGTAATTTGCACTCAAAACGATAGGAGAAATCGCCGTAACGATGCTCGGCTATTTCATAAAAGTGTTCTAACATTCTCCGGCCCTTTCTCTGTTAAAAATAGTATACATTCGTATATTGTGTTGAGGCTTGCAAGAAGTAAAGAGGTATTGACTTTTTGTACCGGCTTCCACATTATTGTATTGAATACCAATATAGTGACGGTCACCTTATTTATCGGTTATTATAGCTTGCGCTATATAAATTTTGAAAATATCTTTGGAATTTCAGTTAAAGATTTATTTAGATAACTTTCATATTTTGATGCAAAAATAAGTTTTTTCATTAATCCGTCCTAACTAGCTTTTCAATAAGCTATTTATTTTTTAAATATATAATTTTAATGATGTTTTGAATACATTTCAAAATTCCAATCACTTAGCAAAAAGCTAATATTAAAAAAAAAGGAATTTTATATTTGGTCAGGGGCGCCTAGTGCTTAATAAATGAACCAATCAGTATAAATATTTAAACGATAATTATTTGTATCAAACTAGTTTACCAGTATCGTGCCCGACTTGTACAAGTAAGAAGATAAATAAAGATAAATGTCACCGCTTTCGTCGCTATGTCAGCTCGCCGGTCAGGCACGTGTGCGCACGCGCCGCCTCACTTTCAATTTCGGCGCTACACTCATTGTCACATAGCCTTTGTTGGTGCTCCGTTTATGCAAACAAGCAGTTAAGGAGAAGCCTAACTGTATCTATGAAGTGATCAATAATAATTAATAAACCAAAGAAAATTTACTTTTCACACACAAAATTAATTTTCTATTTTTCTCTCGTATATCGCACATGTTTTAGTTATTATTTATTGAAATATATAACAACTAACCCCCGACATTCTACTAGCCCAAACACACTCTATCTGGTGTAAGTTGGGTATCCCCATGGTATCCCATAGACTACGGGATGTTGCAGCATCAGATCAAAGTTACCATGTCACGGAAATACCACCGAAGTAACGGTAACCCAAACGGTGACGCACTGAATTTTTAAAATTAGAATCACGTGACCATAAGAACACACGTCGATTTTTTTAATTATTTGAAAAAAATATTCAGTGGATAGATCATTTTAAAAATTAGTGCAATATTTTAGTTATCATTAGATACGATAAATTGTAATGAAAGAACTGAATTAATAACTGATAAAATATTGTATACCTATATGAATTATGAATTCTATGTACACTCAGACTACATCGCCAGCTAAATCAAATAATATAAACAGATTGACATTTATCGCAACTGTACCTTAACAAATTTTTTATGGTTTCACCGCTATGCTGTTCGTCCACAGAATTCAGTTTTTCCAAAATTTCTCGTTAAAAGAGACAGTAAAAGGCCGATCTTTAAATCGAGGACGAATTCCGACGCGTCATGGAAACGTTCGAACAAGTAGGTTAAATGTAGTCACCAATTTATTTTAAATAAAACAGTGGTTAGGCTTTACGTGAACAGATTGTTCATATACACATTTGAAAGTAGAAAAGACAATAAAGATTCCCTATTTAGGTTAGCGCCATATTTAGGTTATCAAGGAGTTGATTTACACATACATTTTCTACAACTGAAAACGTCAATTATATAAACCAACATAATGAGATAAGTATATAAAATATATAATCTACATTTCAATATAGACACCATCCTTATGTTAAACAAATATTGTATTCTACAAGTAGTTACCTCTAAGAACAAAATCTACTTGTAGAAATTCCATACCCTATAAGAAGAGAGAGCCCGAAAATAGATTACGTGTTTAATAAAAACGCCTAATGTTTAGTCTTTAATAGTCTTTATACCTCAACATAACACGTTTTCAATAAAAAAGTTTAATTAACGTAATAGAAAATATAACATAATAATATTATTGATAATTCATTTAAAATAGAACTAGCACAAGAAGATGTAGAACAAAGCACCATTATGTAAATCCAATAATGTAGAGCGCAAGCCACACGCAACGAACAAAAACTTGACAACAATCTAGACAACAGCAACATGCTGTTCACAGCAGAACAGTAAAATGTAATAGAACTTCTTCAGACGATAATTCAAAAGGCGCACAGTTGCAAATATGCAACAACAAAAACGAACACGAAGCGACCATAACTTTCCAAGAAATGAAATCGAATATGAAAGAGAAAATTAATATGAGCTTGAACGGTCGGAATATTAGACCCTTAACGTGGATTGATAATGATTGCGTGGGATTGCATGAGAGCTATGATTTTTCACAAAATAAATATTTCCCTCAGCGATGCGGAAGCTGCCGCTGTGTTATTTCAACAGGCGGCGCCGCATTAGCCGTCCGCAATCATTGCCCGGGAAAGGGCAATTTCCTAGACTCTGTTAACTTTAAGCACGAGCTGAACAGAGATTGTAAGGAAAAAGGTCCGCAGTCGTGGACGATGAAATAATAAATCACAATAATGATAGTGATGCAAAGAGATTTACTCTGTATCCAAGTTAAAATGGATGACGACAAACCGCTTTTACGCAGAAAGGGTAAAAATTAAGTATACTCTAATAAAGTAATTAGATTTTAAGAAATAAGCCACGAAAGATACGGTTAAAAGTGCGTTTACATTTTAAATTTTAACCATAATTTATTGAACCATAAGGTTCAAGGTATATGTAATATTCAATTACAAATTTCCTAACTAAGAGACTGTATAATATCGTTATAATTTATTATTTATGTAATCAATTTCATACTCGAGCTAATGATTACGTATCAATCAGATACTTTCTAATTACCCCATTATCTTCTTTGACCTCCGATGTAAAGACAAAAAACATATTACATATTTTTAATAAAGAGCATTAACAGTTCACAAGTTGGCAAGTAAAACGCCCGTGAGGTCAAGTTTGATTAATAGACTACGATTTCTTTATTACAGTCTCTCATTTGTCATCTCGAACCTACTTGAATGGCGCTATTCAGACGTGTTATTCATCGTTACATTACATTAGGTTTTATTTGCAGCTATTTAATATCAAATTGCAGTTGGTTTTTAATGAATATTTTATTATGCACATTAAAAATAATTGAAGGTTCCTTGAACTTAACTTCCTTAGAAGACAAAATCATTATGTAACTTTTCAAATTAATAAAAAACAGAAAACATTTCAATGTATAGATAAAGTGACACACATAAAAAAAGGTTGAGTCTAGAAGCTCAACCTTTTATGAGCTAGAAGCTTTGCATGATTTCCGTAGAAAAGACAAATAATTGTACTAATTTCCAATTTCAATTGTACCATCTTCATGCGAAGGCATTAGTAAAATATATATGAAAAAATATATAAACTTTTCTAATAAAATGGCGACCGTGTATTAAATATAAAACTCAGACAAGCTTCAATCCAATTTTTTCTCTAGTCAATCCTATATCATTGAAAAAGACAAGTAACAAGGGATCACTAATCATATGTAAGTTGGTCGTTTTGCAACGAATAAGATGAGGCTGGATATTAGTAATGTAGGTAGGAAGGTACTGGCAATGCGGGGTTATTAATTGTTAATAGATAATCGTTTTACGGTACAATTTGAAGGTGAAAATAAATAGACGTTTAGTAGAATTCCAACAAGCAAGATTGTAGATAAACACGAGGCCCGATGCGTTACGAACATCAACATTCGTAAAGACAGCGTTAACGAGCTATAACCCTCTCGGAATAGCGCCCTTGGGCAGCGCAATAATTTGAAAGGCTATCTGGGTGCAATAGTACACTATTTCTAGTAAACTATTCGCACATACATAGATAATTGCCGAAGATTACAGGGCAACCGAGAACGATGTCGATCGGTGCCGTGCATCATTAGAACAGGCGCAGCTTTGTAGTAACATGAAACAGCTTGTAGCAAAATTTTAGCACACAAGTCAATACAAAATGATTTCCTGCATCAAACAGTTATAGTTTCAACAATGTGATATCACAATGTACCTATACTTACCATTTATTTCACCTTTTGAACCCTCATAGTCGGATGAACCTGACAAGTGCGCTACGTGCTCACGGTTGGCTGGTCACGCACACCGCAGTCGTGAAGATGTAACAAAACTAAACAATTTTGTCAATACATCTCCTTACAATCCTGTAAAGGTTTTCCTAACCTTAATTTTAATTTTAAAGACTCATTTGATAGATTTTGTACGCTCGTAACACAAAATAATCGTATAATTATGTTTGACATAGCAGGTATTGTGATATTGCACAAGTTATTAGTGAATGTCTAACTAACTGTTGACATTAACTAACGTTTGACGTAAATATGTCCTTAAATTTGTTTCCATAGTAGGAGGCATTCTTGAAACAGTTTGATGTAATATCTATCATCTACATCACAAACTTGATTATCTAAAGGATAAAAGATTTTTTTTGGTATTTATGGTACATTCATATAATACCGCTCAAAGAAAATATTACTCGTAACGTATACGTTTTCACGTAAAACACACGGCCGTGCCCACGACACAGCATCCCGTTTTTTCTTTCCCAATTTGTTAGCAACAATTTATGAGCACACGTAAGTTCATCTAATTAAATGTTAATTAAAGGCTTTCGCTTCTTTGAATTTCGATATTCTATTTTCATACTCTGACCAAGTTATTATAGAATACATACAATAAAATTAAAAAAATATGTATCTTTATAAAATATCATGAATGTCCACATAGATTATGAAAGCGTTAAGATCGCATAAGCAACGTAAAAAGCCTGTCAAAGAATGACACCCTTGTAAAGAGTATGCACCGGTGCACCCACTACCTTAAAAACAATAATTTTAGGTATACGAGTATGCAATAGAATGAAAACAATAACACTATTATTAAATTACAACTTGTTATCTATAAAATGCCATGACTTTTCACTGCAGTCTATGAATGCACCGGCCCTTTATACTTGCATTTTTCAATGATAACGGAATGTTGATTAATGTGGGAAAGCAAACAGGTTTGCTCTTTCAGAGCTTTTTTTTTTCATTTCAATACAATATTTATTTTGTTGTTTAACAAGGGCTGAAATCGACGAAGAAACCATGAAAAACTTCGGGATGATTAATATGAAATATCAATCAATATAAAAATTATGACACAATTAGTTCTTAGACTAAACTTAGACATAAGGAGGTTTCTTTTTTTTTATTGAATTTAAAAGCTTGTAAACAGAAAATCGTAATGTAATTTCCTACGTCTCTAGAAGCAAAAGCTTCCCTAATAGACTAATGACTTTTAGACATTTTATGAGAATTTTCATTGCAGAAGGTATAATATAGAGTCATAACGATTAACCTGCGTTTAACTTTATATATGTTGTGTGTAAGATTGAAATGCTTTTATCGTACTAAAGACAGGCGAGATATTATGTCATATTGTATTAAAAATTAATTTATACTTCAGTGAAAGAGAAATCATCACTTGCAATCACTATTAAACATTTAGCCCTTAACATCCAACAAATGATTTCAAGTGCAGTTACGAGTATATCAAAGGAATGATGATTGTATACATTTTCACACCTTTTTCACGGTTGCATAATATACAAGATCATAATGTAGTTTTATGACGACATAAACAAAACATTCAAGATTCACACAATAACTTATTTCTCATGACGATATCGATTTTATAACCGTGAAAAGTCGTAATATGTATACCGGGTGTCCCAAAACTATGCGACATGAAGGGAAAATATGTCGTATAGTCTTGGGACGCCCTGTATATCTTGAAATAAGCGTCGAAATATCGCTTGAGCATACGAATTCAAGTACACTAACTGGTGCCCGCGACTTCGTTCGCGTTGAAAAAAGAAAAATATTAACATAATGAGAAATGCCCAACATCTTTATCGCTGTGACGACGTTGGCGCCGCCACAGTTGCATTTTTTGGGATAAAAATGCTATATTATGTTAATCCAGATAATAATCCGTGTACCCATCACAATCCGTTCACAGTATATATTGTCTGAAGATACTATTATAAAATAAAGATATTATTAAAAATAAATTTAATTAGTAAATGAAATGAAAATGAAAAATTCAAAGATATGCATTAACTAAATAATACGCTTACTCGAACACTATAAGACGAAAGCAAAATAAATGCAAGGCCGGGAAGCTAATGTAAATAATTCATAAGAGCAACATCTGATTGCAGAATCACCAATTCCGAGCGGCTGTATAGTTAAATTTATGCTAAGTAGATTGCAGTTAGTTCTGACTTCTGTGTAATATCGCATTCAAGATAAGAAATATAGGAAGAAAATAAATTACATCGTAATAATAAAACTATAATTGCTTCCAGGAAATGCACGGATTACAAGCAGTAATAGCCAGAATAAAGGACGTATGGTACCTACTGTAGTGGTCTCCTTTAAAATTGCTATGATTCAGAGTGTTTCTATGGTAGCGATGAGTTATAATTAATGGGTTACACTTAAAGTCACGATAGAAATTAAATTTTATTTCTCATTGGTTTTGCAACGGTTTATACTGAAAGATCGTGATCCAGGAACTCTGTACCATTTAATATATCGACACTATTGGCAGTGCTAGAGCGTTTCTATAGACAGCGTCGTGGGGAACAAATTTAGTAGAGCAAACAATGAATCGTAACAATTTAATCAGATGAAAATCCCGTATATTTAATTTTGATAACAATTACAAATCTTATTGTTATTTATAATTGTTCTGAATCAATCGTTCTGAATCCTAGTTAGCTAAAGTTATAAACTAATATATCTCTGCCAGCGACTTCGTACGTTAGTACGAAGAAAAAAGTTATTTGCGCTTAACTTTTTTTTGTTTGTAAACCGATTGGGATGATACAGACACTAAATGTTAAGAGAAGCTTGCTACAATACATCAGTGAAAATCGCATTCAAATCGGTTAAGCCATTTCTGATATGGATGATGATCAATGAAACGAAATGGGTATATTCGTTTCTTATACTATCATACACTTTGTCAGAAGTACCTCTGTAAAGGACATAGGGTACCTCTCATTTAGAAAAAAAGTACTGTTACGATAATAATAATTTATTTCATTACGATGGTTCGCAAGTGGTAGTAACTACTGCGCATTCACTTCTTAATAATTAAGATGTAGTAGGTACTGAATGATAAGTTAAAACAATTTCCTCTTAACATAAATTAATAAATTCTGATGGACCTGATTTATGTCTGAAGTGCAAGTAGCTTCAGAAGCGTATGTAAAGAAGTGATTAGGATGAAATATTAATATATTACAAGCGTGTAGTAAAGTTGTACTATGAACAGTTGATTTACGGGGTGGTTGAACGCTACTCCAGACTGATACGCAAGATTGGCCATTACGCATGCGCCAGAACATGTTTTCTTCGTATCTATCTTGTACTGTTAACGGAAGGTCTAATGAGTGTTGTTTAGCTGTAGATGGAACAATTGGAGGCTATTCTTTCGTAAGTAGGTGTTATGATAAGTGTTCTTTGCTCTAAAGTTTAATGAGATTGATATTTAAATGTAAGCTCAATTTATACGCACAAACTAACAAAATGAGCGGAACCTAATACAGTACATACCTTTGAATTAAGGTGCATAGCATAGCAAATTTTTGTAGCTTCTTTGAGATAACGGAACAGTTTGGGAGTTTTTTCTTAAATATATTGTGTAAAATATAAAAAAGGAAATATAAGTAGCCGATTAAAACTTTAGTACAGAACTTAAGTTGTCGCCAAAATGTTGTTACTTTAACGAGAAAGGTCTTTTACAATTTTTTCTCAAAAAATTGATTTTTTTTGTATAAACCTACCCTTTTCAACCCTAGTCCGCTATGCACTGTATTTTTGTCTAGTTTTTAATTTTATCAAATAGGGCGACGAAACTAACGCTTATCTGCTAACAATGTGAATTTAATATGTGTTGTTAAATATATAGTATAGATATTATCTAATTTAATTGCAATGTTAACAAATATTAAATAACTGTTATCATTAGAACAACATTAAAAAGAGTTAGAGGTGTAATAAAGTTACCTAAAATATAACATCAATTAATTTGTAAATAATAAACATACGTTTAATTTTCATACAAACGGACATAAAAGTAAAATAAAAAGGTACAAACTTTTAATTATGTACATAAACTATAAAAGAGAACCACAAAAATAACGCGTTAAAATGTTTTATTATTACGGTTAAACCATGGTATTCACATGATATAATGTCTCTCCACTATATGAAAAAGCTCTCAAGTCAGTTTTAGGTCTAATTAGTGGCTTGAAGGAGAGGCATAAACATAATAGTCCGGGAGGTGGCAACGTCGGGAAAAAAAGCATTTTAGGTCAGCTGATTTTTTGATATGTCGTCTCTCTTGCCCTTTCGGTTAGGATCTGGGCAGTCTGGCTAGCGGTAGCAGTTGCGTTTACCTGTGCGCATCCTATTTGTGCGGGTAATATACTGACTTTTAAAATCATTTTATGAAGGTTCAATTTGCATATTTTAGCTTAAGATAAGTTTAACAAACATCAATCTCTTATTGCCAGACATTTTTATCGTTGCTAATAATGAGCCAGACGCGAATTTTGATTTCATTTTTATTAAAAAATTAAGTTATTTCAGAATGTCTGTCATTTTAATATTATGTTGTTTAAGTATGAACAGACCTAAAAATAATTTGCCAGACATTAATTCAGTTGCTAAACCATGAATCAGAACGATTAAAGTCCTGAAAACTCTTACAGTATGAATTGGACTTATGTAAACTGTATATCTATATATACATACAATAGATATACAATTGCGTAAGTTCAATATTTTTTAAATTAGGGATATTATTTTTTATTAGCATTTAGCAAATTTTAACATAAAAAAATAATTGAAATGAGATAGAATTAGATAGCAGGAAATCAAACAACATTATTGAAAATTTAAAAGTTTTTTTTTTATTTGAAATACTCTTGTCGCTATGATACACTGAGAAAAATTTACTTTAACATTTTGGCTCGTTTAAAGGCAGATTATTTAAAATTAACTAAAAATCGTTTAAGAATATATAAGCGCAGTTGGTTATAATCTAACACGTCAACATTGTTATGGATACTTGGTTATTTTTAACATTGCACTTAATAATTTTTAAACAAAATTGTTAGCATTCTGAACCAATTCAGACTTGTTTAAATTTTAATACTTAATATTGTTAAATCTAACCAAGTTATGTATGTAATTTTAAATATGTTTAAAAAGGGTTAAAATTAACCCTTTTTTTGGTTAAAATTAACCAATATATCTCTGTTACCACCTACAACGTAATCGGTTACAAATAGCCATTGATATTTTGTTGTTATTAAATAAGTGCGATTGTAAATTTTACCATGACACATTTGCTAATCTTTACAAACAGCTTACTAAATATTAACCAAGTAAAAATACTTAGCAAAGCAAAATGGGTTACCTATAAGTGAAAACGAATCATTCATTTCGTCCAAATCTTTCTAGCGTGATAGTCATTGCGTCTCGTATTTAATAAACTCGTATTGCCTAAAAAAATTTTATAATTTACAAATATTCCTAATGGATGACGATGTCAACAACCTTTTAATTGCATGGAAATTAGAAGAATACATAGAAGTATGTAAAGATGAGTGAAAAACCTACATTTTTATCTACCTAGATATAGTTACAACTAAGTTAACTCTACACCATATTATTATAATTTACTAGTTATGTTATTATTGCAGTGAATTTTGCGTTTATCTTAATTTAAAATTCTTAATTTTCTCACAAGAAAAGATTATTAACCAAATAAGAAATACCTATAATATAAAAAAAACAAAAGAATTATGTTACATGTCACCTGTTTGACATCATATAAGTAATTACTAAATTCTTATTTTAGATATTTTTTGACTTTATTAATTATATTGTAAAAATTAATAGTCAATTTATTAAAATTAAAATTAAAAATAAATTAAAATTAAAATTAAATTATAAATTGTTAAAAGCCAATTTTATACTCACATGCCGAGACCGCCCATCGGCGGCATAGCAGAGGTTACAAACCTTATAGTAAATTAACGGATATTAGAATAACAACTATTTCACATAGTACTACTATGATAACTTTGATAAACAAGACAACTAGATAGAAGGTCTCTTTAAGTAAACACGGAACATTTTTTATTGCTTTTGTTCAAACATTAAAACTAAAACAGAAATGAGTCATACGGATACAAGAGATTTTTTTTCATCAAAACAATTATCATTTATGGATGATACCTAAAAGTAGATACAAAAGATTGCCGACGCACCTGCATTTTGTTTTGTTGAATTTTTATATATACTAATATTATAAAGAGGAAAGATTTGTTTGTTTGTATTGAATAGGCTCCGAAACTACTGGACCGATTTGAAAAATTCTTTCACTGGTGGGAAGCAATATTATCAGCGAGTGTTATAGGCTATATTTTATAAAGTTACGCGGACGAAGTCGCGTGCAACAGCTAGTGTTCTATTAAAAAACTATAATTAGGAAATATAAAACGGTATTAATTTTCATTTATAAAATATCAATATCGACGTCGATATATCGAGGAAAAATGTCAATATATCTAATTAAAAATATCGATACTTTTTCAACAAACCTACGGGCTCGTAGATCGTGGCCAACGCGATGCCTAGCCCGACAGCCTGAGATTAGCACGTACAACCAAACAAACAAACTCTTTACATATTAGTATAGATAATTTAAACATTGTACCTAACAATTTTATATAATAATAATTATCATCACGCGTTAATCCTTCATTTGATGAATGAATCGTGGTAATGAACGATAGCCATAGCTCATTAAGTTTTCGTAGTAATACTGAGTATAAAGTAAAAAAAAAAGTACTTAAATAGTTTTTACTGAGTATTTACTCTGGCTTGAGTAATACTACAGTGCTTACCCATCTATAGCTGAGAGCACTCAACTGTCTCTCTCTGACCAGTAGAATCATACTGTAAGAGTTTTCAGGACTTTAATCGTTCTGATTCATGGTTTAGCAACTGAATTAATGTCTGGCAAATTATTTTTAGGTCTGTTCATACTTAAACAACATAATATTAAAATGACAGACATTCTGAAATAACTTAATTTTTTAATAAAAATGAAATCAAAATTCGCGTCTGGCTCATTATTAGCAACGATAAAAATGTCTGGCAATAAGAGATTGATGTTTGTTAAACTTATCTTAAGCTAAAATATTAAAATTGAACCTTCATAAAATGATTTTAAAAGTCAGTATATTACCCGCACAAATAGGATGCGCACAGGCAAACGCAACCGCTACCGCTAGCCAGACTGCCCAGATCCTAACCGAAAGGGCAAGAGAGACGACATATCAAAAAACCAGCTGACCTGAAATTCTCTTTCGAAAACGTTGCCACCTCTTATACTATAATGTGCTTTTTCGTGGTTTATTTATGTATGTACCTAATCTATTACTGGTTTTTCCAATGTTAAAGTTGTTAAGCGCTTATAGTGAAATAGGTAAACTATTTTTTTTAGAATTAGCCTTTTTGAAACCCAAGTTTTTATATGAAATTTTTATATGCACTTCATAAAATAATACTTTTTTTAATGTTAAGGTCGACAGACACAGGCTGACGGTCCACTTGATGGTGGGTGGCTACCGTCGCCTATAACACAAGCAACGCCACAGGTGTTGCAAATGCACTGCCGACCATTGAAAGATTAAGGATAAGGGAGGGGGTGGGGGGGTAATGGTCTCTGGCATCCCTTACTCACTCACCGAAATACAACAGCACGTATATGCTGTTATTTCACGGTAGTATTCTGTAAGCAGTGTGCCCTACCACTGCCCTACGCTAGTCTTAAGGAAAGTGACTTGGTTAAGGAAAGCATTAACTGCTGGGTATCCAGTTTGCATGGTAGTTGTTCGGAGGTAGGTTTTTGAATGCTATAAGATTTTAGTAATAGTTAAAGGCCACATTCCACAATATAAAGTACTGAATGTAATGTCACTTATATTTACTTTAATGTCAAACGACTGAAAGTAATAAAAAAAAATTAAAACAAATAAAAAATTAACGACAACTTCATCCAAGATCTGAACAAGATACCAATGAGAAACAGACTTATTAGAACAAAGACAAAAAGTGAAAGCAATACTATAAACAGAATGAACACATTGTGTATTTGTTCTGTATAATTTCTGAACTGTAGTAGAGTCTAAGTTACGTTTGTGCAAAAAAAAATACCACTCGGATCTGAAGCAGTATATTACGAGATTCTCTTCAAAACACTTTCTAACAATACGTGATTCGAGATATAGCAGCCATTACAAAGCGTACGTGGCGAGAAACTGGTAAAAAGAATGGACTCGGCGATGGCGCTGTTCAAAATAAAACGAACGCCCTAAGCTTTGGAAATAAATAAAAAAGTTAGCACGACCGTGGCCAACAAATACTTCGTGGTTAGTCATTATATTTTTCATGTTCGACGTTAACTTGCTCGAAGGAGGAGAGACTTTGAGAGATTACGGAGTAGACTGTCTCTTACCAGTTCAGTTCAGGGAGTATTATTTTTGAATCATAATCGTGGCGTGTATATTTGTAAAAATGTATATAAATATAAATAAATAGCTAAATGTGTTGCTAATTGTAAAACTCGAAAATTTCAATTTCAATTTTCTATTTCAAATTTCAAAGTCCTAGGAAGGTTCTTATGAAGAGAAAACTTGGAAAAAAGCCAGGATTTAAAAATAAATAAATTACCCTTCAGCTACCAGTCCAATACTTAGCTTTTGACGGAACGAGGTCTTTCGGGTCAGCTTGTATAATAAGTGAAATCTAATATACGAAAATTATTTAGGGATTGTTATGAAATTTTTACAAAGTATTTTTTTTAACCTGGTCAAAACATGTCCAATAGCCGGTTATGTACAATTCATATTAAAAGCAAAATGATTATTGTCCTCAATACAAACCCACCTTCAAAGCCAACGGCGAACTTAAACAGATTTTGAAATATTATAGCTCGTGAAAGCCATTCCAATGTCTGTACAGCTCCAGTAAAATATGGACACGACCGAGAGCATTGTTTTAGGTGTGTTAGTGGAATTTATATAATGCTTTTTACCGTCCCCACAAATTTATCCGCGAAAGCAAATGGCCGTTTATAGACAGTCGCCAGCGTCGTGCGAGCCAATTACGTGTCTGCAAAGTATTCATTACAAGGAGTTGTTGAATAAAATGTATAGCCTCTCCCACAGTGGCCGGATAAGCGTAACGTATGATCGCTGCCATCTTATCGAGCTATCAGTTCTATGGTACACCGCACGTGCCTTTGCATGAATAGATGAAACCGCATTGATAGTCGATATCAGATATAATATTGCCCGCGAGTACTTCCTCGCGACACCAACACACATTTAATTAAAATACGTTAGAAGAACTAATAAGAATTTAAATGGAAGTAAATTACATGGTAAGGTAAAGTTAGAATTGTATCTAATAATTATGACTATAGTACAAAAACATGAGATATACATATAATTTATTATAATATTTATAACATTAAAATAATGGCAGATTATTTCGCAGCAGTTATTTTTTTTTTTGGTGAATATTGAAGTAAATATGTCTTTAAAGTTGCTTCAATAGTGGCAGGCAATTCAGAAAATTTAATTACACCACTCGATAGATATAATTACACTCACGCTGAAGGATCAAAGAATTATTTGATATATATACACGTACACGTATTTGTACACGTTGGTTTGTACACGTATTCACGTACAACAAAGCATAAAACACACGGCCGTGTCCATACTTAACTTTTTTTAATAATACGTGCATTTAATACAATAGAAAAGTTTAAAAAATTTTAGGTTATTACAATTCTATAGTAATAATGGTAAATATAAAACTAAAAAAAAAATAGTAAAAAACTTACCGTTCATATAAATAGCGCTATTTCAATGTAACATATTTGTTACAGAATATTTTGCTTATTTTTATATATGTAAATTTATTCAACTATTTTCTATGAACGTCTATGAATGTAGACAAAAAGGCCAATCATATAATGTGAGTGGATATGTAATATAACACAGTATCTATTTCAATATTATTATTATTATTTCAAAATTATCATTGTTACAAGATCAAAATGATTAACCATGATCATCATAAGTCAGCGTTGTAAATATGTAGGAGTAATTTGTGTAAATATGTTTAATCGGAAAATGTATTGGAGAGACTGATCGGTACTACTCATAAATAGTCTGTACGGCTGGTTTAGCCAACGTTGGAGCAGCACCACTTACGATCTTAGGAAAGTCATCTAAGTGCATTTAGCGCGGTCGTAACTCACGAACATAATATGTGTGGACCACGCACTGGCCGTTAAGTTCGCGTAGATTTAATATGCGATAAATTCAATTTATCTTATTAGAGGTCGGTTTATCGGAGTCCGTGAGGCGTGGCTCCACTGTCGCTCGCGTGGGCTGAAGGGGCGCCCTATCGAGCGAGTCGAATCAGTTACTAGAACTCTCGTAGCTCCGCCGCATCTTGTAGTTACGCTTCTTTACATATCTCTCTTCCTACGCATTCAATTGCGGTCCATTGAAATGGGCCAACCGATTACTTTCCTTAAACGTACGAGTATGTTGTGTCGCTGGAAACTTTGTTGCCTTTAGATACATTTTCTTTAGATTTTAATCTGAAACTGTGCTGTCGTAAATTCTACATACTAATGTTTTAATAAAACATTGTCTTCAACAGACAAAAATGTATTTTGTTTGTCACAGAAAAGGTATATTATAAGGAGTTGTTTTGACGAGCCCATTGGTCGAGTGCTTCAGCTCTCTGACGCAGGGTGCCGTGTTCGATTCCCGCCATGCCGATCTTAGTAGGGTAAAAGATTAGGAAGGGATTGGGAAATTGTCTCTGGTCTGGGTCTGGCAAATGTCTTTACTTATTGTTATCAAAACTTTTGTTTTAAATTTATTTACATATTTCATTATCCTAAAACAGATAGCAACATAATAACACACCATCTATAGTACCTAATATTCAATTATGTACAATGAAATTATTGGCTAGAAGGATTAAGCTACCTATTAGAAATAAAGAGTATTTTTTTTTTAATTTGCCTTTTTCCTTTTAAGCTTGTTATTTCAATGTGGCTATTTAAGAAATGCGATGGTGTTCGCAGCAAATTCCCTTGGTGACGTGAACACGACAGTCTGCAACCCGATCCGAGGACTACCTAAGTATTTCTAGATGCAACCGGTATACGAGTGGTGCATTCTTCTTTACCGTCACGACGGACACGGCAACGAGCCAAGACACCCGGTGACAGGAACAGAGACCATATTTAAATAAAATTAAGCCTAGGAACGGATCCTAATATCGATAAGAAACCGAGAAACATTAAAATATACAGTCAGTTAATTTGCAAATGAAATTGTATTTAACATCACTGTAATAAGTATAAATACCTAGAAGGCAATATCTTACGAAATTTAGTAGTTTTATACAAAAAGCTCATGCAGAAAATACTACAATTAGTACGAACTAAAGCATATATATATATATATATATATATATATATATATATATATATATATATATATATATATATATATATATATATATATATATATATATATATATATATATCTGATTTTGGAATAAGTTATAAATTATTACAACAGTAATTTAGTTGCTAACTTATGTACAAGTAATATACCTAATACATATTTGGGAATTTTATAGTAAACTACTGACCAGACAGAGATCGTTCTGTCAAAAGGAGCTGAATAATTATTTTTCTTTTTCTCTTTAAAAGAACCTTCCTCGGACTATAACAAAAATTTGCAAAAAAAAATTATCCAACCATTTTAGAGTTTTACATTTACTAACACATTTAGCGATTAATTTTTATTTATATACTGACATTTGAAAGTTTAGTAATAAAAAAATTTTTAAAGACGATTCTCGAGTATCATCCTATGAAGACATTTGAAATAACATAAAATGATGAATTCAAAGTAATTAACGATTTACAAAGTGTAGGTACTAAAATATTTATTAATATAGCTGTCTGTGCAATAAACATAATCATTAAAAATAAAGATATAACGCACCACGAGTGTAGTGGTCATTTATGTAGGATAATGGCATCGTTAGAAAGTGCACTAATACTTGTTAACCTATTTGTGACTTGTGTTTGATCTGAATGTATTGAATTCAAGAGGTCAGTGTTTTGCTTAAAGGAATTTTCAATCGTAAGGAATGTAATAAATTCCAATTGAAAGTTTAAATTTTAATGTGATAATAAAATTGTATGGAACAATTTAACTTTTTTCATGAAAAAATTAAAATTTAAAGTCCCTAATAAATATAAAAAAAATAACAATCGTTGTACTTGCTGAATTACTTTGAAGCCAAAATTTAATTTTACCAACTTTTAACTTTTAGTTAAGTATATTGATGACTTTTAATTTATCTAAAATTCTCTAAATTTGTCTTCGTCTAATAATTAAACTTCTTTGCCATTGAAATAAATCCAAAAAATACACATTAATTTGAAATAAGTTAATATAAAGACAAGGCTAGTTTTAATTAAAAATCACATTGTTATTTATATTATTTGCCATGTGTTTTTAATTCGAATGTCTTTGAAGATCATTAAAAAAAGATTTTTTTTTTAATAAAAATAGTAATTAATTTTAATTTACTAATGTAGATTTTTATAATATTTCCAAAGTTGGGCATATTTAGAAATTCCGAAAAGTCCAAGCAAGCATTCGTAAAAACTTTTTCCAAAGAAGCTTTGCAACTGGATATCTGCCCATCGGCAACTTACGTAACTAACTGGTTGTTCATGCTGAGTGATAATCATGTCCTAATAGAGCCTCTTGGTTACCTTAATAAGTAGCATACTGATCTAACACACTATAAAGACCATTTAGCGACGTAATTCCTACTGTATCGGTCTATGTATTAAGTATTTAAGTACCGCTGCTGAACAACCTCTACTCTTTGTCTACGTTAGTCCATTGTGAAAAGCTGATGTAATTTTTACGCTGGCTAAATCTCACTCGCCATCACAATTATAATCTCAATATTAAATTTACTTCAAACGAACCTCAAAATCACATCATATAGTGAGGAGGTGGGAAACAAACCCGAACATTTCTACTTCTAATCCAGGATTTTTTGTTTTGTTTATCGTAGGTGAGATTAAATTACGTCGTCCAGTGTATTTGAAGTATATCTAAAAGTAAGACTTCATTAGATAGATTTAGATAATTGTTAAGCGTAACAAACTTACAAATTAAATCTCATTTACTTATCAATCAATATTTATGACGTATAAATGAACATGATACTATTTTTTTTAATTATTTTTATTAGAACCAAAGTTAATATGATAATAAAGTCATAATAAATTCTTAAAAGAATGCAACTTATTGTAAGTAAAGCATACAACCTGAAAATAGTAAGACATATAAAGAGTAATGTTTGCAATAAACATATAACCGCTAGAAAGCATCCGGCTACAATATTACAATATTATATGCTATAGAAAACGACACTATTAAGGTGTAGTCGGTGGCGAGTCGTGAGGAGATTACAATCCAAACTGGGAGACAAGGCGAGAGTGCCTTTTGTCTCAGAAATTCCACTTTTAAATGGTGAAGACTTGGTGAAAATAATTAGGTACCTTGTTGTATTTCATCCCGTCTCTTCTCGATTCGAAATCTACATTGCACATCTACATATTGCACTCCCACGCAACTCGAATTATGTGAAAAATAAACACTAGGAAAAAGTAACAAGTTGATTTAACTGCTCAGGTTTAAAGCAATGGAATAGCACGTCAGAATAAAAAACTGAGATCACTTTGGCTTATTGTCAAAATGTCCATTTGTCAACGTTGACTCCAGAAAAACCATTAAGTAATTTAACCCAGTTTCATATATTAACGGCAATTTAACTTAAGGGATAGGTACATAATATGTAGGTTAACTTAACATAACTTAAGGGATAGTGTAATGGGCTCTAGCATCACTTACGAGTACTCATTAAACAAAACTGCCCAAATGACTGCGAAACACAGTGTGCCTCTGCCACTACTTATATACTTATAGAGTTATCTCTAGCTAATCTCATTGCCCGCAGTTTAGCGACAAAGAATTTTAATTTGTTGATATGAACACGTAAATGTAATAAACTTTATGTCTTGTAAGCACATTAAAATACAAAAAATGTTTAATGAGGCGTTTCAACAGATATGCTTTCTACAAACATTTATTAAGATGTATAAACATTTTTATTAAGAGTCGGCGGCTTTTCTTAATATAACGAATCCCTGAAAAGGACTTTATTCAGTTAGAAATAGGGTGCAATTTGGAAATTAGTATAAAGACCGACAAAGAAAATATTGTAGAGTCAATCTTTAACGTCAATTACTTACTTTTATCCTTACATACTTACATTTATCCTGTTTATTCGGTTATAATTACAGAACTCATATAATGGACTCTTGTTATCTATACTTACTAATATTGTAAAGAGAAAAGATTTATATTTTTGTTTGTAATGAATAATCTAATTATTAGCGGACGAAGTCGCATGCAACTGCTAGTTTTATTATAAAGAAGGGCAGGCAGATTTGCGATAAATTTGATGGTTATACACTAATAACACCAGAAGAAATGTATGAGCACTGCCGACCTTAACAGGACCGTCGTTATAGGAAATGACCTCTGAAATCTCAAATTCACACATCGAATTCCGAAGGTTGTGGTATTTCACGTAGTTTTCTGTAAAGAGGTGATTATTATCATCCACAATCTGGCCCCGGTTGATGACTTTAGAAAGCAATGTGCCCTTCCACACCAAATTGCACCCAGTTAACTGCTTCATGCATTATAACAATATTTATGGAAATCTATGACCATACAAATTCTCTTTCTACCTATGGCGAAGCTGTTAGCAATAAACGCAGACCTTTCTCACTCGTTAAATAACGGATGGTTAAGAGTTAATTCGTTTTGCGGTATTTTGATTGTGTTTCTCACATCATTGAGCGATTGATAGAATTAACCGGCAGCCGGCGGACCTACACGTTGTTAAATTTAAATTAACTTTTTATTGCAACCAATGTATGCGTTCAGTTATCAATTACGCTATACATTTCTCAATATTGTTAGTTTATTTTATTGTGTGGTAATTTGAAATTACATTGCGCATTAAACGAGAAGACAATTTGAACATTTAAACTGAAATCGGAATGTGGTGGTTTGGTCCCGTGAAATAATTCAGTTATACAAGACTTACAATTCACTGTAGCAACAAGATTTTAGTGTTGTTAAACTATGGTTCCAAGAAAGGAATGTCCCTGATATTCCGGTATCGCAATCAGTTACGGATTGTTGGATTTGGGAAATTGAAATGAAGATACTAAAACATTCAAATACAAAATAATGATGTTATTATCGATCAAATCATAATTTCTCTGTTTGAGTATGATGATGCAAAAAAGCATAATCACATTGATGTTCAAAAAGTTCAGTGCTAAAATTAGATCGCAAAAGATTTTTCCTTTCAATTAGACGGTGAATTTGTGCTTTAATAATAATATTATTTGTGTTAATTATTAAATAGATACCTACTATAAAAAGATTAGCAATAAAAGCGGTTTTCAAGCCCTAAATTACAAGTTATACCTAACAGCAATGTGTACTTAGCACTTTATTTCAAGTTTCTAGTAGCAATCTTATTAGCAGCAATCTTGATCGCAACCAGTTTATTCCTTTACCTCAACTGCTAATAATGCTACCAACAATTTTATTAATGTTTCCCTTTGGACAGAAAAGTTTATTGCAACGAAAAGGGTTCTGATTACGAATAAACCAAATGCTTCTCACATAAAGATGTGTAATCAGATCAATTAAAAAATGCTTTGGATACAGTATTTTAGAGGAACGAGTGAATTATTTTGCAGCTAGTTACAGGTTGCAGTAATCGCAATTTAATATCTTTTTAATGAGGATTTTGTATTGTCAAATAATAAATATTCCATCCGAAGTCAAGCTGAAGTCAGCTCTCCTTAGCAGAATAAGTGTTATAGGTCAACTGTCTCATGTGTTGGCATTCAATATTCAAAACAAAGTACATCCACTGGTGCCAATTTTACTACACGATTAACTTCTGTGTTCTTACATAGCCGCATTATTTTGCGACTGACTGAAATTTAGCGAACACATATAACCGTATTTACACCACAGGCTATGTTATCTTCCGGGTATGGGGTAGCTACTGCAGATAGACAGACACGTATTTGAAGATTACTTAGCTTCAATTGATCGAGAATATTATTTTTATAAACCCTACATGAAATCGACTTAGCTTAGAGGTACAATCCCGAAAGGGTTGCGATCTCCAGACTTTTACTGTTTATAAAATTTCTATGCAATGTTGTGAAGAAAAGTTAAAATGTTACAGTTAACAGTAAGTTTAACGACAGTCAATTAATTTTTTCTCAACTATTATAAGAATATAGTGGCACTTAGTTGAAACAGGCCGTAACCGATAATGTATTGAATAACTGGACCGTTATCCTGCTTGGAACCTGTATTTACACCACGTGTCAGTATCAATACAGTTAGGTATCGCATATAGAAAACATCCATGTGAATGATACTACGACGGAAATTGAATATATTGTATAATTGAATATAATTATACCTTAAGTGGTTCTTCAGCCGGAAATGAAGTTTATAAACTTATGTCTCGAGTAAATATTAAAAATAAATAAATGAAAATGTGGATTGAAGACTCAACATTTTGGTGTCGCTAATAATTTTGATTGGCGACTATAGCGACGTACAGTCGGCCGCATAAGTCGATTAACACATTTAAAAGTGCAAAACAACTGAACACTCAATTTACTTACTTACTTACTGAAGCTTTTTACAATCGTTTGTACGTGAAGTTTACCGTCAGTCTGCTTGAATATCTTCACATAAAAAAAATTAAATCCTACTTAAATTTACTACGATGATATCAAGACAATTTTACATGGATTTCTACCAGGCATTAAATAAACGAACTGTAAGTTTCATAACAATTTTGGCTTTAAACAAAAACGATTTATAAAAAGTTAAGTATATACTTAGTTCCAAATGCTAACTGTGAGTATTAGGAAACTCTTTAGCAAGGGATGCTACTATGCGGCTTAAATAAATAATTATAACTATAGCAAAACAGCTTCTCATTTTAAAAAAAATAAACATTTTTTTAAATTATTATTGGGAGCATAAAACAATCTACTTTTTGCCTATTAGATTCAATACTAAATTATTCTCCTAACTAAAAATTTTATTATAATCGCCTTCTAAAAATATTTACAAGCTTAGAACGACTTGAATTTATAAGATAAGTATGTTAGTGATGACCCTACCGACCGTTTTTTCCGGGAACATTAAGCTCCATAACGCCTGGAACAGGGGCAAGTCGGAAGCAATTACGCAACGGTTAACCAACAGGCAGCCCTGAACTTGTTGAGGCTGGTCGCGGCCAATGAACGCCACGGACAATTTCAACTACGTATTTGTTTATGTACACATTCGCTTTACATTGCGTGTCGATCACGCGCGACTTCTTTGCATATTAAACGTAATGTACTATTGAATGCAAAATACATCAAATACGTCTTTAGATAAACCAACAATGTATCATTAGCATTATTCACTTTTTGCGTATCCGTGTCTTTTTCTTATTGCCTTTCTAGAATAAGTGCATAGTTCATAATGACATTAATCGGAGTAGATAACATCGTGGAAAACATGTTTCTGTTCAGAGTTGACACAAAAACTTCTATTCATACGTTAAACAACTTTATTCCAACATGTGGAATTACATGTTTTTTCACCAACTTTACTTATGATAAATTGGATAATATAACAGTTATAATATATAAACTTGAAATAAGTTGTTATTATCTCATTTACCTACATCGTCTCAAAATATGATTTAATCCCACCTCGATTACTTATTACTAGCAAACCGCCCCCGGCTTCGCGCGAATGTCCAATTTATCTAAATTTTTCAATTTTTCTCTTCATAACTATCTTCTAACTTACGAGTATCTAGTTATAGATTTGCGCTTAGCAACGATTGAAATGATCACTTTTATCTCAAGACTTTTAATGTTTTAGAATAATATTCACGTCTCGTTTTCGATCGCGTGGGCTATTACATCTTGATCGTTTTGTATTTCGAGATAATAAGCCACGAGAACGTAAATAGACAACAAAACAGGTTTATTCATTCACGCATTATTCATGTGACTACTTAATTAGTTTAAGTATTATACATTTTATCCTTTATCTTTTTATTTGGATATTTAAGTTTTCAAGTAAAATGCTAATTTTACACAGTTTTTACATTAAGTACCTACTTAAACCTTATTATTGTTTTTCTTTTTACAGTTATGTACCTAATAGCTTTTTATCTTTGAATGGTATATCTTATGCCGCAGCAAATTTGATTGCAGGCTACGTACCTTTAAATATTAGCTTTTTCCCGTGACTTCGGCGGCTTCTCGGGAAAACAGGACATTTTTTTGGATGAAAGGTACTTCATGTCCTTTTTTGTGACCTGACACACAGGTTCAGTTGAGTCTTTAAGGAGCGAAAGAGTAACAAAACACACTCACTTTCGTATTTATTAATAAAAGTATTAGTTAGGAAGTTCTCGTGTGTTTTGGCCTCAAAAATCTAAAATTTTGTCTTACCTATATTAAAAAAATATTATTTAGGTACGTGAATTATTTATTCAACTAGATACGCACGATTAATTGGGCAATAATACTTTTTATTTGTTTTAACCGAAACGCGAACTTGGGAACGAACTCCCTTGAGGTGTTTCCGTTTCGCTATTACATCGTACTATTCTATCGAACTATGTAAATAAATTCTTGGAAGGTCGGCGGAGCACCTGCTCCCGGTGTTGCTTGTAACTTTAAGTTTAATATTATAAAATAACCAACGCTCAATGTTAACACAATAAAAAAATTAAAAAGAAAAACATTTTGGAGTGAATGAATACAATGTCACAGAGATGTCTCTTTATCTAAGTAAATGTAAAGTCTCAATAGGTGTAGTGAGCGAGTGTGGTGAACTTTTCACAAATATCACAAGACTATGAACAATTCACACTACAGTGTAGGTATAATAGAAGAAAATTCTTTAATGTAAGAGCTTTAACTACGGTACAAACTAATTGTAGCCTTAAGTTTAGAACTCGGCGGAACGACCGTAGCCCACGTCACTCCACGGGAAGGTTCTTATGAAGTTGTCGGGGAAACAATAATTCATAAATAAACGTGATGAGCGGTTCCAGTAATAATTACGTATCAAGATGTTACGGTCGCTCTACAAAATAATTTTATACTATTTTAAAGATTGACTAGATTGTACAACGTTCATTCACAATATGTTGTACGTCAGTTGCATACAAATTGCCTATTGCATATGCATATAAATGCATTGAAACATACTCGGGGTTACTTAGTATCTGAATGGAGTTGCAACATAGATTTTTTGACGCAGATAATTTTCGATGTCTTGCCTAACAATAATAGATCCTTGGTAATAAACAATATGGTTTCTAATTTTTCTAGCTAAATGCAATTAAATCTTACCTAAATATACATCCAAGGAACAGAGTATTAATGTTGTGTAGCTATCGACAAACACGTTAAAAACAATAACATCAAATCCTTACTAATATTATAAATGTGAATGTGAGTTTGTTTGTTGGTTACGCTTTCACGCAAAACTACTGAACCGATCACCATGAAATTTTGCATACACGTTGTCTGGGACACCAGAAAGGACATAGGGTACCTTTCATCGTTCAACGCGGACGAAGTCGCGGGAACCAGCTAGTACAACATAATTTGAAAAAGTGGGACGACAGTAAATCTCATAGTAGGAAGATGATAAGCCGAAGTGTTAAAACTATTGATGAAGCTGTACTCAGACTTAATGCCATCGTAGACCCTCAGACATGCGGAACAAATCCAGCTACGTGGGTCCATTATCAGATTTCCCGCCTATGGCATTTGATAAAAAAAAACGCCACACTCTTTATAAATATAAAATAGAATTTATTTGATTGTCAATCATCTGCTCTCTCAGCAATAGGAAGTAATATCTAGATACATAAGCTATTTAGTACCAACTGCTGAATGGAACAGAATTAGGTCAAATTGTCATAACTGTTCAATGACATTCCGCTAATCAATACCTAAAATCAAAACGACCTGATAAAGTAAACTTTGCATCACGAACTTCCGATAAAGTCAAGATCGTAAAACGAAGATTCACTTATATGGTAAACAAACATCAGATTTTAACCGATGCCCTAACATTAACCTATTATCTTGACATAACGGATAAAGTCGATTGTCATTTGGTCGCTATATATCTAATTAAATAGGTCGCACCGCATGCAAGATATGGTACGAAAGCTTAAGATATGGTGTAATCTTTTTCATGTAATGATATAGTTGTTGTAACAAAATTGTAGGCCGCAGTAATTTTGAATGGAAACGATAAATTCAAAATACAAGCGAGAGTTCTGTCCAAAGCCGCAGTGAACAATTCGATCATTCAACTTGTACGTGACGTCCGGTATCTTTTTGTCAGAAAAGTTATAAGGATGAAACTACTACCCGAACGTAATGCCCTCTCCTTACTGATCTCAAACGCTTACCCTGTTATCGAAAACGGAATCAGTATTGTAACCGCGGTCCGAAAGAGCAGTAACTTCGAATCGACAATAAACTTTCAAATGGCGTTCCGACTGAACTGTGGCTTAAAGGAAGTGTTGTGTTTATTAATGGTGAGCTATTTTCGGTGTAATGTATATAAATGTTTAGCAAAACAATACGAGGTAAAAAGCATTAGAAGCCGACAGGCATGAGTTGTCAATTTGCAAAATCAACAGCATATCCACGTGGAGAAAGCAAAGCAATGGACCAGAAAAGCAAATCTTACGGAAGACAATTAATTTCTCCGTAAGAAACAATCAAATTCAAAAAGCAAGAGTTAATCAGAACGTTCGCTGGTTTTGAAGAAACGAGTGAAAGTTTTAAGAGTCGATTACATATACAAAGAAAAAAGAAGTGCGCATTCTGAGTTTTAATTCGACGTAAGCTTGAAGCAAGTTCCTACTGAGAAGGCAGTCGTGAAGGTTGCGAAAGGTCACGGAGGAGTTATTTCCTTTTGCACGTACTTAAACAATTTCTTCTTCTTGTATAATTTTCAATCAGATTATAATAACTTTGCTTGGACCGACCGCAGATGTTTTTTAACTTAATCAGAATTACTACGATTACATCTAAAGATTTTAAACGAAGGAATAAATATATCTTTTAACAGAAACTTTGTTTTGTAGGAAATCAAAAAACACATAGTTATCGAGATTTTTTGAACTCTATAAAAGCATAGCAATAAAAAACTTAAGAAATTAATAACTGCGCCAGTTAACCAGATATGAAAGAGGCTTTAGAACTAACATCCGACGTGAATATACGGGTTACTGGAACAGATAAGTACAGAGATCAATGAGGGATAGATTTTATCGAAATATTAAAACGCTCGGCAGGTGGGCATTGTAATAATCAACAAACTAATAATATATTGTTAACACGATTGTGAGGATATCAATTGTATCGACTAGGTTCCAAATAACAATAGTGATGCCCGTAAGGGCGTAAATAATGCACTTTCTTTAAGTAAAGGCTTCGAATAAACGATTTGCCAAAAAAATGTGATAAATATCGTCATTTAATAGGTTTATTAACCCGATCCAGCATCAACGTGACGACGCAATCGGTACAGAATCGCAAGGTGCATGACCGTGAAGCATTGTTAAGAACCATCGCGCACGAACGACTTTCCGATATGTCATTATACCAATACCAAACAACAGTTTTAAAGATGAACTCTTAGAACTGGATGATTTTCAAAATGTTAAAGATAAACACTTAATAGCCATTATCCGCAGTAATGAAGTAGGTTTTGCTAATCAAAGTAATTACCGATTGCACGATTCCAGAGCATGAGCGCGGTAGCTCAAAACAATATGAAGTGCAATAAGAGAACACATACGAGAGCATTGACACAGAAACTCTCACAACTCCAAAGGCATGAATGAGTTGTAGTTCTTGAGTGGGGGCCCACTTTGAGACGATTCTCATAGTTGTGACGGTAATTAGTTACTTGAATAGATTGACGCTTTCGTTGAATTCATATAGATATTGCGAATATTACTGGCGAAGTCAAGCTCTTTGTCTCCATTGTGTCACCTAAATTGAACATTAATCAAATTTAATGGTTTTGTCTTACAGACGGTGCCACTGCCAGCAGGCTCAACATCAGTATTAGCAAAACCCACAAAGTACCATTATTACCCGCACAACCAGCACATTTATCTACTACCGGAGTGCGCAATACAACAGGTAAGAATCTTAAGACATTCATTTTGTTTATGTAACTCTCAACCGACAATATTTAAAAAATAGACTCTAGCTTCAAAATTTTGATGTTGCTCGAATTCGCGGTTTGGAATGTTTTATTCCTAAAAAAGGTTTTTAGTTTTTGAGCGACCTTTTGAAACTTTAGTATAAAGTCGCCCAATAATTTAACCACAAGATGATTAAATCCATGGCCTAAGGATCTTCTTCTCAGTCGAATTCTTCTTTGCTAAAGATCGTGTCCCTTGGTCTTTCGACTTTCCATTCCTAAGTTAAAGGTCTTTCCTAAGGTTCAATACTATTTCATTATAAATTCTCTCCAATGCAATAGAAAGCAATGGAACAATCGATTCCCATAGCACGTTTTACTTATTTCAGGTATGCAACGCGGTGTATGTGCGTCTGAATTACACGCAGCCGTTGTGTGCGTGTCCGGCGCGCTACCGCGATCCATGCTCCGCGAGTCTGAATGCCGATGACCTGCATACCACAAGATTAGCACCAGATTCCAAGAAAAAGGTATTTTAGAGGGTTTCTTTATATATTTGGTTGTATTTAATAAAATATAAGGCAGTAATCCTTCAATTGTATTGTATTGTAATTAGGGCATTGAGCAAGAGAAAGTGAAGTAGGAGACTGAATAAGAAAATCAGTAATTATATTTTTTTGAGTACTGGGCGTAAGAATAACGTTTGATGCCTAGAAACGTAAGCAATATGAGATTTGCGTTGCCGATCTTGACTAGATAAAGGGTGAGAGACAAGGAAAGGGAGATGGAGAACCTGGCATCCTTTGCACCGAAACGCAACAAAGGAAGTAGCTGATATTACACAATGGTTTTCTGCAGAGGTGTGTTAACATTTGAAAAGCTGGCTGCTTAGTTCATGGGTGCAGTTTAGGATTAACATCCTGCCACTACAAACCATTTTTACCTTTATTATCATTATTTAACCAATAATGTTTCAGTTCGCTCACAAAGCTGTAACACTGGTGAAGACGTGTGAAGCAGTGTCCGAAATGCGCGAATGCAGAGCTTCAAGGGATTGGTCATTATTAGCCTTACAAAATATACGAACAGGAAAATCTCACTACTTGGTCATCTGCAGATGTCCGGAGAACCACATTCTTGGTAAGCTATATTTTTTAATTTTAAAAATGTGTTAAATAACAAACAAAAAAATTATCAGACCAGGATTGCGAAGTAACACAAAGCTATTTTTAGAAGTTGCGTTTAAAATTACATAAAACTAGCTGGTGCCTGCGACTCTATTCTCGTTGAAAACTAAAATATATACTTAGTTCCAAGCGTTCGATTTTTATGCTTAGAAAGCCTAAAATTCCATCCTAAAATTCTGTTCTATTAGATTTAAAGAAAATCGATTTAGATCGGATGATTAGTTTCGAAGATTACCTCCTGCATCCAAACTTTACCTCTTTATAATATTAGTGTAAATTATTATGTAGAGATAGATATAGGAGTGAATCTTATTAGCGACAAAGGACAATTTGAGTATACTATACGTTTGACAATTTCAGAATATTCACAAAAATACACAGAAAAGATGTTTGGTGACCTGATTACCTGTTCAATAATGTGTTTTATATCTAAATATTGTGCGACCACACCTTACCTACACTCCGCATCCATTCACTGTAAAAGACGCTCTTTTTTCTGCTTTATGAAAAATGTGTTTTATTGACTGAAGATAATGTACAGAATACAATATGCAAATAGGCGCTGCTCCTCCAATATGAATTGACCCTAATAGTAAAAGGACTATTATAAGACGACGTTTATGAAAAACCATATTTTTAAAAATATTATTTTTTGTTACAGAAGGACCAATGTCTCATGACCAACCAACATATGCGTCGGTTCCAGGCATCAGGGTGTACGGCATGATGTGTGTTAAGCCTGCCACGGCATCTATAACTGGTCAGTTATCTATCATTATCAATAATCCAGCGAGTTTCTTTCTTTCTTTGAGGAATTTTACACTAGTTCACTGCGGTTTGGCCTACGAAAGTCTTTTTGATTACGCAGATTTTGTCATGATGTTTTCATTTATTGAATTGTATATTGAATCAATTGAAAATTATTTGTAATCATCGCATGAACTAGAAAATGTTTTTATTATTAAAATTGTTAACGAATTTATTTAAAGTTATAATAACAGTTTAAATGCCATAGCATCATCGAAGTAATACAAATAATTCGATGCATAGCATACACAATATTGCCTTCTTGAAAAATTGTTTTTTTTCTTTCACTTTCAACAGTAGGTAATTACTGATTACTAATACATACATAATAGACCTGTTTTTCGGAAAAAAAATTGATTCGGTTCGAATTGATTCGGATATTGAAAGTTCTATGGTAATCGGTTTTGGTTACATCAAATTATAAGTTCGCAACATGTATGCAAATACAAATTTGCTTATCGAGAACATAAAAGATACAGTGTCTTCTACGACCTAATTAAACATGCATGTTCATCTAATTTAAATATATTCAAATAATTTTAATTAAAAATTTTCTATTTCAGGATTCAACACGAACAGATACACGAGTGTTAGCGTGCAGAGCACTACCAGCTCTTACAAGGTGGACTATTCTCAAAACCATTATCCCGAGAAGCCCGTTTACAACCGATTTCAATCGCACAGCTACTTGGGACCTAGCTATTACAATCGACGATCGAGAGTGGCGCGACTCAGACGATCAACACCAGAATATCCACCCTTCCCGTGGTACAAAGTGAGAGAGTTTGCACGATCATTGCATTGGATCAATTGAGACTTATAATTACATAGTACCTAACTAATGACAAGTATGTTGAGTTCATTCAGGCCCTACACCTAAAACATTTATCCGCCTCTCTGGATTCAACGAAGACTTAATACGATTTATCATGTGTGTTTAATCCTAACCCTAAAAATCCTGCCTTATTTTAAGTAGGTATAGGTGCGCTTAAAATTTTCCCAATCTAAATTAGTGTTTAGTTTGATGAAAGTATAATACTTGTTTGAGATCTGCATGCATTTATTAGCGTAATTTTGGATGTATTCAAAGATAACATTGAATCGGAGGCAAAGATAAACCTAAACCGAAGATTGGAAAATCCTCGGTTTAGGTACCTAATCAAGGTCCAAATTAAATATCGAGATATGCATTAGACTGTTCCTTTAAAATTTTGTCTGTAATAGATATTTTACATTTAGAGTCAATTAGCGAGTAAGCGAAACGTTACGACAAAAAATATTTTAACCACTAATTTATCAGATTGAGGACTAAAAGTTCAATTCTATTTCATCGTTAAATTCTATCCAATATTATGATTGCATATTAATGACCTTCGTCTATGAGATATACAAATTGCCAGACGCTTTATGACTTTAGAAGTTTAGATATAAGTAATTCTGACTATCGAAATATTAAAAAAAAAAAAAAACAAACAAATGTCCCCACCAACGCTGCGGAGATTATGAAATAAGAAAACTGTAAGAAACTCAAAAAAAGATGCAATAGTGGCTCCTCATTTTGTGGTCGGAAGACATTTTGCCTATTGAAATGTATGCTCAAAAGTTCAAACACATTGTCAAACAAAATGTGTGGGGCCACACTAATAAATAAATGTACACTGAACGATGTGATAAGAGACTCGATGGTTTTTATGTAATTTTTCGACGCATTTATAATTTAATATTATAAACTAAGCCCTAGTTTTATTTTAATTTATTATTTAAGTAAACTATATTTATACGTAGTGAATAACTGTGTAAATATTAGATAATAATTACAATATTTGTAATTAAATAAAACTTACCGGTAAATTCAACATTTTGGTTTCCTTTCGATCGCCCATTTTCTTTTAAACATTTTGTAGGCTACGTTTAAGTATTCACAATTGAACTATGTCACTGTGAAGTTAGTTTAAAATGATAAAACAATTTAAATCTATACTAATAATAAATCTGTAAGAGTTGGTCATGGAGTAAGTTACTTTGTTTTCAGAGATATCGTGTTTATAGGCTCTATACATGATACTGAAACTAAATTGACCATTTTCAGATTTTTTTCTGTATGTATGTATGTAAGTATGTATGTTCCTCCATAACTCTTAAACGAATCAACTGATTTTCATGAAACTTGGCAGAAAAACATTTAGACGTACAGGACACAGGATAGGCTACTTTTTTTCTTTTTCAACGCAGACGAAGTCGCGGGCGCCAGCTAGTAATTTAATAAAACTATAATTTTAGATTATTAACTAGGTTGCCTATGTAAACACGAGCAAGACAAGTGAGCAGTTATCGTGACCTGAAAAACTTACCTAAAACCTTTTGATCGGCGGCAATATCGCACGAGTACATTGCAGCCATCAACCTTTGGGGTTGCACTTGGAACGCCTTTCTACATCCGTCTCTTACTGCCGATACTATTTGACCTGTTGAATATGTTTCACATTCAGTAAGTTATATTTCCTAACCTACTTCTAATTCTCCCAATTACTCAATTCTCATATTCCGAGAGATGGTAGACATTTCCGGGTAGGTATTTGAGGCAAGCTGAAAACTTGTCCTATAACTCTTATATAATAAGACCTAAGACAGAACTACATACCTGTTGAAAAACAAACGCCGTTGGCAACCTTAATCGGGCCTATAAAACTGAGTGGGTCGTTTTTGACGTGCTTTCATAGTGGGAGGCAATTCAGAAAACTGATTATACCAAAGTCTGTGTTTTATACCCACATCCATCTATCATTTACATCCAAAATTTAATTACACCACTCGTTAGCTAAAGGATTAAAGATTTTTTTTTTGTATATTATATTTGACGACACGTTCAGTCACGGGTTCGATTCCCGCTAAGGGGCAAAATTTTTTATGTGTTAACATTTTACCTTTGTACCTGAGTCATGGATGTTTTGTATTTATAATATGTATGTAAAAAAAAGTAATCATAGTATATCAACTGTCTGGTATCCATAATATAAACATTAGTTGCTTACTGTGAAACTAGGTAGTGCGCTGTATGGAATGTGTAAAGATATTTATTATTATTATTTATTACATGGTATATTCAAATTCGTTGGCTATTATACAATTGTACATACATATAATAAGCTCAATGAAAATATCATTGTGTCCACGATAATATGTGTGACACAACCACACCCCATTTTGCTTCAACATACCTGATAGAGGTCCGTAGGTGTGAGAGGCATCTTCTTCGTTTCTATCTAAGCTCCACTCTTCGACGCAGAACGCTACGCCCATCATCGGTTCCTCACACAAAGGCCCCGCCAAAGTGGCTAATTGGAAACCATTCATGAAACTATTCTCATATTCGAATCTTGGATCCTCTTTCAACTCTTTGTCATGGTATAAATATTTAGTTATATAATCCGAAGTTTGATTTAACAACAAATTTTGTCCACAATTTCTCGGGCCCACTGACCAGATTTGACCTGCAATATCTTTCCATTCCGGATCCAATTTCCCACAAATACTAATCAAATCGTCCTTAAAAGCCTCCACTAGCTTCAACATCCTATCAGAAAGAGGATTGGTGCCATTCAGGCCCATATTCTCCATTGCGTGTTCCAATTTTTCGTTTTTACTACCTTTTAAAGTTTTGATATGCCTGGAAAACTCTTTAAGTAAATCTGTCGATTTTTCTAGCAACGTTGTTATTTCATTTGGAAGAGGCTTAGCTCTAATTACAATTTTACTTTGTTTATTGTTAGTGTACATGGTGACGACTGGATTAAGATCATTTTTGCTTCCTTTATCGATATTTTGCGAGTCTATTTCTTCATTAGCCATATCGATTTTTGGCTTTTCTATTATTGTCTCCCTAAATGGAACTATTGGCTCGGACACTGTTATCGGAATTTTGGCGTAATTGTTCCTGAAAATATAAGTATCACTGTTAGAAACGAAACATAGGTTTAAGAAGTGACGACGTATCAGTTTGTTGAGCTTACTTTAAGTCTTCAAGACATCTCTCTAAATGTACTTCTCCGGCTGTCACAATGATGTGCTCCCCTGTCTCTTGTAACAGAACTTGCACACACGAGTCTGACTGATTCAGTAACTTTAAACCTGCAATACAAATTTAAATATTAAATAACAAAACACACTCCGCTCATACACTTAGTTACAATGTGTTGTTGCCTTTAGTAAAAAAAATAATATGTCATGATATTTACTTGTAAGTAAATAAAAATATGCAAGATTGGTAAAAAAAAGAACAAAAAAAAAAATAACAAAATAAAGGTAAATATAATTACACCTAATTGGTCATGAAATACAAGAATTCTTATGAAATTTTCTTAATTATTTTTACAATCATTGACATTCCTGCAGTACTTACACCTGACAATATGTAAGTTATCTATTATATTGACTGGTATTGATGTGACATTAACCTTTCTTATTATTATTTTTTAAACTTTTAAGTCCATATTTAATTGGATTGTTCAATGAGATGATGATCGATAACATAATGATGTCATCAAACCAGAGTTTTTTTTTTCATCTTCATCTGAAGCGGGTGTCTGTCCTTTTTTGTGAACTAACTTCACGTTAAGCTAGAATGATAAATAAAGTGGTTACCCTTAACAAGTTCAGGTAGTTGTGAGGGGTAGGTCGGTTCTAAAGCTACCCTCAATATGGGCACTGCTGCCGATTGGATTTCACTGAAGGCCGGACACATTACGGTACTACTGAGAGTAGCCGTTTTTAATACGTGTTCCTCTAGTCCGCCGATGCCTGAAATTAGATAGAGTGCAGGTATTATGTCCTCATATTCAATTCTGACAAATTATACACACCTAAATTATGTGTCTAATGGACGAAATACACGATCAATCATTTGGCGTGACGACAAACTGACGTGACGCAACGGCGCGATTTGAGATACAGTTTTTGACATCAAGCCATCAGTTTTTACCATTCACGATCAAATTTTGGCTTCACGTCAGTCAATTTGACGCGATGGATTGAACGCGAGTGTATTTCGTCCATAATATATTAGATACATAGGTACTCCCAAGAACATCTCATCAAATTTATAGAATCATTATTTAAAAACGAGCACCCAAGACAACAAAAATACTATGGGCAAGTGGTACCTAGTGACGGGAAACGTATTTTTGTACATTATATTTTTACATTCATTAAATAAATTTGATCATATTTTGTTACAACAAAGTATGTAGTATATTTTATAAACAAATAAAGGTATGAAAGACTAAAATACTTACCAACAATGTTACCAGCTCCCGCTTCTTCAATATTTTCTAATTCTCTTCCCATTAATATATACAATGATTTAATTCTGAAAAAATATAATATACAAATTTTATTAGATTAAACAAGTTTATTAGCTGAAATCAACTCAAAATGTCTAGAAATTTTAATTAATAAAATAGATCCCAACTTTAAATTTTATGAAATGGAGTACTTTATAAATTTTTTCAAAGGCTACAGTTTGTCTCTTATAAGTTACATTTATAAATGACACTGGGCGATTAGTAATCTATATTAATATTATAAAGAGACAGTGCGAATTGTATTTGTAATGACATAATCTCCAGAATCATTATATCAATTTGAAAAATTCTTTCACATTTAGAAAGGGACATTAAGTTAAAAAAAAGGGAAAACACACATTAAAAGTTTAAAAGTCAACAAGTTCTTGCAAAAACGCAAATTATCTTTAATAAATTAATGATATACTCACTCTGTACAAGTTATATGTTCATCACTATGTAAATCCTTTAATTTTTTACTAGGATCTATTTCAAAGTTTTTTGGACTTAGCACTTTTGCTGGATCATGTTTTGGACCAAGCACGTAAACTTTGTCACCTCTCTTAACTTTTCCACTAAAAATTCTAGCAAATGCTATAAATGCGAATTCTTCCTTCTCTGTCTCAATATCTACACTATTTTCTACATCAACTTCTTTCTTCTCCTCTAATACTGGAATACTTTCTGAAGTGTTATTCTGTTTCATCGCTTCCCGCAACTGCCTGGCTCTTTCCCTTCTGCGAGCCATTTCTTCATCAGTCAAAGCTTTAGGTTTATTTTCTGGCAGCATACTCTTCTCTACATTAAACATCTTTGATATAAAAATAATTAGTGGTCTATTTTCACTACTATCACAGGCGAGAAAATCATTTTTCAACTCTTGAGTATCCGGATGGTAGGACTTGAAATCCCTGATCCTTGAGCACATAAGTTTCTCAACTTTTTCGGGGACAATTTCCTTTGGAGACGGTAACTTTGTACACACCATGTCCAATACAGTTTTGGCCAAAGGCAGCCATTGCATCATGAGAGACTGAAGTTGGATTCGTGAGTCAGTGTGTCTCAGGTCTCTCGTTGTGAGCTTGATACCCAATTTATCACATATGACAGGCACTTTTTCTTTTTCGTTTCGTATAACAATTGTTTCGTAAACATTCCATAAATTGTCAAGTATAATTTGAACAAAGAGAGGTTTTTTCGCTTTCTCTTGTGCTCCTTTCATGAAGCGTTTCGTTTTATTGTTAAGATAGAAGTCACCCCAAATGACTTTTTTAAGTAAATCTTCTTTGACACCTAAAATAAATTTATATGCATTATAATATAATTATGTAGAATCAAATAGAATTACTTACTAGAGCTAAAACAAGGTAAAAATAAAAAATAATTAAAAATTAGACAGTCACATTAAATTTTGGGTGGTCTGTGAACCTTTATTTCATTAGGCACTTATTGTGACACACTGTGACTTTCTTCAGACTGGCCACGATGATAACATGACTTATAAAATTCCTTGTACAGTGATGGTGTAAATTTACTGCAATTATATTTACCTACTTAAAGTAGAAAATAAATGAAACATACCAATTTTATCAGAGAAAAGTTTTGCAAAAGTATGGACTGTAAAACCCCATCCGTCAATGGCACTGGCAAACACAACATTGCCCTGCTCTGGTGAAAAGTATAAATGTGAGTCATCAGATTCCTCTAGAGCAGAAGTCCAGTCATAGAAATTATTATCTTCCTTTGGATCATTGTTTTTTTGTTGCTGAAAATTAAAAATAAAAATATTTCATTATAATATTTTTTCAAACATCAGATCAGATGCAGAGATACTTTATTGCAAATATAATATACTACCTTCATCGGTTATTTGACAATGACAATGATTATAATTTACTTTAGATATATATACTTCGATAAATAATATAGTTAATATGAATTGTAATCAACTTATTTTGATCAACTTCCTCAAAATAATAGTCTTAAATATTGATCATAAGCCCAGAGAATATGACACAAGGAGTTGGAAAAATATAGGTTGTCTAATTTTTAAAATTGGTCCAATAGGTTTTGAGTTTATTCATTTCATTACAAACAAAAATACAAATCTTCTCTTTTTATAATATTATAGTATAAATTTAATACTTTATCCAATATTTAATACTCGTAGTCTATAATACCTGTTTGTTTATAGGAGTTTCTTGATTTTCTAAAATGTCTGCAGCGAATAATTCTCCCATTGCAGCATTAACTTGTTCCAGCACTTGCGTTAAGTGTACATATGCATCAATAGGAGTTAGTTGCATTTCTACAATGAGCCGATCAATCTTATTGAGTACCAGCACAGCTTTAATGTTCTCCATATATGCTTGCTTCAGTGCTAATCTTGTTTGTGGACAAACACCTTCTACTACGTCCACCTATGGAGTAAAATGCAAATAAAATTAGAAAAAAAAAAGAAAGAAAGATAACAAAAATGCTTATAACGTAATGTTAAATGCTTTGCTACTTTGATGTTTAGCTTGTCACTTTTTGGTTAAAACCTATGACACCAGGTGTGACAGGCCACTGTGCTCATCTACCATTAGCCTATCTGGTCTTTAACATAAAAAAAACTGGTGTCAATTTTTAGCAAGTTTAAAATAATAATTAATTAGGCAAAAGTGATTTGTTTTCATTATTATAATTATTTTTGCTACATGTTTTTTTTTATAGTTCATGATACACTTTTAAAATAATAATTGTACCATAAAAACTAATTTTGGTATATCCAAAATTGGCCAATTATTGTTTAACCAATAACTATAAAATGTTGCCATATATATGGCAACATTACTGTATACAATACTTAAGTGTTATTTTAATTGGACCTAAGGGTCACATTCGGGGAGTACTGGCAGAATAAAAAAATAGTTTTAAGAAATATTACACAACATTGAGTAGTTAGTAATTAACACATTGCTAAAATTCAAACTGGTATGTTCAAGGGTTCTGATTTCAATACATATTTTGATAACTAAATACTTACAACCACTATAGCCCCATCACACAATCTCACTGCTGTTGAAACTTCACTGGAAAAATCGATATGTCCAGGTGAATCTATGAGATTTATAAGGTATTCTCTCTCATTAAATCCATGATATAAGGTTATACTACTGCTCTTCATAGTAATCCCTCTCTCCTGCTCATCGGGTCTACTGTCCATGTAACGGAGCTTTCCAGACATTCGCTGCGAAATGATGCCATTGCTGGATATAAGAGAATCGGCCAGGGTTGTTTTCCCATGATCCACGTGTGCCACAATGCAAATGTTTCGAATGTTTTCAACATTGTTTTGAAGTTCCAAAAGTTTCGGGGTTCCCACGACGCGCATATTTTATCAATTTGATTTTAAAGAATCACTCACACTTCAGGCTTTCCTTTTTAATTTATAATATTGAATTTTACTTCGATAAATAGCTCGCAAAACGTAAAATTTGTGATGTTTATTGCACAATAATATTGTAAAAGTGAAGTATCATAATAACATCTGTAAATTTGACATTGACAATGACATATTTTGACAGACAAAATTTGACTCAAGCCAACAAATGTCAAGATCAAGAGATTTTAAGGTTTGTACATAGATGGCGTTGGTTGTATTAAAATAAAGTTGATAGTAGAGGTGGTAGGTTGTGGCCTAGAGTTTAGAGGATCCGAATAGGAAACGACTTTCAATGAAAATTGAAAAGTATTTTATTTTATATTTAATATAATATTTATATTATAGAAAATAGGTTGCCTGAAAATTTTCAGTCCAGAATGTGATTGAAAAAAATTAACTAAATTAATTTAGCCTTTATTTCATAAAAGCTAGGTCACTTTTGAAGATATTGAAGATTTTCTAACCGACCCTTTTTCTTTGCGGTCCAGAAATTGTAGAATTTACTTTCTCTGTCCTTAATCAAATCCATAAATATCATAAATTTGAAAATAACTGAAACTTGAAAATTTGAAAGTAATTTGAACTATCTGTCTGTCTGTTGCCTATCTACTGATTCCGAGGGATCATCTAAAAATAAAAATAATTGCCTGACTAAAAATATATGAGCAATAAAGTTTGATTAAATGTTATAACAATTAAGAAAAAGAGGCGCCGTCCCAATTGTGAGCAAAGCTATAATACTCGTAGTTCTCAATAAATCAGTCCTCTGAGTAAATGTAACACATTACTGTTATAATAAAGTAAGTAAGTACTTATCTAGGTATTTGTTTTAGCCTGATAAAACACATAAGAGTATTGCTATCTACCTATCACATATATACTTAGTTTATATTTGCACAGAGAAAACTTAGACAAAACTTTAAACGCTTATTTGCAAGTTCGCTGTCAAAACTATAGCGAATGAATTTCAATTTCTTGAATATTTCCACGACCCGGAAAAGCTTTCTTTCCCGCGAGTATCTTTTAACAATTTATTTTCTCTTTATAAAACACATTTGTGCTTTTAAGAAGCTGACAATTTCTACAAATCAATGATTTCACTAGGATTTCACTGAGAATATTAACTTGACTAGGAATATAAATTCTTAATTATCACAGTCTTATGACGTCTACACTGTTAGACATGGTGTACACCCTATTTGTCAAAAAAAGTGGCAAAATATTACTTGTTACTTATGTTCAATATTAGGTTTTCTGGAATACACATTTATGGTAAATATTTGACGTACGAGTATCTCTGCCTACTGAACACAAGGACTGGTAGGTGAGAAATATAATGAAATATCGCGGCGTGTAGCTAAAACGCAAAATGTAATTCCCAGAGGCAGCAAATTTGTAAACAGCAAGTAGGTACGCGCTCGTTAACCTGATCGATTATTCGCTCGTGTTTCAATTTGTAGACAAATAAAATTAATCAGTAATGAGAACAGGAAGTTTATAAAATAAAATATCGCTTGTTTTAATATATTAACTCGACTTCGTACCACACGAACCACACTTGTGTGTGCCGTATCTACTTATACATATAAATATACATAATATAAAATCTGTAAGTGTAGGTATTGTATGTAAGTTCCTCCATAACTCTTAAATGAATTAACTGATTTTCATGAAACTTGGTACATAAACATTTAGACGTACAGGGCACAGGATAGGCTAGGTAGGTACTTTTTTCTTTTTCAACGCGGACGAAGTCGCGGGCGCCAGCTAATATATTATATATTATTATAAGTAGGTATGTTTACGTATTGATCAGGTGGTTAAGGCTTTTTGTTTAAAGGGTCCTCCTTGAATGCGGTTCCTGGTACTATAAATAAAATTATTGAGATGAACTTTTCCAAATTAAAGGTCAATTTTGAAAAGTAATTACAAGTCTAGGGTGTTTGATCTGAAGACATGGCAACATACAGTTGATACAAGTCTGCTTGCCAAAAAAATAGCATTGTGTGACGTTATTCAAAAAAATATCAAATTTGATTGCACTGTACAAGATAAATTATTAACCTCTGCTATTTGTCTGCTATCGATATAGCAGAGGTTGATTTATCTCCGATGAGTTACTTTAGTTTATACAGGTGAAAAAAAATGAAATATTAAATTTATTTATTTATTTATTTATTTATATTAAATATTAAAACGTATTTTTATATTTTTGACGAAATTTATTTTCCATTTTATTTGACAACTGGGTACCTAGGTACCTACTCATTCAATTTCGCTGCCTGTGTAGGTATATTATATTTGCATACCAGCCATTTTATTGAAATAAAATCATTTTAACATCAAACTTTTGCTTTCCTATTTGCTTAATTGAACTGTATAAAATTTTAAAGATTTTCTTTTTTATAAATTTTATATTTTAAAACATTTTATTTGAGTAGTTAAGGCGTGAAAAGGCAACAGAGTGACAGACAGATACTTTCACATTTATAATATTAGTATGGAGTATGGCTTACTTTTATCAGTATGAAAGAGCTGATAAAAGTTAATCCCTGTAAATTTTTAAGGCTATGTACACACTGTCCGGTTAGCCTACGGATTGCCGCTCGGCTAACCGGAAGCCCAAAATTGTATGTAAACCGTGTTATCCATACCCACTGCAATGCGGCTGCCGCCCATCCGTTCCGGTCGCTCGGCTCGCATAGGATCGTGCTACCCCGCGTCGTTTAAACGCACCATTACACGGATCCACTGCTGTTGCCAGTTTGCGGCTGATCGGCATTGATCGTCTCATCTCGTGTTAGAAAATAAGGATGCACCCAGAATCTATGTCTGTTTCTTTTTCTTTATGTAACGCGCGTAAATAGCTACAACTTCTTCGACGTACATCTTATAAATGGCCCTACTCGACCGCAAACCATAACGGTCGCTATACGCACTGTGCGGCCGCAAGTGCAACCTGCTGCCACACGGACGTCCGGCCGCAGTGCGGGCAGCCGCACAGTGCGTACATACCCTAATACATTAGGCAAGGCGAGAAGCCAAGCCAATGCGCTGAAAAGAAACAGGAAAGCAATTCTTTTAAAAGTAAGTACACATTATTCTTACCACGTCTGGTACGCAATTAGCTCGGGCGTATATTTCGTTTTGTGTTGCCAAATATAGCCTCCGGCTCGGGCCAGCTTAATGCAGAAGGCGTGTCTATTGTAACAACAAGAGTTTTCTTGAAACCTCAGCCATGCGTAAGCTATGGAAAAAGGAATGGTCTCTCCACTCGAGCGGCTTAATGTTTATTTGTGATTAGCTTATTAACCTACTTTGCAAGTGAATTCGTCCCCAATTGCTAATTCACTTCCAAATAATTGTAGCTTGATTATTACTCGTATCTGCCTTTTGATATTGTAAAATTACGATTACCAATCTTGTTAGGTAATTATATAAATTGCCATGAAAATAGAACGCTAGAACATCGGAGGGCAAATTAAGTACATTCATAACGGAAGTCAAATCAAAGTAAATGTGTTTATTTGTTATTTTACTCATTACTACGACTGTAGCTGTTGCACGCGACTTCGTCCGCGCGTTTTTGAGTTTATTCATTACAAACATACAAAAATACAAATCTTCTTTTTTTACAATATTAGTTTCTATGCGACCCGCCCCCATCTTCGCACGGAGTTGAAATTTTACAAAATACTTTCCTAGCGGATGCTTAATGTTCCAAATTTCAGCTTTCTAGGCTTGTAGTTTTGAATTTGTCTTGATAGTCAGTCATGACACACAATTTTATATCATGGAAATCGCTTAGAATTCGTTCTGTGTTGATGTCAAAGAAAAATTCAATATCTCAGCACTTAATATTTCAGTTCCTATGACTACGAGTATTTGAATGCATATTATAGAAATGCATAGCATCGCTTGCGCGTATTAAAAATCAGACGCTTCAGATTGCTCGAAGTCAGTAAATCCTTTTGATACAGTTTATTACTTCGAAGGTATGTAATAAGGAGAAACGTTTAGGAATATACAATATACAACTATACAGGTTCATATACAACTAAGTAGTCTTTAGGTTCCTAGTCTTCTTCTTGTTCTTTCCAATAATTATTTGTTATTATTATTATTATCCTTTGTTATTGCTACTATTTACTAAGTATAATAGAAAAATGACTTAAAAATAGTTGCACTAGAAAAGATAGCCATCAAGCGTACATACATAATATTTTTTGTACGGCAAAATAAATTACCACTGTTTTACATGGAACAAGGAACAATAATAAGGAATTTACTCACAAGGAATAATATTTCGACGTTTTATTAATTTTTAATTGAAGCGAGAAGGCTAATATATTATATTAATACTAATGAATAGTATATAGTATGTATGTATAGTTACTAATTCTAAAATGGACAATGTGTCTGAAATAAAGGGTTATTATGTTTGTGACTTTCTCCCATCATGGCTACATGTTTACTCCGTTCATTATGAAGTCCAATTAAGTTCATTATACTTATGAAACTTTGAGACAACTCGTAAGGTAAACATGTAAGAATGTAACTAACTTCTTGTCACTGTTATGGAGATATACTACGTATTCCCTTATATATATTTTGTTACTTATTTTCAGAAGCAAAAACTTCATGTACCTTTCAGTCTGAGAAGGGAAACTTAGAAATAACGAGGAATGATTGCTAAAGAAATGGCTGAGGCCCGAGAGACTTTGCGTCGCGTCGTTTCAGATATTTTTAGAATATGTGACGTCAAATATATTGTTGATTTCAATTTCTGGCATTAATTAAATGGTTTTAAACGTGTTCAACGGCATTGGCTGTCTTCTGTAAAGCGGTGGTCACTGCCTTAATACTAATTTATATAATTTATATACGTAAATGTAATTCGTCATTGATTACCAGAACAAAAAAACAGTATATTAAATAAATAACTCATTTTTGGATGTAAATAAATATTTTTTTAAATATTTAGTCAATTTAGTCTTATTTCGGATTTCAGTCATTCTAAGACTAAGACATTTTTATATTTAGTCGATTTAGTAAAGGTCATTTGAATTTCAGTCAATATGGCAAACAGACAATTTTGGATTAGATTATAATGAACCGGAAGCAATAATTAGCCTTACTTTCTTTGATCAATAAGACAATGTTAACATTGTGTGTAGTCAATACCTGTATCAAATCCCTCCCTGCTTGCAATCAATGTCGCAATAGTAATGTTTGCACTCAATCATGGATTAAAGGCTAATAAAGACGAAGGATACTGCAATGTTCTGATCTCACATACAACAAAGGAGAAAACATTTATTTTATAAAGAGAGAATACGTTTTATAAGAGAGTTAAAAACAGTAGTTCAAATGAAACTCCTCAAATTAGGTAAAACATGGATTATAACACAAAATATGTTCCAATTCTCACGAAGTTTCCCCATTCCAGTTGTTGTTCAAAAGTTTTTACACCTTCATATTTATCATAAAAATTGCTCTAGGGGTTGCAAAGAAAACTTAGTAAATCTTATGTTTTTTTTTTACTTGTTTTTTTTTTTAAAGGTATTTTTGTGGTTTATATAATAAGTAAGAACAGATGAACTTAAGGTTTAAAGTTATACCCACATAACTTCAATCCACTTCATTGGATCTAGTCTTATGAAATAGTCTGTTTTAACATGTTATAAACTAGCTGGTGCCCGCGTCTTCCTCTATAAAAGCTATAAAAATAAAAAATAAAAATAAAAGCTATAACTACATGCAAAATTCTGTCATTAAGTAGTATTTTATTTGGTCTGATTAAATAAATATAAAATGGATTAGTTTTTGATTTTGATATATATTGATAAGAAAAAAATTTTTTTTAAGAAATGTAATCACTGGGGTTGTTTCTTAAGTTCTGCTTATATATAAATGTGTTATATATATATATATATATATATATATAACATATATATGTTGCTTATATAGTTCTTCTTATGTTTTTTTTTGCAATAAAATAGCGGGTTGACCTACAGAGCCTCAACGACACAGCGGGATAGAAACATCTCGAAATATCAAAGTTTGAATTGAGATAACAACTTTTCAGCGGTAATTTGTATTTGTAACACTACAATTATACAAATTGCACTCGCTACTCAATTATTCCTGTCCCTCATTTGATTTACCTCAATTCCGTTAATTATCATGACAATCAATCGACTTAGTGCGGTGCCTACAATCAATTTGGTGACATCTGGTACAGTTAGGCATTGACTATAAGGGAGTTACTAGATTAGTTTCCATGACTGACATTGTTTTTTCGACTTATCATAGGCCAATAGGCCTTCCCCACTTCAACTTACTGATCAGGTTATGTCAGTAATGGTAGGGGAGCCCAAGAGGGGATTTTTGGATTTACTCGAGCGCCAGATATTGCCAAAGTATATACCCCACGTGTTTCCGATAACGGATATGTATTAATCTGACGGTTTGGTTGGTGAGGTTGGCGGGGGTGGGGGTAAAATTTTAAATACAACTCGAGCGCGTCAGATTTTCAAAGGGGATGTTAAGTGAACCTAAACTAAGCTCCCATTTAAAATTCAGACGATTCGGATGTAACGTAAGCTCGTGGCAGCTTTTTGAAAATGCAAAAAATATTTTTGACGATTCCCATTTTGTATTACTCGAGCGCGTCAGATTTTCATACAGACGGTTCAGCCTAAGTTCCTGATCGTGCTGATTCTTAATCTGACGATTATATGGAAGATTTTTTAAAATACAGCGCCTACAAAATTTTGAACGCCTGTAGACGCTCACCCCACCGCTGAAATGAAAAACTTCATATAACCTTTTTTTCTTCTTACCATCCAATCTTCAAAGTCCAATAGGTCCCGACGACGCTCGAGTGACTACACATTTAGCATCGTGGGCTCCCTAACCATAACTTTGTTTGTCAATGGATCTCCCCACTGTTTTGATCTCGTAGACTAACCCTGAGCGTAGCTCTCTCCGTAATTCGTATGAGCGACGTTGTTGAGCTTTCTTACGAAGGCCATAGTTAGAGAGACCACGTTTCAGCGTCATAAGTCACTTTTTTGTTTGAGGTTTAAAACTTACACCTTTAAAACAACTATTTTCATTTACATAGACAAATATTTACATTTGCAGTTATGTGACTATTTACATTACGTGTTAATAATAGAAGTTTTACAAATACCTAATCAAATGTATCAACATAGGAAAAATTAGCTATAGTATTAATTTATAACAGATCATATATATGGATTACATATGGCATTAGAATGTAATGGAACCATTAATGTTTACGTACCACCAGAAAAATAAATAATTCTATATTATTTAGAGATAGCTGCTTAGATTTCATTCTTCAAAGAAAACAGCGTCCATTTTTTGTTCTAGAGAAAAAAATACAAGACTGAAAGAATAATTTTATTTTAGTTAGATAAGAAACGTTTCTCGAAGGAAGAACATTTCTCGCCCAAGGGACTCTATAAAAGTTGTACGTTTTCTTAACCTCTCTTTTTATTTGTAAACGAAATCATATTTAAAGTTTGTTTTAGCTTAAAATAACACAAATGCGGTAATGCCTCTTTATTGACGTTTCTGTTAACAAACATTAAAAATCTTAAATTGATGACGTGATTTTTGAGTTTGAATTATTTTAAATTTCAATTGTAATAGGCTTATAAATAGGTACACTCAACTTCTGAACATAAATTGCTCACAAGTGAATCCGAAGAATATATTATACTGTCCAGCGACCGAATCTTTGAAGCTGTCTAAAATGGAGATACATCATGATAAAATGTTGGTTGAAATTATTTATGTGTCGTCATCTTAGTATTTATTAATCCGATGACACACATAATATAGAGGACACATAAGAAATAATATCTTTTTTAATATATAAAACACGATGTGTGTGTCCTGTATGTTTCCCTATAGACTCCAAAACCGTCCAACTGATTTTGATGAAACTTTCAGACAATCTTCAGATTAGTTCCGCTGAACTAATCTGTCACTACCGGACGCGGGCGAAGCCGTCAGCGGGTCGATAGTAATGAATATAAAAGATTGAAGTACCATTATTTTTTTGTCACCTTTTAAATATTATGTATATGTATTTTAATGTTTAAAATTAATGTATATGTAGTGTATGAGGGGCACTGGCTCGGTAATTCACTATATGTGGCAAGTCACACATCCTGTTCCGGCTCGCGGCCTACGGAATACTCCTCAGTGTTGCCATCATACGGTGAAGGCGAGACAGTGTATATCACTATGATTTCGTTATATCTATACACAAACACTACATTATATAAGAACTTTTTTTATGTTATAATTACCAAAATGTTAAATAATAAATCTGTAAACGAGAAGTGCAAAATTAGAGAGATGTTCCGATCGGAATTAACTTAATTTATTCCGCATTAATCATGACCGTACAGTCCTATTCCAGATTAAATATGGTTAGGACGTTTGTATAGCTGTCCGCTGTCGTATGTAGTTGGTGGAGATTCGAATCAGCAACAAACCACCGTTGCAAACAGAAAATTCAATTTGGTGATACCGATTTTGCGGTTAGTTCCCGCCTGATTTGTTTACGAGAATTTTACCGGCTTTCATTTGTGGGTTACTCTTTATTTTAACTGACGTACATATTTTAACTGTTTATAGTTAAACATAAATGCAGAGCAGTACATTTTACATTTAATTTAACACAATATTTATGATCGAATGGACCTGAAAGGTTAATTTAATGTTGTGAGTTGCATTTTATGTCTATTTCTGAAAAAGATAATTAATGCTCATCAAGTTAACTGTTCACCTGCCTGTCGATTGTATACAAATAAAAATATTAAATGTAAAAATGGAGATACGATATTTTTAACAAGTATGTTACTAAATAACTAGATTTTGAATTTGAATGAAAAAATGAGTAGATAATGATGATTCTTTATAACAGAAAAATAGATTACAAGTAGTAAATAAAAAATATATTTATCTCTGCTAATGTAAGTATGGTTCTTACTTTAGCATATTATTATTATTATATTTTCTTCTACTGAAGTTATAACTAATGCGAAGTTTAAGAGAACACCTTATTCAATTAAAAGTGTTTGCTAAAAGTTATCGGCGACGTAAGCAGTTTCTTCAAATTGGTCGCTGGCTGGAGTCCAGACGATTAACAACTTAGTGCAAGCTGTTTAATTTCATGCCTGGATTCTCGCGTTTTATGTCGCCTCGTTATCTCAATACGAGTATCTTCCTTGTTCTTGTAAATATGTTCTTAAAATTTTATCCTGTCACATTTATCACTTAGCATAACCTGTCTGTTGAACATACATACATACATACATACATACAGAAAAAAATGTAAAAATGGTCAATTTAGTTTCAGTATCATGTATAGAGCCTATAAACACGATATCTCTGAAAACAAAGTAAGTTACTCCATGACCAGCCCTTACAGATTTATTATTAGTATTGATTACCTGTTGCACGCGACTTCGTCCGCGAAACTTTAGAAAATAAAGCCTATGTACTTCCTGACAATGTAGCTTCCCAAAAGTGAAAGAAATTTTCAAATCGGTCCAGTAGTTTCAGAGCATATTCAATGCAAACAAACAAACAAACAAATCTTTCCTCTTTATAATATTAGTATTAAATATTACTTTGATAAAGGATGCACTAGGTTCAGGGTCTCAAACAAAATCACTGCGAAAAAGTGTCCAGTATGTATAATGTAACAAAGTATGTATAATTCAGTCGAAATATAGCCAGTAGTGACATGGCAGACAACCTGTGCATGTGTTATTAGAAAATATGTTAATATAGGCTCAAAAAAAGCTCAAAAAGACATCAAGTCACATGACTTGGTGTGGTGGTGAAGATTATCATATCAATATTTAACCCATAGGATGGCCGTAGGACGTCCACTGCTGGATTTTCCAGTAGGATAATGTTGTAATGGGAAACACCTAATATATATAGGTAATAATTAATAATAATATAGGTATTAATTATATAATATATATAGGTATATATATAGGTATATATTTGTAATGTAACTACTTGAATGCAAGTATTTTATTTTATTCGGGTCATACTCATAATATTTCGAAGTTGCAATGTTGCTGCTTGTATTTCGAATCAGACTAAAAAAGTGAAAATATGATTTAAAAGGAGTCGTACTACCTTCAATTAAAACGAGGGACACAATCAGATAAGTCTTAATTTTAATTAACACGTCCTTTGAGAGAATTTCTTTGAAATGTGACCTGCTGTGTGAAACTTCTATAATAATTAATTTAATATACTTACTTCACGTAATGTATTGCAGAATGAAGGTAAAATTTTAACTGTGTAGGTGGAGTTAACAAAGTTCACAAAGGCCTTTGGTGACTGGTAAAGCTTTGTACGTCGGGTTAAAAACTTTAAATATGACCACAGAAACTCATTACAAATGGATTCTGTAAGTCTTACCCTATATTTCTCTTTGCCTTCCTTTATTATGGCCTACGAGTATAACGCAGTATATCTAACTGACTATACCTATATCAACTTTTGGGATCTTCCGCGCATTACGACGACCTTAACATAAAAAAGACCTAAATTGTCAAGACCTAATTCGTCGAGGCTCACAACTTTCTATTTTTTTTGTCTGTCTCGTTTGAGTTTTTGAGATCTCCGAGAAATCTCAAAAAACACACTGTCGATAACATTTTAATAGAACGTTTTTTCTCATAAACAAATGTTTATGAGTTATTTTATTTGGTTTTTAATTTTAAAGTTTATTTTTAAATTAATTTATTATTATTATTAAATTTAAAATTAACAAATTTTAAAGTTATTTGGTCTCTAAAATGGTCGTAGAGTTAGATTTAGTTGCTTATATTAATTACTAGGTTTTTGCCCGAGACTTCGTCCGCGTCCGATCGCTACCAAACTTCACAGGATTACCCGCTGGACTAATCTGAAGGTTGTCAGAAAATTTCATCAGAATCTGTTCAGCGGTTTTGGAACATACATACATACATACACACATTGCCTTTTATATATGTGTCGTTCATTGTAAAAGTGGTGTAACTCCCTATTTTTAAAACCATCTTTTCTTGCCTAAAGGTATCACATTTAGTCATAACTTTCAATATAAAAGTGAAGTAACTCCAATAGTTGCATTAAAGTCCCATAGATGAAAACAATGAATGAATGCTTATATTTTTTTCCTACACTATAATTCGCAAAAAGCTCGTTATTCTAAAATTCAGTTACAAGGAGATAGTTCACTTTTACGATGAACGACACATATATAGATTAAGATTTAATGCACTCAAGAATGTCTGATCGCAGGCTGGAAGAATGAACCAGAACTAAATAGTTCAATTTAATTAACAATGCCGCACTCAATCACGCCGGCAAGGTGGAAAGTCAATATCACTGACCGACTAGAAAGACTTGGTAATGTGGTGCAAACGATAAGGTTATAGCGAAAATCATTATATAATCAAGTATTACGCGATTACGAATTTTTCGAACTAAATTAATGGTTTAATTTTCTTTTGTTATATTATAAAGGGTGGCAGACAGGCTGACGGTCCACGTGATGTTAGGTGATTACCGACACATGCAACGCCAGTGGAGGTGCAGGTGAGTTGCCAACTTTGAATGCAAAGATTTTATTCATGGGATTAATAAAATTGATATTATATAAATAATTTGTTATTAATTCAACAACAGACTGTTTAATAACCTAATGTTCCGTTTAATAGTTCTATAATATTTTTCTTTGTAGCATACACAACTAATTCTAGAAAGCTGAAATATGATACATGGGTTTATTTTATGATAAGATATTTTGAAAACCTAGGCGTCAGTATCTGATAGTAGCTGATAGTAGCTCATGGGCTGATGATGACAACTAATGATGATGAAGATATAATAAGATTATTTTTAATTTCTTACTTGTTACTCCTTATTCAATTCTTTCCCGTGGCATGATTCAAACGCTTTTATCCTTTTTATTGTACCAGTAAAATAACAAGGCTCAGTATGGCCGCCAGCCCTTAACGTACGTGACTGTGCGAGGCTTTCACGAACTCCACTGTGAGCGAGCGCTTGTCTTTGGACATATTCTCCTAACAAAATTATTTCAGTGTGTGATGGAGCACGCTCCGAATTATCTTATTTCTATTGTCATAACAGTTATGTGACTATTCTCTATTCCCGTCCAAAATGTCTTCTTATTGCATTATATCCAAACCAAATAACTCCTCTGTGGAAAACTTTACAGGGGAGATTAAAAACGTTATATTTTTTTGTATGATACGAGAAAAGAAAAAAGACAATTTTACATTGGAAATTATGGCTCGTATTAACCGATAGACCTTTTAAAAATTAAATTCTATAATTGTCATTAAGTTTCTCCCGTATCAAAAAGTCATTTTCTACCAAAAGTTGAGTTATTCGTTTATATACCTACATATTTTTTTGTAGAAATTCCAAATAAGGCAATAATAAAATATAATACAATAACAATATAAATACCCTTTGATGTATAAAAACTACTGAACAGATTTGAATGAAATTTGACACACAGATAGTTTATTGCCTGGAATAACTTATACCATATATATCGCACTCTTTTAGAACTTTCCTTTTCACTTTCTAATATTGGATAGAAATTTGACATTTTCTTGGATTAGGTACACAGTGAGGTCTTTTATGTCCCTCAAAATTGTACAAAGAACGGAATAAGTGTACATTCCCATTACACTTAAAGATCTCAATACAGTTGTAATTTAGAGTTATATTATGACTTCCTTCACTAAATCTCTATATAAAAATTACGTTTCACGTTGTTTTACGCCAATGAACTCCTAAACTACTAAACCGATTTAGATAAAACCCAAAAGATAGGACAGTTTTTATTTTGAACCCGGGCGAAGCCGGGAGCTAGTATAATATGAAATTGTTATTATTTTCTCAAACTCTACATTGAAGAAGTGCACTCGCAGTATGTTACTCGTATGTAACACAGCATTACCTAATTTCAGTCGAGTTACGATAGTTAATTATGTATAGCGTTATCGATTCCAGAGACTTCTATTTAAAGTTTAATTTGTTCAGGATTCCCTGAGTTTGTTATTTAAATCTGCCTCCTGATTTCTGTATCGAAGACTCAAGTTTCAACAAACTTTTAAATTATTCAGGCGTTCACTACAATGTTCTATTTAATGGTTTATACGTATTTGAGTTACTTTAGGAATAAATTGTTTAAATTTCTTTGTTTCTTTGTGTTTCTGCAAACTTATGTGGCTGAATTTTGTTAATAGTGTACGGGACACGGCGTTTTGCATTTATAAGTTGGACAGACCCCGTTTAGAGGAATTTAAATGTATAAAAGAACGTCGCGTTATTTAGTTACACCATTTATAACTCGATTTCTATGATGTTTGATTTATTGAATTTGTGTTAGCAAAATAATTATTATAACACTTGAAATATGAGGGGGACGCTGACGTCATTTCGCTTATTCATTGTCTTATAATACAAAATTTAAAACAATGTCATAGTTCATCCTGAGGCATTTGGTATTTTGAACTAAGTTCCATATCAGCATCCGCAAAATATTCGCATTGATTTTATTAAGGATGCGATAACGGATGCAAAAGTTCCTTATTTGCGGATGCGAATATCCTCATCATACCCGATCTAAATGTAATCAATATTAATGAGTTTCTGTATCTACCGCCGCTAAACATAAGGCACTACATAACTCGGACTAAGTGTTCTCTTAAATACGTAATCTGGGACTGTAAACAGTGAAATGCAAAGTCAACACACGCCGGTCCCACAGTAGTGCAGTCAAGACTGGCCCATATGCAAACGGCGGCCGGGAATTAAATTTAGTGATTTACAACGCTGGAAGCGTATGCCGCTCCAAATTCGATTACAGGGGTTGTCAAAGCAAACAGACTCTGACCTTCTAAATTAATTGCACGATTCGACGTGGATGTGACGGCGAGAAAACTTATGCTGATTGAGAGGCCAATACGATCGGACGCCTTTGTCCTACAATTCAGTATTACGATCAAGGACGTTCAATAAGAAATTATTCAGCTTACGACCTCTTCAATTTCTGAAACGAATTGATTCTGAATTCCATACCTAATATTAAATATTTCGAGTTTCAAGTTTCAAATTAATATTTACATCATTGTTAATGTTTAATATTGAAGGTAACTTATATTGAAAGGTGTGTTTGTGGTGAAATTATAATTCTAAATAGCAAATTACAGTAAAATTTCCTATTGCTTTATAGAAATTGTTTCCTTTTCATTTATTTCCTTTTGTTTATAAGGAAGTATCAATTACATTTATTTAATTTTGTTACACAGTTTGTGATGTCATTTATTTATAATCTCAACACGTCTTATTACTTGTGGTAATATATAATGTATTATTATTTTCTTATGAGAATACATATTACTTTCTCAAAAAGTAGCCCACCTCATAATTCATAACTCGGATTACATAGATAAATACAATAAAAAATATATAATTCAATTGTAAGTGGTGGGAGAACATCAGATGTTTTTAGATTTTACGTAATAAGTTATAATTAAAATTATAAACTAACTCCTGACTCTCTATTGATCACAAACACGCCATATCTGATGTAAGCTGCTAAGGAGTTGGGTATCCCTCAAATTAATTAATGCTGCAGCATCAGATCAAGGTATTTTTTTGATTTTTTGATCATCTGATTTATAATGTCACTATTACTTAAGTAGTGTAACAAATTTCACATCAACCAAACACGTGGAAGACAGTGAAATACCTTCGGCTACTAGGAAATGGGCTGAAGGTCTTCAACAGATCTTCACAAATTATAGCTAAGAACGATCCCGATCACGTATAATAGGCATCCACAATATTCACAAAAGCTTTTATTTTATTTCTCTCTTAATTTTTTTCAAATTTGATTGTCATGCCAATTTATTTCATTTTTTGGGTAAACACAATATAAATTTAATGTAGTGGGTATGGTTTCACCGGCTACTTAATTAGAAATATGTTTGCATAGGACCCAAAGGGATGTGATATTGGCAATAAATCACGATAAGAGTATACCTTGTCAAGCCATACGCTTGTTCAGTGCGTTACAATAAAATTAGTCCCATGTTATCTAATTTAATGAAATTTAGATGGGAAATGTGGGGCGTTGGACCATGTTTTTGGATTTTGTTACATTGATCGCAACGAAATATACCTACTTATATATTATTATATATTTTAGTAGTGGCAGGGCACGGCTTACAGAAGACCACCGTGAAATAATATATAGCACGTATGTAACTGTTGTGTATCGGTGAGTGAGTAAGGTATGCTAGAGTCCATTTCCCTATCCCTTCCCAATTCCTTATCCTTAATCTCAATTAAAGTTTGTGAGGAAGGATGCTTTTTATTTTGAAAAAATATTAAGTTCGCGAGGGATCGTCTAAAAATATAAAAATTAGGCGTCACTATCATCAGCAGTGGCGGCGATAGCGTCATTACAGCGATAAAGATGTCAGGCGTTATATCAAGCACAACCTAGTAATTTCATATGCATGTCTTTTAATGAGGTTCCGAGGGTAAAGTGGTTCTACGACAGCGCCTAAACTCGGATGAATTATTGGTTAACATTGACATGGGCTCAGCAATTCAATGGATTTCAGCAATGCGGGTATTAAATGCCTTTGGGATGCAACGAGGGTCTAAAACATTCACACGCGTGTAAACTAACGATCCAGCTATCATTAGGATCGTGTTAGGCGGACTATGAAATTACGTTGCATTGTACCAAATAATACATTTTAGTTGGTTCAATCGTTATTAGAGGTAAATTTATTTTCAACTTAGCAGTGAATACTTAAATTTTTCATTAAAATAAGTGAATTCGCTTTTCGATCCCGGCGGCCCGGGTTTGACTTCGTCCAGATGCAAATTTTTCTGCAAATTATATACCTTTTTGATTTCCTCTTTAATTCAGAGATATTAAAGAACCTTGCTTAAACAGTTGAGGAAGGTTCAGCAAAACCTTCCTCGTTGATCTTTCCATTAGTAAAAACCGCATCAAAATCCCTTGCGTGGTTTGCGCACATATATACAGACAGAGAGACGAGGGCAGCGACATAAATTTATACTCTGTAAAGAAAATATTAGGGAATTAAGTCGGATTTACACATATCGGATTTTGGTCTCGAAAGATGTATATCTTTCGAGACGATAAAAAAATCGAGCATAGAGCTTTCCATAGAAAATTAAGCATTCCATAGCAATCTTCCTAGCAGCAAACCCCCTAACCTCTTCTAGGTACAATTATCATACAAATAGTTCGAAAACTTAACCTTAACTTAACCTGTTTTATTTTATTGTGAACTACTTAATTGATACATTTACATGTGAGAGTTATCGTGAGCAGATTTCAAATGTCTTTCAAATTAGATTTTACTTACATGTAGGAAAAGGAAGCAGTAGGTTCCCTCAGCCATAAATCCACACTCATCGCTTGTGTAATAAGTTAAACACATACTTTAAAGTTGAAGCACGTTTGCCTTATGCAATATATTTTTATTACATCAACCCTCCTGCGGTAAAGCGATTGCATGGGATTATGTACCTATGTTTGTTTGCTCCCCCATTCATTACGCATTCAGTGAACTGATAATGCCTTTCAAACCAAAATTGGATCACACGTTTCAGTAGCACATATACAGTTGATGGATCCTATACTTGCATCATTCGTCCCGAACGAACAAGCGTTACTAATATACAGGGTGTGGCCTGTAATAAGAGCAATAAATTAAAATATAGACCCTTTAGCGAATCAGTAGTTAACTCCAAATGGTTTCAATTAATTAAAATGAAAAACAAATTTACTGTTATTTTCTAAGAAAATTAATCGAGCCAGCAATGTGTGTGTGTACAGATATAATGTGTCCAGTCGGAGTACTTGACATTGACATTTACGATCGTTCTCGCCCCAGTACCCTGTACCAAGACATCTAACGACTGATAACCGATAAATTAGCGATCATGAAATTCATTGATTATGTATTGTAACTTTGGATTGCTATATCTCTGAATACTTTGGAGCATTATGTAACTGCGTATAGAATCCTCGTTTAAACTTATTGCTCTTATTACAGGTATAATTTTGTATGAGCATTGGACATTTTAAGCTTGCAACTAATCGTAGATTTATTAAGACTGAAATTAAGAAATGAAAACTTCTTAGCTCTACAAATTATTTTCTTTCTTACATTATTTGTGTTTTTTAGGATTGTTAGGTGTTTAGGTCGTTAAGAAATATTTTAGGTAGTATTTTTTATTAGATTTTTTTTATCATATATAATCATTATAAACACACATCTGTATTTTTCTGTAAACAGTGTTTTTCCCCATCCCATTAATGCCGAATGTGGCTAAACTGCAAAAATACTTCAAAAGTTTATAATTTTTTTTTGTTTTAGTTAATTTAATAATTATATTAATAAATCCATACAAATAAAGAACTATATAAAATCAGTAGCTCGTGTTATGTTAAATGTTAATACCAAGTTAATACAGACTGCTTGATTTGTTTTTAAGTAGGTACTATTCATAATTCAACTACATCAAAAACAATACTCTGATTAACGTATTTAACACCTCATTTCCACTAAGCGGCTAAAAGTTGCGAAAAGTAAACAAAAAATAATTACAAATAAAATGTAGCACTGAAATACTACATAAATCTTGTAAATGATTGTAATCATGTATTTAGCAATCAATCTTGTAAACATCTTGAATCATCATCTTACCTGTAAGTACTAAATGTATAGATTAAGCGCCTCTTTTTCAAACGTCAATTAGGCCAAACTGTCATTTAAAGTCACCGGTAACCAGGGATAATGGAGCTGATATACCTTTGTTTGTGCGGTAAACGTCCCAAACATTAAATAGAAAATAATAATAAAAAATCGGTTATCGAATGATACAGTAAACCGAGTGCATAATTCAATATAACAGAAAATGATTTCCAAAAGTAACTAATCAGCACTTTACATGTAGTTTATGAAAGAGGCCCTAAGTGAAATATTAACCACATCATTCTCTTATATCCATCACCAAATCAATACATTTATTTAGGTATTATAAATACGCTGTAATAATATCCTGAAAATCAATAGCATATTTTAAATTTCATATTCCCAACGGGTGCTTGTGTGATAGGAGTGTAAAATATGCCACTCATTGACAAGTTCATTTGTATTCCGAATGTTTTTGACATCAAAGCGTTCAGATTAGTGCACGTACGAAGCTCAGAAAATCGAATTAAATTGTTTTAACAAACGAAGCTTATGGAAGCAGAGACCATACAAAATTTGAAGCTACAGTAATTGTATTTATTTTATTTACATACTTAAGTCACATTCAAGGCCAGGATATTTCAGCGCAGTAGGCATTTCGCGCTTCCTCACCCCTTGCGAACCAAAGTCGCTAAAGACTAATATTTACAGTTATTAATACAACCTAAAACAATGTTTACATCCTTATTTTGGTAATTGCTTACGAACACGTAATAACAATATTGTAAGGCATTGTAGAATATTGAAACAGTAGTGGTAGGGCACACTGCGTTTCGCAGTCATTTGGGCAGCCCCTCTGGCGGCAGTAACCACCCCCTTACAGAATACCACCGTGAAATAACAGCATTTAGGTGCTGTTGTGTTTCGGTGAGGAAGTAAGGGTTGCCAGAGCCCATTACCCCATCCCTTCCTTATCCCTTATCCTTAATCCTGTGGTCTACAGCGCACTGGTAGCACTTATGGCGTTGCTTGTGTTATAGGCGACGGTAGACACCTACCATCAAGTGGACCGTCAGCCTGTCTGTCGACCTTAACATAAAAAAAATAAATAAAAAAAAGCAACAGATATTTTTAATAGATAAAAACTTGAAGACAGGCCCCTACTTTGAAGACGCCAGGCGGCCTACTGTAGCACACCGAGAAGAGCGCGCTTTGTGCTTTCTATATCTCGCGAAAAATATAATATAAAAAACATTATTATTTTTTTCGTGAGTAAGCGTCTCTTTCACCAACTACAATTAAAGTGTTGATTAGTTACTTTTAGAAATAATTTTCTGTTTTATTGAATTACGCACTCGGTTTACTGCATCATTCGATAGGCGTATTTTTATTATTATTTTCTATTTAATATTTGGGACGTTTACCGTACAAACAAAGGTATATCAGCTTAATTATTCCCGGTGACAGGTGACTTTAAGTGACGGCTTAGCCTACTTGACGTTGGTGAAAGAGGCGCTAAGTGTAATAATATATTTTCATTACGACTCGAAATACGAACAAAATTTCTCTGTTTTCGAAATATTTTATTTCCTAATCAAGTCGTAGACTCTAAGCACATTTTGAAGCTAAAGTACTAAGCACACATTTGATTGACGTTTTATATGAAAGTTTGGCATGACTGATAATGACTGATAATGACTGATCATGACTTACCCCGACTGTACTTTAAAATCAAAATAAATGTCTGAAACGATGTCATTATTTGTTGTTAGTACTAGGCGATACTTGAACTAATAAATATTAGGCAAAAACATAATATGGGTACATTTAAATTTATAAACGCGACCTATTGTTATACAGAGCTATCAATATTTGTTTTATTGGCGTTTCCATAAGCGATTAATTGATTCCCAGCGGTACATTTGTTTTATCGATACGAATCAATGGTTCGTAAACGAGGCCATTAACGATTTGGATGCAATAATACGGATTCGTGGATTTCTCACGTTTCCCATGTTTTCTCGGTTTCATTAAACATATATTCTATGGTGTGTCAAATAACCATGGAATTTTATGATAGAATTTCCAATTCCAATTTTCCTATTGTTTGTCAGCATATATATTTTAAGACTGTTCCACTTTTATTTATATTTATGTTTTGTGATGTCTGCTGCTACTCGTAGCTCAGGCGGCATATGTTTTGAGATGAGTAAGTTAATTTAAATGAAAATAAAAAGCTGTTGTTACCTTTTCAGTTGATACAAAATATAGTCACAAATGTAAGGAATAACTTACATTTTTTAAAGAAATTATTTTTAAGTTTAATTTACTTACGAATTGTTATTGTTTTTATATGTCTTGGTTTATCTGCACAAAGCAAAGATTTAAATCTTTGGCACAAAGTAAAGGCACAGGAAAGCTTTTAAAAAAGGTTTTTTTTCTACTGACTGTGTACGGACATACGGATATTACCCCATCGCTTATTATAATCATCATCGCAAGATAGCATTTCTTAATTAAATTTTAATCTGAGCAGAATCCGCGAAATGAATGAATTTGTGAGGTCCAGGTCCTGGATTGGTTAGCTAAATAACCTATTAACCTATATGAATATTACTCGATTATGTCCCACGTAAATAAAAGAAAGTACTTAATTGTAAAAGTTTAGAGCAAGATTTATAGTTAAAGTAATTTATTGTTAGAAATAGCTTTTTAAAATGCAATATCCAAGTTATTTCGAAATATCCAACATGCCACAGTTTGAAAAATGTCTGCCAGTGATTGAAAGCAACCTTTAACGAGAGTAACAGGTGCGATTTTGAATTCTCACAACTCACGTTCCACGGCAATCTCGACGGCACGTTTCTAAAGGCAGCTGAAGTGATATTCATTGACATACATTTAATAAACGGTCTATCCCCAAAACGTACACGTGTAGATTCCTTCAATCATTAGATATTATTACCCAGAAATCGGATAATATGTGACTGTTAGTTCACAGTGAACACTAACAGGTCAAGAGGAATCCAAGTGAACGACGAATTAGATACATATAGAGTACATACGAGTAGGATTTTTATTGTAACACGGCTGATCAGCATGAGTGTGCAAAGAGAAGCAACTGTTGAGTATCTCAACAGAAACTGTTGAGTAACTCATGTAATTAAGTCATGAAAAAAAATGTTAAGGGAAGTAACTGTTGAGTGTCTCAAGCAATCCGATCAAACAAATTTTAACGACCTTGATTCATATAATTCAGTAATGGAAAAAATGTTATTCGATAATTCGGCAGATATATTATTACATCAAGTTCAACTTGGCAAAGAAATTCCAGCGTAACCCAGCGTAATAAAGTTCCAAGGATATATCGTCACAGCAAAAAATTTCCAGCCAAAAGTCAATTCTATAAGTGAATTTATTTCGGCATATGGATTTGTCACGTCGTCTGTCACGTCACTCAGCCTAACTCTCCCTATATTGTGTTGGAGCGAAGTCCAAGTACAAAAAAAACGTAAACCCGAATAACTGATGGTGACGTCACGTGGGCGTATTTCTATTATAACACCCTTGTTTCATATACTGTGAGAAATGCCTCACAATTTCTTGGATATATATATTTTTTGTATAATCCTAGCTAATATTACAAATGCGGAAGCGGGTGTGTTTGTTCGTATCACGCCTAATAACGGGTTTATGAAATTAAGCATACACCTCGTCAGGGATACAGAAAAGGATATATCTAGGTTACTTTTTACCCTAGGTAAAGGAAAGGATATATCTAGGTTAGTGATCACATAAAAAATGAGTCGTCGCGGGGCAAAAAATTTTGTTTAAGAAAGTTTCGCCAAAGTGTGGCCAAATGTTTTATTTAAAAAAATATTTTTATGACATACATGTTGGTTCGGCCAGTGTTTTGCGTTTTGCATAGCCACGTCAACAGCCAACTGCCGCAAAAGATGTTTCACAAAAACATATGAGCAATAAAGATTGAATAAATGTTTTAACACATAAGAATGAAAAAACGCGGACGAAGTCGTGCGAAAAAGTTAGCTTTGTCATTAACTTCAGTTATTATTTGGTGAAGCCGTTATGAAAAATCTATTAAGGCTAATAAAGGATGTACATCTTGGTGTAGTAATAATTTCTTTTGTTCTCCAAATCCATCTTATATGCCCGCCTTCCACTGAGAAAGGGTAATGAGTGGGAAATAGGTGGGCGGAAGAGAGTGAAATAGTTTTTGCCTTCCACTAAGAAATAGTTTTCTAGAAAGGTGTGTTGGACTTCCATTGGCAGCGAGATTGCGAGCGGGAACTGGTCGGGAAATGAACGGAATCAGATGAGCGAGGTTGACAACATAACGAAAACTGATGGGCGGAAGATGAACGATAGGCAGGGAAGGTCGAGAAGGGACGGAGACTTTGCGGAGTCCGTTCAAAACTAGTTTTCAAGACAATGCGCAGCGGACTCCGTTTAATGCGCTCGCCCCGCTCCGCTTTACTCTTTTCTATGGAAGCACATATGGAATATAGTGTTGCTAGTCGAGCGGACTTCGTACTCTGCAACCTCGTTTATAACTTTCAACTCGCTCACTCCGCTCAGCTCACTCTTTCTAAGTGGAAGCACTTGTTTTGAGTTTGTCGTTGCGAGTTACAATGTGTGGCTTGTGATGTCGTGGACACTTTTTGCCTTCGTGATTCATTCGTTTGTAATTATTTATTTGGGTTCATTATTCATTATTTTGTATTAAATTCATTATTTTGGGTTTTGCCATTTATGTGCTCAGCTTTCATCCAGCAACGTGGCCAAGTTTCACATTCACAACCCAACAATTACAAAGTGTTGATTATATATTTTTTATTAATAAATTGTAAGCCAGAGCTTGTAATTACTATTTATTTATTTTTTGATAATAACTAAGACAAATTTTTATGGCGGACAAAACAAAGTTCGGCGCTGATTTTTTTTTATATTTTTAGATGATTCCTAGAGAATCTTAAATTTTTCATGATAGAAACTATTCTGTGTGTTATTCGGGATAATAAACTATCCGAATTTCCATTCAAATCCATTCTCGTTCTTTTTAGCGTTAATGAAGACCAAACATACAAACTTTCGCGAACAACTTGAAAAGTTCCAAAGTACCTATTTACCCACCTATTAGTATCAATAAAAGTCTGTTATTTTTTTTAGTTACAGATAAATTGAACGAATTTAAAAATATGCAAATTAGACATTTAAATAATAACAGTGTTATTACAAATGCCAACTACACTATTTTGTCGAACGATAACAATGTAACGTTTAATAAACATTCAATTTGAAATTCAATCTGGTACATAATTGCATTATATAGGAAATTTAGTTTGCTGAAACAACACGAATTTTGCGATATATTTCGTTCGACATTCACAGGTGTTCATTGTTTATAATAGATGATGTTTGTTTCAAAATTACAATACTAATACGGTTGTGCAGTTTGATTATATTGGGATATATTGTATATATGCGCAATATGCATTAAGTGAACTCTAGTTAATTATTATCTCAGACCCAATTATAGACATAAATTTGCGGACAACATAGTGAAGCCTGTTTTATAAAAATGTGTGCGTTCACTTATTGATATTTTGTGTTCCAAACTATAACCTCAATTTTTGTTTATTTTTATTGTAAATATTGGTTTTTAAGATTTAAAATATTAATAAAAGATGTTATTCTTATATACTTCAACAATAATGTATACGATCTTTTTTGCAAATTTCTTATCATTGTGTAAAAAAATGTTGAAACATACACTTAGGTTTTATAAGACCGGTGTAATAAAGGAAGGAAACAAAACAGTGTCTGTAAAAATCTTAGTACGTGACCGAGATGTGTAAGCGAGTAAAAGTACGTGTCATTGCAGATTAGGTAGCTTTTACATTTGATTTGGTTTGCATTCAAAATGGCTACATTGTTCCATATATTTTTTCCTGCCTTATATAAGATAGTACACAATGAATACAAAACGCTTGATTTGTTTTCCGCGGCTTTCCGTAATAAACAGTGATAAACCAGTGGCTCGAACGTACGGATTTAAGTGTGAAATAGAAAAAAATATCGCATGTTGTAGTGATAAAAAAATTTTAGTAAAGAAGTTTGCGTGTTTTTAAAAAAACATAGGTATTATACCCAGCTACTTACAGCCCACTGAGAAGAGAAAAGATCTGCGTCCAAAGTATCAAGAAGTATATGTAAAGAATAGGTACATTTTTTATTAGACAGGCTGACGATCCACTTGATGGTAGGTGGTTACCGTCGCTTATAACACAAGCAACGCCACAGGTGCTGCAAGTTCGTTGCTTACAATAGTACCTTAGGATCAAGGATAGGGAAATGGGCTCTAGTATCCCTTGCTAACTCACCGAAACACAACAGCACACATGCTCTTATTTCACGGTGATCTTTTATAAGGGGGTGTTTACTGCCAGAAGGGTTGCCGAAGTAACCGCGCCGCGAAACGCAGTGTGCCCTGCAACTCCAAACACTAATTTAAAATATTTTACAAGAAACGTACGAATGTATTGTAAAAATAATTAAAACACATATTTTTTGTTACAAATTTCTTTCCGTTGTTTGTGAAACTGCCTTAAGATACGAAGGTCCCATTGTTGGATGCGAAGCCATTCGTGTTATCCAGTTCACACTTCATTGAATCAGCTCAATGGGAAATATTCCTATTGTAGAAGAACATGGACCACGTCCTACTTCGTTCTCATCGAACATATGCTAATTTAAATGTTAGATTATCTTACAAATTAGCATTTAGAAGTTGCTTTAAAATGGATTTGCACAGGTGCAATAAACTAAGAGGATGCAATTAAAATAAGATATTATGTCTATTAGGGCCTCTTTCACAATCTACATGTAAAGTCTACATGTAAGTTAGTTACTTTTAGAAATCATTTTCTGTTATATTGAGTTATGCACTCGGTTTACTGCATCATTCGATAGCCGATTTTTTTTTATTATTTTCTATTTAATGTTTGGGACGTTTACCGTACAAACAAAGGTATATCAGCTCCATTATCCCCGGTTACCGGTGACTTTAAATGACAGTTTGGCCTACTTGACGTTTGAGAAAGAGGCGCTTAGCATTGTAGACGTGGAAAATTTTGCATAGGTACCCGTTTTCAGTGATACAGAAAAGGACATAGGGTACCTACCTTTCATGTAGAATAAAAGTAATGTTCCAAAGAGATCATCTAAAAATATAAGACGAAGTCCCGGGCAAAAGATAATTTTAGTTAAATCTGTTAACACAATAAGGCCATTATAATATTTAGAGACATTCAAAATTAATTAAAATTAAAAACCAACTTCTTAATTACTATTCATATTGAATATTTATGAACGAAAGATTAAGTTTTTCAGTTTTTCAATAAAATATTCAAATTTATTGATTGAATTCAATCCTGTACCTTGAAAATTTTACATTAACTTAATTAAAACGATCGCCAATATATATAGAGAGAGGTATAACGAATAAATCCTTTCATTAGGGCCGTGGTAATCCTACGATCACTACGGATCGGTCCGGACCTGTAGTTCCCAATGTGTACAAAGTAATAGTTGATAATATATTCAATACATACGTATTTACAGGCGAATCCTTTCAAATACACGTTAACAGGAACCTTAAGAAACTACCTAAACGTTAATAGAGAAATTTCAAGTTCTATTCTTATTAAATTTTTAACTTGTTACAAAACTGTTCAATTGAAATTTGTTTTAATGATTTTTGTTATTAACCACTAGCGACCCGCTCCCGGCTTCATCCGTTAAAATTTTATGCTAAAATCATCGAAATACTACAATGGAATTTGCGTCACAAATGCCAAAGCGGCACATAAAAAGAACGCCTTTGACAGAATAATGGCGGACTCTTGCCTTCACGCGTCAATGGTAAAAGGTAGTAACAATCAACTTCTACTATTTCATTTTAAACTCTAATGGGTTGACGTAAAGTCACATTTTCTTTAAATTACGTACTAATAATAATAATAATAATAATGTTTGTTTTGTTTTAAATGACTACGTGACATATGCGTAGTTCATGCTCTACGCACATGTCACTTTTAAATGTTTCATAAAATTCGTAGTGTTTTGTATGGCACGCATTTGATGGCTAAAATCAAAAATAAAGATAGTCCGAAGCAAATTACAAATTATTTATTGATTTCTGTGAAACAGTAGTAAGATTGTACTAGACATTAGTTACGTGAAATAGTTTCCAAGATTATGAGCTTCTCCGAATTGCACCTGCTAATAAGGCAAATTTGATTTTCGAGCACGTATGGCTCTGAAGCTTTGGAAACCCTCAGGGAGAGCGAGTTCGTACAATGTAATTAATAATGAACGCATACAAGTTAATTGCTTTTTTATAATTCTCTACATACACTTTTAAATCGCTTTTCGCGTGTCTGTCTCCATGGCCGCTCTATTTTTAAACCGCAGATCGGATTTTTATGCGATTTTACCCATTAATTAGATAATTTTAATTTTTCAAAGTTTTATATGATTATATAATAAAAACTTTATGTAAATAGAACATCCTGAAAGTACCTCGGATGATTACAATATTCTTTGTTAGTTTCCTATTATCCAGTCCTTTGCAATCGTACTAGGATTTTTGCAATAATGCGTTTTTACCGATTATACTGCGACATATACAAACAGACAGACGCGGCGTGGGACTTTCTTTTATCTTTAAGATAGAAAATTTTAATTTTACAGTATTTTTTAAACTTATAATGCAATCATACACTACAGAAACTTCCGTTGAATGCGCTATTAAAATGTTCTTAATTATAAACTACGAAGTAAATAAATTGGTAAACATTTCGATGGTAAACTTTATACAATAGCCGAATTTAATCTTACGAACTTTGTTTTGAATAAGTATTAAATTAGCTCTCAACATAAAATAATAACTTATAAATTTTTCTTACTAATTTCATTGAAGAGCTTACTTATAAGGACTCTCAAGATAGGAGATACTCGTAGGTATAATAAAGTATCTCAAGGATCACAGTACTTCTTGAAAGTGCTTCTAGAGAGTTGACGAAGCTTATAATTAGTTCACACTATCCTTATATTCACAAATTGAGTGTTATATGAAACCTATCTATAGCACTAACTTTTGTTTGCGACTGCTGTTTTTGGTTTAAAAAAGGAAAAAAAAATCGAGTGTTAAAAATTCGTCACAAAGTTGTATAAATATAGAAGACAGATATAAATAAAACATTATGATAACAAAATTAACATTAAACTTTAAATATAAAACAATAATAAAAAATATTAGTTAATTAATAGCAGTTACTATTAATTAACATTAGTTGAATTCACTAAAGACAAATGTTAAATTCAGAGTTGGATAGAAACTTGAATAGAGAGGTAAGATGTAAGTTAGGTATACCTACGAGATTAGTATAAATCTATTGAAATCTCATATCATCATAAGTCACTGACCATATCCACTTCAATTCTAGGTAACTCAGTTCTACTTCGAGTGTTCTGTGTTTAAATTCCGAATTCTCATAAAGTTAGCGTGGGTATTCTGTGGAGTTAGTTAGGATTCTTGTAGTCAAATTCTATCTATACAAACATTCAGGGCTTTATGCTAGCTTTTCTTTGTGAAATATACCTATTTTTATCCAAAAATATAAATTATCTTCCATGATCGGACTCTAAAAGTCAGTTTGCGGTATACCTACACGAACTGATTCATATATCAGTGTAAATGGTTTCATATAAAAGTACGTTGAGAAATATTAATTTATAATCCATAGTAAAAGTGTCTTAACAAATAATGCGTATCAATGTTTAAAAGTGACAGATACATTGTGGCTTCCCAATGTAATGGCGTCGATTGTGTTAATAGGATAAGGTAATATCCAACTACTTATCACCAAATCGACCGTAAGCATATCTGCTGATCTTCACATAAAAAATGGGATGTGACTACGTCGTGAACACGGCCATGTTTACGTGAATCCGTATTCACACGTGTACCTACACACGTGTAGATATACACTAGGTATATCTATCTATATATCCAACTAATTCGTATATACCATATAAGTATGCCAAAAAATTCTTTGATCCTTTAGCTATCGAGCGCTGTAATTCAATTTTGGATATACTTAGATACTAGATATGTAGCTACAGCATCAAACTGTATCCCCCGATTTTGTTATCATCCTTTCCTCAATTTCCTTCCACCGTGAAAGCAAATGTAAAGTCGTATTCATCGTCGTTTTTTTTAAATTATTTTCAATAATTAACAGATACCTAATGACTATATAAAAGATGTTTTAGCAAAATTAATCAATAACTAGAGGGGACTGTAAATAATTTATCATCCATAAATCTTCACCCCGTTTGTTGCTTTGAACGGAGGATCTTATTCCCCAATTATCGCGTTCGCAACAGATTTGGTTTTAGTTTTCGAGAGCAATCTCGGTTTACAATTTTGTGAAGTTTTCTTCATCTAGCGAGCAACAACTTCTTAATCAAGTTCCTCTTAGCAGTACCTTACTATTTCGGAGTTTATTGCTGGGTTAAGTGTATTGAAGGTTCTTTGGAACTACGCAGTAATTCCAAGTCCAAGATAAATTTTAACAATTTTTACTATTTATAAATTTAGTTAATAAAACAAGTTAATCTAGCTATAAGTAATGAAACATATTTAAGACATTAAATACATGTTTTTTTTATGTGAATCATATTTTGCGGCGGGCGTGACCGACTGTTGGCAACATTTGGTCACATTTTGGTCAAATTTTGGTCAACACTTTGGTGGAACTTATATTTATTTTATAAATAAAGAATTTTTTAAACAAAATATTTTTGACACATCACATAATTATGCCAGGCGTCCCACTTCGGCTAAATTTTTTAAACTGTAGGTGTAGTTGGACTGCCGACCCTGCAGGAATTTGTTTACGACTGGCTTGAAGAATTCTGATGTTGTAGCTAGATGGAGACACATCATATTGGGAGATTGTTCAAAGTAGCATTAGATCTGATGTGATTTACTCACCGAAACAACAACGAAAATGCTATTATTTCACTGTAGTTTTCGTAAAGATGTGGTTACTCGTCAGAAAGCCAATTCAATTTATGACCTCGAAAGTTCATCACGTTATCTAGTCAGTAATCAAAGTAATCAATGTGATCAAAGGAAATGTAAACGCATAATGTAAAGTGAGTTACGGCAACACGAAACCGAAATAAATTGTTAAAAGAAGAATTTAAACCGAACGCATTACCCGTGATGATTTAATACATTTGAACTCAGTGTAAACTTCGCGTGGAGACAAAGTATATAGAGTGGTTGGTAAACCGCTGGGAGCGAGTGTCCTTTCAAATGATGGAGTTAAAAGAAATTGATATTCCTTTGTTCTTGGAATTAAGCGTACACATTTCACAATTTGTTTTTTCTTCATGTATCATGGCATGAAATTCACATGACAGAACGTCCAAATGGTTCGAAGGTGTTGTCGAAATTATAGCTCTGGAACTATGTCGGAATTAAAAAAAATACTGTTATATTATAGTATATTATGTATATTATATTGACGGGCCTATGGGATGGGTGGTTAGCGTGCTTGCTTAAGGCTATGTGTCAGTAGTCTCCGGTTTGATCCACAGCATAGTCAATTTTGGAAATGAGCTTTTAAATTTGACTGGTCTGGATTTGGAAAGTAGTGACGAGACATTTCGCAATTATTTGGACATCCCGTTTGGCAGCAGTTTTTGTAACCATCCCCTTACCCTTAAAAAAAAACCCATCCCCTTATAGAAGACCACCGTGAAATAACAGCATGGATGCTGTTGTGTTTCAGTGAGTGAGTATAAGAGATGCCGGAGCCCATTTCCCTATTCCATTTCCTAATCCCTTATCACATGTGTTATGGGCGACGGTAGTCACCTACCATCAAGCTGACCGTCTTTCTGTCTGTCGACATTAACATGAAAATAGCGTCCTTTGTGTTAGAAGTTATATGCTTTCAAAGATTGCTAGTCTTCTTACAATCCGTTCACACTTTCCTCACAAGTTTTACTTCACAATTAAATGGCAGATCTTGTGTTCGTCTCACTGAGTTCGTCTTTTATTGCTTTCGGTGATGTTTGTTGAGTAAATTATCCTTACTGAGCAAATAGAGGTAGAGATAAATTTGTAATGTAATTACGAATTTGATCAGATGATGACAAGAGCTAAAATTAAACGTCAAATACAACGAAAACGAGCGTCGTAAACACACACCGCAATATTGTGGCAACGTCGTGTTTTCAATTTACAAGCTTCTATTATAAATTAATCATATTCCAAATTCATTTTTAAACTAGCTGGTGCCCAAAACTTAGTAAGGTCGTTTTTTGAAAATACCACAGAAATCTAACATTTTTTCAGGATTAAAAGTATCCTATAGTTTAATCCAGGTAATCATTAACATGCAGTGAAAACCGCATTGAAATCTGTCAAGCCGTTTTTGAGATTTACGTGCACAAAGAGACAAAAATTTCGGAATTTCTGATCTTATCCACCAAAAAAATTTCACCATAGCTTGTTCCATAGTCCTAGAAGTCCCTTTTTTAACTTTGGTAACGCCTCTTGGATATCCGGCAGTGTAGGGGACACTGGCGGGCGTTGATGGGCGGGCTTGACACGACTTCGGTGCCCTGCCACGTGGGGTCCTAGAAGCGACCCTAAATTTGTAGATATTACAACAATAAAACATTTATGTTAAACTATCATATAAAGTATATTGCAGACACAGTGTTGTTTTTTTTAAATATCTAATAAATATAGTTTCAAAAGAAAGAGATAATAAAAATAAAGGATATTTCTGTAATGACGACAGAATGAATATTCATAGGATCCCAGCTCTTACGCTAAGCTTTTCATACATTTGCATAATACGAAGTAGCTCGACGTCCTTTGAGATGCCTCTAGTTCTTTTAGATTAAAAATATATTTGTACAAATAAGTAACAGTTGACTATGAATTTTATATCAGCTAAATTTATTTACACTTTTTAAACAATTGATGGTCACAGTTTTATCAATTTAGTGCTAAAACAAATTTGTTATATAGATCAACTAGTTGGTGCCTGCGACTTCGTCCGAAATGAAAAATATAACATTTGAGAATATGAGTACTATAACACCCAACATCTTTATCGCTGAGATAAAGATGTCGGACGGTGGCGCCGCAACGGCGACAGTGGCGCCCAATTTTTTGTATTTTTAGGCGATCCATTATTTCATAATAAAAAGTATCCTATATGTTAGTCCATGTAGTAAATTGAGTGTCAAATTTCATCCAAATCCGTTGAGCAGTGAATCAAATAGTAATAAACATCCGTACATCAATAGTCACAAACTTTCGCATTTATATGTTCATCAGTATGGCGAAGAGTAAGGCACTTGTTTTCTAACTTTCCACATACCTGCAGCCACAAAGGCATACTGGCCCAAAACCCGCTAACCTTGCAAACATTTGCAGAGCGCTCCATCGTCGGAGCAATGCACATGAGATGTGCTTGGGTATTGTTTTGTAATGCACAACCAGTAGCTAGGTACCTATTTTATGCTGCGATTTTGTGAGCTTACTTACAACAAAGCGCAGTTGTGTAGAAGTTAGTAAATATGTGAGCACTTAATATTAATTAGGGTCAGCGCAAATTTAAGGTGGCACGGCAAACTATATAACAATTTTCATAGTATAATTCAGTGCATGAACCTAGAAAAAACATCGGACGGAGTACTGTCACTGTACAAAGTGAAGCACCGAAATGGCGGCGCGTTTTTATGTGTGCGTGTGCGTTTTTACACGTTGAAAGTCATTACTTGTTCTTTTTTGTCACGTAAAGTGCTACTGGAACAATATTCACGACATATTATTAAATATTAAATATTATTAAATAGTTATTATAATTACTCATTACGTATGCATTAATCAACCTAGCAGCGTAATGGTGGACGCCGAGCTTACTATGGTTTATATGTGTGGGTGCTAACGTGTAAATTTATACACGTTACCGATCTTACTACGGTGCTTAATTTTATTATTAATGGAATTCCGTCCGTTGTTTTTCTAGATTCATGATTCAGGGTTACAGTTTTCATTCATTGACGCTGACGATGTCGCGGGCACCAGCTAGTAAATTATAATAAAGGCAACAATCAAGAATCAAGTCATTATTTTTAGGTCATAATATTAACGAGATTAGGCTCGGCCTTGAGATTATAGTGATGTGAAGCGAATGAATCTATTTGACAATAAAGTGACAACACCTTTACTTATCAAATACACGAGGGAATCTCTCAGCACTGTCTGACGACATTGTCTTGTTAATATGCAGCGCATTCCATAATTTAATTATTAATATGAATTCGTACAAATTTACTGTTCCGACTAACAGCCTGGCGCTTTTGATTTATTTAACCTAACGTCACCACAGACTATATCCTTGACAACATATCCAAACATCTAAAAATGTTTTCATAACCAGTGGGATTGTATCCTTTTTGTTAGTCCAAAGTTATCTTTGATATTCTATAAACTGATTCTCCGAGGAAAAGCTATGTTAATTACATTTTGAATAATCTGTACCACATTTCGTATCTTTTTCTCGCTCAATTTGATTAATATTTCTGCACGTCTTTCCTTGTTGTTTCATGATAATTATTGTGTTAATTATAACTGTTATTCTCTTTTGTTCTCAATGAGGTGAATAATTTATTTACATTATTTGAGTATTTGTTTTACATAAATGATATAAATTTGTTATTTATAACGACAAAATTTTATTTTATATTTCTTTATAATTATGCATACATGATATTTACATTGTTAACTTTAATATAATAATGAATGTTGGAATAATTTAATTTAATATAGATGCAAAAACTAATCACTAGTCACTACATAGTATAAAACAAAGTCACTTCCCGCTGTCTGTCTGTCCCTAATGTATGCTTAGATCTTTAAAACTACGCAACGGATTTTGATGCGGTTTTTTTAATAGATAGAGTGATTCAAGATGGAAGGTTTTAGTATATATTTTCAACGCGGGCGAAGTCGCGGGCACCAGCTATCTACTAAAAATAAAGATACAACCCCTGAAAATTTTATAACAGCAAAGATGTCAGGAGTTATATTGCTTTACACATTTAGTCAGACGACGCGGCAGAAGTCGCGTGCACCAGCATGTCTTGTATAAATGAAAATTAATAATTGTTTAACGTACAAACACCCCTCTCACCCTATGTGCATAATAAAAGGCACGAGACATTTCAAATCTCTTCATTTGATTTTGCGGTCTCTAAGCTACAGACGCATAACCAACTTAGTGACAAAGTATTAATATATTTCATTTAACTAAAGTTTTTATGCTTTATTTGGCGTCCATAACTCAATTTCTAATAATAAACACAAACAAAAAATGTTTATGTTGTGACATCGAAGGTAGATTTGCCGTCTTTGGTTACAAAAACATACTCGTAATAGAATAGATATTTGTAGGACAACTAAATTTGCTCTAAGAAACATTTACTTTCTTGTACACAGCTGATCACTTTTCTGAAAAGGAATATTGCATACGTATTTGTTTAATTTGCCTTATAAAAGTGTAAAAAAAAGATTGAAAACTCGTGAAAAACTCTAAATTTATTTACTCTTTATACCTCAAAATACTCGTAGTTAGTAATAATATGTCTATAATTTTGTACACAGTCCTTAAAGTACAAAGTGCCTTTTAGTTTATTACTCTACAACGCTCTATTCTATGTTGGAACCTAAATAAGTAATAAGATTAAACATGACGCTTTGTATCGACGCGTTTCTGAGTCACTTATCTTGTTACGAGGGTGAAATTGGGCGATCAGTAAATAAGTAATGTGGATCGGCGTCTCGATCCAACTGGGATAATTGAACAGACACGTTCTGATTCCCGTCACACGAGAAAATGTTGCTTCTGTTTAATTGTCAAAAATACATTGCAAGGTATGGAGCTTACGATTCGAACGCCTGGCAGCCGAATTTAGGTTCTAAATGAACCTCAGAGAAACTTTTCATATTCATAAGTAGATTTAGAGAACATAATGAGGCATGCAATATTCTTACAATCCACATTGCATTAGCTGGGTGGTTTTTATCTCCTCACATTGAGGAGGATCACACTCTTTTTATAAGACATCTTGCATCCAATTTCCATACAGCAAGACCTACGTATTTGTAGCCTGGGGACTCCAAGTCAAACTGTTATTCAATTTGGACGTAAGAACTTAAATCAGTTTCCAATATTAACAACTGCCTATGTAAACGGAATTATACCTCGGCTTGTTATGGCTATGCTGTTTAACCCGTAGGAAAATTCAAAACATAATACAGTTTAAATTAAATTTGTTAACACTAACTTTTCTTTCGAACACTTTCCTAGAGAGAGGAAAATTGATTTCCCGTATATGTTGACTTTTACAGATTATTATTACAAGTTTTTCAAATCCTTTTAAAAATTATTAATTATTTTTAAAACTTGATTAATTCACTCTGTGGTACGAGTAGGTAAGACTACCTAAATAGTACAGATTACTCATATATTTTCCCAAGTGGTACATTTTTCATTTTTTAATGCGGACGAAGTCGCGGAAACCAGCTAGTACTCGTACTATAGAAATACATTGTGTGATGTAAAATATATAGTACAAAGTACTATTTATTATTAAATCCTGCAGGAAAATAATGAATTATTTATCCACATGCCTCATTATTTATATAACAACTCTACTGTTAATTTATTGGGTTATAACAGCATTAAAATGTTTATATTGGTTTCGAGGGGAGGGTCTGTTTGATCTTCTTTCAATCGAATAAAACAGTATAATTTAATTACGTACACATTTTATGGTCACGTTGAAACAGAAAGCGAATTCCGTATATTACTCTCATTATTTTATTATCTTATTCGAGTTATTTCTTGGTAATTAATTTAAAAAAAGAGAATAAATAAAATTGTCTATAAATTTTTTGTTGATGCTATGAAAGTTGAGGATTTTAATTGCTAGTTAATTTAACATTGAATCTGTGTACAAAATGAAAAAGGGTTGAACTTCAATTATTTAAGGTAAACCTAATTAATACCAATGTCTAGTTTTATGGGTCATATATTTTCAAAAGTAGCTGAATAATTTAAAATCGTTAAAACATAATGTAAAATACTTTTTAATGAATCTTTGGGTAGCTTAGGTACATCGACCACGAGCACTTAATTTTGTCTATTAAAGATGGGTACGACTAACAAATGACAATTACCAACTTTTGCTGGTGCCTTCGCCCGTTTGAAGAGTTAAAAGTGGAAACATTTTATATTGAATGAGTTACAAAGTTTTCGTTACTATTTTCGTCATATCAACTTTTTTTTTAATCTTGACTATCTTGACCTTGGAAACTGCTGCGCGAATGAGGTACGAGTGTTTAAATTAAACCACTCTCTTAAATTCTTCAAAAAAGATGTCATTCTCCTGCCTCTTCTACGGTTTCCCTGTATTTTCCCCTGCCTCGCTAGTTGAAGAATACGGAGTAGTTGAAGAATATGTAAAAAATAAATAATTACCTAGTTTGAAATTTAAGTACGTTGGTATGAGAAGATAATGAAAGTCAGTTGCTCTTGTCATAAGTGTATCAGAATATCCGTTCACGAGCACGTTGTAAAATAATTGTGCGGTTACTGTGCAAAAAGTAGGGTAAATACAAATTTTGCGTTGAAAGCGACGCATTTCCCTCTGGCGAGAAATACAATAAGAAAGTCCCACATTTCATAATAACGGTCGGGTACTTGGACAAAGGCGGCGGCCCCTGTTCACGTGAGATTGCCTTTGTAATATTATTTTAATTGGTCCGCACCTCTGCTTCGACTGGAATACTACCATGAGCCACATTTTCGTTTCGCGTATGCTCTTTTTAACGTTATATGGAGCCTTCGTTTAGATAATCGTGTCGTGTAAAAATAAGTGAAATAAGGGATTGCGTTATTAAAAGGCTTTTATTGTGAGAATTTCATTAAAAAATTCTTTGTTATTTTTTTTACTAGCTGATGCACGCGACTTATATAACATGTGATCTGTAGAGATGATTAGTAGCCAGGCGAGTAGTTTTCAGTTTATGAATACTGATTACAGTGGTCACTGCCACTAAGAACGAGTCTGTACAGAACAATGTGATACGAAACCCTTAGAAAAAAAAAAACGGTAGAAATTAAAATTATCTGAGTTTCAATCGAAAACCAATGGATGCACTAAAGCTCATTTGCTGCATTTCTCCTCGTATTCCGTTTGTTAGCAATGCCATTAACATCTCTAATATATCCATTTGTTATGGCTCTTACGTCTTTTTAATTGAATTATCAACTCTCGGGTTTAAAGTTGCAGTAAAAAGTAATAATTATTTTGCGAATTACGAAAAGCTTATTTCACTTAACAAATCTTAAAAAAAAATAAAGAAGCTAGCATGTTTTTGTTAGACAAAGCCTTCTTAATAAATATGATCAAAAAGTATTAACGTATCAAGAAAAAATAGGAGCCTGTTCAAATACAAATTTTCTAATTTGTTTTGAGCTAATAATTAAAAAAAATGCGACATATAAAATAATAAAACATGTATTTATACGTAGATGCTTAACCCATCTATTAAGATATTCATAAATACAGAGAAAGCAAAGGCGCTCGTTCTTCACTGCCATTTTTCTGCTTATTATGGACCGCCTAGACCTAGATGGATTAGCTAAACCGCCAAGATAATCTGCTATCTGTACCTTAATTTTGTAGATTTTTTCAACATTGAACGCGTTAGTAAATAAAGTTAACATGGAAAATTTGGAGTGAAACAATGCGCTAATAAATAAACAGTAAATAACCACATAGGTGCATGCGGTTTTACGTGCCACTTTTCTTAAAAGAAATCGGATAATTTATTAAAACCGTAAAATTGGTAGGTAACATTTAATAACCTATATTATATAAGGCAATGTGTGTTACGTATGTTTGTATGTAATGTATGTTATTCCTGTGAAGTTTAGTAGCGATAGAACGTGGACGAAGTTTCGGGCAAAACCTAGTATCTAATATAAATAAGTTCAAACTAATTCTGTATAGGATCGAACTCGCAGTTACCCGCTCAAATGATAACTTAGCATTCCCATTTCGGTAATGCCCGTTCTTGTCGGGTAACCGCCCTCGGCCACAGAGTCGATGTATCCTATCGTCTACGATTATAACGTATTCGGTTAGCGTTCTTTCTGATTTTTTTTTCTTTTTACCCGGCTCCTAAGAGACAGCTAAATGTGAATAGCCTGTAAACTTTCTCAAGAATTTGTTTTCAAACTGCAACAAGAATGAAAGGGGAATAAATTATTCATGGCAAAAATTTCGTGGTAACGGAGCACAAGCCAGAATTTTTAAGTGCGGCTGAAATTTTAGAGATTTGCAGTCATCAGACTTATTAATAACTTCAGATTCTAGTGTACATAAATAGATAATAACCTAAATGTTAGAAATGAGAAAATTCAAGAAGAAAAAAAAATCGATTGAAAATGGATAGTACTCGTATATAAAATTCTATGATACTAATGTATGTACTGAAGTTGGTAGCCACATAAGTTAATAAATATATTTTTAACGTATGAACGAAGTACGGGCTTAAGTGTAATTTAAAAAGTCAAATCATGTCCTTAACCAACAAACAGCACACTTAAAATCCTATGAAATTAATGTAACCTGATTGCTTACCTAAGACCGTACTAGTCAATGTAGTACCAATGTATCCCTTAAAAAGAAAACAATCCCTTACAATCTCTTCATAAACAAGAATTTGTGTCTAATTACGCAGAATGAAATAGTTACCCAAAATGTCACAGTACACGGATGACTTTCAATTAACTGATAGTGCTGGTCCAATTCAGTCCTTTTCGATTGTATAAGGATTTTCTTTAAACATTTTCCTGTTTCACCCCGACTCTCTGGCTTCGTGTCTTTGTACTAGGGTAACATAACACGTTCGTAGCAAAGTGCTCTCTTTAATTAAGCCTGTGTTGATAGCGATCGGGGCTGATGTGGACAGACTGTGGACACTACAGAGTGTTCTTGTTAAACTGAGTGAAGTAAACAAGTGGTCCGTCTTCAAAACCCTTTGTTGTGTGGGACCTAATGTTTTAGTACTCAATAATAATGATATGGATCTTTGAGCTGTACGAGTTGATTTGTCTCGTGATAATTAAAAACCTAATCTTTATGAATGTCATTTTCTCATTATCCTAACAGGGTCAAATGGTGTAGCCTGTGTTGACCTTAAATCTTTTGATAAACACGTACAGAAACACCTTACCAGGTGACCTTACAGTGGCAAGTGAGTAAGAGATGCCAAAGCCCGTTTCCCTATCCCTACTTGTCCCTTATCCTTATCTTTAATCCTACAGAACAGTTTCAGCACCTGTGAATGACGATAGTCACCTACCATAAAGTGGCCGTCCGCCTGTCTGTTTTTTACATATAAAACCTTATAGACCGTTTGTCTGTCTGCAGATTGTTTCAAAATTACCTTACTAAAATTGATTTCTTTCTAAGGCCAAATACACGAAACGTGTATTCGAAAAACCTGTATTTGACAGGTTTCAATATTTTCTGTCAATCGCTTTGAGCTACGTCCCAATACAAAGTAAAACTTATTTATTGGATTTCCTTTTATAGATTAGTAATTAGTAATCTTAATTATTACCTTAGAAATATGAAAAAATGTCATCGTTAATTACAATTTACTTAATAAATTAACAAAATAATTAACTGACTAATAACATATCTATACAAATAAAACCATAATAATAAACAAAATTAACAGGTTTAAAAACAATTATAAAAAGAATACTCCGTCTAACATGTCTGCCTGCGGCATGGATCCTATTATGCTAAATGTGGAGTCACTCGAGCGTCATGGGGACCTATTGGATTTTGAAGATTAGATGGTAGGAAGAAAAAAAGGTTATATGATGTTTTTCTTTTCGGCGGCCGGTGAACGTCTACAGGCGTTCAAAATTTTGTAGACGTTGTATTAAAAAAATCCTCCAAATAATTGTCAGATTAAGAATCAGCACGATCAGGAATTCAGGCTGAACCGTCTGTATGAAAATCTGACGCGCTCGAGTATTACAAAATGGCAATCGCCAAAAATCTTTTTTGCATTTTCAAAAAGCTGTATTTTAAATTGGAGCTTAGTTTGGGTTCACATAACATACCCTCTAAAAATCTGACGGGTCAGGCGGTCCACCCAGATGGGGGCCCCATACAAGGCCATGGACCACACCGCACCAGCGTAGAGGCGGCAACAGGCCGCATTCGGCCCACGCAGGTTGGGGAGTATTCTCCCAGGTGCGGTAGCGGCTCCGATGAGTCGCGGCGCCAATTGGCGGAAATGCTTCATTTCCGCCAAGATACTTCATTGTCGACCCAACAGTGATGGAAACGCCTGCAACCAGGAGATGGCTATCAAGCGGTGGCATGTTCCGAGGGCCGTGGAAACACAGCGCCTCGGACTTGTCGAGGGCCACCGACAAGCCCATCCGCCGCATCCTCACAACCACGTGGGCCACGCCAGCCGTGGCGAGGATTGTTGCCATTCTGAGGGAGGCTGCTCTGGCCGTTACTAACGTATCATCCGCGTAACAGATCAGAGACAGCCCTCAGTTTCCACTTGTGGGGTACGTAACCATCCGATCGGTCAAGTAGGAATCCACGATGCGACGCAGGTAGCACGGCACACCGTGGTATCCGAGCGCTTCTATTTAATATACATATTTCATTTTATACGGAACCATCAGGACTACAAGTATTATTTTTCTTCTATACTCGGTAATAGGAGCCACATACCGCGGTAATAGAAAAAAAACGTTGGGCATGCCTCGGTAATAGGGGACGTCGTATTCCTGTTTTAAAAAAATTATAATAAATACAACGCTTCAATATAAATAAAAAGAAGTGAGAGAACCAAATAAAAAGTCTCTAAAACGTTTAAAAAAATGCAGTCCTGATTACAAAATATTTCACTCTAATGTCGAAATTCCCCGATCTACCACGGTAATAGGTGCTATTACCTTATGCTAGGCGACGGTAACCACCTACCATCAAGTGAGCGACCAGCCTGTCTGCCACCTTTATATTATATAAAAAAAATCCCATTTTCACAAAAGCAGCTTTCTATGCGAACCCGAACCTCCTGCTCACTGCCTACATAAAAAAGCTACGCCTACATAAAATCTAAGAATACTGTTTTAAATAAAATTTCACCGTAGTTATTTTAATCTATCTAGACTAAACAAACACGGGCTCGGAGAAATCAGGAGAGAATAATAAATAACGTATAGAAATTATTTACAGTTAAAAATTTAAATTCCAGTGAGATACGCTCCGAATTCTATTTGAATATCAAAAATCTAGTTACTTCATAAGCTTTCTTTTGAATCAAACGTTGGTAAAATTTAAGACATGCGTTTCCCTTCACAAGTTTACATATTTTGATCGGATTTCCGCCTTGCATGTATATCTTACTAACTTTGACTTCAAGAAATGAGAATTTTAAAGACTTTTAACAATACATTTTTCTTGAGGAATCTTCTTTTATACAGTATCCGACAGGTAATATATTGTTCTTTTATTCTTTTTTTTTTACTTTTTTTTTTAAATTTATATAATTTGATGGCGAGTACTTTCATTTGAGCAATTTACCTAAAGTAAGCCTTAAAAAATCACCTTTACATAACAGCACAGTGGTGTAAACTGACTAGCTAAAAACTAAAGCTCCAAGGGGTGCAGTGTAGAGTTTGTGTTTAAATAAATAACAACGAGTATGTAAACCATCGTATATTTCGACATATTTGATAAAGTGAAGTTTTATCAAATATCAATTCCATACGAACATCCGATACAAACACCAATATTCATACATAAATTTTGGATTCAAAAAGGTTTCAACAGAGTGAAACTCAAACATACAATTTGTATGCTGACCATCCGAATTCGTGATGGGTCTAAAGATAGTTTTAAAACAAAGAAATACAGACAACGCGTCCAACTAGCCAGTGTCTCTATTCTATTAAACTTTTCGTTAGTTTATTTTACCCGCTACTTTTAAAGGAAATGTATATTGAATTTTCACTTCCATTTACAACTTAAATTTATTAAATACTAGTGAATGTTTCCGGCTTTTACCGGAATGTAATTTTTATTTACACAAATATCCCTCGTTTCTCCCTCTTTACAGAAGACAACCGAATTGAAATCGGTTGAGCGGTTGAGAGTACAAACATACTTACATTAATTTTTATTTATATAGAATGAACTGATATCTAAGACATGTTTCATTAAATGGGTGCATCCAAAAATGGCTGAACGGATTTGGATGAAATTTTGCACATAGATAGTTTTATTTTCTGGATTAATATAACATAAACATACTTTTTATCCTGGAAAACTGTTATGTTCCTGAGGGATCGTCTTAAAATATAAAAAAATGGGCGCCACTATCGTCATTGTCAAGCGTTATAACAACGCGAACCATGTCGCGGGCACCAGCTAGATAGTTAACATAAAACCACAAATATAAAGAATACATATAACATAAAAAATCTATGGAACCAAAACAAAACCAAACGTCGTTTTCGCCGTGTAACTTTGGAATTAAAAACACAAAATTATAATTCTCATGTCATAATACTCAAAATAACATTAGAAAATGTGTATCATTATTTTCTTATCAGATGTATTTACGAGTATATTTTATGTTTATTATGGAGTAAACAAACATATTACGTAATTTATGAGAGACATAAACAGGAAAATGACGAAAACGGCCGCAACAGATATATTTATATCTCTTCTGAACGTGAAAATTGTAGATTCGTGTCGTGTGGGGTTCGATATTTGAATTTGTCGTATGCTAATTATTGCGAGCTTTCCTTGACTGGTCTAGATAAAGTTCACGAATCGTTCGCTGTATTTGTCATTGGAAAATACGCCCCGAATAGCAGAATGACTATTAAAACGTCTGGAATATTAAAAATAAATGTGAATAAAAATTTTTTTTATACATTTTGTCCGCTTCGTCCGCGTTGAATAATAAAAAAAATGTATAAGCAATATAATACCTCTTGTTGCTATAACACTTTGGCCAGGCTTTTTATTTTTTAAACTAGCTGTTTCACGCAACTTCGTCCGCGTAACTTTATAAAACATAGCCTATGTTACTCGCTGATAATATAGCTTCCCAACAGTGAAATAATTTTTCAAATCGGTCCAGTAGTTTCGTAGCCTATTCAATGCAAACAAACAGATCAAATCTTTCCTCTTTTTAATATTAGTATAAATGATCCCTCGGGAACAGTCCATTTTTATCTGGATTATAGGTACACTATGTCTTAGCTAATTCTAAGTCATTACCATAGTCTTACAAAATAAAAGAAAGAATATTACGTTAAAATTTTTCGCTTCACATTTTGCGGCGTATCCTTTGGGGTTACAGGGTCAAACGTTTTATGAATGTTACTCTTGGTGCTGTGCCAACGTGCATTTTTATAATGCTCCAGCGGCAAACCGAGGCGTCGTTACTACTACTTAACATTTGACGTTCGCCTTTTGGTAACAACATTTCAAAACTAATGTAGAAAAGATACTCGTAGAAGTCTAAGGGCCTGTTTAACCATCTGTCAAGTAGGCTAACCGTCATTTAAAGTCACCGGTCACCAGGGATAATGGAGCTGATATATATACCTTTGTTTGTACGGTAAAATTCCCAAACATTAAAAAGAAAATAATAAAAAAAATCGCCTATCGAAGGATGCAGTAAATCGAGTGCATAATTTAATAAAACTAAAAGTAACTAATCAACACTTTACTTGTAGTTGGTGAAAGAGGCCCTAAATATGAGTCGAACTCGATGGTCATGTGTCCAAATAAGGTTTATTGACCACTTTTCTCGGAGACATTTCTATCTAATATAAAAGGGACCCAGAACTAAATCCTAGCAACATAAAGTGTACGAATGGGAAGAGGGACTACAAATTTGGCCTTGTGGGTTATACTTGGGCGAAACCTTCAGATGCATAATAAAAATTTGGATCAATAGTTTGGATTCATAATGCGTTTAGTGTTTATCTGGTAAAATATTGAAAGAAACAAAAAAATAATTTTATTAGTATTTATTGACTATTCATAATTACACAAACTACTATTTTAATCATCGAAATCAATACTAATAATAAATCTGTAAGGGTTAGTCATGGAGTAAGTTACTTTGTTTTCAGAGATATCGTGTTTATAGGCTCTATACTAGATACTGAAACTAAATTGACCATTTTTACAATGTATGTATGTATGTTCCTCCATAACTCTTAAACGAATCAACTGATTTGCATGAAACTTGGTAGATAAATATTTAGACATACGGGACACAGGATAGGCCTACTTTTTTCTTTTTCAACGCGGACGAAGTCGCGGGCGCCAGCTAGTAAAAAATAAAAAAGCAGAAAATATTCTTTTTAGTGCGGTCACAGGTAAAGGTGAAGAAAAGTAAAAGGAAACGGATTAAAGGACAAAAAACATTTTTTTAATGACTGGTATGTTGTTAGACATATAGGCATCATAACAGAATATATACCGAGTATGTTCATATGCTGTGATTTAAATCAAAGCCAAGGTGGCATTAAAGAATGCCTTTTTAATCTTTTCGAGGGAAGCAGGAAATGAGTGTTGCCTTTACGCCGGTTCTACTTTTAACGACGACATTAAGGTGAACGTTTTATTGAACGCGAATAAAGTTAATAGCAACTGAATCCGTTGAGGGTGTCGCTATACATTTTGATTAATTTCAATTTATATAAAGAAACGAGATGATTTTATCATTACTTTAAGGCGAGGACTTATCAGAAAAGCGTTATTTTCGCCGCCTAATTTGATCTGTACTGTTATCTCCGAGAAGCTACAAAAATTTGTTGTGTAATGTTGCACTTCATAAAATTCATAGGTTATTATTCCGGCATAATTAGTTCGGAATAACCCTGAGCGTCCCCTAATCACTGTCGGATATTTACGAGGATTTGCGCTCATTTTGGTAAAAAATGTGTTTGGTCTGAGGTTAGTCCTTGACTTTAGAAGACAGGCGCCTGTGAATACCTTTTAACTTTAGAAGACCTTTTAGAGTCTGGTAACAGTGATTTTTCTGGTAGAATCTGACACTTTGCCGCGAAATAACAAACATACAACATACACATGCGGTGATATTCGCATACGAGTTTGCGTATGATATTTCGCTTTGGCAGCTAGTTTGTATTTATGTTCACATCGAACTGTACAACTAGCAGCAACGCACACTACGCTAATTAGGATGTAGTTATACAAGGCGAAAGTTTTTGCACGGTCGTCACTCAGTAGTCGCTGGTTCACTGCATTTTCGTCTACGTTTGGCATTTGCATATAATACATAATTTTGTGCAAACTACTAATATATATCCTGTTATATATGTCAGTTAAGTCCCACTATTGGACACGGGCCTCTTCTCTCTTAAAAGATGTATTTCACATCTATTTCTATTTCCCCACTTGATAAAACCTACTAGAAATTGGTGTGTAGACTGTAGATATTTTTTTATTGTTATATGGAGTTACAATAATTTCTAATAATATTTTAATTTAATTAAATAGTCTCAAAGGAACAGCTCTCGAAACGACATGGTTGTTAGATACACTAAATAATATACGTATTTCCCTTTTCGTCGTACAAAAACGCTGACTATAAGTTGTTTTTAATTTATATAGGGGTTTGTAAACCAATTCAGTTATTCGCTACACGGCTAAACATTTTCATGACTTTTGTCATGATTTTGTCATGACTATGAGAGAAATTTTGTTTAGATTTATTTATGAACTCCATTTTGTACAACGTTGCTTTCTCTTGACTTGCAATAGGACGAACCCATATTCTTTTTTGATGAAAACGTAATCTATTTTTTTGTTATGTTTTGAGATTTAAATACTCGCTCTAAGGGTTGATACACATATAGTCGGACCGGCATAACCGGGCAGTAGACATTGCCGAATGAAATGTGCCGGCCCGACTATATGTATAGCAAGCAACCCTAACAGCATTTGCACAATTAAATAAAGAAGATTGTTTTTGTTAAAAACTGTTTACATTGGTCGACAGACGATCTATTTGAATTTGGCAATTCTACTACACCTGTGTCCATGAGTTGCACTAGAACAAGCTCTATAAATCTCTGGATACATGAATCTACTCCAAAACGAGGTTTTTGGGGCAATTAAAAAGAGACCGCAGTATACTTCTTTGTTGTGTTTTATTGTGATATATGATTTTACTTAGACAGCTTACACTTGTAGGTACTTTCTTTGGTACGCAACTTGTGTCTTCATGTTCAAACGTCTAAGGTAATGTGTCCAATTGTTTATGTAGACTGGAATTAGGACGATTTTTAGGTCATTTTTAGCAATCCCATTAAATACTCGTAGGTTGTCCCTAATCATAATTGGGTCCTAGCGGACCCAGTCCTTAATCATACTGTATTCAACAGCGCACTTGCAGCATCTGTGGAGGTAGCCATCTACCATCAAGTGGACTGCCATTCTGTCTGCCCACCTTAACATTAAAAAATTAGGGTACTTATATAAATTTACTTGTACCCAAGTAAAATAAAATATGTTGACATAATATTAAATAACTTATATTCTTATGTAAGTAGATACAGTTTTGCGATGTGCGAAGAACAAAATTTACTGCATTTTTATGGTAAACATATTTGTATTTTCGAGTTCGTTGCCAGAAGTGCTCGGCTGAGGAAGAGCTTCAAAACAAATTCACAAAGATAAACGTAAAACTTTCTGGGTTCATTTAAAATTATTTTATTATACTGAACCCTTGACGTAAGGACAGCTTAAAAGGCTCTACCGGTAATCTCAAGTTACGTAGTACTTAATGGAGTGTTCGTCGCGGCTCCCTAAATTTGTTTTACATAATCTCAAAATGTAAATTGGCTTATACGTAAATTACGTTAATTAATTATTTTATCCCCACATTTTGGTGATATAATTAAATCGCGGTCTTTCGTTACCGCCTAATTAAATTTTATGCACGAAATGTTTTCTGCCATGCCTGAGCCTTTATATCTTTCTATATTTTGTTCTAATTTAGAACCGTAAAAATTTAAAAGTTAATTAATTACCTTGATTTGCGGGGCACAGGAGCCTTACCGGAACCTATGCTATTCTTATATTTTATTAGAGCCGGTGCCCGCAACTATAACAACTGAGAAAATATCTGACTTCTTAATCGCTGTGACGACAGTGACGTCCATTTTTTATATTTTTAGACAATACCTCAGGAATCAACATTTTTCTAGGATAAAAAGTATCTTATTTTTATATTAATCCAGGTAATAAACTATTTAACTTTTTAGCAATTAACTTTTTCGTTAAAGAGTAACTAAATCCGTCCATACATAATCCTCAACAACTTTCACAAAAAGACTATTCCTATCACAAGCATTTCTGTGACTAAGCTTATCTTTGTTAAATTCCTGTGACTTGTTTGTGTTGGTTACGGTGGTTTAATTAACAACTAACGTAAATCAAAATACTTTTTGTAGCGTCTTTTCAGTGGAATTTCAAATGGAACAATACTAATGTGGCACTTTAACAAAAAAAGCTTAGATGTGCATTTCTGTACGTAAATGTACAAGTTAAAAATATTGAGAAAACATTCAACACTTCCGTTGCATTGATGTTGTGAAAATGTCCAATAGAAATTTTCTTTGAAGCCAATAGAGGCAATAAAAACGTTTGCAATATATTCCTGTGTATTTGATTCAAAAAGTATTAAATTTTATTTTTATTTCTGACATGTTTCTATTGGATTTCGTTGTTTATATGTGACAATGGCATTATTTTTTAAATGTTTCTAGTTTAAAAGTTTCTAAGACTACATTAACAGATAGATAATATCAAAATCAAAACATTTATTCATCAAAAAGGTTTCCAAGAAACTCTTTCATTCGTCATTATATATTTTACCAGGGATAGCCAAGATGATGACAATGATAACGATCCTGAGAAGAAACCCCGAAAAAAACTCAGGATGCCATCTTTACAATAATATTTAAAACATTATTTTGAAGATTAGGCCAGTAGACAAATATTTTTTTAAAAACATAAAATTAGGCATATATTGATGCGTTCTACTAACAGTCAAATCGTATCACAATGATGTTTAAGAATAGGTAAAAAAAAAAAAAACAGAAAACTAAAGAAGTACGACTACATTTGATGGTATATCTGAAAAGGCTTCAATCTCTAGGTTTTACGAGTTTAAGACGAGCGTGAACTAGGAAGAGTATACATATCACGACCTCGCATTTGAAGGCAGACACGCGCAGTATACGGTTCTAGCAGTAATAACACCCGTCACGTTTTCACTGCTCCCCAAGGTACACGAATTATATGTCGATGGAAGGGATTTTTCTCACTAAGGGCGGATATTTACTGCTTAGACTCTATGGCCGACATATAAAATATACGGATTATTATAAGAAACCCATTTTTGGAATTCAACTTATACGTTTTTTTGAATGTATTGGCTGACATCGTCTGTTCAGTTATTACTTAGTGCTTTTTTATGTCAAGATTATGACTTATGTTTGCTTCTGTGCTTATGTTTGCCCCCCTGTTTTTATGAATATATATAAAATAGTGACCAATAGTGCAATTTTTATACATACAAACCTTACCCGTTTATCCCTCTTTCCATAAGTTAAAATTGAGCGGTTTTTAAAGGACAAACAACGTTACATTGATTTATACATGTAAGGTTGTTTGTCCTTACATGTGATAAAGAATACATAAAGAAGATATAATCACAAATACTTGAATGCATCTAAACAACTAGTGCAGTTCCGGAAATAAAGTAATAAATTGAAAAGACGATATAAAATCTCTGTTTAACGTTCAAACCGGTGTTTTCAACATCTCGTTCAATATTCTTTACATAAAAAATCCCTTTCAAACACTACAGCTCGTTAAGTGAAAAGTAAATTTTGGATAATGTAAATATTGGATTAGTAACATCAACATTACTGTTTTAGCCGTTACAGTTTCGAGTCACGTTCATTTCTATTTAGGTCAAAGTTTGTATAGCAGATTGAAGATTACGTTTTGTAAAATATCCTTTTAACTTACAGCCAGCGATCTCGGCTTCGTTAGTTTATCTTTAATACAAACCAATAATACGTTAGCCAAGACTAGGTATTAAATACAAATGAAATTTAATATGTGCAAGTAATTGTCGAGTCCGTTGGATGAGTGGTTAGGGGGCTTGCCTTAACGCTCTGTTCCGAGGTTCCTGATTTCGATTCCCGGCAGGGTCAACTTTGAAAATACATTTTTAAAAGTTGTCTCTAATCTGGATTTGGAAAGTAGTGACAGGGAACACTGCGTTTCGCAGTCACTTGGGCAGCCCGACTTGCGGCAGTTACTATTCCCTTACAGAAGAACAATGTGAAATAACATATTGTGTGTTGTTGTGTTTCAATGAATGAATAAAGAATACCCAGAGCCTATTCCACTTGTCCTTCTTATCCCTTATTCTTAATTCTACTAAGGTAACGGCACAGTACTTGCTGCAACTATGGCGTTGCTTCTGTTAAGAGGTACCGTTAAGGTTAAGAGGTATATATATATAAAATGGTAATTAACTTCCTCGCTTACGAGTATTCTTCTTTCCATTAGTGAAAACCGAAATAAAATCGGTGCAGAACTTTTAGTTTTTTATTAATTATATCTTCAATGCTTTTTGTAAAGAACACGCATTACCTTAATATCATCACCATCAATCGGTAAAGTTGGCAACTGATGTCTCGTCTAGGTTCTCGGTTCACTGCTTGGAATGAGTCCAGCTACACGCTTTCCGCCATTTAAGATCTCTACTTGCTCTTTCATTATTTTATTTTATATATGAACCAAGTCATCACAAAATTTACAGCAAGCACTATAAATTGTGAAAAGTTTCGCGCATCTTTATTATTAATGCTCCAAGTTAAAGTACACTATGAGATTTACTCGCAAATCAAAAATTTCCACAAAAAATACGTTAATAATTTTACGACAACTTTGTTTCAGTCTCGTTAAAACAAATATAAATGCGGTCCTTAATTGCATCCATACATCCTTAATTCAATCTATACGATTAACATAAAATGAAAATACACGAATGGAGACAGTATTAATTCATCTCTGACTATGGTATTGGAAATTTAAATTTATTCTGTTCCCAATATGCAGGGGCTTTGTTCTTGAGTTCATTGAATTCGATTCGATTTGCCCATTGTATTTAGTGGAAGAGCCCTCTAGCACTTCGTCGGCGGCGAGGTGAAATCCTCGAATGCGGTTCCGCGTGAGAAATGAGCTGCATTGTCAATTTTTTAAATCGATCTCGTTTGCTTTTGAAACCACCCTCATTTTATTATCTGGTGCAGTTCTTTAGGGTGCATTCTATCAGTATTTAAGTTCCACATATTAATATTTCTACACCCATATAAATAAAGGTAACAGACATTTTTATCAACTTGTATTATATAAAAATACATATGAGGTAATAAATAAATAAATAAATGAAAATATTGTAGCTTTCATATTGTGTATCCCATATGTTAGAAAATTAAATGAGCGAAGAATTGAAAAAGAATACTTGTTCGAAAAAGAATGGGTAATGGTAATACCAACGAGCGGGAGCGACCGCCATTCTGCGCTAGGTCGTGATAGCGTGAAGACGATTGATTTACCTAGTCGGTATTTTTGTAACAAATAGATATGTATATATAAGCAAGAACAAATAAATAAGTGTTCCAACTATGTGGAGTATTATTACTACTATTATCTACCGTGGTCTACAGGAAAGACAACAAATCAGAAGTGCGGTAAGTACTCAGCGGCCCTTGAGGTATGTACTTGTAATTTTTTTTGTTAACGAAATTCTATCTACCTACGTGCATAATAACAATAAATGTCGTACGTATGTACGACTGAGACTCCAATGAAGTTAATATCGTATTTCAAGAATTGCAATAAGAGCTTGTTTTTACATTCAAAATGTCTTACAAATACGGTAAGACGTATCGCTTTCAGATTATACATTACAGAACGGACAGTAGTTTTTGTACATTCCACAATTCGTCTCTGAAAGCATGAAACTTTCTTTTTTAAATACTATTGTACCTAAGTGAGTATACTTCTTAACAATATCGTATTTATTATTTTAGTATGATGATGTAATAATATACTTTTATTTAATTTAATTTTTAATAACATTGAATTGTTTTTATTAATATTATAAATTGACTGGTATGAATATCTATTATGATGGTATAGAATATTTTACCTATGAGTTTCGCATGGAACATTTGCATGTTTCTTTTATCTGTAATTATGGGTGAAGCGTTATACTCGTATAAACAAAAAAAATATGCTTTTGTTGACTGTTCAGTACGAGTTAATCTACTTATGCACTTCATTTACATAAAAATAAAAGACATTTACAAATTAATAGACTTAAGTTTACTTATTGGAATTCATAAAAAGTTTACTTAAAATACTAATATCCGTTTCGTTTGGTAAAATACCTTACTTATTTGGATGTCTTAAATAGGTGGGTACGTATTACCTAGTTATTACTTACACTTGACTTCCACTGATAATTAAAGTGATAGGGTAAAAAAAAAACATAATAATTGTGCTATTTTGTGGAATCACATGTCCCCGCTTGATACAGTCAGTACACGTATACTAGCTATTATACTCCTACACTCGTAATTTCAAATGTGATGATCATGACAGAACTATTTAAAAGTACTTCCTATGGAAAAGATACATAGTTTTTCAAATGTCAAATTATTTTATATTTAGTATTCACTAGCTGTAGGTATAAGTAAAAAATTCTACCACGACAAAGAAAGACTGTCAATATTAAATATTAAAGGTACTATTATTAATATTAAGGTACATGTGTAATATTAACAGCATTTTTGATAAATAATAGTCGACAAGGGTCTAGTTTTAAGCGTCCGTCACAGCTACTGTATCTGTGACGTATTTCCATGAAAACTATTAAGCTTAACGGAGTTAGAGAAGTCCAGATACATTGATTTTGGTAGTCAGTGTACTCTGATCAAAGAGAGGGTAGTTAAAGAAAAAAAATAATAATTCCAAATCTAAGTCTTGATAAGGGGTTGATAAGTAACCCTCAAAAGTCCTACTTCTTCAGTCGACGTCTAGTCGGGTCGGGTTTTGGTAACTTTGGGTGTTGAGGCTGTTCAGGCTGACATTGAAGCTTCGGCGGTGAGGGAAAAGCTTCTCACGACGGATGAGACTCACGAAGTGGGTCAATCCTTCACGGAATTAACATCGGTTACCGTTTGTAAGACTCATTCGGAGTTGTTTTATACTACGACGAGTCGGGACTTGAGCGTAAGTAAGTTTGAAGATGTCGTTTTAGAAGGCTCAAATTATATAAAACGTACACTTCGGATAATATCACCGGTACATTGGTTGTGGTGCTGGAGGAGAATGCTCGGAGTATCGTGGACTGAATTCCGTACCAACGAGTCTATACTTCGAGAACTCGGCATCAAGCAGCGCTTGTCATCTTTGGTACAGTCCCGTATCCTCACGTTCTTTGGCCATGTCTGCCGCGGAGGGGAGGTGGCTATTGAGCGACTTGTGGTCCAGGGAAGGGTTGAGATGGACGGATCAAATAAAAGCTGCGTTGAATGGCTCACTGCAGGGGTGCACGAGGAAGGCGGCCATCAGAGAGGAATGGCGGCGTATTGTGAGGCTTGCCACCAACACCTGAAGTGATGGCCACGACCACTCTGTCAAGAGTGAAGCCGAAAAAGAAGAAGACATTGGTTATACCTGGAAACGCTTGTATGAAGGTTAATGTTAAATTCGCGACGCTACAGTGTATACAAATTATTATTGTATATCTTTCCGAGTTGCCGTTAATTTTGTTTGTAAGGCAAGAAAAAAAACAGGAACGAATCACCCTGGCTCATACTAAATATTGGGCTAAATATTGGCCCTAAAGTTAAACAATTAATTGATTAATTAGTTATTTGATGAATTAATAATTTAAGTTAAATAAGGACAACAAAGAATATACCGTCAACAGTTTCTTCGAACCGTATCGTCTTCCCTACAGCGAACGGAATGTAGTCAGGAAAATGGTAGACGAGTGACTGGATAATAATAGAAACTCTTATTCCACGTACGCCAGCCCTATTGTACTTACTCGTGCCAAAGAAAAATAACGATGGCGTTAAGAAGCTAATAGTGATGAGCCGTATCGTTAAAAATGTATATCCGCGGATACGGATCCGGATACGGATTTTAACTTTCATACTCAATCGGTGTAGGTGCGCGTGATCTTGAAGCGATGGTTGACGCCCGCCACTTGAAGTTTTGCGTGACAGGCAGGAGATGTTTCGATTTGCATTGTGCATTAATTCTACATTTAATTAGAATTTGGAATGTTACGAAGATTTAAGTTTTGGTTTTCTCATTATAAAATCATTGTTGGATAATATTTATTAATAACACCCGCACATCACAACAACATGAGACCAATCGATTTGGCAGTTTCTGTCGATTTGAAAGTACAATTTATTTCTAAAGTGATTATCTGGTTATTGTTTTATTTATTTACGTTAATTTTTCGATATTTTAATGGTTATTCTGCTATTCAAATAAAGATTATAAAAATCGGTCTAGCCGTTTTCGAGTTATACCTGTGGTGTAACTAATACGACTTTCTTTTATGTATATAGATTTTATTATTTTATTAAGCTTGTCACAAAGATTTGTGATTATAAAGATAGTTTATTTAGTACCCTTAATATGTACTATTGGTATGGTAACTCACTACGATAAATGTTTGCAATATAAAGGTGCCAAATATTTCATTTTAAGAATTTAAAATAATAATAACATCTCAATGGAATTTAATAATTTTTATTGCTACCTAATCACCTAATAATTAATTAGAATTTCATCTATGAATTGAAAATTAATAAGATAAAAGATCCATACAAGATCCGCCAAAAAAGAAATGGATACGGATACGGATATCACTAATAGCTAGAGGAAATACTGAGGAAGTGCTTCCTTTGTTTTAAAATTTTAAATAGACTATATTAGATATCAGATCTTCATATCCGCCTTTGAGGCCTGGAACAAACAAAATACAGGCGGTCACTGAATTGCCTAGGCAAAAAAAAAAAAAAATTAGATTAGCGCGCAACCCCGGAGTTATGATGGTCGGTAATTTACCTTTTTGAGAAACAAGTGCTTGAACTAGTTCAAAACTGCTTTTGCCTTTTGAAAGTCTTGTATAAAATTATAGATGTCTTATCTGTGTTGATTTGTGTTTAAACTTAAACTTTGTGAAACGATTATTTCATCCAAGTTGAATTATTGTTTGGTTGAATATGGTAACTTGTTATTTAAGAAATTATACAAATTAATTCAACGAGTGCAAAATTCCTATTTGCGTTTCTGCGTGAAGGTGCCTCTTAGATCGCACATAACACCTTTCTTAAATAAATATATCATTTGGCATATGAATGTCAGGCAATAACTTTACTATGCAACGCTAATCTTCGAAGTGGCTGATACTAACAGACCTGAGTATTTGTTTCAAAAATTGAATTGGCGTGATCCTCTCTTTGTAGCAGACATCCGACAGATACATTGAATGTTCCCTTGAATGTCCTCGGTAAATTTTTGCCAAACAACAGCACGCTGTGGTAGCTTCCAATACTTGACTTTTAAGTGCAAACTGGTCGGCGGCTCGAAAACATCGGTGCGCGTGGCTAGAATTCGTTCCGTCTCACACAGCACGAATGGGATACGCAATGATTCGTACCAAAAAGGAATTATAAGCAGACCCTAGGGCATATGCTCTTTTTGACAGAGCTACTGCATATATCTATTTCGTGTAAAGTTATTTGAACTCTTGAATTATCTAGTTATTGATCGATGTTTATATTCAAAGTACTTTGGAGTTTTTGTACACTAGAGTGACCTATTTACCCACAAAGTTGCATCAAGACTTGTGGTAAAATATGGATTTTTCAAGGATCATATCTTTTAAATTAATGTTTTTTTAAATTTGTATGTAAACGAACCTAGTTAACGACAAGATAAATCGGTACCATGCTTACTTTTGTAAATTAAACATAAAACAGTGGAGTAATGATCATTCTACGTTTGTATGGAGGAAGGCTGAGTTGTATCACCTTAAGTGTCAGAATTATATTTCTTTTGTTCTCATGTCTAAATCTGCTTCCAAAATTGAATATACTGTGTTACTAATTGAGACAAAAGGAGAATGAGGTCTTGAGCCAAGTGATTAACTTTGTGATATGAGCAATAACCAAAGACAACCTGATCGAGGGTAGTGTACTGTTATTTTTAAATATGATTAGTTGCAGGCTAAACAGAGCTATGACTTTAAATTCCTACGAGTCACAGTACTGCAGTGGCGACGCGTGTTCTGATGGCGAGAATCTGTCAAGTGGGACTGGCGTGGGATCGGCGCTATGGTTTGCTTCAGCCTATGCTGAGCAATGGCACATATTCAATGGGATTTTGGTTGTGTATTCTCACTTAAATGGGAGAGATTTGTATATATTTAATTTTTGTTTTGTTATTTTGAATGTATTCGTGTATGTCAGGTGCATGCAAAGTAAATGTTCTCTAATGATATTCTATTCTAAAAAAAGATAAAAGCAAGAAGCTGGCAGCTAAACTTTGGGGTCCCTAAAAAAAAAATAACTATAATTTTAGACAAAGACAGAATATTGAAGGGCGTTCCTGTAGATAGGCAATACAAAAATATATTTCAGCTGATAAATGCAAGGCGTGGGTGACATGTCAGTCATCATCATTAATAACCAGTGATAACGAGACCAGTACTAGTAATGAGTCTGGAACATTTGGGTCAAAGGTCAAAGGCGAAGTTGAACTATCAATCCTAAATTCCAAAATCTATTTTCCTATACCTATATTTACAGATACAGAGCTTAGATGCGAAGTGAGAGCAGTCTGGTGTTGATCGGGACGGGCATCAGCTGCTATGACTATTGATAATGAAAACGATGCAATTTTATCCCGGCAGGCCGTGTCCCTCTGGTGGCAAACGGTAGCATGAGCAGGCCGTGTCCATCGAGTGGCAAACGGTAGCATGGGCAGGCCGTGTCCCTCGGGCGGCAAGCGGTAGCCATAATAGAATTATGAAGAGCCTCGGATGGGCAACGATAGCGAGCAGTAAAGATGGTGGCTAAGCGGCTATAGTTGGTCTCTCAGGAGGCAAACGGTAGCCATACTCGAATTGAGAAGAGAGTTGAGCGTACCCTGTGAGTGACAAACGGTAGCTCTACATATTAGTTCCACGACGTCCCCTTGAACTACAGTGATTTAATGCCAAATGTTAGTTTTATTGTTTGTAATAGTGGAGTGTCAAATGTGTCAAATAGTAGAATGTAAGCGAGTTAAATCTAGAAATATGCATAACAATCCAATTTTTAAGTAGTTATAATGTACCTAACCAGAAAAGCTTTTCTTCTATAGAATAAAGACGTTTAGCACCTAAAATCATAAATAATTATGCTGAGAGGCATTTATGTAATTAAGGTAAATAATTTGATTGAATTTGATATAATGTGATTAATGATTTTGTAAAGTACCTAAGTACGATTTAAGTACATATTGCAGTACTCTGTATATTTTAAACTGCTAAAGCTCATTTAAAATAACTTAATCCTAATAGTTATATTTATTTACACATTATATTAATATAAAAAAAGAGTATCGGTCCCTTTGGCAGGGTCCTAGGCATGCTAGTCAGCATGCAGTCGCATTACCTCGTTGTATGTAATTAATTAAATATAGTTTGATATAATATGACTAATAACTAGACACTAGTCTGAAATAAAAACCAGAATTTTCCAATAAATAGATCTCTAATTAATTAATTAATTTGAGGGTGGCTTTTGTAATTGTTGAGTCTTAGCGTATGATTTTAGACAATATTCATTGTAAGTAGTTTTAATAAGTATCTTCAGATTCTTTTTTACATTCAATATGTGTCACAATAGTCATCATAGTCTACCTCTAAATTTATTTTATTACTTAAACATTTTAGTACTTGGTGGTATTGATATTTCCCTAAATTTTTATTAATATATATAAATTTACAATTACAATATGTCTTAACAAGCGACCCAATGTGATTATTAAGCAAGTGGCTTGCAAGGTACTGTAGTACTTACAGATTATTTTATATTTAATGACTAATTAAGATAAGCTCTGCATTCAGAATATCAGAATGTTTTGTTTGGTATTTTGTGTAACATCTGGAAATTATAACTTAGCTTGAATCTATATCATATTGCTATTAATAAATATATAGAATATAAAGTTTATGTGCATTGCAAACCCAATAATAATAATTTATTTATACAAAAATATATTCAGCATTATTCACTATGTATTTCAAACGGATGTAGATCTAAGAATTATGTACATATCTGTTATTATTCATTATTATCATGTTACATGTTCAAACTGATGTAGATCTGAAAATTATGTACATATCAGTTATTATTCATTGTTATTGTTACATAGTGATGTATTTCAAACTGATGTAGATCTGAAAATTATATACATATCTGTTACTATTCATTTTTATTATGTTACACAGTATTTCCAACAGATATATATATCTGAAAATTATGTACCTACATAGCTATTATTATTCCTTCTTATTATGTGATGTATTTCTAACTGACGTATATTTGAAAATTATGTACATAGCTATTATTATTCATTGTTAACATTTTACTCAACTCTTACTCAATATTGTATCTCGAACTCATATATTTTTCTTCTTACTCCGAACTAAGTATGAGGACCTACTCACTCAATCCGGATGACCGAGCTTGGCTCCGGAATGAGGACATTCCTAGAACAGAATGGCCGTCTGTTAGAAAATTAAATGAGCGAAGAATTGAAAAAGAATACTTGTTCGAAAAAGAATGGGTAATGGTAATACCAACGAGCGGGAGCGACCGCCATTCTGCGCTAGGTCGTGATAGCGTGAAGACGATTGATTTACCTAGTCGGTATTTTTGTAACAAATAGATATGTATATATAAGCAAGAACAAATAAATAAGTGTTCCAACTATGTGGAGTATTATTACTACTATTATCTACCGTGGTCTACAGGAAAGACAACACATAGTTGTAGTCATATTAAATAATACAGTCATAATTAAATAATGGCAGGAAACACTGTGGTCCACAATAAGTTTAGCAGCCCGTCTAGATGCAGTGGACCCCTCGTTTGCTGTATTGGTAAGTGTTAATCTTTTAAAATGCCAGAGCATCTTCTCCTTATCTTCTATCCTGTCAAAATTAGTATTATGTCATAATTAGACTGTGGAATTGTTTAACAGAACGTACGCGCGTGAGAGTTGGTTTAAAAATTTATTTCTAACTGAAAGATGACCAACGCTCTGGTCGACCTTCTGAAATAGATTATGACAAAATGAAAGCCATAGTTGAATTGAATCATCATATTATATAACTGTGCCAGAGATTGCAAAACAGTTAAATGTATGTAAACTTGCAAAGATATATTATTTAGATGTAATTGTTTTTTTTGTATGTAAAAAAATTGGGTTTTATTCCACACTAAAAACCGAAATTACTCTCTTGCCAACCCCAATACATTTTGAAACGAAATTTAATTACACATGATAAAATTTGCTCCACTCAGCAGGTAATGTAGGTATGTAATTAATTTGAAAGGAAAATATGCGTCATAATTAAAATTATTCAATATCGTATCTCACATAAAACGTATTAATTTTGAGCACAAGTACAAATGAATTTTCTCTGTTCGCGTCGAATTTGATCTAAAGTATGTTCACGCGACTGGTTTCCAGTCACGTTTTAAAACCGCTGCAATTTTATTTTAAATTTCCCCTTCTTACCGCACTCGCGATACACAATAGAAATCAGTAGGGATTATTCTGTGATGTTGTAAATTCTGCAAATAACCACTTATAAACGACAAATACAATACCTACACCACTCATGTTTCAGACTTGATTCTCAGAGTTCACATCAGATCAGATCAGACAGATGTTCAGATTTGAGGCCAAACCTCGTAGTAGTTATCCTTAAAAAAATTATACTTAAATCTAGCCCCAAACTAACTTTTAAAGCCAACTTTTTTCACAAGTTAAAAGTAGTTAAAATTATAAACTAACTCACGACTTTTTATTGAGACCAAACACGCTTTATCTGGTGTAAGTTGCTACACCAGAGTTGGGTATTCCGCAGATTACTTGATGCTGTAGTATCAAGTAAGGTCAAGATTACCATATCAGAAATATCACCGAAGAAACAGAATACCAATTCCACAATCGAATCCGTGGAAGTTAGTGAAATCCCTTCGTTAACTAGGAAATGGGCTGATGGTCTTCAAACGCCTAAATAGATCTTCATAAATTAATTAAGAGCCCATTACCCCACCTCTTCCTCATCTCATATCCTTAATCCTTCTATGGTCAGCAGTGCACTTGCAGCACCTATGGCGTAGCATGTATTATAGGCGACGGTAGCCACCTACCATCAAGCGGACCATCAGCCTGTCTGTTGACCTTAACAGAAATTCAAATCTAACAACCATTCCGATGACGCTAGCTTTCTTACGAAAAAAAAACTGGTCTATCCGTTTGGGAGCTACATACACACAGATACACACGTCAACTTATAACAATCCGTTTTTGCGTCGGAACCGATGCACCGTCGAACGCAAACATGAACGCTTTTGCCACCGGCTGATCGGTCGCCACTCAGGGCGACCCGTCATGCTGCACGCTCAATAGCGTCCACTGAGCATATAGCTAAAAGTAAAATAAGTAAGTAAAGTGTATAAAGGCGACGACTAGATTGAGGCTTACATGATTGTATAAGTTACAAAAAACTAAAGGACTTCCTTCTATGTTTTCAATTGCGAACAGTTTATGTTAAGATGCCGTACTGTGCATTATTAGTTATTGTGTCACAGATTTCGTGAGTTGCAACTCAGTTCACGGCACATTTAGAAGCCGAGAATTGCTAGGACTTAATTTCTTGGCGCAAACACGCTAACTTCTACTAGTGCATTAGGTGTAGTTTCAAGTGTATGAAGGAAGAACGACGTTTCCTTTTTAGTGTAGAGTTTAATGTGCCTTAGCTTCATAGCTGTAGCTTACATCTAATGCGTTTCTACATTTATTACAATGAAATAAGTTTGTAAATGTAAATGTTGAAAATGAAATTGTTATTAAAAACTTTTAAAGTTAAACATGTACAAGATCATAAACATATATTATTATAGCGATTCTTTTGAGTTACTTATTTTATTTATGAAAGAAAAGCTCTTGGCTAACACAATAATCAGGGAAAAATAATAGTTACTTATAAAACAGCTATATGAGTTTTCAGAAGTATATATATAATATTTAATCAAATCAAATAAATAAAGAAGAGGTATTTAATAAAGGACGAAGAGTTTTTGTCAGTCAAAAATATTTTGTTCAAATGAATAAAATATAAGGCTGTAATAATAAATAATCATTTCGAAGTCTACAATATTTTTTAAATATTTTTGTTGTTCTCTGACACATTACTCTCGGCGTCTTCAGTGCAGATTATCTTTTTGTCTGGCTGGCTATAGGCACTCGTTTTGAGAACTAATGGCTTACGTCCATTAATGGAGAGGCACTTTAACCTTAGAGGTTATTTAAGACCTCGTAATTTTCGTAGGTGTCAAATTATTTATTCAATCTTTATTGCTCACTAGCTGGCGCCCGCGACTTCGTCCGCGTGGACAAAAGAAAAAGTAGCTTATCCTGTGTCCCGTACGTCTAAATGTTTATCTACCAAGTTTCATGAAAATCAGTTAACTCGTTTAAGAGTTAAGGAAGAATATACATACATACATACAGAAAAAAATTCTAAAAATCGTCAATTTAGTTTCAGTATCATGTATAGAGCCTATAAACACGATATCTCTGAAAACAAAGTAAATTACTCCATGACCAACCCTTACAGATTTATTATTAGTATTGATGATAATATATTTTTTTGTATGACAAAAGACATAGTACTTTTTTTCTAGATGTATATCCTGTTCGGTTTAGTGGTTACAGCGTTATATCTTTATATACAAATCAATAAACTTACATCCGCATTTATAATATTAATTATACATTATAGTATATTATTTTATAATAGGTAGTTTCTAAACTATTATTTCACTATCACAGAAATACAGTTGTGCTAATTCACATGAATCGAAAGACATTCACATACTTAATCGACTATAATTCATACAGAACTAAACGTTATATCGAATAGAGGGTACTTAATGACTTAAGTCCTATAGAAACTTGTTGAAACAGCTCTTACACGTCATAAAACTGTACGTGTCGAATTATATAACTTTATGAATACACGGTAGCCGGTATTGTAAATCGAGACTCATAACTCAAACTTCATACATGAATTTAAACTATTATGAAATTTTCAACGTAAAACACCTGGCCTCGGTTGTATGGGCGACGGGTACAAATTGCGTGCATATCACCGACTCGTTGTTTGCTACAGCCTTTGTTTGCATCTGTAAGCGGGAACAAACCCATTCCACGAGTTTTTCTCTTTTGACGTCGAAATCTCAAAAATGTGAGCGTTATTCTTCTGCACACTAAATCTGAATAGAGTCAGTTGGAAAAACGACAAGGCAACTGTGCTGAAAATTACACATTTTTTGTTTAGAGGTAAGAAAAATACTTCTTTATAAAGTTTACAGGTGACATTTTGAGCTAACCTTTTTTATATATAATCAATCGCCGTGAGTTAGTCTCACCAAAACTCAAGAGTGGCTAAACCGATTTCAATCTGGTTTTCACTTATGAAAAGAGAGATAAACTGTATTTATATGAAAAATGGACCCCGGGCGAAGCTGAGAGCAGGTCATTAGTCGTTAATGAAGAAGATTAAACCTTTTTTCTTAGCTTTATCTAGTCTACAACCATAAAATAAATAATGAACCTCATTATTGAATCAATTACTTTTCTTTGTTTATTTCTAGGTTTAGCATTGGAATTTATGCTTAGAGCTTGAATTTATTTTTTTATCCTTAGAGCTGTTGTCTTGATGAAAATATCAAAGTTTATTTTTCGCGATTTAGACAGAGCTATTTACTCGAAGTTCCTTGTAAAGCGAACTGAAACGCAACATCAAGTAGAAGTTATCCAGTAGAACAGATAGCCGTTGGGAAAGAAAGGACTTTCAGTGGCGGGCCCGTAGGGACTTGCTCTAATTTGACATAGGTCGCTGCGAGACCTAACTTCTGACCTAATTAACCTAACCTATTACCTAATGATGTTAAAGTTTATAAAAGGAATGAAAAAATTAGATTCCTTTAAAAAATTAATTAAAGTGGGGTTCAATTCTAAAACGGTTACCTAATCTTTCTAAAATATGCTTTTCGTTTTTCATAGCTCCCCTTAGGCCATAAACACTTGAAATTGATCTTTGATATAGCCAAATTCATACTACAGCACGATGTGGGTGAGGCTTCTCCATCAATATCCAAATAAAGTATTCATGACGAGCCCCTTCGCTGATCGTTGGTTACTTAGCATTCTTAAATCTGAAACTAGAGTAGAACTCCGACATTGCATGGTTTCTTTTTTTTGTTTTTTCTTTTATTTGAAAGTAAAATCAAAGAAAACACAAGGATATGAAATTATTATGAATAGAGATTAGTAACTAATACACTACATCAATGTTTGTTCAGTAGTGATTAGAATATCTTTGTTTGTTTTAGTCAAACGATTTGTAATACAAAGTTTATTACGATTATAATACGACACAAAATGGGTGTCATTGAATCACGAATTAAATTATAAAATACACAATGTTTACATAAATTATCCCATAGATTATCTTATCCTAATTAAATTAATAATATGAATTTTGACCTAATTAACCTAATTAACCACATATGAAATAATATGCTTCGAATAAAACGCAGGTATTAGGTATAAGAAGCAATTTATCTATTTTATTTTTATTCTGTAGCATTCATCATCTCAGCCGTAGGACGTCCACTGCTGGACGTCCCACATAATTTTCCAAAAGCCGTTCAGAAGCAGCCTGGATCCACCGTCGACCCGCGATCCTTGTCAGGTCGTCTTACCACCTTGTAAAACGCTGATCTTGCCGGTCCATGGCCTCCACTCGAGGGTCTTCCTGTACTATGTGTCCTGCCCACTGCTATTTCAACTTGCTAATCTACCGGATTGTGTCAGTAACTTTCGTTCGTCTACGGATCTCCTCTCTGTGTAACCCCGATCATATTCCTTTCCATAGCTCGATGAGTGACGTTGAGTTTCTTATGAGTCCCATGATTAGAGACCACGTTTCAATGCTAATGTAATGTACATACTGATAACAGACATTGGTCGAAAACTTTTGTTATCTCTGAAGAAGATATCTCAGAGCTTCCCGAACGATCTGAATTCGAGCTGAATGGAAACTTCTCTAATAATTAAAAATTAAGCAAATTTGGCATTCAGTCGAATTAGGATTCAATCGATTTCGGTTTCAGTTGATTTAGTATTCAGTCTATTTGAGATTCAGTTGTATTGGATGTATCAGACAATTAGGGATTAGGTTGTAATGTTCTAGAGGCTTTAAATGAACTTGAGGCGTCCTATTAGCGATTGATTTGCTCACGACAAAAGAACAATAAATTAACACTTATATAAATTATTTATTTGAGTGAAAAATTAATTATCTAATACTTTATTGTAATTATGAAAAAGTTTTCTGGAATAAATTTGTTACTCTATTTTTTTTTCTATATTAAGCAGTTGTTAAACAATAGATACTGTGTTTAAAAAGCAACTTTAAAAGGAGAATATTTCTTGAAAAATAATTTCTCCTTGAAAGTCTTTGAGGTACCTTTGTGAAGTAATTATAACAATTAGTTACTATAAGCAACCAGGACAAAAGGCTTATATAAAAAAAAAAAAACTAAATACTTGTTTAGTGGCAGTAATCACCTCCTTACAGAAGACTAATAGCAAGTGTGTTGTTATCTTTCGGTGAGCAAGTAAATAATGCTATAGCCCATTTCCCTATCCCTCTAATTCCTATCTTTAAACCTGCTATGGTCGGCAGCGCACTTGCTGCACCAGTGGCGTTGCTTGTGTTATAGGCGACGAAAGCAACCTACTACATATCAAGTAGAACGTCAGCCTGTCTGTCGAGCTTAACATAAAAAAGTTAGATACGCAATAAATATTTTTCCATAGAGAATGAAACAAACAAGAACGGATAGCCTATGTAAATACACAGCTTGATAAATGACAAACATTGTGTCGTTTCAATTGCATTTGTTTGTGTAGATATAAACGTATGAAGTGTATGAAGCCAACCCCAACGATCCCTGACCGAGCGTTTCCGATGCTAATACGAGACTTTTATTACCCCGCATTAGAATATCGAGTGGGTACTGCCTTTGCTGGGCACAATACTCTGCTCATTACCATCTCATTTCTTCCTCTTTCGTTTGTTAAGTGTAAACAGTGTGAAGGTATTTCCTTAAGTCTCATCTAAAGATTATTATATACGGAAATCACATTATGTTTCCTCCTAACATAATTTTTTTTAGTTCTAACTATTTAGGTGAATCTATTTAAATCGACTTTAATACAGGCACAGATGGTGACATTTGTGTGAATATGATAAAAATATCATCATAAATATAATAAAAATGTATTCGAGCCGTGTCTGTACATTAATTATTAAAAAATTACATGTTGTACATACTTATAAGTACGAGGTAAAAAAATAGTTTTTAGAATTTTTGCCTGTTTGCCTGTGCACGCTAATCTCAGAAACGGCTTAACGAATTTGAATGAAATTTGGCACATAGATAGTTCATTACCTGGATTAACATATAGGATACTTTTTATCCTGAAAAAAATAATTTATTTCCTTCGTGTACGTTATCTTTGTACGTTCTTCGTGTAGTTGAAATAAAAATATTAATATATTTTCTATCTTCACAAAGCGCCAAGATTTTGAGTTTATTTCGATATCGTTTAGACGTGTATACTTTTACGAAAAAGAATGACGTATTATTAAGTGGTATGACGTTTCAGCCCCTTCGTAAGAAGATGAGAAGCAAAATGAAGTCTTTAGATCGACCGCGCATTTTTGCATTTTGAAAATGCAAAAAGTAATCTAAAAAGTATTTACAACCTTATTGCTCAATCAAAATACAACTTTAATATGAAGTATTAAAACTGAAATTTACAATGAAAACCAGGGGGATAGCGTCCAGCGACTTATCGACACATTCAGTGTATCGGTGCTGTAATGTATTCATAATAATGTTATACGAAAGCAACTTAACAATAACTTTATTAACATTGGAAGAGAAAATTTTTGAATTTCACGTCTTGCGTAGACGTTAATATGTGGTAACGCGCTACAAAGCAAGTTAATCGCTATCAGATTATTTATAATTCTTACAGAACACCATTGAGAAGTAATAGCATGTGTGCTGTAGTGTTTCGGTGAGTAAGGAATATTATGCCAGAGCTTACTTCTCTATTTGCCCTAATCCCTTGTCTATTAAAAACGCCAGGCCACCCGCAGCACCTTTTTTTTTAAGATTGGGAAATCCTCTAGGATGTGGCTGTGTAGGGGGACACTGTGGGGTTAAAACCCAAAGACTTTCTAGCGCGGTCGTAGATGGGCGGGGTCACTCGGACGTTATGACACGACATCGGTGCCCCGCCACGGCTATCCAGTGCGGGTTACGCTCTCTGTCAGAACCTCAGCGTACCCGAAAGTGGAGGTACGCCGGCCATTTCGGGGGGCCTTACGACGGGCGACAGTCTCCCCCAATACCATCAAATTGACCATCTGATTTGCCGACCAATAAATTAAAAAAAAACTTAAGAAGTTTAAGAATGAATACGTAGGTACGTGGTCGATAAAAATATTTAAAAAAATGCAACCAGTCTTTAAGCAGGAAAATAATTTGAAAATCGGAACTGCATTAAAAGCACCTCATAATACATCATGTTGAATGCAGGCAAAATAAATTTCCGCTCTTGCAAATGAATTACACGTTCGGACAATATAATTACTTCTCATTTTAAAATTGTTCTTTATTATAAAGCAATTTCTCTTTGGTCTCTCTTGTCGGGAATAAAAAGTGTATGAGAGTCTCTTTTTGCACTTTGCAGACAATGTGGAGTTAAATCTAATCCGACAAAGAAATAAACTACTTACGTTCCGAGATTTCTTGCCGAGAAAAGTGTATTATTTAAAATTTCTGTTTCAATGGTTTTTTGTATTATATAAACATAATTAAAAATTAATATTTTTTGTTGTGATAAAGTCGACAGACAGGCTGACGGTCAACTTGATGGTAGGTGGCTACCGTCGCCTATAACACAAGCCACTACTAAATACTATGTACTATATTACATAACAAGCTGGTGCCCGCGACTTCGTCCGCGTTCAAAATTTTACATAGCCTTGCTCGATAAATGGACTATCCAACACAAAAAGATTTTTTCAATTCGAACCAGTAATTCCTGAGATCAACCAAACAAACTTTTCAGCTTTATATTAGTATAGATATAATGTTAGGAATAAAGTGGTGGAACACTTAAGACCTCGTAATAATTTTGAGGACCGAATATATCGCTCGCGGTGTAATGACCGACACTAAAATATTTATCCCCTAGCATTAGTTGCGTTTCGAGCATATCCGGCGTGTGACACGCCCTTTGCATTAGCTGCCTGCCACTAAACACTGTACTATACAATAAATCCTCCTTCACTTACGTATTTGGCAGGCCGTGGTGAATATAAGCTCACTACGCGATTTTTCTAGGTTCATGACACAAAATATCCTTATAACACTATGTTATATTACACACTTATATTAATATTATAAATGCAAAAGTTTGGATGTTTGTATGTTTGTTACTCAATCACACAAAAACGGCTAAACGGATTTACTTAGATGAAGTTTGAAACATATCATGTAGTTTTTTATCTGGATTAACATGTAGGATATTTTTTATCATGAAAAATGTTAGATTACCGTGGGATCATCTAAAAATACAAAACATGGCGCCAAAATTTTTTGACCATCCGTTCAGCCCTTTTTGCGCGAAAAATTTTAATGAGGAAAAATGTTAGGTTCCTCTGGGATTTTCAAAAAACGAACTACAGATTATAGCTCTTACGAACTCGCGGACACAGCTACGATATAATTCTGAATAAAATAACAGAGCAGCCGCTATAATTATATAATAGCAGGTACATGCATCCGCTATAAGACATTATTCGGATATAAATAACTCACCGAAAAGTGATTCTGTTATAATATAATTAAAAAAAAAGTAAAAAAAGACTAAACCACAAATTTTTCTCGAAACTGTATTTTCATTATATATATTCTTTCTTTTAGCACTTCGATCTTAGCCTCATGTTTTTTATCATTAAAAGTGACACCAGGAATCTTATCACAAATTAGAACAGATAATGAATATGTACATTTTTTATAGTACCCACTATTCAAATGCCTTTTATAAACAAGCTATAAGAAGAAAAAAAAAACAACAGGCATTTAAAAGATCGAAGAAACTACAAATAAAACAATAATACACTGAAATAAATCCGTAAGCCTCTAGCTAAGCTCCGCGGAGAAGAGCGTCGAGTTATGTGCAGATTCCAAGAGGGAATCCTAATTGGACAGGAGATGTGATCGGACCATTGTTGGAGGAAAAATTAGAAAAATCATTTAACTTTAATTGCCTAGTCCATTTATTTATTTTTATCCACTACACAACAATCAACATTACTTTTAACCCCCGACGCCCGACGCAAAAAACAGGGTGTTATAAGTTTGACGTGCGTGTCTGTGGAATTGATTTTGATCCGGTTCTTTTCGTTGGAAAACAGGCGTGTTAGGAATCGTTCTTCATCTTGAGAAAGTATTTTTTGGATCATCTAAATCCAAAAAATAACAGTGGCGGTGCCACATTCGTCACAGCAATAAAGATTTTGTGCGTTATATTATTATTACACATATATTTTCTCAGATTTTTTTAAATTTCAATTCAACATGGATATTCTCTTTAGTTTATCTGTATAAAAATATGTGCTTGGTAACGGTCTAGTAGCTATGAAACTAAGCGCCAATTGTTGATTAATAAAGGATGATTCACGGTACGCTGGGCCAGGACCGTGCCTGGGGCCAATTCCGATGTTCCTTACATTTCGCCATCGAGGCACGTCCGATGTTCGCGTCGACGCAGCGAAGCGTAAAGAAGTTCATTTATTAACGTACGTGGAAATCTTTGACCGTGATATCGCCAGGCACTCCTTTTTCATAAGTACGAGTACAAAATGTAGAGGTGCACATTTACAACGGAGCTTAAATCAATATACTAATAATAAATCTGTAAAGGTTGCTCATGGAGTAAGTTACTTTGTTTTCAGAGATATCGTGTTTATAGGCTCTATACACGATACTGATTACTGAACTAAATTGACCATTTTTAGAATTTTCTTCTGTATGTATGTAAGTATGTATGTATGAACTTGGTAGATAAACATATAACATATAACATAGGATACTTTTTTTCAACGTGGACGAAGTCGCGGGCGCCAGCTAGTATTTTGATATAAATTTGACGTTAATCATACTTAACCATTATTATAAGTATGAAATAGAATGTATCGCAGTTACCAATGTCAATAAGTTGTGAGTGACGCTTATGATTGTACTAAGGTAATTTTGACGAGCTCGTTGATTGAGTGATTAGAGTGCTTGCCTACGCTCCGTTTCAGGGTTCCCAGGTTCGATTCCAGGCAGGACCAATTTTTTTAAGTGAACATTTAAAAGTTGGCTCTGGTCTGGAACCAGCCCTTATTCAACGGAGTCGTCAAATATAAATGAATATGGGTTCATATGTAATTTTTTCAGAAACATATAAGGATCTAGCTAGATACTTTATAAAAACCTTATGTTTCGTAAATGAATATGAACATGAAAAATAAATATCAACAACTCCAGAATGCAATCGGTACCATTCAGCGTTTTTCCCGATTGCTAGCCCCGAGATGAAATACAGCGGTATTGATACAGTCCAACTAAACAAACAAGCCACATTTATTTAAACAATGGGTCCCGGACTCTGATGATTTTAGGGTCCCATCTATTTAAAGGTTACCAAGCAACGATTTTTTATTTCAATATCTAATATTTCATTATTTGTTTTGTTACTTACGATAGCTGTGTTTACTGAATAAATAATACAACAGAAAACAATGCTGTTTTTCAGAACAAAGTATCGTTATTAATTTCGTTAGTATTCATGATGTGAACGATAATGATCTGCACCAAATTGATACAATATTATTGAAATTTTCTTCTTTCGAGAACAAAGGTCTGATTTAAATTATTTGTTGAAATAAAAACACAACAAAAAAAGAATTTTTTTATTTGTGTTGACATTTCTTACGAAAACTTCAAAAGTTAATGCATATATTTTTTTTTATAATTGGACTGCATGTCATGCATATAAATTTTAAGTGCAAGAGTTGACAAATGTTAAAACCTTGGAAAATCCCTTTGTGCTTGTGCATGACGTTCATACTACATGTGAGTCTACAACGAATTTAAGAGTAATTATTATTAAAGCAAACTCAACAAGCTTTGGAAATAAAAGAAAACGATGTAGGCTACGTTATGCAAAATGGGTTATTCCCATCTCGGCACCCTCGATGTGCTGAGTAAAATTTAGCTTAAAAGTACAGTCTATTTTAAGGGCCTCTTTCACCAACTACAAGCAAATGTTGATTAGTTACTTTTAGAAATCATTTTGTGTTTTATTGAATTATGCACTCGGTTTACTGCATCATTCGATAGGCGATTTTTTATTATTATTTTCTTTTCAATGTTTGGGACTTTTACCGTACAAACAAAGGTAACAGCTCCATTATCCTCGGTTACCGGTGACTTCAAATGACAGTTAGCCTCCTTGACAGTTGGTGAAAGAAGCTCTAAGGGCCTCTTTCACGAACTACATGTAAAGTGTTGATTACTTACTTTTAGAAATCATTTTCTGTTATATTGAATTATGCACTCGGTTTACTGCATCATTCGATAGCCCAATTTTTTTAATTATTTTCTATTTAATGTTTGGGACGTTTACCGTACAAAGGTATATCAGCTAAATTATTCCCGGTTACCGGTGACTTTAAATGACAGTTTGGCCTAATTGACGTTTGTGAAATAGGCGCTTAATGTTTTAAAATAAATGTTTGAGTGGTAACATACATTTTTGTATTAATAATACAAATAATGGCTATATAATTGCACATAGATTTATTAATGATCGACGCTTGCATGAAGCGAGCAAGCGAAAACCAATCGTAAATATATTATGAGGTTAGGTTATACAATGTTAATGTTCAAGTCATAGCTATAATTAACTCTAGTTATATTGTATATTTAAAAGAAATTATCCTCTACGTACGTCACATTCTATATTTCAATGCAAAGCGAAGTTAATACAGGCACAGGCGTTGACATTTGTGTGAATATGATTTAGATATCATATCATACTTGTATTCTATATAATATACTATAATAAATAAGTTGTATCTGTACATTAAACATTTTTTTTAAATATATTATACAAATTTTACTTATGTTACCGAGGTCAAAATAGAATTTTTGTCTGTTTGTTTTTGCACGATAATCTCAGAAACGGCATAACGGATTTGAATGCGATTTTCACTGATGCATTGATGATTATCTGGATCGAAATAACACAAAACAAATTCGTAAAATATTTTTAGTATAAATGTGGAGGCAACGAGATGAACTACGTTGCATAGTGTAAAAATGCCACACGCCTTTCCGATAGAGGTACAATATTTTTGCAAACAATTTTACGTGTCAAAATACCTCAATCTAAAATAGGTACACGGCTATATTTATTTTTCGTACTCCGCACATAAAATGTTAGACAAGATAGAGCACTGTGTGTGTGTTCCATATGGTGCCACTATAGAAAAATGATTCTGTATTATATCCGCAAATGTTTTTAATCATTTGGATTACATCTTGAACCTGCCTGAAGATATTTACATAAAAAACACAGAGGTTAGTAGTGGCGTAGTATTAAATCTGATAAATTTTCCGTGTTATTCTATATTCCTGAACCGCAATTGTCTCACTGTTCACAAGTATCTATTAGATTTCTAAGCCAATGGAGGGTAGTCAAGAGCACAATGTCGTCTGCAGAACTTGTGCTATTGACACAAGTGTAAAGAAATGTATTTACTTGTTTTTGAAATCAGCTAATAAAGTAAAATTAATTTTAGCAGATTAAATTAAGAACTAATGAAGACATACTTAAAAGACGTTAAGCTTTACTCCCTTAAACTTAGTTAAAATTTATGTAACTGAGTTTATTCTAAATCGGGAAAGAGGATCTATTAAAATGGGTTTTACGGGATTTTTGTCGTATTTTAAACTTGTTTATTGTGATCTATTTTATGGTGTTTCCTTCCTTGAGTTTTTTTTCTACTAACGCTCATTTGAGAAGAATGCTTTAAGCTGAACCCGCGACTTCGTACGCATTGTAGTTAGAGCTTTTTGAAAATCCCTTAGTAACTAAAAAAAATTCAGGATAAAAAGTATTCTATAACTTAATACAGGTAATAAACTATCTGTGTGTCAAATTTCATCTAAATCCGTTCACCCGTTTTTACGTGATTGATTAACAAACATCGAAACAACCCCTATGTAGTTCATTTTTTGAGATTTTTTCCAGGATAAAAATATTCTATTATTATTATATCATCTAAACATACCTACATATTTTTGCATTTATAATATTATTAAGATTAGAATTAGAAGGATTTAAAATAATTTACATTGTACATAATCAAGCAGTATGCGACTCGGTGTATAAATAACAACATTAGCAGTCAAAGACTACTGCATCTAACTTTGTGCCTTGTGGAGGTAATAGCTGTAATTACTGCGCCAAAATTTGCAACGCATTGTGACTATGGACATAAAAACTACTTAGTTGTAAGGCCGGTTTCAGTGCTCTCCTGACGGTCAGTATTGACGATACGCACAACCGACCGTGCGACCGACGCGCTTGTCATTTTTATGAAAATTCACAAGAAGTTACAGAGCTCGCCTGACCGCACGCGTATTGCTACCACATTGCTACCGCGGTCGGTCGTGCGTATCGTCAGGCCTGACCGTCAGCCCCCCCTTTTTTTTTTTTTTTTTTTTTTTAACGTTGGGAAATCCTCTTGGATACCCAGCAGTGAAGGGGACACTGCAGGGTTATGCCGGATTCCTACCGGCTAAAACCCAACGACTTTCTATCTATCGCGGCCGTTGATGGGCGGGGTAGTGGGGACGTTTTTACACGACTTCGGTACCCCGCCACGGCTATCCAACGCGGGGAGGCCTGTGCTCCCTGTCGGAACCTTGGCGTACCCGAAAGTGGAGGTACGCCGGCCTGCTCGGGGGACCTTACTACGGGCGGCAGTCTCCCCCAAGACTACCGCCCAGGTCCCGGTCAGGGTGGAAGGCGGCGGATATAGGCCGCCCGCCTGCGCCCGAGCCTTCTCCGGCGGATTGGCTGGGAGAGGGGACCCTCTTCCCGCTGCCTTTCCGCCGCTTCCTTACGCGACATAACGTGCTCACAGAACGTGAGCATCGCCTGCCACGCAAGGTCACTGCCAACCATCGATTTCACGACGGCCGGCAGCGAGAGATCGGCGCCCACAACGAGAGACAGAGCGGCGCGCTGCTCTGCCCATTCGGGGCATTCCGCCAAAGTGTGCTGCGCAGTGTCAACCGCGCAGCCACAGTGGTGGCATTCCTCCGTCGGCTCTCTCACGGCCACCCGGTGAAGGTAACGACCGAAGCAACCATGCCCCGAGAGCACCTGCACCAGGCGGAACGTGAGGGCTCCGCGCCGCTTCGCCAGCCATTCCTCTAGGGAGGGGCGAATGGCCTCAATCGTCAGGCGGCCCGCACTGGGCTCCGCCAGCCTTTCCTTCCACTATTGGAGGAGGATCGTCTGGGAGTGTCTCCTCAACCTGACGACCTCCTCCGATGTCAAAACCGAGCCGCGCGATCGTGCGTCCGCGACTTCATGGTACACCGTCGCCAACACTTCGGCATCCAACTCCCACGGAGGGGTGCCTGCCAGTACACACGCCGCCTCAAAAGAGATGGTGCGGTATCCCCTCACAATCCTGACCGCCATGACCCTTTGCGCGCGGCGCAAAAGTGGTCTATTACGGGCGGTCAGGCGGTCCATCCAGATGGGGGCCCCATATAAGGCCATGGACCGTACCGCGCCAGCGTAGAGGCGGCGACAGGCCGTATTCGGCCCACGCATGTTGGGGAGTATTCTCCCCAATGCGGCGGCGGCTCCGATGAGTCGCGGCGCCAATTGGCGGAAATGACTGTCAAGTTTCCATCGACTGTCGAGGACGAGGCCAAGATACCTCATTGTCGACCCAACAGCGATGGAAACGCCTGCAACCACGAGATGGCTATCGAGCGGCGGCATGTTCCGCGGGCCGTGGAAACACAGCGCCTCGGACTTGTCGAGGGCTACCGACAAGCCCAGCCGTCGCATCCTCACAACCACGTGGGCTACGCCAGCCGTGGCGAGGATTGTTGCCCTCCGGTGGGAGGCTGCTCTGGCCGTTACTAGCGTATCATCCGCGTAACAGACCAGAGACACACCCCTCAGGTTCGTCCCCCGCAGAACCCAGTCAAACCCGATATTCCACAGGAGCGGTCCAAGCACCGAACCCTGAGGAACACCGCGCGACATTACTTTACGACCCCATGAGTTTCCATAAATGGGGTACGTAACCGTCCGATCGGTCAGGTATGAATCCACGATGCGACGCAGGTAGCACGGGACACCGTGGTATCCGAGCGCTTCTCGGATACAGCTCCAGGGGAGCGAGTTGAACGCGTTGGCGATGTCGAGCGACACCGCCAACAGCACCTCTCCCTGGGCTACTGCCTCCTCGCTCATGGCCCGCACGCTGGATATCGCATCCAGCGTGGAGACCGTCAGCCCCCCCTAGGTGGGTCAAGACCGTGCAGTGGTGGGGGGGCTTAACCCTCGGCAATCCGGGCGGTTGCAGGGGCCGGTGAGGTCACCGGTCTTTGCTTGGCTGATCGGATTGTCGCTGGGGAACTAACAAGACCCACGTGCGTGTGCTCCGAGCGGGCTCCGATCATCGGAGCTCGGGGCGGAGCATCAGTTTGGAGGCTCCAACTGTCCGTTGGAGCTTCACCGGTCACCGCTCGCTGGGCCGAGGAACCGTACTCGGCCCACGCGGGTGTAGGCCGGTGAGAGATGGCACCCCCGGTCCTTGTGCGTCGGACCGAAGTATGGGTCTCGGTTCTGCGAACGAAGACCGGCGCGGGTCGCAGCGGGCGGATTCTCTCGGATAGCTCTGTCGCTCAGTGGTAGTTGGGCAACGCACGCGAAGACGGAGCTCTACGGCAGGGAAGGACCGTCTGGCAGAGTACTGCAATCGCGGCTTTGTGGAGGGTGGTGAAGACCCGGTAGCGCCGCCGGCCTAGTAACCACCCTCTGCAGTCGTTCGGAAGAGTGAACACCCGGACTCGCCACCCGGCCTAGTAACTCTTCCGACGATATCACGAGGTGAAGCCTGTCTCGGGCTGCCGCGATTGATGTGGAAATGTCAGGCGGAAACCCCCTTTGGGCCGCCCACCCTTAATGCCGTAGAGATGAGCGGCCACACGAGCAGGGGTTTTTCGAGAGTTTCAGGTGGAAGCGGCCTCCAACCCTGCGGTAGGTTGTGCCGCAGAGAAGAGGTTATGGGGTGCTTCATGAGTGAAGCCCCTCGCTGACTGCCTGCTGCGAGAGGTGGAGAATAGGCGGCCTGTGCCGCTTCGCCCAGAGGCGGCGGACATGGGGTCGTCCGCCGTCATCACAACACTGGGCAACGAGGGGAGACGTGCTGTGTGTTTCCGGCGCGTCTCTTCACGGCGCGGAGGTTACACTCCGCGCCTTATCGAGGTGGAGCCCGCAAGTGTGCGGGCCTCGTCTGGCGGGGGGACACCGTAGCGTATCTAAACGTCCCCTGACCCCCGCCCATAGACGGCGCGAAGAAACACCGCGGGGTTTTAGTGGGTAGAAGTCCCACATACCACACCGATCTCCCCATGGTCGGTGGGGATCTGATTCGCAGATTTCCTCGCGTTATAAAAAAAAAAAAAAAAGGCCTGACCGTCAGGAGAGCACTGAAACCGGCCTAAGACAGAGTGATCAAAGCTCAATGCGGTACAGTAACAGTAGAGAAAATTGGCTAGGAGACCATACACCTCATTATTATGCCTCACAATTGAAAATCTATAGTAATATTAAAAGTTTGAAGTAAATATCGGAAACTACTTTTAAGATACTTTGACATAAAATTAAATAATTTTTTTAATCAATATTGCAAATGAAAATATTTGTACATGTGAAGTCGTGGGAAACAGAAAATCTTTTTGCAATAGGCACTTGACATAATATGACTTAACACTTGACATATTTAACAACATCAGTATGTTTATGTTTGTTGTTTGATTCTTTGGTGACGAACATTGTGTCAATTTTAACTTTTTATTATTATGTAAAGCCTTAACAATCATTGTTGTAGTACCCTGTGTACAGAATCATATTTTATTCATGTACTAAATATAAATTAATTGTTGACTCATTATACTATTATTATAGACACCTATTTCTATATAATAATATTAAGTTTCATAAATGTAGTTTACACTTATTTATAGACATGAATTTAAAAGACTTTATAGTATGATAAGGAAAACTTCTAGTATTAGATATCTACGAAAATATTGAAATCTAAGCTCATTTGCTAACTTCATATCTTTTTTTAGATATAAAACAATAGTTATGATAAAAACTTTTTTTTAAATTTTAAATTACTATTTAAATTAGTTTTTTTTTCAAATAAACATAACTCATAGCAACTTTTCTCTTTCTTCCCAGATATTTAAATCATTTTTTGAAAACTGACTACGTTCTTGTAACGTTAGTCAACCCTGACGAAACTGGCAGGGTTTAAATATCAGCATTAAAATAAAGTTACAAAGTGGCTTTTATACATTTTCACTAAGTCTTTAGAGAGCTTTGTGAATTTTAACACTCATTAGTGTCTTTTTACGAATAATGAAATGTGAAGTGTTATTTCTTGTTTTAGAATTAAAATTGTTAGACTAGAGTGAAAATCTTAATCTTTATATCATTTTGTAAGGAGGCCTACGACGGGCGAGATTAGTTTAGTTTTAATTTTATTATCATCTTTATTGTTTGTGATAAGTTTAAATTTAGTTAATTTCTTGGTTTGTTAATTTCTTGACTATATTCATATTGATATGTCAATTTCTCTATTATTGTTTCTTTGATGTACTTTACTTACTCCATCTGCTCTGCTTCTGATTTTTCTATCTCCTCAATTCCAAAACACTGCAACTTGTTTTTTGGTTGTGTTGGTATCAATGCTACTAGTATATTGATTAGGTTGGTAATATTGAAACTTCTGATATTTGTTACACTCTTATCGATATTAAAATTTCCCTTTTGTTTGAAAAGTTATTTCAGTTGTCAATTCAATACGAATGGGTTTTGTACTATGATGTTAATACTGGCTTTCACTGTTTACTTTGTTAGATTTTGCCTTGAGGCACATACTTCAACGGTTAAAATGGTCACTGGAACTGGTTTTTGTTTGTCGATAATAAATGTCTTGTTATCGACCGTAAAAACGCTTGGGTTGTTAGTACTTCGTAATCCACCGTGTTTAGAATATTTAACAATATTAAAATTCATGTATTCAGAGACTGAAAATATTAAATTTCAAATCAAACTGAACGGAATTTGTATCTTCAGAATAAATTGTGTTCGTTATTCTTGTTCTCTAAATCACCGGCTACAAAGACGAAATAATGACTGTGACGATTAACTTCTATATAATAATAATATGAAATTATTATTATATAAAAATGGTTCAAATATGTTATGGCCGTTATATCGTACAGGTCACTTTGAATTAAAATTAAATTTGCATGGTACCAGATTTTAGAGTAAAACCTTTTCAAACGAAAACTATAATATTTTTAATTAAACTACTGCACCCATTTTCATGCTGTTTTAACCAATGGATAGAGTGGTTCTCGAGGAAGGTTTTAGTATATAATTTATAAAGTTACGCGGGCGAAGTCGCGGGCAGCAGCTAGTATAGTATAATATTTCTTTGATACTATTAGATGTAAAACGTGTAATATTATTCTAAGCATGGTGACGTAGACTGCTATTTAATAATATTATCGCCCTTTTATGATTCAATAATAATAAAGCTGCTCATAAAACATTAAAGAGCTATTTTACACGTTTGACGTGCAAATGCATTCAATTTGCAGTAAAGAAGGAAAAGTATCTCTTTGGAGTAAGGATGCAAGACGCAACTAGCAAGTAGGTGGTAAGATGTTATTTTTTTTTTCTATAATTATTATGTCATATAACTGTATTACTGTAAGCTTTTATAAATAAAAAATAAAGAAAACGGAGAAACGATTAGTAATGATAATATCTGACAAAAACCATCTTTCCATTCTGGTTTTTATGTCTAAATTTTGATTTAACTTATTGGTTATGTATAAGTATGTTTATAAACGTCTTAAAACAATGTTGGTACTTTTTTTGCGTCATTTCATATGCACAACCCCTACAATAAATACTGCCGAGCTACATTTTTAGCTAGCAATTTTATTTAAGTTTAAAATAGAGTGCTTCGTACAGAATATTCTGCTCATTGTTCAATTTTGTGGATCTCCATAATTATGTTGCGCAAAGTTGAAATATGGAGGCCGAAAGCGGCTTTGCAGTAGTTAATAACTAAAAGTGAAGCAAGAGCTGAAAAGTTTATAACCCATAATGAGTTCATTGGCATTTTTTTAATTAGGGTTGTACTGTAAGGTCACATAGCTGATGTCAGAGGTGTTTTCTCTGTTTCAGTTTTAGAACTTTATTTAGTATTTACAGTTAAGATTTTTCCCGTCCTTGGCTGCGTCCTTTTTCCTTCTCTTTTATTAAGCGTTAAAAATAAAAAAATCAAAGTTTTTTTATTATTAGGGTTTGCTCTTGGCCAACATCCATCTGTGTAGCGAAGATGAAGCCTATGATGAATCGAGCTCACCCAGAAAATTCTATTCACTCGAACTTTGAAAATATTTTAGTTATATGAGCTTTCAAAAACAATTTTTACTATCATTAATGCTTATTGCATACCTTAATACTCTTAATATAGCCATTTCCAGATATTATGTTAATCCACAAGATGTAACTGATAATTTAAAAAAAATTAAATTGATTTGAAAAATATTCATATTCTCCAATGAATATAATATGAATAATAATGTCATAAAGTTACTGATTGTTATGACTGGTAGAAAGGAATAAAACAATGATTAGGTTAATACAAGTTGGGAAATTGCCGCTTCTTGTTGACATACGCGTTCCGATTATCACAACAAATTACCGTCTTGACAACTCCAAGTTCCCTCCGTAGTCATAAGTGTGGCATAATAGATGCGAGGTTAGAAACGCGGTTTCCTAACTTTGTTGGGCGTGAAAATTAACGTAATTTTAAACTGTTTACAACGCAGAACGCATATGTATTGTATAGTATATGTATTATAAGAAAACAGTAATGTTGATTTGTCTTTTGAAGGTTTTCTATGTACATTTTTTTGTTTGAAAATATGTATTTTATTAAATCGTACTTTGCTATAATGTAAACAAAACCATTGCAAATTTGATTGAGCGATGTATCAATACCAATTAGTATTTTTTTATTTCTACTATAAATATTACGTTTCCCAAACACCTCGCAATATTTTTACTGGGTTTTCGTGAGTTTGATTTTTTTTATTTTTATTTTGATAATCAATTAGAAAATTAGCATATAAAATTTTAACACTATTCCAAATGTAACGGCTTTTTTTTGAAAATTGAATGTTTGCATACAAAAATGCCTTCTGTCTTCTGTAAGAGGGTGTAAACTATATTATTTTCTAAGCTAGGCATATTATTTTCTAGTAAACTAGGCCAAATCCTCACAACATACAGATTCTACAGCCATTCATTAAGAAATATATTACTTAGTCGATATTTTTAGTAAACTGAAAAAAAAAAAAGAGCTTGCTATTCTTAATATTTTTTCCATAGGATTCAGCAATCCAACTATGTATCTGTCTATCAACTGAAAACATAAAAAACTAACATTTACTGTAGAATAAATGTGATGCAATGTTAAACAGTGTAAGACCTCGGTTCACCGAACCGCCGTATTCATCTGGCGTGAAATGACAAGGCACGCCATCCTCGTTTCACGAGTAGCAAAAGTAATAAATATTCTTAAGAATGGGTATAAAGCAATCAAAATTTGTAATTTCACCCGCGTGGCCCCTTGGACATGACAGTGACACAAAATACGAACAACTACGCACAACTTGCGACGGAAGATAGCGCAACTCGCTCAATAAAAATGTTATAAGTGCCAAAAGTATTAAATATTAATTATTCGTAAACTACAATGTCAAATGAAAAATTGTTACATGCAGCCTTAGATAATATGTGAAGTGAAATTACTGATACACTTTTAGCTTTGTAATGTGTGTCATTTTGAAAATAAAACTAAAATCGATGGAAATGAGAGCTCACTTGGTGATTTTTTTCTATCGAGAAAATTTCATTATATTATGTTTTTTGTTACAGACGTCACTTTCATTTATAATGTATTTATCTATTTTAAAAAATTAATTAAATTAGACTTTGTTTACTTAGATAAAATTCAAATCTAGGATTGGCTATATCTCTTTATGCCCGCTCTTAATGTGTATATTAATATTGAGTTTATAAATAACTAGTTGTTGCGCGCGACTTCATCCGCGCAACTTTATAAAATACTAGCTGGCGCCCGTGACTTTGTCCGCGTTGAAAAAGAAAAAAAACTATCCTGTGTCCCGTACGTCTAAATGTTTATCTACCAAATTTCATGAAAATCAGTTAATTCGTTTAAGAGTTATGGAGGAACATACATACATACAATACCTACACTTACAGATTTATTATTAGTATTGATACCCTATGTTACTCGATGATAGGTGAAAGAATTTTTTAAATCGGTCTAGTAGTTTTTGAGTTAATTCAAAAACTGGTTGGTTGGTATCGGCATACATGACGTATGCATTGAAAAAACAATTTCAAATGTACACTGCCTTTAGCGTTAATTTTAATATGAAAATTTTTCCTGAAATTACGACTAACAAGGCGTAAAATAAACCAAGCGAAGACGAAATCAATCAGGGGAATAATATTTACAGTACAAAAATTATAAAATTTATTGTAGCATGGTATTTATTATTATTATTGTATTTATTGTATTATTTATTGTAGCATTATTTATAGATGCCCGAAAAAGATTGTCAAATATTAATAGTAAAATTATTATTAATACCTATATCCATAGTTATTATAATACTAAGGTTTACCTAGTAAGTTTGAAAACAAACGACGGTTGGGAGCCAAATATTTTTCTAATGTTACTTTAATGTGTGAAGGGCAGTCAAATGGCGCATTAAATATACAAATAATAAATAAAATAATAAATTTCAAAAACGAAGTCCCTTACGACTGAGTGAGTAAAGGAGAATAACCCTTATAATCTCACAGTAATTTTACCTTGTTCTGCTGGCTGGTTACTACTGCAAAACGTTCTGCACGGTTTATGATTGCGGAACGCAGTATAAACCGGGCTCAAATTCCAACCGTACACTCAAATTAAGGAAACCGGAGAATTATTCTTATACAGAATTATTCTCATACTAGCTGGTGTCCGCGACTTCGTCCGCGTTGAAAAAGAAAAAAAATAGCCTATCCTGTGTCCTGTACGTCTAAGTGCTTATCTACCTAGTTTCATGAAAATGAGTTAATTCGTTTAAGAGTTATGGAGGAACATACATACATTCATACATACAGAAAAAATTCTAAAAATCGTCAATTTAGTTTCAGTATCATGTATAGAGCCTTTAAACACGATATCTGAAAACAAAATAACTTACTCCATGACCAACCCTTACAGATTTATTATTAGTATTGATTGATTGATTGATAATGATGATAACACTAAGAACTCGTCTTACTTATTCACAAGCAACACAGAAGAGAAAAGTATGTTGGTGGCCTATTATGAAAGGATACGAAATTAGGTAGTGATACCGTTGTGTTTCGGTGAGTGAGTAAGGGATACCAGAACCCATTATCCTATCCCTTCCTTCTTTATCCTCTTATCCTTAATCCTCCTATGGGCGGCAATGCACTTGCAACTCGCACTGCATTGCTTGTGTTATAGGCGACGGTAGCCACCTACCATCAAGTGGACCTTCAACATGTCTGTTTTCGACCTTAACTTAAAAAAAGTATATGGATTTTTATATAAATATACGGGAAAACATTTATTTTGTTAGTAATATTTTCTATACCTATTATTAAATATTATTGCTGATGGTATTGTTGTCCTAGATTAGTTCGTCGCCACAAACCCTTCAATTTTATGTTCACAGCCCTCACTCACTATATATATGTATATATAGGTATGTTGAAATTGTTATCTAGCTACAGAAGTCACGTTGTAGGGTTAGCTGTTGTATTTTGCAAAGTTTACGGTTATTGAGTCACATTCTAGAACACGTGAAACAATTGAATATGGAGCGGCTAGTTTGTGTATAGTTCAATATTGTAGCATCGACCACGTATCGACGTGATAGCGCTCAATAAACTTGTAACGTATCAAGTGTGGAATGATTCTTGTTTTAATAAGCTAATAAGTGCTTAAGGGAGCACATAAAAGAACTTTCCAATATTCATTATTATAAATAGCTGTTCATCCGCGTAACTTTATAAAATATAACCTATGTTATTCGCTGGTAATGTAGCTTTCTATAGATTAAAGAATTTTTAAAATGGGTTCATTAGTTTATTTTTATTTTTGAGTATGTAATCAAAAAATACAAAAATACAAATTTCTTTTTAATATTTGTATAGATGAAATCCAGTACACCGAGTCCGAGGCGAAATTTCAAAAGCTAAATTTTAATGTCTTTAGAAACACTAGTGTAAACCTATTATATTTCATTTGGCTATTCCAGATCTACGGTTACCTTCTAGTCAGCACAGATATCGTAATTAATTTTGTCGGCTCGTTTAACATCATCGATCAAGATACCTATTCACGTGATTATGAATCATTTCTTTGAGCTAATTTTATGATACATATATGAGTCATAGAATTAATTTATAAATATTCAAGCCATTTTTTTTCTTCTAACTAATATCTAAGTGCTAAAAGATGTCAGTGACTGTTGAGTTTTAAATTAGTTAACTTATGTCTTTTAAGTCCAAGGTGAGTCGGTTAGGTGACGGTAACACCTTTTTTTTAACGTTGGTAAATCGTCTTGGATACCCGGCAGTGAAGGGGACACTGCGGGATTGTGCCGGATTCCTACTGGCTAAAATCCAACGACTTTCATTCTATCGCGGCCGTTGATGGGCGGGGTCGTGGGGATGTTATTACACGACTTCGGTGCCCCGCCACGGCTTTCCAACGCAGGGAGGCCTGTGCTCCCAATCAGAACCTCGGCGTACCTGACAGTGGAGGTACGCCGGCCTACTCGGGGGACCTTACGACGGGCGGCAGTCTCCCCCAAGATTACCGCCCAGGTCCCGGTCAGGGTGGAAGGCGGCCCCCCCTAGGTGGGTCATGACCGTGTAGTGGTGGGGGGGCTTAACCCTCGGCAATCCGGGCGGTTGCAGGGCCTTTGCTTGGCTGATCGGATTGTCGCTGTTGAACAAAGAAGACCCACGTGCGTGTGCTCCGAGCGGGCTCCGACCATCGGAGCTCGTTTGGTTGGAGTTTGGAGGCTCCAACTGGAGCTTCACCGGTCACTGCTCGCTGGGCCGAGGAACCGTACTCGGCCCACGCGGGTGTAGGCCGGTGAGAGATGGCACCCCCGGTCCTTGTGCGTCGGACCGAGGTATGGGTCTCGGTTCTGCGAACGAAGACCGGCGCGGGTCGCAGCGGGCGGATTCTCTCGGATAGCTCTGTCGCTCAGTGGTAGTTGAGCAACGCACGCGAAGACGGAGCTCTACGGCAGGGAAGGACCGTCTGGCAGAGTACTGCAATCGCGGCTTTGTGGAGGGTGGTGAAGACCCGGTAGCGCGGCCGGCCTAGTAACATCCCTCTGAAGTCGTTCGGAAGAGTGAACACCCAGACTCGCCACCCGGCCTAGTAACTCTTCCGACGATATCACGAGGTGAAGCCTGTCTCGGGCTGCCGCGATTGATGTGGAAATGTCAGGCGGAAACCCCCTTTGGGCCGCCCACCCTTAATGCCGTAGAGATGAGCGGCCACACGAGCAGGGGTTTTCCGAGAGTTTCAGGTGGAAGCGGCCTCCAACTCTGCGGTAGGTTGTGCCGCAGAGAAGAGGTTATGGGGTGCTTCATGAGTGAAGCCCCTCGCTGACTGCCTGCTGCGAGAGGTGGAGGTTAGGAGGCCTGTGCCGCTTCGCCCAGGGGCGGCGGACATGGGGTCGTCCGCCGTCATCACAACACCGGGCAACGAGGGGAGACGTGCTGTGTGTTTCCGGTGCGTCTCTTCACGGCGCGGAGGTTACACAACGCGCCTTATCGAGGTGGAGCCCTCAAGTGTGCGGGCCTCGTCTGGCGGGGGGACACCGTAGCGTGTTTAAACGTCCCCTGACCCCCGCCCATAGACGGCGCGAAGAAACACCGCGGGGTTTTAGTGGGTAGAAGTCCCACATACCCCACCGATCTCCCCATGGTCGGTGGGGATCTGATTCGCAGATTTCCTCGCGTTATATAAAAAAAAAAAGGGTGGAAGGCGGCGGATATAGGCCACCCGCCTATGCCCAAGCCTTCTCCGGTGGATTGGCTGGGAGAGGGGATCCTCTTCTCGCTGCCTTTCCATCGCATCAACGTGAGCATCGCCTGCCACGCAAGGTCACTGCCAACCATCGAATTCACGACGGCCGGCAGCGAAAGGTCGGCGCCCACGACGAAAGTTGACGGTAAACCTACCCATTATTTCTAGACTAATATTACCTTTAACCTGTCCCCTTTTTATCCGATTTGAATGCTGTTTTCAGCATTATTGTAGCAAGCTTCCCGTAATATTTAACATTTGTTTCATTCCAATCGGTTCACAAAAAAAAAAGATTACTAAAACCTAAAGATACCAAAACACCAAGCGTAAAAAGCTGTAAGCACAGCTAGTTAATTCATAATATTAATTCCAACGTACGTTGGTATAACAGGACAAAATTTTTATAAAAGTTAATATTTACATACTGTCTTGACACTAATAAAATATTTGCTTATTCATAACCACCAACAAATGTCACTCGTGCATTAAAATAACAGCGAAATGCGTATAAAAGAGAATTTTGCGTATTTACTCGTAGTGTAAATATGTATCAGCAGGATACGTTTTCATTCGTTAATGGTGTCGCCATGTTTTGCGTCGCTCATGTTCAACTTTAACGTGTCTGTGAGAATTACAAACTTCTATCAGAATTACGCTTACAGACAGTTGCCAACTTTCTACAGAGAAAATGCATCAACGTATGTATCAATGACAAGTGGATTATCTGAAGAAATGTATATTTTGTCAATATATAAATTACTAGCTGGTGCCCGCGACTTCGTCTGCGTTAAAAAAAATAAGATATAACGCCCGACATACATTAACGCCTGACATTATACTTTTTCCAAGCGTTGAATCTTTATTTTTAGACATCTGGTGCCCGCGTCTTCACCCACGTATTACACGTGGAAATTTAGCCTATGTCCATCCTGATATTCTTTTCTTTTCTTGAAACAATTTTTAAATCAGATGAGTAGTTTCGAAGATTATATTTTTTTACATACAAACAAATAAAAACATTAAGTATGAAGCGAAATATGTGTTTAGTCTTTCATTTTGATATATTCTATACGTTTCATTTTTATTTAAACACATTTAAAAATTTACTGAATTAATATGAGCTGAAGATGTCTCGAATTAAAATCCCTCGACTAATAGTCCTAATCCTAATTCGCTTTCGCTTTCTAAATCGGTTTCTGCGTCTGTCTGTACGGCCGCTAACTCCTGGTCCTGCTAAACCACGCAACGTTATTCTTTTCTTAAAATGGCCTAATTATGAAATTTATACTTTTTTAAAAATCTGTATTATTAATACAGTAATATTATATTAATACTTCGTCCACGTTGAAAAAGAAAAAAGTAGCCTATCCTGTGTCCTGTACGTCTAAATGTTTATCTACCAAGTTTCATGAAAATCAGTTAATTCGTTTAAGAGTTATGGAGGAACATACATACATACATACATACATACATACATACATACATTAGTTACAGATTAATTACAGATTAACATACACTTACAGATTAATTATTAGTATTGATTGATTGATATGCATTACTACAAGCGTGGGGTTTTTCCTCCAGTCCGCTTTTCATCTATTGATTTGCTTTTGCACTGTTAAGTTAGAACAGAAGTAGGTACCGACGTGCTGCACCGTAGTTTATTTACCATGGAACTGTGTATCGTTTCAAATCGTTCCAACTTCATCGGTAATTTCTGTATGTGTGTGATTGTGGGGTGAAACGCCGCAAATTGAATTGTAGGGGCCGTGGGGAGACAAAGGGGGGCGGTGGGGATGTGTGACCAGTCGGCGTGCTTTCTGCACCCCTCAGCGCATTTCATTTCTCTAATTTGTAGTGAACGGAGTCAGTCCAGCAACTGATCCGATTACATTTGGCGGTTACTGTCTACTATTGTTTCTTTATATGAAACCATTCGCACAGAACTGAGCGAATCTAAATTAATTGTGCACATTTTCTATATGTATTTTATATGAATGAAATATGCTAAACACAGATTGATTTATTAGAGCAATTTGAAGTATCAATGAGTATGTCACAAAACTACAGAAAGCTTACAGCTCTGAAACCGTAAAGTTCTCAAGTGGAGACCAAGGATCAGCAAATGCAGATGGATGTTCAATCACAATATGGATGTACAACCTAATAAGGGGCACGTGGCGATGCTGAAAAATAAAGAGGTTATGGAAAAGTAGGCTCTTTCCGACTTACTAAAATAGAATATACTAGGGGTAGGCCTGGGTCCAGCAGTTAAGTCCTACGGCTGAAATAATGATGATTCTGATTTGTGTTCCAAAGTTGACCCCGCAGGGAATCGAACCCGGTACTCCCGAGACTTTAAACAAGCACTCATCCAACGGGTTTTCAAAATACTATAAAAATACCATTATAATTAAAATATAGTTAGTATATATTCAAATTAAAATATATATTAACATTAACATTATAAATAAATTGCATTTATCTAAGTTAAAACTTATCTATTCGACTGTACTTGACCTCATCGCATCTTTAATAAAAAGGGAAAACGTTTTCGGCTCTTTTATTAATGGATCATAAATCTATCCATCTTCCCCAAATCAATCTTATATTCATCTCGATTATTTTAATTAAAAAAAAAACGAGTTTTAAGTTAAGGCAGATATAGTCTTACTGAATATTTATACATGGGTGAATTTTATTAAGGTTTTAAATACTGAACATATTTTTAGAACATTAATTGGAATTAGTAGATTCTGAACCTACTAAGTTTTAAACCTAATATAATTTTTAATCGAACACCATAAACCTACAAAAACTTAGATGAGCCATTAGGTGGACTGTCATTAGAAGACTCTGACATCCTTGGGCATTTCCCTATCCATTATCTATCATGGTCGGCAGCGTATTGCACAATCTGGAATTGCTTATGTTATAGTTATAGTAAAGGATAATGTATAAAGAATACAACTGGTACTACAAAAGAGGCATTAAAAATATTTGATCTATTTACATTAAGTACGAATTTTACCTTCAAGTGAATTTACGAAAATTCACCCTAAAATTGGCTTGTTTCACGTATGGTGATAAAATCTAGCACATCCGACAGCGAAGGGAAAACGATATATTTATTTCAGTCGACGAATAAGCGAATTTTACATATACTTCGGGTAGCTAGTTACAGAGTCGAACCAGTACTATGATTACTCAGTGTTTTTATGTAGTAAATAATTTATATAAAAATTAAAGTAGTCATTCCGATGCGGTAGTACACCGCAGAACAAGCTCGAATAGCAGCCAGATCTGCATGAGTCCAATCTGTCATACTGTGCAGTAGAACTATTTGGAATTTTTTTGTCCAAACTGTTCTATCGTAGAACAAATAGTAGAACAGTTTGGAACAACCCTTTCTAAGGGGCTCTTTCACCAACTACAAGTAAAGTGTTGATTAGTTACTTTCAGAAATCATTTTCTGTTTTATTGAACTATGCACTCGGTTTATTGCACCATTCGATAGGCGATTTTTTTTACAAACAAAGGTATATCAGCTCCATTATTTCCGCTTACCGGTGACTTTAAATGACAGATAGCCTACTTGACAGTTGGTGAAAGAGGCGCTAAATGTTTTATATTTCATCTGTAAATTTTTTTTATGGCGAAGAAAAAGAAACCTTCATAAATTTAAGAAGCCTTGACAATTTTCGAGGTCATATTATGTATTTAGTTCTGCAAGCCTACAGTGTACTAGCGCTGAGTAATAATGCCTGTGCGCTGCTTAGCGCGAGCGTCGCCTCAGTCGTTAATGTCAATCTTCGTTTAGTTATTTCAGTTGTTAGTCGTTAAATATCCGTTCAGTATCCGATCAGATACGACATATCGTACGAGTATCATCGAGCTCTGATGTTCGAGATCACGGTCAAGATTGACTGTATGCTAATTTAACCTTACTATATATAATCCTCCATTGACTGAACTACAAGCTATCAAACCATCAGAGCATGAATTCCATGAAAAATTGCTAAGAAGTCCGTTTGAAAAATCGTCGTTGGTGAAATCTACGCGTAAGAAGCAGCTCAAAGTCGATGAATTAATTCTCCGAACTTGATATTATTACCAGTAGGCGCCTACATATTCCATCGTTTGTTCATACAGTAAGCTTTTTTAATTTTTTTTTATATTAGAGATGGGTTTGCTCTTGGCCAACAACCAGCTGAGTAGCAAGGATGAGGCCTAAGATGGAGCGAGCTCACCCAGAAGATGCCTATTCACTCGAACTTTGAAAAGAAGAGAAAGAAAAGAAAAGCTTAAAGAATACAGTGAATACTCATAGTAGGGGACCTCTAGTAGCATTTACTTCGTAGCCACATTTTCGGAATGCTACGCGTTATCTATGCTACGTATTTTCGTAGCACTGACAGTAGAGCATTGCATTGTTGCTTTCGTAGAATAGCTTTCAATCTCACTTGTTGGTTAAATTTAAGTTGTGAGATAAGGGGACGGTTGCGTAGTTTAACCGCCTGTGTAGTTGTTATTCAGTGTATATGGGATTGGGAATCTACAGTTTCGTAACACGCTACGAAAATGGGCAAATTTTAGTTGACACTATTACTAAAGACAGAATGACTGTTTAACAGATTTTATTTAATTAAAAAAGACACATTTTTGTTTTCTCCTAAAAAATAATATTTTATACATATATAAAAGCGACAGAGAGTTATCCCAAAAACCATTTTAAGCGTCTATAAATTACAGCAAAATAATTTTTTTTTGAGATATCTTTAAATACGCTTCATCATTTTTCTTATAAATTCTTCTTACTACTTCAAAACCCAATAATTCAAAAACCTGGCCTCATCTGTTATTATTTTTTTGTGCAAAGTTCGGGAACCGAGCTTGAGTAGTTTTCATTTAAAGACCCTAAAGATTGTTATTAACTAAAATGATGTATGGAAAGCTAAAATACCCCTATGAATTCTAATACAGATTGGTCCTAGTTTTCCTAGTAGTAAAGAAAGTAAGGAATTAAATTAGTTTCTAGTTTTGGATAAAACTAAGACCAGATATAATTCGATACTTTATTTTATATTGTTTAGAGATATCAATTACAAGCTACAATTAAACATTCTGTGTATTTAGCGGATATCACAGTGAGTAATACTATATGGTAGGTACTTAGTAAATCCACTAGTGCGTGGGCGTAATGCGTACATACAACGATTGATTAATTGCATCCGTCCGGCAGCCGTGTCTGATTGCACCAAACATTTGTCACTAATGGATGAATCGCTTATTTCACTATACTGACACAATCGACGTGGATCCGTTATCGCTTACTTTCACATATTTTTGTAAACCATCTCAATGAGTTACAAGACAGAAAATACTAGCTACAAATAACTGTATTACCATGACACATAATTTGATTCGGTGGTGAAGTTATGTTTTATTTGAATACTAAGGTGTTTCATCTTAATAACTCAAAACTAGATAATGTAGAAAAAATACACAAAGATTGCTAGCCAGCGAGGGCAACAGCGCCTCATGTGTGCAAAAGCCGCAACTTGAAACAACCAAAAATAAACTACATATTTTAAAAGGTACTATTAATATAGTTTCTCATATGTCATAATATTTTGCCATAGCGGAGAAAGTAGCGGACAACTGCTAGTATTTGCATATTATGTATAAAAACGTTTACATAACTAATTGCGAAAAAAGACCGTGAAAGAGGAACAGAATGTAATATTTTGTGTTAAAATGTTAATAATTTTATCTCGTTGAATTTGTTCATGTCAGGTAATCTTGAATTTATAACATTTTATTAAATATTTCGTACACGTTAATTCTTCAACATAAATTAAAATTACGACATATTTGTTACATGCTCATACATAAATCCTATGTGTGTTTGTTGATTTTTATTTGAAAAGTACGAACATAAGTAAATATTGCTTTTAAATAACACAAGTACGTATGCTTACTATGTGGAGACTAAAAAAGCATACTGTAAATTACTGTGATTCCTACATTTTAAAATATTTAAAATGTTAAAATTTAAAAATTTAAATGTTTAAATTTTAAAAGTTTTAAAATAAAGACCTTAAGTAGACCCTGATTCAAATATAACAATGCAAGTCAATGAAAATTGTACATACGAATTATCTACATGAGGTGATCTTGACATTTTTTCTGTATCAAGGATCAGTATCTGTAGAAGATCATCACTGGGGTCAGATTCATTTTTCGCTGTATTAATTTTATGATGTGATTTTGAGATGGTAAAAATGGTAAGAATGGTTAAATGGTAAGAAGTATCAAAACCGTTCCTACAATCTCCACAAACTTTATAACTATTGTGTTCAACAAAACAACTCAAGGACTCAATCAAGACCAAAGCATTCAAATAAGTTGCCTTATTAGCAGCAGCCTCTTACTAGAATCCACATTACATTCATGAGAACAGGGTCTTTTGGTACCTGAATAAAATTTTATATAGTATATATGATTAAAATTTGCATAAAAATATATCACTTATATTTTAACTGGAGAAATTAAAAAAATTTAAACCAATGTTTACCTAATTTAAATTCTGAAACTTATTTACATAAAGTTAGTTGCTTTTAGAGAGAAAAGAAAATTCACTGTATTTTCCGATGAATAAAATTTTCCGGTGTATTCGAAACACTAACACACTCACTGATATTCAATGCCAATGTTCATTTCATTCGCGAGCTTCAATTCGACTTAATTAAGCTTGTAATTTGATATAGCTTCGCTAAATGGAAATTGTAAGTCGGTGCATTGATTTACAGCTTTAAAATTATTGAGTACATCTCTTCAAACATGTCAAATGATTTTATGTTGTGTTTTACAAATTAATAGAGTGTCATTTTTAATGTGTCGTTCAATAGTTAAAATCAATTTTTTCACGCTATTAAAAAAAATTGTCATTGCCCTTTATTGTCATTGTCATTTTCACTAACAAAATATATCGATGTCCATACTTTCCATACTATGTATACTAATGTGAAAGTAACTCTGCCTGTCTGTCTGTTACCTTTTCACGCCTTAACTAGCCAACCGAACATCATGAAATTTAACATACACGTTGTCAGGGATACAAGACAGGACATAAGGTATCTTTCATCCTGTACTGTGTCCCAAAGGATCATCAATACTAATAATAAATCTGTAAGGATTGGTCATGGAGTAAGTTACTTTGTTTTCAGAGATATCGTGTTTATAGGCTCTATACATGATACTAAAACTAAAGTGACCATTTTTAGAATTTTTTCTGTATGTATGTATGTAAGTATGTATGTTCCTCCATAACTCTTAAACGAATCAACTGATTTTCATGAAACTTGGTAGATAAACATTTCTGTACGGGACATAGTATAGGCTACTTTTTTTCTTTTTCAACGCGGACGAAGTCGCGGGCGCCAGATAGTCTAAAATAAAATAAAACTAACGCCTGGCCAAAGAGTTATAGCAACAGAAGGTCAAGCGTTATATTGCTTATATAATATATTTTTTATTTTTCAATTGGACGAAGTAGCGGGCACCAGGTTCTATCGTAGAACTAATAGTAGAACTGTTTGAAAATAAATGTTTGGACCCACTAGTAAATATATATGTTGTAGTACTTACGATCTGTAGTAGTATAAAGATAAAGAATTGGGTAGAGATAGGGAAATGGGCTCTTACATTACTTACTCACTTAGCGAATCACAACAGCATACATGCTTAGAATTTGGTAAAAGCATCGATGTGTAAAAGGTAAGAAACTGCATTTAGTACTTTTTTAATCTTTTGCATGCCTTCTCTACCGAGAAACATAGGAAATGACTTGTTTTTACGGTGCTTTTAAAAAAATGAGATTTAACGTCTTAAAGGCAGTCTGCGGAATAATGTAGTTGCAACAAAAATACTCGTAGTACCTTAAAACAGTGCTCTACTGCAGTGCGGAAAGCCAACAATAAATTTTAAAGAATTAAAGCATTGCACGTGCATTTATTCTGTTATACTAATTTAACTAAGTATTAGAAAAGGAATAGTTACGTGAAATCAGTGCAAATAGGCAACAAAAGGCTAGCTTCAATCTGGAAATTTTATATTGGAATGGAAATTTTACAGGCTCTTAAACTTACTCAAGTAACAACAATAATAATAAAGTTAAAATGTAATATATATTTGAAGGTTCAAAACCAGGCTTTTTTTTAATAAAATTTACAAAACCTTTTTTTTAATAATACAAGGTGTTTTTTATTAAAGTATTTCTTAATTTCATTAATTTACTGTGAATACTTCTGTTTTTTAATGAGGATAAGTTTGAAAGTTAAAAAAACTTATTTATACTTTCAAACTTAATTAAATATCTATGAAACCCTCTTGTGGTTCTTTTATCTTCATCTTCAGCACTTGTGTTCTTTTATGTTTGGTAACGACAGCCACTTACAACATTGAGAGAAATAACAGTGTGTCTGCCACCGTTTATCGTAAAAAAATACTTTTCTTATAATATTATAAAAAAACTGAGAAATGACACTTCTTAATTGGTGAAGTAAAAGTAAAGATATTGGGGTCACTAGAAAACTTCCAGTAGTTGTTCACAAACGAAAATTGGATCCTCTTTGAATAACTGAGCTGCTTGCTACCTGCTCGTTACAAAAGAAAGATGGCCGCGAAACTAATGAGTCTAAGTTTTCTACTTCCGAAGTTTCAGAAGGTTATTTCTTGGTCGTTTCCTGCCTTTAATTTCTATTTTACAGCATGAATGAGATTTCATGTTCTCCGAAAATATGTAGATTTCTCAATATGTATACACATATTATAGGATAGGATTGACTTTTGTATTTAATATATATGTATGTAATTTTAAAATTCATTTTCTAAATACATAAAGGGTTTTATTTAAAATCAAAATATTTTTCTTTAATTTGAAAATTATTTACAATAGTTAGGGGCCTCTTTCACCATCTACAAGTAAAGTGTTGATTAGTTACTTTTAGAAATAATTTTATGTTTTATTAAATACTGCATCCTTCGATAGGCGATTTTTTTATTATTTTCTTTTTAATGTTTGGGACTTTTACCGCACAAAAAAAGGTATATCAGTTCCATTATCCCCGCTTACCGGTGACTTTAAATGACATTTAGCCTACTTGAAAGATGGAGAAAGAGGCCCTTAATACAATAGTTAACCAGCGTTATACTTGCTATGATTGATATATTTTATAGAGGCTTGAGGTAAATCTGCGTAAAATTATTAATTACTAGGCCGACGAGAACTGCTCACCTTACAAATAGTAAACGAATTTTTCAGTTAGGTGTAGTGGTTCTGGAGATTACTCTTCTAATGTACAACGTCCGTTCTCTCTCTCTTTATAATATTAAGTACAGATTACTTACTACTAACAATAAATATTGTATAAGTTTTTTTTTTGTTAAAGTCGACAGACAGGCTGACGGTCCACTTGATATACTTAAGAATACTTTAATTATACTTAACTTTTTTTCAAATTAATGTCGCCTTTTGTGCAAAAGTGCCTTCCATGTTGCTAAAAACAAAACAAAATACAAGTTAATGATCTAAAGTATTTATAATTAATTTTATATTTCCATCTCGTGGCGCATAGCCTTCATCGAGGAGAAACCGTGACCTAAGTCTAGATTTGTTCAAATAGTTTTACACACTAATTGCTTCAGAAGCAAAGCCTGCTGTAAGAAACGTCGGGTTTCTCTTGAATGTCTTTATAAAATGAAGTCCTAAGAAACTATTTGCTTAAGTCTCTTTGTTTCCGAGGGTAAATTAAAACCATCTACATTAGAATTTAATTTCACATAGACAATATTAAGAAATGAGAAAGTTTTCCCATATAATCATGCCACACGTGGTTTTTTTTATTTCATCCGATTACTAAGATAATAATGACATAATATTAAAATTTGTATTATACTTCTTTTTATATTAACCTTATTAATTCTTTATTATCCGCCCGCAATTTTATTAAGAGACATACTATATGCCTGGCTGCTTGCATTTTTATTCTAGAGTCAATTCTAAATGTTCGTTTGATCGTTTTAATTGTTTATCGTATTAGTAGATTGGTCCAAAATTCACTCTCTCTGATCAGGTATTTTTTTTAATTTGTAATAACAGCAAGCACTTTAGATTTAATATCCTGATAGTTCGACCACCATCGACGATCTTTAAAATACTATTTAAAAATTAAAATCTACCTTTCTAAGGAAACATTCTAGTAACTTAAGTACCGTATAGTAAGTGAAGATAAATTTTACTTCAAAGTAAAAAACAATACAATACTAAGCATACAAATATGCTAAAAACACTCCCTTTTTTCCCGTATTTGCATTTACATTTGTATTTACGTCTAAAATCCAATTAGGCTCACCGAATTAGGTATGTTGGCGCCATGTGTGTTGAAAACACTGCATTTGTACTGATTTTGGCAACAGCGTACAAAATAATGTATGTTTCGGGTATTTTTTAGGTTTTGGACTAGTAACAAAAAGAGACGGATCATTAACTGCAGTGGCTTTTTAAATAAGGTCTCGTGGGTCATACAACAGATTAATTAAGCTCGACTAAAAATGAAAGGAATATACTTAATAAAAAATTATAATAAGGCATTAAACAAATGAGAATACATTGAAAGCATTGATTTGTTAAACATTAAAATATACTCGTAATTGTAAACAGTTTGTGTTTTTATATAAAAATATGTATCACTTACACTATATTCTTACACCATTTAGAAAGAGCAGATATAAGTGGCACAAGATTTCTACATCATAGTGTATTCGATAATATAATTTTCTCCTCCATCCACTGTCAGAACTTAGATTTTCGCGCAAGATTACAAAGATTTTAAAAAATTATGTCCAGCTATTATTTTGATAGTCTTGATTCATCTGAACATTGAGCATTAAAGTTATAGTCTGACCAAAAGTTTGATATAATACTGTAGTTATAAATGTACATTGTGTTAACCTACTTTGTGTCTTTATTGTATTTTAGTTCTTAAGCCATAGTCAAATAAAAACAAATAATTAATCTCTTCATGTCATACGAAAAAAATAAAGTCTTAATTTGGTGTTAACAAGAGAAGCTCAAAGATTGTTCAGGCGTTTAAAACGCTCTGGAAATTTTATCGTTAAAGATGCAATTCCCACTGGCCGCACTGTTAATGATAAAGTCGATCCATTTGTAATAATATACCTAGTAGGTAAAGTAAAATCATTCCTTCGTAGCAGTTAATTTTGCCAATTCTGATATATTGCTAATAATAATGTATATCATAGTGTCAATATGAAGACATGCGATATATTAATGCATTCTACGCTATTGTGTTGTCACTGTTACTAATGTTACGGTTCCGAGAGTATACTGCAGCAAGGAATATATTGCAATATGTACTAACTGTACCTTTGAATTAATATTATGTGTATATTACTCTATTGACACCTGCAGTAATATTGCTCTACTGTCTAATGTTTAACAGCTTGTTAACATTAGATAATATCAGTCAATTCTACTAAGAAGCTCTCCCAGTGTTACTGTGGTCTTGCTCTCACAGTACTTGCTCTGTAATTAAATAGATGATGATATAACTCTTGGAGGAGAACAAAATTATAGACTTAGATAGAAACTCTCCAGTGAACTTAATTTCAATATATTGCCATTGCCAAGAAAATCGATAACTGAATAAATTTTATCAATGCAAGAGTTTTGCATTGCAAATTTATATTCTTTTGATATCAGTTGATTATTGCGAAGATTACTTTTATACTATGATCACGTCAAAAAAAGTATGAACTTTCGTGACGATCCAAAAAATACACACACGTAAATGAATATCATCAAGACACATGCTAAGTAGAGACCATTTTGGTACACTTTTTTAAGAATTATAACATACCTATTACTTTACAATGTACAATGTACCAAATAAATATTTTTTCTTTGTTTCTTTCTTTCTTTATGTCATGATTGTACATAAAGTTGCTTATTTATTTCAAATCAATCTGCCATCGCACCGTTTAGTAATAAAGTGAATTTGTGCCCAATCTAAACCTTTTAGAGAAGCCTAATTGAAACATTAATTTACAATTTTACATTTTGAGTCATTAAACATTTCAGAAGCCTATTAATTTTTCAATCTTGATCCTGCCTTTCTTAATTATATAATATCACAACCGTTGGGGTCAATGTTTTTCTTTCTTTTCTACTTTCATTCCGAGAAAATGGTCCTCAATTTTATTGGTTTCTCCGAAATTCTACTATATTAAAAGAACAGTCTAATTATCAAAGTTATTTGTTTATTAAAATATTTTACATATTTAAAATATTTAAAATGTTACACCACTACGTTCCGCAATTATAGGATGTCTTTTGATATTAATCACCCTTTATAGTACTGGCCACTATGAAATAACATCATGTATTTTCCTGTAACTTAGTAAGCCAGCCAAGTAAGTACCTTATCCCGTCTGCAACCTCTGTGTCTTGCTTGTTTTAATCAGCGACTATAAACACCTGCTATTGTTTTCAGCTTGCATGCCATTGCTTACATAAAAAGAAGAATAAAAGCATAAAAAAATTATCGAAGTTAAAATAAACCACTGGTGTTTCATTCAATATGACTGGCCGATTTTGCGCCAACGCGGTACAAACCGACACGTATAAATTCCAGAATTTACTGTTATCGTTTCCACATCCCTTCGATTCTTCGAATAATATTGCAGATGAACGTATGTACAAACGGACGTTACATGTTTCGGGGGTTTTATATGCAGTTGGTGAGAAAGAATTGGAACAAAAGTTATTTAACAATGCAATTTATGATACATTTTTCAACACGAAAATAAACTGTTAACAAAAAAATCATGCCTGACAATAAATCTTTGGATTGGATCAAATTTAAAATGTTTTCGTTCCAACATTTACATTGAAGTACAGTCGCCAAAAACCCTCCGTTTATGTGAACTCAAACTGAGCACTTAAAGCTCGTACTGTTACAACTGCTCTGAATATGCTTGGAAAGTTTACCTCACAGGAAATTGATCTTAGACCTTAGAGAAAATGCTTTCACATTGCAACAAAGTTAGAGACAATCATCTTCTTAAAGTTTCGTTTAGAATCACTAATAAATAATAATAATAAAATAAAATAATTTCAACATAAAGAACATAACGGTCTTGTCATTATAACATTTATAACATGAATGGCTTTTTTACAATCTTTAGTCATAATGAGTATTTAATTGATCATTAATGAATTTTCCTCTAAGATTTTGCAGTTTAAGAGCCAAGATTTTTTTATTGTTTAGCCGCAGCTGTCAGTTCAGCATCATTAACTTAAGTAGTGGAGTTACTTGTCAGAGTTGTAGTGAGGCTTGGGCGCGCAGTAATTACCGTTACAACGACCACAATAATTAGCCAACGTTCACCTTTAAAAATAATCTTTGCTAAGCTGTGAGACGGTTTCCAAAAGATGAAAAGGTAAGGAATTAAAGAGCGTATTTATTTAAATTCATTAAACATAGAGCAACTCGGAGCGTGGCCTGCGGCTGTTAAAACCCAAAAAGGGCAAAATATAATTAAAATTCTCATCGCAAAAATTGTTACCAGATATGTCGTTCTTCCTATTAGGCCTAATTCAAAAATATAAGGATTCATAATTAACATTTAACATCGTTTTATAAGTACCTATTGAACTTGTTTCAATGTGATTAAAATTGGCTGGGTTGCTCCCCCTTGACCTACGTGTTCGCGAAGCTGCTTCGCTTTACGAGGCCAAGAGGGGGGTACCTCAGCCGGAGCTGTGTGACAGGGACGTCGAGCGAATGGTCCCAGCAATCGAGGGTCTCCATCCCGCCGAACACATCAGTCTTGAGTTCGGAAGACTGGTGGACGAGGAACAATTAAAAGAAAATAGCGATTACCAACTGCGCATATACACGGACGGCAGCAAGATTGACGGCCGGGTTGGGGCCGCGCTATCCATATGGAATGGCGAGGCCGAAACATCGACCGTCAAACTTGGTCTGCCGTCCTATTGTACCGTCTACCAGGCCGAGCTCTTGGCGGTGTGTGAGGCGACGAGGGTGATCCTGCGACGTAGCGAAACAACCTCTGCAATCTACAGCGACTCAATGGCCGCCCTCCAGACCATCGCGGCGAATAGTTGCTTGCACCCTCTGGCGGCGGAGGCTCGTAAAAATTTGAGAGCTGCTTTTAGCAAAAATAAAATTGTTAATTTTTTTTGGATAAAAGCCCATGCCGGCCTAGAGGGTAACGAGCGAGCGGACCACCTAGCTAGGGAGGCGGCGCTGAAGTCGAAAACCAAGCCCAAGTACGACCTGTGTCCGGTCTCATTCGTCAGGCGAATCATACGCATGCGTTCGCTTGAGGAATGGGACCGCAGGTACGTGCTGGGTGACACAGCAGCAGTCACCAAACTGTTTTTCCCCACTGCTGCCGGGGCCTTCCGCACAATTAGAAAAATAGGTGTCAATAACGTTTTAACACAGGTGTTCACGGGGCACGGTGGATTCTCCGAGTACTTGAATCGCTTCAAGTGCAAGGGGAGTCCATCGTGCGTCTGTGACCCTAGTGTTGCGGAGACGGTCCCTCACCTGCTGGCCGATTGCCCGGCAAACGAAAGGGATAGAGTAGGATTAGAATTAGAGATAGACATGGAAGTCACTAAAGAAAGCTTTAAAGAAATAATGAAAAGTGAAAATAGAGACAAATTCCTTAGTTATTGCATAAAAATAGCAGGAAGGGCGATAAAGAGAAATAAGGATTAAGAAATGTAAATATAATAATATAATAATACCTGTGATAAAAATGTTATTTTATTATTTTTAACTATTAATAATTTGATGCTTTATTAGTTATTGTTTTTAAACTATTTTAATGTTGTTAATGTACCTATTTTTTTAATTATAACCTGTGATGAAAAAATTATTTTATTATTTTTAACTTTATTAATGGTTTGATGTTTTATTAGTTATTGTTTTTAACCTATTTTAATGTTGTTAATGCTTATATTGTTTAATTATTTATTTGTTTGATGTAAAATACTATTGATCCCGTGTACCTTTATTTACCTTGACCCTGCTTAGAAATAAGAAAAATAGAAATAAGTATAAAAGTATAGATAGAATAGGACAGACAGGCGGGTATCCCTACCCGCAATGGTATAAATGAGTGATGGATAAAAGAAAGATAAAGTATGAAGAATGCAAGTGCGAGAGGAAAGTGAGCGAGAACTGGTATGAATGTGAAATTTGTAGACATAGGCTTCAGCGCATGATGCTGGAGGGGTTCATGTTTTTTTTAAAAAAAAAAAAAAAAAAAAAAAAAAATGTGATTAAATTATTCCTAATATATAAAAGAATCTTATATGAGATAAGATTCAAAATTCCAAAGCAAATGTTTTCACTGAAACCACTGGTCAAGTAAATCTGTGCAACTGCTTTTGTACTTATTATTATTATTACTAAACAATTTTGATTACTTTTTATAATATCTAAAGATAAGTGGATTTTTTATTATAATTTAGATTCTCATTGTTCTTTTCGCGTAGAGTTGCCTTTTAACAAGCGTTTTAAGGTAAACAATAGGTGTACAAGATCGTTTAAAAAACAATTCTTTTTCCGACCATAGCAAGGCCTCGGAGGGTCAAGTTCCCTCTCAACATATTTCTTTTTATTATTTTGCGTGATTTTGCATTATTTTGTCTGAAAAAAAAAACCATTGTAGGCATTTCCGTTTCAATTACATTTTTATAAACTGTACTATTTATACTATAATATTTTTTGTGTGGAAAATGTTTCAATTAATATACTATACAAATATTGTAATTGTGAAAGTTTGCGAGGATGAAAGTATTTATGTTTGATACCCATTCACGCATTAACTGATTATAAGGGATGCTGGGGAAACTTTAGAAATATAGTTTATTATACACAAGAATAACACACACACTATATTTTAATGAGATAGAGATTCCCATGTAAAAAGCTAAGGATAAAGTTTTTAAGGCTACTAAAAGACAAAACGTCAAATGACTGTCAAATTACAAGAGACTAATTTTATGGAAACCGCGCGCCCTGTTCGTGTTCAGTAATCCGTAATTTGAAAGGTATTGAATTGAATTTCCTTGTGGTGTCAATAGATATGCTCTAAATATATATAAACATGCCTACATACTAAAAGCGCATTTCTTGAAATGACGACGAATAAAAAGAACTCTACCTTTTAACAGCTCGGTGGTGAAGGACCCATTTTAAAAGATCTGTTCAAAAGGCTCGTTTTCATTGCATTTCTTTTCATTTCTGGCTTGTTCAATGGGCGTCTTCATATTTTCAAAGATGTAGATTAAAATGTTCAATTGGCTGACTGGAAAATAAATTTGACGGGTTAATTCAATATGAAAGTATTTTTGTATTTGAATAAATTCAATACCCCGACGCTTTCTCGTTACAAGAAATGTATTTTTATTTTTTACCAATTGAAAAGCTTGCAATGAATTTCATTATTACTCCATCATGATTAATTCTTCTTTCATTTCTTTACTTTTCTGTAAAAAATTTTTTTTATATTTTCCACCGACTGCGAGATGACCTCAAAATCGCCTTTTTTTAAATGATTTTTTAAATTTTACATTTAAACTTCCATGGTGAGCCGCAAATGTCGTGTTACAATGTTCCCGTGACCTCGCCTATCTACAGCGGCACTAGAAAGTCGGTTGGGTTTTATCCGGTAGGAGTCAAGCATTTCCGGACATTGACTGCATACTATCACATATATAGACAAACAGTAAGCATTATTCTCTACCGTAGTCCCAACCAAATTTTCTATTTATTTTATGTAGCATCATCAAACTACTACGAGATGGAACACGCGTGCCATACAAAACACTACGAATTTTATGGAACAATTAAAAGTGACATATGCATAGAGCATGAACTGTCACTTAAAACAAAACAAACATAAGTACGTAATTTAAAGAAAATGTGACTTTACGTCAATCCATTAGATTTTAAAATGAAATAGTAAAAGTTTATCGTTACTACCTTTTACCATTGACGCGTGAAGGCAAGAGTCCGCCATGATTCTGTCAAAGGCGTTCTTTTTATGTTCCGCTTTGGCATTTGTGATGCAAATTCCATTGTAGTATTTCGATGTGTAGTATGAGCAGTTTTTTCCTACTTACCGCTTTTCTGTGTTTTGTTTCATTGTTTTCACTTTGTTGAGTCAAATTTTATTTTAACGACATACCTACTTGGTTTTAAGACTACCTTGGTGCTTATTGCAGAGCGCACCTATAATTAAAAACGTTTTAAACAAAAACGGTTTCGTTTAGCAGATGCACACATAATATATAGTAAGTATGTTTTAAAGACACTTTCTTTAAAAATTTAACTAACAAAATGTGTTTGTAAACCTCGGCTTTCCACTTTCACAGATCAACCTTGCTTGGGCTCTATAAAATGTAAAAAAATCCTTATCCTTACATTTTGTTTTAAATCATTTTTAAAACTGTAGTTTTGTAATAATTTCTTGTGAACTACACGTTACACGTTACAATGGTATATATAATAAAACAAGGAAGTATTCATTACTTCCTACTAATGTAACTAACTTGTAAATATATTTTTATAGTCAGAGCTATCTTCATTGGACGATACGTGTACAAAATAATGTTCATGACCGCCGAAAACGGCTCTTGCATATTTAACTTTTGCTAATCCGGTCGTTTTGGGTTTTGTTAGCATTACAGCCATATTTTAAAAAAATGATATTTACCAAGCAAATAATTAGGGAATGCTTATGTCAAGAAAAACACAGTAAAAATATAAAAAACGTTTGAACGCATAAAAACGTTTGAATGATGTACTATCGCGGTCAATGGAGCAGACCCACTTTTCATACTTTGTTTGTTAACACTTGAGTCACGTTTTATTTTACCTCTCTATACTCCTAATATCACGGAGCTAAGAACTAAGAGTTCAGCACGTATTCTTAGCTTCATGCCTAATATCACCTAATATGTATAAGACGAGGTTGTCATAGTAACGTAAATGTTATAATATTTGAAGTAGGAACAAAGATAAATACAAAATGTGCACACGAAATTGTTCCTTACGGTGGGACTGCTCCCTTGACCGCGATAGTACGTCTGAAGAAGGTCCGATGGAAGAAAGGGGAAATTGTAATGCGTAAATAAGACGTACAACGTAAGAGACTACCAATTATATATCTTTTTTATTTATCAATAGGCTTAATTAGGAAAGGACAAATCTTCATTAGAAGAGGAGTTTTGTTAGAATCTTTGAAATACATTCGATCACTCTAATGCTATATAGATAGTTACGTTCGTTATCTGGAGACTAAGAAGGGATTTGATACACTCGAGTTCTAAAGAAGCTCTTTCCTTGAGCCGGCTCTTAACCTCTCCATGTGAGGCTAGACGATGCATTTTTGTTTGAAAATATTAACTTAAATTTGACTTAAGTACACATGCACATACCCGAACTTGCACACACATGCTCATTGCTCAATAATCATAAAATTTTATCTATACAAATATTATAAAGAGAGGATTTTATTTGTAATGAATAAACTCTAATCTACTCAAATCGGTTGCTTGGATTTGCAGTCCATCGAGGCTCAACATACATTGATTTTTATTTATATAGATTCTAGTTGTAGGAATAGATTTCATGCCTGCGCACGTTCGAATGAAGAGATAGGTTTATTTTCAAGGAAAAATATTCTCAGTGGAACAAAATCATGTGGATAGATTTTATCTAATAATAGTTCCGTAGGATTATTTTCTCAATAGAAACCGATAAGTGTCTCAATATAAGTGCTATTTTCACAAAGTTCTATTCGGCAAACAAACAGATTTTAAAGTAGGACACAATTTATTTCAAGTTTATCTCGACGTTCGCCATCTCAGAATTTAGTAGTGGATAAAGAAGTGGATATTGGTCCCAAACCAACATTTATAGTTTTACTAGGTTTGTAGTTTTGTTTGCTTTTAAAATGTGTATATGTTTGTAACAACGGTAAATCAAAATGTTCCGTTAGGTTTTCTTTTTAATACAGAATAGTTTACTTTTGAATACAGGTTTTAAGTTTAGTGACTGGGCACACTGCATTTTGCAGTCATTTAGGTAGCATATCTGGTATCTGCAGTAACTACCCTCTTACAGAAGACCACCGTGAAATAACAGCATGAGTGATGTTGTGTTTCTGTGAGTGAGTAAAGAATGCCAGAGCCTATTTTCCCTATCCCTTCCCAATCCTAATTTGGTCAGCACCGCACTTGCACCACCTGTGGCGTTGCTTTGTTATAGGCGACGGTTGCCACAGACAGTCTGTCGACATTAACATAAAAAATAAAATCAAAAATTTTCGGGACTTTTTCTTTTTAATTTAGAATGGGAATATTTAATTACAATGTTGCTAAGCATTGAATTAGTTGACAATCAAATAGTGATACTTGCTTGTGGTAGTAGCAAATGATTTAAATAACAGTTTGAGAGACAGGTAGAACTTTTATTAAAAAAATAGTTTAATTACAGCAACATTAGGTACATTATAACTGATAAAGACCGCGGGTCGACGGTGCATCCAGGCTGCTTCAGACTCTATTGGAAAATTATGGGGATAAAATTATTGGGGATAAGATTATGGGAATAAAATTATGGGGAATTAGTGGACGTACTGTGGCTGATATAATGATGATAATGATGGTGAACTTTACATTATGGAAAAAATAAATCGATTAGTTTTAATATACGAGTATAATGTCATTGTAAAATCCATAGATTTAATATTACTACGTAAAATCTAAATGCAAATTGTAATGGATGATTTTCCATGACGCATTACCTATTTGCATTTAGATAATACGATTTAGATAAACTTGCATACAAATAATGAAATTTCTAATACAAAATCGTCTTTTAATAAATATTATTTTAAAATTATTATGCCTTGCATAGGCTATGTATATACTTTCGTCATTTTTACTCCCTAAAATAGGGGATAAGAATAGTGTGTCACATAATGCTTGTCTAGTTTTTATATTATTCAATTTAGCTAATTTTCTTAGATACTTCCATAAGCACTCGTAAATGCGTATTCAATGGTTAAAAGTTGCGATATGAAATCGTTTGGTATTGGGTCATAATAAACTTGTGTGAGATCAATATAAAGTGTCAGTAGCATTAAAATCATAGTAACAGAGAAATAAGACATAACATAATTCTGTATTTGATCGATTAACAAAATGGCTAAAATTTTGTTCTTAAATAATTAGGTCATTGTTTACTTTCGAAACTTCTTGGGATCGACATTTATTAAATTGTAATTTAATCGACTCTTTTGAGTTGTTTCTTTACTTATACAATTAATAAATTCTATAATAGAAACTCCTTTTGACGTCGCTTCTACTGTCAAATTGACGGGTTAACGTCACCCGTACAATATTTCATGTCAACATTTATTTTTTTATTTAAATTTATATTATCACATTTTTTTTTAAATACAAGTTTATAATAAGACTTAAATTTGCCTCCAATAAAACCTTTACATAGTATTTACATATAACAATGTTGCTTCCCGCCGTCCGTCATCTGAAAATGTACGCTTAGATTTTAAACTACACAGTGGATTTTAATGCGGTATTTCACTAATGGAAAAGGCGTTACACGAGAAAGGTTTTTACAGAAAAAAAATACAAAAAAAAGCATCCGTGTGAAACCGGGAGCGGATCGCTAGTTTCTAATGGAATAGAAAAGCTGCTCTACGTTTTCATTTGATCATCAATTACACAACATTTTCTCTTCTTTGTGAAAAAATGAAGTACGATGTAGATACACAGACATTATGTCATCGATGTAGGTCAACGAATGGACCGTTCACCACTTCAAGCCTTGTTTATTGCCAGGGTCCATGATAGCATCTGAGAGTCTGCCTCTGACATGTTTCAGCGTGAAGAGACTATACGAGTATATCGACGAACGGATCGCTTTATTATCAACATTGCTGAACACAAAGACTTTTGAGAATAAAAGGGTGTACTCCAATTTTAAAATACAAACACTAGTACACGACGATTTGTAGTATTTAAGATTGAGTACTCGGTCAAACTGAGTTCATTACCCTATCCTCAGTCCAACTATGGTTTGCACCAGTGGCCCTTGTTTGTGTTGTATAGATGTGTAGAAACTTAAACTAAAAAGTTGAAAAGAATATTATATTAATTACTTTAAACCATCTTTAAACTAAAAATTCGTATTAAAAAAACATTAACACAGTGTGCCCTGCCACTGCACATAATCATTTAAATAATCTAAATTCCGATGTAGGTATACTGTCGTAATCAATATTAACAAGGTGTCTAAAATTTTGTAAGTATTAAAACCAGCCTTTTAGTGTATAATATGGAAAAGTGAATTTAACCAATTTGAATTTATGTAAAATTCCCTTAATTTGAAACACAAAGAGCTCATTACTTTTGAGCGAAATGTGAAAACAATAAAATGAACATCCGGAAACAGTAAAGTTTGTACTTACCGGAAATCCTTTTACAATGTGCCCGATTCAATGCTTTGCTGTTAAGAGCGAGACCAAAGAGAAGGATTTAAGAACAACACGCTCAGAGACATCATTTAGATTTTAGACTAATTGCTTTATTTGAGTCGGCAAATAAAATTTAATGAATGAGTTATTATTTTATGGACCTCTTTCACTAACTACAAGTAAAGTGTTGATTAGTTACTTTTAGAGATAATTTTCTGTTTTATTGAATTATGCACTCGGTTTACTGCATCATTCGATAGGCGATTTTTTTTTAATTATTTTCTTTTCAGTGTTTGGGACTTTTATCGTACAAACAAAGGCATATCAGCTCCATTATCCCCGGTTACCGGTGACTTTAAATGACAGTTAGCCTACTTGACAGATGGTGAAAGAGGCGCTATATATAACTAGGTTTTGCCCACGACTTCGTCCGCGTCCGATCGCTGTTAAACTTCACAGGATTACCCGCTGGACTGTCCGATGACCGTCCGAAGATTGTCCGAAAGTTTCATCAAATTTGGTTCAGTGGTTTTGGAGTCCATAGGATACACCCAAATTGACAAAAACAGAAATAAAAAAAAACATCACATCGCCTTTTATATATGAAGATAATAAAAGAATATTTTATTTCTTCGATCATCATCATCATCATCATCATCATCATCATCTCAGCCGTAGGACGTCCTCTGTTGAACCCACCCCCATAATTTTCCAAAAAGCCTGGATTCACCGCCGACCCATGCCCTTATGAGGACGTCTGTCCACCTTGTGGGTGGACTTCCTATGCTGCACTTGTCGGTCTGTGGCCTCCACTCGAGAACCTTTCGGCTCCAGCGGCCGTCGGCTCTCTGTAAGTTCTAAGATATTGAAATATTATTAACCCTAATACAAATAGTCGATCGACGATTGCATCAGTGCGAAGCTGGGAACGGGTGCTATTTTTTGTGTTTGTGCTGTTGTTTTCTGTGAGGGAGTAGTTCGGATGGTCACATTATACAGAACGCAGCATGCACTGCATGCAATATGCAAAACTATTTCCCAACAGACTATCATTGCGAATCGCAAGGACTTCACAAGTATTCGATTGCTGCTTGAGATTGAGATTGCTCAGTCACGTGATTTTCTTATGACATTTTTCTTCATTGTTAAAAAAAGTGGTCACTATTTCTTATCGATGATTTACGCGCATACGGTCCACATCTCAAAATTTCCACATAGCATTTGGTCCACATCGCAAAACGTCCACTATTATTGAAGTTTACTTGCTTATGGGAATTTTACAAGACTTATCTGTACATGACCTGGTATAAAAACTGATTAAGCTCTTTCGGAAGGTGAACATTCGTGTCCTACTGGAACAATAAAGTATTTGATAGAAATTTAAAACTCATATTAGAAAGGTCCTATTACTAATAACTCATATTAGAAGGTAAATAGAAAGAAATATTTCATTTAAATTCCATTTTAATTAACACTCTTATTTAGTATTACCCAGTTGTTATTTAGAAACACCTTTTGATAGAAAATATAAAAGTCAAAAGAAATTTAAAATAGCAAATACAAAGTCAAAGCAAATTGTAACAAATCTATTTTATTCAAACTCACTAAGGTAAACTTCCTCTACATTTAAGATTAATGCATCGAAATCCGAATTTAAGCAAATGTAAACTGTTCAGTTTATTCATACATTCAATCTTGCAAACGATATTTCCTCGTAACACTTACACCCTTATGGCTTCATTAATCATCATCTATAACACAAACGTCCCGAAAAGTAATAGTGTTTCGTACAAAGTTTATCGTCTTTGGCTTCTTCAACGCTTATTATACTTATTAATTCTCTACCCTTGTTTATCGATATATTGCTTATAAGTATCCGGAAAGATACTTATTTTGCGAGAATTATCTCTATGCTAGAGCTTTGCTCGCAACTTCACTCATGCCCCTTTTTCTTAGGTCTTAAAACATTTATTCAACATTTAATGCTCCTATGTTTTTGTCAGGCCTTGAATTTAAATGTATACTAACCGTATAATGACTGCAGTATGTCCTGCAATTACTAAAGAAGTACTGCTTGATAAATTTCATGAATTTTCCTGATAAGATCATATTTTCCCCTCATATGATCTACATCTGCGCACTGTATCAATAATAATTCATGAAAAAGACCTTTTTGTACCCTTGAATTTATATGCAGGTTTCGGGACCTCATTATTACGAGATTTATAACCACTTTGTCGTAATAGATAGTTAAGTAATAGCTACATCGTTTGAGAAGGGTATTGTGAATACAGAATGCGGGGAAAATTGAGAAGTGCACGTCAAATCCGTTGTCGATGAGGAATTACATGACCCATGTCATATTCCACGGAAGCGGAGAGATAAGTAAATAAAATTGAATAATTTACGAGTAGGTTTTACCGCGGAATGTCACAGGCGGTGGTGTGAGATATCAAATTATAAGAGGCTTTGTGGACATGCGCAGTAGAATGAGCAGTCGACGGAGCTCCAGTTGACTCTACGCTTGGAACCTTTCTGAACGGCCCTTCGTGACGCCAATCTAATAATTCTGTAACTCGAATCTGTTCGAACGCGGCGATTCTAATTTTAGAACAATTTACGGGTGATTTTGTTAAAAAAATGTTCGGCGAAAAAACTTTTCAATGCCTAGTTATAGGTATATAGTGTTACAGTGCGTCCGTGAAAAACTTTATAAACTTTAATCAAAGTTTAACAAGATTTATTAGTAAAACTTGTTTTCGTGAGCTCGTTCTGTGGTAGAAATTGCAACCTCAAATTTGGATGCTTAAGGAGCCCTTACATGTTTCATTATATGGTAAGTGAATTTTTATTTTGTAACTCGATCAGTACATTTAAACGCTCTGACTGTCTAGTGTTTGAAAATAACTAAATTGAGATATTAAAAAAGAACATATTTCTAACATTGTATGTGTTATGTTTTTTGTATTATTAGTTATCTGATATTTTTATATTTACTAGAAAAGCTCTGTCAAATCTAATTTAATGCTATTACATAAATATATTATTTTTCATATATTCTTAGTCATTTAAAATTTAGTTTTAAGTATTTGCGACTAATATAATAATTAGCATAGTCTAAAATAAAAATTTAAACAGAAAAACTTAAGTGCTTAGTAAGTTTTGCACTTAAATCGTCACTCAAAAACTTTTAGAAGTCATGACGATGTATTATTTTATTTTTAATTTAATGAAGTTTAAGCAATTATTTAGTTTTTTTTTTCACCTGACTCCGTCTTTGTACATATTATGCAAAAATGTTCTTCGTAGTTACTGTAAATTTGAACAGTAAGAACTGGTCAAAAATTAATACAAAAAGTTATCTTAAGCTCGATTATGGAGAAAGAAGTAATTGATTTCAGTATTTATATTTCCAAAATCATAATTTTAGTGAAAATTACAGCAACAGTTCTTATTGCTTATTATAGATCTAAAAATATGAAAAATTATATATTTTGAAGAATGAAAGGGAAAGGGGATTACCTTTACAATTATCATTAATTTTCTTTGACGAAAAGAAATTTTGGAAACAATGGAATGTATAAACGGATAACTGCTCTCTAGAAAATCCTCTAAGAACATTTGAAGGACGGTCAGAAATTCAATTTACTCTCGATTGCTGGTGTGGAATTTCAGGAAACAAGATTTGGTTCCGGAAAATGTTTAGAGAAAATTTTAGGGGGTTGAGTATTCGCAACCACTTGGCTCGAGCACTTTCTACCCCATTGGCGTTGCTCATGTTAATAAGCGATGGAGCCACCTATTATCAAGAGGACCTTCAGCTTGAATGAAGATTTTTATTTAAAAAATTTGGAAAATCAGGAACTAAGTCATTTTCCAAAAAAGTGGAAAATTTTTGCAGGGTCAATTTAATCATGCTTTGATTTACTACCTGTACATTTCTTCCAACTAATCGGAAAATAATTTAAACCTTTGCGATAGAACTATTGGGACCTGGGCTCCACAAACTGTGTGGGTGATGGCTTTGGGAATATATTTTTTTGTAAAATATGAATTGTTTGGGGCGAGGTCTAACGAGTATGTTTTCTAACTGAAGGTCTTATAGTGTTAAAATTGTTTTTCTAGTAGTATGAGGTTGCATGGAGCAATAATGGTGACAAGTCGAGGCTGTTTTGCTACTAGTGTCGCCATCATTGATCTAAGTTCTGCACAGTAGGTCATTTGCTGTTTTGCTTGACCCGATCTGAGGAAGCCGTAATGAATTACATCATGAAGTGACCATCAAATCATTATGATCGCCTTCTATGGGTAAGCTTCGCTTTTGAACATTGTTGTGGCGTTTGACATGGAGTCAGCCATTGGGTTGTTCGCTTGCGATTACCGTAAAGAATCCACTTTACGTCACACCTCATAATTCGGTCTAAAATCCCTTCATCGCTATTTAGCTTAGTGGCTGGTCTTCCTCATTGTTCATTCTTCAAGTTGAAGTTTCCACTACGAAAGCGGTTAAACCAAAAAGGCACGGTGCCGCTGTTAGCTGTATCCTCTCTAAACACAGCACTATGACATTCGAAAACTACTCTGATTTTCGCTATATCCAACTTTACGTTAAAATGTAAAAAAATAAAGTCAAAAAACAAGCGTCATTTTTTTTTTATTTGAAAAAACCCAACTTTTGTTTTATTTTGAAATATGGTGAGTTTAATTTTAATTCAGTCAATTGCAATTTACCTAGATATAATGATATATTAATCACATCATATTATATTCAAATTCTTTCATCTTAGCAGGTATGTTATAGTAATCTTCTTAAATAATAGATTTGACTAAATAGATTGTCTATTATTTGTCTTGTTTTGACTTGTCCTTTTATTTATATATATCTCCAGAGTTATAACGAAGATTGACAAGTGTTTTATTGCGACAGCCGAAGCAAACAAGTTATATCTTATTCAAATTTATAAATGGATTAGGCGTTAGTAAAACCATTAAAGGAAGGACTGAAAATAAGCAGAGGAATACTGGAGCGTTTTTATAAAATCGATAATAGGATTCAGCGGAGGAAAATGTTTTTTCCCAGTGCCTACGCTGCTTAATGCGGCTTAGCTTAGATTCGCAGCACAATCCGCTCTGATTGCACAAACGCTTTTTCCGAAGCGTAAAATTTTTACTGCCACCCACTCCGGCTATCAACGAGAAAGACTATTTTTAAAAGGGAACCATTCAAATATATTTCTCTTTTGACACTTTTCGTTACAATATCTAAGATAGTCAAAGTTGTAGCAGAAAATCAGTTATTAGCTTACTAGCTTTCGCCCGCGACTTCATCCGAGTCCCATTTTCTAAGATGCTACCTTTATTCCACCTTTATTGCTCTTGTACTTTACTCAGGTGTTGAATTGTTCATTTTTACTTTTGGATGGTACCTATATCAGGATTTCAGGATCTCTGGATATTGAGATGCTACTTTTCTGGATGAAAGTTCCTTTTCTGTGTTTTTGCATACCGTTGTCAGGGACAACCTTATGCAAAAGTTAAGGCGTAAGAAACAAACTTACTTTCTGATTTATAATATTAGTTCTTGAAATTATAATTTAGATTTAGATTGTAGTTTTTATAAAGAAAAGATGGTTACGCCGTGAGAGAATGAAATTTTATTTTTATACATAATTAGCTGACCCTGCATACATTGTTTTGCCAAAAAAAATTGGAGTGGGCCACCCTTATCATTTAGTGGTATAAAAAATAGTTTAAGACAGACCTATTGAATATTCACAATAAATCCTAAAAATCGGTCAAGCCGTTTCGGGGGAGTAAGGTTACAAACACTGTGACACGAGAATTTTATATATATAGAAGATATTTGGTATCTATAGTTTTCAAACGTTATAGTTATAAGTATGTAAACCTATCATTTCTTATCCAATAAGCACACGTACTCGTAAGCTTTTCTTTGAAAATACAGAGTATCTTTATCGTGTAATAAGTATCTTTATCGTGTAAGTTAATAATGCAACAATAAAAATTAAGTCAATTTTTTTTTCTTCAAAACAGAACCGAGATATCCCATTTATGTTAAAATTTGCAAATATGGCCTCCGGAGGGCTGCGAATACAGATTTTCTCACAAGAGAGATGATTGCACAAACGCGCATCGAATAGGCTTTAGGGGCTCAACGGTTCCGATCAAAAGACGACTGTGTTTCCGCCAATATTTTATATCGCTTCAATAGATATTTCCACTACTCATTACTCACAGGGAAACGGCAGTATCTGAATATTCTGTGCATTTATATATAGATACATAGTCCACGTGAGAAAGCGTGACAAACTTCTTTAGCTAGTATAATTTGAAGTCGCTTTCCACGTTTGCCTGTCTAGATAACCGTTAACTCCTCCTAAACCAAGGATTTTTATGTGGAGTTATATCTGTTATTATATTTTCCCACTGAAATTTTATACGTAGGCTAAACCTTGAGAGATACATAAAAAGATACTAGAGAATTTTAGTTCTTCTAAAATCAAAAAGAAAACTCCGGTATGGCATTCTATCTGATACGGTTGACTCAAAGTAACAATTTCTTTTATTAAGGGTCTCTTTCACCAGCTAAAAGTAAAGCGTTGATTAGTTACATTTAGAAATAATTTTCTGTTTTATTGAATTATGCACTCGGTTTACTGCATTAACCGTCTCATTTTTTTTATCATTTAAAAAAAATGATAGGCGATTTTTTTTTATTAATTCCTTTTTAATGTTTGGGACTTTTACTGTACAAACAAAGGTATATCAGCTCCATTATTCCCGGTTACCGGTGACTTTAAATGACAGTTAGACTACTTGACAGACAAGAGGCGCTAAAACTTTAATTTCTACATAATACAAATCCGCTATGTCTGTTTCCCTCTAACTAATTACTTCTAAACCACCCAATAGATTTTGATTCGGTTTTCACTTATGAAAAGAGGGATAAACGAGGAAGGTTTGTGTATTTATGAAAAAAAAAAATTGGAAGCGGGTTATAAATTTGTAGATACATGTTTATCACACTAGGATTACTGGAATAAAATTGTTCCGTAGGTTAATCTAGAACACCATATATTCCATAGCTATGTGACCAGTTTTATCTAAACCCATAAAAAAAAACAACTTACAAACTTTTTTATTTAAGTATATTAGAGAGTTGGAAGTAAAAAAATATATATAGCGAAAATGCTTTTGTCGACGCAAGTCATGAACGCTAGTATTTCCGCGAAAAAAATCTCACAATTAGCTGATTGCATTCAAAGAAAGAATTTCTGCTTCACATACGCGGTCTATACTTTTAGTAACTCAAAAAGCCCGACTAATGGATTTTCAGCTTAGCTCTGCCTTCACTTTAATATTCATTAACTAATTATTTCATTTGTTATTTTACCAGAACAAGGAATCTATGCTATTTATAGCCCCTAATCCATTGCAACTGTCTGTGTTTACTCAATATTGATATAAACCAAAGTAAATATACTCGTATATCAAAATCAACAAACAATTCAAAGCGAATCCCATTTGCATGTTCGCAAGAAATTTGCATAAGAAATTTTATTGGAGAAGGTTTAGGATTTGATCACGCAAATAAAATATTTAGACTACTATTAACAGAGTCGGTTTTATTTTATTAAATGATCCAGTAAATTGGACTTAAGTGTCAGCATATTTTAGTATTCTTTGTAGAGAAAAACTTTGCTATTTTGCAACCAAATCGGGGAAACTCTCCGCTTCTGTCTATTTCTCTACTTACTACTTCTAAATGGTTTTTTACTAATGCAAGTAGGTATAAATGAGGAAGGTTTGTGTATCTAGCTATATAAAAAAATTCTATGAAAAAATTGCATCTTGGGTCAAGCCGGGAGAGGGTCGCTAGTAATATAGAACTTAACATAATAACTAATTTATATAAATAAGCTGCTGCCCGTGACTTCGCCCGCGTAACTTTGTAAATTATATAATAAAACCTTCCTCGAGAACCACTCAATGAAAACAGCATGAAAATCGGTGCAGTAGTTTTTGAGTTTATCGCGCACAGACAGACAGACAGATAGACGCGGCGGAGGACTTTGTTTTATAATTTGTAAAGCTGTATCAATTCCAAAAAAAGTTCCTTAAATTTTTAGATCACTATACATCACAATATGAGTGGTTATGCCAGAGCGCATTTCCTAATCCCTTAACCTTAATCCTACTATGACCATCGGCCTCAATGGTCAGCAGCGCTTTTGCGTTGTTTGTGTTATAGGTGACGGTAGCCGCTTACCATCAAGTGGATCATCAGCCTAGCTGTCTGTCGAACTAACATAAAAAGTCATATGCCCGGTTGTAGAAAGCAAAGTATCAAGATCGGAATCACTGAAATAAACGTATATGAGCCACGTTGCTAAACTTCGCCGACAGTGGATTGTGTCTTGCATTACTTCAGAATAGAAGCTAACACGATAATGAGCGTGAAAAGCAAAGTTTCTTAACTCCCAATCCGCCTGCTGACCTAATTGTTGGTTCAATAACAATTCCGCTCATTTGATCGAATAACATTCTCTACCAGCGTAACTGCCTTTTCTTTGGAAATCGGCAACTATGTGTCTAAATAGTTTGAATTGTTCAGTAACAAACTGGAGAAATTAATAATATACCAATATCGGTTGAGGCAAATCTATATACATTATAATAAAATCGTAAACGAGACGTCTCTGTACATTAAATATTAAAAAAAAAAAAACAATTTATACATTTTGTTAGAATTTTTGTCGGTTTGTCTGTTGTGCACGCTAATCTCAGAAATGAATTAACCGGTTTTAATGCGGTTTTCGCTGATGTATAATAAATTTATACATTTGATGATCCCTTTGAATGAGTGGTAAGGCGCTCTGTTCTAGGGTTTTCGGGTTCGATTCACAGCAGGGTCAACTTTGGAAATGAACTTTTCAAAGTTGGCTCTGGTCTGGATTTGGAAAATAGTGGCAGAGCATATTATACCGTGTTTCGCAGTTATTTTAGCAGCCCGTCTGGAGGTAATAACCACCCCCTTATGACTATACTAGCTGGCGCCCGCGACTTCGTCCGCGTTGAAAAGGAAAAAAGTTAAAAAGCCTATCTTGTGTCCTGTATGTCTAAATGTTTATTTTCAATTTTCATGAAAATCAGTTAATTCGTTTAAGAATTATGGAGGAACATACATACATACAATACCTACACTTACAGATTTATTATTAGTATTGATGATAAATATATAATCGCTAGCTAGTATAATCGGCGCAAAACCTGGGCTCTGGCGATATCACGAACCGATTTTGGGACTGTTTGTGAGGTATTGCGACACGGAGATGGGGGAGCCCCGGAATGAGCGAGACGCAAAGATAACATTTGCACGAGAGAAAGCAGGTGCGCCATATTGTTCGTAATTCTACATGCGCTAATGAAAGATACCCGCTCAAGGTCAGAGCCCATTAAGATTTGCGATGTTAATACCTGAGACTTCGTTCACGTTGTTTTTATTTTATTTTAGATGATCCCTCGTTAACAGTTCTCTTTTCTGAATGGAAATGTACCCAATGTCCTTTACTGTATCCGCTGACAACGTTTATGCAAAATGATGTAATGATGATTTGTTGAGTTAGTTAAGGCGTGAAAAGGTAACAGACAGACAGACAGACAGACAGACAGACAGAGTTACTTTCACATTTATTATATTAAAAGTAAGGATATAGTATTGTACGAAATTGCGAGATAATTTAATTAAGTTAATAATTATTATTTGTTCCCTTACTTAACAATTCATTTCGCTAAAGCTTTAACATTAATTAATATGAGCCGTGAGATAAACAAGAGCAATGCTCTCTCATATCCAGTATATTAAATTACACTGTTTCATCTACACGCGGGCTTACAACGACCCAATACCCTTTACGTAGGGTAACATGAACTTGTTTAATATTGGATCTAAATATACGAAGGGGTGATCGTCATAAGAGAAAACCGATCAATGTCTTTTTTTAAAACCCTTTAGGAATCATTCAATTTTCCCATTTCTAATGTCATTAATTAGATAAGGTCTATAGGAGATAATAATTTGTTTTGACGTTCGGTTTGGTATTCACATTTATGGGACAAACGGTGAAGATTTTTTTATATATGTCACCGTAAAATTGTACGAACCGTTAGTTTGTAATTTATCTAGTGAGATTATAAACTGTCAACAGATTGTGAACGGACATCAAAATTTACAATCAAACGCTTAAATTTTCGTAAGTTTATAAATTGACCGTGACTTTGACAACAATTCACTATAGATCTACAAAAGTACCACAGTGGACATAAGCAAAATAGTAAGTAGTGTGAATTGACAAATGGAAAAATTAAAAGTGTGATTAAACTAATAGAAGAGTATAATTTAGCTAAAGGTCAGGGAAGGCGACATGACATGACTGTTGGTACCGAAAAAGTGAGGAAAGTTCCATTTAGATCCAGTGGTACAAATAATTCCAATTCATTTTGTTTGTAACTCTATTCACACGAATATGTGTCACCTATAACGCCGACCAATCAATGGACAGTTTACATTTTCGCGAGTGATAAATTGTAAGACTGTGCAGTGATTGGTTCATTTGTTTGTAATTTGACGGGTTAGAGATAGTAATATTATAAACTGACAGCTAGACATGGTCGGTTTATAAACTTACGGAAATAAAAGCGTTAGATTGTAAATTTTAATGTCCGTTCACAATCTGTCGACAGTTTATAATCTCACTAGATAAATTATTAACGGTTCGTACAATTTTACGGTGACATATATATAAAAATTGTCTGGAACGGGTCGCCTGGTACACGTCATACTTACGGGTATGTTAACATGTATTTGTCTCGGCGTTTATGCACGCTAATCTCAGAAACGGCTTAACAGCGTTTCAGATGCTGTTTTCACTCATGTATTGTAGCACGCTTCCCGTAATATTGAGTGTTTGTTTCGTTCCAATCGGCTTACAAATAAAAAAGTTATACTGAATACAGAAATATCAAGCGTATTTCTGAAAAACCGCTCGTACGAAGTTGCGGGCACAGTGTAAGGTAAAAGCACTTAGCCGCAAAGCCCACACAAGAGTCAAAAATGACCAAAAATGAGGTGAAATAGCGCAACAATTAAACGAAACTGGTAAGTGATTTCTTGGTAAGTGAAGTTGACTGTGTAAAGAAAGCATAGCCGCCTCCGCCGCAACTCTTCACGCCTCGTCTACGACGCGACGCGCCTCGACGCGCCTCGACTTTTCATGTGGGCGTACCGCCTTACTGTTGCACGCTACTTCGCCCGCGTAACTTTATAAAATGTAGCCCATGTTACTCGCTGATGACGTAACTTTCTATAGGTGAAATTTTTTAAAATCGGTCCAGTAGTTTTTGAGTTTATACATTACAAACATACAAATCTTCTCTTTATAATATTAATATACCCTTACTAAGGGGGAGACATACTCACAGATCGTATTAACAATTATTGTAAGTAATATTGATAAGAGATAAATAAAAGCTTGTGGGCGAAGTTTGAGTTCTCTCATTCGTCGTTAACAGAACTTCACTAACTTATTTCCATTTGCTTATTTCCAAAGAAAACCCGGGAATAAGTTACGACAGAACTAATTAGGATCTTGTAGGAGTGTCTCAGTATTCCGGTCTGTTAATTAAAAAAATGTAATAGAAAGGAATAAACCTATAATGATATTAGCTTGAAAATGTGCTTGTATTTAAAAATATATACAAATTTAATTATTTACGTAGATTTGATGCAGGTTTTATTGTTGATTAGCTGGCGCCCGCGACTTCGTCTGCGTTGAAAAATAAAAATATAACTCCTGACATCTTTATTTCTATGACAACAGTGGTGTCGCCACATATTTATATTTTTAGATAAACTCTCAGGCACAGTACTTTTTTCTGAGTGAAAGGTACCCTAATATATCCTTTCGTGTAGCCCTGGCAATGTGTATGCAAAATTTCTTAATGATCGGCTATGTAATTAAGGCGTGAAAAGGTAACAGACAGACAGATAGAGTTACTCCCACATTTATAATATTAGTCAGGCCTCTTTCACCAACTACAAGTAAAGTGTTGATTAGTTACTTTTCAAGTAAAGCTTATTGGCGGGTAAATATTACGAGTTACTTGTGTAAATTTCATTGAAATTACCCATTGAGTAATGTTAATCGAAAATGGTAAAACTCGTACACTTTCTTTCCGATGACTTTAAATGGCGGTTAGCCTACTTGACACTTTACTCAGAGATGGAGAAAGAGGCCCTAAGTATGGATCAGTTAATGATCTGGTTTTGTTCTTGAATTATTATTTCATTTTATTTGTATGTGAAGGTCGTCAAAGAGGCTAACGGTTCAATATGACGTATGCCTTCAATATGACGTATGTTCATATATAACGCCTGAAATTATACTTTTACCAAGATTATTTATTTTGGATAGCTAGTGCACGCGGCTTCGCCCGCGTGGAATATTTGATCGATGTCCATACTGAAATTCCATTCTAATAATTGATGACAGAATTTTTGAAATCGGATGAGTAGTTTAATTCGAAGATTACCTCCTACATACATACAAACTCTACTTCTTTATAATATTAGTATATATTTTATAAATATTGTATAAGTTTTGATTTTCCGTTTTAATTTAATTTGTATTTTGTTACAGGTACACAGCGATATGGCAAGTAAATAGAGAAGAGACAGTGACATAAAATGTTGTTTAATTAATTAAACGAGTGAGGTGACCTTTAACTAATAATGTGAAAAGAGATATTATCGTGATGTGGCTCACGACACTTCTTTGTTTTTTCGGATACTTGGGTGAGTACACTACTTGCGTTTTATTAATTTTAGCAAGTAAGCATTGTTTGAAACTGCGGATGTTTTGCAAAAAGGAAAAACTAACTTTAAAATAACAAAAGAATGATACCTACTCTAGTTAGAAAAATAAAATAAAAATTTCAACTTAATTTTTAGGAATTGAATTAATCAAAATATTTTTGTTTACTATTATTGAAAGCAACAATTTTCCAACTTGATTTTTTTTTCAATTTTATAAAATAATAAGAAAAAGAACAAGGTTATAAGAAATGTATATAAGAATGTATTATGAGAAAATGTGTAGGTTACGACTTAATTATCATTTTCTATCGAGTCTTAGCAGTATAATATCTTCTATATGTAGTGATAGCAGTTCGGAATAGACTAAGTACTACCGAACAGGTAGACATCTAATCCGCCGTCTACCTGTCCGATACTTATTAACATTAAAATAGAACGTTTTTCCCTAAAATTAAAATAGCTCAACACTTCGTTATTTTAAGAATGCCATCCATTAATGTTCTGACCTTTACCAACTTTTCAGGGAGAGTTACATTACATCTTCGATATCTGATTTTAATTAAAAAGTTCTCCACATGCCCGATTTTATCGATGAAAATAGAATCCAATGAAAACGGATAATAATTAAAATGTGCTCAAGAACAAATTTAAATCGACATTTTATCGTTGAAAGTTTCAAATGTAGTCCGCGGCTATTACTCTCCGCTATCTGCTTCTTGAGTCGGCGGTCATTTCGAAACACTTTTGTGCTCGTACAGCATCTTAAAGAGTGTGAAGTAAGTAGGTCATTACTTTGCACTTTGCACTTAAACTATTCGGACAGAGTTGTTACAAGTTTAATATATTTTTAGGGCACGTTCGTGATGACTTTTTTTTTTTTTTTATATAGACACACTTATTGTGTCGGTGTTTTAGTTGTAGATTTTTCTTGAAGTACATCGTATACGTTCTGAAAGGACATCGTACAAAACCAGGCAATTGGTTTTTTTAACTTACACTAGAGAATAAGGTAAAAAAGGTATTTCTTAATTTCAGTAATTTCCTGTAAATATTTCAGATTTTGTATATGGGGATGACATCCGAAAATTGAAAACGATTTTTCTTTGAAAATGTTTTATACTTTCAAACTTATATATGTTTGAAATCTCATTATCAAATTATATGATGTTTTCCTAGTAAAATATTTTTTTTTCTTACCTAATGGTTCAAGTTTTAACCGTTAAAACCGAAAATAGTAAAAAAAAAAAACTGAATAACACCGATAAAAAAACTACCAAAGTGGGAGGATAGAGTTTGGTGCTATAGAATTCTAGGCTTTAAATTACACCTTTAGATAGCTAAGGATTAAAGATTTTTTTGCTAAAATAAATTTATAGATTATAGATATTTACATATTCCTCTACACTTTAATCCTAAAATAATTTCACTAATAATTATACCATTTTATAAGTTAAAAATTATCAAACATTATCAAACATTAATTCAAGTAATATTTAAAAACAGTGATAGTACTAGAAAGTTATTTTAAAGTAACAGTTATATTAAGAAAAAGTTATAATTTTACATCGAAATTATACAGAGTTGAATATCAAATGGCGAAACTACGAGGCCTATATTTCTGCCATTAGCTCGCTCGTAAACAGGTCAATGAATATAATATCACGAGAAAAAAAAATGGCGTTCTTAGAAGTGTTATTGTGACTAAATTAATGGCAGAGGCGAAGTGAAATTTTCAGCTTTTACGCGTCGCTTGTTCGTAATGAATAAAAATTCCAGGTAGCACTTGAAGAGCTTACACACACATCAAAGCCTACTCGTTAAGGCCCTTACTTCATATTTGTTAACAAGCATATTTAAAAGGGGTTTTCCGCTGTACCGTTCGCGCTCAGAAAATAAATGTATGCGCGGGTTCATTTAACAGGTTTAATATTTTTTTCTTCCACCGTGATTATAAATTTCATATAGCTTTTTTTTTGTATTAAAGTCGGCAGACAGGCTGACGGTCCACTTGATGGTATAACACCAACAACGCCACAGGTGCTACAAGGGCGCACTTGCGGTACCTGTGGCGTGGATTAGGGACTACTATTTCTTTTATATTTTAAGTAGTAAATTTTTTTTAAAAACGGATACATAATATTCCAACATTATGTATAATGTCGGAATATCATAAAAAACTTTTATGTATAATGTAAAATTGTAAAAAAATATTTATGTTACGATGCCAAAAAAAAATTCAATTTCCGTAGAGAAATAGAAAACTCATTTTAATCGTGTTTCTTGTTTACATTTCTCTTTTGTTTCCTGTTTAAATCGTCAAACAAACCGGTTCCGTCGAAATAAAAGTATATACATACATATATTTTATGAATAAAAATAAACAAAGGGGGAGCTCGTCAAAGTGAAATTAAATTGAGTGTGTTTTATAGATTGACTAGCGACCCGCTCCCGGTTTCGTCCATGATGCAATTTTTTTTTTAGCGCACACACCTTCCTCGTTTAACCCTCTTTCCATAGGTGAGAACCGTATTAAAATCAATTGGGTTTTTTTGAAGTAGTTAGGAGAGAAACAGACATAACGGATTTACAATATGTAGATATTAAAGTTTTAATAAAAGAAATAGTTACTGAGAGTCAATCGTAATAGATAGGTAGAGATTATGTACCATCCCGAAGTTTTCCTTAGGATTTTGGGAGAACTACAATTCTCTAGTATTCCTAATTATTTTTTTATGTATCTTCTTGTTGTTGTTGCATACCATCTCATCTATCTACCATCAAATGGACTACCATGAATGCAAAAACTAAAATGTTAATGAAAAAATGTGAAAATGACCAAACAAATTTATATGTTTTATAGAAAGTAGCAGTCAATTCAAAGAGAGAGGAAAACAAAAAAATAAAAACTCCAAAAAGGTCATAGCTCTGAAAAACTTTAATTTAACTTAATTTAACTTTAACTTAACTTAATTAACTTAAACTTAAAACTTTAACTTTAATATGACATATTTCATTTATGGTACTTATTTATAAGCTTCACAAATAAAATATCTAATACAATCTCAAACTAAAGTTCCATTCATATTAGCATTGTTTGCGCCTCATAAATGCATCGTAAACCCGCGTGTAAACTGAAAATGGATATTTTAGAGCGTATTAAACTTCATGCTACTTGCACTTTGATATATTAATCGCGTTGTTATAGTGCTTGTTGTTGTTGGAAAGGATTCTGAAACAGAATGAGATGAAATTTCTGCTGCTGCTTGTTACAACTATTATTTACTGTTATATTTGTATACGTGAAATTTGCTTACATTTTCGTACGTTCGTTTTTCTTGAACACAATGCTTAGATGAAAATTCAACGGACAATTAGGTATATGTAGCTTTTTTTCTTTGTTTTTTTTTTTAGATAGATTAGATAACTTTGTAAATGAGTAAACGGAAACTAATGTGTCAGTGAACGGTAAGTATTACGTTAATAAAATCAAAATAAAATGGCATTCCTAAATGATTCCTAAAGATATATTATTATGTTAAATTGTTAAAGTTTTTATGTAGGAGATTCAAAGGAGATTAATCAAAAAATACAGAATTACTATTTGTGTAAAATCTGTAATGGCCAAAAACTTGGAACATTCAAAAACGTGATTTAAAAACTGATGATTTTACAGTAAACTCGGACACTTCGTATATACGTCAGGGTAAAAATAGGTTTGTCGCCTTAAAGTCGACATTTGGTTGCATCAATGCAATTATCAGTCATGCCAAAATATCATTTCAAATATCTGTCAGTTGTCTGCTAAGTACTTTATTTTCAAAGGTACTGAGAATCTACTTGGTAAAGGGATAAATTTGACAACTAACGAAGGCTTTCGTACCCCGACTTGTAAAATTGACGTAAAAAATATCATAAGATAATTAAAGACACAAAGATAAAACGTATCAAGATTACTGCGAAGTACTATTAAGAATAGCTAGGAGTTCAACAGAATGTTTTCCTTACTTAATGCTTTTCTACGAATACGTATACGATATTCAAATATTAAGGGTGAATATTTATTTATGTCGCCGCAATAAAAACTTTTGGCACAACTCCGAAGCATAATAAATTAATCCAAAATAAGGTCATACGCTCGAGAGCATAACATTAAATATTACGACTTGTTTTTGCATAGTTTTTAGTGTTGTACTATTAAATTTAAATATGTTTATTCAGTGTATTTAAACGTATAACATTCGTTGCTTTTTTGCATTGTTTGGTTATAACTTTTTAGTAATTGGCCAATTTATCTTCAGGAGCAGTGCAACCACCTCTTTCCAAGTAACCTCTTTAGGTGTGATGATAGTCTATTTAGTTGTAGGTGGACCATTGTCTCTTAGGAACACAAAAACCATTAGAAAATAAAATGGGCTGCCGATTCTGATAGGACTTTCTATTGAGCCCAAACACGCTATATCCGCTGTAAGTTGCTGAGAAGTTGGATATCCCGAAGACTATATAGTTACGCAATGTATGCCAATACTATATTTTTAGGCCTTTTTTTAATAATCCCTAGGTTCACTAAAAGCGTTATTGTCAAAGAAACGTATTACGAGTAAAAATAAAAGATAATTTGATTTGAAAGAAAATTTGACGCATCACTTTTGTTGGCTAAAAGAAATCATAAATAAATTTTTATTGCAACTACGTAATTTCATTTGGTGTTAAGTCTAACAGAAACGAAACTGATTACTTTTACGACATTTTTTTTTCTCTTGTGTCAATCTAAAAAGCAAAATAATATGTAGGTATATTTATAAAATATAAACCAAGTTCTGTAGCGATTATGTAATACATATATCGAGGGAGCTTAAAACGTTAACCTGATCTGCGGGTCATGTTGCGGTCAACCTGACTTTTCCCAGGTATTTTATACCTACACATTGGAACCTTTTGCCCTTTACACCGCCTTCTTCCTTCGCCATTTTAATCGAAATTTACATATTATGACTATCTTAACTGTAAGTTTACGTACGCTCTAAAACTTCAAGCTATTATTAAAAAATAAAAATTAATATCCGACTTTCTATTGAGCCCAAAGTTATATGTGCTGTAAATTGCTGAGGAGTTGGACATTCCACAGACTACTTGGTGCTAAGCATCAGGTTAATGTTACCATATCAAGGAAAAACCACCGAAGTTACAGTATACAAATTTCACATCAATCGATCCTGTTGACTGATTGCAGATTACTTAATAAAAAAAATCGATCCTGTGGAATTTAGTGAAATCCCATCGTCAACTAGGAAAAGGGCTGATGATATTCAAACGCCAAAACAGATCTTCATAAGTTATTCAAATGAAAAGGTTACCAAATGTGTGTTGCGTTATTAACAAATATGTTCCCAAACGGTTGAACAGAGGGGAAACATGAAATTGTTAACCAGGTTTCGCTAGCCTAAAAGAATTTGCATCAGTCAGCGTAGTGTCAGGGGAGTCGTAATAGAATGCGGCGACAGTGTCGTAATAAAAAGATGGATGTAGCAAACTGCTCACAGTATATTTTATTACAACATATTTGTTTTAACAAATTTTATAAAATATTTACGTCGTGGGCAGATCGTAGAAATGGGCAGATCGTAAAGTATGAAATCAAAAATCTTTGACCAAAAGTCAAAAATAGGTGCGACGAGGAGCGGACCGAAGCAAAGCGAGGAGGAGCGTGTTAGGTTTATATGGAAATAAATTTGGGAAGCCGAGCGAAGCGGAGCGGAGTGAGGCGACCCTCTCAGTTTCTGTTAAAACTATGATCTGCCCAGGAATATCATGATATGCCCAATTCTACGATGTGCCGACGACATAAATATTATAAAAAGGAAAGAGGAAGATACTGGACCGATTTGAAAAATTTCACTGTTGGGAAGCTATATTATCAGCGAGTAACGTATAATTATATAATAGGTTGTTTTATATATATCTACTAGATTCAAGAAGAATTTCACTAGAATTATAGGCAATAAATTAGACAAAACTAAAGTACATTTATATTTTATTCAAAATCAGATTACCCTTTTTAAACTGTTAACCTAAATTAATGAAACAAAAAACTAAATTAATTAAATATTGAACCAATATCAATATCATATACCGATCCATAAGTAATTTTCATTATAATATTGTAGTTCAATGCTGAATAAATGCTAACAAAGTGAGTTTTCTATTTGTGCTGCTTAGTGTGTCATATATTATACTGGCGACCCGCCCCCACTTCGCACGGAGTTAAAAATTTCAAAAATCCTTTCTTATTGCGTGCTTACGTTATAAAATAAACCTATGTTTAAAATATCAGCTTTCTAGACATAGTAGATTTGGCTGTGTGTTAGGCAACCAGGACAAACTATTTTATAAGTATAGATTTATTTGAGTAAAAGTTTCATACTTTTTGTTTGACAGTTTCCTTTGAAATTATACTTCTTCACCTCATTATACTGTGCCTTATTGCTATGACGCTCGTTCGTTTATAAGCTTAGAGGAAGCTTTTTACACATTACAGAACGTAATGGTGATTTGATGCGTTTGAGAATTCAGTGAAACGTATTTTGGGGTTTACAGCAATAATGGTTTACTTTTGGTTCATGGAAGTCCTGTGGTTTATGCAAACATAAACCACCACAGTCCGTATTTTGCTTCATGTCTTTAAATTTTTAAAAAATTTAATTTTTTATATTTTTTATATATTACTTTCTATCTGATCTAAATTATATAACATAGCGCTGATTACACAGATCGTTTTTTTAATATAAAGATTGACACTACTAGGCTACTAGTACTTTTTTTTATAATAATGTCAACAGACAGTATTTTTATATTTTTAGACGATCTTATATATTACCTAATATGTGTGTTAAATTTCATCCAAATCGTTTGAGCCTTTTTTGTTTTCGCATTTATAATATCTTCTATATAATGAAAATTCTTTATAAATGAATCCCTAAATGTGTTGGTAAGCGCAATATTCGAGAAAGGCTGGATCGATTTTAATTCTGTCTTCACTCATAGTTAGAGGGATAATCAGGGAAGGTTTTTACGTAAAAAAAATGCACCCCGAGCGAAGCCGGGAGCGGGTCGCTAGTTAACAATATCAGTACGATTATAAAGCGTGGCAGGCAATATGATGGTCCGGTTACCGTCTCATAGATACCAGGGGTGATTCAGTTGCATTACCGACCCTGCAGGAATTTGCTAATGGCTCACGTTTAGTTTCCACACAATATATTATTTGTCGCCAAATAGAATTCATACTATGGTTAGACGTTTTGGAAAGGGACAAACAATAGCGATCGTGTTGACTAAAAGTGGGCGACTTTGATGTTTATGTATACGCCTATTTATATCTGATGTGTACGACCCACGCACAAAATATTGTTAACCAACAAATAATTCATCTTCTTATATATTGTAACGGTTATATATATTAACGAGGGCGCGCTCTTTTAATCCCCGACGTCCGACGCATAAACTGGGTGTTAAAGTTTAACATGTGTAACTGTGTATGTGTGTGTATGGATGTATCAGTCTATCGGATGGACCGATTTTTGTCCATTTTTTTTGTTTGAAAGCTAACGTGCTAGGTGGTTCCTATCTATAGTTTATGAAGATCTGTTTAAAGATCCTAGTTGACGATGTGATTTCACTAACTTCCACAGGTTCGATTGATTTAAAATTTCGTGTACTGTTACTTTAGTTACTTATTATTTGCATGACATGGTATCTTTGACCTGATGTTGCAGCATCAATCAGTCTGCGGGATACCCAACTCCTCAGCAACTTACAGCAGATATAGCGTGTTTGGGCCCCATAGAAAGTCGGGGGTTAGTTTATAATTGTATTAATACTCATAGTAACTTATGTTTACTTTAGTTAGACGGTATATTCATTAATACTACATAATATCATTTAATACCTTTTAAAAACATTTTACTTTTGTCTTTGATGGATAAACCTTTTAGTCACGTTTCGTATCCTTTTCTGCGACATCGCTTTGTCTTTTACTTGGTTGAGTGAAAATTTTTCGATTTTCTCCTCAACTCGACATCGTGTAGTGAAATAACAACATAAATTGAATTCTACTTGGTCGGACGTCGAGTCGGGCTCTGTAAAAAGGGTGGTAACAAGCCGGGTGTACTGAGACGTTATGTGTCCTGCCACCGCAAAGGTTCAACTCGAACTAGGTCATTCGTATATTATGGTTAATTATAAAGAGCTCCGGGAAATTATGCAAATCACGTTTTAATTATAAAAGCGTGATCCTTAATTAGAAACTTTAAATTACGTTTTAATTCTCTATTGTATGTTATTTCCAATGTAACGTCTGAAATCGTATCTTTGTTTAAATTTTTAATAAAATAATCTGTATCATAGTAGAAAATAGTAGAGTTTACCTTGTAAAGTCATAGTAGAAATATAAAATATAACCTATGTTACTCGTTGAAGAAGGATTTTTTTATATGTTAAAGGTACTATACTATAGGTGAAAGAATTTTCAAGTTTGGTCTAGTAATTTTTGAGTTTATTCATTACAAACATAAAAATCTTCTCTCTTTATAATATTAGTATAGATATGTATAGATATTGATAATTATGGTATATTCTTGACCAACCACGACCAATTTTTAAAAAAATGACCATTTATTCCAAGTCATAAAAATGGATGTCAAAAATATTACGTTTTAGGTAATAACGAGATTAGTCTGAGGGAGTCGTAAGAATGAAAATATTCAATTGATCGTAAATGTATATTTACATAATAGGGTTAAACAAAATGAGAAAATAAATTCTCTCTCTCTAATTTATAAAGGTCCGCAATATCGAAATTCACGTGTCTGAACAAATTGCTTGTAAAATTTCTACTAAATCGAGCGACTACCCAAAATATTTCAATAATCTTCAGTGACTATGTATTTATTAGTTTATCATATTGCGATACCAAATTTCTATACATTGTAGATTGATTTATCTTTAATTAATTTTCCTTGAAGTTACATAATAATAATAAGTGTGTAATAATTTATACACAGCTCACAAATAAACCACATACATATTTCAATTACAAGGCCCACAATAATTAGTAAGTCTTGAAGGGAATTTGGACCACTTTCCGAACTGTGATACCGCAATCTATTCTCTGTGACCTTATACCACAAATAATCGGTTCGGTTAATAAAGTACTCGATTTATTTTAAACGTTTCAAGAGATTTATTATAATACTAGCTGACGCCCGCGACTTCGTCCGCGTTGAAAAAGAAAAAAGTAGCCTATCCTGTGTCCTGTACGTCTCAGGGCCTCTTTCACCATCTCTGACTAAAGTGTCATATAGGCTAACCGCCATTTAAAGTCACCGGTAAGAAAGCGTACGAGTTTCATCATCTTAGAGTAGCATTACTCAATGGGTAATTTCAATGAAATTGACACAAGATACTCGTAACATTTACTCGCCTATTAGCGTTACTTGAAAAGTAACTAATCAACATTTTACTTGTAGTTGGTGAAAGAGGCCCTTAGTTTTATTTATTATATGGTATAATACATTATTAGAAGTTGTAACTACACTGCCATTAAGTTAACTGTTAGATTAAATAAGTCGAAATAATTCAAAATCAAATTATTAACTCCCAATCGGCTGTGGCCCACAGCCACATGGTTATCGCCGGTAGGTACAGCACGCTAGGAGTCGTCTCTACGTACTTCCTGTGGCCAACAGTGACTACACATTATGTGGTCGATATCAACCACAAAATTCGCTCATATTCTATCCCTCTCTGCACCTCTACATTGATAAACAAGTATAGGGATTTCAATAATTTTTCATTTCAAATAGCCATAGGTACACTGTTTTTAACCTAAACGGCTAAACGGACGAACCGATTTAGATCTGGTTTTTTTTGTTGTATAAAAGCTGACGTGATCGGCATTGTTCTTGGCTATAATTCATGAAGATCTGTTCAGGCGTTTGAAGACCATCAGCTCATTTCCCAGTTATCGAAGTTATTATTATTTTTGTGATTTTTCCATGATACGGTAACCTTGACCAGGTGCTGCAGAATCAAGTAGTCTGCAGAATAACCAACTCCTCAGCAACTTACAGTCTTGGGCTCAAAAGAGTCGGGTGTTAGTTTATATTCTTAATTATATTTTAACCTGAAACGTCGACTCCAAACATCGACACTTTCCACTTAGGATTTCTGCTCTCTGTATACTTAAGGCTATCTTTGAAGACACTTTTATATGTCGACTGATAGTTTACGGGTATATATTGTTATGTGGGCCTTTTTTTGTGATTTAAATAAAATAGATATTTCAGTCACATATATGAATATCATCCTGCGATCTTCGTCATTTCCATGGAAGGTAGAAGGCCGAAGCAAACTCGATTTCCGTTTGACGATGTGATCAATCATCACCTCTCTAATAAGACGATTTATATTCTATCCACACTGTGTACGTTATTCGACGGTTTTGCGGAGGGATTAATTGCGTGCCGAACTGTTTAAAGGGTTTCATTTGAAATATCTACCGTCATCATTATTGAGTTTGAGTAGGTAGTTAAAGCGTTTGCCGATGCATGAGCGTGTAAGGGGAAACCGTTCCTATGTGGTAATTCTTGTTAATTGTACACCAAGTTAGGTTTTACGGCTTTTCCATCGTCATGGCAACAGATATCTCTTACGGATTAGAATGTGGTTAAATGTGGTTATGGAGTAATGTAACATTGAGTGGTATTATCTAAGGTTAATGTACCTAAATCATTTAAATACATCCTATTAATATTATTCGTACTAATGTTGTACTACTGGATGTTTTTTACTATTTCACGCAAAAACTACTGAGTCGATCACCATGACATTTTGCATACACATTATCTGAGACATCAGAAAGGACATAGGGTATATTTTATAAAGTTAAGCGGGCGAAGTCGCGTGCAGCAGCTAGTATATAATAAACGCGAAATTTTGTAAGGATGGATGTTTGGTAAAAACAACTCATAACACCCCATTTTTGCGTCGGGAGTTAAAAACAACAACAACAGAAAAAAGTTGCATCTGTGAGAAGCCTGGGTGTGTCGTTCGTGACCGATAAATAATTTACAATGAATTCGATATTTTCAATATTGACTACGTGCAAATAAATAGGACTTTTAGGAGCTTTTCTCAAAAATTATCCTTTGGCGATTATTAAACATTTATTTGCTCAACAAGAACTCCAATACATATGTAAGTATGTTCTTCATATATATATATATATAAATTAGAAGCATATAACGAAATAGACGTCAAAACATGGTTTTCCTGCACAATGAATTATGCATTGGATACGGTTGAGTGTATAACTTTCCATTTAATTTCGTACACAACAAAATTTAAGGCAGAAGTATACTTCTGTCTTCAATTATTATATTACTAGCAATCCGCTCCCGGTTTAGCCCACGGTGCAATTTTTATACATTCAAATCTTCCCAGTTTATCTCCCTTTTCATTTGTGAAAACTGAATCAAAATCGGTCTACCCATTTTCAGTAAGATTTTACAAACTTTACAGAGAAGCGTATTTTTACTTACTTAACCATTATGTTATGTTATTACCATTATGTTGTTACCAACTTAAAGGTATGAAGAGATTTTTATATTAGATAGCAGACATTATAATATAGGTAAATATTATAGGTAAATATGTGCTGCTATATATAATTATAGTGAAGATAAATGTTGTTATACGCAATCTGTTTCTTGGTTATTGCTATTTATCGAGGGTACGAGTATGCTCATAAATTTTCTTTTAAACTCAAAATTTACGTTTGGAGCATTATCTACGAGTATTATCTATTTTCATTGAAACCAAAGAATATAAGTTTTGCCAGCGACTTCGTCCGTGTCAAATCGCTACCTAACTTCAAACGATCTTAAATTTTTTTGAAAATTTCATCAAAATCATTCCATATGGGGACATACATACACAATACACACATTGCCTTTATTTATATATATATATTCTCTAGCGAGAGATTAAAACGCTTGTAGCGTCTAAATTAACAGATTTTTTTTTAACTACATAATATTAACCCAATAGTTGATTGGTTGGTGATTTTAATTTCGAAAGCTCTAAACTAGTTAAGTGGTCTTGACTGTCAAGTTTAAAGACGAAATAATTTATCAAGTCGGACTTTCTAAGACATTTTTCTGTATTTTCAAAACATCTAAATTATTTTATTGTCACGTGAAAGCTTAATATAGAAGCGGATTTTTTATGTGTTATCCAAGTTATAACAAAAAATATATACAAAATGTACTGACAGAAATTGACGAAGACAAAGATTAAGTTACCTTCTATAAATTTTTTTATGACTAATATTTGAAATTAATAAATTTATTTCAATTTTATATCTAACTTATAATATGTATGTACTTTATAATATTTAGCCTATGTAACTCCCTGAGCTTTGTATAGATGTAAGCATTTTTTAAATTGGTCCAATAGTTTTTGAGTTTTATTCATTTTTGTAATGAATAAAACTCATTACAAAAAAAAATTCTCTTTATTATATTAAGTAGCATAGACAAAGATAAATATGTACGAGTACTTAGTTTGTTATAGTTAATTCTGTTGACGTGTACACTTAATTAAGCAAAAGTTTTGGTACAATATTTACGTTTTCCAAAACATAATTTTGGAAGTCAATTAAAGTTTGACACCGAGATATTACCTTAAAAATAATTACATAGTGGGTTTGTGTTTTAATATAACTTTCATTATTATTAGTAGATTTCATAAAACGTGCTTTCATAAAACTTGTTTTGTTCATGACTGAAATTTTGAAACAGAAAATTGGATCACTTCAAATATTCTTTAAATTTATCCGTCAAACTTTCACTGATGTCTTAGTTAGACGATTTAATTTGTTCAGGTTTCAGACCACTTTTTTTAATTTATTAACATTGTAGTTCACTCACTAAAATGAACTCACTAGTTCAACTCACTCACAAATTTTTGAACATTTACAGTTTAGTTTGGATTAAAATCCCTATGACCGTAGAGGTCTCCCTTAACCTGCAGACCTATACATACAATTGAAAAAAATATATATATATAGTTAGGTATAAAACTATATAAAACTTTTCACGAATTTTTTTAACTTGAAATTGAAATTCAACTGAGGTACCTATGTGAAGGCTTTACACCTACAGGTAAGGGTAAATAAAGATATGTTTTCTCTATATTTCTACGATTCCGGAACGTTAAGGCAATTAGTAATTGTACCGATTGCACGTACACCGGCCTAATATTAGACAATATTTATGACCAGTTTACGACTTACAAATAACAACCAGCTCCATTAGCGAAACCTAAGGGTTTTATTATTATTTGTGTAACAACATTGCTTGCAATTCTTTGCAGTTATTTGGTTACTTTAAGAGTTATGGTTAGAAATGACTCTGTGTAGTAGTTATCACTATCACTACATAGTATAAAGCAAAGTCGCTTCCCGCTGTCTGTCTGTCACTATGTAGGTATGCTTAGATCTTTAAAACTACGCAACGGATTTTGATGCGGTTTTTTTAATAGATTCAGTGTGATTCAAGAGGAAGGTTTTAGTATATATTTTCAACGCGGGTGAAGTCGCGGGCACCAGCTATCTACTAAAAATAAAGATACAGCCTCTGAAAATTTTATAACAGCAAAGATGTCAGGCGTTATATTGCTTTTAGCTTAATTTAATTTTAGCTTTAATACAATTAAAGTTGGCTTCGGCTTGTAAATAAATAACATATTGAAAGTCCAAAATGGTAGGGCACACTGCGTTTCGCAGTCATTTGGGCAGCCCGTCTGGCGGCAGTAACCACCACCTTACAGAATACCACCGTGAAATAACAGCATTATTTGTGCTGTTGTGTTTCGGTGTGTGAGTAAGGGATGCCAGAGCCCATTACCCCTTCTCTTCCTTATCCCTTATCCTTAATCCTTCTATGGTCGGCAGCGCACTTGTAGCACTTATGGCTACAATTACTTGAGTTATAGGCGACGGTAGCCACCCACCATCAAGTGGACCGTCAGCCTGTCTGTCGACCTTAACATAAAAAAAATGCTTTTTTTACTTACTTTTTCAAAATAAAAATGAAAACAGCTTGAATAGTCAGTGTAAACCAAATACTGTTTTTGGTAACTTTTCTTTACAAGGTTCGTTATGTATGGAAGTAAATATTATTCTGACTTAGAGAAATCGTGCAGCGATCAAATTAAGCACGTCTTTTTAAGGATTAAAGGTGAGCAATGCTCTAAGTTTAAAAAGGTAGCAGAGGTAAGAAAAAGGTGTGATGAGTTTTGTGGGTGCCGAAACTGAAATTGACTGAGTTGACGTTCAAAAAGTTCGACATTGTCTGACGTATAGACAAATTTTTAAGTTATTCACACGAGAGTAAAGTTAGTACAACACAGTATTTCAATCTCTCTTTTTTAAGGAACCCATATATGGTTTAGGACAGACTTACTTCGATTTCTGTAAAACATTTCAGATTCGATCTTAACTTACTTATCTGAGGCCTTAGTCAAAGTAACATTATAAAAACGATAACGAAGTTCGCAAGAATAAAATGTATGGGATGTGTCACGTGATTTAGCGACGGCTTATTGACATAATTTAATTGTTTTCGAACTTCGTTATCATTTTAAATTGTTACTTTGACTAGCCCCTGCTCTACTCTTAGTACTTGCTACTGTATCTAACGAAAAAAGTACCTTTGAAAAAAAAAACTGTGGTAGTCCATGTGCAAGAATATGAACATTAAAAATCCACATTAAAATTATTGTATAGCTTCTGTAATTAACCTTTATTCTCCTTTAAATAAATTCCCGCCTGCGGGCATTATCGAAATGCACACTGAAACCGTCCGACTCACTATTCAACAGCACAACCTTTATTCAAGAAAAATATTGCGGTTACCGTGAAGCATAGACAAAATCAGCAATGCCATTTTCTAGAATGCAAATTCGAATTTAAATCTTTCGCTCTCTCGCCGCAGCAGCGTTGGAGCTGAAGAGAAAATACTGTGTACTGATAGCAAAAAAACACTGTAAAATCGACGAGCCTTTTATTTGTCGTTTTTGACTCTTCAATACCAAAAGAAATTTCTATATGTGAGCTTCCAATAGTGTAACGGATCAATCCTCGTGATTGAAATTAAAGTAATTATGTAATAAAATTCTCGGTGTATTTTATTTTAGTACGTCACTAAACTCAATGAGAGAATTGCACGGAAAAAAAAATATCTACCTGAGCATAGTGCGTTGTTTTTGAAGCCGACGTGTGAATGCACATAAGTTTCGTTCTCACGTAAAATTTAAAAATTTTAAAGTAAAGTAATTATGTAATAAAATTCTCGGTGTATTTTATTTTAGTGCGTCACTAAACTCAATGAGACAATTGCACGGAAAAAAAATATCTACCTGAGCATAGTGAGGTGTTCTTTGAAGCCGTCGTGTGAATGCAAATAGGTTTCGTTCTCACGTAAAATTTAAAAACAAAAATTAGAAAAAAATTGTTATGCATAATTGTATCAATAGAGTGACCGGATGATGGTAGTAATAAAGAAATATAAGTTAAAAGGATCCGTCTTTGTTTGGACAATAGATGTGTTGCGCGCAACTCGGGGGTGTTGTTTTCGCATTGCCTGGTATGGCAGCGTGTGAAGGTTGTCAGCGTTAACAAAGAAACATTTTGGTTAATTCAGGTAGAAGGTTCGACGGTTGGGGAAAACAGATGTGACGATCTTTTTGTGTCTTTTGTGATGATTTTATGGGAATATTTATTTTAAGATGCAGCGGGGTGGAGGTAGGGAGAGGATAAATAGATTGACAAGGGCGAAGACGGGGCTGGTCGGGTCTGATCCTTGGTTGAGTAAGACGTTATCATCGGCGATTTATTTGTGATTTTTGTTTAAGTAAAACATAATTATTGTCCACGGTTTTGGCTTTGATCAAGTAAGACGCGTTCGGGTTTGAATTTAATCTCGCACGAAAGCTTTGAGATTGTTGCAAGCAAATACGGGTTAATTAGTCTGTTTCTTATAAAAGATTCACGAGTGTATAGGAATCAGCGCAGCACTTCAATATACTTCAGAGCCTGAAAGAGTGAGCGGTAATATAGCTGTGTTAAGGTAAGTAAGCATGATTTTTTATTTACAGGTCTAGATTTTTTTTATTTGACATGTGCATTATTTTGTTTTGTGTGTGTGATTTTTTTTCGGCAATCTAGGTTTTGATTTTCTTTATTTTATATGTGCAATATTTTATTTTGTGTGTGTTTTAACGGCATTTTAGATTTGAATTTCTTTATTTTTATTATTCGCATTATTTTGCTTGTGTATGTTTTTTATGATAATTTAGGTGTTAAATTCACAGAATTAGTTAATAATCAAAGGAATAGATTTTATTACGTTTCGAGGGTTAATTCGTACATTTCAATACTTTATTTAATTTTGATTAGAATCTTTTGTTTAGTTACGGTGGAGATTATTAGAGTCAATCTACATAGTTATTTTAATTTTTAATTTCTGTTATTTTATAGTATACTTATGCATTATTTTGTGTTGTGATTAGATTCATTTGACTGAATTAATTAAACAGTTATATAGCGGAGGGTTATTTGTATTACACGTTGAATTAGGTTATAATAGACAATATTATGAGGACTTAGGCATTGGTTTCATCATACCGCGTTGTTTGGGAACATAGATTATAATTTGGAATAAGAATTAATTACTTTGGTGTTTATTAATGTTTAATATTGAAAAGTTAAGTATTTATATAATTCATAAAATCTGAATCGGTTATTGTTATTATAATGTACTATAATAACTACTTGTAATAATTACGGATCATAGTTCAATGTATGTAGAAGCAACATCAATGTTAGAAAGGGAACAATAAAGGAATAGGGAGTAGATATAAATATAGGTTAACGTAATTGTGAATGCGAGGTGTATGTGAGATGAGATTGGGACTTTAAGTATATTAATTTATGTTTATTTTAGTTTCATACAAGCAACATATCTTATAAGAAGTCTTAACACAGATATTAATTAATATGTACAAGTGAGAACAAGTGATACTAGAATATAAATTTGGAAAAGTTACTGTTGGCTTGAGTAGAGAAAGACTAAGGTAGAAGAAAATTACTGATAGGTAGATGGCTAGTGGGAGGGTCCATAGAGAGAAGTTATTTATTTATTTATTTATTTTGAACATAAACGTTATAAGAATTTTATTTAGATTAATAATTTTATACGATGGTGTAGTGTGCATTAGTAGGGTCAGAGCAATTTAGGCAATAACGAACGGCAAATTAGCTAATTACATAATTCTTATAATGAGTGAGGTAGCCCTTTTAAGAAATAGCGGAAAGTCTTCAAAATAGTGTGAAGATCAGATAGTGTGTGGTGTTTTATGTTGTGGCTTAGTAGTATTTATTTATATAGAGATTGTAGCTCAAATTGAGTACAATTTCATTCACATATATTTTAAACTGTAGTTTGTATAAAATATTTTAAAATATAATTATGATAGCATAGTCTGAATTTTAATAGTTTGTCATAAAATTCTACATATACTAGGCAACTAGCCATTATAAGGAAATAACACACCATGGCTTTTGTCTTTGTCATAAAGAATCAATAACCTTTGCAGTAACTGACAATATCGACTGACTATTCACTGTATACCTATCAAAATTTTATACAACAATAACATGGGATTCTAATATTGAATACTATTCGTCATCTGGTTATGATTCAACAATTTGCATATTAAAATAATAATAAAGATAACGTCCTTTCGAGGGATTGTAGCCGGACTGTGCTAGGTGAGCTACGAAGAGGTATACATTCGTGAATGCCTTTTCCACTACTATTGTTTTAATCGATGTAATTCTAGTAGTTGCCCCGCGTACTCTAGTGGATGCCAGGACAGCCTAACAGTTGTACCGTGGTATCTACGGTGACTACCAGTATTCTTAAAATATGTGTAGAAACCTCGCAAGTACTGAATGGTTGCAGTTTTCTCGAAATCGACTTTCAATTTTTATGAAACTGAATTATTTGACCTACAGCCAATTGTAATATTTACTACCTGGAAAACAAGACTAGTCTAAATGGACAGGCTTGTATTTAATATAATTAACATACATTGTAAATAAAATCAGCGTCCTTTAGAGGGATTGTAGCCGGACTGTGCTAGGTGAGCTACGAAGAGGTATACATTCGTGAATGCCTTTTCCACTACTATTGTTTTAATCGATGTAATTCTAGTAGTTGCCCCGCGTACTCTAGTGGATGCCAGGACAGCCTAACAGTTGTACCGTGGTATCTACGGTGACTACCAGTATTCTTAAACCATGTGTAGAAACCTCGCAAGTACTGAAGGGTTGCAGTTTCCTCAAAAGCGACTTTCAATTTTCATAAACTGATTTGTTTGGTCTACAGCCAATCATTTTATTCACTACTTGGATAACATCTACAAGCAAGACTAGTCTAAATGGACAGTCTTATTATTTAAAATAACAACATACATATATATTTACAATCATGCTAACTTTATACTGGCGATATAGTATTGCCTTGTTCCAGTTACCACCTACAATGCACGACTGTTCTAATCAGACAGTCTTATCATTTACTAAAACAACATACCTGCCAAGCATAGCGCTTGCAGACCTATGAAACCTTCCTACGGTGAGTTTACTCGCCAAGCCACTCCAATCTCAATATTGAATTGGAATTATAATGATTATTTGATTACTCCACATGGAGAAGCTCGTGGTCAGCTAACACGACCATCTGGTGATCCTCACCCAACGACAATATATTACTTAATTAAAATATCGTCCTTTCGAGTGACTGTAAGCAGGCATTGCTTCGAACATACGTGTTCTTCTTCGGCTGCAGCGACTTGAGTATGGCGTAATCCGGGAGGTGGTACCCACATAATTGGGGCACTTTGGATTAGATGTTACTTTACTGACGATCTCAGCGGCAGGACAAACCCTGAGGGAAGTATTTAACAGTCGAGGCCAATGTAGTCCCGTACCACTAACCGTAGTACTGAAAAAGCGCTTGCGAGCAATCTTAAGTACATGACTTGCTACAGATCATTCAAAGAGACAAACAACCATGTTCCTGAAACCTTAACATCGTGATGATGGTGTTGATTGACCTAGAGACACTCTCTGGTAAATATTGAAATACAACTATATGGGATTGGAGGATTCCTTATTTCCTACCATTTATCGTCTTTATGACGCAACGAGATTCCTTCCTGACTAACGGGGAAAGGAAACTGTGGTTGACTTTCACGATTTGTGGGCGAATGGTTGGGGCTCATAAATATCCTTAACCCTTTCGTTTAGAATGGGTTTTTAATTTCCTTTAGCCTTCTGGCTTACATACTCATTAGTCAATATAGTAAAACTTACCCAAGTAAATTTAATCCTTTATCCCTAACCCAATTTAATTTAATCTTATATCTTTAACTGACTGAAATAAAATTCTATTAGCTTCTTAATATTTAGAAAATATATGTTAGAGTATATATCTATTTAATTTATTTAGCAGTTTAGCACAAAGTATTACGTACCTCTATAAAGAATTAAAAGGTTACTATTGAACACAATGTAGAGCACTGCCGCTATTTGACGATCACAATGCCAATAAAATATATCTAGTACTGTATTACGAAAACGAATACATATTGTATATGTAAATATTATTAAGTGTGCAAGTATGTGTGTGTGAGGAAAATTTACATATTGAACATTCGTAGTGTTGTAGACTCGTAGTACAGTTTGATAAGCTCGAAAAATTTATAGACATGTTACTATCGTTACTATATGATTATATGTTCTTATATTAATGTTCACATAAAGAAAGGGGGGGGTCGTTACAATTTGGTGCCGTGACCAGGATTTCAAACATTATGGTGTACGGCTTTAATATTTTAATATGTAGGCTAAACATGCCTACAATTTGTTGTCCGTGAAATGGATAGAGGTTAGAAAACGTAATCGATTGTGCTAAATTATTTCTTTAATATGTTTACTTAACAGAGTTATAAATATGTAACCACGGGTTTTAGAAAATGGGGGCGAGATGCTTCCTAATTACGCTAGTTTAGGCAATTAGACTTAGAGTTAAAACTTTAGGATTTGTTTTATTAAAGCCAAATTTTAAATCACGATTCAATTTGTCATGTGAGTATAACTCTCGTAATTGTCATTCATTCAATGAAAAAATTATAATTGGGTTATGTTGTTGGGTTGAATAGAACTTGGCTTAACCAGTTCACTAGTTTAGAGATGTGGGGGCGTAACTAATTAAGGTTTGAGTATTATTGATCCTAGATTTTAATAAAGTAGGTTGTAAGACTGAGTTTTCGCAATGATTATAAGATTATATCTTATAGGATTATGTGGTTAATTAATTTAAATTAAAACCGATGGTATTATTGTAAATAATTTACCAAATAAAACGAAATGTTTAGATCTCGTGGTTGATTTCAGGATAACTACACGATTTAATTAAAGTTATTTTGGCATTTAATAAAAATATAATACAACAAAATGCCTAGAGCACCAACAAGAAACAATATCCCTAAATCTACAAGAATGACTGAACGTTCAACGGGAATAAAGAAGAGGAGCAAAACTGATAGAAGCTCAGTCAGTAGGCTTGATTTTTATCAATTAAAAAATAAAGCGCTCCGACGGGAGGTTGCTATATTGAATATGAAATTAAGTCAAATGAAAGGAAACCAACCGGAAACGCCACAAGGAAGTACTGCAGGGGGGTTGAGCATTATGCCCCCTCTAGGTTCCGAATATTCCAATAGAATGCAGGGTGGAATCGGAGGAGAAACTCTAAACTATATTATACAAAACGCCAATATAGACCGCCCTAAGTACCCGGGGAAAAATAGGTGCCATCCGATAGCTTTTGTGGAGGACCTCAGGGCATACTTGAAAAGGACGCCGTCCGCGAGCGGCGTAGTGGAAACTATAATCGACTGTTTGGAGGGAGAAGCTCGCGATTGGGCTCGCCTATATAAAGAAAGATGGGCGGGACTTGAAGAGTTCAGTCGCGACTTTCTAAGTGCTTACTGGGGAGAGGCTGAGCAAAGTCTACTAAGGAGAAGAATAGTTCAAGGTTCTTGGAACAAAGTGGAGTGCCCCACTATGCTCGGATACTTCATTTCATTGGCTGGGAAGGCAAAAATGCTCACGTACCCCATTCCGGAAAGGCAGCTTATAAACGATATTATGGGCCACTTTCCTCAGGCCGTCCAATATGCATGGGCTGTAAGCAATTGTGAGACAATATTGGACGCAACGGAGTTCTTACGCAAACTGGATAATGTTAATAAACATGACTACTCCACCTTCCGTGGTTATAATGGTGCCAAGTCTAACTATCAAAACAAAAGAAACGAGTATTCAAGAATTCAATATCAAGGTGCTGCAAAACCTAGGGACGCTAATGTGATTGACATAAGTGAACAAACGAGTGTAAATAATTCTAATGCTAATACTGAGAGTGCCAATTTAAACTAATATGTACTGATGATTACTATCCCGCCTCATCAGTTGTTCTAGGGATACAAAAAATACCTTGTCTAAATATGATGCTAAAAATGGGCTGGAAGCCAGGTCAGACATTAGGCAAGAAAAGTAGTCAGGGGTTGAGAAAGCCTTTACAAGTAAATTTACCGCTAGGAAAGTCTGGGTTTGGATTCAGCTTAAATAAAAACGATAGGTGTATTGAAAGTTTCATTTTAGAAATTACGGAAATTTTAAAGTATCGTACTCATGCGTTGCAACATAAATTAGTAACACTCAACAATGAGGTAACTGCATCTTTGTTTGAGGAAGAAGATCATTGGGAAGATAACCCTCTTATTCACAAGTCCGAAATCATAATAGGCTTACTAGGAAAACAGGTAAAATGCCTCATTGACACCGGTAGTGACATCACTTGCATATCGGAATCTTATTGGAACTCCGTGGCTAATGACGTAAAACAGAGTACGCCATTATTACCCGTCAAAGCAATTCAGGGTCGAGGGGCAGTTGGCCAAAAAAGTACTAAAATACAGCAAATGGTACTATTACCGCTTAAAATAGGTCATATTTTTATAGATACTTGTTTCTTAATTGTACCAAACTTAGTTCAGTCAGTAATTTTAGGGTTTGATTGGCTTAAGGCTAATCAGGTAACTATTCATCTTAATGAATCACGCATGGGGTTATTAATTTTTAAGGATGGATGTGAAATTTATTTACCCTTTTATAAACAGATCAATGAAGATTTAGTGGTGTCGGAACTAGGCGTCATTAATAATATAGGTGACTGGATTGATAGGGTACAAACAGGCCTGAATTTAAATACAAATCAGGTGGAAAAGTTAAAGGAAATGTTGCATAGGCGTAAAGGGGTTTTCAAGTCAGGATTAGGCAGGGCTAATTGCTATGAGCATGTGATACAGATGTCTAATCATGTGCCGTTTATTAAAAGATCTTATCCGATACCTTATGCATATAGAGACAAAGTAGAGAGTAAACTAAATGAAATGGAGGGATTAGGAGTAATATCACGAGCGCCGACTCCTTATAGTAGTCCATTAACGTTTACACTTAAGTCAGACGGAACTATTAGAATCTTATTAGATGCGCGTGAAATAAATAAATTTATGATAGCTGAGTCGGAGGCACCTCCAATACAAGCCGATGTTCTAAAAGCCTTTCATGGTGTTAATTATATAAGCATTATTGATTTAAATAATGCTTACTTCCAAATACCCATTTCTGAAAGTAGCAAAAAATATACCGGATTCACGTTTAACGGAAAGTCTTATGTCTATAATGTCCTTCCACAGGGCCTTAAAACATCTGTTGGTAGTTTTAGCAGAGCTATGGATATCATATTAGGACCAGAGGTTAGGCAGTTTTGTGTTAATTATTTAGATGACTTAGCAATATTTACAACTGGGGGGTTAGAGAACCATTTGAAACACATTGAGGAGGTTCTTCGTAAATTAGAATCGGCTGGACTTACATGCAATTTACAGAAATGTAAATTTATTTGCAAAGAGGTAAAAATGTTAGGACATATAGTAACTACAGAGGGGATTAAAACAGACCCAGAGAAAATTGAAGCAATCAGAGGTTTTCCAGAGCCTAAGAAGGTTAAACATTTGAGGGCATTTTTAGGTTTATGTAATTATTACAGACGATTTATTCCGGGATATAGTCTTATTTCACAACCGCTATGTAAATTATTAAGGACCGGTTCTTCTTGGAAATGGACAGCAGAAGCTCAAAATGCTTTTGATCAGGTAAAATCTGCTTTTATAAACACTATTATGTTACATCACCCTAATGTTAAGGTTCCCTATTATTTACAAACAGATAGTTCGGGAATAGGTATAGCTGGGGTCCTTTACCAATATAACGAAGAGGGAGATATGAGAATTCTTAGTTACTGTAGTAGGTCGTTAAAAGGGGCTGAATTAAGATGGACTGTTACAGAACAGGAGTTTTGGGCTGTAATTTATTGCCTCAGAAAGTTTGAAACCTATCTAAGGGGATCCAAAGTTATAATTCGAACGGATCATAAAGCATTGACTTTTGTAAAATCTTGGAAGCTATATAACAGTCGCATTATTCGGTGGACCTTGTATCTTGAACAGTTCGATTACTCCGTCGAACATGTAAAGGGTAGAGACAATGTAGTGGTTGATATATTATCTAGGTTTCCTAGTGATCGAATTGGGCTACAGGAGGATAAGTTAAATTGTCCGGAGATTCATTATATGGGAGTTAGAGAAAATAAATATTTAACAAACCGGTTAAGAGACATATTGACATACCAATCTGAAGACGAAGAGACTAAGGAACTGATAAATTTTGTAAGGGATCCTACTTATAACTTTATCAATAAAAGCTTGACTAGGATATCACAGCGGTGTTGTGTAATAGAAAAGATAATGCATGTCAAAATAGGTGACAGAGATGAATTTATGGCAATTTATTTACCTAATTCCCTTAGGGAAGATTTATGTAGACAGGTACATGAGGAAATGGGACACCAAGGAGCATACAAGGTCATAAAATATATACGCGAGCGCTATTATTGGGTAGGAATGACTAGAGATGTGAAGAGAACTTTACAAAAATGCCACATATGTCAATTATCAAAGAGCAACAATGTAAAGTATGTTGGGGAATGTAAGTCCATTGTTACAGATGATATAGGGGATCTTGTTATGGCAGATTTGTATGGGCCGAGATTTGTATGGGCCGTTACCCAAAGGAAAATTTGGCTCAGCCTATATCTTAGTTATACAAGACTCATTTAGCAAATTTATAAAACTTTATGATCTAAGAAAGGCCAGTTCGCGAGCTGTAGTATCAAAATTAAAGCAGTTTATTAAAATAATAAAACCCAAGGTAGTCATGACGGATAATGGTAGTCAATTCATAAGTAATGTTTGGCGCAAAGCTTTGCAGGATTTGAGTATCAAACCGATATATACTACAGTTAGAAACCCGAGACCGAATACTACAGAAAGAGTTAATAGGGAGATAGGTCGCCTGTTTAGGACTTATTGTCATAGCAATCATAAGGGATGGGTCTTTATTTTAAGCAACATAGAGACATTATATAACAATACTTATCACGAGAGTACTGGTTACACACCCAATGAGATAGTGCTAGGCGAACGGAATACATTATCTACAGATAAATATTTACTGAAATCGCGGGGAAAATTAGATTGTAGAACCATACGTGACGAAGTTCGGTTAAATTTAAAGAAATCCAGCTAAACCAGACAGCTTAAGTTTAATAGGTCGCACAGGTTAGCGGAATTCCATGTAGGTGATATGGTGAAAGTTCGTAAATATAATAAATCCGATAAACAACTTAAATTAACAAAAAAGTTTGAATTGTTGTACGAAGGACCTTATGTAGTTGCTGCCGTTCCAAACCCAAACGTTTATACTTTGGCCGATCCAAAAACACAACATATTAGAGGAAATTTTAACACTATACATTTATCAAAATATTATGTTTAAATTCATTTAATTGAGGGATTCATCTTAGAATTATAGTAAGATAATTTTAAAATTTTTAGTGAAGTAGACGAGTAGTAATATTAAATTCATGAACATCTTGTACTGAGAATATTAAAAGTGTTAATAGTGTGTTAATTTAGTAGATATTTCGTGTGATTAGTAAGAGGTACAAGATTTAATCAGGGTAGTTTGTTTTTGATTAGTGTAGAACAGGACAGGAAATAGAGAAAAACTGGCATATGTGAAAATATAAATCTTTAATTAATTTTAGCATTCTTTAGAAAATGTAAAAGTGTAAATGTATATTTAATGTGTAATGTGTCCATTGTATGTGAAAAAATATATATAAAAAAAAAAAAAAAAAAAAAAACTGGTTGGTTAGGGAGTTCAGCACGAGTACACCTATCCACTGCTTATGGAGATTAACTTGAACTTTGCTTTGTATTACTTTTATTATTAATTTTCGTGATTTACTTCCATATGTAGTAAGTAATAGGTTTAGTCGTTGGGGTGCAGGGAGGCTGGACCAAAACTTATATTGATTGTTAGTCAGTAAAACTGGATGATAAAATATTAGGAAAATACCTCGAAATATATATTTTAAATTTTTGGTTACATTTTAGCAGTTAGGGATGACCCACACAAAGTTAATAGTTAATGTTGTAAATTTTAAGTCGTTAGTTAAACTCTCAAAATTTAGGGGGCGATTGTAACGGATCAATCCTCGTGATTGAAATTAAAGTAATTATGTAATAAAATTCTCGGTGTATTTTATTTTAGTACGTCACTAAACTCAATGAGAGAATTGCACGGAAAAAAAAATATCTACCTGAGCATAGTGCGTTGTTTTTGAAGCCGACGTGTGAATGCACATAAGTTTCGTTCTCACGTAAAATTTAAAAATTTTAAAGTAAAGTAATTATGTAATAAAATTCTCGGTGTATTTTATTTTAGTGCGTCACTAAACTCAATGAGACAATTGCACGGAAAAAAAATATCTACCTGAGCATAGTGAGGTGTTCTTTGAAGCCGTCGTGTGAATGCAAATAGGTTTCGTTCTCACGTAAAATTTAAAAACAAAAATTAGAAAAAAATTGTTATGCATAATTGTATCAATAGAGTGACCGGATGATGGTAGTAATAAAGAAATATAAGTTAAAAGGATCCGTCTTTGTTTGGACAATAGATGTGTTGCGCGCAACTCGGGGGTGTTGTTTTCGCATTGCCTGGTATGGCAGCGTGTGAAGGTTGTCAGCGTTAACAAAGAAACATTTTGGTTAATTCAGGTAGAAGGTTCGACGGTTGGGGAAAACAGATGTGACGATCTTTTTGTGTCTTTTGTGATGATTTTATGGGAATATTTATTTTAAGATGCAGCGGGGTGGAGGTAGGGAGAGGATAAATAGATTGACAAGGGCGAAGACGGGGCTGGTCGGGTCTGATCCTTGGTTGAGTAAGACGTTATCATCGGCGATTTATTTGTGATTTTTGTTTAAGTAAAACATAATTATTGTCCACGGTTTTGGCTTTGATCAAGTAAGACGCGTTCGGGTTTGAATTTAATCTCGCACGAAAGCTTTGAGATTGTTGCAAGCAAATACGGGTTAATTAGTCTGTTTCTTATAAAAGATTCACGAGTGTATAGGAATCAGCGCAGCACTTCAATATACTTCAGAGCCTGAAAGAGTGAGCGGTAATATAGCTGTGTTAAGGTAAGTAAGCATGATTTTTTATTTACAGGTCTAGATTTTTTTTATTTGACATGTGCATTATTTTGTTTTGTGTGTGTGATTTTTTTTCGGCAATCTAGGTTTTGATTTTCTTTATTTTATATGTGCAATATTTTATTTTGTGTGTGTTTTAACGGCATTTTAGATTTGAATTTCTTTATTTTTATTATTCGCATTATTTTGCTTGTGTATGTTTTTTATGATAATTTAGGTGTTAAATTCACAGAATTAGTTAATAATCAAAGGAATAGATTTTATTACGTTTCGAGGGTTAATTCGTACATTTCAATACTTTATTTAATTTTGATTAGAATCTTTTGTTTAGTTACGGTGGAGATTATTAGAGTCAATCTACATAGTTATTTTAATTTTTAATTTCTGTTATTTTATAGTATACTTATGCATTATTTTGTGTTGTGATTAGATTCATTTGACTGAATTAATTAAACAGTTATATAGCGGAGGGTTATTTGTATTACACGTTGAATTAGGTTATAATAGACAATATTATGAGGACTTAGGCATTGGTTTCATCATACCGCGTTGTTTGGGAACATAGATTATAATTTGGAATAAGAATTAATTACTTTGGTGTTTATTAATGTTTAATATTGAAAAGTTAAGTATTTATATAATTCATAAAATCTGAATCGGTTATTGTTATTATAATGTACTATAATAACTACTTGTAATAATTACGGATCATAGTTCAATGTATGTAGAAGCAACATCAATGTTAGAAAGGGAACAATAAAGGAATAGGGAGTAGATATAAATATAGGTTAACGTAATTGTGAATGCGAGGTGTATGTGAGATGAGATTGGGACTTTAAGTATATTAATTTATGTTTATTTTAGTTTCATACAAGCAACATATCTTATAAGAAGTCTTAACACAGATATTAATTAATATGTACAAGTGAGAACAAGTGATACTAGAATATAAATTTGGAAAAGTTACTGTTGGCTTGAGTAGAGAAAGACTAAGGTAGAAGAAAATTACTGATAGGTAGATGGCTAGTGGGAGGGTCCATAGAGAGAAGTTATTTATTTATTTATTTATTTTGAACATAAACGTTATAAGAATTTTATTTAGATTAATAATTTTATACGATGGTGTAGTGTGCATTAGTAGGGTCAGAGCAATTTAGGCAATAACGAACGGCAAATTAGCTAATTACATAATTCTTATAATGAGTGAGGTAGCCCTTTTAAGAAATAGCGGAAAGTCTTCAAAATAGTGTGAAGATCAGATAGTGTGTGGTGTTTTATGTTGTGGCTTAGTAGTATTTATTTATATAGAGATTGTAGCTCAAATTGAGTACAATTTCATTCACATATATTTTAAACTGTAGTTTGTATAAAATATTTTAAAATATAATTATGATAGCATAGTCTGAATTTTAATAGTTTGTCATAAAATTCTACATATACTAGGCAACTAGCCATTATAAGGAAATAACACACCATGGCTTTTGTCTTTGTCATAAAGAATCAATAACCTTTGCAGTAACTGACAATATCGACTGACTATTCACTGTATACCTATCAAAATTTTATACAACAATAACATGGGATTCTAATATTGAATACTATTCGTCATCTGGTTATGATTCAACAATTTGCATATTAAAATAATAATAAAGATAACGTCCTTTCGAGGGATTGTAGCCGGACTGTGCTAGGTGAGCTACGAAGAGGTATACATTCGTGAATGCCTTTTCCACTACTATTGTTTTAATCGATGTAATTCTAGTAGTTGCCCCGCGTACTCTAGTGGATGCCAGGACAGCCTAACAGTTGTACCGTGGTATCTACGGTGACTACCAGTATTCTTAAAATATGTGTAGAAACCTCGCAAGTACTGAATGGTTGCAGTTTTCTCGAAATCGACTTTCAATTTTTATGAAACTGAATTATTTGACCTACAGCCAATTGTAATATTTACTACCTGGAAAACAAGACTAGTCTAAATGGACAGGCTTGTATTTAATATAATTAACATACATTGTAAATAAAATCAGCGTCCTTTAGAGGGATTGTAGCCGGACTGTGCTAGGTGAGCTACGAAGAGGTATACATTCGTGAATGCCTTTTCCACTACTATTGTTTTAATCGATGTAATTCTAGTAGTTGCCCCGCGTACTCTAGTGGATGCCAGGACAGCCTAACAGTTGTACCGTGGTATCTACGGTGACTACCAGTATTCTTAAACCATGTGTAGAAACCTCGCAAGTACTGAAGGGTTGCAGTTTCCTCAAAAGCGACTTTCAATTTTCATAAACTGATTTGTTTGGTCTACAGCCAATCATTTTATTCACTACTTGGATAACATCTACAAGCAAGACTAGTCTAAATGGACAGTCTTATTATTTAAAATAACAACATACATATATATTTACAATCATGCTAACTTTATACTGGCGATATAGTATTGCCTTGTTCCAGTTACCACCTACAATGCACGACTGTTCTAATCAGACAGTCTTATCATTTACTAAAACAACATACCTGCCAAGCATAGCGCTTGCAGACCTATGAAACCTTCCTACGGTGAGTTTACTCGCCAAGCCACTCCAATCTCAATATTGAATTGGAATTATAATGATTATTTGATTACTCCACATGGAGAAGCTCGTGGTCAGCTAACACGACCATCTGGTGATCCTCACCCAACGACAATATATTACTTAATTAAAATATCGTCCTTTCGAGTGACTGTAAGCAGGCATTGCTTCGAACATACGTGTTCTTCTTCGGCTGCAGCGACTTGAGTATGGCGTAATCCGGGAGGTGGTACCCACATAATTGGGGCACTTTGGATTAGATGTTACTTTACTGACGATCTCAGCGGCAGGACAAACCCTGAGGGAAGTATTTAACAGTCGAGGCCAATGTAGTCCCGTACCACTAACCGTAGTACTGAAAAAGCGCTTGCGAGCAATCTTAAGTACATGACTTGCTACAGATCATTCAAAGAGACAAACAACCATGTTCCTGAAACCTTAACATCGTGATGATGGTGTTGATTGACCTAGAGACACTCTCTGGTAAATATTGAAATACAACTATATGGGATTGGAGGATTCCTTATTTCCTACCATTTATCGTCTTTATGACGCAACGAGATTCCTTCCTGACTAACGGGGAAAGGAAACTGTGGTTGACTTTCACGATTTGTGGGCGAATGGTTGGGGCTCATAAATATCCTTAACCCTTTCGTTTAGAATGGGTTTTTAATTTCCTTTAGCCTTCTGGCTTACATACTCATTAGTCAATATAGTAAAACTTACCCAAGTAAATTTAATCCTTTATCCCTAACCCAATTTAATTTAATCTTATATCTTTAACTGACTGAAATAAAATTCTATTAGCTTCTTAATATTTAGAAAATATATGTTAGAGTATATATCTATTTAATTTATTTAGCAGTTTAGCACAAAGTATTACGTACCTCTATAAAGAATTAAAAGGTTACTATTGAACACAATGTAGAGCACTGCCGCTATTTGACGATCACAATGCCAATAAAATATATCTAGTACTGTATTACGAAAACGAATACATATTGTATATGTAAATATTATTAAGTGTGCAAGTATGTGTGTGTGAGGAAAATTTACATATTGAACATTCGTAGTGTTGTAGACTCGTAGTACAGTTTGATAAGCTCGAAAAATTTATAGACATGTTACTATCGTTACTATATGATTATATGTTCTTATATTAATGTTCACATAAAGAAAGGGGGGGGTCGTTACAATAGTTAAAATAAAAGTTCTCCCTGACTTCTACAACACTACTGTCCTATACCTGCCTTGGATTTGGATTTTAACGGTATATCGTCTGTTACAGAAAAGTAATCTATATCTATTCTATACTAGCTGGCGCCCGCGACTTCGTCCGCGTTGAAAAAGAAAAAGTAGTCTATCTTGTGTCCAGTACGTCTAAATGTTTATCTACCAAGTTTCATGAAAATCAGTTAATTCGTTTAAGAGTTATGGAGGAACATACATACATACATACATACATACATACATACATACATACATACATACATACATACATACATACATACATACATACATACATACATACATACATACATACATACATACATACATACATACATACATACATACATACATACATACATACATACATACATACATACATACATACATACATACATACATACATACATACATACATACATACATACATACATACATACATACATACATACATACATACATACATACATACATACATACATACATACATACATACATACATACATACATACATACATACATACATACATACATACATACATACATACATACATACATACATACATACATACATACATACATACATACATACATACATACATACATACATACATACATACATACATACATACATACATACATACATACATACATACATACATACATACATACATACATACATACATACATACATACATACATACATACATACATACATACATACATACATACATACATACATACATACATACATACATACATACATACATACATACATACATACATACATACATACATACATACATACATACATACATACATACATACATACATACATACATACATACATACATACATACATACATACATACATACATACATACATACATACATACATACATACATACATACATACATACATACATACATACATACATACATACATACATACATACATACATACATACATACATACATACATACATACATACATACATACATACATACATACATACATACATACATACATACATACATACATACATACATACATACATACATACATACATACATACATACATACATACATACATACATACATACATACATACATACATACATACATACATACATACATACATACATACATACATACATACATACATACATCCATACATACATACATACATACATACATACATACATACATACATACATACATACATACATACATACATACATACATACATACATACATACATACATACATACATACATACATACATACATACATACATACATACATACATACATACATACATACATACATACATACATACATACATACATACATACATACATACATACATACATACATACATACATACATACATACATACATACATACATACATACATACATACATACATACATACATACATACATACATACATACATACATACATACATACATACATACATACATACATACATACATACATACATACATACATACATACATACATACATACATACATACATACATACATACATACATACATACATACATACATACATACATACATACATACATACATACATACATACATACATACATACATACATACATACATACATACATACATACATACATACATACATACATACATACATACATACATACATACATACATACATACATACATACATACATACATACATACATACATACATACATACATACATACATACATACATACATACATACATACATACATACATACATACATACATACATACATACATACATACATACATACATACATACATACATACATACATACATACATACATACATACATACATACATACATACATACATACATACATACATACATACATACATACATACATACATACATACATACATACATACATACATACATACATACATACATACATACATACATACATACATACATACATACATACATACATACATACATACATACATACATACATACATACATACATACATACATACATACATACATACATACATACATACATACATACATACATACATACATACATACATACATACATACATACATACATACATACATACATACATACATACATACATACATACATACATACATACATACATACATACATACATACATACATACATACATACATACATACATACATACATACATACATACATACATACATACATACATACATACATACATACATACATACATACATACATACATACATACATACATACATACATACATACATACATACATACATACATACATACATACATACAGAAAAAAATTCTAAAAATCGTCAATTTAGTTTCAGTATCATGTATAGAGCCTATAAACACGATATCTCGAAAACAAAGTAAATTACTCCATGACCGACACTAACAGATTTATTATTAGTATTGATATATGTATATATACATATAAGTAATGAAATCGTAAACGGGCCGTATTTGTAGGTACATTATATATTTTTTCAAAAAAAATAATTTGTACAAGTTTTACTTATGTTGCCGAGATAAAAAAAAATTTAGAATTTTGTCTGTCTGTGCATGCTAATCTCAGAAACGGCTTAACCGATTTGTGGGTATTCAACAGGATTTCCCAACGTAAAAAAAGGTACCTGTGGGATTTTAAAAAAATGAACTACAGCATACAAAGTTTCGGGCATCAGCTAATAAAAAATAAATGTCACATGCATCTTTCATTAACATTTAAAATAACAGAGCAAGAGAAATGTTACATAAATAAACAGCATTGGAGTTTATTTCATTTTGAACTAAAAATTATTTACGAATTCCATGATTCGTAAATGTTGTTAAAGTAAATGACAGTGTTTTTGACTCGGAGCTGTTTGATGATAGATATTGTGTGTACAGACGCGATCGTGAGAGTTCGGGTTTCAATTCTGGTAAGGAGGGTGGAGGAGTGCTTATCGCAGTCTCTAATAAATTCCGTTCTTCTCGTGTTGTTACACGAACTGACTGCGAGGATGTTTGGGTCAGGCTGTGTGGTGGTGGATTATCGGACGATTTGCTTATCTGCGCTGTATACTTGCCTCCACCTGTGCGGGTCCAAGTCCTGGAGCACTTCTTGAACCAATCCAATGAACTGTTCGATCTCTTATCTATATCTAATATTTTGATTGCAGGTGACTTTAATCTGGGTGGTATTGACTGGTTCGGGTCGGGCGATGGTGTCCCGTCGCTGGTTGGTCCTGACAGTCCTGCTTGCTTCAAACTTTTTGATTTTGTGTCCCTTAACAATCTTACTCAGTATAATACATCGTTAAATAACCATGGCAGGGTCCTTGATCTCGTGTTGAGTAACTTGGTTGTATTCGACCTGCGCACTTCAGCCAACCCTCTCTCCTTGGTGGATCCTTACCATCCTCCATTGCGTTTCGACCTTGAGTGCTCCGTGCGACGGACATTGCAGCCCGGTGACGATATACCCAGACCTTGTTTCTTTAAAGCCGATTATGAGGCTATAGTAAGACACTTACGTGTGATCTGTTGGCATGATCTGTTCTCTACTTGCTCTAACGTTAATGAAATGGTAGATCTCTTTTACATTAAAATCCGTGAAATTATCAACTCATTGGTTCCGAAGTCAAAGCCTGTAAGAAAGAATTTTCCTCCTTGGTTCTCTAGAGATCTTATAGGTCTCATCAGGGAAAAATACAAATTACGCATGAAATTGAAGAAATTTAAGAGAAACCCTCGTGATGTTCTCTATTATGATTCACTGAGAAGTAGATGCATCGGGCTGCAGAAGATATGTTATAAAGATTATTTGCACAGAATGGAGTCATCACTTAGGTCCAATCCAAAGCTGTTTTGGTCGTTCGTAAAGAGTAGAAGGCGCGCTTGTGGATCCTATCCCGCTAGGATGTCTCTTGGGAGTGTAACTGCTACTGACGGCCATGATATCAGCAATCTTTTTTCTGCTCACTTTGCGACGGTATATAATTGTTCCTCTAGCTCCTCGAGTTCCCTCCCGTCCACGGCTGATGAAACTGGGTGTGTTCTGACTGGCGCTTCGTTCTGCTCTGTTGTTTTGTCTCCTTCTACGGTGAGCGCGGCTCTAAAAGGGCTAGACCCACATAAAGCGGCTGGTTCTGACGGTGTCCCTTCAGTGTTTGCTGTCAGATGTGCTGGTGTTCTGAGTTTGCCTCTAACAATGATATACAATGCGTCTCTGAATGAGGGAATCTTCCCATTAATTTGGAAAGAAGCATTTATACTTCCCCTTTATAAGGCTGGCGACAACTCTGAAGTGAAAAATTATAGACCCATAGCAATCCTGCCTGTTTTTGCCAAGGTGTTCGAGAAGCTACTGTACCCTCTATTTAATAGCCACTTTAAACATCTGTTATCTCCCTATCAGCATGGATTTATGAGTGGCCGTTCGACATCAACAAATCTCTGCACTTTTATCGATAGGGTGAGCGGTTTACTGGATTCTCGTCACCCTGTAGACGCTATATATACTGACTTTGCCAAGGCGTTCGACAGGGTTCAACACCACATTATGATGCGTAAACTTAGGCAATATGGAGTGTCCGGCAATCTCCTAAATTGGTGTGGGTCATATCTGACTGGAAGGGTGTCGAGAGTGGTCCTTAAAGGATATTTTTCAGATTCCTTCGCATTAAATTCCGGCGTACCCCAGGGGTCTCATCTTGGTCCCCTATTCTTTAATGTTTTTATAAATGACATAGAATCATGTTTCCGGAACTCACATTGTTTGCTCTTCGCTGACGATCTCAAAATTTTCAAAGGTGTGGCGTCTCCGGGGGATGGTGCGGGGCTCCAGGAGGATCTTAACAGATTGTCGAACTGGTGCCGGCTTAATGGCATGTCGCTTAACATCGACAAATGCTTTCACCTGCATCTCTCTAGGGGACGGTTCCCACCGGGGCAGACCTACCACTTTGACGGCACTTATCTGCGGAGCGTGGACTCTGCGAGGGACCTTGGAGTTCAGATTGACTCAAAACTTCGTTTTAATATCCATATTGACAATATTGTGAAGAAAGCGTTTAAGTCCCTTGGTTTTATAATTAGAAGTTGCAGGGAGTTCAAAAACCCATCGACAATGATTGCTCTTTACAATGCTTATGTACGCTCAGGCCTAGAGTATTGCTCAACCATATGGAATCCACACTACGATGTATATATCAAGCGTCTGGAGTCTGTACAGAAGCGATTCCTTTGGCACTTGTCTTATGGACGCGGTTTAGCTAGGGAGCTCTCAAGCTATCAGGCCAGATTGATTCACTTCGGTGTCGATTCTCTGCAATCCCGGAGGCTTTTATTGGACGTCCTATTCTTCTGCAAAATACTGAGGGGGACAGTTGATTCGCCTGAACTCTTGTCGCGTATAAACTTTAGTGCTCCTCGTCGAGCGCCTCGACCGGGCAGATTTAAGCCTTTCCAACTGAACCATTTCAGAACAAACTTGGGCCGTTTCTCGCCACTGAATCGAATTATGGGTCATGCGAACTCCCTAAGGCATGAAATTGACCCTTACAGCGATGCGCCGTCGAAAATCAAGAGAGTCATCCTCGTCCGTGGTCCCGACACCTGACATTTTATCTTGATTATTTTTGACTTTATTAATTATTATTTATTTTATCGATTGTTAATTAATTGATTGATTATTGATTATTATTCATTTAATGGACGTGACATGTAGTGTAACGCTATACAATATATATTTCTATTATTTATTATTTATTCCCTAGATGTTGCTTGTAGCTTTTATTGGTGCATGCTGAGCTCCCTATAATTGCGGCGGCATCCGCCTTGTGTTAATTATTTTGTACAATGTGTTAGTTGGATGTCTGCCTCGTTGGGGGCCTTGTACAATAAATAAATAAATAAATAAATAAATAAACATAAATTTATCTATGTTGATTGTTGTCACGGCTGTGGCTCGCTGCCATAGTATACTTTATACTATATGTCATGTCACCATTGTAATACTTACTCCGGGCATTAAACCGTTTGAACTAATAAGCTATTTAATTGTTTCATTTAATTACTACAGGTTATGGGCCGTCTCATATACCTAAATAGTTTAAAAAAGTTTAATATTTTTTGCCAAAAAGTATCGTAATAAAGTATTTCGCGAGTATTTCACCGCACATCGTCCCGAAAAAATAATCAAACATGGCTATGTCTAACCTTCAATTTGAAAAGTTAGCCGGTCGGGAAAATTATTCGACATGGAAGTTTGCAGTTAAATCCTACTTGGAACACGAAGATTTATGGGAATGTGTCGATCCCGGTACCGATGTCGACAACAAAAGAGATATAAAAGCCAAGTCAAAAATAATTTTGTTGGTCGAACCACTAAACTACGTCCATATTGAAAATGCAAAATCATCGCGAGAAGTTTGGTTGAACCTTCAAAAGGCTTTCGAAGACTCCGGGCTATCCAGAAAAGTCGGCTTATTACGAGATTTAATCAACACATCACTAGATAACTGCGACGGCGTCGAAGATTATGTGAATAAATTACTGAGTACCGCCTTTAAATTGCGAAATATTAATTTTGAAGTTGATGATGAGTGGTTGGGGACACTCATGCTGGCAGGTCTACCAGACAATTATAAACCGATGATCATGGGTCTGGAGAGTTCCGGCATAAAAATTTCATCAGACTTTATCAAGACAAAACTTTTACAGGAAGTGAAAGTTTCCGAGTCTTCCGCATTCTTTACAAAGCACAAAAATACCTCTAACAATAATACAAAGCCAAAAGCAAAAGGCCCTCGCTGCTATAATTGTAACAAATATGGACATTTCAAGAATCAGTGTAAAGTAAGAAAATCTGAACAAAATAATTTTTCAGCAGTTTTTTCAGCTTATAGTACAGTGAATGAGAACGACTGGTATATCGACTCAGGTGCCACAATGCACATGACAAAGCGTTCAGACTGGATGTATGATTTACAACCACCTCCGGTTCAAACAATAATGGTGGCCAATAATGATGTTGTCTCCGTACAAAATATGGGTAAAGTAAATATTCAGACATATTTATGTAAAGATGAGCATCCAATCCAGGTGAGAAATGTCTTATATATACCTAAACTAAGTGCAAACCTGTTGTCGGTTAGTCAATTAACTAAAAATGGCTGTAAAGTAGAATTTACTGATATGGGCTGTAATATATACAATGCCAATAAAATTCTTGTAGCAACTGCAAGACTAACCAATAACATGTACAAGCTGAACACTGTTACTGGCAATGCTTATGCTGTTTCATGTGAAAATAAAACTGATATTATGACGTGGCACAAAAGAATGGGGCATTTAAATGTGGCCGATTTAAAGAAGTTAGAGTTATGTGCTGAGGGTATAACTATTACCAACAAAGATGTTGATACCGTTTGTATACCATGTTGTCAAGCAAAACAAACACGACTACCGTTTCCACATTCTGGTTCTAGAGCGAATGCATTGCTAGAAATAGTGCACACTGATCTATGTGGTCCGATGGAAACACCGTCTATTGGTGGTGCGAAGTATTTCATAACCTTTATAGATGACTATTCCCGTAAAGTATATGTATATCCTCTAAAAAATAAAATGGATATTAAGTCAGTGTTGGAAAAATTTAAACAAGAAGTTTTACATAAATATGGCATGTCTGATTGCAAAAGTGTTAGGACTCCAATAGATATAAATACAAAGTTACAAGAAAATATTGAGGAAGAAAAAATCTTGCATGACATTCCCTATCAAGAAGTAATCGGGTGTTTATTGTATGTTTCACAAATTACTCGACCCGACATAAGTTTTGTTATAAACATGTTAAGTAAATACAACAATAAACCTAACATGTCACATTGGTTAGCACTGAAGAGAGTTATGCGCTATTTAAAAGGGACTGAAGGATATAAAATGAGTTTTAAACAGAACATAGAAGAGAATATGACTCATGGCTACTGTGATGCAGATTGAGCAAGCTCAGAAGATGACCGGCGTTCTTGCACTGGCTACACTTTTTTGTTTCAGGGAGGAACAATTTGTTGGAATTCTAGACGCCAACCTACTGTTGCTCTGTCTACAACAGAAGCAGAGTATATGTCGTTATCATCATGTGTACAAGAAGCTATGTGGCTAAAACAATTTCAAGAAAACTTCTGGCCGCAACCGAAGAACAAGGCAGTGATTATTTACAGTGATAATCAAAGCTCTATAAAACTTTCAGGTACCGATGGTTATCATTCCAGAACCAAACATATTGATGTTCGGCATCATTTCGTACGCGACGGAGTCGCTAGAGGGGCCATTGAATTGAGGTACATCCAGACTGGCATGATGGTGGCTGATGCACTCACAAAACCGACATCGCACTCCAAACTGAATTATTGTTCATCTAAAATGGGGTTGATTTATGTTTAAGGGAGGATGTTGTTAAAGTAAACATAAATTTATCTATGTTGATTGTTGTCACGGCTGTGGCTCGCTGCCATAGTATACTTTATACTATATGTCATGTCACCATTGTAATACTTACTCCGGGCATTAAACCGTTTGAACTAATAAGCTATTTAATTGTTTCATTTAATTACTACAGTAAACATCAGTTGAATAATTTTGTAACCCTAATTTGTAATGAGTAAATTGTGCTTCTAAAATTCAAAAGCATTTAATGGAAGCTTTTACATAAATAATTAGGTTAATAAGATACAAACATTATAAGCGTTATTTGAAGAACCTAGGCTACTTGTAATTAGCAAGTTTATCATGTTATGCTTACCTACTTAAAGAGATTAACAGGATTAATGTCCTTAGACTAAGACAAGGTTAATAATAAAGTAGTCCACTATAGTAGATAAACTATAAACATACCTTTATTATTAAACTTTTAAAACTTTATCCATTTATTCCTAACTTCACTAATACTAAGTCCCAATGTGTAAACTGTGAGATTAGTGCTTAGTATTAGTATTTGTGAATAGTGCAAGTGAATAGAAATCGATCCTATTTACTAAGTGACAAGTAATAAAAACTTAGCTACTAAGCCCGTGTAAACCAGTCTTCAGATTTATTATTAGTATTGATGATTGATGATTAATGTAACACAGTTCCGGAAAAATAAGTCGCTACAAGAACTTGACTGAAACTTACAAATACTTACATATAAGTAAACATAATAAAGTATGAGAAACAAAACAGATCCCAAACAAACATTTTGTCTTAGTACAAATATTTACAAGAGGATCAAACCCTACCTTTGGCACAGTACTCAGTGGTCTATTTATGCCTAAGCCCATCAAATTATATTAACGAAGCTACTCGTACTTGCTAAAAGTGGGATGTTTGGTATATAGAAAATCTAAATAATCCAACCAAATAATATTGTTAAATTATTGTGTTATCATAAGAATAAAGTAACTTAACTTTAGGAATACATAAATAGATTATATAGTGATCATGATTTGGTACTCGATACAATGAAGAAGTAATCGTGGCAGACAATATAAACGACTGGAGGACGTAATAAAATTAACTTGAGTCACATATGGAGCTGAACAATAAAATATAAAATAAATGGAAAAAGTTTCAAGAAGCTTTTTCTCTATATTGTGAAATCGGATGGCAATGTTTATTGGTTACATTAACAAAATTCATTACAGGAAAAAGAATCTGTCAATTTTAGAAAAAATAGAACTGAAAATGTGTAACATACACTAAATCATACTAAAACAATTGTGAGAACAGTCTGAGTTCCTTCACTGTTTACTTTATATCATTAGGTGGATATCTCGGGTAGACAACTTAACTTTAGGGATTAGAAGAGATATTCGCTAATTACGAATAGAGCAAGCAGCGTAGTCGAACTAACGAAGTTAGCAGGCGCCAATACTAGTCCCGTCAATACAACATTCGGTAATTTTAAACAATAAACATCAGGAAGGTATCTAAAAATTCTTTCTTGATGTTTTGTACAGCTTACAAATGACAGTTTTAAGAGCTCTCTTTCCTACGGGAACTAATAACCAAGTCCATACTACGTAATTCTATGATTACTCCTTAGTTATTTGTCGTAGCAATACATAAATAAACATGACATTTCTGAAATATAATATGAAGGTTTGGATGGAAACAAAAAACTGAAATTAATTAATTTCAGAAATCTAAAATATTCAAAAATATATCTAAATTGTGCAGAATTTGGGACATTTTCGCAGGTTGAATTCTTGTAATTTTCATGAAATATCCCAGCTGTAATGTACATTTAAAATTGGGTTGTCAATGGCCACCGTGAAGATTTTTCAAAAATATTGGAATTACTGTCGAGTGTATTATTATTTTCACGAGTTCAATAAGTGCGAGTTAATACGAATAAGTGTTACTTAATGCTCACCTTTCAACTTGAGCATTTCAGCGTTTGCGCAAATTCGCATGAAATGCGAAAGTTTATAAAATGCTAATAAATTTTAGACAAAAATGATATTTCATGACAAAATGGCTTTTTATTTTATAAATACTTTTTTACAAATCAATCGTCTATATTGCTTGTTTAATTAGTTTTGTGAAGTTGATGATATTTTTAATATCATCTCAAAGACACAGCCACAATACAAATCCCAGCGAATCCACAAAACTCGATCAAAATTCAAAATTGTAATGCCTAACTTTAATCCCCTGGACGTAGATGCCTAACTGATTACAAATTAAATTACACAAACTGTAGATGTGAGGATGTGCCTTTGACGGACTCCTAAATTGGGCTATCCCTTGTGCAACTAAGTGTTTAACACAGTTACGTGGAGCTTTCAAAGCGATGCTTAGCTCAAGTGCTGCGTATCAGGGTTAACAAGGTTTAATGGACGTTTAGAATCCCACCACGATGCGGCTTGCTTTTTTCATCTTTGTATCAACATTTCACTTATTTTAGCTACATACGCGACTTATTTATCTCATTTATATTATTATATATTATTATTTATATTATTATATATTATTATTTATTTATTTTTATTTATTTATTTCTTATCTTAATTCTGATTTATGTTATTTATGTTTCTTTATTTCATCATTTCATCTTTTTCACATATTTCATATTTTTTTCATATTTTGATTATTTCATATTTGTGTGATACAAATTTCACTAGTTTCTTAGCTACATACGCGACTTCTTTAGGAGAGCAGACTTTTTTCTGTTTTTTAGCTGAAGGAAACCAAAGTAAATAAGACAACGTTAATTTTATGGACCTATTTTTAACGTGTGCTTATCTTTATATTGATTCTCTTATACATCACAAATAGCTTACTGAGTAAGAAAACATTACACATTATTTATCCAGACAGGTCAGTATAAAGAAATTTAAATTTATTGTAAATATCGGTGTTTACGATGCATCGTTTTAATTTTTAGTACATAAATATTGGATACTTATTTCTAGATAGCTGTTGCCCGCGGCTTCGCTCGCGTGGAATATTTAGTCTATGCCCATCCTCTGAAATTCTGTTTTAACTTTGGTGTAAGATGTTTTTTAATGGCTTGCATATTTTCGAATAATATTATCTCCTACATACAAAAAAAAAACAAACATACAAACAACACGTATTTCTAATATTAATTATAGATAATAATACTTCTATTATATTCTTTTTATCAGAAGGAAACAAGGAAACAATCAGAAGGAACAAGGAAGCATGGTGACGATTGCTATTTCGAAAATAGCATCCTTGCTATCTATTTACGGAAACGTGGTCCGTATAAACAAACATGTTTATCTCGATGAAAAATCGCATTCGCGACCTACACATAATATTACACAATTTCAGCAACGACATAAGAATATGAGATTTCTTGAAATGGGTTCGTTGAATGCCAATGACAGGCTATGAAAATACTAATCTTTTCAAAGAGACGGTTTACCTAGAATTTATTTTACAAAAACAGACGTGTTTGTTAAGAATACAAACATTTCTTCCTAAAAAACAGTTACAGACGCTACAGATCCATATAACTACGCTATCATAAGACTCCCGACGAAAAACACCTCTTTTTAGTACGGTTAATTTCCATGTACTATCATGAAAAGTTTTCGATACGATTGAAAATATTTATTAAAAAAAACTTTCAATATATTAACAGATTTGACAACGGATTGTACTGAAACTAAAATTCTTTTATTTGGTTTTAGTTTTTTTTTAATACCCAGAAAGAATGTTGGTTGTCCCTGCATCAAAAATGTAGTGTAAAATTCGTTAGAAATTTTTATCCCCATTTGGATGCGAATCGGAAGCCAGTTATTGCATTTTACACAGTTCTTCGCTTTAATATTTTGATCCCAGATTCCCGACGCAAAAGGTGGGTGTTATAAAATATTGACTCGTGTGTCTGTGTGTGGCCTCGTAGCTTCCTAACGGATAGAGCGATTTTGATACTTTTTTTTTGTTTGAAAGCTGACGTGTTCAAAAATATTTTTGGCTGTAATTATTTATTATGAATCAAGTAATCAAATATCAAATAATCTGCGGGACACCCAACTCCTTAACAAGTTACAGCAGATATATCTAGCGTATATTGAGCTCAAAAGAAATTATTGAGTCTGACCATCGGTTTTAGTTAATGATATCCCCCAAATATAGCTCACTAGACAAATACGGCAGTGTTTTTATTTTTTTGATATCTTAAAAAATGACCGAGTTATAAGCGTTCAAAGTACGCGCGCCACCCAAATTTTTTAATACTACTCGCGAACGTTGATGACGTCACAAGGGCCGATTCTAGATGCAAGTTCATAGTAAGAGAGATATTTGTATGTTTGTAATTAATTAACTCAAAAACTACTGAACCGATTTTAAAAATTCTTTCACATATAGAAAGCTACGTTATCAGCGAATAACATTGGGTATATTTTATAAAGTTACGCGGGCGAAGTCGCGGGAAACAGCTGGTAATATCATAAAGAGATTTCTATTTTTGTTTGTAATTAGTTAACTCAAAAACTACTGGACCGATTTTAAAAATTCTTTCACCTATAGAAAGCTACGTTATCAGCGAATAATATTGGGTATATTTTATAAAGTTACGCGGGCGAAGTTGCGTGCAACAGCTGGTAATATTATAAAGAGAGTAGATTTATATTTTTGTTTATTAATTGTTTTTGATTTAATTATTAACTCAAAAACTACTGGACCGATTTTAAAAATTCTTTCACCTATAAAAAGCTACGTTATCAGCGAATAACATACGCTATATTTTATCAAGTTAAGCGAGCGAAGTCGCGTGCAACAGCTGGTAATATTATAAAGAGAGTAGATTTCTATTTTTGTTTGTAATGAATAAACTTAAAAACTACTAGACCGATTTTAAAAATTCTTTCACCCATAGAAAGCTACATTATCAGCGAGTAACATAGGCTATTAACATAGACTATGAAATTACGCGGACGAAGTCGCATGAAAACATCAAGTTGATTATAAATTATAAAAATATTCTTAAAATGATTCTTGAGCGGGACTTAGGACAAAGATTTCCTTAATACTTTCCAAAGTTATCGGGTTCGGAATAAAAATACGTCAAACGTTCAAAATGGTACAAAAAGTACAAAAGGTCCAGTGCTTATTATAGGTCAGTGGCGCCGGAGCATTTGAAAATTTAAATAATGACCGTTACTTCTGCCATATATTAAATACTAATAATAATAATAAACACTAATCACACCTTCTAAATTATTTTTCCAAGTGCCAATGGATACGAAAAGACGTAAAAAGTGGATGACCGTGAAGCCCGTCATACACGTATTTTATTTTAGTGTGTGTAAGACATCATCACTTTTCTCACTTTAAAAAATATACTTACCTGCCTAGTATACTAACAAAAATACCTATTACACTCTTTATGATATGAGGATGACTTACAAACAAGTATATGCTTGCAAAGCAAAGTTGCAAGTAAAGTTGCAAACCGCAACCTAGCTGATACAACAACACGTACATTTACATTTTGTGTCATCGAGAGACAGTTAAAACAAATGAATGATCTGTAGTACAGAAACGTAGACAAAAAGAACTGACCCGCAAGATACCTACTTCATGAAGATATTCCGAAACCGATAACTTCAGAAAGTATTGAGGAAATCTTTGTCGTAAGTCCCGCTCAAGAATCATTTTAAGAATATTTTTATAATTTATCAACTTGCTGTTTTCACGCGACTTCGTCCGCGTAACTTTATAAAATATGGCTTGAGTTACTCGCTGATAACGTAGCTTTCTATAGAAGAAAGAATTTTTAAAATCGGTCCAGAAGTTTTTAAGTTAAATCATTATAAACAAAAATAGAAATCCACTCTCTATAATGTTACCAGCTGTTGCACGCGACTTCGCCCGCGTAACTTTATAAAATACGGCCTTTGTTATTCGCTGATAATGTAGCTTTCTATAGGTGAAAGAATTTTTAAAATCGGTCCAGTAGTTTTTGAGTTAATTAATTACAAAATACAAATCTATATTATTACTATGGACTTGCGTCTAGCATCGGCCCTTGTGACGTCATCCACTTAGCGCGAGCGAACTTAAAAATTTAAATAGCGACCGAAGTTTCGGTGTCAATAACTTCGGAAATACTGCATCAATTTTGATGAAACAAAAACTATTCACATGTACATAACCATAGCTCTGATATTATGTGTGTTTTATAGTCATTTTCAAACCCATCGGTCAGACCCATTGCAGCTTGTTGCATAGAATATAAATTGTTAGCGAAAGTAATAGACACCGATAAAATTATGCAGAAATGACAGTTTAAGGAATGACAGAAAAAATATGTTTATCAAAGCTATACAATAGACCCCTTTGAGCAATGTTTTATGTATCTATACTTTTGTAAGTACAGAAAATCCTTTTGGTGTTCTATAAAGGTTACGTTGATATTTCTAAAGATAAATTTGGAATGCTTACGTCAAGGCGCATATTGACCGGTGATTATAAATAATGCAAAAATAAATAACTTATACTTTAGTTACGAAATTCTTTATAATTATACTTCGAACTAGTTTCATAAATTATGAGTCTCACATACTTTTATTATATATTCATAGGACGACAGCCTGTCTATCAACCTTCACATTAAAAAATGAAGGCAAGACACAAATCAATAATATGCCTTATTTCGTTCTCATTTGTATGGTAAATGCGAGCATTACATTTTGATACCTCGCCAATACAAACAACTTAATATTATACCTTAGCAAATACATCTATGTAGGTATGCTTTGATGCTAGATCGATCTGTAAGAGAATGAGGCATCTCTACCAGTATATATTTGATCAAAAGTTGAAGTTTAAGTTGGTCAATAAACATAACTTCAATATATAAGTAACTATAGCGACCCACACCCAGCTTCGCACGGGTTTTATATAAAAACTAGCTGGCGCCCGCGACTTCGTCCGCGTTGAAAAAGAAAAAAGTAGTCTATCCTGTGTCCCGTACGTCTAAATGTTTATATACCAAGTTTCATGAAAATCAGTTGATTCGTTTAAGAGTTATGGAGGAACACACATACTTACATACATACATACATACAGAAAAAAATTCTAAAAATGGTCAATTTAGTTTCAGTATCATGTATAGAGCCTATAAACACGATATCTCTGAAAACAAAGTAACTTACTCCATGACCAACCCTTACAGATTTATTATTAGTATTGATTGATGATGATGATGATGATGATATTGGTAGGATATTTTTTAAATTTAGATTTGGATATAGTTAATGGAAAGTCGTACTTAAGCAAATATATAGAAGTAGTATAACGTGGACGAGGATTAAGCTAGTGAACTCAGGTCATATCCCCAGTCTCAACGAAATGCTAATGATGCCGTTTCTAGACAGCTTAGATTTCCCTTGTGGCTGCCACAGCTTTATAAATCAATGCCAATACGTGACCGTTGCTGTTGATGTTCGACTGTTGTAGATCTATATATAAACATACCTACTTATATATTTATAATACTTACATATTTGACTTCGTCCGAGTTGAAAAATAAAAGATATACCGCCTGACATTATACTTTTGCCAAGCGTTGAATCTTTTAGTAAAAAGCTTTTGTGAACTTTTATGCACTGTTGATGCATTTGCTGAAAACTAAAATAAAAGGAATTGAGTTGGGATTGTATCCATACTAATATTATAAATGTGTTTGTCTGTTACCCTTTCACGCCTTAATTACTCAACCGATCATCGTGAAATTTTGTATACATGTTGTCAGGGATACAAAGGAGGGGACAGACATGTACCCTTCATCCAGAAAAAAGTACTGTTCCTAGTATGATCGGCAGTGCACTTGCAACACCTATGGCGTTACTTGTATTATAGACGACGGTAGCCACTTACCGTCAAGTGTACCGTCAACCTGTCTGGCGACCTTGACATAAAAAAAAAACAATTCAAATAAAAAAAAAATACACATTAACTTCTACAATGAATATCTTAATTTATGCTAAATAGAAACAATGAAAATGGAATTTAAAACTAGTCGTAGTTTAGAAGAATTTCCTATATAAATATGAGTTTCTAGACATTTTAGAGTTCCTGAGTGCTGCGGAAGTCATGTACATAACTTAATGTAAAATGAGAGGTGAACGCTTGCCTACATTCAAACAAGTTTTAAGAGTTAACTACATTGATCTTATTATGCTCTGAGGAGCAACTGGGGCAACTTGGTCTACTAACTGATAAGCTCTCTTCCATTCACTTGCATAGAAAACGCAGTTCGACGACTCAGTTCGACGTTATACTTATAAAACACTGTTACTGGGGAAGTTTAAAATTATTTTTTTTAATGTACATAAAATAGATAGATGATGTCGCCAAGTTTCGACCATTTTGGAATGAAAACATTTCAGTATTATATTTTTTTATGTTAAACTCTACAGACAGGCTGACTGTCAACTTGAATAGGTGGCTACGGTCGCCTGTAACACAAACAAATCCACAGTTGCTGCAATAGTTAGATCAAGGATAGGATAGGGAAAGGCATTATTTTTCACGTTCACTACCAAGTCTAACTATACCCGAAAATACATAAGAATGTAGCCCTGAAATAATAAATTTTTTCACCCTCCAGTAGGTAAACATGATCTACATATATGAATACGTAATATTTTTCTCTGTTTGCCTTTCAAAGACATTGTTTGAGCATTTTTTAAATTGAAAACCTAGTATCCTTATCACTTTGATAAAGTAATTTCTTATCACTTTTCATTCATAAATCTTTTTAATTTATTAATATGAAGACTTATGCACCGCAACTTCGTATGCTTGATATTTCTGCTGCTTAGTGTTGGTACAGTTGGATAGTCCAGTTGACCGGACCACCCGTTTTTTTCATTAACCGTAGTAAAGTTAACCGGACCATTTATATTCAGTCCAACATTTTTTGTTTTTAAAACGATTGGAATAAAAAAATCTAATTATTGTTTGCTAGAAGTTTGCTACAATACATCAGTTAAAACCGAACTCAAATAGCTTTAAGCTTTTTCTTAGATTATCTGCGCAAACGTACAAACAGACTAAAATTCTAAAAACATTTTTTTACATGGGTAACATAAGTACCTACTTTATAAAGTATATAGCCTATGTCACATGCTGATAATTTAACTTTCTATAGGTGAAAAAATTTTTAAAATCGGCCCCGTAGTTTCGTAACAAACAAAAATACAACATTTTTATCTTTGTAATATTAGTATGGATTAATAATTTTATCAATCGGTAAACTTAAAGGAAAGAAAAGAAAAAAAAAACATATTTCAAATCGTAAACCTTGTAGAAATGGTATTAAATTGTTTTTTTACATAGGAATTTATACAAAAAAAAAATACATTAACGCCAATATAAAAGTTGTCACTCAGAGAACACGATCTGATTTATAAAAGCGTAGCCGAAGGTATACAAAATGAAGGACGAAGACCGACCCCTGCCACTTGTGTGACGCCAACAAAAACTTTGTTGAGATCTCTTTAAAAGATTCCCCACGTTTCCAAACTTATTCATCTGAATAATCTCTTAGCTTGATAACTTATAAGTCGATAAACAAATTTTCGCTCCTGCAATACTTTTATTACTTTTTTTATACAAATCTGTGGAGTGCTCCCGGTGTAAACATTTTTTGTGTCGCGATTTTATGATATTTTTTTTTACGCTGATACCTGAATGTACTCAAGGTGTCTGTAAAATTAATATCATTGCTTATAGTGAGCGTCCACTACGATTGGCATAATAGTACCAATGTCATCGATTTCAACTAGTAAACTATATGACATTTTCATGATCACTTTTTTTGACAGCTATTTAATGGCATATTGGCATATTCTGATTCTCGACTTACGAATACAAGTTGTCACGCTGTTTATAATGCAAGTGTATGTAGGTACAAATTCTCCCCTTGAAGAGTCCTATGATATTTGCTAACACTGCGTTCTATTGGAATGTGTAGTTCCTTTTTATCTTTTTAACACAACATTAAACATCGCGGCACATAATTAGGTTAATTCTATTAAGAAATATGTTCTTAAAAATGAAATTGTAATTAAAATTTTGAGTTTTTTTTTTTTCATAAACCATAAAATACAGAATCTCTAATGAATTTTGGATTGATTGATTCACATTGATTTGTATGAATTATGATAATATAATAAGTATATAAATATTTCGATAAATTCTTAAGTTTTAAAAATAGGGGAATTTTGTTAGCAAAATCTCTATAAAATCTTGCCAGATAAGGAATCACTAACAAAGTCAATTCAATTAATTATTAAGGAGAAGGATAGGCGATTGTTGTTGCTAGTAACTCAGTAGGGATTGACCCTTACAAACTTCCCATTCCGTCTTCTGCTCACAGCTTGCCTGTGATTGAAGTAAATTCAATGACGTGCAAACATCTACGCTAGTTTATTGTGTACCTAGTAAGATTTAATACGCGACTTTGCTCCCATGAAAATTGGAAAATGAATAATAATGAAACAATATCTTTATTGATTCGTACTAATATTGTAAATTATACTAATATTTTACAAATATTCCACTGGGGCTGAAAGGTTATCGAGTGGAGAACACGCATCGGCAAACGCTGTGTTGGACGTCCACTCACAAAATAGACAGAAGGCCACGGAAACAGAAATAAATCAAAAATAATTTCGTTTCTACAGTATATATTATATTAAAATATAGAATTTACATATTATAACATTAATTCTATATTTATATTAGTGTACTAAACAGACATGATAACCTTTTGTAATTTTTGTTACCATCATGGAAGTCCTGCGCTGCCCTTGCCGGTCCGTGGCCTCCACTCGAGAACCTTCCGGCCCTAGCGGTCGTTGGCTTTCCGTACTAGATGTCCTGCCCACTGCCACTTCAACTTACTGACCCCTGGCTTATGTCGGTAACTTTCGTACGTCTACGGATCTTTTCATTTCTGATTCGACCTCCCAGTGTAACCCCGAGCATAGACCTCCCATAGACGTTGAGCTTTTCTTACGAGGGTCATAGTTAGAGACCAAGTTTCAGCACCATTATTATATAAGTTTACGGTCTAGTCACTCCCTTACAGAATACCATGTTAAAATAACAGCGTAACGTATACTGTTGAGTTTCGGTGAATGAGTAAGGGATGCCAGACCACATCACTCTGTCTGTTCTCTCTTGTTCCCTACTCTTTATCCTTTATCAGGGTTGGTAGCACACTTGTGTGTATCCCTCTGTTGCTTGTATTTATAGACCAGTCTAGTCTATAAAGTGGCTTTCACTCCGGCTGTCGCCTATTCTCCCTATAGCAAAAATATATAATATTCGGCCCTTAAAAAGGGTTCTCATGTTCGTTACTCGTGAAAATACACACGCGTAATTCATTATGTTACTCAACGTTATATTATTGTATTGATTACAAGAAAATATTTAGACTGAATCCAAATGAGCTGAAGAAAGCAGAACATTCTGTTTAAATTGATTTGTTAATTTACTACGGTTTATAAAGGGTGACAGAAAATACTTTCGTTGATAAATGTTCTTGAAATTTAATATCCGGTGAGGATCAAAGCTGTTAGTACAATGGATAAGAATGGAATTGCTTAATAAATCACGAAAATAACCAAAGGTATAGTAATCACAATTAATAAAACCTGCTTGAAACCATATTAGCCACGGACGACAGAAGATACTAGAGTTTGGGACTAGAGGTTAGGGCGATACTTGGGTCGACCACGGACGATACTAAAAGCTCAAAAGAGCTTTATTACTAACGTTACCAGAGAACAAACAGCTAGCAGCTTCCCCGCACACGATATTGGCTTAATCTATACCGTGAGGGAAACCTAACAATGCATGCATTCCGCAAGGACTTCATTATTTAGATTTTTAAAATATCTTTTAAAACAATTTTGGCTTTGGTTCATATTTACATTTTAAACAAGTAACTCAATATAATCATAGATGGATAGATATAAAATATATTCACATTGTTGGCGTAATCGTAAAAAATAGGTAACGTGTAAAAAAAAAAGAAATGTGTGGCTTCTCGGTTTACCTACTTACTTCATAACACAGGGATCTTACTTTACTTTCCTTTATTTAGAAAGATGTTCCATCCGTCTTATTTAATTCTATTTCATATAATATTAATATCTAGGCTTTTTGGTTTTCTTACCTATTTCCAACGTAATCTAGTTAGACTCAATAAAGGTCTTGTGATATTATTTTATTATTTCCATCTTATTGACCTTTACTGTATACTGTGGTTCCTTAATTTATTTTATCCAACTTCTTGCTCGTTGCTAACAGCATCTTTTTGTCGAAAAATCCAATTTCAAGTAAATTTTGCATTAATGAAAAAGTAACAGAAATTCTTTATATTTTAACTAAAATAACTATATTAAACTGTTCATTTTCTTTACTTTTTTATTTAACGCTAGCTAATCGGTCAATTTTTCACAGAGATTTACATTGTTGTTATTTGTATGGTATAATAGTGGACACGAATATTTGGCTCTTGAAGTATATTTTTTACAATTTACGTAAAAAAACACTCGACATCACTCATTGGTTCATTGCTCAACATTATTGTTATTTGAATAGATTCTTTTAAAGTTATCGGTTTACAAATCACTCAAAATCACTACAAGCACTCAAAACAAAATTATGACACTGTTATAATATGTATCCTTAGTTAGTCTTATCTATATCTGTTTTATCATTTATATCTCTATAATTATAAAATAAAGTCGCTGATGCCCGTCTCTGTCTATTACCACGCTAAGTACTTCTAAACCACCCATGGGATTTTAAAATACTTTTTACGAATGGAAACTGCAATAAATAAGAAAGATTTGTGTATATAATGTGTATATAACTAAAATACACTGAGGTTAACAGTTTGAGCTTTGAAAGGACCTTCAAAAGCATCTTCAAAAGCTTAGTAATTGTTGTAATAACTTTGGTCTTCAAGTAAATAGGAGTGAACGTCTTAGCCAGAAGTCTATATCGAGTATGACAGAGAGATAAAGTTTTGGGCAAAATAAATTGGCAACACGTCATCGTCTTATTAATTTTCGCCGTGAGAATACTATTGGGTATTGAGTGGCAGCCGTCAAAATGATAAATGATGTTCATAGTTGCAAGCGTTAGGCTACATAAGTTCGCCCCAGTGGGTCGTTTCAGCGTACAACTTATAGGAACGGTCATTGCTGTCCATATTGCCCATTAAAAACTTTTACGATACCACAAATTGCTTTCAAACATCGTTAATTTAGTTTTTAAATTACCGATAAATGAAAATAGATTTTTTAACTAGTGAAAATTGAGGTTAACATTTCAACGTTGGTAAATTAATTGTGTAGTTATTTTGAAATTTATTTCGTATTCGTCTACAATTGTTTTTTAACGCGGAACGAAAAAAAGGAGTATTATAAGTTTTACGTGTGTTTCGTGTGTCTGTCTGTGGAACTCACTCCTTTGCTATTTTTTTATTGTAACCTATATGTGACTGTTACTTCGATGGTATTACCATGTCATGGAAATACCATCTAAGTAACAGTAGGTATATCAAATATCGCATTAATCGAACCCGTGGAAGTGGGTGAAATCTATTCGTCAACTAGGAAATGGGTTGATGGTCTTCAAACGCCTGAACAGATTTTCATAAACTTAGCTAGAAACCACTTTGATCACGCCAGTTTTTAACCAAAATAAACTGGATCAAAATCAATCTTACTTGGGAGCTACGATTCCATAGCCAGACACACACATACAGACACACGTTAAACTTATACACTCTGTTTTTGCATCTTGTTGGAAAACATTACGAATTATGTTTTGATTGATAAAAGTCTATTATATTTTAAAAAAACAATTGTTAATATCACGAAAACAGTTCGAAATAAAGTGTGTAAATAAACACTCAATTAAAACTAGGAACCGAATTACTGTATGCAAATGAAATAAAAACGAATGGCTGAGAGCGTTTGTGTAACGCAGTAATTATCAACATAAACGCCTGTTAACTGGCCCATTGTATGCACCTGTTACATTTATTGAAGTGATTACCATTTATTAAGGTTTAATCCTTATATCCTTATTACACTCAGTGAAATTAAGTGCAGCTAATATTCATATGAAGCAATTAGTCTAATTGAAACATAACTAATAATTTGTGTACATTTTGTATACATTAATGTAATTTTGGATATTATTAAACAAAATAAATAGGTCATTGCTATTAATTAAATTTCACGACGTAAACCAATAATAATGTTGTTTGTCAAAATAATAGGAATATTAAGTAGTTCGTCATTAACCGCGTTTTATTTTATTGTAATAATGTATAAATAATACTATTATTTTTTGTAATTATTTAGTATATTTTTTTTGTTAAGTTGCTCATAGAGGTAGAAATTAAGATAGTACGAGTATATACAAAAGCGGTGTCAGTTCCTATAGGATAAGTTTTTGCAAAAATAATTTGTTTATTGATATTGGTGAAACTCAAAAAATAATATCATCCTTCAGTTACGTTCTGTTGAAACGAGGTCACAGTATTATTCCCTAACCTTGTACTGTACAGGCAATCACAAACATAATCTCATTGTTAACCTAAAAGATAAAGATGCCAACGTCGACTTTATATTGAGATCGTTTTTAACTACATAATTTTATAAGTTGACATAATATGGTGAAGATAAAAATTAAAAAAAAATTGCATTAATAAAACATTATTTGCATTCTTAGTGTGACGTTGTAAGTTTTTCAAAATAAAATAAAAAATCCGCAGTTTCAATTTTTTTTTTCAATTTCACCTAATATAATTAGATAATATTAGAAGATATTTATTAAGTCTCCTCTTCTCCAGGTATATCAGCCGGTGGTGGTGAAACAACAACGGACACCCCGGATTTGACGACTGTGAACACAACATTAGTTACAGAAAACTCAGGGCAACCGTATTTTGATAACAACACAAAACGAGAATACACAGCGGCGGTTGGTCAACCGGCTTATTTGCACTGTCGGGTCAAGAACTTGTCAGATAGAGCTGTAAGTATAACACAATGTGGTATCTTTTTAAAAGAAAAGTTCACTTGAAGGTCACCTATAAAATAAGAGGAACACAAGTGCAGAGTAGACCATAATAGAAGGAATAATTATGAATGGACTCTCTATACTCATTGGACGAAATACACGATCAGTCCATCGCTTCAAATTGACTGACGTGAAGCCAAAATTTAATCGTGAATGGTAAAAACTGATGGCTTGATGTTAAACATAGGATTTCAAATCGCGCTGTTGGGTCACGTCAGTTAATCGCGCCAACTGATCGTGAGTGTAGAAACAAAGGAGGTTAGAATACATTACTATCCTCCTTGGTAGAAACACTACGCCGTGGCATCTTGCCGCGCTTCCGAATCAGAGCTCATGTCAACGTCACTCGACCCAGTCAAACGTATAAATGACAGAAAATTGAACTGACCGTGTGTGGGCACAATTTTTGGCGTGGCTCTATTTGATTTAAGTCGTTTGGAGCCACGTCAAACGATTGATCGTGTATTTCGTCCAAGAGCTATTATTTGATAGTTGTCTTCTGTAAAGGATGTGTAATTGTCTAATCCGTAAAAATAAAAATGATAGTGATTCATTTTTATTTTTACGGATTTGTTGTGTTTTGCTAGTTTTTTCTTTCGGCTATTCGGACCAATATGTCCGAAGAAGGTTCTTATGAAGAGAAATTTTTAAAAATTGCCAGTCGTGTGCAGCCCAGGAGCTCTAGCCAAGAGCGTGTCGCTAGTCGTAAATATAACTAGCTGAACCCAGCCACACTTCGCTGTGACATGTTATTTTGTATCCGTTGTTCACTAGAAAACTATTCTTTTAAAATGCAATGTAGTATGAAAATTAGTTAATTCATTGGCTAGATTTCGAGTTTTGTGGACACAAACAGAGGCTAATTAATAAACTATAATTTTTTATATAAATTTCTATTGCGACTTGCAGGAGATATAGCTCGTTTGGACTTAATAGAAAGTCGAGGGTTAGTTTATGATTTTTAATTGTAGATTGTTAAGTTTTCTTTTCCCTTAATATCATTAGTTTTCCTTAAACCCGTAAAGAGTCCAATCTGTCATACTGTGCAGTAGAACTAGTTGGAAATTTTTTGTCCAAACAGTTCTATCGTAGAACTAATAGTAGAACTGTTTGGAATAACTCAAAAAATCAACACAATAGTTTTGATAAATCATGATAAAACACAAGCAAATAAGCACTAAGAATAAATAACGTAATTATATTATCGCTTATTGCCTTTCCTAACATTTATTGCGTTCAGATAAAGAATGTACATAAGTCTTCGCAGAAAGCAATTTCCTAATGTTCAAAGTAATTTTATGAGATCATTTCACTAGCGAATATCGTTTTGATCTAACGTATTTTTTATTTGTTCGTTATTAATGTTATTGTTGAATATATCTAAGGTACCTTAATAAAAATATATAAGTAATCTTATATATTTTGTTTTAAAATAAAGGAGAGAAACATTGAAATTTCGTAAAAAAAGTTACCACATCATTCGCATCTTCTATTAACAATTTTTAGCACTTATTTTCTAAAAGATACGTATAATCTTCTTCGTTATATATTCCTCCTCGATAAATGGACTATCCAAGATAAAAATAATTTTTCAATGCGAACCAGTAGTTCCTGAGATTAGCGCGTACAACCAAACAAACAAACTCTTCAGCTTTATATATTGGTCTCGCAAAAACTCAAGAATCGATAGACCTACTTTATTTCGATTTTCACTAATGGAACCTACTCTAACGATTTTAACCGCCGACCGCCTAACAATTGAGTCATTTTCAATGGCTTTCAGTATTTTCCATAAGACAAAAAAGTATGTATTGAAATATTAGGAATACTTTATAATATTTTTACACTGCGTTTCGCAGTCATTTGGGCAAAATTTCACCCTATTCCTCCTCCATTCGCTTGTCTGTAATACTAGTAGTCGGCAGCACACTTTGCGCTACTTGTTATAGGCGACGGTAGCCACCTACCATCAAGTGAACCGTTAGCCTGTCTTCTGACATTAACATAAAAAACTGTCAATTTAAAAACTAACCGATATCATGCCGATAACCATTTAGACTTTAGTAATCAGATACTTCATAGAAATATGTATAGGTACTAAAGTCTAAAAATTATAAAATTAAAAGATCTATACGTGTAGACTTTTGCCAAGATATTGTGTTTTATTAAATAATTCTTCGCGAGAATTGCTGAAATTTATTCAAATTATTTTCAACTTTAATAAATCGCATAGAAAGTTCAAATTCACAAGCCATGCTTACTTACTAAGAAAGCACCGTACAAATCCCTTCAAAATGTAGAAAATAAAGATTCCTTGTACAGATTAAATGAAAACAGACCGTCTTTGTGTTTCACGTGAAAAATTACCGTCCAAGAATGGAATATCGAGTGTGAATAGAACTTCTTAGAAACTGTAGCGATAAGAAAGTCATTCATTTTCATAAAGACCGCGAAGTTTTTTGCCCTTGATAACCTCTACTGGTTCTATTACATGTCAAAAGGATATACCTACGTAAATACGTTGTAATTTCTATGGAGGTTTTTTTATTATTTTTAAATACAAAATATATCTATAAAACAACAAAAAAAATACAATCAGAAATTCACGCTAGAGCAACGCTCAAACCCCTTAAGGTGAAAAAAAAAATGTAATGAAGAATTTACAAGAAATAGACAACGCAATTGTATATATATTACACTTAAACACGTGAAAGACAAATCCGATTGATTATAATTTTCGTTAGTCATATAAACTCCAAAAAAAAAATTTACCAGAAGAATTTGATTTAGGTAATTGAAAAGTATTTCGAAAACGGCTTATTGCGCGCATACCGTTAAACAGGGTTACTTTGACTTCCAGGGGAACTTGACACATTTTGGGGTTTAATTGACAATGGGTTAAAACAATAGGTCTGTTGGTGTCTTTATAACGACTCAGAAGCGCGGGAAGTACCGGAAAATACAGCGATACATCCACTGTGTTGCCATAAAGATGTGGCGGCAGGAAGGGTACGAAAAAAAATCCTAAAAAAGAAATTATTTTGGTCTTTTTTATTCAATTTCCATAAAAATTTTACTCAAAATGATGAATATTGAAAATATAATATAGAAAATATATTTTCTATACAAATATTGGAGTGAACGCACAACACAGCTATAATACTTATATATTTTTATGACGTCACCAAAATATATATAATATTATATCATCGTCTCCGTGCGTGGTAGCTTGCTATACTGTATATTATAGCACTGTATATTAACATATATTATAGCTACTTTTGTGACTGGCTTAATGACATGTTAAAATCAGTTAAGTAAATTACATGATTAGGGCAAATTGCTATCTAGGCTTTTTGATAGATTGCTAACAATTAGTGAAGATCAATCTAAACTTTAGGTTACGTTCAGATGGGAACATAACATATGGGACCCGAACTGTCGGCCTATAAGTCAGATTGACCGATAGGTATTGGAATGTAAAATTTAATAGTTGTATGAAGTTTTCTAACTAAAATTGGGTCAACCATTGGATCAGAGTTACATTTAGAATAACATATTGGTATCTAGCTGGCTAAACTTAAGTACAATTTATTTGATTCAAATAAGTGAATTTAAATTTACTATTTGCATATTATCATCTTTTCATTTGCATTGACACATATTCTTTTCTCGCTTCTTCGTACTTATCACTAGTTCATTCCCCTTTCACTTTATGATGAAACTGCAAACTATTACTACGAGTGGGAATATAACGTAAATACATACTAGAGACATTCATCAAGCGAAGCTCTGGATATGACAGTTTTATAACCAAATAAGTGAGGCATAAAACTCAAACACTCAACGGAACCCGCTACGCTGTCTCAAAAGGTACTGAAAATGTGCCAACTATACCTATAACAGTACAGGTAGGGCGCCAATGACAGCGATACATAGTAATAACTTAGACGAGAGAGCGTAAAGTAATAACTTATATTAAAACTAGCTGGTGCCCGCAACTTAGCGTTAAAAAATAAAAGATATAACGCCTGAGATACTGCCAAGCGTTGTATCTTCATTTTTAGAAAGCTCGTGGCCGTGGTTTCGCCTGCGTGGGATATCTTATGTCCATCCTGAAATTCTATACTAACGATTGATTTCTTTTTTTTTAATCTAATGAGTAGTTTCGAAAATAAAGTCATACATAAAAAAAACAATCAAACATACAAACCTTAGCTCTTTATAATATGAGTACCTATAGACAATTATAGGCAGAGGCTAAACTGTAAGTTCTCACAGGTATAACTTAGTTTATTATTAATCATATTATAATAATTAGGAGATGAATATTTTTTTCATTTTCATCTAATTTTTATAAAATTATTGGGTTTGATAGAAAATAATTGGTGAGAAGAAAATGAAAATTTGAACGAACGCTGTAAGTGCAACCATGCCCCGATATTATATGAATATGTCTCTAAGAGCTTGAATATGCAACGATATTGCAGCCAACTGAATAGTCAGTGGCTTATCTTAAAATTAATTTAACATTTATGCTACTAAAGGAAGCATTTATATCTTCACACGATTATGGAGAGAACGCAAAGGGGTATGACAGCTTCCCATACATCATTAATTTAGTTAGGTAATAACAGTCTTTAGCGTCTTAAGTTAAATTTTAGTTAATATTTAATTAAAGCATCCGTTCCCAAGCTTTGCACTAAAAAAATATAAACAGATGAGGCCACGTTTTGAATTATTGGATTTTGAAGTTTTAAGAAGTTGTAAGAAAAATTGTGAAACATTAGACCGGAAGTGAATTATTAAAGTAAGTTGTTACCTGGTTTTGTGTAAAGGTGTCTTTATTTAAAAAAAAAAATTATGTGTTGGTTTTATATACTCTTACACTTACCCATTTATTTCATTGTAACTTTTCCATGTTTGGTTTATACTTGATTAAGAATAATTGAAACAAGGATAAATACCAATAAAAGTAACAACTCTTTTGAGGTCACTTTTATTTGACTAGAGGCGTCTGAAACTAAATATAACCTTAGTAATCATCATTATTATTATTTTTGACAGGGCACTTTTTCGGAAAATATGAAAATAATGACAATCATTATTCACATAAAAACAATTTCGGTAGAAGTTGACTTCGGCGCACATAACTTCCAGTCGTTTGGTCGTTACCGTAAAAATCGGGTAAACGTTAGCAAGTCTATTTGTCGGTAGCACGCGACGTTGAACACATTGCCGGTAAAGCTTCGCATACATTGTAACAGTACTCAATATAAAACGCAATCGTCCGTATCAACTTTAAAAAAAAAGTAAGCTACTTTACAGATTTATTTACAAACGAACCCGTTGGATAAGTGGTTAAGGTGCTTGCTGGATTCCCGGCAGGGTAAATTTTGGAAATATACTTTTCAAAGTTAGCTCTGATCTGGATCTGAAAAGTAGTGGCCTGCCTGTCACTATAAAAAAAAACCAAATTAACTCAAGTTTGCAAGAATTCACAAAAGAAGGTTCATAGTTCATAAACTGGATGTAAAAATTTGAAATTATTTATTTCTATTTTTTGTGTTTGTGGTATTCGTAAACCTTTTTGTGCTTTGCAGTGTAAAATATTCACCATGTTCGAGTACATCTCAAATTTAAAAACTCAATTTTCGGTAGCCATTTTTGGAATTTTATTCAGGGTTTTTCCAATAATATACTCTGTGAATTGACATAGATTGGGGCCTCGGGTCGTTTTGACCACTTTATAGGCTAGCTTAAACTGTTCGTACATGGAATTCGATTTTCTGTTCTGTACCATTTACTAGTAAATGCAATAGGAAAAGTCGCGTGAACATTGGTGGAACAGAGCAAAGGGAATTGGGTCGGACGAACACAGTACAAACATCACAGTAGCTAATTAGTAAAATTTTATTTTACTCAAACATGAATGACGCTATTTGTCTAACTTCACAATTTGCTTTTCTATAATAATATTACAAAGATGATAATTAATATTTAACTTTATATTATTATATAATTAATTAATGTAATAATATAACTTTCAAATAATCATTATAAAAAATTTTACTCTTTATCTTGTCTAATTATTCTCCTGTGCTCAGCCTATGATAAGTTTATTATATTTGGAACTAGCTGTGCCCGCGACTTCGTATGCCAGACTTTGTTTTTGAGAATTCTACAGCAACCTAAAATTATTCCAGGATAAAAAGTATCATATATGTCAATCCAGGTCATCAACAATACACAAAAAGTAACCAATTAAAATTAAAATTGCATTTAAATTGGTTAAGGCGTTTCTGAAATTAGCGTGCACAGACAAACAGACAAAAATTCTAAAAGCTATATTTTTTTACCTAGGTAAAATGTGTAAGAATAATTTTTTTTTTTGAAAAAATATTTAATGTACAAGCAGACACGGATCGTTTACGATTTTATTATACGTATTTGAAGCAGCCCAGTCTAAAAGTTAATTATATAATATTTAGTACCTACATCAAGTTTTTATATGAATCGGCGATAAAACCGTATAAAATGCAGTGTTTGTATTGGAAAAAAAACAATTGTGTTTTCTCCTAAATTCACAACCAGGAAAAGGGCGGTGAAAACCCAATTTCATACAATAACACCTCTTATAAATGTTACTCGATTGATCACTGACACTCGTATCAAATGTTTTTATTAATAGTATTGGAATCGTTAAGGTACTCATAACATATAATTAATATAGCCGTTATTTATTTTAAAACTAGCTGCTGCCCGCGACTTCGCCCGCGTAACTTTGTAAATTATATACTTAAACCTTCCTCGAGAACCACTCTATCTTCGTAAATACGCAACGCTCCCGTTTGCATTGGTTTGCTCTTGGCTAGGGCCCCTTTTTTTTTTTTTTTTTTTTTTTTTTTTTTACAAGAGGAATCCATCATGGATACCCACCGGCCTGGGGACAGACCGGTGGGTTATGTCGGACTCCTGCCCCGAGATGGTATTGGGGAAGACCTACCGACTAAACCTCTTGGCGTCCTCCACGTCCGCTATAAGGCGAAGTTGCGAGGTCGGGCGAACACTCTTCCGCAACTCCGCCGCGGGGTCCGTAATCGGACACTGGCTCATCGGGACGGCGCACCCGAACTGCCAAAGTGCGCCGTGCCTCTCAGGATGAAGCGGGCGGTAGAGTCCCCATCTACCACCCTAGTCCTGTCAAGGATCCAGGTGGCGAGCGTACGCCAGCCGCCTGCGTCCAGTTCTTCGGCGACGGAGGGGATGAGACAGGACGTCATCCTCTCGATCTCTCTCCGCCGCCTCCTTCTGCGAGATGACATTTTCGCAGAAGGATTGAGTCGCTCGCCAAGCGTCTCTGCTGCGAACCATAGCTTTTACTACGGCCGGCAGAGAGAAGTCCAGTCCAATGGTCGCAGCGAGCTCAGTTCGCTGCGCCGACCATCTAGGGCACTCCGCAAGAGTGTGCTGTGCGCTGTCCTCAGCGCATGCACACGAGTGACACTCTGGGGTTGGCTCCCGACGAGCCACCCGGTGGAGATAGCTCCCGAAACAGCCATGTCCCGAGAGCACCTGCACCAGGCGGAACGTGAGAGCCCCGTGTCTCCTCTGGAGCCATTCGTCCAAGACTGGGCGAATAGCCTCTATGGTGCGATGGCCGGCACTTGGCTCGGCCAACCTCTCGTTCCATTTCAGGAGGAGGGTTTCGCGTGCACGCGAACGGTTTCGCGAAACAACTTCTTGCGGAGGCTGAGCTCCCCGAGACCGTGCATCTGCCATGCCCAGATACACGGTTGGCTAGGGCCCCTGGGTTCCAATAGTTCCTGAGATTAGCGCGTACAACCAAACAAGCAAAAAACTTTTCAGATTTATATATTGGTATAGATTCAAGCCTGAAAGCCCTTCTTTTCAATACCTATTCAAAGGATCTATCGCAGGAATTACTTTCAAGGTTTGATTTTCATCAGTTAATCCATATATAATATTTATTTATAACAAGATAAATTATCCAGAACAACTTCAACATGAAACATGAAAGTTTTTTTATGCAAATACTAGGCTTTGTAATTGTAGTTTGTATAAATTATATCCTACCTTTAAAATTGAAACTATGATGGCTTAGATTTAGCTTAGCATGGACGAACATGGTCGCATGCTATTTTTATATATATTAAGGCGCTTAGTGTCATCAACCTCAGTGGGTACTTTCTTAAGCCTATTCCTCGTTTGTGGCTAGACTTTCAAAAAAAATACATATTTTATAGTTATTAAAGTTTAGACAACATTTGATAAAAAAATCGTATCACCAAAACTTTTAACTTTTTAATAATGTTGACCAAACGGTGTTATTATCGCTCTGCTCCAAAGCATACTGCTCCAAAGTGAGTACGGCGATTGAAAATATTTACACGCTAAAAAATTAATAAAAAAATGAATAATAATTCTTTAAACAGAACATCAACACTTTCAAAACATCGAGATATAGTAATTCCGGCATGCGGCATGCGCCCGCGTAAGCGCGTTGAGTCGTCTAATTAATTAGCCTATCATCGTAAACCTCTCCCAAGGCTTGCCACCATGCACGGTACATTTTTTACGTTTTTCGTATCCAGCCGCTTCCTGCGAAGCCTTGTAGCGTGGTTTTACAGTGACGCTTTCGCCAGCGCGGTTGGTAAGCGTCGCGGGCCACGAGCGTCTCTTGGATCGTTACATAGTTTAACCAACACGCGCTGATGGCCCGCGCTGACGACTGTACGAGGCAGCAAACCGCGCGACTCAGTCGTCGAGCGGGTCATCCGCGCGCTTACGGGCCGCGCTTACCATCCGCGCGGACGGTAAGCGTCACTGTAAAACCACACTTAGATCGTCTGTCCATCTGTCCATCTGGCCGCAGGACGTCCCACGTTGCGCTTTCCAATCCGTGGCCTCCATTCGAGAACTTTTCTACCCCATCGGTTATCCGCTCTGCGACAGATATGACCGGCCCATTGCCACTTCAACTTGCTTATTCTCTTGACTTTAATTCAATTTGTTTTCTTACATATTTATAATAAAACAATTTATTTTTATGAAAAATATTTTACACATATAATTAAAATTATATTATGTACTGGCCATCCTTATTATTGTTAAGGCCTCCAAATCCATACGTTTTGGAACAATGCCAGACAGAACCGTGGCGATTTTATTTTATTCCGTAACTTAGATGTTGTATGACATTGTTTCCGGGTTAATAACGGGCGACGAAGCATTTACGAGAAGCATGGAATGACGGTTATTGGATGAAAGGCTTCACGCAAATCACTGGATTACAATTAATTATACATATGGCCTCATATTTGTATTGTTTAAAATATTATACAGGGAGGCTTTTACTTAACAAACAATCCAATCAAATGAATCAATGCGCTTTTTCATTAAAGTTATATTTAAATGAAGAGTAATTTATATGAAATTGAAACTGTAAAGTTTTCGTTGTATTTTATTGTTTATACTGGCAGAATATTCAAATTGATTCCAACAAGTACATCAACTGATTGGTCCCACACTAAGAACACGTATCTACCACTTGTTTATGTGAAGTTTGTCTGTCGCCTTGGTGGCGCCACCGTCGTCTCACCGATACAGATGTAAAATATTTTTTCAGCTGTTATATTTTTCATTTCAAGCTCCAGCTAGTATAGAATAATTCCTTATTTCAGAACTCTAACCTGGATTCTAAGCTTCCTCTTCTCCAGTTCAGCATTAGTGTCTATATAGGCGACGGTTCTAAGAAAATTATCTACCCTCTAAATACTTGAAAAATCGCAAAATTTCATACTTTCATAGTGTTGTTATAAGGAATTGGACAGAAGTGCTTAATAGTGAGAAATCGTTCATGCAAATGACACGCGTGAATGCGTTTGTCAATGACTTCTATATAGGACAAGGCTAACGTTCCTATAGTACGTGGCACCGACGCGCCGGTGTCAAAATCGGAAATTGGCACCAATGACGGGTGTTCATTCTGTGCGTAGAAAGATACGAAAATGCCTACTTACCAGTGATATGTCCAACCAACCAATGAGAACACTTTACAATAACAGAATACGCCAATAAGAAATAAAAATAAGTATTAAGATGGCAATGAAAACAAATTATTTTTAGTAACTAGATGTGCAAATTATAGGACCATTTTTTTGTCACTAGTAGTATGGTAAGGGCGCATCCTCTTGTTTAACATATCACTGGCGTTTGTATCCGCCCAATGGGTGGCTCATAAAAGTCCTATCACGATCAGTATCTGCGATCATTAAAATCGTTAATAAATAACTGATAAATAAAAATAATAATAATAATAATAAGCTTCTAAAATATTCTGATATATTTGCTTAATAATGTTAGCATTAGCATGTATCATACTTGTATACCAAAAAAAAATTTGCTTGAATTCGTTAGATATATATTATAATACGCTAAAAGAAAATATTGCTCATAACGTACAGGTGTTCACGTAAAACACACGGCCTTGTCTACAGTACAGCCGCACCCCATTTTTTTTTATATTAAAATCAGAATTTTTTATTCATAGGTAGGCTTCTGTCATTTCCCGGGGTTCCGGCGTTATGACCGGTTCTGTATTTTGTACTCGATAATTAACAACTAAGTTTTTGCGTAAAGTTAAAGGTAAATTTGTCCATAGATGCATGACATTAGTAAAAAAATCGCACTTCTTTTTTTTTAATAGTAATATAGTTCTGGGTTAGTATCTTAGTCTTTTTCTATTGATATTCTACACCCTACTACTATCTCTATGAATGATATAATTATTTGATTATATTAAGCCAAAATTTAAAAAAGTTTTTTTACTATTTCAATAAAATGAAACGCAAATTGAAATAAAAAAAAAATCATTTTCAAAAGTGTTTTTTTTTTTATATCAAGTTCACACAATTGTGAGCGACAAAAAGCGAGTTACGAACGGAAAAGGTAGCTAGAATTTTTCGAAATATATTTTCCCATCGCTTTCTGAGTTGAATTCTCTTCAATAAAATTTTCCATTGGAATCGTTCCAATTGATTTCGGCCTATGCCCGCATCGCCAACACATTAAAAACACATAACCATTGTAATATTTGATGTAGGCTATAATTTTACTTTGAACGATTGTTATCTTCGTAGAAACGTAACACCATTAAGCAGGTAAATATTATTTTTAATGTTCCTTCTAAAGTCACATTAAAAGAAACGTTAAGTAATATTTACATAATGGCACAAGTATATTTTGATATTCAATGTAAATTGATTTGATTATGTTTACATATTGATGATCCATTTGAAGAGCCCGTAACTATGATCTATTGACAATTTGGAAAGTATTGGCCAGGCTCACTGCGTTTCACAGTCATTTGGACAGCCCGTCTTACAGAGTAAAAGGTTACTTAAGGTTTACTTTAAGGAAAGAAGTCTTAAAGAACACAACCGTAAAATAACAACAAGCAGCTGTTGTGTTTCAGTGAGTGAGTAAGGGATGCCAGAGCCCTTACTCTCCAACTTAGGGGATAGTGTAGGATTAAGGATAAAGGATAAGGAAGGGGATAGTGTCCCCTACTGTGGTCGACAATACTTAAAAATATAAACAGTGTATGCTAATAAAAGAAAATAAGCTAAACGTGCTTTACCATAGTAAAAATCTGTACAAATAAAAATAAAAGCAGGTAAAAAACCTCTAGTCACGTTTTTACAATGTACGTAGTCAATAAAAGACAATGATAGCTCCAAACTAATGGGTTGCGAATCCCTTTGGGAATTGGAATTTCGGATGTCTATGTCGGCTTGGCTTTCTACCAATGTCTAATAGTAATGTAGGGTTTTCATTTCACAGTTTTCCACTATTATTTATTGTTTTAATTGCAATTTGTGTTTTTTTTGTATATTTTTTGGAGTGATAACTTCGCGTTCAGCATTTTTTGTATGAGGAATTGGGGAAAAATCACCCTTCATATACTTTCTATTTATATGTAACAGGAAAAATATATCACCCAGGTGAGTGAGTAAAGGGTGCCAAAGATCCCTTCCTTTCAATCCTACTGTAGTCGGCAGTACACTTGCAAAACCTGTAGCTTTGCTTGTGTTACAGGCGACGGTAGCCACCTACCGTCAAGTGGACTTTCAGCCTATCTGGCAACTGTAACGGAACGACCTTGCGCCTCATCAGGTTTACGAAGTTATTTAAATAATTATATTATTATAAAATTGTCTTGTGCGTTCTCACGAAACGATAGGCAGAAAAAAAAAGGGATTTCGAAGAAATGTTAAGCGATTGTTTTCAAGAGATTCCCCTTGACGCCTTGCTCGCCTAAAATAACAAGTGTAAGCAATAAATAAGCTCAAGTGCCATAAGTTTCGTTTTACATGCGTGTCCTTCGTCGAAATTAAATACAAATGACAAGTGTTTGCAATTAGCCACAAGAGGTTTGTGGAAATTTTAAACTATTAGGGTCTGTAATTTATTGCTTGCAATGCGTGGCTACTCGAGAATTATACGAAGGGACGAATTTCAAGAATTGACCTGATAGCTTTGAGATTTTTTGTGCCAAAATAAGGGTCATTACAAGTGCAAGAGAGATGCAGATAGTCATTAGTGTGGGATTTATGGTGGATACATGAGCGCAAGGGAGATGCATATAGGATTTTCATTAATTTACAGGAGAAAGGGCGGTTTTGAAACCACAAGGATCGATGATTGGAGGAGATATTTGCGCGGGCGCAACGTCAAATGGCGTTTATTGGTTAGGGTTGATATGCGCGGGAAAAGGCGGGAAGCAAAGGTTTCTTGCGAGGGATAAAGAGAAGCTACGGGGACTGGCTCTTGGGCTGTTAGAGAAGTAGGACGGGAATTAATTACGCGAAGCCAAGAAAGTCAGAGTACGCGAAAATACTGAGAGGCCGGAACTCTTTGTATGTTGGATTAATTGCAATTATTCTCTTGCCGATACTGAGTGTTAAATTTTATTGTGAGTTAGAAGTAGTCAATTAGGTTGCATTAGCGTTACATTAGTATTTGAAAGTAGTAATTGTGACATAATTAATAATTGGTGTGACTTTTGTGAGATATTAGGTATAGATTCTAGTGTGTGAGTCACGAGTGAAGAGCGGGCATCCGGACGACGGTTTGGCGGTTCGAGATCATCACCTGGAAAGGCGGAAGGGTAGGTCATATAAGTGACCGCGAGGTTAGTGAGCATGGTTATTATTGATTGTGTTTGAATGTTAATTTAATTGAAAAGGGATTTACTTTAGTCTATGAATCATGTAATGTATAGTTTTGAAAGCGATTGATGGGGTTATTAACATGATGAAATTTAGTTTGAATTTCTGTATTCTATAGTCTACAGGTGCATTACTTTGTGTATGGATTTAACGACAATGTAGATTTATTTGACAGAATTAATAGAGTAAACAATCGAAATAGTTATATAGCGGAGGACTTATTTGTGTCATGCGTTAAGAAAATAGACTAGTATAGACAAAGTAGTGAGAGTTACGCCTTGACTCTATCACGTCGCAGTGATTAGGAACATAAGTTATAATTAGGTATACGAATTGATACTGGAATAGGTGAATACTTTGGTGTTTAATAGGTTTTAATATTGAGAGATAGGCTAGTATAATTCTCAAACTTTGAACCGGTTATTCCTATTAGATTATGGTGAACTACTTAATATTTACTGACCGTTATTGGATATACTCGTATATGTATACCACCAACGTAGGAAAAGGGTTAAGATAGGAAAATGTCCTGCTACGAAGGCATAGGTGGGAACATAGGGAACGATCGGGAGTAATATAATTTTATTATGATTGCGTGAGGTATGTTAGATAAGACTTAGTATTATAATGTATGTATAATTAACACAAGCAACGTACCCCATTAGGACATAAATGCAGATATCAATCAGTAAATACGAGTGAGGAAAAGAACTATAAAGAGAAGGGTTAAGAATTTATTGAGGTAGATAATTTAATATGACCGTGCGGTGCAAATCAATAACAGACAAATTTAGGGAACAGCAAAAGGCAAATAACTAATGTACGTTACGAACGGGAGTGAGTGAGATTTCGTATGTGTGTAAGTTGGCATTTAGGTATTGTTGTCCATAGGAGAGTTTGACAGCTATACTGCCAATACATGAAATAATGGATGCGTTAGTTAAATGAATAATTAGCAAATAAGTGTAATAGGGATTAGGATTTAGACACTTGCTACTTCGAGCTAAAAGCATAAAAGAGGTGGAAATATGTGAGTAAAAGTAAGGAGATAAGCACAAGCGATGTCAGAAGGAGTTAATTGTACAGGTGAAATAATTGAATAGGATTGTGAAGTGTATATCGTGGGGACAGAACAAATTATGTAAAGGCAAATGGCAAATAACTAGCGTACGAGTGTAAGTAAGACTTTGTACGTGTGTGAGTTGGTATTTAAGTATTTCTTATAGGAAAGTTTGACAGCTATACTGTCAATACATTAAATGATGGGCGCGTTAGGTTGGTAAATAGTAAACAAGCGTAATAGGTATTTTTATAACAAGGACTTAAGATATAGACACTGGCAACGTCGAGGTAAAACCATATAGAAATATGTGAGTAAGGATAAGGAAATATGCACAAGTAATTTAGGAGTTAATAGTACAACTGAAATACCTCTGATAGTACATAGGGTTTTCATGACATAACAGAAGTTTCAGTGAGTGGTCGTATTACGAGTAAGGAGATAAACACATTCAACGTCCAGTGGATAAATAGTGGGAAAACGCTATGAGTACATAAATGGAGTTAGCTAGTGAGGTGTAGGCTAGGCAAACTCTATATCTTTATTATTAATTAACTAAATTAGTTAACTACGTAACTCTAAGCAGTATAATGAGTGATGAGGTATCATTTGATGTGAAGATCCGATAGTGTGCGGTGTTTTGCATTGTGGCTTAATAGCATTTTTTATATGGAAATTGTAGCTCAAACTGAGTGCAATTTCATTTACATATATTATATTTTAATTGAGATTCTGAAAGAGGACTCTTGATCAAACTTAAAGGCGGAATGGGCCTCTGATCTATGAGCCTAATACATTTTTAGTATCTTAGAATGAACTTTAATAAATAATCATACAAAATTACAAATTCCAGACAACTAGCCATTACAATAAAATAACACACGATGGCTTTTGTTCTGTCCCTTATATGAGTCAATAATCTGTGCAGTAATTGCTAATATCTACTGAATATTTGGTATATAACTAGTGAGTTTATATATGATTATCACATGGATTTCTAATATTGAATATTGGCCGCAGATCAAGTTGTAATTCAACAGACTGCGTATTGTAAATTTAATGATAACCTAGTGTCTTTTGAGTAACTGTGTCTAGGCTGTGCTAGGTGAGCTACGAAGAGGCAACCATTCGTGAGTGCCTTTTCCTCTGTCACTGTACATATATAAGATATAAATCTAGTGTTCGCCCAGCGTTCTCTAGTGGTCCTGGGTTGGCTGAAAAGTTATACCACAGTGCCCACGGCATTCATTAGTTTTCTTAAGTACATGCCAGAAACTCACAAGTACAGACTTGTTGCAGTTTTCTCAAGCCAATATTACAAACATGCTAAAATTTAAATATTTACTGTACATGATTACATATATAGTTAACTGTGTCTAGGCTGTGCTAGGTGAGCTACGAAGAGGCAACCATTCGTGAGTGCCTTTTCCACTGTCACTGTACTTACATAAGATATAAATCTAGTGTTCGCCCAGCGTTCTCTAGTGGTCCTGGGTTAGCTGAAAAGTTATACCACAGTGCCCACGGCATTCATTAGTTTTCTTAAGTACATGCCAGAAACTCACAAGTACAGACTTGTTGCAGTTTTCTCAAGCCAATATTACAAACATGCTAAAATTTAAATATTTACTGTACATGATTACATATATAGTTAACTGTGTCTAGGCTGTGCTAGGTGAGCTACGAAGAGGCAACCATTCGTGCGTGCCTTTTCCACTGTCACTGTACTTACATAAGATATAAATCTAGTGTTCGCCCAGCGTTCTCTAGTGGTCCTGGGTTAGCTGAAAAGTTATACCACAGTGCCCACGGCATTCATTAGTTTTCTTAAGTACATGCCAGAAACTCACAAGTACAGACTTGTTGCAGTTTTCTCAAGCCAATATTACAAACATGCTAAAATTTAAATATTTACTGTACATGATTACATATATAGTTAACTGTGTCTAGGCTGTGCTAGGTGAGCTACGAAGAGGCAACCATTCGTGCGTGCCTTTTCCACTGTCACTGTACTTACATAAGATATAAATCTAGTGTTCGCCCAGCGTTCTCTAGTGGTCCTGGGTTAGCTGAAAAGTTATACCACAGTGCCCACGGCATTCATTAGTTTTCTTAAGTACATGCCAGAAACTCACAAGTACAGACTTGTTGCAGTTTTCTCAAGCCAATATTACAAACATGCTAAAATTTAAATATTTACTGTACATGATTACATATATAGTTAACTGTGTCTAGGCTGTGCTAGGTGAGCTACGAAGAGGCAACCATTCGTGAGTGCCTTTTCCTCTGTCACTGTACATATATAAGATATAAATCTAGTGTTCGCCCAGCGTTCTCTAGTGGTCCTGGGTTAGCTGAAAAGTTATACCACAGTGCCCACGGCATTCATTAGTTTTCTTAAGTACATGCCAGAAACTCACAGGTACAGACTTGTTGCAGTTTTCCCAAGTCAACATAGCAAACACGCTAAAACTTATATATTTTCTATAAATGATCAGTATAAACTGTCCATTAATAATACCTGCAGACTCAACAGGGCTGTAGCCCAACTAATTGATTTATAAAACATATACTGGCGATATAGTATTGCCTTGTTCCAGTTACCACCTACAATGCACGACTGTTCTAATCAGGCAGTCTTATTATTTACTAAAACAACATACCTGCCAAGCATAGCGCTTGCAGACCTATGAAACCTTCCTACTGTGAGTTTACTCACCAAACCACTCCAATCTCAATATTGAATTGGAATTATAATGATTATTTGATTACTCCACATGGAGAAGCTCGTGGTCAGCTAACACGACCATCTGGTGATCCTCACCCAACGACAATATATTACTGAATTAAAATATCGTCCTTTCGAGTGACTGTAAGCAGGCAGTGCTTCGAACATGCGTGTTCTTCTTCGGCTGCAGCGACTTGAGTATGGCGTAATCCGGGAGGTGGTACCCTCATAATTGGGGCACTTTGGATTAGATGTTAATTTACTGACGATCTCAGCGGCAGGACAAACCCTGAGGGAAGTATTTAGCAGTCAAGGCCATTGTAGTCCCGTACCACTAACCGTAGTACTGAAAAAGCGCTGGCGAGCAATCTTAAGTACCTGACTTGCTACAGATCATTCAAAGAGACAAACAACCATGTTCCTGAAACCTTAACATCGTGATGATGGTGTTGATTGACCTAGAGATACTCTCTGGTAAATATTGAAATACAACTATATGGGATTGGAGGATTCCTTATTTCCTACCATTTATCGTCTATATGACGCAACGATATACTATTTCCTGTCAAACGGAGAAAGGAGACTGTGGTTGACTTTCACGACTTGAGGGCGAATGGTTGGGGCTCGCGAGTATCCTTAACCCTTTCGTTAAAGAATGGGTTCCTAAATTCCTTTAGCCTGATGGCTTAAGATTCACTAGTCAATATAGTGAAACCTACCTAACCCGAGTTAATATAATTCCTTATCACTGACTAATATATAAATTTCATTAGCTATTTAACATTTAGAGAATTCATGCTAGAGTATGTATCTATTTAATTCATTAAACAGTTTAGCACAAGCTATTACGTACCTCTATAAAGAATCAAAGGGTTACTATTAATCACAACGTAGAGCACTGCCACTATTAGACGATCACAATGCCAATAAAATACATCTTAAATTGTATTAAGAAAATTAGTACATATTCTTATATGTAATTATTATAAGTATGCGAGTATGTGTGTGTGAAGAAAGGAAGGTGTTAAGTGTTATGGGGAGAGGGTTATATAGAGCTGCAGAGCTACGTAGGGTCGTAGCATTGTAGTTTCTAGGTTAGTTAAAATAAAAATAAAAATAAAAATAGCCTTTATTTTCTACTACTTACAATAGTTTTAACTTAATACAATTTTAACTAAACTTATAACAATTTAACTTAACTTATCTTAACTTTAACTGTAACTACAACTAACTTTAAATTTTAACTTCAACTTTAAGTATAATTGAACTTTAAATTTTACTTCAAGTACATTTTAACTTTAAAATTTTAACCATACTTCAACTTAAATACCATTTAACTTTAAATTTTAACTTCAAGTATAATTCAACTTTAAATTCTACTTCAAGTACATTTTAACTTTAAAATTTTAACCACACTTCAACTTAAATACCATTTAACTGTAAATTTTAACTTCAACTTTAAGTATAATTCAACTCTAAATTTTACTTCAAGTACATTTTAACTTTAAAATTTTAACCACACTTCAACTTAAATACCATTTAACTGTAATTTTAACTTCAACTTTAAGTATAATTCAACTTTAAATTTTACTTCAAGTACATTTTAACTTTAAAATTTTAACCACACTTCAACTTAATTACCATTTAACTTTAAATTTTAACTTTAAGTACAATTTACTTTAAAATTTTAACTTTAATTGTAACTTCACTAACTTAAACTACAATTTAACTTTAACTTTAAGCACAATTTTACTTTAAAATTTCAACTATTTAAATTTAACTTTAATTAGATACAATTCAACTGAATATTAATTCCAACTATAGTAAACTTTGCATTCAAACTTTAAGTACAATTTGATCTTAAACTTTATCTTAAGGTAGGTACTATTTGACAATAAATTTATTCGTTGAACTTATATTTCAACTTTAACTACAATTTAAATTTTTACCATTAATTTAAGCACAATTTAAATTTATATTTAAATTTTAACTATAACTACAATTTAATTTAATCTAGGTAGTAACTGTATAGGTATTATGTATTTTTATGATTATGTATTTATATTATTTAAGTTTACTCATACCCGTAGCAGTAGTAGTCGCCTCTGCGGCGTAGGCCTCTCCTAAACCATTCTTTCCAATACAACTATTTTTTTTCTTTTCTCTTCGTTTTTCGCATTTATTTGTTTAAGCATGTTTAATGGTTTAATAGTTTTTGATTATGATTTAGGAGGTGCGGTCTGACTCCTCCACGGTGACCGGCCGGCTTGGAGAAGGTAGAGAGGTTGGGGAGGCGCTAGTTAGTTTTAATTTTTTCCTTTCCTACACATTTACATTTGGACTTGATGTTGTTCGGTTGTTGGGATTTAGCTGTGATGGGCGTAGAAAACTGGTCATGGTTTGTAACTTGTTTTTTTTTAAATATTTGTTTTATCCTTTCTTTATCACATTCCGTTGGTATTACTTCCTCTGGCGATTCAGATATAAAACGTTTATTTGTTTTTATTTTTGTTGGTGTGTTTACTACGGATTCTCGTGTTTTTAGTGTCACAATTTTATCATAACGTAAAGCTACTCTTTTCCCTGAGTCTCTCTCTCGTCTAAGGTCCTCCTGTAAGTCTTTCCGTTTTTGTAACACGCTAGGAGGGAAATCTTCTTTCAGGTAAATATTTGTACCCTCTAGCATTTTTTTCTTTTTAAGTATACCTATTTTCCTGCTTGTTGTTGTAATTGTGACGATCACTGGTCTGACTTTTTCTGATTTTTTCCCCATCCTATTAACATGTTCTATTTCCCATTTCTGGCAAGGTATATCCATTACGTTGTTAATGATGTCTAATACTAAGGAAAGTAAACTTTCATACCCCTTTTCTTTTTCTTCAATACCAAAGAATATAACATTTTTTCTTCTGAACTGTTTATCTAAAATTTCTATTTGTCGTTGCTGTTGTTCAATTTTCGTTTCCAACTGTTTAGTTTTAGTTTCAAAAATGAGGAACTTTTCGTCTATGTTCTTATTTATAGACTCTTTGATATTTAACTCCATCTCTTTCATTTCCTGCTTATTTTTTGATATGTCATCTTGTATATTTTGTAAAATCTTTAAGATTTCTTCCATTATGAACGTATCACTCACGCCCTCTGTTGTAATCGTAACCAAAACGTATTTAATTTGTAGTTTTGCTTCACAACGATAGATGGTGCTATTGTAAGTATGTTTTGATTGCTATTTTTTTTTCCTATCGTGGGTAGGTATTATTAATATTTATATTTTAAACAAGATTTTAAACAAGATTATTTATCCAAGCAGATTTTTTACACTCATTTCTTATTTGCTTTTACCTTGTGCTGTTGTTATGTGGTTTTTCCCTGCGGCTGCTTTCTTCAATATTTCTAAATATGAATATGAATATGATATAATATTCTATTTTAATATTCTATTTTAATATGATAATGAAATGAATGAAATATAGGAGAGAGGGCGCGCCTGTGCTCGTGTTAACATCGGCTCTGCCGTATAATAGTGTTTTTTTAAATATTAAAGCTTGTAAATCGAAGTGAAATTATGATAAATATATAAAATAAGCTGCGAATTTACTGGAAAAATGTTATGTGCTTCACTAATTCGATATTAACGTGTAAATATCCGATAAACGCCGACGGTTGCGGTGTGTGTTGGACGCTTCTAGGTTAGTTAAGCATCATTTAAATACATCATTTAAATACACCCTCTAATTTATTTATTTCTCTTATTTATTAATTTTATTTTTTTTATATTATTTTTTCTTTAGGGGGGGGACGTTACACAACCTATAAAAATAAGATTTTCCATACTGTGGTCAAATTATGAAAAATTGCCCATAAGGCCTAGATGTTCGCTTTTATGAATAGGATCATATAATTATTTAAAAATATAATAATAAAAATACACTTTATAAATACTCTTCTACATGCTTTAACTAAATTAATGTCGCTTTAACATTTCAAAGAGCTGCATCTACGTAACATTCATGCTGTCGAGATACATAACTATAAGAGAAACACTTTTTCTAATTACTTAAAACACATATTTGGTTCGCACGCTTTTGATGTTGTAAAACAAACAAGTCCTGGGGACTGCGATGCGATTTATTCTTTTTCGCGTCGACTGAACGTCATGTTCCACAAGGCATTTTATTTAAAAGATAAAATTTTACCTTTTTCCCGAAATAGAGAGACACTGAGTCGACACAAGCGAGATCATAAGTTTTTTGTTATTAATATTACATTATTACAATATTTTCCCGTGTATATTTTTTCGTACCTAAATCTAGGTTGTGTATAGAACAATAATTGATAAGCTAACAAAGGTTAGCGACAGTTGTTGTTCCAGAGAAGACATAAAATGACGGTGAAACAATGGGCCTCGTAAGCTCAAGGTCGCTCAACAAGCTATGGAGAGGGCTATGCATGGTTACTGCGAAATCGAAATAGGAAGGAAAACATTCGTAGAGCCCATTTCCCTATCCCGTTCCTCTATCCTAAATCCCACTATAGATCAATAAACTAAGCAAATACTATAAAAGTATTATTAGAAACAAAAAAAGTTTTATAAAAAAGTTGTAGATAATTAAATTATGTATAAGTTTGATAATAGGGTAAATAGAGATAAAGGGAAAAAAACAGACGAAAAAGGGGAATTTGTACATTTCCTCGGAAAATATAGATCATAGAAAAAAAAATTAAGTATAAAAGTTTAGAAATTTAATTTATAAGAGAACTTTTTCTCTTATAAATTAAAATTCTAAGTATCTAAGTATAGTTTTTTGCGTAAAATAAGCCGTTCTCGAGATATTGAATGAAAAGCGTTTTTCTCTATTATTATCTGAAATCAGGCTACTACGAAAATACTACGAAATTAAAATTGTTAGGTTCCCGAGGTATCGTCTAAAAATATAAAAAGTTCGGCGCCACCGCCGTCACTGCGATAAAATAAAATACCTACTTTAGTTTTTATTTATATTTTTTCATATATCAACGCGGACGCGCGGACACTGTTAGTTTAAAATATTTTCGATACTATTCACTGCAGTAACGATAGCTTGTCCATAATAATAATTCTCGGCTCTCTTGAATGCTCATTCATTTCAAAACAATCCCTGGAACAATTCGTCTCCATCGTTTGTCATACTTCGCAATTCTTACAAGGCTTAGGACAAAATTCAAGTGGGTGATTATTCAAAGTAATCCTTGTTTTTCACTTCTCGATCATTCTGTTTTCCGTTTTCAAAAGTAATGGATTGGAATGAGGGAACACTTTCATAATTGTACTGCTCTGCTGGCTTTGGATTTGTAATTCAGGGATGCTTATTTTTTATGTTACATTGGACAGACAGGCTGACGGTCTACTTGATGGTAGATGGCTACGGCATAACACAAGTAATGCCACAGATCCTGTAAGTTGCGCTGCCGACCATAGTAGGATTAATGGGTTATGATATCATTATTTATTAATCGGTACTGCAAAAATACGTATGTCTGACCTCGACAAAAATAACAGTGTTTTATACAAATTAAATTCCTACTTTATGTTTTCAAAACTACTAAAATATATATTATTTATATATATATATTTTTCGGATCAAAAAAGAAAATTAGCACTTTGATTCAGGAGTCCCGGATTCGTTCCCGACAAGGCAATATTAACAATATTGGAAATGAACTTTTCAAAGTTGACCCTACTGGGAATCGAACCCGGAACTCTGATATAAAGCGTTAAGGTAAGCACCCTAACTACGTCAACTTCGTCAAACTTCTTTCAAAACAAAACAATAATTATAATATTATTATACAAAAATAAACAAGTATTTTTGGATTTTATTAAATAAGCCCTAGAGCCTGCAACAAGCCTTTTCATTACGACATATTTAATTCATAGCCACGTTGTTCGCTACTACTCGTAGCTGTACCTAATAATCGATACATCAACAATGAAAGTTCCCAAAGGGGCGGTATCCCCACAAGTGGGCGCTGAGGCCTACCAAGATGGCGATGGAGAATTCATAGACTGACTTTAGAAAAATAATATAATACACAGAATATTGAATCCAGTTAATTATCAATCTAATAATAAATCTCTAAGGGTTGGTCATGGAGTAAGTTACTTTGTTTTCAGAGATACCGTGTTTATAGGCTCTATACATGATACTAAAACTAAATTGACCATTTTTAGAATTTTTTTCTGTATGTATGTATGTAAGTATGTATGTTCCTCCATAAGTCTTAAACGAATTAACTATTTTTTATGAAACTTGGTAGATAAACATTTGGACGTAGGGGACACGGGATAGGCTACTTTTTCTTTTTTAACGCGGACGAAGTCGCGGGCGCTAGCTAGTAACATATATATGTGTGCCACAGTTCTTCCAAATCCGTTCAGCCGTTTATGCTTTATTGATGAACAAAGATTGTATTAGAGATACGAACTAGTCGTGAAATTCCATTTATTCATTCTAATTCTCTTACGTAAAGCCATTTTACGAAGTACATAATGAATTACGTTGTTCATATTACTGTACCTATTAAGTCTCTTTGCTGAAACTGCAATTTGGTTTGCAGCTTTCAACACGAGCGAATGTGTGATCTAATTCCCTTCACACACGCTCTAATGTACTGTCCAATTTGCAAGAATAATCTTTTTAATTAAATTTTAACTTATATTATAATTTCGTATGCCGGTAACTGCGATGACTTATTATGATTATTAACAGGAATAGTGAGCTTACAGTTGCCAAGAGACGAAAGTTATCTTCTATACTTAAGTTTATAATCGTATTGTTCTCAGAGCCCAAATCACAAGGGTTAAAAACTTTAAATTTTGGTAGTTTATGCATTTTATTATGTAAACAACCATTGAGAAATTAAGGATTTTTGAAATAAAGAATCAAAAGTTGTATGGAAACGCGGCATTTTCAAAGTTAGAAGCATGAAATTTCTTATACCTACAAACTTCTGATTGAAAATAAATAAATACGAATTTCAACGTTTTTGAAAATCTCTCCCTTAATAACGGAGTGAAATAGGGGTTGAAAGTTTATATGAGGAGTCTGTCATTATTTAAGTAAGAAGAATGAAATTTATATTAAAGCTTCTCAGTAAAAATGAATACATGTATTACGTCCTTTTTAGGAAATTCAATCCCAACGGAGAAATGGGGTGGTAACATTAGTATTTACCAACAAGTTGACGGACAGTCTGTCTGACGAATTAAAGAAAAATGACACAAATAATTGTAATAATGATTTCATAAATTTGAAGGAGAATGTCTCATAAATAAAGGATTATAAAGACTTAGTGAAACTTCTTCATTATGTCCTTTGCTTCAAATAACTACAGCCAGATAGTTCCGAGAAGCCAAGTAGATTTTCAGGGCAGCTACAAAAATCTTCGACTTGATTCCAATTCCGTGTAAATCATTACAAACAAATTAAATTTTAAAAATATTATATTCTACGACTAAGGTGATGTGTCTATCTCGGCTGAGGTGAGGTGACAAAACTATCTCAAACTTATTCTTTCTCAATTTTCATTCGCCTTCGTACATTTTCCTTAACTAAAAATAGTATAAAAATATCCGGGAAAATAGCTTTTGGCTCCAACATCCACTATCACTTACTCGTAGGTGCTCACCTACATTTACGGTAGAACAGTCTTAGATTGCTCGCTAAAGTTAACGAGAGAAAACGTGCTTGGAACCTGCTTGTATTTATTTACTGAAGCTATGTTTTAGTTCAGCAGCGTGCCAGCTTTTTTTCCCTCAGTCTTTTCTTGTCGTACCGTGATAATTTATAGCTGTAAGCGTAAGTAACGATCCAAGAGATTTTCGGCATATTAAATTTATGTAGCGAAGATGAATTGTGTGAACTTTATTTACTGTTTCTTTTTTTTTTTTTTTAATAAAAACCTCATTTCCGCCTACGCTAAGTTCCGCTGTGAACCTATTATTCTCAAAGAAATATTTGTGACATTTTAAGCCATGTCGTAATACAATTTTTGGTACTAACAATGAACTTGTTTTTTTCTAGCTGTTGTACGCGACTTCGTTTGATTGTTTTGAAATTTTAACACATTGCATTTTAATATATAAAAGTTTTTTTTTTTTATAATTTTTATATAACGGGAATCGGGGGGCACAGTGAAGCGTGACCGGGTTCATATAAGATTAAGTAAACAATTTTAATAGTCGATTATTACCCTCTTGGCTTATTGATCTTTACTCTCAAATTGTACTCAAGGACAACGAAAATAGCAACGTATTTTAAATATATTTTATTCATACATTTAAGCATAATTCTTACCTTATTACTATTTCTTCTAGTATTTTATTAAAACACATCATCTTAAGCACTAATAATTTAATTATTAAATGCCAGTAATATTCTAACGAAATAATCAAACTTCCCATGTTATATAATGTTCCCTTATCTTTAGGCATGTATTGTCTAAAGATAAGGGTCGTGTGTATTAATGAAATTAACGTCGCGTGTAATAGTAATTACGTCATTTGCGTTGTCCTATGTACCTTTAACCCATTAAGCTCGATTGGATAATAAATCAACAGATCATGACTGTACTGTAAGTGTATGTAGCTTCAAAGGATCCGTCCAGGGCCTTTGTCTGAAATAGATATTCAGAAATGCAAAATACAACATGTTCTAACACAAGCCGAATAATCGTTTGAAGAAAATTGTTAAACAATAATTAAAATGATTAAATAAACCGTTTTATAACAAGATTTATGAATTTGGAAAAAGATTATGTAAATATGTTATTTGTTATCATTTTGTTCTAACGGTAAAGTGAAATATTTAAAAAGAAATCGTCTCCAAGAAAACTCGCAAACTGATATATTATTTTAAACACTACTAACAAGGTCGGCATGTACGTACAAAGGTAGCAATAATAATTACTGAGAATAATCTCGTAACAGGCATTAAACGTCAGATATCAGATATATCTTCATTTAGAGAATGCATTGCAACACTACGCATTGTATTGTACGACATATACATTAATATGTCGGTATGATTGTGTTTTATTTGAGGTGCAACACGTGCATTTGAGGATTGTGCGTGTAACGAAACGTCTGGCATCGGTTCGGGGGTGTGTGGGGAGTGCTGCGCGGGCGGTGGCACTCAACAGTCTGGAGCACGCTCCAAGGGGAATCGCATGGCCTAGAGGGATCGTGGCACTTCATTCCTTCGGCTTTTAGTTAACTACTGTTATTTCGATCGTAGTAGTGATAGAGTGTCGATTACAATAAGATTAGATGTCAGTGATACTCCCGATGTCGTCCTAATTATGTGTAAACAAATAAGTACAGACTCTCACGCCGGCCATTCGGACGACATCAGAAGTGGGATGCAGCCCACCATGATGGATGAAAAGATGGAAAACAAGATCCGCAACCGGGACGGCAACCGGAACTATAGCACGAACATTGCACTGAAAATAAACTACGCATGTCGACTCAACACATACAATGCGTATGGCAAGACAAGATGGCTGCCGTGCCGCGCCGTCATAACAAAAAAAAATGGCGAAGTCCGGGCGAAGTGACAAAAAAAATGTATACCGTGCTAGCTAACGTTCGACGCAATTCGACAATAAGTGAAGTTGTTGTGGAAGTGATATTCGGGTTGACCTCGGTTGGGGTGTAGCCTTAGGGGCACTATGGCGGATTTGGGTCATATTCAGTATATGAGTTCAGGGTACCATGAGATGCAAAGAAAACGAAAAAAAAATTTTTTTTTGGTAGAAAAAAAATTTCTTGGGACTTAGAAATTTTTTGAAAATTTTTCCGGAATTTTTTTTTTCGTTTTTTTTTGTTGATGCTACGTATCGGGGGCGACCATACAAACGCTTTTGGTCATATGACATTTTTTCATCGCACGCTTAGAATCAAAGTTATGATGAGTAGCGGCGAGGGGGGGTGGTTTTTCAAAAAACATAATATGACAAAAGTTACTCCCCTTGGGCCCTCCCACCCGATGGAATCATAAAAAGGGCCAGAATTTAAAAATAAAATTTTTTGATCGAAATTTTTCTAAGTGTTTGCCCCTGACGCTACACTGGGTGGTTATGAAGGCGTTTTGGACTTAGTTGTTTTTTAAGAAATTTCGAATTTTTTTTTTGTTTGTTTTTTGACGCTACGTATCGGGGGCGACCATACAAACGCTTTTGGTCATATGACATTTTTTCGTCGCACGCTTAGAATCAAAGTTATGATGAGTAGCGGCGAGGGGGGGTGGTTTTTCAAAAAACATAATGACAAAAGTTACTCCCCTTGGGCCCTCCCACCCGATGGAATCATAAAAAGGGCCAGAATTTAAAAATAAAATTTTTTGATCGAAATTTTTCTAAGTGTTTGCCCCTGACGCTACACCGGGTGGTTATGAAGGCGTTTTGGACTTAGTTTTTTTTTAAGAAATTTCAAATTTTTTTTTTGTTTGTTTTTTGACGCTACGTATCGGGGGCGACCATACAAACGCTTTTGGTCATATGACATTATGATGTGATTGTCTTGTATGATACCTATTGACTTTATCACATTATGTTTTTGTCGCTAGGAGAGTGACTGTTGTGAAGCTGGATGCTGTAGCAATTGTGATGTCGCTGGTGAAGGTGGCAGTCACAGTGTGTTTAAGTGGTAGTCACAGAGAGCGCTATGTAATGTGGTATAGACAATAGTGAACCCGTACGTAGAAACTAAAAATAAGCGTTTGTGTTGGTTTGATAATAATTACTTTACTCGAGTTATTGTGATTCAAGACCGGTTTCTATTGTGATAGGCTTTAGTAAAATAAAACAGTAATTGTAATACAAATTACAAAATATAAGACTTGTTCGTACTAGAGATAAAAGGGTTCAGGAATCTTTATGAAATAAAATGCAAGCAAAATGCATCGGACCGAGAGCCTACTCCAAAATTTAAGATTTACCTCAAATTCAAATTTAAATCATTTAGCTTTCAATATCAACTTGATTTATGGACATAGTACGATTCAGTAGGAATACAGCCATGTAATTCTATGTTTGGTGATATTGTTTTTGAGATTTTAGTGAACGCATTCAAAACATTTAGATTGTAAACTTATTTAAAGTAGGTATTAGAAATAGACCGTTATGAACTTCAAAATGTTAATAGCTTCTAAGGATCGGGCTTTGTTAAAGGAAGTGGCAGGAAGCATGCATTAATGAGACTTTATTAGCGAGAGATTACATAGAGCAAGGTTACTAGTCAAGAGTTTAAGAATTTAGTCGGGGGTGAAGTGTCGGACAAAAGAGGGGATTGGTCATCAGAGAATCAGAGAGGGAGAAGGAAGGTGTGCCATGGTAGCCCTCGGGGCTAGCCGTGCGGTGAGCAACTTGTGAGGAAACGGTAGCGGTGCGCGCTGGTAACTCGCGGAGTTAGCCAGGCGGCATGCGTTACGCGTTGAGTTTTGAGAGCTGTGTTGGTGTTGTGACGCCGAATGCTGTACTCCCGTCACTGGCCGCAAGCCCCTGGCCTGCCGCACTCTATATGGGTGTTGGTCCCCAGGTGGTGGTGCGGAGCTGTGGTGGGTGCAGTAAGGGGCGACATTGAGAGTTGAGAGATTTACGGGGTGATGTTGAGTTGAGAGACTTAAGGGGCGATACGAAATTGAGAAATAGATGCTGGGTTAAGGGGCGGTGTGACATTGAGAGATAGTAGATTATGACATTACGAGATACATATTGAGTTTGTGGATTTCTGAAGCTCTGGAAAAGTGAACTTTGCTCTATGTAGGCTCTTACACGTTGGTGATGAGTAATATGGGGTGTATTGAGCGTGGAGTAACGTAATGTTTTCTTTTAGATTAACGCACGAGGGCGTGCGTATGTCAGGAAGGCCGTGTCGGTATGATTGTGTTTTATTTGAGGTGCAACACGTGCATTTGAGGATTGTGCGTGTAACGAAACGTCTGGCATCGGTTCGGGGGTGTGTGGGGAGTGCTGCGCGGGCGGTGGCACTCAACAGTCTGGAGCACGCTCCAAGGGGAATCGCATGGCCTAGAGGGATCGTGGCACTTCATTCCTTCGGCTTTTAGTTAACTACTGTTATTTCGATCGTAGTAGTGATAGACTGTCGATTACAATAAGATTAGATGTCAGTGATACTCCCGATGTCGTCCTAATTATGTGTAAACAAATAAGTACAGACTCTCACGCCGGCCATTCGGACGACAAATATAATACATTAATTTGAAGTTGTAGGTGTGAAATTATATGGGCTAGTAGAAATGTACTGTATCCCTTGAGGTAGCCAAGACAAAGCGCAAAATTCATAGCAACCACCCGCCTTCACACCACACGCCAATGCGCTTGGCTAGCGTCGCATTTAATTGAAGCCGCGCCAACCGACATTGTTCCGCGTAGCCGTAGCACTTCACCGTAGCCGAGGCCTTGTACTCGCTCTACGAATTCGTCTAAAAAGTGCTTGTGAATTTCGAGGACTTAAGAGTCCACTTTCCAACTCGAGCTTACCAATTCCATACTGCGTAATTCCATGATTACTCGTTAGTTATTGGTCGTAGCAATACATAAAAAACCATGAAATTTCTGAGAAATATGTAGGTTTGAATGGAAACTAAAAACTGAAATTAAAATATTTCTAAAATGTGCAGAATTTGTGACATTTTTGCGTGTTGAATTCTTGTAATTACTGACTAAAAGCTCATGCAGCGTGTATTTAAGGGCACCCTATACGAGAAAGTGGAGTTAGTGATAGGTATTAGGGAGATTTTTTTGGCTTTTAGTCAGTAGTTACAATTGAAGTCAATTATATAAAATGTACTTTATATCCAACATACGAATCCTATACTTCAGTTTAAAAAAATTAAAATTCTAAATGTCTGAAACTGAGATAGGTAGGTACTTAATGAAAGTTAAGTCTTATGCAAAGCTTGATAGTCGAATTTTACATGAGCGAGTTATCAACGCATGTAAAATATTTATGTAATGTGCGTAGCCCTCAACTTTACATTTTACACGTGACTATCAATTCAAATAATGCCAAGGCCTCATCTATTCAATGTCACCCCGCTTATTACATAGATTAATCTACATATTTATTACTCGCAGGTGTCATGGATCCGCAAACGTGACTTGCATATTCTCACCGTGGGCGTCCACACATACAGCAGTGACGCCCGTTTTGCAGCACTACACACTGACGGCTCGGATGAGTGGATATTAAGAGTGGCACCGGCACAGCCCAGAGACTCGGGCGCTTACGAATGCCAAGTGTCCACTGAGCCAAAAATCAGTCTGTCATTTCGACTTACAGTTGTCGGTGAGTACACACAGTGTTTTACAGTATATCTCATCAACCTCTTAAATCTCTTTTAAATAAAGTAATTTAAAAATACCGAAAGCATAATGACAACATTTTAAGATCATTTTTGCAAAATAATAATAGTTTAGAAAATTGTGCAGAATTTTTTTATAACTAAAAAAAAACATGAGGAAAATGTTATAAAAATAATGTGACAATTACAATTACACCAATCATATTCGTCTTAATAGATAGGTATTAGTAGTGTTTAGACGCATGGGGGAAACAACAACAATAGGGCCGAAAACATAGCACATATTATATGCAGACCAACGCAAAGTATTAAAAAAAAACTTTTTCATAATTTATTGACAGAGCGTTTTTGAAACGTTTTTTGAATATTGAAAAGCGTTATTGACGTGCCGGTGTCGTTGTGTGTGAAATCGGCCTATACAAGTATATACGCCCTTACAGGAATGGAAACCACGAGTCATAGTGCTAACTCGACCAACGATAAATTATTCCATTATTAGAAAATATAATTTATACTTATGCTATTTTCTATATAGTTATGTATTTTAATCTACATAAAATGGGTTAGTCGCTTTTAGTCAGCGAAATATTTAATTTTAACACTTCATTTATGTTAATTTATTAATAAGTTTAAATAATTATCATTTATGTATAATAATTTATACATTAAAAAAAATCATCAGTAGTCAATTTTCGAAATAGGTTTGTGTACATTTCGTAAGTACCTTTGCGGATAAACCGGATTTTTACACACCGTAAATAAGGTTTGGCAATAATGATAATAATAAAGATAATGGTAATAATGATGGTAAATAATGATATGGTTTTATACTTTCATAATAAAATGAAAATGCGAATTCATTACTTACTTATATTACTTTTCGCCTTCCGAAAGACAATCTCGTCAATTTATCAAGAGAAACGAGGCTGTCACTCCAATGTACAATGCTTGATGCAAATCCTTCTCAGCGCAATTGAATGCTTCAAAAACACTGGACATGAAGAATCACTCTTGTATGTGAAATTGCCGGTAGTTTGTAAACGCTACGGAAAGGCGATGCTCGTGTCATATGTCACTGACAGATTTTGTAAGCGTTAAATAATTATTGCAGTGAAAATTATGCATAACTAGCAACCTGTCGCCGGCTTCGTAAGGATGAAATTTTTTTTTTGCAAATTTATAATGCTAGCTGTTGCACGTGACTTCGCCCGTTTTATAAAATATACCTAGCCTTTGTTACTCGCTGATAATGTGGCTTTCTATAGGTGAAAAAATTTTACATACAAATCTTCTCTCTTTATAATATTAGTATAGACAAACCTTCCTCGTTCATTGCTATTTCTAATAGAGAAACTGTATCAAAATCTGATGTGTGATTTAGAAGTCATCATAGAAACAGATATACGCGTATAGCGACTATTTTGAAATATGTAAGTACTAACGGACTGCTCCCGGCTTTGCGCCGGATAATATAATTCGCAGAAAAAATTGCACCAGTAGGTACGAAGTCGAGAGCGAGTAGCTAGTAGAATATAATTCAACTAAGTACATTGCAATAATGACTGAGTTATCCATCACAAGAAGCAGATGTCTGCAAACTTCGCGACATTATAAATGCACTACATTGTAGTAAGCACACGTGGGACAAATTGCAGAGTGATAAGTCTCCCGAGGACAATCTTAAGAGGATAACCAGACTGAATTACAAATGAAGACAGACTCTGTTGAAAATTGCAACTTTGAACTTTGAACATTCATATTATCTAAATTATTCCATGTGATCCTTTGATGAGAAATATTGTTAGACTTTTTAAGAAAATATATCTTGATAAATGTATTATGATAAAGAAAATTAAATGATTATTGTTTATCTACTATAGTAGATTATTATGTATGCCTTGTCTTAGTTTAAGACTAAATCACTAAGCGCATCTTTCACCAACTACAAGTAAAGTGTTGATTAGTGTTGATGACGTTAATGAAAGAGGCGCTAAGTACTTTAAATATGTTTAAGTAGTAATTAATTAATAATTACTTTAAGATAATTACATAAGGTTCTTACAATTGATATTGTTCTTAACAAAATCAAACAAAATCACGAGTAAATTTCTTTACTCGTGTAGAGAATCGTGTAGTTTGTTTGTATCCTCTTGAAAAAACACGAGAATGGGTAGACCGATTTTTTTAGGTTTGTACATATAAAAATTGCACACTGGACGAAGCTGGGAGCGGGTTGCTAGTTTTTTTTTTTATATTTAGAGTATAGTAACTTAGATTTATTCGTATTCGTGAAATAGTACAAATAAAATAAAGATTTGTGAAAACTTTTTCACTTACATTTAATTTTCATTAAGGTTAATACGTTACGGAGTTGTTTAAAACACCGTAACATTTCCGAGTGTTGTAGGTCGCAGGTCAAGTTATTTCAAGTGGGAAAATGGAATTTTTCACCAATTAGTTTTAATTTTAATTTTATTCTTAAGAGCGGGTATAAAGAGAAATAGCCAATCCTAGATTTGAATTTTATCTAAGTAAACAAAGTCTAATTTAATTATTTTTTTTAAATAGATAAATACATTATAAATGAAAGTGACGACTGTAACAGAAAACATAATATAATCAAATTTTCTCGATAGAAAAAAATCACCAAGTGAGCTCTCATTTCCATAGATTTTAGTTTTATTTTCAAAATGACACACATTACAACAAAGCTAAAAGTGTATCAGTAATTTCACTTCACATATTATCTAAGGCTGTATGTAACAATTTTTCATTTGACATTGTAGTTTACGAATAATTAATATTGAATACTTTTGGCACTTATAAAATTTTTATTGAGCGAGATGCGCCGTCGTCCGTCGCATGTTGTGCGTAGTTCTACCTATTTTGTGTCACTGTCATGTCCAAGGGGCCACGCGGGTGAAATTACAAATTTTGTTTGCTTTATACGCACACTTAAGGTATTTCTTTATTTATAGTGTCGAAAGCGGAGATTCTTTCTGGACCCGAACTATTCGTGCGAGCGGGATCTGACATCAATCTGACCTGCATAGCGAGGCATGCACCAGATCCACCAAGGTAACATGATGTTTGTATTCTATCATCTAGTTTTTTAAGTTGCAACAGAAGACCACAGTGAAATAACAGCATGTCTGATGTGTTTCGATGATTGAGTAAGGGATGCCAGAGCCCATTTCCCCATCCCTTCCCAGTCGGTAACTGGTGTCACATACTAGTGGTTTCGGTTCAATAAGACCTTAATTCGAGTTCTCTTTCAAAGAAAATAAGACGTGGCATTATTACCCTTATGTTCTACTCGCATTTACTGTATAATTTTTAATTACATTATAATGTAACACAAGTGGTACCATAAAAACATTACTCCTGAGATAAGCTAGTCCATTCGCGACAATTCGTTTTAAACTGCACACCTGGGAATGAAATGTGAGCAACATTTTATCTAAAGGGGCTTAAATTTAACTTTATAAGCTATAAACCATTTTAATTCCATTTCTGTTGTGGAAGTCTTTACGACTTGCTTTCGATGTGCTTCGTAAGCGCAATGTCGCAGACGGTTTATTGTAATAGCCAAGTTCATTTATTTTTCAGAATATTTTATCTAAGATAGTTGTAACTCTAGTTACATAATTTCGCCACCATACATTTTTTTTAAACAAGAGACTATACTTAGAGTATTCAAAACAATAGTTACAGTGCTAAGTAAGCCCTTACAAAAGACCACCGTAAAATAACAGCATGTGTGCTGTTGTGTTTCGGTGAGTGAGTAAGGGATGTCAGAGCCTATTACCCCATCTTTTTCTTATCCCTTACCCTTAATCGTTCTATGGTCGGCAGCGAACTTGCAGCACTTGGCGACTGTAGCCACCTACCATCAAATGGGACCGTCAGTCTGTCTGTCGACATACGCATAACATACAAAATAACTGCTTAAACTGCTTTGTTTATTGCCGCACTTTGTTTTTAATAGCAATGTCTGACTTCTGGAGCTTGAATTTACGTAGATAAATCTTAGGTATATTTAATTATTTAAAAATAAAACACAATGAAAAATACCTTTGGTTATTTCTAGAAGTCGTATAAATTGATCTATTGACAGCTTCTTAAAGCGGAGGGCAATTTGCAGGTCGAATTGAACGTATCATTGCAAAATAGATAGAAGTCTAACCTGACTGGGTTAGTCAGTCATCAAAGGGACCGTCAGCCTATCTGTCTACCTTAGCAAATTAAAAAAAAAGATAAAAAAAAAACAAAGAACTTAGGATGTCATTTCTTCATCCACTGTTTCCGCGATGAATTAATTCAATTCGTCGTGCCCTCAACACAGTATTTAGGTTTTCTTTTAAATCGTTCGGAATATTTTTCTGTTTAATTATTCTCAATCGCTTGCGTGGGTTGACTTGTAATTCTTCGAGTTCGTGAAGTAATAAGGTCGCACCTCATTACAATATTGAATCGAATCTCAGTAGGCGGGAATACAAAGGAATTTACGTTTCGTCTGAATTATTTTGTATTTCTAATTTACTCGTATACCTATGAGTTTGTGTTGTTTTATTACATACTCGCATTAGCAACATTCTCACATTTATTGAAGTATATTATAAGTTATCATAGACATAAATACATAAACACTGTGTCGCTCACGATCAAACAACTTTTGTGAAGTTGAGAAAGTTTTCGCCTTTTCGGCTTCATAAAACTATATTTAAGTCTTATATCGAATTTGTGACAGCCAAATTATTGATAAATGTGTCTACAAACTTTTGTAGAAAACACACACATCTTTGTTCGAACTCTAACAATTCCTAAAATTCTTATGAAAGAACTAAACGCTTTTTTTGGTTTAAGAAATAGTTGTAAAGGTTTTTCCGCGCACTGAACCTTTTAACTACGAGTATCTTAACCACCCTCATCCTTTATAATGCGCACTGCCTGGGTTTTGGAACTCCCTGCCGGCGTTCGAGGAACTCCCTCCCTCCCTCCTTTTCAAAGTTCGAGTGAATAGGCATCTTCTGCGTGAGCTCGCTCCATCATATGCCTCATCTTCGATATACGGCTAAATGCTGGCCAAGAACAAACCCATCTCTAATAAAAAAAAACATTTCTTCATCCAAGATTTGAGATCGTTATTTAACATAGGTTTAGGGTTATAATAGACTTAACTCTTAAGCGTTCTTTGGATTGAATATCAAGAAATAAATGTAAGTTGTTTTACACTGTAATCATGGTAGGTATTATTATGAAATTTAGGTGTAAAAGAGAAATAAATTTATATATAAAAGTGAGATACACTGGAACAGTTTCTCGTCTGAGGCAATTTCAGTCCACTCCCGGATGTTTAGTAATCACGACTTCCTGCTTCGCTCAGCGCATCTTTTCCCTTCCACCTTTTCCATCATGATTAAATGAAGCAGCATATATATATATATATGTCGTCCGAATGGCCGGCGTGAGAGTCTGTACTTATTTGTTTACACAATTAGGACGACATCGGGAGTATCACTGACATCTAATCTTATTGTAAATCGACAGTCTATCACTACTACGATCGAAATAACAGTAGTTAACTAAAAGCCGAAGGAATGAAGTGCACGATCCCTCTAGGCCATGCGATTCCCCTTGGAGCGTGCTCTAGACTGTTGAGTGCCACCGCCCGCGCAGCACTCCCCACACACCCCCGAACCGATGCCAGACGTTTCGTTACACGCACAACCCTCAAATGCACGTGTTGCACCTCAAATAAAACACAATCATACCGACACGGCCTTCCTGACATACGCACGCCCTCGTGCGTTAATCTAAAAGAAAACATTACGTTACTCCACGCTCAATACACCCCATATTACTCATCACCAACGTGTAAGAGCCTACATAGAGCAAAGTTCACTTTTCCAGAGCTTCAGAAATCCACAAACTCAATATGTATCTCGTAATGTCATAATCTACTATCTCTCAATGTCACACCGCCCCTTAACCCAGCATCTATTTCTCAATTTCGTATCGCCCCTTAAGTCTCTCAACTCAACATCACCCCGTAAATCTCTCAACTCTCAATGTCGCCCCTTACTGCACCCACCACAGCTCCGCACCACCACCTGGGGACCAACACCCATATAGAGTGCGGCAGGCCAGGGGCTTGCGGCCAGTGACGGGAGTACAGCATTCGGCTTCACAACACCAACACAAATCTCAAAACTCAACGCGTAACGCGTGCCGCCTGGCTAACTCCGCGAGTTACCAGCGCGCACCGCTACCGTTTCCTCACAAGTTGCTCACCGCACGGCTAGCCCCGAGGGCTACCACTGCACACCTTTCTTTTCCCTCTCTGATTCTCTGATGACCAATCCCCTCTTTTGTCCGACACTTTACCCCCGACTAAATTCTTAAACTCTTGACTAGTAACCTTGCTCTATGTAATCTCTCGCTAATAAAGTCTGATTAATGCATGCTTCCTGCCACTTCCTTTAGCAAAGCCCGATCCTTAGAAGCTATTAACGTTTTGAAGTTCATAACGGTCTATTTCTAATACCTACTTTGAATAAGTTTACAATCTAAATGTTTTGATTGCATTCACAAAAATCTCAAAAACAATATCACCAAACATAGAATTACATGGCTGTATTCCTACTGAATCGTACTATGTCCATAAATCAAGTTGATATTGAAAGCTAAATGATTTAAATTTGAATTTGAGGTAAATCTTTTAAATTTTGGAGTAGGCTCTCGGTCCGATGCATTTCGCTTGCATTTTATTTCATAAAGATTCCTGAACCCTTTTATCTCTAGTACGAACAAGTCTTATATTTTGTAATTTGTATTACAATTATTACAATTACTGTTTTATTTTACAAAAGCCTATCACAATAGAAACCGGTCTTGAATCACAATAACTCGAGTAAAGTAATTATTATCAAACCAACACAAACGCTTATTTTTAGTTTCTACGTACCGGTTCACTATTGTCTATACCACATTACATAGCGCTCTCCGTGACTACCACTTAAACACACTCTGTGACTGCCACCTTCACCAGCGACATCACAATTGCTACAGCATCCAGCTATACAACAGTCACTCTCCTAGCGACAAAAACATAATGTGATAAAGTCAATAGGTATCATACAAGACAATCACATCATACATTGTCCACGGGCTCTTGTTTTAATAGCTTCGAGTTATCGGAATCAGACGGCATCCAAATCCTATTTCGATTAATAAGTCCGTAGATTATTAATGTTTTTCTAACAAAAATGCTCTGAATTGTTACATACACCTGTTAATCCACTAAAATTGTTTATCTCAAATTCTCAACCACTTATCTAGCTCAAAACTGTAAATTTTAATGTTATTTAACATAGAAATTCGTTATTATTGTTATATTTTCACTACTGACATACTGACAATAACAACATAAACAACATAATTGAATTGAAATATGGCTCAGACAGATGACAGTGACACCTCACTCAATTACAGTCCAAAATTTAAAAAGTTGATCTACGTCAATCTATTTGATCCGTCAGTCAACCAGCCCACGGCGAACGCCACAGTACAATACTCTGCCTTGTTTGAAATTGAATGTTGGTACACTACATTGTAATAAAATCTTTGAATATTACTAACAACTGCCCCAGTGAAAGAAAGCAAATGTTAACTATCAATTAACCTTGTTATACCGCGACTTTACCTCAATGATTTTTTTTTCTTTTTAATATTACCATCATCTAATAAAATCATTTTACCATCACCAATAACGATTCACTACTACAATTCAACTAGGTACTACTACACTACAACCATAGAGTTACGTTACTGACTACAACTCACTATTCATTCACTGATTAAACTCTCTTATCTCTTATTAATAGACAAACGCTTCGTCTTACACGAAATATTGCAACCCCAAGTAGAAATAATAAAAAGACCTTACTTGCGTAACTGTGCGCTTTGCACAGTTTTTTTACCTCCTTTACGTTACAATACATATACAGGGCCACTGCCCAGTGCCGCTATAAAAGCAGCAGGGCAGCGAGGCTTCCACATGGCCCCGCTCTTCACAGTGGCAACGAACAATCTTCTTTGATGCATTTAACTTTACTTGAAACTTGTCACGTTTTTGTTTCACTCGTATCGTATAACAACACTCTAACATAGCTACCGTGAAGCGTAATATTTTCTTTTTGAAATTATTAAAACGAATATCACTTCCACAACAACTTCACTTATTGTCGAATTGCGTCGAACGTTAGCTAGCACGGTATACATTTTTTTTGTCACTTCGCCCGGACTTCGCCACTTTTTTTTGTTATGACGGCGCGGCACGGCAGCCATCTTGTCTTGCCATACGCATTGTATGTATTGAGTCGACATGCGTAGTTTATTTTCAGTGCAATGTTCGTGCTATAGTTCCGGTTGCCGTCCCGGTTGCGGATCTTGTTTTCCATCTTTTCATCCATCATGGTGAGCTGTATCCCACTTCTGATGTCGTCCGAATGGCCGGCGTGAGAGTCTGTACTTATTTGTTTACACAATTAGGACGACATCGGGAGTATCACTGACATCTAATCTTATTGTAATCGACAGTCTATCACTACTACGATCGAAATAACAGTAGTTAACTAAAAGCCGAAGGAATGAAGTGCACGATCCCTCTAGGCCATGCGATTCCCCTTGGAGCGTGCTCTAGACTGTTGAGTGCCACCGCCCGCGCAGCACTCCCCACACACCCCCGAACCGATGCCAGACGTTTCGTTACACGCACAACCCTCAAATGCACGTGTTGCACCTCAAATAAAACACAATCATACCGACATATATTATATATATATATATATATATATATATATATATATATATATATATATATATATGTCGAGACATTTAATCTTGCGTTTCTTTATTGTTCGCGCCATTATTTGGGGCATGTTGATTTACTAATTTTTTTTTTATATTTTTCATTTAATTTCATAATATTTTTTGATACAGTTTCATCTACTGGTACCGGGGCACTCACGTGGTGAATTACGCACAGCGTGGTGGAATCAGCGTCGAGACAGAGCAACGGACGCGCACCAGTCGACTACTCATAGCGCGGGCGTCGCCCAGGGATTCTGGAAACTACACTTGCGCACCGAGCAGTTCAGGTAAATGACACATTCTAACTAAACATTAGTTGTGCAGAAAATTCAGTTTACCCTTTATTACGGTGTTAAATTGAACCATAAATTTTGCGTCTTATACCTTACTAGCTTTTCCAAGAACTAGTCTACTCAGAACTAAATCTAGAGGTAGTTAAGTGTTAGCTTTCATACCCATTGCCGGTATAAAAACAGTTATATATTTGGCAATGTGAACTAAAGAGACGATTTTTTCAAATATGCTAAGCTTGTATATACTATGTATTATGTGTTTTGTATGGGGCTATACGATTGCTGTGTTTGCCTGACAATAACAATATAAAATCATCATCATTGGATTTCATGCCAAACTTCAAATAGGTGTGTGTGTAATTGTTTATGCCTCTGCATATACTGGCATAAAGAGATTTTATATGTTTATTCAAATCTATGTATGTGTTACAATATAAATTATATTAGGGATAACTTCATCGTGTTTTTTTTTTTTTTGTAAAAATAATTTAATAAAAGGTAATAATGTTCTGTTTATGTCTCAAATTATAATTAATGTCCAATATACACCAAAGAAAAAGTTTTTTTTGTCGAAGAAAATAAGTATAAAACTCGTCTATTTTCCTTATTATATCTAATTATGTCCCTAATTATATCGAAAGTGGCCCTGCACAATATGTTTGAGGCATTTTCTCCCAGCATTCATAAACTGTCAAGAAATAGATATATTACTAAGCTTTCTAATAGTTATGAAGGACATGACATGTGTTTATCTGTCACATCTAATAAAAAGTTTCTTAATTCGTTTAACTCGTAGTTGTTCTATTCATATCCATTTGTTTTATTATTGTAAGGCTTGACTTACATTAGATCACTAACTTGCTAAATTACGAAGGAAATTTTAGATTACACGTTTACACTAATATTTTTGTGCACTTGTCCATTAGTGCACACCATGTAATTTATAAGTCATTCAATTACTGTTGCCCGAACTTTCGTTCGTCTACGGATCTCCTCATTCCTGATTCGATCTCGCAGTGTAACCCCGAGCATAGTCCTTTCCATAGTATTAAGCGACGCTGAGCTTTCTTATGAGGCCGACAGTTAGAGACGTGCAGCCCATGTTTCAGCGCCATATGTCATCATTTGACAATTTCTGATTAGCAGTCACAAACATTGAAGCTGTAATGATTACGATGAATTGTGGCATCCAAAGTAAAGAACAATAGTGTAAACATGGCTTAATGAGTGTGCCTCAATGATACGCTTAAATTATTTATATGTAAGTAGGTACAGGTTTTACGAGAGTTGAAACGCGTATTTAAAAAAAAAATACAAAGTAAACACAAATCTCGTGCGTACATTTTCAAAGGTCAAAGATTAAGGTTTCATTTTATTTGATAAATAGACATGTTGTATCTGTATTCCGCTGGGAGTGTATAACTCTCCCGTTACACTATATCTCTGTCCATAGCTGCGTAAAAACCATTTGTCTTTTCTCCACGCCCGTACGAGAAATCCTGAATCAACCTGTTCAAATTCCCTATTTACTCGTACTTATGTGTACAGTCAGTAATAAAAAGAAACTTTGAGAGCTTCTGAAAGAACTGGAGGAAGTGCCTAATTGTTTATAAGGTCCAGATCATACTACGATTAAACCAATAAGTATTACGTGTGTGGAAACTGTGGATCTTACTTCTGTCAGCCTGTCCGTTACACTTTTACAATAGGAGTACCTACCTAATAATGTCATGTTTTTACACAGATTCAGCTTCAGTGGTTGTTCACGTGGTAAGCGGCGAGAGACCAGCGGCCATGCAAAGCGACGCATCCAAAATAAGACCATCTTTCATCCCGATATTAATGTTAACCCTCATAATGAACGCCAAAAACACATATATCAGATTTGCATTCCACGTGTTTCTAAATAATATATCAAAAAATAGAATTAAAGAATTTTATATGAAAACATTTCTTAGCATGATCACAAGATGACCAGAATTCGAAGAAGTAAGTATTCATTAGAAACGACAAGTGCGTAATAAAACTCACGTATAAAGAAACGAATTATTGTAATAAGTATTATTAATATTAATTATTATTAATAGGAAAGTAACATTAAAATCAAACGATATTTAATATTGTGTATTTAATAGAACAGTAGATATTAAATAAAAAACTATTTGATTTTTTTTATTACCATCCCTCACTTAAGTAAATGACTCAATTATAATTTCATTAAAAAAAGTTTTTTTACTTTGACCAATAAATTCATTGATTTATTGTATTAATATTTCAGTAAATAATTATACAATAAATTCTAGTAAGATTCCCTACTAAGAATATAATATTAAGGTAAAGACAGTTAGTACATTGTTAATCATGTAATATTATCGAAACAAAAATTCTGTTTTATTTTTGTTAGCAAATTTTAATTAATTGTTTTTAAGTAATCTTAAAATTATATAAGAAGTTCGTGCTATTAAGAATAAACTTTATCGTTAAAATTCACCTCCTTAATGTAAATAAAATCGCGTTTCGAGAATCTCCCAGGATTATGTAAAAATAGACTTTAATGGAATTGTTTTCGAAATATTTTTAAATATACCCTGTAGGCATCTGAAAATTGTTTCTATTAAAAATGTATAAAAATTGATACTTGCTACTTTAAGATGCAATGTAAATAAATTTTGTAAATAAAAATGTTTTACGTGTTACGGGTCGTTTTTATTATATTGCTGATCTTTTATATCTTGCCATAAACTGGTTTTAGTTTCAGACTCAATTTTTTACAACACAGTTAGAAGTACCTACTCTCACTGAAAACGATGTCTGGTCAAATGTAGAAAATTGTCATTTTATCGTCGTTGTCAAAGCAAAATCTGCTATGTGCAAAAAGTAGCCTATATAATTTTGAGATATTGACAAAAAAATAAATAAAATAAAAATAAAAAGTTTCAATTTTAAATTTTACATTAAGGTTTATTTAAAAAAAAAAAGTATTGCATTTGAAACTTAGGGTTTCTACACGTAAACTCATGTTCAAGTTTAAAGCAGCCTTTAAAACATGAAAATTTTATAAGTTTATTTATTATTTTTATAATAGTCAATTTTGCACATAACATATTCTAGCTGCTGCAAACAGCATATTTTATTAAAAGGTCGTAGTTCGACAAGTAGTGCTTTTAATAAGAACTTATTTTATTTCACTAACATCACTAGCATACATTTTGATTGCTGTTATCTCAGCAGCGCAACGCACAAAAAAAAAGTGTCCAATGAAAAACTTTAAATCCATTTTTTTAATGTTTGCCTTTAAGTGAACGGATTTGTTTTATTTTTCTCTGTGAAAAAAAAAATTATATAACAATTTTCCGGACGAGCTATATAGCTAATTAGCCTTTAATTAAATTTACGTCATTTCATTACTTTGCCCTTTGTGACAGTAACCCTTTTGTACTCCCTTACCGTTATCTTGTCATGCGAAAAAGGGACCCATGAAAAAATACAACAAAATATTGTGGGGTACGGATATTTATTATTTGGACATTAGAAAATAAACAGAGGGTACCGGAGGAAGGTTTAGCAATTTAAAGCAAAAACAGAATAAATAGTACAGTAGAGCAGATTTTATAAGAATTGTAATCAGGCATTAAAAAGCATCCTTCCAGAATTATATAGGAAATAAACAATGTGTCGGGTAATGTAAACGATATATGATATTGTTAGCCTCCGAATAAGCCTATTTTTGTCTGAGGACCAAAACTTTGAGAGATATGATTTTTTTACGCATAAAGAAAATATTCAAGGGAAAAACAAAATGGCTGTTGGACCTCAGCATATAGTGTATTTGTGTATTAAAATAGTTGTAATTTATGTACATAGAATATCGCTAGTTCGACCGGATACGCTGTACAATTTGATTAGCCCGTTGGTCGAGTCAGGAGTTGTTATTGCTTGCTTTCTGGAATTTAACATTTCAAAGTTAGCTCTAGTCTGGTGTACTTATTGTATAAGTTATTCATTAAATTCATAGAATTTCTCTTTAAATTATTAATTTCTTGCAAAATAAGTATTTTCGTTCAATTTGTCTTCGGTTTTACATAGTTATCTCAAATGATTAAGTAATAAAATAAGAAAAACATTAATTTTATAAAATATTTGGTATATCTCAATATTTGGCTGACAAAAAAAACATGGGTAAATTAAAAGGGCGTTTCGCCGAGCTCACGTCGTAGTCGCGTAGCTAGCTGGCGGGTAATCATCTTTGCCAGTCAGAATGATGTATCTCCCTCGCCAACGACGTGACGGCAACAATGTTAATGGAATAATAAATTTAATATAAATATTACCTACCTTTAATTATGCTGAGACTCCACAAGCATCGAATATTTATGAGTTTTCGTTATTAATGGTCGGTATATTAGTTTAGCGGCACGAGTTGTCGGTTGCCGCGGTATTTCGATCCGATATCGGTATCAAGTCAATTCAAATTTGCCGTTTTGGCATCAACACAGTTTGCCAACTGCGATGCCAAATACGATATTCAGGTCACTTGTTCTTACTAGCCAGAAACATAATTGCTATCACACTACAGCAATTTGTACTTTAATTGTGTACGTTTTGTTTGGGAGATCATATAAGTTTATACGGAGATCATCCCATCAGTTTTTTTTTTATTATTTTCGTTTTAACTTTTGATTCTTGTACCATTAGGTGATAAGAAATTGTAGATTTAATTGGGATATATAGATTAAATATAGTGTAAATAATATAGTATTTTTTATTTTCAAATTTTATCCCCATTTACAAAATTTAAAATATTCAGACGAAGTTACTTAAATCAAGAAATACTTTTATTGCCACACTTTCCAGTGTAAGTTAAAAAAAAACAATGGACTAGTTTTGAACGATGTCCTTTTAGTATTCCGGTCACTAATTTTATGTTATTGCAGTGCTCGTTAATAATTCGAAACATGTAAATATATCCAAAATAGGATATCGTAATGGAGGCTCATAAATTCATAGAATCGTTTTACTAAACCAATAAACCGCTATAATCTTTACTATATTAATATTATAAAGAGAAAATATTTTTATTTTTGTTTGTAACGAATAAACTCAAAAACTACTTGACCGATTTAAAAAACAAATCTACATTATCAGCGAGAATTAGATTATTATCTTTATTTTATAAAGTTTCGCGGAAGAAGTCGCGTGCAACAGCTAGCATACTATATTTTCATAATTGTATCTTATTTAATTGAATAAATATGAGGTTACAGGAAGTTACACTAATGAGATTGATTCACTAACTTCTAATAGGTTTGAGTAGCGAGTATTTCCAATATAGGTGTTCACAGAGTTAAGGTATTTTGGGGAATATTTTGCCTTGAACTTCTAATTGTTTAGATGAATTATGTATGTGAAACCTGATCTTATCACAACGCTGATATGCTGGGTATATTTTTTAGTCTTAAACTTTTTTCTGCTGGATTAAATAGGGTTGCTGCTCTGCTGGGTTGCTGCTAGGTAAGATTGACATTGCCCACATTGTCTCAATTTGCAATATTTTTATTATTATTTTGTTTGTAATGTATATTTCAAGTGTCAGTATATTGCCTTAAAATATTGTAATCTACAGAGAGGTCATCTATCGTCTTAACTTTCGTCCTAGACGGAAAAGTAGTAGTCAAGTCAAAAGTAAGTAAGTTGTAGGATAATGTACAAGATACAGTTCCAACAGAAGCCTATATATAAGAAGCATATGTGTTGTGTCAATTAGCACAATAAATAAATATGAAGGTCGACGTTCGCGTAGGCCGAAGGGTCGACAACAATGTATCGTTCCATTACTAAATGTTGGCGATGAAACACATTATATTAATCACATATAATAAGACTAGATTAATAATACGCGATTTTTATTTATTACATTTGCGTGGTTTCTGTTTGTGTTCTACTAAGTATGTATTTCTGACCAAAGATACATATAGTTAAGTAGTCTAAAAACAAACTTATATTCAAAACTGCATATTATTATGATGACACGTTTGGTCTAGTGGCTAGTAACCCTAGCTGGTAACCAAACGGTCGCGGGTTCGAATCCCGCTAGAGGCAAATGTTTATGTATTAACATTTTACCTTTGTACCTGAGTCATGGGTGTTTTGTATTTATAACATGTATTTCCAAAAAAAAAGTAATCTATGTAGTATATCAACTGTCTGGAATCTATAATACAAGCATTAGTTGTTTACTGTGGAACTAAATGGTGCTGTGTGGAATGTGTGAAGATATTTATTTATTTATTATTTACTAGCTGGTGCCCGCGACTTTGTCCGCGTTGAAAAAGAAAAAAGTAGCCTATCTCTGAAAACAGAGTAACTTACTCCGTGACCAACCCTTACAGATTTATTATTAGAATTGATTGATAATTATGTGACTTGTCCGTGGTCCACCTAGGTGGACAAAGTAAGTGGACGACGGGTAATACTCGGTGCTGTTGAGTTTCGGTGAGTAAGGGATGAAAGAGGCCACTACCCCATCCCTTCCTTATCCTTTACCCTTAATCCTTCTATGGTCAGCAGCGCATTTGCAGCACCTATTGCTTATGTTATGGGCGACGGTAGCCATCAATTGGACCGTCAACCTGTCTGTTGAGCTTAACATTACAAAAAATACACATGTACATATCTCTATATAACTTTACATGATATATTTATAATAAGCGGTGATTATCCCCCGACAAGTTCGGTGTGTTGACCTGACTACACTTATAGACACAAATAAATTCAATAGAAACCCTCGCGGTTTCTTAATTAACCGTAAAACATCGGCAAAAGCAATATTCGTGAAAGCCTAAATCTGACTTTGAATGAGGGTAAAATTCAGTACTTACGCGAAGTTATCGAAGTTTGGTGAACTCTTTGAGTTTCTTCGTTCCCGCAATCGTTTCTGAAACTCATTAATAACGTTCATTACATATTTAACTTCAATTTTATAAACAATTATATATAATTTGGCTTTTATGTCCCTTGTGGTTAACGTTTTCGCAACCTAATTACTTAGCAAACAGAATATTATCTACAATGTTGATAATGACATAGGATAGGTCTACTTATATTTTCCCATGGGATAATTGTTCAACATAGATGTATTGTTCTTTCGTCTGAACTTACGATGAGTTATCGTTAGTATTACGATCGCATTAATTAACGCGATCGATATTAATTAACACAACAATATCAAATAATATTATTCAGTTTGAGGAGTATAAAGCTTTTTTATACACCTATACTGTCATTCAAAGAATTATACATCGTGCATACAACAGTTCTGTAGATTTACAGATTAATAGTTAGCAGCTGCTCCACATTGCAGATGCAGGCATGTTAGCAAGTTAAACCCCTCAACTTTGAATTTCAAACATTTGACGAGAATTGCTGACGTCAACTTCACCTTTACGGCTGCGGAACAAAGTGTATTACATTAAAAATTTACTGTTAAATGAATACACTTTAATAATTGATTACGAGGAAATCTGCTATATGAGAGTAATGATAGGTGTAAGTAATATTTTGAAATATCAGCACTTCTGTTTAAACGCGCTAGGTAAGGTCCTTAGCCCTAAAATCGTTTTCTTTAGCAAATTTGATCGTTCTCTAACAAAACTCACATTACTTTTATTATTTTTAACTTTTTAGCACTAATACAGAGACTTATTATTTATCGGCTCATTTTATTTTTTCATTCATTATTGTATTGTAACATTTGTAACTCAATATTAGGTTAAATATCATCTGTAATATTCGTCTATATATTTTAAAATAGAATATTAATAAAATGTTTAATTTGTGAATACCCGAAAACACTGCTAATCCAGGCTTTTAATATTTAACGAATTTATATCTAAAATTCTATCCAATCTAGAGTTGAAAATTGCTTGTTAATATTAACTAACATATTACCAATTCTGTGAAAATGAAACTTTTTTGTGTCCTGCCTGAAATTATAATAAAAATATGTACAACACGTACATCATACTATATACCTTAGTAGCTATATAGGTATATATCAATGCGATTTCTTCTTATTAATGTATTTTGATGAATTTTGTGCTATAATAACAAATACGGGCTGTAGTTCTATAGTAATTCAGGAAGTATCCAAATAAAGAATATTTTTCATAATTAGTTCTCATATGTTACGAGTATAATCCAGTGATTCACTGATTTTCGCTGAAAATTCATGTGTTAATCTAACTAGGACAAGGACAAATGGTCTGTCGGTGCGTCGCATTCATCCGAATCTATGATAAAAAAATACAAACATACAAGCATCTGAATAACTTTTACGTCGATTTGAATACCTAATCCTTAAAATTAAAACGTATGGTTTTTTTTTTTATAAATAAAAAAGTCAATAAAAATAAAACAACGCAGATGAAGCTAAGTTTTTATTGTCATTTAATCCAAAATATATGTGAAATTAAATTACCTATAAATATAATATTTATACGGGCTAACCTCAGAAATGCCTTAACGAATTGTGATGTGACTAGCACAATTCGTTAAGGATTACCTCATTCATTCATAAGCAAAGGTTAATCTAAAGAAAATTTTACTGAGCCTGTATCGCTTAAAAATTGTGGTCTTTGTGTATTTAATGAAGCCATTTTATTATATTAGGAGATATTTATAATATAATTCAATATATATAATTCATGTTTAGAAGAGATTTTTATAATAACAGGAATACCTCAAAAGGATTTCAACTACTCTCACCACACAAAAATCTAATAATAAATTTTGAAAACACAATTACAAATAGCTCTGGAAGCAAACCATTCCACGTCTAACAAATTTATACGATACGGTTATATTCCTAAAACACCGCCGCTAACACTGGAGTCAGCATTGCGACATGAATCTGCAATATGCATATGAATTTGCATAGACATTGTTTCTGTGACGACGATGGACGTTATGCAAGATACGAAGTATACGATCCAAATATTTCATGTATCATTGTTAACCGTTACCTGTCAGTAAATATACAATAGTTTTATTAAATATAACATTATGTATGAATTTCTTTTCTAAGTAAAAACTAGCTGACCCGGAGAACTCCGCACCGCCTCAGAATAAAAACCAGTTCCATACAAAATGTATGAATAAAACTTCGTGAATATTTCAGACGTTTTGGGTTGGTCTTCTATTTTCGAGTTATAAATTGTCTAACTAACACGACTCTTTCTTTGATAAAAAATACTTTCTTTCAAAACATTGATTTTAAAAAATAGATTTACTCGTATGCTACATTAGCACGTGGCAAACCAATATTTTTTTCAATAGTTTGTCTTTTAAATTTGTGTATAATATTAGATTTCCGAGATAATAAATGTCAAGAATAATTAGCGATACACTTACACATATTATGTAACTAAGAAGCTAAAATATAAAAAGATAATAAAAAAAACTAGGTAGGTAACGAAATCAGATATTGAGAGTAGTAGTACATGTTAGTTGAGTTGTAGTACATGCTGGGACGCTATTTTATTACTGTAAGGCAAAGATTTAAATTGATTTAAATCTTTGCTGTAAGGTCTGGTTATACAGCAATATACCAACAAATAAATGATTTGAATTGATTTGAGAATGAAATATTCCCTAAGAGGCTAATTGATTCAAAGACTTGACCCCATTCTCGTCGTATTTTCTATAATAGATTCGATGCTCTTGGGCGACACACAAATGTCTGATGTCACCACTGTTCGTATAAAGTTCTAGCGACAATTGTGAGAGGTCGAATAAGCTCTGGTGCAATAAGCTAACTATTGCAGTGTCATCGCACTTACGACTCGGAGCAAACACCGATGTAACCACTCACAAACTCCACTTGTATTTGCATCTATTTCCTTGGGACTTAAGACACAGCAAGAAAAGTAGCAGTAGAGAAACGATTAAAAAATTATTCCCAAGAATTTTAATAGACTTTTAATCAGGACAAATTTGATTTTAAACATCTTATAATTATTGGCTTGCCGAAGACAACCTTGTAATATTACAAGAAATGTTCTTTGTAACATTCTTAGTAATTTTACAAGGAAAGGGTTGGGATTTACTTTTTTAATTTTCTTAAAAGGTTTGTTAGTTAACAAAATAAAAAAATCCGGATTTATCTTTATTTCTCTATTATAGTCCTAAGTTCAAACAAGAAGGCACCAGGATCTTTGAAGATTTTTGTCAATGTGAATTCATTTCTATAATGACAAATAGAATAAATTTTTAGGCACTTTGAAAAATTACCAGGAATTTATGTTCGCTTCCAATAAACGTAATCTATACTAATGCTACTAAACCGATTCTAAAAATAAAGATTTTAAAAAATCTCTATTTAAGAAAAGAGATCTACACAAACTGCCTAAATCTTTATCATAGAATGTAAATTTAAAATTAATTTCTAGTATATAATTTAAATTTATTCAATAATAGGTTTTTCAAGTTATTTTCAGATCACAACTTGTTTCAATAGTTTCACTATTGTTTCAAAATTCGCTCATTCCGATCCAGATGGTTTTTAATAATGGGGTTCTCCGACGGGCGTGTTCTTTTATCTTGATATTTAAATTAACGAATATTTCATATACATTACAATACAATTAAATAATGAGATTTTTTTCTCATCTAACGCCTATGACAATGGTAATTTAGTTTAATGCAATCACCAACATTATCAGCCTGTATCTCACCACTACTGGATGTAAATCTCTCCAAACGCTAGCCTCCACGCACAGTGTTTTGTCCTTCGCATCCAGTTGCTTCCTGCGAAGCCTTACAGGTCGTTTGTTTACCTGGCCGCAGGGCATCCCACGCTGCTCTTCAGGTTTATTGAAACCAGGAAAGTGATTAAAAATAATCATAAAATCTTTAAACAATTTATAATTTAATGAATTGTCCACGACAAAAGATGTTCCATTTTTCTTTTTCCTTTTTAAAAGCAAATAATTTTATTATACTGGAATAAGATTCGTTTCAACTGTTGATACTGTGCCCTAGAGGACAAGGAGCTATTTTTATGAAACTCTCCGGGATGGTTTTACTTTCAAATGCTTCTTGAATTTAAACGCTTGTTGTTTATACTTTTGCTTATTTTACACAATTGTCTTAAGTAACATTAAAATACATAATTTATGTAATAAATAAATGAAAAAATTAAAATAACCTTTATATCAATGTATACTTGTCTGTACATATATTGGTGTATCTATTTCTTTAATTTTGTAAATAATTTTTTTTCTTTATTAATGAGTTTATATGAATAATAATATATGATACTAGCTGGCGTCCGCGACTTCGTCCGCGTTGGAAAAGAAAAATGTAGCCTATCCTGTGTCCTGTACGTCTAAATATTTATCTACCAAGTTTCATGAAAATCAGTTAATTCGTTTAAGAGTTATGGAGGAACATACATACAACTACATACATATACATACAATACTTACACTTACAGATTTATTATTAGTATTGATTTGTATATGATATTCTATACATACATATTTATAACTACATATTTTTATAGCGACACATGTTTTGTTTTTAAAATAATATAACCTAATAGCAAATATATGTATTATAATATAATTAGGATAACATAAGACCGTAATAAAAGGAAGCATTATATCACAAACAGAAGGCCAATAATAAAAGTGTAGTTCTTTTGTCGAATAAATCTAGTTTACGATGACCAAGTCACGACTCTGCGGTGATAAGATACGCAACAATTTCAACGATATAAATATATAAGCATTAGTTATAATACATTTCTTTTTTATATTGCGTTGGTATAATTATTCTATTTTAACAGAAATATTTTACCTGCGAATAAAACGCTTATTCATAGTGTCTTATAGATAATTACCATAAATATAGATAAATAATTATAGTAAAATCCTTACTAATATTATAAATTTGTAAGTAACTCTGTATGTCTGTCTGTCTGTCAGTTTTGCATACACGTTGTCAGGGATACAGGAAAGGACATAGGGAATTAGGGACCTTTCATCTAGAAAAAATTAAAATGTCAGGCTAGTGAAATTCTTATCAAAATTCATCGGGTGGTTTAGAAAAAGTTTAACAGAGATACAGACTGAGACAGACAGGGATTTTATTGTATAATATTATGTATAGATATAGAATAAATATATTGAAATACATAAGTATAATAAGGAATAGCGTGTTTCCATGTAAAAATATTAGTTAGACACCACAAAACAAGCTTTTATTATTTCTAGTAATAGCTTAGTGTATGCGTCGAGAAAGATTTTTAAGACGTCATATAATTTTTAAGTAGAAAGACCCCACACGTGCAGGCTAAACAAAAAATGACACAAATAAATAAACGTCTCTTCTCTGCAAAATTGACAACTGTATTATTGATGACTGCATTTAAACTTATGACCAATTTATTTAAAAAAAAAAATGTACCTACTTACTTCAAAACTCATAGTTCAATATTATCTTACTGTCGAGATGGTGTCGCGGCAGCACTGTACAATGTACACACAGCGTGAAGCCAACGTGGAAGTCGCGTGTCGAGAGTGATAAATCGTCTGCCGTGAATCCTTGATGTCGGTTCATTACGTGCTAAACCGCCGAAACGGGACACACGCTTTATTTTTCACGCTCTTTTGCGCCATCTAGTAAATAGGACTTTTAATAAAATGCTCCATTTAGCTTGTCAGTGGCTTCAAATTTCCGGAATTCACGTTAATTGGATACAAAATAGTATATTACTCCCTAGACCATTTCCATAAGTATTTCCATACTTATTTCCATAAGTAATTATTTACTTATTTATTTTTTTGATAGGTGACGACACGTTTTGTCAAGTGGCTAGTAACTCTAGCTGTTAACGAAACGGTCGCGGGTTCGAATCCCGCTAGGCGCAAATGTTTATGTGTTAACATTTTACCTTTGTACCTGAGTCATGGATGTTTTGTATTTATAATATGTATGTATTTACAAAAAAGTAATCTATGTAGTATATCAACTGTTTGGTATCCATAATACAAGCATTAGTTGCTTACTGTGGAACTAGATGGTGCTGTGTAGAATGTGTGAAGATATTTATTTATTTATTTATCGGTATGGTAGAATTTAAAAGGTCGAGGCGTTAAGCCTAGGCCATCTTTAGGTAAATTTCTATTATTGTCTAAGGCAATTTCTTTTACTAGAAATTGCTATTATTGTCCTTTTAGACATTGACGCTGTGCGGATAGAAAAAAAATCGAAAAAAATGTGCGAAGGGCCAATATTAATAATTTAGGAACAACTCATGTGATATGAGGCTCTATATTGTATATAGAGCTTCATATTGTATATAGACTGTATTGAATTTAAAGATAATCTTGTAGGAGAATATATTATTGTATAATATATTCTCCTACAAGATTATCTTTCTTTGAAGAGGAAAGAAAAACTAGGTCCCTAGAAGGTTCCCAAAAGAGAAAACGTATAGCCTTAAAAAGAGAATAGGATAAAGGCACGAATTAAAAACAAAGAAACATGCGCAAAAGAGAACACACAAATAAAACAACGTGCACCTACGGAAGCTATCCCGACCTAACAAGGAAATCAATAAAAATTGCGGAAAATATCTTTATATTTCAATGTAGTCTCCTTTTAGCTCGATACACTTTTCCCAACGGATGTTCAAAAGCTTTGATACCCTCTTTATAGTAGGAACCGTCAAACTCGTCAAAATAGCTAGCTCAAAATAGCTACATCTTCATTGTTGGCAAATCTTTTACCGCAGAATCTGTATTTTCAGATTTGGGAAAAGAAAATCATCTGAGGGAACAATTCGAATTTCAGCTCACTGATTATAGCCATCGCAATGACGAATGTGAGTTGTGCGTTGTCGTAATGAAACAACACCTTTTTTTCGTCATAATGCGGCCGTTTCTTCTTGATTTCATCATTTAAATGCATAATATTCACCGTTGATTTCGTATAGCTGCGTATAATTGTATATTTGGAAGAAGCTGTTTTCTATTGATGTAACATTTAGTAATTCTACTGAGGAAAGTTTTCATGTAGAGCTATTTTAGGATGCGTAGGTTTTTACATTAAATATATTTTTATTTACTTAGTTTATACCTCTTTTATAATAACTTTATGTATAGTTTAAAATGATCATATAAAATAAATTCAGATATAGGTAGGTACCATGCACTTAAAAATCTTTGATGTTGAAAGCACAGAAAAATCATATAAAGCAAATTCACTTAATTCCGCCCATAAAAGTCTGGTAATCTTTGAGAAACATAATACCTAACGTCATTCTGAATCACTTGATATAAAAATTTAAAACTCGACGAACAATGGTAGAAAATCATAAAAAGCGAGCAATTGGTCGTGAAGAAGGAACGTTTCACGTCAGACGAAATGCGGCCCCCAAGCGCTCTGGCTGGATATTTGCTATTCGCTACTGACTCCCCGCGTTTGTGCTTGCCCGCTCTCTTGTGATACGAAATTACACAGAATTTCCTTACAATGACCGCAAATTCTATGTTAGCGGTATTTTTTCCTTGCGAACAACCAATGTTTCTATTGAATTACTCGTCGGAATAAAAAATGTAGGTCCTTTGAACAACAAAAGGATACATTTTCATTCCCTGCCACTGTGACTACACGCTTCATTGAATAGAAATTATGTAATAGACGTTGTACCACATTCCCAAGGTTATTCAGGGGCTCACATAGGAATTGCGTATTTAGGCTACATATTTCCCTACATTCATCGGGTTTTCAGCTAGCAAGTATACAACAAGGTCGTCTATTACACTTAGTCTTGCAATTCATAATCTGCGTGTTTGTCAGTTTAACAATAAGCGAAAGACTTAATTTACAATATTATACATCATTTTGAAACAAGATAAGGCCGATAGCACACGACGTATTGTATACGCGCAGACGACGCGCGTTTCAGGAACGCGCGTATTCGGCGCCGTAGATGCCGATTATTGCGTTTGTGTCGATTCAAATTAGCTTAAAACGCGGTACTAACGCGCGTGTATACGCGTGTATTTGAATCGATACAAACGCACTCACAAAAGGGGCGGACGAGGGGCGTGCGCACCCGCCACCGACCGCGCCGCAGTTGCAATAATAGTTTACTGTACGTCATTGTACAACTACAGCGCGTCTGTATGGCTGTATCTGCGCGTATACGCGCAGTAGACGCGCGTTCCACGGTCGACACGTGTGCTTAGGTTACAAAGTTTCGTTCGAATCTCGTTGGAAACGCGTATACGCACGTCGTCTGCGCGTTTAAAATACGCCGTGTGTTTACGCTCTAAGGTTTTCTAAAGTTATTAAAATCTAGATTATGATATTATTTACCGGGAAAATATTGAATAGAAAAATATTACATAGCAATAAATATTCCCATAATAAACTCAAATTTGTCTGGCTCAAGAATGAAATTAAAATGCAACTGACTTCAGCCTGCCCTCAACTTTTTACAATATAAAAATGTATAAACAAAACAGCCATTAAAACTAACAGCCTTTTAAATATTTCCCTCGTTAATAATATTTTTTTCCCCAACAGCCTACGAAATCAAAATTTCCGAGACAAGAAAGGGACAGTCAATTAAATAAATTTAGGCACGTGCGTAAAATTAAATTTACATTTGCAGAATTGATTTTAATGTTGCCCTAAATTACTCTGGAATGTTTTATCAACTTCGAAATTCTCTTTTAGAATGAAAAACATTTGTAGGAACATACTGGTTTTACAATACAGAAAAAAAAGGTTTTAAGTGGATTTTTTTTTACATACTTAAAAGATTAATTTTCTGATTTTTACTTGTAAAACCTAGAGAAGGATTCCAAAAACTTATTATTAAACAATAATTATAAACTAACTCCCGACATTCCATTAAGATAAATTTAATGAGCCGAAAATGCTATAACTGCTGTAAGTTGCTTTTTGATGCTGCATAGTATCAATTCAAGGTTATTATGTTATGGAAACACCACCGAAGTAGCAGTACACCAAATTTCAAAACAATCAAAGCTGTGGAAGTTATGCCTTGATCACACGTACCGAGCAAATGGGCGAGACAGTAGCTCGGCCCCCGTTCTATTTACTAGGCCGAGTACCGACCCTCCCACGTCCCCGCACTGTCTTGCTCGCTCACTCGGCAAGTCTGAACGTGCACTGTCTCGCCACTCGACCACATGATTGTCGTCACGTCGCCGCGCGCGCCTTTTCTTGAGATAATAGGCAAAAGTACTCTTTTAAAATCTAAGATGCAGAGCCTGGCACATAGACGCAAAATTGCCAGTCTGTGTGTTTTTTATAAGATGTACTGCGGAGAGTGTGCTCAGAAGTTACATGAGCTCATACCGCCTTCCCCTTTCTTCCATCGGACACACAGACGTACACACACCGGCTGATTACCATCCTCATCTTGTCGAAATCCCTCCTTTTCGGACCAAACGCTTTGAAACATCCTTTATAATGCGCACTGCCAAGGTTTGGAACTCCCTGCCGGCGTCTGTATTTCCGAGCCTATATAACCCTAATCTTTTCAAAGTTCGAGTGAATAGGCATCTTCTGGGTGAGCTCGCTCCATCTTAGGCCTCATCCATGCTGATCAGCTGGCTGTTGGCCAAGAGCAAACCCATCTCCAATAAAAATAAAAAATAAAATTGTTGGACTGACTGTGCTAATTTCAATATATGTGTGAACATCACTGTCTCGGGCGAGAAACATTTTTCTGTCTCGCCCGTTTGCTCGGTACGTGTGATCAAGGCATTAGTGAGATCCCTTCGTCAACTAGGAAATGAGCTGATGATCTTCAAGCGCCTGAACACATCTTCATAAATTCATTAAGTCAGCTTTCAGAATCGAATCCGAGACTCCTGACATAGAGGGTTAAACACACAGACAGACAGATGACATGATATTTAGCAGTTATTTTAACATTAGAAACAGACACTTCAATTTTATTTATTAGTATTAAGCCTGATATTTCGCTACGTTTAATTTCATAGGTTCGTAGCAACAAATGTGAAAATAACGAGCACTTTCGTTTGTCAATTCCGTTTGTCAGTTCTTAAGTGGCACTCTAGAAGCTTAAAATTGGATTTAATTCTTATAAAATACTTGACGGCATTAGCATCTCCATCGATGTAATTTAGAAAAATTTATTCGTATAATGTTTAGATAATCGCCACGCGCTCTTTATTTTCTCTTATAATTTTTTTTGTCTTATTTTACCTACTCCATTTCTTCTCTTCTGATTGACCGCATCGTAAAATTATTTACGACAAATTTGGTCTAGTCAAAATGAAAAGATCAAAATCAAAATATTTATTTATCAATTAGGTTTCTACAAGAAACTCTTATGATCGTCATTATTAATTTAAATTTACCAGGGTTTCGGAAAAAAGCCAAGATGACGATCCGGAGAAGGAACCCCGAAAGAAACTCGGGATACTATTCTTTTTGTCATCATTAAAATATAAAATAACACAATACACTTAATTTTAACAAAATTAAAGTATGTATGTATGTATATATACAATTACAGTTTTTAATACTAAACATAGTACGAGCTCCGAGACGCTTAAATCCAGGCTTCTTTGTCGCTTAAATAATCAGTGATTTTATAATAGCCTTTCGAGAGGAGTTTAGTTTTAATGACACATTTAAATTTATTTATAGATAAGGCTCTGATTAGTTGAGGTAATTTATTATAAAACCGTACACTTTGACCCATAAAAGAATTACTTATCTTGTGGAGTCGCGTTTTATGGAAATTTAAATCACTTTTGAACCTGGTATTGATATTGTGTACATCACATTTTTTATTAAATTAACTAATATTTTTATACACATAAATTAAATTTTCATAAATATACTGACATGCAACAGTCAAAATCTTTATTTCTTTGAACTTTTGTCTGAGGGAAGACTGCGGATTTAGTGGCTAGTAACCCTAGCTGTTAGCCAAACGTTCGCGGGTTCGAATCCCACTAGGGGCAAATATTTTACCTTTGTACCTGAGTCATGGATGTTTTGTATTTATAATATTATATTATTTACATTGTATTTATACAATCTATGTAGTATCTATTTATTTAATATATGTAGTGTATCAACTGTCTGGTATCCATAATACAAGCTTTAGTTGCTTAGTGTGGAACTATAATAGATGGGGCTGTGTGGAATGTGTGAATATATTTATTTAATCATTTATTTATTTATAAGTGCGGAATAAAGTAAAATTACAGCTCCTACTGGAAAATCAAGCAATGGACGTCCTACGGTTGAGATGAAGGAAATCAAATCAAGAAATCACTCGAACCGTAACTTTTCTATCAAGGATTTTTTTCTGTAAATAAAGGCTACAACATACGAGTAACATGCTTAGTTAAGCAAGTAGTTTAGTTCGTATGTATTATGAAATGCGCTCTTTATCGACATATGTTATCGACTGTAGAGTTCTGAAGTTAGCGGTTGTAATTTTAGCTAGCTCAACATTCTGTTTTGTGTGTTCTCCAAGTTCTCTAAGGTTTATTATGTCAGAGAAACAGGTGTGCCTCAATACTGCTCGAGTCTGTAATTGTTTCGTTAACGTTTTCTTTCATAGCTTTTCTTCTGTTTTGTAGAGGGAATTTTATGTAACAAATAATATTATGAACTTTTTTATGGTAAGAGTGACAGACAGACGGTCCACTTGATGGTAAGTGGCAACCGTCGCCTATGCCTATGGCCAGCACCTCTCATTGCGGGCTTCATCTCAATCTAACACCCCCTTTTTTTTAACGTTGGGAAATCCTCTTGGATACCCGGCCGTAAAGGGGGACACTGCAGGGTTATGCCGGATTCCTACCGGCTAAAACCCAAAGACTTTCTATCTATCGCGGCCGTTGATGGGCGGGGTCGTGGGGACGTTTTTACATGACTTCGGTACCCCGCCACGGCTATCCAACGCGGGGAAGCCTGTGCTCCCTGTCAGAACCTCGGCGTACCCGATAGTGGAGGTACGGCCTCCACTTTCTCGGAGTGGCCTGCTCTCGGCCTACTCGGCCGGCCTTACTACCGCCCAGATCCCGGAATCTAACACCCTCTACAAAAGGCCAATGTGAAATAACATAACGTGTTCTTTTGCCGTATTCTGTTAACTAAGGAATGCCAGAGCCTATTTCTGGCTATCATCCTTACATTGTTCCTATTATGTTATAATTCCTATAATATTTACTTAGTTGTTACACACAACAATAATCTTAGTTGTTCTGTTAACAAGTTAGTTAAACAAATGTTTCTGAATTCGAAGCCAAGAGTTCTTTCATCTAAGCTACTAAAGATTATTAGACATTACATATAGGCTTACACAGTACCTACAAAGTTTGGTTAGAACGCCGGTAAAAATAATTTTCCATATAACGATTAGACATAAATTAATATCAATTAACATTCCGAAAGACGGAATGCCTTTGAATACCCCAATATTAATATTCACGGTAAACGCACCATCAAATGATTAAGATACCAATACATATTTTTAATTAAGATAACGAGTAACCCTAATTTTAAATAGGAAATTGGAAAAATTATAACATTAATAAGACTAATAAGGTTGGCTTTATGTAAATTATGTAGCAGGATAGTAGTAGTTAGTAGAGTTAAGGCACATTGAGTTTTGCAGTCAATTTGGGCAGGCAGTAATAGACCACCGTGAAATAAGGCGACGGTAGCCACTTACCATCAAGTGCACCGTCAGCCTGTCTGCTGACCTTAACAGAAAAAAAAAAGAATAACAAACGTCGTCATATTTTCTCATCAGTAATTACCTAATCCTGGAAAAACGAAGGTCTGTAACCAGGGCGTATCCTCAGTCTTGGCATCTTGGTAATTTGGTTTAAATCTTTGTGTATATTCTTTGTACTATTGAAGTTTTATTTGAATTCATACCTTTTAAATTACATACTTACATTGTGTAATTCTATCACATCAATTCAGTTGTTATCAGTTCAATTTAATATCACAAGAATTTTTAATAAAACGGGCGCGAAATGACAAAATAAAATGAACATTTCAAGTATATAATTTTATGCAAAAAAAATTGACGATTTTATATTACTCCATGAGAAAATCTTCGACAATTTTTTTAGTTCCTAGGATTCATAATTATTCTTTTAGATAGGTGTATACCTAAAGCGCAGACAGACTAAAACACGTTATGACTAAATTCCATATTTAATTAGCTTTATGCCTAGAACGGTGTCAGTCTAATAGACTAAATCGCTTTTTCCTTAAACGCCTTATCATAAGTATACAATTAATATGCAAAGTTCTTTATTATGCTTATGCACAAGCGCAGAAACTCTAGTGTTTTTAATAAAAATACAATAATATTTACTATTGTGACAGAATTCATAATAGTTCGGGAAATTAATCTATATCAAAATTAAAATATTTAGTGAAATTGATGTTACTTAGCGCCTATTTCTCAAACGTCAATTAGGACAAACTGTCATTTAAAGTCACCGGTAACCGGGAATAATTTAGCTGATATACCTTTGTTTGTACGGTAAATGTCCCACACATTAAATAGAAAATCATAAAAAAAATCGCCTATCGAATGATGCAGTAAACCGAGTGCATAATTCAATATAACAGAAAATGATTTCTAAAAGTAAGTAATCAACACTTTACATGTAGTTCGTGAAAGAGGCCCTTAGACTTCAGTTTTCATAGTTTGATCCCATAGTCAAACCGCTTTCCAATTTTATGGGACAATATAAATGTTAGGTTACTTATTCCATGTATAGTAAATAATAATATAGTTGTCCTTTTGTAAGTAACGACTTTTGTGTAATGTCCTCGTAAGTTACGTATATTATTATCCTTGTAGTGAATTAACAATATAGCCTCATATCACTGGGCTCCGTCGACCTTCACTTAATCACGTCGCAGTAAACAACGAAAATTCGAAAAGCAATATAGAGGCCGTAGGCATTGGGGCTTGCAGACTATTCGATTACAGAGGTCGTGATCAAACAGAGCGTCAAGCGACGGCGACGATGCGCAATCAAAACTACAAATAACTAGGTGTCGGTTTGTCGACGGTAGGTACTTTACTTTCACTTATATAAACAAGAAAAGAGCGTCAGTCTTTACCTTTTTTTAATAGAAATTATAAGACCTGTACAGTGAGCAGCAAAATTGTCTATGTAAATGGTTTTAAAATAAGAATTTTTGGCAATAAAGCATATATGTATGACGAGCCCATTGGTTAAGGTGCAGGTTCAGCCTTGGAATCAATCTTTTCAAAGTTGGCCCTTTTCTGCATTTGGGCAACCCGTTTGACTGCCGTAACCATCTCCTTACAGAAGACCACCGTGAAGTAATAGCATCTTTGGCGGGCTAGTAGAAACCTCAACATGTTGTTCAGCGAGTTGGGTGCTGATGCTGATATTGATATATTTAATTGTAAATCGACAGAAATTAAGCGTAAATTGACAGCTATACTATTTAACTGTGTTTTTCTTTTCTTTTCATTTTGTTCTCTTTTTCTCATTATTCTATTTTATTTAAGTTTATGTTATATTAATTGTTATAGTTATGCATATGTTGTCATTCGTCCCAATTTCTATTTTGTAATTTATCTGTGTATACCTTAAAATTGCCTTGTATTACCTCTACCTATTATAAGTTTTTTTTTTGTGCTGTTGGTGTACCTTTTGAAAAATAAATAAATAAATAAAGGTGTGTGCTATTGCGTTTCGGTAAGTGAGTAAGGTATACCATCTTTGGTATTGTCTGTCTTATAGTTTTACTTTACATGAATACTAACACCAATGAAACGTTCCAAGGTAATTGTTACCAAAATGAGGAGGGAGGAAATAGTTAAGGATGAACTCTCCGCTCTAATTAAAACAACGGTAGGAAAATCGGTTTCAGCTTCTCTTATGTACAAACCGCAATAGTAAACATAATTAAACAGAGCCCACGCTTCTAAGAGCGCGTAAAATTGTCATGTCACTGAATTTATACCTATCAAGGGAGTACCTTGGTATTTGGGGAATTAAAATTTTGATAATGCCTTTCTACGTCAAAACGGATGCATATTAGCAGGATACACCAATTTTTAAGTCAACTTTTACATACATAAAAAACATTACATAAAGGAACATTTCAAAAAATAATATCTAAATTAAATCCTACTAATATTATAAATGAGAAGATTTGTGAGGATGAAAGTAAGGGTTATTGATGTTTGTTACCTACTATTTATTTAACGCAAAAAAACTCAAGGGATTTGGATGAAATTTGGCACACACATAGTTTATTACTTGGATTAATATATAGGATACCTTTTCCAGAGGAATCATATAAAAATATTAAAAAATTGGGCGCCACTGTCGCCGTGGCGTTACCGTGGTCACAGCGATAAAGATGTCAGATATTTTCTCAGGTGTTGTATTTTTCATTTTTTAAAGCGGACAAAGTCGCGAGCACCAGCTAGTTGAAGATTATAGTTATGAAAGAAGTGAAAGAAATGATAGTTTATTGTCACATGGTTGATTAATTTTGTGACAGCGACAAGCATTTAAAAACACATTTTTATGTGAGAAATAAATAGGAATGTATTTTTTTTTTCCAAAAATATATTAGTTTCGCCTCATTGTAACACGAAACAACGCCCATGGGTAAAATTCGACCCATCAAGACCTTTTAATGTCTCCTTTAAAAGACTCAGTAACATCATTTGAAAGAGTTCTATTTTTTTTCTAAATTTACATACTTAGGACCAAATTTATACAGGTGTGTGATGTTTTAAGATATTTATTTAACTAACAATTTTTGTAATGTTGCATGGAGCAGACTTATTAAATTTAACGGAAACCGTGCCTAATAGAACAAAATTAAATGGAAGATAACAAATGAAGATATATATTTTATATTTTTTTACTACTTTTTATACACTTACACTTTTTTACACTTAAAAATATGTAATAAAAGTATGTACTTTTATTACATATTTTTAAGTGTATAGATTCAATAGAAAGGTTAAGCCTTTGTTAATTAATCCGTTTTTTTTATCCATACATAATTTTTAAATTCATATACCTACAAGTATTGTTATAACAATCAAAAGTTTTGAAGTAGAATTGTTATTTTGTAACTTATTTTGTTAGTAAAATATTGACATGACATTGCTTTGCCGTATTTCATAAAATTTAATATTAATGGGAGACGCGAGTAGCTGGCGCGTTTACCGACTGAAAAACAGTTTAAAAATCATTTTTCGATTTTATTAGAAACTTTATGTTATTTATTATTTATTTATGAACTTTATGTTTTATTTTATTAGAACTCTAGAACAATTTCCCTTTTGAGGTGTTTCTTCCTATCTACAATATGGGCTACAATTCTTCAAGACAGTCGAAAACAAATTCTTGCTCCCTTGGTGTTGCTCGTGTCCTTGGGAGACGGTAACCACATACTATCTAGAGGACCGTCAGCCAGTATGTGTCTCTATATAATATTATTCCAACTTTGTAAATGACTTTATCAAAGTCTAGATTTGGAAAGTAGTGGCAGGACACACTGCATTTCGCATTTCTTTGGACGGACTGTTTGGAGGCAGTTAACCACTCTCTAGGAGACCACAGTGAAATAACAGCATGTGTGCTATTTTCTAATCACTTATCCTAACCTTACTATGGTCGGCAGCGCACTTTCCGTACTTTCAGACGGCAGCCACCTGCAGGTCTGACGATATAAAAAATCAATCAATCAATGATCTAATTCTACTCCACCTTCAATTACGAAATAGTCAATGTCGTTATTAAATAGAAATTCTCAAATATATTATTATCCGCTCGCTATTTGTTGATTGAAAACCTTTCTGTACATTTCAATCTGCCTGTTCATGACGTTAAGATACAAAAGAGCACCGGTAATAGGGATCCTGGCGAAAGCTTACACTCAATACATTTAAATTTACTGGGCAACTTCTGAAACGAAATTTGTAGGTCAATGTGTAATTAACTTTAATGCTCAATTTCGTTTGGAATGATCTAGAAAATTATAGTAACCTAAAGCTGGTGCCTGCCACTTTTCATTAAACGTCAAATTCTTCTTGTGTTCTAATTTTTTTGTGGACTCTATTACTTTAACATATTTTAAATATGTAATACAATTTGTCTGCTACATGTTTAGTACAATATATATTTTTGTCAAAGCAATTGCATTGTCTATTTCTTGTAAATTCTTCATTAAAATGCATATTTTTAGTATTCCACCTTAATTTTTTTTTTGTTATTCCAAAAAGATTAAGGTGAATCTGTTAACTAATAAAGTAACATTAATAATATTTCGTAACTGTTATAAGCCAACTTCTTGTAGACTCTTGAACATCCTCGCTAGAAAGCGCTCTTTTAAAGTTTAAAGTTAGTGTATGTCTTAAGTGTAACTGGTGTAACTTTAACTTTACACAAGTTAATGCCGTTAGTAAGATCTAATTTTAGAAAGGTTGATGTATGCACCTATAAAAATGACTACAGTAAGGTAAAGGTATATTTAAGTATACTATTACTTAAATATACCTTTAATAATAATATATAATAATATATTATTATAAGTAATTTTAGAAATTACTTATTTATATTAATCGCAAAAAAAAAATCCTATTCCTATCCTAACAGTTCAAAGGACTAATAGTCCAGTCGAGTTAGCATTTAAGCTTACATTAATTCTCAGACACCTTTAGGGTGGTCCAGTAGGAGTGTGAAACAAGAATCTCGACCATTCTTAAGGTCCGCTACGCCCGTTATCGTCATATTAAGGGGTAACACGTTTTTGCTTATAACTTCGTTATTTTTGACCGTACGACAAAAATGATAAATACTAATATTGTTCTTTATGCAATTCTCTACAAAATATTGCTTGCACATTTTTACGTACAATCAATATTTTTCGAGATAAATGAAAAAAAAAGGAGTTAAGGGGGGTGAAAAGAATTCGCTACTGAGAATTAATGTATTTATTCTAACCCGACTGGGCTAAAAGTTACTATGGTCAGCATCGCGCATGCAACACCTGTGGCGTTGCTTGTGTTATAGGCGACAGTATAGTCACCTACCATCAAGAGAACCGTCATCCTGTCTGAAAACCTTTACTTTAAAAATTGTCAAGTGTATAATGCAGTCTAACGGCATACTTTATAGTAAGTAATTACCGTTACCTATATTTGATAGGGAAATATATGGACGTATATTGAAAACTGGGCTATTTAAAACCACGCATCGAACAGAAATTACACCCTGATTATGTTCGGTCCCGGGAAATCTAAGAATAAATCTGTTTAAATCATTTATTGTTAACAACATTACATCAAAAGGAGTTCATTAAAATATCAGCATTGATTGAGCACGTGCCCTGTAGTCTCGTAAACACTAAACTTGGGTAACTGCGGATACGAGTATAAACATCCTACTACTATTATTAATGCGAAAGTTTGTGAAGGTGGATAGATATATGAGGTGTATGTTTGTAACTCTTTCAAGTACAAACTATTTAAGGAATTCAGCACACATATAGTTTATTACCTGGATTAATATATAGGATACTTTTTATCCTGAAAAAATGTTCTCAGGAAAAACGAAGTCAATTTTTTTATTTTGTCCACGGATTTTAAATAAATCTCATTGAGCGTACTCCAAATAGTTCAGTAAAACTTTTTTAAGAATCGCAGCTTAACTAAAAAACAAATTTCAACAATGTCATTGTTCCATCTAAGCTAATAACGAGTGACAATAGCAGTATATATTTTCAGTAGACACACGAGGCGATTTAAATGACAAAAGAAACCAATTTGAAAAATACCGCTGAATCATCTGTTTTCCTACGCCGTCATCGCGCTAATGAAAATGTTCAAAATATATTGAATCAACCTGGAGAACAAAAATATTTACAAACTCGCGTTCAACTCGACACAAATCAATATTCGTTTTATAACTCCACAACGGGGAACTCGTGTTACTTATTCATACATGTTGTAGTTTCACGACCAACAATTCATAAACGTAGCGCCGCGTTATGAAGGGGCTTTGTATAAAATTCTAAACTGCTGTAAAACAAATTGGTAACACGTCGTGACTGCGATTTCTATGAACCATCGCACATTTGTTCCGCTCATATTTTGTTGAGACACGTGACACCAGAGAGTCGAAAATAAAGTGAAGCCTTGAACGCTGCGGCTATAAAGATTATGTTCTTAAAGCTGCAGGTATGTACAGTTGGCCACATATTTAGGTGGTCGTTTCCAATACAAATGCACTGAAATGAAAAAAATTATTCACCATCGCACCAACAAAGTAACACTTCGTAATTCGTCATAGCAGCTTTAAAAGTCGACAAATTACCTTATAAACTGTCAAAGCGGATGAACAGACGCAGTCCGCATTTACTATTTTCTCGCTACCTCTATTATGTCGTAGCGTAGCGTAGCACGGCGTAGCACCTAAAGGGATATCGCGTAACGTAGCGGCTCGTAGCACTTGTTCCCACTAAAGAACTCCCAACAACGATTATTTATCAGTTCTACGATCTCGAACTACGAACTTAATGTTTTCAAAGCAAAATCAATTAACCGAATATTGTTTATGAAAATATGGCATACTACTGAAATGGATCCGTGCCGTGGTTATTTGACTGATGGAACTGCTTTGGATTGGTTTTTTTTTTTTTTTCAATAGAATTAGCATTCAGAACGGACGGTAATTTTAATGTAAATATATTAACAATTATTGATTGTGATTTTTTTTTTTCAAAAATGCAATATATTTTTTATAAATCATCAATACTAATAATAAATCTGTAAGTGTAGGTATGGTATGTATGTATGTTCCTCCATAACTCTTAAAGGAATTAACTGATTTTCATGAAACTTGGTAGTTAAACATTTAGACGTACAGGACACAGGATAGGCTACTTTTTCTTTTTCAACGCGGACGAAGTCGCGGGCGCCAGCTAGTAAAGTAATATAAGTGGATACATATTTTTATAAAACTTTATAAAAACTCGTTGCTCTATCAATTTCATATAAAAATATAATTATCCAATTTCCGGCTATTATTGTTCTGATACGAACACAAAAAAAAAACAGCATAATTTCTCATGCTGTTCTTAAGTGATACTCCGACATACATGTGGAAATTAATTTTTAATGTTCTTAAACGTTTGTGACTTCAAATCGTTCATGTGACTCACTGTACTCGCAAGTTCAGGTAAGAAGCCGCCTTGTGACGTAGCTCGAATATTACATCTCGTAAATTAGAAGAGACGCGGTAGTAACATTCTCGTTTCCTTCAGATGGCAATTGTCCCGATATTACATGAGCATAAATTGACGCTATGTACGCGAGCTCGCGTCTCCATATGTATGCTAATACTTTGTGAAGCAAATTGTTATTGCGATTAATATCGTCTCCGTTTCCTATGGATTCACTTAAAATGTTAGCATTTAATAAACTTTTCTAAAAATTATTATATTGTAAGATCAAAAGCTAGTAGGTCAGACGATGCATAGCGACCACCGGTCAGGATGTCAGATTGTCGATGAGACGATATACCATTTCTGAATGCTGATGCTATTAGGTAGAATCCAGCAAGTATCTTCATTGATGTTTAGTTATTAACTAAATTATGTTATATTGTAGTGCTTTAATGGCTTATTCCCTCCGAGATTTCGTTCCCAGTAGTTCCGAGAGTAAAATTGAATATTAATTAAAAATATTAATATCACGAGAGGTATAGTTATCGATCCCACAGGCGTATTGTATGGGAAATGCTAGTAGGAAGGGATTACCTTGATTAAACTATAGGCTACTTTTAATCCTGGAAAAATGTTAGGTTCCTGGGAGATTTTCAAAAAACGAACTACAGCGCGTAAGAATTTGCGGGCACGAGTATAGTGGTCAATACATCCGTGTTCCAGGTTACGTAAAGAATTTTGTGGCGACAATTCGACACAAAATTGCGACTTGTACTCGTTTAGGGTAAATTAACACCATTATCAAATGATCCGAAACATTCCGCAAACAAAATGTCGCTTTCAAGCAACAACGAAAACAACGGTTTAATGAGTACCTATCATAAATTCAGAGGCAATTAACTTCAATTATTTTTAAGCCTTTTTACAATTTTACGTCCAATTTCAAGCAAATGTCCTGTAATGGGGTAAACAGGTGCATTTAAGGACATTTTCACTTTCATAAACATTTGGAGGGCCGTCGACGGCCGGCCGGGTAAAAGGGTCGGATGCTGACTTAATAAGGTAGGGTAGATCACTATAAAAGTGGTTTCGCCTCTGATATTGCAAAACGGTCCGTTTTACGATTTATTCTTACTCGATGAAGACGGGCATTGAGCCCTTTTTTGGATAATGTGTTCTCCATTCTTATTTCAATGACTACTTGATACAATTTAAATATTTTATCTATATTTACTTATTCTATACTTACTAATAAATAAAAACTAATACACATAATCGTATATACTCGTACATAGGTATGCTGAGCTTATGCTTATCTTTAAAAATTAATTACTCAATGTGTTGCTAAACGCTATACTCGAGAACGGCTCCCCCAATGAAACTATTTTTTTTCGTTGAAATCGTGGATATTAAATATTCTTCAAATATTTGTTGAAGAAGGTTTATATGAAAGAAAAAAATTGCCCGGGAAAACATAAAAACCCCCAAAGTACCTAGTTGACATATCAAATATTTCAATCAAATATTGACGTCAAACACAATAGTTTTTGACAGAATTTATTGGTTCAGTTAGTAGTTCAAATAAATATGTTTTTAAAATTGACTGTAGGCTATATCTGTCTATATCACAATATATTTTACGTAATATAGTATTTATATTGCGTAATAATATTAGTCATATTAATTACACTAGCTGGTGCCCGCGACTTCGTCCGCGTTGAAAGAGAAAAAAGTAGCCTATCCTGTGTCCTGTACGTGTAAATGTTTATCTACCAAGTCTCATGAAAATCAGTTGATTCGTTTAAGAGTTATGGAGGTACATACATACAGAAAAAAATTCTAAAAATGGTCAATTTAGTTTCTGTATCATGTATAGAGCCTATAAACCCGATATCTCTGAAAACAAAGTAACTTACTCCATGACCAACCTTTACAGGTTTATTATTAGTATTGATATTGAAATATTGAATATTGATGATTACACAGTGCGTAATTACATTACACAGAGTCTGTCTGTGTAAGGATGTATGGACTTACAGGCTTGTCCGTTGCTGGTTGACGCAATCTTTAATCCAGTAATTCAAAGATTACTGAACCTTTCTTTTTTAATTTTTGTTATACTCATTATTTTCCTCTTCACTATATAATCTTAACAGCAGAGAGGAAAGGGACCTTTAAATATAATACCAATGATATTGCCAGTGAAATGCGAGCACAACATTGATTTTTCCCCAACTCTAATGGAACGTGACCCCTTGTTTATCCCTCCTGTATTCAGGCTAAACTCATGCCTCAACATTTAGCCTTGTCAAAGGCAAATCCACCGCATATTATTCGCATGTGTAAATTGTGAAATTATTTAGTTTACTCCACGTGTGGCGTCATCTGTTTAAACCAAAACCGCAGGAGGACATAAAAACCAGCTCCGCAATGCAAACGACCGCTGTCTGTTATCGCCTGTTTAAAACATAATAAACCAATTTTCGATCGTTTTATAAATAGTCTGCAAAATGTAAAATTATAAAATATTATTACTTTATAATTGAAAAGAAATAATTGGTTAATTATAACGCTTAATAAAGACCACACTATGTTGACATATTTTGTGTTCCAATCTATAACCTCAATTTTTACTTATTTTTATTGAAAATATTGATTTCCAAATTTACTTACGAGTGAAATATGAAAAGCGCAAAAACGCACACTTCTGAAATATTATGTTATGTATATGACTTCTGTTTGTGTCCCAAACAAACACAATCAAATATGTATAAAGGACGATACTGAGTTGTATTATTCATTTGTTATCTAAGATCGTTATCGTAATAAATGTAAATAATAAATGAAGCCTACATACTCTTTTATAATGGTTAACGAGCGCTTGGGTTAGAAAAACACTTCAAGTCGTCCTTCACGTCCGTTGAAAGTATACGCTTATAGACCGTAAAGGTCGCCCCATAAAAGAAAAATTTCGGTGAACGCATGAACACGGGTACATGCGTTAAAATAAGCAATTAGGCTACTTTGTGTAAACCTATTACTCTGTACGTAAACGTTTTCTGCCGATATAAAATTCTTGTTTACTCATGTACCTCTACGTTAGGTAGGCGCTTTTATTTTTTATTGTTAAATATTTTATACTTTCTAAAATTTCAGTTTATTTAGTTTAAACTATGACACGACCGTGGTTTTACATACAAGGTTTTATAAAAAAACTAGCTGGCGCCCGCGACTTCGTCCGCGTTGAAAAAGAAAAAAAGTAGCCTATCCTGTGTCCTGTACGTCTGAATGTTTATCTACCAAGTTTCATGAAAATCAGTTAATTCGTTTAAGAGTTATGGAGGAACATACATACATACAATACCTACACTTACAGATTTATTTTTAGTATTGATAAAAAATGATATATTATTTTAGATGTTAGCTATAGAAATTTGAAGGTTTAGGTTTGTTATAAAACAGCCCATTGGTCGAGTGGTTAAGGGCCTAAAAGTTGACTGATCTGGATTTGGCAAGTAGTGACTAGACATTATTTGTAATACACATATATATGAATTAGAGAAATATTCAGAGCCGAAAGCTCAACCGGGATTCTACACTTCGTCAGGGGTTAGTCCACCTAGTTATACTACTAGTTATACGATATAACAAAATGAACAAAAAAATCCAAATAGTTATACTGAGCAGAAATATACGAATCACTGGGCTATAAGTAACAGATTTTTAATTTTTAACGGGGTTAAAAAAATTAATTGGAATCTATAATAAATAGTATACTCAATGTACGAGTATACATACAAGAATAGAACAAGTAGGTATAGTAAAAAATTCTCAAAACCTCATCAAAATCTGCAAAGTGATTTAGAAGAATAAATAATATCAAGAGGGACTGAGAACGGTTTTTTGTCACCTTTTCCACAGAATGTACGAAAAAGAAATATTAAATTTTACTCTCGTTTCTTTCTGTTAAAAAAGAAACTATAAATTAGGCCTGTAAATACAAAATCTCACTCCATTATTACAAGCTCAAATTATTCAAAATAATAAATTATACAAGCGGACGTGTCAGAAAATAATTTTCGAGTCTTGTAAATTACTTGTGATATAATATTCAACGTCTACAAAGTTTAAATCGATGTGTGTACAACTGTACACTGAAAATATTTGTTGAATACCATTAGGTTTTTAATTTCCGTTTGGTGAACGAGTTATTCGAACATTCCGCTAACTTTACAGGTGGGTTTAAATTTGTTAAGGAATTCTAGACGTACACTCCGCGTACGGTTAGAGTTCTTACCCAACAATTTCTTTGTGTAGTCTTTTATGTAACTCGGTTCATTTGCACTTTATTTAAACAATTTATATGCGATAGGCTTTAATTAAAAATTAAAAAACTAACCTCCGACTTTCAATAAATTATTAACTGAATTAATTCATTGTTACAGAAAACGAAAAGAACAGGACTGAATTCATTATTGTGTAATTAGCGTGAAATTAGTTAATTAACTAGACAAAAAATGTTTACAAATGATTTCGTTGTTTTTATTTTAAATCTCAAATGGATAATTACTCAAATCATTATCTAAATATAAAATCAAATTATATTATTTGTCTTTGTTGAATAGCTGATGTTTCACGTTCATTATAAAAAACTATTAATTAACACATTATTATTTGCAATACGTAGAACCGAACACAGATTTCGTATCACTCTTTTCGGATTAATGATAAATATGAAGGCTTGAAGGACATAGTTAAATTATACTTAGTAGTGGCAGGGCACACTGCGTTTCCCAGTCATTTGGGCAGCTCGTCTGGGGGAATAACCAACTTCTTACAGAGACCACCGTGAAATAACATTATGTATGATGATGTGTTTCGGTGGGTGAGAAAGGAAATCCAGAGCCCATTTCCTTATCCCTTCTCAATCCCACCAACTACTTGCAGCACCTATGGCGTTACATCTGTTCTAGGCGACGGTAGTCACCTGCTGTCAAGTGTACTGCTTTCCCTAAAGCCGCGTCCTCACTAGGGCCGCACGGCTACATCAGACCGGCCGCTCGGCCAGGCCTTGTATAGTGTGTACGCGTGTAGTGTGTACAAGGCCTGGCCGAGCCTAGTGAGGACGCGGCTTAATAGAGTGATGATCCGAATGATCTGCAGACGTGGCCACCAAAAAGAAGCGCACAGCATGTGCTGTGCTCCGTCGCCGCCCGTACGTGATGGGCACCTGGAGACTAAGGAAAGATACGAAGAGGCAGTGAGAAAGACTCAGACCCTTAGCTGGAAGGAAATCTGCGGGAAACAGGATAGAGAGAGCCTCTGGGACGGGATCTATAGGATATCTATAGGGTACTAGTGGGTGCCCGCGATTTCGCCCGCGACCAATTTTTTTTTTTACATACAAACCATTCCTGATTATCCCTCTATCCATAAGTGAAGACAGAATTAAAATTGGTCCAGCCGTTTAGGAGGAGTTCAGTGACATACACACGCACAGAAGAAACAAAATCACTAATGTTTTCTCTTTATAATATTAGTACCTATAGATATTGTACTTTTCATTTTTCAACGCGGACGAAGTCACGGGAATCGGCAAGTTTGTCGAATTTGTACATGCCAACAGAAAAAAAGTTAGCTACTTGCTATTCCAAAAAAGTATTTCCATCCAATCGTATTTATTAGATTGGGTAGTTATCGAAGTCAATGGGGTCTCATTGAAAAAGCTTTTAGCTACGATGCAACCGAAAAGGTAACGCGAGATACGAATGCCGCATATATCGGTACAGTATAGCTTGTTGAAAAAAACTGCCTCAAATGCAAAACTAGATTGGAATGTAAATCAAGTCCGCCCGTTCCGTGTACACCAATTCCCCACTCCCGGTTCACCTGATTACTAAAACCAACTTCACAGTAAACAAAGCTAAATAAATATCTTCAGCTCAATCCTCGTGAGCTGCCAAAACATACAACCTTTCAAACTGTGTCTAAGATTTATTTATTTTGTGTTTCGAATGAATAATTCGAAGCCAGCAAAGTCAGTTTGAGTACTATGTAAAAGATTCGATGTTTCTTTTCAAAGGTTTTGCGGTGTGAAATAATGTACAGCAAACTTAGTATGCAGTTAGTTCAAGACATTCAAAATATGCAGATACAGGTATGGAGATTTCTCAAGTGGAGATTTCCACGTCTCTTTGTGGGGTTCTGCTAGTTTCTCTCTAAACCACGACAAAACAGTTTTTTTTTGCGATTCTCACTATAACTAAGATATTTTTTTGCAAAGTTTATACTTAATATAATCTATATTAATATTATAAAGAGTTATAGTTTGTATGTTTGTTTTAGTACGAAGTAATCTTTGATCTACTCATTCGATTAAAAAAAAAATCTTTCAATAAAGAATAGAATTTCAGGGTGGATATACTTAGACTAAATTATTTCATGTGGACGAAGCCACGGGCACCAGCTAGTTGATGTACTTTACAAAACTTGCTGATTGTCTTAATTTTCGTTTTTCTTTGTGTGCCTGTGAATCTCTGAAAGAATGCCTATAGCTTAATTTGTAAATAGGTCGCCCAACCTGTGTTCCATTATACGTAGTTCAGGTTAAACGAAATCACATATCAAGTAGAAACTTCTGATGTAGGCTGCTGTTTGATCTCACTTTTCATTCATTAAGGTTTCGTCTGGAAATTCTCTTTCAAAAGAAATATAATGAATGAATTCTTTGCTTACACACGAATATGGAAAATTTATTTCAAACCATTCTCCCTGTTTCAAACGAAGAAGCATTTTAAGAATAATATTTTACATCACAATCTCAGGAATCTAAGGTTATTCTTTCCCTTCAGGTCTCGCCCCTTTATGGTATTAAAGGGATTCTTTAATTTGTCTTATTTAATCTGTAATGTTTTTATTTTTATTGTTTATTATTAATATACAAACTCATTGGACTTTTATACCTGTGCCGATAAAAATGATTTGATAATACAAAATAAGTTTCACTACATATACAACAGAATTAGTTTAATATAGACTAGCTGGTGCCTGCGACTTCGTCTGCGTTGAAAAACAAAAAAGTAGCCTATCCTGTGTCCTGTACGTCTATATGTTTATCTACCAAGTTTCATTTTGGTTAGTATTTTTGGATGTGTGGATGTTTGTTACATACGAGTAGATAATTTATTAACTGGATTAATATATAGGATACTTTTTACCCTTGAAAAATGTTAAGTTTCTGTGAGATTTGGTTATACTATTATAATATATTTATGTGTTGTTGCTGAAAATTATATTCATCTTTAGTTAATTTTAACTACATTATTATTTATCTTTTTATTACCCTTTGATCATTTCTAAACAACAGTTGCTATCGGGTCAATTTGAAATCTTTTCTCCTTGTTCGAATGAAAGTTTCGTTGTAAACTTTTCTATAACATTGTTAGAGGAGAGGTGCTGATGTAGGAAACGTTTGAACTACGAACTAGGAACAAGAATTGAACAAACAAGGCACCGTTGTTCGAGGCAAAGCGAACAACGGAAGGTCGTCTATTTTAGCAGAGACACTAAAAATTTAACAATTCTACAGCACTCGCGCCCGATCGAACTAGCCCTTTGTACTGTCCCAGAAACGAAATTAAAACTCGGCTAGACGATGTCGATCGACTGACAAGCTTCGAGGTCGTTCTATTTGCTTTGGATTTTTATTAAAGGTTTTCTTATCTTCAAATGTCATGAATTTATGTAGTTAAAAGCAAAGATTTAAATCGAAGAAGCGAGGTAATCTCCTCGCGCCATATTAAAAACACACCGAAAATTGTTAACAATGGGTTGGGCGCAGGCGCTCAACCCAAATACAGTTGCACGCCAGCTACAGTGAGTGACGGTCGCTTGTTGAGAGCGTCGCTATCGTCACAGTGACGTTTGAAGTAAGGAATGTGTTGTCTGTGTTTAAAAGTGTGTTTAGACAAAAGTATATGTATTTTATACATTGGTCTTTAGTATAATGTATGTTGTATTTTGTAACACACTTTCGCTTGTAATGCCGCATCTCTTGATTTAAATCTTTGGTTACAAGTCAATAATTTGATATTTTTTTAGGATATTAGATACTTGACTATGGCGTTCTAACATGGCTATGGATAAGCTATGGCGTTGCTTGTCTTATTGGCGACGGTACCCACCTACCATCAAGTAGACCGTTAACCTGTCTGTCGACCATGACATAAAAAAATGGCAGTGGAAGATGTCGTACAATCGGACCCATTAAGGGCGTAATTAGTTAAATTGAGTCTCAATTATTCATATTACGGATTTTGAAAATTGACGTCAGAAGTAGAGGCCGGATTATAACCGACACGGTATTCAGGTACGCATCAGAACTCAATGTGTACTCGTAATTGCCACTTCTTGCTCAACGAATAAAAAAACCTCAGAAAAGTTACCCAATTTTAACAAACACTTGAAAACCTCTTGGGAATTCTCGTTACTTATTCAATGTTTTTGTGTGAATTTTAAATTCAGAATTTCGTTATAAAGAATTTTAGGTTTGCCCACGACTTCGTGCGAGCCCGTTTTTTTTAAAGCGTTGAATTATTTATTTTTTATTATTAGATGATCCCATGGAAACTCTACTTTTTAATGAAAAGTACCCTATGTCCTTCCTGTGCCCCTGATAACGTGTATGCAAAAAATCTCATGTGATCGAATAGGTAATTGAGGCGTGAAAACATAACAAACCAATAACAAACATTTTGTATAATAAGACATTTTTATATTGAAAAACAAAATCCTGCAACTGAAAACAGAATAAAATGAACTTAAATAAGTTATTCAATAGTAGCCGGTGTCCGCGACTTTGTCTGCGTTAAAAAATGAAAAATATAACGCCTGAAATTTACGCTTATTTTTATGTCTTCTATCTTATCGTTGACTTATTCTACTTTATAGTTGTGACGATGGTGGCGCCGAATTTTTTATATTTTTAGACGAACCTCGGGGAATCTAATATTTTTCAAGGATAAACAGTATCCTATATGCGCACAGATAATTTATTTATGTAATAAATTATCTGTGGGCCAAGTTTCATCCAAATCGGTTCAGCCGTTTTGAACGTTATTATGGAAAAAACATCCAAATCTTCGCATTTACAACATGATGTTTATAGTACAGGTAAATGGTACATTCTGTATTGATTAATATGTACTTAACGTTTGTATATAACAAACTCATAAGATAACAATTTTCGTGAAACATCCTTATGTACAATCAACGAAGTTATGACAAGTTATAAGTTGAGTCATTTGGAATGTAATGGATATTGTTCAAGTTGCCTAACACGAGATTGTCTAGTCAAAGTTCGCAACCGTGATCATGTCCTATAAAGCCGCAAACTCAATATAACGAAACTTCGATCGCGTAGTTGGAATGCAAGTCTTGATTAACTAGCACAAAAGTTAAACAAAACTGGTGGCGCCAAATAATTAGTTATCTGTGGTGCGTTTCCTATTCCGAACCCACACCAACAAACATGCATACACCGCAACGCAGTAGCGCCCTCTGGCGCACACACATAAATACAAGATGAAGAAATGAACGCAACGTTCGATATACGTAAACCGCGCCGCGAGGATTTAATTAATAAATCCGATTATTCCCATATCGCACCGCTGAAGCATTGTGCTTTTGTAATCTACAAAATGGTGTGGCTCCGCGAGTGCAATTGAGGTGAAAAAGGACAGTTTTGGAACCCAGAACGAGTGTGCGGCGGGCCAGCTTCCGTCTCCATCGTCCTGGAGGATTTGCATCATAACCGGCAGCGACGAGGTAGGTGTTGCATGTCCTATCCAACTCTCTTCCTGCCCCTTTGATTGCACGCACCACGAAACAATACAGTCCACTAATTTATCTTCATATTCGCCGCACCATTAGTGGCCACTTCGAGCCGGACCAAACCATTTAGTGGTCCTTACGACCCGGGTACCATTTAGTGCTCCTTACGAGCATATGGTCCAGTTTGGTCCCATCCAGCCGCCCTTATTAGGTTACTTTATAGGCCCTAGTAAGAGATTTAATATTAATCATTGTGAATATTAATTTTATCAACCCGCATATACCTACTTATTTATTGAAATATTCACATACTATTTTCTTCATAAACCGCCCGTAACAAATTAAGTTACGTGATTTCCCGCCTAGATATAATATATATCTATGTAATACTTAATATATTTCATAAAAATATTAAGCTAATTAATCATAAAAGTGATACTTTAATTAATTTATAAATTATTATCTACCTACTATAATCTACCGCACTAGCAAAATCGTGTTATCGTAAATTGTTCGATATTATACGACCGAGTCACGAAGTCACGCGATTATCATTCGCGTCGTATTGTATTTTCCCGCATAATATTAACATTCGCGTCGTATTATATTTTCCCGCGTAATATTGTCATTCGCGTCGTACTATATTCTCCCGCGTAATATTTGAATTTATTAATTTAACTAAATTATTCGCTTACATTTTATAATGCCGCCAAAAAAGGTTTCTTCCGATAACGAAGAGGATGTACCAGATCCGCAACTAGCTATTGCAAAAGCTAAATATGAAGCTATCTTCGAAATATTACAAAATATCTATGATATGTCCTCAGATAAGGAAAGTTTCCTTGGCGCTTCTTCACAGATCGAATCGCTTCGCACTAAGTTCGAAACGAATTTAGATAATTATAATTCTCGCTTATTAGCATTGAATCCTAACGCGAAACCTAACTATAAAGGGCTCGTCGCTTTCGAGCATTTGTATAGTAGAATAAAGGGAGTTCAATTAAATTATTTGTCGCCAGCTGATAAGCAAGATTCACACGCACATAAGGCTTGTCCCACACTGCCGCCTATACAACTGATGGACTTTTCGGGTGACGTTCGCTCATGGTCATTGTTTTATGCCAGCTTTAAGTCTACCGTTCATGATAACCCATCGCTCACAAACTCCGAAAAGTTGTACTATCTGCTAGGCAGGCTGAAGGGCAAGGCTCAATCCGCATGCGCAGGTATCTCTCCTTGCGCTGAAAATTACGAACTTCTTTTACAGACGCTGATTGATAAGTATGAAGATCAGCGTATGCTCGCTTCCGCGTATTTAAATCAAATGTTTGAGTTCAAGCCTTTACAATCTGCCACCGCGACAAACTTTGACTTATTTACAGATAACTTTACAAGTGCAGTGCGCGCTTTAAAGAATCTAAAGTTAGATAATCTGACTGACTTAATCATACTTCACATCGCGCTTAAGAAATTAGATTTAGATACTGTTCGCGCTTTCGAGTTGAGTTGTGATTCCAAAATACCTACGTTCGACAACTTAGTCGATTTTATTACCTCCCGCGCTAAGGTGTTGGAACGCACTCAGCCTAGGTCATCGGGTTCAATGAATACTCGTCAAAATAATAATAATAATCGTCGCTCTAGTAATAATAATAATAACGCCTCGCCGCCTAAGTACCAAACCTACTTGAGTACAAAGGTCGACTCAAAGTGCAAGTGTCTTTGCACTAACATAACGCATCAGCATTTATTTAAATGTTCGGAATTTAATAGGATGACTGCTCATGAGCGTTTCCAATGCGTGAAGGATAACAATGCGTGTGTTAATTGCCTAAGTTTAAAACACCGAGTTTTAAATTGCTCATCTAAGTTTAATTGCCGCGTTTGTAAACAAAGGCACCACACAATGTTACACTTCAAGCGAGTGGAGTCGGGCAGCGAAGTCCCCGAGCCCGCGTCGAAGCCTCCGCCTTCGACCGCTGCCCAAAGTCATACCGCTAGGTGCGCGACCCCCGCGCGGTCGCCGCAGCCTTCCCCCGCGCGCTCAGATGTTGCGTTATGTACCTATTCATATAATAACCGATTGCATGATGCGCCCGCGCGTAGTAAACAAACTACTATTTTATTATCAACCGCTCAAGTCGTCGCGTATGATATTAAAGGCGATCGACATGTTATTCGCGTACTATTGGATTCTGCATCGCAAAGCCACTTTATTACGAAAGAGTGCTGCGATCGGTTAGGAATACAGCTTCATGACACTGAACGTACTATTGTAAAGGGGTTCGGTGGAGCTGAGAAAATTATTAAGACTAACTCAATCGATTTAAAAATTTATTCGCGCTTTGACAACAACATTAATTTTAATATCTCGCCGCTCGTTGTTGATCAAATTACCGATTTATTACCTACGGCTGTGGTAGACACTACTGTATTATCACACCTATCAGGGGTGCCGCTAGCGGATGAGAGTTTCAGCATGCCAAACAAAATAGACGCGCTGATCGGAGCTGAACTCTTCTCGCATATATTTCTCCCCGACGAAGTTCACGCCCCGCGCAACTCGTCGGCGCCCTCTGCTTTACGCACAGTATTGGGGTATGTTATTATGGGTTCCGTACCCACGATACCCACACTCATTAACAACCAGGCCTTGACATGTTGCCTCGCTCAAGAGCCTGCCGCTATTGACTCACTAGTCAGGCGATTTTGGGAGCTCGAGGAGCTTCCCTCCGCACCGCCCGTTCTTCATCCCGCCGATGTTGAATGCGAAGAATTTTATAAATCAACTACGACCCGCGATCGCGTTACTGGTAGATACACTGTTGGCCTACCATTTAACGATGATGTTTATTCACTCGGAGACTCTTTCGAAACCGCTCGCAAGCGTTTCTTATGCCTCGAAAGAAAGCTAGAAGCTTCACCTAAGCTTAGGTCGGCATATGATGATGTCATTAACGATTACCTCGCAAAAGATTATATTGCTCCCGCGCCGCTTTACGATCTCCATGACCCCACTCCTATATACGTCATACCGCATCATGGAGTAGTGCGCGAGGACAAGACATCCACTCGACTTCGCATGGTTCTGGATGCTAGCAGTAAGACTAGCAGCCGTTCCCGACGATCGCTGAACGACATCCTGCATGCAGGGCCGAACTTGCAAGGCGACTTATTCCAAATTATTTTGGGCTTCCGCTTACATAAAGTCGCAATGACCGCTGACTGTCGCCAGCAGTTCCTACAAATCGTTGTCCGCGAACCTGATCGTCGTTATCAGTGTTTCTTGTACCGATTCCGTCCACAAGACCCTCTCCTATTGTATCAATTCAATCGCGTATGCTTCGGTTTAACGTCGAGTCCATACCATGCATTGCGCACGGTTCGACAGCTTATCGACGACGACGGCGCTAAGTTTCCGCTCGCGAGTAGCATTGTGCCTACTTCGTTGTTTATGGACGACCTCGCCTTCTCGCTTCCTACCGAACGAGAAGCGGTCCACGCGTCTCAGCAGCTGATTGATTTATTTAAGGGTGCACAGTGGGAACTTGTTAAGTGGAATAGTAACAGTCGATCTGTCTTAGATAATCTCCCCGCTTCGCACAGACTTCCCACCGAGGTGGAGTTTGATAAGGCCGTGCAACACAAAATATTAGGCTTGCACTGGTCCACAGATAATGACGCTTTTTATTTTAAAATCTCCGCTCCCGCCGAAGTGAAGTGCACTAAGCGCTCCATTTTGTCCACCGTCGCGCGCTTGTGGGACATAATGGGTTTCGTTGCCCCCACAGTCGTATACGCCAAGATGTTAATAAAACAGCTTTGGCAGCTTAATCTCGATTGGGACGATACACCGCCGCTACACATCACTAAGATGTGGCAGCAGTTTTGCTTCGAGTTGCCGTCTCTCAATAGCTTACGCATCCCTCGTCACGTAGGCGTGTCCGCGGGCTGTAACGTCACTCTCTTGGGTTTCTCCGACGCCAGTCTGCAAGCTTACGGTGCTGTAGTTTATATGCACGTGACCGCACCCACTGGCAACACGGTTCAGCTGGTGTGCGCGAAGACGAAGGTAGCACCTACCAAACCGCATTCGATCGCTCGACTCGAGCTTTGCGGAGCTGTTTTGTTGTCGAAACTACTTCGTACGGTTCACGATAACTATTCTCGTCACCTCCCAATCGAGACTTACGCGTTTATAGACTCTAAAGTTGCACTATATTGGATTAAGAGCTCACCACACAGGTGGCAAACGTTCGTTGCAAATCGCGTCATTCAAGTCACGGATAATACTCCAGCTGACAACTTTTATCACGTCGCGGGCACTGAAAATCCCGCCGACATACTCTCGCGTGGCATTACGCCACAGAAATTACTCTCGCACCCTTTGTGGCTTCACGGGCCACAGTGGGCTTCATCGCATCCATCTGAATGGCCTCTTAAGAGCCTTGACGGACAGTCTATTACAGACATACCAGAACAGAAGGTTTACGCGCACCCAGTGTGCACGCCTGTAAAGCATTGCGCTTTATATGAGCTTGCTCTCCGCACCTCCTCCTGGAGTAGGCTTCTACGTATCATTACATACGTATGTAAGTTCGCAAAATTATTGCCTCGCCGCAGCACTATTGCAGTGACCGCCGATGATATTCAGTTCGCTGAAAATAAGATACTACGCTCCCTGCAAAGCCAGCACTTTGCAGAGGAATATCATAGAATTAAAAATAATAAATCGTGCTCGCCGGCCTTAAACCGTTTGAGGCCTTTCGTTGACAACGGTCTGATCCGCGTAGGCGGTCGCCTTGCCAACTCCGCGCTGGACTATGCACACATGCATCCAGTTATTTTACCGCGCAGTGATCATGTAGTGAATGTGATCATTGATTACTATCACGTAAAGTATTTACACGCCGGGCCAGAACTATTAATGTCGCTGCTACGTCAGAGGTTCTGGATCTTATCCGCACGCCGCATTGTGAGACAAAGAGTCCACACGTGCAATACTTGTTTCCGACAAAGACCGCGCCCTACTTACCCGCTGATGGCTGACTTACCTGACTGCCGCGCACGTCAGGTCGTCAAGGCGTTTACGCATACGGGCTGCGACTATGCCGGTCCCGTGCCTTACACTCCTGTGCGCCGCCGTGGCGTTCGCAGTGAGAAGGCTTACTTATGTATATTCACATGCCTTACGACTCGTGCTGTGCATATTGAAGTCGCCACCGACCTCAGCACTGCGAGTTTTCTCGCCGCGCTCAAGCGTTTTCTCTCTCGTCGAGGACCAGTGCAGTACTTGCACTCGGACAACGCGACAAACTTTAAGGGAGCCGCTTCGTACCTCCGTGACTTATATAAATTTCTCAAAGATGAATATCATCCGAAGCTTGAGCAGGAGTGCGCTGAGAGTCGCATAACATGGAGATTCATCTGTCCCAACTCTCCTCACTTTGGAGGCGCTTGGGAGAGCATGGTCAAGATCGTGAAGGCATTTTATCGCGTATTAGGGCAACAGCTTCTCTCATATGAAGAGCTCTGTACTGTTCTTACTCAGATAGAGTGCTTACTAAATTCGCGCCCTCTAACAGTACTGAGCTCTGATCCCGCTGAGCCTTCGGCTCTGACTCCGAGTCATTTTTTACATACTGCCCCGCTAAGCTCATTACCCGCGCCTGTAGTCAAATCCGATCATGTCGGTCTTCTTCATAGACACTCGCTACTGGACAAATTAGTTCAGTCATTTTGGAAACGCTGGAGAGTGGAGTATCTGCACGGTTTACAGGTCAGACAAAAGTGGAACACTCCGGCCGCGCCTATTGCACCTGGGACGGTAGTGATAGTGATGAGTGATAATGTGCCGCCTCTGGCCTGGCCATTAGCTATCATAGAAAAGACACATCCCTCTAAGGATGGGATCGTGCGCGCTGCGACCGTGAGGACCGCCAGGGGAGCCTACCTTCGCCCTGTAATTAAGTTATGCCCTCTTCCAAACCAATAAATTATTTTAGATAAGTTTCGCACCGCGTTTTTTAGTTTAAGTTTAGTTGTAAGTTATATCAATACCGCTATATCAAATTTTATATAATTTTATACCGCGTCGCATACCTATCTATAGTTTTTAATTTTACTTCCGCTTCGCCGTGACTTTGTGGACTCATTACTAACCCCGCGCGCATTAAGCGCTTGATCCCCAGAGTCATAGAATATATATATTTTCTTCTCGCTTTTCTTATGTTTGTTTTTTAATGGTGACCCATTAAGGGCGGGTGGATATGGTGGCGCCAAATAATTAGTTATCTGTGGTGCGTTTCCTATTCCGAACCCACACCAACAAACATGCATACACCGCAACGCAGTAGCGCCCTCTGGCGCACACACATAAATACAAGATGAAGAAATGAACGCAACGTTCGATATACGTAAACCGCGCCGCGAGGATTTAATTAATAAATCCGATTATTCCCATATCGCACCGCTGAAGCATTGTGCTTTTGTAATCTACAAAATGGTGTGGCTCCGCGAGTGCAATTGAGGTGAAAAAGGACAGTTTTGGAACCCAGAACGAGTGTGCGGCGGGCCAGCTTCCGTCTCCATCGTCCTGGAGGATTTGCATCATAACCGGCAGCGACGAGGTAGGTGTTGCATGTCCTATCCAACTCTCTTCCTGCCCCTTTGATTGCACGCACCACGAAACAATACAGTCCACTAATTTATCTTCATATTCGCCGCACCAAAAACTAAAAGGCAAGTGTAATGTATACACTGCTCAGATAGAAACTTACGTACGAGTATGTATTTCCGGATGCATTTAATGTTTAACTAGGTAGTGTCCTGGTACGCATGAGGAGAGTACACTCGTTAGAATGAAGTGCAATTTTAATCACTGTTTCATGCGTGGCAGTGTAAGCCATGTGAATGTAGTTATATATTTATTTTATGATTTCAATGCAAACAGAGCTTACACTAAAAGCTTTTAAGATGAAATATGCAAATGCTGTGCACCGAACGAGGCTTACTGAAATCAGTAACTGATTCCATAATTCCACTCAACTCTTACTGTTATTTTAATTTTAAATCACTTTTTATTTTTTATTTGAGATGGGTTTGCTTTTGGCCAGTATCTAGCCGTGCAGCAAAGACGAGGCTAATGAAGCGAGCTCACCGCTTACGTCTTACACAAAGAGAAGAGCTGTCCAGGTTTGAAGTATCGTTTTACCTTATTTAAGATGCTCAGCTTTTTGAGCGCTTTTTGGACTTTGGAGTCGATAGAAGTGCCACAATTTGAGGTTTCACCACAACCTCAAGCCAAGAAGTTTGAAATCGTTGGCCACAGTTACCTCGGAGAGTTGAAACTAAATTAAAACAGAACAGAGAACAGACACGCTTGCATTTTAGTGTCGTTAAAACTTACCAGATTCCCGTCACCTAATTGGGATACCTAATGGTAGAGCGAATTAACTTTGCCTTAAGTCTTATGACTCAAGGCAAAGTTAATTCGCTCTACCATTGCTTCTCTATCAGAAAGAATTTTATCGCAACCGGCTCCACGCTGGACAAATATATTTCAATGACCGTACTATCGTCTGCGTATGCAACCACTCCTAGAAGAAGCAGGTTATTGATGTGAAGCAGGAAAAAAGGAGAACTGGAGAACACCGGCATCAATAGCTACGACATGAGGTCCGAATACATTTAGTAAAAAGCAGTTATTTTGACATTACAAACAGACACTTACATTTTACTTATAGGTAAGTGAGTATAGATTAATTATTTTAACCTTTGTTTTAAATTGTATTAATGAATTGTAACTAAATTAAATTAAAATTAATTTATTTCCCAAAAATAAATATTGAAATCGTGTCAAGTTTGTCTCTCGACAACAAGAGGGAAAAATTACGGCGGACGAAACGCAAATTGAAAGTCTTAACTCAAAAGCGGCAGCTTAGGGGAAAACCAGCGAAATTAAAGAATTTTATAATACCTACCACTTGCTGCTGAGTGGCAATTTATTAAATTACTTTCTCTTTATTTCTAACCTCTCGCGATTACCTACTTTGTCGCAGAGTCAACAATAAAATACCAGGCACGCTATCTACGGGAATGTCACTCTTTTGTTTGTACAAACGAAGTTGAGAAAAGAATGCAGAATATTTAAGAGAGGTTTCACGTAAATAATCACAAAAACTGGAGGCATTTTCACGCAAAAAACATCTGTCACTATAAGGTTTGAAAGCGACATCTGTGTGCTAAACATATTTATTTAATGGTTTTACTATATGTATTTATAGCGGCACGCAAACAGTCTGGGACTGCAGCACTTTACAATTTCTAGTCATCGAAATACTACAATGGAATTTGCGTCACAAATGCCAAAGCGGCACATAAAAAGAACGCCTTTGACAGAATCATGGCGGACTCTTGCCTTCACGCGTCAATGGTAAAAGGTAGTAACGATCAACTTCTACTATTTCATTTTAAATTCTAATGGGTTGACGTAAAGTCACATTTTCTTTAAATTACGTACTTATTATTATGTTTGTTTTGTTATAAATGACAGTTCATGCTCTACGCATATGTCACTTTTAAATGTTCCATAAAATTCGTAGTGTTTTGTATGGCACGCGGGTTCCATATTGTAGTAGTTTGATGTTTCTAGTCGTATACAATGCGAACAGTGTAACGGATTAAAGTCGAAATGCGCCCACTTAGAGCAAAGTGTACGAATTACATACAGAACAAGATTGGCTCTAAAAATATCCAATACACAAGTACATGTAAAAGAGTAACAAACATACTTTCATCCTAATAATACTAATTAGTACAATCTTCTAATATATAAAATTCTCGTGTCACAGTGTTAGTTGCCATACTCCTCCAAAACGGCTTAACCGATTTTGATGAAATATTATATGTAGACTTGGTAGGTCTGAGAATAGGTTTTTATCTATTTTTTATACGCGGGCGAAGTCGCGGGCAGCAGCTAGTTATATATAATTTTAGTAGTATATCGATGGTTTACCGTGGTCTGTACGTCACTTTCGACAGCGGAATAAGCCAAATTGCCAGAAAAATATTGTATCAATATTGACAGTGAACTGGGTCTATTGATTTCTCTATAGAAACTAGAAAAGTCTATGTATACTCTTGAACGACGGATCATGGCACTCAGAGAAACCCAATAACTTCTACAAATATGTGCTATAATATATTTAAAAAAAAGGCCAATAAAAACGAAACTAAACGAACGAATTAATGTGACTTTTATAAGTGCGTACAAGTATACTAAATTGTACATTTAATTAAACTGATAAAAACTACTAAAAGATGCCTTTAAACTTCTGAAAACTACTAAATTGTGCCGAGATATATTTTAATAGAAAATAGGATAAAAAAGGTAATTCAATACCGTCTCTCAAATTACAGAGGCATTGGCTTCCATCAAAATTAAAAGTTTCCGAGAAAAATAATTTCATAAAGAGTTTTTCTTCAACTTTTACCTAAATTGTAAGAATGTAACTTAAGTACGCGGTTGCTGACAGCGACGTAGAAAGTTTACGTCTCCTTGTAGGAAGGATCACCCCACTGAATAATGTAGCGAAGGAGGCAAATGCGATTCGCGCTTAGCGCTTAAAACTACTTTAAAGTCAGCTCCTATGAGCCTTCTTACCATCCGATGCATTTTCGATGGGTCACGTTGAAAAGTTTATAACTTAAAGCGTATTATCCTTCATATACTTAGGCGACAAATAATTAGAATTTCTCCATTTTTAACAAGCTTAAATTTTACAACAACTTCAAATTAGAGACATACAAGTGATACATGACGAAGCATCTGATTTGGTACTTGCAAAGGTAACCTTGAACATTGACTCGCAACTCAATTATCTCTTGTGCTGGGCAGTCTCAAGTCATGAAGAACATTACAACTTTCTTTATAATCGACAACAAATCACCTACCATCAGAGTCCCAATACCACTCTGAGTAAAATAAAAAATATATTGCATACATCATTTTAAATTATCTATATACAAATTATCTACAAGTGCAGAATATTGACAATACATTAATAATACATGAAATACAGTAGGTACACGAACTGACATTCAAATCCATAAAAAATGTATAAACTCTCACTTCTCATGGATATAATTGGGCAAAGGTCAGTTAAGGTTATTGCGTTTTATTTTACAGATTTCACTTTCCTCTTCTGCGCTAAATCTTATTACAAGACTCACGATATTATAATTTTTATGAGAAGTTTTCTATAAAGTTATCGTATAATCGTAACCTTGTGATAATCTTCCAGTTTAGAAATATCTTTCGCTATCGTTAACTATAGTTTTCAGTGAAAACAACTAAAACATATCAAACCCAACGAAATTGAAGATAAACATTTACCCCCGAATTTCTGCCTTAGGAACTAGGCCGTTGATTAAATACAACTAGATATAGTAGACTCGGATGACTTTGTTGTAATTGTAAGGGAACATGAAAACTTTCCAAAAAATATGAGTTATGTGCACTATAAACCTGTCTAGCCTTTGTGGTCTTTTAAAAATCACCATAATATAGCAACATAAATGTTTTGTTACGTTTCAACAAATCAGTTTCACAGTATTTTTATGACTTTGACGAGCTCGTTGGATGAGTGGTAAGTGTGCTTGATTAATGTCTAGGGGCCCCTGGTTCGATTCCCAAGTGCAGGGCTTGCCAAGTGCAGTGGCAGCCCGTCTGGCGCCACTCCCTTACATAATACCCCCGTGAAATAACAGCATATGTGCTGTTGTGTTTCGGTGAGTGAGTAAGTGATGCCGATAGCCACTTACCATCAAGTGGACGGAGAGCCTGTCTGTTGACCTTAACGTAAAGAAAATCACTTTTATCAAATCAGGAACGGTACCGTACGTACCGTTTTACCTTGTTCGATACCCTTTGTTCTTAGGTCTTTGTTTTAGAAGGATTTTTTCAAGATATGGATCATAAGTAGCCGTGAGTCTGAATGTCCAATGGAAGAATGGGGTATGTGTACACAAGCATACCTGTTTAATTCTATCAATAAATAAAATCTGTCTACTCTAAAAGGCTGTAATAACTAAGCCAATAATTCCTACATAAAGATAGAATAGTTACACATAATACGAAGGAATATTACTAGAGCCTAGAGCGGTGATATTAGTTCGTACGGAGCTAAGCCCTCATGGCCGGTCTTTGTAGTAATATTTCTCAGTTTACGGAAAAATGTGCACATTTCGACGTGCATTTCATTTCGTATGTAAAATTCCGCAATATGAATAGAAATTCAAAATGTTTTATTTGTTGCTCAACTGTGACAAATGTAGACGAAGTAGCTTGGTTTTGTGCTTTATTATTTTTTTTTTAAATAAAACACATATGCATGAACAGCGATATACAGGAATCTGAGCAAATGGTATCAAAGATTATCGTTGTGTATGAACATAACTAAACTAAAATATTATGGTGGCATTTTCCAATATATTTGCAACACATGTTGCACTGATATGAAAACGTATGTGTGTATTTAATAAGAATAAAATAATAATGTGTGTACGTCGTACGTTAACGAGTAGATTCGGGTTGAAGCCAATTAAAACTGGATTTCGTACAGTAAAACAGGCGGTTTGAACAGAGCTAGCCGTGCAGTACGAGTATTATCCATAGGGTGCTATACATTTCACTTTAGTTACTCCCTCGTTATTTCTGCATTCGATAAATTACAATTTAACACCATATTCAACATGCAATTCACCTATAACCCATAAAAGGTAAAACGTACAAATATTCATTTTAATCATATACAAGTTTAAAATTGTTTATTTTGCAATTGATTACTTTAGAACTCGAAAAAAATAAAAAATAAAATTAACACGTTGTACATAATTTATTTTCCACACAAAAAATCGAAGAGACTGAAGTAGATAAGTACTATCAAATATAAAATTCCAGCTGTGAGATCCGTAAACGTCACTCGGATATATGAAAATACTAAACTACTCCAGAGGAGATTAAATACGCTGTATTTACAAATTATATCTCATAATCATTTAGTTCAAGTAAGCTTCCAAACAAAACAAGAAACAAAAAATCAAAATATGCACATCCGTCTGGGAGGTATGATGCCACAAACAGATACATATACGAGTACTCGTATTAAAGTTATAACACCCCTCTTATGGATCGGGCGTCGGGGGTTAAAAAATAACAGAGATGATAATGGAAACAAAAGTGAGTAAAAGAAAGATTTGGGAAAGGAAAAGTCACGAACGGATTTTTAGAGAGAGTCGATTATTACTATTGCATGTATGAATATTACTGTATCGTATTTACTGTTAAATTTTGTCACATAGGGATCCACCCAAATCCACCAAAGAAATAATGGAACCTGCGAAAAAATTGCTAGCGAAATTCTGTGAGGCGGAAAAGTATTTAAGTCATGGTATTATAAGTAACTATGGTAATGAGATTTTTAGACTCGCTTCAGTAATTACAGTGAAATAACGGGGATACCCGTTAATATCATTCAGCAATGGTATTTCGTCACAAAAAGAAATAAATCTTTCAAGAGAAAACCGAGTGCAAATTAAAATTGATTACGGCCCTGAAAATGCCTGAAAACAGATGGTGATTCAACTAAAAGGGTAAAAATACATTTCGGACGTACCATAGGTGAACGCGATACATTTTTCAGAGGCTCTTGATGAATGAGGTGTACGAACAAAAACAAACAGCTCGTCGCGAGCCTCACCCTTTCCCAAAACACTCCGTCCATTCGTAAATTTATGTGCCACGCTCGGACAGTTGGCATAGAAATACTTCAAATTTACACAGCTTTCACCACAATGTGAACAGACCGTTAGGAAATAGTGAGACGCGCGCGTTTTAGTGATTGCATTCATTCGTTTAATTTACCTACATTATACACATATAATAAACTAGCTGGCGCCCGCGACTTCGTCCGCGACTAAAAAGAAAAAGTAGCCTATCCTGTGTCCCGTACGTCTAAATGTTTATCTACCAAGTTTCATGATAATCAGTTAATTGGTTTAAGAGTTATGGAAAAAAAATCTAAAAATGGACAATTTAGTTTCAGTATCATGCATAGAGCCTATAAACACGATATCTCTGAAAACAAAGTAACTTATTCCGTGAACAACCCTTACAGATTTATTATTAGTATTGATAATTCGAATTCAATCGATTCTTAATAGCATTAGCTAGTAATGTATCCTCTTATTCTACACTAGCTGCTGCCCGCGACTTCGCCCGCGTAACTTTGTAAATCAATACTAATAATAAATCATTAAGTGTAGGTATTGCATGTATGTATGTATGTATGTATGTATGTATGTTCCTCCATAACTCTTAAACTAATTAACTGATTTTCATGAAACTTGGTAGATAAACATTTAGACGTACAGGACACAGGATATGCTACATTTTTTTTGTTTTTCAACGCGGACGAAGTAGCGGACGCCAGCTATTTATATACTAAAACCATCCTCGAGAACCACTCAATTCATTGGTGAAAACAGCATGAAAATCCGTGTAGTAGTTTTTGAGTTTATCGCGAACAGACAGACAGACGCGGTGGAGGACTTTGTTTTATAAAATGTAAAGATAAGGATTACTAGCTGTTGCGTTGAAAAATAAAAAATAATATAACGCCTAACAAGATATGTAAAGGCTTTAGCAAGCGTTGGATTTTTATTTTAAGATAGCTGGTGCCCGCGGCTTCGCCCGCGTGGAATATTTAGCTTATGCTCACCCAGAAATTTCTAACTATCGCATTTCTAATTTCAAAAATTACCTCCTACTCCTCCTACTAATAAACAAACTTTACCCCTATAATTTTAGTATAGATAGAACTAGCGACCAGCTCCCGAATTCGCACAGGTGCAATTTTTTTGCAAATTATATACACAAATCTTTCTCCTTTATCGCTCTTTCCGTTAGTGAAAAGCGTATCAAAATCCGTTGAGTAGTTTACAAGAAATTAGCGACTTTATTTAACAACAATATGTAAGTGTAAAGATATAGAAGAACAATTTTTGATTAGTTAGAAGAAATTCATAGTTCTATTTATATTTAAGTACTTATCAATGCTGATAGTGGTTAACAGGGGCCCTACTATCAACTCTTAATACGATTTAATTTAGGACCTAAACTGGATTGCATTTGCTATTTCGTACCATCAACTTCGTTTTTGTATGAAAGCGATTTTGTTTAGGAACCCAAATTAAACTGCTCTGAATTTGAATCGTCTTTTAAAAGTTGATAGTAGACCAGATATCCAAATGCGAAACAAGGTATCTTGGTCTGTTTTCTTAGTAATACTCGTATGTCTAAAGAGAAATCTTCCAACCTTCACCTTGTATAGAATTACCTAATCGGATCGGATCTCCGAACCTCACCTTTGGTGCCTTTCACCTTTTTCCCCGAATTCTATAAAAAGATTATATCTAATGTGTAAACAAAATAAGATCACTAGATCGTATCATCATCAATATTTCTATATTTTGTTACAAAACATGGTAAAAATATAAATAAGGTTAAACTTTGTAGGTACGAGTACTTTTTTCTTTCGATCAAAACCTTCCCACAGTTTAATAGTACAAACCGTTTGTTGGAGTTATGATATGACTTTAAATAATGACATGCTCAACTTTGATAAATGTTTTATAAAACGTACATCGAATAAATCATTTTTTATTTGTATTTGTTGAAAATGGATCGAGTTGGTTCAATGCTATAGACGAATATAACATACAGTTCATATCAATTCGTTGAAAACGAATATTGTTTTTAGGTGGTGGCAATCAATTATCTATATAACAATGTCAACAATATAAATTTATGTGGCCTATAAAAGATAACAGCTTGCAACTTTATCAAAGAAGTGATAAATTTTTAAATAATAATTTTGTTGAAATATTGGTAAGTTTTTCGCGCCATGCGTCCCACTTTTGATGTGGAGCATCACAGCGGAAAAAGATAGCAATTTCATTCAGATCTCGAGAGAATATTACCAGTCTCCCATATTTTCCGCGTTCACAATCTCCGTGGAAACTTTATACATTTGTAGGCCTGGAGTGCTGAAAATATTTTTTTAAATTGCGCGCATTAAATGTAGAATTCGAGTAATGCTACGAATCATCCAATCCTACGATTGCTACGAATAGTACAAATGAATAAAATTTTTGTTTCCATAATTTAGTACTGCATAATTATGTTAGTAATTTTATAACAGCTTTCTCTTAATATTTTGCATCTTTGGATAAAATACTTAGAGACAATAAGATAGTCCAAGTGTCAATACACTTGAATTTACACCACAAAAAGCCCTTCAGGATTATAAAGGCGAATTGCATTTAATAAATAAATATTAAAATAAAGAAATAAATATCTTCACAGATTCAACACAGCACAATCTAGTTCCTATGGATACCAGACAGTTGATATACTACATAGATTACTTTTTATTTTTGTAAATATATACATATTATAAATAAAAACATCCATGACTCAGCCACAAAGGTAAATTTTAATGTTAACACATAAACATTTTCCCCTAGCGGGATTCAAACCCGCGACCGTTTGGTTAACAGCTAGGGTTACTAGCCACTAAAAAAAAACGTGTCATCACTGGTATATGTCTATGGTGCAGACACTGATAACCAACGTCAAGATTCTGAATAAAATACTAACATTAATAACAAACTGTTAAAGAATGGTACGACAAGGTAGTAAGTTTATTATAGCTGTAATGGAAATAACAACAATCGAATATTGACATTAAATATCTCTAAAAGTAAAAAAAACTCATAGAAAAAGCAAAAGCAGTGACCCTTTTAGGAGAATTCAATTCAGCAATTACGTGAAATAGTTTTCTTGGAGGAAACACTGTTACGTAAAAACGTTTCACCTTATTGCTAAGAAAATGTTACCATTGAATACTTATCTTTTGTCGTTTCTTTCTTTTTTAATACTCCTATTATTTCTTTTTACGATTTACAGAATATATCAACGTGACTGTGCATAAATGGATTTTTATGGATATAATTTCGATTACTTTTTTTATAAAAAAATATCAAGCGAAAGTGATTTTGATAAAATCAATATAAAGCCAATTCTATGTCACAATGTTGTGAGGCCATTTCATTGTGACATAGACATAGTATGCTTATTATTTAAATAAAATATTTAAAATAAGCTAAGCAATAGCAAGCAAAGCATCTAATCTAGTAATGATATATATGGTGATGTGCGTTTCGACGTTATAAATTGAGCAGTTTGATTATACTCATATATATTACATAATACAAACCTTAGGTATCAATTTATCCTTCCTTTCATATGTGAAAACGGAATTAAAATCGATTGAGCGGTTTTTGAGTCCATAGAGGACAAACATACTTCCATTGATTTTTAAATGTCCTATAGATTTACAATTTGAAACAAGAACAAAGGTGTAAAGTTTTGGTTTCCTAGGATAGCGGTGCCGTCATATAGAGGCCGTAATACAGCGGTGAATGACGTCACTAGAACGTTGTCTATGTAAACAAAATGGCGCGGTTTCCTAGAGAGCGGTATTTGACACCGTAACGTCAAAAAGCGGTGCTGCCATTTGCATGACGGCCGTCTTGTCGGTTCTGAACATTTTTATTGATAGCGGTGAAGCTGTTTTTAATATATTGTATACAGATACGAAAAGATGACAGATGGTGTAATAGCGACACCGCTATCCTAGGAAACCGACATGTCGGAACTGTAAAGACGGCCGTCTTTTTGCGTTCTAATGTTACGGCCGCTATATGACGGCACCGCCTATCCTAGGAAACCAAAGTTTAAGCCCCGCCCCTAACAATAACCGTGACATACTAAGTAATCGTTTGTAAAAAAAACTAAATATTTTTATTTTTAGTGTTAAACCTTAACACGAAAAAGAAAAGTTATAAGTAACGTTTTAATGATCGCTGTTCCAAATTAAATGTTACCAATTAGTAAAAGCGAAAGCTGTTGAAAACATTATTTGGAAACATTACATTCAGTCGTTTACTACAAATGTGAGTTTAAGCTGTTTGTAAAATCGCATAACAATCAGATTTAAATAAATTACTTAGTCAATTTACATGAAAGCTAACGAAGTATTTAGAAGTAACAGCCCGTCTAGCAGCAGTAAGTAACCACCACCTTACAGAAGGCCACCTAGAAATAATAGCATGTGTGCTGTTGTGTTTCGGTGAGTGAATGCCAGAGCCTATTTCCCCGTCCATTCCTAATCCCTAATCTTAATCCTATTATGGTAGGCAAAGCACTTGCAGCACTAGTGGCGTTGCTTCTGTTATAGGCGACGGTAGCCACCTACCATCAAGTGGTCCGATAACCTGTCTGTCAAGTTTGACATAAAAAAAACTTATATTAGTTCTCAATATTATTTAATTAAAATTTCTAGTTGAACGAAACACAGTTCTTTGTTATTGCTCGCAGAGATTATTTCGATGTTTGTTATGCCCTGTCTATCAAAACATGGAATAGCGGAACAACTCCAAACAATATATTCGAAAAACATACTTTTTTTTATTGACACGAACTGTCTATATTTGACAAACGTTTCCGGCTAAAACTTTGACATGCCTTTTTCGAACTTCAATCTTAATTACCTTTTCCATTCTACGCCTCCCTATGAAAATAACTTTTTTCTTCGACCCTTCCGCGTTGGATTTTATGAGCAATCCCCTTGCTACGGCGCAATTTATTAGAATTTCATACATTTTAATTCCTAAATATTTTAGGTAGTTTTATCTCTATAAGGAAAAACTTAACTTTATAAGGAAATATTTTGTCTTTCAATTTTTGATTTTCCATTATTATTATTTTATGATTCGTTATTAGAGAAGGGACGCGCTGGGCGGAAGTGAATATTCCTGAATAATAGCTGAGAAATATTCGAGAGTGACTGGAGTTGCCTCGGTCGAGCAGCTAAGAGTATTTCAGTTGGATCTTGAATGAAACCGGTTCAGAAGGGGTGGGCCATGATGAATGTCCCAAATTAATATTTAATAACTATGTGCCAAGAAAGTACACTTAAAAGAACACTGATTTTGAACTGAATTTTGCACCTAGACAATTTAATTATGCTTGCTTTAATTTAGGTACAAAGTAAACGAAAACTCTTTGATCAACACTTAAAAGGAGACCACCCAGAAACTTCGGACAAAATGAAATAAGTTTCATCTAAATCTAAAGTCTACTATTGAACCAAGAGGTACTGAATTTATCTCGCAATATAATTTGAATGGAGGCATATTTTCATAAATTTTTATTAAATACCGACGCCTTTATTAAATTACATTTAGAAAAAATCCATTTTCCTTTTAAAAAATAAGGCATTGCTCATAAAATTTTGTAATGATACAAAATTAACTTAGGAAAAATATATAAGTACAAGAGAACTTCTGATAATGGGAATCTGAGATGGGAATCTCCCAATCTGAGAAGACTACAACAAATCATGAGTGTCGTATTTGTATGTCATTATGTAAACTACTGGCTTTTCCTTGGCTGTAACTTGGCTATAACCATAATATAGTCATTTTTCAGGATGTCGGTGTTATGGTTATAAGTTCAATTTTTTTTTTCAATTTCATTTCAGTTTTTATTTAATTCAAAAACAATTAATTCAAATCAAATCAATCAATTTCAATTCAACTCAATTTAAATCAAACTGATAGTTACTCCCTAAAAAAAAAATTATATTTTTTCCTGGATTCACATGGATTTTGGTCTTTATTCGCCTATACTGCTTCACAGGGCAACTCTCTGTAATATTGATTGCTCTTTTGCTATCATGTCTCTTAGTACGCTTAGTAATCTTGAGACCTTTCATTAGGTCATATTTTTATACTTTTCATACTTGTGAGCTCATCTTACATATTTGGGTGGGGAATAAAATTCACATTTATTTAAACGCGTGGTTGTATGGATTCCAACAATGATCCGAAACTCTTTTTCCAAACTAGTTCTAGTGATTAGAGTAAAAGAAATGGAATTTTAAGGTGATAACATACAAACCTTTAATAACACAAGCTCAGTTGTTTGACAATAATCTGAAGCGCACATATAGCTGTGACATTTTGTTTGCACAGAATTTTTATCCTTCAATTTTTCATAGCATGGTAGCGTCATGTTATTTCTCGTAATCTCCGGTGGGTAACGCTAAAACACAAAGCCCGCAGAATAGTTTTAGGAAACATTTTTTGGTCGGTCTACCGTATACGTCAAAAACATATTTCACTCGTGAAAGGCCGTTTCAAAAAGCGAAACGCCTCGACCGATATTAAAGTTCGTGTACGATGTGTGTGGACCCTCTTTACATGAAGTGGGGCTCTCGGTGCAAGGAGTGCTTTCGCGCTAAATGGATTTTTTTTGCAATTTCTACACAATTTCATGTGTGCAAACTCATGTGAGAGAGGTTTTCCAGAGAATATGGGTTTAAGTGTTACGCAATATTTTAGTGTTATGAGCTCAGTTTTATATTAATAAAAAAAAAGCTTTTTTTTATTAAGGTCAAAAAAAGGTTTTCATTCCAGGCTGACGTTCCACTTGATGCTAGATGGCTACTGTAGGCTATAACACAAGCAACGTTGCAGGTGCTGAAAGTGCGCTGCCGACTACAGTAGAATTAAAGAAGAAAGATTGAAAGATTGGGAAAGAATAGGGAAATGGGCTCTGACATCCCTTAATAATTCACCGAACGTGCTTATTTCACGGTGGTCTTCTGTAAGGGGGTGGTTACTGCCACTATTGCCATTATTTACCCTTTTACTGTGAGTTACGGCAGACCGCTTGGATCTGCATTTGTTCCTAAGTGACGGTAGTCATCTACCGTCAGCAAGCTTGTCTGACTGGCTCCCTTTTTAATCTTTGCCATCCTTTACTGTATTACACATGGAATCTGTGAACGTGTGTATCTTTATAAAATTACTGCCTTTCATGCGGATTGGCCAGTTTATGACTGCGGTACGCAGCCTACAGAACTTATAAAGTCTTCATGAATATTACATCTGGTACAATATGATTGCATTTTCTTATATTCTTACTTTGTGTCCACATTCTAATTTCTCTTAAAATTAATCTCGAATGTTATCCTATAAAACTTCAAATTTTTTCATTGCTCTTTTATTAAGGTGACCCTGAACTACGACAAACTAAGCGATTTATTTCCAACCCAAAAACCGTGGCACACGTGTAAAAGAAAAATTACTTTTCGAGAGCAAGTTCACCTTCCGCCAAAGTTACCTCGACTGTTACTACAATTGGGTCGTTACTAAACTGGTTTTTCATGGATGTAATATAAAAATATTTTATAAGACCGCATTAAATCTTTGTTTATGTTCCGCACCTTACACATTTCATCAAAACTTTTTCAAATATAATCTAAATAAATGCGTTTTTAATCCAGTTAAATGTAGTCAACCTTATTTTTGAGGAATAGCTTTGAGGAAAGAGAAATCATACAGAGCTTTTATATTTAATTTAAAGATTATTTTCTTCTTTTTAGGGCACTTAATTAAAAAGCTTGTTTTTAAAAAGTTTTTTTACTACTAATTTATTTATTGTAAAAACTAAATATTAATGTATTTAAACTAGCAATGAGTTACGTACCGAAAGTAAGATATTCTGTCCTTGACTTTTGTGCATTTCTTATAAGTTTTGCATTTTTTTACTATGCAAGGATTTCGTGTCTTTCTACGCACAGAATGAATACTCATCGTCAACGCGGTCGTCTCGGTGACTAAGCTGTCATTGGTGTCACTTTCCGATTTTGACACCACGTAGGTGCCACGTACTAGGAGCGTTAGCGTCGTCCTTACGAAGTAATATAGAAGTCATTGCTTATTCCAATGACTTTAGCACTCAAACTAAAGCAATCTCTGGCCGCTATGTTTCGACTGCGCATAGTTTCCGAGTGGAAGTTATATTTCTGTTTTCTAGTCTTATCACTGCAAGTGTTGTTATAGAAACAATGTGAATGACTTTCCAATAGCTGGCGAAGTCTGAGTAAGTTACTTCGTGAACTATTCTGGATTTTGACCGCGATCGGGAACGCTCCCAATAACTCGTCAATATACTTAGTTCGGCAGCCATTCTTGTTAGTTCGCTATGATAATTAACTTTTTGAGAAATGTTTTGAGAAGGGTCGAGAAAAAGCTTCGAATACAGATTTAAGATTTTTTTAAATAATGTTGATAGCTTTCATTAAGTATAACATTGAATAAATTTAAGTTGCTCAAAAAAATATATATGTATAAATTTAAGTTTTAATTTACGGTATTTATTAACTTAAAACATATTTTAAAGTTTTTAATTTACTGCCCGCTTTTGTCTGTTTCTCTGCTAACTTCTTCTAAACCACCCATCGAATTTTGATACGGCTTCAATCCGTGAGAAACCGGTGTCGAGTCGCTAGTGGCTAATAAAATAAAGCAGGACATAACAATATTCGAGTGGAGAAAACAGAGTTGTGCCAAGTAAAATGTTACAAATTACTTACAATAAAAGCTTCCAAACTCACACTAAAAAGTTATAACGATCTGTTCATTCGATTCAAGTTTAAACAGATTTTATTAAAACAAAAAGTTTTGCAATTAAAGCAATTATGGAGTGAAATTAATTGATTATTGAAACAGGGTTTTTGTTGTTTATATTAAGTTGTATGCCTACGTAGAACTTTATTATGTAGTGTCCTTTATATATCATGTTTATTAATGAACTAGCTAAAATTAAAATTATAAACCAACCCCCGACATTCTATTGAGCCCAAACAGCGACATCTGCTGTAAGTTGCTAAGGGGTTGGGTATACCGCAGACTACTTGATGCTGCAGCATTATCAAGAAATACCACCGAAGTAACCAAATTTCAAATCAATCGACCATGTGGAAGTTAGTGAGATCCCTTCATCAACTAGGAAACGGGCTGATGGTCTTCAAATGTCTGAACAGGGGCCCTAGACAAAGTGCCATAACGATAACGATAACGAAGTTCGATAGTTATAAATGTATGGGAAGTATCACGTGATTTAGCGAAGGCATATGTCAATCCCATACATTTTATTTTTAGCGAATCGAATCGCTACGGAGCGAATGCAACTTGTCTAAGGCCCCTGATCTTTATAAATTATAGCTAAGAAAGAGCCCGAACACAATTAGCTTTCAATGAAAAAAAAAACTGGATCAAAACCGGTTAATCCGTTTAAACCACCTGGAAACTTATAACACTCCGTTTTTGACGTTTTTGATATAACTAGAAATTATTAAAAAGAATGAATATGAGCAACTTATGAATATAAATAATCGGGACTAATATTAATATGAGCAACTTATGAGTTAAGTCCATTCTCATAAGTTAGCTTATAATCCTAGGCGATGATGAGAGCCACCCCATCATAAAGTAGATCGTCATTATTAATACGTCGCTTTTTCAAAAAATACTTTTAAGCAATTTCCTTTTTTTTATAATATAAAAGTGGCAGACAGGCTAACGGCTCACTTGATGGTAAGTGGTTACCATCCCCTAAGGACACAAGTAACACCAAGGGGAGTGCTAATGCGCTGCCTACCCTGTAGAAGTTTATTTACAGCTCGCTCGAAGTAGCCCATATTGCCCATATTATTTCCAGTTAGTTTATAAATAATGTTATAAATCACCAGGTTAGCTTTAAAAATCTCACCTATTTTTTACCGCAAGCAAGTTTCGTTACAAAAAATGTATTTAATTGGTGAAATAAAATGAAAAACATTTGACACTCCGCTGAGTACAACCAATTAGTGGTCGAATGAGAGTGCATTCCGCATCACTGATTGCTGCGGACCGCGTGGCGGCGGCGCTGTGCGGTGTGACGCCTCTTCGAAATACGAGTACATCATTATTATGGTAAGTTTTATCGGCAACAGTTTATAAGATATAAAAACAATTAAAATATAGAAGGTTTCGTAAGAGGTGAAATACGTAATAATAAATCTGTAAGGGTTGGTCATGGAGTAAGTTACTTTGTTTTCAGTGATATCGTTTATAGGCTCTATACATATTTCTCCATAACTCTTAAACGAATTAACTGATTTTCATGAAATTTGGTAGGTAAACATTTAGACGTACAGGACACAGGATAGGCTACTTTTTTCTTTTTCAACGCGAACGAAGTCGCGGGCGCCAGCTAGTAATAAATATAATCAAGTAATTAGTAGAGAGCAGGCTGTGTCACGCGACTTCGTTCGTGTTAGTCTATAAAATATAGTCTATGTTACTCGCTGATAATATAGCTTTCTATAGGTGAAAGAATTTTCAATAACGAACTAGTAGTTTTTGAGTTAGTTCATTACAAATACATATACAAAAATACAAATTCCCTCTTTATAATATTAGTATAGAAGTATCAATAAAGATCAGGAGATAAAGAAGGAAGGGATGGGGTCATGGGCTCTGGCATCCCTTACTCACTCACCGAAACACAATAGCACATATGCTGTTATTTCACTGCGGTATTCTGTAAGGGGGTGGCTGTGGTGTAACTACTTGAGACTTCCAGGACCTATCCATCTTCGAATAAATGTCAATCTGCAGAGGGCTAGCGTTGTGAGGCTAGCTTCACTTTAATTAGAGTTCTGTAGGCGCACACATAATAATATGTATGTGATATTAGTGGTATTTCCATGACATGGTAACCTGATGCTGTAGCATCAAGTAGTCTGCGGTATATCCAACTCCTCAGAAACTATAGCTCAGAAACTCCTCAGAAATATAGCTTGTTTGGGCTCAATAGACAGTCATGGGTATAGTTTATAACTTTTAAGAGGGAACGCGGGTACAGTAGAATTTGAAAAAACTATTGCCATCGCGGTGCCCTCCAGCCTTCACCCGTATTGTGCGATAGGGACATATGCAGCTGAGACCGATTATACCTACACAATTTTGGACTAAATCGAGGATTCGTATTACCTTGTTTTCTCTTCTAAAATTGAGCCTATCGAATAATTTTTACACAAATATTTTCAAGAAGAACGAATTCATGTCCCTATTATTATAATTTTTTTCTTAAAAGCTTTCAAATTTGTTTTATAGTCGTCTGATTAGGGTGCATAAGAGGGCCATTTAATACGATTTTTGAGAAGTCATATTTTCTTATGTAATTAGTTGGTGGAAAAAAAGAAATAATAGGGGCATAGCTTTAGCAGACCTAAATTTTATAACAAAAAATTTTTGCTCTAGAAGGATTATCCAGGGAGAAAACAGGGGATTACATTTGTATGGAAATACGCTGGTAGCGTCCCCTGTTAATTGCAGATTATTTTCGCTTATTTACACGAAGTTTCCAAATAGTTCACTATCCTTGTATCCTTTTCCACCTTGTACTACACAAGAAATAGATTATTGAATAGTCAAGTATAAGTGACGAATGTAGGTAATATCAAAGTTTCCTTTGGCGTCGTCATTTTGTATTTTTCACGTTCCCCTGGCTTTCATAACAGTTGGTATTTGTTTTCGCTACGGCGCAATGTTGCGAACACAAAATGTGAATTCGTGCATTTATTCATGACGTCTGCAACTACTGTAAGCTAGCTATTTCACTTGAACGCTTTGTCTGCCGTTACAAATATATGGCGAGGAAATTTAAGACTATATTCAAAATATATATTTGACGTGACCAAATTGTAGAGCTGTTTTCAGATTTCAAGGCGTGTATAAAACGCATGTAGGTACTACGCTGTAATACAAAGACACTCACGTTAGAGAGTAGCTATTACTTTAAAGGCCTATACATGCATTTTCTATTTCTACATATATCTGTAGACGTACATATCCTAAACATAATGATTTAGGACACATTCGTCATATTCTGTTTACGTCAGATCATTTAATTTTTCCGTATTGGTCAGAATTTTAAAACTGGTAACGAAACAGAAATCATGGTAATTTTTACGTTCGACAGATTCCAAGTCAGATAGGTTTCTAATCATCATCATCATCATCATAATCATCATCATCATCTCAGCCGCAGGACGTCCACTGCTGGATATGGGCCTCCCCCAAAATATTCCAATTCTAATCCTAGTAATCCTATTACTTAATCCTAACAATATTATAAATACGAAAGTTTGTATATGTTGGGATGTTGGGATATAGATGTTTGGATGTTTGTTACTCGATAACGCAAAAACAAATGAACCGATTTAAGTGAAATTTGGCACACATATTATCTGTATTTGTATTGCACCTCTTACGAAGTCGCGGCCACAGCTAGGAATATGATAAATGCGAAAGTTTGTATGTTTGGATGGCTATATTTTATAAAGTTACGTGGACGAAGCCACGTGCAACAGCCAGTTGTATAAATATATCGCTGACTCATTGTAAATGTACCATTGAATCTCAAACTGAAGATACATAAATGAACGAAATCAGATTTTGAAGTGTCCATTTTGTTCAATATTGAAAAAAAATTAATTAAATCTAAATGGGGAACGTGAAAACTGCCATTCTCGAGTAGGCTTTCAAATTTAAAAAATATCTTACAGGAAGACGAACGGTAATAATTAAATCCAATATCGGATCAAGTAATTTTAACTGATGAAAGACAAGAGGGATTACGGAAGGAATACAAAATGTGCTTTCATTTTTTTTTATATTGTTACCGTACAATTAAAGTAGTTACTGGAACGAATTCACTCTTTTAAAAGCGTTCATTACAATTATGCAGGAGTGAATAAAAACTTTCATTGCAAAAGCTACGTATGCGACACTAATACATATTAGTCGAAGGCTTCGTTAGTTCACATAGAAAGATATATTAACATAGAATTTTTTTTTAAGTTAAACACATAGAAGTTTTTTTTGTGAATAAGGACAACAGGCAAACTGACGGCCACTGTGATGGTAAGTGGTTTAGGTAACTTAAGGACGTAAGCTCTAGCTTCCCTCATAAGCACTGAAATTATCAATACTACTTAGCTGGTGCCAACAACTCTGCGTTGAAAACAAAAACATAAGCAATATAACGCCTGACATCTGTATACTTTTGCTATTACACTTTTCCTAGGCGTTAGTTTTCTTAATTTTAGATGATATTTCAGAAAAATTACTTTTTTCGGGATGCTGACAACGTATATGTTAAATTTCATTGTGATCAGTTGAATATAATAGTTAAGGCGTGAAAAGGTAGATTTAAATTATTAAGATTTAGATTATTTTCACATTCATAATATTAGTAATAGTATATATAGTATAAAGTATATAGTATAATAAGGCATTTATAAATATTAGTATGTAGTAATTAATCTCTGAATTAACTAATATAATTTATATGTGTAATATTATTAAGCATATTTTATACAGTTTAGTGAGTGCTTTTAAGCAAAATGGCACCGAACTTTCGAGTTGGTTACCGAACAGCGGTTTCTCGCTTGAAACTTTGTTGGTTTATTTAAAAGTGGTCGGTTTAAATATGCGGAGTGCATTTTCTTGTTATGGAACGAGCACATAACGTTAGCTGCTTACAGAGTGGACCAACTCACAAAGCTCAGTACCGTTACACCGCGCGCCTCTTGCCTATTTTCTGCTTTATAAACTCACAGACCGTATTTTAAACCAATTCTTGAAACTTTCAACTACTTAGAGCTATTTAATTTTATGAAACAACTTTTAAACTCTTAACTAATTCCAACTCGTAAATGCGGAATCATATAAAGTTAATCATAATGATAAGGGGTCATATTGGGTGCCCATTTTTTTATATTTTAGACGATCCCTTGTGAACCTAACATTTTTTCGGCATAAAAAGTATTCTATGTGCTAATCCAGGGTACAAGAATGAGGACTGATTCAAATATAAATACTGTCTATTTCTCCTCTAACTATTTCTAAGCCACCCAACAGATTTTGATACGGTTATCACTAATGGAAAGAGGGATAAAGGAGTAGGGTTTATGTATATTTAAAACTTGTTTCCTGGGCAAAGCCGGGAGTGGTTTGCTAGTATATTATAATATTGTAAGAAGAAAGAATGGTAAGTCAAAACGTGGAGAAGAAAAAGTAATTAAGAAAAAGGTTTCTGCAGCAAGAAATTGAAAACTGTCGGTGCCGTACCCGACCAAAGCACAATACACATTCTCTAAGATTTCAGAGTAATGCTTTCAATATTGTTCCAAGTTAAAAATACCACTAAGATTCCTCAAGTGATTTGTGACAACATATTTCTACGATTTCATTGTCGAGAAGTTTCCTCGTGGCGCTTCAATTGAATATTTTAAAGGTTTTCTTTACACGGTCTGTTTCTGACGGTGTCATGAAAGTAAAAAAACTTTTGTACTGTTCTGGATTCATAATACATTATGAATGGAGGCATACTTATAAATTGTTAAAATTTAAGATATTTTCAATATTCAGAAACTATTCGTTCCAAAAAAATACTTTTGAAGATACTAGCCAATTTCGAAAAGCTACAAAGAAAATCCTAATTGCGAAAATGAATCCTGACTACTGACAATTGTTGACTATGTCGACCAAAGTCGACGCAAGTTCGCGATAATCTCAAAAACTCAAAAACTGAATAGCATTAAATAAGGAAGGTTTCTATTATAATTTTCAGAAAAAAAATGCACCCGTGCGAAGCCCAGCTGGTCGCTAGTTTCTTATAATTATCTACGACTAGTCAATATTCCTTCACAGGGCCATCGAGATAATTAATCTTGACGTGGCTAATCTTCATTCAAGTGACGTATCTCCTTCCCGCCAACGTCATACTCGTCATACGTATGAGAAAACATTTTCTTACACTTCACGTGCGCTTTGTTATTGAAGCCAACACATAAGTGTAGAAAAAGCCAGTCTCTGTAGGATTCCATGGATAGCTTCACCGGTGTCGACAGTGGCATTTACCCATATCAAACTGAGCTCTATTTATTCCATTATTCAGAATAACCTTTCTTTTTAGGAAATTAATAGTATCATGTATACTTCTTATTATTGAACATGCTAGTTAGCAAACAAAAATCTACAAAAAAGTTACAGCACCTATAGCGATGAGTGTGTTATAGTCGACGGTAGCCACCTACCATCAAGTGGACCGTCAGCCAGTTTAACTACTTTTTACATAAAAAATTAAAAATAAACCTGGTATTTTGTAATATGTAATTAGAAGAGTCTGTTTAATGAGTTGAGGCGCCAAAGCTCGATCGCATAGTTCGATCGATCGGACCTTGGGAAGTTTTCTTTCCCATTGGTTCGATTTGATGAGTGATTGGGCAAAAAAAATATAGTTGACGAAGAGGTGTCACTAACATTTATAGGTCTGATTGAAGTGAAATTTGGTATAGGTACCTACTATTAGTTAGGTGGTATTTCGCATTAACCTTAATTTGATGCTGCAGCATCTAGTAGTCTGTTGGACACCCAACTCCTCACCAATTTGGAGCAGATATAGCCCTTTGGGCTCAATAGAAAGTCGGGAATCAATTTATGACTTTAATTAAAACTTGTTTCATTCAGAATTAGCCGCGTATACTGAACCCGTTTGATGACTAACAAAATAACCCAACCGTTTCATGAAAAATTAATTCAATTCTAATTAAATAATATTGAATAATAAATTAGGAATTTAAATCCCCATTTTGTTTTATTTAATCTGTGAAATGATATTGTGAAGAATTCCAACTTCATAGTATACGTATATTTTATAGCCTGCAGCATAAGAGCAGGTACACACTAGGCGTTTTGAAGCGCGCGCTTTGCTAACGCGCGCTTTGAGAACTAAGTTCTATTACGGTGTACACATTACAACGCGCGCTTCTCAGTTATCTCTTCAAGCGCGCATCAGGCGGGCGCTTCGAGATACATGGGTCGCCATTTGGTTGTACATACATTTGAACGCGCGCTTTCGTGTAGAGTGGACACACGACGCATACAAAAATGGAAATTGACCATTTTGATACCGATTTCTTTATCGACGAAATTCAAAAGCGATGATTTATTTGGGATGTGGAAAGTCCAAATTATAAAAATAAAATATTAAAAAAATGATGGAGATGATTGAATTTTTTTGTGAATCTGAAAAAAAAACTAATACTATGGTTACATCTTAGTAATGGATGCACCCAATAATTCTCTTTGTCTCTGTCGTCGTCTTTTATAGTGACAGTAGAGAAGCCACACACAAGAAATCACTTCGACGTAAATTTCAGAACTGAGCCAGAAGTTTACGCACCCTGCTAACGCTCGTCGAGTACCGCGTTAGCGCTGTGTATGTACGCTACCAACGCGCGCCTAACGCAACGCCAAGCGCTCAATGTGTACCTGCTCTAACAGTTGACCAGCAACTTGCTCTCACTTGAAGCTATATTAAATTCTTCGTATTTTAAGAAAACCCATTAAACTAGTATGTAAGTAGTTATACCATCGCCCATATATACGCACCTAATGAAACTTCGTTTCATAAGGAAACCTAATGAATCACACAATTAATATCACTTACTTGACAAGAAGGAAAATCACCTTTTGTCGCGTTACTACGGAAAATGAATATAACAAATAAGTCGTAGGCATGAAAATATTCTACCGCACTTTTGTTCGCGTTTACCGAACAAAAGGCCCGTCTTGATGTGACATTTTTCAGGTTTCTTCGCTGTTCATAATAGGCTTGGCACATCCCGTAGATGCTCTTAATGGGACAGGAAGACTATTATATTATACTAAAAATATCAAGGATGGTTCATCTATTATGCTATCAGATAATGCATATTATTATTTTGAAATTATTCCATTAACCTACAGAAACCATCTATATTAAAGTATATTGATGTTAACTCGTGGATGGCTCCCGGAGCTTCCTTACTCATTAACTTCCTTACTCATCAATTTCACTAATTCACCGGTTTACTCATCATCAGTCCGATCATCGACTGAGTAATCTGACTAATGATACTAGCTCAGATTAAATAAAAGTTACTGATACTAGGCCCATTAAACAGTTTCTGAACGTGTGTATAATCACGTGGCGCGTTCCGAGACAGTGATTGTCTATGTGAGTTAGATAGTATGATAACAAATGCAACCGCCTACACTACAAAACCAAATAAATTCTTCTACAGAGCAGACAACGAAGCACGAAGACGGAGATTGATCTCTTGAAGTTTGAAGTTTGAGCAACTTTGAAGTTGCTCTGTCAGCTTAACGCCTAAGAGAGAGCTTGATATCGAGTTTTATTAACACGTATGGACAATTTATTTTGGGAGTATAATATTAAAAAGTATAATTAAATTTGGACTATATCGTATGCAAAATCGCGGCTAAGAGCACTAGATTTAGAAATAAAAACTTACATACGAGTGGAGAACCAGTGAATCCGTAAACGTTTGAAGTGGTCTCTCGTTGCGACTTCGCTCGGAATCTCATTACTCATACCATTATATGGCTCAGACGCCATTAACATTGACCCTCATCAAAAGTTTCTTTGATGCTACACCCTTGTTGGTGGAATATCGCGGATTAATTTTCTGCTTTCCACGAATGTAAATTATACACATTAGCCCGGTAAAACGAAAAGATTTATTCACGCCACACGTTGAAGCACACCTGTGCTTGTTCTATAATTTGGACTTGATTAAGTTTTGCGATGTTGTTCTCTTAAATTATGAGGAAAATTTGTTTTAACTGTAAATCACTAAAAGTTTTAAGTTGTTAAGGGAGAATAACGAGTTTTGGGCCCACTTAAAATAATCTGAGTCAATCAACAAGTACCCACGTTTAATAATAGGTGGCGTTGCTGAGGATAGTTGTCATTACATCTGTATGTTGACTTCTCTCAAACGACACAATACAAAATATTTAATAATAATTTATTTGCTCATTATTTTAATATGAATAATTTTATGATATTAGTGAGTATTTTTTATTTGATATTATTATTATTTCTTTTAATATTGTTGTTTTCTATTATATTGTTATTTTTGTTCATAATTATGCTTATTATTAAATTTCTAACCGTTTAAATATTATTTTCAGCCTCAGGGTCTTCAAAACTGGGATCAATGGACATTTACTAGATAAGCGTAGCCCACATTCAGCCACATCTGCACCTCACAACAGGTGAGATTATGATCAGGCGCTGCCTTGTATAAAAAAATAAAATAAAAAAATGGTCTTCATACGTTTTGTATTTTTTAATAAAATCTAAAAATCGTTCTGTAATTTGCTTTTCATTGTTAGAAGGAAAAACATGCAAATAAAAGCGAAGTTGGACGTTGTCTATGGTAACCCTTCTCCATCTATGACAACTTTGAGATATTGGTTCAACGAATTTCAAAGAATTTAGATGTACATGGTTGTACACTTGTTCTTGTTGAGGAAATCGTTTGAGAAAGGTCCACGACAGTCGTGATTTTCATGACATTGATGATGGTTACATATTAAAAAGGTGTCAAGATTACGTTCTGTCCTATACGAAGTCCTTACACTTACTTTATTAACTTATTGAAACACAAAATCAGACATGTTCTATCGGTGGTCTTCTGTAAGGTAGTACTGCCGCATGTCTGAACAAACTATGACTGTGAAATGCAGTGTGCCTTGCTACCACTGAATTAATATTTAATGTATAGATTACACTCTGCTCCTAACGTATTGACATTTGGCCTTATCGCGACAGTATTTAATGTTTCTCGTGAATAATGTAATTAGAATTAATATCCAGTTGCAAATAAGGGGACCTAACGAAAGATCGATCCACACATTTTTCCCAATTCTCCTTTAAAACACTGACGTTTACTTTAAAATTGTTTAAAGGACTGTCGATAACGTCGTTACAGTAAGAGTGCTCGCTGTCACCTCTTTTATACAGTTAATTGACTTCGTTACTTCGAACATCTCACTTTGTTTGTCACGGACTCTTAACGTCAAAGAATTCTTGTTTTAATATTCACTTTGTATTACCTAATTGGTGTCGTTTCCACTGAGTTACTCTCTCAAAAATATACAAACTTTATAGTTGAAAAAACTCAGTGACACGACTACGAGGGCATAAACTTAACCTTACCTAACTTAACGTTACAGAATGGCATCACGTATTCAGTTTAGCTACGTAAAGTAAGAAATGCCACGGTTAATTTATATATTTTTTGTCTTAACCTGTTATTTCAAGGTTAAAGGCTGCAACTCACTTCATCTACGAGTATCATCAAGTAACTGTGAGCCTGTCTTTTTTATGTTAAACTCGATAGACAAGCTGGCGGTCCACTTGATGGTAGGTGGCTACCGTCGCGTATAAAACAAGCAACGCCACTGTTGCTGCAAGTGCGCTGTCAACCATAGTAGGATGGGTTAGCGCGGACGGACGGAGTGGCTTCGAAGAGACTAATGAGTTATCATTTGAATATCGACTTTAGTTACTTCAGTATGTGATTGTAAGTGGTATAATAAAAAAATACTCACGCGTCGGCAAGCGCGGTCGAGCGGCGCTCCGTGAATCTTCAGCTAAAGAAATTAAAGTCGATTTTCAAATGATAGCTCATTTGTCTCTTCGCCGCCACTCCGTCGGTCCGCGCTGACCCTAAGAATAGGGATTAGGAAAGGATAGGGAAATGGGCTCTGGCATCCCTTACTCACTTACAGAAACACAACACACGGTGGTCTTCTGTAAGGTTAACTGCCACCAGACGGGCTGCCCAAATTACTGCGAAATGCAGCGTGCCCTGCCGCTACTTTCCAAATGCAGACCAGAGCCAACTCTGAAAATGAATAGCGAATTGAACCTGGAACCCCTAAAACAGAGCGTTAGCTCATCTAACGGGCCCTTCACACTTAACCATGAAGTGATGAAATGTCTGCTACACTTTAGCATGAACATAAGATACGAGTACAATAAAAATGAAGAAGAATCATGTAAAAGGAGATATTTAAATGGGGCGAAAAATCGGGACAATCCCTAGAAATTCCGATAATCCGACGGCGGCGATATAATGATCCCCCTATCATCGAAGATCGAAGAAAGCTCGAATTGAGGCAAGAGTGGAGCTAGGAGCAATGGTGCCCATTAACCATGTCGCCGACGAAGGGCTCGATAATTGGATTCATTACCAGCGCCGAGAAATATGGCTCCCATTTATTGCTTTTGGACGTATTGACGTCGACTTTGTATTGAGCGTCATCGTCACGCATACATACATGTCTGGGAAAACTAATAACTTAGGTACTAAATAATAGTAAGTGTCTCTTTTCTTTAAATTCAAGAAAATAATATTATTTCTTGCCTATTGACAAGCATGGTTAACTCGTTGAAACTTTGGTGTTACGAGTATCTTAGAAGCACCCCTGCTCGTCTAAGGATTATAGTGGTTTGTACTTTACCCTTATTTAAATTTTAACTACACTTGTCAACTTGTAACAAAATAAAAAATAATGAAAGTAACAACGAACTCAGCTTTTAAAGGTTTGGTTAGTTTAGAGTCAGAATAAGAGGCATTTTGAAGTATTTTGTTGTCTTACCTGTAGAGTTTCATTCAGCGCCTTAACGGACCTTTGGTACTTAAGTTATACAAAATTCTACGATTGATATACAGTCACAATAAAGAAAGTCTTTGTAGTTTCATGTGAGAGAAAACCTTTTACGTAATTGTAAGTAGGTATTTTGTACTTTAATCTTAATTATTTTTTTAACTCTGATAGTAACCAATGTTACCGTATTTTATCTTTATTGTATTTAAGTGTGTATGTACGTTAAGGTTAACTTAAAATCCAAGCATGTTTTAAGTTAACATCCCTCCTATGAGAGTCAACTGCTATTTCGAACCCCTTTAGCTTTGCTTTTAAATTTTATTTACTAGCTGTTGCGCGCGACTTCGTCTGCCTAACTTTATAAAATATACTCTGTTACTCATGTAACTTTCTATAACTGTAAGAATTTTTGAAATCGGTCCAGTAGTTTTTGAGTTTATTCAATAGAATGAAAAATTCTTCTCTTCTCTTTATAATATTAGTAAAGATTACAAAAAAATAAATATTTATTAGACATTGTTAAATGAAACATTTCGATAGAATCTTAGTGTGAATAAAAAAGACCTGCTCCCAAAAAAGTCCTCTAAATGAATTATGACGACAATTTAAATTTCCATTGCTTCTTTTATTAATTTGCCACATTTAATAAATTTTGGAACGACTTAACAACTCAACGGACAAAAATAATTATATTATTAATTTAATGAAATGTCGAGACATTAATGGATTCTTGAAAATTTTTGCCTCAATTTTTGGCCTTTGCTCAAAAGCTTATCAACGATTTTGAGCGTTCAGCGTTTTAGCTTTCACTTATTCCTCAATCCTACTGCGGATTCTAAATGTGTGGATCTGTGTGAATAGAGAAGATAAATAAAACTCTGCGCGGGTACGTCAAATACAAGAAACTACATTAATTATTTAAATACTAGATGAACCCGTTCCCCCCACCACCTATCCCTACTAAACTACTAAGTTACTAAATAGGGATACTTTTCCACATATCCCCAATTCACATTCACATTCGAAAATTCAAAAAATATTATACTTTTGATAATGTTTTAAGAACCGTCTAAATATCCCTATCAAATATGCTACAATACAAATAAATACAAAGCTAAAACAAATAAGAAAGCGCTTTGCTGTGGCGTTCAAGTTACGCTTTGTGGGCAAGTATAGTTGTAAATCGAAATACGCTACCAATTTAGGATTTAGAACATTATTGTATAACGTAAGCTCCACTTAGAAAGAATTTTTTGAAAATTTCAACTCCAAAGCCGTGGGCGGGTCGTTAGATGGTAAGTAAATATTCCTACTAGGTTTGAATTTTCAAGTTATATTTTGAATCAGACAGAATATTGAAATTGGAGAATAGTTTGCGGGTAGCTTCCAATGAATCATCACTTTTGATTTGCGGTGCTCACACATCAATTTCTATAACCTGATTTTACATGTCAGCAAATATCAAATGATATTAAAAATGGCATAGACATTCTATTTTCTTTGTACTTTTCACAAAGAAATTTTGTCCAATTCTTTTTCTGCCATCAATGTGTTCGTGTTTTATTACTCGGTAAAGGGATAACATACCGGAATAATTCCAGACATTTCTCCACAAGGTATAACCTTGTGGGTTATGCCTTCATTAATACGCGATTACAAACCGAGTCTATAGTGGTTTACTTACTGACAAACTGAGACTATAGTGGTCTACTTACTGACAAACTGAGTCTAGTGAGTGAATTACTGAGTTATATTCACTAGCGGCCTAACTGACATAGGCTATCACAACGCTACCTTAAGTTATTGGGTAAATTATAGTTAGATCAATGGTCTCTTCAAAGTTTAAGCAGCGACGGTTTACAAAGGCCTAAAAAGTCCTACTATAGTCTGCACCGTACTTACAGCACCAGTGTGTGGTTGTAAGTATGTATGTACTTGCACATATAAAGACACCTGGGCGGGCTGTGCAAATACTAGCTGTTAAATAAATAAGGGAAAGAAAATAAATTAAGTATCTATATCTATACTAATATTATAAAGAGAAGATTTGTATGTTTGTAACGAATAAACTCAAAAACTACTGGACCGATTTTGAAAATTCTTTCACCTATAGAAAGGTAACATTATCACCGAGTAAAATAGGCTATCATTAATCATCAATACTAATAAATCTGTAAGTGTAGGTATTATATGTATGATGTGTGTGTTCCATAACTTAAACGCATTAACGGATTTTCATGAAACTTGGTAGATAAACATTTAGACGTACAGGACACAGGATAGGCTACCTTTTCTTTTTCAACGCGGACGAAGTCGCGGGCACTAGCTAGTTATAAAATAAAATCTCTGTTTCTCTGTTTACTTCTTCTAAGCTACTCAACGGATTTTAATACGGTTTCACTAATGGAAAAAGAAACGTTGATGCTTTTATCTTTGCTTTTTTTTTTATTAGATGGGTTTGCTCTTGGCCAACAACCAGCTGTGTAGCAAGGGTGAGAGGCCTGATGGAGCGAGCTCACTCAGAAGATGCCTATTCACTCGAACTTTGAAAAGATTTGGGTTATATAAGATTTGGCTCATATGAGCCTTCAGAACTTATACCTCGTGGGGAGCTGACTGGGATTATTCTGGTATGATACGCCTTTTAACATGTCAAAAACACGAAAACATAATGGTAGGAAAAGCATTGATCACATAGGTTTTCACAATAAGCGAGGTGGAGGCGCGGAAAACCCCAGTAAAGGGGTGGACGAAATCTAAATTTCGTTGCGGCGGGATTGCGACAGAATCACGCCATGAATCCCTGTTAGCGATTTAGTGGACTGTATATTTGGTTGCGGCTGTGCGAACAGTATGACTGCCTGAAGGACAGGATAGGTAGCAGAAGGAAAATGCACGTACCTTATACCGGTGCTCTGGTGCGCGCTCCTGCAGGAACCACTAAATGTCCAACCTGGCAGACACCACTATTCACACGTATGTAGACGTTCAGCGATAAGGCGCCGATGGACTCCTTCACTTCCGTGGTTGATTAAGGCGCGGATAAACTTCATATAATATACTCGAAACACCTCTCGAGCGCGGGCGCGGTTTTCTCGTACTTCCTCTAGAGACGCGGTCATCGGTGACAGTGCATTATTTTAGGTAAGCGGGTAAAGGGAAAAATGTGAGGGCACGATTATTAGGAAGGTGGGTACACGTGAAAGAAAACAAAAGGATTTGACAGCCAACTGTCCAATCACGGCGCAACCACGAGGAATGTTTATTTATGTATGTATATACATAATATGCATAAAAAATTGCATCTGCTCGAAACCCAAGCCATTTTATTATAAACTATAAACGAAAGTTCAAATACGTTCTTTTTTTATTTAGTAAAAGTTAAAAGGTCATTGCCACTCTCCGCTACTGGGAATTGGTTTCCTTTCAGACAAGATTTTTCTTTTTGTGCCCTCTGAAAATCTCTCGCTAGATTAATGAGATTTGAGAATAATTGTTGTCGCTTCATTTCAATTAATCCCCAGTTTTATTACGTGAAACGATTAAATTATTAATAGTGAGAGGTTTACGATCCGTTTAACTTGGTAGTCGGATGCAATTAAGAGAAATTTGGCTGTATCGGACTGTCGGAACCTAGACGAGGGACTTATGTACAGGCGACCCTGCCTAGTTAATATTCTAACGGTTATGAATATTCACGGACGCTTTGGCTGTTCAGGGAAACCTACACAATAACTAACTTCACTAATATTTTGGCTGTATCTCTAATCAAATACTGTTTGAGATAAATAAAATTGTCCGCCGAATCTGCTTATTCAACTTCCTTAACATGTGAAAGTTCTCTTTCACGCAAAAATTATTGAGCAAATTTTAATGAAACTTTACATAAAATGTAGCTCATACATCAGAATAACATAACGTAAAGCAACATAACTAAACTAACTATCCCAATAATATTATCAATTCAAAAGTTTGTATGTTTGTTCCTCAATAACGTAAAAACGGCTGAACGAATTTAGATGAAGATTGACACAGAGATAGTTTATTACCTGAATTAACATACAGGATACTTTTTATCCTAGAAAAATATTAGGTTCCTGACGGATCGTAAAAATTATAAAAATATCGACACCACTGTGGATGACAGCGGCGCCGCCGTCGTCACAGCAAAAAAGATCAGGCGATATAACTAATATATTTTCATTTTTCAATATGAAAATATATATTTATTAGAAACCGGGAACATCTAAGACAGAGCGTTAAGGCAAGCGCCCTCCAACCACTCTAAAAGTTGATTACATCATAATGTAAATATTAGAACTAAACTAAATGTAGTTTTGTAGAGAAAATACAAATTTAAGAATACAAAAATAAGATACGCGTTTTTAATAAACACACAATATTAAATAGCGAATGAAATCAAACCTTAAAATTAAAAAGAAAATAATCCCAATGCAATTGATGGCAGGTTGAAGATATACGAGCAAAGAACTTGTAAAGAACTTGATGAAGGAATATCTACTTAGGTAAACGCTCAAGTTATGAACTTAGCTAGCTTAACACTTTGTTACACTTAGCTTACACTCAACACTTAGCTAGTTATTAAAGTTTAAAACATACATCAAAAGGTCAGTTGCATGGAGCTTATGCCGACATAACATTATTATGTCTATACTACACCATTGAAAACAGAATGTCTACAAGTATTAAGAGGTATGACATCGCGGTCGGCAGAGAGTTGAGATCTCATTAAAGCGAGGGGGCATATAAACAAGATTATTTCCAGGGTTCAATGTTTTAGAGCGACGCGGCAAGATTAACTGCTGTTGGGAGAGTTACGAGTATGCTTACGTTTGCAAATTTAACTTTGCGACCTCTACCATATCTACGTGTGCTGAAAGCCACAAAGCCTGATCGTCCATTGAAAACCTCATTTTGACATCACGTGTAAAACATAAATAAAATATATGACTATAAAAATGATTCACATATAAATGGATAAGTGGCATCCAATTTTTTATATAACATCTTAGGCGATTCCTCGGAAATCTAACATTTTTCAAGGATAAAATGTACCCTATATGTTAATCCAGGTAATACCCTATCTGTGTGCCAAACTTCATCTAAATCCGTTTTTGCGTTTTTGGGAACAAACTTCTAAACGTACAAACATAAAAACTTAAGCATTTATAATATTACTAGCTACCCGCTCCCAGCTTCGCCTAGGTTTTTTTTTTATATACACAAACTCTCCTCGTTATCCCTCTTTCCATAAGTAAAAATATAATTGAAATCCGTCAGATGGTTTAGAAGTAGTTAGCGAAGAAACAGCCACGACAGTTTTATAATAATGTAGAGATTAAAGTTTTAATGGTTACTGTGAGTCAACCGTTAACAGATGGAGATATGCCATCGCGGAGTTTACTTTAAGATTTTAGAAGAACTACAATTCTTAATTAACAATCTTAATTGTCTCTTAAGATTTAGCCTAAGTAAGCCATGTAAATTTATTTTACATGACTTTTTCTATTAAACAAAAACTAAATTAGGTTTTATTATATAATATACTACACTAGTCTTTCAGGAAAAAATATTTATTTTCTATTTGTGTTCAATCAAACATTTACTAAGTCTTTGTCGGGCATATTTCATTTTTGTTTTTAAATAGAAAAAAAATCTAATCTTTATGTATATACTATTTCTTCTGTGCGTGTGTATGTCACTGAACTCCTCTGATTTTTAATTCTGTCTTCACTTATGGATAGAGGGATCATCAGGAATGGTTTGTATGTAAAAAAAAAATTGGTCGCGGTCGAAGTCGCGGGCACCCACTGGTTTTGTATGAATTTGTAGAGAAAAAATTCTCCGGCAGGATCGCATTCAGGTTAACCCAACAGCTAATCTGAAGATTGCCTGAAAGTTTCATCATAATTGGTTGTGCGATATACATATTATTATACTCTACGTCCACATGCAATCCACTCTAATAGAGTTTTGTAATTAAACAGTAAATATTTCATCTTACACCAGGATTATTGTTATGTGAGGGTTATATCGGTATCCATTTCCCCCTATATACCTATAGTAAGTAAATTATAGAACATAAATGGAAAAAATTAATTATGTATAATATTAGGTGTTTAGTAATAATTAAAATTGTAAGTACATATGACAATAAGACAATAATGTGAATCGAAATATAATGCCCACAGGGGTGGAGTAGCCCCGGGAGGAAACTAAAAAATGTAAAAAAGTTATGTACTAAGAATATAAAAAGTGTTTACCTAAACTTATACATAGCTGTTATATGCATAATATTTAACAGAACGGTGTTTACCTAAAGTTAGACTTATACATAACTGTTATATGCGTAATATTTATCAGAACGGTGTTAACCTGGCATTTTAATAAAGGTGGGTAGCTATATTAAATTCGCTCATTCGTAAAATCAAATTTCCGTGACAACAGGCGTCCCTCTATAAAAAACTTGTTTACGAGGGTTCAGCCAAGGAGTGTAAGAGGGGATTTCAAATATAACATTTCCGCAAAAACCATTCGCTACACAACTACAATTAAGTTAGTGAAAAGTTTGGAATTAGTTCCAAGGGGTACATATGTAAATGACACTAACCAGTTGTAAACGTTTATCTAAATAGGAGTGCGATTTTAAATTCAATTCTATTTTATTCTAAAATACAATATAATATCTATTTTATTATAAAATTTATAACTGCCTATGACCTATGAATATTGCATATTGCAGCACCTATATGACGTTACTTGTGTTATGGGTGACGTTCAAGTGGATCGTCAGCCTGTCTGCCTACCTTTACATAAAAAAATGACAACTTTGTCTAAAATAGCCTTTCAGCATTTATATTCAAAGTCTATGAAAACTGTTCTAACTAAATATTAATGGATTTGTTTGGATACAAGATAGATACCTATTGGTACTCAACGTTCTATGTAAGTAAATGTCTAAGCTTCGCCAAGCATATGCCTATTGAACAAAAAGTACTAACGAACAAAAACATTATATCCTCACGATTAATACCTTCAAACAGTAGACAAAATACAAGCGCTGTTTAACTTCGTTTAGTCATTTTGATATTATAACTAGTCAATTTAAATTCAATTTCTTTCTAGTCTACTGCACAAAATAAAAAGCAACGACTCTCTAGTAACATATTTTATAGGGAACTTTATATGCATGAGTTATTTTTTAAAACAAATGGAAAACTATATAAAAAGCTTTATACCTACACTAGCCGGTGCCCACGACTTCGTCCGCGTTGAAAAATGAGAAAATAGTATGAGTAATAAATAACGCCTATTAACGTCTTTATCGCTGTGACGACGGTGGCGCCCCCATTCGATTTTTTTTAGACCTCACCCAATTCGGCAACAGTACCTAGATATCTACTTCTTTCATCCAGAAAAAATATATTGTAATTATAGCTTGTATTAAACAGTATTAAAAAAAATAAACGCATTAGTTAACGAAATGATGATGATGAAACTAAGTTGTCTTTGACAAAAGTCTTATTTGATATTATTATTCATATTTTGTTAATCCAATTCTACCTAACAATAAAAGTCAACACAATATAATGTAACAAATTTGTAACACGTAAAAATAGTCGGAAAATCATTACACAAAGACGATGGGTAGCCAATATAAAATTTATTGTCCTGTCTCTGAATCTATAGCAAATAAATCGCAGCTGGCCCACAAAGCCGTCGTCGGGTCCAATATATGTCGATATTGTCGCGAAAATATTTCATTTCGTTTGTTCCGCTCAAGACGCCCAGCAAAAGTACCGTAGCTTCTTTGTTTTAATTGCTTTGTCTATTCACTTGGTTGATGCCCTATAATAAATTAAATTACCTACCTGAATAAATACCTATACCTACGTCACATATGAACTATTTGTAAAAGAATCAGTGCCGGATTACCTTAACAGTGCCACGTAATACCTTAACACCTTAAATTAAACTGAAGACAATGATTTAAATCGAAGATGCGGCGTAATCTCCTCGCGCCATACTAAAAACACACCGAAAATTCTTAACAATGAGTTGGGCGCAGGCGCTCAACCCAACTACAGTTGTACGCCAGCTACAGTAAGTGACGGTCGCTTGTTGAGAGCGTCGCTATCGTCACAGTTACGTTTGAATTTGAAGTAAGGAATGTGTTGTCTGTGTTTAAAAGTGTGTTTAGACAAAGGTATATGTATTTTATACTTTTGTCTTTAGTATGATGTATGTTGTATTTTGTAACACACTTTCGCTAGTAATGCCGCATCTCTCGATTTAAATATTTGACTGAAGATCCTAATACAAACCAAGGGCCTCTTAATGGAATTTGCTACGGGCCCCGCGCATTCTTAATCCGGCACTGAAACCTATCCTAGTCTGTGATTATGACCCACATTTTGGTAACATAACATATACCCAAAACAAGAATTTGTTAAAACGTTCCTATTTTTGTAAACGGGAATACATCTCATTTTAATTTTATTATTTCGAACATGTGGAGATTGGTGGAGATAGATTATTCTCCATACAGAGACATCTATTATATCAAAATGTTATTAACATAACTATTTAACTGTCTCAGTGTTACCATATTGCGTCACAGTGTCTCCGCTATCAGGGCGTAATAATTACCAATACTCAATAGTGTCTTTTTATTTATTATTAAGTCTTCCATTTCATTTATTCATAACCATGGAGGATAGAGATAAGGAGGCCCGACTCTAACATAAGAAAGTGTCCGTCAAATACGTTCAATTAGGCAGCGCTGTAGTAGCATTGGGATGTGACGCATAGTAGCCTACGCACGCAACCAACCAATCATATCAATACTACACTAATACTACACTAGCACCATTCTGGTGCATTTTTGAACCACTATTTAATGCTTTTAGTAAGGAGGGTAGAGACTGGGAGCGCCATCTTACATGGGTGTTAAACAAAGAGTATAGTAATATAATATGGTGTTAAACTGAAAAAGTGGCAACTAAATGCGATAAATAGAGATGGCGCTAGTGTGAACAGAGAGAGTTTGAGAGTATGGAATGAAGGTAGCAGTAGTTGACGGAGTGAAGTGCGCCGAGTTGAATTTTGGTTGAATTGTTTACTGTCACTAGCCTCACTAGCGCTATCAATTTATCGTCTTTCGACGGACACTTTTAATAGAGATTGTCCTCCTTGTATCTACCCTCCTTAGCTTTTAGCTTGCCACTTTTTCAATTTGACACCCATGTAAGTTGGTCCTCTACTCTCCATACATATTCATAATCATAACATTGCCTACCTACGTTAGTCAAGTCTGAATATGGTGTTTGTGGGTATAATACCTACTAAATACCAAATTCATCACGTTTTTATTATGTAGATATAATATCGATTTGCCTGCATGATTTTCATGAATTTCCTTAACGTAAATAATGTACGATATCGGATTGACTCTCGCTAGAGAGTAGATATTGGTAGATATTCTTTGAGTGTGCTCAAGTATGCACTGTGACCAAAGAGTATAGTAATATAGTAATATATACTGCGACATAGTGATTGAATGATTATATAATGTTCTGTGACGCTAATGTAATGTCAACGTAATGTTTTACTCTATGTGTGTGTAATGTAATGTAATAATAAATAAAAATGTATGACTGCTTCTGCTTAGCTTGGCTTTGTTTTTGAATATTTTTCGGAATGAATTTTGTTTTAATAAGAATTATAATATAAAGAAATATTTTTTTAAACTTGTCATATGATATATTGTAGAAAGTTAGTTTTTAATAACATGCAAGTTGTGTGTCAATAAAATGGAGGGCAAAAAAATATCGTTTGGTTTCATGAAAACCAAAAAAACTGAGAAACCAATAGTCGAAGAGAACAAGGAGTACATCGAATGTGTAGAAGAGAAATCCATTAGGATTGTTGGGTACGTTTATAAATAATACAAATACAAATTTGTTAGTAATTACTAACCTATTTTATACACATATTAAGTGCTTTGAGCCCTCGTGTGATGAAATGCAATAATATCAAAATTTCTTTTATAATCTTGCGTGTATGCTCTATAAGTGATCACTCTGTAAGTAGGTAAATAATAATTGTTCCTATTTTATTTTTATTTTAGTGGGGAAACTGTTAAAGATGTAGCACCTCTTATCATTCCAATGAAACCCAACACACTTATTACCGCTGAACGGTTAAAGCAGATAGCAGAGGAAGTAGAAAGTGCAGTGAGCGAGCAACCGGAACCAGGTGGAGAAACTAAACTCGATACAGATGTTAATCCAGGAGAAAATGAAACACTTGAACAAATGGCTTTGCGTGAGCTAGTGCAAGATGCCAAAAAACAAACTAAGACAGAAGTTCAAGCATTAACGGTGCCAGTGCCGGTCCAACCAATTCTGGATGGGCACAAAGAGGTAAGCAGGTTATTAGATACCTACTTTTTATTGTAAACTAGGAAATACTTTACTAGAGATTAAATGGATATTTAAAAGTTACCATTTTTTGCTATACTAAACTAAATAGAAAATTAACTTAGAAAATTAATTTTATTATAATAAGAAAAGAAAATGTGTAGCAACTTGCAACAGGTCACGAGTTCGAGTATCCAGCCATCTGGCCTTAATTCACCAGATAACATTCCAGATAACAGATGTTCACACTTAACATTTTTATATATATCACTAGCTGCTGCCCGCGACTTTGCCCGCTTTTCTTTCCTCGTGAACCACTCTATCCATTGGTGAAAACGGCATGAAAATTGGTGCAGTAGTTTTTGAGTTTATCGCAAACAGACAGACAGACGCAGCGGAGGACTTTGTTTTATAATATGTAAGAATAATATAAACTAATATATAAAGCTGAAGGGTTTGTTTGTTTGTTTGGTTGTACGCGCTAGCTAATCTCAGGAACTACTGATTCGAATTGAAAAATTCTTTTTGTGTTGGATAGTCCCAATGACTTCTATATGAACAAGGCTAACGCTCCTAGTACTTGGCACCAACGCGCCATTGTCAAAATCGGAAATTGGTACCAATGACGATATTCATTCTGTGCGTAGAAAGATACGAAAATGCTTACTCACCAGTGATATGTCCAACCAACCAATGAGAACACTTTACAATAACAGAATACACCAATAAGAAATAAAAATACATATTAAGATGGCAATGAAAAAAAATATTTTAGTTTTTAGGACCATTTTTTTCTCACTAGTAGTATGGTAAGGGTGCATCCTGTCTTGTTTAACATATCACTGGATAGTCCATTTATCGAGGAAGGCTATAGAGAACGCGGACGAAGTCGCGGGCACCAGCTAGTATATAGATAAACAGATATACTTATACCTAATTATTATTTATATTACAGTCAACTATGGAGGATTATGAATCAGTTCCTATTCAGCAGTTCGGTCTGGCTATGCTCCGTGGTATGGGATGGACTCCAGGGAATGAGAAGTAAGCGAATATTTATTTATTTTTTGTTGAGTGTCTATATAATATAATGTATATACACTATACATGTTATACACACTACCATATGTATATACTGTATTATCTGTAGGTACAAATAACTATTATAAGGAGGAGAGATTTGTTTGTTTACATTGAATAGGCTCCGAAACTACTGGATCGATTTGAAAAAAATCTTTCACTGTTGGGAAGCTATATTATCAGCAAGTAACATAGGCTATATTTTATAAAGCTACGTGCAACAGCTAGTACACAATAAAGTGTAAGAGTATGCAAAACAGCTAACTGTATCACATAACTACAACAATTTGTTAAAGTTATTGTATTGTATTGAAAAAATAAATATATATCACACTTATAAACTGAAATTATTTTTATTACCAATTCATAATTACTTCAGTTATTATTCATCTATTGTAATATGAGTGAGTAAATCATTTTGATTTTCTTGATATTTCAGAATTAAATACAAAGAACCACAGCTGAGGCCAAAAGGACTTGGATTGGGTGCTGATAAAGTAGTCAAAGACAATCAGAAGAAAAATGTATCTAAAGACAAAGATGAAGAGTTGTCCATAGTTAAAAATGCATTCGTCAAAATAACTAGTGGGAAATATGGTGGTTATTATGGAAAGGTACAAAACAAACAAAATTTGTAATTTCACCCACGTGGCCCCTTGGACATGACAGTGACACAAAATACGTATAACTACGCACAACATGCGACGGAAGATAGTGCATCTCGCTCAATAAAAATGTTATAAGTGCCAAAAGTATTAAATATTAATTATTCGTAAACTACAATGTCAAATGAAAAATTGTTACATACAGCCTTAGATAATATGTGAAGTGAAATTACTGATACACTTTTAGTTTTGTAATGTGTGTCATTTTGAAAATAAAACTAAAATCGATGGAAATGAGAGCTCACTTGGTGATTTTTTTCTATCGAGAAAATTTCATTATATTATGTTTTCTGTTACAGTCGTCACTTTCATTTATAATGTATTTATCTATTTAAAAAAAATTAATTAAATTAGACTTTGTTTACTTAGATAAAAATTCAAATCTAGGATTTGCTATTTCCCTTTATACCCGCTCTTAAATGACAGTTTGGCCCACATGACGTTTGCGAAAGAGGCGCTCAAGCTTTTTTCATAATTTGTCTCACCCACCAGCTAGTGATCTATCTAATGATTTACGAAAATAAGCCCAAAGGTGATTTTAATAAAGACCTAAATAAATGACAATCGAATTTCTTTTTTTTTTTTTCAGGTCCTCAGCCTCGACGAGGACAACGGTCGCGTTATGGTGGACATTACGGTTAAGAAGGAGACTGTCAGTTTGAGTGAATTCATGATGCAGCCCGTCACTAAAAATGAATTCGACAAACAGTCCCGAGTAATAAGTGAGTATCCTTAGCGCCTCTTTCTCAAACGTCAAGTGGGCCAAACTGTCATTTAAAGTCACCGGTAACCGGGGATAATGGAGCTGATATACCTTTGTTTGTACGGTAAACGTCCCAAACATTAAACAGAAAATAATTTAAAAAATCGGCTATCGAATGATGCAGTAAACCGAGTGCATAATTCAATATAACAGAAAGTGATTACTAAAAGTAACTAATCAACAGTTTACATGTAGTTTGTGAAAGAGGCCCTAAATGTGTTTAAAAAAAAATCAGCAATACTCATCTCCATATTGAGTATGTTTATTGTCTTTACGGAGTATTGGTTTCGCCAATAAGTCTATGCGGTATTAAAGCTTGAAAAGTATTTGTAATATTTGTGAGTATGCAATATTTCGTCATATTTTTGAAGTAAAATTTTACTGATAACTGGCATTATATTATGGCCTGTCATCCGTTTATGACTTGACTTTGACTTTCCGGACACCTAGTCTACTCTAATCGATGTCCGTTTCTTCTAAACCACCCAAAAGGATTTTGATGCAGTTTTCACTAATCGAAAGAGCGATAAACGAAGAGGGATTCACACATAAGGCTATGTGTGAATCCCTCTTCGTTTATAGCTAAAATAAATTAAATTTAAAAATTAATAAAAGAAAATTTATTTTATTCTTATAATAAAATATACAAGTAATGTATGAATTTGTATATTTCAGATGCCGATACATATGAGGAATACAAAAGAAACGAACAAAATTCCTCAAAGTCCTCGAAGCTAAGTAACAAAGATAAAGATACAAAAAAGATCAGTGAACGAGAAAAAGGTCATGAACAAAAAAGACGCGAAAGCAATAGAAATAATAGGAGTGATGATGTTTCCAATGGAAAAAATAGAGAAAAATATAGAGCCAATTCTTCTAGTAGCGAAGAAATGTCGTATCGAGATAAAAGAAAAGATAAGAGAAGAGATCGCTCAAGTAGTGACGAAAGGGCCCATAGAGTTAGGGAAAAACCAAGGAAAAAGTATAGTAGCGATGAAAGCTCTTCAGACTCAGATTCACATAAGAGGAAACATAAGAAAAATCGAAGAAAAAGTGCAAGTCCAGATTTAAAAAGGGACATAGACAAAAAGAGGAAAGGAAAGAAAAAGAGAAGAGACAGAGATCGTTCACCTAATTATAAGAAACATAGAAAATAAGCTAGAATTATTAAAATTATTTAATAAAATCAATATTTTATAGTCTTTATTTTATTTTAAACAGCCTGCTAATATTATAAATGCGAAACTTTTTGAGGATGTATGTTTGTTACTCAATCAAGCAAAAGCTGCTGAACGGATTTGTATGAAAGGCGCAAATATAGTTAAAATGGATTAAAATATAGATTTTTCAGCCTCGTAATATGTTATTTTCACGAGAGATCGTCTTAAAAATATCTCCGATTGATGCAAACACAAAATCAGAGGGATCTATTATTCCCTGTAAACTTAATTTTAGCCCAAATCGACCTTCAAATAAATGACTACAGATGGCGCATTATGCTAATATTTATAAATGATTTGTGGAGTCAGTGTAGCAAACTATTGAACACTAGCTGCTGCCCGCGACTTCATCCGTGTTGAAAAATTAAAAATATAACATCGATAAAATGGGTTTATCTAACATCTTTATCGCTGTGACGACAGTGGCGCCCATTTTTTAAATATTTTTAGACTATCCCTCGGTAACCTACCAATAGAGGATTTTATAGATTAGTTATAACAGTCGGTTTTTTACAAAGAAAACTTCTACAGCCTGTGAGCCTTGTTTGAGTGTTGTATAATATCAAAAAAGGCGGATAACGCTCAGCTGTTTTGACTGTTAACTGACTATAACTGCATAGAAATATTTTTTGCTGTTATTTCTCTTCATAGTCTGCTCCACGAAACAAGTCCCGCGGCTTAAACAAGAATTAGGATTTATACAACTAGAATTGGCTAGATTCTAGAAACTAGAAAACAGTCAAAGCGATGACAGCGCCATCCTTTCGGGACTTTTGCTAGCATGGACTCTAGTAGAACTTTCAATTATTTCCCATAGATGGCGCATTGGGAAGCGAGAATATACTTATAAAAAATTTCCATATAAATAATGAATTTAAATTCTTGACGATTTTATCGTCGTCTGGTATATTAAAAGTAATTATTTGTGATTTATGTAAGTTTTTACTTCAAGTAAGTACTTAGGTACCTACTTTAGATATCCAGATTATGCCTTACCTGTGTTTATAAGTAAAGAATAGGTATAATAACGCGGTAACGTGGATCTCGACCTCCATTAATCCCCAAGTAGGTATGTGAGTGAATATTAAAGGGAGCTTTTAGGTTTAACGGAGCTCTTTTATGTTCGTTGACGTTATTAGAAAATTAAGTTGAAAGGACTGCAACTATCTCTACTGTTAAGTAGAATGAAAAAAGTAGTCTTTTATGCAATACCTAGGTACACTACATGTATTTTCTATCTTTCATTTATATTGGATGAAAATCAAGTACTCAAGTGTATTTTTTTTTACTTCTATAAAATCTATACTAATATTATAAATTTGAAAGTAACTCTCTCTGTCTGTCTATTACCTTTTCACGCTTTAACTACTCAGCCGGATCATCATGAAATTTTGCATACCTACACCTTGTTACAGGAAAGGACATATACATTTTCATCCAGAAAAAAGTACTGTTCCCCAGAGATTATCTAAAAATATCATGTACGTGACTCATATATTTTCTCAGGTGTTATATTTTTTATTTTTCAACGCGAACGATGTCGCGGGCACCAGCTAGTCACATATTATTTGGTAAATAAAGGGAATACACCCACCCACATTAAACACAGGAGAATAGTACTTAGTACCTATATTCTTTTGGGTATGTTGTCTCTATACCTATCTATTTAGGTTCTTTTTGTAGTTGTTTCTTTGAATTCCCTAGAGGAAGTTCGTGAACGACCTTATTTTTCACGCTTGAATACGTAACAAAAGAAAAGGGATTCCTTGAAGAACCCTCGAACAAAGAGGTTACCACATTACTTTATCCGTTTTATACTCAACGAATTGACTGTGAATAGCGACATTCAGACCGATTAAGACGTCTGTTAGACATTTACAGTGCACATTAGGATTACCCACTATAAGATTGCTTTTAAAAAATCTTATTATTATTAATAATAGATTTGCTCTTGGCCAGCATTTAGCCATGCAGTAAAGACGAGGCCGAGGATGGAACGGACTCACCCAGAAGATGCCTATCCAACTTTAAAAATATTTGGATTCTATGAGCTCGGAAATACAGACGCGCCGCATAAAGTTCCAATTTTATAGTGGGTAAGTGAATGTGACGACAGAAAAAGTCCGTGACCAAGTAGACTAACGCTAGCGAGACTTCAGACGACACTTTGGTATCCGAGAGCACTTTACAAAACTGCGAAAATCTTCCCTTTCAGCAAGTGACTAAATATTTTAGATAAAACTTCACAAGCTTCACGAAATATTTTATTATTATTTATAAGCTGCTGCCCGCGACTTCGCCAGCGTAACTTTGTAAATCACTACATAAAGTTTGTTTTTTAATCTCAGACAAAAATGACATTACATTTGACATGCATTACATACATTTCATGGTATCATGATATACAAACTTGACATTTGCATGTGTCATTTTTGTCTGAGATTAAAAAACACACTTTATGTAGTGATTTAAAACTAAATAGTATAAAACAAAGTCGCTTCTCGTCTATCTGTTCCTATGTATGCTTAGATCTTCAAAACTATGCAACGGATTTTGATTATTTTTTTAATAGAGTGATTCAAGAGGAAAGTTTTAGTATATAATTTTCAACGCGGGCGAAGTCGCGGGCACCAGCTATCTACTAAAAATAAAGATACAACCCCTGAAAATTTTATAACAGCAAAGATGTCAGGCGTTAGATATACACACCTATTGCTTTACACATTTAGTCAGGCGCTACACATCCCTTACTTTTAACGCGGGCGAAGTCGCGAGCACCAGCTAGTTATATACTAAAACCTTCCTCGAGAACCAGTATTCCATTGGTGAAAACAGCATGAAAATCGGTGCAGTAGTTTTTGAGTTTATCGCGAACAGACAGACAGACACGGCACAAGACTTTATTATGTAGTGATTTATTCATTTAAAATATTAATCTCGCTGTCCGCGTCTGTCTGTTTCTCAGCTAAATTCTTCTAAACCATTCAATTGACTGATACGGTTTTTAGTCATGGAGAGCGACCAATAAGGAGACGGGCCGCTAGTATAATTAATTATATATAACCATCTCCAAGTCAAATACACAATGTATTTTTGTGGTCCGTGGGCGTTTTCCGATATGGTAGGGGAGCCCAAGAGGGGATTTTTGGATTCACTCGAGTGCGTCAGATATTGCCAATGTATATTCCCCACGTGTCTTGGATAACGGATATGTATAAATCTGCCTGTTTGGTTGCTGGGGTTGGTGGGGGTTGGGGTAAAAATTTAAATACAACTCGAGCGCGTCAGATTTTCACACAGACGGTTCAGCCTGAATTCCTGATCGTGCTCATTCTTAATCTGACGATTATATGGAGAATTTTGTTTAAATACAGCGCCTACAAAATACAAACAGAACCCACGATGCGAAATGTGGAGTGACTCCACATTTCGCATCGTGGGTTCCCCTACCAATAGGTATTTATTCGCGATCCCCCATTCCATTCTCTGTAGACTACCTACGTTACTTAGTTGATTGTCTTTGAGCATTTACTTTATCAAAGAGATTTCATATGTACTTAGATACAATAAAATCAATATTACACGTCTTGGTTCGAAAGTAAGGATAGCTATAAGTTAACTTCATTGCTTTGTTTTTTTGTACATCGCTGACAGTATTTGTGCCATGTAGGTAAACCTGTGTTGGCTACTTAAAGTATATTGACGAAAAACTCATATTCTTGTAAAAAAATATTTTCAAATGTGTTTTTAACAATAAATAGGTCATGGTCTCAGTTTTGGGACGTTCACTGCTGGACATAGGCCTCTCCCATAATTATGAGGAAATAATTATAAAAAAAATACTCATAATTATAAAATTATTGGGGAGGCCTAGTGTCCATAAGAAGTGGCAGGGCACACTGCTTTTCGCAGTCGATACGAGTAAAATTTGGGCAGTAAATTTAGCAGGAAGCGGCTGAATGCGAAGTATAGAAAATCGTGCGTGATGGCGAGCCATGGGAGTCTTGGGAGATGCCTACCTTCAGCAGTGGAGAGACACAGGTTGATAATTATGATGATGAATTATTGACGCTGACTGTAAAATTCAGCAACAATATATGCCTACTTATTTTAAACCGGAGTAATTAGCAGTAACAGTTTAATATATCTAACCGACAAATAAGTATTTATAATATGTAAGTACTCTTAAGAATCAATAGGATTCTTTAAATGAACTTGAAACTTTATACTACACTTTCCTTTGAGGATGGGTCGGAAATGTACAGACCGTATTAACGTGACCTATTTCCTTGCCGGCTGACCTGGAGAAATTATCGTCCGGGAAAAGCATATTTCCTTTTCCCCATTCCGTTGCTATAATCACAACATATAACCGTGTCATGGTCGTATCGTAGACGGTATCACATGATAGATAGACTTTTTATATTGTACTAGCATACAAACAGAAAAAATTCTAAAAACCGTCAATTTACACTTATTTCAGTATCATGTATACAGCCTATAAACACAATATCTCTGACAACAAAGTAACTTACTCCATGACCAACCCTTACAGATTTATTATTATTATTGATATGATACTAGCGACCTGCCCCCTGGCTTTGCACGGAGTTGAAATTTTCAAAAATCCTTTTTTAGGATGCTAGTTTTTTAGGACAAAATGCAATTATCGGATATTGCATTGTCCCCTGCCTTTATGAAGATCTATTACAATCCTGAAAAATCTAGAACAGCACATGTGCTGTGTGCCTGTATTTGCTAAAAGGTGATTGTAGCTCCATCAAGTGGAACGTCAACCTGGCTGTCAACTTTAACATAAAAAAACATACTTAATTTAACATAGATCATGTTTGTAATTTTCTTTTTTAACTTTACTAACCATATATTCTCCTGTTAATATATTTTCTCGATAATTGAATAGGTACTGAATGTCATCCATAAAATAAAAGATTAATCTGCCGGCTGTCTCACGCTAAAACTCCCCTCGACGATATTTTCCTGTGAAAGCTCCATAACCTGTTGGGGGTGACACCCGTCCACAGTCACCCTTTGTGGAAAGGTAAGACAAAATTAATAAGGGAAGCACCTATAGTATAGTTGTGTACACATTCCTGATTTTCTCACTTTAATTCTTATACAGCGATTATTGCAATTGTTATTAAATGACGAAGTGATGTCATAATAGTACGAGCGGCGACCGCAAGATCCGCTACGTCATTTGATACTAAGATAAGATACGACATGTAGTAAAAGTGATGCTAAGTTTCGAAAAATTGGTGGAAACAATTAGAATTAGCTCCTCTTTCACAAACGTCAAGTAGGCCAAACTGTCATTAAAAGTCACCGGTAACCGGGGATAATGGAGCTGATATACCTTTTTTTGTACGGTAAACGTCCCAAACATTAAATAGAAAATAAAAATAAAATATCGGCTATCGAATGATGCAGTAAGCCGAGTGCATAATTCAATATAACAGAAAATGATTTCTAAAAGTAACTAATCAACACTTTACATGTAGTTTGTGAAAGAGGCCCTTAACCAAAGATTTAAATCTTTGGAATTAACCGAAAGTAACGAAAAATATAAATGGCATTTACATTTTAAAAGCATGATTATACCTAAATATAATCATTTATTCATTGGAATTTGATTATATTAAATTAAAACTGTGTTGGATTTGAATAAAATATCTATGGTATTGAGATATTGTCAAAAAATGTTATCTGAAAAATTTTAGCTCCTGAAAAGTATTTTGTTTGAATCTTTGGGCTATTGCTATTTTGGTTTGACAACGACAATATATTTATTATTATCTTACTATGTTTTTTAAAAGGATACATATTGCTCCCAACTGATACTTCCCTATTCAATAATAATATGAAAAATAAGCATGAATTTGAAATTTCTTGTAATCAACCCAGAATTTATTGAATGCAATAAAATTGACCCACGAATAATTTAAAACTCCAATGTTACAGAATTTTAGTACCTTACCTACTATAGCAAAGTTAAATTGACTTCTGCCAACTACAAGCTTTGTTTAGGTCTGTTGAATGTATTGAAGTAGCAATTCGTATTATTAATCAAACCTTAAACAAAGGAAAGCTCAAAATAGAAAATTTGACAAATTCATTCATTAGTCGAGTGGTTAGGGTGCTTGCTTTTCGGGACCCGAGTATTGGTCTCGGGGGAGACTGTCGATGTCGCCCGTCGTAAGGCCCCCCGAGATGGCCGGCGTACCTCCACATTCGGGTACGCCGAGGTTCTGACATAGCGTAGCCCACCCCATATAGAACTTACTTAACAATTAACATACAAAAAGTATGATCTATTCTTTTTCTATTGATCAAAAACGTAAACAAATATAGCGTCGCCATGGTCACTGGACTGTTTTAAAGATGGGATTTGTACATTAGGCATTATCAAAGAGAGTTGACTCCGTGATTAACTCATTTAGAATTTGTTCGTATTGTTTGTTTAGTTCTATATCGTGAATTGTTTGTTAACCTTTTTGATCAATGAAAAAAGAATACATCTTATATAGTTTGTGGTGCTTCACAATAATCTACCCTTAGCCTCGCGGCGTTGCGATGCGTTTCAGTGTGAACTAACCCTTACTGACATAAAAATCAAGCTAGAATGAATATCGTTAACGGTTGCATTGTAATTGTATCATAATATACTTTTGTATGCATAAATAAAAGAAGTTTTGTTTACAAAATGGTTTTATTTTAGAAGAAATATGGAATCACACCGGATCATAGGTTATAGGCAGGATATCACATTTAACATTTATTTAATTTAAAGTTAGGTACACAACATCGAGATCTTCTTTACTTTATGACCTTAAACATTGAACTAATTTCAATTCAAGCTCATTTTTCATCTCTCTTTAAACTAACTGGAAATACAATATATTTTTATGACAGAAAATTTATACATATTATTACACCACATTTTATTTCTTCTCAAGAAGAACTAGTCAAAGATCGCATGGAATGAAAATATTTCAGTGTCTCGTCATTATATCTTAAGACTGATTCTATTGATGTATTTAGTTAACCTATCTAGTAAGTAAAAACATATGAATTATGGAGATATTGTTAAACATTTAAAATATACATAATAGCGGAGACTGTGATCAAAAAGTGCCTAATGTAGTACCTAAACAGAAAAGAGTTTATTATAAATATAAATTTATTTATATATTAAAGTTGAACAGTTAAATAAAATAATATTTACAATATTTATTAAAAAAAAAAAGACATTTTGAGCATGTTTTTGTTTCGTTTCGTCTTTGTAGCGTTTGTACGTCCTTTTGTATAATAAAGAGATTAAGAAAACCTTCCACAATATACTTATACATTATAAACAGTAAAAATTTACATACACTTATGTATAAACAATTATTACAACAAAGTAGGTATATAGGTAAGTATAAAAATTATTTATAGATCGAAATGAAAACAAGAATTATATTCTAAAAAAGCGTGGTAGAAAACTCCAACACACAATACCCAAAAACCCACAGCTGCTGGTCGATATAATTTAATGAAGCTACGAAAATTATTTGTGAACCGAAGATGGAAGCAAAAAAAAGATTAGTAAATGCCTGTCCGCGTATGAACCTTATATAATGAGTCCAATGAACTCACTCATTTAGTCACTCAAAGGATTTAATTGTCTTGCATGCACGTGACACGTTAAAATACGGACACAGTTTTAGTGCAAAAAATTAAATAAAGTCGACTCTCTCTTACCGTATCTTTCTTTTCGCTTCCATCTACATTGTGACCTAATTAATTTAACCTCAGACAAAAACACAAAGGAAAAAAATTATGTTGTCGAACCTGTCAAATCAAGTCTCTGCAACGAACATAACAATGTAAGTAATTTAATTAATTATTAACTGCACCACCACTTTAGAATATCATTTTATGTTGATTATTATTGTATTATTTTTTTGTTTCTTTTTATTTTATTACTATTCAAATATTACATTCTTTATTCTGTTGGCAGCATTGTGACGTTGTGTAATTTTCGGTAGTGTGTTTGAACAGTATAGAAAACTATCTTTAAACAGTGTAGAAAATTACATAATATATAGATAGGGATCTACTATTCTAATTACATGTATACACGCAGAAATACATTTTCAAAAATCGTATCGTAATCGTAATCGATTATCGTATAATCTACATATTTTAAATAATTCTAACGAATATTGCTAAACTTATATACTATAAGCGTCTTTACACCGATCACATAACACCGTTACACCATGTCATCCAGGGAAACTACTCTAAGGAAGACACTAAGAATTTACAGGAAGAAAATTCACTTTTATTAAATTCACTTATGATTAAAAATGGGGGAGGAGGTCTATGAAATTCCTTAGCAAGCATTTTTGTTTCTTTTTATATTATATACTCCGGCGATAACTAGTTAGTTGTCAATTTCCCTGTTATGAGAATTACGAAAACTCATCAAAGTAGAATAATAGATAAGCTATCAGAAATGCGTATATTTTCATGTTCGTATCCGGCCAAATATTCGGTTAATATTTAGAGAATATTTAAACAGATTTTTTTACGATTTATATATAATAATATGTGAAATAAGGCTTACAAAATAATACTGCCGCATCTAAACATTATTTTTAAATTAGGATCAATATAACGTAAATCGTTTACATAATGCTAGTTTTAATTTGATACGGCATGCAGCGTTATAAAAACATCATCATTTATAAAAAAAATTAACATGATATCTTAGTTATTATATAGCGAAACAAAATATTAAAAGGCTTCAAGAGGCTTCAACAGGACGAACGTTCTTAGAACTTTTAATTAGTGATTGACGTCTACCAAATCCTAAGATGTCACCAAACCTGGGACGTTATACATTTATTGCGTCTTTTTAAAAATCAAAATAAAATTCAATCTTCAATTTTAAATTTTTGTTGTTTCTAAGTGGATATCCCTCCATCGATTTTTCTTCGGTCACTCCAAAATTAATTACCTCATTACTAAATCAACATTCTGTCTCGTGTGCCTGTCATTTCGTGTTTTGAATATACATAATCATTTACCGAGTCGTGATATATTTTTTTGCGATTAATACACACATGTTAATTGTTATATTTACCTATTACTTAGGTAATATAAATTATTGTGTATCGCATCTGAAAGCACGATATGTTGAAATCATTACCAAATTGTCAAATTACGTAAGGTTGCCTTGTTAAGACTTAAATTGTAGGTATCATCCAGTCAAATAAGTTACAATTAGATAAGAATCTCGGAATTCGAGATACCCAGCTATAAACTAGTATAAACTTGTATTTTAAGATCCTAAAAGTTCTCTCAAAACCTACATATAGTAGGTGTCCGTGTCTATTAAAATCTAAGGTCAAAGGTCACAAAAATCGACTTTTTTGCATATTTTTTTCAAATATTTCGTTTCCTATGTGGTTTCCGCTATTTGTATTTATTATCAATATTGTAGAATTTTAAATGGCCTACAACTTTTGTTTCAAAATTTTTTTTATACGTTTAATCGTTTTTGAGATAGAGGGCGGAGAGTGCGCGGTTAGGTATGCAAATGTTTTTTAAATAAAATATAATCACGAATAGTGAACGAGTAGGATGCTGTTGAGTTTTTGTCAAAAATTAATAAAATGTAGATAAGCAATCAATAAAAAAAGCACTAAAATTTGTCATTAAAATTACATTTTTTTTTCTTTTGACGTTGAAACATATAAGTATCTATGTCAACTTTTACCTGTTCCTTTCCTAACGTTGAGTTTACAGTACCTAACAATTTTTTTTATCAATTTTAATGTTTAAACACAACATTCAGTTTAGAAATCGTTTAAAACACAGTGTCCAATTATAAATTAAGGAACTAATACAGTAATATTCTCGAAACTAGTCAGCTCTGTTCATAATATTATAATAGTTTATATTACATTTTATTATACAAAAACTGTTGTGATGATTGTTTTATACGTAAGAATTACGTAACACATTCGCTTATGTTACGTATTGTTTACGTACTGTACGGTACCTAACCTACCTACGTACATATTTGTTTGTTTTTTTCCTAAGAAACGCAGAAAAGTTACATTTCAGTCATAAAAAAACTATTTCTGCATTTACAGAATATTAATTTGATTTTGTTTACTATGATGGGGAGCCAAAAAGCTAAAATAAATTTGATAAACTATGATTGGTTTTATAAAATATAAATAAAAATACAACTATTAATTCTAAATAAAACTATGATTTAACACGAACGACATTAAATCTTGAATGTTTTAAAATGTTATTTCAATAAAACTATGTACATTATAAAGGTTGTTTACAAAATAAGAAGAGTAGTTAGTAAAGCAGACAGACCCTACTTACTTTCTTATTCCTTTGTATGTATTTGCAATTACAGGTTTTCATGGATGTCTTTTCGAGACTAGACTAAAAACGAAATAATGAATCATGATTGTGCCTTCATGATTTCTGTAAGTTAAGGCTGAATTTACCACCAGTGGATTATTGTTGATAATCCACTTTGAAATCGCCAGTTCCTCTGCCCTAGTCCCTCTGTCTGCGTTCGTGTTTTTTATTGTGTGTAGTGATCGGGTTAGCGCTTAGTGAAAGGGTTGTTACGAGCAGTGGTCCGTGCGGCCTGAGCGGCTGTCTGCGTGCAGTTGCATAGCGCATCAAACATGCGCAGAACGAAGCCACGAGCACGCCCCAAACGCCTCTTCATGTTGCCTGCGAACAAAAAACAGTATATTTTAAATATACCTACTACTTGGGACCAGGGTTGTTGAGAATATTCGCATCCGCTTATCCAATAAAATTAAAGCGAATCTTTTGCGGGTGCAGATATCGAGCTAGTTCTGGCAAATTTCCCAGATGATGAAGTATGAACCCAGGCAAAGTACACTGCGAGTCGTATTCAATGAGCAGCCCGTCTAGCGGTAGTAAAGTAACCACTCCCATACATAAAACCACCAAGAAATAATAGCATGTGTGGCCTTTGGGTTTTGGTAAGTGAATTTCCCTATTCCTTAGTAATCTTAATAATACGAGTAATAACATAATTCTTGATTGGTCTCTGGAACCCGGGACCCCTGAGACGTCCAGAAATCACTGAAGCACTGATAAATGGACCGTCAGCCTGTAAGTCGACCTAAGGTCGACAGTCAGGCTGACGGTCTACTTGATGTTAGGTGGCTACCGGTGCCTGTAATATAAGCAATGCCACAGTTACCAGAAGTGCGCTGCCGACCACGTAGTATTATAAGGATAAGGTTTGGGAAGGTATAGAAAAATGGACTCTGGCATCTCTTACTCACTCACCGAAACACAACAACTTTAAGAAGTTCATTTCAAAAGTTGACACTGCTGGAAAACGAACCCGAAACCCCTGGAACATAGCGTTAATAACCGCAAGTGTCCTAACCACTCATCCAAAGGGCTTGTCAATAATAATTAATACGCAAAAGTGTACTTCTCAAAATGAGAGCAGGCAAATATTTTCATTCAGTTGAAGTGGAAGCTTGTGAAATTTTATCTAAAAATATTTAGACACTTAAAAGGGAAGATTTTCGCAGTTTCGTAAAGTGCTCTCGGATATCAAGTGTCGTCTCTCCGGCGTCTTCTTTGTCTACTTGGTCACGGACCTTTTCTGTTGTCACAATCACTTACCCGCTACCGAGATTTATTTTATTACCACTACCATAAGACATCTTAACTATATTAAAATGTTGTAAAATTAGAGTAAGTTTGTTTGCTTTTTACGCTTTTACACCTCAATTACTCAACCGATCATGAAATATACTTATCTACTCACTGTCAGGGATACAGATAAGGACCATTCATCCAGAGAAAAATTACCGTTCCCTAGGGATCCCGTTTATAAAATAATTAAATATGCCAAGGTTGCTCTAGCATTTCACCGGAATATCAATACTAGGGTTGGTCATGGAGTAAGTTACTTTGTTTTCAGAGATATCGTGTTATTTAGATTTATTTTAATTTAGATATTGAAAGGATATTGACGATTTTTAGAATATTTTTCTGTATGTATGTATGTTCCTCCATAACTCTTAAACAAAATTTGGTAGATAAACATTTAGACGTATACAAGACACAGGATAGGCTACTTTTTTCTTTTTCAACGCGGACGAAGTCGCGGGCACCAGCTAGTATTCAATAAACTTATGTTTAAATCAGGGCGTTATCGAGACAGGGCCTTTTATGAATATCAAAATCTTTCATAATTACCTAACTAAAGACAATAAAGTCAGTAAATATCATTTATACCAACAAAATTTATTTCAGCCTTTTCTGTCCCTCTACTAGTTACTTAGTAACGGTCTGAGTTATTGTTTACAGTAGTAAGAGATCTTATTGGCCAACACGATATACACGTATGTATATGTATGTAAGTATTATATAGGAGATAATAGGTGTTTGTTTCTGGCTTCCATCACGTTACTACAGATATTTACAAAACAATTGTCCGTCGTATCAGAACGGTGGTTGATGTCACTTATAAGCCTCCATAGCAGTCTTCTGATAAACACAGTTTTTCTTTTAATTTATCTTTATTTTTCCACATGAGGCACATTGGCGGCAGTACGCTTTTAAAAACTAAGACAGATCCTGGCACATAGACGCAAAATCGACTGTCTATGTGTCTTTTAAAAGATGTACTTCGGAGAGTGTGCTCAGGAGCTGCATGAACACATACCGCCTTCCTCTTTCTTCCATCGGACATTTAGATGTACGGTTGGGTACCATCCTCATCTTGTCGAAATCCCTCTTTTTCGGACCAAGCGCTTTAAAACATCCTTTATTAGCACTGCTAAGCTTTGGAACTCCCTGCCGGCGTCTGTTTCCAAGCTCATATAACCCAAATCTTTTCAAAGTTCGAGTGAATAGGCATCTTCTGGGTGATCTCGCACCATCATAGGCCTCATCTTCGCTAAACGGCTAGGTGCTGGCAAGAGCAAAAAGTACCTATAAAATTAAATGTTTACGCCTAATTATTCATTTAAGGTTTCAGGAAAGGCAGCCTATGAACACAAGCATCGCTAGGAAGGTGCATTACTTCGGTGACATTTTCATGCAGGCCTGCAGCATCAAGTAGTCGGTCTGCGGAACACCCAACTCCTCGGCAAATTACAGCAGATATAGCGTGTTTGGACTCAATAGAATGTCAGGGGTAAGTTTAGAATTTCAATTTATAACTTGTTCTTCCGCTTTCAAGTATTATAGTGGAAATATGAACATAATAAAAATAAACAAATGTAACTTCTTTCTTTTGTATAATAATTAATTATACAAAAGAAATGGAAAAATTGAAGAAAATTATGTCTTTCAAAGAGAAGTAATTAACTTCAAATACAAAGTCTTCAAATACAAAGGTACGCAATTGTAATTGTAATAACGGCTTTTTGTAATTTGTCTGCATGGTTGGAGCTAAAGGTAGCTTTACATAGGGGAGCGATATTGATTTTTCTTATTCAAAAACCTCAGCAGTCTGTTCCATTGAAACAGCCATCCGTGACAGCGCATAAATATTACATACAAAAATCGTGTTTTGGTAGTAATATCGCCTATCTACAGAAACAATAATTCGAAAATAATCATAGATAAATTGGTCATACTTCTAATAACTGTACTTAATTGGCTTTTGTTTATTTTAGTAGGCAGTTATTTTGTTTTAGTACATGTTTTGTTATTAAACCCCGACGCCCGACGCAAAACACACATATTACACCCAGATTTTGCGGACGTGTGTGTCTGCGTATCTGTCCATCTGTGTTTCTGTGTATCTATTTGTCTGTGGTACAATATCAATCAAACGGGTGGGTCGATTTTGATACTTTTTTTTTGTTTGAAAGCGAGATAGTTCTTAGCTCTATTATTATATTGTCACTAGTTGCTGCCTTGCTGCCCGCGACTTTACCCGCGTAACTTTTTAAATTATATACTAAAACCTTCCTCTAGAACCACTCTATTCATTGGTGAAAACAGCTTGAAAATCGGTGGAGTAGTTTTTAAATTTAACACGAACAGACAGACAGACAGACGCGGCGGAGAAGTTACGCGGGCGAAGTCGCCGGCAGCAGCTAGTTGTATATAATTTCCTAATTTTGATTTTCCACGCATCATAGGCACCACAAATAGACACACTTCATAAAATGACCTTATTTAAATCTAAAGACATTGTGAAGGCTAACGTTTTCCAGGCCGATGTCAGCGCTCATATATATGAGCATAATCTACAATATAGTCATCCCGGCCCCTATTGTCTGTTTTATCATGAATATATTTACATATTTTGTTCTCGACGACACAGTCAGTGATAACGATCTGTATGCCGGCTTATCGTATTATTTGACTTGCACAGAAGGAACAGTAGGTAAGCAATGACTTGAACCATTTGTATAAATGCTTTACTTAATGCAAGTATAATTTTATGACGAAACATTCAAATCACGGCCGAAGTATTTTACCTCTGAAGGTGACATTGAACGTATTTATTCCGTTTCCAACTGGCTGGAGTTTTCCGTCGATCAATAATGTTTACCAAATAAAAATTCGTAATGCAACATCTAGATTATTGACGAAGAGAAGAGAACTAACTAACTTGTGTCCGCGACTTCGTCCGCGTTGAAAAAGAAAAATGTAGCCTATCCTGTGTCCTGTATATACGTCTAATGTATATCTACCAAGTTTCATGAAAATGAAAATCAGTTAATTCGTTTTAAGAACTCTTATTGTATTGTATTGTATTGTATTGTATTGTATTGTATTGTATTGTATTGTATTGTATTGTATTGTATTGTATTGTATTGTATTGTATTGTATTGTATTGTATTGTATTGTATTGTATTGTATTGTATTGTATTGTATTGTATTGTATTGTATTGTATTGTATTGTATTGTATTGTATTGTATTGTATTGTATTGTATTGTATTGTATTGTATTGTATTGTATTGTATTGTATTGTATTGTATTGTATTGTATTGTATTGTATTGTATTGTATTGTATTGTATTGTATTGTATTGTATTGTATTGTATTGTATTGTATTGTATTGTATTGTATTGTATTGTATTGTATTGTATTGTATTGTATTGTATTGTATTGTATTGTATTGTATTGTATTGTATTGTATTGTATTGTATTGTATTGTATTGTATTGTATTGTATTGTATTGTATTGTATTGTATTGTATTGTATTGTATTGTATTGTATTGTATTGTATTGTATTGTATTGTATTGTATTGTATTGTATTGTATTGTATTGTATTGTATTGTATTGTATTGTATTGTATTGTATTGTATTGTATTGTATTGTATTGTATTGTATTGTATTGTATTGTATTGTATTGTATTGTATTGTATTGTATTGTATTGTATTGTATTGTATTGTATTGTATTGTATTGTATTGTATTGTATTGTATTGTATTGTATTGTATTGTATTGTATTGTATTGTATTGTATTGTATTGTATTGTATTGTATTGTATTGTATTGTATTGTATTGTATTGTATTGTATTGTATTGTATTGTATTGTATTGTATTGTATTGTATTGTATTGTATTGTATTGTATTGTATTGTATTGTATTGTATTGTATTGTATTGTATTGTATTGTATTGTATTGTATTGTATTGTATTGTATTGTATTGTATTGTATTGTATTGTATTGTATTGTATTGTATTGTATTGTATTGTATTGTATTGTATTGTATTGTATTGTATTGTATTGTATTGTATTGTATTGTATTGTATTGTATTGTATTGTATTGTATTGTATTGTATTGTATTGTATTGTATTGTATTGTATTGTATTGTATTGTATTGTATTGTATTGTATTGTATTGTATTGTATTGTATTGTATTGTATTGTATTGTATTGTATTGTATTGTATTGTAAAGTAACATACATACATACAATACCTGCATTTACAGATTTATTATTAATTGACATCTTTATCGCTGTGACGACGGTGGCGCAGCTTTTTTTATATTTTGAAACGATCCCTCTTGAACCTAACATTTTATCCTCTATGTTAATCCAGGTAATAAATTGTCTGGGTGCCACATTGTATTAAATCCGTTGAGCCGTTTTTGCGTGATTGAGTTGAGTAACAAATATATAAACATTTTTCATTTATAATATTACTAGCGATCCGCTCCCGGCTTCGCATGGGTGAATTTTTTCATCTTCCTAGTGTACCGCTCTTTCCATTAGTGAAAACCGCACCAAAATCCGTTGCGTAGTTTAAAATATCTACATACATACAGACAACGGGAAGCGATTTGTTTTATACGATGCAAAGGTAAGGATAAAAAAGTTAATAACTCGGTTAAAGTATAGGTTGTTATAAATATCACAAGTGAACGTGTTTTTGCACGTGTTTCGAATAATATATTTGTAAAACAGGATGTTCTAAAACAATACAGTTTGGATGTTTCTAAATATTTCTAAACAATCTGTGTATACTTATGGCTGCTGTGCCTAACCTACCTACATTGAAATAGCCCGCTCCATAGCCCTAAAAGGCCACGACAAACTTTAAGGCTGACCGCATATTAGCTTTCGTTTGAGCAACCATTCATATGCTTACTCTAGCAACCGTTTACAACGTAATTAACGTACATTGAATAGAAAGTGGGACTTTCTTCTTAAGCACACTAGTTGTAGGCCGCGGTTTCACTCCGCGTATAATCAATAAATTTGATCAATACTAATAATAAATCTGTAAGGGTCATGACTCATGGAGTAAGTTACTTAGTTTTCAGATATCGTTTTTATAGGCTCTATACATGATACTGAAACTAAATTGACGATTTTTAGAATTTTTTTCTGTATGTATTATATGTATGTTCCTCCATAACTTAAACGAATTAACTGATTTTCATGAAACTTGGTAGATAAACATTTAGACGTTCGGGACACAGGATAGGCTACTTTTTTTCAACGCGGACGAAGTCGCGGGCACCAGCTAGTTTAAAATAAATCCAATTCTGTCTCTTCTCTTTGTCAGTAAAGCTCAGCTTTTGTTAGGCGGCCGCGAATTCGGTATACGCACCAAGTGATTTATAAGGTACTAGCAACCCGCCCCGGACTTAGCATGGGTAGTATAAACTCTACCTACATTTTTTTGGCGTTAGCTTACGGTCGCGTCGCGTTGGTGCGGGACCGCTTAAATTTATTTTCTCGCACTTAGTGTTCAATTTACTATAACTTCTAAGATGACATTCATTAGCTTTTCAAATACCACATTATATGAGATCATTCTTTTAAAATCAAAATCAAAATATTTATTTATCAATTAGGTTTCTACAAGAAACTCTTATGATCGTCAGTAAGTAAGTAGTTAAGTAGACGGAGCATAGCGAATTGAGAGCTCGCTGAACAGCAAAGAGAAAAGTTTCTATTTAAATTATCAAAAGCCGTTCTTGGGACAATGAGGAGTAGATAGAGATTATTTTATTCTGCTATCACGACTTTTAACAATTTAAATAAGTAAGAATAATTACGTTTGTTTATGCTAAGAACGACAGACAGGCTGACGGTCCATTTGATGGTAAGGGGATGGCTACCGTCGCCTATAACACAAGCAATGTCAGCATAGGTGCTGCAAGTGCGCTGCCGACCATAGATGGATTAAGGATAAGGATAAGGGGTATTGGGCACTGGCATCCCTTATTTACTCACTGAAACACAATAACACATACTTATGCTATTATTTCACGGTGGTATTTTCAATAAGGGAGTGTTAGAGACGGGCTGCCCAAATGGCTGCGGAACGCAGTGTGCCCTGCTACTACTAAATTATATATTAAATTAAACTAATTATAAAGTATATTAAATTGAAGGCCAAATATATTTTTATCTTCTTCCAAACGTAGGTACTGTGTATATACGTAACAATAGGTAACGAAACGACATGTCGTTACCAGTAATGGGTAGTTATTTTTAACTGTGCACCTACTTGCTGGAAGAGTAATTCCAATAATTAATTTTATGTTCATGCCAACCTTGTAAAAGGAATTATGAATGTTTTAATTTTAGCCTTAATGGTGGTGCTCTCGAATAATTAGAAATACGCTAACGTTTACGTGAATAGTTCGCGCTAACATTTCATATTACGAGCTGTTCGTCAACTCGCTATTGTTCGCATGGTCGAGTTGATACAATATAATTATAGTTTTTAAAAAATATAGGTATTCTACACATCGACCGCCCATCAGGTACCTAAATCAAATGCATGTGTAGATTTTCATACTAAACAGATTAAAACAAAAAAATATTTTAAAAATTAACTGTTAAAAACTGTTCAGGATGTTAGAAACAAAAACAGAAAAAGACTTTATTCAAAACTAGCTGGCGCCCGCGACTTCGTCGGCGTTGATAAAGCAAAAAATAGCCTATCCTGTGTCCTGTACGTCAAAATGATTATCTACCAAGTTTCACGAAAATCAGTTAATTCGTTTAAGAATTAACTGATTTTCATGAGACTAGTTTAGACATAAAATAACAACATTACTCGTACTATCTGAATGCTGAGGTACATACATACCTTCAAACCAAATACAATTCATGCCTATTTCAACCTGTATACAAAACTATTTTTATGGATTCATTACTTTCTAAACAACCATCGAAATTATGATTAAACTTTTAACGACTAATGAGTTTCAAAATTGTTCGAGAAAAACTATAAACCATGGAAATAAGCGGTCGTATAAATGGTTTCACGATAGGACGAACTGTAGGCCGGCTGACTAATGGATTTGGGCACAAAGACGTCGATTTCCCTTTCTATATGTGACGACGGATACTAAATGTTCGAGCTATTACGCTCGACATGAATTAAATAAAGCGGTTTTTTGGTTGTTTATTAAATTATAGCTGCTGCCCGAGACTTCGCCCGCGTAACTTCCCGCTGTCTGCTTGTCCCTATGTATGCTTAGATCTTTAAAACTACGCAACAGATTTTGATGCGATTTTTTTTAATAGATAGAGCGATTCAAGAGGAAGGTTTTAGTATATTTTCAACGCGGGCGAAGTCGAGGGCACCAGCTATGTACTAAAAATAAAGATACAACCCCTGAAAATTTTATAACAGCAAAGATGTCAGGCGTTATATTGCTTTACACATTTAGTCAGGCGCTACACATGCCTTACTTTTTAAACGGGCGAAGTCGCGGACACCAAAAAAAACAAAAACCTTCCTCGAGAACCACTCTATCCATTGATGAAAACAGCATGAAAATCGGTGCCGTAGTTTTTGAGTTTATCGCGAACAGTCAGACAGACATACGCGGCGGAGGACTATCTCGTACAAATTAATAAGATTGAAGTGTCTATTTGTGATGTCGAAATACAAAGAGACTTATTATTATTACTAAATGTATATCATTTTTTTAAATTTTATGTCTGTCCATATGTCCGTTTGTTCCGACTAATCTCCGAAACAGATTTTGAGCCAGGACTGTCACTGGAAGATAGCTAATGTGTTTAGACAGTTTAGCTAATGTAATTTTTTTTTATGTTCACTAAAATAAAAAGCAGTTATTGTGACATTAGAAACACACACTCAATTTTATTTATTAATCTTCTTTATAAATAAAAATGAGTCACTAAATGTGGTGCTAAGCGCAAAACTCGAGAACGGCTCGACCGATTTTAATTCTGTCTTCACTCATGGATAGAGGCAGTGGCGGATTTACACATTTGCCGCCCGTAGGCTATTCAAATTTTCCGCCCCTACTGACCCCTGCAATTCGATACCCTATTTAGTTCACAATCATAACAATATGAAAAAAAAACTGATGTAAGGTACTCCAATTTAGTCACAGTATCAGCTCCCGAGAGGTTTTTTATTTTTTATATAAGACAAATATAATTTTTTGGCCAAATTTGCCGCCCTCTAAAATCTGCCGCCCTAGGCTCCAGCCTACTCAGCCTTCTGGTAAATCCGCCACTGGATAGAGGGATAATCAGGGAAGGTTTTTACGTAAAAAAAATGCACCCCGGGCGAAGCCGGGAGCGGGTCGCTAGTATAGAATAGATAACACCTTAGCTACTAGACAAAAGACGTGATACAGTCTACTAGCGCACAGTAGGTAGTTATCATGTTCAGAGCGGAGGCAATGTTGGAAACTGCACAATAGACAACGTTGTGACAGTTAGCTATACTTATGATAATATTCCAGCCAGCACTCAGACTCAGTACAGTCAAGGGAACAATGGCCTACGCAACGGAGATGAAGAGCTTCCGGCGAGAGACGAGACGATCACAATGTCTGTTAACGTAGGTTTGTAATGTCAACATTAAAACAGATGTAAGTACAGTTAGCCACAAAATTGGCTCGTCCTATAAAGTCGTTTTAGATTTTTGGACAGATTTATGTTTAAAATAATTTCCGCTCACATTTGTCTTAAGCGATACACGTAAAATGCAATAGAAAAACAATTTTAATTATATAATTTTCAAGTCTAAATACTATAAAATATGTTTGAAGTACATATCCTTAGATAATACGTACTATAATATTATAAATGCGAAAGTTTGTATGGATGGATGTTTGTTAATCTTTCACGCAAAAACTACTGAACCGATCACCATGAAATTTTGCGTACACGTTGTCTGGGACACCAGAAAGGACATAGGGTACCTTTCATCGTTCAACGCGGACGAAGTCGCGGGCACCAACTGGTATATACTAATCTATAATATACTTGTCTATACCAATATTATAAAGAGATTTGTATGTAATAAACTCAAAAACTACTAGACCGATTTTGAAAATTCTTTCACATATGGAAAGCTTCATTATCAGCGAGTAACATAGGTTTTATTTTATAAAGTTACGCGGGCGAAGTCGCGTGCAACAGTGAGTATAAAATATAGATCTTTTACAAACTAGGCGACTGATAATGCGGTTTTCACTAATGTAAAGCTTTTTTAATATACAATTTGCAAAAAAATTGCACTCGTTCGAAACCGGGAGCGGGTCACTAAATTTAAATATTTATTACTAGCGTTTGCCCGCGACATCGCACGCGGTCCTTTTCTTATCAATCTTTATTGCCCACATAAAAATATAGGTTCCTAATAAGTTTTCTTTTATTAAATTAATCTTAAACACAACAAGTGTGGTTAAATTCTGTCCGTAATTTGGTATAAATGTAATTAAATTTTGGTCTTTGTCTCCGCATTAACAATAGCTTCGCTTAACCGTCTTTTGAAGAGAATTCGATGCTAAAGTTGACACGACCTCTTTGATATCTGTTTAATTATTAGGGGGATCATTAGATCATTTAGTTAAAATCCCATTTAATATACAATCAATGTGTACATTACCTAGTATACTATAGTGTCAACTATAGTGACTTCTTATGACGTTTATAGAGACTAGCGACCAGCCCCTAAATGACCATTTTTTTAGATCCTAATTACCTATCATTAAATTTTTCAATTTTAATATTTTTCTTCTTTAATTAGTATTTGATGTTGCATAAAGCATTTTCTGTTGGATAGAATTACTTTCGGCCGCCGACGAAACCAATGCTACGTAACCGGTTACGTGTGAAGGATTATTTTTCTTGCTACGAAACTAGTTACGTACGACCGCCAAAGAAACCAATTTCTGACACATCTTTCCATTTGTGGGAAAGGGGCAAAACACATTTTTGTATTTCGTTAACACATGCATTGCTATTGGCTATTTCGTAGAAAGAAAAAAAAAATTTTACTTAACTGGTTTCGTTGCAAGAAAAACAATTATTGTCACGTAACTGGTTACGTAGCGTTGGTTTCGTAGGCGGCCGAAGGGGAACTACCATACCTAACCATGTACAGAGTTACGAGTAATACATACATTTTGATTTGACTTTGGCAGTGCGTATTATAAAAGAATTTTTGAAGGGTTTGATCTGTTTGATTTTTAACGAGGATGGTATCCAGCCGTAGGTAGGTCTGAATCTCAAATAGAAGAAAGGGGAAGGCGGTAAATCTCATGCAGCTCTTGGGCACACTCTCCGAAGCACATCTTATAGAAGACACATCCACAAAAGAGACTCAATGAAATATTTTACAAAATAAGTTGAGACGTTTAATGGTAAGTCCCAAGAGATTACAATTCCGCTTCAGGCATTTAAACTTTTAATGTTGATAGGGAAAACTTTGATACTCGTACTTACTTGAGTCTATATCCTGCGTGTCCTGTAACAAAAGAGAAATAATTCAATTTAACAATTCTTCTGATACAATATAAAATTACTTATCATCTGTTTATTGCAGAAGCTGGCAATTTAGAAATTATACATATAAAAAATAATCGCAATGTTTCTAGAAAAGAATGAAACCTCTACATGTGATGGTGAAAATAAGTAATTGTTCTATTAAATGACAATTTTTTTTAATGTTTATTATCTTGAACAATTTATTTGTAATTATACTGAAAGCAGTTTGCAACAATAGAATAACCATGAGTCACGCGATTGAAAAGATCAAAGTGCAATAGTGCAGAAAAGTTGATTCGCTGAGCAAAATTGCATTGTATCATTTGTAAATATTTGCAGTAATTTAAATGTTATAAATCAAATATTATACATTTAAATTAACATCAAATGTGTCGACAATTTCTAAAACTACGAGTAACTGGAAGGAAATAATATAAACTTGGATCCTAAATATACCAATACCAAGCAATAGAATTAATAAATTATCTAATGAATGTTTGCCAATATTGTAGTCTCCCAAGTGACGCCTAGCAATCGATCCAACCATTTCGCTAACTCACCACTTTCGGTAACATAACTATTTTGTTATATATTCTAGACAAGTTAAGTATAATATGTTATGCTCGTAATAAATGGAAATAAACACCATGTATCGACCGAATATATACTTACCTCTCAAAGTGTGTACATCAATATAGTTTTACCAAATACATGGCATTTATCTTTGATTATTTAGATAAAGATAATATTTTAGGGTTACAGATAGCTATCAAATATAACAACAAATTCGATGATTTTAGATAAAACGGACTAATGTTACCTATAGTAGATAGATAGGTAAGTTAAACTTGCAACAGTTTTAAACTAGTCTATGAAGAAGGAAAATCTACTTAATATTAATTGATTGATCTATAATGAGTGTGTCGAATTGATAAGCATGCATATTAATATTGAATGTTGAATTAGTGGTTTGAAGGTATACTTTAATGAAATATAGCATCGCTATTTTGAAGAAGCCGAGTTTTGCATTCTATAGCTGGACTACCACTTTTGAACACTTACCGCCCTATCATTCCGTTATTTCTTTTCCTTACGGGGAAAAATATACATTGATACTTACGAATTTACTTCTCTCTTTCTCTTTTTGTTTATGTTCAGCCTCTTTTTTCGCTTGCTGAATCAGTTCATCCACAAACTCTGTGGCCTGTCGGAGTTTCTCCGGATCACTCTTGAACGCGGCTATTCTTTCAGCTAAAGCCGAGGCATCACTGTCTTGTATCATTTTGAGCTGATTTAATAGCTTTTCACAACAATTGAAAACTGTATTCCCTTCCACAGATGTTTAGTCACATATAAGATTTAAATTTTCACGTCCAACACACTTAACTCAAACAAACACTGGCCACTATAAATTTGAATTTGGAACATGTGTTAGAAACTCGGCGTCGTCTCTTCCCATAGCTTCGACGGGACTCACCCTTCACTTATTTAGATGGGATAGTCGCGTGTGTTCGAGGGTGAAATCAGTCATTATTGCTTGTGAAAAAGAGTCTACAGGGAAAAGCGGCTTTTAAACGTGTGACGGCAGTGCAGTCGTTATAGGTACTGACTGAATGGTACAGTACAGGCGGCCGGACGGCAGTCGTCAACGCTCGATCATGCGCCGACCGAACGGGCCGTGGCGTGGCGTACGTACATACTTACCTACTACAGCTCGAGTCAACTTCTAGATTAGCCCTAATCACAGACTCATGATGAACTCTAATTTATCTCAGATAGCGTTGTCACAACACAGTTATATAAATCAACTAGGTAGGTATAACGAACTAAATATGTTTTCTTTACTAACTAATAAGAAATTAAGTGTAGGTATGTTTTGCCTATATTATGTTAATTTATTTACATATATGATACTAGCAGCTGCCCGCGACTTCGTCCGCGTAACTTTGTTAATTATATATATTAAAACCTTCCTCGAGAACTACTCTATCCATTGGTGAAAACAGCATGAAAACCGGTGCAGTAGTTGTTGAGTTTATCGCGAACAGACAGACGCGGCGGAGGACTGTGTTTTATAATATGTAAGGATAATGTAGGTAACTAGGTATGTGTAAATACATGAATGCGAAAGAGAGTTTGTTTATTTATTAGTTACACTTTCACGCCTTAACTACTCAACTTATTATTATAAAAAAATTTACACACCTTGTCCGTTAGGGTACCGTTCATCCAGAAAAAATCTGTTCCCGAGGGAAAATCTGTTTCCCGTGTAAAAATTAAAATTTCAACGATTGACAAAAAAATATGAGCAAGAAAAAATTGGTTTGCAGAGAAACTCAATGGTTTTTGGGTTTCGCAGAGAAACCGGAATCCACGGGTTAGAAAAGAAAGTATGAGAAGCGTGTATGTACGTTTTCCAATAGAACCTTTTTCTTAATTAATCTAACTTTATGAGAATATAAATTTAGATTGCTACCTATGGCTGCCTATAAATATTAATTGACACTTGTCATAACTGTTCGAGCTTGTCAAACTTGTCGCTGCAATTAATATTGGAATAAAATGTCTCAATATAAATTCAGAGATGTATCTTTAGGATTGATAAAGCTGCGAGATTTTCTTTTAGGCAGAAAACACACAGTACATGGGCGTTTTACACCACTACTAGCCCCGAGATCGCTTCCAGTCCCAGACGTTCCCCGAGGACCTGAATATAAGTATTCCGATAATTATTATTGTGACAGAAATTACATGGATTCTGTCTTGCCACCGGTGATTGCCCCTGTAGCTGAAGGACCAGCATTAAAAAGAGATCCATTTCAGAAAGCTGAACCAGGCCTTGGTGTTAAGCCGGACTCGGTAAGTATCTAAACATCGCCAAGAATATCATGAGACTGAGATGAGGGCAAGGCAGCATAAACACACACGCACGCACGCACGCACGCACGCACGCACGCACGCACGCACGCACGCACGCACGCACGCACGCACGCACGCACGCACGCACGCACGCACGCACGCACGCACGCACGCACGCACGCACGCACGCACGCACGCACACACACACACACACACACACACACACACACACACACACACACACACACACACACACACGCACGCACGCACGCACATACACCGCGCGTGCGCGCTCGTCCTTTTATCGTCACCGAGTGATCACGCGAGCTCAATGCTATTTCCCCATTCCAAAAGTGCCCAACGTGCCTAAAAAAAATCACTTTGAAGTCACAGCGTGATGGCCCGAGTTCAGTGTTTTTTTCCCGACAAAAAAGTGCCCAATGCGACTAAAGAATTTTTTATTTTAAAAATCTGTACATTTTTTACAGATTTCCTTCAGTTGCCCCCCTACACCTGGTCAGGCTTGGTGGTGGGATGGACATTGTTATTACGAACAAACCATTGTTGCAAAACCGTGTAAGATGCCTGAAACAAAAACAAAAACTAAATAGATTGGAACCGTTTTTTTTTTTCAGTTTTTTGAGTATTTGTCGATATTTATAGTAAAACATTTAAAAATAGCCTAGAAAAGTAGATATAGTTTTATTTTTGAATTTCGATTAAATCCAACAATTGTACCTTTCACCTATGACACTGTTCTGCAAGATGTAACATCCAAATCAATAAATGAAAGTTTGCATAATTAAAATTAAAGATCTAATCATTTGTAGCAAACGGTCATTTCTAGTACAATTTTATGAACCTCTTAAATAGAAGACGAAAAGCGAATATAGACATATTTTTTTAACATGATTAGTAAAATGAAAGAAAAACAGGATAGCTATAAGCCATCTTTAAACTAATACAGAAGCATTTACAAAGTATAAATACGTATTTAGATTTAGATACTAATATAATATTTAAAAAAGATTGTAGGTACCATTTATAAGAAATCTATAATGATGTACTTACCTACACCCTGATGTGTTTATTTTACTTAAACTTTAACTTATTTTAAGTTGAAAGACTTAATTAAAGTCAAGACTCTACTACACCATTACACAAGAGGACGAAAAAAGTGAAAAGGGGATGATAATATTATGACTCTGATTACGTTGAAAAATCGTCAAATGTTTAATTAAGTAATTGTATAATAAAAAAGTATAAATTAAATGCGAATATTTTTTTCCTTTTTTGGCTATTATCTATTATTCACCTAACAATTCTTACTTTACAGGTGTATTACACAAAGACAGTGCCAAAGCAATAATTTGAACATCTCAGAAATAGTAAAAACATTAATTGAGTACTTTTCAAAATTATTTTTTATCGTACTACACGTATTTTTAGTCCTACATTTCAGTATCTATACCACCCGTACTCGTACACATAACAAAGATTTAAATCACCCGCTCACTGCTTTCTGCAAGCGACTAAGGCGGGAAGAGTGAGCTCACTCTTCCCAACGTTGACACATTTTCGGCCGCCTGAAGTATGGCAAGGGCGCATCTGTGATTTAAATCTGTGCTACCTAATATTAATTAATTCAAGACAATTTTTCAAAGTAAAAGTACTTATTATACATGTATTATAGGTAATCTATCTATACCAATACAAGTGTTGAAGAGTTTGTTTGTTTTTGTACGCGCTAATCTCAGGAACTACTGGTTCGAATTGAAAAAATCTTTTTATGTTGGATAGTCCATTTATTGAGCAAGGCTTTAGGCGGTTTAGTGAGACCTAAAAGACTAAAAAATAAATATATATAATCCTTATTTAGATTAACGCCATCTGAGAAACAACTTTGACTCAACAAGTCGGCTATTCACCGCGAGAGGGCGCGATAATCAAACTGGTTCGAATTGAAAAATTCTCTTTGTGTTGGATAGTCCATTTATCGAGGAAGGCTTTAGGATATATAACATTTTGATTTGAACGCGGACGAAGTTATATTTATACTCATCTGTGCGAATTTTAACATGACTGTCTCAGAGTACTAGGAAGATACACCACTATTGTAATCATACAAGAAATAATATGTGATTTGTATTCTATATTGAAAGGAAGTTATTATTTTTTATTTATTTTTACCGACAGGCTGATGGTCCACAAGTTCTCAAGTGCGCTACCGGCTATAGTAGGATTAAGGACAGCGATTAGGATGAGATAGGGGTGTCTACTGTAAGGGGGTGGTTACTGTGGCCAGACGCACAGATGACTGCGAAATGCAGCGTGTTCTGTCACAACTAAAATTTCTGTTCTACATTTTCTGAAGAACAATATAGTTCGTAGAAATATTTATTGCTCTATTTAAATCAGAATAGATCATTGGACTTTAGTTGGCTCTTAGTTGGACTATTGAATTGAAATGCTTGACAATGACATGACAGTGACGTCTCCGACAGCCATGCTTCCGTCAGAGAGCCCGCCTTTTCTTCAGTAAATTAAATCTGTCAAATATAAAACAAAGTTATTATAGCAATGCCGCACTAAAGTATTTTTAAAGTTTATTTGATTTTGTGCATTTGTTTTACAGAATATAGTTTCATTAATATTCATGAAATAAGTGTGCGTCTATTTTAACAATGAAAACTAATAATTCACCGAAAGATACGGATACTACGCCTTCAAAGAAAAAGTTGGTACAAGCTCGTCTTCCATTCACACTTTTAAAAGACAAATCACCACTATCTGCATCTCCGCCTACAAAGAAAAGAAAGTTGTCTGATTCTAATGTGGAAATCACTAAGGTAGGTAGCATCACTAATGAGAACGACGTACTCGATGACTCTATTGTTATAAGCGACGAAGAAATTCGTGGCGAAGAAACAATTCAAAACACGGATAAAACTTTGAATCCCTTCGTGAAATTGGTCGATAATGCCCGAAAAAAGAAAGAGAAATCTAAGAAAAAACAAAATAAAAGGAGCAAAAGTAAAGATTTGCAAAAGAACAGTGACGTAAATGCGAAGGAAGTTTCTCAAAAGGAACCAGATAACGTCGAGCCTATGAATGTCGATTCGGACACTGAAAATGTTGCGATAAATAATATTGCTGATGAAAAAGAAGAATTGGAAAACACTAAGGCATCTAAAGAAGACTGTCCTACGGTTGGCAATGGCGAGATTATAGTTCTAGAGGAATCAAACGACCCTCAACAAGCATACAAAGGTGATGATAAAGAAGAAGAAAATGGTACTGAAATAATTCAAGAGAAAATACAAAAACACCAACCTGAGACACCAAAACGTAGTGAAAGGATTAAAACTAAGCTAGCAGAAGATGCTCTTAAAATGCAGAGTGTCAATGAATCTGAAGTCACAGAATGCACAGACACCACACCAAGTAAAAAAAAGTCTGAAGTTCATAATGAATCATTGAATGATTCTATAACGAGTGATACATTAAACTTAACGCCAAAACAAGTAAGTATTAGACTATTTTAAATTTTTGCTTATAACTAACTAGCTTCACCCAGAATGAATTTTTTTCATATACACAAACCTTCCTCATTTATCCCTCTTTCCATAAGTAAAATCGTATCAAAATCCATTGGGTGATTTAGAAATAACTAGCACAGTTTCTGCGACTTGGTTGCAAAATATTGTTTTTTTTTTTTTTTTCAATTTAGGTACATAAAAACTTTTTTAATGTTTATTGATGTCATTGAAGTTAATATTATATTTTATTACAGTAATTATCTTTTCATTACAGATACAAAGGAAGTTGGAATTTGCTAAAAAGAGAGAGGAAAGAGAAAGGGAAAGACTGGAGAGAGAGAGAAAGAAGCAACAAGAAAAAGAAGAGAGAGCTAAAGAGAGACAAGAGAAGGAGGATCAAAAGAGAAGAGAGAGAGAAGAAAGGGAGGAATTTAGACGGAAGGAGAGAGAAGAGAAGGAAGAACAAAAACGAAAGGAGAAGGAGGAAAAGGAAGAACAGAAGCGAAAGGAAAAAGAAGAAAAAGAGAGACAAAAAGATTTGGAACGAAGTATGTATCTAATTTCATTTCAATATCTTCCTTAATTATTATACTAATATGTTATATTGTGTAATAATACCAATTATTAAATTAAATGCTAAAATATATTCTGTACTAGCTGATTCAACAGTTGTCACCCTGTCAATTTCATATTACCTCGGGGGTTATATGAAACCCCATATTGGACATTGCTCACATATAATTAATTCTAATGTTTCCATCCCATTTCTCCTGTTGGGACGAAAACGACAAAATATGTATGTATTTATTTTTGCTGAAAAGCTTTAATATTAAATTTTATTTTTCTTACTTCAAAAATGACAGACTCCCCCGTCATATAAACTTTAAACCTCTTAGGGGAAAGATTTCCAAAAACGCTGAAATACGTATTTATTTATTTCTAACCAAAAGCTTGTATATGAAATTTCATGCTTCTGATTTCGAAAATAATGGGTTTCCATACCTTATTTTAGGGGTGGAATTTCCATTAATCCTTCCTCAGTAAATGTTAATATGATAAAATGCATCAACTGCCAAAATTTCAAGTTTTTAACCCCTTTTGGTTTAGGCTCTGCATTGATGGTTTGGGCTCTGGGGAAACGATTATATGTACTTGTATATGTATAGATTTGCAAATATTTTCACTTAAAATTACAGAGTTGAGAGAAGAGAAGGAAGAACTAAAGCGCAAAGAAAAGGAACAGAAGGAGGAACAAAGAAAGAAGGAGAAGGAACAAAGAGAAGACGAGAAGAGAAGAAAGCAAGAGGCCCTCGAACTAGAGAAGCAAGAGCAGGAATTGAAGATGAAGAAAGCTTCGGAAGCATTCGTTAACTTCTTTGTACCGAAACAGAAGTCCGAAAAAGATAAGCAAACCGTGGAATTGGTTAGCAAGAACTGTGCATTGTCGAGTTTCACAATTAAGACTGATATGAGATTAGCGCCAATGGTGAGGGCTAATTTTACTCAAGAAAAGAAAGAAATAGTAGATAAGGCTTTGGAGGAACAGAATTTTAAGAATGAGAAACTGTATTTGAAAAATCTCAAAGGAGATTATAAGCCCATGTCAAGTGGTAAAACTTGGCCGTTGTGCGACAGAGATAGGGACGATGATGTTATTATTGTTGGTAAGTGAAATCGACTGCTAATTGATTTATTATTTATCACTATTATTACTGGGATATTTTTTATCCTGAAAAAAAAAGGTAGGTTTCTGAGGGATCGCCTAAATATATAAAAAATTAAACTTACAATTAACTTTGTCTTTACATCCATACAGCATTAATGTTAGTTCTCAATACTGATTTGTTTTGTTTGTTCCAATTTCAGAAGATGAACTGCCTCCAATAGACGGCACTGGTGAAATGTTACCGTCTGAATCTGCAATTCGGGAGAAACATCGTCCTAAATTGTTAAGTTTCCATGAAAATCGCCGTCCTCCATATTGGGGGACGTGGAGGAAGAAAAGCGCCTCTATTAGGCCCAGGAAGCCTTTCGGACAGGATGGGGTATGTTGACATTTTTTTTAATGTTAAGGCCGACAGAGGCTGACACGGTCCACATGATGGTTACCTTTTTTACTTTTGGACTGGCTGGAAAAGCAAAGGCTGGACAATATTTATTTATAGTTATCTATGTATACAAAATGTATATTTTGTATGTTTTTGGTTACATAATGCATATATACCAACATGCATAATGCATATTTGGCTCAGAACCTCATGTATTGCTTTTTTAAAAGTATTTCAGGTATTTTTGAGTTAGGAATTTAAAATGTTTTTATTGTAAAGAGCAAATTTCAGCAAAAGAATACAAAGCTCATAGATGAATTTCAATTATTCATTAGTGATACAGTCACTAGTGATTAGTGATACAGAAAAAAAAGGGTTACTAACCACTAGACCAAACATGTTACTAAATTATTAATATAATATCATTAACTTTCAGAAGTTATTAGACTATGAAGTTGACAGTGACGATGAATGGGAAGAAGAGGAAGGGGAAAGCATCGATGGAAGCGCAGCGGGCAGTGATGATGAGGCATCCGCAGATGAGTACGAAGTGGACAATGAAGTATTTGTGCCTCACGGATACCTTAGTGATGAGGTATTTTTTCATTTTCATATGATAAAGTTAGCACACATACAGGTGGTTTGCTTGATGTTTAGTGGTTGATGGTAGATGCAAGTGTGTTGATGACCTCATTAGAGTAATCAATACTAATAATAAATCTGTAAGTGTTGGTCGTGTTTATAGGCTCTATACATGATACTGAAACTAAATTGACCATTTTTAGAATTTTTTTCTGTATGTATGTATGTAAGTATGTATGTTCCTCCATAACTCTTAAACGAATTAACTGATTTTCATGAAACTTGGTAGATAAACATTTAGACGTACGGGACACATGATAGGGTACTTTTTTCTTTTTCAACGCGGACGAAGTCGCGGGCGCCAGCTAGTTTATTATAAGGGACAATTTGGGGATTTGACATTGGGCTGTGACATCTCTTTGTGACTTTGTAGAGTTAATAGGGATATGATTCTATATCAATACTCTTATTAGAATCATATCCCTATCTAGGTTCTTCTAGGTGTTATAATATTTAGTTTTGTATGTGTTTTTTTTTAGGAAGCTACAATGGAGGATGACGATATGTTGTCACTTTCACCTGAAGCGCAAAAGGCGAGGCTGAAACATCTCGAAGACGAATTTGAATCTGAAATGAAGAAACCCACGGAAAAATTGAAGCCCAGACTCTACGGTTTGCTATGGGAAACGACTGATGGCGGAAAACCTGAGGGTTGCGGTGATGCGTTATGGGATTATTTCGGTAAATTCTCTATGATTATGGGCGATGTGAGTGAATTGTTTGAACCGTCAAAAGTCTCCGAAGATATTGAAAAGAAGAAATTTAAAAGGAAGAGAATGGACGGTGAACAACCGAGTCCAAAAAGTGAGAAAAAGAAGAAACCTAAAGCCTCAGAAAATAAGGAAAGTAAAAAACCCGAAAAGAAGATTACACCAGAAGCGAAGAAACAGGCCGGTATTAGCACGTTTTTGACTAAAATAAAGTCTACATAAAATTTTCAATTAATTGCATTTAAAAATATATTTATTTTCTGTTTGTAGTAACTCAATTAAAAAAAAAAAAATTATAATAGAAAGACAGTCAAATATTGATTGCTTCACATAATTACAATATTGCCATTCTTGAGGTATCCACTTATACCTTAGTAGGGATAAGTGGGTGAATGTTACTAGCATTTCCTAAACAACTGTTATGTTAACTACTAATAAAACGGAAGGGTAATTCCATGGTAACTCATGTTACATTTTTACTTCCCCATTGAAACTAACAAAGCTAGCATACCATATTTATAATTATATCAACTACCCCCTTAATGGAAATTTCGTTGTTATAAAGCATAAAATGTGGGTCTCGTTTTATTTTGAATTTTCTAGGTTGTTTTTTTTTTTTTAGTTTCAATAAAAATTGTTGGTAACTCACGTTACCTTTGGCGGCATTAGCTTTTAGGCTAGTATGTACCCAATAAAATTCTGTTGCGTTTAAATTAAATAAGTAATTAAATAATTAATTAAATAAAATTATTAAATGTCTTACATATGAGATCATTAGCAAAATTAATGGTTTTAAAAACACGCATTTTTTTAGAGAATTAAATAATGGTCACTCATGTTACATGGATTTACCCGGAAAGAAGATTCCCATACTTCGCTTAACATTTGCCCCTTCCAAGATTCAAATCACTACATATTATAAAACAAAGTCCTCCGCCGCGTCTGTCTGTTCGCGATAAACTCAAAAACTATTGCACCGAATTTCATGCTGTTTTCACCAATGGATAGAGTGGTTCGCGAGGAAGGTTTTAGTATATAATTTTCAAAGTTACGCGGGCGAAGTCGCGGGCAGCAGCTAGTTGTTTATAAAGCTGATATTACAAAATTAAGTTATGCTGACAGTTAAGTTAACTGCACCCTGATGCAGTTGACATTAACTGCATCAAACTGCCAGTTTCGATTCAAGCTACATTTTGTTGTCCGTCTGAAAAATCTAATAAAGATTCCAAAGTATTACACTATTGATAGCCAGACCAGGTTTCAAAAACAAATTACTATGATACCTCTTTGTAATTATATAATAATAATAGATTGATTATATATTATTATTTACTAGCGAACCGCTCCCGGCTTCGCATAGATGCAATTTTTTTTTTGCAAATCTTTACATACTATATTAGGTGTACACTTAGATCTTTAAATTTTAATGCGGTTTTTCACTAATGCAAAGAGGTTTTTACATGTAATTTGCAGAAAAAAAATTACAACCATGCAAAGCCCGAGCGGTTCGCTAGTCTTTATAAATAAAAATGAATTCCTAAAATGTGTTGCTAAGCGCAAAACTCGAGAACGGCTGGACCGATTTTAATTCTGTTTTCTCTCATGGATAGAGGGATAATCGGGAGAGGTTTTTACGTAAAAAAATGCACCCCGGGCGAAGCCGGGAGCGGATCGCTAGTTATATATAAAAACGTTCCTCGTATAATGCTCTTTCCATTATTTTAAACTGTATTAAAATCTATGTAAAGATTTTACCTGTGATTTGTATGAGTATATAATCAGTCACGTGGTTGCAGCAGGTTTGCGAACTGTTACGTCACAAAAGTATTGCAGGTTTAATGACTCTCCTTTTATTTAATATTTCAATATTATTGATTTCTTAAACTTGTATTTATAAGCTTATTTGAAGTTGTACACTTAAATATTGATATCAATTCAGAAAACTTTTAAAAGTCTATAAAAAGAAAATGTAAATAGTTATTTTAAGTACTTATTCAAAATAAATTGATTTTTCTTTTATTTAATGTTTTATTACTCGTAAATACCTACGAGAAAGATATCCTTTCTAATTTTAATTGTTTTAAGAGAAATATTGGTATTTTTCTATGCCAAAGGTGAAATTTTCAAAACAGTTTTTTTTAATGTACCACTTGATGGTAGGTGGCTTCCGTCGCCTATAATACAAGCAACGTCACTGGTGCTATCGGTCGTAGTAGGATTAAGGATAGGGAAATGGGTTCTGGCATCCCTTACTCACGGAAACAACAGCACACGTGCTATTATTTCACGGCTGTCTTCTGTTAGGGGGTGGTTACTGCTGCTAGACAAGCTGCTCAAAAATGACTGCGAAATGCAGCGTTCCTAGCCACTACTTTCCAAATCCAGATCATAGTAAACTTTGAAAAGGTCATTTCCAAAGTTGAATCTGCCGGGAAATTTTAAATATGTTGTATTCTTATGTAATTCTTTATTTTGAATTTGACCACATAGTGGGTTAAGTTCTATGGTGAGGCAGACCTTTCTAAATAACCTATTAAAATTAGCAGGTTTGTTGCTGTAGTCAGATGTTTTATTTTGTCAAAAGTACATAAACAAATGATATCGACAGGTCCACAAAATAGGTTTAAAAAAATGTAGTCATCTTACATACTGAAAGTATCAAAATTGGAAGAGACTTATCCTACTTTAAAAAACCTGTCACATTATATCTAATCTAATTTATTAGTGAGTCGATTGAGTGTTGTGGTCACTATGATTTTGGTTAATAGCTTAACAGTTAAGTTTGTTTGTTTATAATAGCGACTAGCTGTGTCCATAGGATTCACACAACTTAAATTTATTATGCTATCTTGTAGCTAAATTCTAAAATCGAATTAGAATAAATTTAGTTCTATACTTTAGTAACCTATAGTTCAAAAAAAATTTAGCTTAAATAAAAAGAAATATTGGACAGAAACGGACCAACTGAACATGACAAAGGCATTTATTACTAAATAAAAAATTTATAGGTAAATTAAAATCATGAAGTGTTGCCACAAGAAAAATAACCATGAAATTTGAATTAAAAAATGTAAATAAAAAGCTCTCCCTTTATACTTTAGTAATTTTTTTATTGAATTCCTTCAAACATCACAATCATAATAATAATACATAAGATAAGAAAAATGATCAATTAATGAACATAATGTCAAAATCAATATGTCTTTACACCCTAGTCAATTTAGTTGTTGGCGTCATATCCAGGCCAAATAGTTAGTAGTGCTAATTTTAAATTTTCATTAATTCTCAATTCTTCTATATCAAGTTGATTCCGACAAACAGGGCAACCTTTTGAGTCAGCTCTTTTTAAAGCTGTCTTTAAACATTTTATACAATAGTTGTGACCACAAGACGTGGTGACTGGATCTGTCACTAGACCCTGGCAGATGCTGCATAAAAAGTTCTGGTACACATATTCCACATATTCCTGTCTTCCTCTGGCCTCTGCGACTATAAGGCACTCCCGCCAGAGGCTCTTATTTTCTGTGTCAGCATCCATGGCCTCTCTTTCAACTGCAGTGATTGCATCCTCTTTTTTCCCCTGTTTCCCCACATCTTTCTTAATCTTCTTAGCTTTGCTGGGACCACTTTCGTTTGAATTTTCATTTATTGTTCTTTTGTTTTTGCCCTTACCCTTCATAGATGCTTTCTCAGCTTCAGCTTCTAAATACCCATCTGGATAAACTATGGAGAATTTCTTGGCCTCGTCCAACCATGGAGCCGGACTGGGGTCATCGCGACGCAACAGGTACTTCCATACCCGAAAACCAGACATGCCCTTCTCTGGATAATACTTGACAACTTTGTAAATACCGTCGTAACGAAAGCCCTCTTCCGGTGCATACTTGGGGAAATGTTTGGCCATCTTACTAGCTCGAATTACGCGTACTGGCTTGCCGTCACGCCAGAGGTCGCCCGCATCTGCACCTTTCTCGTTCACAGTATCAACGGCACAGTTGCGTGCCAGCGCTCTGTTCTCTCTAGTAAGCTTCTGATCGCAAGATTGCTGCGCTGTTCGTTTATTTCCAGACAGATCCCTTCCTCCACTGCCGGTGTATGTAAACACTTCTCCATCATCATAATCATCTTCGTAGCCACCGGAAAGAACTATACTATATGCCCCATCACAATCACGTCCGTGAATACCGGACACGGGTGGCCGGTGTAAACCAATTTCGGATAGCTGTATTCTAAAGCGCCAACACATTCCAACTTCTACACCAGGTATAGGACCAAAATGGTGTATAGGCATGGCGCTCTCTTTAGTCTTCCCCATACAAGCCATACCTCTTCCCCAGTCTTTAGACTGACTTGTGTTGACCTCCTTCTTAGTTTGCTTTCTCGCTCCTGGAGCAATAATTGATTTAGTATCTCTCCTACATGAAGGACAGTACCAGTCTTCTTCTGGAAGTTCAGTTAAGGGTGTGTCAAGGCAGGTCATGTGATATCCTTGATCACACTCATCGCAAAGCAAAATCTCCTCTGGCTTATCTTTTCCATAGCAGGAGTAACAGCCACAATGCTTACACGGTTTGCTCTCTACATCATAACAATACTTGCACTTTAAGGGTCTAGTTCTCTTTTCGGTCTCCTGTGACATATTAATTTTGTCCTGCTCAGTTCTTTTAGATAATGGCACTACCGTCTCAATGGCATATATTTTGTCTACAACTCTAATTTTAGTATCAACTAATTGTAGATTATTGTCGTTTAAACACAGAGTACCCCACAGTGAATAGTGATCTCGTCTGTGTTTATCAATTTGCTTAATTTTGAAGTCATACCAAAGCCCTACAGTTAGAGTTCCGAGTTCATTAATGTCAGCATTTAACATGACGGTATCACCAATGACCAAATCTTCTGGTTCAATTACTCGGCGTGCACGTGGCCTAATATTCTTAAGTTCACAATAAACATCTTCATCAACTTCTTCATGTACATATTCAATTTTGTATAGCAAATCTTCATCGGGAACTGTCAATTTCATCTCTTTGGCTTGATTCTTGGGAGATTTTATTAAATATTTAGTAATGGAACCACGATTAGTTAAACTGGTAGATGGTTGTGGGGATGTATTTAATGTATCGGGTATATTTTCTTTATCATTAAACGGCGTTTTTTGTTTCTTTGGATCATAAACAATGCGTGTTATAATCGCTTCAAACCAAGCGCAGTCCGTCTCGTCTCTTACATCAATTAAATCGCCAACGGTATAGAGAGTGCTGACAGCATCTTTGTAGACAATTTCTGTTTTTTTATTGCCATCAACTGTTTTTGTACTTTCATTCACAGATGTGTCTATTGGCTGAGCTTTAGCGATTAGCTGAATAACATCACCCAATTTAATATTGTAGTCGTGTAATGAGCATCCGTCTTCTAAGACTTTTCCGCCATAGCATAACAATTGAGATTCTGGTTCAATATTAAACTTTAACTTAATGTTTTTCCTCAAATCTTCTATTTTAGACAACTTAGATTCAACAACGACTATGTGACTCAACTTGTCTAATCTTACTTTCACATACATTTTATAGTAGAAAAATTGATATCATGAAACTAACCGAGCCTTCACAATAGATCTCACTGATTATGTAAGGATACTAAATAATAATAATATGTCCTTAAAATCAAACTGGAAATGTTGAAGCATATAGATCGAATACAATCTATATTTAAGCAATTCTTTAATAAATACACTTTACAAAATCAACCACATACGTTTGAATAACATTATGTCTATAAATGATTAAATAGGTGCTTAAGTATTTTAACAAAATCGAACAAAAAACAGTTAAATAAACAATGTGACGATGAAAGATGATAAACGCGGGAACCGAATCGAATAACAACACTTTCTTAACGACCGTAAACTTGACAGTTGACTGACTGCTAACATGACAGAACAGGCCACAGAATATATTACTCCTGCTTGTGGCTCTAGTATGAGCTTATAATTCCTGCACTCGCTACCGAGAGAAAAATGAATATAGGTTGTGTCGTCCGCCCAGTACAGGCAGGAGGCAGGAACAAGTTTTCAGAGCTGACGCCAATCTCTACAACGAAGAAGCACTTTAATGGACGAAATACACGATCAATCATTTGGCGTGACGACAAACTGACGTGATGCAACGGCGCGGTTTGATATAGTGTTTGACATCAAGCCATCAGTGGCCCTAGACAAGTTGCATTCGCTCCGTAGCGATTCGATTCGCTAAAAATAAAATGTATGGGATTGACATATGCCTTCGCTAAATCACGTGATACTTCCCATACATTTATAACTATCGAACTTCGTTATCGTTATCGTTATGGCACTTTGTCTAGGGGCCCTGTTACCATTCAACATTCAAAGTGTTTACCATTCACGATCAAATTTTGGCTTCACGTCAGTCAATTTGACGCAATGGACTGATCGTGTATTTCATCCATAAGAAGCAAGATTCACTACAAATGCACAAAGTAAAAAAAAATCCACGAAAATATGCAAATCCTATGTATATTCTGTGGTCTATCTGATATAGTCACTATTTAAGGAGTGTCACGTCACACAAGGAGGATAGAGATAAGGAGGGCAATCTCTGAGTATTAAAAGTGTGTCGAAAGACGATAAATTGATGGCGCTAGTGAGGCTAGTGACAGTAAATAATTCAACCAAAATTCAAGTCGGCACACTTCACTCCGTCAACTACTGCTACATTTATTCCATACTCTTCATACTCTCAAACTCTCTCTGTACACACTAGCGCCATCTCAATTTATCGCTTTTAGTTACCACTTTTTCAGTTTAACACCCATGTAAGATTGCGCTCCTTATCTCTACCCTCCTTAGATACACAGTATACCACACCACCCACACCACAGAACAAAACTAATGTAATATTCAACAAGAGGAGATGTCTGTCTTGTCTGAAGTCCGAAACTCTTAATGAATTTTTGGATTTTTCTTTGCGGTGTTTTTCCAGCTAATGCGTATTTTCTAATATTGTTTATATATTTGTACAAAATAACGCTCGCCATAAGTGCTTTCTGGGTGTAAACAACTGAATTATTTTAAATGCCTTGACACGAAAGCGGTGAAGATGAGTAAAATGTCGAAAAATAAATTAAATTTGACCCTCCCACCAGGGTCAATAGACACTGCTCCAGCTGTAACGCCTTCTAATATGACTCCTCAGCTGAAATCTGCCACAGCCTCTGAGTAAGTTTATTAGTTTCAATTGTTATGACTTATGTACGACACAAATGACTAATCAATATTTACCTATGTAGCTTTATATTGTTTTTAGCAGAAAAATGTACACTTTCTGTGTATTATAATAATAGTTTTTAAAAATATAAGATAAAATTCCATTGCTAATAATTTCGAACTTGATTTCTAATGAATCTATAATGGTTGTATTCTATGACAAAAATACAATATTTTGTTACAGCACTTGTGAGAAAGGAGCACAAATAATTTTCATTAAGTTCTTTTAGAATTTATATTCTAAGTAGCAATATTTTCAATATTAGCATAAAGTCCTATCAAACTGTTGCCTTCATTTAGGGTTAATTATAAGAAAAAATCTTCAATAATATGTGGCCTACTATTTTAACTATAAACACAAGAATCACACAAGTGTGTACTGCCAATTCTTAATAATAAAAGGTGAAATAAAGACAAAGAGAAAATATTGGCTCATGCATACTCTAAAAATTAAATGCACAAATGCTTTTATAAAAAAATATATTTTTGACATGACATGCCTATAAAATTCTGTTTTGGATACTAATGCTTCGCCTGCAGGTGTTTGTAGTCATGGTTAAAAAACAAAAACTAGGAAACCCTCATTTACAAATGCTCCATGTGGTTATAATAAATAATAATTTATATTTTTTAGACGGCAGGGTTTGGCTGGAAAGTCTAAAACTAGCATTGAGGCGCTCACAGAAAGATTGGAACAGATAGAGATGGATGACACACAGAGGAGAAGGATTGAAGTTTTTTTGTGTCAGAAGGAGAAAATCGGAGAGCTTAGCGATGATGACTTTGAAAAGTTAGGCGAATTAGGTGAGTATACATTTGATTATTTTAATTAAATTAAAAAGTTTAATAAATCACTTATATTTACCTGTTTACTAAAAAATGATTGATATTTTTTTGAATTATTGATCATTATCTATACAACTAAAACATTTTTATTTTTAGAACATTACAACATTTTTAGAAGAAAAAAAGTTTGTCATCTCCATGGAAAGTCTGAAGTTAGTTTATAATTTTTAATTCTAGCTTGTAATAATAAATCAAATGGTATACTTTCAGGTCAAGGCAATGGCGGAGTGGTAATGAAAGTTCGCCACAAGTCCACAGGACTCATAATGGCTCGTAAGCTCATCCATTTAGAAGTGAAACCGGCCATCAAGAAGCAGATTATTAGAGAGCTGAAGGTTTTGCACGAGTGCAACTTTGCTCACATTGTGGGCTTCTACGGGGCATTTTATAGCGACGGCGAGATATCAATTTGTATGGAATACATGGACGGTGGATCCCTTGATCTTATATTGAAGAAAGCCGGCAGAATTCCTGAATCAATTTTAGGTATTATGTGCCCTATTAAGTTTAGTAATTTTTAGTAGCAACTGCATTTAACAGTCATTTGGGCAGCTTGTCTGGCAACAGTGACCACCCTCTTACAGAAGACCACCATAAAATAATAGCATGTGTGCTATTGTGTCTCAGTGAGACTCAATGTCAAAGCCCAATTCCATATCCTCAATGCCACTATGGTCAGCAGCACACTTTACCTGGCGTTTCTTGTATTATAGGCGAAGGTAGCCACCTACCATCAAGTGTCAGACTGTCTGTCGAACTAGCTTTTAAAGCTTTGTTTTCTGACTTATTTTTACAATATTTCTTTATTTTTGTTAATGAGTTACATTTTTTCAAGTTTATTTTCTTTTTAAGCAGTACATACGAGTACCTATTTGATTTCCTTTGTATGTGTCAGCTTGCCTTTAGGCAAAGGCCTCCCCCAGAATTAGCCACATTTTGCACCTGCCATTTCCTTGATTTCATCCTCCCATCTTTTTCATTGTTTTCCCTTTCTTTTCATTCCACCACGATGGTACCCATATAATATGTAGTTATATCTTTCGACTGTTATATCATCTGTTTTTCTTATATAAAAGAAAATATTATATTACTTGTGCCTTATTTTATTAACATTATTGTATTAAGCAACATGACATATTTTCTTTATTAACATCTATGGTGTTGCTTGTGTCATAGCCAACACCACCTACCATCAAGTGGACCAGCAGCCTGTCTGCCAACCTTAACATAAAAGACATGTAAAAATAAACATGTAATTTTGTTCCTAATTTAAGGTGTTCATTTCAGGAACAATAACTTCAGCTGTCCTAAGGGGTTTAAGTTACCTGAGAGATAAGCACGCAATTATGCACCGGGACGTGAAACCATCAAACATTCTCGTCAATAGCAATGGCGAAATAAAGATTTGCGATTTCGGTGTCTCCGGTCAGCTCATAGACTCTATGGCCAACTCGTTTGTAGGCACCAGGAGTTACATGTCGGTGAGTATCAAAATTGGTCATTTAAAAACCTTTTATATTTTATTTACATCTCTACATTCATACATAGTAATTTATTAAGGTCAAAATCTTTATTTTTATTGTACATATATAGTATGTACTAGCTTTTGCATGCGATATAGTCCGCGTAATTTCATAAAATACTAGCTGGTGCCCTCGACTTCGTCCGCATTCTGGATGAAAGTCCTTTCTGGTGTCCCAGACAATGTGTATGCAATTTTATGGTGATCGGTTCTGTAGTTTTCACGTGAAAGCGTAACAAACAAACTCACATTGACATTTATAATATTATGTAGGGAAAGAAATTTTTAAAATCGGTCCAGTTGTTTTTGAGTTTATTCATTAAAAACAAAAATACAATTTCTCTTTATAATATTAAATCTAGGTTTTCATAGTGTTACTAATGTGTTTTTCAGCCGGAACGTTTGCAAGGCACCCATTATTCTGTGCAGTCAGACATTTGGTCGTTGGGGCTATCGCTGGTGGAGATGGCCATCGGTATGTACCCGATACCACCTCCCGATGCCAAGACCCTGGCTGCCATCTTTGGTGGACAGAACGAAGACCATTCACCGGGACAGGTAAACTAAAAAAAAAATACATTATTATAGCAACATATGGTCATAAAACTGGCAAAATTATGTCTTAAGTTTTTATTTGGTCTGAGGTAAAGGGATATTTTTTTTTTATGTGTGTACAGGCACCGAATTCACCCCGTCCAATGGCGATATTCGAATTACTCGATTATATAGTGAACGAGCCTCCACCCAAACTGCCCTCGGGGATATTTTCCGATGAGTTTAAAGATTTCGTCGATAGATGTCTCAAGAAGAACCCCGATGAAAGAGCTGATTTGAAGACTTTGATGGTAAATGTTTGCTATTTATAACAATTTAGTAAAATAGTCTTAAAAAAACCATCATTAAATAAATAAGACTGATGGTAAATCATTGCTATTTATAATAATTTAATGAAACAATCTAAAAAAAATATCATTAAATAAGTAAGATTTTGATGGTAAATGTTTGCTATTTATAACAATTTAGTAAAATAGTCTTAAAAAAACCATAATCAAATAAATAAGACTTTGATCGTAAATGTTTGTTATTTATAATAATTTAATGAAATAATCTAACACAAGCAAACGCAACAGGTGTTGCAAGTGCGTTGCGGACCATAGTAGGATTATGTATGAGGCACTGGGAAGGGATAGAGAAATGGGCATCCATTACTCAACAGCATACTTGCTGTTATTTCACGGTGATCTTCTGTAAGGGTTGGTTATTGCCACCAAATTAATGCGAGACAGAGCGTTAAATCAACCACTCATCCAACCGGGTCATCAAATCTAATAATTTCAAATAATCTATATAATCTAATAATATGTCTCGCTGTACATCTAAGCGTATACATAACATACATAGCGATTTTAATTCGGTTTTTCACTAATGAAAGGAGCGTTAAACAAGGAAGGTTTTTATATTATAAGACCTGTCCACCCAAGATTTCCAAGTGTATAGATTTGTGAATAGTTTTGTAACTATTGATGCGTTCGCAGAACCACGAGTGGATCCGTCAGGCGGACGCCGAGAAGGCGGACATCGCCGGATGGGTGTGCAAGACTATGGACCTAATGCCCACAACCCCAAACTCCAATGTGTCTCCTTTTTCTTCATAAGCTGCAAGAAGTGCATACTTTCAACAGCGAAAAAGGGTGAGATTATTATTATCTTTTACCAGCATAATTATGAACCAAGAAGCATTTATAAATTCGGATAGATGGCGCTTCTTATCACACACACAAACTTAATTGAGTGTGTCGCTCACAGACGCGAGTTCACTGTTTTCCCCCATACTAAAAGTGTAAGCCATTAAAGAAGGTTTCACTTCAAAATTCTAAAATTGAGAAAAGAAGTAACGAAACTATCTACTATAGTCAAACCGAAAGAACTTTCTTTGCCAATGAGTCTGACCGATAGGATTGAAAATTACAATAAAACACAAAATAAGGGCTATTGTTATGTACGTGTCAATAGTTTTTGTTTCATTAGAATCGATGCGAACGGTTTATGTGTGACGTCACATCGACAGTTCGTGTGTGACTAAAAAATTTGGGTTGAACGGTCATTTTTTAAGATATATATATATTTAAAAAAAAACCTGCTATGTTTGTTTAGTGAGCTATATTTTTGGGATATCATTAACCAAAATCGATGATCAGATACATTGATTTTTTGGTTTGCAATTGCAGGTCAAAACATTTCCCAAGAGAAAGCGATCAGTGAGGACGCCGGCGCGGAGGATTAGCGTAAGCGACAGGTAACAGGTACGGTCACAACAGGTACCCTCAACTCTAGCACCATCCCCCCCACACACATACACACACACACACACACACAGCTCGTTGGAACGCCAAAGAGAGCGGACTCGCCACCGAACCCGAACACACACACACCTCCGGTGCAACGTCATACTAACTGTAACTGGTCACAGTCACGGCCGAGGCTCACTAGCAGGGGTGTTACTGTCCGATTATTTCCGATTATCTGCAAGTTTCGGATATTTTCTGTTACAGATATTAAAGGCTTTGAAGGAATTTATTTAAAAGTAAAATACAAATAGAAAACAATATAAATTATTATATTCATTTAGACTCCGCCGCTGTCCGAAATTATTCGAATCTTTTATATCCGAGTCTGTTACAGTTACGGATAGATAGTTTCGGTAAAGGTTACGGAGTTCTATAACATCCCCGCTTACTAGCTTTGACATGGAGAGAATGAACTGAGCCAATAACCGCATAAAATTGACAATTCTCTAGAAAGAGAGAAAGCGATCGTGTGGCCATCTCCACGTCTCTTTCCTATAGGTCTATAATAACTTCTAGGACCAATCGAATAGCGCACGATCGCTTCGTTTCTCTCACACTTTTCAGTCCACATTTACTTTGTCCAGGGAACTGAGCGTGGGAACGCTCAGTCCCCTGGACATTCTCTCTATGTCTATGTTTACTAGTAAGAGTCGAATTAATTATTGCGACCAGAGCCTCCCTCAAACAGTTACAGTATGAATATAAGATTCAGTATACACTTCTACTGTTGATTTTAGATATAATTTTATGTATGACAATTATGAAATTGTGACAGTTATGATAATTGTGATTATGTTTTGGAGAGTTAATTCTCTGAAACAAACAAAATACAAAGTAACAATTGTCTCGTACTCTTTAGAGCCCTATTTAGTGTCATTTCATGTCAAAACATAGTAAAAACTTGATGTGAAAGCTCGAAAAAATGAGTTCTTTAAGTCCGAGTACACGTTGATTCTTATCTCAACATTTACACATGTTTTATTTTGAAAGTTTAAAACAGAAAAGATGTGCGAGAAAGATTTTGAAATTTGCCATTTTTTTTTTTTTATAATGTAAAATTAAATTTAAAAAAATGACAGATTGATCTAGAATTGACAATCAATCAAGAATTGACAAGAATCAAAATGAACAAAAAATAGATATAATAATGGTTTGAACCCTACCAGATGAAAAAAGAGCACATATTTAAATAAATTTAACAGCGTCCAAGAGTTCAAACCATTATGTTTAATTTAAATCGAACCAAAATGATTAAATCTTGTAATTGAACAACTGTAAATCCGTACTCTTTGGTAGAAACTGTACAATGGAACAGAAGACTGGCTCAGCGTTCCAAATTTATATAATTAATAATTAAACTCCAACGATTGTAGCGTCATACATAAATTTAATAAATCTGATTCAAATTGTAAAACAATTTACGAATTAGACGACTTTTGAGTGGGTATAAAACGATTTGACCGAGTCAAAATACTCAATATTCGACTAAAGATATAAACGAAAGCCGAAACATGACTTCTTTTATCTAATTAAATATTAGAACGAAAATAAAGGATATTAAAATTTAACTTAAATAATAGATCAAAAGATCTATTTGACTTGTTCGTTCTAATAATATGTTAAAGAGAAGTCTTGTATCAGTCGTATTATATAAAAAATTGTTAAAAAACTAATAAAAATATAAAGGGTTGACATAAACTTCTTTGTTAATTGGTAACTAATACGGTTGTTTGGGCACGACATAAATGTCTAGAATTTGTAACCACCACAATTTTTTTTTTTCAAAAGGATAAGTGTATCCATTATATGCTATGAAAAATACAATTACTGTAATTTCCTTGTAACACAGTTAATGTAATATGTAATATTTTGTTTGTACATTTACATTAAATCTTAATTGAGTATCACGAAATCTTGAATTTGATATAAAAATCAAAATGTCGTGCCCAAAGTTTTCAAGACAAAAAACGATTGAAACATATCACATACATCGTTTATATAATAACAAATTTGTACGCACCGGGGGATAACCTGGCGTTGAATATCTAATGCAAAATTTAATGTTTTATTTATAGAATTGGCTAAAATTAAGGTATAAAAAAAATTGTAGAAGTTATTTCGAGAACAATTTACGATACATTTTTGGAACGTTCGGAACGTTTTAGAAGAAAGCGTTTATATTGAGTGGTGCCACTTTTTCTCGGATATAACAGTTAATGCGTGGAGTGGAACTGTTGTTTGGCTAGGTTCCCACTAGGCCGGACCGGCGAATTTACCGGGCCGGTAAAACTGAATAAAAAATAGGTCACTTCGAATATTAGCCTTTAATACTAAAACCAAACATCGATAATGCTGGATTCGGTATAATGTGAACACTTATAATATGTCCGGGCGCCGGTTTCCGGCAAATCTGTCCATATTGGGAACCTAGTCAAATGTTGATTCGCTCCGCATAGTTTAATGTAATCTCACGAGAAATAGTGCAAAAGTATATTACAACGCGTATTAGGTTTACAAAGCGATTTCCTTTTCATATACACTCGCTATATGATTATGCGAAATGTGTAATAATACCATATGCGTTCCGAAGATGTAAAGTAATCGAACAAGGTGTCTGATCATAGATAGGGGTATAATACTAAAACATAGTGCATTCGTGGACGAACTAATCAAGGTTTTTATAAAAAGAAACAACTTAAATGGTCCAGTAGAGTTGATTTCACTAGTCGCAAGTCGAAAAAATGTTTGTAGTGTTTTGACATATTTTTTCTTTGCTGAAAGTGCGTAATTCATGTCAGCTGGTACATGTAAATCGAATAGTTTGTGGGGAAGTACTGCGATTCTCGCAATCGTGGTAAAGCCCCGTAGTGTTGGAATACTCAAACGGTCGCCATCTTGCTTTATTTGTCGTTGGCGGGCGTGGGAGCGTTCCGAAACTCGAAAACGATCATTATAATCTGTAAAATAGAACGCAATTTTTAGACATACGGAAAAAAATATAAAATTAAAAAAAATGTAGATACAATACGTTTTATATATTTTGACGTGATGCACTTTTTCCCCGCCCCGTTTGGTTTGTTGTATTGATCGCTTTGTTTTAGTAATTCCGCCATTTATACCGCCCAACGCATTGTATGTAGTCCTTAAAAAGTTTACACTCGGAGTCCAATCGAAGACCTCTCCGACCTCTCCGAAAATTATAACCTAGATTTATGTGTTCATAAGTGTTTAATTCCAAATTTCACCACAACTTGTAAGTTATATCCATACATAAAACTCTACTAAATTATAACTGACATTTATAATATTAATATGAATAAGTAATCAGAATATAACCAGTTGGATATTAATTAATTTGTTTATTTTCGAAATCGTGTATTTTTTATTTCGTGTTTTTTTTTTGTTTTTCATTGAATTTACTATGTTCCGTTGTAGTGGAAATCTTAGAACACATACATACATACATATGTAACTAAAAAAATCGGCTGCCCTAAAATTAGTTGTTAAAAACGCTAGTTCATTTTAAAGTAATAACCTAGAACTAAACTTCCTAGGTTTTCGTAAGATTATTATCCGAGTGTAACTTACAAACATCTTCATTTGTGCTTTAAAATTATTTGTATAGTGCGAATGAATCATGAATATTATGGTCGTGTATGTACTTGTTTTTCTTTATACAGTTTTAAATAATGTCTGACGAACAATATTTTAGTGTTCTAGGATAAAAATGAGAAAAAATATGAGATTCCTACATAACAGTTATTGTTCTCATGGTATTTTTACTACATTACAACATCTCTAGATACTTTTCCTTTTATGTACTGATGTGGATACTAAAATTAAAAAAATATAAAAAATAATATAACATATCGTCGACCTAATTCTTTAACCTGCTAAGTTCATTTTTGGGCAATTTTACTTTATATACTTTTCGGACAAGTTTAGACGATTATTATCTACCGTTTGGTAAAGGAATAACGATGACTATCAAACTAAAAAGGTGAGAAATTACATAAATGAAAAACTGCTTTCTGACTAATAGCAAATCTTTACAAAGAAAACCTGCTAAATCCTAAGTTTTGTACTGATAATGTTGCTCATTTCACATGCCTGATGCGACGTACAACATTTTGTCATGTCATTTTTCTTCTTCCTGAAAACTATGCAAAATGGGATTTAGCATAGCAGGTTAAGAGTGGGTATAAAGCAAACAAAATTTGTTATTTCACCCGCGTGGCCCCTTGGAACACGACAGTGACACAAACTACGCACAACATGCGACGGAAGATAGCGCAACTCGCTCAATAAAAATATCATAAGTGCCAAAAGTATTAAATATTAATTATCCGTAAACTACAATGTCAAATGAAAAATTGTTACATACAGCCTTAGATAATATGTGAAGTGAAATTACTGATACACTTTTAGCTTTGTAATGTGTGTCATTTTGAAAATATAACTAAAATCGATGGAAATGAGAGCTCACTTGGTGATTTTTTTCTATCGAGAAAATTTCATTATATTATGTTTTCTGTTACAGTCGTCACTTTCATTTATAATGTATTTATCTATTTAAAAAAATTAATTAAATTAGACTTTGTTTACTTAGCTAAAATTCAAATCTAGGATTGGCTATTTCTCTCTTAACGATTTAGGCCGACGATATACAAAATGTTATGTTATTCTAAAATTTCTAGCAACTGCTCAAAGCTGCTTTTACTCGCCGGTACCTTTAAAAAGAAGCCAGTTAAAATATTCATACTGTGTAGTTAGTTACTGCCTAAATTATTGTTGGTCATATATTATAAGCGTTTGATTATAAATGTTTTGATTGGTGCTTGTTTATTTCCTGCACGTTTTACGCCGTTTTGCTTGTTTTCGCTTGGTTGTCGCAATCGTTTGCCGAGTCTTCCTGTGTTTCATTTTTATTACCTAATTATTATTATTATTATTGGTCACTGTATTATAAATTTCCTATAATATTGTGACGAATTAATAAATGTGCGTTTCAGTGGTACGTGAAGTGTTTGGCCTTTCGTTGTTTCTCTAGCATTTAAGATGATTTCTATTATATTACTGTACTGTTTATGAAGGTGCTTTTTTTTACTTTATTGCTAAGTGAAAACGTTATCGAAAAGTAGTTTTTTTTTTGTATATAAAGCCACGTACGTATATTTGATTGGTAATTTATGTATAGATAAGTCATGGGAAACTTACTATATAGGACTGTGTTCGAAATAAGTTTTGAAATAATTAATTATATTACTATGATAGACAATATTTTTTTAGTGAATTATATTTTTCCAACTTAATGGACTTATACATTATTATTATATATATGTACGTTATTTTTAGGGATTAAATAAACCAAAAATATTTTATTAATTAGTTAGTTACCATGTTAAATATATTGTTATATTTTTTTAACAATGTCAAAAATAATTTTTGAATATCTGTTATAAATAATGATAATGATGAATTGAGTCGTATTTTTCTGAAAACTTTATTTTAAAAATCTTCCAATGTTGAAATAGTTTATTATGATAATAAATGTAAAATTGATTTTTTACATCCAATAGGGATTGTTGACTATTTTAGGCAGTGTTTAAAATATATAATATTATTTTTTAAAACAATTAATATGAGTAAAGTATAATAGTCTATGACAGCGGTGATGTTTGCGAACAAGTGACGTCATACACTTTGATTGGTGTTCGTTGTCACGTGACTTGAGAGTGAATTAATTACATATTGATTTATTAAATAAATATTAAAGAAAAATATTTAATTTTTTAGGTATGTTCTAATATAAAACTATAGTTTCGCGGCTAAATTATATTTTTATTTGAATTCATTCAACATCCCTATTGTCTTTGATTTTCATTAGTTTTATCTATGTATTAACTTAAAATTTGTATGAAATGTTTTTATTAATAATATTTAATTAACAAGGCTACAAGGCTATGGATTTGAGTTAAATTAAGTTTTCTCTTATAGTTCAGTGTTTGCATTTAAATATGTCACAATATTTGAAATTCTATTTTAATTATTAAGTTTTTAAGTGATTTATAATGGACATTGTAAACTTATGTCCAAGCTTACCCTAGAGTTAGTGGCTTTATTTTCAATATTATTATATTATTCATACGATCTCTGTATTTTTCAAATATTTCGCTAAGTGTAACTCTTAAATGTAATTCATATAATTTTGTAGTTAGCTTCTTTATTAGATATATCTATAGGTAGGCATTGTACAAATAAAGTGTAAAAAGGATGTGTTGTTTTAATTGTATTTCCGCTTAACCATTGGTGCAATAGTCGCTTGATTATTGGAGAACTGAACTACAAGCAGTGAAATTTACAATTAATTTTACCTAATATGTATGTTCATTCTCGTGGGGAACTTTCTTACTTTATGAATTTCATTCAAGTTGAAAAGCGACCGAAGCAACTTCCAATTTCAATGTCAAATTAATCATACCAGCCTCAAATTAGTTTTGATTGACATTGGCTATCAAATATATGTCAATTAAAACTATTAGGCCGGCTAAACTATTTATCAATTACAACTTAGGTGGCTCATGTGCTAATCAAAACGACCGATACTATTATTAGCCGATATATATATATATATATATATATATATATATATATATATATATATATATATATATATATATATATATATATATATATATATATTGCGATACGAAAAAAAAGGTTTTGGATACATTCATTGTTAGGTAAGGGAACTTACTTATTCTATACCTAATGAGTGCATTTTACTTGTTCTTGAATACGACACAAAAATTTCAATTTATGGCAGACTCAATTTCCCATATAAAGTCTTTTGTATTTATTGCATGCTATCAGCACAAATCAGGTCTTCTTGTTTGAGTAAATAACTCCTTTCTATATAATAATGTACCTAATTAGGAATTTAGAAGAACTAAATTTAAATACCTAATTAAAAACAATAAATAATCAGTGAAAATGATGTATAAAATATAGAAGAATATTATACCTATACCCTACTCTTGTTTAAATGTGAATTCCACAGTGTGCACTCCGCTCGCTCACATAACATTTCTTTCAATCTCGAATCTCGACATACTGGATAGAGAGCGCATTAATTTTACTTAGCGCCTCTTTAACAAACGTCAATTAGGCCAAACTGTCATTTAGTCACCGGTAACCGAGGATAATGGAGCTGATATACCTTTGTTTGTACGGTAAACGTCCCAAACATTAAATAGAAAATAATAAAAAAAATTCGGCTATCGAATGATGCAGTAAACCGAGTGCATAATTAAATATAACAGAAAATGATTTCTAAAAGTAACTTTACATAACACTTTACATGTAGTTTGTGAAAGAGGACCTTAGATGTTGAGTCGCTATTGCTCTTGCAGACGCGACATTGGCCGAGTCGCGTGTCAACTCGCGATTAGTCGCTGGAAATGACTTATCTATCCACAATTCCACACATTATGTACATATATAGGTAATCCCACAAATGAAATCTCAAAGTTGTAGTCCATAATGGATTCCAATAAAGCTATTTTTTAAGTTCACTATCTGTGGAGTCTACTTCTTATGTGAACGCGAACATCAAGAGGATGTATGTATATGAAATTTGGCACACAGGTAGCTTATTACCTGAATGAATACTCGTATGCGTTAAAAAATCTGAAATTGGCATGAGTTGTTAGCGAAACATTGAGCCGTTTAGAAAATAGAGACTTGGCGTAAAGGTCTCTAGTTACCAGGCCATACAATAAAAAAAAAATGAACTGTTTAGTTCACTGGTCAGGAATTTAGATTAAAAACAAAGTGTAAAGGGAAGAATATATTAACAAAATTAATGTTTTAATTAATTTGGTTCAGTGTAAACATGCTACAATAAAGAAATTGTGAAATGGAAGGTACTTAGGTAGGTACTGGCGTTGGGCATTAAAATGAAATATGCCAAGTTGAATCGCATCCCTTGGGTAGGAAATTCCTCTTTCTAATTATAAATGTACGTAAATATTGTTTCACTGAGAGCCTTTTGACCGTCCTCATTAAGAAGCCATTAGGTGAACTTAATTCTCAAAAAAGGTTTGCTGTTCGCTTATGCTAATTTTATTGTCGTAAATCAAAAAGTTCGCGCAGTTGTTGCATAATTAAAAGTAAATAAATTGTGCTTAATTCAAAAATTTGTTTATATTAAAAAAAAATACACACCCAAACTGTACCTATTCAACATTATTTTTTATTTTGATAATTATTAAGTAATTAAAGTATATTAAATAAAATATTATCTTTGATTTTAATATCTCCTTGCTTACTTAATTTTTATCATGGCTTGTAAAACTGCTATTAATTGCCCCTCATAATAGACCGATTTTAGTTGTCTTGTGAAAATTAATTTTAGTAGTGTGCGTTGTTTTATGCATCAACTAGTGACCCGCCCCGACTTCGCATGGGTAGTAGGTAAGATTTTTTTTTTCAGGCAAAGTGCGGTCTGGGTAGGGAGAAGATCGGACTTTATCTTAAAATCGTTATTTGTTATATGTAATTTGTTAAATTTGTTTATAAAAGATTCAGTCAGCTAAAACGAAACCTAACCTGGGGCCCTAGCCAAGAGCAATGCAAACGGGAGCGTTGCGTATTTACGAAACGATAGAAATAAAGTCCGATGATTGGTTGTTGTAACTCCCACATGAAATTTTGACCAATCACTGGGCTTTATTTCTAAAATCGTTTCCTAAATACGCAACGCTCCCGATTGCATTGGTTTGCTCTTGGCTAGGGCCCCTTAAGTTACTGAAGCCGGATAATGTGCCTTCCAATTAATTGAGAAGTTTCTCTAGAGCTTTCATTTCTCTGTGGCCTCATTTTGCTTATTGCTGGAAGTTGATTTGATTTAGATTTTTTAAATTATCGGATTAAATTTTTTTTTGAAAATTATACAGGTATACAAAGCCTTGCCTGTTTATCGCTCTTTACATTAGTGAAAAACCGTATCAAAATCCCTTGGATGTTTAAAAGAATTTAGCGGAGAAATAGAAAAGAAAGAAATATGTAATTGTCATAATGGCCAGTATTTTCATACGTCTCTTATCAGGTTTCAAAATAACGAGACGTTATTCTGAGTCTAAACGTTATATTTTTTATTTTTTGTATCTAAATATATCTAAATTTATATTTAGATACTCTTTTGGCTTAAGCCTTTATTTAGGGTGATGAGGTATTAGCTCTTAGAAAGTGACGATCGCCTAACAACTAACAACACAAGCGCTGTCCCTAAAAATCCAAAACCCAAAGCACACAAGCTATTTTGTATTATGTACGGCTTCTGTAAGGTTGTGGTTACTGTGGCCAAACACCAGACGATTTCTATAAGATAGATCAAGAACGGCTTGTAAGCAATTGAAATAAATATAATAAACATTTGATATATAAGTTTATATACTAAGTAAAAATGTTCTATAGCAGTTGATTTTTAAAGGGTTTTCATAATAGTGAGTTCGATAAACGATAAAGTTAATATAGAAAGTTGAGGCAACACTTGCCGAGGCTTTTGAGGAACTTTGACATTAGGCACCTAACTTAACTTACATCCAGTTCGGTTCATTAAACATTATTTGAAATCCCTTTGTTGCGTCGGTTGGTTTGAGTTTGCAGGTTCGTTATATACACCCAATTTGACAAACGACGAGCGAAGTTTGGTGATTGATTTACAAAACAAAGAAGATAAAAATGATACATACTACTAATGAGTTGTTGCTATTCGTATTTTAATAACAAACTATATCCCCTTTAAAATAATGTGTGCTCTGTAGAAATGTTATGGCTGGTTTTTTTTATTATATATCTTCAATTTGCAAATAGACGTCACCCACACAGCCCACAGACTGCTCATGTAAAAATTTGGCAGAGTAAAATTCTGTAAATTTTGCGATTTTTATACAAAAATCGTTTAAGGTCAACATTCTTTCCCATGGGTGCTACACATAAAAGTCGTATCTACTTGGTTTTGCTTTTGTGTTATAACAATAAGCAATCTCTGTATTGTGCCTCCTTAATGAATCAATCTATAGAAGAATAGATATGAAAAAGAGCTATCATAGGAAATTTCGCGCAAGACTACCTCGTGAACGGGAGACCACGATATTATGAAGTAGGTCAATCGATACGCCATAACGTGGTATGATGATTATAATGTCACTATCTATCGACGAAATCAGATTTTTACAGTGTCAGATTTTACGTTCGTATAAGAATGATAATTAATGATGTTTTAATGAATTCAAAAATATATTTGGCCACAAAGTTTTTGAATACCTCCAAAATTATGAACAAATCTCTAAAAATTAGTAATCATTGCAATTAATATCACATAAAGTAACTAGTATCGTATTTGGTAAAAACTTTTTTTTTATATTTGAGTAGATCCTTTTACTTTACTTCTATGCGAAGATTAATGTTTAACTGGCTTTTTATTGTCAACTTTGCATCAGGTAAAAACAAATTTTTGAAATTCTGGCTTTGTCTGTTAAAAACACTCACATATAGGGCATTTAGTCTAGAATCATTAAGTATACCTATAAAGCGCTAGCGGGTCGCTAGTATAACTACAGTCATGTTTGCTGTGCTGGCAGAATTTATTTTGGCATAAGTAGATAAAATTTTCGATAAGCCGGCACGGCAGTGCCCATTTTGCAGGTCCCTACATTAGTTTCAATACTTTGTAAAATGTATTTCACGTTATTAAAGAACCTTTTAGGATAATAAGTACCTACTTACCTTTTTGCGGATTATGCTTTTACCTTATCCTTTTCGTAATGACCTCGAAGTATTCCATTAAAATCGTTAATTAAATTTATTTTTACTGTGTCGTTTGAAAGAGACTGTTTATTTTATTAAAATTTGCGTGCTTGTGAGTTTTTTATTATTTTTTTATTCCTTTTTAAAGTTACAAAACTTCTAACAGTTAAACAAGAGTGACAGTTCTAGATATGAGCTTATTTCTAGACATAGACATGGATATATGTGAGCTTTACTTTTAGACATAGGTGAAGCTATGATATAAGGTACTTAGGACTTCATGGGAAGGAACATTCACACTATTCTATTCTATTATTTATTAATATTATTATTTCTATTATTTATTTCTAGACATAGACATGGATATATGTGAGCTTTACTTTTAGACATAGGTGAAGCTATGACATAAGGTACTAAGGACTTCATGGGAAGGAACATTCACATTATTCTGTGGGAAGCCTACTGTGGTAAATCCTCTTGGATACCCGGCAGTGTAGAGGACACTGCGGGGTTATATCGGATTCGTATACCAGCTAAAACCCAACGATTTTTTAGCGCGGCCGTTGATGACACGACTTCGGTTAGATTTCTAGATGTGCTAGAACTTTGACTTAATATGTTAACGTTAGACTTAATATGTCTACTAGGGTATTTACACCTCTTTCTTAGATGTGCTAGAACTTTGACTTAATATGTTAACGTTAGACTTAATATAGTCTACTAGGGTATTTACACCTCTTTCTTAAGTGTGCTAAAACTTTGACTTAAATACGAGTATGTTAATGTTACACTTAATATATTATGTCTACTAAGGTATTTACACTTCTCCAGACGCTACCCGATCGACCGATGAGAGTAAATTATCCCACTGGGTGAATACGTAACTGTTACGAATTCCCGAAATTCCAGTGTTGTATTCGATGCCATCCAAAATGGCGACGCTATTGTAGACGGTCCCGTACTTACTCACGGGCGAGTTCCGGACTCCGGATATATGATGCCTCGGTGTTTTCCATTAACTGTTCAACAGGAAATAATACTCGCAACACTTTATGCGATCGAAGCTTAGGCTCGTCCGAAAAGGTAAAATGCGAATAGCAGTTACGAACATTTTATATGAGTTTTAAACTGCATTGAAACTTCGTAGTCTGCGACGTACGGTGTAATATCTTTTCCCTCGACATTTTTTTAGGATTTTAGTTTTTTCGTACTTCGGATTACCTGATTAATTGATTGACTGTAAATGAAAGTGAACATGTAACAAATAGAGTGAAAAATATATCTACACATTTACATAGGTAGTATAAATATAGTTTTCTGAGTCTGTCTGACTGTATATACCTTTTTTTTTTTTTTTTTTACGTGGGGAAATCAGCGATCCTGATTCACTGCCAGCAATGGGGTGCTGGCAGGATATGCGGGACTTCTACCCGCTAAAACCCCACGGTATTCCTTGGCCACGCACGCACATGGGGCGGGAGAGAGGTGTCAGCGCGAGCATTTCGTCCTGCTCTCCCGCCTGCGTTAGCCCAACTTGGGCACCTCAGAGAGGTCATCGGTAGGAGGAGGGATGGTAGGCTCCCTCCTCCCCGGGTCTCAGATATGTGGGAAGACGTGCCGGAACACGAGCACGTCTTTCACCAGGGCCGGGTTGGTAGGTGAGCGGATCCCCATATCCGCTCACCCTCCGGCCGATCACGGGGGCGCTAGGAGTCGGCCTTAGAGCCTTCTCCGCCTCCCTGGTCGTTTTCGGCGGATGTCGTCAGCGAGGGCGGCATCCTCCCTCGCCCGCTCCGCCGCCTCCTTCAGCGAGAGGACATCCTCGCTGAAGGAGATCACAACCTGAAAGGCCTCTTTGCTGCCGACCATGGACAGAACCACGGCCGGCAGCGAGAGGTCTCCTCCGACAGTGGAGACTAAAAGCCTCCGCTGCTGGTCCCATGCCGGGCATTCTGCCAGCGTGTGCTGGGCGGTATCCTCCGGGCCACTGCAGTGGTGGCAAGAGGGTGTCGCCTCTCGTTTTGCGACGTTGCACAGATATCTGCCGAAGCAACCGTGCCCCGACAGAATCTGTGCAAGCCTGAAGGTGATCACACCCTTCTTGCGTCGGCACCACTGCTCCAGGACAGGTCTAATGGCCCGGATTGTGTGAGCGCCGGCAGTAGGCTCGGCGAGCCTATCGGCCCACCGCGCCAGTGCAACTCGCTGCGCCGTGCGGCGCACTTCCTCCGGCAGGGGACCAGCAACGCCCCGACTGCGAGCTGCCGCTCGACTTTTGTAGACCGAGGACAGAACCTCGGCCTCCAGGTCCCACGGGGGGGTACCCGCCAATGACTGTATATACCTACGCTAACTCCGCCTAAGCCACGCAACGTATTTTCATATGGTTTTCACCATCAGTTGGATATTTTTCATGGAAAATAACCTAATTAGTTTAATGTAAGTAGAAAAAAAAAACAATAGTTTACAACCAAGTTGTCGAAACTGTCCGCGCCTGTCTATTTCTCCGCTAACTTCTAAAATCTAAACCACCCAACGGATTTTGATACGATTTAAAAGAAAAGAGAGACAAACGAGAAAGGTCTTTGTCTACGAGTATTTGGAGAAAAAGTTGCATCCGTGCGAAGTAGGGGCCGGTCGTCAGTTCATAAATAAATACGAGTAAATTTTATTGTCATGCTCAATTTTATTCTAAGTTCCTCTTCCCATGTGTAGTTAATATTACATTAGAATGTTTAATATTACGCCAGAGGGATACAAATAGGAGTAAAATTTACTTCATGTAACGCGCGATGTTTAAGTGTATTTACTCGAGAAAGTGAAAATTCTCCAAATAAGGGCATAGTGGTATATACAGGGTTGAAATTTTTTAACGCTACCTGGAGGGAATGTTGTCTAAATACTGAAAATAGGAAAAAATACTCAAAGTAAAACATACTTTTACTTTTAAAAAGAAACAAAACTGCATTCAAATTTTTTTTGAAAACGCCGCACCTGGTAATCGAACCAGTTAAAATGCAAAACATAACATCGAGTTACTTTTATGGGATCAATAGATAGGGTTAATTATATAGATAAAATATCTCTAACAAACATTGACAATTAAAAGGAAAACATGGGCTGTCCAAATGACCGCGAAACGCAGTGTTTTCATTTTCAATATCACTTTGAATTTGATTTATTACTTACATTAACCTTTACGTATTGTATTCTTATTTATTAAATGTTTTACAATTTGTATGTTATGTCGTATTTAAGCTACTAAGTTAAAATCAATAAAGAAAAGCTTTTAACGATGCCTATAAATCATAGTCAATTATTTCTTTTAGGTTGGTTCGACTTTATACAAGATTAACTTTAGAATAGGAGAGTTGTGAAACTATTGTGGATATTGTGTTTTTAAACATTTTAAATTATGCCTGTAAAATACAATTTAATTGTAGATATAATTATTAAAGTTTTAGGGCAATCGTGCACTGTGCAACTTTTTAAGAATGGACAATGGATTTTCCCGAGAAACCTTCCGCTCATGATTTACAGTATTACCATAAGTGTACTGATACCGTTTTCTTACCACGTTAACAATTTTTACCGAGTCAACAATTTCGACAAAACTATATTGATTTTTAATTACGCTTTGTTCTTGTCGTCTGTTATTTTTTCTTTTCTTTACGACTCTGAGTATAGAATATGTTTGCTTAGAGTAGAACGTTTAGGTAAAAATTTAAACAAAAAATTGCCTGTGGAAAATAGAGAACCTCTAGTTTCTAAATGTGCAGTATATGTCTTTACAATTGCAACGGCTTTTTGCTCTGTTGCTTTAGTTTTGTTTAGTGTTTTTGGCTACTTCGTCGAAACTTATTTTAGTCAAAAAGCAATGGCAATAATATTGACATTCAACATTAATTATTTTCTCAACATTGCCTCCTTTGGAAAAATTGTTATAATACTTTACAAATTCATCGATAATGTAGCCGAAATTAATGCGGTCACAAAAAATTACATAGAGAAAATAGGTTTCAATAAATTGAAGATTCTTGGCGCTTATTGTATTGAATGTGAAGAGTTATTCCTAACATTAAATCCTCAGTTAAATATGATGTTATTGCTTACGCTAACTTTGAATTTTCTCCTAATATTCGTGCTCCCTTACACCTTGACCGTGACTTCTTCTGCGAAAGTATTGGCCTGGACTCTTGGATGGGACGGCGTACTTGTGGTTGAACTTCTGAAGCTGTACGTTATCTCGCAACTTGGACATAAACTTACAGAGCAGGTATTTTTTATTATCATTTTGACATGAATATTTCAGTGTGTTGTATTTCAGTTTATTATCTTGACGTATTTTTCATTCGCAGTTTTCTGAATGGTGGAACATTGTAGAGTTATCGAGTAACACGGAAATATTGAATGAAATGGTAAATACTTAAGTTTTTACATGTGATTTGTGGTGGACAGGCACACAGCCTGTAAAAATATGTAAGACGCAAAGGAAATCCATACTAATGGGACTACTACTAAGTGTCCGCGACTTCGTCCGCGTTGAAAAATATAAAATATAACATCTGAGAAAATATATGAGTAATAAAACGCCGAACATTTTTTATTTATTGCTGTGATCACGGTGGCGCCGCCGCCTCAATTATTTATATTTTTAGATGATCCCCCAGGAACAGTATTTTATGTCTGGATGAAAGGTACCCTATGTTTTTCCTGTATCCCTGATAAAGGGTATGCAACATTTCGTAATCATTGATTTAGTAACGGCCACAGTTAATTTAACATCTATAATATTAGTAGGTACTTATTGTATTCTTTTTCTTTTTGACTTTTGTGTGCGGTGGAGAACAGATATTTTCTCAGATCAGATCAGATCTACTTACTGTTACTTAATACTTATTTTCAGAGGCGTCGGGGTTTACACAGCTCTGAAAGGGAGACGATATCGTTACGAGTTTATGAAATGTTCACAGTAGACAAAAAGTATATAAAAATGGTAGGTAATGATTTAGGCGCCTGATATTCTGATAAGAAATTAATGACATTGACCGAAGAGTGATCCAGTCTATTATAGGACAAATTAAATATTAATATAATTTTAATTACATTAATTAAATATTAATGTAATTTTAATTCATTAATTAAATATTAATGTAATTCGACGTCATAGCAATATTTTTACATAACAAATTTATGCTCGACTGTACTTTGTTGTACTTGTACTTATTTTTGTACTTGTACTTGCACTTGCACTTGCACTGGCACTTGCACTTGCACTTGCACTTGCACTTGCACTTGTACATGTTACTTGTAGATGAAGGTAAAAATTTTAATTCGGAAAATCTTTTGTCCAGGTATTGCTGACAACGTTAAGCTACGCAATGCTCATTATGCAATACGCGTCAAATTACAACGAAATCATTAAGAGCTCTGTGAAATAATGTTGAAAAATAAAAATAAACATAAAATGCTGATATTTTTAATTAATACTCATTATCATCTCAATAAGGCTCTCACTAACCCGTTTCGCGGATGACTGACATTTTTAATTTCGTATCCACTTTGAAAAATGTTACAAAAGTTAGATTATATAACCATTACCAGCATGACTATGATGAGATTACTGAGATTTTTATTCCTTTAAAAGGCTGTTCAAGTGTAAAATTGAAAACGCAGCCACCGTCTTAAACTCCCTGTAAACACCCTAAATTGGAAAATCTCTTTCGTTTCAACGCTTTTCATTCATAGATTTACTTTGAAACTAGCTGGCGCCCGCATCTTCGTCCGCGTTAAAAAAGAAAAAAGTAGCCTGTCCTGTTTCCTGTACGTCTAAATGTTTATCTACCAAGTTTCATGAAAGTTAATTCGTTTAAGAGTTATGGAGGAACATACATACAGAAAAAAAATCTAAAAATCGTCAATTTAGTTTCAGTATCATGTATAGAGCCTATAAACACGATATCTCTGCAAACAAAGTAACTTACTCCATGACCAACCCTTACAGATTTATTATTAGTATTATTATTGATGATATCGACCTGTATTAAAAAAAAAGAATGGTGAGATAGTCGCATTGGCTATACTATAAAAGTATGGTAGAAGTTAATTGACAACTTATAGTCCTCTAATCTGTTAGTAGTAAGAGTTGAATCTCTCCGTCATTATTGGACATGAAAGCTCCCGTGAGACTTAATTGGATATTAGGTTTCCCGTCAGTTTTATTCAAGATGAAAGTTAATACCTTTCATGGTAGAAACGAATAGTTAATAAGTTAGTCAAAGGCACAAATTCAAAAAGTTTTTAGTTGCCTCTATCCTTTCACCCTCGGAACGATATTTTACCCGTGTGTCCTCTGAGGTTGTCGTAAAGAGAATTAATGAAATCCTGTCCCTCGTTCGTTCAATAGATGGAAGGAACCTATACCTCGTCTATAGGTAAGTTACCGCAGTTTTATAAACCATACAGTTCTTCCACGCTTTTGATACAGGGGGCGACCCTTATTGATTGATTTGACTGACATGTTGACTTAAGTTTCTAGAATATATGTAACTACTTAGCTGGTGCCCGCGACTTCGTCCGCGTTGAAAAAGAAAATACATGAGTAATAAAACGCCTGACATCGTTATCGTTGTGACGACGGTGGCGCCGTCACGCGACAGTGACGCAAAATTCTTTATATTTTTAGACGAACACTCGGGAACAGTACTTTTTCTGGATGAAAAGTACCCTATATCCTTTACTGTATCCCTGATAACGTGTATGCAAAATTTCATGATGATCGGTTGAGCACTTAAGGCGTGAAAAGGTAGCAAACAGACAGATAGACAGTTACTTTCGCATTTATAATGGTATAAATAGGATAGTATGGATATCGATGGGTCAAAGAAATTTTCTAATCCAACTTGTAGAAGGGGTGGAAAAAAAACATACTCAAATTCAAATTATACAAAAAAGTAAGTTACAAAAAAAAGTTTGGAATTGAAATTCAGAAAGCTAGGGATGTTAGAAGATAAAGATTTGATAGATAATTTAAATTACAGTGAGCCAAAGAGAAATCAACCCTTACTTAAAGTTGAGTAAGAACCCGATAGATTCTAAAGAGAAACAAAAAAAACAAAATGGTGCTTTGAAGTCGTGAATGTTTGCTTTAGATTCTAAAGTTTACAAGGAACAAGAGTATACTGGCAAAAGAGAAAGTGCCTGCAGCTTAAATAGGTAAACTTTAACGCGGTCTTATCAAGTAATAATTAAAAAAATATTTAACATAATACAAGTACATGAAAGTTTCTTTATATGTACTAGCTGATACCCACGACTTTGTTCGCTTGGACTTCATATAAATTTATATTAGCTAAGATTCGTACTAGCCTACAATTTATATAGAATTTTTTAAAAGCACCACGCAGACGAAGTCTTGAAAAAAAGCCACTCTAATGATAAATCAAAGGTTGAGCAAAGAGATCGCTAAAAAAGTAGAATTTTCGTGGAAACAAAATCCGTAAATTCGTATTCGTAGCAAAATCAAATAATAATTGTTTTAATTTTGCGCGGTGCCATTGCCATTGCCATTGCCATTGCCATTGCCATTGCCATTGCCATTGCCATTGCCATTGCCATTGCCATTGCCATTGCCATTGCCATTGCCATTGCCATTGCCATTGCCATTGCCATTGCCATTGCCATTGCCATTGCCATTGCCATTGCCATTGCCATTGCCATTGCCACTGCCATTGCCATTGTCATTGCCATTGCCATTGCCATTGCCATTGCCATTGCCATTGCCATTGCTAGGTATGACTTACCTACCTAATTGAGATAAACTTTGAAAACACTCGTTAGTTAGCTCGTTCTAAAACATTAACAAGTCCATCTACTTATTTGAGTACTTAAACTATAACAATTCAAATATAACTTTTCTTCCATTACATTAACTAAGCAACAATAAAAAAATCCAACAAGCAGTTAGTTGTATTCAAATAACGAGAAAAAGTCGAAGCAGTGAAACGTAATTTTTCACTTTGCTTTGACGCCTTTGCACTGAACTCCCGACAACTTTAACTTTTTTTAAATTTATAAAGTTGTTCGACAAACTATTGTTATTTATTTTACCAAGTACGACGTGATTTTATGTATTCAATTATCCATAGTGTATGAAGCAATGATTATAATTTTATTATTAGAGGTACGTACCTCTAATAATAAAATTCTTATTTTATCTTATTCGAGGTAGATTTATGCCGAAAATTGTATTATACTTAATTATGAAATATTGCTTTTTTGTATTTTTTTCAAGCGAAACCTGTTTAGGTAAATAATTCCGATATAATGACTCATTATATTAAAATAATTAATGTAATGAGGTTTTGTTGTAATTTGTCATAATAATCTTTGTGCTTATTACAATAATGTTGAAATTACAAAAATGTTATATAGTGTTATATTAAATATCCAAAAAAATATAAAAAATATATGTTGTTAAATTTTCATTTCAAAAAAAAGTAATGCGAAATTTAAGTTTTCCGCACCTCTCAGTTATAATGCTTATCTTAGGTACTTGGGAATTTTAATTATGTTTTCCTCACGTGGCGAAGTTGTTTTCTTACTTGTTTACCTACAATAAATTATTTACCACATTAGCACAGTTTAAGAGATATTTTAAGTCTTTCAGCTTAATAAAATTGATTAACATAAAAAAGATCAAATTAATACTCGTAGCTGTCGCTGAAGTTTTTTTTAATAAACCTAATTCATTCGTTTACTGACTTTGTTTAATGAAAACCATCGATATCGTTCGGAAAAAATATATTTTGTAGAGGCACGCTATCTTTTCTGTTCTTGCTGACAGTTTTATTACCACTATTTCAATGAATTACCTTTTAAATGGTCGAGCTTGGAAAATGTTTACTTAGTGCTAGTAAAATAAAAAATAAAGTTCATACGATTGGAATACTTAAATGAGGTTCATATTTGGTTGTTACATAGAAATATTGCAGTCAACAAAGCACAAAAGTAGGCATCGTGCTACGAAATCGTAGGTACAATCTTAGTAAACATGAAAAAAGTAATAGATATTAAAATTTTGTTGTTTTGTGTTCCTAATTTTCGTGCAAATTGACGCTGAAAATATGTAAATTTCCCTGTCACGCTAAAGAACGGTGCGTGAGGACACGCCCTTGGCTTACACACTTATGAACTCGGAGGTTTCGTGGGTTATGTGTCGTTTATTTTGTTCACGCCTTCATTTCCATTAAAGGGTGGCATCGCCATAAACTCAATGTTTCTCGAGTTTATTGCTTTCGTCGACCCACGTATACAATTGTGGTATGTGCCCTCTCATTCTTCGCATAGTATAAACATCTTCATGAGTCTCCCTTGGATAATAAATGAAAATAATTTTAGTGTGATTTGATTTAAAAGCGTTTTTATTGTAGAAATTTGTGTTGTTTTGACTAAACTAGAGCAATTGCGCTGATACTTCACAGTAATAATTACAAATACTTAATTTAAAAATAATAATTATTTATTTGTCGTCATAGATAGACAAATAGTTAAACAAATACGTCATAATCGTAATAATAATCCCAACTGGAGCATGTCAGTTGTCAACTGCTCGATATTAAACCCTATAATTAGTTGACTTATTGACTCGGTCCTATTGGAAAATTATAGTCATATTGGAAAACCCAAACGACTAATAAAATGATATTTATGCCTAATATTCGTACGAGTTGAGAACCTACGTTTCAGGTATAAATAGGACGGCAACTATCTTATAATATCCTTATGCTCGATATAAGCCCTATAATTAGTTGACTTATTGACTCGGTCCTATTGGAAAATTATAGTCATATTGGAAAACCTGAACGACTAATTAAATGATATTTATGCCTAAACTCGTAGTTGAGCACCTACGTTTAATAAGATGGCAACTACCTAACAATATCCTAAAGAATATTATCAAATGTCACACATAGTGAGTATTTTATGTTGAAATTGAAATAGCTTCGGGACGAATCGATAAATCGACGCATTTGCACCGCTAATGTATTTTGATGGCAGACATATATGCGGACTACGCTGACCGCAACCATTATTGTACCCAGCAGGCAATTAGTGGCGGTAACGCTCGTCCAAAATTGTAACACGGTAATAAGAAGAAATAGTGGTGTGACTGTATACATTGCATAATTTTCCAATTATATGAGACCCCACAATCTGTTGATTAAAAGTTTGACAACTTTAAATCAATTCTTGGTAACCCAATTCTAGCTTATAAACTTTCATTTTATATTGGTTACCTGTCAATAGTACACACTTCATTTCTTACCAACGTATATTGGATTGCAACGCTTTTTTTTCAGCAGTGAATCAGTTATATGAGCAGCGTAGATGGAAGCAAAATGAAGACTTACTATCCGCGCATGGACCTTATATACTAGTCCAATGAACTCAGTATCATTCAGTTGCTCAAAGGACACTGTCTTGCACACACGTGATACAATAAAAAGACGGATACAGTTTTTGTGGAAATTTTTGAATATATTTTGTCGACTCTTTCTATATTATTACACGTGTTCTCTATTGGAATTGTAGTTGTGGGAATGAGTATTTAGATATTTAGCTTTATGTAGCCCATTTCTCGATTATGTACATAATGTAAGCAAGTACCGTGTCTTTCTTTTTGCTTCCATCTATGGTTTCCATACACATAGCATACTGTTACTTGTGTATACTGTGTCCGTCGAACAACAATGTTACACCTAATCTGTGTTCCTAGATTAGGATGATTTTAAAATATTAATTTATTTTAAAATCAATTATTTAATTTTTAGGAGATTCTATTTAGGAGACTTCAAAATTAAAGATTGAACCTAATTGAATAAAATCAAAAAATATAAAATCAAAAGCGACAGTTTATTAAAAAAAATAGAGTAAAATTATATTCTGTATAAAATTAGACTTTCGACATTTCTATTTGAGTCTACACAAACAGATTTTCTGCTGACATTCAATTTCCGTGGCATACATTGACATAAAAGAGGAACTTGGACTTTATATTACTGAGTAAAAGAAATTCAAAGAATAACATTTACTTTGAAGACTTTGAAGCTTATTATTTTATTAATTTTATTAAAATTTAAAGTTTCACCATCATCTTAGCCGTGGGACGTAGTGATACTGACCCCTATTATTTTCCAAAAGAACGGATCAGAAGCAGACTGGATCCACCGTAGAACCTTGTGGGTGGACGTCCTACACTGCTCTTGCAGGTCCGTGGCCACTACTCGAGAACGTTCTGGCCCCAACAACCGGCGAATCTCCGTAATGGTCCTGCCCACTGTCACTAACTTAATTTATATAAATTGGAACTTTTATTGTATAATAGCTAGTGCTCGCGACTTCGTCTGCGTTGAAAAATAAAATAAAAATACAAGCAATGTAACGCTTGACCTCTTGTTGCTCTAACACTTTGGCCAGGCGTTAGTTTTTTATTTTATTTTAGACTAGCTGGCGCTCGCGATTTCGTCCGCGTTGAAAAAGAAAAAAGTAGCCTATCCTGTGTCCTGTACGTGTAAATGTTTATCTGCTAAGTTTCATGAAAATCAGTTAATTCATTTAAGAGTTACAGGAGAACATATATACATACAGAAAAAAATTGTAAAAATGGTCAATTTAGTTTAATCAGTATCATATATAGAGCCTATAAACACGATATTTCTGAAAACAAAGTAACTTACTCCATGACCAACCCACAGATTTATTATTAGTATTGATGATGATTCCTTGGGAACAGTGCTTTTTCTGAGTGAAAGGTACCCTATGCATCGAAATAATATTTGCCATAATGTCCTATCTTGTATCCCTGAAAATGTGTATGCAAAATTTCATGATGATCGATTAACTAGTTAGGGTGACAGACAGACAGAAAACGGTAGTAATACTAAATCTATGATTATAGGACTATTTTACTTCAAATTTTATTTTGAAAAGGACTGAAAGAAGGTCTCTAAAGAGGTAGGAAGAATAGAATGCATGTGTGAATAGAAAAATAATGAACAATATGCAACCGGCGCGACGTCATGTCATTGTGCTCCCGAGGAGATTCCATCACATTCAATGTAAAACTGGTTCCTTTGTTGGACTTTATAAAATATTTGAAATTCCAACTAAAAACTGTTAGACACGCTATTTTGAAAGGTACCTAAATACAATCTTTTTTCTTGTAAAATAGAACACAAATGTTGATTGAGTCTTTTTTATCAAATTTGTCTCAAATCCATTCATGTATAGTACCTAATATCTGCAATGGTAGCAGTAGCCAACCCCTTACAGAAGACCACTGTGAAATAGTAGCTTGTGTGCTATTGTGTTCCGGTCAATGAGTAAGGGATGCCAGAGCCCATTTCCTTCATATCCCAATTTTTTATCCTGAATCCCACTATGGTCGGCAGCGCACTTGCAGCATCTGTAGAGTTGATTGTGTTATAGGCGACGGTAGTCACCTACCGTCAAGTGGACCGTCAGCCTGTCTGTCGACGTTAACTTTAAAAAAAGCTTGGTTGTTTTCTATTGGCAGAGCGGGGCGACCGGAGACAGTGTGCCGCGAGCGGACGCCCGCTCCGCTTGTTTCGTAACCTCAGCCTAACTTTCCTTTCACATATTAAAAACTACTTGTACTCCGCGGCTTTGCCTGCCTTGAAAATTCATAGTATGAAATGTTTTTTGTTGATTAAACACTTACTTGGGTAATTTTTTGAACTCGTGTTTTCCTTTAGTCTTCGCACGACAATGTTCCTCTGCCGCTTGCACAGTGTTACCACAGGTGTTACTACATAGTTTTATTATCCCTTGAAATGTTGTCATATTGTCTTCAACTGAACGTTGCCTAGTTATTTTTCAATTTTTTTGAGACATACAATTTTATCATATGTAAAAGTTGGATATAACAACATAATGTTGGACTTGGAGGTTGGAGACATACCTACTGTACATTGTCTATTTCATTGATATTATTTATCTTATACCACTTGGTATAGGTATAAATTTAATGTCATATAACTCTGTATCTATAGTTGGTGTTTAGTTATCATGTGATTTAAGCATGACGCGGCCATGTCCGGCGACTACGATGCTATTTCCATATGTTCATGTCTATTCAATATCCCACCTACCTTCTATTCAATATCCCACGTATAGACGCTTTGTATTATGTCATGAGTAATAATAGAGTAAATAGTAGAGCGTAACGTGCGTTATATTCGTATTGCCAGGTTCCCTTAGGACGAGGACTTAGTAAAAAAGTGTCGTTCGTCGACTTTTGACTTCTTAGAGTAAAATTAAAAATACAGTCAAAGATTGTGTACCAATAGATACGATTTCATTTGTTAATAGTATTTTTTATATGAATACTAGCTACACGCCCCCGGCTTTGCCCTGGTTAAAAATAAAAACTATCCTATCTTTAAGTTGGATCAAATTACACTGTTACGAAGTTTTATCAAAAACTCTGCACCGTGTCACAAAGCCAGAAGTGTAGTGCATTCTTGGTTGAAAAAAATGTTTTGACTTGGCCAGGGAATTCACCAGACATGACCCTTCGTACACACGTTGACTCACCAAACGGGCGAAGCCGAAAGAACTGATTACCACCAAGAGCCAATTCATTGAAACTCTCATCAGAGATTGGAATCATAACTCCACACTCCAAGAAAATGCAAAAACATGTATTGAGAGCGTGCCCCGACGAATAGAAGCTCTTATTTCAGCAAAGGGAGGCATCACTAAACATTGAAACTTGTTTTATTAATTTTTATCAATATTAATATTAGTCATCGAAGAATATAAATTTTTGTAGTTTTTATGATCCCAATAAAATACAGAAACAAATAAAAAACACATAAAAGACCTACAACCAATCATTTGTTAGAAAAATCCAATTAGACAAGAAAATTCAAAAATCTGAGTAGCTACTGTCCCTAATAATATGGCCACCCACTGTACATATACTCGTATAAGGATTTTAATAGTGACTGCAAAGCGCTTAAGGCTCTATAAGATATTCCGTGGCATCAGCGAATGTTTCCTTTGCAGCTCTCGTATTCAAAGGTAATATTTTCTGAGCGAAGTCTGTGTGAACGAATTTCCCTTGTGCTAATATTTTGTAACTGTCATTGCGTTAGGCGACGCGCTGCGCATTGAACGTGACAGGCCTTAACGATGTTTGTCAAGACCATTGTAAATATCAGGGAAATATCTACGATGATGTAAATAGTTTTTTCTTTTATGATAAAACTGATGCTCCACTTATTATGGCATGTGGCTTTGGCTAACGTGGCTAACGGCATGTTTTTAGAACAAAAACATTATACTTCATCCCTTTTTTGACTAAATTAAGTACCATTTGTGGGAAAAGGTACAGCAAAGTCATACCTAGTTATATGTTAACTAGCTACGACAGAATTTTTTTGGATAATTCCACAGGATCCTAATATTTTATCAGATTAAAAGTATCCTATATGTTAATCTTGGTCATCATCAATCAAGACATCAGTGTAAACCGCATTCAATTCCATTTTTACGTACATATATAGTAGTTAAAGGAATATTACCATAGAATCAAATCAACTCGACCCTTCAATACAAGATCGGATACAAGAGCCAAGTTTCATGTACGAATAATCACGGGTACTGCACATGTACAAGTCAGAATTCAAAGACCAAGAATCAAACCAAACTTCTACATGTAACAATTTTGTGATAGCAAACGAAATACGACTCTATCACTATAAACTTAAGGTCGTCTCTTGCCATTGAAGCCAATTTGACTATTTGTATTATTTTAACGTCTCAAACGTGAACAATTGAACTCGATTAATCCAGAATCTACCATCCTCCTATTAAGTGAACATAAAAGCATGTGCCAGCGTCTGGAAAGGCTGTTCATGTCAAATGCAATAACCAATCAGTGACAGCGAAATGTTTAGTGAAATTACTTTGTGTTAAACGATTTCAAATTAGTCAATGGTATTATGTATATATTAGCCCTCATATTGCAATTTGACACCAATAGACAATGTTTTATGACAATTATTATAATAATAAATGAATATAAATCAATACTAATAATAAATCTGTAAGGGTTGGTCATAGAGTAAGTTACTTTGTTTTCAGAAATATCGTGTTTATAGGCTCTATACATGATACTGAAACTAAATTGACCATTTTTAGATTTTTTTTCTGTATGTATGTATGTAAGTATGTATGTTCCTCCATAACTCTTAAACGAATTAACTGATTTTCATGAAACTTGCTAGATAAACATTTAGACGTACAGGACACAGGATAGGCTACTTTTTGTTTTTCAACGCAGACGAAGTCGCGGGCGCCAGCTTGTATAAAATAAAATAAGACAAGCCCGTTGGATGTGTTATATATTAGTGGTTATATCGTAAGGTGTTCTAGGGTTCTGCAGGGCATCAAACCCTGCAACCCTGAAGTGAAATTTTCAAAGTTAACTCTGGTCTGGATGTGGAAAGTAGTGGCAGGGCATACTGCGTTTCACAGTCATTTGGGAAGCCCGTCTGGCTTCGATGTTCGATGTTCGATGGCTTCGAATCGAATGTTCGATTTCGGTTACAAAAGGCTGAACGGTCTACTTTATGGTAAGTGGCTACCGTCGTCTATAACACAAGCAACGCCAAAAGTTGCTGCAAGTGGGATTGAGGATAAGGTGGAAATTGGTTCTGGCATCCCTCACTCTCCCACCGAAACAAAACAGCACATATGCTGTTATTTGAAGGTGGTCTTCTGTAAGTGGGTGGTTACTGCTGTCAGACGGGCTACCCAAATGACTGCGTAACGCAGTGTGGTCTGAAACGGGCTTGCCACTACTTTTCAGATCTAAACCAGACCCAATTTTGAAAAGTTAATTTCCAAAGTTGACCCTGCCGGAAATCAAACCCGGGAGCCTGGGAACAGTGCCTTATGTAATCACCTTAACCACTCATCCAACGGGCTCGTTAACGTCAATTCGGCTTCTACAGAGAACTGATCTACGAAATTCAAAACAAAGTTAAAAATTCATTACTCTTTCCATTTTATTGTTCAACCCCAATCACTCAGTCACGTTCTGTGCGGATACGCGGTAGGTTTTCATAAATAATTCACTGGCTTGTTCGTCTTAATATTTCCACGTAGTATTCAAAGTTCCAGTTTATTTATTAGAAAACGTTCGGGTGAGTTCGGCTTACGTAAGCCAAAGTTGGAGCTTAAAACCGAAGCTTAATACGCTTGGTTCGGTGGTTTCATTGGAGTATATAAATATAATAAAGGTAATTCTACATAATTAAACTGTTTATGCCAAGTATAATTACTTGTAAACAACTGCGAGAATTGAATTCCCAACTTTTACTGGGGTGGGCACAACATGGCCATTAGACATAAATTTCGTCTTGTTCATATTATTATGTTGGGGTCTATCGATTTCGCGAAGATCACACCGAAGGTGAGTGATATAATGTTGATCACATTAACGGCTAAACCTACATAATGGCATAAAAACATGACTTTTTTATATCAGATGGGTTTGCTCTTGGCCAACAACCAACTGTATAGCAAGGATGAGTCCAATGATGAGTAAGCTCACCCAGAAGCTTTCATAATCAAAATCAAAATATTTATTTATCAATTAGGTTTCTACAAAAAACTCTTATGATCGTCATTATAAATTTAAATGTACCAGGGTTTCGGAAAAAAGTCAAGATGGCGATCCTGAGAAGAAACCCCGAAAGAAACTCAGGATACTATTCTTTTTGTCATCATTAAAATATAAAAAATGCTCACTTTTCACTTAATTTTAACAAAATTAAAGTAGGTATATGATCACTCGAACTTCGAAAAAAATTGGGTTATATGAGCTCAGAAATACAGACATAAAACATCTCCATAATAATACCTATATGATGGCATTAAGCTATAGTTTAAAACCTATGTTGCTCGTTGTGTTAAAGCCGTTATATCAATTATTCACAAAGTGTAGATAGCGCGGCATCTGTTCGCACGCGTAAAACAAAATGTGATCTTTAGACAAATTGATCACACGTGATCTATCGGATTTGATGGCACCAACGTAGCACTACCATCAAATTACTTTCCCTTTCTCCTTTGATTCGTGCTCGCTTATGTCGTCACGTACAAACACGAATGTGTTCTGCAAAAGGACATTGCGGATTTTCAATTAATTTAAAATTTTTTTACAAACTAGTGTCACGCTCACGGCTGCGCCCGGGATACTATTTTAATATTTCGAATCGCCACACCCGATTATATTAGGGATTCAAACAAAAAATACTACACTTGACTTACTCACATTTGTGTCGTTCATTGTAAAAGTGGTGTAACTCCCTATTTTTAAAACCATTTTTTCTTGCCTAATGGTATCACATTTAGTCATAACTTTCAATATAAAAGTGAAGTAACTCCAATAGTTGCATTAAAATCCCATAGATGAAAACAATGAATGAATGCTTATATTTTTTTCCTACACTATAATTCGCAAAAAGCTCGTTATTCTAAAATTCAGTTACAAGGAGATAATTCACTTTTACAATGAACGACACATTTGACGGTACATTACATAGCGCTTTGAATGTGTGTGCTAAGTTTCATTCAAATCCGTTTAATAGTTTTGGCATGATTGACAACAATTATAAAGCTGTTTACAACCGGAGTTTTTTATTATATATTTTAAAGAACCACATTTAAAAACCACTTCAAAATTTGATACAATTTGAACGAAGAGAATAAAAATATACTATTCATAGAATTTGTAAGTTGATCGAAGCTATAAATATTTCATCAAAATGCACAAGAATTTATTTGAACATAAGAGAAGAATTTCGCATTCGATGATTCATATAATTTCCGAATTCGATAGGTATCTCTCAAAGCCAAAATTCCTGAACGCTGTTAACGTCTTCCCGATATTAGAAAATTCCACAGAAAATTAATGTACATTTCCAATAAACGGTAACTTAGGTATATTTATTGAACACTGATATAATTACTTATATAATTTCACCTTTGGCACAGAATTTTTTGCAGTAAACAGTAGATAATGAAAATTAACTATAGTAAATCATAGGTCGAATATTATAATGGAATCGCAGAGTATTAAAATAAACAATTCATAAAAAAAAGGAAATAGTGGAAATTCCCCATAAAATTACTATTGATAAAACGGTTGAAACTTGTACCATTAGGTAAGAAGAAATTATAGATCATTGGGAAAATATCGTGTTATTTGGTAATAGGGTTTCATAGTTATAATATTAAAGATTGAAATAATAAAAAAGTTAGAAAGTATACTTTTTTTTTTAATTTTCGAATGTTATCGCCCACTTACAAAATCTGAAATATTCACAGGAATATCTGAAAAACGATGATCTGATTTTGAACGATGTCCTTTAAAAAAATAAAATACTGCACGTTAAATAATAATGAAAACATTTTTCATGATTTATAATACGTTGAGTAAAATTATGTTGTCGTAACAGGTGAGAGGTTTATTTATTTGGAGAGTATTTAGTACAAAGTCCGCAGTTATTCCGGGTTGCGGGTTGCGTTTACAGATTGCTTTTTTATTTATGAATTTATGCGATTTTCTGTTTTGTTGGCACTCACCACAATATCGCCACATGTGTATGCAAAACTTGTGAAAATCTATATAAATACATTGTACATTAAAAAAAATATACGTTTCACTAAAAAAATGCTACCGCGGTCAAAATGGTTTTTGGAATTTTAGAATGTTTTTTACCAGAGTTCATACATTTCCTAGCATCCTACCGTGTATTAAAAAAATTCTCAATTCAGTAAGAAATATTTTATCAGCATATTTTTATATATTACTTAAATTTTTATAATAATGTAAATGGTTTTAATCAAAAAAACATTAATAAAATTAAAAGCTTTCAGCATATTAGGCTTTGTAAGTGATTTTTCGTGTATTTATTAAATTAATACCACTCGGAAAATCATGACGAATCGTTTGAAGTCGCTTTCATCAATCATCCCCGATTTAGGTATTTTTTAAATCCGCTTGAATAATCACAGAACATATTACACAGACATATAACATTTATGTATGTATGTTGTGTGGATTTTTATTTATTTAAGATGGGTTTGCTTTAGGCCAGCATCTAGCCGTGTAACAAAGACGCTCGTCTTTGTTACCCAGAAAATGCATATTCACTCGAACTTTGAAAAGTTTTGGTTTATACGAGCTCGAAAACACAGACGCTGCCGGGTGTACCAATCCTTGGCAGTGCACATTACAAGGGATCTTTTAAAGAGTTTGGTCCGAATAAGAGGGATTTCGACGAGATGAGGATGCTAACAAGCCGTCCTTCTAATGTCCGCTGGAAGAAAACGGTATGAGCTCATGCAACTCCTAAGCACGCTCTCCGAAATACATGGTATAGAAGACATAAACAGGCAATTTTAACTCTTAAACAGCGTCTATTTGGTTAGTTAGTAGTTAGTTGCAACTTAGTTCAAATGTACTGACGCCAGTGAGTCTCGTAGCTCTGAGATCTACCGAGTCGAGTGCGGCAAGTTGGTATTTAGTTGAGCCATCCCAAAGGTCGGAACAATACTCCATGCAATATCGGACTTGCGCCTTATTCAAAGAGAAGAGCTGGCCAGGATGAAGTATCGCTTCGCCCTATTTAGGATACCCAGCTTTTTGGCTGCTGTTTGGCGTACATAACTATATAATATCATTATTTGGTTCTTTAGAGAAATGTAGGTAGGTATTGCCGACCAGAAAAGTGCTTTATCAGTTTCGATAACAAATTCCATTCATTTCAAAATTCGCTAAGGCTTAGATTTGAAATATGTATTGATGATTGACATAATTGTCACTTTGAATTTTCAAAGGAAAACTGACCTTATCATTCTTCAACACAACATACAAAGAATGTTCAATCTTAAGGTGATAAAGCACTTTATTTGTCGAGTTTACATCGATTTTGTTTTATATAAAAGTTGCATATTTAATTTTTTTTCAATAAAATATTAGTTTTATTTATTTATATATGTATTATTGTGAATTTCCCGTCAAAAACCTACTTGAAAAAAAAGCTCTTTTTACTACGTAAAGATAAAGATTTAGGATTAATATTATAAATACTGCATTACTACAAAAGAAGAGAAAAATGAAACGTCTATGTACAAAATAATATATTTAATAAATTCCTTTCACACTAAACTCCGCACGCCATAAAATTTAGAGCGGTCATTGAGTCTGGAGCCATAACGGCTGAAGCGAAATGTCACTCGCAATGTGTTCCGAATTATGCTTTTACTGCTTCGTGACTGCTGTTTCGTTAGATTTGGAAGTAATGAAATGTACCATTATTGTGTGAAACTTTGTTATGACCTCGACAATTCACCTACTCACTAAGTTATTCACTCTCCACCTATAATATCGCTGCTTAAAAACTAAAGGGCCATAAAACAAAAAATCCAAAAATGTTTTTATTGCAAAAATACACAATCAAAAAAATAGTACAAAAATACGAGTATTGGATGTTGCAAAAAGACTTGTTTTATTCCATATTTAGTATATTTTGATCATTTTTTTTTATATATTCAAAAGTAACTTATATGCTTATATCTCTTCTAGTATTCAGTTTATTATAAAAGTACTTAAAACATTTAATGCTGCTTAAAAATACGCTTCTAACGATGTATAATATGCATATATTTGATATATATCTAATAAGAAAAAAATAGACAAAAAATAATTTAATTTTTTTCGATTAGTTCTCCTGTAAAAAGTGTAATTTTGATTTGTGGCCCTTTTTAAGTAATTTTTTTATGGTTTTGCATGTTGCCATATATTGTAGATCTAACGTTATATACTTCTAGTATCCCTTCATTTTGAATTTGAAGTAGAGAGAAACAGAGTAAGACCAAAGAATCATTAAATGACAACATTGAATAAAGACAGCATTTATTTAATTTTACTTATAATTAAATTCAAGTTTCTAATTGATAATAAATTAGTCAATTATACAATAGTTGATTAAGCTTGTCAGATGACGGCACTGTTCACTAATATATGCAGATAATGTCGATCTATCTTCACTATTCACATGCGATAGGTACTTAGTTAAATTATATTGCCAACCCATAAAGTAAGCCTGCAAGAGCAAGGCTACATACTATGAATATGTATAACCAGATTCTATTAGTTAATTATTTAGTTAATACAGTATATTTAAATAATCTTAGTTTATGCAAATTTAAAAATCTTCCAAGAATTTTTCAGTCAAAAGCGATGCATTTTTCATAATTGACGACATTTATTTGTTTACTAGTTAGTGCCCGCGACTTCGTCCGCGGAAGTGAAGAAGATGACTCTATCTATCTACCCTTAAAAGTATTTTTTTCCCCCAGGAGTTACGCCACCCCCGTAGGCCGTTTATTTAAAGTAAAAATTACAATTTTCATTTAGTTTTAAATAACATACAAAATTACAGTTATTTATTTATTTTATTGTAGGGAAATTTACAGGTATAATTACATAGTAACAGTGGTGAGTAAATAGCTTAAACCTAATAAAAAAGAATCCACTTATAATTACAAAAAAAATATTTTTTCTTTCTCTTATATATATTTACAGTTAAAAAAAATAAAAAAATCAGTTACGGGGGCCTCAACCTCCGACATAATCGGAGACCCTTAAAAGTATTGATGTTTATTATTTACCTTTCACCTTTTATTTTTATCGGTACAGGTATTAGGTATGTCTATACGAGTATAAGGATAGTATGAAGGTACTTGTGTACGATTGCATTGGGTAAAGCCACGTTTAGCTTAATTCCGGACCAATTTCCAGTCCTTATCTAGTAAGCAATCAATTCGAATTAGTGAGAATAATGTTCGCAGCTCGTAAATGTCTAGCATATTAGAGATATAACATCAATAACTTCCCTGGTAGAAGCTAGGTCATCAATTCAATGGTTATTGAACGCAAAAGTATGTAATTTTACGTAATATAATCAAGCTGTTATTATTAAAATTAAATATTTCATGAGATCTAAATAAAGATTAGATATTTATTTTATATGTTTTCTACAAACATGACAAAATAAAATAAATATTTCTTTTGGGTTTATATTGAAAAGTACCTAATATTTTATTGAGTAGTAAAAACAGGGGGAATTATGCTTGCAACTTATTTCCTCACATACATTTTGGAAGCCATGTTTAGAAGGCCCTAAACAAATCTTCTTTTTAATAAACTCATGTCTATTTATGGTCAGATTTATTTTTTCATTGTGAATAGCATATGCTGACAATATATTTTTTTCTATTTTACATATTATGTTTTTATAATTATTTTTTGCATCATACCCATTGGTTCCTAAAGTGCGCGTTTCCTACCAACTTGAAATTCAGATATATATACGTTAACCAAATCAAAATTATATTAAAAAAAATATATATTTAAGTTAAATTAAAAAAAATCAAAATAAAATATAGTCTATGTTACTCACGCATAATTTCAATAGTTTCAGAGATAACCATCACATATAAATCTCAAATAAATGATACCTCTTTATAATGTTTCATTGATTTACAATTTAACAATTTTTTAAAATTAACTTTAGCTACATTATTCGAAGGTTCCAGCGAAATTAAATATTATAATACCTGAATAATGAATTCAGAGTGGAAAGTTTCTATTTCAAAGGTCGTATAACGGAAATACGAGTCCGACAATTTAGAATTAAAGATGAAGGCAATATAAAATATTCTACAAGTTTTCAACTGGCTTTCTTTGAATAAATTCTAATTTAAAATATTGTTTTGGGAGCGGACGAAAAATTAATTATTATAAAAGGGGCAAAATGGCTGTTTCATAAATCGTCTACTTAACGTAATGCGAGATGAGATTGTAAATTCATATTTTTGTTAATCACTAACAATTACATTACACGAATACCTACTTTTCTGTTTTTAATTACACACTTTATTTGAAATTTAATTCACTAATAAATGTTTTAAATTGTACATTTTTGATTGGGCCTCGGTTTTGTCCTTGTCTCATTAGGGACCTTAGTATACATAACACATAGCCTATGTACATCTATCTATACTATATGTTATAAAGAGAATAGATTTGTATTTTTGTTTGTAATGAATAAATTAAAACTGCTGGAAGGATTTAAAAAAAAAATGAACTATAGAAAGCTATACATTACCAGCCAGTAACATAGGAAATGTATATTTTCTAAGTATATACCTTACAAACTGTGTAAGTTTTTTTTAAATAGATGCATTAGTTCCGGAGATCAGCCTCTACAGGTTAGCGGTCAGCTGTGAAAACTTGTTCTGAACTGGAGATGTTACTTAGTCAGGATTTCTTCCACCTTTCAGTCCATGGTGTCGTCTCCCTTCTATTTTGCCAACAATTATCTAGTGAAGCAGTTCACATCTGTTATTGCGTAACATAATTATGCCTCAGATTTTCAATATTTCCGGGTTCGACGATCTGCAAATATTTCCGGGTCATACTTATACTGGCACGTTGTCAGATGTATAGATTATGTAAACTACAAATTACACAAGGGGCAAATTCACCACCTCAAAGTTCATTTACAACAATAATTATACTGGGTATAATCTAAGAACAATTTCAGATCGGTAGGGGTTCAGATCGGTAGCATCAACAATCTACCAAAATTTATCAAAATTACGGCCTTCCCTTTAAGGGGATCGACAGGACTTTACATTACTCTTCACCGTTAAATCGTTGTTTCTAATTCTCAGATTGTAAATAGAAACGAGTTAGAGGATCAAAACTCGAACGAACAGTAGTATGACAGTTCATTTGATGGTAAGTGGCTACCGTTGCCTATATACAAGCCACGCCACAGGTGCTGCAAGTGCACTGCCATAGTAGGCAATAGGCAGTAGGGAGGGTAAAGCTACGGACAGACATGCTCATTACTAGCATGCTTTCATGCTAGTAATGAGCAAATGTTACTAAGTAGCATGTGTGTCACAACGTTGCTAGTAATAAGCATGCTTATTTTTAGCATGCTCATAAATCAACCGTCGTTTAATTTTTGAGCATGCTACCTGAGGCGCCGGGTGGAAGGCGTGCTCCGAGTATGTCTGAACAGGTTTCCAGTACGTTCATTTAGGAGCATGCTTAAAACTAGCATGCTTATTGGTGTCAAATGTAAACAGTTGCATGAGCATGCTAGTTTTAAGCATGCTAATGAGAATGCTAGTAATGAGCATGACTGTCAGTAGCTTTAAGATTGCGAAGGGTTATAGCCTGAGAAAATAAGAAAAATCAGGGGAAATAAATCGTGTAGTTTTGAAAATTGGTAGAATTATACTTTACGGTATCCAGATTAACATACTAAAAGTCCTCAAGGGCGGGGGTTGTGCTAAGGGTGTAAGGGGGGGTTGAAGGTACCTTTTTTGAGGTTTTTGCTCATATCGCGAATATCTGTAGGAATAGCATTATGATTGCTTCTGACAAAAGTTTCTACATGAAATTGTCTACAAACTTAGATATATACATATTTACTCTACGATCAATACTTTAGGGACTACAGGCTGTGCAAGTTTACAGAGGTACAAAAATAGACGATTTCAGCAAACGGTGTCGTTTTTTTTTTCGGCGTTGTTTATCGCCATTTTTAGTTTAAAATAAGCAAGCTTAGTCATCTGCCTACCCAACATGAAAAAACCCCATGAAGATCCATGGAGAATTCTAAACAAAAAAGATGATAATGTAAACAAGGTCCGAGCGTTCAAGATACCGTGTGCCCTTAAGCAACGAAGGGCGTCAGCGGGTCGTGGATGGTGAGGTTGAGGTCCATGCATACCACTGAGGTTGAATCGACGTCTTTTCTACTGCATATACAAACAGGCCAAGATTTATAGCTCAAAAATGGGTTCGATCCGCAAGAAATCCTGCTATTTGATTTTTCGATTGGATTATGTCAGAGACTGTCTCCCAAGTATAAATCCAAGTTTGTGTCGCTTGAAACCGCGAGCGTTAGCCGTCATCTCGAGAAACGCCTTTTTACAAATATCTCGGTAACGGTGAGTTTTACGTTAAAAATTGTAAGAATCTTTTTTGTAGACAACAAAGTTTCTTATCGTTTTTATTTGAAACGTTTTTCTCTACTGTTAATATTTGCCGATATATAGTCGATTAAAAAAACCAAATTTTTGTTTTTGGAAAATAATTCGATAATTTTTAGACATACGAAAAAAAGTTATGATCAAAGTTGTAGAGCATAAATTGTTCTATAATTTTTGTAGGAAACTTTTTTTTTGTAAAATCAATAGTTGCTGAGCTCTACCTTAATTAATAGTAAAGCAAAATAAAAGAAAATCTTTTTTTTTTTAAATTACCGAAAAAAAAAATTACCAAAAAAAATTTAATGCCGCAATTTCAAATGGGAAACTTATATTTTATATTTCTGTCTTATGTTGCTTTTCATAAAAGTTGCCGTAGCTGTTTTTTTTTTACCTGACGGAAACTTTAATTGCGGTAGAGCTCAGCAACTATTGACTTTACAAAAAAAAGTTTCCTACAAAAATTATAGAAAAATTTATGCTCTACAACTTTATCACATTTTTTTCGTATTTCTAAAATTTATCGAAATATTTTCCAAAAACAAAAATTTGGTTTTTTTAATTGACCATATATCGGCAAATATTAACAGTAGAGAAAAACGTTTTAAATAAAAACGATGGGAAACTTTATTTTCTACAAAAAAGATTCTTACAATTTTTAACGTAAAACTCACCGTTGCTGAGATATTTGTAAAAAGGCGTTTCTCGAGATGGCGGCTAACGCTCGCGGTTTCAAGCGACACAAACTTGGATTTATACTTGGGAGACAGTCTCTGACATAATCCAATCGAAAAATCAAGTAGCAGGATTTTTTGCGGATCGAACCCATTTTTGAGCTATAAATCTTGGCATGTTTGTATATGCAGTAGAAAAGACGTTGATTTAACCTCAGTGGTATGCATGGACCTCAACCTCACCATCCACTACCCGCTGACGCCCTTCGTTGCTTAAGGGCATACGGTATCTTGAACGCTCGGACCTTGTTTACATTATCATCTTTTTTGTTTAGAATTCTCCATGGATCTTCATGGGGTTTTTTATGTTGGGTCGGCAGATGACTAAGCTTGCTTATTCTAAACTAAAAATGGCGATAAATAACGCCGAAAAAAAAAAAACCACCGTTTGCTGAAATCGTCTATTTATGTATATCTGTAAACTTACACAACCTGTAGTCCCTAAAGTATTGATCGTAGAGTAAATATGTATATATCTAAGTTTGTAGACAATTTCATGTAGAAACTTTTGTCAGAAGTAATCATAATGCTATTCCTACAGATATTCGCGATATGAGCAAAAACCTCAAAAAAGGTACCTTCAACCCCCCCTTACACCCTCAGCACAACCCCCACCCTTGAGGACTTTTAGTATGTTAATCTGGATACCGTAAAGTATAATTCTACCAATTTTCAAAACTACACGATTTATTTCCCCTGATTGCCGATAAATGGCTTAATTTGCCTTGGTTATTAGGGAATATAATATTAAGATAATTATTAAGGTAATATAATTATTAAGATCAGATATAACATAACATATAACATATTATATGAACTTAATAATTATATGTTATTATGTTCATATATATTCATTGAATCTATACCACAATATATAAAGATGAAGAGTTTGTTTGTTTGTTTGGTTGTACGCGGTAATCTCAGGAACTACTGGTTTGAATTGAAAAATTATTTTTGTGTTGGATAGTCATCCAACACAAAAAGGCTATAGAAAACGCGGACGAAGTCGCGGGCACCAGCTAGTAAAATATATGAACTTAATAACATACTCGTACATATGGAAAATGTTATATTTCTTTTTGCTCATATAAATTACAAAACAGAATAAACATTGCTTTCTTTACATTGTTTTATATTTACAAATAGTCAAAGGTAGAGTTGCTTTTACATGAAGAAAAATGAAATGAGCGTTGAAAGGTTCAGTTCGCTTCGATAACCACTCCTTTAATGTTTATCAAACGTAGGCGAATTCATAAATTGCGAATAAAGAATAAAGAAGGCATTGCGAAATTGGCATTATTGTAATGGTAATTTTGAAAACATTAATTTTAATTTCATAGTTTATAGTTCATAGGTTGTAATATATTTATTTCGTAGCGACCCGCTCCCGGGTTTCGATAAAAGTTCACAGACCGCTTGATTTTTTCCGATAAGTCAAGTATTATAGTAACCATGAATCTATTATACTTAAATCAGGCTTAAACTCGATACTATAATAGTGTAATGCAATACAGTTCAGTTTCACAGGCTATCACGATAACCGATAATACCGGATAAACTTATACATCGATGGATAAACTCTATTTCTTTGTGATAACTAAAAATATTTACTGTTTTCGCTTGTCTTTGATCTTTATAAAACAAAATCAATATGTATGACTGCAGTATACATAGCATACAACATAATATATTGTGATATTATAATCTATACTAATATTATAAAGCTGAAGAGTTTGTTTGTTTGTTTGACGCGTTAATCTCAGGAACTACTGGTTCGAATTGAAAAATTCTTTTTGTGTTGGATAGACCATTTATTGAGAAAGGCTTTAGGTTCTATAACATTTTGAACGCGGACGAAGTTTCGGGCAACAGCTAGTATGTAATATGCATGTCTAAAATTTTTCGCGCAAAATCTTGGCGTAATAATATAGAATTTTGAAGGGAATATGAATATTGCGAATTACTGCGAATTTTGTGTTCTTATTTCATATTATTATGTGTGTGTGTGTGTGTGTGTTTATTTTTTCTTTTTTTTATGTGTAAGTTTGATATCTATTTTTTTTAATTTTTTTATATTTGACTTATGATTATGATATTAGACTGAATTTGATTGAATATGTACCAAAGAATTAATGAATATGCATGCTTTGGTAGCCTGTAAATGTGATTTGTGCAAGCTGAACTGTGTTATGCAATTTGTTTTGAATTTTATAAGTACACTATTACGTTGGCTATCCATAATATAAATAAATAAATTACTCGTATAATGAGGACATGTAATCTCTCCCTACATTTAATCCGTTTGCAGGCACCGTTTCGCTCTATTTCGTATTCTCTTGAACGTATCCTTCTTATGAGCTATACACTGAGCACGTGCGACTAACGATTGCATTCCCAAGGCAATATACAAGGTTCTATCCCATTTTTATGGCCTCGCAGGCTTTTATAGTTTGTTTTCACCGTTATTATAATATTTTGTCCGACATGTGTGCGGGATATATATTTAAATATAATTAGGGTAAAACTCCTTTCAATTAAATAAAAATACAAACGGACGAATTAATAAATAATTTAATAAATATAATTAATCATATTATATTAATATATTATATTATATTATATTATATTATATTATATTATATTATATTATATTATATTATATTATATTATATTATATTATATTATATTATATTATATTATATTATATTATATTATATTATATTATATTATATTATATTATATTATATTATATTATATTATATTATATTATATTATATTATATTATATTATATTATATTATATTATATTATATTATATTATATTATGTTATATTAGTATTATATTATATTAATATGTATTAAAACATATTGTAGCCTGTAAAACATATTGTAAAACATATTTTCACACCCCAGGCTATTTTAATTAATTTTCACAGGAATAAAATTTAAGCAAAATCAAGTAACAAATATAGTAATTGACTATAATTGGATTATGTTAAAAAGATCCGTAGACTTTTTTCCTTTTTTGCTAATACGATGGTTTCTTATTCAATAATACCTTGAACAAAAACACCTCTTTCGAAAATTAGATTCCATTCTAATTTACTTTTTTATAAGGAAACACAATAAGCATAGACAGGAATAATAAATGTAAATAAATAAATGGAAATAACGGTCTTGTTGACAAATTACTCTCCCTTAGATATACGAGTTGCAAATATTCGCCATTACCGATATTAATGAATTGATTAGATTGGTTGTGGGAATTCTATGGAAGGCTAAATGATTTGTTTTCTCCAAATGATACAATGCCGATATTGTTCGTAACAAAATCGAAAGTGATTTTTAATGTTATTTTGTGATGGACAGGTAGATAACGGCTTCGAATTAAAATGCTATATTAGAAAATAAGATACTGAAGATAATATTAAAAACGAATGAGGATTGTGGATTTTTTATTAGTATTTATTAAATGATAAAATGATAAAAAGTAACTTTTGTGTGTTCACAAGCACAAGCTCTCTGATGGGAGTTTCAATATGAGGATGGGTTTGTAGATGAAATTTTGATGTTAGTGTTATTACTTTTAAACAGTATTTTGATGAAACTTTTCATTAATATAGTTTATAATTCAAAATATACTATAATTTAAAAAGATACGTAGATTAAATTTTGTGTAAATTTTGAAAAAGCAAGCATTAGCTGGTGCCCGCAACTTCGTACGCGCTATACACAGTTCGTTTTTTGTAAATCACACAGGAACTTAACATTTCTCCAGGATATAAAATATCCTATATGTAAATCCAGGTAATAAACTATCCGTGTGCCAAGTTTCATCTAATTTGTTAAGCTGTTTTTTTTTGAGATAAGTGTGCAGAAATTCACCGACAAACAGATACACCCAAAAAAATTTTTTGGCCGCGGTAATATAAGTGAAAATGTACAGATTGTGTTTTTAATATTTTTTATGTACAGACATGGCTCGTTTACGATTTTATTATATGTATAATGATTTTTAAAATTTGATGATTCTAAGGCCGGTTTCAGTGCTCTCCTGACGGTCAGTCCTGACGATACGCACGACCGACCGCGGTAGCAATATGCGTGCGTACGGTCAGGCGAGCTCTGTAACGACTTGTGAATTTTCATACAAATGATAAGCGCGTCGGTCGCACGGTCTGTCGTGCGTATCGTCAGGACTGACCGTCAGGAGAGCACCGAAACCGCCCTTAAATTTAATTAAAACAAAATAACACGAGACTCCGTTAATAACCTCAAAAGACTCCAAGACGCCAATTTCGGTTTTATTATATATAAAAAAAACATTATAAAAGTATATATCAATTATTATAACAATGTATCACCGGTTGAATCCTAATAGGACGTTTCTATTGAAAGTTGCAAATCGCTTACACATTTATTCCGCCTATATTTCAAGGAGAACTGGTTGAGATTTGAATTTATGGCAACAAAAAGATCAAGCAAGTTTCACGCGAGAGCGTCCTTCGGGAGTCGACGATGATATATAGTGTGTTGGACCAACGCTTTATATCCCTTTTTTAGGCCTCTCTCCCGAAAATACGGCCTCGAAAATATAAAATACTATATAGCCGGTGCACGCGGCTTCGTTCGCGTTCAAAAAATATAACATCCATACTTAATATTATCAAGGTGAAAGAACTCTGTCTGTTACCTTTTCACGCCTTAACTACTCAACCGATCAGGGATACTTAAAAGGACATGGGGTCATTTTTATTAAGAAAAAATAAAAGCACTGCTCCCGAGGAACCATCCAATAAAAAAGTCAAATGCATGGCAAAATTATTACAGCTATAAAGATGTAGGCGTTATATTGCTCATATAGATTATGAGGGGTTATATATTTTCATTTTCAACACGGACGAAGTCGCGGACATCAGCTTCTTAATGTTTGCGACTTTTACCGTACAAACAAAGGTACATCAGCACCATGATCCCCGGTGACCGGTGACTTTAAATGGCGGTTAGCCTACTTGACAGATGGTGAAAGAGGCCCTTAGAACAATAATTAAAATTAAAGCAAGTGGTTTAAAATATAAATTCCGCGTTGGCTTTATGTTTTCAATTATCTGATGGTTCAATAAGTTAATAATATTAAAATTGCTATGAAATCCGAGTATTCTGGGAAATATTCCCTTAATTTCATTATTGAATTTATCTTATACGTATAACAATTTTCATGTCAGCACAACTGAACTACTGTATAGATTTTGAAAACTCTTAAAAGTGCTTTTTTTATTATTAGAGATGGGTTTGTCTATGATGGAGCGAACTCACCCAGAAGATGCCTATTCACTCGAATTTTGAAAAGATTTGGTTTATATGAGCTTCGGAAACACAGACGCTGGTAGGGAGTTCCAAACCATTCACACCAAAGAATTTTTTTACTACATTTTGGGCCTCTTTCACCAACTACAAGTAAGGTGTTGATTAGTTACTTTTAGAAATAATTTTATGTTTTATTAAACTATGCACTCGGTTAAGTGCATCCTTCGATAGGCGATTTTTTATTAGTATTTTCTTTTTAATGTTTGGGACTTTTACCGAAAGGTATATCAGACTTAAAATGACGGTTTGCCTACATGACAGATGGTGAAAGAGACCCTTTATCTTTTTACTCGGGCTAAGCAGCGGCCAAATACTAGTTCTTAGGAGTAAAAATAGATGCACGTATTGCTTGTATTGCGATTTTATCTTTAAATAACAGGATATAGGTAATTTATCCAGTAAGCGAGAGATCCACCACCTCTCGTCGACGGATTTTCTGCAAGTAATGGAACAGAGCATGATAAAGCAAATAATGGTTTTCACCGTTTACATTCTAGCCTTGGACATCAGATGTTTTTACTCAACGAATGTTTCGGCACTAAGAAATTTTCTTATGAGAGACATGAAAACTAATAAAAGCTCGACAACAGTGCTCGTTACGAAGAGAAAAGTCATTGACGTATTTTCAGATCACATATTAAATATATATATATGTATATGTATATAGCCTATTACAAGGTTAGACCAATTAAAATGTAAGTACAAGTACAAAAATAAAATTAAAAATAATAATAACAATATACATAGGTACATACATATACCTACATTTTCGATACCTAACATAACTATATATAAACATATTACACACTAGCTGGCGCCCGCGACTTTGTCCGTGTTGAAAAAGAAAAAAGTAGCCTATCCTGTGTCCTGTACGTCTAAATGTTTATCTACCAAGTTTCATGAAAATCAGTTAAGTAATTCGTTTAAGAGTTATGGGGGAACATACATACATACAATACCTACACATGACCTACACTTACAGATTTATTATTAGTATTGATTATACGCAAATACATACATATAAACACATTGCGTTTGTGTGTGCGTGAGTTTGTTAACACTTAATGTGCGTGTGTGTATTATGCTGTGTGTGAGTGTATCTACATACATACTTTAATACAACCGTTTCCTTCCCTTATAGGACAGGCACAGCCTAGTGTCAAGGAACCAAAATTTATTTTGAAAATAAATTTATTCATATTTGTTTAAGTAATAATAAGTCATAGACAGGGCGACGTGACTTCAGAATGGATGAGCAAACTGGGTCTAAATATATGAAAATGACACTTCTATTTATTTTTAGATCTATGGCTCTCAATAAAATGCTTCATCACTCGGAATAATGGGTGCGGACAGGCTTTCAGCTTTTATCCAACACAGGTCCATGTGTGGATTGAAGAAACTTTGCTTGTTGGGCCTTTTTATACGAGAAAGTATTAATTATAATATCATTAAAATATTTTAACTATACCAAAGTTCGCGTAATATAAAGATTTTTTTACCTAAACGCTTCGGACGTGTCGTAACGTCCATAGTCTCGAAGGACCAAAGTAGAGAGTATCTTCTTATTGCCATTATATTTCGAATATATTATTCTCTAGTATGTAAGTAATTAATTTTAAAGTATTTACACTGAAACTGGAGTGTTAAGATTACAATTGAAATAATTATAATAATCTAACCATTAACAAGAAATACGAAATGGTCAATCTTAAACAGTATTTTATATTAATAAATGGATATTGTACATCGTTAGGGTAAAATTTCAAAAGAAGCGAAAACGTCGGATCTGGTGTAGGGTTTCGTATGTTTTTTATTACACAGAAGACGTGCAGAAAATACAGTGAATAGTTCGTGACTGTTTTATATTAAAACAACAAACTTAACCCAATCAATAAATGTGTCTATTTCACTATACGCACTTAACAAAAATAAAGATCAATGAATACGAAAAATAAGTATAATTTTTATTGGGCATATCTAATAACATACTTTGTCTGAGTACAAGTTTCATTAATTTTTAGAACATTTTCCTTTATTAGGTTTTATTAATTTTTTGGTATGTGGCACTTACTATAAAATATGCAAAAAAATAATTTTGCACCTAATGTATGTCATGACAATGAAGAAAAAAATAGGGCTACTTTTAGTGTACACACTTCAACCTTACCTAGTTTTAGCAATGGACTGAATTTTTCGAATCAGCTTTTTTATTTTTCAAATTAAAGCTCTCTTACCTCTTTTTATTATTTATAAAGCATTTTTTTTTCGGAAACTTTTAACGATTTTGACACGCAGTTTTCTTTTCTCTTTGAAAAAGGAAACGTGTTCCGACATCAATAGAACAAATGTTCTAACTATTCTGCGTGGACTTCCGGTACAAACAAAATTAGTTAAGTTTGGGTGAGTTAAAACCCCAAACTTTACTTAATTTGTTTGTGCTTGGAATCCACTATGGAATTAGAATGCAGGCTCTTTCATCTTACTTATTTGGACTTTTTGATACACCAACCAAAATAAACACGTGAATTTCCCTGTCAAGCTTGTAATGTTAAATTTAAAAAGAAATATAAAACGTTATCCTCAGACGTATGTAAGAGTTACTCTTAGTTCTACACTCAGATAAAATAAGAACTAAAGATATAGCCCTGTGGACAGCAGAATGAAGCCGATAACACTACGTCTTCGCCGTGTAACATACACAGTTATATGCACACAAATGCAATCAAACTACGCTTCGCCTGATTAAGATATTTACTAGTGAAAATGCCAAATTGCGTAGTGAAAGGGAGTTAAAACCAATATTAAAAAATAAAAAGCAGAATTCAAACATAACTTGGAAATTAATATTTTCTATAAAAATAAACAAAAATTGAGTTTATAGCTTGAAACACAAAATCCCAATACAGTAAACGGCCTACACCCACAAATTTATAAATCCGGCTTCACTATGTTTTTCAGCAAAATTCTGTCTGTAGTTCTTATTTGGTCTGAGGTTCTACATATACTTTTTTATTTTATGTCACGTTTCGAGTGTTTGCGAGCGTTAAGAGTCGTTGAGTTCAAGAAACGTTGCCTTTTTATTATGCAGTAAGAGTAAAATAAGTAAGCGCATCCCAAGTTTCTTTTCATACATTCATCGGCTTTATGTACAAGAAGATGGTTGCTAAAAAATGACCTAATTCTTTCTTTGCCGCTCAATTTCTTTTTATTCCAAAAACAGTCATCGCATTTTACTTTAGAATCATCATGGAAATTCTAAAACAGTTTACTTTCGTAGACATAGCATATACATATTTATAATTTTTTTAATATTATCACTGTAATTTCTTTCTTCTTCTTTTCTTCTATTGGAGGTTGGCTGATCCTTCGAAGGGGCGGGTTGAAATAGTGGATAGAAATAGGTACTTCGGCCATAATCATCATGAAGATTTTTAAGTCTGGATCTGCCCACAATCCGAGTGAGTAGAAACTTTATCCCGCGGACTCGCTAACTTTGGAACAATCTCCCTTCTGCGCTGTTTTCACATAGCTACAAAATTGGCTTCTTCGAGAGAGCTGTCAACAAATTCCTACAGGGTAGACAGGTTTTGCTTGTGTTATAGGCGACGGTAGCCACCTACCATCAAGCGGACCGTCAGCATGTCTATCGACTTTAAAATATAAAAAAAGCTGGAGGTGGATCGCTAGTTTATTTATCTCGAAAGTTTAATGATTCTTATGTAAATAGTAAGTAGTATATAGATATGTAACCATTACGTAAATAGCTTTTTACGCAAACATCTATATGTGTAACTTAATGGTAAACAATAAAACAATATACAGCTATAACTCATAAAATCCTGCGGCAGAATTCCGTTATAATACTAACAATGTAATTTTTTGACGTTAAAGATACACAAACCCTCACAAACCCCATTTCTACGTCCAAAATTGTTTTCTTTTACGTCTTTTGTGGTACTACCTTTTCCTTGTTGTTTAATGTAAAGGACTAAATGTAAAAGTTACTACTACTTAAATGTAAAAAGAGAATAATATTTATTTACAAAAAGTTTACTGGAAGTATATATTTCTAGTAACTAGGGGAAAGGAGGCATGGGAGCGTAGCCCTCCCCGCACTGAATAGGATAGCCGTGGTAAGTAGCGGTCTTCTATTTGACTGTATTTTTGTCTAAGTTTTAATTTTACTCTAAGAAATTAAATTAGGCGACGAAAATAACGCTTATCTGCTAAGCTCTCGCCTTAAGAAGTTAGATTATATAGTTATCTATGCTATAAACACTTCCCGGCCTTGTAATGCGTATTTATGTTTAGTTTACTACTCTTTTACAGTTTACTCGTACAATGTTCTATTGGAATAGGTTATAATATAATATGTGTATGTATGTATATATGTATTTATATGTAATATGTGACTCGTATTTAGTTAATAACTCGTAGTTAGTTAGTAACTCGTGTTTAGTTTGTAGGTAATTGTATAATTTTGCTTTTGTTTTTTCTCATTGTATAAATTTAACATCCGTAATTGGCTGTAAGCTATGTTTTTGTCTTTGTCTGTAAATTTTATGTTAAGAGCTGTGGTTTTTTTTATAAATAAATAAATAAATAAATTCAAGGGCTATAAAAGACCTGTTTATATATTTTACAATGTATGTAATTATTTCTTTTCGTTACCAAAAATACGTCTTTATAGAATAACTTATTACAATAACTTCAAATTTTCAAATGATTATTCCATAACCTTACTCAAAAATATTTACATTTGATCTGCGAAAAATGGATGTGATTTCACATACGACCCTTTGCAGCTTTTATTATGTTAAAATTGCGTCTAGACTAGACGGAGAAAGTTATATAACGTCAAATAATATAAGCTTTCGTTGTCTAGACATACTTACCTACCTAATGTAAGCTAAGTATATTTTAGTTAGTTTTTATAAGTTTGTGGTAAGCAATCTCACTGTTATTTCTTTAAAATGTGTGAATTTATAACAAAAATGTGCTGTAACAACAAATCAATGAAAATGGAAAAATCTAATCATCAATCACTTTGATTTTCCTATGGTATCATCCTTTTTTTACGCCTGTAAAGAGAAATTTTTTTCCTATGGTATCATCCTTTTTTTACGCCTGTAAAGAGAAATTTTTAACCAACTTAAGTACCTACTCATTTTGATGCAGATCAGATTGAAGTTTTGCTATACAAAACTAAAACGTTGTATGGATGAGAATACTGACAGAGTTTCACACTTAAGTATACGAAGGATTCACTGACACTAAGTTAAAAAAAATTGGATGTTATCTATAATCATGTATATCTAGGTACCCAATATAGACATTACTAATATTCAATATATTTTTTACTACTTAATATTGATTAAAACAACCATATGCGCTTCTTTCACCAACTACAAGTAAAGTGTTGATTAGTTACTTTTAGAAATAATTTTATGTTTTATTAAATATGCACTGGGTTTACTGCATCCTTCGACAGGCGAATTTTTATTATTATTTTCTTTTTAATGTTTGGGACTTTTACTGTACAAACAAAGTTATATAAGCTAAATTATGCCTGGTGACAGGTGACTTTAAATGACGGTTAGCCTACTTGACAGCTGGTGAAAGAGGCCCAAATACTACAAAAATGGCGTTTCAAATTTCGCCTCCAAGATACCAACACTTGACGTTAAAACGTCACGTGATCCCAAATCAAATAATGTTAATCGAACCACGTATTCTTTGACTGCGGTGATGTTTGCGAACAAATGACGTCATGCACTTTGATTGGTGTTCGTTGTCACGTGACTTGAGAATGATTTAATCACGTTTTGATAAAATTCAATAAAATTAATTAAAATGTATTTTATTTTTTATTCTTTTACAAAAATATACCTATTGCGTTTTGTATTCTATTATGAAACTAGCGTTTCGAGGCAAAATAATATTTTTTATTTAAATACAGTCAACAATTCTATTGATTCATAGTGAAGTAAAGTCCACAGTTGTTTATTTATTTATTTCGCTTCGCTTTCATTTATATTGCGTGGATATTTTCACTCGCTACTCTACGGCAGTGTTGTTCTTGCCCCGAAGCTAACGATGTTGATTTTATGCCAATTGTTTCCCTACTTGACCCACCTTTTTATCCAAAATATTTATTTCTTACGGCTTCGCGCTCGCATAGCGTTTATTTGGACAAATGAATATTATTGTTTGCAATTAAATACGAGTACTTTTGCGTGAACCGCCAACAAAAACAGCGAATTTGTGTACTCAGGTGCCTCCATTTTAACAATGAATTACAAATAAATATTATAAAAGCAAAATAATAATAACTTGAAAATACATTGCATTAAATTATTTTTTTTAGACGCACGTTGCATTTATTGTTTTTTTTTTGTTACATTTGTAACTACAATACTACGGGTCGTATTTAGATAACAAACATACATATATCATTTGTACATAGTAGCGTTTTAATGCTCACAAAAATTATTTTTCATGTATATTTTTAATGATTTTTTGTAATGTTAAGGTCGACAGACAGGCTGACGGTCAACTTGACCATCGCCTATAACAAAAGCAACGCCATAGGTGCTGCTGCAAGTACGCTGCCGACCATAGAAGGATTAAGGATAAATTGTGTTTCGGAACACAACAGCACATGTGCTGTTATTTCACGGTGGTATTTTGTGTTTTCTTCAATAAAAATAAATTTTATTTATTTATTCATTTAGATTTTATAATATGATATAAAATGTAAAATCTATTCAGATTTAGCAAGCTGAGAATTTGTAAAATTATACATTTAAACAATTAAAAAATTTGTTATAGGTCACAAAGAAAACTAAATTAATAACGAATAGTTGTTAGAAATGACTAAGTACGAGTATTTTTATTATATTTGACGTTATACTCGTATATGCGAACGAAATTTGTGGTAAATCCACTTAATTGCATTTTATAACTTCCGGTTGATTCAAGTGATACAGATGTTACATACATTTTCTCATTACTGCAAAGCTCCTGAAGTCTTAATCTACGATTAAACGCGGAGGAAATATTTAAGCTTTTTCTGATGTGGATTAAGATAACGAATAGCTCCCGAGAAGAAACTGCGAGTTACATAAGACCTTCTTTATCGAGATTTACACTTGAAGTAATAAGGTTTGAAATGAAACTTTCTGGAATAACTGTTCTCAATTTGTTTTTACAACTTCCAGTTAGTAGCAAGAAATAAAAAGGCAGTGCTCTCGGAGACTGCAATAGATTTTATGTTCAAACGTTCAACAAAACGTTTGAAAAAGCGGGCATTTAAAACTGTGTATGTTTTTTATTTATAAAAAAAAATAGTAAACCATAATGATAGATATGAGGAAACGAGTTATTGGGCGTATATATTAGAAAAAAAATTAAACCGTTACTTGCCAGGAAGAGCCCATAAACTTGGTGTATTTTGTAAATGTTTGTATTTTTTTACCAAAAAACTGGCTGAAATGTAATATTTTTGAAATCAGTTCACGGAGTCCTTTCATTTTCATTGAGAGATTATGATGATAAATAGTTGTTATAATAAAAAGTTAGGGTTACGTAAAAAATTTATAGAAATTAGTCCGAAACTTTCTTACTTTACTTATTGAAACATCATTATTTCAACTATAAATGAGAAAAAAATTAAGTTTCTTATCTATACTACTATTATAAAGAGAGAATATTTGTATTGTTGTATGTTTGTAATGAATAAACTCAAAAACTACTGGGCTGACTTTAAAAATTCTTTTACCTATAGAAAGTTATACGAGTAACTTTAGGCTATTACTTTATAAAGTTACGCGGACGAACTCGCGTGCAACAAATCTTGTTATAATCTTATTGATCTATGGACCATTGATAGATAACAAATAAGATACCTAACAGATATGATACCATAGATTTTAATAAGTAAACAATTTAGTGCTGAAAATCGATAATTGAAGTTGTATGGAGTCGCAGGCAATATCTAGAAAAGTATAGTTTTAAATATAACCTGTTTATATTTCAGCATTCCTGTGGGATACGTGTGGTATATGCTACGTTGTACACACGAGAAAGCTCTTTGAATATGTAAATTATTTATTGCCTCTAATGAACTGTATCCAGGTAATTTTATTACCTCACAATATTTACGAGCGAGAGCTTCTTATTTTTTAATCTTTAAAAGATGGTAACAATAAAATTGCTTTTTCAGTATTGAAATCAAAGAAAGCGTCTTGCAAAATAACTTAGATGGTGATAACTAATTAACTTTTCAAAGGGCTCTGGTCTGTATTTAGAAAGTAGAGGAAGGGAACGTTGCTATTCACAGTCATTTGGGCAGCCCGTGTGGCAGCAGTAACCATCTCCGTCCATTTCCCTATTCCTTCGTAATCCCTATCCTTAAACTAACTATAGTCGGTAGCGCTCTAAAAGCCCTGTGGCGACGGTACCCACCTATCAACAAGTGGAACGTCAGCTTGTCTGTCGAGCTTAATAAAAAATAAAAAAACAAGATAGTTTTCGTAAATGAAGCATATTTATTGCAAAGGTCACCCTTTTCACGGTTTACACAGTTTTAATTTTTTTCTTTATAGTTTCGGGATATTTCTATGGTACATAAATCTTTGGATGGGAACTTAGCGTGTCCTATCGCATCCGGCGATCTCGGCCACACTACTGAAGTCATTCGGAACGGTCTACTTAATCTCAAGACAAATTGCTTGAAGGAGCAGGATATTTAGGTCATGTAGTATTTGGGTCGTATGTTTACCGACTCTCGATTCAACTTGTCTGACATAATATTAAACGTATGTATAAAATATGGAGAATATTTTGCTCATTTAGAAGAATTATTGAGATTTTGAAGATTTTTATTTGCATTTTATACGGATAACATGTTCATGTGGCATTCTATCTATTTACAACACAATATACAAAAATGAGGAAATACAAAAAAATAAGAGGAAATACAAAAAAAATACAAAAATACAAAAATACAAAAAAATAAGAGTACTACACACATTTACCCGATGGTTGTTTTTTTTTGCGGATTTCTTACTGTATGACCATAAAAGTGGAGCTCTGATAATTGATTATTTCGATAATTTCGTCAATTCCCCTTATCCCTACTAAGGTATTCCCACTACTTTAAGTAAATTAACTTACCTTAAGGTACTTTTTTTAAGTAGGGATATTTTTCCACATAATTATAGTTCGAGAAATCAATAATTTCATTTGCTTCTTTATACAAAAAATACACGGGAACGCACGGTTTGTAAAATTAATACGCCACAAACATTTGAATGCGATGCAGTGACAAAACTGTTTTAGTACTTCATAAAATGCGACGAAATGAAACAATACCTAAGTGTCCCCTCTCTGACTATATTAGTTGTACAAAAAATCATAGATAAGAAAAAATATGCCGGAAGTTATCACCTGCCCTTTTTTATTATAGGAACACATACTAAATAGGTTATAGAACTACATTTTTTGCTTTAGATGCAATTTATCTGCAATTAATTTTAACTGTTGACCCAGATCGTATAAGCAGTTGGTCGCTTAAACCGGAGTTGTACTATACGGATATGATTTCATAATATTAGTATATAAAATTTAAGCGTTTTAAGCGAAGTCTTTACACCCGGTTAATTCTGTATCTAAATTTAAAAAAAAAAATATTTGAAATATGTAAATTAGATTGATTGAGTGAGAAAATAAGGAGTCTAGATAAACGGCTTCGTTTTCTTTTGTCATATGGCAATTTCCACACTGATTTCTATTATACTGCGAACGATGCCATTAGTTTGATACGATGTTTGTTCATTGTGGTCTAGTGCATTCGGTTGTTATTGCAAGTACCTTCTATCCTATCCAATGGGTGTATTGAATTTGAATTGACAACTAATTTACTTGCGTACAGTTCGCATTTCAATTAGTGTTAATTAGATTTGGGTTTAAAGACTCTAAATTTGAATAATTTCCGGGTATTTCATTTTTATTTTCTTTTATTGTAAAAAACATCGTTCGAAACATCGTTCGGCTATATTACTTAGTTATTTTTTTTAACAAACATTCGTAGAAGTTCGAGACATGAACAGACATAATGGAAAAAGTGCGCGAAAAACGTATTTAAACCTCATTTTTCTTTTTTCCGTACCAAGTCTTTTTTCCGTACCGTACCGTTCAAATATTTACTTCTAAATTATAGGGTTGTTTTTCCCATATTTTATTTTTATAAAAAGATAAGGGTAGAAAACATAGGCAAATTAACACATACATTACCTCCTGAAACTAAGGTATAACAATGATATAATTTTCTAATTTTGTTAAATTATATGAGATAAGAGGAAACAAGCTAACACATACCAAGGCTATATGGGATTCCCAGAAAGTTTTCTTTAAGACTTTTACTCGCCAAATCATATTAAGTTAGCAGCATATCCTCGAGCTTTTGAGATCATAAACAAAGTGCGATATTTCTTCCTGAGATGCTTGTATTAGCATAAATCGGCTCTATGTAATATCCCCAAGGGATAGGATTACGTTTTGGTAAATATTTGCAATACACGTCACAGTAACCCAGCCATTGTGTGCAGGTCTATAGGACAGTTGAAAAAGTTAGTGAATGTAGATCTTTTTACATGGGTCAAGTATATTTGGATGTGTAATACTTTTTGGCAAGTTGGCGACAGAATGTGTAGTGCTTTGTTTACCGCATGTCATACTGTTACCATCCCTTTTCCAAGTGGCTCCGTAAATTTATTTCATGTTTTGTTTCACTAGATCTTATGTGAATAGGTTTTTTCAAGTAGAATAAGTCCTTACATATTAGAAAACAAAGACCCCCTTCGCGTCTTTCTGTCTAGTATTTCTATGTCCGTCTGTTTGTTAGCTCAGTATTGTATAAAGTTGATTCGATGGAAAGTTAAAAATACATTCTAATTGCAACTATGCGAAGTCGGGACGAGTAATTAGTTTTTTTTTTATAAAGAAGTTTTTTATAAACGTTGCCAACAAGTTTCCCTTATATTCAAAGTCATTGTTGTAAAGTTTGATAGAATCAGAGCAAAGCGTAAGAAGTGCGGCCCATCAGTCAAAATATGAGGCAGTGCTTTGGACGCGCAATTTATCAAATGTCCTCAAAAGTAAGTTGGTCTTTTTAAGTAATTATATACGCAATAAGGACATCGTTTTTCAGTAACTGCGAATTTGTCGTACGCCAAAAACATTTTAATATTTTTGTGGCCAAGTTATAACGTTATTCTTATTAGAAAGAAATAAAAATGTAAGTGGTACATAGTACTACTCTTATATTGATAGTTTAAAAAGTAAGAAGTAGGTACAATTTTTTTCATATAATTTTTTCTTACAAAAATATAAAGTGGTAAACTGGTATAAAAATGGTAAAAGTAAAAAAAAATGGGGCTAGTCTGTTAGTTGCGTACACATTTCTTTGTTTAGCTTATATTTATATATAGTTTTTGTGTTTAAAACCATGCATGCGAACAAAGTCGCTTCGGCTAGTCTAGTCTATACTAATATTATAAGAGCGAAGATTTGTATGTTTGTAATGAATAAACTCAAAAACTACTGGACCGACTTTGAAAATTCTTTCACCCATTAAGCACCATTATCAGCGAGTAACGTAGGCTATCAATACAATACTAATAATAAATCTGTAAGGGTTGGTCATGGAGTAAGTTACTTTGTTTTATGAGATATCGTGTTTATAGGCTCCATACATGATACTGAAACTAAATTGACCATTTTTAGATTTTTTTTCTGTATGTCTGTATGTATGTATGTTCCTCTATAACTCATAAAGGAATTAACTGATTTTCATGAAACTTGATAAACATTAAGACGTACAGGACACAGGATAGGCTACTTTTTGCTTTTTCAACGCCGACGAAATCGCTTGCAACAGCTAGTATATTATAAAGAGATGCAATATGGTGTTTAAGATTGGATGGAGGAGGTAATCTTTGGATACAGTCCGGACAAAGTCCGGCTTGTTTTGTCAAAGCTGCTTTTGATCAAATGTACGTTAAAGCTCATATCTTCCGAAATGGTATGAGTCCATTTCTATTGGAATATTACTACTATTCGCCCAAAGCATTGCCATTGAATAACATTTATACAATCATTTCAATCCAGCTGTGATTGCATGGTTCGTCTATTTCCTTCTGTTTGAGAAGTACGTTTACGTCCATAGAGTTAAAATTTATTTATTTGTAAATAGATTAACAGAACATTGATCCGAAGAGTAGTAACATAGTCAATTTGTTTATAAGCTATTTGTGTGCCAAACATCCAAATCCGTAGAGCCGTTTTTGCGAGAAAAATTAACAAACATCTACATCCTCAAAAAATTTTGTTTTTATAATATTAGTAGGATTAGGCAGATGGCGCCGTAAAAAAAGAGATTTTTTTCTCGCGATCGAGATTATATTATTACGGATTGCATATTGTGTAAAATTTTCAAGTCAATCCGTCGACTAGTTTTCGAGTTTTTGAGTAATATACAAACAAACACAACATTTTTATATATATAGATAAAAATGTTGTGTACTGTTGTTGTACCAGAATATTTTGGAAACGAGATTTATTTTGATATACGTACGTACCGATTTGTTCCACGTTCATGACACATTAATCAATTCCCACTAGGAAAGTCTTAATATCTTCTCATTGACTACACACAGTAAGCAAGCCTCTGAAGCGTAGTCTTACTAGGGTCTATTTTCAGACTAAGTCTTACTGAATTATACTGAAAATGATAGTAATTCTCGACATAATAACTAGACGATCTAAAATCATTTTACTGTGAGAATCTTTTGTTAAGAATTAAGCCCATTCTCTCTGCATTTTAATCGTTTTCTATTGGTCTATTATTATTTTATTTTATTTTCTGTATTAGGTAAGGTCGGCAGACAAACTGACGGTCCACTTAATTAATGTTCTGAACAGTCTTTCTGCTAGTTTAATGGACAAATAAGCGAAAAGAATCTTCTCTTGTAAATTTTCCAATTAACAAAACTTAACAACAATTCATGATATCTGAATAAATGAAAAAATAAAGAAATGTATACGAAGATCTAATGAAGCGGACAACCGAATTAGGGATAAGCTACATTTATTGCAAATTATCCTTATGATCCCTTATGAAAAGATGCATATTTGTAAATATTTGTACTTAAGTAAACAAGTAAAATAAAAAGAATTCCTGTTTACAACGGGTTGGTCTTGAACAGTCTAGAACACAATCTGACTACATTTGATTTTTTTACAACAATCACATGACCTACATTGATTTCGCAAAATTGAAAATAGAATTCGCAAAATAGAAAATTGAATCGGGCGGGTGGGCGAGTTGTTCATTAAATCCAAATTAACTCGAAAAAGATTTCTCAAAATTTATTCTATGTAAACACTATCTATCTATAGTCTTTACACAGAATAAATAGAATAGTCTTTCCAACGTTTGAGCCAAATAAACATTTCGTTTTTTGATCTTCAAGGAAAAAGAAATAAATGGCTTGCCTTATTATCGAAAGAAACGTGAGGGCGGAATATTTTCGTGTCAGTGAACAGCAATTTAACACCGGATAAACAGAACCAAGCAAACGGTTCAGGTGTTCGTACCCAAAGTGTCACTTCGCCTGTAAATAGACATGCTCTTGGGCGATGACAAACATTTGTACTGGAAAAGATTATTGTATGTATAGAAAAGTATACAAAAAAATTAATATTGCACTTATGTGTGACGACAGCATACAAGTGACCTGCCCTTTGCTTCTCACGGATGCAATTACGAGTATACTGATTGAAAGACTAGAAACACTCATTGAGCAAAAAAAAAGCTCACAGAGCATTGTGGCGCGTATTTGCCAGAATTGTGTGCATATATAAGGTTCTGCATATATTAAGTTTAACTGATTTAAAAAAAAATGTTAGTTATATGCCCTTGTCATACCGAAGGTGCGAACTATACAGTCGAAAAATATGAAACTGGCTTTAACTTTTTCAGTTTTTACAGAAAAAGAAACCTATTTCAAACTTCGATATTCATCTAAATACATTTGCAAAGTTTTATAACAACCTAAAATGCATATTTTGTCAAAATGTAAAGAAGAGGTAGAATTTTTAGATGCAAGATTTGTTTTAAAAATAAACATTTTCCTATACCTATTCCTAAAATATAGAATATTAAAATTTCCTCACGTAAAATCATTCTTCAATCGATCACTTCAATACGGTTCTAGTGATCTTTTCATACCCCTGTCTAATGTTAAACAGAAACCATTAATCAGAAACCTTATGTTCGATATCCATCAAATATAAAACAGCAGGCACAACAGAAAGTTGGCTGCCTGTCGGATCATACTGCTGATAATTACGTCAATTTGTAACGTCTCGCCGATGGCGTTTATACCAGATTGTAGGTGAAGTGAGCCGTAAACGAGATAAAACTCAGTTCCGTCGCTGAGCTTCAGAGCTTCTCGGTCGTTACTACGGAAGTTGGATGGGAAATTTGTATTGGTGATCAGTAAACAAATACTGGTTTGGAAAAAGAAAATTACCCTTGTGTTTCCAGGTTTCATCAGATTCAGTTTTAAGCTTCAGTTCAGTTCAGTTTTAAAGGAATTATTATTATTGATAACCTTGTTACTTTCTAGTTACTATATAGATACATATGCATAATGGACATAAAAAGAGCAATTTTCGAAGAACTTGCTCAAAATATATTATTTTGTTTAATGACTTGTTTTGCTAAAGTAAGTAGTGCAAAGCAGTGAAATCTATGCAAAAATTTAATAAGTCAAGTGAGCTTCTTGGAATCCTGTGGAGTTCTCTGCGAATTGAAACAAGATGTGTGGAGTGCTTCCGACCAGACGTCGCAATCTAAAGTTTAGTGACATGCCGCAAGTAATGTGCCAGCAATGAATTTTGGTGCAAATTAAAAGCGTTTTTCGGTTAGTTTTAGGTCATATTTTTTTTATGGTCAAGTAGAAACAGTACTAGAGTACTTTAGTACTAATACTATTAAACAGTACTACTAGTTAGTTAGTATTTTAGTTACTAAAATTGTGACATGCCAGTAAAATATCCATGTTAAATCGTTATTTGCAATCTTGCAGCCTGCAATTACGTCATTCTAAGATTTTGCCATTATAAACATGAATTGGTTTTTTAGAGCTTTTGAACCCATTTCCTTTATCTATAACTAGCTGCTGCCCGCGACTTCGCCCGTGTAACTTTGTAAATTATATACTAAAACCTTCCTCGAGAACCACTCTATCTATTGGTGAAAACAGCATGAAAATCGGTGCAGTAGTTTTTGAGTTTATCGTGAATAAACAGACAGAAGCGGCGGAGGTCTTTGTTTTATAATATATAGTGATTATGCTACTTGATGTATCAAGTAGTTTACCCGCTCTTTAGTTGAATGTTTATTGGTACTTACTAAGAAAAATAAGATAATGGATATTACCATTATCATTTGAGTCCAATATGAGTCATATATATTAAAAGAATATTAAAAGTATAAAAAAATCTTTATTACGTTACCAGGTCAGCAGTCATTAATTTATTACATGGATTTTGGGTTTCCTCTCTGTTTTAAAAGAATCTCGCCTTTTTGTTTTTGTAATTCAAACAACTAATCAAAGATTCAAAAAAGGGTTGTTTGCTTAGTTGTTTGATTAGTTGCTTTTGTAATAATTAGATTTTTGTCTCAAAAAACTAATTATTACAAAAGCGTCGAGCGTCGAGGGTTAAAAAAGAGCATAGGAAAAATGTAACAGCAAATAATGTTTCTTTATTACGATTTGTATGTCAGGAATCAATAAAATATAATAAGCAACCGTTAACGGGAAGGTGTGTAGTGGTCCTTTGTGTCAACATGGAACTAAGGGGCGTCATACGACACCCGTGTCGATTGATTCAATTTGTTCTGGAGTGGTACAAATTACACGCTCTCGGAATCATTCTGATTCAGCATATTTTATAACTAACACATCTTGAACTATTTTTTCAAATTTATTTAGGAACTAGCTGTGCATGCTACTATGTACGCGCTATGTAATTTTTAAACCCCACAGAAGCCGATTATTTTGCATTTCTTTAAATGCCACAGAAACCTAGAATACTGTGTGCCAAAACAGATTTTGATGCGGTTTTTTTAATAGATAGTGATTCAAGAGTAACGTTTTAGTATATAATTTTCAACGCGGGCGAAGTCGCAGGCACCAGCTATCTACTAATAATAAAGATACAACTCCTGAAAAATTTATAACAGCAACGATGTCAGGCGTTATATTGCTTTACACATTTAGTCAGGCGCTACACACCCCTTACTTTTAACACGGGCGAAGTCGCGGGCAACAGCTAGCATTATATAATAGGAAATTCAAAACCGATTATCAGATTCAAAATAAATATAAAAACTGGTAATAAACTTCACAAAGTTCTCAAACATGCGATCAAAACCAATTCAACGCATGAACTATGTCAACTCAGTTGCAGGTAATACCTTCGTGTATAGTTTTTGGTTTCGACTATCATAACGTTTTCCGCTCGTCCCATGTTTACTAGAAATGGTCCAGATGAAATATGTATCTCCCTTCGGACGTGTTTCCGAATCAACCCGAATATTCTCGAATATTGGGTCTCAACAGACTGCTACATATATCATGCACATTATTTATGTGCGGAGCGCCCGCTTTGCAGGCATTACTGACTATTGTTGCTTCGGTTAGCTGGCCATCAGTGCATTACGTTTGTTCCTTTATTTCGCTGTCTACTAGATGGTTATTAATGGTATTGCAGCCGGCTTTTATTTTAACGACTTTCATATACATATTATTTGCTACAGGATATTTGAAAGAACGAACATTAAATAGAAAAATATATTGAAACTTGAGGCAAGGTCCACAGATTTGGCGCTTGGAGTCGTCAAAGGCGTTAGTCGTCATGGCGGGGTATAGCTCTCTCTTCTCTGCACCTGCGCCGCGTACCGGAATTAGTATATTTACATACTAGCTGGCGCCCGCGACTTCGTCCGCGTTGAAAAAGAAAAAGTAGCCTATCCTGTGTCCTGTACGTCTAAATGTTTATCTACCAAGTTTCATGAAAATCAGTTAATTCGTTTAAGAGTTATGGAGGAACATACATACATACATACATAAAGAAAAAAATTCTAAAAATGGTCAATTTAGTTTCACTATCATGTATAGAGCCTATAAATACGATATCTCTGAAAACAAAGTAACTTACTCCATGACCAACCCTTACAGAGTTATTATTAGTATTGATTCTAAGTTGTGTTTAAAGTATCTTAATTTTTTTAGCGTCTAAATTCTAAATATTTCCAATCGCCATACCAGCATATGAGCAGTATGGATTGAAGCCAAAAACACCGGTTGATTAATTTTTTTTTAATATAGCAGTTTTGGTGATATACCAGTTTTTTTTATACCAAATGTTGTCCAAAGGGCGACATGCACACGAAATGTTTTACCCCGAAAGAAACTCAGCATACTCGTACCATTGTCTTTGTCATCTTTAAAATAATATATTATTAAAATTAATTATACACAAATCACAGTAGGTAAACATAGTATGATCGCAATAGCTTAAATAAATCAGCGATTTTATAATTACGTATACCAAGGCTGTGTATTGTAATATTTTAATTCCACAGAAATGTTACTGCTTATATTAATAATAATTTACATATACCCTAAATCTAAATAACACATAAAGCATAACGATATGCAAAGTGTTTTAAGGCTAAATGGGAAAATAATGTTATTTATTATTAAAATGTCACTCGGTTCCATTTTCGCTGTAAAGTGACTAACAGAACCTCATTTGCAAGCAATCTCTTCCAGTTCAGAGAAACTGTACGTAGGTTACATAAAAATTTCAATTCACAATTCATATTTATGGAAAATATAAGTAAATAAACAGAATTTAATTAATTTGCAGTGATCAATTACAGCCACATTAACCAAGCTTAATTGGATTTGTTTTGTTTGTTTCGTAATCAACCGATATTCATATTTTATATTAAAAGAAAATATTTATTAATTATTCAATCTATAAAACATAAACAGAGAAGATTTGTATTTTTGTTTGTAATGAATAAACTCAAAAACTACTGTATCGATTTTAAAAAACTTCTCCACTCGAGAACCTTATAGCCCCAGCAGCCATTGGCTTCCTATGTGTTCTGCCCAGTACCACTTCAACTTACTGATCCGCCAGCTTATGTCTGTAACTTTCGTACATCTGGATCTCCTCATTTCTGATTCGATCTCGCAGGGTAACCCTGAGATCTTTGACCCCGAGCATATAGTGTGCTCTTGAGCGATATTGGTAAGCTTTCTTACGAGACCCATAATTAGAGATCACGTTTCATCACTGTTGGAAACGGGTCATTGTTGTTTTGCCACATTGTTTATTCGCCACAGAAAAAAACATGTGTTGTTTACACACATTGGTCGGAAAGTTTTGTACTGGGTGATAAATATAAATAATGCACAAAATATAATTATTGTAATGGTAAAAAATATAGACGTCGATTCAACACAAAGAAAAGGTGCATGACGAAGTGTTCGAGTTGAGGGTGATTTTACTTTGTTACGTTTTTGCTAATTTTATTCCTTAACATTTAATTGTGGGGTCGAAGGTTGCCTTTAATCAAGAAAAGTTTCAGAAGCCCCTCGTTCAGGTTATAAGAATTTGTAAAAATTCTCTAAGGTAGGTAACAAAAGGAAAATAATATAATCTTTTTTATTGTATAATAAGCTAGAAGTTATATAATTAATATGTTAAGTTATATAGCTTGTATATATATTATAGACATATTCACTTACTGGTTTCATAGGTTAAACTAAAATATTCATTTTTTTAATAATAAACATAAATTAATTTCTTTAGGAGTTTTTGTCACTTGAGTTCTTCGTTCTTGGGAAATGCTCAAAATGCTAAAACTTTATTTTTTAACTATTGTTCTAAGGATTTATTTGACGATCTTCTAACATTGTTAAATCAAAAACACATATAGTATGATAAATTAAAATAATAATAATAAAACGTTAAATCTAAATATAGTTCAAATTGTTTCATCTTATTATTAAATATCTTATGCAACAACTTGGCCTAAGTTGTCGTATAAACTCATTCTAATTCAATAAACGGCCTACAAAGTCCCCTCGAGGAATATTTTATCATTACGTAGGTACGTACTTAACTTCTTTTTTAATGTTCAAAAAAGTTCTTACCATCAGATAACGTTTTATTAAAGAACTTGGTAATCGTCTATAAATCATATTTGTAATGAAACTCGTCCTCATCTTGCTCATGAAGAAATATTTTTATGGTTTATCTTTCGACAAATAGGATTCTTTTTTGTCCACTTATTTTATATTTATGTTTACATTGAATTGTAATTTTGTTGTGTTACGGCAGAGAATGCACAGAAAACGCTTGATTATTGGAGTTTACTGCTTAAGAATCGATTTCATATATACATAATCCATACCACACATAGGTATATGTCACACGTTACGCGTTACAGGCTACAATATGCTTCAATACATATCAATATAACATAATACATATAATATATTAATAAATATGTTTTAATTATCTTTATTAAATTATTTATTTATATTTCGTAAGGAGTAAACTCCATTCTCTATGCGTCGGAGATGACACACACACTTTTTTAAAAATTAAGTCATTACTTGATTACAATCTTCTTTACATATCACTACATAATACAAAACACAGTCCTCCGCCGCCTCTGTTTGTCTGTTCGCGATAAACTCAAAAACTACTGCACCAATTTTCATGCGGTTTTCACCAATGGATAGAGTGGTTCTCGAGGAAGGTTCTAGTATATAACTAGCTGGTGCCCGCGACTTCGCCCGTGTTAAAAGTAAGGGATGTGTATAGCGCCTGACTAAGTGTGAAAAGCAATATCAAGCCTGACATCTTTGCTGTTATAAAATTTTCAGGGGTTGTATCTTTATTTTTAGTAGATAGCTAGTGCCCGCGACTTCGTCCGCGTTGAAAATATATACTAAAATAGTATATAACTTACAAAGTTATCTATCTATAGTATATAACTTACAAAGTTACGCAGGCGAAGTCGCGGGCAGCAGCTAGTGTCATATAAAACAAAGTCACTTCCCGCGATCTGTCCGTCTGTACTTAAGTACGCTTAGAGCTTTTAAACTACGCAATGGATTTTAATGCAGTTTTCACTAATGGAATAAGGAAGGTTTTTGTATATAATTTGCAGAAAAAATCCGTGCGACGTCTGGGGCGGAACGCTAGTAAATTATATAAGTTAATGAATAGAATAATTTCTCTTTTGGTACATTTTCTTTTATTATGTAATTGGGGTGCTGTTAACATTGAAATTTTGAATTCGAAAGTCTAATGAACCGCCCTTTTTTAAAAGCTCCTTCGAGATCTGACTACGTAATTAGATTTGTGAAAAGGGTTTTCGCTTCATTCGTAAATATTGTTTTGTTTAATTTGAAATAAATCATTAATTTATGTAAGACAGGTAGGTAAACAAAAATAAAATTAAACAAATAATATTCAAACGATGCCATACAGAAAGATTTTGCGTAGATATGTTTCGGTCGAGATTTAGGAAACTATTTTTTTTTTAATTCTTAGGTACTTAAGATAACTGTTTTAAGTTAAATATTTCAGTTTTATTATACTTCAGTAATCAAACTTTAATTGTTTTATTTGAATATTTAAAAATATAGAAGTATCGAAAGTAAATATCTCACGCGATATTAAAACGAGGGTTCTGCGAAAATTCCTTTTCCCGTGCATCTAAGTTGAATTAAAAACGTTGTAAGCAAAATTGAATTTTGCATTTTAACGTATATTTCCGGGAATTCTGTTGGAGACAGCACTTTTGAGGGTGGTGTTTGGAGTTTTATAAGGCGAGAAAGATGTTAAGTTTCAAATTCAATTAATATTTAACTTATGTTCGATGGCTATGAAAATATAAAAATGTTTACAATTATGTAACTACTAATAAAATAGCGATGTTGAGAAAATATTCTAAAATAAGAGAAAGACAATTTTTATCAATATAAAGCGACACAAACTAAAACTGAACTAAATTAAGCTGCACTTACAGAGGACAGTTTCAAGATAACTGAATCGTTTGATATCTGATACAAAGTTGTACATACCACTAATTACAGTGTAGGCGTAGCTTTGTCTGTGCCTTTTCTTAGATAATGAAACATTTATTCAATAATTATTTACTACTCATATAGGCTTTGATATGTTATATGAGTAGTAAATAATTTTAAAAAGGTGGAAGACAAAAACTGGATGGTAAAGGCTCGTGATCGCAAATTGTGGAAAGCTCTAAGGGGGCCTCCCCTTATGCTGAAAAGCAAGACAATCTTTAAGAAACGGTGTCAGGACCGTATAATATTTCATTTTATAATGTAACATTACAAATAAAGGTTGTTAAATAAAGGCTATAGGCCTTATTATAAATAAATAAATACTACTCATATATTTTTCTCAGGTTTTATTTTTTTAATGCTCAAGTTATACGATGGAATTTATTCACTCTAAGCGCCTCTTTCACAAACTACTTTAAAAATAATTTTTAAAGTAGTTGGTGAAGAAAATAATTTTTAAAGTAATTAGTTACTTTTAAAAATAATTTTCTGTTTTATTGAATTATGCACTCGGTTTACTGCATCATTCGATAGCCAATTTTTTATTATTATTTTCTATTTAATGTTTGGAACGTTTACCGTACAAACAAAGGTATATCAGCTCCATTATTCCCGGTTACCGGTGACTTTAAATGACAGTTTGGCCTACTTGAAGTTGGTGAAAGAGGCGCTAAGAATAGTGTCACGGCAAACAATATTAGGAACACCTGTTTCATGAAATAGGGCCTCTACGCGTCATTTACTAACAAATGAGTTGATATATGTTGTTAGTTTAATCGATTTATGATTGGTGTTTTGAAAGTAATCTCACAAATTATGTGGTAAATGTACCGTAGGATTGTTCAAAAGGTTTTTATTGAAAAAAAAAAAACGAAAATTCGATTCGCTATTTAAAAATAATGTTATGGAAATTCTAGTAGGTGCCTTTATCTTGCTTTTGAAGTGATTGATTTAGACGTTAACTTACAGGATAATAGGATAAATAGAAAGGGACCACCAAAACTAAAATTATTACAGGGCGGATTATGGTTATAGCCTTCAGGCAGGCTTCCCAATTAGCAGAATAGGTATAACTATAGGCATATCTAATTTAATTTTAACTTTGATTATCATTAAAGTGTAAAATGTCATGTTAAAATATTTATATTTATATATTTTTTATACGTAGCTTCGAATCGTATCGAAATTCGACCATTTACAATTATGGTCACGCTGCGCTGGTACAATTTGCCCGTAATGTTTTTTTAATTATTAATGAGCAAACTTTTTCATGTAGAGCTCGTATTGGAACTTTATCTGCCTTTTAAAAATGTTCACATAACCCATAAGTATAAGAGAAAATTGATATTATCATTATCACTTGTACTTGTGTCTTTATATTTGTGTTAAATGTTGTAAAGGATGTTACTGTCGTTAGTTGCCACTGGTTTACTTTTATTATTTCATATATCACACAATTGTGGATTTCAAGCAGTAAGTTGTTTCATAATATCTGAATTGTGAATGTTAATTTATAATTATTAGCCCTAGTAAGTAGCCTTATCTATACTAATAAATAAATTCGAATTGTCTGTCCATCAATGTCAAAATAACTGCTCGGTACTTAATCAAAGTATATCAAAGTATATGCATGCAGTCGGAAGTCCACCCACAAGTTGGATCTCGTTAGAAAGCTCAAATATGCTTAATAACCTATGGAGAGGGCTATGTTCGGGGTTACTCTGCGAGATCCAATCAGGAATTAGGAGATCCGTAGACAAAAGAAAGTTATAGACATAAACCAGCGAATCAGTAAGTTGAAGTGGCAGTGGGAAGGACACTAGTAGTAGTAGTCACTGACGTTAGTTTTTCGAGTGTACATGTACTCGTATGCTACGCAATGGCAACTTCAGCGAGACGTCATCCCACAAGGTGGACAGATGATCTGATAAGGGCTGCGAGTCGACGGTAGATCCAGGCTGCTTCTGACCATTACCTACTATTGGAAAACTATGGTGGTTCAGTAGACATTCTACGGCTGAGATGATGATGTTGCTGAAAGACAGTGAAACTAACCCTACTGGTAGGGATAAGTGAAAAAAACATCCACTTATCTACAATTTACCAGGGGGGATTCACCAATTAGTGGAACGGGCAAACGAAAATACAAAACAACAGCTTTTATTTCTTTTTACTAGTAACATATGAGTACATTTTTATTAACTTTTTGATACCAAGTTAACTTTGCCTTGCAACATAAACAAAACTTGTTCCTAACTACTTCTTTGCGGAGAGTGCAGTATAAATGTCTTGTAGTCCTAATTTTTATGAAATATTTTTGTTTGATTTAAATAAAATTTTACAGGCAATGGTTCAAGAGAGGGCTGTAGTCAAATACTACAATCCAATATATATAAAAGACATGAATATATTTACGTTTAGACCGAGAAGAAGAGAGGCTTATAAGACAAACATGACTCTAACGCTATTGTATTCTTTAACTAATAATGTTACAGTAAGTTATTTATTATTTGTCTAAGAGCGGATAACCGATGGGATAGACAAGTTCTCTAATGGATGTTTCGAATTGGAACATTCAGCATGATACGTCCAGCGGCTAAGTGGACAGACAACTTGACTTGAAGCGGCTGGATGCGAAGCGCAGAGGACCGTGCGTGGTGGCAAGCCCTGGAGAGGTCTACATCCAGCGGTGGATAAACTTGAGCTGATGATGATGATGATAATGATGATGATGATGATGATAATGATGATGATAATGATGACGAGTAAGGCATGTAAAAACCGATTTTTAGATGGGCAAGTAGCAATGTAGCATAAGGGAAATTCTTTTATAATTTTGTTTTATTATCTTAAAACAAAATAAATCATTAAAAACTAACGATAGTTATAAGAGAAATTAGTTTTTAATTTAGAATATTTTTTGCATATTATACTATTGTGATTTATATTACGTAATAGAATCACTAAACTACTATTAACCAAATAAAGATCTAAAAAATAATAATGCCTCGATGGAATTGCTACAACTTAACGGAATCGCTACACAAATTATTAGGAGTAATTAAGAACAGATAAAAAAAATTACAATTTTATGAACAAAAGTATGTACTTAATTGTCTCGTAAACATGTCCACAGTTTCAGTTTTCAAACAACATGAAAAAGTCGTTGCAGGGAGGCATCGAATTGCAAATGAAAGTATGCGACTTACTAAAATTAAAATGGATGGTAGAGTTTATGAGGTCTTTTGCTGATATTCCACTAACGTGCCCTTATCCGATAGTAAGTATCAATAGAAATAAGAACCCATGTCAAAAGTAGCACAATTTAGTAGGATTGATTTATAAAACGGAAATATGAGTGTAAAATTTGAGTAAAGTGTAAAATAGTCTTAATAACTTTGCTTAATAAGCCTATTTACATATAATCCATTCATTATTTTTTAAAATTTGAACCATTGTTCATTACATATTGAATTATTAATGTAAATTTTATTTATGACTTAATCTTAACCAATATATAAAGCTGAAGAGTTTGTTTGTTTGTTTGGTTGTACGCGCTAATCTCAGGAACTACTGAAAAATTAATCTTTGTGTTGGATAATCCATTTATCGAGGAAGGCTATAGGGTATAGAGAACGCGGACGAAGTCACGGGCACCAGCTAGTATATTATAATTTTCAGTAAGTATAATTATAAAAATCAATTATATTTACAAAAAATAAACTTAGACCAAAAAATAGAGAATAAAAGTAAATTATCTGGCTCGAAGGACTTCGTGATGTTTTTACCTACAAGTTTGCGTATTATTTTTGGAACCCTAAAAAAGATTAATGTAAATGATTTTTGTATATTTCAGGGTACATACCATGTGTACAATCTAGAGCTGCCTCCAAAAAATTTTCCTCTGCCGATGCCGAAGGGCGACAGTCATTTGAGTGCAAAAATGTTTCTTACAAGGAAACCGACTGTTATATTATGGGAAATAGAAATGGTTCTTCATAACTGAAATATAACTCATATAAGCTGTACCTACTCAAATATTAAATTATATATGCTGAAAAAATATTTTATTTTGTGTTAAAAATATTTTTTGGCGACACCACGGAGACAGTTGCGCCAATTTTTATACGATCCCTCGGAAACCTAACATTTTTTCAGGATTTGGATTTAGAGATTTCATCTCATATCTTTGTGTTAGATTAAGTCTGAGTGATATTACCATGGTGTGCGTGAATTAAAATTAATAGTATGTCTTTTATAATTTTTATTACTTCGATAGTGGGCTACTAATATTGCCTTTCCACAACCGCGAGAACAAGGTCTAACTTTTTGCCAACTCAATCATAATGTAGGCTCTACAAACCTCAGGGAAGCAAATGGGAATATTGTAGACTATCTGGTGTCCGCGACTTCGTCCGCGTCGAAAAATAAAAGAACGACATTGACGCCTGACATTACTCGTATTATACTTTTGCCAAGCGTTGGATCTTTATTTTTACATAGCTGGTGATTTTCTTATATACAGTGTGGAAAAATAAGGAAATTTGGAAATTTGGAAAATCTTTGAATGCAGTATTACTAATTTTAAAAAATGAAGGAATGTCTCCTTTATGTAAAATGAGCCAACTTAAGGATTTAAGGTAGTTTCCCTCCAGGGCCCGACTTATCTTTCCACACTGAATACCTATAATAAAATCTTTGTGTTAAACCTGTATAATTAAAAGTTTGTTAGTTCAAATTTCAATTTCACTTTATTCTCAATAGGAAAACAATTCTCAATTGTCAAATTACAATGACCACCAACCACCAATTCAATAAGGTAGATCAATTGAACGCGAAGTTGATAAACTCGATTATAAGAACCGGTGGCCGCTGAGAGACCGCGTCAGGGCAATTTTCTTGCGATTGTTACCACATCATAGTGGATTAAGATTTCTGAAGAGATATTTCCGTAGCTCCATTATATTTCTTTGTATAAAAATCAATGTAAACAAAAACATATGCCGTATTCTTTACCGTGTCACTTTATGTGAACTTTGTATAATGTGACACGGTAAAGAATATGTCTATTGTTCATTATTTTATTTTAATATGTTTTTTTTTTGTTTGTTTAATAAACTGTCATCATCATTTTCTTTTTAATTTTTTGATTTTGAAATCGTGCTAATTTTGCTCCCATTTACTATTAAAAATTAAAAAAAATTACAAATTATTAGGTACTTTATTTAGAAATTGTTTAAAATTTAATATTTTCTTATCACAGACATAATTGCTTTATTTTATTTTAAATAACTCGTAGTCGCTCTACCAAAAGTAACAATGAAATAATTTTAAATTAATATTGTAAATAGTTAAAATATGTATATGTTAATATGTATAAGCAAATCGTTATATGGTCATATACTTAAGTGAATGTGTATTCTCAATTTCGTGCTAATCTTTGGTATGATTTTTTGTGACATTTTTTTATTAAAAAATCAGTTGATTTTTCACTCAAAGTAACACTGAAATTTGCTTTTATTCAATACAAAATATTTTCATTGTTCTATTTAGCTACTAAGATGAATAAAGAAATAAAGAATAAGATACTATGAATAAAGAATAGTTTCTACTAAGATAAATAATATTCAACAATTAATTAATCACAATGTTTCCAACCCATTGCGCTGTACCGAAGGCGGGTCATGCATAATTTATACGGCTAAATACGGCTTTACTCGCATATCTTTCATTGTAAACATACAAAGTTCACATACATTACTATTTCGATAATATATCAATCCATTCTAGGTGCCAGCATCAGCAGAATTTAACATTTATACGTAAGTATTAATAAAAAGACAAAAGCATGTCAAAAATAAAAAGGAATTTAAAGTAAATGTTATCGCTTCGATAAAAAACGTTATCCGAAAACAATGGATATTTTTATGCGCCTATTTACGGATACGACTGAGAGGTGAATGCAAATACAGCGATTTAACATGGAACGATTTTATTGCGGTGGAAAAAATGCTAACAAACGACGATTTGGAGCAAATATTTGATAATTCACTTATTTGCGCTTAATTCCACTTTCCTGAAAAGTGTGAGTAATACTTTTGTACCTATGTGGGTTTTAATTCTGGTTCAATTATTGCTTCCAAGATCCAATGGCGTCTTTCTGTAAACAAATTGTAAATCAAATTTGTAAGGACTGCTTCCTAGTCAGCACTACACAGTTCTAGTGGTGGCTATAACTACAAAAGGCTGTCGGAGAAGAACAGCATGTGTGCTGTTGTGTTTCGGTTTGATCTAGCCGTACAGCAATGACGAGTTCGACGACAGAGCGAGCTCACCCAGAAAATGCCTATTTACTCGAACTTTAAAAAGGTTGTCAGAAACAGACGCCAGATCTTTAAAACGAAGATTTTTAAAACGTTTGTTCCGAAGAAGAGGAGGAGGAAAAAGAGAAGAGTAAGATGCTAGAGCGATTTCCCTGTTACGAAACCTATTTGTGTCCTGATAGCCACCTACTAATACCTACTAATACTGATACCTGGAGTAGCTCATAAGATATCTCTTTAAAGACTAATGAAGCTATTCGTAGCAGCACCCAACTAATACAACTTGTCCAAGGAAAATGTTACTCAAGCATAACATTAAATTATAAACGCTGAGCCATGAAACATCCCAGAAACATAAACTTACATTAGCTATAGGTAACTCGAGGCAAGTTCATTAGCAAAGCTTCAGCAGAACACCTTGTTTGGTGCAAGTTAGAAATAAACTTCCATAGATGTGATGTTACGTCAATATAAAGCGACACAAACTAAAACTGAACTAAATTAAGCTGCACTTACAGAGGAATAGTTTCAAGATGACTGAATCGATTGATATCTGATACAAAGTTGTGCATACCAGCAACTACCAGTAATAGCAAGACTATATTACTTTATTATTTTAGGAAGGTACCTATATTGTTGTATGCTAAGAATTAAGTACTAGCTTATTATTTTTGGGTGCAGGTCGCTAATCTATAGCGATCTATCTATCTAATCTATCGCTCATTAGATGTTGGGAGCGGATAACTAATCTATACCGGCCCGCTCCCAACTTCGCACAGGTACAATTTTTTCTGCAAATTATATATAAAAACCTTCCTCGTTTAACGCTCTTTCCATTAATGAAAACCGCGTGAAAATCCGTTTAGTAGTTTTTGAGATTATCGCGAACATACAGACAAACAGGCTTTTGAGCCCTTTTTTCAAGTACTTTTTTCATAATATCACAATTTCGAAATATTATGTTTTTATTAAGGTATTTGAAAATTTCAAAATAAAACTGTCGCCATAAATACACTTATTTTAGACTAGCTGGTGTCTGCGACTTCGTCCGCGTTGAAAAAGAAAAAAGTAGTCTATCCTGTGTCCGATACGTCTAAACGTTTATCTATCAAATTAGTCAAAAATTACACAATATTTTTAATGTAGTCAAAATGGCTGTAAATAAAATGTAGCTAAGTACTACTTTAAGTTATAGTCTGCTTAGATAATATGAATTTAAAAAAGGTGCACTTGCTAAATTTATTTCCTACAAAAGAAGCAAACACGTTAAACAGATAGAGCTTTGACTGCAAAAGCGCAGCATTAAAATATCATAGTACCATTTCATTTACCACATTGTGAATTTAAAATGTTGTTTATTTGGCTTAAAAATCAAGAATACATCCTAAGCTTCGCTCAATCATAGTTATGTTAGTAGTTAAAATACTCTGTAGTGTATATTTCCCTGATGTATAATTCGCTCGGCGATACTTCTTTCAATAGCAAAAACATTATGTTTATATATTAGCATTATGTTATTACTTTTAGCTGGATTTCATTAAAAATGAAGAGTGGTGTCATCTTCGACCTCACTTAAAGAATATCTGCTATTTTTTAACTTCTAAACGAACCTGCAGGAAAAAGTTTTTCGGCAAAAAAATGCAAGTTTGTGTAGAAAAAGTTTCACGCTATCAAATTTCAAGGTGGGCTACGCTGTGGTTTCACAATTGAATATGAATTGTGGTTTCACAATACTCCGTTTTCACAATTGAAGCTATTTGATGAAATTTTGTAATAATTATGTACCATCGCACTTTATTAGAAAAACTAATTTTGCAGATACTATGTCGAAGATATAATAATCTAAATGTTTTTTGGTCAGATGTATATATGCTCGTAGATGACGTAGATGCCATGTTAAATCCTTGATTTTCATTTTTTTATATTCATTTTGTACGAGCAATCAAAATGGATAAAATTGGAAGCGAATATTCAATGTGCTTCAAATTAATTTTATATACATAATTTGAAACTGATATTTTATATAAACGTCGTCACTGTCTTCGTTTAATTTTATTTAATTTACTTTGAGTTAGAATTTTTAATAAAGAATTTGTTTTTTCATTGTCTTACAACGAATAGCGTTCGCGAAACGTCATTTATCATTTCGAATTCTCTTTTTATTGATGGTAGACCGGTTGGAAAGATAATCTTCATTTTTATTAACGGTCATTCTTATAATAAGAAAAAGGTTAGTTTTTAAAATTTTATCTTGACATTTTTATTGGACAAAACCCAGCCATATATATGGTTGAGCCACAATACACAGGCACACACGTAAAACTTATAAAAACTCGTTTTTGCGTCGGGCGTCTTGGGTTAAAAGGTTATGGTAACCATCCATCATCGAGATGACCGTCAAATTTAACCAAAAATCTTACAATCTTGAAAAGAAAACGCTATTACGATTATATTGCGTGACTGGAAATTCCTTGAAATATGCAAAATGTCTTTTGTTAAGAGTCGACTATTTATTATCTTTACTGCAACTTAACACGCGAAGAGTGCGACTACCTACTGTTACCACAATAATTTAGTTAAAGTCATCACATAATTTATTCTTCTTATTGTTTTTTTCTTTTTTTTTGTAACAATCTAATAATATCAATCCTATACATAAGATTAATTTTTTATGTTGTATACGACTGACCTCAACCTCACCTGATAGTAACTTAGTAGTGAAAATGAGGTTCGATAATGGCTGCTCGTGTATACCCTATTGACTCTGTTCTTAAAGAGTCCCAAGTTACACAACTTAAATACACATTTCAGAGAACACTGAAGAAGGGAGAGGATCCACTCCTTCGCTGTATGCAACAAAAGAAGACGCAAAGTGCTTAATGCGAATAGGTTAAGTCCACAACGTTACGGTGAAAACTCACCTCATATGTGCCACAGTAGTTGGATGACGAAGGGAGAAGAAAAAACAAAGTTACAAAGTTCCTTATGCTCATTCTTTCAAGTTAAAATGTATTGTTTTTTGTTAAAAATATCTCAAAGGCTAACATTGAAATGTTTTAATACACTTTCAATACATACTTATGCGATAATTTTCGCATTTCTTATACAAACATGTCAATCACACAAAGCTACGTTACAACGCCAATCAAGTTTTGAGACGGGTCAGTAAGGGCAGCTACTTCAACCATTGTAACTACAAGGGTATATCCATTATACTTGGAAGCTATTTAAGATGTATTGACAATCCAAAATATCCCTTCCTCCTTATCCTTAATCCTACTATAGTCGGCAGCGCACTAGCAGCATCTATGGCGTTGCTTATGTTATAGGCGGTGGTAGCCACATACCATCAAGTGGACCTTCAGCCTGTCTGAAGACATTTACATTAAAAATACAATCGCAGAAATTAATTATTTGGTTCCACTTTTTTTTAACCAAGTTGGTGATTAAAATTCCCACATAATTATTCATTAATGAGAAAGACAGTTTACAAATTCAAATGTAATATTGTTTCATTTTATTACAACAGTAGGTATTCGTAGCCAAAGTTATAATGTACAGTCGGCCGCATAAGTCGATTAACACATTCAAATATGCAAAACAACTGAACACTCAACTTACTTACTTACTTGCTTGCTTGCTCACTTGCTCGCTCACTCGCTCACTCACTCACTCGCTCACTCACTCACTCGCTCACTCACTCACTCACTCACTCACTCACTTACTCACTCACTCACTTGCTTACTACTTACTTACTTACTTACTAAAGCTTTTTACGATCGTTCGTACGTGAAGTTTATTTTGTTATTCTAGTCGTGACAACGACTTATGGCGCGTTAAGTGTTACGTTGTTTTGCACTTTTGAATGTGTTAATCGACTTATGCGGCCGAAAGTACTTACGAATTATTGATATTAATATAAGCAGACGTAATATAGGCGACGGTAGCCACCTACCATCAAAGTGGAAAGTCAGCTTGTCTGCTGACCTTAACATTTTAAAAATATTTAAGCTGAATATAATAGCTAAATATAATAGCCTGTATACTTTAACTTAAAGGTTAAAATCACGTGTCTAAAACACTTCAATACATGACTTTTGAGTTCATCAAAAAATGTGATAAGTATTCGACAGATAGACAAAACGAGAAAATGATCACAATCACAAGTTGATTCCATAAGGAAGAAATCAAAAAAAAATTAAATAAACTCCAAAATTCTATTATCATTTTCTATATTTCTATATACTCGTATTACTCCAATCATCTCTAGTCAATGTACCGTTCATTAACAAAGACTTATCATCGTACTCAGTTACATATAGCGACATTGAGAGAACATAGGCAAAATTTCTCAACTCGGTTTTTTTTTACATATAATAGGATGTAAATAAAGTAGGTGCTTTTTCCAACGAAACTACATTACCGGGGAATTTTTGGCACGGTCCCGGTGCTCCATATTATTTTAAACTGTTACCGCAGCTACTTCCAGTTGAGTTTATCGTGTTATAAATTACCATGTTCGAGAAAATTATGTCTAAAAATTACGATTCAGGTACTCGAGTACCTCAATGTCTTTTTTAATTGTTGAAAAATTCAGACTACAAATTATCAAAATGGTTTTGTAATTTAGATATTATTTCCAATGATAACTTATTGTCTTTCTATATAATCATATGTATTTACTAATATAATATAATAATCATAACATCATAATGTAGCATTAAAATAATGTGTATCACCGGGAATTGGTCTAAAAATTATCCATTCGTTCCTATCCATTCGTTCCTGATGGTTGTACTCGTAGATTTGTGGAAATTTGGATATTTCATATCAAAATCCGTCTTCTGTTTTTTTGCGTGACTAAGTAACAAACATACAACATACAACTTTCGCATTAATAATAATTTTAATTAGGATAACAGTGTTTAGGTATAACCAGAATTGTTATGTACCTATTGTTCTGTTGTATGTTACTTAGTTCCTCTTTCACGAGTAGTGTTGAATACTTACCTTTAGAAATAATTTTCTGTTATATTGAATTATGCACTCGGTTTACTGCATCATTCGATAGCCGATTTTTTTTTATTATTTTCTGTTTAATGTTTGGGACGTTTACCGTACAAACAAAGGTATCAAGCTCCATAATCCCCGGTTACCGGTGACTTTAAATGACAGTTTGGCGTAATTGACGTTTGTGAAATAAGTAATTGATAAGCGATGTGGAATTAATGCAGAATTTACTTCGTGAGCCGTGCAAAAATAAATTACGGTCATTCTTATTAGCCCAATTTTGTAGGCAATTCGGAGCAGCGCCATAAAAAATCAAGGACGAAAGTAAAAAGGGAGGTTCTTTAAAACACACCGTCTGTTGCTTGAGATGAGGCAAAGCGTCTGCAATTACGTAGACAAATGATTCGAGACTAGCTCCATTCGCTTATAAATATACTTGAGCTTTCTACAAACACAATTTAATAGTAAATTTTGTTCATTTACGGTATACCTGTTAGATTATTAGCTTATACTTGAGCTTTCTACAAACACAATTTAATAGTAAATTTTGTTCATTTACGGTATACCTGTTAGATTATTAGCTTATACTTGAGCTTTCTACAAACACAATTTAATAGTAAATTTTGTTCATTAGCGGTATACCTGTTAGATTATTAGCTTATACTTGAGCTTTCTACAAACACAATTTAATAGTAAATTTTGTTCATTCACGGTATACCTGTTAGAGTTGAACGCAAATACCTTATTAAATTTCGTTCAAAACAGGAACGATTGTAGGTAAGCGACTACCCCTGAAATTAATTAATTAATCACCTGACATCAAGTACCTAACCTAACCTAAATAACCTGTCTAAAATAAAGTCCAAAGTAAAAAAAAGCACAAAAAATTTAAGTAACGTAATTATAATCTGTCTGTTGATCTTTACATATAGAAAAAAATCCTTAGGATCTTAAGATCTTAGCATTGTTACGGGCCCTGATATTATCAGTTAACTGTTTAAATATTCTTGGTTTTGTCCTTGCAGAAAAATAGAGTTATTCTGGTGAACTATTGAGCTTGGACATGTTTAGGTTGAAATCATTTACATTACGGGTACAGATCTGACAGCGTGAAGCCCGAAATTGTGAAACATCTGTGCCACATTGTAACCCGGAACCCACAACCAGCATAATTTAACATTCGTATCTACCGTTAATAAATTTATATGGTCGGCTAGTAATTTATGTGTTACATTAAAAGGTATTCATTGCCGTTTATACCTGTCACGAAGGTCTAATCTATATTATTAAAGTAAAACATAATTTGGGAGACAAGTGGCACGCCTACAAAAAAGAGGGAAAATTTATATGGAAGAAAAAGTTAATATAAATGAAATATTCATGTTTTATTGCAAAAGGGGTTGTGTAAAAAATATAAACAATCTCCATTAAATGGAATGGTCAAGAAATTTAGATTTAGTCACGATAAAAATTGACTTAAAATTTAAAAAAATACATATCTGCTCTGGAGTCGCCATCAGTGATTATGTCGACCAAACATTTTGAGAAAATGTTAAAACATTTAAAAAATATATCTTAAATTAAAATTTTAATATTAACATTGAAATAATAAATGTTTCTCCGATTGCTCAGATTTTTATTTTAGTATCAATATTAACTAGACTGGCCCATGAAAGGGCCAATGATAGGTGTATGTAACATGTAAGATTGAAAGTCTTATGAAGCATTATAGAAAAAAAAATTCAAGAATACTTAAACTAATAATTAATGATTCAAAATAATGTAAAACGAGCAAGCGATATTACTTTTGTAACCGTTCCATTAAAAAAGTACCTAAAACGAATTTTCTCGAAGATAAACAGATCGATTTCTAGACCTAAAAAACCCCTAACCCTAGATTTTCGTCAAAAGATCGTTTGGCGATGCGAGATCGTCGTGGCATGCAAGAATTCCTCCTTTATTATTGTTACGACTAGGGCACACTAGGGTATGGAACGTTCTCGAAATCTTGAGAGTAGTCCTGGGCACATGGAAAAATTCCACACGCGTTCGCCACGCCCATAATGAGTAGCGGGTGGCCGCGCCCACAATGAGTAGCTGTCCTCTTTTGTAAGTGTCAAAGCAAACTGTTCCTTATGATTGCGACATAAGATTCACATTCCATTAACAACAATAGCCTTCCAGAAAGTTTAACAAACATGTTTACGACTATTAAGTTTGTAGTAATTTCCAAAACCATCAGGGCTATCTGCGCGAGTATAAATACGGGTGCCATCGCTCCAGTGCTACAGTTCAGCGACAACTAGCGATACGATAACAACACTTGTGAGCTTTTACGAAGATATTTGCGACAGTACATTAATGATACGTTGAGTGAATAATTATTGACGACTTTTGGCAAGTTTTACTTAAACTAATAATTAATGATTCAAAATAATGTAAAACGAGCAAGCGATATTACTTTTGTAACCGTTCCATTAAAAAAAGTACCTAAAACGAATTTTCTCGAAGATAAACAGATTGATTTCTAGACCTAAAAAACCCCTAACCCTAGATTTTCGTCAAAAGATCGTTTGGCGATGCGAGATCGTCGTGGCATGCAAGAATTCCTCCTTTATTATTGTTACGACTAGGGCACACTAGGGTATGGAACGTTCTCGAAATCTTGAGAGTAGTCCTGGGCACATGGAAAAATTCCACACGCGTTCGCCACGCCCATAATGAGTAGCGGGTGGCCGCGCCCACAATGAGTAACTGTCCTCTTTTGTAAGTGTCAAAGCAAACTGTTCCTTATGATTGCGACATAAGATTCACATTCCATTAACAACAATAGCCTTCCAGAAAGTTTAACAAACATGTTTACGACTATTAAGTTTGTAGTAATTTCCAAAACCATCAGGGCTATCTGCGCGAGTATAAATACGGGTGCCATCGCTCCAGTGCTACAGTTCAGCGACAACTAGCGATACGATAACAACACTTGTGAGCTTTTACGAAGATATTTGCGACAGTACATTAGTGATACGTTGAGTGAATAATTATTGACGACTTTTGGCAAGTTTTACGGTTTAATTGGAGAAGTTCTGTAATATTGGAAGTCATCTTGGTCTGCGAAAATAAATCGTGTTCTTACACCCCTAAACAGCATTTTAACTTACCCCGCGCGTAACAGTATTATAAGATTTAATAAAAGATTTAACAATTCAGGACATAATAACAGGACAATAATAATTCAGAATAATATTAATTCTCTAATACTGATCTATACACACCCAATTCCAATATTAATTGGTAATATCCTAATACCGTGGGAGTAACTGTAATTCAATTAGCGATTAGCAAACGTCCGCGCCTCGCAATACAAACGCACCCAATAAATGACCACTTATATTAATAGGTACTTAGCCGACTTATTTCTTTTATTTGCTTTTTGCGGGCCGCTAGCACTACACTCCTACAACCTAAGTTTCTCAACCTGGGGGTCGCGACTCGTAGGGGGTCGCATTCAGAATTATAGGGGGTCGCAATGTGTGCAATAAATAAGACCCTTATAGATATTTCGTATATATTTTTTCAAATATTTTTAATTCACAAACAAGTGTTAAAGTTTTTTTTTGCGTGTGGGTGATTATTGCAAAATTATTTTCGGGTGTTAATAGACGATTTCTTAATTTCGTTTGTAAAGCCACCAAAGATGAGAAGCTTTTTTGCGAACACGCTCGTAAAAGTTTAAAAGTTTAAGTACTGATACTGAAAATAAAGTATGAATCTTCCCCGTGTAATTAATGGGTCGCGACACTAAATACCATGAATTCTATGGCTTACATAGCTATGTAAGCCATAGTTGTTTGTTTAGCAAGTTTTTAGAAAGATAGTAGGACTACGTAGAATGGCTCCGCCTTTTAGATTGTTCGTTGTCTTTTTATTATTTTATGAAGAAAAGTGATACAGTTGTTAAAACTTTTTAATCCAGTAGCCAAATTGCTAAGATGCCAATTCTTATTTTACTTTCAAAGAAAAATACCTACTTACTCGTTTTTTTATTACGATATTGGTCAACTGATAAAAAATACCCCGAATAAAGTAAACAATATCTATGTATATACTTTATTATTTGTTTCTTTATTAACTTTTTCTAAAACACTCAACGGATTTTGATGCGGTTTAAACTAAAGAGAGAGCGACAAACGAGGAAGGAACAGAGCCCATTTCCCTATACCTTCCCAATCCCATATGTTTAAATACTACTGTCACTACTGTAGTCGGCAGCACCTGTTACGTTACTTGCTTTATAGGCGTTGGAAGCCCCCTACCCTTATGTGGACCGTCTGCCAATCTGTCGTCTTTAACATGTTTATATATAGAAAATATATAATCGAAGTAAATCCTAAACATATAGCATGGAATAAAAGATACCCATCAACTTATTTGGGCATGGGCCAAGTTCAGAGCAAATATCCTCGTTCTGTAGTACGACCACTTAATTTACTTTGAATGACGCTGACAAGGACACTGTCAGACACTGATTTGAGTTATAGTTGGGTTACATTACAGCTTATGCCCGCCGTCACTACCTTCCTTGGTGCAAACGAGCGAAGTGTTCATAAATTTTATTGAACTTAGGGTCGCTTTTACAAAATTTTGCAAAATAAATGAAATTTTTATTTGCGATCTAATAACGGTTTAAGAGTGCGTATAAAGCAAACAAAATTTGTAATTTCACCCGCGTGGCCCCTTGGACATGACAGTGACACAAAATACGTAGAGCTACGCACAACATGCGACGGAAGATAGCGCATCTCGCTCAATAAAAATGTTATAAGTGCCAAAAGTATTAAATATTAATTATTCGTAAACTACAATGTCAAATGAAAAATTGATACATAGAGCATTAGATAATCTGTGAAGTGAAATTACTGATACACTTTTAGCTTTGTAATGTGTGTCATTTTGAAAATAAAACTAAAATCGATGGAAATGAGAGTTCACTTGGTGCTTTTTTTCTATCGAGAAAATTTCATTATATTATGTTTTCTGTCCGAGTCTTCACTTTCATTTATAATGTATTTATCTATTTTGAAAAAGTTTTTAAATTGGACTTTGTTTACTTATACTCTTTATACACGCCCTTAAGTGCGACCAATTATAACATGTTTGTTTTAAAATGCATTACTTTTCTACAATATATAGTAAATATAAATTATATCGTGGGTTTCAATTTATTGTCAAATTTTATTTCTCTCTATCTATAATTAATAAATATCTTTATTTCTCGTATATTTTTTAGGCATGGATTTTTTTATATTTATATCACTGTATTTGGATAGAGTTTCAGAACGTGAGTAAGAAATATCAGAGTCCATTTCCCAATCATCAACCGTTTCTCTGAAGTTAAAAAGTTCCACGGGCTAATAATAACTGGAATGCACATAGGTAGTGCCTGTCCGTCACACATTATAATAAAAAATTTCAACTAAGCATACAAAGTTTGCTAGCAAATCCAACAATTCATTTTACTAAACTAAAATACATTGTAAGTTAATTTTGCTGACGAATTTATGAATAGCAATCGGTATTCTATGAATTTGAATTTTATTATTTATTGTTACAATGCAACCTGTAACAGTTAAAATTGTACAAATAAAATTTTACTTTGGTTTTTGTGTCGATAACAAATAGAGAAAAATAAATATTTGGGGGAAATGTCGATAACGCATTTAGCTTTTTACAAAAAGAGACTTGCTTTATGTACATATTTGAACAAATCTATAAAGTGTGTTGTCACTCGGTTCGATGCTTGGTGAAAATTATTTTTATATAATTTTAGTAATATTTTATTTTATCAAAAACTACTGGACCGATTTTAAAAATTCTTTCATCTATAGAAAGCTAACTTACCTATATAAGCTAACATAGAAATATGTTACTAAATATGGGTTATATTTCATTAATTTACCCGGGCGAAGTCGCGTGTAACAGCTAGTATATGGAAATTTCATTTTTCAAAAACAACATAATATCGTAGAGAAAAACGTCGAATAACTTAATCCTACTAAAGTATAGAGTAAAATGCCGTGAAAATGTGTCACACGTCGCTTAAAGCTCACGGGATAAACCGTAAAAGATGAGACATTAAGCCTACGAGTGAAACCTTGACAGGCAGACGTATTTCGTGACCTAATTCAGAGACTTTCAGTGTGTTATTTAACACTAGTTAAACCTAGTGTGAAATCAGAACTCAGACGGGAATTTCTGCAAAAGGGGACAATTTTTTTATTATTATTTTAAAATTTCGTATTTATCTCTATTTCATTGGTTCGTTTTTTAAACTTATATTGTAATTATAGTATTATACTAGCTGGTGCCCGCGACTTCGTCCGCGTTGAAAAAGAAAAAAAGTAGCCTATCCTCTGTCCTATACGTCTAAATGTTTATCTACCAAGTTGTATGAAAATCAGTTAATTCGTTCAAGAGTTATGGAGGAACATACATACATACAGAAAAAAAATCTAAAAATCGTCAATTTAGTTTCAGTATCATGTATAGAGCCTACAAACACGATATATCTGAAAATAAAGTAACTTACTCCATGACCAACCCTTACAGATTTATTATAGTATTGATAAGATATTCTATTGTAATAACGTATGAAAGTTGAAGTTGTATGAAAGTTATTATAGATGTTGGCATATTTGACCGGATTTCGATTAAACTCAAGTAGACCTTACATGAGGCCAATTGAGGAATTACTCCACTAACCCAATACCTACATTTAGCCAAAAACCTATGTGAGTTTGAGTTATTTTGGAATATCTATACAGTTTGATTGCCATTTTATTGAAATGGACACGCATAAAATTAGTCCGTACTTTTTTACAGAAACTTTTTTAAGGAGACAAGCTGACGGTGCACTTGATGGTAGGTGGCTACCGTCGTCTATAACACAAGCAACGCCATAAATGTTGCAAGTACGATGCTGACCAAAGAAGAATTAAAGATAAGGGATAAGCAAGTTTGGCCCAGAGGAGAGGAGAAATGCTAAAACAATCGGATTTCTTAATTTACTCATCTCGACTCCGCTTATCTTCAGTGGATATAGTTGAGCGAAAAGATGTCTCAAATTTGTGTAGTGAGCTGAGCCTAGCTAGCAAAATTAAATAAACGTGACTTTCTGACTTGACTTTTAAAATATACTTTCCTACATAATACTCCCAAAACGACTCACAAAAATGTTTTTTGTCCAATATCCCTAAGATTGTCATGTATATTATAAATCCCAACTTAAACTATGTAAGGGTGCCGTAGGACACGTATTGATCGTAGCCATTCGCTTGAGTGCCTCGTAAATTCTCTGCTAGTGCAATAAAAGAGGCATCCGATCGGTCGTCATAGTAAAGTCCCTACAATTTACCCCGCCAATATTTGTAATTTAGCCCCTTATTTCTTCCAGATAACACGGCGATTATGTGCGTTCAATAACATAAATGAGAGAACATAAAGTGTATATGTTGTATTGTTATATGAGAAATCAATGACACAAATAACGAATTTTCACATACTTTTAGAAAAGTTCTTGTTCACACTATACCCTATCCCTATACATTACTTAGCCAAGGGAAAACTATTGGCTATACATTACTCACAGACACCAATGAGAGAAGTCTGTCTAGTACGATAATGAATCAAAAATATATTCAACACGTAAATGTAAATTTTCGTGGGTATCAGAAATATTTATGCCTGATGATAATTGATAGCAAACTTAATTGATTCAATGATTATTTGAATTGGGAGAATAATAATTAAATGTAATATTAATTAATGTTAGGGCCTCTTTCACCAACTATAAGTAAAGTGTTGATTAGTTACTTTTAGAAATAATTTTCTGTTTTATTGAATTATGCACTCGGTTTACTGCATCATTCGATAGGCGATTTTTTTTTATTATTTTCTTTTCAATGTTTGGTACTTTTACCGTACCAACAAAGGTATATCAGCTCCATTATCCCCGGTTACCTGTGACTTTAAATGACAGTTAGCCAACTTGACAGTTGGTGAAAGAGGCGCTTAGTTTAATTAATCATCGAGGTTTTTTTCATATCAATACTAATTATAAATCTGTAAGGGTTGGTCATGCAGTAAGTTACTTTGTTTTCAGAGATATCGTATTTATAGGCTCTATACATGATACTGAAACTAAATTGACGATTTTTAAATTTTTTTCTGTATGTATATATGTATGTTCCTCCATAACTCTTAAACGAATAAACTGATTTTCATGAAACTTGGTAGATAAACAATTAAACGTACTTGACACAGGATAGGCTACTTTTTTCTTTTTCAACGCGGACGATGTCGCGGGCGCCAGCTAGTATTCAATAATATGGTATCAGTAATGATGTTCGTACAAATAACATTACTCAACTTTTATACATTATATCTACACTCAAATTAACAGTCCCGAAAAAATATTAAGCGAATGAGCATATTTCGCTATTAAAATTACAACCCTTCATCACCGTGTTCGAAATGAAATTATCTTTATTATGACGTACATTTTATTTATTAAACGTAATAAACAGACGAGTGCAAAATACATATTAGTATCGACTTAAATATTTACATATAAGTATACTTATGTACGGGAAAAAATAGTCAACCTAACGTGTGCATACCTACTTTCGATTGGTACGAGTATTCCAATGTTAAAAAAAAAACTAATTTAATTAATCATATCTTGGACAGAATTTTTTTTAGGAAACCTATTCGCGATATATTAATGATTATATAAATTTGATATAAAATACTTTTCATCCATTAAACAGACTTGTGAAGGTCGTTTCCTATTTGGATCCTTAGCTAGAGCGATAGCGTGGACGGCTAGCATGAAATATTTAAAAAATAAAAATAAAGATTGAATTTTTTTTTATACAACTGGTATACAAATCAGACGTCGACAGAACCAAGCTCAGCACTTGTGAAATGCATGGTCTATAACAAATTCTTTGTATTAATATGACACAGAGGTTGGCGGACGCATTTCAGCTTGTTTATCCTGCGAAGGCATTTTAGTGGGCTACCCAACGTAAACCCTAAATTAAAGGCAAGCCTACTTAATTTTGCTTTGACCCTTAATCACAAAAGGAACTCACGTAAAGTAATTAAACTGTGCTTAAATCTTTTAAACGAAACAAGCGAAAGAAACAACAAACGTAAAACTTTATTTCCACGAAGATTGCGACAATCCCCTTTGGTATAATACTATATAAATGTGTACTGGAAAATATAGCCACCAGTTTCGAATCAGGTCACGGGACGACCGTTTGCATAATGCGCTCAGATTAGGGACAGGAATTGAACGAGTGTATTGCAATTCAATGTCTTTTGTATTTTTCTTAAAAACAACCTATTAATATTTTTTTGACGTGATACGTCTTTAAATTTGATACCATAGTGGATGGCATTTCAGAAAACTGATGATAACAAAATCGTGGGATACAATTTTGATATATAAAATACATAGTTTACGTCCAAAATTTAAATACACCACTCGCTAAAGGATTATAGTCCAGTAAAATTAATAAAATCAGGGAAAATAATTCATATAGTTTTAAAAATTGGTACATTTATACCTTGCGATAAATAGAACAAAATGAAAGTTTTTGGAATTCTTGTGACATTAATGTCTTGGTTTCCAATTTCCCTTTTCCTGGTTTAACAAAGAATATTTGGTGTTGGTGATAGAGCCATTAAAAGAACTACTCAATCCACATCTTCCCAACAACAACATTTTACACAGATATGAGCAAAAACCTAAATAAAAAGTTACCTTCGTGTGCATAGTTTGATTGCATTTGTGTGCGCGTAACAGTGTGTACACGGCGGAGGCGTAGTTAAACCGCCTTCACACCGCCTTCCATAGGGCTCTATCTTTAGTTCTTTTTTTATCTGAGGGTATTTTATACAGATTATATTGTTGGTGAAGGAACAGAGAATGCATTGGTTAATCCAATCTCAAGCTGGTGAACAATTAGTTCCGCATACGGGATATACGTATTGCAAATGCAATTGCACCTGTCGTCACGGCTTCGTTAGAGCCGGCCAATCTAAGTGGGGTTCTATATTGTGTAGCTTTGTTATGCAAAAGGACTTATATTTGATTAAAAGCTCAAACGGAATTCACTATAGTCTATTTCATATCTTGAACAAGAAAAATCTGAGTGCAATTTTCAGCGACTAATACACAATATTTATTAATTTTATTATCTACTAGCTAACCCCGCAAACGTTGCAATAAAATTTTTTTTGGGGTAAGTATAAAAAATTGTTTACATCCTATTCTCAGACATGCCTAATATACACAAAAAAAAATCATAAAAACGGGCAAGCTGTTTCGGAGGAGTTTTGGCCATAGTTAGAGACCACGTTTCAGCGTAACATGTCATCACTGAATGTCTATCTCTAGTACAATAGTTATAGATTTGTTTAACCATCTACCCTACTACAAAAATGTACATAATGAAAGACTAATCATAGACGCCGGCAGCTGCCTGACCTCGGGTAGATCATCGGCTAACTACGAGTAAACGGTCACAGGTACTTCATGCACTTAATTGAGCAGTATAACCTCTACATACATATTAAAATGAATTGTATTAAATGATGTTTGGGTAGAATCGATAGGGTGTAAACAGTTGATCGGGGCAACGCTCACAAAAGGCGGGATGTCCGCAAATATAAACACAGTCGGGATCAACGGGGCCCGGCTCGTCCCTTTGTGAAACTTTGCCCAATTAGCATAACGGCCGGACGCACCACGACTCACACAAAGTCGTGCCGTGTACGTGACGTTTCACGTCAACCGTACTTAAATCAACTCATGTGCGAAAATGTTACATTCTACACTAAGCCAACTATGACTAAGTAGTTTACAAAAACCTGAAGTAAGCTATGCTATGTGTGTGCATGCGGAATGTACACGCTGTAAGCTATGTAGAATAATATATTCGCCAGTACATTCATATATCATAATATTATCAAAGAAAATAATGCTGAGGATTTTTTTTATATTAAAGATATGTTTGTCTTGGCCAGCATCTAGCCGTGTAGCAAAGAAGCGAGCTCGATGCCTAATCACTTGAATTTTGAAAAGATTTGAGTTATATTAGCTCGGAAACATAGACTCCAGTAGGGAGTTCCAAACCTTGGCAGTGCGCATTATAAAGGATGTTTTACAGGGCTTGGTCGGAAAAAGAGGGATTTCGAAAAGATGAGAATGGTAACCAGCAGTACGTCTGTATGTCCGATACCATATATTTTAAGTTAAACTGTGAACAATTTTGGTAAAATGTTTTCAATGCTATAAACAACGTGGTTAAAATAAAAAATCCCAATGGACATATTAATTATTCTTATCATTCAGCGCCAAAAATGTCCACGAACAATCGATTTTATGTGAAAAATTTATGAACCGTTTGAGTTAATTGTAAACCGGAAATCTTTATTTATTGCGTTTTATTTTTGCTTGCGAATTTATTACCCAGAATTTATCTTATAAATATTCTGTAGCATGCAGTTTTCAGTGTATGCGAAATATTCAAATAATATTTAAATAGTATTTAAATAATTACCTTTTTTTAGGCCCCATTGCTTACAACTACGCTTGATATGTTCCTCGTAGGTTTATTGAGGTATGGCCTTTAGCTTCTTCAGCTAATTCAGCCAGGTGAGTACAAAAGAAACTTCATTGTCATCATCATCTCAACCGTGGAACGTCATAGGCCACCCAAAATTCGCTAGTAAATATGACCGCTCATGAGCCGCCTGCATCCAGCGTCGATCCGCGGCCCTAACTTTATCTAGGTCGTCTAACTATCTTGTGTATGGATCCTACCTTCAACTCTGCACTTGCCGGTTCGTGCTCTCAATGCAATGTATTATGTGCTTTTCACGCATTTGAAACAAATGTATTAAGTGCTTTTCAAAGCTAAGAACGTAGATGAAAACAAAAAGAAAGATTAGTGACGCATTATCCGCGCGTGGACATTATATTTTACTGAGTCAGTCGCTCAAAGGACACTGTCTTGCATACACGTGATATGTATAACATACGGAAGCAGAATTTTTGTGGAAAAATAAACTTGTCCATTCTCTCTATTATTACACGTGATTGATATTGTACTTTGTAATTGTAGTTGTAGGGTTTTATGTAGCCCATTTATCGATTACGTAATGTAAGAATGTACCTTGGCTTTCTTTTTGTTCCATCTACGACTACGAAACATAACGCCCAACCCTTTTGAATTAAGTGGAAACAATAATATTAATTTTCACCTGCCAATAAAGCTCATTTATTATAATCTGAAGCAAGATTGTAAAATCCGTCTAGATTATTCAGTGAAGATTTATTAGCAAAGATTAAATTGCTTTAATAAACCATTAATGCTCTTTGATGAGAAACAATTATCTATTTGGAAATTAAGTATTTTGAAAGAATAAAATACAACTTCAACAAGACTATAAAAATATTTAAAACTAATATTAAAACTGAAACTTGTTGTGAAATAACGTACTAGAAAGAAATGGCGGATTGTCACTGAAAGAGTTTACCAGACGGTGTCCTTGTCACTCTCTCAATCGTTAATGTTATAGGAGAGGTGGAGTGCGATCTTTTATCCGAAGAGCAAAGAGCAAGAAGCAAGAAAGGAGTGACCAAGTAGCAAGCACCAGCGGATGGAACCGGGAGGTGGAAGTATTTCAACCAAAGAGAGCAGCGAGATGGTAACGTGAAAACCTTGAGTTCCAGTTTCAAGTTAAAATATATTATAGTGAGCAAAATGGATAATCATTTCTATTGACAAATTTATATTATAAAAAAAAGGAACGAGAAAAAAATGCTAAAAGAAAATTTTGCAGAGCAGAGTACCTACCCTAAATAGCAGAGCATTGATATAGCAATTTTCATTTCCTTGCTTATATGCTTTAGTTCTGAATTCAGAGGAAACAAGTTAGGTATTTTTTAATAGTTAAGTTTTATATTGTGCAATATTGGAATGAATGTAAAAAATAACAAATTTGTATTTACTCATAAAAAGTTTTATAGTTTACATATATTTTTATTTATTTTACTTTATTCCATCAATAATGCTTTGTTGCAATATGGCAAACCTGTTAAGAGTTACATTATTGTTTTTTATGCGAAATTGCGAAGCTACAAAAAGTTTACGCATTTGGAAAGGAAGGGACGCATTGCCGAATGAATTTCCGTACGTAGTAAGAATAGAATTGAAGTTGCTTACATTAAAAGAATTCCCTTTGTTGAGACATCATTGCACGGGTTCACTTATTGCTCCCATTTGGACACTCACTGCAGCTCATTGTGCAGATTTCAGTAGTTTACCTGAATTCAAACCTGTCTTATTGCATGGAGCAGTGTCAAGAGCTCCTCGAAAGAACGACACTACTGTCGACATCACAGCATGGTTCATACATCCTAGTTATGACGACGAATATTTGTTAAATGACATCGGTCTTCTTAAGTCTGAGCCAATTTATCTGTCGAAATATGGAAAAGTGAGCGGTGTACACTACAAAACTTTATATGGATTAGAAGTGAAAACAGTTGGTTATGGAATAATGTCCGTAATGAACGGTATTGAGTTGGACACACGAGAAATGAAAAAGCCTTTGCAAGTAATGACGGTATTACTAAAAAAATGCGCAGAACCGGTACATGCAAGAATATGCTTGTCTAAAATGTGCGACTCGGAGAATGTAATTTGTGGCGGCGATTCGGGTGGGCCTACCATACATTGGTCAGGAATAGTTGGAGTTTCTTCGTCTAGTCCTATTGATTGTGATAATCTAGATCAATACCCAGATTTTGATGTGGTGGATATGACGGGTGATATCATACCAGTGAGTCCATATTTAGAATGGATTAAGTCAATCACTAGTGTCGTGTGAAAAGATGTACCTATTTCTTTTCACACGACACTAAGATCACTTGTCTAAGATATTTTTTTAACACAAGGCCTCCAACAAGGCAGGCATCAAACAAGTAACACTTGGCAAATGGTGCCGCAATCACAGGAGGCACAGCCTGCACCAATAAAAATTCTAAGTAACATCAAATACAATCTTTAATACTCAACAGGTGTGTTCCGATATATATTATGTCAACGTCAAGCGACATATGTATGCACATATATATGCGTATAGGCTCCTCTTAATCCTTAACTCTTGCAAATGTATTTTCGGATATTTGTAAAGTTCATTTCATGTCTAGCAAGCGAGCTGTCATTCTCGATACGATGAAAATCTACTTAGAATGTTATTTTCTCCAATGAAATATGATTAAAATTCATGATAAAATTTTCGCAATAGGTATAAAAAATGTTATAGGTATACTACAAAAACGAAGTATAAATCCAGATTTTAAATTAACTACTTATCGAAACCATAAATAAACTTTATTTGTCGCAATATGTTTCCTTTATTTTTATTTTAGATATTACTAAAATCTTTGCTAATCTGCTATGAAATATATTAATGATTTAATAATTTGATTAAAATGCTTCTTCCATCGAAAAACCTTTATTGCTTAGAGTAGACATTCACTTCTATTTTTTTCGTGACATAAACTGAATAAGCTGAAACGTCGTAATTGTGATACAACTAGCTGACCCGGTAAACGTTGTTTTGCCATATAATTTTTTTGGGGTGGACCACCCTTAGGGGTATAAAAAATACTCGTAGTTTATGACCTCTTCTCAGACCACCGAATATGATTGTTCTGGCTCCCACTTGATGGAACCAGAATGTACTTATAACTGATCCAGCTCGATTGGCCCAAATTGTCGAGGATCCTGCTTAAAGGTTTGACCTGATGTTGTCGTTACCCTCGGATGGCCAGATTTGAACTTTTACTTGATTTTTGATAATTTGTAAATAAAACTACACACTTCCGTTTGATGCTGATCTATAAGCTCTCTTTATTGTACTGTATTTTGATCTACCTCTAAACATTTTTACAGGTACCTTATGAATTGGTAATAAATTGATGCTAACTTGAGTTGAACTAAAACCTACAACGCCATCTAGGCAATGCGGTCGTAAACAATGATACACGAAAAATTTCATAAAAATCCGTCAAGCCGTTTCGGAGTTTGGTTACAAATACTGTGACATGAGAATTTTTATATATATAGATTACAGTCACACATACATATATTTCAATTAAAAAAAATAACCGTCTATTTTTATGTATCACTCTTTGTGTGACAATATTTATATATTCAACGGTTTATGTCAATTAAGTAACAAACATTTAAGGTGATATGTCAGCTTTCCTTCATACAAACGTAGAATGATTATGACTCCGCTGTTTTATGTTTAATTTACAAAAGTAAGCATGATACCGATTTATTTTGTCGTTAACTAGGTTCCTTGTCATACAAACATAAAAAAAGTATTAATTTAATAGATATGATCCTTGAAAAATCCATTTTTTAAAACAAGTTTTAATGTAACTTTGAGGGTGAATAGGTCACTCTAGTGTACAAAAATTCCAAAATACTTTGCCTACAAACATTGATTAGTTATTCAAGAGTTCAAATAACTTGACACGAAATAGATATATATGCAGTAGTTTCGTCAAAAAGAGTATATGCCCAAGGGTCTGTTTAGGATTTTTTTTGTATGAATCATTGTGCATCTCATTCTCAGTCGACTGCTCTTCCCGCGCATTGTGCTGTGTGAGACAGAATGAATTTTAGCTACACGCGCCGATGAGCTCGAGCCGCCGACTTGTGTCATCTTAAGACATCTTTACAAAGTTCCACAATTTATTATTCAGTTCACTTCACCTAAGCAAAAGAGAATCAGATTCAATTCATAAATTAATTAAAGAAAATTCAGGTAGAGGCTTATTGAAGTTCGAACTTGCGCCTCCAACTGCATAAAAATTTCACCAACTCTTCCAAGTTAATTTGCTTATGTATTAGTTGGATACATACGTTTAAAGGCTTATAGAGAAATCAGATTTTGGAGCAACAATCGCTTAGATTTTTTGCAAAATCTAAAAGGATAGACTACTTTTTTCTTTTTTAACGCGGACGAAGTCGCGGGCACCAGCTAGTAATTTGATAAAACACACCAATATTATGTCTTTTGGCACACAATGCATGATAGTGGAGTTTAGCAAGTGTGTGGTAATAGTTTTCCTAACGAATAGCGCTGTTGCGGAACAACGTGACCGGACTTGTGGATAGCATGTTCATTGAGAAGCGTTAAAAGCAAATTTAAACCTTATTCAATGTAGACTAATGTAGAGGATCATAAAGTCCACGTAAAATGACAGCTACACAACTATTACATATGAACTTTACTAACTTACTAAATCATTTTAAGAGTACTAAGTGATACGTGCTGGGTAGATTACGGGTAGATTTTGAAGAGATTTTGAAGTTACGCCATAACATAATTTTTCTCAAACAAATTTCTGATGGCACGTAAAGGTTAGCCTTCAATTGGCAGGGATGGAAAATATCAATTGACTGAAGCATCATTCAAGAAGATCATTCAAGAAGTCGAAGAGTAGAATATTATATATGAAACGTGTCACACAGATATATAATGTCCTGGGTTATAACATAGAATACTTTTTAAATACATTAAATATTTTTTTAGAATACACGTTGTTAGACGCGTGTATAAAAGCGTAAGATTAAGCCCAACCCGTATCCACTCGACCAACCGTACCTGGGTCCGTTGCCCTTAAATATGTGGTTTGTATGACATATGAAAAATTTGTATGTAAAGGTTCGCGGGCACTTGATGTTGTGTGGTTACCATCGCTCATTAAAACAAAAGTGCACGCTTTAGTTCCACGACCTCACCCTGAAAGCTAGGTAGGTATTTGTGATAATTGGTAGCTGTCAAAACCTGTTTTGAATGGCGTAAAGTTTCAGGACTTTTCAGACCCGCTTCCGACTTCACCCAGGGTGCAATTTCTTTATATGGAGAAACCTTCCTCGTTTATACCTCTTTCCAAAAACTTAAATCGAGAGATGCGGCATTACTAGCGAAAGTGTGTTACAAAATACAACATACATTATACTAAAGACCAAAGTATAAAATACATATACTTTTGTCTAAACACACTTTTAAACACAGACAACACATTCCTTACTTCAAACGTGACTGTGACGATAGCGACGCTCTCAACAAGCGACCGTCACTCACTGTAGCTGGCGTGCAACTGTATTTGGGTTGAGCGCCTGCGCCCAACCCATTGTTAACAATTTTCGGTGTGTTTTTAGTATGGCGCGAGGAGATTACGCCGCATCTTTCGATTTAAATCTTTGCCTCTTTCTATAAGTGAAAACCGAATCCGTTTGGTTTTAGTTAGTAGTTAGCGGACGGAGAACAGACATGACAAATTTATAATACGTAGAAATTAAAGCATTAATGAAAGAAATGGTTACTGTCGACCGTAACAGATAGAGATATTCCAGCGTGGTGTTTTCTTTAGTATTTTAGAAGAACTAAAATTCACTAGTACATTATTTTTATGTAACTCGTAAGGTTTGGCCTACGTAAGCCATTTAAATTTATTTTTCAGCGACTTGGTTGTACATAAAAACGTAATTAGATTTTATTATATACATAAATCCTACATGAAACAATATCTAACTGATGGTGAAAACCCTTAGAGTGCTTTATTTATACTCTAAGTGAAAACCGCACTTCAAATTTTACTATAAAGTATGTAAAGATTCGTCTGATATCAATACCTACTAATAATAAATCTGTAAGTGTAGGTATTGTATGTATGTATGTTCCTCCATAACTCTTAGCGCCTCTTTCACAAACGTCAAGTAGGCCAAACTGTCATTTAGTCACCGGTAACCGGGGACAATGGAGCTGATATACCTTTGTTTGTACGGTAAACGTCCCAAACATTAAATAGAAAATAATTAAAAAAAATCGGCTATCGAATGATGCAGTAAACCGAGTGCATAATATAACAGAAAATGATTTCTAAAAGTAACTAATCAACACTTTACTTGTAGTTTGTGAAAGAGGCCCTTACACGAATTCACTGATTTTCATGATAGATAAACATAGACGTACAGGACACAGGATAGGCTACTTTTTAGACGCCAGCTAGTAATAAATAAAAGCAAATGTTGTTGAAATCAAAGATGAAGATGTTGGTGGAAATAAAAGTATGTAATGTATAAAATTTTCAGTAAAACATTTTTTTCATTTCATATCTACATCCGTGTTGTCGCCGTGCGAAAAATCTTATTTCCGCGGTTTCTTTGCATTTCCTCCGCGATTTCGCTGCAGATGCAATGGACACGATAGCGATTCAATACAACATCCTGTTAACTTATATTAACTTTATGGAAGTTAATATGTATGTGTATGTATAGGTATGCGGAATACAGGCCGTATTTTTTGTGGAACAGTATAAGAAAATCAGAAATAATAGAAGGATTCAGAGAAACTGTATTAGGAAAAAATTGAGTCTGTCTTTATGAAATTTAATAGGATATTTATGTAAATATATAAATATTAACAGAATAATTAGAAAAAATAGTCACATTTTTATGTATTTCAAGGGTTTACCTATATATAAAAATGTGACTATTACCGCCATATAGTCACATCTATATAGTCACACCGCCATATTATATGGATATATATATAGATTTTTTTATATTTTTTTATATATTTTTATAGGCCATCATGAATAATAACACACACGTGTGTTACTATGCTGTAGTCTGCGAGTAAGATATGCCCACATCTTGTCTCTTGCCCCTTCTCCTAACTCCTTTTATATTCCTTTCAAACTAGTATTTCTCTAGTTCGTAACAGTTTCTCATTAAAAATCCGAACATTAAAATATATTAAAATTAGTTAAAAATTACAATATTAGTCAACTATCAAAAATTTTACTTGATGGCCCTTTCTGTCCGCCTTACATAAAAAAAAAAACATAAAAAACCTTACATAAAAAGCTCTATATAAATTGAAATTTAGCATTTTTTTTTTTATGTTAAGGCTACCGTCGCCTATAACACAAGCAACGCCATAAGTGCTACAAGTGCGCTGCCGACCATAGAAGGATTAAGGATAAGGGATAAGGGAGGGGGGTGGGGTAATGGGCTTTGGCATCCCTTACTCACTCACCGAAACACAACAGCACATATGCTGTTATTTCACGGTGGTATTCTGTAAGGTGGTGGTTACTGCTGCATTTATTCGAAAACTAGTTAATCTTTTATAAGTATTGTTTAGTTCTTAATAAAGTTAAGGACAAAATTTTACCTGATGACCGCTTGTCTATATATATTGAAATTTAGCAAGGATTTATTCGAAGGTTACTTTATACTTTAATCTTGTAAAAGTGATGTTGTGGATTTTAAAATAAAGATTAGATGTCAAATTCACGAGAAACATACTCTTTGTCCACAAAGTCAATCACTAAGCGGTTTCGAAACTGTTTGTCGGGTGAACAACACAAAGTGTTCATAACGAACACTTTATGAAGTAAACAGAATAATCAACTTTAGTTCACTCGCAAAACACTTCTAATGTTTGTTGTATTTTTAGCCATTCCCGAAATAGGGATAAATGGAAATCGAATGTTCTTAATTCGCACTCCGTCATGATATTTTCATATTGTTATTTGCTTTTCTTTGAGTTATTATTGGATTTGTGTCAAATTAACTTGTGCCTTGAAACCTTTTATTGTTAAGTATTAAATAAACGTCAAGTTTCATTCATTTAATAATAGTCAAGTAATTTAACCAGAAAAAGTACTGTTCCCTAGGGATAATCTAAATATATTAAACAAAATTCACAGCAATAAAGATGTCAGGCGCTATATTACTCATACGAGTATATTTTCTTATGTGTTATATATTTTTATTTTTCAAAGCGGACGAAGTCAAGGTTCACATCTAGTGTAATGTGTAATGTGACGTTTAAAGTTGAAAAACTCAAAAATTCCTTTGAAGACCGTTGAAAAAGTCCGAGTTAGAGTTAGTCTGAGAAAGAAATGGTTGCTGTGAGTCAACCCGTAGCATGCCATCACGGAGTTTTATTTAGTCTACGTAAGCCATGTAATATAAACTCTTCATACCTATACATCCAGGGTATTCTGGCAGAAACGGATAAGTACACAAAATGTCAAAATGAGAAAAGAACATTTAAAAGTTTGACGGCTCATAGTAAAACGGTGAAATAATAAACCATACAAAACCAAACCATAATAAAAGTTAATTCAGTTTTACTACATAAAAAGAGCAGAAAAGATAAGTATGCCTATGTATCTAACTAATTCTCGTTAAATTTTGCACTTATTAGGTTCTGCTAGAATACCCTCGATATACCCTCTCCCTGAAAAAACTGATGGTAACTGCATCAAAATCCAATTGCGTGGTTCAGAAGGAGTTAGCAGCAATACAGACAGACGCTGTATTTCAATTTATACTATGTAAAGATAATGCTGATTGCTGAGTTTATCTTCTTTTCGCGAGAGGCAATGATAGCCTATTTCTGTACGCCTTATTATGAGGCCAACAGTACACGTCTTGATTATTTTTAATCTGCACAGGAAATATAAAGATTTAAAGTTTCACTCGATCCCGCATCGTATCCGCATCAGCATTGTAGCAGCCGATCAATCTATCTAATAGGCAATTATTGCAATGATAGAGTAAGAACGTAATAATAATGGCATGAACGAAGGTAGATAAGGTAGATAACGAGGCTGCAGCTTAGATACACAATAATCATACATATTTATGAACACAACAAGAAAACAAATTTTCCTTGCTATTTATAAATTGAAAGGATGTTTGAACATATACAGACTCCAATTATGGTAATGGAGTTTCCCAGAAAGGTTTGTGTATAACTAAATGAAGTCGAAAAAAATATTTATTTTGATGATCATGTTTATTAATTTATGTTAAGATCGGCAGACAGGCTGACGGTCCAATAGATGGTAGGTCCGTTTGAAGGAGGATTGAGAAATAGGAATTGGGATAGGGGAATGGGCTCTGGCACCCCTTACACCAAAAATAAATATAACACGTGCTGTTATTTTACGGTGGTCTTCTGTAAAGGGCCCTAGCTGCCGCCAGACGGACTACCCTAATGACCTATTCCGAACAACAAAACAAACATTGGAAAACAAGGAGTTTAAGGCAAGCATCCTAACCACTCATTCAGTGTGCTCGTCTCTACTTAAATTCAGTTCAATTCAGTTTTATGAACGTACTCGCAAAATAAGACTGCTCTCGTCGGATAATTAGACATGCAAAGCAAATTGTTTATAACCTCCGAGCGCAAAATTTAATAAGAGATGGAAACCCGGCCTTGTCGCCCTTTTGTTATAACACGGGACGCGTATAGCACTAATTCTACAAGACCCTAAGGTGTCTTGTTAAGTAATTTCATTTACATAATATTCTCGCAAAAATTAAACTAATAGACTTTTCGGAGTGGCCCTGACGAACTTTTCCTCAATTAATGAATTAAGCTTCAATTTTCTGAAGCCACTTAATTGAACTTGCATGCTCATTTCTTTCATTGACTGTTGTCTATAAAATATAAATTATTTATTTATTATAAAGAGACCATTTTTAATTTACCTATATGTACTTAAAAGCTCAAGGTAATTAAGGCTCAAACAGTATAGGTCAGTGGTTCTCAGACCTAAACTGTTGTCCATCAACCTCAAAATTGTTAGGAGGTTAACTCGGCTATCAACTCGGTAGATGCCACAAGTATCTGTGATGCACATATTTGCGTGCACTTACTTGAGTAGAGAGGGTAGATAGAGTGTATCACGTGAGTGAGTGGAGAATGAGTGGTAGAGTGTAGTGTGGGTGTAGTTGTAGGTAGGTGTAGTGTAGTGTGTTTCTGTGACATTGTGACCGCGCGGTACTTTAATTCGCCTCTAATCGCCTTTCGCCGCTACCAGGAGATTATTTTAGCATAAAAAAAGTAATAAGGGATTATTCTAGCTTATAGATATGAATCATTTCCCCATCAAACAAAAATTGTGTATCGAACCGATATCTGCTAATATCACCTGAGATCGACTCAAAAAGTTCTCGACCATTTGAGAACCACTGGTCTAAGCCGTATAAGTGTAGAAAAATATTTCTTACAAATCATCGACTTTCTTCTACTTCTTATAAATTTAATTAAGTATATATTCTGTTTATACCTTCTAAGAGACATCAGGTTAATTAGTTTTGTATGGAGATCAAGCCAACAGATTTTTATTATTTTCATTTTAAAGCTTGAAACTTGTTAAGAAATAAAATAAGATCTTACTAGGAAAATATCGTGTAATTTGGTAATGGGGTTTCATTAACCGCTAAACCAAATCAATGAGTTGTAAAAATAAATTAAAGATAATTTTAAGTTTGAAAGTACATACTTACGTATGGTCGAAAATCATTTTTAATTTAAAGGAGGATTACTACATAAGAAATTTAGGAAAGATTCAAAGTGATTTCACGGAGTACGCACAGAAACGAAAGTAGGGTAATCCGGACCTAAACTAACTCGACTTAGAGATTAAACTTTAAGTAGGTACACATGTAGTTGAAGGTATACCCGAATAATAGACGAAAAAAGCTTCTCGACCGTGTAATTTTTGAGAAAACCAATTAAAAAGCTCTTAAACTCGCTGGCTATTGTAGTAAATAAAGGGAGGCTCTTCGTTCGACTCAATTACCGTGCCTCGTTTAAGGGGAGACTGTGTTTTCTCGAAAAAAAAATATTAAAAGAAAAATTTTAGCAATTTCATAAATAACTACGTCAAGAGTTTTGTAAGTGCACCGTTAGAGACTTTATGTAGGGGAAAGTTTTAAACTTGTTCTGTGTGATTTTTTAATAATCCTTGTCTCATATTATGTAGTTTAAAATATTTTGAGATAAAATGTGACTAATGTAAAATTTATTGAAAATTATAATTATAAAAAACAATTATTACTTAATTCAGCCATTCCACCTACCTTTTCCATTTATCCCTACCAGTGGGATAAATGAAAAAAAAAATCATAATAGTCTATCTTAACGTATAATAAGTACTTTGTATAACTCTGTACACACAGATTTACCACCTACAGTTTATGTACAATACTATATAGTTGACCCGGCAAACTTCGTACCATCTCAGAATAAAAACCCGTTGAATACAAAATGTATCAGACAATGAATTTTGTTTACAATATTTTTTTTTGTGAATATGTCTTTTATAAAATTACTTATTAGCGACCACGGATAAAATATTAAGAACTTAAGGAAAATAATCACTGTAGACGACAAACTGAAGCCTGTAAAACTACGCCTACAGCTTGTTGCACGCACACAAAATGCAATCAAACTACGCCTCGCCTTCTTAAAAAGGACCTTTGAAGCGTTGTTGTAAGTGCAACGCACGTCTCTTGGTGACGATTTCATTTGTCATATAGCAATTAAGTATGACGATTATTTCTAACGCACGCGTGAATTTAATGTCGCACAGAGGAGCAGTTCTACTCGTAATACAAAGCACTTGGATCCTGAGAGCTCTTGCCTGAGTTTGTTGGTAATCTTCAAAGACATTTCGACCCGGAATAGGCTAAGCGTGGTAGCTATTACCTATGTATGTACATACCTGTATGTTTAGAGGGATAGTATAAACGCTTTAGTCTCTATTACTAGTAGTAGGTATATAAATAGCAACTAATTTATATATTTTTTTGTCTTGATGTCTGGTTCTTTTCTCTTTTAAATGTAATCTGTGGACACGCTTGTGGAATGTCTTAATTTTTTTTTTGTCTTTTTTACTATATATTTTGTTTTTGTTTCTGTTTGTGCCCTAAAGATTGATAAAATAAAAAAATTGACGTAACTATATTAATTTATTAGTCTTTGATTTGAGGCACAAATTAATATGAATCAATAAATAATTTATCATACGTGATGTACCTAATACCTACCTATGCATGTAATTATGTATGTAATTATTGTGTTCTTGCTGGCAGGCATTCTGTGTCGCAAATTTTTTGAAAATATATATTCATACTCGTTAGAATCCGCCTTGGGAGCAAGATGACATGTGAAACATGCTAATTCATGTAAGAAGTTAAAAACATTTAAAAAATGTTCCTACACATCACTTTATAGTCAGACTATTGAAAATTTATGAATCATATATTGCTGAAACTGCAAATCTAGTGTTCAATACCGGTTTATGAATACGTAAACTTGTGACGAATTCGTTACGGTCACGTGCGAACTGTTACGTGGGATCTCGCTCTAAAAAGATCCTGTAACTACGACATAAATAACACCTTTTGTACGAACTGTCGTAACATTTCTGAATAGACTGGAAATAATGCTGTGTAAACAAGAAGTATCTCTATTTAAAAAGAAATAAAATTTCAGTGGCAAAATTCTAACTAATATTTTAATAAAAATTTTTTTTATTAAAAAATGAGTTTGTTTATTTGTTTGTTTGTTGCGCTTTCACAAATTAATTATTTATCCATTTAACCCATTAACTGTTCATTTCATCCAGAAAGAAAATAGTGTTATATATTGTGGACTGACTGCAAATATGCCAATGCAAACCATATATTGTATTTCTTCATGAAAATATATGAAATATTTACATTATAAGAGTCAATAAAGCAACGGCATACATTGAACGTAGCGTGACTTCAATAAACTAGACCATTACATTGAAAGCCATACCACAACTCGTATAATGTACCTAATATTTTTCCTCAACTGCTCATATTTGCTATGAGCGTCGACACAGTAAGATATAAGTGTATTTACGTCTGGAAATACAATATGAAATACACTTTGTTGAAACTACAAGTTTAATGTGGCTTACAATTTTCTCTACATTTTTTAACATTTTTGTGTAGAGATTTGACGGTCCGGCTAATGGCAGGACATTTGGGCATCTGGCAGCAGTGTCCACATCCTTATATCATATAACAGCGTGTTTGCTGTTGTTTTTTTTTGTGAGTGAGTAAGGCTGGAAATAGTGCTCGACCGATGGTCGGCGCTGGTGGTACGTCCTGACCATCAGCGCTGACCGTTGATTGTGAAAATGCATTTAGTGCTACGCTGACGAAGGCGTACCTCAGTTATTAGTATCTGTATCGATATTCATTTTTTGAACGAGTATACATACGCGCGTGCGCTCGGTCGCTCTGTCAACGAAACACTAAAACGCATTCATACATTCCCATAGATCGTCAGTCGACCGACGTACGCGCGACCGACGATTTCCGTTAGCGCTACGTAGCAATACGCGCGTAGCAAATCATCATTGCTACAGTATAATGCGTTTACACATTTTCAGATATAGCTACGTCCGACCGACGTCAGCGCTGACCGTCGGTCGAGCACTATTTCCAGCCTAAGCGATGCCAATCACACAAGTATCTAAAACAATTATAAACTGAAAATTTTTCTAAAAACTAAATACAAAATTTTGTTTTTGAAATCTTGAAATCAAAATAAAGGACGCTTAGATTAGAATCATATCTGTTTCGTAAAATTGTTTTCGATTCCTTTCCGTTATTCTTTAAGATAGAGAATGTAATGTTACTTGTTAGTATTAGCATACAAGAAGTATTAATGATATGTGTATATGTATGAATGATAGTACCATAATATAAGAACAATATAATAAAAAACTTGTGGTCTTTGCCAGAAAGGCATTGAAAAATAACTAATCTAAATAATTATTGCAGTTTCGACTTAATGCAGGTAAGTAATGTAGATAACATAATGTAACTTGAATATCGAACTGGAAGGACTTTGGCACCTAAACTGCAGTTGTTTGTCTAACTAATGCGTAAAACTTCTCTTTGCTCTAACGAACCGGATATCTTATCCAAGAGACCTCTGAATTCCGGTCACGAAAGAATAACCCAGTAACTACTGCGAATGCTTAGTGAATATTACCGACCACTGTCAGAGATACGGTTCTTTGAATTTATTCCTTCGTTTTATTACAAAAGAGACTTAAAAGTTATTTTGTTGAGTGTAGCGACATAAATTTGGCACGCAATAAACCGTAAAAGAGGAACTATTTGCAAAACCGAAATGGAACACAAAGCTAAATTTGTTAACTATTTGTTTGGCCTATTTAACTTCCTTTGATCTTATTTAATTACCAAGTTTAAGTAAATAACACGATTCGGACATTGTTGACAAGTTGTTTCATTAGAATGGAAATTAATTAGATCTTACAGCCATCGTGGACACAGGCTTATCTTTTTGAATTTTGGTACGTTTAAATTTTGTTACAAGATTGTTTTTTTTTTATGTTAAGTTCGGCTGACGGTCCTTGATGGTAGGTGGCTACCGTCGCCATAGGTGCTGCCGAGGATTAAAGATTAAGGATAAGGGATTGGGATGGGTTAAGGAAATGGCATCGAACATCACAGCACCACAAATGCTTTTATTCTGTTAGAATAATTATACGTGATAGTTGTCATAAAACTGAATAGATTATACTGATTTAACATACTCTGTGTTTTATAAATTTTTAGAAAAGGTTAATTAGGAAAGTACTCGTATCACGTTGTCAATTCTAAGTAAAGCGATTTAACACTTCAAGCATTCATAAAACCGCATGTTTGAACTGAAAACTAAAAGGTTTTAGTAATATAAAGGTCTTTCAATTAATAATGGGACCGGAGCAGTTTATAGTGCCGGCGTCTACCTATAGCGCCGTCAAATAGGTATACCAACAGCTGTCTTTGTTATTTCCAATATCTGGCCTCAACAAAGAATTGAATAGAAATTCATTTTATTTCAATTCAAACTGAAACCTGAACATAACATTCCATTAGAAAATGATGTTCTTTGATTTAATGTTTCATTTGTGTCACAGTATTTACAAGATTTTCTTCATCCCCCGAATGCATTAGCCAAAATGCATTGAAGAAAAGAGATTATTTACTATCTGTAAGGCATTCTCCTCAATTTGACAATAGGACCTATCGAGACCTCCAGTCTCGAAGCGCATCTGGTAGGTGTACGTCCTATTTTGCTCTTGCAGATCCATTGGCTCTAGGCTAAAAGCTAATAAAGGAATAGTAAAAAGAATTGAACTAGAAAAATCTTTGAGCTAGTGAAAGGAATCCTATTAATATTTTAAATGCGAAAATTTGTACGTTTGTTCCTCAATAACGCAAAAACGACTGCAGATTTACATAAAATTTAGCACACAGATTAACATATAGGATACTTTTTATCCTATATGTTAATTATAACTGAAACGCAGTATGCTCTGTCACTATTAATATGCATATAATAAAATTGCATTACTTTATGCAAAATAAAACAATCTTGAAGTTATATTATACGTTGTTTTACTATGTAACATGCCAACTCCCCGAACAACTTAGCAAGTTTCTCAACGGTCTCGGTAACAAAAGATAGCCTGCCTATTTTTCCCCATTTACAGGCGATAGCTCCGTAAAAGTGCCCAAGGAGAGGCTTATACGAGTTGTTTTATACTAGAACGGCCTTCGGCTTTTATATTTTACGATCTGTTATCTCGCTCCACTGACATCGACTAGTGATTTATTATATTTCACTCTTTATGTTTATTGGAAATAGGTCACGCGTTTTTATTTCATCTGTGATGGCATGAAATCAATTATCAGAGGGTAATGAACCAGAACTTTTCTTTTTTAGTCATCGACAAAGCCAAATTGCGTTTGTCGGTGACTCAGAGAAAGTTTACCATACAATTAAAGGACAACGAGAAATATACTTTGAGCGTTATGGATATTTTAGTACAATTTAAAGACCGATGTTCTCGATTGTACACAACCACTGACTTTGCAAGAAAGTAAAGGTTATAAAAGTATGCTCTCTCTTTGCATGGCATCAGTTCAATAATAAAAGAAAAATAGTTAATATATAGTCATTGATATAACTTCTGCTTATCACTATACATTTGGTGCAACCTTCGCTATTGGGTTTGTCTTTCTAGATAACTCACTCGCGTCATATCATGAGGACTCAACTGGACTGGACTCATCTCAACTGGAGGTTGTACATTGGTGCCATATGCTTAGGTGCCCTTAATTTAACAATAGGACTGATCGGAGCTAGCTAGATTCAGTGTAGATCCGCAGCTAGATTCACAGCTGCGCAATAGAAAAGTCTACTCAAATTAAAAAAGGAATGTAGTAATTGCAGAAAAATAAGGCAAACCGAGAAAGCTCATAAAGGTGCACAGAAAAAAATTCTTATCTTGTTAAAGTGTAGTTAGAGTATAAGTTGGATAAATACGATATAAGTACTAGCTAGGTAAATACCCAATTCCTAAGAGACGAGATAATACTTACAATGGCTCCGTAGATGCTGTAGTTCCCAGATGACTGCACAGTCTTGTATTTTTACATAATCAGTGTGCGAATCTTTTCCAAGGTACCTTTAGTAGGTATTACATATTATATTGCATGCAATTTCATGAAAACATTAACTTTCGATTGAATCTGAAATCACACATGTAAAAATAATGTTGAGTGTTTAGTGGAATCCTTTGAAGTTGTCGAAGTGCCGCACGGACCAAATGTTCTGTTGGTTCGCGTATGCTTGTATACCGATTTCATTTCGGTTTGCACATATCGCTGCTTAAAAACTAAAGGGCCACAAATCAAAATTACACTTTTTACAGGAGAGCCAATCGAAAAAAAATAAATTATTTTTGTCAATTTCATTTCTTATTATGTAAGTAGATATATATCAAATATATGCAAATTATACATCGTTAAAGCTTATTTTGAAGTAGCATTCAATGTTAAGTAATTTTATAATAAACTGAATATTAGAGAAGATAAAGCATATAAGTTAATTTTGAATATATAAAAAATGATCAAAATATACTAAATATGGAATAAAACAACCATAAATCTTTTTTCAACATACAATATTAAGGCTTGTGATTGTATTTTTGCAATAAAAATAAAAAAAAAATTGGATTTTTTTGTTTTATGGCCCTTTAGTTTTTAAGCAGCGATATGGAAATTTTAGATATTTTGCATATTTTAAAAATTACTATATGTAAATATAAAATGATATCTCAGAAATGTATTACTACGACCAATAACTAACGAGTAATAATGGAATTACGTAGTATGGAATTGGTAAGCAACTCACCAGGGCAAGTAAATAAATAATCTTCTTCACACATTCCACACAGCACGATTTAGTTCCAAAGTAAGCAAATACATAATGCCTTGTATTACGGATACCAGACAGTTGATATACTACATAGATTACTTTTTTTTGTAAATACATACATATTATAAATACAAAACATCCATGACCCAGGTACAAAGGTAAAATGTTAACATAAACATTTGCCCCTAGCGGGATTCGAACCCGCGACCGTTTGGTTAACTTCTAGTGTTACTAGCCACTAGATCAAACGTGTCGTCAAGTAATCTCTAAACTACTGGTTAAAGTAAGAAAATATGCCAATTCTAGTTGACACTATTAGGTAAGGTACAATGAATATTTAATTCAATACCTGCTCACCTCAATTATTAAGTTCTAACTCAAAAGTAAACTATAAAATTGATAGCGGTTTGAAAAGCGAACAGTTTCGCCTCGGTCCTTTGTGTAGTTTCTCCAATAGTGGTTAATTTGTGACCATTCGATTTGTCGTGTTTGTCTAGTGATTAACTCTAATTGACTGTCTACCACATAATATATTGATTTTAAATAATGTGGATTTTTATCAATACTAATAATAAATCTGTTAGGGTGTTTGTTTTCAGAGATATCGTGTTTATAGGCTCTATACATGATACTGAAACTAAATTGACGATTTTTAGAATTTTTTTCTGCATGTACGTATGTATATTCCTCCATAACTCTTAAACGAATTAACTGATTTTCATGAAACTTTGTAGATGAACATTTAGACGTACAGGACACAGGATAGGCTACTTTTTTCCTTTCCAACGCAGACGAAGTCGCGGGCGCCAGCTAGTTATTAATAATAATATGTTTGCTCTTGGCCAGCATCTAGAAGTGCAGCGAAGACGAGGCCGATGATGGAGCGAGCTCGGGTGGGCCTGTTCCTGGGCAGAAAATGCCTTTTCACTCGAACTTTAAAAAGATCTGAGTTATATGAAATCGGAAACACAGAGGCAGGAAGGGGAATCCAATCCTTGGTAGTGCATAGGCATTATGAAAGAGTTTTTCCTGGTCCGGAAAAGAGGAATTTTGAAGACATGATGATGATAACCTCCCACATGATACGTCTGAAGTACATAATCTTATAGATAGAAGATACACGGACAGGCGTGTTTTTCTATATACCATAAGTACATATATTTTTTTATGTTAGGTACATGAAAAGAAAACGAAGACACGAACGTATTAGATATCTTTAATGACTTACGAATACAAAAGTTATAATGATTCCTCCATCGAGTCGTATCAAATAAAAAAAATCGTTATTGGACGTCGGGAAGCAACCGCACGTGTGTTTGACGACTCCCGGTGTCGAATGGAATCAATAATTGATTTTTTCGTCTCCCCTTCAACATAATTATAGGCATTTTTGGGCTGAATCTCCAGTTTCTGGGGTGACAAGAACACGGGGGCGTGATAGTTAACAAGATAAATATAATTCTAGATGTGACAAGAAAGAAACTCTTTTTTATAAATAGTATACTGTTTATATTCTAGTAAAATTTTTAAAATATTAAAGATCCATGTAATGATTTATTATTATTTAATCCACATTTCTTAACTATCTAGGACAATCTATATTATTGCATCATAATAATTTATCTTTAAGTAAAATACAGGCCAGGTTTTATCTCACTCGCCAACGGGAGCTGCTTACCAATTTCATGTTACGCAATTTCATGATCATTTAGTTATTGGTCGTACCAGTACAAAAAATTACGTATTCTCAGAAGATTAATATGAAGGCTTGGATGTAAACTAAAAACTGAATTTAATTTCATATGTAGTAGGTACAATTAATTTTCTCGGTTTTGTGACATTTTCTGGGGTTAAACAGTTGTAATTACTAACCAAAAGAAAATAAATAAAAAAACAGTGGCACTCCGGAAGTGCCGACCGAAATGAAAACTTGAACCATTAGGTATTTTTTTAATTGTCAGGAAAGTACAATACTGATATACAGAGGTGTCGGTTACGGTAACAGTGTCGCGAGTTCAATGGTTTTCTCCATCTCAAATATTGTTCTTTTTTAAAATTAATATCAGCGCCATCTGTGTTCGCATTGATGTATTATTTCAATTCAATTAGTTTTCACAAGAATGTATTATTACGTAACATATTCTAGTTTCAGTGATATTGTGTAGATGGTGCAATATCTAAAAATATACAGAGGTGTCCGCTAGACGGTTACGGTAACAGGTCGCGAGTTCAATTGTTTTTTCCCCATCTCAAAAATGCCCAACGCGCCTGTTTTCACTTCAAAAATTAATTTCATGAAAAAATGGAAACATTTTCATTGAAGCTAAATTGTAAATTTAAAATTAGGTAGTCAATAGCTACTACCATTTATATATTTTTTATTTATTTATAAATATTCGAATCTCTGGCTTATTATTTAATTGCGAGTTCAATAACTCCTCAGATGTCTTACGTCGCATTCTATCTTCGGTTATTGAATAAATTATTATTTTATTGAATACAAGTAAGTTAATGAGACAACAAATTCTTCCAAATATTTACTACACTCGCTTGTACAAGGTTACAAAGGGTTAAGCATACAGGGTTCGTTAACATCCCAAACCCAAATTTAATCTCCTTCTATTATAATGTATATCTGGGAATAATGTAGATAATGAGACTACACGTAGGTATACTGGTTTTTTTTTGTATGAGAAATTTTAGTACTTCTAGTAGAACTAGAACTATGTAAGAACTTCTAAGTATATTACCCGATACATTAGCTTTATTGATCGTTGGAGCCGAACGCGCTTACTTGCGAGGGATGCTGTTCGATAATACCGCATATTCCATATCATTATTACCTACGATATTCAATTTCTTTAAAATAATTTTGTTTTCATTTTATTAAAAAGGAAAACATTTTTTTATTAGAGATAATAATTTTTTATGAAATTCGATTTGATATAACTTACCCACCCATTTTTATAATGCCATATCATTCATAAATGTGAAAGTAACTGTATATCTGTTCTTTTCACGCCTTAATTAATCAACCGATCATCATGAAATACACGTTGTCAGGGATACCGGAAAGCACATAGGGTACCTGTCATCCAGATAAAAATGTACTGTTCCCGAGGGATCATCTAAAATTAATAAAACTAACGCCTGGCCAAATTGTTATAGCGACAAGAGGTCAAGCGTTATATTGCTAACATTGTATATTTTGGATGAAGTCGCGGGCACAAGCTAGTAATATAATAATTACAGGTATCAAAACACATATTTGGATGTTACCAATTTGAGTAACATATATGTATCGACTTATGCGGCCGACTGTACGTGTAAAGTTAAATAAACAGTTATCCTCCGTGGGCACTTTAAAAAAGATTGTTTGCAACAGAATTTTCATTTCTGAGAGAATAAAGATTCATATAAATTTCTTCTCAGTTCTCCCCTACATTAATTTTAGTTAGTTCGTAGAAATTACAAATTTAATCACGCTGCGACGCTCACAGTCTATTGCTCTACAAAACCTTACTTACCTATACAACGCGCGACGAGGCATTTTATAATGAAACTTCTTACATTACTTAGGGATATCCGTAGAACCCTGAAATTGTAGCATTTGCTGTTTGACACTTGGTATGGTGATGTTAAACATTACATGAAATATTCAATTTAATAAGATTTTTTTAAGCTTAACATTTTCATACGAATATATGATAACCTCAGATTTTTTTAATTTTTTGACAATCATAAAATTAATTAAGATTAATTTTAATACCTAATTAAGATAATTCTTAATACCTATCACTCTATAAAAAAGTTGTTCGTGATAAAAAAAAAAACATGTAGGTTGACCTCCATGAAAGCAAAAATTACTGATTTTTATCTGCACATTAGCTTCTGCATGCAAAAGCAGTTATTGTTCATAAAATGAAATCAGCAAAAATAAAACACGCAAACAAAATAGGAACTCGTTTATTTACATAGCGAATAATAATATGTACAATACACTGTTAGCTCAGTAACCTACGAAGAAAATGGCAACTTGAGCAAAAATTAACACTAATTTAGTACATCTAAGATGCTTAGTTCAATAACTTTGATCTTGAAGGAAATAGTTGAAATACATTTTTAAGAAATCGGTTCCTAACACTGTCAGTAGCTTTTAAAAATACATATGAACTGCTGGTTTAAAGTATAATATAAACAATGGTAGGTTTATTAAAATTATTCGACCCCAATCTGTCATATTCTGCAGTAATTGGACTTTTTTAGTCCAATTTGTTCTATCGTAGAACAAATAATAAAACTAGTTGGATTAATACAGATTTTTTTATCTTGCTTAGGGCCTCTTTCTCCAACTACAAGTAACGTGTTGATTAGTTATTTTTAGAAATCATTTTCTGTTATATTGAATTATGCACTCAGTTTACTGCATCATTCGATAGCCGATTTTTTTATTATTATTTTCTATTTAATGTTTGGGACATTTAGCGTACAAACAAAGGTTATCAGCTCCATTATCCCCGGTTACCAGTGACTTTAAATGACAGTTGGGCCTACTTGACGTTTGAGAAAGAGGCGCTTAGTCTGTCAACATTTACCAACATATTAGTTATATAACTGCAGTGATGGTAAATCAACTTACCGATTTGCATTTGATTTAGATAGTCAAGAGAAAAGTACTTACATAGGTAGATGGACAGAACCAAGACTCTATTTCTATATACTGTATTAATAAAAAAAACACTAGGTACATAAATTTTGCTTACGTTGACTTTGGTACGGTTTATTGTCGTGTGGTGAGGTATTGATTAGAGAGATAACATGGTTATAGATACAAATAACTTATGGTCTGCATGTAACGTTAAGGGCTTGTGCAAACGCAGACAAAAATGATCAGCCGCGAGCAGACATACGAAGAGCTATTTGTCTAATATGAGTTTATAATGAACGCACTCGCTAACAACACATAATATGGATAATTATCAATTAGACATTGACAACTAGCGAGTGCAAACTCATGCTAGACCCATCACTGGTATACGCGTGCAAGTATAAACCAATTCGTTTTGTTTTCTGAACACGACGACGGACCGATTTTCTTTTGTCCCCCGTGCGCAAAGCTTTACTGCACTTGGGTAGTAATATTGAATTTGCACATAAATATTGTATTACAAGTATATTCACAAGCGCATCGCTGACAAAACGTCTGCTATATGTGTTGGCTTTGCTATCCAAATTGTCTTGTGAAGCTGCCTTAGTTTCCATATCTCTTTGGTTCTTAGTAATAACCAGTGCCTAGTATTTACATTACATTTTTTGTTAGCATTGAAGCTCTAGAAGAATGTTTGTTGTGCTAGCGTAGCACTTAGCGGCCAGGTCGCCGCGGCCAAGTCTCATTGGCCTCTTTGACCCGATTAACTTCTCTCTCATTGGCCTATAAAATTAAAACAAGATCTGATTGGCCGCCGCGACCTGCTCGCTAAGTGCGCATAATTGATTTTCGATTTTATTTCAAAGAAAGATTTTTTTTATTTATAGTTCGATAGTGAAAAATGCTCTGCGAAGCGCTTCGCCATATTATGTGCGCCGGCCCTAAGCGTTTTAAGCAATTTTAAGTTGTATTTTAATTTTTTAATTTCGAACGCTAGTCATTTGACAGATTGGTATGTTATTAGTTTATAGCTGTATAAATACTTTGTCATATATAGCAGTTCACTGCTTAACTTTAGTCCTGACTGACCTTGATCGTATTGATTAAAATGCGATTATAGTTTTATTTATTTTCATTTTCTAGAGGAAATAGCTAAAAAAACTAAATAAAAAAGTGTTAGCTGAATGATAAGTAGTGTTATTAATCTCATTTTAATGGAAATTTACTGTGGACTAACAAAAGTCATGTAACAGGTTGAATTGCTAGTCACTATCCAACTTAAAAAAATTAGTTTAGTTAGGTAATTTATTAGTTAATACTTAATAAGTAAAAAATTTGGATAATGACTAAAAATTCTATCCGAATATTAGTTATAAACTAACATACACACAATTGCTGCGTTTTATTTTTAACTAGCGGTCCGTCCCCGTTTTTGCAAGGATTTTTTTCTGCAAATTACATACAAAAACCTTCCTCATTTAATTCTCTTTCCATCAGTGAAAACCGCATTAAAATCCGTTGCGCAGTTTAAAAGATATAAGCGTACATACGGATTGATAGCCGGGGGGAAGCGACTGTTTTATACTATGTAAACAATAAGATCTACAAATTGTAATACTCCACCAGTAGACTTTTTATTTTATTCTATTATTAAACATGCGCACACTGATTTGAGTAATGATGCCTACTGAGACTACTTAACACTACTTTAATTAAGGTTATAAATTAATTCATTAGAATTAATGATCAGGTCATAAATTAATTCTGAATACTATTTCATGTTCGAAATCCTAATAATATTATTTTCGTAGTAAACAGTGTTTACTAAACTTAAGGTTATGTTGTGTTCGGAAATAAAACGTTTCTTTCATAATACGAGTACATAAAATCAATGATCCTCTAAAATATATTTCACTGTTTAAAGATTACATTTAAAGACTAAGAGAGTAGAGTATAGAAAAAGAAACAGATGTGTTTAATAGGGATCCCGCTTAAGGTAATTTTCCATCTCGGAGTAACATCAGTGAGGTATATTGGATCTTACTCCCTGAGGTGACCCGGTGCTGTGTTTGAGAACAACGGGACGGGGCACGAACGTAATTTATGTTCATTCCGATAAAACCCCCTAAGCCCCTCGCTTTTATACAGTGGAATCAATTAACTTGTTCTGTTACCTTCACATAAACTTTTGGACAATATTTAAAATGACCAAAAAGAAATTGTTGAGGAAAAATGAAAATTTAGAGCTCTTTGGATCAAAACGGGTATACAACTTATTATGAAAATGTACTAGACATTCCCCTATAATACTAAACTACATGCTATGCTAACAGTCGTTACAAACTAAGTCATAATATAAACATAAAAAAATATTAAATTGTGACAGTCAATTTAGTAATATCACAACTCGAGCCCTGCATTAGTTTGGAAAATTCTCAAAAAATTTATACAACGTGACTCGTACTATTTTATTTTCATATTATCAAGTGATTTCATTTAATGAAATTAAATTCAAAATAATTTAATGATACTCTGACTATAGTTAGCGGATGACTTCAAGCTCACACTAAGATGAGCGCGTGACTTCAAGATCACACTAAAGTGAGCGTGTGACTTCAATCTCACGATGAGGCCAATTGTAAGTCTGCCCACAGTCTGCTGTTGATTGTGTCCATTGTAATCGCTGTCTTAATAGCAATAGCAACTACAAAAAAATTATTAATGTAATTATCTGTTTTGCTTTTTAAACAATCTTATTTTATAATTTTCATATTTATAAAAATTTATTTTAACTATTCACTGTCACGTTGTACACTTATAATTTAATCACTACAATTGTAGAGTTCATAATACTCAGGATGGAATGTCATTAAATGCTATAAATTTAAATCGTCATCAGAATCACTATCACTAACATCTTTTATAGCGTTATTTATTTCTTCCTCAATTTCCAAAGCGCTCTGATGTTTATCGTCTACAGCTAATTTATTATAAGCTACATTAATGTTAGAGGTGTAATTGCCACCGCAGCAGCGAAATCCGTATCGCTTAAGAATACTCACTAGTGCACAGTATAAGATGATGACAGTGATCATGAATAGGATAATAGAAAGCGTCACGTTGAGTTTATAATGCCAGTAGACTGTACTGATTTGATGCGCTATGGATTTGGGGTAACAATAGAGTTTTGTCTCTGTATCGGTTTCATTGACAAGCTGAGCGTCTTCTAAGCAGGTGAGACATTGACTAATGTGAGGTCCTGAGCAGGTGGCGCATGTGTAGTGACAAGGGAGGCAGATACGCGGTGGAGTAACGTGCACCAAAGTTTCCATATCGACAGCTTCTAAAGCGGCTTTAGTTGACCCCGTGTTTTGTCTTTTCATAACCGGTGACGCGATACCATTGCTCTCAGAAAAGTAAGTAAGGTTACGTCGTCTTGAACTGCGCTCCGTGAGTACCTCGCTGGGGTAAGTACCAGATGGGCAACGTTCGTAGCATCGGCCCTCGAACAAGTGCAAACCCTTCGCGCATTCTAGTGGGAAAAAAGAACAGAGATATTTAATTTACATGTGTAAAAGCGAGACAGGCCATCACCACCCAGTACCGTATCCAGCTTCCATGCAGGTTGCGATTTCTTGAACGCCAAAATGCAGGTTCGCAGCCACACCACGATGTCAGTCGCAGGTAAACAGATTTAGGGTAAAGTTTAAGTGGGCATTAGTACTGTTGTCATACAAGCTATGTCCGACCTACTTTCAATAAATATGAGTTGCTTTTCTTTGCTGTTTTAACACGTCAACCACTATAATAACAGGCGCAAAAATAAAGAAAATTTATTTAAAATTTATATCTTAGCTGGACGATTATTGTGTTCTTTATTGCTGATTATTCTGTTCTACCACCAAAAACAGAATAATAGTCAAGCTAGAAAGAACAGTGAAAAGTCTAGCTAGAAAAGTTAAGTATTATTTATCCTTCAGTAATAATAGAATGTAAAAACGACGATGAACCTACAATCTAATAGAAACAAGTTCTAATAGCATGTAGGTACACTATCTTCTAACATTAATATGTTGTGTTTTTGTACATCAGACTTCTGGAAATGTCTTCTAAAAGTAGTTTACCGGAACTTATGTAATTATTATTATGGATAAAAAGAAGTTAAGGGCATATAATTTAAAAAAATATGATATTTTTTGACGTGTTAAAGCAATAAAAGAATGAGAACAATTCATATTTTAAGAAATCATCTGGAACAGAGTATGTGATGTCAATGCAGTACTGTTGCCTTAAGGGAAAACTGAAAAGGGCAAATGGAATCTTGTCGCTGATCTTAGAACGTTAAAGTTTGAATTAATTAAATATAAGTATAGTTGAAGACTATATTTAAATGTAATCCTTTGAGTTTGATATTATAATAGAACAAAAGAACTACTATTACAAGATCATGCACACACGAAAAAAAAAACAATCAAATAAGAAGACATGCACACGAAGTAAATGGTAATCAGCAATTTCAACAAACTTTGTGAAAATTTATTTGCATAGTGTGTACATTTAAGATTCCATTTTAAATTAAGTAAATATGTAATGAAGAATAGAATCGTCGACAGAGAACATAAGTATGTTTGACAAAAGAAAGAGAAAGAGAGAGTTGTTAAAGAAACAAGAAGTATTAGTTAAAAGCAGACGAAACCCGAGGTAATTAACAAAAGCAAGCGCAAATTTAACATACCATGCAATAAAAAACACATAGAAAAAACACATAACAAAATTATTATATAAATTTTTATCTTAAATTGTGACTGTAATGAATGCAATCATTCGCTGCAGGTGGATCATAAATCATGTCACACTTGCAAGACGTGTAAAGTCAAACGAAATAAGCCCTGCAAGTGCAAGTGCCTTGAGAGAGCGTACATTGCGCAATGTTCTCCGACTCGACTGTAACGAATGTTTGCACACATTATAAACCGTTAATAATATATTTAAAAAATCTACGATCAGAGACAAGACTCGTACATTTTATGTCGAAATGAAAACCTTAATGAATTTTGTAATAAAAGATTATTTATTATTATTATGTTTCGTTCACAGAAGTTCAATATATACAAATTATTTATTATACACTTACATCAATAAATACATCATTGAATCGCTACTTATCGCCAATGTTTGTGAACAAATTTACATTTATTTATACAACAAAAATGAGCTTCAATTGATTTCTTTTACATCGAACGATAGTTTACATTTACATTTAACACTTAAGTTACCCATAAGTTATAACCCTTAATTTAAACAGTTATAAGACGACAGCCTTTACTATAGTCTTATAAGAGTGTTATTGGCAACTCTTTCATATCTTACGAGTAAGTGTGTATTCGACCAAAGGCTACGGTACCACAAGCCGACACTTTAGCCACAAAGCCACAAGAGTAAGGGAATTTCGAATTGATAAATGTCAACAGGTTGAAACACATTGTACAAGTTAAACATAAGTTCTGTTCCCTAGTAAGGTTACTAACGCCAATAGGGCCAACTATAATGTATTCTTTTTTCATTGATCAAAAAGGTAAACAAACAATTCAAGATATAGAACTAAACAAACAATACGAACAAATTCTAAATGAGTTAATCACTGAGTCAACTCTCTTAGATAATGCCTAATGTACAAATCCCATCTTTAGAATAGTCCAGTGACCATGGCGACGCTATATTTGTTTGCGTTTTTGATCAATAGAAAAAGAATAGATCATAGGCAACTTAAGAGGCTTCGGAATGCAGTGTTCTTTACCCTTACTATAAACACTAAGAAAATAAATATATTTTATTTGTATTAAATAAATACTAACTATATTACTATATGAAATTAAATATATTACTATATTAATATATGAATTAATTAAATAATTACTAAATCACTATATGAAATTCTTTGCACAAAATGTATGTAGGATACAGATGCCACTGTATATAACAAATTTTGTGAAGGTACAGATAAGTTCTAAACACTTGGGTCGCAATAAGTGCCACAGTCTTTGAGGTCCTTTAAAAAGTTGCCAATAGCGCTCTTATGGGATCAATATCTTTAACGTTTTCTATACAATTGATTTACGACTTAAGGGTAATTTTTCAATTAATATCATTCACTCTCATACATATAAACTTTATAATAACGAGTGACACGGCCGTTGCACGCATACATTGCCGAGCATACCAAATGGGCGGAATAGCCAACATGAATTATGCAATATGAGTGTGCTTAAATAAAGAGCTGAAGATAAAACAATTTGGAAAATGGAATGTATCGAATTATATAGTGTTCAAATTAATTTATGTTTCCAAGGCTCCTTTTGACACAGAAGTACTCGTATGTGTAAACTAAACTCTAAATAAAAACGTATAAACATGGACAGCCTCGATAGAAAAAATAAATTCTAACTTCATTTTAAATTGCTTATAAATTAGCCTTAACGCATTCAAAAGTGTATTTAATAACTATGAAAATGATTTTAAGAAATTAAAATTACACTCTATTTCGAGATAGAATGGTACAAAATTACATAAATCTGTAAGACGAAAAATAAATAAGATTAATTAAAAACTAATTGATAACTCAAAAACTACAAGTTCATTAAAGGTAGAAAGTTATATAAGTAAAATTGATTAATTCAAATTGTAAAAATACATATATTATGCAAGAAATATATAAAATATAAAAAGATAAAATGAACATGATTGTATGAAAAATGTTCAATATGTACAAGTGAATTTATTGAACAAAATTGCGCAGCCATTCGTTATTATAAAAAGATAACGTTCTTATAATAATTTGGTTATTAGAATACATGTTACCGTTAATGTTTGTTATTCGCAATGCAATAAAATTACTAGAAAACGAACATTATTTTTATGATGTCTTTCCAACTGGCATTATGAATTTAATCAGTCAGTGGCGTTGAGATAGTTCTGTCAACATTCAATTTGTTGACTCGCAACTTAAAGAAGATTGAATACAGTTAAAATACATGTGAATTTAAAAAACATATGTTAAGTAACGAAATATTAAATCTTCTGGACTTTTTTACCAATCAGACTAGCAAGCAAGCAAGACAAAGTTAAAAACATAAACAATATACACGTTGATTATAAAAGGTTTTTTCCGAATTTCGAACATTTACGGTAACATGTAGTTAGTTTAGCTACCAGTCGATGTGAAATCATGATTTTTCAGTCATTTCGATTTATAATTAGATATTTTCAATTTACATGTGAGCAATTTGTACAAGTCTTCAAATTTATAATTACGATACGATATACCAATTACATTATACATAAATATACTTATATATTTATTTATATTATATATACAATGATCGAGCCTATCTATAACTAGATGGATTGGCAATCTTTGCTATGTCACAACCACAATACGCGATTATTTTTACATGAAATGATTTTTCATTATTATTTATGTATCCTAAAAAGGTTAAAAGGCAATAATTCAACATGTAACTATAAAAAAGAAACTTATTATAACAGATATGTATGTATGTCCGTATGAATAAAATTATCTACCTAATAAGGAATTTTTTTAAGAACATTTTGCAAATTAAGCAACTATGCCTACAATGAAAATACCGGTAATTTACAAAATAGTACTCCTTCTGGGCCGCATGTTTGACAAGCATTTTGTTTTATGAAAAGCGTTTTAAATCTTTGATGAAAAGCTATTTCAGGAACGACAGAATGTGGTTTTTTTATCTTTTCAATTCGTTTAAAAAGTTTGCTCAGACACCTCTCGAAGAAGGGCAGTCAATTTAGTGAGAGACTTCTTAAATAGTTAATTCAATCACAATGTTTTCCTTTAATTATTACAAAAGTGCTTGCCTTTTAGATGTATACGAAGTATATATATTAAAGAAATATTTTTCAAGTTTTCTACGAAAAACAAACTTGAGAAAGAAAAGCAATTTTCCATAATTTGCGGCCCCAATCAAAAATTTTAAAATGCCTCCGCCAACGAAAGCCTGATCCGGAATTATTTATATAATCAATAACATTACTCTATCTAAGTTACACTAAACATAAATTAGAATTTTTCTATGTGTAAAAAAAATCGTAAGTAAATGCGTTAACTTTTGGTAAAAAATATTTTAACTATAAACTATGTAAAGTCAACGTGTAGAAAAATTATAGGTACTATAGCTTGCAATTGAAAGTGTAAGTAATAAGAGGTACTTAAATTTCAAATTAGGTACATATTTTAAGTGAAATAACAAAATCAGCTGCTACGATCGTATTTATTATATAATAAATACGATCGTATTATTATATAATAAATAGTTATTATAATAAGTATATTATAATTATATTTATTATAATAATAAACTTATTTAAAAACATTTGTTCACCGCTAGTATTCAAAAACCACAACCGAATGTTTTCACCAAGAAACCCTCAAATTTACGAAAAGCCTATGCGTCATTTAGGGCCAACAACAAGAAATTGGTCTATACGTTAAAATTCCTTTTTTAAAAGAAAAAGATGGCAGACAGATTAACGATAGTTTATAGCCACTATGTCTCCTCTCATAAGCAACTTTTCGCTTTAACGCTTTCCAGCGCAAATTGGAGAATAGAATTTTGTACCTTAAGTGCTTTTAATATAATTCAAACTTCATTGTATTATGCTACGGCAACAACTGCAGCATTCCATATCAGCATATCACATTGAAATTTGAATTTCAACAGTTCTTAATGTTCAAAATTCTATGAAAAAAATTGAATACTTTCTCGTGCAGTCCTCCAATGTGCGCCGGCCCTAAGAGTTTGAATATTTTGCAGTCTTCACACAAGTATGAAAAACTGCGTCAGCTATGCAAGTAAATCTTAAGCTGTTATTTTAGCTTTTGGTCTATATCTCGCTTTTATCTTAAATTTTAGTTTCATAAATGTTACAAACGTAAATGTGGGTTTTGGGGGCGTTGGTGAAAAACAATTGCATCTTAAAACCTCATCTTCAAGCTTGCACTTCAAGCTTTTTCCGAGAAAACCCAAATATAGATTTGAAGTAAACACAAGTTTGTAATATTTTATTTATGAATTAAGACATCCTTCTACGAACTCTCCTTATTAACTCATTCTCACTTTGCGACAAAATCAAGTTTAAGTAATTCAAGATCAATCAAAATGGACGTTGATCACTCGTAAATATACAATTTATTTTTTTATTTAATTGCACTTGTTCAATAGTTCGTACTCAATAGTTTTGCAATTAGATGTTTAAATAAGTTACTTACAATTTAAGTTGGACTTCATCTCATCAATTTTACACATTTACAATTGATTTAAACATTCTCATTATATTATAAAATATTCGTATTAGCAATTTCCTTTACAAACTCGGTAAGTAATATTCAAGAAATGTAACCACATACAGAAACATGGCTGAAAGAGCTTGAGCTTTGCTTTATTTGAAATCACTTTCGAAAGTGTCAACTTTTGAATATAACTTGTTTAATTGAAACTCTTCACATTGAAGCTTTTGTTAAAATATAAATTTAAGTACGGAGGCTTTTGTTCGTCGAAATCACAATATAGCCGTACATTTATATGTATCTTATCGATTGTGAACATTCAGCAGCCATTACATTTATTATGAAATACGTAAATTAAAACAGTTTTAAAGTAGAATAATGTTGTACTTTTAATGATTGTTTCCACTTTGCCGCGAACAGTAAGAATTTCATGATTACATTTAATAGCAATTATTTAAGCGCTGAAAAGACCAAACAACTTTGCAAAATCCTTCTCTATTTTTTAAAATGAGACATAATTGTGAACAGGCTCTTTGAGGAATTAACTCTTATGAGTCACATCAACCTTGTAAATCGTAGATGAGCTTCGATAAAGACTTTTTGATAAGAAAAGTAAAACTGCTAAGCCGTTGGTTCTAATATTATTATCAACAGCGCTTTTGTAACATCTTCATTTAAAATGGACTTAATTAATTACAAGACATAAGTAATGAAGACTAGAGATTTTGTTTTTAGATACCATGCTAATTAAGTAAAAAATTGATTATAAACTGAAGTTTTGAGTATTCACATGCAATAAAACGTTCATAATTTTACATTATATTTACATAATGTAACAATATAGGTCGAAAGATTATTTCCAAGAAAAACATTAAGGCGCTTCTTAGAAACAAACCTATAATAATTATTGGATACACTTTGTCTAAAAGGTGAAAGGTTATTTTTATCAAAACTTTGTTGCTTATATTACTTTCTATTAATTATTATTTTGATTAAGAAGCTGTAAGAGTAATCTAGTGTGAAAGGAAGATGCCAGGAAATTTATGAACTCTGGTAGGTACCACCCTGCAATAGAGCTATGTGTATTATACCGTTGGATAGATTTTTGAGCTGTCTACCAAAGTTATTATGTCGCCTAGTTCCAAATTTTAGTCCGTTCAGTGTTATGCTGTACTAACATGTTAGGAATACTAAGCGCCTCTTTCACCAACGTTAAGTAGGCTAAACCGTCACTTAAAGTCATCTGTCACCGGGGATAATTTAGCTGATATACCTTTGTTTCTACGGTAAACGTCCCAAACATTAAATAGAAAATAATAATAAAATGCAGTAAGCCGAGTGCATAATTCAATAAAACAGAAAATGATTTCTAAAAGTAACTAATCAACACTTTACTTGACGTTCGTGAAAGAGGCTAAGTCAAAAATAATACTTTATACTACACTTTCGTGCAGTACCTACCAACCTAGCTATCCAACGGTATATTACACATTCTTTAGGTCATTGTATATACCACCCTATTAATGAACAAATAATTATTTTACTACTATTGTCTTTCTTATCCCATTGAAATTGGGTTTTCTCTCCTCTAAATCGTTTCGTAGAAGCGCCTCACATAAATTTCTCAAAATTTAATCGAAGTTTCCAAAATGGAAACGAAACTAAATTAAGTACGCCTCAATAATTAAATGTTATAATATTGATCTGTTCGAAAGGTCAAAGTGGAATTTCCCTATTAATATAAAACAGTAAATTAACTAGAATCACATTAGCCGAGTACTATGTTGATGACAGGCAGGGAGCGCGGGCCGGCCGACCCCTAGTTATTAGACTTAAGCTAGCAGTTAGTTCACAGTTGCGGTTTCTTAGTCTATTGGGCTTTCTGCTTTGACCGTTCATCAAAGCGTCGGCCGATGATATTAGCATTAGGAGTAAGAGGCACAAACCTAAGCATATATTTGGAGACTGTGGCGACAGTATCGAGCAGCCCGATGATGTACCGACGCGTGCTCTGCTAGCACCCATCTGACCTTCGTCACGAGTCTGTAAAACCAATTGATTATTTTATATCGAATTGTTTTTAGTACCAAACACTACAAGTTCTTAGTATCAAACTGCTTTCAATGTAAATATTAAGTGAAATTCTATAATAATAATAAAAAATATCTGGCAAAAATAATTGAATTTTGAAAATAATAAAATAAAATAAGTCATTCTAATTACTCGTATACATAAAAAAATCATTTCTGGAAGAGACAAACCATATTTTCAAAATATTTAATTACACAAATAAAACATTATTAAGTTCCAAAAACTATGTAAAAGAGAAAGAAAAGATAATTTATAAAATATAGTAATACATATTTAGAAAAATATATTAGAAAATTTAAGGTAATTCTCTACAAATAAACATAATTTGAACATAATTGGTAATAATATTAAAAATGTGTGTCACTTTTTTAAATTACAACTATAACAAACATTAAAGTTAATTTGGTAATTACGAAACTTGTTAAAATTGGTTAGGACACGAATTTTCTTCATACCCAATCCCATCTTCTATATCAGCATTTTTGTAATATCTATGTAAATGTAGAAAATTTATACAAATTATACTCAAAAGCAAAATTAAAAAATATATGCATGTGTAAATATGTTATATTTTTATTTAGATCCATCAAGGTGTCCTGGCATTGAAAATTTCCCAACCTACGGTTATAGTTTTTTTTTTAACTCAGACGACAGTGATTTAATGTCCATGATTTCATATACTCAGCCGCAGGACGTCACTGCTGGACATATGGCACTCCCATAATTTTCCAATAAGACAGGTCAGAAGCAGCCTGGATCCACCTTCTACCCACGGCCCTATATCAGGTCGTTTCCACCTTGTGGTTCCTGCGCTGTTTGCCGGTCCGTGTACTCCACTCGAAAACCTTCCGGCCGGAAGGTCCTTACATGACAAATACCTATATATCTATTGTCAAATTTTATTCAAAATTCCCCATGATTATCATTCTACTGGCAATGATAGAATAATCATTTTTGGTAAAATTTTGGGCCGGAGTAGGTGAGAGTAAATCCCTTTTTAGATTTATGGATTATTTCAGAGTGGCAATAAAAGCGCCCAGGTAGTGATGAGACGTATCACTTACCAGTCCTCTTACTGACGCTAAATTATGTTATAAAATGAAAGCTTTGTGTACTCCTTCAACTCTTTCAAGAGTTTCCTAATGGGGCTTTCTCTGTAAGAGGGATTGTTGAGTAAATGGGAACATTTTTATCATACATTTAAAATTCTTGAAGTCTTAGAGGTAGGTTAAATTACAATTTAACCAGTAACATATTTTTCATTCCTTCCATTCTACAGGTTTCCATGTTTGCACTTCCAATACTATTATTCCCGGAAAGTGTATAAACTATTTATTGTATTTGCTAATGTAACCAAAACATCAATTATCGGCATAACATTAATGCAAATAGATTATTAATAAAGATTTTTTAAACGAAGTCTAGACTGTAACATTCGTACACGATTTGTGGCAGAATAAGATCTAATTAATCGGCTTGCCCTTTTCTAATATCTAATACCATCTAATACATAATTTATTCTCGGTCCGGGTTGTTTAAAAACCTTTTAAATTGGGCTTAATTTCTAAAGGAAAACTGCACAACTTCATATATAAAAATATACAAAACTACTTTGTTGTAATGGAAATTGTGGTTATATTTTGTTACCACTTTTTGAAATGTACGGTACGAGGAAATTGGGAGTATAGGTGTCAAAGTGGCAAATATATGGACATACAAGTAGGTACACGTTCGTACAGGGAATGGTCAGAATGGTCCCAGATGTACAATTAAAAATTACGCGCGTCGATACTACAATAGTATCGACGCTTCCCATAGGCAATTTGTTCAGCTTAAAATATATTGGTGACTTTTCCAAACAGATCGGCTCTGAGGTGTGATTAATTTCCGCTAGAGCAAATACAAGTTCCATTTGCTGAGTGGGAGATGTGCCAGATTAGATACGAGTACGAGATAATCGCTGATAAACGTTTTACATACGTGTTAAGGAAAAACGGCGAAAGAATTACCTACATAGATACACCGTATATAAACTGAATGTACATAATGAAAGACATTTTAAAAGATTTTTTTTAATATTTATAATACCTATTTAGGTTATATGTACCTAATTTTTTAATAATTTGGAACAAGCTTTTTTTTATTTTAAGATATGTATCACCAGTTTGATTATTGTCTATCAATGTACGGAAACTTTAAACTCAATTAAACCAACCATTTCGTGTATCCAACATAATGTATTATATTATAACGTTACATACGGCGGACATAAGTACTAAGTACTTACAGTATGTGAATCGTGCCAGACGAGAGCTAAATCTTCTTCTATTGAATTCCCTCTCACTTCCTCGACGGACTCAGATGGTGGGACGTTAACACCACTCCACGTCACACTCTCTTCTTTCTTCGTCCCCAGGGAATTGTTTTCCGGAGCCGGACCCTCGTCTTGAGGCGGTGTCTCTGTCCCGTAGAATATAAGCTCCCATTGCGTCAGAGGCCCAGCTGTACAACACACAAACTGTTTAGGCGTAATCCGATAAGTTAAATTGCATAGATTAAACTCGCATTTAGTCAACATTTCAGAGTAATAATATCGTTGTGTTTAATCGAAGATAAACATTGGTGACGCATTGACATTACTTATATCTTTCGAGTTTATCTCGTGAAAAGTGCGTTTTAACACGTGAGCAACATAATTAATTTATCAGCCAATCGTAATTTGCCATGTATAGAAATTTTAATACAAATAAACATAGAGGAGCCTTATGTCATAGAAATAAATTTAAAATATTCTTTTGAGTAACAAAGTTTACCCAAAAGATAAGATCAGATAAGATGATCATGTTTTAAATAACAAACAGTGTATATTTGATACAACACATAATATGACATTAACCAACAACATTTTAACATCAATTTTATTACTGTCCATAAAATGTAATTAGTAACATTTTAAATGCAGTTAACAGCGAAATTTTTACTCCGAACGACAACTTTCCATACGACTACAACATTGCTACAAACTTAAATGTGAAAACAAAAGTTCAAAAAAAAACTTCAACATCGACAACATAAGCAATTCACTTAAACCAAAATTCAACGAACGAAATTCTTCTATTGAATTCGACTACGAAATAAAATTAAAACAATGCAAACGCGCGACATGCAAATAGCAAGAGTCCGGAACAAAGGTAATTTGACGTGCAAGCGCAAACCAGGGGAGGGGGTGTGCGCAAATAAAAACTGCAAATAAATCCACTGCCACAACACATGCACACTCTGAGCCATTGTGTGTACCGTTGGCTTGGAGCGGCGCAGGGTATATCCTCTGGATTTTAGGGTACTGCTCGAAAAGGCTCGACATTTTCCTTCCTCGAGCGTCCGCTAAGGGATCCGTTATATCTGCTCGCAAATTGAGACTCAGATCTGGTGTCGTAGTCGTTGCTCTCGATGAAGAAATCTCAAAAGGCGATCTAGTCGCTGGTCGACCCTGTTTAGACTTTTGCGAGTTTCTATTGGGATTTTTCGAGTTTTTATTCTTTTTTCTCTTCACTAAACCAACCGTGTACTTGGGCACTATGGGCACGGCCTTCCCGCGTCCATTCTTCCGACCGGCCTGAACCATAACAGGTCGGGTAGCGTTGATCTTGTTACGAACGATTGGATTTCGGAATGGTATAGGATCGTTTTTGGTGGCCGGTACGCTTGTTCCATACAAAATTAAGGACCAATCTTGCAATGTCGCCCGACCTGATACCGAAATTTCATTTATAATTCATTCGCCGAGCTTATAAACTATGAATATACATTTAATATTTACAATCATTCATTCAATGCACCTATTTCACTATTTACGTTGTGAATAATTTTGTAATATTTAAGTGATATGAATGAAATATTATTTCACAAAACAGTTACATACAGACGAAAACAAATATTGATAAACAAATGTGAATGTTATAAATGCAAATACAGTAGATTGGCATCTCTGGAACAATTTAAATGATTTAAAGGATTCTTAAGTAGGTTTAGATCTTGAGGAAGAACATTCGATGAGGGCAGAGCCAGACAAAGGTTAGCCTAGAAAGTCAAGAATTTAATTAAAGGAGTTGAGGAGTTATTTTTTTACACACGAGTGTGATATTAATGGTATGTATGGTATTATGTATGATTTAATAATAATATTTTAAGACTCACCCATATATCTTCCTTCATTGGATACTTCGAGCTGCCACACTCCCAGAGGTGATTCTCCCCACATGTGAACGGACATGAATGGCCATGAGTTGAATCCAGCGCGGGACGAATCGTGCGCCCTGTTAAAAGGGAAAAAAAAAACTGTTTTAAGAAACTTTTCTTAAAACATTCTTCTATGATAATGATTATTTTATCACATTATCATACAAGTTAATTTAAATCTGTATAATTTTATCATCATGTCAGCCGAAAGACGTTCACTGCTGAACATAATTTTCTAAAAGTATTGGTCAGCAGCCTGGATCCAACGTGGATAAGTATATAATTTTATTGATAACTAGCTGTTGCACGCGACTTCGCCCGCGTAACTTTATAAAATATAACCTATGTTACTCGCTGATAATGTAGCTTTCTATAGGTGAAAGAATTTTCAAAATCGGTCCTGTAGTTTTTGAGTTTATTCATTACAAACATACAAAAAAAATCTTTCTCTTTATAACATTAGTAAAGATATCATATTTCGAAATTATATTTTTATTTACATGTAATTTTATCTGGAGGCTTCGGGTGTATTTTAAGTTAAAAATAAGCCCATGTCAGCCCTAAAGGTCTATTCTTGAAATTGGCAAAAGAATTTTTGATATAAAAGGAAAAGAACTTTCATTTAGTGGGATTACGTTACTCGCCCCTTATTTGTACCAAAATTAATATCACGGTGGATTAGTCAATTACAAAGTTAGTCTTGAACAGAAACCTATTAGTAAGTTCGTTGAATGCGAGCGTAGAGCTACGAGTAGCGGTCGATCTCTCCCGTCACTTTATTAAAGTCCTATTGAGAGGGAAGAATGAGCAATATGAACAAAGCAGTGGATAATTATGCAATTTTAAGCGCCTCTTTCACATACGTCAAGTAGGCTAAACCGTCACTTAAAGTCACCTGTCACCGGGAATAATTTAGCTGATATACCTTTGTTTGTACGGTAAACGTCCCAAACATTAAATAGAAAATAATAAAAAAAATCGCCTATCGAATGATGCAGTAAACCGAGTACATAATTCAATAAAACAGAAAATGATTTCTAAAAGTAACTAATCAACACTTTACATGACGTTGGTAAATATACGTTACATTATCGGGATGAGTTCTTTTGTCTTTTTTAGTGTCTAGGGAAGTGTCTTTTTTTATGTTAAACTGTACAGACAGACTGACAGTCCACTTGCTACCATCGCCTATAACAGAAGCAACGCCACGTGCTTCAAGTACGCTGCCGACCATTGTATACTACAATGGTCGGCAGACTCAATCAAATCAACACTCACGAATTTGACTCTTATCGCGTAGGCAATACGCGACAATTTTAGGACCATTGTTATCTCCACAGAGTTTTAGTCAGTGAGTGACGTATGAGGTGGCTGCGGACCTCCCATAGGCCCCGCAGCATACTAAAACGTTTACAAAGCAGCTAAATTCAATTAATTTGTAATATTTGTTATTTATTTAAATCCCAATTCGAAAAAAAAAACCTATACTATTATGACACAGATTAGAAAAACTATAAATATGATCTGCTATATTGAATCGCAATACCGGTAATTGAAAATGTTATTTCAAAAAATTGTAGCACTAACAAATATATTTTCGTTGGGCATCTTGTCTGATATTGTGTTCAAAGAACCTTTCAGTTGATAGAATTTTCCGTTGGAATAGTGGTAACTTTTGGGCACAGAATGTCTATAAACAACGGATACAAAATGGTGAAAAGAAAATGTAACAGCTCTTGAATCAGACTTCGAGCCTTTGTCATAGTGCACAGCGAACAGGGTTTCCTTTTGTTTTCGCGAACAATTTTCAACTCCCAATTAGTAGGTTTGGTGTGACCACGTTTTCAACAATTTGTAAGCCTTTTATTTTATAGCAAACACTTCACTTTAATGGAATTAGGTCTTAAGTACTTCAAAATTTTAATAATTGTGAATATATTTAAATAAAATACTCTTATGGGAGGAACATGCTTTTCGTTATACCAGCCACATGAAAACAACACATTTTACGATAAACATTTATATTGAACTCTTACAAAGATCCAAACAGGCTTAATTAAATTCACCGAACAGTGACAGTGACACCAATAATAATTTGACGGCTGACAGCTCTAGCTGCGTTCAAGATACTGATCGCCGCCACACTCTTTTCTTTTCTGTATCCCTGACAATGTGTGTACAGAATTTCTTGACGATCGGTTGAATACTTGAATTAAAGAAGTATTGTAATAAATGACATAATTATTGAAGACATTATAAAGCTTGCAATCTTACCTGGGTGCGAGTAGAGTGACCTTGGTTCCAGCGGGCGACGTGAGAGCGATCCGAAGGTCCCCGCGTCGAGCAGCGAGCAACGATACTCTCGCTTGTACGTGTTCCAGATAATTAACACCAGGGCACGCGCCAACATCCAACTAGGAATTTTAAAAAGACGCTATTATTACGCAACAACATGCAAATTACGTCTCATTCTACTTGTGGAGGTTTCGGTAAAGTGATTTTTGCTGAAAGAGAGTATGAAGCGATTTCTGACTGTATATGATCCCTAACGGCCTCCAAGTTGTGTACGCTATTAAAAAACCGAAGACAGGGTGGAGTGAAAACAGCTGGTGGTCGATGTTACCAATGCACTTCGGGATGAAGAAGAAGATTATGATGGATAGATAGATTTTAGGGATCGTGATAGATAGAGTGAAAAAGACATCTGTCAAGAAAAAAAAGTCTGTTATGGTCCCTAAGGGAATGGATATATTTTAAATCTCCTTAAAACTTCCAAGATTGACCAGTTTAAGTAAGGCTCGTACTCCAATCGTGTAAAATCTAACGTAAAGAATGTCGAGCGACATACATATGTATATGCATATCGTAGACATTTATTCCTTTCTGAAAACTTGAGACTGTGATGTTTCAAGTACATTACTATTGTCAGTATTTCTATGGGTCCTATATATGTAATATGTTGCCTCAATATCACAGCCTATCATAATCAAAATATCACAGCCTTGGGAGAACACTTACAATTTTAAGAAACATATGTTTAATTTCTTTAATTTATAAATTTTACAGTAATAATTATGGGCAAGAAACTCACTTGTAAAGAAACTGAAGACCTAGGAGGAACAGCTCTATGAGGGCTGGGCGCTGCCAGCTCGCATCTTCTTTGTGGGGGCACAGTACGCCAGGTTCTGGCTAATCGTACCATACCTGCTGCATCTAATAATCCGTATCCGAAGGAATGGGAGACATTTCTCCCGACGCCGTTCACTCGCCATTCTCCGCCGCTACTAAGCCGCTCGGGACGAGCAGTACGAACCACTAGTGGATAAACAGAATTGTCAAATAATCTACCAAATTTCACAGCATAAAATTTTGGAACATGGGTTTGTTTTATAACGTAAGCATCCGCTAAGAAGGGATTTTTGAAAATTTCATCTCAGTACTTTTCACTTATCCAGATATCCCCACTTTCGTACCTAAGTTCAAAAGTAAGGAAAATTTTATTCAGCGTAGATAACGCCATTTAACGTTATCTACGCTTACGTATTAAGAATAAGTCCATCAAAGTTTTCACTGAAACCGCACCCACTAATGTTGCCCTTTATATTGAACGTTATAGAAACTAAAACACGACCTTTCTGTGCATCGCAAGAAAATTACCGACGCTCAACTCAACGCAATAACAACACGTTAGATTTCCTTCCGTTTGTCTTTATGCGAATTGGTCATTATCTATAATCATTATGCATGTAATCTGCGTTCGATCCGTTCTAACGGATGTCCATAATTTTCTGTGCTACGAGTACAAACTTGCTTGTAGATATAAATAATAGTACGATAGTACGATCCTTATTATTACATCAAGAATTACGAGATTCACTATTTGCTATTTTATTGTGGCCTTTGTATGACCTTAAGCTCGTTGGGAAGGCATCATCACCATGATAGTTCATTGTTTGAAGGCATGTTTTGAAGATTTTCAGTTTAAGAGCAAAAAATTCAAATTACATTTCACTAATATATTTTGTCACATTTGTTTTATGAAAGCAAATAGATAAATTAATATCAAGTATTATAATATATTATATGTTAATTTTTTCCTAACTCTGGAGTATTTAACTAAAATGGTTGCATTATTTGAGTACTGACGTTTTTCGTGTTCATACACCACTAAATACTATTTTTTAATCTAGTCGTGTACGAACACTAACTTGTCCTATTTAATTTTACACTGATATTTATAGTATTTTTTTGACAAATCTAATATACAGTAACATATTATTTTTGCTACATTTAAAAACATATTTTTCTGGGTCAAATATGATCCCAACAGGTCAAACGGTCGACTAATTGCAAGATCTTAACATTCGCTTAAAAGAGGGTTTATGAAAAAAAATCGAACCATTTAATTATTCTCTAACAAATGAGTTTAGCTTGTCATATAAGGTCAAGCGTTTTTAAAGACCCTTAAAACTGTTTAAATCGTTTCCACAATAAAACAAAATTTGACTCGTAAAACGAATACACATTGAAGAGAGACTAACAATAACTCTATAGTTTTTACGCCATGTTTTTACAATAATATGAAATGAAGCGTTATGAAGATAAACATAAAAGGGTTAGTTGAGCGTGGTTAGAATGATTGTAGGTAACTTTATTATATGTGTCAGTCCATGTTGGTTTTGCATTAATAAACAGAGAAAGTAATTTTGTTGAGTGGTTTTGTTCGCAACTGAGAAGCTTAGAGGCCTCAGTAAAAAAAAAATATAAGCATTGTTCTTCTGAATAGTGTTGCCAGAAATGTACGTGTATGTTCTTCTGATAATATATATTTACATTTTTTGTGGAATATCAAACTTTTTTAATACTTTCAAACTTAAATAACTATGAAACACTATTACCGAATCAAGTACACGATATTATTCCAGTAAAATATACGTATAATTTTTTCTTACCTAATTGTACAAATTTCAACCGTTAAAACGAAAATAATATAAAACGTATGGCCTGATCTCCATACATACATAACTGATTGATTTTCTTTAATAATGCATTTAAATTGCATTTATTATTTTACACTGAGAAAAATTAAAGTGCCGAAGAAAAGTAAACATTGATCTAAAGTAATTTGTAGTGCTGATTTTTAAAATATTTCAAAACTATTAATTTTGTCTCATTTCCACTTTTACATCCTATTTTCACACTTGAAAAGCAAAATGCAACATGGAAGTCAATTAAATCCTTATATAACGCTGAACACCTACTTATTACGTTAACTTCATTTCAATGACATTTGCTAACTTCTTGGAATTGAGGCGTATAACTGGATTGAACAAACGTGAAATTACGTAAGGTTATTGCATGATTTTAATTGCATTTGATTATTCATTACTAGCGATTCGCACCCGGCTTCGCTAGGGTGCAATTTTTTTCCTACTTAAGGAAAACTTCATGAAAATCCGTTCAGTATTTTATGAGATTATATTATTACGAGCCGAACATATGTATGTTCGGCTGAGGACTTTGTTTTATAATATGTAATGATACTATGTATGTGATAATGGATAAATTATCATACCAATATGTTGCATATCCCTCCACGTGAGTTCCCTGTTAGCCTGCAAAGCCAGAGCACATATTCCAGCTGCCAGAGGAGCGGACGCAGATGTCCCTGTGTGACCGGTTGTACACGAATGGTGAAGATCCGTTGTTACTACCTGCAATCAGGAATAGATAAGGTTAAGTTCAACAGAATACAAAATCTTATCGAGATCATGAGTGGGACACTTCCGGTTCATTATAACCATATATAATTATAAATATTATTTTTGATGATTATAACCTTCAAATCAAGGGTAAATGGGTACATACTCCTTACATCAAGTGAGATCCCGGCCAAGCGCGGTCTTGATTTTATATATAAAAAAAAGGCAGACAGAGGTTCAAATCCTGGTCGTGTTAAGGTCTCTAATTTATTTTCTATTTCGATTCCCTTATTCTAATGAAAAACTTTTTACATTTAGACATAGCCTACAAATCAACGCAACACGGGTGCCAATAACGAGCCCATTGGTCAAGTGGACAAAGTTTGATGCCCGGCAGCGCCAACTTTGGAACTCTCTTCTGGCTGTGAAGGTTTTCGCCCAACTCCTTGTCCGCAAAAATCCGTATTTATTTTTTATTTGGTCTATTAGAATATCATGGTTTGTAAACATACACAAGAGCTTTGTGCATTTTAAGCAGAATGGTTCGACATTTATCAAAAGACAGATAGACGCTTGAAGCTGTCTGCGCCCCTGCAACGCGACGTGCTCTCGTTAGTGCATGCGACGATAAATGACTTCAGGCCGAATTCGAGAGGCGTGCGTGTCACAGTGATAAATTGCCGACAATCAAAACGTTTATTAGAACGATCAATATTATATTACACAATGCAAAAGGAATCTCAATTACAAACCAACTAAATTTAGTACTACATATTATATCACTCAACATCGCCCGACATCTCTAGCGACACGTATCGAGCGACAATTGTGTCGTTCAATGTAAAAGTGAACTATCTCCTTGTAACTGAATTTTAGAATAACGAGCTTTTTGCGAATTATAGTGTAGGAAAAAAAATATAAGCATTCATTCATTGTTTTCATCTATGGGATTTTAATGCAACTATTGGAGTTACTTCTCTTTTATATTGAAAGTTATGACTAAATGTGATACCATTAGGCAAGAAAATATGGTTTTAAAAATAGGGAGTTACACCACTTTTACAATGAACGACACAATTGTCGCCTACTGAATATGAGGCTTAAAGCCGTGTTCCTTGCCACTAGTAATAATATATCAAACCACCATAGATATTTAAAATAATATTAATACTAGCTACTACATCCGAGTTGAAAACTGTCGTTTATCGCTATGACGACGGTGGCGCTCATTTTTCAAATATTTAAACGATCCCTCGGGAACCTAACATTTTTCCAGTATATAAAAAGTACGAGTATTCTACATGTTAATCTATCAATGTGCCAAATGTCATCTAAATCCGTTCAGTAGTTTTACGTGAAAGAGTAACAAACATACACTCATACATCCATCGATCGTTACAAACTTTCGCATTTACGAGTATATAAAGATTTAACTATAACAAATTATTAGTATAGTATTAACTATGATAAGTTATAGTTATTAGTAGAATTAACTATAACAAATGAATTACAAAACCTGCCGTTGCAAACTCTATTATTTTTTAATCACAATAAAAGTAAAAATACAAATCCAAATTAAAGCTCCTTAAAACTTAACTCGAAATATAACACTAAGAAGCCATGTTGCATTCAAACAAAATTACAATGAAATTCTACGATTGCGGACAGATAAAGCAGTAATATCATAAAATATTCACATAAAAGTAACGATTTTTGTATTAGAATAGTTTTGGATGTTTCCGAGCTCATAATCATAACCAAAATTTTTTCAAAGTTCTAGTAAATGGGCATCTTCTGGGTGAGCTCGCTCCATCATAGGCCTCATCTTCGCTACACGGCTGGTTGCTGGCCAATAGCAAACCAATCTCTAATAATAAAAAAAAGCTATGATGAAATCTAAGAGGCTCACCTGTTTCTCATTCATAGCACCGCTGCTGTAAGTGGCAGCGAGGGTTGAACTGCACATTTCCGAATACCAGGGCACCTCCCCGCGTTCAGTCGCCGATGAAATGGATAATGTCCAAATGGAATTGGTGTAACCATCGCAATTGCAATTATCGTGCTCCCGACCCCCGTTTCCAGAAGCCCACACAAATATTGATCCCTTCCCGTTGCGACCCTACGAAAAAAAAGAGGGTTACTTTTGTTTGTGAATGTCGTAAAACCTCATATTAACTCGTATACTAACACTTCTCAATTCTCCTTAGTAATTGTGTGTGTGTGTAATTTGACATTACTTAATTCACATATTAAATTATAGCTGTTGCACGCGACTTCGCCCACATAACTACAAAAAATTACTCCTATAACGCTCTTTCCATTAGTGAAAACCGCATTAAATTCCGTTGCGTAACTTAAAAGCTCTAAGCGCACATACAGAGGGGACAGACGGCGGGAAGCACCGTGTAAAGAAGAGTATACCTAAGTAAATGGTCCTTCGAATCACGAAAGTATTTTAATTTCATTACGTTCCACGTAAAAAAAAAACATGAGAAAAACAAGAAAGTGTCTTTATATTAGCTTTTCGAATTTAATAAAGGAAGTCATTTATCACTCAGTGTGAATAGGAAAGTAGGAAATTTTTTATACTTTATGTGGAGGAAATAATTGAGTACGTCACAGCTACCGTAGAATAATATAGAAACAAATAGCAAAAGTTGATGGCAAAAGATCTATTTTTATCGCAGTTAACTTAATATAAAAAAAGTTTTAGAAAAAAAAATTAATCCTCTTTTTGAAATTTCATGAATTTGGCAGTTATTTTGATGGATCATACTGCTTTACATTGTTTATCAGAAAAAATTCAAATAAACAAACGAATCATTCTACATAATTGAGCCCAATAATATATTCACAAGTTAGTAGCATTTCCATTTTTTTTAAAATAATGTACAGGTTCGACAGGCGACGGCTGCCACATATAATCATCGAAGTAATATATCTTTGCAATCATGTCAGAGAGGATGCAAGTGCTCAGTCCAATTGAAGCATAAGGTGATTTCATTACTCATGTAAAAAATCTAGATAAAATTATTTTCTTTAAACAAATTTCAAATATAAAGTATCAAGTGTAATCAAAAGAATCCAAGAGTTGACAACGCGGGAACGCTTAAACAATAGCTTTGCGGGCGAGAACTCTCATACGGTCTTTATCACTGAAAAGGGTAACAATTTTATGTAAATTTTATGTCTAGAGTACACTTCGCCGTATGTGAAGCTGTAGTTACAAGAGGATATAATAGCGCTATTACAGGAATTACAACAGCCGAACAAAGCCACCCTTTAAATCAGACATTTCAAACATGCGGCCCGTTAACCAAATTGCTGCGGCCTAATTAAGGCCTAAAACATTGTCCGAGCACAATTTATATTGAGCGCTATTTTCACATGAGAGAGTTACAGTAAGTCGTCAAAACTGTCGAACACATAACAACACATACGAAGGTGTTTATATCTATGTAAATAAAATTCATCGCTAAATTTCTTGTTAATAAGGAAACTCCAGAACAGCTTGTTATTTTTTTTAAATATTACTACATAAGAGAAAAATTGGAAAAATTGCCCGGGAAATCGCATCCGTGCGAAGCAGGGGGCAGGTACAAAGATACTACAAAGATCAAGAGCTACAAAGATCGCAACGCATAATGCGCAGGCGCACACGACTCTAGACACGCATAAATGCTCACGATTAAAAGTTGTGCGACCCACTTTCGACAGTTCGTTTGAAACGCCTGCTTTCAACTTATTTACACGACAATGACACGACATAAATACTCGTACAATAACCCCCTAGTTCGACGTTCATTCGAAAAGTAATTCTCGAAGAGTCAAAATAAGGATCAATTTTGGATGGTCCGTTTGAAACACAAGTGACGTAGCAAATTGAAGTTTTGAATTAAACGCAGCAACTGGCTACCTAACTTTTGTATCAACCTACAGTTAATGAAGTATGTAGTAGGGTTTTGCGTAATTTTGCTTTACGCTGAACATTCTACATAAAAAGGGTATTTTTTGAAAAACAGAACAAACAGCGAACTGTTAATTAAAATCGACATTTCACGTGGAACGTTAAGGTTTCAATTTTTTATACAAAATATTTTTTATTACTTATTTTTTAGTCCTGATAATAAAAACACTGTTATGCTGTTTTTTTATTAAGGCGAGCAGCTCTCGAGGCTTTACTATCCATAAAAAAGTTCACGTTTATATGTAAATGGCTACTACTAAGTAATATTTACGATTCTCGCTTTGTCAGTTTCTGAATAAATATGAGAAGTTTTTGAGGCATTTTCTCTGGAGACGTGATAATATTTCATTAGCAAAAATACAAAAAAAAATGGGATGTAGCTGTGTCGAGTAATATTTTCTTTGAGAGTATTAATATGTGCCTACTAATATAAAACAAGAATTCGTACTGCAGATTAAAATATTATGGAATTTATATAAGTCGATCAAAGCTCTCAGAACTATGCTGATTTAATATTAGCTGAAAATCATCTTATTAGGCTGAATTCACGCTGATATTAGCCATCATATTTCGTCTAAAACAGCTTGCAATAGCTAAGTATTCTATGCAAAATTAATACTATCTGAAAACCACCTCATTACCTTGTGAGGCTGTATTCACGCTGATAAGGTTTCGTTCATATTATTAGCTGTATTTAATAGTTAACTGGTTCCCAATTTATATATATAAAATAAAATCGTACACGAGCCGTGTGGGTACATTAAATATTAAAAAAAAATCAAATTTGTACACGTTGTACTTATGTTACCAACGTCAAAAAATTTTTCTATGCGTACGTAGCACGTACGAAGTTGCAGGCACAGCTAATTTTCAATATTATCACACAATTTTGGTCAATAATAGATAGAAAAATCAATGTCTTATAAGCATTCAATTGTTACCTTAGTGACTCCTTCGATAAATGCTCTAGTGGCTAACTCTCCTGGTCCATCAACAGTCTTGCCGTCATCATCTGGTCCCCAAGATGCACTGTATATATCTACGTGTTGAGGGTTAAGGCTTAGTGATCTAGCTTCTACTGCATCGGTAACATCACCGTCCAACATGCGGACACCTGAAACAAACGCTCACATTACTTCAATTTCGGCCCATTTTTACAACATTCTTACACAAAAAATACATGAACTATTGGTATTCTATGTATAATTTTATTATTCATGGATAACGCAACAACATCGTAAGTTATTATTTTAGTGCAATTAGTAAAAAAAAAATCATTTTAAAACAGAAAAATGCTATAAGTAGATACCTATTTTCTTTTATGTCAGAGAGTAAAGTGGTTATGTTTCACATAATATAATGAGACAAAGAAAGCTGATCGACACAATAGTTTTTCGAAGTCGAAGACTAGTTCTCGAAAAAAATAAACCTTAGGGATCCCGGGTTCGATTCCCGGTAGGATCATTTTTTGAAATTCACTTTTCAGAATTTCATTAGCTTGGTACCCACTAGCTTAAAAACTATTAAATTACAAATTTTACCCTCCATTCCTAAGAGCTTTGTGGTTTAAAGTCGACTTAAGTAAACATACATAAAGGGCTCGCATATGAGATCGTGGAAATGGTTCTCTTAAGTTTAGGAATAAAATGCACACGTGCTGGCACACGGCCGAAATCATTAGTCATTTAAAATAAATCCTTTCATGTTAGCAGGAAAGACTTACCTCCAACGTTAGCACCAAATGCTACGCCAACAGCGCACAAAGAGTTATTAGCTGTAGCCGCAACTTCTCCCGCACATCTAGTTCCGTGTCGATTTGAATCGATCATGTCGTAGCGTGGTTGAGGATCCGAGTCATGTGAATTCACGTCATACGACGCTAACGGATCCTGTTGATAGAAACACAGTCAATATATTTATTTTATGCTGACATTGTAATGTGACACTTTCCCTATAGATTTTTCTTAAGCGGTCTCTAGACGATCATGCGGCATGACATGCGTTTACGTGAATTATCATGCTGCATGTCATGCCGCATGATCGCTATACGATCATGCGTGTATGTCAGTCATAGCTTGCAGGATGAAAAATAAAAGGAATAATAAATGCCAGCACGTAGTTGTATGTAATTCACATCAATCAATACAATTAAACGGTCCTGCACGGATGACAGCACGTAACGCATGTCATGCCGCATGACCATTTAGGGACCGCTTTAGGGTTGGTTTATTATCAACTTATTTTCTATATTTTCTTTCTCTCATTTAGCTGTAGGTTTAATATATTTAATGTTACTTAGAACTTTCATTGGTGCAGGCTGTGACTCCTGTAACTGCTGCGGCATCCGCCGAGTGTTATGATGACAATTATTTTGTTTGAAGCCTGCCTCGTTGGAGGCCTTGTAATAAATAAATAAATTGAAAAGTGTTGGTAGCAAACAAAACAAATTTTACTGTAATAACACATGACCACTGTTACTTTGAAAGAAGTTGAGAACTTGTTTCTTTAGATTTAGTACAAATTCATGTAGCATTTCCCGTGTGGCAGTGGAACTATGTCGGAGATAATACTTAGCTGCACAATGTAAATAGGTTTCGGAATGGTCTCAACTCATTGAAAGATAAAAGAACCCCTTCAACACATTGTTACAAAACTCGCTGGCGTGGTTACTATCGCGGCGTCTGCATTATCTTGGAACATATCGCTCACGGTAATACCGGCGACCCAATTACCCATTTTTCCAAACGCCAACGTAAGAATTAAGGCGTTGATGGAGATGGATCGTGTAATTTAAAACTCGCTTCTGTCCCGGCACTACCCGATGCCTTTTACCAGAAAACAAAGGATAATTTTTCTCCATTAAGTCCCATAGATGTACACGATACTCCGGTATTGAATGACTCACAAAGCTTTCCGAATCATGAAACTGAGATTGGAAGGTAAAAAAACTCGGCAGTTCGTTAAATTTTTACGTTGTATGCTTACAGTAGTAGGTACACGAGAAAACGTGTACAAAGCGACACTTCGGAGTTACGGAGCATTTTCAAACTTTAAGCTACCTTCTACAAAAATATGTTTACGAGTATAGAAGTTATCCTAAATATTTACAAAAAATTTTTTACATAATTCTTGATTTGGATTTAAATAATTGGTAGTTTCATTTTAGCTAATTTTTTTATTATTAAATTTCGAATGCTAAATTAAATAATCACTTTAATTAACTTTAAAGTATTACGAAGTGCGCCAGTTCAGCTGGTAGTTATACATATATTTAAGGATACATAATTGCTTTTGTTATAGGCGACGGTCTGCCGAACGTTACATAAATAACTCTTTTTAACAAAAAAAAAAAAAACCGAATTCAAACCGTTTTCTCACGGATGCCATTGTCCGAACTTGACCAAATTGAAATGAGACCACACGGGAAGCACCAGTTTTCAAATAAAAAAAGAATCATCAAAATCATTCCACCCAGTCGAAAGTTATGAGGTAACAAACATAAAAAAAAATACAGTCGAACCTCTTCCTTTTTTGGAAGTTGGTTGAAAAGTAGCAAGATGAAGTCAAATGAATAACATTGATTTCGAAATTACAAACACGCATATAAATTAAACTTATTACATATTAAAGGTATTATGCTTTTAATCTGTACTTACGTAATTAGCAAATAAATCGGGATGATCAGTCTCGAGGCCGTCATCAAGGATTGTAACAACAACCCCACGGCCTGTTATGCCTTCCCGCCATGCCGGGATAACATTCATATCTAGGCCGCCACCGCGGTTCTGTAACAAAGATTTGATTTTAAAAAACTAAAAACTTGACGAAACTCCTTTGATGATCAAAATAGGAGATGACCTTTTTTTTACACACATTCCACACATCACCATCTAGTTCCAAAGTAAGCAAATAATGCGTGTATTATGGATACCAGAAAATTTTTATTTATCCTTCTTCTTTCTTCTTACAAATAATTTGGCTTCACTAGATCTTCTTCGATGAATTTGCCAGTGTCAGTTGTAAAAAAGGCAATATATAAAACGTTAAATTCCAAGAAAAACAAAAGTAGCAGATCCCACGTCATTCTTTTATGATTTTCTTAGTTTTATTTATATACTAGCTGGCGCCCGCGACTTCGTCCGCGTTGAAAAAGAAAAAAAGTAGCCTATCCTGTGTCCTGTACGTCTAAACGCTTATCTACCAAGTTTCATGAAAAATTCGTTTAAGAGTTATGGAGGAACATACATACATACAATACGTAGACACTTACAGATTTATTATTAGTATTGATTGATTGATGATTTTTTTTTAAAGTTTTAACGTGATGTATCTACGTCAGATCAGAATATAACTCGAGCTACTAATATTTTACGCGGAGGTGAGTACATATTATATAGTATTCTGCGGTTAATCTAAAGTTAAGCTAAACTTGAGGGTAATCTGCTTTATAATTAAATATTTTATGTAGACGAGTAAAGTTATATTATTTTTATTAAAATAAGTTTAGCTCATCTGTGTAAGGCTCTGTTCACACGTACCACAACCACACCACATCGCGGCGACAAAAAGTAGTCAAGCAGTGGTTACGTGTGAATAGTGTCGCTGCAGCATTTTGCAGTTAAGTTGTGGTAACTACAAAACGTAGATGTGGTTGCGTTGTCGCTAGTAGTTGCGATGTGGTTACGATGTGGCTAGTGTTTGCAGGCAGACAGATCGACTTCGGCTTTCGTAGAGGAAACACGCCTTGACTGAACAAACTGTATCAAAAGTCTCGCTGTTGGACATTTTTTGGCTAGCACAACCGCGCGGCATCTCATTACAATACAGAATGAATGAGAGAGAGAGAGGGAGGGCGCAGGCGTACGCGCAGTGTGGTTGCGACGACGCAACGTTGTGTTTGCGAGGTGGCCGTTCGCTAGTGCGCCGTGTCGCAGGTGCTTGCGTTGTGGTTGCGATTTTGTCGGTACCGACCACACGGTTGAATTTGACGGCAAAATGTGGTCCGTGTGAATGCAGCTATTAATTTTCATACAAATTAGCACCCGTCCACGTGTTGTGGTTGTGGTTGTGATGTTGTTGTGGTGTGGTTGTGGTTGTAATGTGGTTGTGGTGTGGTTGTAGTACGGGTGAACAGAGCCTGTGTAATTTCTGTTCGTTGAAAATCACATTTGTCTGTATGTAAATTCATAACGGACGCTGTTTTCGGTAAAAATTATGTTGATGGAAAACTTGCATTTCTCTCATCGAGGTCGGCGTTCCGATGCCGATGTTGATAAAGTTACATTTTCAGCTGTTAATTTATGACTGTGAAACATTCGCCGTAGGTACATTGTCACTGAAAACGTTGAAATTATTTAATCATTGAATGTTTTAAAAAAACTTAATATATGTGTCATGTGTGATTGAAGCCAACATAAGCCACAAGGATGGTAGGGGAGCCCACGATGCTAAATGTGGAGTCACTCGAGCGTCGTTGGGACCTATTGGATTTTGAAGATTAGATGGTAAAGAAAAAAAGTTTATATGATGTTTTTCTTATCAGCGGTGGGGCGAGCGTCTCCAGGCGTTCAAAATTTTGTAGGCGCTGTATTTAAAAAAATGCTTCATATAATCGTCAGATTAAGAATCAGCACGATCAGGAATTCAGGCTGAACAGTCTGTATGAAAATCTGACGCGCTCGAGTATTAAAAAATTTCAATCGCCAAAATTCTTTTTTGTATTTTCAAAAAGCTGCCACGAGCTTGCAGTACATTCGAATCGTCTGAATTTTAAATGGGAGCTTAGTTTAGGTTCACTTAACATCCCCTCTGAAAATCTGACGCGCTCGAGTTGTGTATAAATTTTTACCCCAACCCCCACCAACCAAACCGGCAAATTAATACATCCGTCGGAGACAAGTGGGGAATATACATTGGGAATATCTGACGCGCTCAAGTAAATCCCTTCTTGGGCTCACTGACGTCCTAATAAAGGGCCGCGGGTCCAAACTGTTTCTGACCGGTAATACTGAAATATTATGGGGAAGTCCCATGACCTGCAGGGAACGTCTTACGGCTGTAAAGATGACTATGTTGTGAATCCCCATAAACAGAGATTTATTGAAAAAATATATTAATTATTTGATCTTGATAAACGTTAATATATTATAAGAAAAACGAATTTGTATTCAAGTAGGTATTTAATGCAAAAAATAATCCGGTTTTTCCTTCCACCCACCCTTATCAATATTTTACGAGCAGCGCTATAAAATTCAGGAAAAGAAAATTCCAAACTTCACCAGTAACACTTAGAAATTCACAAAGTAAAACAAAACCATATAAAAGGAGAAGTACCATTTTTTTTCGCGTACTCTTTTGATTAAACATTAAAGTAAAAGTGGCTATAATTGCAATTAATTTAATCCTTAAATAAAACACTATGAAAAAAGTAAATGCCAACATTCAAAGTTTCCTGACACTTTTGAAAATATTAAAATTATGGTTAAATAATAACTAAAACATTTATAACGAGTAGCTGTGGTGCCCGCGACTTCGTCCACGTTGGAATATTAATATTCCACACCTAAGAATATTAATATGTATTCTTTTTTCATTGATCAAAAAGGTAAACAAACAATTCAAGATATAGAACTAAACTAACAATACGAACAAACAAACTAAATGAGTTAATCACTGAGTCAAGTCTCTTAGATAATGCCTAATGTACAAATCCCATCTTTAGAACATTCCAGTGACCATGGCGACGCTATATTTGTTTACGTTTTTGATCAATAAAAAAAGAATATATCATATATTATATAACGCCGGACTTCTTTATCGCTGTAACGACGGTGGCGCCATCAATACTAATAATAAAACTGTAAGTGTAGGTATGTATGTATGTATGTTCCACCATAACTCTTAAACGAATTAACTGATTTTCATGAAACTTGCTAGATAAACATTTAGACGTACAGGACACAGATAGGCTACTTTTTTCTTTTTCAACGCGGACGAAGTCGCGGGCGCCAGCTACTTTGTTAATATATTTAGACGATCCCTCGGTAACGTAACATTTTCCCAGGATAAAAAGTATCCTATATATTAATCCAGGTAATAAACTATCTGTGAGCCAAATTTAATTCACATCCGTTTAGCCGTTTTTGCGTTAAGGAGTAATAAACATTCATACATCCATCCTCACAACCTTTCGCATTATTTTTTTATATTAATATAAAACTTATACTTACTAAATACCACATATGTGGCCACTTAGGGTCGTTAAGTTGGAACTTAGAATCAGCTGCTCGTGGCCGACCCTTTATCCTTGTGTTTTGCAGTTCGCGCTTTGAGCCAGCTTCCCGCTTTGTCGCTGAAGATGGCGAAGGCGCGAATGAAATGTTGGTTTCAGCTTTAACAAAAAATAAAATACAAATGATTACTTAAACAAGCAATAATTAAAAATTATAAACTTACCCTCGACTTTCTATTGAGCCCAAACACGCTTTATCTGTTCAGAGGGCCTAGTGCGAGTTTTACTCGATCAAACGCGTCGAGCGTGTAAACGTCAATTTGTATAGGAATGAAGCAGCGCCACCTAGCGGTTAACGTGACAAATTGACGTTTACGCGTTCGACGCGTTTGATCGAGTAAAACTCGCACTAGGCCCTCTGGTCAAGGTTACCATGTCATTGAAATACCAAAGAAATAACAGTATAGCAAATTTCACTTGAATCAGATATGTGGAAGTTAGTGAAATCGCTTCGTCAACTAGGAAATGGGCTAAAAAACCAGATTAAAATCGGTCAATTCGTTTGAGAGCTACGATTCTACAGCAGACACACACATCAACCTTATAACACCCCGTTTTTGCGTCAGGCGTCGAGGTTTAAAAAATCCTAGTAAAGTTCCGAATATAGCAGAATTAATATAAATATTTCACTGAAATTCTGAGAATTTCTCAGTTAAATATAGCTAGTCTCAAACAGTTCATTAAATACGTCTCCAACGACCTCCTGAAAGCAGATCAATTGTACCATATTTCTTAGTCCAATGTCACATTAATTTCACCAAATCCGGGAAAAAGAAATCAACAATTAAATTAAGACGCTGTGCCGTCAAATAGGTAGAGAGAGGTCTTGAAGACTGGTTAGAACAAAAAGTTAAAAAAAAAGATTTATCAAACTTTTGTTGTCTAACATTTTGGTAATTTTTTTTTATCGTATAACCAAAAGAAATATATCTAAAAAACTGTAAACCAGTTTTTTATTGGCTTGAATTCCCTAGTGCTCCTAAGTGGGTACGGAGATTGGAAATATTTACCTACACGCTAAAAACTTGTTATACTTTAAACACAACATACCATAATAATATGTAAATCAATCAACATTTTCATCCAAAAATCGAGATAAAATTTACTAATCCCTATATGCGGCGCAGGTGTAGCAAGCAACCCCCCGCCAAGAGCGCCAACGCCATTGACGACTCCAAGCGTCTTAATCAGTACCATTCTATCAAAAGCAGATTATAAACTGTACCTCATTTCTCCTTTGCTTAGTTCAATGTCACATTCATTTCAACATATCTGGCAAATAAGTATTGATTGTGTTGATATTTGATTTGAATAAAAAAATAGTAAGTGTGAAAAAAATTAAAGCTATGTTTTGTTTCAAAAGCTCTGTTTCTGCCAAAAACAACAAGCAACGCTAAAAACTCTTTGTTATAATAGTATTATTTTAACTTACATAGTTACTCAATCCCTGTTCATTAAGGCTCATATTGTGTGCTTAATTCTCCCATTCTGTCTAAGAAGAGGCGCTTATTGCTTTGTTTTAAGAGATAAGTACTTACTGCAAGGAAAACAACAGGCTGAATAGCATTAAGTTTCATTACTTTTAAAGTTAAAACTATAATCTGTTTTAATGTACTGCAAAAGAGATTGTATCGAGAAAGATTATTCTGAAAATTCATTAGGTCTCATAATCATTAGAGAGGAGAGAGAGAAGAATGAATAAACTACAAAACTACTGCACCTACTTTAAAAATTCTTTCAAATAGGCTATATTTTATAAAATTACGAGGACGAAGTTATGCCTCCGTTATTTTTGTCAATTAAATTGAATAGAAATTACAAACAAAGTGTTGTTGAAATGTTTACATATTATTATGTAGATACTCGTATGATAAAACGCGATATTATTAAATAAGAAGAATATTCTATTAATTAAAGACACCGAAGACAGAACAGAAATTTTCAATATTATTAAAACTTTTTAGAGCCAGTAGAAAAGTTAATTTCAGAATAACAAAATTGAATGAAGGAAGATTTTACACATCAATGCTCTCGAATGAAAATAAACCTCCCATTCTTCTTAAATGTTACTTTGGCAAATAATAATCCTATTAATCAGTTCCGTTGCCAACTGAAGAGATGATGCTCACTCGTTTAAACTTTTGCATTTTTCTTATTAAGAAAGGTTCTGGTTTCTGTAGAATATTTTATTTTTCCGTATTAAAATTAAATAATTATCAAGACGGTTGCGTCTACTAAGTGGTAAAAGAATTAAAGTCCATCTGGTCGCACTAACCACCCCCTTATAGATTTTTTCCATGAATTACACGCCGTGTGTGTTGTGTGAAAAAGGGATGCCAAAACTCATTTTCCTCTATCCTCTTCCTATCACTTGCTCTTTATTCCATCAATTTCGGCACCGTACTTGCAGCGTACTGCGGCGTATGGCGTACTTACAGCGTACGGCGTACTTGCAGCGTACGGCGTACATGCAGCGTACGGCGTACTTGCAGCGTACGGCGTACATGCAGCGTAAGACGCACTTGCAGCGTACGGCGTATTTGCAACCCCTTGTATTTAAGCAACGCGATCGACCACCTGGTATCTAGCAACGCGATAGGCGATAGCGACGATAGGTACCTAGCATCAAATGAATCGTCATCTTTGTTGCCGACCGTTACATATAAAAAAATCATACCTATAGGGGTTATGGTTTGAAAATCTCTTTTCTTTCTGGACAGAGCACGCTGCTGTTTTGCCCAGCGCACCCTCGTGTCACCTTCTAGTTGGCTGTGGTGCTTTTGCGCTGCTGTCATCGATCTTCGTGCGACAGAATGATGGTGAAAATGGTAGTGCTCGTTGAAAATCTGCAAAGAAAGTTTAAAAAATAAATCAAACTTATTTATGAAATTAAAAAATACACACGTAATAATGTCTTGAAGGTTGCCAACATACTTGACTACTATTAAATGGACTGCCCGCCTGCCTGCCATAACAAAAAATAAATATAACAAATCACGCTATATTTTACGAAACTAAGTACTTATTAATACACAAACACTACGTATCAATGGGATCAAAACATTTCAAAACAAATCATTAGAATTCTTTAACAAGGAGAGTCGCCATATTTTTCCCACTTGAGCGTTTGTAGAGGAAAAATTTCCTTAAAAAAAAGAAATTCCATCAATTCAAATCGAATTCGATATTCCACGAGCACGAAAATCAACCTCGTCTGAACCAGAACGCCTTTGTGTAACTTTCAATGTTCAGAAATAAGTGCTATAAAGTTTCAAAGCGCTTTTTGTGCAGCGGCAAAGGTTTGGCCTCAATCTTGCCTGATTGAAGTGACGATGGGGACGTCTATGAGAGTTGGTACAGTTGCCTGAAGGTGTTTCCCATTCATTCTTTTGTATAAGTCTAAGTAACTTTACGACTACGTCTAAGCAGTTTTGAAGGCTGTCGATGGAAACTGGCTAATCTATTTTCCCTTTAAACTATACGAAAAATGAGATTTTGTTAAAGATAAATACAGAGTTTTTATTAATATAAAGGACAGTCATTTTGACGATCCCTTCGATGGTAGATGGCTATCGTAGCCTGGACACAAAAGCAACATTAATATTTTAATGATATAACAGGAAAAAAGACGAGGTGAGAGAGAATATGGGTTAATAGTTCGCCGGGCCAGTTTAATGATAATTATGAAGTTGTATTAGTAAAATTAAAATTTCCTACTTTGTAACGCGTTATAATTAATTTACATATGATTTTTTAATTTAGATAAAGTACAAGGATGGCAACGAAATAAAATAATAAAATTATGTAAGCATAAGCTTTAGTTTTATCTACATATGCATGAAAGAGTTCAGAGAGCCATTAAATTATGCAGTCTTCTTTATTTTCAACAAAAATATACGGTCTACGTAGAAAAACTGTGACGGTATTAAATTAGGGAATTGGAATGAACGTTTGAGAAACTGTATAAGGATTAGGTATACGGTTTACATCTTGGCAACTGGTTGCCATCTATCGTCTATAATTCGTCTATCGCAACTACTTAGTTGCTAACAAAAGAGGAAAAATCTTCACTTGAAACTGGTTGCGAAACATATTTTTTAAGTTAACTATCGAATATTGAATTCGATTTAAATTGATAAACTTTCTTTTATAAGTTAGTAAAACAATTATTCAATACACTTACTGTAATTATTTCATAATATTATGTATTTTGATATATATTATATTTGTGCAAAGCTAGCTCGCATATAAAGTCGCGAGGCGTAATATTAATTCGTTAGGAAGCAGCTATCCGTAAAATGTCAGTGTGGTTTTGTTGATTTAAATCGCGGTTCTTTACATAGTATATTAATTAAGAATATAGAAGCCTCACATTAGTTTACGGGTTTGAAGTTAACATCAATGCTATGTAGTAACTCTTCAGAAGCTTCGTACTTAACTGGCCATTGCCTACCAGCTAACTAGTAATAAATTCTTCCAGAATCAAACACCACATGCCCTCATGGTATATGTTCGTAATGTTCGTTAAAAATAGCATCTTCTAATAGATACCTAAATTCAGAGTTTTAATATATTTTATACCCTTCAAAGTAACCAAGTTTTAAGTAGACAGTGGCAGGTCACATCGCGTTCCGCAGTCATCTTGCAAAAGACCACAGTGAAATAACAGTTGTGTTTCAGTGACCTAGTATGGCAGATCCCCTTATCCCCTTTAAGGCTCCGTATATCCCTTATCCTTTAATTCATAAAGAACAGTAGCGCACTTGCTATTCCTACGGAATTATTTGTGTCTATAGGCGACGAACTGTCGAACTGTCGATGGTCGAACTGTCAACGAGTAAACCGGTGTTTGTTACAGTGGTGTGTTTTTATTCAAAAACTAGTAAAATATAAACTTTTTGCTCACAAAAACCTTTAAAAAAGTGCACATTACATTAAATATTAACGAAATTGTAAACATTCAGTGGAAAAAATAGTGATTCAAGGTCAAAATATAACGAAAACTAGAAAGCATTTATCAATATACATAACTATAAATAGTTTGAGTATAGGCTTTTGACGGATTTGACAGTGACGGTGATTCGAACACTTTGATTGACATAAGCGCACGAGTTGCCATTATCATAAAATACAATAGACAATTTTAAGTGTTACCAACTGCAAACCAGTGATACCATTACCAAAAAAATAAAATCCTACTATTATGGATAAACTAGATATGGACCTTCTGCTACGGAAAATAGACAAACTCGACACAAAAATAAACGAGATGAAAGAAGAGTCTAGACACCAAATCTCTGCTCAAACAGAAAAACTTACCAATATTCTAGCTTCCACGATAGACGCGAAATTAAAACCAATTATAGAAGAAAACAAAGCACTGAAGGAAGAAATATCCAACATGAAGGTTAAGGTTCGACACATAGAAAAGGAATTAAGAAAAAATAACATTATTTTACACGGAGTTAAGGAAACTGAAAACAATAACCAAGAACTGCAAACAACAGTAGCAGAAGTGTTTGCAAATGTTAGCAGGGCGACGGGATCTGAACCGTTTGAATTATGGGAACTAAATGACGTCTACAGGTTAGGGAAAAAACAAGACGGAAAATATAGACCTATATTAGTGAAAATGACACTAGCACGGAGACGTATGGAACTACTAAAAAACAACAAACAGTTCCCTAGAGGTATCTATATCACAGAAGACTTCCCAAAAGATGTTATAAACACAAGAAAAGAATTGAAAGTCAAACAGCAGGAAGAGTTCAAAAAGGGAAACAGAGCTATAATCCGATATGACCAACTCATAATTACAGGAAAAACAGACAATAACGCAAAAGAAAAAAGAAAACGATCGCCATCCAAGACTCCCACACAACAAAATCAAGAAGAAGTGACACAAAAGGGACCCAGTAAAATTAACAGAAGGAATGCCTTCGAATTTATGAGTCGTCCGAGAACTAACTCACACTCTGAAACAACTAATCAATAACAATTAACAAGCGACCCCTCGAAACGCGACTTAAAACATTCGACACAAAATAATAACATAGATTCCCCAAGCCGGTCAGCGGTCACCGTGGGGAAGATCGACCGCTACCCTCCAGCTACTTCAGAATCGCAAGAAAATAATCAAAACGATATAAAGTTTGAATTTAATAAAACACAAAAATTACCGAAAAGTAAATGGACAAAAATCAAGCAACCCACAAAAAGTTCAAAACCAAACCCCGAAAACATAATACCCAATAAAGACAAATTCGCTAAAAAAATAACTTCAACTAACACACAAACAAACCTAAAGATCTGCACCTATAACGTAAGATCCCTTGCATCAAACGAACGATACTTAGAACTAATCAATGCATTTGACAAAATAAATCATGATTTAGTAGGATTGAGCGAAATAAGAAGAATAGGCTGTAACATAGAAGAATACGATAGTCACATCCTTTGCTACATTGGACAAACCAAAGGCTTGCACGGAGTAGGTTTTTTAATAAGAAAGAGTCTTAAAAATAATATAACAAATTTTACAGGAATTTCGGAAAGGGTAGCACTACTACAACTTAAATTAGAAAATTTAAATCTTTCTATAATTCAGGTATATGCACCTACTGAAAAGTCAAGTGAAGAAGAGATCGAAAAATTCTACGATGATTTAAGAAATGCACACTTCCTAGCGGAAGACAACATCGTAGTCATGGGGGATTTCAACGCTAAAGTGGGACACCCTAAAAAAGAAGAAAGTCTTATTATGGGAAACCATGGTTATGACCAACGTAATGCAAGAGGTGAAAGGCTTATACAATATGCGTTAGAAAACAAACTTTCAATTATAAACACATTCTTCAAAAAAAGACCAAACAAGAGGTGGACATGGATATCACCAGACAAATCAACTAAAAACGAAATAGATTTCTTACTGACAAATAACCCGAAACAAATAACAAACTACGAAGTGCTAAATAACATAAAATTTTCTTCAGATCATAGGCCACTGAGAGCAACACTGGCATTAACAATACCAAGAAAAAATCGCAAGAACTTCAACTCTTTTCCTAAGACTTTAAAAACAGAACAAGAAGTCAAAAACTATGTCGAAATACTAACAAAAAAGCTAGAAGCCATAACAAACGAATCAAACGTACAAGAATATTATAATAGAATAGAAAAGTCCATACAAGAAAGCCTAAAATTGATAAATATTACGAAGCCGACGAAAGCTAACAAAATCTTCAGCGAAAATACAATCCAGCTTATTAAAGAACGCACGGAACTGATGTTCTCAAAGGAAAAAGACAAAAATACCAGAAAGAAACTTACCGACCTGTACAAACAAACAAAAAAATCAATAAGAAAGGACTACAGCATAAACAGACAAAAGGTAATAATAGATAATCTAACAAAATTTAGAAGTACAAAAAGAGCATTAAAAGAACTTAATCTGTGTAAGTCATGGATACAAAAACTGGAAAGTAAAAATGAAGAAACAAAATCGAGAAAAGATATTATAGATCACGCAACAAGATTTTACAGGGAATTATACAACGAAAAAGAAAACAAAAATACAGTTGACGAACTGAAAAATAACATAACAATAAGCACAAACAAAATAGTTAACCCAATTGAGAAGATAGAAATAATTAAACATATAAAACATTTAAAAACAGAAAAAAGTCCTGGTCCTGATGGTTTAACAAATGAAGTTCTGAAACTAGGAGCACCAGTTCTCACTCATCATCTCACACTTTTATTTAATATGATACTGGATTCAGAAACAGTGCCGTTACAATGGTGTACCTCTGATATAATACTGCTATACAAGAAAGGTAACCCACTGGACATAAACAACTATAGACCTATCAGTTTGCTTGCGAGTACTTACAAACTCTTTTCCTCAATCATTTTAAAAAGAATTTCAAAAGAAATAGACGATGCTCAGCCAAGGGAGCAGGCAGGGTTCCGAGCCGGATTTAGTACAACTGACCATATACAAACTTTGGAACAAATCTTTGAAAAATATAAAGAATTTAACAGACCACTATATATAGCATTCGTAGACTATACTAAAGCTTTTGATAGTATTAGCCACAGCTCAATATGGGAAGCACTAAAACAAATAAATGTAGACCAAAAATATATCAATATTATTAAATATATATATGGAAATAGCTCGAGCAGAGTCAAATTGGAAAAAAGGGGAGTCCCAATAAAGATAGAAAGGGGTGTCAGACAAGGAGATCCGTTATCGCCCAAAATCTTTATTGCAGTGCTCGAACATATATTCCAAAACATTGAATGGAAAAAGAAGGGAATTTTTATTAACGGCTCTTATTTAAGTCACCTCAGATTTGCTGATGATATAGTTATTATGACAGAAACTGCGAAAGAATTAAATGAGCTATTAAATCAGCTGAATGAGGAAAGCATTAAAGTAGGTCTACAGATGAATGCGGAAAAAACTAAGGTTATGACTAATAGCCGTCAAAATGAAATAAGTATTAAAGGCTTAAATATTGACTATGTTGACAAGTACATATACCTGGGGAGGCAGGTATCCTTTGCGAAAAACAGCAACGAGGAAGAGATCGAGAGACGAATAAACATAACTTGGAAAAAATTTTGGTCCCAAAAAGAAATTTTAAAGGGATGTTATTCCACAAAACTAAAAAAAATTGTGATGGATACATGTCTCCTACCTAGTCTTCTCTATGGATGCCAAACATGGTCCCTCACCAACAAAATAAAACAGAAGATTGAAACCACCCAAAGAGCCATGGAGAGAAGCATACTTAAGATAAAGAAAAAAGATAAAATCAAAAATAAACAAATAAGACAGGAAACTGGTGTTCGGGACGCGTTAATTCATGCACTTAAACTAAAATGGCAATGGGCAGGACACATAGCCCGCTGCAGAGACCAAAGATGGACTTTAATAGCAACTAGCTGGAAAGGACCCACAGGGGCAAGGAAGGTCGGCCGGCCATACAAAAGGTGGGTTGATGACCTTATATACACAGCAGGAAGTGATTGGATTGACGTGGCCAAAGACAAGGATAGATGGAAGAAGCTGGAGGAGGCCTACACCCAAAGAGGGGTCCAAACAAATAAATAGTAAACAGTGTAATTACATTACTAGTGCTGTTTAATTAGTTATACTATTTAATAAGAAAAAAAAAATGTAATTGTAAGATAAGTTTTGGATAAATAAAGGCTTTATTATTATTATTATTATTATAGGCGACGTTGGTCACTTGCCATCACGTAAACTTGCCCTATTATGACAGGCTACACAAACAACAAAATAACTTTACATAAAATTTAAACAGGGCTAAAAGATATGTTAAAACTAAGTTTATTTTTTGATGAACATTATCAAAACAGTGGTAATTCAATCTTGGATTATATATAATTAATTGAGTAATAAATTTGTTAATGTACTATATTTATGTAGATCTCGATTTACATAAATTAAGCTTTATGCATCAGTAGATTCATGTAGGTTTTAGTTAAATAAATCTGTCACATTATTTGGTTCACAACTTAAAAGCGTGGTTGTAATTTAAATTTTAATTAATTCGCGTGTTAAATTATTAGAGCAAACATGTGTTGCCAGTAACAGACATTAAATAACGATTATGTTTGCCATTGTTGATAACAAATAGTAAATAATTTAGACTAATATTTGTCTTTAAAATTACTTTTGTATATTAAGCTCTACGACGAGGAAGCAACGACAAATATATGTATTTGTTTATATATTTTTGTCATCAACAAGTCTACCGTCAATACATTAACAGTTAATATAATAAACAATACATTTGAAAGCATAAGTGCAACTACAATGTAACATTAAATTATGCACTACTAGCGACCCGCCCGGGCTTCGCACGTGTAGTTAAGCATAATATATGCCAACAAAATTTAACATATTATACACTAACCATCGCGTCGCGTTAGTGCGAGGCGGCTTGAATTTATTTTTGGCGCGTATCTTTTTAATTTACGATAACTCCTAAGATATTCATTTAATATGTATGGTGCAAAGGCTTATTATGAAATCTTCGTCTGTGTATGAAAACTTCGTCTGCGTTAAAAACTAAAAATATAACTGACAATATATAATGTAAGAAATATAACACCTGACATATAATTGCTATTATAATTTTGCTAGGCGTTGGATTTTTAAGATGATTCTTCGAGAATAGCACTTTTTTCTGGATGCAAAAATTGTGTATCCCTGACAAAGTTTATGCAAAATTTAGAAATGATCAGTTAAGTAGTTAAAGCATGAAAAGGACAAACAGACGGGGTTGATTTAACATTTATAATATAAGTATGGATGCTACCAAAGAAAATTACCAGAGGGCAGGTAAAGTTCTACGCATCCTTCCGATCTCTAGGGAACTAGTGTTTTATACGAAATTGTTAATATTTAATCACTACTCCTAATAGACTCCACAGACTCCAACCTAATAGATGTTTAGTTTAAGGAGAAGTTTCAGTGTTTCATTAAAATTTACCACAAGGTAAAAATGTTTGTTCTACATAAAGGAAAATGGGGAAAAGGTATGAAACCTCATTTGTATATTCATGATAAATACAGTTGAAAACAGTTTATCTACTACGGTCTGTTTTTTAATCTCAGAGACAAAAATGACACATGCAAATGTCAAGTTTGCATATAATGATACCATGAAATGACATGAAATGTATGTAATGCATGTCAAATGTAATGTCATTTTTGTCTCTGAGATTAAAAAACAAACTATAGATTATTTGCTAGGTGCTAGGCTATGAAGACTAAGGTTAAATGTCAGTATGTTCGGAGTTATCTTGCAATCTGTTGTTAATTGTGGGGTGAATTTTTATATAAACCATTTATTTCTATTCGAAACGAAAAGATCATAAAATTGTTTTGTTTTCGTATTGCAGGATTACAGGATTGGTTGGCCAAAAATTTCTCAAACTAGACTACAAAACTCTTCAAAACTACAAAACTAAGCAACGGATTTTAAAGAGGTTATAAAAAATCCACCATTTTATACGCATACACGGGCAAAATTTTTAAATATTTTTTATAAGTTTTTCAAATCATTTTCCAGTTCTCAATGCGGGTAAAACCTTAACCTTAAAACTATAGCTAGCCTTGGTTGTATTCAATATGAATAAATTATTATCCGACAAAGACAGACAGTTTCTAACTAAGGCATTAAAGCTTTTGATGGAATCGTCATAACTGACCCTACCGGAAATCGAACCCTCGAGTTGGAGTTTGTCCAAAGCTTTGAACGACAAAATTCACTCGTCATTTCGAAAGTTGGCTTAAATTTTATACTAGCTAGTGGCGACGACTTTTACATTTATAATTTATGGATATTAGAAACTAAGTTCAAAATATTTGAAGTTCTGCGTTGCTAAGTACGAATTAAAATTAAATTAACGCAAAGTAATACACGAGAAATATTTCGCGTAGCGCTGACGGAAGTAGGTAATCGTTGGCTGTCATTTAGAAATAATAAACACTCGGGTGCTACTCCATTTTTAAAAAAAGTCTTTAATGCTGAAAGTAGGCAAGGGCTGCTCAATTGAGAACGGGTCCTGGCAACGCCGCGGGCTAGTGTGACCCGCATTCGTGAACTCACGTGGAAAAGGGTGTTTCATGCCGACAAGCCTTTCAGATGCGTTCACTCAACTCGTATGTCTCAGTCGGAAATTGGGATGTTAAGTGAACCATTGAGAAGGGATTTACTCTCGGAAAAGTAAAATGTTTTTTTAAAGGATTGCTAAAAGTGGCAAAGTAAAAAAGGAACGTAGCGGTAATAGGACACGGAAAGAATGATGAGCTTAAAGAGTAGTTAGATGAGTTAGATGAAACTTTACCGAGTAATAAAAGTTCAAGTATCACATTTTAAGTCGCTATCGATCAGAGGCTGGTCGCGTACAAATTTTTATAGTAGGATTTTAATATCGCGTAACTTACATTAAGTACCTAACAGATACTTTAGAATAGTAAAAGTTTTGGTTAAATATGAAGGGTTAATATATCCTTTAAATTGTTCAATTTTAATTTAATTGGCACAAAATTTTTGTTTTTGAAATTTAATAATAGACCTCTAGTGGAGCCAAAGTATTCTTCTGTTGGTTAACTAAGAATAGCAGGATTATATAGTTAAACCATCTTCAAAGGTTCTACATTGTAATCAAAGGCAACCTCAAGCTGTTTATCTCTACCAAATATTGTTGTAACTAAAGTTTTCAAATTAACTGCATAGTTATCAGTAATCTTTGGTAAAGGGTTCAGAAGGAATTCGCAATAGGAAGATTTACAAGCTACTTAATAGTTCTTTACTTTTTGCCACTTTGTTTTAAAATCTTTACATAATAGGATTTGAAAAGCATTATCGAAAATGCTTCTCAAAGAGCAAAAGAAATGGGATTACACAAATTTTATCTACTTATTCACCAAAAGGTTACCTGTTCCCTTTTTGGGATTACCCTAAAGTGGCCACTCGATTTTCCCAGAAAACCGGTTTTAAAAATAGTCAGTCGAACACAGTAGCTGACCACAATTGCTGAATATTTAAATCTGTTGACATTTTCGTATTGTGAAAATTAATGCGGTCGCTCAGTTGTGAAGAAAGATGCACTTTGTTAAATTTTATAATTAAACAGAATTTTAACGGAATAAAAAACATAACGTCAACAGAATATCTAACAATTATTGTTCAAAGCTGATTGTTGACACTTTCAATTATTAAATGTTATTGAATTTTTTTATTGTGACATTCTTTAGTGACAATATTTGTTTAATAAAAAATGTTAATTGTTTAAATCATTGTTATATAGGTAAACAACTAAGGACGAGCCCATATGAATGAGTGGTTACAATAACTAGCTTGCCTGCTCCAGGGTCCCGGGTTCGAATCCCTGCAGGGTGAATTTTGAACTTTTCAAAGTTGGCTCTGGTCTGGATAAAAGTAATGGCAATTTTCAAAGTAGTGGCAGGAAACACTGCGTTTCTTACAAAAGCCCACCATTAAAAACCTAAAAACTTCCGGTTTTAGCAGTGCTTTCAAGGAACTATGCAGTTGTATTTAGAAAAATTTATTACAGAGCAACTACTCGTATTGAATCTGACTCAGTATAATAAAAAAGAAATATGACGGATTATCACGTTGGAGACGTGAGTTTTTTGTTGACAGAACCGTACACACTTATCAATCTACGTCTAACGTGAATCTTCGCACTCGAGTTAGTTATGTCTTTATTCTCTGATGTTTCCTCAAGGGCCTGCTGTGTCCCAACCCAAATCATGGATCAAAAGAAAGGAAAAACAGCTATATATCTTCTCGTGAAACATGTTAGGAATGATTTGTTTTTGTTGTAACCTGCACAAGTTCACTTTTTTTTACTAAATATGTACTTACTGCGAAAATAATAACCAAATTGTTAGATATTTTTCATAAAGTTTAAAAAGATCGATATATCGTAAAAAATAATTCACATTAACCATACGAAGTGAAACCACAGAGAAATAATCTAATTTCCACGCGGGTGAAGCCGCGGGCACAGCTAGTATTGAATAGTACTCGTATGTCATACCATACTCTTTTATGATAATATAATTTGTGCAACTTGTATACCTATACAGTTCGAAACTGAATGCTAATCTGCGTCTAAAAGACGAAGCATCAAATAATTCTCAAGGCGGATCTTGATAGGTGTAGACCGTGATTCCTTCCTTGTAACGCCCTCATTGATCATTACTCACATTAAAATAAATACACTCCATTTAATATGAGGAAAATTAGGTTGTGTCGCTATTTCCGCAACAAGAAATCATCGTCCATTTATCTCATTGCTGGGCGTAATCGCTGCTTCGTGAAGATTCGATTTTTCTCAATCACGCTTTGGTATTTATATAAAAGAGAGCGAATAATTGTGGGTGTTTTATTTACATTGATGTTTATTCGAATATAGGATTTCGGAAAAATGTAAAATAAGATAAAAAAAAACTTTAAACAAAGAAGTAATATATCAATTAATGGTAAAAGCTTACGTTTATGACAATGTAGACTTAATTTTTTTATATTTCATCATCATCATCATCATCATCATCATCTCAGCCGGAGGACGTCCACCGCTGGACATAGGCCTCCCCCATAATTTTCCAATTGGACCGGTCAGAAGCAGCCTGGATCCACCGTTGACCCGCTGCCTTTATTAGGTCATCTGTCCACCTTGTGGGTGGACGTCCTGCGCTGCGCTTGCTGGTCCGTGGCCTCCACTCGAGAACCTTCCGGGCCCCAGCGGCCGTCAGTTCCCCGTACTTCAACTTACTGATTCGCCGGCTTATGTCGGTAACTTTCGTACGTCTACGGATCTCCTCATTTCTAATTCGATCTCGTAGTGTAACCCCGAGCATAGCCCTTTCCATAGCTCATTGAGCGACATTGAGCTTTCTTACAAGGCCAATAGTTAGAGACCACGTTTCAGCGCCATATGTCATATCACTGGCAACACACATTGGTCGAAGACTTTTGTCTTGAGACACCGAGGAATTTTGGACGAGAATATATCTCAGATCTTTTTTATATTTATTTATTTTTATTTTATTTATATTATTTATATGGATGCCCGCCAAAGTCCATAGTAAATAAAATATATAACTAACTATAATATACTAGCTTTTGCTCTCGACTTCGTCGGAGACCTTTTTCTTTAGAACATTACCTTTTTATGAAGAAAGCTATCTAAGGCTTTATCTGTATCACTGTCACAATGTTTCATGATGGTCGGTTAAATTATAAACGAACAAACAACTCACTTTCGTCTTTATAACTCATTAATTAGGATATAAGCAAATGAATATATTAATTATTCATAGAATTAAATAGAATTAGGGCCTCTTTCACCATGTGTCACGTAGGCTAACCGCCATTTAAAGTCACCAGTTACCGGGGATGATGGAGCTAATATACCTTTGTTTGTACGGTAAAAGTCCCAAACATTAGAAAGAAAACAATAAAAAAAATTCGCCTATCGAAGGATAATTTAATATAACATAAAATTATTTCTAATAGTAATTCATCAACACTTTACTTGTAGTTGGTGAAAGAGGCCCTTAATAATTAAATTAATAATAAAATTGTTTTTATGCTTTTTTTACACTTATTTTAAAGTGTAAAAAAGCAGTTTGATTGTCGATGTTCCTACTTTATAGAGGCAAAAGTTTTCAGCCTTTTATGGAGTGTAAATACCTATTAAGGACCGCCGTTATCGGTGCTTCGAACAATTTATTATAACTATAAAAAAGTTCGGGCACCTGAACCTCATTGAACGTTGTAATAATTTTCGAAGTAATGGTACCTATATTCGTATCTTAGCTACATAATTATAATTTGAACAAACTGCTTTTAGTGGAAGCAATTTTTATTTTCGTATAAATTTAATTTGTAATCAAAGGGTATTTGTATCAAGGGGTAATCAAATTTGTACCTTTCTAAAAATTGTGGGTAACGTAAATAAAAATATGTTATAACTAGCTCGTGCCTGCGACTTGAAAAAGAAAAAAAGTAGCCTATCCTGTGTCCTGTACGTCTAAATGTTTATCTACCAAGTTTCACGAAAATCAGTTAATTCGTACATACACATATACATAGACACATACATACTAATAATAAATCTGTAAGTGTAGGTATGGTATGTATGGTATGTATGTATGTAAATGTATCTTAAACGAATTAACTGATTTTCATGAAACTTTGTAGATAAACATTAGACGTACGGGACACAGGATAGGCTACTTTTTTCTTTTCAACGTGGATGAAGTCGCGGGCGCCAACTAGTATTAAATAAAATAAAAAAGTTCCCGAAACGAGGACCGAATGCGCGATCATAATATAAGAGCGACTGTACACTGTACAATATAAGAAAAAAGACGGCGTTGTCTACAATTTATTACCAGAAAGAGGCGAGAACAAAACAGCCAGGTGCTTTTATTTCATTCAGAGGGTTGACTAGGAAGAATCACGCGGTCCGTTGCTATAGAAACGCGTGGGTAACCTTCATTTTGGACGCCTCTCCCTTGTACCATAACAGTAAATATTCGCCCTCAGCGCGCAACCCCAGAAAATTTTCCACGTAAAATAAAAGAAACGCGCGTTTCTTTTAAATATTTAATAATACGGGAAGACAAACGTTTCGTCCAAAGAAAAATATGCTTTTGGAGTGCTCGTTCCTTTTGAAGATTCGTTTCGCGTTTAATAAAAGTTAATACTGCAAAGATTTGTTTAAAAATCAAAGTCAATTTAGTAATACGCACTTAAAAAAAATTGACGAGCCCGTTGGATGAGTGGTTAGGGTGTTTGCCTTAACACTCTGTTTTAGGGTTCACAGGTTCGATTCCCGGCAGATTGGAAATGAACTTTTCAATGTTCATTCTAGTCTAGATTTGGAAAGTAGCGAGCACGCTGTGTTCACCGAAGTCGTGTCAATTCAAGTCAATTGCACCTATGGAGTTACAAGGTCCAGTAATTGATAGTAGGTGGCTACCGTCGCCTATAACACAAGCAACGCAAGTGCACTGCCGATCATAGTAGGATCGAGACAGGTCTTTTTGGGCAGTAATTTACTATTTTTAAGAACAAATAATAAATCTTTAAAATCAAATATCATAAAAGCGCAATTGAATTATAATGTATTTCCAAAACCACCTCGAAAGTTAGCTTTTCTAATATACACTTAATATAAGCTTTAAGTAAAAAAAAAGATTTTACACAAAATAGGTATTTTTCTAAAGCTTTTAAAGTTTTATTTTCGTTACATTTACATTTAAAATTAATGTGTTTTCAAACGGAATGAAAGAAGTAATGAATTTTTTTATCCAAACATAAATGGAGATGAAAAATTCATGGCTTTCAAATATAAAATTTCATTTGTACATTTAGTCTTCGCCATATTAAGCCATGTTTATGAATAATAAATGCAATTTCTGAATTTCATGTGTTAATAAAACATTACATTGCACTTTCGACGAGCATTTATTATTTTACGATTAATTTATTTTAACGATAACAGTATATTATTATCGTTCAATGAGGCACATAACAAACATTTTCGTTTTTCAGATAAGCTTCTTTGTGTTCAATAAACATAATCTTCCAATTAAATAAGGATTTGTGAATCGAAGAGCTTTCGAATAGGAAAACATGTTAATATTATTACAGCAATTGGTTAAAAAAATAAAACAAAGTCTGTCTGTCTACCTGTATGTCCGTCTGTCTGTCTGTCTGTCTGCTGTTTTCACCAATAGATAGAGTGGTTCTTGAGGAATGTTTTAGTATATAATTTATAGTTACGCGGGCGAAGTCGCGGGCAAGAGTTAGTTTTATATATAATTTGCAGAAAAATTGCAACCATGGGAGCCGGGAGCTAGAACTATTAATAATTTACGTCATTACTAAATAGTTTATATAGTATGTGAGTTATGTCGTAGGTATAATTCTATTTCAAAATTATTTGCGTAGAAGGTGGATTGAATTGAGATGTGAAGAAAAACATTAAGCGCCTCTTTCACCAATGTCAAGTAGGTTAAACCGTCACTTAAAGTCATCTGTCACCGGGAATAATTTAGCTGTTATACCTTTGTTTGTACGGTAAACGTCCCAAACATTAAATAGAAAATAAAATCGCCTATCGAATGATGCAGTAAACCGAGTGCATAATTCAATAAAACAAAAATGATTTCTAAAAGTAACTAATCAACACTTTACTTGTAGTTGGTGAAAGAGGCGCTAACTGTTATATTTAACATGACGTTTGAAAAAGGCGAGGCATTGACCTGCCTTCGTTGCCATGGCTCCCGCCGTCTATTTCCTGATTCTGTTTTTTTAGTTACATATGCATATAATACGTCCCACATACACTTCCTCTGAGGTTCTACATGATTAACTAAACATTATGGCGGCGCTTCGTTATGTCTGTGTGATCAGAAAACTGCCTGTTCAATACAATAGGCTTGCTATAGAAAATGGCTCAGTCGGGAATGAAAGAACGCCTCTGCCCATTCATATTTTATTATATTTAATTTACCTAGCATTTTTCATAAACCAAACACACTACGGTAGGTGTTTGTTTAGCTTAAATATTACTTATGAAGAGCCTCACTGTGGACTCCATGACTATGGAGCCCAGACCAAGGCTAATTTTGAAAAAAAAAATTCTATCATCATCGTCATAATGTAGAGTTCTCTATCTTTTTCTTCCAAATATTCCATTGATTTTTTCCAAAGGTTATACATATTACAATCGTCGTTAACTCAGCCGTTGCTGACGTAGACCTTACACTTCGGTGCCCCGCCACAGCTATCCAGCGTGCGGAGGCCTACTCTCCCTGTCAGAACCTCGGCGTACCCGTAACTGGAGGTACGCTGGGCGTACCTTGTGCCCTGTCCATTGACACTTCTACTTGTTAATCCGCCAGGTTATGGCGAAAACTTAAAGTTTAGTACTGTGAAACTGTCTTCTGAGAAACAGAAGATAAACTTCAAATAGTACGGGCAACTCAAATACCTATCTACTATTCCCGTTCCCCGGTTTAGTTGAACATTCCGAATGCAACTTTGTAGTATAATATACAGATCCCAGGGTTAACTCATTTGGGAACACTATATCCACAAAGGTTAGTAAAGTTGAGACGCTTTGTAAAACTTGATATAAAAGTTCCCTCAAAGTGTAAGTTAAGCAGCAAGTAGATGTCACCCTTTGAAATTTAAATGAAATTCGAAGGCTCTTTTTAATACTACAACACAATTCTTTAAATAAAGAATGCAAAATATACCTTAGATCGTAGATATCTAAAGTATAATTTAATACCATAAGGTACTTAAACATGAAATATATTTAAAAAATGGATACTTATGTGTAATTCCAGTCAACTAACTAACTCTTCACTTGTCTGAATTATGGAAGTGACTGGCGTTTGACACGTATGATATTATGTATATTGGCTTTTACATAAATTAAACTATTTAAATTAAGGCATACCAATGTCTTATATTGAAAGCCCGATCTATGATTGCAATCAACGATTTAATCACTCGATCTGCGGTCGCATTATAACAGGCAAACGAAATTAATTGAGTATAAAATCAGAGTAAATACTATAGGTGAAAACGTACGCTATTGTGGAAATTGAGGCTTTTATGTCTGCACTCGCGTCCACCCCTTCACTCTCCATTTGCGCTATATAACCTCCCTTTTCTTATGACTGTGCAGACAGCGTGGCGCGCATAGTGGCGGGCGTTATAAATTAACCATTATTCTTCCTTTCTTTAGGTGTTTTGGAAAAAAAATGCTTACATATGTAGGTAGATTTTTTTGGAAAATATGTTTTTGACAAGATAATAAATGATCGCAAAGCTTTTTACTCGGACCACACGCTTTTATTACATACTGGCTGGTGTCCGCGACTTCGTCCGCGTTGAACAATGAAAGGTACCCTATGTCCTTTCTGGTCTCCCAGACAACGTGTATGCAAAATTTCATGGTGATCGGTTCAGTAGTTTTTGCGTGAAAGCGTAACAAACAAACAAACAAACAAACAAACAAACTCACATTTACATTTACATACATACATACATACATACATACATACATACATACATACATACATACATACATACATACATACATACATACATACATACATACATACATACATACATACATACATACATACATACATACATACATACATACATACATACAGAAAAAAATTCTAAAAATGGTCAATTTAGTTTCAGTATCATGTATAGAGCCTATTAACACGATATCTCTGAAAACAAAGTAAATTACTCCATGACCAACCCTTACAGATTTATTATTAGTATTGATTAGGAAGGATTTTCTATGAACACTCAGTGCCGCACAATATTATACGAGACTAAAGTACGGCAAAAGACAAAGAAAACCGAATGTGAACAAAGCGAGCGTATATAGATTATCCTAACTAATATAATAAATATGAGTATGTTTGTTACTTTGCTTGTCTGTTACGTTTTCGCGCCTAAACTACTCAACGAACTATCATGATATTTTATATATACTTTGTCAGGGGGACAAAAAAGGATATTCAGAAAAAAAGTACTGTTCCCAAGATACCCTGACAAAGTCGCGGGCTAAAGCTAGTGTTCCAGAAAAGAGAACCTAGAACCTAGGAGGCGTGTAAGTACACTTGATAAAACAATATCTCTTTCTATCAACTTAAACCGCCTATATGTTCTAAAATAATGTGTAAGGTAAAGGGTTCCTTTAGGTAAAGGGAGCGAATGAATTTCCATTCAATATCTCGTTAAAAATTGTAATGTCAAAACGAATGTTTGAAGCGTTAAAAAAAATTAATATTCAACATGGCTATTTTCGTTTTGATTTCACTGGATAAGGCAGAAATTTATTTTTACATTTTTACTTAATCATATTTAAAAAATCGGATTGTAATACATACTTATGTATATCTTCTTAACTATCTAAGTGTGCTAATTTTTAAACAACGTAAGCGTATGAAACAAAACAAGTTAATCCATATGAAACATAGCTAATGAAAATCACTTTAATCCAACGTAATTCCTACAACATGACGTCGTAACGAGGTTATCTCCAGGACGACTAAAGTATATTTACAGGCAGATTAACAATATACTCACCTACATAACAAGCGCGCATATATAATTTTGTAATCTATTTTTAAATCGTCTCTGGAACATTCTTCTTCAATATTAAATATCCTCACGTGTCCCTTCAAGACGATTTTAGTATGAAAACTACTTGTCGTTAGTAAAATTATTTCAAGTAATAAAAAATTCAAATAAATCTACATAGTGTAGTATATATAAATATAAAATTTATATTATAAATATAATTATAAACATTATAATAATATAATTTGAAGTCGCTTTCAGCGTCTGTTTGTATGGCCGCTAACTCGGATTTTGATGCGGTTAGATAATAATTTTTCATGGATTTTTTTATAAAAATTCTAATAAAACTAATAAAATCTAATTAAGTTTTTTCCTGTGCGAAGACGGGAGCGGGTCGATAGTTACTACATAAACAAAAGTTCATGTATTAACAACCTTAAGATTAAATATTTAAAAAAATTACAATAAAGACAGGTAAAATAATGCAAAATAAAGTCAAAGGAAAGCCTCTACTCAAACCACTAAAGTGGCGTTCTCAAAACACAAACCGAGTAAGAATTAATAACGTGTAATAATGACAATTAGAGAAAGCTCGTTTTGAGTTCTAAACCGAATTCTAAACCAGTGAATCAAATGAAATAATCAGGGCTATTGTATTGTACAATAAGCTCACAGGCATATTGTAATCAAATGTATCAAAAAGTGGCGTTTTAATCAATCTTACAATATCAATATTCGAGTAAGCTTGTTTACTCTTCTTATAATGAATACAATCACAAAACATAAAATCACATAGAAAGAAAACTATGTTAGCTAGCCATAATTATTGGATTATTTTTATTATATCAGACCAGTGCCTGAAAAAAATCTGGAACGCTAATTTCTAAAAGATTCGAATAAAAATCTAAAATCCGACACGTCCAGTTTTTATGCGCTTTCAGACGATTTGACAGTTTGCTAATTGAAACAAGAGATATTTTTAAATATGTCGTGCTTATCTGTAGACCAATTCATAAGGCTACGATTTATAATCGGTACAATCTACACTAATATTATAAAGAGAGATTTGATTATTATTTTTTAAATTTATATTTGTATGTTTTTTTTTAAATTTATTTATTAGTGTTCTCTAGAAAATTATAGAGGTAGGTAAAATGCGAACGGAATCGCTAGCATCAGCTAGTAATGAATAATACTGAAAAAGTTAAGTAACCTGATTTTCATTCTGACTTTTTCTTTTTGATAAGCTTCTAAGGGAATTTATGAAGATTTTATTTATATGGGACTTTATATATTATGATTATAAATAATCTGTAACCTTCCTCTAGAATTGGGCTATAGAATACAAAAAGATCTTTTTAAATCAGACGAGTTCAGAGCGTTCAAACAAACAAACTTTGCAGTTTTGTTATATTACCCAGTATGTATACATCATTGTTATCATTGTTTCAAAATAAGAATAAAAACTGAAAAGAATGTAGCTTAAAAGATTAACAAAACGAATCAAAAATTAAAACAGTTTGAATCTTGCTTTTTAAAAAAAAACACATACCGCTATTTCATAATTAAATTCTGTATCATAGCCGTAGATGAAATACTTCTCGTAAATGTCTTCATTAAATTTGAGCACAAACAAAATTCTTCCCTCATTTAACGAGACAGGGAGTTTGTTTAAATTTCTCAGTCTTTTTTCGAAAAACATAGCTTTATTGCAATTATCAAACACGACTTAAGTTGGCTGCATTCCAGTTTAACGATAGCAAAAGAATTTCAATTCGCTACAGAGATATCTTATATTAAACTAGATTTTAGTTTTTATTAAATCTTAACTAAGTATACAAATTTTAATTTGATATCCATGTTTGTGATGAGAGCATGCGCAAAAATATCTTCGAAAACATATTTCGACATGCCTTTTAATAACAGGTAAATAACTTTTCAGAGAAATAACATCAGGCTAAAAATTAAAATAAAATAAAAACTTGAGCGAATGAAGTTTCATACGATCGTCTAGCATTGTGTATAATTTATACAATCTTATTAGAATTTTTTGTATGTGCACGCTGCTCAGAAACGGCTTAACTGATAAGAATGCGGTTTTTACTAATGTATTGATTACCTGGATTAACATATAATTACTAGATTACCTTTTAATTACTTTTTAACTAGTTTTTGTAAAAATTCATGTTACGTAAACTATAAACCCGATTTAAAAAATATGTTTAATATCAACTTAAAACTCTAGTAATAAAAAGCTGCCCCTACAAACGTGACTGACCCAAATTCAGGCTAATTAACTTACCAAAGGATACGAGTCTTATATTCAACAATTGTAGGGGATGAGAGGGACAACCAAAATCAATATTTCTTGCACTAAAGGTACTAGGGAGTGCTTACTAGACAAAATATCAATACAACAGCTTTTAACCGGTATTTTATTGTTAGTAAATTTATTGTAGTAAATTTGTCAAAAGTTCATGTTTATCTATAGCTAAGCGAATTGTTGATTTAAAATACAATCGAAAATATAGTTTACAAATTGATTTATAAATAACCTCAGATTTGGCACGAAAAAATATTGGATACCTATATATATATATATATATATATATATATATATATATATATATATATATATATATATATATATATATATATATATATATATATATATATATATATATATATATATATATATATATATATATATATTTTTTAAGTTTATTTGAATACTATTTGAATTGAACTTGTTAAATCTAACTAATTCGTTATTATGAATGTTTACAAAATCGTGTTTACAAATCTATCAACATAAGATTATATTAAGAGTTCAAAACAAATAAACAATAATTGCCTGTATGTTAAATGAGAATTAAATAAATAGTCATATTATCAGATACTAGCTGGCACCCGCGACTTCGGCCGCGTTGAAAAACAAAAAGTAGCCTATCCTGTGTCCTGTACGTTTAAATGTTTATCTACCAAGTTTCATTCGTTTAATAGTTATGGAGGAACATAGATACATTCAATACCTACACTTACAGATTTATTATTAGTAATGATGATTGATTGATAATTATGACTAGCTATGCCCGCGACTTCGTTCAGAATAAAACATCCGCAGACTGTGCGCAATTTGTGTATGCGTAAATACTTACTAAACATGATTAGAGCCCCTAGAGCCTGAATCTATCATACTTTATTTTTAACTAGCTGGCGCCCGCGACTTCGTCCGCGTTGGAAAAGAAAAAAGTGGCCTATCCTATGTACTGTACGTCTAAACGTTTATCTACCAAGTTTCATGAAAATCAGTTGATTCGTTTAAGAGTTATGGAGGAACATACATACTTACATACATTACATACAGAAAAAAATTCTAAAAATGGTCAATTTAGTTTCAGTATCATGTATAGAGCCTATAAACACGATATCTCTGAAAAAAAGTAACTTACTCCATGACCAACCCTTACAGATTTATTATTAGTATTGATGAGTATATATTATTTCCTTTTCGAGGATAGTTTAGTTTCGAGCAAGTGTATAATTTGATTCTAACACGTCTAGCACATACATAATAACGGTACCGGTAACATTTAGCTGCATTTAGCACTTTGTCGACGGCGCACAGTGACGTGGTCATCTTGTTAGCACATATTCAGCGCATGCTAAAACGTTTCTCGCTGATTTACATTACAACTACCATTAGTGTGGCTACGAAATAAAATACCATGAAAAGGAGCAATGGTAAAGTGTGTGGATTTCGTTTTCGTTTTGAAAATTTGTTCAGCCTGTCCAAAGTTGAGGGTAGCGAACAAAGAGATAACTTGAACTCGCAAAGTACAGTACAATGACTTCTATATAGGACAAGGCTAACGTTCCTAGTACGTGGCACCGATGCGCCGGTGTCAAAATCGGAAATTGGCACCAATGACGAGTGTTCATTCTGTGCGTAGAAAGATACGAAAATGCCTACTTACCAGTGATATGTCCAACCAACCAATGAGAACACTTTACAATAACAGAATACGCCAATAAGAAATAAAAAAAGTATTAAGATGGCAATGAAAACAAATTATTTAGTAACTAGATGTGCAAATTAGAGGACCATTTTTTTGTCACTAGTAGTATGGTAAGGGCGCATCCTCTTGTTTAACATATCACTGGTACAGTACTTCAGACAGACAGACAGACGCTACGGTGGACTTTGTTTTATAACTAGCTTTAGCACGCGACTTAGTCCGCATAACTATCCTTACTATTATTATAAATGTGAATGTGAGTTTGTTTGTTTGTTGAACCGATCACCATGAAATTTTGCATACACGTTGTCTGGGACACCAGAAAGGACATAGGGTACCTACCTTTCATCGATGACGATGACAAAGTCGCGGGCACCATCTAGTATAAAATAATGCCTATTTTACTCGTAGGTAACACAGGCTATAATGTGAAAGAATTTTTAAAATCGTTCCAGTAGTTTGTGAGTTTCATTACAAACAAAAATACAAATATCTTTATAATATTAGTGTAGTGTAAGGATTTAAAAGGGAATACAAAATATTAGCTAAAGTTACATTAAAACTGAGGTACGCTATAAGTAATAAAATTAACAGAAATTTCACGCTAGTAACTTGAACTTAGTTGAACTCAAAGAATTTATCGTCTACTTGCCGCTCTTCACACTTACATACTAATATTTTGCACGTAAATTCAGAACAGTTAGTGCCTTTCCGACCGTTGGGTACGCCTATTAAAGTAACAAATGTGCTTTGTTTTATTTAGAGGCCATTATTTTACGTGAGGGAAACACTTATGTAGATTTAAGCAAATGAAATACAACGAACCCCGTAAATATGGGACTACGTCTAACTACTTTAAGAAATAATATCATAGGTTGACTAATGGTGCCCGCGACTTCTCTCGTGTTGAAAAAGCAATATAACACCAGACATATCGCTGCTTAAAAACTAAAGGGTCATAAATCGAAATTACATTTTTTACATGAGAGCTGATCGAAAAAAAAAATGTCTATTTTTTTCTTATTAGATATATATCAAATATAATGCATATTAAACATCGTTAGAAGCGTATTTTTAAGTAGCATTAGATGTTTAAGTACGTTTATAATAAACTGAATACTAGAGGAGATATTAAGCATTTTAAGTTACTTTTAAATATATAAAAAATGATCAAAATATACTAAATATATAATAAAACAACCATAAATCTTTTTGCAACATACAATATGAAGGATTGTGATTGTGTTTTTGTCATAAAAACATTTTTGGATTTTTTGTTTTATGGCCCTTTAGTTTTTAAGCAGCGATATAGGTACAAATTGACGCCTGACATTATACTTTTGCCAGGCGTTGATCTTTACTTTTTAGATAGATGGTTCCTGCGGCTTCGCCCATGTGGAATATTTAGCTTATGTTCATCCTGAAATTCTATGCCAACTATTGGTGACAGTTTCTTTTTTAAATTGGATGATTACCTCCTACATAAAAAAACAAACAAACATACAAATAATAGAATAGATAAATTAAAATTATTATAATTACAATTGTTTTCGGCCATGTGGTTGTAAGAAGTTTTCTGTATACTGCTTTTTTTTTACCTGAAAAAAAAAAATATATTTAAAAAAAAAATTACTCAAATTATCAAATGTGAAGATCGTCAGATCGGTAGATAGTATACTTGTCGATATGAATTTGTCAAACTAAGACATCTGTCAAATTCCTTAAGGTAAGTAGTAGTAATAAAGTAGACTTTATAGTAAGTAGTGACTGTACTTTTTCTGTCCAACTGTCATTCGGTCCATTTGAGAATCCGTCCACTTGAGACTCTGTCCAAGTGAGCCTGAGCGTTTAGTTTTTGCTCTTTCAATTACTTTTTACCCTACCACTGTACTACCTATCATTTGCACTTCTATAAAAAGTTAGACATTATACTTTTGAAATTAACTAAATTGGCATATTTAAATGACATTAACAGTAAAATCTACTCTTGAAAACTTTGTAATAGACGTAGTAGCTACAACTTAAGGTAACTCTGTATGGTATAAGCCATTTTAAATTAACAACTTGTAAACAAAAAGCAGCGCGACTAGCTTTTTAAGTTTTAAGAAAGAAAGCAAAGGCACGTTTCTAGACTCGGCGAGAAACAACTTTACCTTGCATAGAATAAAATAGGCACTAACTTATTTGCCAAGTAAAATTTGTAAAGAAAACGTCACGTGGGCCGTCTGTAAAAAGGATGTTTGACCTTACACTGTAGAGCAAAATAACACTCGTTATTACTCTAGATTATACATTAAAAAGATACGTGACTGTATTACTAAAAAAAATTGTACGTATACACGTATCGAACATATTATATGTTGTAGTAATTGTTTAAGCTAATATTATAAATGCAAAAGTTGATTTGTTTGTTGAGATTTCACGCCTTAACTTTTGATAACAGATCAGCGTAAAGTTTTGGTTGCCAATTGTCAGGGATATAAATAGAAAAGGACATAGGGTCCTTTTAATTAAGAAAAAACGTGCTGTTATCAAGGGTCCACATATAAGTAAAACTAAAAATTTCAACGTCTAACAAAAATATGTAAATCCCAATGCCTTCAAATATCCCTATCTACTACCAAGTCGACCGCCAGCCAGTCTGAGCATAACATAAAAAATGAAAGCATAAAAATTGAATAATAATGAATAATGAAACATACATTTCAAGAATCATAGATTTGTGTCAATCACCACAAAATCATTGCAATTCTTCTCCTATTTTTCTCCTTAAGGAGATTAGTAAACCGTGTAAGAAAGGAAAAAGGTTTCTACAATTCTATTATGCCCGTAAGTACTTTTATTTTTTTATTATAAATCCAATAAAAGAAATATTTTTACGTGACGAAGAAAAGTTTAAATGCTGACAAATATAAAGTAGAAAAATGCTTCTTATTCAATTCATGTTTACCCTAGTAGACTATGTATAACTAAATCTACAAAACCTTTCATTAGCCACATTCCCCACTCCTAAAAGTATGATCCTTTTTTGTATATTTAAGTATTCTAAACACCTGTACAGATCTGCTGATGCCTTTAAAGTATAAAGGCTGCATATAGCAAATATCGTTTACAGTCAAAAGCGATAAGTAGAACTTTTGAAGTAGCTCTCTGGGATTGCGCCAATACGACATTCGCATAATGAAGTTTAATAGAATTTCTAATACGGGATCGTGTGAGCGTTAAAAATTTCTAATAGGTCTCTAGGTAGCTTTGTGAAATGAAACTACTGACTTTGAATTTATAAAATGGAATGAAAATGTAATATTAAAATGCAGTCGCGGTGCAGAAATTTTTCCCTGTGTTGCGTTTCAACATATTCCAACGCTTTTTCATATTAAAAATAATGAAGTAGACATGCTAATAGTTCACGAAATAGCCCCGTAGCTATATCATTTTACACTGATATAACAAAGAACGGATCCTGGCTTGCAACTTTGGGGCTTGATTTACAAAGTTGACCCAGTCGGGAATAGGACCCGGGATCCCCGAGACGTTAGGCAAGGAGTAAAAATTCGTTACAGTCCAGTCCGTAACTGTAGAGTTATCGAACTTAAAATGACAGTGGACATGTGGATTACAAAATCAATAAGCGATGGGATAAAAATGCTCTCAAGGGGTGACCCTTCACGAACCCTTTATTACGCGGTGACTGACAATATAATAAAAGTCGCGGAAAAACCTGATAATTTATTGTGCCCTGCCACAGTCGTTGTCCGTCTGTCTGTTTATCCGCTAACTTCTTCTAAACCACCCATTGGTTGATACGGTTTTCAATAAAGAAAAGAGCGAACAGTTATAATTGTGTAGTAATACAGTCGGGTTAGATGAAAATCGGGCCTAAGCTTACATTAATTCTAGGTAGCGAATTCTTTTCACCCACCTTTAGGGGGGATCCAGTGGGAGTGTAAAACAAGAATCTCGACCATTCTTAAGGTGAGCTACGCCAGTTATCGTGATATTAAGGGGTAACAAATATTCGCTTCTTATGTAACTTCGTTATTTTTGTCCGTACGACAAAAATGATAAGAACTAATATTGTTCTTTATGCAATTCTCTACAAAATGTATTGGTTGCACATTTTTACGTATAATTAATATTTTTTGAGATAAATGAAAGAAAGGGGTAAAATATATTTTTCAAGATCTCTTTTATTATTAACTTTAGGGCCTAGTTGCACAGGAACAAAGTTGTTCGTAATTAAATTTTCAATAATTCCATATCTCTACGACTTTGTTGGTAGAACCAATATTTAAGTATCTACGCCCATGGCGACGAATTGAATATCGTCGAAGATTTATTTTACCCCTTCGTTTTTTTTTTCATTTATCTCGAAAAATATTGATTGTACGTAAAAATGTGTAAGAAATATTTTGTAGAGAATTGCATTAGTCCTTATCATTTTTGTCGTACGGTCAAAAATAACGAAGTTATAAGCGAATATTTGTTACGCCTTAATATCACGATAACTGGCGTAGCTCACCTCGAGAATGGTCGAGATTCTTGTTTTACACTCCTACTGGACCACCCTAAAGGTGGGTGAAAAGAATTCGCTACCTAGACTTAATGTAAGCTTAAATGCTAACCCGCCAGGGCCATAGGTATATAATAGATTTGTGTAGGTATATAATTTGTAGAAAATAATTGCATGCGTGCGAAGCCGCTTGTATTTTGTAAAATAAGTTACCGACTTCTTCTAAGCCACTCAACTTATATTGAAATAGTTTTTACTAATGGAAAGAGTGATAAACGAAGTTGAAAAATTGGTTTTTTAATAAAAAATGCGTTTTAAAATTTTGTCTGTTCGTTTGTCCAGGCCAACTTAATGAGCAGGTAGAGAACATTTAAGAGAAAGTTGGAACTGCTTTTATTTGTAAATATTCAGAAGCATGCATTAAATTAAAATAATACCCGCGAACAAAATCAAAGCCTTTTCTTTTATATCTCTAAATATGAGAAAAAGAAATTTGAAAAAAATCAAATCAATAAAATCCGTACTGCAAAAGTGCACATAATAGATTCAACAAAAGAAATACCCCTTTTAAAACGTCAGAACATCCACCTGACTAGTGAAAAAACTTTATTCGCGAATTTGCATTTAAATGTAGAAAAGAAAGTGAAGCGTCGATTGAAAAATAAAAGAGGGAAAAATTGTAGCGATCGTCGAGGTTGGAATTTCTCTCTTTCGCTCCTGACAGACCGTGTGTGAAAAGCGTGTAGCGGTCTCTGCACTTTTCTATTTCTGGAAATAAAATTATTCGCAGACCCACACGACACGACCTTCCGCACCAAGGAAAGACACGGAATGGATTTCAAATAGGGTAAAAATGCTGTTAATATTAAATACTCCCATCGAAACGTCGCATTTTGAAGACGGTCTGTTTGCTGAGGATATTTGTGTATATTGTATTATATTTCCTACTATATTTATTATGTATGAGAAAGTTTGTGGTTATGTATGGATGTTTGTTACTCTTTCACGCAAAAATGGCTCAAAGGATTTGGATTAAATTTGGCACACAAATAGTTTATTACTTGAATTAACATATAGGATACCTGGAAAATTAGTATATAAATATTCTTAAATCGTCTTAATATATATAAAAAAATTGGGAGCCACAGCGATAAAAATGTCAGGCGTCATATTACTCATCTTTATATATAGACATATTTAAATTCTGTTTTCACTTATGGATAGAGAGATAATCAGGAATCGTTTGTATGTAAAAAAAAATTGGTCGCAGACGAAGTTGCGGGCATAGCTAGTAATAATATATTTTCTTTTTCAACGCAGACGAAGTCGCTTCAAGTCTTCTGAGTCTTCAATAACATAATAATAATAATCAATAAGTGTCTGTATAAATGTATATATTTTAATATTATCTATATGTATGTATATATTGATGTAAATTATTTGATTTTAATGATTATGTAAACTGAACATGGTGTGCGGTGAAACTCTAAAGAGTTTATGTTTACACCAATGTTAAATTAAAATGTAAACATTACTGTATTAATAAATAGATAAATAAAAAATAAAAAAAAAGTCACTTCAGAGTTAAAGCATTATTCAAATAAAGGTGATCGATTAAAATTGGTCCATTTTCGCGCAGAAACATCTAGCTAGAGCCGTTATAAAATAAAATATTGAATAAAATTAACAAGCGAATTTGGGACATAACTCAAGTGTCCAATACGCCCAGCTAACAACTGCTACATCATTAAATATGCACGCCACGTGCACCTTCTACCAATTTACTTGGAACGTAACATCATATTTAATTGTATATTTATTCCTGATTTTTTTTAGGTTGTATAAAATTCTCAAATCATTCGACCCAAAAATTTTATTATTATTATTTATGTTAACGTCGACGAATAGGCTGACGAACCACGTCTTGATGGTAGGTGGCTACCGTCGCCTTTATTTACTACTAGCTGTTGCACACGACACGAAAAAGAAGAAGTAGCCTATCCTGTGTCCTGTACGTTTAAATGTTTATCTACCAAGTTTTGTGAAAATTAGTTAATTCGTTTAAGAGTTATGGAGAAACATATATACATACATACAATAACTACACTTACAGATTTATTATTAGTACTAGTTGGCGCCCGCGACTTCGTCCGCGTTGAAAAAAAAAGTAGCCTATCCTGTGTCCCGTATGTCTAAATGTTTATCTACCAAGTTTCATGAAAATCAGTTGATTCGTTTAAGAGTTACAGAGGAACATACATACTTACATACATACATAATACATACATACAGAAAAAAATTCTTAAAATGGTCAATTTAGTTTCAGTATGACGTATAGAGCCTATAAACACGATATCTCTAAAAACAAAGTAACTTACTCCATGACCAACCCTTACAGATTTATTATTAGTATTGATTGATGATTGGTGATATCCTATGTTACTCGCTGATAATGTAGCTATTTTTAAGTGAAAGAATTTTTAAAATAGATCTAGTAATTTTTGAATGTAGTAATACAAATCTTTTGTTTTTATAACATTAGTAAGTATAGATAAAGATATGTATGTGAGTAGATGAGTATGTTCGGAACTATTTCGTACCCTCTTTTCTTTATACCAGCTTTTTTGACATGCGTACAACTCGTACACGATATATGACCTCTCATTTCGTGACCGCGTTCCATGAAGGACGACATTTGTTTTTTCTACCACACCGCTAACGCCGCTTTGAAAAATTGTGAAAAAATCAGAATAACGAAAAACAGGAGTAATCACCATTTCCGGCCGACTGGAGACAAAACAGGAAGCTGAGAAACGAAGGTCAAATAAATACTAAATAATAAGTAATAAATAATACTTATTCATCCGACCGAAAAGTATTTTTCTTTCTTTTATTAAAGTTTATTTTCCTCGCCTCCGAAATGATTTTATTAGTCTCAGCGCCTCTTTCACAAACGTCAAGTAGGCCAAACTGCGATAATGGAGCTGATATACCTTTAATGTACGGTAAACGTCCCAAACATTAAATACAAAATAATAAAAAAAAATCAGCTATCGAATGATGCAGTAAACCTTATTTTGAAGAAGTAATTAGTTTTTGTTCACAAATGAATAAACAATCAGTTGTTCTGCAAGCAAGACTAAGTTCAAATGTGGTACATAATGCATGTACGTCATATTTTAGTAACCTAGACCTTACACATACAAACTCGTGAAACGTTTGATGCGATATTCAAGATTTGCGACAAACAGTCGCTTTCGAGCGATTTCAGTTTGAATCTCTTGGGCTCTTAACTAGACAGGTAATGTTTACCTACTTGTTTATGAGCACGTATACGGAATAATGTATTTCATGTCTTCGTTTGTGGTTTTCTATTTAAACCGTAAATACAATCTGAGGCGACAGTTACCAGAGAGTAGTAAGTTTTGGTTACGAAACGAAAGAGCCTATGTCTATAAACAGACATATATTCTGTTTTATAGACATGTAGAAAAGAAAAAAAAATGTTATGTTAAATGTTGATACATAATATTTATAGCAACTAAAATTAAATTAAATATAAATTAATAAGATATATAAATAAGTTAATATATATCAGTTTAAAAGTGAAAATACAGACTTTTGTATTTGCACTTTTAAACTTATTAGCGCTTTTGAAATTAATTACTTACCAAACTATATTTATTCTTTTAGTGTTTTTACTCAAAATTTCGGAGGTTTGCGGATTATGATAATACAATAATACAATATATAATCCTTTCTTTTTTTTCCTACAAGAAAACTTCTAAACATTTTTGTCTCAGCCAGCATCTCCTTAATATAATTTCAAAGCAAGATCTCATAATAAAATTACTAATGAAACATTGAATGTAACAGTATCAAAACACTTTGCAATCAAACTTTGATTGTTGCGAAATTAGAATTTGAAATATCGTTGTCTAACGTTAAGATTAATTCAAAAAGTCGGCCCTAAGCAAACGAGCACAATTGCAAAACTTTTTGACAAGTAAAGCGCTTGAAATTACCAAGTTTCAAGGGAGTTTGCGTAGCTTGGTTTACACAGCGTGGCGTCGTCGTCGCACACTGGTATATTAGGTAAAGCTAAGAAGTCGATATTCGAAAATAAGGATAATCTCGTTGTCTTTTTATATTTTCTTTTAAAAATATATATATTACTACCTGGCGCCCGCGACTTCGTCCGCGTTGAAAAAAAGAAGTAACCTATCCTGTGTCCTGTACGTCTAAATGCTTATCTACCAAATTTCATTAAAATCAGTTAATTCGTTTAAGAGTTATGGAGGAAAATACATACATACATACAGAAAAAAATTCTAAAAATGGTCAATGTAGTTTCAGTATCATGTACAGAGCCTATAAACACGATATTACTGAAAACAAAGTTAACTTACTCCATGACCAACCCTTACAGATTTATTATTAGTATTGATTGATGTATATTTCAAAAATTATTTCACCTATATACAGCTACATTATCAGGGAGTAACATAGGCTATCTTTCTAATATATAAAATTCTCGTGTCACAGTGTCAGTTGCCATACTCCTCCGAAATGGCTTAACCGATTTTGATGTAATTTTATATGTACACTTGGTAGGTCTGAAAATAGGTTTTTATCTATTTTTTTATACGCAGGCGAAGTCGCGGGCAGCAGCTATTATTTTATAAAGTTACGGAGAAGAAGTCGGCGCAACGGTTAGTTATAAAACTGTTTCTCTAACTTCTTGTAAACTACCCAACAGATTTTGATAGATAGATAGATAGAGCGATAAACGATAGATATATGATATATAGATATATGATTTGCAAAAAAAAATGCAATCGTGCGAAGCTGGGAGTGGGTAGCTATGTTATAATTCCGTAAGACCGTAAGACAATAAGTTACAAGATAAGTTTACAGCGTTAGAAAACAATCCTTAAAATACCTAAAAAAAACTTGTTTTAATTTATTTTTCTATAACCCCGACCTACTGCTGTCGGAAGGACTGCGGAACGCAGTGTTACTTCCACTAATAAAATAGTTAAAATGATTATAAATGTAGCTTTTTATTCAACAAAATGTTCCCAGTGTGCGTCGACGACACAACAAACCAGAGCGAAACATCTAAGCCGAATGTACGACCAATATCTGTCTTGTAACAAGATTACATTTATTTAATCTGGTGGTACAAAAAATTATTAATGAGAAAAAATTCTTTAATTTCTTATTTGTAATATCATTATATTAAGTAATTTTGTTTTTCTTTTGGTAGGTGGCTACCGTTACCAATAACACAAGCAATGCCGCTTCACACGGTCCACATGTGTAGAAACTATATCCCGCAATCATGCATAATTTGGAAAAAAATCTACATTTTAATGTGTTTCCGCCTTGTTACGATGTGGGTTCAGCTGTGAATAAATTCATGCAGGGTTCGCAAGGTACCTTTTTTTTTACAAGAGGAATCCATCATGGATACCCATCATGGGTTATGTCGGACTCCTGCCCCGAGATGGTATTGTGGTTAGGGAGCCCACGATGCTAAATGTGTAACTCGAGCGTCGTGGGTCTTAATTTCCTATAATAGTACTTAATGGTATAAAATTATTTCATTTTAACACACATTCGTTAATATTATAAAACTATTGGACTTTGAAGATTGGATGGTAAGAAGAAAAAAAGGTTAAGTATATGAAGTTTTTCATTTCAGCGGTGGGGTGAGCGTCTATAGGCGTTTAAAATTTTGTAGGCGCAGTATTTTAAAAAATCCTCCATATAATCGTCACATTAAGAATCAGCACGATCAGGAATTTAAGCTGAACCGTCTGTATGAAAATCTGACGCGCTCGAGTATTACAAAATGAGAATCGTCAAAAATATTTTTTACATTTTCAAAAAGCTGCCACGAGCTTGCGTTACATCCGAATCGTCTGAATTTTAAATGGGAGCTTAGTTTAGGTTCACTTAACATCCCCTCTGAAAATCTGACGCGCTCGAGTTGTATTTAAAAAACTGCCAAAGTGCCGCCGTGCCCCTCAGGATGAAGCGTGCGGAAGAGCCCCATCTAACACCCTAGTCCTGTCAGGGATCCAGATGGCGAGCGTTTGCCAGCCGCCTGCGTCCAGTTCGTCGGCGACGGAGGGGATGGGACAGGACGTCGTGCTCCCGCTCTCTCTCCGCCGTCTCCTTCTGCGAGATAATCTTCGCAGAAAGATTGAATCGCTCGCCAAGCGGCTCTACTGCCGACCATAGCTTTCACTACAACCGGCAAAGAGAAGTCAAGTCCAATGGTCGCCGCGAGCTCAGTTCGCTGCGCCGATCATCTAGGGCACTCCGCAAGAGTGTGCTATGCGCTATCCTCAGCGCACGCACACGAGTAGCACTCTGGAGTTGGCTCCCTACGAGTCACCCTATGGAGATAGCTTCCGAAAGCCCGGTCCCGAGAGCACCTGCACCAGGCGGAACGTGAAAGCCCCGTGTCTCCTCTTGAGCCACTCGTCCAACACTGAACGAATAGTTTCCACGGTGCGGTGGCCGGTACTAGGCTCGGCCAACCTGTCACTCCATTTCCGGAGGAGGTTTTCGCGTGCAAAGATTCGCGAAACAACCTCTTGCGGAGGCTGAGCTCCCCGAGACCGTATATCTGTACCTCGGCCTCGAGGTCCCACGGTAGCGTGCCCGCCATTACGCATGAAGCTTCGAAGGAGTACGCAGGGTACCTGCATCCTTACTGGAGTTCTGTGGTTCCCTAGCCAATTAGGTTGTTCTGTGGTTCAAATTGCCTTTTTTGCATTAAAAAAACCTGGAACACAGATTGAGTGAAATGCAAGTATTTCGAAAGACCTCTATAGTCATTTTCAAATTATTTCCTATAATAGTACTTAATGGTATAAAATTATTTCATTTTAACACACATTCGTTAATATTATAAAATAATATCTAAAATAACGCTAAAGTCTTTGTTAAATTTTAATTTTATTAAACTTTACAGATTTAAATAAATTAGGTAATATTTCAAAGCGCTGTTTCTTTTTTGAAATAATAAAAAAAGTAAGATGAAATAATAACATTTAGGGCCTCTTTCACAAACTAAAATTAAAGTGTTGATTAGTTACTTTTAGAAATCATTTTCTATTTTATTGAATTATGCACTCGGTTTACTGCGTCATTCTATAGGCGATTTTTTTTTATTATTTTCTATTTAATATTTGGGACGTTTACCGTACAAACAAAGGTATATCAGCTGAATTATTCCTGGTGACAGGTGACTTTAAGTGACGGTTTAGCCTACTTGACGATGGTGAAAGAGGCGCTTAATAGTATTAATTAAATCTTAAGTCTACATGGGTTGTGATATAAAATATAATAGGTATTTACCAATTATATTTGAGTTTAGAAATTCAGATTTCTAAAGTTGAAAATTAGCTTATGAAACAAAAATTATTTTGAACGTAGAAAATCGGCTACATTGTTATTTTAGGTATTAATTTCACAGTTCAATGGGTTTTCCAATGCAAGCAAATAACATAAACGGTCGAGAAAATCCTTTGTATAAAAACAAACAATAATATTAACAACGGACGTAGGTACCTTGGAGTTCTGAAGTAAGAGCGGCTAGAGTAACCCTGATTACATAACTGGGCGACAATCATGCACAATAAGTACAGACCTACAAAATGTGCTGCAAAATGAAGCTGTATAAATTAATTCAAGTACAATAACTTAACAACCGCAGTATCCGTTGCATAGTTCAATATGAGTTCAATTCAGTTCAATGTAGTCCACCACTGCAGTTTAGCAGAAATTCGCGTAATGTATGTTTGTTATAACCCATTGGTTATGCCCTATTCATTCTATGATGACTAACCCGACCGATTTGTACTCTATACTCAACCCTATATAATTATACAAAAACAATAAATATTAAAAAAAAAATTAAAACTAGTGTGCCGCAAGTAGCGGGGTAAAGCCCAAGCTGTTGGTAGTTAGGGATGCAAAGTGAGGAACCTCCTGACAATACGTGCCGTGTCATGAAGCAGTGCCTTCTGTATCTGTCCCTTGAGCCAGCCATCTAGTGAGAGCCTCTTGAGGTGTTGGTCGAGGCTCTTCGCTATAAGGTCGAATAGACATCCCACATGGCGGTCATCTCGTGAGCCAAGTCTATATATTTACTTAGCTTAATTTTTTTCTATATTCAAACCGTGGAAGCGTGTGTGTATCTGTACTATTGTAAGTGAGTAAAGTATAGACACCACAACACATTCACTGTGGCCTTCTATAATGAGATGTTGGCTGTAAAAAGACGGATCACCCAAATATTATGACTGAACGGATTCAGAATTTCTTTCCAAGACTAATAGTGCATTAGTTTAATTATTGTCACACAAAAAAAAGAATATTAATTTACGATTAATTTTATCTAATTACATAACAAATAATACTCGGAAGTAGTCGCGGGCAAAGGACAGTATAATGAATTATACGCGTAGCGTGCCTTATGAATCATAGCCCAGGTTTTTAAAAAATGTACAGATTTCTACAAGCTTTATTTAGAAGAATGAAGGCTTTTAACTCTTTGATTCAATTTGTGCTTCTGTTTATCGACAGTGACAAATGGTAGATACATGACCGACTTTTTCTTTGAAAGTAAAAACGGACAGACTAATATTTGAAATGAGAACATGGCATCTCTCACATCTCATCCCCTAGTTTGTAATCTTCGCAATGTGTAGGTAAATAGGAAAAACGAGAAGCCTAAATTTTTTTTTAATAAAATCCCACATAGCGAAGGCCTTCAATCATTGATACACAACCTCTTACAAAAAGCAAAGAAAACTAAGATAAACAAAAAAAACTTTTGATTACATGATTGATTTAGAGAGTCCTATCCAATCTTGCTTTTGCGGGTGCTAATAAATAATGATTTAATGGAAATATTCATAATCGTCATAAACATAGACTAAGCTTTCCCCAAACTACTTTTTCCCCAAATCTCCTAAAACTACAGACAAACTTTTTTATACTAATTAGAGAAGTCATTGAAGCATAATTGGAGCATCACCAAACGTTATGAAAATATAATTTTAAATCCCCCATGAAATAAATGCTCCACATTATTAAAATCTTCTAAAATAACTCTACTTTGACATGTCATAAAAATGGTGTCATATAAAATTTCACTTCATAATACTTCGGCTAGATTCATACGTTGCGATAAAAATATGCCGTGAAATGCAATTTCACTCATACATAATAGGTTTAGCGGCGTTCCCAACGGACCCTGGCCTTCTTCCAGCTACCATCGATCGGTATACAAAACCGTTATGTAACTTAAATGTTTTAAAAATATCAGAGTACTGCAGTGCCACTGGCAAACCATGTTGCAATATTTAATTACTCTGGTATAATAAAATGAAAGCTGAAATATTCAATTCGGTCAACTAATAAATATTTATTATATTTTCCTGAATGTATATCGACTTATAACAACGGCATAAGCCTTTTCCAAATTCGTGGAAAACAGATTTTTATTACAAATGGAATTTAGTGTAAATTATTTAGTAAAATATTTATACTAATATTATGAAGAGGAAAGATTTGTTTTTATAATATTAGTTATATAGTTGTTGTAGTTAAACTCAAAAACTACTGGGCCGATTTTTAAAATTATTTCAACCAATAGAAGCTTTATCAGCGAGTATCATAGCCTAAATTTTTATAAAGTTACGCGGACGAAGTCGCGTGCAACAGCTAGTATAATTATAAAGTAGATTTTCGATTTTAAAATGTTGTCTTTTTTAACCTTATTTTTGAGCTCAATTAAATAAACGATTTGATTTAAAGTGTGTGACCGAGGGGATGTACCATAAGCAATGAAAAGAGGAGATGTATTGCGCTTTCAACTTTGATTAGATACAGTATAAGGAATAAGGGATGGGAAAATAGGCGTTGACACCACTACTTTCTGTAAGGTATTGGTTACTGCTGCCAAATGGGCTGCCCAGTTTGTGATTTGAGAACTCAGTGTGCCTTGTCTCTACAAAATCTTATTATAATCAAATCATGTCCACAGCTACCAAATGCACTATTAGCTGCAGTCCGCATGGCCTTAATATGTCCTTAAAATAGATTAACATTCTCTCATATGCGTTATTAAATATAATTTTAAATTAATGGCTGAAAGTTCGTAAGCACCTAAGCTTTTTGGCTGGAATCCAAAGTATTCATAAAGTAGTTATATTTTCACTAATTCTTTAATGTTTTTATACTAAATTAATTTATTCATTATTTAATTTAATATTGTTGTCTCGAAACAAATCCTGTTTTTCAAATTTATCCGAATTTAAATGAACGAGTAAATTATCCACTCAAAACTCACATTTTCATATATTAAGATGTTACTTACTGATAACGCAGCTTTCTATAGGTGAAATAATTTTTAAAATAGGTCCAGTAGTTTTTGAGTTTAATTATTACAAACATACAAACCTTCTCGCTTTATAATATTAGTATAGATATAGATATTGTTTATAGAGGGAATTTTTTGACATTGGATTGTAAGAAATGTTATTAAAAGTGGAACCAATCTAGACTTCGCCTGTATTATAGGACATTGAAAAAATTGTTCCCAAAATAAGAGTGAAGTCAATGAAAACAGTATAGAGGGATACTATTTTTGAAAAACCGCAGCAATCACTTTGCGTTTATGAGTTCCAAGAGCTTTGTTGGCAGAGCACAGAGAATGTCTGACTTACGTTGAGTGTCCACAGTGGAGCGACAGTTATGAAATGGACCATTTGTCTGTCCGTTTGTGCATTAGAGGTTTACATTTAACAGCTGCTTTGAAAAAAAAAATTCTACATTTGTTAATAAAGAGTCTGGAGCAATGAAATTTAATTCAGTATATCCCAAGACGATAGTGTCACGAGTCAAAATCTTGGATAATAATTTTTTACCAAACATGGACAACATGGTCGGCAGACAAGCAGATAAATACATGGACAAACGTTTGTCCAAAAAAAAATTGTTTTTGGATTGCACGTTCCTTTTGAAGATTCGTTTCGCGTTTAATAAAAGTTAATATACTATAAAGATTTGTTTAACAATCTACGTCAATTTTGTAATACGCAGCCTCGTTTCGCAACAAGGGATTGCAGAGCGCATTACCCTATCCCCTCCTAATACCATATTCTTCATTATTTTAAGGTTTATTGGCATTAATAGGCAACAGTAGCCACCTACCAACAATTGCACCGTTAGCCTGTCTGTCGACCTTTATCTTAAAAAATGTATACTGCCAATTGTTTTCACAGCACGTCAAACATTATGTTTTCGATTTTAGAACTGAACTCTCATTTTATGTTAAATAAATTTGCCAACAGCGAACAAGGTTGTTATTTGTGGAAGAAACTTAACCGTATTTAAAGTTGCCAAGTATGAGGATTCGCGCAAAGGCGTAGGTTTGTTTAGAGACAAGATTTTTGAACGTAGCTGCCGTATTATCATATGAGAAAGTTGTGATATCATTCGTGACTAGGCAGCGAACTTTTGGTGTGCGCCTAGCTCTTAAAGGAAAATATTGAATATTTAAACAGTAGATAGGTAAAGACTCGAAAGTTATTTCAATTAGGGTATCTCGCGAACAATCTCGCTGTAATGTTGGTATGAGGACTTCGAGTACTTGTTTTTTGGAATTGACTCATTATATATTTACTAGCTGGTATATTATATATTTGCAGAAAAAGCAGTGCGAATCCGGGAGCGGGTGACTAGTTTAAAAAAAAAAATAGAGCAGCTACATCGAAGTACACTATGGAATTTGCGTCACAAATGCCAAAGCTACACATAAAAAGTACGCCTAAAACGGAATCTTGGCGGAGTCTTACTTTCGCGCGTCAATGGTAAGTGTTGACGTAATCACTTTTTTTTTAAATGACAGATGTTTGGTTGGTTTTAAAGGACAGATGACAGAGTTCATGCTCCACTCATGTCATTTTTAAATGTTTCATAAAGTTCGTAGTGGACCTTACTGCTTTGGACTTGACGGACCTGTTTTGGAAAACTAAGAAAAATTATAGACTGACTAGTCTCGGGATCTGCTACTTTTGATTTTAATTTCAATTTTGCCTTTTTTATTTTAAAAAAAGGCTATTACAAATTGCTATTTTTACTAATTACACTGGCAAAATCATCGGAGAAGATCTGATGGAGCCAATACATTAAAAGAGAAGAATAAGAAGAAGAAAGTTCGTAGTGTTTTGTATGGCAACTATGGATAGTTGTAGTACATTGATGTGCCTATAATATTTGTATAGACTTCAATTTCAAATTAAAGTTTAAATTCCAATAATTTTAATTCAGACAGTTCATCGCACTAATAAAATACTACTATTAATATAATTTAAGTATATTCTACATCAAATTACCATAAAATATTATGAATCAAATTAATGTTGACTATAAAAATATGGCACTCAAACTTCAGAGGAACATTACTATAGACTATAGATAAAGTCTTCCGAAAATTCAATGGTGGGCACTTTATAATTTCTAGTTTTCTGCTTTATACAGCAACGTGGCAGAAATGTTCTGGCCATGGTCCAAACCCATATCGACCGAGGGCCGTGTGAGAAGCCTTAACACCGCTATCGGTTCACTTTCTAAGTGTCGCTATTAGTTCTCCAGTTTATGTCTAGCTAAATAAACAATTCAACTTCCAGCCTCTCGCTTACAAACTAACTTAGTTATCGTGTTAAATGGATTTATGATAAGGGGGATACTCGAAATGTAAGCTTCATCTAAATGAACTTAGGTACCCACTCTATTATTCTTCTTAAAGCACATATATATCGTCCCCTTACTGCAAAAACCAATTGAGTGAAAAGTTTTGAGTAAAATGAGTTTAAAGCTTTGCATGCCTAAAACTACTAAAAACAGGTTGTATATTTGAAATCTTTATCTTTTTATTAACACATATTATAAATATGTTTGATACTACATTTTAAATATACAAGAAGAAGATGGATTTATCATGCAGTCATTGACTTTTGGCTGTTTGTAGTGATATTAAATGACTTAAGTTGCTTTATGATACAGGCTAAATTGGGAACCAAGCTATGTATCAAAAAACGGGTTAAACTACCTTGTAGATCTCAAGACGGAGATTCTAATGGTGTATATAACTCATTTTCGCCAAAAGCGCACTTATTTGGTTTTTGCAGTAAGGGGACTATATACATATTGTATATATTAAAATATAATTATTTTTACATTTTTAAATATCTATATTTACTAATATAATAAAGGTAAATTTTATATATTTGTTTGTATGTAGGGAAACTACTCAACCAGCTTTTAAAAAAAAATCACCAATAGAATAGAATTTCAAGAATATATTACAATATGGCACCAACTATCTAAAAATAAAGGTCTACTGGCAAAATAGTATATTGTCACGTTTTATATTGCTTTACATATTTTGTCAGGCGTTATATTTTTTATTTTTTAACGCGTTCAAAGTCGCAGGCACCAGCTAGTCTTCATATTTAGTTTTCAATTAGAGCTGACATATCAACTATACTTAAACTATCCTATATATAGGCCTTAGTTCGAAATATCGGCCTTGGTTATCGATACTCAAAAAGTATAGGTACATCCCAAAGTATCTAATGTGTACACTGAAGTCTTACAGGAGTCTTATTAAATATGCAAAAAATCGAAAGTCATTTGAATAAATATGTATCAGTTTGTTATCCAAATCTTTTATACGAAAATTTTACTTATACAGTTAGGCATTCCAATATGTCAGGAGGGTTATTGTTATACCCAATCTAATCTTATCATATTATTATAATTTAATCCCATTATAATTAGATCTACTCATATATCAAGCCATATTATTCCATCGTTAACTAAGAAAATCTGCTTAAACTAACTGATTTGTCCTACAATCCCTTTAATTTTTATTTGATAATGTCTTAACTTTAAGTCAATATATACCACATAAGATCTTATGTTCGATAACATTAAGATAACATAAAAACAATAAGTCATTCTCTTTGTAATAATTAACAAAAGAATTAAATAATTAATTAATCTTTGTGCAAAAGAGTGTTCATTTTCTTCGAATGTAACTCTTTTACATGTAGCTGATATCATTATCGGACGAGTATCGACATATAAGGGACATCGTCACGAACGCTTCCAAGTAATTAATAACTGATAACATTATCTGCTGCCTTAATAGCGGGGTCATATGCATTGTAACATAAAGCTGTGGACACACCGATGACGTGTTCAAAATATTCATATTTCTTTAGGTAATACGTTCAAATCTAAACACACTTTTATCAACATCATCATCTCCTCCTTAGGACGCCCACTTTTGGAAATAGGCCTCCCTCCACCGAGTCCATGGATTACTCGCCCGCCCGCCCGACGGGCGAATTGGCATGTGTTTTTTACCTATTATTTTTATAGACCACTCGCCCGCTAGTATAATGTACAGTCCGTTACATAGAGGCGTACGGTATTAAACTAATTTCTAAACTTTTATTAGACTTTTATTATTTCTTACCACGGGTACTTAATAGGATTTAATTTTAATAGGTGTACAATTAAAAATACAAATTTCTCTGTCTTTACCATCACAATTATACAGAAAATAACCGGTAAGAAGCAGCCTGAATCCATTCACTATCGATCCGTGGTTGCCTGTCCACCTTGTGGGTGGACATCCTGAGCTGCGCTTGCTAATTCGTGACCTCCAATCGAGAACCTTCCGATCTCAGCTTAGGCAATGGTTAAGTGAAGAACCATCAGATACCGGTGCCATCTAGTTTTCGCAAGGGGATGTATTGCGTAACATATTCTAGTTTCAGATATTGTGTAGATGGCGCTAAAAGTTAATAACTAACGTGTAACGCTAGACGTGTTACAATTTTGATTTTACTCCCATAATTTTTCATACCCCGGGCTTATATATGAAAATCGATTCCAAAAATGTAAAATATTTGTCTTAGATACTCGTAGATATAAATAGTTTAACTTAGATGAACAAAGGAGCTTTTAATACTCAAAATATTGAGGACCTCTCAGTTTTTAAAAGAGAAAATGTTCAGTATATAGTATATAGTAATGATTTGAAGAGTTTAAATCAATAAGATGGTACAACATGTAATATGAAAGGGAATATAAAATTATAAATACGATTTGTTGTTGTGAATTAAACTCTAGGTCGTGTTAACAATATTAGTTAGTATAATTTATGTATATATTCCCTTATAACAACGTAGGTACGACAAATGTTGAATAATGAACTCTCTTATGTTCCGATAACATTTCTATGAATATTGTAAAAAAGAGTTCTTTTAATAACGACGGATGTAGTTACTTTTGTTAGTTAGCGTTTTATTGACTAGCAAATTAATATATTTTAATATTTTTTAAGTTAAGGTATAAATTGTAGTTGGGATATTTGTTTTACATTGCTCAGGATTGAAGCATTTCCAATAACCTATCAAACTGGCACTTGTTCGGATTTTAATTAATTATTATAACCCTGTAAGCTTACAAAGTTAATTAAACTAATAACAAACACATAACACATTATTTATGTGTCAATTACTGATTTGCTAATATTCTTTTAAACATGTTCATACTTGTATTCTTTATCAAATTAGTTATTGTCGTTTTTTTTTTAATGCATACTAAATAGTGATGGACAGGCAGACAGTTCTTAAGATAGGAAACGTGTTCCAGAATGGGAATATGGTATTGGTGTCATCAATAACTTTAAAAAGACTAATGACCACAAGGGCATGAGTTTGATCTTCTCTTAACTCTAAAATTACAAAAGAACTTGGCTATGTGAATTGTGATATAGCGGGTTTAGGTCCAATAGGAAATCGAGGGCTATAGCTTAATTATAGCTTGTTAGTCCTATTTCTGTGTATGGCAGCCAAAGTTAAAATTTCTTCCCTGAGTGTATCTATTTAGCCTAAATAACATGTTATTGACTTCAGTGTTTCTGATGAAATTTGAATACGTCGCGAAAGGTTAGAACGACACGAGTGCGCCGCTCATACCTAAACTGCTGCGCCTTACAATGTATGTATCAATTATTTTTATGAAAAAAGTTTGGAAGAAATCTCGCTTATAAGGGTTAAAGTTTAAATAAATAGGGGCTATTTCACAAATAAAGACTTTCACTCAGACGAAATAAGAACTAAAGACAGAATTTTGCGAATGACATAGTTTAGCCGTTTTTATAAACATGTGTGCGTAGGCCGGTGTTGCCAAAATAATCTATAGTACCTATTCCAATATTCTTATTCGTGAGCATAATGATAGAAATCAAAAGTAGTCAGTAATTCAGGTTTGCGGTTTAGTAAGCAAGTCCTAAATTTCACTTGGTCGCAGAGAAATTGTCATAATAATTATAAGTAAAAAAAAACTTTAATTATAACGATTAATACAGGCAACACTGATGAGTTTTGTGTTAGAGGTTAGAAGCTAAGCAGGGGTCTTATCATTAGTTCTCATTTTATCTGAGCCTTATCATTTACACTTAGAATACTGCTTACTTAGAATACTAACAGCTGCATTATCTACCAACGAGTAACCTTCTACTCGTAATAGCAAAATTACGCATCAATAAGATGCTAAGCCAAAACAATCATCTAAAAGGTTACCATACATTTTTCATTTTAAAACTGTACGTTTTTCTCGTCGGCATCTCTAACGCGAACGCGAATTTAATTTTTATTATAATGGTATTACAGTACGTATTCGTAAAGTCAATTCTCGTATGACAAGGTGAGCCAGAGGTAAGTGACCCGGAAGCTTTTAAATTACAACCCCTGAATATTTTATTTGGCATTGAACGACGGCGTTCGGATGTTTCCGCGCCGAAATGTGTGGATTTTTTCACTCGAATAGGTATGAGTATGCAAAAGTTGTGATATATTTTTAATTAATATGTTTCCGATTTTTGTAATTGGAATTGGAATCAATTTGGTGCTGTCATGGAAAATGGAAAATCTTTCAACTAAAATACTAACGCTTACCTTTTACAAGTTAACTAATTTTTAGTAGGTTGTTTTACATTTGCGATCTCCGTACTATGTCCTCATTCATTCATTGTCAGGTAGTACATAGCTTTTTGCTTACCTGAAAAAATAAACATATAATATAAGACTAATTGTAGAGGAAAAAATGAGTTTTTTTTATTTGTTAAGGTCAACAGACAGGCTGATGGTCTTGCTTCTCGATGGTAGTTGGCTACCGTCGCCTAAACACAAGCAGCGCCACAGGTGCTTTAATTGCGCTGGCGACTACAGTAGGATTAAGGATCCCTTACTCACTCACTGAAACGACACAGCCCACGTACTGTTATTTCTCGATCGCTTTCTGTAAGGGGTGGTTACTTCTGCTAAACGGGTTGCCCAAATGACTGCGAAACGCAGTATGTCCCTTTATTTAACCCTTTCTTGCGCGACAGCTGATGGACAGAGTCGCGAGGACGTTATGACACGACTTCGGTGCCCCGCCAATGCAGTGTTACCTTGCCGCTACTAAATGTTCTTAAGTAGATACATTTTGATATGAAACAGAACGTTGAATATTTTCAAAATTTTAATGTACAATAAACAGCAGCTCAAAGCAAAGTAGACTGCTAACCGGATCGTTATAAAGTGAAAAATCTATCAAAGGAATTAAAAAACATAAAAGCGCCGTCCCCAGCGGCAAGTCTGCTGACAAATCGTTTAAAGAATTGTCGCTGACTGTTCCTCCCCGAAAATAATTACGGAAAGATTCCCCCCAAGCAAAGAGAATAGATGATATCTTTGACAACGAAATCTCCTTTGAAATGAAAGGAATATTCGCCACGATTTATTGATGCAACCCATTCCACCACTTATTTCAATGTTTCAATTTATGAAAAAAAAAGTGGGACATTATCGAACATAAATTTTCTGTGTGATTAACTTTATCATCGTTTTCATTAATATTTAATGTTTATTTTATAAATATCCTTAAAAATTATATTACAAACTTAAAGGATCCTATATATACAAATAAAAAATAGATTGTGAGAATTTTTTTATGGAAAGGAAAGATGCTTTTATCCGAGAATCTCAATTAAAGGCGACACCGGATATTTGAATCAATACTAATATAATAAATCTGTAAGTGAAGGTATTGTATGTATGTATGTATGTTCCTCCATAACTCTTAAACGAATTAACTGATTTTCATGAAACTTGGTAGATTAGATTTAGACGTATATAGGTCACAGGATAGGCTACTTTTTTCTTTTTCAACGCGGACGAAGTCGCGGGCGCCAGCTAGTAAAGTAAAAATGGAACTACAGAAGATATCAAGTTATCGCGTATCGACAGTATAGATATTAGATGCCAAGAATAGAGGACCAAATATCGCGATTGGGAGGACAATAAACAGTTAGATAAATCATGTTCTTAACGCATGAAAAAAAAATTGCACAGCTCTTTGAATAGTATAAGCAGTTCTCACAAGGAAAACTGATGAATACGCGAGGCTCTAGGGTTTCTTAAAAATATAGGTCAATAAATGTTTTATGAGAAATCAATTAGCTACTTATAAACAGAAAATGGGCGTCCTTATTTTATATTTCCTTTGGTTGGAAATTCTTTTTCTATGAAGGCAGCGTACTGGTGAATTGTAAATTGAAATTTTCAAATGCGAGTGTGGATTCATTTAAAAAATATCTCATAACAGTTCGGCAGACCGAAAATATGAGAATTAGTTTTTAATGTGATACGATTCTGTTCCGTGTCATGCAGAAACCATTTTTTATATATATATATATATATATATATATATATATATATATATATATATATATATATATATATATATATATATATATATATATATATATATATATATATATTATATATATATATATTTTTTTCTTGCGGTGGTAAGTACAAGAAGTGTGAGTTTTTGTGTTTTATTCCTTGTGCCTTGTATATTATATCTAATACCTATCCAATAATTATTGAATAGTGTTTTGCACGATTTTCTAAAAAAATTCTATAGGTACTAGATATATCGTAAGTATAAGAGCTACTAATGATGAGAACAATAGTTAATATAAACACAATATACATATATCACAGAAAAGGTTACACTTGCATCTTTTATACCACTCAAATAAACTTATTACATAAATATATAACTGAACTACATATCGCTGCTTAAAAACTAAAGGGCCATAAAACAAAAAAAATCAAAATTGTTTTTATTGCAAAAATACAACACGGATACAATTCATATTGTACGGTTTTTTTATATATTCCAAAGTAACTAATATGCTTATATCTCTTCTAGTATTTAGTTTATTATAAAAGTACTTAAACATTTAATTCTACTTAGAAATACGCTTCTAACGATGTATAATATGCATATATTTGATATATATCTAATGAGAAAAAAATATACAAAAAATAATTAAAAAAAATTCGATTAGCTCTCCTGTAAAAAGTGTAATTTTGATTTTTGGCCCTTTAGTTTTTAAGCAGCGATATTCACAATAAACTTTTCAATTATTACAAAAATAAAATAAAACAACAATAATGTGTAAATAAACTGCCATTCTATATTCCGATTGTTTTGGAATAAGACTTTTTGTATGAGACCCAAAGGACTGCGTATAAAAGAAATCCAATCCGAGCCGTTGATGGGATCTAAATGAAATAATACCGATAGAATTTCGAACGACCCCTTAAGGGCCCATCTTCGATTTCTTCGCCGACTGGCAATACAATGATTAAGTAATAAATTGTGTTACAAAGTAGAGTATCAACTATCGATAAGTTACAATTATCGCTGTACATTTTTAAATTACAAAAAACAATTTACAAACAGATTTGCAATAACCGTACATATTATTCTATTTTCCTGTGGGACTTTTTTTTACAAAATTATAGCATAAGTTAATGCACATTTTTTTTGTTATTTTTTTATAACACCTGAAGTCTTCATTGCTTATTATACATTAGTCCAGGCGTTCAAAGACTATATAAAGTATTGTATATTGGTAGCTGGATTATTATTTTTAGAAGAAAAGTGCCGTATGTTCATATTTCAATATTTCATAACGATCGCTTGAGTAGTTAAAGTAACAAACAAAAAACAAACTGAATCAGATTTTCATGCGGTTTTAACTAATAGAAAAAGCGTTAAACGAGAATTTTTTTTACATAAATCATTTGCAGAAAATATTGCACCCGTACGAAGCCAGGAGCGGGTCACTAGTTTATATAATATTAGTATGGATTTTTCGAAAAAAGAAACAATATTTAAGAAACCAAAGTAATATACCTAATGGCAAATCTAAAGACATAACACGAATTGGTACCGTTTAATAACAAGTTCATCCTTTACTATAAAGTAGTCTCTATAATGCTCATAATTTACGTAATGGCACCATTAAATTTGTGTAAAGAGACACTGCGATTTATCGGCAGTATAAATTACTGGTGTCGCGAAAACTGCCTCTCTTTGTCTTGGTGTGATACTCCATTGCGAGATAACATATTACCCAAGTATCATAAATTGTCGTGGAAAAGACAATTGAAATAGAGAAGATTTTTCATACTAAATCCTTTTGTTTAACTGTTACAGCCTTGACCGCCTATTAACAATGGAAGTTCGTTATATTATTCAACTAATCTTTGTTCAAGATGTTTATAACAATATTCAAGATGAGCTTTGCAATAGCCGATACGATGATAGGCATCTTCTGGATGAGCTCGCTCCATCATAGGCCTCATCTTCGCTTCACAGCTGAATGTTGGCCAAGAGCAAACCCATCTCTAATAAAAAGTATCTAGGTAAAAAGTAAAAAAGGTCATGTCGGATTCCTACCGGCTAAACCCCCAATGACTTTCTAGCGCGGCCGTTGATGCCAGAGCTAAGAGCCAAGAGCAAACTAATGAAAACGCCCCCTTTGCGTACTTACGAAACGAAAGAAATAAAGCCCGGTGATTAGTTGTTGTAACGCTCACATAAAATTTTGACCAATCACAAAGCTTTCTCCCAGCGTAGCGTAGCCAGAGCGTAGCGTTTACAACTGTACGTTTGCTCTTGGCTGGGGCCCGAGGTCGCGGGGACGTTTTGACACGACTTCGGTGCCCCGCTATCCAACGCGGGGAGGGCCACGCTCCCTGTCAGAAACTCGGCGTACCCGAAAGTGGGGGTACGCCAGCCATCTCAGGGAAATGCAGCATGCCCTGCCACTACTAAATGTATTGAAATATACTTATTTATACTTACTGTTTATACATTTATTATGACTTTATGTGCATTGAAATTAAAAACCCAGACATTTAGTCAAGAGCATGTTTATTTATTAACAACCGCATAAGAGCAAATATACCGTCTCTTGTTCGCAATCTCCGGCTATCCCTTCGAAAGTCGTTAATATCAAGAGCCGCAATTTCCGCTACGACAGCCGTTGAATTTCCAATTATAATTCTGATTGTATGATTTACAAACGAAATGGATATAATTAACTGATAATTATTAATTTGGTTTAAATAGCAAAAAAATTGTAATGTTCTAATATTTTTAAAGTTTAAAATTATCCAAAGTTAAACCCAGAGGCTGAATCGTCCAAGCAATAAGTGTGCATAAATCTAAAATGTGCGGAAATATTTTGAAAATTAGAAAACTAGAATTAGAAATAGATGAAATTTTTTTTAAGGGGATAATACAAATATTGTTATAAAAAGAAATACATACCTATATAATTTAAAATATACACATTATATGTATATTAAGTATCATATTTTTTCAAACTTTGCAGTCGTTTATTGCAAAGTCTTCGAATATATTCTTTTCCTTGTGTTCCATTCAACCGCGTACTTAATAATTAATTATTTCTCCTCATTTCCCAGATTTAATAGGTTCTCCTAGCCAGCGAATGTATTTGAATACTGATAGCCAAACATTCTGTATTAATTAAAGTTTGTATAATTGAGGTAATAATTACAATGGTGTAAGTAATTGAAATTTAACGTTAATTAGTCCGAAAAAAACCATTTCGAAATTATCAACTCTGCTTAATATATTTTTTAATTATCTCGTTTATTAACATACAAACATAAATTTTTTTTAGATACCTATATACTTCAGTGGGCTGATTTATTTAATAAAATGCAAAATAAAATATACAAGTATATATTTTCAACTTATACAATATACTTTAATTATATATATATATATTTTGTTTATACATTCGTTGTTAATATTTAACTAAACAGGTCTTAATTAAATGAAATAAAAGTAAACTTTTATACATGTCTACTATATACAACAGTATTATGATATTTAATACAAGATGAAAAAAAAGAAAAAATAATAATAATAATAATTATTATTTTGGCCCCAGCTCAGAATGGATGTAGAGTTGGGTCCCGTGGTACTAAGGAACTCCTCCTCATAGACATGACCATTTGTCAAAATGTCAAGCGGAACAGAGGGGCTCTGTCGACAGCTTGGATTGACTATAAGAAGGCTTATGATTCGATGCCCCATTCGTGGTTGAGAAGGATTTTGGAGTTGTATAAAATTGATTCAACTCTAAGATCCTTCTTAAGCATATGCATGGAGCAATGGACCACTGTCCTTCATCAACCAGGCAGTCTACAGAGCGTCTCTGGTCTGCAAGACGAAATAAGCATAAAGCGAGGCATCTTTCAAGGCGACAGCCTGAGTCCACTATGGTTTTGCCTAGCCTTGAATCCTCTCAGCACATTGCTGAAGGATTCAACACTAGGCTATCGATTACGGAGAGGGGGAGAGGTCATTTCTCACCTACTGTACATGGATGATCTCAAACTATTCGCATCCAAACGCCAGGATCTGTTAGAGTTGCTGAAAATAACAGAAACTTTTAGCAACTCTATAAAGATGGAGTTTGGTGTAGATAAGTGTGCGGTCATGCATGTACAGCGGGGCAAGGTTGTAAATTCTTCTAATTTACAACTTACTGAAGTGACCTTTAAATCTCTCTCTGAAATCGAAACCTACAAGTATCTTGGTATGTCACAGTCATTGGGTATCGTTGACAGGGACATAAAACAGAGGGTGAAGGAGCGCTTCTTTTGTCGCCTGACAAAAGTACTTAAGAGTCTTTTGTCGGGTGGTAATAAGGTGCGCGCCTTCAACAGCTGGGTTATGCCCGTGTTAACCTACTCCTTTGGCATACTAAGATGGACGCAGACTGAACTAGATGCCTTGGACAGAAGGGTTCGTCAACTGCTCACCACACACCGGATGTTACACCCGCGCTCGTCTGTTATGAGACTGTATATTCCTCGGAAATTGGGGGGCCGAGGCTATCTGAATGCCAAGGATCTTCATAACCGAGAAATATGCAGTCTCAGGGAATATTTCCTTAACAACGAGTGCGGGATACATCATGATGTTGTGATGGTTGACAAACACTTCACTCCTCTATGCTTATCTCACGAGAACTGGCGCAAACCAGTAATATTGAGTGCTGAGAATCGCAGGGAGGTATGGAAGAGCAAGGAATTGCACGGGCGGTTCTATCGAGCCCTCAACGGACTCGATGTAGACCCGCTCGCTTCAATAAACTGGCTACGTTTTGGTGACCTATTTGGAGAAACCGAAGGTTTTGTCTGTGCAATAGCAGATGAAGTTATCAAGACGAGAAACTACCGGAAATATATTCTCAAAGACGGTACGGCCGACATTTGTCGAGCATGCCACCATCCAGGAGAATCATTGAGACATATTATTTCCGGTTGTTCTCATCTTGCTAACGGCGAGTATTTGCACAGACATAACCAAGTAGCCAGAATTATTCACCAACAACTTGCTCTTCAATATCACCTTGTTGAATTTGAAGTACCATATTACAAATATGTGCCTGCGCCCGTCCTCGAAAATGGTCATGCCACGCTCTATTGGGATCGCTCCATAATCACGGACAGGACTATTGTCGCCAATAAGCCTGACATCGTGGTTATTGATCGATCCCAACGCCGGACGATGCTTGTTGACATTACTGTCCCACATGACGAAAACCTCGTGAAAGCCGAGAAAGACAAACTTACCAAGTACATAGACTTGGCTCACGAGGTGACCGCCATGTGGGATGTCGATTCGACAATCATCGTCCCGATAGTCATATCGGCGAACGGTCTTATAGCGAAGAGTCTCGACCAACATCTTAAGAGTCTCTCGCTAGATGGTTGGATCAAGGGTCAGATACAGAAGGCGGTACTTCTGGACACGGCACGAATTGTCAGGAGGTTCCTCACTCTGCAGCCCTAACCACCGGTAGCTTGGGCCTAGCCCCGCTACTAGCGGATGTCTAGTTTTAAGTTTTTTATAATATATATTGTTTTTTGTATTTATATTGTAAAAAATTTAAAATTAAGAAAATTAAATAAATAAGTGCATAATAATAATAATAAGGTGCGCGCCTTCAACAGCTGGGTTATGCCCTTGTTAACCTACTCCTTTGGCATACTAAGATGGACGCAGACTGAACTAGATGCCTTGGATAGAGGGGTTCGTCAACTGCTCACCACATACCGGATGTTACACCCGCGCTCGTCTGTTATGAGACTGTATATTCCTCGGAAATTGGGGGGCCGAGGCTTTCTGAATGCCAAGGAACTTCATAACCGAGAAATATGCAGTCTCAGGGAATATTTCCTTAACAACGAGTGCGGGATACATCATGATGTTGTGACAGTTGACAAACACTTCACTCCTCTATGCTTATCTCACGAGAACTGGCGCAAACCAGTAATATTGAGTGCTGAGAATCGCAGGGAGGTATGGAAGAGCAAGGAATTGCACGGGCGGTTCTATCGAGCCCTCAACGGACTCGATGTAGACCTGCTCGCTTCAATAAACTGGCTACGTTTTGGTGACCTATTTGGGGAAACCGAGGGTTTTGTCTGTGCAATAGCAGATGAAGTTATCAAGACGAGAAACTACCGGAAATATATTCTCAAAGACGGTACGGCCGACATTTGTCGAGCATGCCACCGTCCAGGAGAATCATTGAGACATATTATTTCCGGTTGTTCTCATCTTGCTAACGGCGAGTATTTGCACAGACATAACCAAGTAGCCAGAATTATTCACCAACAACTTGCTCTTCAATATCACCTTGTTGAATTTGAAGTACCGTATTACAAATATGTGCCTGCGCCCGTCCTTGAAAATGGTCATGCCACGCTCTATTGGGATCGCTCCATAATCACGGACAGGACTATTGTCGCCAATAAGCCTGACATCGTGGTTATTGACCGATCCCAACGCCGGACGATGCTTGTTGACATTACTGTCCCACATGACGAAAACCTCGTGAAAGCCGAGAAAGACAAACTTACCAAGTACATAGACTTGGCTCACGAGGTGACCGCCATGTGGGATGTCGATTCGACAATCATCGTCCCGATAGTCGTATCGGCGAACGGTCTTATAGCGAAGAGTCTCGACCAACATCTTAAGAGTCTCTCGCTAGATGGTTGGATCAAGGGTCAGATACAGAAGGCGGTACTTCTGGACACGGCACGAATTGTCAGGAGGTTCCTCACTCTGCAGCCCTAAACACCGGTAGCTTGGGCCTAGCCCCGCTACTAGCGGATGTCTAGTTTTAAGTTTTTTATGATATATATTGTTTTTTTTTTTTTTTTGTTTATAATTTATATTGTAAAAAATTTAAAATTAAGAAAATTAAATAAATCAGTGAGATAATAATAATAAGAATAATTATAAGTAAATGCCTAAAACTACCACCAACATGTCTATCGCAACAATGTCAGATATATATACAATCTAGCCTATAAAGCCGCGTCCTCACTAGAGCCACACGGCCACATCAGGCCGGCCGCTCGGCCAGGCCTTGTACACACTACACGCGTACATACTATACAAGGCCTGGCCGAGCGGCCGGCCTGATGTGGCCGTGCGGCTCTAGTGAGGACGCGGCTTTAGCTATCATTGATATAACTGTTAGAGCTGTTCCGCACCCGCCTAAGTGCTAGCATGTACGCATGTTAGCATAGAAACAATCATAATTATAATATAACATACAAACAAGTAATAAGTAGTTACATATTCATCGATCACCAAATTGACAACAAACATAGAACGTAACAATCTAGTTGAACTTGTGAACTAGTAATCTAACGTACCTCGGACTTAAGCAAATGTAGGATCAAGTCAGTTTCATCTCACAGCTCGCTCTTGGATACTGGACCGGAGATAGGAAAACTTAAATAGTTAAATACTCTATTACAATTATTCTCTACCAACATAACGCAATTTATTGTCGTTGTTTTCCAAGTAATTCCAAGTAGTTCCAGAGAATCAGATTTAGTATTAATAAATATTACAGACCAACTATTAACCAAAGCTGAACGATTAACCTGCTTAGCTTAAGTTTGAAGAAAAATTCTTGTTATAATCCATGCTAATTATAAAAATGTGTAAGTAACTGCCTTTTCATCTGTTACCTTTTCATGCCTTATTTTACTAACCCATTATTATGACATTTTGGATACACGCTGTCTGGGATACAGTAAAAAGACAAAGGGCATCCTTCATACAGAAAATAGTACTGTTTGTTTTTTTAAGTAAAAAAAAAACAGTTCTAAAAGAAAAATAGTTAAAATAATATTTAATAATTAACTTATAAAATTGAACGCCAGTAATAACCTAAGAAAACAACGTGTGAATGTTTTTTTTAAGTAATAAAAAATTGCGAATTAATATGTATTAAAATAATGTGCGAAAGATGCGGTCGCCCTGGTATCAGTTCAATACAAGGCGAGTTCAACAAACGAAACACCTATTCGGCAATGTCGACAAACCGTATGTAGGTAACCTATAAATAAATATACCTATAAATTCGCCAGTTCTATTTTTAATTTCGCCATTCGCAGAGGAAGAAGGAAATAAACCCAGTTACAACTTACAATTCCGTGTCTGTATATAGATCCATTTTCATGTTAAAAATTTTTTTTCGGCTAAGAAATTTAATCTTCTATACTAATATTATAAAGAGAAATCATTTGTATTTTTGTTCGTAATGAATTAACTCAACAACTACTGGATCGATTTTAAAAATTCTTTCACCTATAGAAAGCTAAGTACATTAATATAAAAAAAGTTTTATTTTTATTTATTTAAAAATAATAAATAAATATTAATATCCAAAATATATGAGCAAGAAAGACTGAATAAATAAAGTTGTTAATTTAGCACCTAAGAAAAGGCGGACAAAAAGAGGTGGAATTAAATAAATCTAAAGTTTTTTGTTTAATAATGCAAAAAAAAAAAATATTAAAAAATGAAACTAACTATCAATCATTTATATCATTTAATTTTCAAATAAATAGATAATTTCTTACAAACTCAAGAAGTTTAAATCGTTATTCATAGCAAATAGGTTTTATTTAATAGCATAGTTTTTTTTTTTTTTTAATAAAATTGAAGTTTACCCTTAGAAGTTTGAATGAAGTAATTAGTTACACAACACTGGCTTACCGATGTGTCAGCGTCAGCAGATTCCAAAGTAAAGTTAGACACACTTAAATAAATTAACGTGAACTGGATACAAATTGGCTAAAACATTCTGTGTGGTGTGTTCATTTTATTAAACATCCCTTTCATTGTTACAAATAAAAGGTAGATTAAAAAACCTAAGATTAAAGATTAAGTTACACCTAAGATTAAAAAAAATCTGTTATTAGCTTGCACAAACGCACGGACAGACAAAAATTCTAAAAAATTTTTTTTTACCTCAGCAACATAAGTGCAACGTGTACAAATCAGCGAACTGTACACGAACTGTACGCGAAATACACGGTTTGCTTGCGATTATATTAGAGTTTACTATATAAGCTAATAATCGATTTCATATATAAACCCAGGATATGAAAATTTAATATAGGAGTAAAATCAAATGTCACATGTCACAGGCTACAATATGCTTCAATACATATTAATATAATATAATACATATATCACATATATTAATGTTTTAATAATATTTATTCAATTATTTATTTATCGTTCGTAAGGAGGAAACTCCAGTCGTACCTCGGAGCTGCAGAATAGATTCAGATTACACTTATCAAAACAAAAAAAGGCTAATTTTTAATGAAAGTTTACACACGAGACTTCTACCAGAAGATTGACACCGACAAGCTTTTAATGAAACTTTTATAAAATCCCTAACTTATGCAATTAAGTATTTTCGCGCCGACCAAAAGCTAAAAAAGTTGGAAGCTAAAGCTCATAAATGAACGCCCATTACACGTAAACTTAAACATTAAAGTTCACTTGATACCGTGCCGTACAAATATCGGTAGAAAAAAATGGCACTATTCGTTGGATCTAATTTCAAGAGATACTGGTTTAATTTGATTGTTCAAGTGTTCATACTTTAATACGAGTAATCACAATTTAAACAAATAGCACAGTGCTCGAAAATAGTATCGTAAAAAGTAATGTTAAAAATCCATAATAACTGTCAAATAAAATTAAACTTTCAAAGGAATTTAAAACAAATTTTACTTCTAATAGTTTTCTTGCTGTCATTTTGATTGACAATTCAAAGAGTTAAATCCTTCGTTATTACGAAAAATCCTCTTCATTAAGAATTTCGTTACTCCGAGAACTCGATTAAACTGTATTTAAATTAATTATAGTTATTTAATTAAATTTACAACTAAATAGTCCTTAGTCTAGACATCGAAATGGATTTTCGTTAATAGTGAGCCAAATTAAGTAATAAATTACAGTAAGTGTACATAATAATTTTCAAAACTATTTTATTTAGCTATATTACAATTATTACAATTTAGTAATCGTTTTAATTGTTTTTAAACATTCAAACAATGTAGGTAACGTTAGGTACTTGACTGATGAGACCTATAATCAACTGTTTCTATGCAAGTATGCCTAGAATTAATCCTACTATATTATTATAGTATATATACTATAATATATATATATATATATATATATATATATATATATATATATATATATATATATATAATATACTCGTATACGAGTAGGTAAATGCGAAACTTTGTGAGATGGATGTATGGATATTTGTATATTTGTTACTCTTTCACTCAAAAACGGATGAACCGATTTGGATATAAAAAATTGAGCGCCACTGTCGCCGTCACCGTCGTCACAGCGATAAATATGTACGATATTTGGTCAGGTACTTTTCATTTTTCAAAACGGACGAAGTCGCGGTCACCAGCTTGTATAATATACACAGAATATATGAGAGCCCTGACTTGTATGGCAATTATGATTTCAATACGGAGATATAAATTTGTTAAAGCATACCAAAGGGAAACAGTTGTTAAATATGATTTATGCAAATAACTCTTGGTGCCGATCAAAACTTTTATTTCAAGATATAGGGAAACTTTTCAAATCAGTCTACTCGCCCGCTGCTACGCTTTTACGACATATTGAACCTTATATTATTGCCGGTTGATGACTGAAAGATGTTTGGCGGTTGTCAGCATACTTTAAAACTGGGTCACACACATCACACGCCACTATGGAGCATAATTCAGCAAGCTCAGAATGTGTGAAAACTTTTTAAGCCTCTCATTTCTTTCGTGCATAGGTAAGTGCGTCGTCATACATTGTGGAATTAAATTTTGTTGGGAAATTGTTGGAGAATTAGTTTAGCTTCTAGTTTAAAATTATGGTGTCGTTGTTTTAATTAAACGTCATTAAAATATACATCGTGAACCATTGTTTTCGAAGTATTATTCCGACCTTATAACTAAATACGAGTATATACAAAAATAAACATATTTGGTCATTTATTGATTGATTTTATCACGAAATCTCATAAAATTTTCAAAAAATAATTTGCAAACGATGTAATTATGTTACCAAAATTTTTTTTACACGCTTCGATTAATCGGCTTAACCAATTTGAATGCGGTTTTGATTGATGTATTCATGATTACCTGGATTAAACTGTAGGATACTTTTTATTTTGGAAAATGTTAGATTCCTGTCGGATTTTCGCCGTTCGCTTCTGTCTGTCTCTTCGTAACATCCATGCGAAGCCGGGAGCGAGTCGCTTGTCTATTATAATTTTTACAATCAGTAATATAACTATTTTATTTGATGGACTTCATTTTACTGCGAAAGTGCTTAATCAAATTGAATTTTCTTTAGAATTAGTTTTCTATTCACAAAAAGAGTCGAAATCAAGCAAGATTTCTCGCACTTCTTTTGTACGACGAAAGTTTCAATTCAATCTTTGAAAAGTGCTTTGAAAAAGTCGAATAGAATTCCTTTTAAAAGCAAACATAACAACTAACACCTACTTAAGTTTTAAGCAGCAAGTAAAAGTACATTATTGAACTATTCCATATAATATCACTTCTGTTTTGAATTTTTTTTTCTCGTAACTTCTAGTTTTCAAAATAATAAATTGTTCACCTTTTTCTCCGTTTGTCAGTTAAATTGGCTGCAAAATTCGCCAAATTTTATCTTACGTTTGATTTTTAACAGAAAATTTAATGCAGAGGTTCTCTCTTGGGAAACCACACAAGTTTGAAAGCAAACCTTTGATACTATTTGACCAGGTTATCCTTAACCGTTCCTTAATGTTGTTTTTAAGAATTATTTACAAATATTGCCTTTGAAGTAAGGTAAATTTGTAGAATGTCAACTTAGTTGTGGACCTTACTGACGCATGAAAGGAATTTTTGATGTTGAAAATGCTTTAATAAACCACAAACATTTTATTAAATTTCTTTATAAATGTTTTTACATGACGAGAATATTAAGTAACATTACTCCAAAACTTATTAGATTAAGCGACTCTTTCACAAACGTCAAGTAGGCCAAACTGTCATTTAAAGTCACCGGTAACCGGGAATAATGGAGCTGATATACCTTTTTTTTTGTACGGTAAACGTCCCAAACATTAAATAGAAAATAATAAAAAAAATCGGCTATCGAATGATGATGCAGTAAACCGAGTGCATAATTCAAAATAACAATATAATTTGGTCTACTTGACGTTGGTGAAAGAGGCGCTTAGGGCCTCTTTCACCAACTACAAGTAACGTGTTGATTAGTTACTTTTAGAAATCATTTTCTGTTATATTGAATTATGCACTCAGTTTACTGCATCATTCTATAGCCGATTTTATTTTTCTATTTAATGTTTGGGACATTTACCGTACAAACAAAGGTACTCGTATATCAGCTCCATTATCATCGTATTCGTCCCCCTCTTAATGGTAGCCACCTACCATTACCTGTTAACATTACCATTACTGTGGACCATCAGAAAGTTAACAAAGTAACTATAATATAAATAAGTTTTATAGAGCCCATTTCCCTGTTCCTTCCTAATCCCTTATACTTCATCCCCTTCTAAGATCAGTAGCGCACTTGCAACACCTATGAATTTGATTGTATTTATAGGTGATGGTACCATCTATCATTAAGTGGCCTGACCTACATATAAAAAAAAATCCATACTTTAATCAATGACTTCTATATTACTTCGTAAGGACAAGGCTAACGCTCCTCGTCGGTGTCAAAATCGGAAATTGGCACCAATGACGGGTTTTCATTCTGTGCGTAGAAAGATACGAAAATGCTTACTTACCAGTGATATGTCCAACCAATCAATGAGAACACTTTACAATAACAGAATACGCCAATAAGAAATAAAAATACATATTAATATGGCAATGAAAACATATTATTTTTAGTAACTAGATGTGCAAATTGGAGGACCATTTTTTTGTCACTAGTATTATTGTAAGGGCGCATCCTGTCTTGTTTACATATCACTGACTTTAATATTATAAATGTATGTCTGTCTGTTACCTTTTCACGCCTAACTACTCAACTAAACTTAATGAAATTTTGCATACACATTGACAGGGATATCGGAAAGGACAGAGGGTACCTTTCATCCTGAAAAAGAGGACTGTAGCGGCGCGTCTGTCTGTCTGTTCGCGATAAACTCAAAAACTACTGAGTCGCTTTTCATGCCGTTTTCACCAATGGATAGAGTGTTTCTCGAGGAAGCTTTTAGTATATAATTTACAAAGTTACGCGGCGAAGTCGCGGGCAGCAGTTAGTCTAAAATAAAATAAAAAACTAACGCCTGTCCAAAGTGTTATAGCAACAATAGGGCAACCATTATATTGCTTATTTTTTTTATTTTTTTTTCAACTTCGTGCCCGTATTATAAAATAAAAAACTATACAAACACCTCAGCAACATCAGTAATGCCAGTTATGCGATCACAAGATTCCCCGTGGATTAGGGGAAATTTCTAACCGCCTATTAATCTATCTTAAGGGCCATTAATAACAAACATGGCAATAAAGTGAGCCCTCCGTGTGAAATATCTCCGCGATCCAATAATGTTTTAAATTGCAACCCCTAGGCATGCGGGCATCCATACAAACATTTATTTTGTCAGCGGCAAGACGCTCACGAAACAATATTAAGGCTATAAAGAATAGAATGCTACGGCAAAAGAAACGAGGGTGTACGTGTAATGAAAATCCTCCCCTCGCATAAATTGCACTTTAAAAAAATATTTGTCTTCCATCTCAATAACTATTACAAATTCACCGTTTTCTTTACCCTTAGGGCGTGTTCTTAAACATAACAAAATGAGCCGTGTTTGTATATTAAATATTTAAAAAAAAACCATCTGTACAATTTTATCGAGATCAAAAATTTTTTAGAATTCAATTCAATTCAGAAACGGCTTAACCGATTTGAATGAGGTTTTCACTGACATTTGATGTTTGTGTCATTCCAAACGATTAACAATCAAAAAAGTTGTACTGAATACCGAAATACCAAGCGTAAATTGTGGGTGTAAAGTAGAGAACAGATATTATTATAATGCTGCGGCCACATTATCGGGATTCGGCGAATGTTCGCCTTGTCGCGACATGTACAGCCACCAACTTCGCTGAACGGCGATTCGTTCGGGCAAACTCGAACTGTTTTCGTGCTTCCGTCGGTTTTTCCCGGCACATCAAAGGGATTTATCGCAACAAAGTTCGTAATCGTGCAAGTGGCCACACTTCAATACTTCATTTCAAGTGTAACATTTGTTGAAGATACACAACCTTAAAACAGTTACTTAGATACTGTCACGCTGTATGCATATTATTATAATATTGATTTTTCTTCGATGTATTCGTATGTAGTTCGTCCGAAGCTTTTATCGCGACAATGTGTGGCCACGTAGTTCGGCGTAAAAACGAACAAAAAGTTTTGTTGCGACAACGCGACACGAATCTTCGACCGATAATCTGGCCGTAGCATTAAGAGAAAAGGTTTGTATTTTTGTTTGTAATCAATAAACTCTAAAACTACTTTACGCGTTCAACGCTTACGAAGTCGCTAGTAGGCTATCCTTACTATCCTTACTAACATTATAAATGTGATAGTGAGTTTGTTTGTTTGTTACGCTTTCACGCAAAAACTACAGAACCGATTACCATGAAATTTTGCATACACGTTGTCTGGGACACCAGAAAGGACATAGGGTACCTTTCATCCACAAAAAAAAGAACTATTCCCGGGGATCATCTAAAATAAAATAAAAAACTAACGCCTGGCCAAAGTGTTATAGCAACAATTTGTCAAGCGTCAAGTTAAGCGGACGAAGTCGCGTTCAAAAGCTAGTAGAATAAAATTGAATGTTGCCTCTTACTCGTTCATGAAATAAATGTTATTGGTTCCTATGTACACACATACATACACAATTTATCAGTGTTTCTTGTTAACTTTGTTTGATGTTAGATATTAGTATTTATTAAATAACAGAATTCCATTAATTGGCATAACATCACACGTCAATAACCTTCGCCTAGTTATTAATTACTTGGTTTTCACAACAAAGTAAGTAGTTGTAGTTGGTGATGTTATATATGGTTCACTATTATTCACTATTCTTTATGAAATGTTACATAACACCCGACGCCCGAGGCAAAAACGGTGTGTTATATGTTTGACGTGTCTGTGTATTTGTCTGTGGAAACGTAGTTTCGGATGGACCAATTTTATCTAAAAGTAAAAAACAATAAACATCCAATATTAGGAAAAATATTGTTGCGTACGACCCAAAACCGAAACTTTTTATCAACATAAAAATATCTATTTCGGGTTTGCGTTAAGGTAACGGTCCACAAATGGTGCGAAAAAGGTGATCATGGGATCAAGGGTTCTGCTCTTTTCGTAAAATATTTCGTCACAAAATACAATTTAGACATATTTGTGATACTTTTCTTATCATGTGCCTTTTCAATACTTTAGCGGAACTAACAGTTTCAATTTGGATTTATCTTGCATCTTTATCGCTGTGACGATGAACTTTTAAACGATCCTTCGGGGACCTAACGTTTTTTAATCCAGGAAATAAACTGTGTGCCAAATTGCATTCATCCTCAAAAACTTTCGCGTTTATAATAGGATTAATAATATTAGCAGAATAGAGATCTTACTTCCATGTGAAGATATGTATAATAACCATCAAACTTCTACAACATGGAACCCGCGTGCCATACAAAACACTACGAATTTTATGGAACATTTAAAAGTGACAATGCGTAGAGCATGAACTGTCATTTAAAACAAAACAAACATAATAATAAGTACGTAATTTAAAGAAAATGTGACTACGTCAACCCATTAGAGTTTAAATGAAATAGTAGAAGTTGATCGTTACTACCTTTTACCATTGACGCGTTACTACCTTTTACAATTGACGCGTGAAGGCAAGAGTCCGCCATGATTCTGTCAAAGGCGTTCTTTTTATGTGCGCTTTGGCATTTGTGACGCAAGTTCCATTGTAGTATTTCGATGATAATAACAATATAAAAAATAAATAATATTTTTGTAGTTACTTTGGGATGAAAAACTTCATCCTATCCCTAAACCTGAAATTAGGTTAATGAAATAAAATTTAGTTGATTCTATTGACATTTCCTCAGGCTTTAAATTTGTATGCTACGAGACTCACTAAAGGGCGAAGTGACTTGGAAGTCTTTAGTATAAGCGGTCAATGCACTATGATGGCTATTTATAATCATCAGAGACATCTCGCGCATATCATATATCAAACCACTGGACATCCATGATCTTTCAACGACAATGTTTTAAGATGTTTACACACAAGCGACATTTATTTTTACTCGACTCCGGAATCCCCAGGTTATTTTGTTATGTCACTCAGATATTCAACCATTTGAAACATTATGTATAATAATGTATAAATAACATTTTAATTGTCTTTTCCCAATGATATTTAAATGCGAAAATTTGTGAGGATGGCTCTACGGATTTGGGTGAAATTTACAAATAGTTTATTACCTGAACTAAAAATATTAAAAAAACTAGAAAAAGAACTAAAATAAAAACTTTTTTTTTCAACGCGGACGATTTCGTGGGCACTAGCTAGTACGAAATATATTTTTTAATCCCACAAATTGATTTATTCATTTACTTCTCAATCTTTATTTTTCTTTTATTAATCCTATCTAATCTTTTAATAATTGTTTTATTTATTCTTGTAATTCATTAGTATTTTATTTCTCGCTATTAGTTTTTTTTCTCGAAACATCTGTTTTCACGATTTTGACGATAATAACAGTGATATCTGGACTGGACACTCTATTATAAGTTTTTATTTGTTATTTACCGGAACTTTGTACGGATAAACTTGTTCCGAAGAAATAATAGGACGTTAATAACTCTTAAAGATTGCGCTATTTTCACTCATTATGTTATGCGAAATGAAAAAGATTTCACCAAGTATTTCAAGTTCCAGCATTCCCAACTTTAATTACTTGTTAAATTTCTTGCAACTGCCTTTGAATTGGAGAGTAGAATTGCCAGCAAATGCAAGGACCGACGGTTGCATTGTCGCAGAACATTAAGAGCTTCCGATAGATTAAACTGGAGCTTGAGTCGCCCCTGTTACCTCAAAAACAGCTACGTTCCCACCACAATTTCAACCATAATTAACTTTTTTAATAAAATACGTGTTTTAATTTTTAACTTCCCTGTTAAAAACCAAAAAATAAAACACGTTGCTAGACTATTTGTTGCACGCAATTTCGTGTATAGGTAATGTGTATAGCTAATAAAAAAAAATCGTAGTAGGTCCAGTAGTTCTTGAGTTTACAATTACAAACCAAAACACAAATATATAAATATTTTATATTTATAATATTAGAATAAATTAATGCCTTCATAAGCACTGAAGACACAGTGTCTTTACTTAGTAACAAGGGGCCTGTAACCGGAAAAGTTTCTTATTATTGAAATTTTCAAAAGCTAAACACATTAAAATCGTATTAGTTAATTTATATAATATAAATTAGTAGCTTGCCCCGTTAATATTTGTGGCATTTCGCCAAGCCACTTATCAAAACAGGAGCAAAACAGCAATGAAACTGGACCAAATATTGGCTCACGACACTCAGCAGTAAGGAAAGAAAGGAACATATAGAAGAGAAAAAAAAACAAGATAGTTACAGCCTAGATGTTACATAGTTGTTTCTGGTCTAAATAGTTGTAATTCAAAAATTTAAAACTATATTGACAAAAAAGACTGTTTCAAAACCCTTGATTTTTCACAGGTCTACAAACAACATTCTATTTGTTTATCCTATATTTATAATCCGTTTTCCAATCAAACTGATGGTATTTAAAAAAAAACTTGCATTTATTCTAAAATATGCAACAACTCACTGAAAGTACTTCATAAAACAAATGGTACTAAGTTCGAGAAGTAAGTTACTGTGACGAACGTTCATGTAATTTAAATGTGATTAATCCAAGTGAAACTATTTGAATACCGCGGTTAGCACGGTTCAACTAATTTACAACATACACATTGGTTAATTCATTAATTGTGTGATTATCCACTTAATTATAATTAATTTTAATTAACATTAAACTTTTGTGAAACTAAGTTTGTACTTGTATGTACCAAGTTTCATAGTAGTTTAACTTGATTTGACTCCTTAACAATTTCATTTTATTTAAGTAGTTACTAGGCTGTTGCGTGCGACTTTTTTACAAACAAAAATACAAAATGTTTTCTCGTTATAACTATGTAATGATGGTAATTGTATGCCAAGTCAATTTATAATAAATTATTGTAATGTTATGTATGTCCGGCTGCTAAACCGCTTCATTTTCCATGAATTCGGGATGTCGTCCTTTCCTATCAGACTGGTCATCAATTTGCCATGAATTAAACTAATTCCATCACCACACACAGATTGATTTATTATCTCCACTAATTTTATTTGTTTTAATATTTGTTGCAAGTATATATACAGAAATTTGCAATTCACAAGAAAAAAAAAAAAAATTTATGTTAAGGTCGACAGACAGGCTGACGGTCCACTTGATGGTAGGTGGCTACCGTCGCCTATAACTCAAGTTACGCCATAAGTGCTACAAGTGCGCTGCCGACCATAGAAGGATTAAGGATAAGGGATAAGGAAGGGAAGGGGTAATGGGCTCTGGCATCCCTTACTCACACATCGAAACACAACAGCACATAATGCTGTTATTTCACGGTGGTATTCTGTAAGGTGGTGGTTACTGCCGCCAGACGGGCTGCCCAAATGACTGCGAAACGCAGTGTGCCCTACCACTACTTTTAAATCCAGACCAGAGGCAATTTTGAAAATTATATTAAAATTTCCATAGTTGACCCCGCCGGGAATCGAACCCGGGGCTCCTGAGACGTAAGGCAAGTACCCTTGCCATTCGTCCAACGGGCTGACATCATTTCTATTTTAACCATCGCAACCAACAAACATTATTGTTTGAACTAATTACATGTTCGTTTTCTGTTATCTTGTTCTCTCTTCAACAGGGCGTGCATGTAAGCCCTAGGTTATTTATATGTAAATGCATTTGTCAATGCATAGCGGGTTTATTTGTTGTTTTGAAGACCATTGTGCTCTGAGTTTAATAAATATATACAATACATAGAGATTAATTGTTTTTTACTGGTGAACTATTTTTCTTACATATTATTATCGCTCCTTAAAAACTAAAGGGCCACAAATCAAAATTACACTTTTTACATGAGAGCTAATCGAAAAAAAAATTAAATTATTCTTTGTCTATTTTTTTTATTAGATATATATATATATCAAATATATGCATATTTACATAGTTAGAAGCGTATTTTTAAGTAGCATTAAATGTTTTTAGTACTTTTATAATAAACTGAATACTAGAGGAGATATAAGCATACGAGTATGTTACTTTTGAATATATATAAAATGATCAAAATATATTAAATATGGAATAAAACAACCATGTCTTTTTGCATCATACAATATGAAGGACTGTGATTGTATTTTTGCAATAAAAACATTTTTGGATTTTTTTTGTTTTATGGCCCTTTAGTTTTATAATCAGCGATATTATGATTCTATCCTTAATCTTACTGTAGTCGACAGCGCACTTGTAGCACCTGTTGGGTTATTGCTGCACCTGTGTTGGTTACCATCAAGTGGACGTTAGCCTGTCTGCAGACCGTCAGTCTGTCTGTTCAAATCATTTTGAATTTCATTTTGATTTGAAAACTTCGATAACACTAAATTGTATTATTATTCTCTATCCTAAATAAATAAAGAAGTTATATTGATACCCCACTGTGCCAACAAATATTCGTAGATATTATTACATAGAGAATCATGAAATAAATTCAATAAGTCAATATTCCTTTCCACTCCGAGGTATAGTCGATAATTTAACAGTAACAAAAAGATTCTCTTCTTACATTGGTAAGTCATCATATAATCTATATATTTTCGGGGCTACATTATAATTAGGTTTAATATTTTTTTTTTTTCTTATTATTGTTTTTTACTAGCTAGTGCCCGCAACTTCGCCTGCGTAACTTTGTAAATTATTGGCAAAAACAGCATGATAATCTGTGCAGTAGTTTTTAAATTTATCGCGAACAGACAGACAGACAGGCGCGGCGGAGGAAAAAAAAATGTATAAATAAAATAAATAATTATCACATTAAAATTAGATTTAAACCTCATTTGCACAGCCCTGAATAAGTATATTAAATTACGCTAACAATTTGCCCCCTAGCAATTAGGTCAAAAATCCTATTTCTCCCTTCTCAAAGTATCAATCCAACTGTTGGGAAATTTATTTAACACAGTGTCTGACTTGTTTACAGTTTCTGAGTTTTGATTTCAATTAGCTGCTCCTTCCGTTAGTAGGAATACTTTATAAATCCTGTTTACTTTACACCATTTCGCTGTTAGTTAGTAAATCGATTATGGAGGGCTGTTTTACTATACTGAGGTTACAATACAGTTATACTTACTTACATATAGGTACTTACATATATTGTTACTGCCCGCGACTTCGTCCGCGTTGAAAAATATAAAATATATAACGCCTGACATCTGCATTGCTTTTACACTTTTGACAGACGTCAGTTTTTTAATTATTATTATTTTAGATTATCCCTTTTGGAACAGTACTTTTTCTGGATGACAGGTATAGCCTATGTCCTTTCCTGTATCCATGATATTATATATGCAAAATTTCATAATGATCGGATGAGTAGTTAGTTATCTTTCATCCTTCATTCTTTACCTTTCATCCAGAAAACAAAGACTATTCTCGAGGGATCATCAATCTACATCATCCAATACTAATTATAAATCTGTAAGGGTTGGTCATGCAGTAAGTTAACTTTGTTTTCAGAGATATCGTGTTCATAGGCTCTAAACATGATACTGAAACAAAATTTACGATTTTTAAAATTTTTTTCTGTATGTATGTATGTATGTATGTATGTATGTATGTATGTATGTATGTATGTATGTATGTATGTATGTATGTATGTATGTATGTATGTATGTATGTATGTATGTATGTATGTATGTATGTATGTATGTATGTATGTATGTATGAATGTGTATGTATGTTCCTCCATAACTCTTAAACAAATTAACTGAGAGACTTTAGAGGTACAGGACACAGGATAGGCTACTTTTTTTATTTTTCAACGCAGACGAAGTCGCGGGCACTAGCTAGTCTGAAATAAAATAAAAAACTAACGCCAAAGTGTCAGATTCTAACTTGCGGCTACTAAAACTTTCGTCTTATCTGGCTATTGCTGTTTTCAATAAGCCTACTCTTTTGATGAGTAAAACTCTAAAATATCAAATGAAGTTCCGCCGTAAGATTACACTTAAATTTTACATTTTTTTAAACCATTTCGCATAATTTTTGAACGAGCCATCGCTTTAAAAATTTAAAACACACTGTAATAACTTTTAAGCATCTTCATAATAGGACAAAAATACTACATAACTTAAATCGTTTACGTTTAAGTTGTAAAAGGCAGCACGCCTCATTCCATAATGACGACTGTTTCACGAAAACATTATGCGTGGAACTTTCTGAAATTACTCCTTGGCTAGTAATTGTAATTAGCGCTTAGTTGCGTACAGTCACCAAAATAGTTAAGGCCCACTTAGCAGAAAAGCATTATTTCGTCGCCTAGTTTGACTTCTTAGAGTAAAATCACAAGTTAGATAAAAATACAGTGCATAATAGACTCTATATGGAAAAAAGTTTGAATCGGGCAGATTTATAAAAAAAAATCCATTTTCTGAGAAAAAATTTAGTAAAATACTGCTAAAAAAAAACTTACTGTTCACAGTACTAAAAATTTTCCGTGACAGTTACTTTTGTTTTTAGGCTTATTAATTAACTTACATTCTACACTAAAGTTTGAATCGGCTACTTTTATTTCTTTTTTCATATTTTTCATATAAGAAAAAACCTTCCAATTTTAACTCTGTTCGGTTATCTCCGAAGCTACAAAAATTTATTGCTCAATATTGCACCTTAATTCATAGGCTATTAGGTTGCGGTCATTTCGGTACAAATTGTGTTCGGTCTGAGGTTAGTCATTGTCTTAAAAACATTACTGAACTTTGCAAATAAAGAATTATTACCCATATCAACTAGCACATTGAATGAGTGGTTAGAGTGCTTGCATTAACACTCTGTTCTAAGGTTCCCGGGTTCGATTCCCGGCAGGGTCAACTTTGGAAATTAACTTTTCAAAGTTGGCTCTGGTCTGTACTGCGTTTTGCAGTCATTTGGGCAGTCTGGCGATAGTATCCACTCCCTTACAGAAGCCCACCGTGAAATAACAGCATTTATGCTGTTGTGTTTCGGTGAGTGAGTAAGGAGTGCCAGAGCTCTTTTAATAAATAAAAGTATAAATAAATAATTTAAAAATCTTTCTTCTGTCGGTACCCACGTATGGATATTAAAGTAATAAACAACAAGACGCGTTCTACGGAACCCATAATCTCACTAAAACTTTAACTTTTGACGACACAATAATGGAAGCGGCCTGGGTCCCGCTTCATTAAACATTACAAGATTAACTTTAGGCATAAAATTAAATTTAATACAACGAGTCACTGTGAAATTAATAACGAAGTTAAACGAATAAGAATTTTTCAATTATAAAACATAACATAAAAATGAAATGACTGTCTAGAATCGCGATGGCGAACTAATGGAACTAGTGACACTTTGAACACGCCACCGATCGAAAAATGCATTTTAATTCAAAATAAAAAACTTCAATTCAAATGTCACGGTGATTTAGTAACCAAAAAAATTTAATTTCTTTTTATTTATTACTATGCAGTAATTTTTTTTTAGTAACAGTAGAGCTTGAAGTCGATAGATATTTATGATCTATTCTTTTTCTATTGATCAAAAACGTAAACAAATATAGCGTCGCCATCGTCACTGGACTGTTTTAAAGATGGAATTTGTACATTAGGCATTATCAAAGAGAGTTGACTCAGTGATTAACTCATTTAGAATTTGTTCGTATTGTTTGTTTAGTTCTATATCGTGAATTGTTTGTTTACCTTTTTGATCAATGAAAAAAGAATACAATATAGTTTTATTATTTGCCCAATATAATCACTATATAATCAGTCAAAATTATAATAAATTCGTGTCACGTTGTTTAACGCCAATGAACTCCTAATCTACTGAACCTATTTTGAAAAAACTTGGTAGATGTGTAATTTGGTCCAACTTAAAAGATAGGATAGTTTTTGTTTTGAACAGCCGGGAGCGTGTAGCTAGTTTCTTTATAAAAATAGCGTGTTGAACCATAAAGGTTCACCACTTCTGGTCTAGAAAATGTGCACTTTTCTCTTAGCACTCTTTAGTGTTAGAAAATTTTTGAAAATTAAAGTATCAAGTTGCTACCGCCTCGGCGCGCAGAGGAGCTAACAACCCTTTAGGCGTGCGAGGGCCCTTACTAAAACAACCGAGGATTACCACAGAGTGCTAACAAAGTGTCTTATAAATACAATGAACTTGCTAACAAGCGCCAGTAATTTATTTATTGGTTAAAAAAATAACAATTAATTTATTGTTGTTTTAATTGTCGTAAAAGAGAAATAAAGACATGATAATCTCCCACGCCTCCACATTGTGAAAATTGTAGAGATGTACTTGCAGATAAATATTATTATGATAGATAAATCCTACTTATATCCGCCATATCCTTACATATTATAAAACAAAGACCTCTGCCGCGTCTGTCTATCTGTTCGCGAAACTACTGCACAGATTTTCATGCTGTTTTCACTAATGGATAGAGTGGTTCTCGAGGAAGGTTTTAGTATATAATTTACAAAGTTACGCGGGCAAAGTCGCGGGCAGCAGCTTGTCTATTATAAATGCGAAAGTTTGTGACTACGGATGTGTGGATGTTTGTTACTCTTTCAAGCAAAAACGGCTGAACGAATTTATATAAAATTTGGCACAAAGATAAATCATTACCTGGATTAACATACAAGATACTTTTTATCCTGGAAAAATGTTAGGTCCACGAGGGATCGTCCAAAAACATGTGCATGAGACAGAAAAAAAATAAGCGGTCCCTTAGGGTATATTCTTTAGTACGAATCAAGCATCAAAGCAGTTAAGGAAAGAATCGGAAGAAGAAGCGAAAGATTTGATTATGTGATTGTTTTCAACTGTTAATTATCATTACATAATGGCTGCCAATTTCATGACAGTGGAGCTAACTTCAAGGTATCTTGGAAGTATTACAGATCTCACAAAATAATAAACATTCGTACAGTGAGTAAGTAAAAAAATATAAAAAACAACCTCTAATCCCACATCGAACGGGTTGTTATTAAAGAAACCCCTCCAAGCTCAGTGTTACCCGTATCGTATATTATGGGAGCATTTTCATTTCCCCGATTTCCCGCACAAATTCAATTAACCCAGAAAAGTCAGTAAGCCGTGTTGTTTCGTGCACAGGAGTAAGTTTGGTACACTCACTGATAAGTCCTATTCTATTGCTAGTACCTACTTATTGCTTCAGAAAATTAAAGCAAAAAAAATAATACTAAATTTAAATATTTTTGATTAGAAACGCCACATTAAAAGGAGTAATTTCTACAATAAATTTTTTAAAGAAATTAATAATGTTTGCTTAGCGAAGTTGTTTATCAATATTAAATAGTAATATACTTTTTCTATTACAAACAAAATAATTTTAATTAGCACGAGTTCCTTAGCATTTTTTAACTTCCTATTCTCATTGTTATTAACACATCTCCTTCATTCTTGTCTAAATAGATGGTATATTATCATTTTTCTGTGAAGACAACAATAGCGGTAGTGATTACTAACCACTACTGGAGATAAATGAGAAATCTCTTTGAAATAATTATTATCAATAAACGTACGTGATGTTGCAATAAATTCGACCCTTATCTCACGAAGTGGCGTAATTCCCAATTTGTTTATTTGGAGAAAATAAATATCGAATATTGTTTATTTGAAGACGAGTCCATTGGATGAGTTATTAGAGGAATGCATTAACGCTCTGTTTTAGGGTTCCGGGTTCGATTCCCGGCGGTGAAAAATCATTTCCAACTTTGAAAATGATCTTTTCAAAGTTGTCTGTCTCCCGACTTTGACATAAAATAAAAAAAAATGGATTAAAATCTATATCCTAGTCTATTTCCAATGGTAATATTAAATTATAACCTCAAAGTTAAATTAACAATAAACAATCGAAGTTTACGAAAGTATATAAGTCATAAACTGTACCTACTTGATATACCTTAATTAATTAATTTACCTACGTTTAGTTTTATGATTGAAACGTCGGTGAGTTTACAAAACTAAGTCATAAACCTACAACTTCTCGGAACAATAAGCACCTACAACTTTCAAGGACGAGGTTCCATTTGTTTGAAGACCTAATAAGTTACAGGAGCTTATTTGAACATCACTTTTGGGATATTGTTAATTGTTTGGCAATTGTGCATCATTCCAAAATTAACCTATGAAAGCATGTCAAAATATACACCAAAACACAAAACGAAACTGTTTCCTGCCCACATGCCACGAAGGAATTTATACTGAATTCAAAAAGAATACAAAAATAAAAATATAAAAACCAAGCTGTCGCGTGTTACTCATTATTGTCTACCACTGGCGTGGAAATGGGGCAAGGCATGTGGTAAAGCATAAAGAAAAAAGATGAATCTGAAGACTCGACATGCAAAAAAAGAAAGAAGTCTGCAGGCAGAGAGAAAGTCTCGTCAACAAATTGGCAGGAGATGGAAGAAGTTCAAACAAAAGTTTTAAATATAAAAAATGTGCCCGTGCGGAAGAGTAAATCTAATTATAATATTAAGGAACACGGAGAACGTCCTGAGAATTAAATAATAAGCAAACATTCGATGTTAATTACAAGAATTGTATCCCTCAATACTAGAGTGCTTTAAAAATCAAAAGCAATTTCGAATGTCTGACAAGTTACAGTGTGTATTAGAAGTAACAACACAGGCAGAATTATAAACAAGTCCAGAGAGCCCCAAGGAAACTTGTTGAGCAAGTTAACTTCCCTAACTTAATTTGCTACGTGTTGGTCTATTCGTACTTTGCGAAACATCCAAATCTAGTATGACACTTTATTAATCCCCGAAAGAAATGTGATCACAATACAAAAAGTTTTTCTCCGAGTGTATTATATTAAGCGGAGTTTTGTCATTTTGAATGAGTTTCAGAGTCCAATCTTCAGTCGAGGGGTAACAGAAAATCTTATTACCTTTTTTGACTTGAAGAATAAAGAAGAAAAAAATGACGCACTTGTTTCTTTCAAAACTTCACACTGTGTGTGTGTGTCGCTGTATCTGTCCATTTGTGTTCTGTCTGTGGCATCCTAGCCCAAACAGATGAACCGACTGATCCGTTTTAAGAGCTTACGTGATCGGAATTGTCCTTATTTATAATTTATGAAGATCTGTACAGACCATCAGCCAATTTCCAGAGAACGAACGAAGCCTTGATTTTTATATGTTACTTGGGGCACTATTTCAAAACTATATGTGATCAGCCAGAAAAATCCTAGAGGCCAATCATCCCTCAGACGTAAAACAAATCTGCCATGAGTATGAGCGCGAGGATCACCGAACTATAAACCAGTTCTTTCAATTTCTATATCGAATAAAATTTTGAGGACGGTTCGGACCGCAACCGCAAGTAATTTTCAGATTTGCTACAAAAAATTCGAGACTTTCTAACAGTTTAATAAATTTATAATAGTTATTTCATTGTATAAATAAAAAAATAATAATACAAGCATTCATTTATTTCCACTTTTATTTGAAAAACGTAAAATAAAAATAGCATTTTTTTTCTTAGATTTCTATTGAAAACGGGAGGAAGAAATTAATTTGATATAATTATTATTAAAATAAAATTTAAATATTCACGTATAATTGAAAACGATAAGAAACAAGCCATACGAAGAGCAATACCAGTTGAATTTCCTGTCACTTGCTAACTTTCACTTACATCCGAGGCCAGGTTGAGAAAATGGAAAACTATTCTGGATAGTAAATGTAAGGACAGTACTCTACCATCCTAATTAAGGTTCCCTTCCACTTCGATCCACAGCTTGGCTCCATTTATGTGGATCACTAATACCTACTATAAATGCGAAAAGTTTACTCCTCGAAGCCTTACCGAAACTGAACCTATCATTACGAAATTTTTGCATATACATTTTCAGTAATACAGAAAAGAACATAAGGTACCTTCTACAAAAAAAAATATTTTTCCCGAGAGAAAAATATATATGAGCAAGAAAAATTCAATGAATGTACACATAAAAAACAAGGGCGCGGACAGTCGCGGGCAAAAGCTAGTTTCCATCGAAATACTACAATGAAATTTGCATCATAAATGCCAAAGCGGCACATAAAAAGAACGCCTTTGACAGAATCATGGCGGACTCTTGCCTTCACGCGTCAATGGTAAAAGGTAGTAACGATCAATTTATACTATTTCATTTTAAACTCTAATGGGTTAACGTAAAGTCACATTTTCTTTAAATTACGTACTAATTATTATGTTTGTTTTGTTTTAAATGACAGTTCATGCTCTACGCATATGTCACTTTTAAATGTTCCATAAAATTCATAGTGTTTTGTATGGCATACGGTTTCCTTGTTGTAGTAGTTTGATGCTAGTTTCATATAAATAGTAAATATTTAATGAGTCACCGTTTACGCCTCTTACTATGAAGAGAAAATTAAATGCCGCATAAAAGTCGTACATGACGTCAGTTATACGATTAATGAGTACAAACAAACTGTATGTCACCAATTATTTGAGTGGAGCTCACATCCTCAATTATGAACAACCACGCAGGTATATTTCACCAATCAGGGGTCGTCTGATGCTTGTCCACAAAGTCAGGAACATGCGGTAATTGGTGTAAATTAGCTCGATTAGTTTGTGGGTCGACTATGTAGACGTTTGCGGTCAGATGTGTAAGATCAGATAATACGTTGTGGGATACATTTTACGATGATTTATTGAAATAATTGAATAATTGAATTATCGATATTGTTACAACATAAACAAATAAACATGGAGAAAAAGCGGCTAGTCGTGGGTTTTTATGGGGAATCCTGAGATCAGCGAAAGTTGTCTTTGAAGCTTCTATATTGTATTCTTTTTTCATTGATCAAAAAGGTAAACAAATTCACGATATAGAACTAAACGAACAATGTCAACAAATTCTAAATGAGTTGAGTTCTAAATCACTGAGTCAACTCTCTTTGATAATGCCTGTTGTACAAATTCCATCTTTAAAACAGTCCAGTGACCATGGCGACGCTATATTTGTTTATGTTTTTGATCAATAGAAAAAGAAAGAGCATATATCTGCTATGTCTTTATCTAATAATATAAATATTATTTTCCTTACGAGACAGCCTTACAAGAACCCAATTAGTTAATTAAATGTATTAGAAAAAAAATATGTATTAGAAAATTATTTTTTTATGGTACAGTGAGGTGTAGACAGGCTGACGGACCACTTGATGGTAGGTGACTACCGTCGCCTATAACACAAGCAACGCCATAAGATGCTGCAAGTGCGCTGCCGACCATAAAAGGATTAAGGATAAGGGATAAGGGAGGGATGGGGTAATGGGCTCTGGCATCCCTTACTCACTCACCGAAACACAACAGCACATAATACTGTTATTTCACGGTAGTATTCTTGGGTATAATTGGAAAGTTTTTATCCAATTAGTTCAACTAGTTGAACTTCCAGTTGAACTTTGGGGAATAGATGTGAAGAGACATTCTTCTGATAAGTCTGTGTAAACTGAAACCATTGAAAAATTCATGTGAACAATATTCTAAACAATAAAACAATGCAGATGAAACTAGAAACAGAACGTCAGCTTGTTGCATTTGTTATGAATTCTAACTCCCATGCAACTATTCAATCCTTTTTGACACTCGATGCATATTTCAATTCGTACGTATGTCAAACCGAATTTACCCTATATGTATAGGTATATAGGGTAAATTCACAGCGAATTGAAGTGAACTTGTAGTGTACGGATTGTAAAAATTTCTCCTATAGAAAGCTACATAATCAGCGAATAGGCTACATTTTATAAAGTTATGACCTTTAATGACATAAAGACATAAGACATATGAAATTTTATGACATATCTATAGCCATACTTTTAGAACAAATTTAGTATCAGTATCAAACTATTGGCTGACATGTGGCATTGGCGTAAAATTATTTGTCTCCTAAGTTTAATTTCTCATAACGCGACATTGACATGACATTGGCAGATAATGGCCATTCCCAAAATGAGCCGAAATGCCATTATAGGAGAAGAAGAAGAAGAAGTTTAATTTCATAAAGAATGTTAATGGTTATTTCTTTTAATGGACTAATTGACGATCACTAGAATATCTTCTCAACACGTTCAAATAATAATCATATAGAAAAAACATGAGAAAGTTATTACGTCAATCAAGTTACCTACTCATTACTCGTATCTCAACATCTACGAGTATATAAAAACTAATATACTCATTTAGTTAATGAGTAAAAAATCATTATCTATGGAAAATGCTATTATTGGAAATATCTAAACCATTAACTGATTTTATACAAGTTTTTTTGTTATTGGCTTTTATTGCGCGACAGGCATACATGCGCAATTTTTAATTTAAATTTCTGAAAACATTTAACATAAATAAAATAAATTGCAAATTAAATCATTATACGGCTGATATAATTTTACCTTTATGTATATGTAATATAATATTGCAATAAAGTGTAACTGCATTTGGACTTAATTTGGAGAACAGTCCATTGTGGATTGGAATTCAATTATTGGTTCTACCAATACAATAAAATACTTTAGTATATGTTATTAAGCATTTGCATAGTAACTCAATGCAAAATAGAATTTCAGGGTGGACATAATACTAAATATTAAATATATATATGCACTATTATTTAATAGTGAATAGTTTTAGGAGCCCCAAATCGTATAATGGCTACGTAAAAAAACTTGGTCAACGGTATTCATTAAGCTATTCAGGGTCAATTCAAAAATACGATGACAAAGATTATGTTTGAAGTAAAATTATTAAGTGGCCACAGCAAAAACCTGAAGACCACTTCTGTTGCTAATGTTCTTGAGCGGTGTGGCTTAGCATGGCCACCTCTAGACAAATAATGTAACCATACTGCAGAGTTTTATTGGACAATTTTAAATCTGGTTTCTGTGACAATTTTAAATCTGGTTTCTGTCATTTCAATGTTGATTTAAACTCTAGTCTTCTTTATAAATAAAAATGAATCCCTAAATGTGTTACTAAGCGCAAAACTCGAGAACGGCTGGACCTATTTTGATTCTGTCTTCACTCATGGATAGAGGGATAATCAGGTAAGGTTTTTATGTAAAAAAATGCACCCCGGGCAAAGCCGGTAGCGGGTCGCTAGTAATATTATAAATGTGAAAATAACTCATCTGTCACATTTTCACGTCTTAATTATTCAATCAAGCATTATGAAATTTTGTATGCAAAGAATAGAGAAAAGGACATAGGGTACTTTTCATCAAGAAAAAAGTACTGTTCCCACAAGCTAATATAAAAAAAAATTATTTTTTTATTCATAGGGGCGGCGTCATCGTCATCGACGTCAAGCTATAAAAATTTACTCATATGTTGTATTTTTATATAACGCGGACGAAGTCACGGGCATCAGCTAGTAAGCTATAAAACGAATGAGAATATTTTGAATTTTGATTAAATTTGATTTATTATGAACAAAAATGAACACAAAGTAAAAACAGTCACATCAGGATAGGATAAAAAGTAGTACATTGTGAGTAATGGGAAATGGGTGGCATCGTACCTGTGCTGGCAAGCTTAGCAAAACACAACATCTAACGTTCTTTATTTATTAATAATTAAATTAAATATTTAACTGAAGTTTTCTGTAATAGGTTTGCTTCTCTCTATAATTGGTACTTAAAATTTTACATAATTGATAGTAAATACTTATTGACTGTTCGAGAGCTAAGAGTTATTGAATTCGCCGGGCTTATTGGCACTTGAATATGCAACCCAATAAAATGAAAAGCTAACGAGATAGGATTGACGATGTAGGTATGCTGTAATTCCAATGAGGTTTAAATAAAGTGAACAGTAACGAAACAGGTTTTTTTTAATACTTATTTAGGTAGACTTTCAATTTTTAAGTAAGAAAAAAGCTAATATTAAGTGTACACTTATGGTTTAAGCGAGTTTAAAAAGCTTACACTCAAACTAAACTATATCCACACTTTTCTCTAAGCGAAAAATTTTGGTTTGTGTCGATCTTGCAGGAATTAAAATTTGTTTACAGCTCATATTGTAGCTAGGCACCAGAAAAGAAATAGTTTTAAAGTTCGAAGGTTTTCATAGGATAAAGTTTCTATCCATTCATACCGTGTGCAAGTGACCTTATCCAAGTGAATGCGGATAGACAATTTAAATATGATTTTTCGTAAAGTGATTAAATAAATTTACACTTTTTTATTTTTATATTTTATAAAGTTTTAAGTATGAAAATTCGAAACCATGGTTACCCTACATTCCTAAAGCCGGCCATAAGTGTTCTCTATACGTCTTGTGTAGGATTTAACGACGCAAGCCTTATCGATAACCCTTGTAACTTCAGATAGCTACATAGATGAAAGTCGTTACCTTGACAGCTGCGGATAAAGACATTTAAATGACATTAGTAATCTCTACTTTTTAATAAAATCATTTTCCCTACATTTCCATCGTTATAAACGCGAGTTCGTTTCAGTTTAGTTTTAAATATGTTTTTAACAAAATAATAAAAAATATTTATTAATAGTACTATAACTAGTAAGAAATAAGAATATTTTTATTTTACAGTTTAAAAACTGTTTTAATACCAATAATACCTTCATGTAAAGGACTGTAGGTACATACATAGTACTGGCGCGCGAGTTGACAAATAATAGGTAAAATACAAACAGGATAACTCGCGTGCAGTTGCGAATTAATTACACGCGAGTTGACTAATAACTCATTTATATTAATATACTAGCCGTTGACTAGCCGGTTTAATTTTCTCCGCAACTTAGCTGTCTATAAATTAGGCTGTGGCACATCATTTTGTACGCTGCATCGGTAAATCCACAGACACGCTCTCGGCAGCAATGACAGAATTACATATTTATTTATTTTTTATGTATTTTTTTTATTTTTTTTATTTAACCAATATTAACATTGGTCTTCGATAGCATAGTACAGGATATGCTTTCACGATAAAAGCATACACGTTACGTCACACCTGCAGGGCGGTAACGTGGTGACGTCACGGCGAGCTGCGTGCTAATAATTTAGAAGACACGTCGACATCATACATAACACAAACGCAGTATTCGTTCATATTGTGTGAATCTCGACACAAATATCTACTTGATTAGTTGTCCGGAAGACTGGCTGACGGAAATAACCGCATAGGTACGTGGCGTTTATATGAGAATTTTCGAAGACGAGGGTAATTTTAGTAAGTAACTATTTATTAAAAATGAATTTTTTTTAATGAGACAGTATAAATAAATCTAGAACCGAAGAAGATACAGATAAGACCAACTACATTATCAATAAAGTTGACTATTTTTTTATGATGATCAATTTCATTGCATCGGTAGAAAAAACTCGGGTCAGCCAGCAGAATTACTAAAATACTAGCTGGCGCCCGCAACTTCGTCTGCGTTGAAAAAGAAAAAAAGTAGACTATCCTGTGTCCCGTTCGTCTAAATGTTTATCTACGCAAGTTTCATGAAAATCAGTCAAGTAATTCGTTTAAGAATCATAGAGGAACATTACATACAATACCTACACTTACAGATTTATTATTAGTGTTGATTAAAAAAAAATACTAACTAAGGGCAATGAATTAAAATTCACAATATTGCTGGAGACAGATACATGTTATAATTTACTAGCTGGTGCCCGCGACTTCGTCCGCGTTCTCTATAGCCTATAGTCTTCCTCGATAAATGGACTATCCAACACAAAAAGAATTTTTCAATTCGAACCTAGTTCCTAGCGCGTACAATCAAACAAACAAACAAACAAACAAACAAACAAACAAACTGTTCAGCTTTATATATTGGTATAGATTATAATATATGTATTATTATATATTATTATGTATACAATACACTAGAATCTAGAGGATAAGGCGCAGTCGTCAAGGTCACACGGAACTCCCATTATTGACAAAACAAGTGACATTCAAGTGCCGATCGCCTTGTGCCCTAGCGCTGACTGCTTTCACATACTGACATTTAAACCAGCACTATGCAAAATGACCGGAAAACCTTTTTTATTGGTTTCTTATTGCACATTTTGCTAATTAGAGACTAATAAGACGTCTAAATAATCCAAATCCTAAATGAAAACTAAACCAGATTATTTTTATTTGACTTCGTTTTTACGGTAACTAGTTGTTGGTTAAGACAGAACTAGTCGGCGGCTCGAACTCATCGGTGCGTGTAGCTAAAATTCATTCTGTCTCACACAGGACAATGCGCGGGAAGAGCAGTCGAATGAGATGCACAATTATTCATACCAAAAAGAAAATCATAAACAGACCCTTGGGCATATACTTTTTTTGACAAAACTACTGCATATATCTATTTCGTATAAAGTTATTTGAACTCTTGAATAACTAATCAATGCTTAAACCTAAATTATTTTGGAGTTTTTGTATACTAGAGTGACCTATTCACCCTCAAAGTTGCATCAAAATTTGTGTTAAAATATGGATTTTTCAAGAATCATATCTTTTAAATTAATACTTTTTTTGGTTTGTATAACATTGCGATAAGATAAGTCGGTATCATGCTTACTTTTGTAAATTAAACATAAAACAGCGGAGTAATAATCTTTAAACATTTGTATGGAGGAAAGCTGACTTGTGTCAGCTTAAGTAATATCTACAAATAAATTGAAGGCGTTGTCCGCCTCTGTCTGTTTCTCCGCTAACTTCTTCTAAACCACCCAACGGATTTTGATACGGTTTTTACTAATGGAAAGAGCGATGAACGAGGAAAGTTTGTGTAGGATATAATTTGCAGAAAAAATGCATCTGTGTGAACTGTGTGAAGCTTGGGGCGAGACGCTCGTAATATATAAATTACGACGTAAATTGTGAAACATTTATTCTGGCTTCTAAATATTTTATGCAAGCTTTTCATAGTTACTCTCAATAATAAATGCTCAATAAGGTTTTTTTTTTTATTTATTTTCAGTATATAGCTGATTCATTTTGTAAGTTTCATCCAAATGTATTTAATTGGTAATGCTGTTGCGTTAACCAATAAATATATTTGGCTTCACGAACTTTACAAAAAATATTATTGTTTCCTTGAATTCTTTAAAAAAAATGCTCCGTAAAAATGTTTGCTATTAGCTTCGGGATAAAGTTCAGAATTGTAAATCTAAACAATAATGAGAGTGAAATTAGGCCTTGTTTTCATGCACCACATTTTAGGAAAAAACTATGAATCCGAGTATATTATGTATTACATATTTTATAGCAATTTCACCATAACATATTATTAATTATGAATCATTTATTGTTATTATTAAATAACAATAAATTCTACAATACGTTCATTGTAGAAAAAACAATCACGTTCCTAGTACAGTGGTGAATTTTATTGGTCGGTCGGTTACCACATTCGTGTACGCAATGGGAATAATTAAAGCATTTAATTGGGCTATTTGTAATACTTATACTGTTCACAACGTTTGCAAATATATGTGTATTTTGTTCAAATTCAAATCATTTATTAGATGTAAGTTTTTACAAAACATTTATCTTCGTCAAAATTACAAACTACCACCGGCTCGGAAAGCTGTTTCTAGGGGGAAGAACTCGGCAAGAAACCCCCTAGTTAAGTTATAATACGTGTATTGGGTACATAAGAATACACATATTATAAGATAAACTTTAATTGAAGAAATTGTGTATGGCTTTGATTTGTGTGGCAATGTCTATAATCTACATCCAAAGATTAAGTACACCACAGCATATAATATTATGTAACAATATGTAACCAACATTATTGTTTTAAAATAGTATTTATATTTAAATGAAATACTATTTTAAAACAATATATTACTGAAAAAATACACAGAGCAGTTTGAATTAATAAATATCTTGCAGTATGTACATCACAAAGGGTTGGCGTTAGCAGATACATAGGTACGAGTAGAACCCATCAACCACGTATATATAGTCATAGATTCTAGGAAACCTTTACAGCGTTATGCGAAACCTGCGATTGAATGCGTTCAATTTTGGTATTGAACGAATCTGTACTCCTATACAAATATTTTATACTGTAGGTATTTAGTCGATACGGTTAGCAACATACCTCTTCTATATATGACAGAAATATTTTGAAATGAAGAAGGAATTCGATCGACTGTTTGTCAGCTTGGTTCTAACTAAACTAGGCAACAATGTATTGATGTGGTTTTCACTATCATTTAGATGTTTTCTCCTAAGGGGGTTTGCATTTTTATTTAGTTATATATGTATATTTTTATTTTATACTAGCTGGCGCCCGCGACTTCGTCCACGTTGAAAAAGAAAAAGTAGCCTATTCTGTGTCCTGTATATCTGTTATCTACCAAGTTTCATGTCCTGTTTATCTACCAAGTTTCATGAAAATCAGTTAATTCGTTTAAGAGTTACGAAGGAACATGCATACATACATACAGAAAAAAATTCTAAAAATTTCCAATTTAGTTTCAGTATCATGTATAGAGCCTATAAACACGATATATCTGAAAACAAAGTAACTTACTCCATGACCAACCCTTACAGATTTATTATTAGTATTGATATATTGATTAGACATGGGTTTGCCATTGGCCAGCAACCAGCCGTGTAGCGAAGATGAGGCCTATGATGGAGCGAGATCACCCAGAAGATGCCTATTTACTCGAACTTTGTAAAGATTTGGGATATATGATCTCGGAAACACACACGCCAGCAGGGAGTTCCAAACCTTGGGAGTGTGTTTTAAAGCGCATGGTCCGAGAAAAAGGCATTTCGACAAGATGATCTATATTATCCTTTTTTAAGTAGCGGCAGAGCGCATTGCGTTTCCTGCTGTTGGTAAGCATGTTGCTGTTGTTTCGGTGAATAAATAGGAGCATAAAATGCCAGAGCACATTTCCCTATCCCTACCTAATTATTATTCCTACTATCGTCGGCAGCGCACTTGTAGTACCTATGACATTGCTCATAATTATGATGGTAAAATGTCGCCTCCTACCGTCGGGTGATTATATCTATATAAATAAAAATCAATTGTGTTGCTAAGCGCAAAACTCGAGAACGGCTGGACCGATTTTAATTCTGTCTTCACACAGATTAGTGGGATAATTAGAGAAGGTTTTTACGTAAAAAAAATGAACCCCGGACGAAGCCGGGAACGGGTCGCTAGTTATAAAATAAATATCAATTGTCACAGGAATTAGTTTGTTATGTCGAACAAAACTTCATATAGGTCTATACAAAACGGACTGTCAAAGTTATAAGTGAATTTATTTGCATGAATGTCCTCCAGAAGCAAACAGACACACGATCTAACTCTATAAGTGGGTTAACTCTGAGTCCTGACCCTTGACTTGTTTATCGTGAGTCCTATTTATGATATATGATGCATATGCTTTCATAAGTATTCATTTCAAACTAAGTTCCATAATAAATAATTTGTTTTTACATTAAATTATATTAATAAAATCTATATTCAGAACCTGCTAATATTACATCTAAATGCAACAGTTTTTGAATTTATTGTATTTCTGTCTGTTTTTTGCAGCTAATCTCCGAAACGGCTGTCTGATTTTGACGCGACTTTCATTAGCAGATAGCTGGTGTTATAAGGAGTAACTTGGGTTATTTTTGTTTAAAGAAAAAAAATATTGCTGCAGGAAAGCGTGGCCGCGGTTCAACTAGTACCTCTTAAATATTAAATTATCTTAAATATATAGATATATAATTTAGATTATATATCTATATAATACGTATGTAACTTAGCACATACAGGTGGACCATATCTAGGATTGACACATTACACTTCAGTAACTAAAATTAGGTTTCGTGGGGGAAGCAAAAATGAATATAAACTCTATTACGTCAGCCATAAGAAATGTAATTATTTGTTGTTACCAAACATTTACTTGTTATTTTGAAATCACACACTTGAGCAATTAGGAGGCTTACTCTATTATTTAATGATTACTCTGAATCAATGAATGAACGAAATAATTTGCTTGTTTGTACCCCAAACAAGATCTGTATCACAATTATTCCAAATTAATAATTACATTACCGAGTACGTTACGTTATCATGCTAATGAACAAAGGGGCTTAAAACTCGTAATTAAACATTCACACACGACCGAGGAAACGTTGAGTATACCAAAAAGAGATTGCTTTTCAAAATCTCCATATTATAATTCTTATCACGTGCCACTTTTGATAAGGGTGGAAGAATTACTTGCGAAATGGTTTAAATAAATCCCCAATGCTCAATATGGCGATGCGATGTGAAAGACGTTTAGATTTGAGTTGAAATTCAAGCGAAACAACAAAATAGCCACGGGCCGCAAACTAAATCCATACTTAGGTGTGCTTAGGTATGCGATACTAAGGCCGGTTTCAGTGCTCTCCTGACGGTCAGTCCTGACGATACGCACGATCGACCGCGGTAGCAATACGCGTGCGTACAGTCAAGCGAGCTCTGTAAAGACTTGTGAATTTTCATACAAATGACAATCGCGTCGGTCGCACGGTCGGTCGTGCTTATCGTCAGGACTAACCGTCAGGAAAGCACTGTAACCGGCCTAATATTATAAATGTGAAAGTAACTGTGTGTCCAACCGATCATAATGAAATTTTACATACATATTGTCAGCGGTACAGAAAAGGATATAGGGTACTATTCATGAGTTGACCGATTGAGTAACTAGTTAAGGTAACAAACAAACTCATAATTACAATATTAGTTAGGATAGTGAAATATGCCTACTGGTGGGCGTAAACCTGTTTGTTTATGTATTTACATAATAATACAGACTCAGTGAAAACTGTTTTGGAAAACTAAATAAATTAAACAATAGATTAGATTAGTCAACCCATACAAAAGAAACGAATGAATAAAGACAATGTAAAATTTATATCTAACTAGATACACTTGACAATAGTTCAGGATAAGCAAAAAGAAACACGCACTGACGTATTAGTCAACAGATTAACATTTAGAAGCTCTTAAAAGTTACAAACAAAGCGAATTTTAAGAAGTAAGTAATGTGAATTCAACAATATTTATTTTGAAGACATTTCGCTGCTTACAAACCAAAGGGCCACAAATCAAAATTACACTTTTTACAGGAGAGCTAATCGACAAAAATTAAATTTGTTGTCTATTTTTTTTTTATTAGATATATCAAATATATGCATATTATACATAGTTAGAAGCGTATTTTTAAGTAGTATTAAATGTTTTAAGTACTTTTATAATAAACTGAATACTAGAAGAGATATAAGCATATGTTACTTTTGAATATATAAAAAATGATCAAAATATACTAAATATGGAATAAAACAACCATAAGTCTTTTTGCAACATAAAATCTGAAGGATTGTGATTGTATTTTTGCAATAAAAATATTTTTGAATTCTTTTGTTTTATGGCCATTTAGTTTTTAAGCAGCGATTTGCAGACGGAAAAAAGTAAACTACTTTGTATGTGTATAAATATATTTTATAGTTCAGGATTTATTTTATAATAAACTAGCGAACCCCTCCAGCTTCGTATGGATGTTAAAATATGGACATAAAGTTTAAAATACATACAGAGGGACATATGGCGGGAAGAGACTTTGTTATATACTATGTAAAGATAACATAGTCAAGCGGTATTGTTGTGGACATATCTGATGAAGTGCTCTCGAAGTAACAGCCCATATTACTTAGCTCTAAGAAAGTTCAATACAAAATGGTGTTTCTAAATTATCGTACTCGTACGAGTTTCTAATGTAAATCAAATTCTTTTCAAAAAAAATTGATACAAAAGAGCATACAAAAACCTCGAAATATGATCTTTGAAGATCGCCAGAAATTGGAAAGAAATTCTTACATAATTAAGCTTAAGAAAATACACATTTAGGGAATTACTTCATAGTACTTCATACTACTATTACTTTACTAGAGCGTCCACTTTATGTGTCATTTCACTTCAAAACTACAGTAAAAACCATGTTTACTGAACTTAACGTTCACAACTTGCGAGGTATGTTCACGTAGAAGAACAATATGTATGTCGACATCAGTCCTTCAGAAATAAAGACTTGTAGACCACAAAAATCTGAAGCCTCTGTTGTATTTACAAGTATTCTTGTCATGTCTTTGTAGCAAAGATTTAAATCGAGAGATGCGGCATTACTAGCGAAAGTGTGTTACAAAATACAACATATATTATACTAAAGACAAAAGTATAAAATACAAATACCTTTGTCTAAACACACTTTTAAACACAGACAACACATTCCTTACTTCAAACGTGACTGTGACGATAGCGACGCTCTCAACAAGCGACCGTCATTCACTGTAGCTGGCGTGCAACTGTAGTTGGGTTGAGCGCCTGCGCCCAACCCATTGTTAAGAATTTTCGGTGTGTTTTTAGTATGGCGCGAGGAGATTACGCCGCATCTTTCGATTTAAATCTTTGCTTTGTAGTTGATGTAAAAATATGTCGCGCGCCTTTCCCAACCCAACGTTCTCCCATTTAGTAGCCCGTCGCGTAGCAAGTCATTAGACAAGCTACAGACAAACCGTTCGTCACGATGTAAGGATCTCAGAACAGCTCGTTTAACATTCAGAGGTGGTTTAGCTGTTCAAAACGAGAAAGTCTCATTTCAACTGTGCCTTGTAAAACAACTTTGTTGTAACTTCTGAACTATGTTTTAACTATCATAACGGACTCATAAAGCAATGAATGACAGTTCGAAAATGAACCTCAATTGAAAGCAAATAGGTTTATTGTTTACTAGCTGGCGCACGCGACTTCGTCCTCGTTGAAAAAGAAAAAGTAGCCTATCCTGTGTCCTGTACGTCTAAATGTTTATCTACCAAGTTTCATGAAAATAAGAGTTATGAAGGAACATACATATATATTATACAATACCAACACTTACAGATTTATTTATTAGTATTGATGATATGATTGATTTATTTTAAAGAAATTGGGTATATTAATGGTTGGGTAAAGTACGCGATAAGACAAAGTTCCAAAGTACAATTCCTAGTATAATAAACAAATATGGTATTACAACACTAATATTAAGGAATACGCAAAATCTATATACATAAAATCAGTCGCCGTGAGTTAGCCTCACAAAATCTCAACAATAGCTAGACCGATTTTAATTCGGTTGTCACTTATGGAAAGAGGAATAACAACAAAAAAAAGCTGACAGCGACATTATTTTATACCTAATTACTAGGTTATAAATACGTACATAGATATCTATGTACTTATTCATATTTTAAATGTCAACAGAACTGTGATCTAGGATCACTCTACTAACATTTTATGGTTTTGAAAGTTTTTGCAGATTTTTGACTTACATTTGCTTAAATTTGATACAAGACTTACAAGGCTCTTCAATAATCTTCTGTTGTAGCGAGATTTTCACCTCAGCATTGTTTATTCTAGCCTCGTGTGTTCATGGAATACAATTGCTGTCCATCGAGACCATAGAAGCAGCTATTTGTCCAAAAAATGAGGATAAAGTATTACGACAGTACGGTGATAAGACCTAACCTAACCTAACCAGACTTTTCTAACTTTTCAATCAATTGAAAATGGTAGATGTTTTTTACTTAACATCCAGATGAAGTAAATTCAAATTAGTGAAAACTTTCATTGTTAAATTCTCACCTAACCAAAATGTACGAGCTTTTGAGCTTGGAACAATTATAAGTTTGGAGACGAATTCACTGAAGTGACATAAACTTGCTCACACCAGATTGTTGTGTAATGATAAGACAATTTCTGACGAGCTATCGTCTCGGAAAATTACACCTCACTCGTTTCTACTACATAATGTGTCGAAATGTCATTATACATTGTCTTATGTATACGTACTATTTTGTATATAGAATCTGAGGGCACACAGTTAATACCCTCAAGCCAAGTCGAGTCAAACAAACAAACCACAAAACGCTAGCACGGCGACATATTCTACTAATTAAAATACTGTGCACTGATTAGAGTTACTTTGTAATCTAAATAGCAGATTATTATTTTATAATTATGGTGCTGAAATCAATATAATTGTTATAGAAATAAATATGTCTAATGTCAATACGTTCACTATAGATGTAATTGATTAGATAACAATTTATAAAAAAGTTGTTTAATAGATGCTTCCATAGACACTAACTAAAATAACTCAGTCTTGTTTCTACATGACATCTCATAACTTTTTTTACATCTTATCAAGCAGGCCATAATATTAGCCTTATCCTATTTAGCCTTAGCGCTTATTTTATTTAGCGCCTCTTCACCAACTACAAGTAAAATGTTGATTAGTTACTTTTAGAAATCATTTTCTCTTTTATTGAATTATGCACTCGGTTTACTGCATCATTCGATAGGCGTTTTTTTTTTATTATTTTCTATTTAATGTTTGGGACGTTTACCGTACAAACAAAAGTATATCAGCTAAATTATACCCGGTGACAGGTGACTTTAACTGACGGTTTAGCCTACTTGACGTTGATGAAAGAGGCGCTTAGTCTGCTAATTCGTCACACATTGTATAAAAAATGAGAAAACTATATTAAACTTAGTACCGTAGCGTAGCATGCGTATACCAGAAAAATTTTGCTTTAAAAGTTTCAAGAGCCTTGTAAAGTAATTTTTGTTTCTGTTTAATTTGAAATGGGTAATTATTTTTAGAGCAGGCAATTGCAAGCATACAACCCAAAAAAGTTTTGAAAAACTTTACATTTAAAATATCTTTAAACGAAACGTTTCTCATTACGTTGCCCAGACATACAAGGAAGCAATGTGCATATTAAATATAAACAGCGAGCTACCGCTCAGCCACGCGTCGAGTCTGGTCCTAACTACGAAACTTTCACTTTAAAATGTCGCTGCATCGTGCCGTCATAACCGCACTGGTATGCAATTCATTGCTGTTATATTATACTTTGAAACTCAGCAAACGTCTATTAAATAAAATAGGAAAATTTATTTAATAAGCAAACAAACAAATTGCAATTATTTAAAAACTTTAAAATACACGTAAATTGTATATACTTACATAGATAAATTGGAGTGCTATAAAGTGTTTTAATAGCTTGTTTAACTTAATTTAATTACTAATTAATGATTTGATTTACTTACGAGTATGTAATACTAATATTAAAACAGCAAGAATTGCACGAGAAGCTCCTAAACCTACTTAAATATTAACCTTAGGCTATGTCGCTTAGTAGGAGCAATTTGCGCATAGCTAACTAGGGCCCTAACGGGGCACTGCTGCCCGCCTCAATAGCCACCTTAAAGTAATGGGTCTCACTAGTACAGGAGAGTGTCGCTTCTGCCATGAGGCAGAAGAAACACCAATGCATATACTGTGCGAGTGTGGCCCATTAATGCACAAGCGCAGTCACATCCTAGGAAGCCACACAATGGCTTGTGAAGATGTGTAGAATGCCTCTATCGAAAACCTATTCCTACCACGTTGAGTAGGTACTACAGTTTCACAACGTGGTAGGAACAGATAGAGAGCTTTAGTTTACGTGGCGATCACAATATTTCAGCAATTGACGAAGTGATACTGTTTCTCTAGCAAACAGAAATAGCCACTAGCAAACATAATAATAATAATAATAAATATTAACCTTAATCTACTTTTGAATTGAGGAAACCTATATTCAAATGTCAAAATCGACCTCACATCCGACAAACATGTTATAAGTTCGACACATCCTAACCTAACCAAAGGATTGTAGTAGGATGTGTTATTTTTATATGCTTCGATGGAAAAGGGACCTCAGTGGGAAATTAGGATGCACGGATAAAATTTTAAACGATGACCTCATCACGAATCAATAACTTATCACGATTCAAGAAATTCTCAATTGCATAAGATTAGGTATCATAAATTAAGTATTCTAAACTTATCATAATAAAGAAAACAAAATCTATTCTTCAAAGTATAACGAATTCTAGGAATTCTATTCTTACTTTGAATTGATGTGAAAGTTTCTCATTCCAAATAAGTGAAATTTACGAGGAAAAATTTATTATCCTGGAACTACGTAAAGATCTTATTTATTTCATGAAAAGTTTAGTTATTTTATTTTATTCGAAAGGAAGTAAATACAAGTAGAAAATTACTCCGAAGAGAACAAGTTAATAATCTAAAACAACTTTTTAAAAATAAAACAAGAGAGATGGCGGGATAAAAAATATTACGCAAATTTCCCAAAGTTGTAGCCAAACAAGCTTTCCCTGGAAACGGATATACTTTTCCGTTGTGCGAAGGGGCAACTTTTTAATCGGCCAACGTTGCATGCTCGTTAGCTACTTTAAAGGAAATAAAAGGGGTAATTCTAATTTATTCTATACTTCAGCAGTCATCACAATTTCCTATTAGAGAGATTATACCAATTAGATATTAATTATTCCTATTAGATGATATAAATTATTCAAAACTAGCTGGTGTCCGGGAATTCGTCCGCGTTTAAAAATATAACACCTGAGGAAATATCTGGACATCTTTATCGCTGTGACGGAGGCGCGACGGTGGCACCACCATAGCCAGAGTGACGCCCAATTTTTTATATTTTCAGACGATTTTTTTTTTTTATTAAAATCTTTTTAGGTCAGGAACTCAACATTTTTTACGGTAAAAAGTATCCTATGTATTAATACATGTAATAAACTATCTATGTGCTAAATTTCATCCAAATCCGGTCAGCGGTTTTTGCGTTATAAACATTTAAACAGCCAAATATAAAAACTTAGGATGAAGGAAGGTTGTTAGGGTGAAAATTTGTTCAAATTTGCTATCAGAACTCAAAATCCAGGTAAAGAAGAAGACTATTTTTTATCTGTTCACGTAAATTTAGCCGAGGCGAGACGTTACCAAGAAATAAAAGTTTCTATACTAGCCAGTGGCAAGGACAAAACCTACGAGTAGGTATAGTGAAGGTTCCAATACATATAAAAGATGTCCTTTCATATTATTTGAGATTTATCGGCCGGCCCGAGTCTCATCCGTACGCGCGATACGTGAACATTTCGAGATGTTTCTGATGGTTCTTTCAAATAAGAGTTGGTTCCATTTTGAAACGGCGCGTTCCTATTTCTTTTGAACCCCTCCGCGCATTCAATATCAAGACTCTTCACGTGTGAATGCATATTTCTTTCTGATAACAGATACCTCACTATTTCTAATAGAACTGTTTACAAATACCATTAGAAGCACACGTCAGAAACTCTCGTATTATTATTGTTCATTGAAGTGGGAATAACGTTTTACGAATAAATTTTTCACTTTGTGCTTCACTTGCTTCGCGATTTGACAATACGTTTTGACTGTTTCAAGTTATTAGAAATGAATGCAATCTGGTAATGTTTGTAGATTGAGAATTCAATTGTGAAACAAACAAGCAAGAGGCGAGAAAAACAAAGAAATTATTTTGTAATTTTATTGTTGTTGAAATAGAATTATTGTTATGTTTCAATTGTAACAATAATGTTATGAATATGGTCTAAATGTACACATATGAAGAATGCTTATAAATTGTTATTAAAAGTTAATTGTAAATAATGTAAATATTACATCTAGTAATATAGCGACCCGCTCCCGGCTTCGCTCAGAATATTTTTTGTATATATAAAAATTCCGTGGAAAAAATACCAAAATGATTTAGTGAAAACTAAATTCGTTGCGTGGTTTAGCGCCATACAGATAGACGCAAAAAGATCCTTTGAAGTGGAAACTTAGTAATGTTTATAAATAACTAGCGACCCGCACCCGACTTCGCACGGGTACTATATTTTTCCGCAATTTTTATATAAAGCCCTTCCTCGTTTACCGCTCTTTTCATTAATGAAAACCGCATGAAAATCCATTTAGTTTTTGATATCATTGCGAACATACAAACAGACAAACGGGGGAACTTTGTTTACATGAAAGAATTTATACCTAAATTCATAGGAGTATTTACAAACATTTAACTAGTTTATAAAACCATTGGAAGTTTTATCTCGTTTCTCTATTTTAGTCCTTAGTTTTAGTCATTACAGACACTGCGCAAAGAAAAACAACAGATGAGATGAATGACATGGGTGAGGCGGGAAGGAGAGCGTATACTCGGGGGCGGGTAACCGAAAAAGTCGGACTAAATTTTTACTGGGTTGAAACCATCGAAATAATATATCACTGCGAGGTTGAAACAGTCCGGCACAGACAATAATTTAATAAGATTCAAATGCGATGTGTAAAAGGCAACAACAGATTAAAGCGCAGCTCCAAACACAAAAGTTTTAAAATAAAACGGCCTTCCAATTACAAAACTATGACACGATGACCTAAAATACCTAATTTGTCAAAAATGTAGCAGTTTAGCATCAGGGATCAATTTGTTTTTAAGAAGCTTAAGTTGTTTTACTAAAAGTTCGCACTACATATTATGGTAAAAACTACTGTTCATCATTACTATTAAAAAGTCATCATTACGAGAAGATGAAAATTCACTTCGAGATATTCTTGGATGGCACATTTTAATGGCAGTGATCTTGAACCAGACAATTTTTTTAATGATTTCTTCTTTTCTTTCTTTATACTTTTCAATTTTTTCTTTTCGATCATTTAATTTGGTTTTCATTTTAAATTTTAAGTTCTTATGTTAAGCTTTAATGATTAATACTTAATGATAATTATGATAATGATGGCTTTAATGATAACTTAAAAACCTAAAGAATATCAAGATAATCGTACCTATTATGTAGATTTAGGTCAGGTATGTCAATTAACAGTATTATTCCCTGTCTGCTACAATCCTTCAAATTGATATAAAATTATATAAGACCTAGTTAGAGCCAGATTCGCTAAGTGTACATTTTTATTGAGACATAGGTACTTAAATTGATTTCTAATGTAAAGATTATGAGCAAAAGCACTTACGTTCTGCATTATAATAAATATTCTCTTAATGGAAGTAACAGGTGGAACTGAGGTAATGTTTGGTCGTTTTCCGTCAAATTAACTGCATTATTTACCTGTAAAAAATAAATATTTTTGTTAGCAAGTTATCTTATTAATCAATACTAATCAATACTAATAATAAATCTGTAAGGGTTGGTTATGGAGTAAGTTACTTTGTTGTACTACCTGAAAACAAAGTAACTTACTCCATGACCAACCTTTACAGATTTATTATTAGTATTGATAAAACTTTCAATAAAATTAATTTAACTTATAGCATATATTTGTATACATAAATCTTCAAAGTAAATATGACATTTTTAATCCCTTGTGATGAAATTTTTTATAAGATGCGCACCCTAAATATTATTGAAGTGCCCCTAATCCAAAAACAATGACCGGAGTTTAGCCATACTTTATCCAAATGTGGCACGAAACGGTCAAACAGTCCACAATTGAACCACATTATGCCGCTCATATATTCTGAAAGAGTCGGTTTAGAACCTTATAATTTGAATAAGCATGCATAATCAGACGACCGCATTATTTTTATGCTTCAACCCAAGCCCTTAATGAAACCCAATTAGCCTCATTTAATCTTTTAACGGTTGTTAACCTAGAGAAAAATATTTTTTCTTTTCGCTATACAAAACTGGAAGCATTAATTAAAACGTGCTTCTATTTCAACAATCCCATTTACAAAATCCTTTTCATGCATTCTGTGGGTATACTCGTAGGGGAAATTGATTATTTCGATTTCGTTCGTAGATTTTGTTACCCGCATCATCCAAATGTCGTGTTATGACAGCTTTGAACCGCGCAACGTGTTGATACGAAACGGATTTACATGTTAATTAAAAGATTGAAATATACACAGCGATCATACTAACAAATGTGAAAAAATAATGTACATGACATATGTGTCGTTCATAAAAGTGGTGTAACTCCCTATTTTTAAAAAACATCTTTTCTTGCCTAATGGTATCACATTTAGTCATTTATAAGTTACTTCAAATTATTATATCTTTGAATGAATGCTTATATATTTTTTTCCTACACTATAATTCGCAAAAAGCTCGTTATTCTAAAATTCAGTTACAAGGAGATAATTCACTTTTACAATGAACGACAAATATATACTCGTATGTCATGTATATTGCCACTAAAATATGATAAATGCGAAAGTTTGTGAGGATGAAAGAATGTAGGTAGTAAAAACTACAAACCAAACTAATTTGGCGCACATTTATGATAGCATATAGTCAAGTAAGTAGGTGTCTCAAACTGACAACTTTACTCCTTTAAACACGTGTAAGTGCAAGTATGTAACATACTAAATACTATATTTATATTGCATGTAACTTAATACTTGTAAAGTAAAGCAATCATACTAATATAACACATGATGTACTCCAACAATGCGGCGAATTTCACCTATTTCCGAATAATAGATCATGTTCATATTGTGTCCTAGATAAAATGTCGCTTTATATTCACAGGGTTGTCACAAGCGCATGATGCAAGCAAAACATTCCGATGTTTATGTTCCTAAAAACTGGTGTTCGCTTTATTGTATTTTTTTTTACTTTTGTCTAAAACTTTACTTCTCTAGAAATTCAAATACGCAATTTATTTCAACTTATTTTTTTTTTGTTATTTAATTATAAAAAGATTAGTTTATAAGATAGAATCATGTAATTTGAATGGGAATACGTCATAGTATGGGGCGACAAACTACAAAACATACTTGCTTTTATGCGTAAGTGATGGGTGATTTGATTTCGAACGTATCAACTTTTTCATTGAAAATACCTTAGATAAAATAAAAACTAAAGATGCAGTGTGCACTGGTAAAACTACGCCTGGCCGTGTACATACACGGTTACACGCACACAAATGCAATCAAACTACTTCTCACCTTGTTAAAGTATTTACTAGAAAAGTGTAAAATCTGTTTAAAGAAAAGCAGGGTGGAATCGCATTTCGTTAACTTGGGAACCTGTTTTTTTATATTTATAAAACCGACATCACTTTGTTGTCTGCAAATTTCTGTCTTCAGTTTTTCTTTAGCCGAGGAAAATACGAGTCAAATAACAAATAGTTTGATTGGAAATTCAATAATTGCGAACCTATGTAGTTATAAGTTTTTTTTATATTTAGTGTGAGTTTTATATTCCACAGCACAATTCTTTATTTTACAAAGAGTGGCAACCCTACGTCAGATATGGTATTAGCAGGTCGATGTCCATTGTCTGAGGGCGCGAGATTGGAGCGTGCGGTTTGCGTCCGGACCAGTACAATGGGTCTAGATTAGAATCGCGATACAATCTGTATAACGCGCTGCGCTCAGGACAGGAAATTCTGTAGGCACATAACTACCTATGTTGGCAAAACAGTGCGCTAGTTAGAGTTAAGTATACTTTCAAGAAGTATTACTTAGCAAACATTACAGATAGAAACAATTCCAATCATAATATTGACATTAATCTACAATAAGATAAGATGTTTACTTATCTATATAATACTAGAAATGTACAATTGTTTGTTTTCTCAAATAAAATAAAATAATTATTGCAATCAAGGCGATGGAGTAAATATATATATATTCAGCAGGCTTTCAAAAGAGGTGTCTATGAATATGCGCATTAAGAGTATCTTTGCGTTTTTGAAGCATACAGAATTTTGTTATTGAAATGATATTGTAATAATTATTTGTTTATAAAAAAAACATTTTTATTAGTTACAACTAAATTTTAGTAACTTTCAATTATAATATTAGTAGGTAAACAAATTTAAGTGGAATAGGTAAACCTCAATGTCATTTCACAATTTAAAAAAAATCAAGAAATTATTAAAAGTTTGTCAATAAGAAAAGTTTGCAGTCAAATTTGAATTGAAGATAAAAGTTAAAATGGCAGTGGAAGTTACGTGACCAGTACTATCTCACTTTTATTATACTCCGCAATAATTATATTGAGCCATTAACCAATAAAATTTAACTCCATTGTTAAGAAATTTATTAACTTACTTGAAAATTTTTAACCTAAAAAATTCAAGTTGTATATAATAATAACATAGGTAGTGCCCGCGAATTCGTCCGCGTTGATAACTTTTTAGGTACCTATAATCCTATAAGATAAAGATGTCCTATATGTTAATCCAGGTAATAAACTATCCGTGTGCCAAATTCCATCCAAATATGTTCAGCCATTTTTAAGATATTAAGAAATACAATCATAGAAACTTTCTTATTTATAATATTAATGATATACTTTTGTTAAAGAGAATATGAAAATCCTATCCAATGATAAATGTTGTTAAATAAAAACGCAGGTAAATTTCTAGTCCAGTTTCTACTCAATTGACGAAATAGCACGCTCCATAGCACATCTATTTTAAAATACAAAAGTCTGTAAATAACTGTTCGATTCGAATGTGAATAGTCGATTTTGATTTAAAAGTCATTCCAGTTTACACGGATACGTATTAAAAAGAAACAATTCCACCACAATTCCAACTAAATGAACCTGCCATACACATACCTACCAATATTGTACGTTAAGTAATTGTATTTCATTAAATAATATACTAGTTAATAAATCCATATCAATATTATAAATGTGAAAGTAACTCTGTCTGTAACCTTTTCATACCTCAACTACTCAGCCGATCATCATGAAATTTTGCATACACGTTTTCCCCTAGGGATATTTCACCCAGAAAAAAAGTACTGTTCTCGTGGGAACATCTAAAATTAAAAAAAAAACTAACGCCGGGAAAAAGTATAATAGCAATGCAGATGTCAGGTGTTATAATCAGGTCGTATCACTAATACTTTTAACAGTAATAATCTTCTTATAATAATAACAATAATAACAACAATAATAACAACAATAATAACGCCTCCCGAAATCATCAGTCGAAAGGATTATTTCGCGGAAGTGTTACTTCTATGCGTTAAGACCATGTACAGTCGGCCGCATAAGTCGGTTAACACATTCAAAAGTGCAAAACCAACTGAACATTCAAATTACTTACTTACTTACTGATGCTTTTTACGATCGTTTGTACGTGATGTTTATTTCGTTTACTAGTCGTGACAACAACTTATGGCGCTTTGAGTGTTCAGTTGTTTTGCACTTTTGAATGTGTTAATCGACTTTTGCGGCCGACTGTACATCCGCGAGATGTACATACAATCTTAGAAATGTCTTGGCCAAATTTGGAGAAAAAAATGGCATCCGTGCGAAGCCGGGGTGGGTAGCTCTAGTGACATAAAAATGAATTCGTAATTATGTTCATGCAATAAAGATGAATGACAAATTTGACTTATTTGAAGCTTCATCTGTTTGCACAAATTTGAGTAAAGCCTCCCATTTCTTCCATTGTTCCTCGTTACTCGCTATTCAGTTCAGACGTTCTTAAATGTTTTCATTTCGTCTTCATATATCTCTTAAATTTCTCACTTACATTACCTTTTTCCAGTACCAGACCTCGAGTTTAACATTTCCTTTTACTAAATACTAACTTTTGCATGCGACTTTGCCCTAGTCTGGCTAATTAGGCGATTCGCCTGGTGTAATGTTTAAAGGAGATGATGGACTCAACCTGTCCGACATCATTTATTATAAAAAGGATTAACAGACAGTTATCCGTTGAAATGAAATTTTCAGATGCCCCAATTTGCGCTTAAACACACACTGTCATGATTGAATGAAAATTAATTTGTACTGCGTTGGAATCTTGGCTTGGTACCAAAATCGCAGTATTTCGGCCGCTTATAATGTTTGTATACATGCAAATTCTCATGTGCTGCGGTGAATAAATGAACATGTTCACAGTACTAAATAAAAAACCGTAATGCACCTTTAATATACGTCTAAACCAGTTTTAAAGAATACAAGATCACTCAATGCAACTCAGGTGTTCTTACGTACAATGAGGTTGTTAGTTGTTAGTCAAAGTCCGAAACTTTTTATACTTATCTACTTCACTATTTTTCTTAAATATTAACAGTCTCATTTTATCTATTCATTCTTTAAATCTATCTAGAGATATATCATCATTAAAACGGAATTTAATATTTCGACTGTGTGGCGATTCGGTCACTTTGTCCGCATCGGAGATTGATAACCTCGAAAACTGATTGATCACGACCAGCTTCAGTTTACCTAGTGCAAAATATTTTTTCTGGATAATCAGAAATGTACCTTTAAAGAAATTTAAGAAATGAAGATCCAATATCTAAACTTGACAACATCGACTAAATGACTAAAAACGAAAGGTCCCTTTCTCATTTCCCTAATTCCCTAATCCCTTTTCCTATTACGAGCCCATTTCCCTATCATTTACTAATCCCACAAAGGTCGGCAGCGCACTTGCAGCACCTGTGGCATTGCTAATCTACGTAAAAATAGGTTAGTTATTATGGAATATCTGATTATTTAAATTATTATGAAGCCTCAGTTTTAGCGGTTCTCAACTCATACTATGTCTAGATAACGTTATATTTGCATTTTATTTTATTTGAAAGAATGGCATAAAAGACCTTTTGAGACTATCCTTTTTTTTTTCTTTAAAGTATCTTCTTAGGAGTAAGCTGTATTTTGTACCAAGATTGTTATAAATGTTTTGATTCTATAAACATTTTACTGTAAAAATACCGTAAAATATCGAGAATGAGTATCTAATTTCAAATTTTCCGTGCTCGGTACTGACATGAAAAAAAATTGGTAATCATCAGAAGAAAGTAGTGAAAAGTAGGTAATGTAAGTCTCCATTACCGTAAGTCAATACATAGAATTCAAAGTTTAAAATCCCGTAAAAGAAAAAAGAATACATATGGGAGCTTCCATAGAACATGTTTAAAATGATAACAAAACTAAATGTACCCGCTCCCGGCATCGCTCGGGGTGCAATTTTTATATTTTATATACAAAAATCTTCCCAGTTCAACCCTCTTTCCATATGTGAAAACCAAATCAAAATCGTTCCATCCATTGTCGAGTTTTTGAAGCGTACAAAACCCAACCTAATTTTTTTTAATATTGTTATTATGAAAAATGAAATTATTTTTAGTTATATTTTTAAATACATCCCTATAAGCAATCCTATGAATTGTTTATTATATTATAGCAGTTCGTAATCCAACACTTGTTTACTGAAAGTTAGCACAAAGACAGTCTCAGATATAATGTCAGAAGCCTCGATCAGCGGATAAGGTTCGTTATAATAAATAGGAAAAGTTATAAAGGGGGTTATATGATAGGATAAGTTTGAATTATCCACGATCGAGATAAGACAAAATACAAACATGGCCGTTGAGGAAAATTTATGTGAATGTTTGTGTATAGAATTAATCATAATTGCTTGTCCTCATTAATGTAATTAATGAATACATTGTAGATTATATTATGTTACAAATAAACATTAACAATAACAAATAATATACCTACACATAGATTATTTAAGCGATAATGTTGACTGGACTGGATATATCTACTTTGATTTGCGTATAATAAATTGAAAGAATTGTTATTGTTTATTCTCATACATATTATAAAACAAAGACAAACGGCGCGTCTGTCTGTCTGTACGTATGTATTTTCATCCGGATTTTCATGCGGTTTCCTGAGGAAGATTTTCTTTAAAGGTTAGGTTTTTGAAGTTTCTTTGAAAGTTACTTAATGAATAAATAACTGTTTCATTACTCAGTTTTAACATATTTCTAGTTTCCTAACTAACTTCGTAATTGATACATCGAAAGAACAAAAATCGCCACCTATATACTAACATTTACCACCGCTAAAATCAGTAAAAAAATTCGCTTTATAACTTTTAGAGATCCACACAAAATTAGTGCTAATAGTATTTAACTTCTCTGTGGCATTATGATTTTGTGTATAGCTAATTCCACATAAACACCTCTATATGACCTCTACATGACTTACTATTGGTTAAGTACTATTTACTCTATGATATGACACACAAACATTCCTTATATAACAGTAATTCCAATTAATAGCGAGCTGTGTGATATTAGAGGCGAGAACTTGTGCAATCTGTAATTATTGTTGGATGCACTTCCCCATTAAACTCAATGGTTGAAATTCAGTATAGCTGTTATTAGAAGTCGACTCATGTACGCAGGTTATCACGAAAATAAACTATCTTATTTATTTATCTATACTGATAGATAAAAATGAATTTCTAAATGTTTTGCTAAGAGATGATGAGGTTTGCAGTGTCGATGTGTTTACATGTATAATCAGATTGGATAACAACTCGTTCAACAATGGTCCAATTGAGCTGATATTCAAATCGTAGATATAAATAACTTAACAATAGTTACAGTAACCGAAAGGTTGTCAATGTAGTTGGCATTAAATATATATATATAAATTTCACCTATCCCTGTCCTTTGAAAGTCAATGGATTTTGTTACGGTCTTCATTAATTGAATGAGATAAACGGGGAAGGATTTGTAGATAAAAATTGCTTTACAGAAGAAGCCAGGAGCTGGTCACTATAATTTCCATGTTTTATATAGGATGTACTATCGCGGTCAATGGAGCAGACCCACTTTTTTATACAAATTTGTCTAACGTTGAATTGAGGTTGTCATAGTAACGTAAATGTTATAATACGAAATACGAGTAGGTATTTGAAGTAGGAACAAAGATAAATACAAAATGTGCACACGAAATTGTTCCTTACGGTGGGACTGCTCCCTTGACCGCGATAGTACATGTACATAATACGTAACATAAAATCAATGTAAATTTTAAAATACCTAAAATAGAAATAGAAAATATTATATAATAATTTTTTAATTTGAGTTTAAAACTGAGTTAAAAATAAAATTACTTGTGTAATACTGATACCTTGTTTTGACAACAAAGTATTAGTAATAAAGTATCTTCTTTTTAATTTTCTATTTCCCTATATAACACCTCCAAATATTTCCACCATGTTCTCTCAAGTGGCAACCACAATATGGTTGCCACAAGGAAATCTTTTTACGTATTTTACAAAAAAAAAATTTTTTATTTTCTGCACACAAAACGTTGCGAAACTCGTCACGCTTATAATTTACCAAATAAAGAGGACAATGTAAACAAGATATAATTCTAGCAATATATAATCTCAGGACAGAAACAAGCGCTTGCAGGCGATATGGTATAATTCTCCTCTTGGCACGTGCTTCAATGTAGGTCAGAATATTCGGTGCCTCGGAACTGCTAACCACGACAACGATCGTACAGATATTGGATGTTGTCCGGCGTATAAGGAGTAGGTACCTACATATACCTGGTTTTTTTTTCCACAGACAATATTTATGAATTTACAGAGCAAGATAGTGTGAAGCCCTAGTCTTTTCTTTCACTGATATTATTTTGCCATTATGACATTTATGCCATTTAAAAAAATGCGAGACCCATTGTAAGATCACTGTAATTGGTATTGACCAATTGACTTTATTATTTAAAGCTCATTTTTCATGGTAATGTCGACAAACAAGCTAATGGTCACCTTTTTTTTGAGTTTCCGCCGGAGTGGTAGTTTTGTATAGTCGGCAACTTCTACTGTCTCACCGAAACACAACAGCACACATAGTTACTGTTATTTCACTGTGGTCTTCTGTAAGGGGGTTGGTTAGTTGGTTACCGTCGCCAAATGGTCTGCCCAAATAAACGCGGAACCCATTACTTAATCAAACCTTCTTATTTTTCATCAAAACACGCGAACTTTTTAAAATTGATGAAAATCGCTGCCAACAATTATAATTACGCATCTAAAATAAAAAAAAATACAGTGACAGTACTACAAAAAAAAATTCATTTAAATATTTAAACATTTCGGATATTTTTTTGTAATGTTCAAATGCATTGTTGTGATAAAATCGCTCTCTATTCCAATAATTTGCTTCTCACAAATCAGGGTTCAGTAACACAAAGCTATAAAAGCACCATTCGCGGTTCTAACAAATCGTTGTTTAAACTCTTTTGTACGAGTAACATTTTTATGGCTACCATAAAATAAGTAAATTTACCGTTTCATTTGAATCTATTCTTGTAAGTTATAACGAAACTATGTTACGAGCCGTACATCATTGACGTCTCGTAAGTAAAAGGTAATTTTGTAGTGGCAGAAGTTTCACAAGACACTAAATACGAGTGGAAAGTCCGATTGGCGGCTCCTGAACCTCACAGAAGAAAAAAAAAACCCTAAAGAATTTACTTCTGCGGTGTGATGCCATTGATATTCTAAATAGTAATTTGAAGTTTTGGATACATTTATAAAATAAAATTTGCTCTCCGCTTCCGCCTATTTCTTTTCAAAACCACTCACTAATGGAAAGAGAGATAGATGCATACAATTTGTAGAAAAAAAGGTCGCTAGTAGATTTTATAAGAGTTTAAATAATTTAATTAAATTTATAGTTTATAAATAGTAATTTCAAAATTTCAGTACTATTTACCCTTTTTGTCTTTTTTGTCATAAAAATAATAAATAACTAGTCAAGATAGAAAAATAAAAATGGAACATTTCCGAATCACATTCGTAGTTGTCAGGTGCGGTATTCAAAATGAATTTATATCAAACATGTTTGTTAATGTAAGAACAGGTGTTTCCATAACTGAGAGTTATCGCTCTTTGGATATATGAATAGTAGGGAAACAGTTTTCGCAATAGGTCCAATAAAACAATATTATTCGTATGTTTATGAAAACACTACTTCAATAAACAATTGAAATTAATACTTTGTAGATTAACATGAGTTGAGTACCTATAACTAAAAAAATAGTAGGTATTTATGTTCCACAAAGTATGTGTCCAAAATAAAAAGGAGTTACATGAAACGCAATATCATGTCCATTCATAAAATTAACATAACATAATTTAATTAAATTAACATAAATTAATTAATAATGTCATTAACATAGAAATTTAATAAACTAATTTTTTTTTTCTAAATATTTAAACCTTTATAAGAAATAATATTTAAAATAAATTTTAGTGCGAACATAAGTAAATAACAAAATGAAAAAACTTCTTTAAGAATAAGACACCTTGCTAAGTCAGAGACGTTCCATTATTGTCATATTTCGTCACTAACTTTAACTTCCACAACAGGATGTTGAGTCATCATTATAGTACCTAATATAGAAAATAAAATTACTCAAATGCAGCACACATTTCGAATAATTCCGTTGTCTGTGAAATCTTCAACGACTATATAACAATTTTTAAAATTTTATTTCATGAATACTTTTAACAAAGTTTATAATCCTTATATATTGGATTGGATTGGCTCGGATTGGATATTTTAACAAATCATTTTTAAAAATGGAAAAATGTACAGCAAAAATTTTGTAAGCCGCTCTTTATTATTGTGTTCGGTGTATTTCTAACTTAAAGGATAAATTTGATCACTGTAAAACCCTGAAGCCTGAAAAATAAATTTGAATTTCGGCTATGCTCGATGGATAACTAATTCTCTTTAAACATTTTGTACTACAATAAAAACAATTTCAATTTTTTTGATCAATGTAAGAATTAATTTAAATTTTAGAGGGATTCATTAATATTTAAACAATGAAGTGTGTTGATGAAATACAATGTTTAATACAAGTAGTATTAAATATCTAAAATGTTCTGATCTAAAAATCTAAAATTTCTTTTCTAAAGTATTCATGAAATAATTCGTTCATTAGTTTTTACTTGAAAGAGTAACATGCATCCATCCTCACACTTTCGTATTTAAAATATTAGCAGATTTTAAAATAACACTATTTGTAAGCTCAACAAAAAGTACTAAATAATCTGTGATTTCTAAAAAAACAGTAAAATAGCTTTTCTTAGTTAGCTTTACAAAACATATTTAAGTTACGATTCATTTTAATAAAATTGAATGTGAAAAGTTAGCAATATCATAGTAATTAGTTCCATAAAATTATGTGGATGATATTGGAGTGCGCTGGTTCATCGAAAAAATATATATCGCCGATATTTGCAGGTGACGTTCGGAATATTGGTGTAACACGGCCATAACTCACCGAGAACGCCATATTTAAAATCAGCAAACGGATTTTCATATTTCATGCCAACATTTTGCAGTACATGCAATTTAAGAAGCTGTAGTGTGTATACATGTCAAACTAGTCTCATGAAACTAGGTAACTAGTCAAGTGTAACAGTGCTATGAGCATATGATTTTGTAAAAAAAAGTTGTAAAGATTGTAATTGTTACTTATTTTTATTTTAAAGATGACAAAAAAATAATAATCTGAATTTCTTTCGGGGTTTCTTCTCAGTATTGCCATCATCTTGGCTATTTTTTTCCGAAACCCCGGAAAACATCGACAAGTGCTTCTTTGAAACATTTTTAATAAATAAATTTACTCTTTCAATGTTCTATCTAACAGATGCTTTGTTGCTGACAAAAATTCTGCGATTTTATGCGTGGATTTAACAAATGATTTGTGAGAAGTCTAGAATACTAGCTTCCTACAAAGACCTTGAACTATAAGAGTCATGTGTCATAAGAAGAATCCATATAAATAAATCGCTAAATGTGAGAGCTCAAAACTCGAGAGCAGATGAACCAATTCGACTATTTTTTTTTTTTCATATTCGTTGAAATCTGACGAAGGTTTTTATCAAGTTTTATCGAGAATATTGCATCCGTACGAAGCTAGGGATCAGTTGCTAGTAAATAATATATTTAACGACTTTAATAACAAAAGACAATGGGACGTAATCTTGAAGAGTATATTATTTCGATGGACTTCATATTTATGAATTATTGACAAGGCAACAAGGAAGTTTCAAAATTCAGATTTAAATTCACAAAATCTAATTTAGTAAGACAATAAGTAAACAATAAGAAACCCTAACAAGTCTCCAACATCCCAATTCAATATTTACAAAGCTCTAAACAACTGAAGATACACTTAAGCTTCTCAGCCAGTGACTTTCAAATTCTTTTGAAGTCTCAATACAAGAATGCTGACAAGCATTTTTTTCACTTATACAACAATGGAAACAATAAAAAATTACCGAGTCGTAAAAAGGGGCATCAAAGCAGAGTGAGGTGGTCCCGACCTAATGCTTGAAAAAAAAAAATGAAAACCGGAGGCACATCGCGTAATGACATCATTCATCATGTTGAAATGACCGAAATCGGTCCAACAACTGGAGCGCTCACCAATCTTATTAATGGTTTTTTTGCAGATCTTTTGAATGACACACACGTTAAATTTTTAGTAACCTTAGTACTGGAAGCGCTTACTAATATTCATGTTGCTTTTTGAACCACACAAACAATAGATGTTGATCATATAATAATCGTCGCACTAACAAAAACGTTTGGGAGTGATAACAAGTTAAATGCTTCCGGAATGGCGTCTCATTGTAATTGTAAATTAATAGTGACATTGCGATTTGCAGTTATGAATTGCAACCACTCCCTTCTAGAAGAACACCGTAAAATAAAAGCGCGTTTGCTATTGTGTTTCAATTAGTTAGTAAGAGATGCCAGAGATTACCTAATCAATACCAATAATAAATCTGTAAGTGTAAGGGCCTCTTTCACAAACTACAAGTAAAGTGTTGATTAGTTACTTTTAGAAATAATTTTCTGTTATATTGAATTATGCACTCGGTTTACTGCATCATTCGATAGGCGAATTTTTTTTTATTATTTTCTATTTAATGTTTGGGACGTTTACCGTACAAACAAAGGTATATCAGCTCCATTATCCACGGTTACCGGTGACTTTAAATGACTGTTTGGCCTACTTGACGTTTGTGAAACAGGCGCTAAGTATTGTATGTATGTATGTTCCTTGATAACTCTTAAACGAATTAACTGAATTAATGGACGAAGTCGCGGGCGCCAGCTAGTCCCTAAATAAAGTTGTACCTTCATTTTGAAAATATATACAAATAAGGTATTTATTTCAAACTAGCTGGCGCCCGCGACTTCATCCGCGTTAAAAAAGCCTATACTGTGTCCTGTACGTCTAAATGTTTATCTACCAAGTTTCATGAAAATCAGTTAATTCCTTTAAGAGTTATGGAGGAACATACAATACCTACACTTATGATTAGTATTGAAGACATTTTTAATTCACTGTGTGTTATTTTTAATTCATACATCTCAAAGGCAGAACAAGTTACCAGTATATATTTGCCAGTGTTATTTAGTACAAGAAAATTTCAATACTATGGACTAACTATGGATCACCGAGTAGACCAGTTATCATTGGGTTTTTAATAAACCAAATAACAAAACAATTGATTCCAACAAATTGATTGAGCCAACGACCGCCTTGGTTAAAAACAATTAAAATTTTAAGACAGGCATCAAAATGACGAAACTTGGACTAAAATTATAACGAATGTTAACATGAACAAATCAAGAACAGTTGTGTTATTTCTTGAAATTAGAGACAAAAACGTCAGAACTTCCTTTGTCTCTAATCTTTTAAAATTACATACCTAATGATTGTCAATAATCACTGTACTTACATGTAAACGACAAATCTACGTCATTGACAAACAACGTTTTGGTGATTGCAAACAATCCTCTCCAAACAAATTACGAAGACGTTGAAGATCTTCCGATATTTACTTTACTTACTGCGAGAAAGTACGGGTTTAAGAAATAGATCTTTCCGCTAATTGAATGCCTACGCGTTAAACCCTGAAAGTTGAAGATGAATGTAACGAAAACATATCTCCCCCAGTGCTACTTACGTAACCAGTCCGGTAACTGCCAATGTTTTGATTTTGATTTGATTCATCATCAATACTAATAATAAATCTGTAATGGTTGGTCATGAAGTAAGTTACTTTGTTTTCAAAGATATCGTGTTTATATTATAGGCTCTATACATGATACTGAAACTAAATTGACCATTTTTAGAATTTTTTTCTGTATGTAATGTATGTAAGTATGTATGTTCCTCCATAACTCTTAGCGCCTCTTTCTCAAACGTCAAGTAGGCCCAACTGTCATTTAAAGTCACCGGTAACCGGGGTAAATGGAGCTGATATACCTTTGTTTATACGGTAAACGTCCCAAAAATTAAATAGAAAATAATTAAAAAAAATCGGCTATCGAATGATGCAATAAACCGAGTGCATAATTCAATATAACAGAAAATTATTTTTAAAAGTAACTAATCAACACATTAGTTGTAGTATGAGAAAGAGGCCCTTAAACGAATTAATTGATTTTCATGAAACTTGGTAGAAAAACATTTAGACATATAGGACACAGGATAGGCTACTTTTTCTTTTTCAACGCGGACGAAGTCGCGGGCGCCAGCTAGTTAAAACTATATTTCTATTAGCAAGAACATTTTTGTTAATAATAATTTATATTTGGTCTCCTATCCGGTTTCGTGCGAACTTCAATTATGCGGGACTCGTTAATATGTAAATTAAGGATCTGAAAACAGCCGTGCCACCCGGAATTAACCTACATAATGTGGTGGGGTTTTTCACGTTTATTTGCAGTTCTTAATACACTTCACCTGTGCGGACATTTGTCATAGAGAGAGAATTAAACTTTTTGGATCAGTGCATCTGCCACATCATCTGAGCCAGCTATCGCCATTTCTCCCATCATTAAATGCTAGCTGATGCCCGCGACTTCGTCGGCGTTAAAAGTAATAATAAACACCTAAGACCTAACCTAACATTTATTGCTGTGCCCACATTTTTTAATTTTTTTAATGTTCTCTCCCGAACAGTGCTTTTTTCTGGATGAAAAAAGCCTATTTCCTTTTCGGCATCCCTGACAATGCAAAATTTCACGATGGTCGGTTAAGTTAAGACGTGAAAAGGTAACAGACAGGCAGACAGAGTTAATTTAAAATTTATAATATTAGTATACTAGGTAAGTAAGTAAGTACTAAGTAAGTACTTTACACAGGCTCTATCAAACTGCGGTGAATTACGTCAAACGAGCACCCAGTTTATGCGGATTTCCGGTTTTCGTAAAAAAAAATCTTAAAACCAATCGCTGCTAAGGACTTTTTGCTGGTTTTAATACTGTTATCCAATAGCCAGATGGTTTTTTTCTCTTATTTGAAACTGTTGCTGATGATTGAACACCATGCATGACGCACGACTGGCCAGTGTTCTCGGAAAAGAACAATATAAGCCGCAAAAGCGAATTCCACGCTTATTGTTTGAATCCTGTTCGCAGAATCACGTATCTCGTGCACGATATACAAATACAATTTTCAATGCGACATTTCAACCGTCCGTTTTATTGTAACTGTAATGGAACGGCATATGCGGGTTAAAGGGAAGTCACTATATTGTCTGGTCGACGATTATTTTGTGACTTTTATTTCAACTTTTCATAACAATTTTTGCTATTTGCAATATGTATTCTGTACATAAAACTTTTATGTACAGAATACATTCGACGACACGTTTGGTCTAGTGGCTAGTAAACATAGCTGTTAACCGAACAATCGCGAGTTCGAATCCCGCTAGGGCAAATGTTTAAGTGTTAACATTTACGTTTGTACCTGTCATGGATGTTTGTATTTATAATATGTATGTATTTACAAAAAAAAGTAATCTATGTATTACATCAACTGTCTGGTATCCATAATAGAAGCATTAAGTTGCTTAGTGTGGAACTAGATTGTGCTGTGTGGAATGTGTGAAGATATTATAATACATAACAAATGGTGTGCTTGTGCTGTTGTTCTAAAACAAGATCGATCTCATTTGCGATAAAAAAAATTTAGTGAATGAATCGCAGAGATTCGTCAATTTTATTGGTAACATCAATCATAAACGGACAGGGAGTGAAACCCTGCACACCCAGATCTGAGTTACCTAAGTTAGAAGATCAGAAAAGTTTATTTTTCAAAATTCGCCCAGCCGAAAATCGAACCCGTGATCCTTGAGTCAGAGCGCTAAAGTATGAACCCTAACCACTCGGATTTGTGATACAAAATTGTGCAAAACCTCTACTAAACCGATATCACAATTTGGTTTAGTTCTCATCTCGGACGATTTTATTACGTACGAAATTTGCGAAAACCCAACTTTAATTTTAAATATATTTTAGTAGTCATCTCGCACAGATCAGGTATTATAGAAGAAAAAAAATTAAGTACTTTGATAGGTCAAATGGTATCCTATTAAATTACTATTATATTTTTATTTCTAGTTACCTATAAGCAAACACCTATTTTTGCGTGCGCCTAACGTATCGAATATCCTAATAAAATGAAGACTCGGAAGAAATCTTGGAAAGTTGTGATAATTAGTTCTTGTCGTAACTTCGAACGATGTTTGTCGGTGAGATAAACTTTGAAAAAGTTTGAAACCGATCCCTCAATATTTGTAGGAATTCATGTGAGAGTTTTGCGTTTTCGAGGTAAGAATATTGGTTTGTGCTTACTTCCTATTTACGAGTTTGATCGGTGTAAATAATATATTTATTATCAATTATATGCCTACTCTAATTTATTGGAAAACATTAGAAAACAGATAACACTGCAATACAATCAATGAATCAATGCTTTTATTTATTTATTTTTTCGCTGACACTTGATTTTCGATATACAGATAATAATTTTCTTAGTAAAATAGTAAGCGTCGTAAAACAATATTCCAAGGGAGAATTTTCCGTGTTTTTCAGTGATGACAAAAACTATTACAAGCAACCCGAACTACAAGCAAAACAAGCAAAGCAGTTTTTATTTAATTTTTTACTAGTTAGCGCCCGTGACCTCGTCCGCGTTGAAAAAGAAAAAGTAGCCTATCCTGTGTCCCGTACGTCTAAATGTTTATGTACCAAGTTTCATGAAAATCAGTTAATTCGTTTAAGAGTTATAGAGGAACATACATACTTACATACATACAGAAAAAATTCTAAAAATCGTCAATTTAGTTTCAGTATCATGTATAGAGCCTATAAACACGATATTTCTGAAAACAAAGTAACTTACTCCATGACCGACCCTTGCAGATTTATTATTAGTATTGATTGATAAATAAAATAAAATAAAAACTATTAAAAGAGTAACTTTACCTTTTCTTCTTATATTTTCTATTTATTTATCCCATTTTTAAGCTTATTTTAAAAAAAGAGAAAATGCATAATTATCTCTTTAAAAATAGTATCATAATCTGAATAACATCGTGGCAAATTAACATTCCCAATTTTATTTTTCATTTCACAAAAGTCAGCACCAATACAAAACAAAGTTAACCGCGCATACTGACCAACGAAACCATAATTGGACTTACACGATGCATATCAACGATGCGCATTGTGGATTCAGCATTGTGGCAAAATAAATACATTATGAAAACAATTTGCAAATTATATTAATTCCAAAAATACAGGACATCTCTGCGCCATGCCCGTGTGTTCTATACGGGCATGAATAAGGTTTTTAAAGGATTTGTCTAATCTGACCGACGTTATTGGAGAAACTAGAGCCGACTGTTATCACGATCTACAAATCGGTACCGAATACCGATGGTTCAGAACTTCGATCAATATCATAAATAGAATAAATAAAAAGCCTTTCTTACAGTAATAATAATAAATGTTATTGTAGTAACATTATTATTATTATTAACTAGCTGGCGCCCGCGACTTCGTCCACGTTGAAAAAGGCTGACGGACCACGTCTTGATGCTAGATGGCTACCGTCGCCTTTATTTACTACTAGCTGTTGCACACGAGTTCGTCTGCGTAACTTTGTAAAATACTAGCAGGTGCCCGCGACTTCGTCCGCGTTGAAAAAGAAAAAGTAGCCTATCCTGTGTCCTGTACGTATAAATGTTTATCTGCCAAGTTTCATGAAAGTCAGTTAACTCGTTTAAGAGTTATGGTGGAACATACATATATATTATACAATACCTACACTTACAGATTTATGATTAGTATTGATTGATTGATAAATAATTATCACCAAGGATAACCAGTCATCTCTGAATTGTGCTTTGTGAACCCAGTTTTTTTTTGTATTTCATTTTCCCATCTAGCGTAAGGTAGGTCGTTTCTTTCACAAACCTTGCAGGTGATTCCATGATAAAATTGCGTACATATTATAATGTCTCATATATGTACATATATGTTATTGCTAAATGCATTATCGCTAAAATGTCACACAGTGAAAACTAGGCACAAATCGGTAAAATGAGTAACTAAATAGAGACAATAGGAAAACAGAAAAAGCATGTGATACCTATGCATTTATAGATAAAATGTGACGCGATGACTCCAAGCCTACGGAGATAGCTTTTGATGAAAGATATATCGCTGCTTAAAAACTAAAGGGCCATAAAACAAAAAAATCCAAAAATGTTTTTATTGCAAAAATTATGGTTGTTTTATTGCATATTTAGTATATTTTATATATTCAAAAGTAACTTATATGCTTATATCTCTTCTAGTATTCAGTTTATTATAAAAGTACTTAAAACATTTAATGCTACTTAAAAATACGCTTCTAACTATGTATAATATGCATATATTTGATATTATATCTAATAAGAAAAAAATAAACAGAAAAATTTAAAAAAAATCTGTAAAAAGTGTAATTTTAATTTGTGGCCTTTTAGTTTTTAAACAGCGATATTATCGTTTATCAAAGGACATAGCTTCTATTTCGGTTTATAACACTTTAATACAATAGAAAAAAAATTATAGGCAATTCCAGCATAATCAAGTGGAATTAAAATAAAGTGAATTATAACTAATTTGAAAGGCAACCTACATCAGTCGTCTTTATCTTCCTTTTGCGATAAGGCGAAATACTTCGTAAGACGACAAAGTAGCAAAAAAACCACTTTCTTCAAACAACTCCCTTTGAGAAGATGGAAATTACCGTCTAGTGAATAGAAACCCCCAAACGTTTTTACGAAAGTAAAGAGCATTTTCCGTTTAAATTCCTCAATTTTTTTCTCTTGAGAATTTTGGCCATTAGTTGATTGCGTTGGTATTTAGTTTAAATCTATACTTGCTATAAATTAGCTGTTGCACGTGACTTCATCCGCGTATATAATATAAAATAAACTTTATGAATTTTTAAAATCGGTCCACTAGTTTTTGAGTTGATTCATTACAAACAAAAAATACAAATCTTCTCTTTTTATAATATTAGTATAGTCTATAACCGATTTTAATGATTAAAAATTTTAATCGATATAATGTTAAGGCTTTTGGGTACAAAGAACAAAATAATAAACCTTTTATATTACACTAGCTGGTGCACGCGACTTCGCCCGCGTAACTTTGTAAATTATATACTAAAACCTTCCTCGAGAACCACTCTATCCATTGGTGAAAACAGCATGAAAATCGGTTTTGTAGTTTTTGAGTTTATCGCGAACAGACACACAGACAGAAAGACGCGGCGGAGGACTTTGTTTTATAAAATATAGTGTTTTAAATGGGATTAAAACAAAGATCGAACTTTGTATGCGGTTCCTGTAATTTTTAATAGCATTGTGTCGCTATTGTCCAAAGGGACGGAGAGTAATTGTATTTTTTTAAATTATTCAGACGAATTCGCATCTATTTTCCACGTCTTGTAATCAAATAAATTGAAAACCCTTGAGACGACTAGTGGAAGCATATTCCAATTACAAAATAAACAAGAAACGGAAGCTAGAAAATCCTGACTTCCGTTTGACGCGGACTATGGACTACTCTAAAGTTTGGCGTCCTTTGACGTCCCCACTTGAGAAGCTCTTCGTTAGTTCTAGCGATGTTATGATTCTGCACGTATCTGCTACCTCAAGTGACCTTTTTCAGGTTAGAGTGGGAAACGTTACCGGAAAATTCGCAGACCGCCGACGTAGAAGAGCTCTCGTACGATGTTTACATTACGTAGCAAATCATACCTTGATATATCGTCATAACGACCGCGAACCGCGAAGACAAGTGGCTCTCTAGTTTTAATATAAGTGTTCTTATTTTCTACTTCTGTAAACTGAGCTTCGATATCTGTTAGTGTATTTGTAGGGGCAACGGGGCACGCTGAATTCCGCATTTAGGCCATCCAATGACTGCAGTAATTACTGCCATGAAACCATGACCCTCACTTTTACTTTATCCTTAACCCTATCCAAGTCTACAGCGCAATTTTATCCGTTAGCTGTTTTAGTAGGCATAGCATAGCCTAAAGTGCTATTTAGCCAGTCTTCATACTTACAAATGTCATAAAATTGACAGGAGTTTGGGCAAATTTGACGTTGGCAAATTATTCAAAAATAATTGAAGACATGAGTGGATGAAGGTGTTGACGCATTTTTGGGTTTTTTGGTTTTTTTGCGTTGATGAAAGTAATATGTCCTTATGAATGATTACAGACCTTAAGATCGTCGATTTAAGACATTTTTGGAAAATAAAAAGTTGAAAAAGGCGTTATGTACAGTTAATTTTAAAAAGCAAAGAGTGCAGAAAAGTTTACTTTTGTCAATGGAAAAGGGAGCTATGTTCACTTTTTTTTTTAAATTAAATAATAGAAGTGTTTAATTGCTATCATACCATTAATATTTTAGGTTGTTTACACAACTGCATCATAATTTAGCACAAAAATCAGTTCCGTGGTGATTTATCTCAAAAATTAAAAGTAAAACTTTAATCTCGATTTATTCAAAATTGGAATTATGCGACATACCACCTTCATCCACTCACGTCTTCAATTTATAAGTATATTAAAAAATCACATAAATATTAAAACTAATATTAATATCAATACTAATAATAAAAGTGTAAGTGTAGGTAGATATTGTATGTATTGAAATCGCGTGTAACAGCTAGTAAGTAATAAAGTAACTCAGTGTAGTGAATAAACTAATCTGAAGTTGAGGAGGCTTACAATAAAAGTGAATATTGTGAAGCGATCGTGTCTTGTTTTAACTCATTTAGTTGCAGTGCCAGCGCGTATAATAAGATTGAAGCTGTCTCTAAGCACTCTTCACGTCCTAGACAAAGAATAACAGTATATAAACATGGAGGATCATTGAAAGGCACTTCAAATATTATGTGTTACTGGGAATTATTTCTTACCTATAATAATATAGGAGAGATTTGTATTTTTGTATGTTATACGCGGGCGAAGTTGCGTTACTTTTCGCGCATACAATTTCGTCCGCGTTACTTTGTATTTTAAACTAGCTGGCGCCCGCGACTACGTCCGCGTTGAAAAGAAAGAAGTAGCCTATCTTGTGTCCTGTACGTCTAAATGTTTATCTACCAAGTTTCATGAAAATCAGTTGATTCGTTTAAAAGTTATGGAGGAACATACATACTTACATACATACATACATACATACATACATACATACATACATACATACAAACATACATACATACATACATACATACATACATACATACATAAATATATACATACATACATACATACATACATACATACATACATACATACATACATACATACATACATACATACATACATACATACATACATACATACATACATACACACATACATACATACTTACATACATACATACATACATACATACATACATACATACATACATACATACATACATACATACATACATACATACAGAAAAAAATTCTAAAAATTATCAATTTAGTTTCAGTATCATGTATAGAGCCTATAAACACGATATCTCTGAAAACAAAGTAACTTACTCCATGACCAACCCTTACAGATTTATTATTAGTATTGATGATAAGAGCTTATGTAGTTTATCTAGTGCACTTAATTTCTAAAATGTGCAGTGTTTGTGACATTTTCTCGAGTTACATTCGTGTTATTACTGACTAGATGCAACAAAGTAGTGTTTGATGGTTTGACTACTGGACCGATATTTGAAAGTTCTTTTAACTATAGAAATCTATAATAATATCATTATCAGCGAGTAACAATGGGCTTTATTTTATATTATTTTATTTGCAACAGCTAGTAACTATATATTTCGAAACATCTAATATTCTAACTTGAAATTAATAGCGTCAAGGTTCCAATTGAGTTGTAACAGTGATTTCAATTCCCAGACACTTTCAATGTAAAATGTCGGTGTTAACTCTAAAGGTTTCTGCCCTTAACCCAATTTGGTCGTTATACCCCGATCACCGTTGATGGAATTTGGACCACTTTACGAACATCACATACGGCGAGAGAAGTGGGCTGTTGCCAGGCAACGGGACCTCCGTTCAATTAACCCATTCTGATTGTCTGTTTAAATAGCTCAAATTAACTTTCATTAGATTAATGCAAATTTATTAATACTTCTCTATATATTATACTAGCTGTTGCACGCGACTTCGTCCGCGTAACTTCATAAAATAAAATTTCACCCTAATAATGTAGCTTTCTATAGGTGAAAAAATATTCAAATCGGTCCAGTTGTTTTTAAGTTTGTGACTTTTTAGAGAAAAGATTTGTATTTTTGTTTATGATGAATAAACTCAAAAACTACTGGACCAATTTTAAATTTTTTTTCTCTTTTTTATATACGAGTAAATCTCTGACGTAAACACTCAAGAAGAATCCTATTACCTACAAAAACTAGTTTGATTTCCTGTTACGAGGATTTTCCATTCCTCGTATGTAATGTGCAAGTAGTATTTTTGGCACAAAATTAGAATAACCAGTTAAAAACACTCTTTTCCTGGTACCCTACTAAATAGTACCATTTTAAGAATTTTAACCGCTATTCATTAAAATATACATAGAGAAAAGAAATGCATTGATAAAGAGATTTTTTTTTTATATTAATAAGAATTTTATTGTATAAAGAATCTGTCTGCATATAACTATTTCAATTGATTCAGTTCAGAAGTATTTCTATGACAAAAAAAAACCAAAAAGAAAATATCCCATTTTCATTACTTCACTGCGATCTAGTTTGACCTCACTTTTATTCATTACTCTAGTGTACGTGTCTGTCGGATCCATCAATTCGTAACGTCACGTTCCTAGACTAGCACGTCAAATCAACCACACGTCAATACTCCCTGATTTTGCTAATCTACTTGATTGTAGTCACTATTTTTTTTAATTTTCTTTTTTCGTTTCTTACACATTAGTTAGTAGATACCTACGTTGAAAAACTGACATGTTTTGGGTGTTTACAAAGCCTATAGACTTTAACTGCCACGAAAAAAATAATTAGGGCCGATATTTCAGTCTTTACTTAGGGCCTCTTTCACAAACTACATGTAAAGTGTTAATTAGTTACTTTTAGAAATCATTTTCTGTTATATTGAATTATGCACTCGGTTTACTGCATCATTCGATAGTCGATTTTTTTTAAATTATTTTCTATTTAATGTTTGGGACGTTTACCGTACAAACAAAGCTATATCAGCTCCATTATCCCCGGTTACCGGTGACTTTAAATGACAGTTTGGCCTACTTGACGTTTGTGAAGGAGGCGTTTAGTCTTACACTTAACTAAGCTTCACTTTAACATAAAGCTAAGCTTATTGATAAACGAATTAGTGTTGAGTGAAAGTTGAAATACGCTATAGTAAAGTTAAGCCTTACTTAAATTTTATTCCTAAGAATAGTAACAGTTGAAATACCGGCCCATAGAGTCATAGAGGTTTTTTTAATCTTTACACAAAGGATCTACAACCTATGATGCAATTTTTGAAGTGAATACATTTTTAAATCTGTTTCCATGGTGGGAGGCAATTCAGAAAATTTATAATAACAAAATCAGGCAATAAATTTTGATCTTTAGTTAAACATCTTTTATGTAAACTCGACAAATAAAGTGCTTTATCACCCTAAGATTGAACATTCTTTGTATGTTGCAGAATGATAAGATCTGTTTTCCTTTGGAAATTCAAAGTGACAATTATGTCAATCAGTAATCAATCCGTATTTCAAATCTAAGCCTTAGCGAATTTTGAAATGAATGGAATTTGTCAAGAAAAGTGCTTTATCAAACTGATAAAGCACTTTTCTGGTCGGCTATACATTCGAAATTTAATTACACCATTCAATAGCTAAAGTATCAAAGAATATTTTCGTATATATATGGTATATTCGAATTCGTTGAACACAAACCTACCTAGTTTATCTCTTTTTCCAATAATGAAAACCGTATGAAAATCCATTGGATGGTTTTGAAGTTAGTGGAGAAACAGATAGGAGCGGCAACGACTTTGTAATATAAGTATTTAGTATTTGTAGATAAATATAGATGTAATATTAATATTAATTAACAAGAAAATACTAATAACAAACCTGCCTCCTTTTTTTGCTCTTTTTATTAATGAAAACCGTATTAAAATCCATTAGATGGTTTTGAAGTTAGTGGAGAAACAAACGGACGCGCGTAGCGACTGCAATTTATATGTAAAGATTAATTAACCTGCACCATGTCGGGTGAACTTCATCCTCTGAAGTAAAAGGGATCATTGCAAACCAAAGTAACTAACATAATATAGTCATAAGTGTAGCAAAAGTTTATCCGAAGGAAAGGCTCATACGAACGAGAACTGTGAGCGTTTGTCCGTAGCGCTATGTGTTCGTGAACAGAAACACGAAATTAATTAAGTGCTAGTTACATAGACACTGAAACTGTCGGAAACACGTGCCGTGATCGCCACACGTCGTGTTATCTCAGTTATTATACGGTCGCTACGCATTTCAACTGTAGACGCATTTCGTTGAGAGTTAATAAACTAAACGTTTTAGTTTCGATTTCGTCTAGTTGTTAAGACCTGACGCCCGTCGTAAAAACGGGGTGTTATAAGTTGACGTGTTTGTGTGTGTGTGTGTGTGTGTGTGTGTGTGTGGATTCGTAGCTCACAAACGGATTTTGATGAGATTTTTTGTATCAGCTATAATTTATGAAGATCTGTTCAGACGTTTGAAGACTATCAAACCCGTTTCCTAGTTAACGAAGAGTTCACTAAATTCCACGTGGTAGAATTATGTGAAATTTGGTATACTGTTATTTCCATGACATTGTAACCTTGACCTGACGCTGCAGCGTTCAAGTAGTCTGCGAAGAACTAAAAGATGCCAGGCGTGTGTTTTTTATTTTCCACCGCGGACGAAGTCATGGGATAGTGAGTAATAAATGCGTAAGTTTGTGAGAATGAGAAAATTTGTGACCTGGATTTTTCCAAAACAACTATCGTTACTATCTAGTAAAAGGATTTGATTGCTAAAAATACCATAGAAACGTGTACTTGTAAAAGCAGAAACAAAAACGTCTAGACTACCACCTAGTAGACACTTACAAAACATTTGTTTATGTAGAAGGCATGTCAGCTACATTGTTTAAAACAATAAACCTCTGGGCATCACATTTCATGGGAAACTTGCCTAAACCGGTGGCTGCCGGTGATAAATCCACACATTTTGCAGTCAGTTCCGTTGTGAATAATTTAGGATTTACAAAGTTAGGTCCTGAACAAACGTTTCGAGGCGCTACGAGCTGAAAATGCATTCGTATCTAAATCCGCGACGGTCTTTTGTGCCCGTTTGTCGGACAGTTACCATAATTCCAGACGTATTTAAAACCAGCTAAAGAGAGCCTGTGGTAGTTTTATTTTTATATTTCAACTCAAAAAAAGCCTAATATGGAAAAATATTCCCAAAGGTACATAGATATTAATGTACAGCCAAAATAAGAATCGTAATCCGCCCGGTTTAGAGTTACGCAGATGAAGTCTTGTTTTAATTGTTGTTCTTAATAATGTTGAAAATTTTAAATTAAGAATTCTCAAATTTTTTTTCAATTAATTTTAATTTGTTCAATTTCTAAAGTACTTTCAGGAATAACTGTAGTGACTTGAGTAAATTCGTCCTAAATAAATTATTATTTTATGTAATCTAGGTACATGCTCGATTATGAATACCTATGTTATATGTAAATGATCACGCAAATTATGCATAGGGTGTTTATCTGTCATAAATGCAGAAAGAAGTGTTCCTACTACCAAGAAACTTCTTAATTCCATTTATAATTTCTTTCTTCCTAATTTCTTTCGTATTCAAATCGTGTTCAAACTAAGTTAAACTGTTTACATTTCAAATGAAAAAACCTGTTGAGTGTTATAACATCATAATTCTGGTTAAGAATCGTATCTTAATGGACGTTATTTACATACAACAAAAATAATTCCAAAATGAAAGATAATGAATGACGCACGTTCCATAGAATCATGTATTCAAACTAAATTAACGCACGAAGATAAGGATCAAATAAAAAACCGGAGACAAGAGAACCAAGATGAAAAAAAAAACACAGGGACGGCAGAACCGCACGAACCAAATAAAAGAGTGAGGATTGTTTCTAATGGACTAAATAATAAGAGGCCGACGTGCCAGGACCACACTGGCTGAAAATAATAATATTTCATTCTTTTTATTAGCGGGAACATTAACATACCTGTTGTTTAAATATTTCTATATTCTAGCATTTTAATTGATTTTTTAAAATAAATTACTATGAACAGTCTATCATTAAATTTGATCGTATCTAAATTTAGTTTGGTTATTAGTTTTAACCTAAAATTGAGCAAATCCTTGCAAAATACCATCAAATGTGCTGTATGATGTAACAGATACCAAAGCCTAATTATCTATCCTCAGCTTGTCTAAGCTAGCAAAGGATCCCCAAGAACTTGAAAGGCTGTCAAGCTTTGACGGGCCCGGCAAGCTTCGTGCCAATTTTAACATAAAAATTGTCTACGGCATCGCCTGTTGAAGCATAAGTAACACTAAACAAAATGCAAATATTATCTTGAATTTGTACGAAGGGATTACAAAGCCTCGTGTTGTGTCACGATGGAAATATCTCAAAATGGATTTTTGTCCCGAATTTTGTGCGTCCACGTGATAAAAAATTCTGTTCAACCGGTATGAGCGCATCGGCCCCTTATTCAGATAATGTGGATGAACTCTGCGTCTATGCGAAGCCGGAAAGCAACTCATCAAAACCCTTCTCATTGTACAAGCCTGTAGAAAACACAAAGAGAATAATACTATAATACTAAGGGAATTTTTGGTTTAGACAGCAAAAAATCCCAGATATTCATGGAGCAAAATTATAATTTGCAACGATTATGGGATGGATTTGCATATGTAGATGATTGCCTAATTATGGGTCTCTAAAACTTACACTATATTTACATGGTGAAACAATTTGTAGTTGGTTCTTCAAATTAACAAACATTTGTCATACCAACCAGTCGTATTATTAGCCTGATGTAAAACGAAATACATAATAGTTACTGTCTGAGTTAGCCGGCGAGCAGCGGCACGACCTTCGTTAGGACAACGACAGGTACGAGTTTTTTCATCTCTCTAATGTTTGGACCACCTTTGTTATCCGCTTGTAATCATTCCCAGCCAACATATAACATAACTAGCTTTTTACTACCTACTCAAGGACCAATGAGTTTTGGAGGAAACCTTTTTATAAGTAGATGATCACAATTTGATTACATCTTCATCTAAGACGAGAAATTTTAAATTATATAGAGCAATAAGACAGAGCTTGTTAACTAAATAAGATAGGTATCATTATTAACTTTATAGCATTTGATTATATCGAAGCCTGGGCATTCTTAAAAATGTCAGCTGTCAAAAAAGCGGGTTAAAATCATCCGTTTGGGAGTTGATTTCACTGAGAGACACAGATACACACAAACTTATAACACCCGTTTTTTCGTCGGACATCGGGGGTAAAAATGAGTTTACAGAAGGCACTAAGACACACAAACTAAATAAAAGAAGTTACAATAATTATATAGAAAAAAAAAATAATCCCGACTGTGTGGAAGCACTCGTAATAATAACATATTTTTTACTAGAAAGAAAAAAACACCACAAACACTAAGGTCATCTAAATAAACATGAAAAAACTTATCGAATCCCTTTGATTCGTGTGCACGGAAAGATTGCGCTGAAAGATCCCCATTTCCTCCCTAAATCCCTATTCCGAATGAAAACTCGTTTGCATAATATAAGACAAGCCCAGTATCAAGACTAAGAGCAAATAAATGGTTTCCTAAAGTTAAGACGACAATTTACCGGGTCAACGAAGGCAAGATAAATTCGAGACTAGAGACCCTTTCTAATACACAATCGGAAGGTTTGCCTTTTTTTGATATATTACTGTGCAATAATGATATATTTCCAAAAACAAAATTCACGTATTACGTTACAAATATACCTACAGCACCACAAAACTTCCCAAAGTAGGTATCACAACTTTAACATTTCTCTTCCCATAAATATAATATTGTAACAATTACACGTGCGTGTTAAGTTCACCGACCTTCATGTTGATATGTAGAACTTAATTATTCAAATTTATTTAAGGAGGCTTTTTTATGTTATGGTGGGCAGACAGGCTGATGGGTCACTTGATGGAGGCGTAACCAACACATCACCACAGTTGCTGCCGACTACAGTAGGATTAAAGATTTTATTTCATAGTGATCTTCTCTAAGGCAATGGCTACTACCGCTAGTCAGGATGCCAAGAAACGCCCTGCCACTACTAAATCTCTATCTTGATCTCTCATTTAACGTTAAACGTGGGTTAGCAGCAGTAAAACTATAGACACGTAGACCAGAGTTAACACGGATTAATTACTTTTTAAAATTGATCCAGTTGAGAATAGAACCCAGGAGCTCTGAGTTATCACGCTCAGACAAACTCTTTGACAACAGAGTTTACCACTCGAAACTTAGGAAGAAAATATAAATAACAATTTAGATTTTTTTTTTTTAATTTTCACTCAAAATGCACGAAATCATGTGGCACACAATCTAACGGCAGATATCTTTAAATCCATTATCGGTGCTGTTGTTTTCGATAAGTGAGCAAGATAAGACTAAACGATAAGGCGATGCGCAACTCACAAAATGCAATCATATTCGTGGGAAAAAATTCAAGTTGAAGCAGCACAAGTTACTTCACTAGCAGTTTTTCGATCTGGAAAACAAGTTATTTGACAAAATCATCGAGTATGACATTAGATATTCTAGTAAGAAAACTTAATAAAATATACATAGGAGTATATCATTTTTTCTAAGAATAAGCAGTATAATGTATTTTATACTAGTGACAGGCCTTGATTTGCTTTTATAGTTAGAGGCAATTCACAAAACTGATGATAACAAAACCGCGGGATACAGTTTGATGCTATAGCTACATATCTATCTATCTATATCAAAAATTTAATTTATATCAAAAATACATAACTCGATAGCTAAGGGATTAAAGAGTTTTTTGTATTGGTATATTTAAAACGTACACGTATTCATGTAAAACATTGACCTTGACTCATTTTTTTTTTTGTTCAAATTATATAGAAAACCGTACCAAAATCCTTTAGATGATTTAGAAAAAAAATGCGGAGAAACAGAGGCAAACGACCTTATTTTATAATATTACGAGTATGTTAAACGTACAAATTAGGTTATTACGTTAGTAATTAAAATCTGACTTCTAGCATCGAACGTATCATATAATAAAGTTCACACACTATATTATATTAAACTACACGCTCCTAGCTTCGCCCGGGTTCAAAATAAAAACTATCCTATCTTTTAAGTTGGACCAAATTACACATAGTAACGAAGTCTTATCAAAATCTATGACAACTAACACTGTGACAGATATTTATATATTTAATAATAGAGATATTCTAGATTAATGCCACGAATCGGTGATAGCCCATTAACGAATTAGTGGGAATCCAATTTTGAAATTAATTTTCGAATGGATCTTCTGACAAGGGTGACCTATTCCTGTTCGTATTAAATTTTAACATCATCAATCTAAATGAGAGAAAACCGAACCCATCTGAACGGGGGCGATCTACGTCAAAGGAGTTGTCTATTAGATTTAAATTTATATTAGATTTACCTGCACATACAACTTTTGGATTAATAAACTGCAAAATTATTGTGACTATTAATATCAATGAAATTCGAGTCAAAACAGTCATTACCAAATTTAATACTCCATACATCGTACCTTATTCCCAATCTGTTCAAAGCTGCACTATCATATCGAACACAATCAGCGTTTTCGATATGATAAAATTGATAATTCCATTTGTTATTTTGTTCTCAATGAATTTTCAAATATTAAAAGCAGTATGTCCCATCAATCGAAACAATCAATCTTTAGCTAATATCTCTATTTATATAAAAAATTACGTGTCACATGTTCCTCAGCGATGAACCTTCACACTGTTCGAATAACAGTCAGCTTTCTAGACTTCTATGCGTTGAGAGTCAGTTAAGACAAACGATTTTTTAAGTATATATTACGGGTGTATCTATAATAACAATATTATAACAGAATAAGAAATTCTATAATTTCGTAATATTACAAACAAAGAAGTTAAGCAAATAAATTAAAAGAATCATTACTATAAAAGTTTTCAGTGTTACTGTTAAGTAATGCAATCGGCTAGAGGGAGTAGGTTAGAGGCTCGTGCCGACACTGTTTGTGCGGCCAAAGATAAAACTAGACTTACAAAAGCAGAGGAGCATCCTCCTGCCTCTATTGCCCTCCTCTCGCGCCTGAGGCTGCACAGAGAACGTTTAAGCCAACGACGATTGCCCCTTACAAAAGCAGACGTAGAGACCGCTCCCACCCTCCTCGCTTCCCCCAAGTCTCGCGCCGCAATGACTGCAAAATAGATTCCAAGGAAAACGGAATTTCATTCCGAACAGACACGCTCATTGTTTGAGAATCTTTCACAATTGCATTTTCAATCTCTAAACCCAACCCTTTAAACATTTCTTAAGGTGCATTTGACATCCTATAATAAGTTAATACGATTCTTGAGTAGTAAACGCTACAAAATCTTACACCGTCTACTGTATTCGCTCATGAAAGTAGGTATCAATACTAATCTGTAAGTGTATGTATGTATGTATGTATGTTCCTCCATAACTCTTATACGAATTAACTGATTTTCATGAAACTTGGTAGATAAGCATTTAGACGTATATGACACAGGATAAGGACAGGTGCCAGCTAGTATTGGCATAAAATCGATAACCTTCTTTACATTTTTACAAAGTATATAAAAGTAAGTACGCTTGCTTAGATCTTTTAAACTACGCAACTTATTTTGATGTGGTTTTCACCATCTGTTAGATATTTCTTAATAAAACCTAATTAAGCTTTTAGGTATAGTTAGTTATTACTAAACTTAGAAAAAAAAGATCTCCGAGTCTATTTGTTTCTCCGCACTACTTCTAAACCACCCAACGGATTTTGATACAGTCTTCACCAATGAAAAGAGTTATAAGCGAGGTAGGTTTGAGTAGATAAAAAAAATTGCATTCCGGACAAAGTCGGGAGCGGGTCGCTAGTATATAATAATTCCTATAGTAAGTAACTATTCATTAGTACTCGTATTCTGCAACATTGCCCACATTAGTTTGGGTAATATATGAGACAGAGTTTAGTGTCCAATTACGCGAATTGTGCCCCTAAACTGAACGCATATTAAACAAGATTAAACTCGATTTTTAACGTAGAAAGTTTCCAGACAGTGGCCAAAATGAGTGCGACAGTTTAATCGACCCATTTATAGAAATGAACGAGAATAAATCAGGGTCGTTAGCATTCATTATTCCAATTAGCCACCCGAAATGCTAAAGCAGCTCGGTGTGAATAACTAGTACATAAAGGCGCCGACACACTTCCGCAAATGCACGTCGGGTGACGAACACGGCACTGTCGACGTCGCCAACGCACTTGGCATCAAGCCGAATCACATTTGTCAAGTGCACGATGCACAACCGTTTCATTTTATCATTAACCAGCTGGTGCCCGCGACTTCGTCCGCGTTCTCTATAGCCTATAACCTTCCTCGATAAATGGACTATCCAACACAAAAATAATTTTTCAATTCGAACCAGTAGTTTCTGAGATTAGCGAGTACAAGCAAACAAACTCTTCAGCTTTATATATTACTAGCTGGTGCCCGCGATTTCGTCCGCGTTGAAAAAGAAAAAAGTAGCCTATCCTGTGTCCCGTACGTCTAAATGTTTATCTACAAAGTTTTATGAAAATCAGTTAATTCGTTTAAGAGTTATGGAGGAACATACATACATACATACATACAATACCTACACTTACAGATTTATTATTAGTATTGATTGATAAATCATTAATATTTTTTTTTATGTTCATGTCGATAGACAGGCTGACGGTCCACTTGATGGTAGGTGGCTACCGTCACCTATAAAACGAGCAACGCCATGGGAGCTGTAAGTGTGCTGCTGACCATAGAAAGATTATCGATAAGAGATAAGAAGGGGATGAGATAATGGGCTCTGGCAACCCTTAATCACTCGCCGAATCACCACCGTTAAATAACAGCATTATGTGCTGTTGTGTTTCGGTGTGTGAGTAAGGGATGCCAGAGCCCATTGCCCCTTCCCTTCCTTATCCCTTATCCTTAATCCTTCTATGGTCGGCAGCGCATTTGTAGCACTTATGGCGTTACTTGAGTTATAGACGACGGTAGCCACCTACCATCAAGTGGACCGTCAGCCTGTCTGTCGACCTTAACATAAAAAAAAATGTGTAAGTAATATTATAAAGAGATAATTTTGTATTTTTGTTTGGTATGAATCAACTCAAAAACTATTAGGCCGATTTCAAAAAAAAATTCACCTATAGAAAACTACATTATCAGGGAGTAACATAGGTTATATTTTATAAAATAACGCAAACGAAGTCGCGTGCCAGCTAATAATAAATGTAAAGTAAAGGTAACAGTAAATAGAGTTTAACAAGATTGTTTACGAGCTTATAAAGCAATGTTATAAAATGCTCGTTTTACAAACATTCAGAAAGCCAGTTAGGTACTTACTTTAAAAACTTCACCTGAGTTTGATAAGACATCAAATAACTTTGATAAAACAGTGTCAATGTATTATAATGACTAAAGTATTGACTCAGCTCAACAACAGGAAAATCCTTGTGAGAAATGTAAAGAACCGACATTTGCAGAGCAACGCGTAGTGTCAATTGCAAATAAATACTTGTCCGTCATTTTTAAAAATAACAACTAAGTAGGTATGTTTTTAAATGGCTATTTTTTTTTTAATTAAAATACTAACTATAAAAGGAATTACTATGTAATGAAGAATTTTTAATCTCGTACATCCTCCCTTCATATCAAATCTTTCATAAATTCATTTCTCTTGGGAATTTTGTCCTATATTACGAAGTAGTGAATTTGAGAAGTGGATTTTTTACGACATAAGTTTTTTGAGTTGTGGGTATTTGGACACAGAATAAATACAATTATATTGTTGACATTTCAAACGGAATTTTTGAACAAGTTTACATTTATCATACTCAGTGAGGCGGCTGAAAAGATAAAGTAAATAATTTAATAATATATCTAAAAATTATATTATTACTGCGTGCATCACACAAACATCATAGTTATAACAGTTTAAGCCGTTGACAAAACATTTCAATGAAAACAAAATCAACATTATCAATCCACAACATACTTAACTCGTATTTTGCTAACCATGACATGACTAACTGGAATTATAACTTTGATGTTATTGATGTTTAATAAACATTTGTAAATAATTTCTGTAAATAATCTAGATTAATAATTAATTATAATTAATTGTATTTTACATGTTTTAAGAAATTTCTTGTAAATATACTTATTATAAATTAAATAATAGGTAATTAATAAATAATTTATTATTTAAATTAAATAAACTTAATAAGAATTTCATCAGAGTGGGCTGGAATAGCCTATTATATGGTGGGTGATTATCTTTTTATTGTATTATACATATATGTGTTACGGCTAGAACCCGAAGTGCGGCTACGCCTAGTTTTAGCCGGTTAGAATTAACTAGGTGTTGCCATTTACTCTTGGTTAAATGTAGTATAGATAAGCCGATTGTTTTCGGGTAAAACTAGGTCTAGCTGGTATCATTCCGGCTAGAACTAGGTCCAACCAAACCCTAGTGGCTGATAGGCATGATATTGGCTAAACCTAGTATCAGCCACTAGGGTTTGGTTGGACCTAGTTCTAGCCGGAATGATACCAGCTAGATCTAGTTTTACCCTAAAACAATCGGCTTACCTAGTTCTAACCGACTAAAACTAGGCGTAGCCGCACTTCGGGTTCTAGCCGTAACAAATATACAAACAAAGACCACTAAAATATTTTTCAAATATTTGTTATTGTTAATTCTCAAAACAAATGAAAAAAAATTCCAAAAAATCTCTTTTTATCTAAATAAATTTGCTATTTGTAAGAAAACACATGCAAGCCCACAGACAACTTGTTAGGTACACTCGGGTACACTGTTAAAACACGCTTGTTCGACCAACCATTACAAAAAGATCGTCCATTATTGACCATCTTTAATGACTTGAATTAAGGTTTAAATTTCTTGAACAAAAGCTAGCCACGTTACGTCACTTTGACGACATTATTTATCGTAGGACATGATGCTTTGAGGAGAGCAACAGCCGTCTATTGTACGAACCTTGTCCGATCGTCAAAGCAATCTTTACTTTTCCTGAGCGCGATGCTTTTCATACAACATTCAATAACATATCTCTATCTTTTGATGCACTATTGTGCGAAAATATTATTTAGAATGCAGCCATGGTGATAAAAATTAAATAATATATTATATTTTCTTATACATACAAACAGAAGCGGGCAGCAACTTCAATTTAAATAGGTATATAATTGTAGTAACTAGTAAGATGTAGATTTAATTGAATTTAGCACAAAAATATTTGATATATTAGGTACAATAAATATATATAGTTATATTAACTTCATAATAATAAACTTATTTGTAGAATTTTTACATTTTACATAGGTAAAAGCGTGGGCCGTACGACAAGACGCGGCTAAATATGTCTCCAGCGTCCCCTTTTAGCACGAAAATAACTGTTCTATCCATAAGCAGTGAAATCCCGTTGTCGCATTAAATAAAATAAGTCTTCCCACTTATTTCCTGTTTATTTCTGTCCCCCCCTCTTAACACTGAGTGCTTTCTATAATTGGAAATGCATAGTATTCGAAGGCGAATGTTTACTTTAGTACCACAAACGCCTCTTCTGTGAACCAACAATTAAAAACAAAAGCCAATAATACTAATAAACTGGCTGTGCCCGCAATTTCGTATAACTATGCGCGGTTTTCGTACGCTCGATATTTCTGTATCACTTTTTTGTTTGTGAACCGATTGGAATGAAACAAACACTAAATATTACACAAAGCTTGCTACAATAGATCAATGAAAACCGCATTCAAATCGGTAATCATAAAACTATAACTATTCTAAAAACATAATAAGTAATATGTAACTTTAAAAAAATAATCTCTCCAAACAAAATTAAACAATGAACAAACGCATCTATTCACATTTTTATGCTTAAAATTAAATTGATCATAAAATATGTAGATAAATCTTCTTTATCGCGTGAATAATAAATACGGACAAGAAGGGAAATTCAATTTTGTTGGTTATTAGTATTGTACGAGATAACGGGACGATTGAGAGCCAACCAAAATGCTCCAACTCACTTTATTTTTAATTTCGCGATTTCGGCCACTTCAGTGATAACCACGACACAACGTCACAACGGAATCTCCCATTATTACTAACGTCAGACAAATATTTTAATCTTTAGTGACTCACCATTATTGTGTATCATAAAGTCCCTGAATAAAACTTACAAAGGATACAAAAATCATTCCTTTGAATAATATTAAACGTAATGCAAAAGCTCGCCCGAAATAACGCACTAATTTTAGTATTGTGCATTTGGGACGCGGTTCACTTACAGAACTTTGCAAACTTTGTTGCCATCCGTTATATCATATCTACGCTTCTTAGTCGAGCTTTTCAGCCTTGCATAAGTTATTGCTTTAATTCTCCTTGAAAGAGAATTACTTTGTATTAAACTAGAGACCCTATCTGTTTGAAGTAAGTATTGTTCAACAGAATAAGTTAAAGCTAGACTGATAGATGAACATTTGCTATGGAATAAAAATCTAAAAGATTTCTTTTTAATCCAGTAATAGTAACTTGAAGAAATTCGTTCTTGATGGCACCGAGCATCTATTTAAATTGCAAATCTAACGTAAGCTACTAAGTAATATGACTTAGAAAAAAAACATTAGAATACCTAACAACTTATATTTGGAAAATTAATAATAAGAACTAATAAAATGTGAGATCTTATATATATATAGTGAAAGAAAAAAATGTTTTTTTCATATTCATATTCACATAGACCCAATAAAAATTGTGATCCCAATAATAATTGTGTTACCTACAATTAATTAAACAATTCAATTATTTTATTGTGTCTCAATTGTGATTAAAATTTTAAGTCTTTTAAAATTATAATTTCTAATGGACCTCTTTTCATTTTTTCATTGTAGCAGGTGCCAAGAATATGGAATACAGTATTGAGTATTGGAAAATCCCAATACTGTAACGCCGAGAATTTTTTCATACATTCAGTACTGGTGGTAGTTACTACAATTTCCGATTAATAATTTGATTAATAATTATAAGTTACAAGAATACAACCTAGGTATTCGAATAGATGATACAATTAGTATGAATTAAGTAATACTTATTGTAGCAATATACAAATCGTACGATCTAACTAACCTAAATCTCTAACGGCTATTTTGCATTTTTTGGGTGATTTACAAATCTAGGATTAAATTTTAAAACTCGGTCACTGCCTACCTAACAATCGGTGGACTTCCCGTCTTTGATTTTAAACGTTGTCAAGGCTAGATTATGCTCTTGTAACATGGCAATGACCATTTTTTATTGTGTCATGGCGATTATTTCCGATTTTGTGCAATGAAGAGAAATTCATTATTTAATTTGTTCTGGATTATATTGTGTTCATAAAAGCACAACTATTAATGTACAATATAAAAATGGGGAACTACAATCTACAATACACAACTACAATAATTAATTAAAATTATTGTTCAGATTGTTAATGATATTTTCCTATAGATTTCTAAATTTATTGAGCAAAGTTCAACTTTGTCTAAAGTCTAAAAGGCTACAAAGTCTTTTAGGCAGTAAAAAGAATTTAACACTATTTCGAATCTTTTACTACATAGTTAATTAAGATAAAAATAATCTTTTGATAAAACCGGTTCGAGGGTGGATCCAGGCTGCTTCTGACCGGTCCTATTGGAAATTATGGGAAGGCCACAGGGAATTGTCCAACAAGCAAACCATTCTGAAAATCAATACTCCTCAAGCAATTGATAAAAGATAAAATCGTCAGCCTAACTCGTTAACCTGCTAAGTTACATTTTGCATAGTTTTCAGGACGAAGAAAAAATGACATGACAAAATGTGAAATGAGCGACATTAGTTATCAGTACAAAACTTAGGATTTAGCAGGTTTTCTTTGTAAAGATTTGCTATAAGTCAGCAGTTTTTCATTTATGAAATTTCTCACCTTTTTAGTTTGATAATCGTCGTTATTCCTTCACCAAACGGTAGATAATCGTCTAAACTTGTCGAAAAGTATAAAAAGTGAAATTGCCCAAAAATGGATTTAGCAGGTTAACGAATTAGGCCGACGAAATCTGTCTTTATTAGTATTATAAATACCTGTCCAAGATTGACGAATCCATGATCCCTGGCGACTGCATCCGCGACTTCCTTCCCTTCCGGTACATGTACTGCCCATGTCGGCGTATAATGAGCCAGAGTAGACTTGAAAAGAGAGAACAGCAACACCAAGATGGCCGACGATACAAGCGCGCCGCGCGCCATCGCACGCACACTTCACTATCTCACTAGCTAGTACTCGTTAGCATATTACACACACTTGTCCCTTGTTGGTCTTTCTTCTATTAGTTCAGATAAAAGCGTAACATAGAGGATGTTTCTGTACTAACACAAATTTACGTCCATCGTCGCCCTTTGCAATGATACCAAAAATATTACGCAATTTTAAACAAAGTAACTTCAATATTAGTATGATCGTTTTTCGTTTATATGCTCAGTTATTGCGTTTCTTTCTTGTATTACCGAAGGTCAATTTCTTAAAAGCTCTATGATATTTTGTTCAAAATTGGCTACAAGCTACAATATTATAAAACAATGTCCTCCGTCGCGTCTGTCTGTTCGCAATAAACTCAAAAACTACTGCACCGATTTTCATGCTGTTTTCACCAATGGATAGAGTGGTTCTCGAGGAAGGTTTTTAGTATATAATTTACAAAGTTACGCGGGTGAAGTCGCGGGCAGCAGCTAGTTAATAATAAATGATTTTTAAAACTTTAATAACTATTGAAGGTTTATCGACTGTATAATATAGAAAGGTAATTTATAGAAGTGTTCTAGAGATTTAAAAAAAAATATCGCAATTTATTTTTCGAAATGATTTCGAAATATTATTTAATGTGAATTATATCATTTATTTATTTATTTATTTAGGAATCTTGGCAGAACTTGGCACTAGTGTCCGACCGAAGCCAATGCCAAAGCTTCGGTCGGACACTAGTGCCGACCAATGTAGGATTGAGGGAAGCATGCAAACTAACAAACTCACTATATTAAGCGCCTCTTTCACCAACTACAAGTAAAGTGTTGATTAGTTACTTTTAGAAATCATTTTCTGTTTTATTGAATTATGCACTCGGTTTACTGCATCGATTTTTTATTATTATTTTCTATTTAATGTTTGGGACGTACAAACAAAGGTAAATTATTCCCGGTGACAGTTGACTTTAAGTGACGGTTTAGCCTACTTGACGTTGGTTAAAGAGGCGCTTTATAAAATAAAACATATGTTACTCGCTGATAGTTAATGTATAATTATAGATTTCTATAGTTTAAAGAACTTTCAAAAATCGGCCCAGTAGTCAAGCACTTTACTTTGTCAGTAATAACGAGAATTTAACCAGAGCGATAGGCGATTTTTTTTTATTATTTTCTATTTAATGTTTGTGACGTTTACCGTACAAACAAAGGTAACTATATCAGCTAAATTATTCCCGGTGACAGGTGACTTTAAGTGACGGTTTAGCCTACTTGACGTTGATGAAAGAGGCGCTTAGTATTGTTGCGAGAAAGTTGTAAGTAATTTTGTAAAAAGTAAGTGTAAGTATATGAACATTAATTATCTTAGCAAGCGATAAATAGCTTTCAGCAGAGTGATGTTTATCGAGCGGCGTCGCTAATATTCATAACTGGGTCAAGAGTAGACACAGAATATGAAGTATATTTGAACAGTGCTCCGGGATACTCGGTCCCAATTGTTATGCCACTTTATTAGCGTATCACTGGACACCCATTAATCATCTTTACTTCGTCGATACTCTTCAGCATTCATCATTTTTCCCGAAAGGATACCCATTGTCAGACGTCTGACCTGTTTTTCTCTAAACAAGAATGCAAATCATTTTCACTGTTCTCGAGAGGTTCCTCGTATTATTGTTTACTGGCTGGTGCACGCGACTTCGCGTGCGTTGAAAATTAAAAAAATATAATGTTAGACCTCTTGTTGCTATAACACTTTGACCAGACGTTAGTTTTTGATGATCTTTGATGATCCCTCGGGAACAGTACTTTTTTCCGGATGAATGGTAGTAACTAGTTAGGTATCCTATCGAGGGTATTCTGGCAGAACAGAATAAGTGCAAAATTTAACGAAAATTAGTTAGATACATAGGCACACTTATTTTTTCTGCTCTTTTTATCTAGCAAAATAGTATAACTGAATTAGATTTTATTATGGTTTTATGGTTTATTATAGCTATTATGCTTCACCGTTTTACTATGAGCTCTCAAACTTTTAAATGCTCTTTTCTCAATTTGACATTTTGTGTACTTATCCGTTTCTGCCAGAATACCCTCGCTATGTCTTTTTCGCGGTAAGAAGTTTTAAGAAAGCACTTTTATTTGATAATGTTTTATTTTAGAAAATCTTCAGTTGAGTCCGGAAGTGTTAAAAACAAGAATCATGCTGTATTTAGTAGGTGCCTATACTTCCAAAAATGGGGGAGGAAGAGCAAGAAATATAAAAAAAGGAAAAAAAGGCTTGAAATATTTTTTCCAAAAAAAAATTATAACTACCTTAACTTACTTTTATCCTAAAAAAATGTTTGGTTCCTGTGAGATTTTTAAAAAACGAACTACAGCACGTACAAAGTCGCGGACACCAGCTAGTATACTTTAAGAAATATTTATCTAGATTTTTTGGTATTGTAACAAGTTTATTTCCCTCGTAATAACTATTTGTGGAATTCTTTTGTAAATACACCTGTGCTATGCCTTTACCGGTTTTTTACACGGAATTCAAAAGTCAACGCGATAGGCCTGTCAACTGTTTAATTAACATAATGATAACAGTGAATAATTTATAATAGAATCTTTACTAAGAAAAAGTTCTTCGGATTCATCATCAATATGTACAGATGTGTACAGTAAATAAAATGTTTTCTTGTTAAGGAATTTTTGTGGCTATAACGACACGAGCAATAAGTAAACAAAACAATAACACGACTTTAATGAGCAGAGCAATCTTTCTTGCTTTTTATTTTATATTTTTCAACTTTTTTCCTTTTCTTTATAATGCTTGTGTTTCTTTTATAAATTCCTCGGCTTTTTTTCCGCGAATTCGTGCTTTCGCAGTGAGCGGTTTTAAACTATTTATTATTTTATATTTTACTTTTATTAATATTATCTGAACCCGGCCCTGAACTTCGCTATGGCTCTTTTTTTTCGTTCTTGTTTGAATAAAATGTATATATAAAAACATTATTCTGTTTAAATCAAATGTTGTGTGAAAATTCGCCTGGGTTTAGAGTTTTGTGGACACAAACATACGAAACCTACATTTTTTAATATAATACAAAGAATTAAGCGGGAAATGTTCAAGTGTATATCAATGTATTGAGTAATTGATTATCTGTTTATATGAACTACTTTCTTTAAATTTCACAAAAACAAAATCGTCTAGCTAGAACATTCATCTCCAAAAAAATTTACACCTGTTCAAATTTTTTTTTTACAAAAATAAATAAGTAGGCCAGTGGCAATCACGGCGTTGCGTTGGTCGTCGACTGTTTAGTTTGCGCTGTTCACAGTTACTTAGTACTGTGACTTGAGGATCTTAATCGAGCAATTTGCACGCGTTTTACATATAAGGACTTCGATACAAACAAAAACAAAATTCCAACAATTCTAATCTTATCTGTTTTTAATGGACGGGCATTGTAAACATTTATCTTTTTGCGGCGTATCGGTGCGGCATTAGCAATAATTTCGCTTTCGGCCCACGTCCTATGGACGGATGTATGATCGGAACACGATGGGAAGGACCAAGATTCCGTGGCACTTAAACAATAGTAGCCGGTGAGAGTCGGGCGCCGCGGTGACGAGCGTTCACCTCTCATCCCGCCTCACGGACATTAACATTTCGACTGGTTTTTTATAACATCACTTACGTTACGCTAAAACAGTAACATCCACTATTTTACACTGAACAGTCACAGCGGAGGCGTTAAATAGGACGGCACAACTGTCAAGTAGCGCGTGAATATCGCGACGAGCGAACAAGAAACACGTCCGTCGCGTCCGCGCACGTGATGCTGACTGACTTGACTGAGGTGCTTGCTGCCCGCCTGCCTCTGCTCTCTCTGCTCTCATTCGCTCCTCTGCGCGATTGGTTGGTTGAACCGTGAGATAAGGCTGTTGGCTGTATTGCCAGTACCGAACCGTTTTCCCCAGATTATCGAAATTATATTTAATATTTGGAGATAATATAATCAAATATTTGAAAAAGTTCTAAAATAAATAATTTCTTTGTGAATTGACTACAAGTTTAAAATATTTTTTCAATGTGGTTTTTTTTTCTTGTCTAATTTTGGGATCTTGGAGTAGCTCGAGAGTGCTTTCTTTAGATGCTTTGTAGTTTCACATCTATAGGTATATCCGAATGCTCCGACCTCCGTTTATTTAAAAAAAAAGGTTAACCAATGTTGCCTGACAGTCCAGCAGATGATGAGATGATAGGGATAGCTACCGTAGCCTATTGGAATGCGCTGACTACTCAAATAGGATGGAAATTTAAGAAAAGGGGGAGCATAGGGGAATTGGCTCTGGCACTTTTCGGAACAGTCAGACAGATTAACGAACGGACTTCTCTTAAAACTGTAGCAGCTTGATAGAAAGTCAATACATAGGTATGTCAATACATACAATTTAGAATCCAATATTGATAGCGACAGTTAACGAATTATTTATTAAAAAAATAAATAAAGTAAGATCACTGGCTTTGTTCTTTTGCGTTTTACTCACTTGACCGTCAGATGCAAATATCATATTATTCATATTTTGATCGAATGATCAAAATATATATCTCAAATATTAATTACTTTATTCATTAAAACAAATATATTCTATATGTACTTACAAAATCGTTTGTCCTGACCATAGGTCCTGACTGACTATCAACGCACTAAGTCTAGAAAGCTGATATTTGGAACATAGATTCATTTTCTAAGTTCCACTAAATAGACTAGTTATTTGAAAATTTTAACTTCGTGTGAAACCGGGTCACTAGTCTATAATAATATTAATGAAGTTCCACATTTTTTTAATGCGCTTTTCTGTGCAACTATCAATATCGGTTGGAATTTTAAAAAAATTGCATTTGATAGGTCAATTCTTGAGAAAGGCTTATAAGCTACTAAACATTGCAAAACGATCATTAAGAGCCGAGAAAAAGAAAAAAAAAAGTCAAAAGCAAAGCTTGAAAATGAAGCAGATAAAGTCCGGACGGGCGTTACGATGCGGTGTGTCGGTGACCGAGTTCGGCTGTCAGACGCAACGTTAATTTAGAAAAAAAAAAAACAAAGATTTCTACTAAATTAAACAGCAAGTGAAACCGCGAGCTACAGCAAGTTGTTTACATGTCCTCAGATAAGTTTTGACACTTGCCATTTTACTAGACATTGCTTCTTTGATACCTAATTTTTTTTTTATTTTCTGTATTTTATTTCATTTTCCGCGTTGAAAAATGAAAAGTATACTTAACAACTGAGAAAATAATATTATATTTCAGGATCGTTTTCAAGTTAGCAAAATACTTTTCCAAAACCCTGATAAAAATGCCCGACTGTTAAGAGTCCTTACAGGTGGTAAAAAAATTCCACTTATCCCTACCAGTGGGGATACTTAGTAGGGATAGGTGAATACGTTTAATGACAATACAGTATCTTTTTATATACCTATATATATTACTAGCCGGTGCCCGCGGCTTCGTCCACGTTGAACGATGAAAGGTAGGGTTATGTCCTTTCTGGTGTCCCAGACAACGTGTCATGCAAATTTCATGGTGATCGGTTCGCTAGTTTTTGCGTGAAAGAGTAAAACATCCATTCATATATCCATACAAAGTTTCGCATTTATAATATTAGTAAGGAGGTAAGAATGTTTTTTATTTTTAAATACTTTAAAACTAAAAACAATGACATCCTGATTATTTCTTATCATGAACCTTAGATAACAACAAAAATGACAATAAGAAAAGAAAAATAGCCGAGTCACGTTCCGATTATGAGAGGTCGGAAGCTCGGAAAGCCCAGATGCCGATTTCATATTGTTGGTCAATGGCGTGGTAATGGCTGAAACCCGCAAAATATTATCGGCAAAGGCATTGTTATGTTATGGACCCTATATCTCTTTATTTATTGTATTTTATTTTCTATGAGAAATATACGATGTTCTGTCGATTGACGATATAGGTATAGTAATGTTAACATTACTATACCTATGTTAGTACTAACTAAATTATGTCGTTCATTGTAAAAGTGAACTATCTCCTTGTAACTGAATTTTAGAATAACGAGCTTTTTGCGAATTATAGTGTAGGACAAAAAATATAAGCATTCATTCATTGTTTTCATCTATGGGATTTTAATGCAACTATTGGAGTTACTTCACTTTTATATTGAAAGTTATGACTAAATGTGATACCATTGGGCAGGAAAATATGGTTTTAAAAATAGGGAGTTACACCACTTTTACAATGAACGACACTAATGTTACTACTGTAACTGTTACTAACTAATGTTAACATTTAGTTGTTTTATTAGTACTACTCGTAGCTGGTGCCCGCGACTTACATACTGTCCTAGGCACAACAACAAAGTAAAATTCAATACCGTTCGATTTAATATCTTTAAAACTTAAAGTAGCTCTTTTAACAATAAAAGCCGAGTTTTTATAACATGAGTCAAACATGTACCATATCTTTAAATGATATCGGGAATTTTCTACAGAAAAAGTCCTATTGATATTCTCCTTATTTTACCATCATTGTTTCTTCAGTGGTCTGCCAAAAAAAATCAGATAAGTTAGCTTCAAGAAGAAAAAAAGAGTGAATAGGGTTTTAAATTTCACATTGGCCTATTGAAGGCATTTATTTAAAAAGTTTAAAAACAAAACAACATTGCATTGCGTTTGACAATTAAAAAAAATTAGAATGGGTAATGAAGGGTTTAAAGTTTTTAACATGTAAGAAAGAAAGTCTATGAAACATTATAGATAAAAAAATTCAAGAATACTTGAATTAATAAATTCAATTCAAAATATTATAAAACGAGCAAACGGTGTTACTTTTGTAACCGTTCCATTAAAAAAACTACCCAAAACGAATTTTCTCGAAGATAAGACCCTGACAGATCGATTTCTAGACCTAAAGAACCCCTAACCCTAGATTTTCGTCAAAATCGTTAGAGCCGTTTGCGAGATCGTCGTGGCATACAAGAATTCCTCGTTTAGTATATAAGATAATAACTTACTCATAGTACTGATTGAGTTTGGACTACATTTGACATCTAACTTTTTAGTCTAAATAAATGTTATGTCTTCGTTGAACTTAACGTGAGAAATAGTTTGTGTATTACCAATTTTTTAATTGGTTAATAATGATAATTATTATAACAGATAATGACAATAATAAATGATATCAGAGACTCATAAAATCTGAGGACGAACCGGGATTCGAACCTACGTCTGTGCCTCACCTATGTACATCGTGTCTCTCAGCAGAGTATTCCACTCAATAGACTTCACTCTGTTACTAAATTACCATAAACATTCCTACGTAAACACAAATTGTTCTGTTGACTACAAAATACTTCATGGAAGATTTCCTTATTGTGATACGAAACAACAGATTGTACAGATGATAAACGATCCATGGGATTAAGGCTGCTCGTCTCCAAGCTTTCCCAGGTGGCAGTAACAAAAATTATGACGTATAGTATCACATTAACTGTAAACTTGAAAGATATAGGTACGTTTCTGTGCATTAAAAAGAATTAAATTTTTATACCTGTAAGAATCAACAAAGACCCCTGTAAACTTCTTGCTTGCGGTTAACAAACTGTAACAGAAATTAAATCCGTGTTAAATGGTATCTTAACATTATATAACACTAGCGGCCTGTCCCCGGGTTCGCACGGATGCAAATTATATACCAAAACCTTCCTCGAGAAACACTCTATCCATTGGTGAAAACAGCATTAAAATCGGTGCAGTAGTTTTTGAGTTTATCGCAAACAGACAGACAGAATATGTAGTGATAGTGACTAGCTGGTGCCGCGACTTCGTCCAAGTGGAAAAATGATAAATAAAAATAACCCTATTGATAGCGCCATCTATTAAGCTACAACAGAACTAGGAGAAGCGGGGACATTTATCGTATGCTCCAATTTGCAAATTGGGAACCTAACAATTATCCAAGATAAAACGAAAACATTCCTCAGAACCGCATTAAAATATGTTCAGTAATTTTTGAGATCATAGCGAACATACATCCAGACAGACGCGGCGGGGGACGTTTTTTATAATAATATGTAAGGAATAAGGATTTACTTGAAACTGTCTTGCTATAGGTATACGTAAATTGTACTATTTTCCTAATTTTTTCTGTATCCAATTCAACTGCTTAAACCTACTTTTTTAGCTTAAAATTATACACGTTTACGGCCTAGATATCTTCCAGATAATATTTATAATCGTTGGGAACCTGTTATGTACTTTTTGCCATAATCTCAACTCTTAACTTATTTCTCTTCTGTCAAGAAATGATTTCTTTTTTGTAAAATAAATATTTGTTAATTGTATATCTAACGTTGTAACAGCCAGAGCTGGTGGCTAATTTGTGCAAATCAACGTATATCTTTATAAATAAAAATGAATCACGAAATGTGTTGCTAAACGCAAAACTCGAGAACGGCTGGACCGATTTTAATTCCATCACTTACTCCATCATTCACTCATGGAATCTTCACTCCATCACACTCGGTCGCTAGTCAATACTAATAATAAATCTGTAAGGGTTGGTCATGGAGTAAGTTACTTTGTTTTCAGAGATATCGTGTTTATAGGCTCTATACAAGATGCTGAAACTAAATAGACCATTTTTAGAAATTTTTCTGTATGTAAGTATGTATGTTCCTCCATAACTCTTAAACGAATCAACTGATTTTCATGAAACTTGGTAGATAAACATTTAGACGTACGGGACACAGGATAGGCTACTTTCTTCTTTTTCAACCCGGACGAAGTCGCGGGCGCCAGCTAGTTTATAATATAATTCCAGAGAATATGTCTAATGAAATTTTTATCTCTTAAAACTGAAAGGCAGTGCTAAGTGCTAACATTCACTGCACAGAGACGTCAATCAATGGCAATGACCTTAGAATAAGAAAACAAAAAATTACAAAAAAAAACCTTACAAGATCTAGCAAAAAACATCGCAGCCGCCATCTTGGTTGCCGATATGTTTTTGTTTTTTATTTCCATATCCCGTTAGATGTTTATAATACCTAGTATAGTGACCGGCACATAACTTGGCAAGATTTTTAACGTAGTGGGAGAAAGTTTGCGCACGTGAGATAAAACTTACGCAAGTGTACGAAGGAGTGAGCGGGACATGTGCAAGGGCGAACCAATCGCGCGGTCGGATCTATGTTAACTTGCCCCTTTGCCCCGCTTGATACCCGATCAGATAAATATCTTCACACATTCCACACAGCACCATCTAGTTCCAAAGTAAGCAAGTAATGCTTGTATTATAGATACCAGACAGTTAATATAATACATAGATTACTTTTTTTTTGTAAATACATAAATATTATACATAAAAAACATCCATGACTCAGGTACAAAGGTAAAATGTTAACACATAAAACATTTGCCCCTAGCGGGATTCGAACCCGCGACCGTTTGGTTAACAGCTAGGGTTACTAGCCACTAGACCAAACGTGTCGTCATATCTAAAAAACGACTTCTGCGCATCTCACCATTCTTGCCAACTTAGGTGCCGGGAATTATAGGTGGATGTAAGTAGGTAGATATTATAATTACAGAACTTGGGTAAGTATTTAGTGCGTTTGTAGTTTAGAAAATGCTTCTCAATGTCGAATCAAAGAAAATTAATTCCGATAAATGTGTAAAGGTATTGGTATGCGATGAATTAATTCTTATTTATTCACAGTTATTATAGACCGCGCGCCGCGCTAGTTTATGACACATAGTACGTATAAAACATGACAGTTATGAATTGAGGCATATATATTATTCTTTCCAATCATAGTTTGCATCCATCATAGTGTGCAATACAAAAAAAGACTCACGTTAAACAATAGAAGCTTGTTTTTTACAACTAAGTATTATCCTTTGCTATTAGATTCTTTTTTTCAATTTTACGTTTTAGAATCATAATTCCAAATTCGGCTAACAATAAAACTGATAAGGAAAATTAAAGAAGAATAATTAGTCTTTTTGACACTCGTAACTAAATGAATTAACAGTTTTTATTCTGTATTTGCGAGTTCGCACATTTAACTAAAAAGCTTAATATTTTAAAAATTAAAAATTCTTTCACTGACTAGACCGAGATTTTTTTTAATTTTGTTATTATAAAATTTCCCCTTTTTGATGCAAAATATTAGTAAATAACCAACACGTATAAGTCTTGACGCTTCTGTTGTAGGCACCGACAAAGATGTTCCCTTTTATCTTCATTCCCTCACTAATGGACGGTATTAATACAGGACACACACGTTACAAAGGGCCCCTCAAAGTGCACGCTTTCAGAGAAAAACCATATGACGTAGGGTAAGGTATAACTTATATGGTATAATGGTGGGTATACGAAAAAAATAAGGAATTTTATTTATTGGCAAACGGAAAAACTTACTTTAAAAAGTTCACACCTATTCTATTATTACATAGACTCCTTTTTTAACCCTTCAACCAATGTCCGACGCAAAATAAGGGGTGTTATAAGTTTAACCTGTGTATAAGTGAATCTGTCTGTGGCATCATAGCTCCCAAACGTATGGATTTTGATTTGGCGTTTTTTAAAGTTGTCGTGATTAAGGTGTTTCTTAGCTATAATTTATTAAGATCTGTAGAACAGGCGTTTGAAGAACATCAGCTCATTTCCTAGTTGATAAAAGAACCTCACTAACTTTCATAGGTTAGATTAATTTGAAATTTAGTGTAGGTACTGGTACTTCAGAATCAAAAGTACTCGTAGGTAAAGTTGGTCCGATAAAATGAAAGTTAACACTATATTGAATGAAAAACAATGTCAAACTTGGGCGCTTCCCGTCTGTCTGTCCCTATGTATGCTTAGATCCTTAAAACTACGCAACGGATTTTGATGCGGTTTTTTTTAGTAGATAGAGTGATCCAAGAGGAAGGTTTTAATATATAATTTCAACGCGGACGAAGTCGCGGGCACCAGCTATCTACTAAAAATAAAGACACAACCCCTGAAAAATTTATAACAACAAAGATGTCAGGCGTTATATTGCTTTACACATTTAGTCAGGCGCTACACATCCCTTACTTTTAACAAGGGCGAAGTCGCGGGCACTAGCTAGTAAAAAATAAAATCCTAACTTAAATTGATTAAGTAGGTAGGTATTTTTTAAACTTTTTTAATAAATGTTAGGGTCTTCGCCTGTATTCACGGACTTTCGAGCCGGGGGCCACCTCTATCTGGGGGCTCGTGGCATATGGCCCGTTCTGCCACTTTATTGTCACGCCACTGAATAAATTGAATAGGATAGGAGAATGGGCACTGGCATACAATACTCACACATGAAAAGAACATTCATGACATTCATGTTGTTATTTCATGGTGGTCTTCTGTAAGGGGGATCATAAGGGGATGGTTATACTGTTGCATACTGGCTTCCCCGTTTGGATACTAGCTGTTGCACGCGAATCCGTTCCCGTAACTTTATAAAATAAAGCCTAAGTAACTAGCTGATAATGTAGCTTTCTATAGGTGAAAGAATTTTAAAAATCGGTCCAGTAGTTTTTGAGTTTATTCATTACAGACAAAAATAAAAATCTTCACTCTTTTATCACCACATTTAATCGTGTCGTGCCATGCATTTTGTGAAAGCATCGCAGTGCTGAAGGTAACGCGTAGATATTTCTCGTAAATGTGCCTCATGTCGTGTCTGTACTTATAATCCAATCAAATTCAAATGCGCAGAGCCAGTGCGAACAGGCTAATACCTACCACAGAATTTATTCTACTGCGTGCTACTACTACGTAGATATTAATGTAGGTTTTGAAATATGAATTATTTACCTATGTAAGTTTTCGATGAGCAATAAATAGCTGAAACCAATGAAACACTGTAATGCCGGCGTGGCGAAGTCGTGTATAAATACAAAGAATTGGCCCCGTTTATAATTATTTATTATGACAAATAGTAGGTGTTGTTATAATAAACGCGCCTGTTTTTTTATGGAAGTTCCTATTTATTCATATAATATTTTCGCAACGTGATTGAACTTGAACTATAACAGGCAGAACTTTTAATATACCTACTTTGTAAGTGTAAATTAATACGAGCTTCAATCTAGTCGGTTTTTATTTCAAAACGTTTTCTCTCCTTTCACTGTTCATGAAATATAATACAAATAAAAAATGTATTTCATTTTACAAGCAAGTGCAGTAACCTATAACGGAACGTTCATCAATGCCTTAGCTGTTTACATAAAATATTAACAGATGGCGCTACCAGTAGTGTGACTTATCAAAATATGAACCAATCACAACACGCAAAGTGTCCACTTTTGTGATGTCATTTTTCCACGTTGGAAGTTGTCCTAAATGTCACTTTCATACAATGTCCTAATCGGTTCTTATTTCGCGAATAAATCAATGTTTGTAAATTATTAAAAAGCGTAACAATCAAACAACGCACTAAACAGTTTTAAAAATGTTACGTTTACGGTGAAAGTGTTACATTTCTGATTAACGATGACCTCATTCTTGTGTATTGTGAAAAATAATGACTCTCGTTAACGAAGAAATGAATAAAATCTTGGAGTATCTCACTAGTAATGACCAGGATACTGAAGTGATCGGCTGCAATAAAATGGACACCTTCCATCCGGACGGTCTTTTGGTTGGTATACTGATATTATATTAGTGTTTGACCTTAACTTTGATAAGATAATACCACTGCATTTGCAATGGAAAATAGAACGTTTGATAAGGCCAACGAGCCAGTATTGTTTCTCGGACGAGTGATGAAGTAATAAGTGATCGGTTCGAGTTCGAGCGAAACGAAGCGAGAGCAGTAGAACGGCTTTCTTGGCTTGTGCTCCCACTTTTACCGTTACTTTGTTATCTGCATTACGTTCATTTCATTTTGGACTCAGACGTGGCTCGTTCGCCGATACAACAACTTAATTAATTACCTGTTTACCTAGTATTTATATTTTTTTATCAAAGTGCCGGATTGCCCTAGTTCATACGTTATCTTTACAACGCGACGCGACAGCGCCGTTCATGTTTAGTACTTGTACGGTTTACGTAAATATTATTTGCCAGCAAGGCACCATGCGGTCGGCTTCACTGCCATATGCCTTCATCTAAATCGGTGTAAAACAATTTCAACTAACAAAATTTTGTTCTGTCGCTCATCACCATTGAGTTTGTGTTTCCTCCGAGACCTTAGTGAAATTTTTTTGATGGTGACTCAAGATTTGTTGATGCAACACTGATGCAAATTGTGTTATCAATATGGATAAGAAATTGGATCTTCTGTCACTGTTTGAGGTATTTAATAAAAATATTATTGATAAACAACTACAAGTGTCAGAAGAAATTTCTAAAAAAATTAAGTTTTAATTAAAAAAAAAAAACTATAAAACGATGTAATACAATTAGTAATTTAATTAGTTAAGTAATCTTTTAATTTATAAATAGTAGTTAGCAGGTTAATGACTACCATTACTATTGTACTACTATAATAACTATTGGACTTATTATGACTATTATTTACTACTAGCTTTTGCACGCGACTTCGCCCGCGTAAATTTACTATATACTAAAACCTTCCTCGAGAGCCACTCTATCCATTGGTGAAAACAGCATGAAAATTGGTGCAGTAGTTTTTGAGTTTATCGCGAACAGACAGACAGACAGACGCGGCGGAGGACTTTGTTTTATAACATGTAAGGATATATTATACTGTAAAAGCCAACATATTGTGAATTGCCAAGACATGTCACATGTCTTCAAATTCATTCATTGTTGAAAACGTAATAAATTTCAAATTCAGTAAGTAATAATTTAATACAAAAATTTTTAAACAATTTAAAACAGCTTTTGGGCAAATTTGCTACAAACTAGGAGATATTATTACCTTTTATTATATAAATAGTTATCATTTTAAATCATAAAAAATTTAAGAATATTGAATCATTTTCATTGTGGTGATGAAATGATTAAGAACCAGATGAAATGCAAATTTCAAAAATTGTATCAAAAATTAAAGAAAATCGTATAGAAACCGAATAAAACAACTTTGGTTTTAATAAAAGATTAGTTACAACGACCAACTAGACTAGATACTACACGTTTATTACAACCAATATTTGTGGTTCCTTGAATGTCGCTATAACCAATTTTTGCTGTGTATTATTTAATTATGTACTTACTTATTTAAATTTTTATTACATTCAAGCTTAAAAAAAGTCCAATATTTATAAAAAATCTCAAAATTTCTGATCTATATCGGATATACATACATATATATCAATGATGAGAAAAAGAAGCATTTTTTTCTGTAAGAATAGTTAATTTAATTTAAACTGTCAAAATTGTAAGGTAAAATAATAAAATATGTGTTTGATTATTTTAAGTTTATTTATATTGTTATATAAAAAAGTACTTAATGCAAAATGGAAAAATTGGGGAAAATATTATGCAATTCTCTATTTTTAACTATTGCCAGTAAACATAAATCTGCTTTTCTTATTCAAAAGACAGTAAAATATTAATTGATATTATATATGTTACCGGCCAAACCCGATTTCAGGACAAACTAGTTTTTCCTAGGCCAAACCAGTTCATCCTTTATGTGATAGGATAAACCGGTACAGACTAAGCTAAACTGGTTTGTCCTATGGCCGATAGGAGAAACTAGTTTAACCTAGGCTGAACTGGTTGAGCCTAAGATGAATAAAATACAATTCAGGATAAATTGGTTTGGCCTAATCTATAAATAAGGAATAATAAAACACCAGAATCAATAAAATCAAGATGCAATTATTAATTGAATCCAAATTAATTTTACTTATTTTTGCATGTGATACTCTGATGGCATTTCAGAGTGAAGAATGGGCTTTGATACTAGTCCTCGTCTTTTTGTCTTCTTTTGTTGACTATTTCTACCGTTTTTCTATTATACTGCTAATATGTATATCATTACAGCAATAACTAGTTAATAAATTTCAATTATCCTAGTTAGTTCTTTCTATTAGTATTACATATCAGCTGTCCATATTTCCAGTCAGACACGTGGCAAACGTCTGATGACCTCTTGGAGAACATTTTCTCCTTGGACAAGGACTCGTTGAATTTCCTCGAGGAGTCAGTGCCGGAGTTGAACTTGAGCACGGATTATGCTGTCCCACCGTCGGAAGAAATAAGCAGTCGCTCCTCTGACAGTGGACTGTCCAGTGATCCGGCAGAATTGTAAGTATTATTTTAAAAATTACTAGCTACACGCTCCCGGCCTCGCCCGGGTTCAGAATAAATACTGTCTTATGTTTAAGTTGCACCAAATTACCCATAGTTACAAAGTTTTATCAAAATTGGTTCAGTAGTTGGCGTCAAGCAACGTGACACGAAATTTTTATATAATTATAGTAGAGATAAATTTTATACTTCAATACTCAGGTATAGGTTTTAATATTTTATAACTTTATAATCTCATATTTTAATGATCTTGTGAATTTTTACCATCAAAGAGAATATAAGGAAGCTAATCATTTTTCTGCAATGCTTGGAGATTATTTTATTCATATATTTCAAAATATATTAAATCTTTTCTAATTATAAGTATAAACTCCTGTGGTGGAACAAAGGAGATTGTAATCTTATTTTGCTAAAAATCTTTTCAAATTCATATTGGATTATTGGATGAATGTTATTGGATTATTTGTTATAAAGTAGGATTAGTGAAATCTTAATTTTTATGGGCATTAATCTATAGTAATTTACACACACACACACACAGAGAGAGAGCGCACAGATTTTTCAAACTGTTTTTATGTGGAGAATGATCTCAAGAACCCCCAAATTCTTTCAGTAATTCAAAAGTAAATTATTTCAGCTGAACATAAATTTATGCAATCTCCCTAAATTGTACCCAGGCATATCCGGGTTGCGTCAGTCTGGTTAATAACTAATAATTGTGCAAATATGAGAACCAAAAGCAGGTAAGTACCTGCATGGCTTATGAGTCATTACATTTCAATGTTATCAAGTGGCTTGCTTGTAAGGTTGTCCAGTCTACCTTTGATGCAAAGGTACCTTGATGGGGCGAAGGTTTACACCATTCAGAGTTATCCCTTGCAAAATTATTTTCAATAACACAAAAAAGTCTTGGATTAACTGCGAACTTTTAATGTCTGCATATCTACTACAATGTCCTACTTGGACACAGCTTAAGTACCATTATTGTGAGTTTTTAGGACAGACTTGTATGTTAAATATATATTTTTAAAGTGATTATGTGCATAATTTGTTTATAGAAATCAGTATTCTCATACAAAATTTATTTGTCAAAATGTGTATTTATAAATACTCGTATGAGTTTCGTATAAAGACACAAATTGAAAAACAGATTTTGCATAGTACCTAATCCAAACAAAAATTAGTAAAACAAAACAATGTGTGAGAAAATGATAACTGGGCTCAATCTGAATTTGTAGGTAGACTGTGGTACAGGACACAACATTAATATTCTGCTAGGGGTCAGGGTCAGGCAGAAAGACATACTTATATACAACAGACATATCATTTAAGATCTGTCCACACCCAAATATTATGCTTTTTACAACTGTTTTACATTACAATGTTCAATCAACCTTGTTATAGAAGATTTAAACCATGCTTTTGAAGATTTCTAACCTTCCACAAATATAGGCTATAATATAAATGTTGAGTTTGAAGTTTAAAAATCAGAAGACCTACAATTTAGCCTGGTTTTGTTTGGTAGTCGAGATAAAGGTCAATTTCAGGAGTAATAAATTTTACATGTTAAATAAAAGTATAATAAATGCTGTAGAAGCAGAAAAATCGATGTTTTGTCATACATTTATATAAGGATAGGTACTTTCAAATTCGTTCAATACAATTTCACGCTCGTCCGGTTTCTGATGACAAATAAATGCAAATAAAGCAAATTTTTAAACGTTACGCTACTGAGTCAACGTTTTGGCTTGTCTAACTTGTATGGGTCGTTCACCTGTGATGCAATTGGCTATTCGGCTAAAACTACAACTAAACGCCAATATTTTTGTGTACTTACCACATTATTAGTATTCTCTAGGTTTGTAGCACGCACGCAGTAACTCGTGAGCATAATAATAACTAACCTCTAAGAAGGTTATTCATGAGTATTTAATAAGTGGCAGGGCACATTGCGATCCTCATTAGTAGACTAGGCAGTCCCTTTACACCTATGTGACCTATTATGTAAAACTAGCTGTGCCCGCTACTCCGTACGCGCTGTAGTTAGTTTTGTGAAAATTCCACAGGAACCTAAAAATTTTTCCTGGATAAAAGTGTCCTATATCTTATTACAGGTATTAAACTATCTATGTGCCAAATTTCACCTGAATCAGTTGAGCCGTTTTTGCACAAAAGAATAACAAACATCCATACATCCATCCTCACATCACAACCTTTCGAATTTATAATATTAAGTACTAGCGACCCGCTCCCGGCTTCGCCCGGGGTGAATTTTTTTTACGTAAAAAGCTTCCCTGATTATCCCTCTATCCATGAGTGAAAACAGAATTAAAATCGGTCCAGCCGTTCTCGAGTTTTGCGCTTAGCAACACATTTAGGGATTCATTTTTATTTATATAGATATATAGAAATTTGTCAACTTTTATTATGTATGGCCGACCAGAAAAGTGCTTTATCAGTTTCGATAACAAATTCAATATATTTCAAAATTCGCTAAGGCTTAGATTTGAAATAGGTATCGATTACTGATTGACATAATTGTCACTTTGAATTTTCAAAGGAAAACAGACCTTATCATTCTACAAAATACAAAGGATGTTCAATCTTAGAGTGATAAAGCACTTTATTTGTCGAGTTTACATACTCGTATTATCAACGATGATATTATTGCACTTTGACATTCCTCCCAAATGTTTTATCCCACCGGATTTTCCCCTTGTCTCTTGTGCTACATAAATGAATGAGAATAAGGAAAAACCATGTCTGTCCAAACACGTATTCTTCAAAATATGTTCAAAGTAGGTACATACGTAAATAACTATTGATATCGTAAAAATAAATTTACCTATTAGTGTTTGTTATCATTTGTTAGTCTAGAGAAACAAACACTTCATGATAATTTATTGTTAAGTACCTAAATGATAATCTTATGTAGCATCCGGCAATCTAGACCAGTTTAGAAAGGTTTTGGTTGTGCAGTAACTAGTGCTGCCTCTCTTTTTTTATTTGCATTTCACTTTTAGAAATGACTTTAAAATATTATTAGTCATCTTTAAGTTCAAGGAAATATTTATATAAATTGAAAGATAAATATATTAATTTACATGAAAAATTAACGTTAACTACCTAACCTCGTATAGCTAATATGAATTTTAACTGATTTAGGTAGTTAAAGTATAATATTTGAATTAAGAAAATATTTAACGATACATTACAATCGCAATAAGGTCGCCTTTTCTTTACCTTGCTCTATTCTATTTTTGTGTTCACATTTCTTCCGCAGATACCTAAGTCACGATAATGAAAATTGTTTTCCTGCTAAGATCGGTAACTTGTTTTTTGTTTCGGTTTTGTTTTTTTTTTTTAACTGATCCCTAAAGTAACAGAAACTTTTATCCGCTTAAATTAAAATTCTTACTGTATGTGTTATATAGCTTTTATTTTAATACATATTGGATAGACTTTCATTCGAAGTCTAGATTGGATGCTATTAAAAGATATGTTAGTTATGTGCTTTAAATTTTTTAAGTAATACATATTATAATTATATTCTTATCCAACTCTTGATAAATTTCGCGTAACATGTTCTAAATTAAATTGAAAACATTTCCAGCTACCAACTGATAAACTACTATTTAATCTTTCGCTCGACCTTCATTGTTCGTTTGTTTTGTTAGATACATACGAGTAACTACCTGTTATGTCATAAAGATTTTATTCGACCTTTGAGTGTTTTATCATCGTGTACCTACATATAATTAGAGAAATTTATTCTAATTAATGTCAAAATCTGGTTTAGTCTGAGGCGTGTAATCTCTTACGTTCTTAAAAAATGAACGTGTATCAGTTAAATAAATCTGTAACAATAAAATATCTACACAATTCTATTTGTTTAGTAAAATGGGCTTGTAATTGTCAAAGATAAATTTGCAAAAAAAATACTTTAAATAATTTACAATACAATAAAAAAATTACCGTCAAAGGAATGAATACTGTTAAGACGCCAATTTAAATATAATTAATAGGCTATTTAGCCGCTTCGGGTTCATTTACCTTGGAGCGATCACGCAATTTGATCGCGATCATGTTAAATAGGGTGAAATCACATCGAAACGCGACGCGGCGCGCACTTTTTAAGGTAGCAATACAATATGTAACTTATTTGCTACACAAATAGGCACATAGTTCAGTGCCTAGGCGAAAATTGTGTCGGCGGCTTCACGCTGAGTATCGCGACGTCGCGATTCGTCTAGCGGGGTAGCGCCAGCGTCTCGAAACGCCGCGCAAATGCTACACAAAGCATGTGCAGCACGAAAGAACTGACATTCTTAAAGCATCCTCACTTCGCGTCGCGTTTCAATGTGAACACTAGCGAGCCGCCCCCGGCCTCGCACGAAATTTTTCTACAAACTATATATAAAAACCTTCCTCCTTTAACGCTCTTTCCATTAGTGAAAACCGCATTAAAATCCATTTTTTAATGCGGTAGTTTTTGAGATAATCGCGAACCAACATACATACATACAGACAGGTGCGATGGGAGACTTTTTGTTTGTAATATGTAACAGAATGTTTCTGCCATGAGGCAGAAGAAACACCAATGCATATCCTGTGCGAGTGTGGCCCCTTAATGCACAAGCGCAGTCACATCCTAGGAAGCCACACAATGGCTTGTGAAGATGTGAAGAATGCCTCTATCAAAAAAGTACTACAGTTTCTCAAAGTGGTTGGTATAGGTAGAGAGCTTTAGTTTACGTAGCGATCACAATATTTCAGCAATGGACAAAGTGATACTGGTTCTCTAGCAGACAGAAATAGCCACTAGCAGATAATAATAATAATAATAATAGAATGTTTTTTGAAAACTGTCACGGTAAAAAGTTTTAGTGTGTATTTTTATTTCTAGTGACTTTGAACAACAATTGTCACCGTTCCTAATACAAAACCCGTGCGAGGAAGAAGTCGGATGCACTCCCGGCTTGGACGTGACGGATGCGTCGACCATCGATCTCAACGCGGCCCAAGATGTGGTCATCCAGGACAACGACGCCTCCAACAGTTCAAACGAAGTCGTCGAGGAGTTCGACATGCACGACTTTGAGCATAACATTGTACCTGGATTCCTTAATAGTACATTCCAAAGCCCTGGTAAGTCATAATCGTAAACTAATCAAATTTTCAAGCGCTCTTGTAGCACCTGTGACGTCGCTTGTATTGTGCAGTCAATCTTGACTCCATGGGCTTCACTGTATTAATGAAAATATTAAGAAACTAACTGAACCCCAGCCCACTGCAGACTCCCCATGTAAACTTCCAGGCCCTATTTCACCCTCTTATGGCAGAGATTTTCAAAAACGCTGAAATACGTATTTATTTATTTCTAAACAAAAGCTTGTGTATTATGCTTCTAACTTTAAAAATGACGGGTTTGCATACAATCGTTTACCCCTTTAGGAGAGGAATTTCCAAAAATCCTTCCTTAGTGGATGTTTACATCATAAAATGTAGGTTTTTAACCCGTGTTCATTAAGTACCAAACTTTCAAGTTTTTAACCCGTGTGGCTCTCTATGGATAAATCACTCAAGATATACGATTTCATATAAGTATAGATTTTCATTTATTCAGCTGTGATGTTCTATCTTTTGTTTGAGTCAAAATGTTGAACGCACTTGAGTAAATTGTATAAGTTTCACAAAATGTGGTAAACATTACCTATTGAATAAGTTGGTAATAGAAATAGAGAATTATTGCTGTCTCGAAATTTGTATGAAAATCGATTCTACAAACGCACGTGTGACCTTTACCGTATTAAAACCAAAACTTTATTGGATGATGTAAATTTATATGGAACTTTAATAATAATGAACATTCCTACTCATTAAGCGATTATATCATTTATTGATACAATTTCTGACAATTCAATATTTGACTGCTAGATCCAGAGTTTCACGCTTTCTAACAAAGAAACAAACTTCAGTTTTATTTTGTTAGTATAGATACTGCATAAAACCTTCATGATATTTTTCTTCTATGTTACTCGTATTATAGCATAATTTTTTTTGGCATTTTTTAAGACACTACAATGGCTCAGTTTTATAGTCGTTTCCATTAATACCTACACTTCCAATATAAACATGAACATTTCGTTACCTTAATTCGCAAAACGAATAACTCCACTTTTGGTTGAAAATGACTTTTTGATGCGGGAGAAACTTAATGACAATTAGAATTTAATTTTTAAAAGGTCTATCGGTTAATACGAGCCATAATTTCCAATGTAAAATTGTCTTTTCTTTTCTCGTATCATACAAAAAAAAAATTATACCGTTTTTAGTCTCCCCTGTAAAGTTTGGCTCAGAGGAGTTATTTGGTTTGCGAATTAAGGTATCGTTTTATACATTAATATTTAATAAGACATTATTCAGTTTTTGAATAAAATTAAAATTGTTTACTGATATTCGTTCTAACAAATTTTTACGCAGGTGTATCTTTTACAATAGTTTAGATGTAATATTGCTGTTTGAATTTTATTATCTAATCTCACGATAACCTGTTTGCGGTATCAACTCGTTTCGTTTAATTTTAATAACTTAAAAGTGGAAACATTAAAGAGGAACTCGTTATAAAACTTGGTTATTTTAAAGGAAGGCGAGTTCTCGTAACGCAATGTCAATGTGATGCGATAAAAAAATTTCTTAGTTGCATCCTGCTTACATCAAAATGTTTTCTAAAGAGATCTTACATTATATAATCTTGAAAAAAAAAAAAAAGTAGTCATGTCAATAAGAATATAAAATATTTATCCATGAGAACTATTGTTGCTACTAATTGCGATTTTAATAATTTATTAATCTACTAGCTGGTACCCGCGACTTAGCCTTCCTGTGTCCTGTACGTCTAAATGTATATCTACCAAGTTTCATAAAAATCAGTTAATTCGTTTAAGAGTTATGGAACAACATACATACACATACATACATAAATACAGAAAAAAATTCTAAAAATCATCAATTCAGTTACAGTATCATGTATAGAGCCTATGAACACGATGTCTCCGAAAACAAAGTAACTTACTCCATGACCAACCCTAACAAATTTATTATTAGTATTGATGATGACATAATTTTCTCTGATTATTTTCTGTATCAAATCTTTATTAATTTGCTACAAATTTGGAAAAATCTCTATCGCATTGTTAACACATTATTTTCTGAATGTAAGAATAAAAATAGCTTTCTTACGAGTTTTATCTTATTAAATTATTAAAGTAATAATATAAAGTTTTCATGGCGTTTTCTACCTGTGGTAGGTATTTAAAAATCAATATAACACACATGTTCAAGTACGAGTATTTATTGTTTTGTGAGCGGCATCGAGATGACCATGACCCGTATTCGTTTCACATTCTGAATATATTTTACATTTCTTATAGGTGTCTGCATTAACTTGAACTCAGATATCCACTCATTATCATATTGTCTCTACTCTAGTTCCATATTATATGAAGGCTGCATTTTTTCTTTTTGTTTGGACGCCCTAATCTTTGAAACTAGTAATATAAAAGAGTTTAGGAGTCTAAAAAAGCTTTTAGGAGCCGAGGTTTACAGCTTTGCCGAGAGAGCAAGAGAGAGATAGTGAGGGAATTTGATTCTTTTAAATTAAATGGCCAGTGAAACCACGGAGAAATAGCCTTAATTTCTTTAAATATATAAGTATGTAATAGTTTGAAATTTACACGAAAATATTTAGTAAAAATGGGATTCATTCATATACATATTTTAAATGTTTCTTATCTCCTTGTCACAGGCAAAGGCAACAGAAAACGCAGACTGTCGCAAACTCCTCAGGCTATAGTTCAACCGAAACTGCAGAAACCATCCGTGAGAATTGCAGCGAAGAGTGTACAAAATGTGAAGCCTCAGGTGGTTGTTAAGGCGCAACCTCAGAAACCGTTGAAAGTCTCCAATATTCAGGTAAGGAGATCAAGCGCCAGTATGAGTATGAGTACCAGTGTAAGTGCACAAGCTTTCGAACCTTTTTTCTCATTCTCACTCTCATTTCTCAATTCTTTTGGAGACGACCTTACTTATTTCTTAACATTTATTATAATTTCTTCCCATCTTTTTGTTACTTTACATCGTTTGCATCCACGCTGATATATCATAGCTGGATATGGAGTGAGCTCAGGCTATCTGCTTATCCTCATCATAATTCGTCTAAGAAATAGCCATTAAATTTTAAAGTTTTATTTAACTTTTTTAGGCAATTAGAACAGATAAGATATATAATGCTTTAAAAAAAAGTAAAAGATATCATAGAATGTTGCAAAAGTACATTAATAACGAAGATTTGTCAAACAAAAATAAGAATAAAATACAGAATTATAGAGTAACTTGTAGGAAAGTGATGGTAAAATAATGTAGATCAACATGACCTACATCAAAATGCATTAGAGTTATTAAACTGTCATTTTTTAAATATATTCTATTGTTTTTTTTTTTTTTATGAAAAATCAGCTTGAGCTGTCGCAAGCAGGAACTTCGTTATGCTATGTCGTTAGCATAACTTTAAGAATTGTCATCTAAATTAACAAAACATGTAAAAATTTGTAACGTGGATGTATAAATTTTAGGTAATGCACCCTCCACCGAAGGTTTACTCGAAGCCAGTAGAGTCAGTGGCGCCTCAACGAAAGGTGATCCGTGTGGCCCCAATGGCCGGCAACCCGAGGTCCATTCTGCTGCCGGTCACAATAAAGGATATGAAGGAGCTGAAGTCGGTCCGCATCATCAACGCGGCCGATCTGAAGAATGCCTCCAACATTAAGTTGGCGGCGGCGAATCTTCTCTCGCAACGACGTCACGAACTCAAGTTGGAATCGCGTCTTGATTACGAATACGACCTCGGCAACAATTGTGGTGAGTTTCCTCTATTACTAGACTCTTTTTTCCACAGCATCTAGCCGTGTAGCGAAGATGAAGATGAGGTATAAACTAAATACCCTAAGATCAATAGAGCTGGGCCAAAAATTTTATGGGACCCTAGTTTATTCCATACTCAAAAAAATTGAACGCTTTGAAGAGCTCACTTAAGATTTTGATTATCTCCAATGCCCTTAAACCGAATATTAGGTTCTAAAGTGTGGATTTTTAATTACTAGTGTTTGATGTTAAAAAACCTGTAACCTACAGAAGGCAATGATAATATTATAAATGCGAAATTTTGATGAGGAGGAATGGGTGGATGTTTCAAGCAAAAACAGTTAACGGATTCGGATAAAATTTGGCACACAGATAGTTTATTTCTTGTATTAACATGTAGAACACTTTTTATTCTGGAAAAATGTTAGGTTCCTGAGGTATCGTCTAAAAATATTAAAAATGGGGCGCCTCCGTCCTCACAGCGTTAAAGATCTCGGATATTTTCTCAGGTGTGTAAGGTGATACTTGGTATTTCCTAAAGACTGCACAAGAAGTGTCATAATATCTATCACTAGTCTTTCTCTAGTCTTAAATTAAATTATACTAAACATTTAATTAACTTAAATTCACTAAACATTTAAGTATTGTTGACAATTTTTTTATTTTAGTTACTGTCCAAAAATTTACTGAACATTCAACAGAAAAAGTATGACAGTCGCGTCCATTTTTAGAATGTAAGATCGTTCGTGCCTAGAATGTCGTGATTGTACTTAGATCTTGACCTGATAAAACCTTAAATTAAATCTTCAATTTACTACTTATACCTACATAACAAATGTATTGTTCATTGGGCAGCTCTTAGTTTCCTTGTCAGCAGTAATTGCATGCTTTCAAACAATACTCGGACGTTTTTTAAACTGACCCACATTTATTTGGTGCTGTAGAATTGAGACGTTGGTTCATAATTTTCAAAAGAACGGAACAATAAGTAACTCCGGATGAAAACCAGTATATTAATAACAGAAGACACTGTTCTTATTTCGTAACAGTACTTTTTAATTATTAACTTAACCATAATATGTATTACTCGTATCTTAATCATCTAATTTATCTTTTTATTATAATTTTATCTATTTTCTTTTGTATACTAGCTTTTACCCTCGATTTCTTCCGCGTAATTTATAAAAATTCTGATGCATATTACTGTAAAATTTGATGAAAAAATCAGTTCAATAGTTTTTGTGTAAAACAAACATACATCCATCCTCACATAATTTTGCATTTATAATACATATATTTATATTAATATAGGTTATTATGATATTTATTGCCTTGCTATTGTGATCTCGGTGTATTTGTTTCTTTATCATATCAGTGTGTCAGGCCAATTTTGAAAAAATACAATAATGAAATAAAAAAAAATAGAGGCCGCCAACCAGTGCAGTCTATATTTATTTACACATCTACACGAGTTTTTTTTTTTCAAGTTCTGAAATTTCTCTTATAAAGATATGTTTCAAAGTTCGGTAACTTTTGAACCTGAATAGTTTTCGGGCACGACACAATTGCGTATTGTGGGACACCAACGGCGTGCCGGAGCGTGCCTCAGATAGCGTCGGCCCTTAAATACATGTTAGCACCCTCTACTTCGTATACATTAATTAAGCCACTTTATGTTGAGTGCCAATACTTATTGTTGACCGACTGATAAATCAGAGCTACAATTTCAACTGTAACGTGCGCGGACATACGACATCGTTCGTTCAACTGCACGACACCCTTCCATTATCACACCACCGAATAAATCTGAATGAATGAACACCTCCTTTTGAAACGTCATATAGCACTTTTATCAACTTCAGTCAACATAAATAGCAGAATTAGGAGACGCTAACACTATAGTGGTTATTTTAGACGATTCAGGCAGCGAGCACAGTGACGATGAGACAGACAAGGACATGCAAATGAACGACGGTCGCAACGGGTACCCGCGCCTCGTGCTGACGGCGGAGGAGAGGCGACTGCTCTCGAAGGAGGGCATCAGCCTGCCGACCAGTTACCCGCTCACCAAGCACGAGGAGAGGGAGCTCAAGAGGATAAGGCGCAAGATTAGGAACAAGATCTCTGCGCAAGACTCGCGGAAGCGCAAGAAGGAGTACGTCGACGGGCTCGAGGACAGGTGAGACCTTTTTCATTTCATATGATTCGTCACTCATTCACTTTATTATAGTGTGTGTTGGAGAGATGAAAAATATATTAAATTTCATTTTATTACGATATAGATTTTCTTAAAGGTAAGTTTTATTTTTCAGAGTGAAACAGTGCACCGCTGAAAACCAGACCCTTATAAGGAGGATAAAAATTCTGCAGTCCCAGAACCAATCGTTGACCGCTCAGTTGAAGAGATTACAGGTGATTTTATCAAGATTATAATTTTATATTATAAGCAAATAATTAATTTCATATTGACTTAGTATTGATAAGAAATTGATTTAGTAATACCTGTGTACCAGTAATTTCTACGAATCAGTAATATTCATATATTGCTACTGTGTAATACTCAGGCAGGTTTACTACTTATATGAAAGCGAAACGAAATTGTTTTCCACGGTCGTTTCGCTTTCGTCTGTGTGCTAGAGGCACTGACCAGTAATATATACCACTGGACAGGCTGTCCTATACAAATGACAGCTATTATTGTACAATTTTGAAACGCCGCCCTCGATTGTCCCGAGAACTAATTTTGACGTTTGCGTATTTTTATTCCTTAGATATTGTAATAATAAATCACTAATTTTAGTTCCATGAACACTCGTTCTATAGCTTACAGAGCCAAAATGGTGTTTTTCAAACAGGCATAAAAATTATTTGACAGCAGCCTGTCCGGTGGTATATTACGCGTATTACAGGTCAGTGGCAAGAGGCCTTATTTCTCTCGCATCCGCTATACGCGGTCACTGTCAAGTAAATGGTGCATTGTGTTTAGAACGTACTGCGCGGCGTGTCTTCTGGCACTGGCGGTAAGCCAGCGCAGCCGGCGACGTGTCTGTTGGTGCTGCTGTTGTCTGTGGCTCTGGTGGCGCTGCCGTCGATGAGGGACGAGCGCCGCGTGGAGGCGCCTGCGCACGCGCACCACACGTCGCCGCCGCAAGTCACGCGCGCGCTGCTCTCCGCCAACAACAGTCAGTCAACTCACTATCTCATACTAACTTGAAGCCTTTAGCCGCCAGAGTCGGATATATCCGACAAATTTTTCTATATTTATATACCGTAGATTCGGGTTACTTTAGCTCTAGGGGGTCAACTTTGGCTCAAAACAAAAAAAAAGTTTGAATTTCCCGCTTCTTTGCAGATAATATGACAGAAAACAAAAAAAAACTCGCTTTAGAGATGTTAATGGTGTTAGGGACGCTTGTCTTTTGTTGGTTGCACGAGTATTTACTTGGTTCAAGCTTTTTTTTTTTTTTTTTTTGAGTCAAATATACCCTCTAGAGCTAAAGTAACCCGAATCTACCGGTAATGTTTATTTTTAGATCATTGAATTGCACTCTCTTAAGAATAAATAAAAAAAGTTACGAGTCAGGCGTTAGGGGCACGACAACTAGAAAAACCAAGCGGTTAAAGTGTTAAGCCTTTAGCTGCGTCACCATATATATAGCGATCTTCTTGGAACGAAGTTACCATCGCCCACAAGATATATACTACGACACTCTTTTTGTGTATAGATAGACCGTCAAACAAATACTATCAACTCTTAATACGATTTAATTTAGGACCTAAAGTTTGTTTTTTAATCTCAGAGACAAAAATGACATTACATGTGACATGCATTACATACATTACATGGTATCATTATAATTATGCAAACTTGACATTTGCATGTGTCATTTTTGTCTCTGAGTTTAAAAAACAGACTTTAAACTGGATTGCATTTGCTATTTCGTACCATTTCATTTTCGTATGAAAGCGAATTTGTTTAGGAACCCAAATTAAACTGCTCTGAATTTGAATCGTCTTTTAAAAGTTGATAGTAGGGCACCTGGGCTTGGTTTCACTTGGCTATCGTCGGCTATAACACAAGCAACGCGTTGCTGATCCAACTACTCAACTGATCACATTGTCAGGGATACAGTAAAGGACATAGGGTACCTTTAATCCAGAAAAAAAGACTGTTCCTAAGGGATCATCTAAAATAAAAATAAAAATCAACAATGGGCAAAAGTGTTATAGCAATAATTTGACCTACGCTCAAAGAAGATATTACTCGTCGTAATTTACACGTATTCACGCTTTGATAAAGGATTCATTAGATTCTGGGTTGCTTCACTATAAAAGTGGCATAGTAGAATATCACCGCACTCATAGCTTGGGGTGATATCTCAAATTAGTTGCACAAAGTTGTCCTTAAGGTGAACGACACAAATCAGTCATTTACAACATTTACATTATTCATCTTTTTATCAGAAATCAACGAGAGAAAGTGAAAGCATGTATAAAAAAATCCAGTGGACACTTTTTCGCAGTGATTTTGTTTGAGACCCTGTATCTAGTGTATCCTTTATTATAGTATTCACGTAAATGCACAGGGCCGTAGCCAAAATATTTTTCCCTAAGAGTTTCCCTTTTTTTCCCCTCAGAAATGGTGTTCGAAGAAGCGGTCATAGACGACGGTGAGTTCAGCATGGACGAACTGATCACGTTCAACAACCGACCGCACTCGGACCACGACTACCAAGTAGTGAAGAACGTCGAAACCAACAAAATAATCCCAACGGGATACGTCGATCTGCCCATGGACGAGGATTGGCCTCCGAACCTCAAGAAACGAATGAAAAAGTTACACTTCGACTTGGAGGACGGAAAAGACTATCTGCCGCCGATAGTCAAGGAGGAGAACTACGAAAACGCACACAAAAGGGAAATAAAACTCGACAATGACTGGGAGAAAAGTGGTGGGTTTTTGGTCAACACCCTGTTGTCAACTGGAAAGAAATTTGGCGATTTTATGAATTTATTTCCACGTTTTACAGTGAAAAATGAGGATTTAGTCGACGAGGAGATATCCCAATACAATGATCATAACGATACAGAAATCAAAAGTTTCGTTGTCAACAATGTTGTCAATGAGTATTGAATTTTCCGGCCTCTAAAGTTTTTACAACAGAAAACTAATAAATTTTTTTTCTCACGCATATTATAATTAAAATAACCATAATTGTATATAAAATTATTATAATTTCTGATTTTCTTTTATATAAATTTGAAAGTTTATCCAATTAATTTATACATTTATTCAAAAGGTATTGTTAAAAATTTGTTTTTCTTGAAAATTTATTTTTAAGATATTTTTTTTATCTCATAAGTAGATATAGTTTTAATTATACAAAGAATATATTTTGTTTATATGAAAGCTTCTAAAATTCGATTTGCTTTATCGAATCATGTTCTAAGCTTGGATTTTTTACTTTGATTTCAAAGCTTTTTTTAAAACACTATTTTTTAGCCTTTTTTTTTTCAAATGAAATTATTCCTTATTAGTGAGATGTTTACATAATTTTATTTCATATACATAATATAAAGATATTTACGTTTATTTAGGTTAAGTTCTAAAGATGACTGTTGTCGTTTTAAATGATTTTTTTTAGTATTTATTCGAGACTATGAAACAATATAATATACATAATATTTTTACATTTTACTTCTACGTCTTACTATTATGTAGTTTTTAAGTTACTTAATAAGCATTTCCTTGTGTTGTTTCGGTGCAATTGTCTATCGTTTTGATAGTATATGTTAATTTAGTTACTTGTCAAAAATTAACGCCTGGGTCTGGGGAAGCAAAGATGTTTATACGAAGTGTGTTGGCCTGTGGTTGTTAGTTCGAATAAACTATATAAGATATAAATAATAGTTTTTCATTTAAGACCTTTACCTACTAATGCTAAGAAATTCCGGTTTTCTTTAGTACAATCGTAGTGTAAATACAGTTTTGAACCAAACTACATAATAATTATAAATCAAAGACCTCCGCCGCGTCTGTCTGTCTGTTCGCGATAAACTCAAAAACTACTGCATCGATTTTCATGCGGTTTTCACCAATGGATAGAGTGGTTCTCGAGAAAGGTTTTAGTATATAATTTACAAAGTTACGCGGGTGAAGGTGCGGGCAGCAGCTAGTAAAGAATATAACATCAAGAATTTTGTGTATTCTTTAAAATTAAGGGGGTTGGGTAAAAAAAAACTAATAAAAGAGACACTCAATGCGAAATATTTGTCTAATTTGTTCAATATACTGTATGTATTTGCTTTTTTTTTGTTAAACTCGAGACAGACTGACGGTTCACTTGTGACTGAGTGACTGTAGCCACTTACCATAAGTGGCTACAGTTACTCAGTGGCCAAGTTTACTGCCGGTGCTGACCATAGTAGGATAGGATAGGGATTAGGAAGCCTCGTGGGCTCTGGAATCCTTTACCGAAACACTTCAGCTCAAAGTCTATTATTTCATGATGTGAAGGGGTGCCACATGTTGGGCTGTTCAAATAAATGCGACATGCCATATTTCTACAGGGACGATTTAATTTGAATACTGATTAGATTCACTATTTTATAATAATGAAAAGTGACGATGAGGGGAACACTGGGTTCCGCTCTCACACGCTGGGCAGTTTTTGGCAGAAAATTATACCAATATTATAAATGCGAAAGTTTTGAGGATGGACGTTTGTTCACACGTTACTTTTTATTCTGCAAAAATGTCAGGTTTGCCAGGGTTCTTTTAAAAATATTAAAAATAACCGTGGCGACGCCACCGTCGTCGTCACAGCGATTAAGACGTCGGGCGTTATAATACTCATATATTTTTCATTTCCCAAGTCGCTTGCACTAGTATTATAAGTTAGAAATATTGATAACTATAGTTGTCCAATCGTTTATTTAACTTTTGACAGATCACGCACGTGATGTTACAATAATTTTCGGTACAATGTACTACAGAGAATACCGTACTTCATGAACGGGCACCGCCCACTAGTGATGTGCGATTCGTAATGAATGACCAGAGACTATAAAAACCGTTTTGAAATAAATCAACTAAAATGGGTACTGTAATACTATTAACTATAAACACCTCTGAATGTTTATAAAACAATGCAAAATGTTGAGCAAAAATAAAATATGAAATAAATCGATTAAAACTTCATGAATAAAATCGATTGTTAAAAGAAATCGAATCGGTAACGCATCAGCGTATCACTTCTGCTGCTGCCCGCGACACTTTCCAAATTATATACTAAAACCTTCCTCGAGAACCACTCTATCCATTGGTGAAAACAACATGAAAATCGGTGCAGTAGTTTTTGAGTTTATCGCGAACAGACAGGCGCGGCGAAGGACTTTGTTTTATAATATGAAAGGATTCTTAGACGTCACTGAAAATGTTTTCACATGCAACAGTCGATCGAAAAGAATAAAACAAATATCTTATAATAAGCTTTATTTAATTATGAGTTAACAAATATTTTCGTATTTTCCGAACAGGTTGTGACCTTAACTGAATACAAGTCGAATTGCGTATGCAAATGTTCACTATATATATATATAATATATATCTTACAGAAAAATAAACACTGAGAACTGGTTCTATGAATATTAATAATTATTTATTCTTACAATAATATTTCAATTCAGTTTTAAAAGCATGTATTATAATACATAAAGTTAATAACTATAGCTCTGCCTCGCGCGTCCATTAGCCGACCGATTGAACTTGACTCACTTCGGTAAGCGAAATTTTAAAATGATAAATTTTACCTACTACATATAAATAAGTTCGCGAACAAATATGGCTGCGGGCTGCGTCTTTTCAACTTGTCTTTTGGCCACACTTACATTTATGGGAAACTTTTTTTTTTACTTGAATATAAATCTGTATATCGGAAGCAAACTTCACCTCTTTCACCATCTGTCAAGTAGGCTAACTGTCATTTAAAGTCACCGGTAACCGGGGATAATTTAGCTGATATACCTTTGTTTGTACTGTAAAAGTCCCAAACATTAAAAAGAAAATAATATAACAAAAATCGCCTAAACCAATTGCAGTAAACCGAGTACATAATTAAAAAAAAAACATAAAATTATTTCTAAAAGTAACTCATCAACACTACTTGTAGTTGGTGAAAGAGGCCCTAAGTCACTTAGCTAATTATTCAGTACGCACAATAAACTTCTAAGGGCCTCTTTCACCATCTGTCAAGTAGGCTATCCGTCATTTAAAGTCACCTGTCACCGGGAATAATTTTAGCTGATATACCTTTGTTTGCACGGTAAAGGTCCCAAACATTAAAAAGAAAATAATATAAAAAAAAATCGCCTATCGAAAGATGCACTAAACCGAGCGCATAATTCAATAAAAAAAGTAAAAGTAACTAATTAACACTTTACTTGTCTGGTGAAAGAGGCCCTAAGTGTAAACATGTAACGAGTTGAACTTATAATCAACATATTATAATCAAAAGCGAAACTTTCATTTTCTTTGATTTTTTAAAGTATACCAGTAAATAAGCGTAAAATACTTATTCCAATGGCATCAGTGTTTTTTAACCCTAGCCGCCAGAGTCGGACTTATCCGACAATTATTTTCATGTCCATTTCGCCAGAGACGGATATATACGACAAATTCTTCTACTTGTATAATGTTTATTTTGTATAAACCAAGCAGTTAAAGGGTTAATGGACTTAGGACAGTATACCTCCGGTATATAGAGATATAATATAATTTCATGGGTGATCATCAAACAATATTATAACAGCTTATTAAGGGTCGGCGCACACTAGCGCAGTATTTCATTACGATTGAAATATGTGCACTAAATGAAGTAAGAAATTCTTAAATGAATCATTTTTGTATGCAAAAACTAGTCAATTTTCTGACCTTCTATAGGGATTTGACAGATTTTGCATACATATTAATATTGCTAGGGGAACATAATGTATCCAAAAAAAAATAGGACAAGTGTGGCTGTCAAACAGTTTGCTGAGCGACTCAACTCGAACCGTAAAAGTAGGCGAACAAAAATCTCACAATTCAATCGATACTCGATCTAATTTGATTATTCTATCTAGCAAATAGAAAGTAACAATTAGGTAGAACTATGGTATTTTATGTATAATGACACTTTAAGACCTATGAAGTTACATTCGATTACACTGCAAAGATTGTACAACATTTTAACGATTTTTCATTTAACGAGAATAACCTCTAGATTTTCTTTCACAATAATTTTATCAAAAAACCACCGTTACATATGTTAATTTTAAAATTTCCCTTCGACATGTCCACCGTTATCTCGACAAAAAACTGCATTATCTATTTATTTATTTTTTCTAAAAATATGAAAACGACACAACAAGATGTTTTTTTTTTTAATGTTTATAAAACACTTTGAAACGTACTTAGCCAAAATGAATTAGTTCTATGTTGGGGATACAATTCTTTGATGACTACATATCCACGTCTAATCCGAAAATACCTTAAGAGTGATGACAATGCGATCGGCGCTAAGATCCATCTTGGGACTAATATTAACATTAATATTTTCTGGTGCTACACCGAATTGAGAATTAAATGCGGCTTAATTTTCTGCTTTATATATTCAAAAACCACCCATTATTCTTACGATCTGTACAATTCTAATGAATTTGCCATACAAAATCTGTCAAATGAGAGATACGCTCGTAAGAAAAATGTATCGTTTATTGAATATAAAAGCAAATTTTGAGAGAAACAAATCGAAATCATGTAAGTTATATGGTGCAAAAATAAACGCATTTCGCGATTGCCTAGCTAAACAGCTCCCTAAAAATAATTGGAACAAAAACTTGTTCCAATTATTTTTAGGGACATCGTCTATAAAGGGCTTCAGGAAAAATCAAAATTTACAATTCAAAAAGGACATCTATTGCACCGATTGAATTGTCACATATAACCTTACTACTACAAATCACGCACTCTTTAAACCTTCTGCCGCCTTCTGCCAAAGCAAAAATATACAAATGTGATTTTATTTTTCTCTCCTAAGCTGTACAATTTATACACCATCAACAAGGACCTCAAGGCTCGCGTGGCCACTAGAAACGCGGATTTCCAATATATTATTTTTAACACTTAAAACTGATAATTGTTGGCTTACATTACATTAAACGTGTAATCTGCTGTTTTTGTGGCCACATCGAGCAGCAGCGAGGGACCGATCACTATGAACTGAGTCTTTACTATTCCAATATCCATTGAAAACGCTATTTTATTTGATTTCTCGTTAAATATCCCATTCAGTGTGAAATCCAAACTTTAATGCGGCGTCTACAGTCGTTGCGAACAAAAAAAAATACAGGGACCGAACGCAAACGAAAACATAATACTTTGGAATGACTGGATTTCAGCTGTAGACGCAGCCGCACATTTCTTTATATAAAAAAGTACTCTATTTAAAAGGACATAAGAGCGAATCGCGAATTGACATGAGCCCGGATTTGTATTTGTACACGCGGCGTAACATCACATCACAAATCAGTCTTGCAGTACACGAATACTAAAAGCCAGTTTATTCGGGACTCGATACAGATTTTTTGCGATTTGTATTACTTTTTTTTTTTTTTCAAAAAAATTATTGCACTCTATTCATAAACAAACATGTGTTCGGATAACGTCGAACGTTCGCACAAGTCGCGTGTCACATTAAAAACTAAAAAATCCAAAGGAGTATAGACATAAATAAAACAAGAGTAGTCCTCTCGCTCGAACTGCACTTAGGTATATGACTAAACAAAATTATATCTACCTACTATATGAATATAGGCGTGTCCAATATGCCAAATATTCCGTCAATCGCTTAACTAATCAACATTTTCATTTAAATAAGAGGTTTTTTCAACAGACAAACATTCAATAACCGCGAAGCACTCGCAACAAATTTCCAATCGCATTCACTTAGCGACAGTCAAATTCGATATTAAACCACTTAAGTCTAGAAAAATTTACTAACAAATCAAAATTTCAAATCCCTCGGGGGCATTTTTAATGCAAATTTCTATCAAAAATGCACCTGAGGGTTAGACATTTGATTTGTTAGTAAATTTTACTGGACTACACAGACTTTTAAACAATAGCAGACGCATTATTATGGCTCCTGATATAACACTAGGAATAAAAGAGACACACATTTAAATATCAGGTACTTCAATTGACAGAGTCCCAATGGTTTTACTCTTGAAACTATGTGTGGTTCAATTTAAAAAGCCACAGATACGCCAAACAAAAGTGATCTAGGATTCGTGTGACTTTCTTTATAAATTGCTGAATAGTTGTATTAAAAGAAATTGTTTTCACTGGGCGGCCATTTGCCAAATTCACTCAAAAATTAGCTCCAATTGTGCTTCGTTAGCAACAATTGTTAGCAAAAGTTTGGCTATCTACCATATTAACTAGATGACCCGGCAAACTTCGTACCGCCTCTGGATACAAATCTATGCAAAATGTATGAGAAAATGAATTTTATTTAAAACTAGCTGGCGCCCGCGACTTCGTCCGCGTTGAAAAAGAAAAAAGTAGCCTATCCTGTGTCCTGTACGTCTAAATGTTTATCTACCAAGTTTTATGAAAATCAGTCAATTCGTTTAAGAGTTATGGAGGAACATACATACATACAATACCTACACTCATTATTAGTATTGATGATGATTTCATATTCGTGAATATTTCTGAAGTTTTAATAGTTATTCCGCTGTTAGTGACGGAGACAAATTTACCAAATAAAAATCAATCAAGCCGATCTTGAGCATCAGCCTTACTATTGTTGGCTCATATTATAGATTTATACAAAAGGAAATCGCTTTTAAGTCATTTGTCTCTGTCACTCCTAGGTGATGCGAAAGAGAGAAGCGTTTTCTCTTAGTATTTTTTCATAGTAAGAGTTTAAAGAGTGGAACTATCGAATCAAACTGTCCTCTAAAGAGAATGCTTCTAAAGTTAAATTTCAAACGCAAATGAATGTAACATTTGATCGTCACACAAGACACGCCTTAGTACTTCATTGTTCAACGACACACGTAAACCTACGTATAAGTCACGATTAACTATTTTATGGTAAATTCATTCTTAAATCATAAATTCACAATCATTCACAGTAATATAAAATGAAAAAAATGTATGAGTAATAATGATGATATACATAATTCCGAATATAACATTCGGCTACTTTTAATACTAACGACTGGTCTACAGCGTAGCGAAAAAACAGTAACCGACATTTTCAGGTGATATTATGACAAAATAATTAAAATTTCAACAATTTCAACTTGTCATGATTAAACAAAATATATCGCTTCAAAAACTCAGGTTTTAGTGATTTAATTTTACTATTTTATAATCTAGAGACATATATATACAGAACTTGTCATGTTATTTTAGAAAATAAATCGTCTACTTTCTAAAAATTCAAACCTTCAGTACATTTTATTAATTAGTTTTGAGGTTACATTATTTTTTTTACTCCACTTTTGATATCAAATGTAGATATTTTTTTTCAAATACCTATAAGGCATAGAAATATTTAACATAATTGAAATAATTTTGCAATAAACTCGCCAGTTTTTCACGTATAGGAAATTCACAACTCATTAAATTGGTATCTCTAAAATGTCGGATACCGCGTTTTCCTTTACGACAAGAATCGAATGAAACAAAATTGAAATATTTGCTCTGTGCTGGAATGGATTTTGACGTAAACGATCGAATGACAGACAACACGTGAGTTACAAAATAAATGTCACGTCTAGAGAAAGAAGGATGATAGTTGAATAAAAATTCGCTACGGACGGGAACACAAAATAGACATTAATTCGACCCCACCCGACGACTTATCTTATATTTATTTTAGATGCTTGGAAAACATTCATAATTTGATATTATGCACGCCTCTATATGAAGATTCCAACTTTTATACGGTAAGTAAACTAATTTTTTTTTCAAAAGTAAAAAAAATATATTTTTAAAATTCGACGCTTCATACGTCTGTTGTATAAATTTAGTAAATATGCAAAATTGTAATGGCAGTAGGAAGCAAATAAGAATCTATAATTATAGGTACAAACGGCAATAGCGCGCGAAAGAAATTGCGCTCTATTTAAAAGACACGAACTAGTCATTTCCTAGTTTCTTAATATTTAGCAATTTTAATAGAAAACTCACTTTTGTTTTACTTGTTTTACATGTGGACTGAACAGAAATGAGACTAAAAAACGCCGTATCTACCATATTTATGTTTCAAGTCTATGACTTCGAGCGTTTTCAATCGTGTTGATCGCGAGAAAAAAAATTAAATTTTTAATATATTTTTATTTATTATTTGACTTTGTAGACAAGTCACATTTGGAACACATGAAAATGCTGCAAAATTTGTTACATTCGTCGCAACAGTGGATGACGTTGAACTAACATAAATAGATACCTAATGTTTTGTAAGCTAACAAAGGACACTTTAGTGTTAGTCGGTCGCGGTCGCGGCGTGTCGGGGCGTGTTGCGGCGTGTCGTGGCGTGTCGTGGCGTGTCGGGGCGTGTCGGGGCGTGTCGTGGCGTGTCGGGCGGTGTCTTGGGGCGGGTCACGTGACACGCACGCGTCACTTGCCCGCGCGCGCGGCGCACTTCTTCTTTTTACGTTTGAAGAAACAACAGCACCTAGAATAGACAGATTGTCTGCATGACGATTTACAAAAGTCTGCCTTGCTGTAAACCAATAGACGACTCTAAGAATACGTCGAAATATAACGAAAATTATAAAATATTAAACGACTAGCTGTTGCACGCGACTTCGTCCTTCAGTAGTTCGATAGTTCGATAACGTAGCTTTCTATAGGTGAAAGAATTTTTCAATTCGGTGCAGTAGTTTTTGAGTTTATTCATAACAAACATATATTACAAATTTCGTCTGTTTATAATATTAGTATAGATGTTACTCCCTGATAATGTTGTTTATATACTTAATGTTAGCTCAGAAAAATTGTAAATTGCAAGCGTACAAAATATATTATTTTTTATATGGTTTAATAATATACCAAAAATCCGACTCTTGGTCAAAAACCTAAGCTTATGACAAAAAGGATGTCTAATAAAAACGAGGTTTTTGATCATAAGCCTGTACTAAACAGAAAAAAAATCTTCAATATAATCTTGATAACAATTATCAATTATTTAATTAATTTATAACTTGACAATAGAAGCATCATTATTGAAAAAATAAAAAGGATTAAAACATGCGAAACGAAAATAATCATTACCGCGCCCTGTATTTTATAATGTATTGTAATTTAAACAAGGATAATTACAATGATCCTGTTCAATCAGAGGATATTAAGAAAAAAGTTGGGAAAAATATAACTAAAGTACAGATTTATAGAAATTCTAATACATTTAAAATATTATTGATTTTGAAAACAAAAATTTTATTATCATTTTTTTAGAAAACTAAGTTAGTCTAGATTTTCTTTATTATTTTTTTGAAAAAAATTTTTTGACCAAAAGCCTGATTTTTCTTACTACCCCACAACATACATACATACATACATACAATAAAAACAGAAAATAGCACATCAAAGGATTTTGCTTATAAATAAAATAATAAAGTAAATGATAATTTGAAATCTATTAGAAAACCGCTTCCAAAGCAAAAGAACTTAAAAATAAATAAAAAAATAAAAAAGGGATTGCATACAGTTGGAACACTGACTTGGTGTCGTCCACCACGTCGACCTCGTGGTGGGGCGCTGTGATCGGGGTGTTACTGTGGCCAGCAGTCGGATCATCGGCGCCCAATTCCCCGTTTGTAGAGCTTACAACCTGGAACAGACAAGGTATGCCTTCACACATCACACATCTCAAATATGAAATATATTAACAATAATTAAGGGTTCTACCAACTGCTAGTTTTTATTAAAATTTATACGGCTGTCCGAAAGTCCAGTGGACAGTGTCTCAGAACGTCTAGTCTATCAGAATGTCCAGTGTTTCAGAATGTCTAGTCTCTGCCCAAATGAGTTGAAAAAAATAACCCATTGAACCATTGAACGTATCATAAAAGTGTCTTCTTTACCTTGCTTGCTTTTCTAGACAAATATACCGATATTTTTTCCACATGCCAAGTAAATTCACTCAACGAGAGTAAAGTTATTTTTATACAATGTCCACTCTTGAGACCTCTTGAGGTTAGACTCTTCAACAGACTTCGATTTCACAGAAATGTTTACAAGATATTTCGACAATAACTAACGTCAGTATTCAATTTTATTAAGTTTTAACTGATAATTTCTAAACAAATTATTATATAAACTAAAGTGGAATTGTAAAGCAAGAAATAAATAAATAAATAAGCCATTAATTTCGAACAATTATTATTCATGAATTTCAATATTTTAGCTAAATTTGGTGCATTATAAACAAAGTGTCAGCAAATAGTTGTTGCGATAACTTGGGCAGAACTATTAGCGCTATCAAAGCAAATAATTATCAGCACAAGCCAACGACATAAGACGTTTTATTTATTTTATTAACCATCGTTTACAAATACAAACATGCCAGTGACAACTTATGTTTGGTATAATACTTTTAACAACATAACCAGTTGTTTTTTTTTATTATAATAAGATATAATATATAATAAACTCATTAATGCGCTTTTAATGGCGATTAAACTAGGTTAACTGTTAAATTTGTCTCTCATATAATAAAATTTACAATAATCGGCATATAAATTTGGCACTTCGGGAACAAGAGTCAGATATTTGGTTATTTCGGTTTTGTATTCGTTATTTTTGTCTATATATTTTTATATATTGCCTTACAATCACCGATATATATATAGATATGAGACTGACTTGCACATTGTGCGACAGAGAGCTCTCTCTATAAAATATTAGCCGAATATAGCCGATCTTTGTCGTACATCTCGCTCTTGTTCCCGACGAGCCATATTAAATGACATCCACTGTACATACTCAAGTTGGATTTTTAATTATTAGATTTGCATTAAACAATTCTAATTTTGCGCTGTAAAACCTAGCATATCTGTAAATGTGTGGTTAATCGTTGCAAATTTTTGTAGCAGAAACAAAACACTAAAATTTAGTATAGAAAACGGACAGACTAGGACAAAAAGTATTGGCCGATGGCTTAGCTTAGCTTGTCCAGCTTAATGAATGGATATTGGCAGACAGCGTAACAACTAAAGCGTCATGCAAAAGACACACAAGTCCGCAAAAATACACAACTGACCGTTGAAACGGATCCGGGAAATTTCACATACCGAAAATGCTTATTCTTCAACAGCTAAAAAATAAATACACCAATATACATTCACGATTCACGTTACATACAATTTATTGCACAAAATAAATAAATAAAATTATCAACATATAAAAATTGCAAAGGCATGCAAAATGGCGTAAAAAAAATAAAGAAAAAATGGGGTGTGAATACACGTACGTTATGAATTAATATATTCTTTGAGCGTACTATAATGTATATTATATATATCCATCGAATTTCAATATGCCATATATACCACAAAAAAAATCCTTGATCCTTTAGCTATCGAGTTATGTAATTAAATTTTCGATGTAGATGATAGACACGTAGCTACAGCAACAAACTGTATACCCAGATTTTGTTATCATCAGTTTTCTGAATTGCCTCCCACTATAGAACAAATTCTCGTCAAAATCCAAAACAATTTAACAGGTGCTGGTCCTACTGAGCGTATTCCTCTCCTGGCCTAGAATGTTTACCTCCTAATCAACAGGAAAAATATTTCTATTTCGAAGTCAAACTTTTACTTTTGATCTTACCATTTACAATCGTGAAGACACAATGCCTCACGAAGAAAATTATTCTCCATTAATTATTCTAAAACTAATAGATAGATTCTAGTGGATTTAAACAAGAGAATTGCTTGCGTTTAATTGCAACATTCAACAACAAATAAGGTCTAACTTTTAATAAATTTGAACTTTAAAAATGTTATTGCCTGAAATCTTAATGTTTTTGATACCTTATCAATGAATGAAATGCGGAATTGGTGAGATAATGTGATTTAAATGATCTATTAAGTTTATTACCTGAACGGATCCATGTCTATCGGCTGGTGTGAGATGTCCCGCTGTAATCGGAGTTGCTTTACCACTGTGGGGCCAATTTCCTCCAGTATTAGCCGTATTACCGGTTCCAGAATCTTTAACAGCGCCCTGAAAACAATCGCCAATGCAATGTTAAACAATAATATCAATGCATTGTACATTGGAAAGGAGAATGCCCAAAATTAGTATAAAATTTTGTTTACAAAAAATAAATCAGTTTTCCCCTATACTGTGTATGTCCAAAAGGACTCCGATCAATGGAAAAGAGTAAAGGCGGCATCACGTAGACTTCTTCTATTCCTATACTAATATTATAAAGGGAAAAGATTTGCTTTTTTTTAAATTTTGTTTGTTATGAATAAGCTCATAAACTACTGGATCGATTTAAAAAAAAATTCACCTATAGAAAGCTACAATTTCAGCAAGTAAAATACTATACTTTATAAAGTTACGCGGACGAAATCGCGTGCAACAGCTAGTTTTCTATATAACCGTATGGGTGTCCATACGGTTATATAGAAAACCGTTTTGTGCATTCTCCTTTTAAATTTACCGAAACAAAAGAAAACATGAAATGTGTGATTTTAATTTTAATTTAATTTTTAAAACTTTTCAATAAATGACAAGTACTTGATTATATATACATTTAATATAGCATAAAATAGTATCAAAATAAAAAAAGTAAAAAAAAAAACTCAAAAATCAAATCAATGAAATAGCGGGAGGGTATGCAAATAATGACTTCATAGAGGTGTTTTGAATTTTGTGAGTACAAACAATAAAGCAAATAAGGTGATGGGGTCGGCAAATACGATTCTTTTTTCATCAAAGCATTTTCGATGACCACACAAAACGCATGTTGGTTATGGGAATTTAGCGATGAGGGTAAATAAATAGTGAAGTACCGAGCTTCCTTTGAAACTGTCTATTTTTTCACCGATGGAAAAGGGCATTTACTAAGAACAATCGATAATGGTATCTGTGGCGAGTGAAATAGGGTCTAATGGCAAACACTAGGGTGTAATCAGCGGACCAAACCTCCTCTATAATAAGCGCTGTGTCATCGTCCTCATCCAAACCAATCATATAATCACACAAATCATCCTGCACCGACAAAAAAGCGTTGTTATGCAAGTAAAGCAACAGTGCGAATGCTAGGCTATCAATATTCACACTGCTAACTTTATTTTAAAAAATATATTTATATTGCAAAAAATTTGAATTTTTTCAAGAGGTATAAAGTCTCGCCTGAAAAATTTTGGAATACAATTTATATAAAAATACGATTTACCATATTGGCTAGTATTGAGAACTATACTAGAATTGCTTATTAAACGGAGTATTAACGAAGACATGTCGAAAATTTTTCGCTTTTTTTATGAAATAAAAATTGTGTTTTGTACGGAAAATATTCATTTATTTAAGTTATTTCAATTCAGTGGTATATTTCACTATTTTGTATTCAAATCCTGTTTAAACTGTGTATTTAAAATGACTTTATTGTATTCAAAATTACAAAAATACAATTAACAATACAATATTTTTAAAACAATATAAACTATCAGTAAATAGCATTAATTAAAAATCTGTCTAAAATTCTATCTATTTGGTGGTCAAGTCAAGACGTTCATGACGTCTGTTTATGAACTAGTCAAACCCCATAACTATTTATATAATTTGAAAGTTGGCAACATTGTTTCAATAAGTGACACTACGACCTGTCAGTTTACTTAATTTAATTAGCAATTGAGTACGGTAGTTCAAAGATATTTAGGGTTTTAATCCCATATCTATAGACCAATTTAGGAAGACGTATTACAAAAAATGAAAAAAATCACGTGAACTTATTTTAAACTCACCTTATGAAATGGCTGATGTCTATCGCGATTCGGAGACACGACAATCTCATGTCCAGTCTGAATAGATCCCACAGGCGTCGACTGGAAAATTATCATAGAAACATTAATACCATACTCGTTGAGTGGGTTTTAAATGCTAGCCTACGTTCGTTTCAAATGGTTTCAAAATAAAAAAAATAATCAAGCCCGCTAACATGCAGATTGTGATTTTTTTTTGTTTAAGCAATTAATAACCTCTACTTGTGCATTGAAGGAACTAGTGCAGATAAGTACCTACACTAAATACTATAGAGCAAAAGAAACACCGCGCCGCCCGCTACTAGAGACGGCAGTAATTTTATTAACATTCGTACGGTGCATTTGCGCTGAGCGCAACTCACGGCGCATTTGGTTACCAGTTTCTATTTGCACGTTGTGAAATAAACATTATTTAAAAAGATATGGAAATGCCTTATTGTGCTGTTATTTGGTCTAATAATAGTTAAACCGTCAATAAGCAAAATTATGGTGTATCACATCCACAAATAAGTAATTAAATGCAATTTTTAGCTTTTAAAAAAATAAGTCGAAATTATCTTGGAACACAAAACCTAAACAACGCGTAAGCCGTACGTGTACTGTTGTGAATAAACGGTAACGCCTCTTAACACTCAGGATTTGTATTAAAATCGTTGGATCATGCCCTCTCTGGTATCCGGCTAAGCGGCGATTCTTTGTTCTGTGCTTAAATACACACACTATTTTCCAATACATTAAATTCGGAGTCATTCACGCTACACTGAAACTAATTCTCTGTGATATTGTTAATTTTATCAAATTAAGATCAAAGAAAGTAATGTTTTACCAGTTCAGAGGCCAGCTTATATTTGCGATAGTGCGTGACGTCGTTGTATTTATTGAATTTTTCATATGTCCAATGTATGTTGTATTGGTTAGCGTTCTTTTTCAGCATATGATTTGAGAATATCCGTCATAAAAAATATTTTAATGGAAACTGGCTACAATTTGTGTTTAACAAAGTTAAATACGTACACAGATTGTGTAAGTATTTGAACATGAGTCAAAAAATATTACACAAAACCTCTACAAATGACGAGCTGCGATTGATTAGAATAAACATACGAATATCTTATAATCATAATCATTATAATATTTAAAATAATCATGCTTATAAAAATTTTAAACTTACTGAATCAATACTGAATATACAATAATATCATGAACGATTAACTATATGAACTATAACTAGCTGGTGCCCGCGACTTCGTCCGCTATGGGAAATGAAAAATATATGACATGTGAATATATACGAGTATTATCATCTTATCATGACATGTTTATAGTTGTGACGAGGGTGGCGCTGGCACACGATTTTTTTTATATTTTTAGACGAACCCTCTCGGGAACCTAACATATTTTAAGAATAAAAAGTAAAGAAATAGTAACAAACATCCATCCTCAGAAACTTTCGCATTTATAATATTTTTAGGATTATATAAAAATATCCTACAACTACATGGATTCATTTGAATTGTTACTGGATTGTAGAGAATGACGTCATTAAAATAGTCACGACGACTTGGTTCATTCAGCATTGACTGTAGAAACTTTGTGGGCTTAATAGACGCTTATGCATGCAACCATAATAAATAGAGCTCACTCCAAATAAAATTTACATGTGGAATGAGGTCAAACTATTTGGGACATTTCTGTGAAGGCAAATCATTTTATTAAAATGTAATGCGATAACTTCGGACTATTTTTTTATCGATTTTCGTTAGACTTTTGTTAATCAATACTAATAATAAATCTGTAAGTTAAACGAATTAACTGATTTTCATTAAAACTTGGTAGATAAACATTTAGACGTCCAGGACACAGGATAGGCTATTTTTTTCTTTTTCAACGCGGACAAAGTCGCGGGCGGCATCTAGTATTTTTATAAAGATAGTTTTTTAACCGTTGTCCCATTTAGACCAACAGGCGTGGCTATAAAAAAATCTTTAACATATTGGTATTAACACGAGAAATTTTCAGGTTTAGGTCCTTTTAGGCTTAATTCTAACATAATATAGAATTGTAATTGTATTTTTAAATTATTAAAGTAATATATATATTTTTTAATTTTAACATAGTATAAGAATATATTTTAACTATTTTAACATAGTATAGTATAAGAATGTGAAGCTTGCCACCAACACTTAAAATGATGACCACGACCACTCTGTCAAGAGTGAAACCGACTAATAAGAAGAAGAATAAGAATATAAGAATGTACAAAAGAATCTTTCAGATACATATACAGGCTGTCCCAAGACTATGCGACATGAAGGGAAAGTATCTTAAATATCGTAGATAGGATATATTTTGCTGAAAGAAGACTTTATGTTATTTTTAAAGTTAGTAATACTGCATTCAAAGATTTTCTAAAAATTACGTCTTCGTCCGCAATAAATAAATATGCTTGAAATTAGAATCAAACGTTTTACGTTATTTCTTCCTTTTAAGACACTATGTTACTTAAGAAGAATTATTATTTTTTGTCCATTCTTTCGATTGGCACCATAAAATACGGGTGATTTTTTTTTCACATTTAAGTCGGTTCGATTCCCAAACGAAGCAAGTAATTTTTAGAAAATCTTTGAATGCAGTGTTACTAACTTTTAAAAATAACATGAAGGCTTGTTTCAGCAAAACATCATATCTACGATATTTAAGGTACTTTCCCTCCATGTCGCATAGTCTTGGGACAACCGGGATAATTAAATTATAGCTACTGAACTAAATACAAGAACTAAATACAAGTATAGCTCTTCTACAGTTCGATATTTAGAATATTCCGAGAATTAGAACATGTATAGCGTGTCAATCTGTGGTTATGAGAAGACCCTTGACATTTGGTCACCGTCACCTCGATTCGGTGCAGCGTGAATAATCCCTTAAACGAAAGCCGTGACCACTGACCTTGTCCGACTTATTTCTAACGATATTTGATGGCGGCGCGTTTCGCAATATCCTCATCACGTGCATATTGGCCGGCTGCGACCCGCGCATAAGCAAAGCATGCGGCGTGCAAAAACGCACAACTGCGTTAACACATGCGCACTAATGACGCGCACTCAACCACCGGGCTTCTGTTCCACTATATCTCAATAAATTGTAGCACTTCACATATTACAGCTTTTTTCGTTGTTTTGGCAGCCAGACACATTAATGACAAGTGTTTAACCGTCGCCCAAGAACACAAGCAACAGCAAAAAACTTGCAAGTGCACTTACTGATACCGACAAGACACAGGGTTAATGATAGGGCATAGTTTCTCAACCTGAGGGTCGCAAACACTCATGTACATAATTATGGGGGGTCGCAACGTGTTGAATAAATGAGATTCTTAAAGTGAACACGCTTTGTAAAAGTGAAAAAGGTTGAGAAACAACCTTTTTATTGAGATTTTAGTAGGCTTTTTAGATTGAGAAACAATAGGGAAATGCAAATAAGGCAAATGAAATCGTACACGAAGTTATGCCTATTTGTCATTTGTTCACTTTGTGTAAATAAATAAAAACCGAGATGGATAGTAATGTGTCTATTTGTCATATTTGTGTCCATTCTACATTACTAAGACGATCGTCTGTTAATTACTCGAATATGAATTGCCATGTGAAATTCTATTACTATTAGAGAAACGTTCATTTATAAATTGTACAGTGGAACAGAAGCGTATAAACGAAATAAACAACACAAAAAAACTACACAAAAACACAATTTTTTTTTTTTTTTTATTTTAAACAAAAATAATAAATATGAAGTTTTCAATTCTAATAATTATTGTCTAAATAGAGGCAAGTTTCTAATAACTAATTTTAGTGTTAACGTATACATTAACAAGTAACGTTACATTATAAAGAAATGAGACGAAATAACAGAAACATCTATATTTTGAAATTTAAAAAAAAAAACTTAAAAAAATTTCAAACTTGAATGCGAAATAACACAACCATATTTACAAGGACAAATACAAAACCGAACAAAAAATGCAAGATTAGTATGCAATAGAAACCAATCAGAATACAGAACAAAACAGAAACCGCCAAACCTAAAGTTATTTAGAATGGTTTCACTTGTCAGTACATTTTATTATGAATATTTTATTAGAATATCTACGTTTTGCACCCGATTTGAAAATAAGGTATTACATTTCATATAATTCAGAATATATAATAATATGTACCTACCAATTCTTATCGTGTGTTTTCTACATTGTTTAGTATTCTGAGTTTAAAAGAAATATAAAAAAATAAATTCATACAAGACTTAAGTTTAGGTTTAAAATGTTGAAAGCAAGCAAAGGTTTAGTTTTATTGAAAAAAAAATGGAACTAGCTGGATTTAAACATAAATTGCCAAGCCACCATAATTAAAGAACAAAAATGTTGCCTTTATTTATCAAACCGAGACTGACATTTCGCATTTTTAACTTTCTTTGAGCATAATTTTTGTATTTTATTTTTCAACATAACATCAATTTGAGACTTTGATAAATAAAAGCAATTGTTTTTAGGTTAGGATTTTAGGATATTTTCTCTATAGATTGTGAGGAAATGAGCTATGTGTTTATTTATACCATTATTTTGTATTTAATTGTCTTTCATATTAACAAATAACCATTTCCATTAAAAAGAATCTGATTCTATTAATTAAGAATTTTCAAGCCAACTGTATGTATTCTTAATTATAATGTAAGTCACTTCCAATTTGATCTTCACATTACACGAACACTAAATATTTCAGTTTTTAGAAATATCGAAAATTATACAATCTAAATTTTATAGTCTACAAAATATACACTAACATCATCATATGTACATGACGTACGTGATAATATTTAATAAGTTTTAATATATAGTAAAGTATTCAAAGATGAAAAATAATTGTTAAGTGTGTTAGCACACATATTTTTATTTATTTTATATGAATGGAAAAGTAAGTTATTTACAAGCCAACAAAAATAATAACAGTTATTAAGGAATTTTACAATGAATGCAATTTTCACAAATACTAATACGACATTTTATAGTGAATGTAATAATTTAAATGTATGCAACACTTGCACTCATTGTGTGAGTGCAATTATATTTAAACAAAAAGTATGATGCTATTTAATAATTATGTAAAAATATATATAAAAAATTTAAACATGACTGTGAAGTTGATAAAGTATATGTATATAAAATGAGTAACACAACATTTAACAAATATAAACATAAATGCTCAGTAAAAAAGAAACATCTATGCATTTTTAAAATTATGTTCAAGCTAAGTAATTTAATTAAGTAAGATTAAGTTTTATTCATAAATACATCAAGAATTTCATGTATTTATAAATTTCCGTTTAGAAAGAGCAGTATTCGTGAATTTGCATTATTGTATTCCTTTTTTTATAATTAGCATATAAGAAATACACCTGAGTTGTTTACATTGTCTATTTTTGTTGTAAAAAGTTAACGTATATAAAAAAAAACAAATGCATTTTAAAGTTCCTCATTTTACTATGAATATTTTCGTGAAACACGAAAAATTAAAAAAAAAAGTTTTTAAATGTCCATTTACTTTCAAAGAAAAATTTTGATTTGTTTTATTACAATATCTATTTATGCATTACAATAATATTCATGAAATTTCATGAATATTCATGAATATTTCAATAGTATTTGATACTATTATTCTTTATGCAAGACAAGTAACAAATATTAATAATTAATTATTATTTGCTGGTAGAGTACATACAAAATTAAGACGCTTATGCAAACCAAGTTTATAGTTTTTTACAACCATAAACTTAATACAAGCAACGCGACCGAATTATCTATTAATTTTACTAAACCCTATCATTAATAATAACTTCAGAAGCCGTTTAAAATAAACGAAAGCTTAAGAAGCGGACTAGATAAATGGAGGTAGCGTCGTCCAAAAAAAAAACATTCGTCACCATAAAAAAAAAACTACACAAACACAAAAATTGGAATAAATGTGCGTGTCGAGTTGTCTGTGTTTACTGACATCCCAATTGTCAGTACTCAAGAAATATCTTGGTTAAAAAAATTGTCAGAGAAGTCAAACCTTTGGACATAAGATTAAAATGGAATTTTAAAAAACAGTATTTTGCATGTCTTTTTTGAAGTAGGCAAATGCTAAAGTACCCGTTTCACTAATAAACCTTGATTTTAAAATAATATATGGAGATACATATATTGAAACAAATATATTTAGATATTCACACGGGTAAAACCAACAAAGTTTTATTAATAAGTAAAGAATAAGTTAAAGAAATTTTTGAAAAAATCAACTCATTTGACCAATACCAATCTAATATATATATACCAAGAACGAAATCTCGCTGCAGGTAGTCATAAATTATTTTTTTTCCCTTGTAATGAGCATATATTGATACATTAAATATCTATTCCAATACTTAACGATATGCTTGAAGCTTTTTTGCGAGAAATACTAAATCCTAATGGTGTTGATATTAATGCGGAAGTCCTACGAAACGAGGAATTGAGAGAGTGGCCTTCTCAAATCACAATAAACTCAAACACATGCTTTATATTAAACTCAAATGATGGTTTTTAATTTTTACTTTATAATTTGTATTTAAATTAAAAAAAATATTATGTAGGTATAAAATATCTACGACTACATGTGTTAAGTGCAAGGGAGCGCGCCATATGCTCCGCTCCACTCGCACGTTTTATTGTATCGCGTCTACAGCGTGATTTGGTCCCTGGCATAGGCCTTGTTCAGATGAGGCGAAAAACGCGCGAACGAAAGAGATTTCATCCGGTCTATATATACTCCGAGATCCTTATGTTACGTTCAGTACATGCGCGAACTTAATTATTAGGGCGAGTATTGAGGCGTAATTTTTCACATTTCAAAATGGATAAATTAAATACACAGTGAAAATTGGTTATAGCGACCTTCAAGGGAACACAAATATTGGTCTTAATAAACGGATAGTCATTATTAAGCAATATTAAATCGTTATAGGTATTCAACAGGGACTTTGCCATTTGGTCGTTTTAACCGATATGTTGTTATAACCGAAGTCGTTATATCCGGTTTCTACTGTAGTTTCTGGAACTATTAATCGATATGCATTCCTCTGGAATGCTAGGCGTGGGAAGAACTACTCGCTCCGAATCGTTCACTTCATCTGAACAATCTGTTAGTGTGCGTGTGGGGTTTGAGGTGGTGTGAGGTGGTGAGAGGTGGTCAAAGGTGGTCGGTTACCATGGTCTTGCCGGTCCAGTCGAACTCGCCGTCGTCGACGTAGCCGCGCCGCTCGAACAGGTCGCGGAACATGCGCCGCAGCTGGTCGTAGTCGGGCGTCTCGAAGAAGTCGAGTCGGCGCACGTAGCGCAGGTACGTCGCCAGCTCCTCGGGGTGGCCCTCGCACAAAACCTACAAAAATTGGCGTACATCTCTACATAATCTGACCGCTTCGAGCGGCTAGACTAGCCTTCAATTTAATCCGTAAACAGTACCAAATATTAAGTGTAACGTGACCCGTTCAAACAAGGGGGAGGGGGGATCTCCAAAATACCACGCTTGGTAACAGAGGCGCTGGGATTTAGGTTATTCTCACGTAAACAATTAGTTAAGTTAACTCAAAATTAAGTTCCTGTTGCAATATGTTTTTGCAAAAATATATTTTTATCAATATATTTTTCACTTGTAATTATAGGTATGCACGCACTCTTAGCGTCACACGCAAAAGCAATAAAGACAAATATGAGCCAAATTAATTTTCCAATCCAAATTTCCAAATTAAGAAAAACAAATTACTTGTTGTCTGAATAAACAAGTGGGCTTTCAAAATCAAAGAAAAGCAAAAAAATAATGTTCTCCTTTATAAATAAGTTGGCTTACCTCGATAGGTGTTGCTCGCTTGGTATCACCGATTTTTTGGTATCTTTCTTTGAGTGTATCAGCTTTTAAACCCTGCCAGGGTAAGGAACCACGTAAAAAATACATAAACATATGTCCGAGAGCTTCTAGGTCATCGCGTCTAGATTGTTCTGAAATTAGGAAAATGCTATATATAGTAAACATCATTTTCAAAAAAGACCTAGGTACTTATTTCAGTTGAGACAAAAGTTACCTTTTCCTAAATGTGTATTTATTGACATGTATCTCGCGGTCCCAGTGAGTGACTTGTGCTCCCGATATGGGATATGTTTATTTGTCTCTAAATCTATATATTCTTTGGCCAAACCAAAATCTGAAAAAAAAGGACAAAAAGTCAATTAAAGAAAGGCATTCAAAATGGTGGCGCTGTTCAGATATACTTTTAGGATGTAAATATTGGTTTTTTAATTTTTTTATTATTATATTATGTGCAATTTCAAACTATATCTCCATGTCCCTATGTCCTTTCTGGTGTCCCAGACAACGTGTATGCAAAATTTCATGGTGATCGGTTCAGTAGTTTTTGCGTGAAAGCGTAACAAACAAACAAACACATTCACATTTATAATATTAGTAAGGATAGCCTATTTTACTTGCTGATAATGTAGCTTTCTATAGGTGAAAACTGAAATAACAAAAAAAATATTCCCAAGAAAAAATAAATTTCTACTAGTTACGTACAAAACGAACAACTACATATATGTGTACACTAAACTTGTTTGTTTATTTAAAGGAAAGATTCATTCAACATTTTATTTATAGTTCGCGTAGAACTGGGACGCTAGTACAAATAGATAGTTCCCAAAATAAATATTCAAACAAAGCTAGATTGATCGAGGGATATTGTTTGTAATACGAAGACATCGAAACACTTGCCTCTGATTGGCTAACTGGGACGAATTAATTTAAATTTAGAATTTTAGAATAAATTTCAAACCAAAAAATAAGTAAGTATACTTACAAAAGGTTGGGTCCAACTATCACAAGAGAAAGGAATTTTTTTGACGGAATTTTTGAATGGAATTTTTTTGACATTATACTCAAAGCCCTTTCTGACGTTGTATAAAAAAAATAAAAAAAATCCGGCTCATACTTTCGAGTGTATTATTTTTCTTTTAAATATACCCATTTTCCGAGCGGCCAAGGTGGCCAGACACACCTTAATAAAAGTAAAATTAATTGCATAGGAACCACTTACCAATGATGTGAATGACTTTTTCTCTTTTAGTTGCAGTTCTACCTATTAAAAAATTCTCTGGTTTTACATCACGGTATATTAAATGTCTCGTGTGCACGTACTCGATGCGATGTAACTGAAAAAAAAAAAAAAAATTGAACAATCACCGAACAAACCGCGCAATTGTTAACAGCAAATAACTAATTGTATAATTTATACGAAGGGCAAGTAATGAGAACGACAATTAATTAATCCAATTCATCGTCGCCTCGCGCGACGGAAATAGTCACTAGATACTTAACACGACGGGCAAAACTATAGCTTAAACTCAGCAAACAATCTACAGTAAATCAAAAAATTACTTTAATCTACTTAATTAATAGTTCTATATATATTTTATGTTAAGGTCGGTATACTGGCTGACGGTCCACTTGATGGTTAGGTGGCTTCCGTCGCCAATTACTCAAGCAACGCCACAGGTGCTAAAAATGTACTGCCGACTACAGTCGATTAAGGATAATGAATTGGGAAGGAATAGGGAAATTGGCTCTGGCATCCCTTACTCATCTAAACACAACAGCACACGTGCTATTATTTCACAGTGGTCTTCTGTAAGGGGGTGGTTACTGTCCGGTCGCCATACAGGCTGCCCAAATGACACTCGAATTTATAATAATAAATGTTAAGCAATAATATAAATTCAAAACCGTTTGTTGTCAAAAATGTGGTTTAATCCACTTTCAAAAAAAAGATTATTTAATCAGACATCAATAACAAGGCAGAAACTTTTCAATTAAATTGCCAGCACAGCTGTAGTCACATCACATTGCTATAACAAATTTCAGGAGAATTAAAATACTTCAGAATTTATTTATGATATTGACAACCTATATAAAAATAAAATTACTTATTAAACTACAGAAGACATACCTGGACAAATAACAGAAGACATTTTAACGGCACATTTGTGGTAGTATTTCACTTCATAATACTTTATTTTTTAGCATGGTTAGGTTGACATAAAAACATTGTATAAGTATAAGGACCTCTTTCACAAACTACAAGTAAAGTGTTGATTAGTTACTTTTAGAAATCATTTTCTGTTATATTGAATTATGCACTCGGTTTACTGCATCATTCGATAGCCGATTTTTTTTATTATTTTCTATTTAATGTTTGGGACGTTTACCGTACCAGCAAAGGTCAAGCTCCATTATCCCCGGTTACCGGTGACTTTAAATGACAGTTTGGCCTACTTGACGTTTGTGAAACGGGCGCTAAGTATATAATTCTTACCAGCTGCATGGCGATCATTAACACAGTCTTTAAAGAGAACCGGCGGCCGCAGAGATCGAAGAGATCCTCTAGTGACGGTCCCAGCAACTCCATCACTAGGGCGTTGTATTTACCGCACGGTCCAAAGTAGTACACCTCCGGTATGCCTTCCGCTGTCGACGGCGCTACAGGACCGAAGGGAGTGAGGCAACGGGAGAATTGGGTGGAGGGTACAGATTACACATTTAGTACTCACGCAATGAATGGAAGAGGATTGCTCTCGCGCGCCCCTATTAGTACTGTACCACAACACTGCACCCAATAGCGATCTCGCGAGAGCAACGACTCAGAATTACACTCATATAAATTTCTCTTTACCCAAACATCAAAAGTCAATAGGCTAAATTTGGAAACAAAGGCGGTCAAGAAATAATTTACAAAGAGAAATTAATGACAATTGTTGTTTGTGAGGCAATAAATCAAAGCAAACATTTCATTCATGTGTTCATTTCTAGTAATCTGTTGTCTAAAAGTAGTTGTCCATAGACAGTTAACGCGAGGACGTACCTACAACGAAACCATGACCATGGCGCTTCGGCAATGAAAAAAATAATCAATTCTAACGCCGGTTGCAGTGTTGTGTTAGAGACGAGAAGATCAAACTAAACTGACTGTAGATACTAAGTTTTGATGGATATCTCTAACTTACAAGCTGTATAGCAATTAATAGAACCGTCTTGAGCCTGAACCTTCGTCCGCAATGCACGAAGAGATCCTCAAGCGAGGGGCCTAGCAACTCCATGACCATGGCGTTGTAGCGGCCGCCACACGTACCCAAGTAGTAAACTTTGGGTATGCCGTCTATGTAAATCAAATTTTCAATGTACTACCCATTTTGAACGGCTTTGTTTCCAAGCCAAGGAGACAACGCAAAGAATGTAAACAAATTCTGTCTGTCCTTTTACCTCACACGAAACGACGGCGAATCTGTTTCATGGTATAGGAAGCCACCTTGACAACCCTTGAAAATTTGTTTACATTCTTTGCGTTATCTCGTTGGCTTTGCTTTAGCAGACCTTGTTAACTAGAAGACGAAACTAGGGTTTCGATTCAGTTACGAAAGGGAATTTTTCAAATTTCGGATTTAAGCGTAAACGAAGTATCAATGATCTCACTCACGTGTACATGAACAAGCAGAAGAAAGATATTATTACTATCTTAAAGATATTATCTTATCTTGTCTTAAAGATAGTAAATGGAATTCTAAACGATCACTGTTTTTGTTGCGTCTGATAGCATTTCAGAAGTCAGCAGACCGATCCAATAGTCGAAAAATTTGTAACATTTAAATATAACTAAATATAATAATAATCATAAAGCCTTTATTCAGATCTACAAAATTAACAATTACGTAAAAATTTAATATAACCAAATTATAATATGCCTCATTGAACAAGGAAAATTGAGATAATGCAGAACAATGTCTTTAATCAAAGTTCCAGTACAAATGACAGTAAATATTAGTATTAGTTGCCATATGTGTCTGTTTGATTCTTTTAATAGTACTAGTATAGTAGATATAATATCGTATAATAAACTTACCATGAGTGCCCAATATTTTGTAAAATCGGTACTCTAGGTGAAGTTGCGGAGCCTTTGATTTCATTGGCTCCATTTTAATCGCTACATGTTCATTGTTGTAGAGATTTTTCCCTGTAAAAGAAGAAATTGAAAATTATGTCACATACGTAATCCAATTAAGTATTTCTCCATAAATATGTTACATTACTAACTGCTAAGTAAACTAACTTAATAATGACGTCTTAGTAATTAACTTGACTTGTGCGTTGCGTTACAATGTCATGCCAGCTAGACAATTTATAAAAACTGCGTTTCAGATTTACATGTAAGAAAAACTATGTCATATGTATATTTAAACAGCTGACCCGACAGTCGTTGCCCTATCAACTTTTTATATAAATACTATTCAAATTTTCGACCATTCTCGTGCCGTTCTCAAGTAAAGTTCCGTCATGTGTCCATTGATTTTCATTGAAGTATGTTTGATGATAAAGAAAAAAACTTCACATAGTTTTGCAATGCACTTTAATTTGTTAAGAGAAGATACAACAAGCAGGCTGACATTTTACTTGAGGGTTGGTGAATCGACTCTGGGATGTCTTTACGTCTCGAAACGCCAAGGTTCTTATGGAATTTTAAAGGTATACTTTAATAATAACATTTATAATTGTTTATTTACGGCATCGTTTCTAATTTAACTTGAATAAATGTATTTTTGTATTCACAAAATATCATAACTGTTGTGCCATGCTTTCATGCTATCAAACCATTATGAGCTTCCTAAAAGAGAAGAAACCCGTTTTGCCGCACCTGTGCTCTCTTTAAATAAAAAGACTGCTTAAACTTCGCAACTGTCAACGTAAACAGTTTTTCAAAGACGACACGTGACGTCATCGTATCCGTATCGTTCATTGTTAAGATCGTGACGATTTCGTAATCTAGATCATAACTATATAGCACGATAACGTTATCATTCAACTTATTTAAAGTGCAAATTCATTATCACTAACAACCCAACTATGGGTTTGTATAATATGTTACGAATAATAAAAAACATGCTATAATTAAAAATTATAAACAAAGTGCCGATATTCTATTGAGAAATTCTATTAGTTAATGAGCACAAACACGTTATATCTGCTGTAAATGACTGAGGAGTTGAGTATCCCGAAGACTACTGCACCATCAGGTCATGGTCACTATATCTCGGAGTATGTACACCAAATTTCAAATCAATCGAACCCGTGAAAATTAGTGAAACTGAGATCCTTTCGTCAACTGGTAAATGAGCTGATGATCTTCAAACGTCTGAAGAACATAATTATCTTCATTAATAGCTAAGTACCATCTCGTATTTCAAACATTAAAAATACCCGGATCGAATCGGTCCACCCGTTTGGGAACTGTGATGCCGCAGATAGGATACCCAGTTTAAACTTATGACACCCCTCTTTTGCGTCGGGCGTCCGATATTAAAAATTGCATATTTGACTATAATATAACTTGTATAATCAAAGACGACCTGAATAGGAGCCTCGGTTCGACGCTGAATCCAGGCTGAGCGGTCTCACTGGAAAATAAGGGAGGCATATGTCAGCTTACGGCTGAGATGATAAACCCTGGTTAAAATTGGTTTGTTTTGTTTAAGTTATCTCTATAACTTTTATACCAACGTCATTTAAAAATATTTGTATCGATAACATATTGGTTTGTTGACAATTGCGTAGTAATATTTTAATGTACCTACATAGTTGAAAATTATTCAATAATAAACTCTCCCGAGTATTGAGGTCTGACACTATACTGATCGACTACAGACATACTTTCGGTCAGCGACCTTTCGCAACAAGATTTTCAATGTCGTGCAGATACTTGATCTAAATATAGAAACTTAAACATAATTGATTTGAGTGCATATATTTAAATAAATTAAACGCATAAATCTAATTCTTATTTGTAGGTAGTTCTAACTCTATCCAAACGGTTTAATTTCGTTCTAATTTTAGCACAACTCACACCCACGCAAATAAACGTGGAGCGAGACAAAGATTGGCCATTTTGAAACAAAAGATATCGCGCACTTACAGACCGCATATTTGGAAAAATATAAGACTAATGTGAGATTATTAATTTTTTTCATATTTTTGAACCCCGTTGAAATGAAACGCTTTGGCTCAATTTCTAATAAATGGTAAAGCGAGAAGCGATAAGCAGTAAAGGCTTTAAATGTAACACATTTAATTTTGTTTTTGTAGCAATGAAATATGATAGTTATTTAGGAAATGGGCATAAAATTATATATTCAACAATTTTATTTTTAACTAGCGGTTGCACGCGACTTCGTATGCATAACTTTTTAAAACATAGCCTATGACCTATGTTATTCGCTGATTATGTAGCATGACAGTGAGAAGGTTACATGACTAGAGACGTGTGATCCCCACATAAAATGGTACGTTTCTTTTTTGGACGTCGTAAAAGCCTAAGAGAATTGGTTTACAGCGGTCTTTTTATCGTCAAGCTATATAGGGTAAGTATACATAATAAGTAAGCATAGTACACAATACAAATTATATGCATATATGACAAATACCATAGGTGAACCTTTAACGCTATTGATTAACCAGTTTACAGTTGAACGAACAGTTGAAATCGATGAAACAAGTATCGAGTGTTATCCGGCGAAATTATTCTGTGAATGAATAATGTGTTGCTCTCGTTGACCTACTAACACAATAAGTCAACTCTTTTAGTCCTATTCTAAATCTGTTGATGCAGACTGTTGATTATGGCTAAATGCGAGCATACCTGCGTAGAGCATTTGTGGGTTGCTTCTAAGGACAATAAATCCACATGCATGTGGATGTATGTAGAGTGTAAACAATACATGTGTACACATTTTCATAACATGTAATACCTCTACATACAGTGGGTGGCCATATTATTAGGGACAGTGCTACTGAGATTTTTTTAATTTTCTTATCTAATTGGATTTCTCTAACAAATGATTGGTTGTAGTTAGGTCTCTTATGTATTTTTTATTTGTATCTGCATTTTATTGCGATCATAAAAACAAACAAAAATTTATATTATTCATATGACTGATAATATAGTTAGATAAAAGTTAATAAAACAAGTTTCGATATTTAGTGATGCCTCCCTTTGCTGAAATAAGAGCTTCTATTCGTCGTTTTTGCATTTTCTTGGAGTGTGGAGTTATGATTCCAATCTCGGATGGAAGTTTCAATGAATTGGCGCTTGGTGGTAATCAGTTCTTTCGGCATCGCCCGTTTGGTGAATTAACATGTGTTCGATGGGTCATGTCTGTTGAATTCCCTGGCCAATTTAAAAAAAAATTTTCAGCCAAGAGTGTAGTAGGTACACTTCTGTCTTTGTGACACGGTGCAGTGCATAAAATTGCACTGCAATGCATAAAAATGAAGTTGTCATTACCGGGGAATCATTAATTGATTACATGAATTTGAGCATGTCCCTAATAATTTGGCCACCGATGGTAATTAATGGACATTTTTTTTAACAAAGGAATAAGTTTGTATTCAATTATTGAGAAGTACCAATACTTTCCAGGGAATCAAATATACGCCAAACAGACCACTCCCTCATTTTTGAAGTTGGATCTATGAGAAATAGACATGAAACTTAATTTATTTGGAAACACGAAACCGTATCAAAGAAGCGCGCTCGATGGGAACGCAGCCTTAATTGCGATTTATTAAACAGCTCTTTCCTAACAAAAAATAAAATTGCTAACCTAACCTAAACAAATGACTAAAGAATGTTACCGTGTAATGTTTATGATAAATAAAATAAAGTTGAAGCTCTACTTAACAGTACAAAGGCTAGATTAAAAAAGGTTCTAAAAGGATGAACGTTATGAAAACAGACCGTGTATGTACGAGTATTTATTTATAGTCTATATTGTGCACGTGTTTATTGGTATTGCAGTGCAGTCGGGATATACATATGTAGCTTTTGATTATTTTTCATGTCACCAAAGCTGTAGTACAACTAGTGTTTTAAAAGTACAAATTACAAGTAAAATAATCTGTAGTCCCTTAGAAGATAAGTAATTTTAGATAGTTATACGTCTTATCTATATAGTTAAATAAAAATGAATCGCTAAATAAGTTGCTAAGCATAAAACTCGAGAACGGATGAATCATTTCGACTAATTTTTGTTTAATTTTCGTTGGAAGTCCGAGAAAGGTTCTTGAGAAGAGAAAAACAGGAAAAATTGCCGGGAAAATTTCTTCCATGCGATACCGGGGATGGATTGCTAGTGTTATTAGTAAATGTGAACGTAATTCTATATGTCTGTTCCGATTCGCGACAAAACCATTGATTGAACCATTTTTAAGATTTTTATCGAAAGAGATTGAACTTTGTCTAGGCAAACAAATGGACTAACTACTGTCATAATTTAAACACACAAGAATAGATTATAATTAGTCTTAAGCACATAAGGCAGCCACAAAGATGTCGAGCAACCAGCCCCAGAGAAGTCTGACATATTATATTATTATGTAACTAGCTGGCGCCCGCGACTTCGTCCGCGTTAAAAAAGAAAAAAGTAGCCTATCCTGTGTCCCGCAAGTCTAAATGTTTATCTACCAAGTTTCATGAAAATCAGTTGATTCGTTTAAGAGTTATGGAGGAACATACATACTTACATACATACATACAGAAAAAAAATCTAAAAATGGTCAATTTAATTTCAGTATCATGTAGAGAGCCTATAAACACGATATCTCTGAAAACAAAGTAACTTACTCCATGACCAACCCTTACAGATTTATTATTAGTATTGATGTAGGTATTGTTTATATTTTACATAACCACCTCTAGGCTAGGGAACAAAATGTGGCTGATCGTTAACTATGTCTTGAGTATGACATGCGTCGTAAAAAAAGTAATTTCACGAGGGACGTGGCAGCAGTGATGTCAGGTTACCAAATGAGACACTACATCATACGAGGCGACCGGAAACGACCGAAGATTTAAAGCCAATATAGAACGTTAATTGACAATTATTATTCAGACTAGATGGAAGAACGATAGATGGATATTTTAACTGTTATTTAGAAATTTTAGGAAAAAATATGCAGACAATTAAATATGCACCTTATGGTACCTATTAAAATAAGGTCATAGCAATGAGTAAGCAAGAGATAAAAACGGTGCGTGCTCAATCACACATCTTGCGATTTGCTAACACACGATTGTACTCGGCTTGAAATTTCCAAAATTAAACTCTGACAATGCGAAGAAATATGTATTCTTCTATAGGAAAAAAATATCATAATGTCATGACAAATTTCCCATGATGCATTAATGGCTAATATGGCTGACACCAAATTATTGAATTATGACAAACGTAGAGGCGATATTACCGAAAAATAATATTCTCTTATTTTTATATCTGAATAATATTTTTCTACCCTCGGGAAAACAGTATTTTCTTCTTTAATTTCCATCGATGTTTAATTTCCGAGGTGCATTTCACGCAATCACTCGTAGTCTTGCGATCTTCTCGCTACGTTTATTTCACCGTTAACAGAACGGACATGATCATTATTTCATGCGTGATCATTCACTCGAATAATTAATACGAATCTATACAGTCTCTAGTACTATAAATCCACGCAACATTATAAATGAAAATAAATAAATATTTCACCAACACTAACCGTACCAACAGGCCCACAATACCCTGACCAGTCAACTTTGAAAAGTTAATTTCCAAAAACGGCCCTGTCGAGAACCCATGACCTCTGAGTCTGAGCGTTAAGGCAAGCAGTTTACCATTCGACCAACAGACTATTCATTACGTATTTTACATTCTACAGTTAACAAAGAGGAAAACCTTTAGTAGGCCTTCCAGAGTGCCAGTTTATAAATTTTTGCTATTGCCAATCTAAAAAAATTCAAATAAAATTTTCTTTCAGACATTTGACAATTTATTATTATGGACGAAAAACACGATCAGACCATCGCGTCAAATGGACTGACGTGAAGACAAAATTTGATCTTGAATGGTAAAATCCGTTGGCTTGATGTCAAACACTGGATTTCCAATCGCGCCATGGCGTCATGTCAGTTCATCGCGCCGATTCGCGCCATGGTCGTTGGTGAACTGATCGTGAGTGTAGAATAACGCTACGCCGTGGCACAACGACCATCCAACCCAAATGATTTGATGGTCGTTGCCGTGGCATCATGCCGCGTTTCCGAATCAGAGCTCATGTCAACGTCACTCGAGCCGGTCAAACTGACCGTGAGTGGGCGCAATGTTTGGCGTCGCTCCATTTGATTTAAGTCGTTTGGAGTCACGTCAAATGACTGATCGTGTATTTTCACCAATAGACAGCGACAGCCTATCGGAGAAAACGCTAGCGGCAGATTCAAATTCTGACGGACATGTAACTCTTGAGTCCTTTCGATATTAACTATATTTCGAAAATAAATAAAGAAGTTACTCTATCAATGACAATACATCGCGAACAACCCTACACGTCCATCGTTCAAGCAAGACACGATATACAGTGCAGTCCTGCCACTCCGCTCCGCTATTGGCTGGCGTAATAAACTATTATAAGCTCAAAGTGCATGCACAAAGGTCGCAAGATCAATTGCGTAAAATGCCATCGGAAAAGAAAGGAAAAGAATGAAACTTTGACGGTAACATCACTTAACAAAACATGCGTAGTCAATAGAGTAAATAATGTATAGTTAGTTGGCGGCTTAATGGCCTAACGCACGTGTTCGTAATAATGTTATTTTCAGTGACGTGTGCTTGAAGCCAATTCACATTCACCGTTTCATACGCAGCCATATAATCTCGCCGGCCAATTCGTTAACAAGAAACCTTATTACACGGATAACCTGTCCTATCCGGAGCTCATATAAGTAACAAAACAACGAAAGGTCAAATTTTGAATTGTATTGAGTAGATTTTAAATGTCGATTTTATAAAGTACACCGGTTGTGTCTGCCCTCTTATTTAAGAAAAGTCTTTTAAAAGAATTTTATTGTTGGATAAAAAGAGGTGATTGTTTTAGATTCTTAGATATATTTCAGGTGTAATACGAGTATTATATGCGAACTATTTTACAGTTGCCATCTGCTCTTACGGATTTTGATATGGTATTCACTAATGGAAGCGATAAACAAGAAAGATTTGTGTACATAATTTGCTGAAAAAATTGCATCCGTTCAAAGTCGGGGGTGGGTTGCTAGTAATAGTACAAAAGACATACAAAGAAAGTGCAGTATTTGTAATTATGTTACTGGAGAGTAATCATTTCTCACGTGCTCATTTCGCTGTTTGAAAGGTACTTTATTCTAGATGAACATAGGCTATAAAGTATAATAAATACTATTCCCCCAATTGTACCGAGGCCGGGGGGCTCGATTTAGTAGTGACCTTTATTTTGCGAAAAAACGCTTTATAATTTAATTGCCATTAAGCAATATTAATTTTAGCCTGAAATTTCTCATAGTTAGTAAATGTGATAACAAAAATATAAATATACAAGCATGCAATGGACACAGGTTCACCTTAAATTAGTTGGATTTAAAGTATAAAGTATAATTATGTGAATTGATAAAATTGTTCACACTTTTGTTAAAAATAAAACGTAACTAATATTTTTCCTTCGCAATTAGACAATCGTCTATGAAACATTGTTTTAGCAACACTGCCTGTATCTATGCACTATAAAGACAAAAAGTTTCTATGTTCGGTAAGTTCGACTCATCTAGTACTCAATTATTATTATTATAGTCTATCTATTTGTCCACTTAGTATACTTCCAATCTTTCCTGAAGTCCTGATTGCGTCAGTTTACTCGAAACATTTAATCGATTATATTATATTGCCCTTGATAAAACTATTTAAAACTAATCTATGAAAATGGATAAGTTTATGTAGGCACTTATAACGAGTTTATTACATCTGGTAATATCCAACGTATCAGTGAAGTGTGAGAACTCGCATGCAATAGTTATTATTATGTGTTACAATTACGTTGTTGTACATATTGAATTTAACTTTCACCAATTTCTGTGGGATTCATTTCATTTTATACGGCAATTTCACACACTTCATGTTTTATTATAGTTTTCAATAAGAGACCAACGTAATTTCGATCATATGTAATACTAGCTGGTGCCCGCGACTTCGCCCGCGTTAGGTAGGCGTTCGCCTGACTAAATATGTAAAGCAATATAACGCCTGACATCTTTGCTGTTATAAAATTTTCAGGGGTTGTATCTTTATTTTTTAGTACATAGCTGGTGCCCGTTATTCCTCTTGAATCACTCTATCTATTAAAAAAACCGCATCAAAATCCGGTGCGTAGTTTTAAAGATCTAACATACACAGGGACAGACAGACAGCGGGAAGCGACTTTGTTTTATATTATGTAGTGATAAAAAGCAATAGCTTTTTCATTGAAATATTAATCCTCAATTGGCTTTAACCATATGATTTTCATTTTAGGGTATCACACTTTGAATTTTGGAAAATTACTACTTAATGTATTATATTTCGACATTATATATTTTCATTATCATTCATTACTTAAATGCGACAAAAAAAAACATAAAAAGTCAATCTTGAGTTAAGCTTTAAGTGCTAGTTAAAGCTAGGTGCTAAGTTTTATCCTAACTTTTTAACTCGTTCTTTTCTGCAATTATAGACCAATCAATACTATCATCACTCAAATATTATTAGCTACCTTCTTAGTTCTTAAAGAGTTGGTTAGATATATTACTTGATATATCTACCTTGATATACTGAGATATATACTTGACAAAAACGTCGTAGTATCTCTACTATCATTGTGCCAATTTTGGAGGTATCATAGAGTTATCCGATTATAACTCTATGAGCTTGTTTATGTCTTCGAGATTTAATCAGCGATTGTACACATCTCTTGTAAAGGGAGTAACTACACTTATTCAACCACATTCGCTTTTGCCTGGACGATTTTGGTTACATTTAACACATTTAATAAAGTCCGCGTCTATCTACCGCGTATGGCTGTCATATATCGTGCTAAGTCCTCTCAACATCTGCTATCAGCCACGTACAACGCGAATGACTAAGAATATATGCAAATTGCAACTTGTCCACAAGGAGTTAGGAACGGTCCGCGCAAGGGAATGCTGTGGAACAGCCCTAAGTGCAGCGCTGTTCACTTGTCCTCAGTTCTGCTTGTAATTATGGCGCGAAACCTGAATAGAATGAATCTGAACGGATGTGTGTGTATATGACATTTCCTATACTAAGCTGCTGTTTTTTATGGACAAAATCTGAATAAATATAATTCTATGTAGTTACTCCCTTATAAGCCACATTCTATTTGGGATAGTAGGTAATCAGTATTGTTGATATGATAACTTACCGAGTCTCAATTCCCCGAAGTTACCGCATCCGATCTTCTTGCCGACGCGGAAATTGGGTCCCACCATGAGGACCCCCGAGGAAGAGGTGACCGAATGCCGCGACGTATGCATTGCGCTGCTGCCACTGGTTGCACCCGCCCGCCCGCCTACCGCACCGGTTACGCTGCACGTCAAAATAAACCTCATCAATGGTCTTCCCCTTTTATCACAGTCTTATCAATGAAGATAAAACTCACTCATTAATCTATTTCTTTGAAAAGGACATAACATTTTCATTAAAATTCTTGTAGGCATTTATGAAGGACACTATAGGCTTCTCCTGTGAATTTTCCTGTAGGTGTACCTCTGTGAGAAGTTCCGAAAAAAAAAGAAGTAATAATAAAAACGTCATAGATAGACAGATAGTGTACACCACTAAAATACAGAAACACAGTTGTATTACAACCACCACTTTAGTTTATTACCAATTTTCTTTGTTGTTAATGTTATTACATGTTAAAACTTAGAAATTAATAAAATTTGTGATATTGTGAAAATTATTTGTGTGAAATCAAATGTGATTTAAAAACACTAATTAATACCAACAATTGAATTTTATTTAAACAAACACTAATATTATAAATAAACCATTTCTTAATTTCAACATATTGGTTCTAACTTTACTGTGACACAAAAAACATGTGTGGCTCACAATTTTAATGCTCTTCAAGTGCTTATTGTCTGGCTTTAGGTTAATTAAACACTAGAAATAAGTAATCTTGTTAACAAACATGTACAGCAACTGTAATTTTCAGAGATTTGTGTAACCTTCAGGTCCCACAACAAAATATTTAATTGTATAAATAAATATCTTATGAGTACTTAATACATTGAATGATAAACATAACTATTATATGTAAATTTATTTAAAAACAAATACTTCACTATAATACAATTTTCTTTTGCTTATCATAATTTTCTCCCTAGTTTGATCTAAATTCCAACAATTATTACATGAATTCATGATATAAACTTCATTCATGATTAAAGGTATATTTAACTATACCTAGAGTTATGTTTTCACATATATTTTAATGTTGCCATTAAAAATTATGTCTATTAATTTAGTGAAAATTCCTTACAGTCTTGACTAAAGTTTACAAATTGTAGTTAACTATTAGAAAAGATTCTGTTTTAAGTTTAAAAATTCTGCTTCTATTGAAGAAAATTATGTCATTAATTTTACAGTTTATTTATTAAACAGAGGAAGAAATAGCTTTGGCAATGACCTGAATGAGTCATCATATTGAAACCACAAAAAAGGCATTATTAATACAAACAAAGTACTGAAATAAACTATTCAAAATTTCACTATTAGTCGATATATATACAATATACATACATACATACATACATATTATATATATGTTTATATAATACAAATGTCTAACAGTTAGATGTAGTGTGTCAATCCGGATGCATACTCTTTCATAATTCATTTTAAACTGACTGCAGTGAATCATTCCAACCGTTATTGGCATTGAGTTTAAAAGTGAAAGTCTTTATGCACTAACCACCAAAAGCATGAGCCAAACAATTATCTAGAACTGCATTACGCCTAAAATGCAATTCTAAAGTACAAAATCATACACTAATAAGCATTTTTTGAATTTTTTATTTTTATTTTTTATTTCATTAAGATGTCACTAATATTTAATTATAATATTTTTAGTTAGACTATATTATGAATTTAAGATTTGACTTGGTAATATTACCTACAGTGGTATTATTTTAGTTTTCTATTTTTGTTTTGGTTGAATTTTAAGTATTTGTAAAAACACTTACAATCTTTTTTTCATTGTGCCAAGTGTTTAGTTAGTCACATAATTTAAAAACAATCATATCAAATAATATTCGTTATATTGTAATAAAATAACATTTTGGGAACAGCCTACCATCTTGTCGTGAGCCAGAGCTCTATAGATTAGTGTTTGTAACTGATTTCAAATGAATGACATATAAATTTTGTAACAAAGATGTTACACTCATGTAATTACAATCAGTGTTTTCAATAAAACTGATGTCCTAATCAAAGGGTACATACCTAATCAAAATCAAAATATTTATTCATCAATTTGATTTCTCCAAGAAACTCTTATGATCGTCATTATATATTTAAATTTACTACACAGGGTATGATGCTTTTGCCTTAATAATTTAATAAAATAAATAAATTAAGAAGATATTTAGTTAAAATGTATATCAAAATTAGAGAAATTTAATTACGGTAAATAATATGAATATTATATATAAATTTTTGTGTAATTAGAGAATAATTTAATAATAAATAGTAGAGCTGGTAATTAACAATAGTGGTAATAAAGGAGATATTTTGCTATCCAGATAACAAACTGTTATGGTCCAAAAGACATAACTTTAGAAAATCCTTGAATATTTAAATATTTTATTTTTGTTAAAAAAATATTCAGAAAATTCAAGGAAGCAGTTATTGATGTGACAGCCTCTTCTTTGAGGTGAGGCTTTATTATGAATTATTATTATTATAAACTACCATTTATTATAAACAACTATTTTAGTAATTAGTTTTGTGCATTTTAGGCACAACATTTTGTCAGAATGAAAAACTTTTTATTCAATAACATTAAATAAGATCAAAACATTCAATTTTAAAGTCTATATATAAACAGTACATTATTACTATAATTACCTAGTATTATTATCTTTGTAAATAATAAACCTTTTGTAAGACCTTCTTTGCTTTAAACTTTTTATTATATTTTATTGCATTGCATCTGACAGTGTGTTGTGTGCAGATGTGGCTTTGTGGGAGATCTGTGGTTTAGAGCAGGATGTATATACAGTGGTAGTTATTAATTAACATAATTCAGATATTAAGTAAATGATCAATTTAAAAGTTTTCTTTTGCATCCCTTACATTATTAATTTTATAATTAATAGGTATAGTCCGGGAGGTGGCAACGTCGGGAAAACAAGCATTTTAGGTCAGCTGATTTTTTGATATGTCGTCTCTCTTGCCCTTTCGGTTAGGATCTGGGCAGTCTGGCTAGCGGTAGCGGTTGCGTTTGCCTGTGCGCATCCTATTTGTGCGGGTAATATACTGACTTTTAAAATCATTTTATGAAGGTTCATTTTTCATATTTTAGATTAAGATAAGTTTAACAAACATCCATCTCTTATTGCCAGACATTTTTATCGTTGCTAATAATGAGCCAGACGCGAATTTTGATTTCATTTTTATTAAAAATTTAAGTTATTTCAGAATGTCTGTCATTTTAATATTATGTTGTTTAAGTATGAACAGACCTAAAAATAATTTGCCAGACATTAATTCAGTTGTTAAACCATAAATCAGAACGATAAAGTCCTGAAAATTCATACAGTAAAATCATTTTATTAAGGTTAAATTTTCATATTTTAGCTTAAGATAAGTTTAACAAACATCCATCTCTTATTGCCAGACATTTTTATCGTTGCTAATAATGAGCCAGACGCGAATTTTGATTTCATTTTTATTAAAAATTTAAGTTATTTCAGAATGTCTGTCATTTTAATATTATGTTGTTTAAGTATGAACAGACCTAAAAATAATTTGCCAGACATTAATTCAGTTGTTAAACCATGAATCAGAACGATAAAGTCCTAAAAACTCTTACAGTAAAATCATTTTATGAATGTTCAATTTTCATATTTTAGCTTAAGATAAGTTTAACAAACATCCATTCAGTTGTTAAACCATGAATATGAACGATAAAGTCCTGAAAACTCTTACAGTATGATTCTACTAGTCAAAAAGACAGTTGAGTGCTCTCAGCTGCTCGTTAGTGCGTAAGACAGTCACGGTGGCGTACACGGTAAGTTTTAAAGTTGGCGTCAGTCTAAAACCACATGTTTGAGATTGTGTTGTTTTTAATGTTTACTTTCAAATTTTGTTACGATGGCCAGTCATAAAATGAAATGTGTTTTGAGAATGAGAGTGACGAAGATGACGACGATTAAGAAGATGCATCCTTTTTCTGTGACGCTATCACAGAATTCCGTGACGCTATCATAGCGACAAGAGTATTTCGAATAAAAAAAAATTTAAAATTTTCAATAATGTTGTTTTATTTCCTGCTATCTAATTCTATCTTATTTCAATTTTTTTTTTATGTTAAAATTTGCTAAATGCTAATAAAAATTAATATCTGATTATTAAAAAAATATTGAACTTACGCAATTGTATATCTATATTGTATGTATATATATAGATATACAGTTTACAAAAGTCCGATTCATTTTCAATACTTTTCAATATTTTTTTTAATCAGGGATTAAAAAGTTATCTAAGAAGTAGAAAAGATTAAAAATTATTATATGTAAATCAAATTCTTTAAAATACTTTATAATCATTTTGTCTAATTAGACTGTTTTCTATCTTGTTCTCAGCGATTTAATCTGCAACTGTCTCTCTCTGACCAGTAGAATCATACTGTAAGAGTTTTCAGGACTTTATCGTTCATATTCATGAACACAACTGAATTAATGTCTGGCAAATTATTTTTAGGTCTGTTCATACTTAAACAACATAATATTAAAATGACAGACATTCTGAAATAACTTAAATTTTTAATAAAAATGAAATCAAAATTCGCGTCTGGCTCATTATTAGCAACGATAAAAATGTCTGGCAATAAGAGATGGATGTCTGTTAAACTTATCTTAAGCTAAAATATGAAAATTGAACCTTCATAAAATGATTTTACTGTATGAATTTTCAGGACTTTATCGTTCTGATTCATGGTTTAACAACTGAATTAATGTCTGGCAAATTATTTTTAGGTCTGTTCATACTTAAACAACAAAATATTAAAATGACAGACATTCTGAAATAACTTAAATTTTTAATAAAAATGAAATCAAAATTCGCGTCTGGCTCATTATTAGCAACGATAAAAATGTCTGGCAATAAGAGATGGATGTTTGTTAAACTTATCTTAAGCTAAAATATGAAATTTGAACCTTCATAAAATGATTTTACTGTATGAATTTTCAGGACTTTATCGTTCTGATTCATGGTTTAACAACTGAATTAATGTCTGGCAAATTATTTTTAGGTCTGTTCATACTTAAACAACATAATATTAAAATGACAGACATTCTGAAATAACTTAAATTTTTAATAAAAATGAAATCAAAATTCACGTCTGGCTCATTATTAGCAACGATAAAAATGTCTGGCAATAAGAGATGGATGTTTGTTAAACTTATCTTAAGCTAAAATATGAAAATTTAACCTTAATAAAATGATTTTACTGTATGAATTTTCAGGACTTTATCGTTCTGATTTATGGTTTAACAACTGAATTAATGTCTGGCAAATTATTTTTAGGTCTGTTCATACTTAAACAACATAATATTAAAATGACAGACATTCTGAAATAACTTAAATTTTTAATAAAAATGAAATCAAAATTCGCGTCTGGCTCATTATTAGCAACGATAAAAATGTCTGGCAATAAGAGATGGATGTTTGTTAAACTTATCTTAAGCTAAAATATGAAAATTTAACCTTCATAAAATGATTTTACTGTATGAATTTTCAGGACTTTATCGTTCTGATTTATGGTTTAACAACTGAATTAATGTCTGGCAAATTATTTTTAGGTCTGTTTATACTTAAACAAACATAATATTAAAATGACAGACATTCTGAAATAACTTAAATTTTTAATAAAAATGAAATCAAAATTCGCGTCTGGCTCATTATTAGCAACGATAAAAATGTCTGGCAATAAGAGATGGATGTTTGTTAAACTTATCTTAATCTAAAATATGAAAAATGAACCTTCATAAAATGATTTTAAAAGTCAGTATATTACCCGCACAAATAGGATGCGCACAGGCAAACGCAACCGCTACCGCTAGCCAGACTGCCCAGATCCTAACCGAAAGGGCAATAGAGACGACATATCAAAAAATCAGCTGACCTGAAATTCTTTTTCGAAAACGTTGCCACCTCTTATACTAGTATAACATAATTATAATAAAACAATAATTTTATTGATGAGTGCCAAGTTAAAATTAATAAAATCACAACAATTTATTATAGACGAAGTCTTTCACACATACAAGGTGATAAGAAATCCTCATTGGCACAGTAGTAGCAACTAAGATTTATGGTTTGTGCCATTTATTCTAATAATGTTTTGTCAGGGATGTTAGGTACCTTCTTACATTGTAATTGCAATAAATTATTAAATGTTATGTTTACAGTAAGTTTGATTTAACAAATAATTATAAATTGCTGTTATTGTAAATATTAACAAATAAATATAAGGGTAATGGGGAGTCCATTAATTATGTATGTGAGGCAAATTTCGAATAACATCAAGTAAGATTAGGGGAAGTGGTAGGGGTAGTAATACATTGACATATAGTAAGTCCCGAGCGTCAGATGGGGCCAAGACACTAAAATTGGAATTTGAATTATCTTTTTGTGTAAAATTCAGTCTTCCAAAAGTATTTGCAGATAAGCGTTAACTATAGTTATATCATCAGGTTCATTTCATACTGCAACAAGGAAGTTGACTTCTTTATTTTCACCTTATGTTTACAGTTCAAAATTAATACAGATTGTACAATATGCAAAATATGAAGTTAAATTATACAATACAAATTAAGTATTTGGCATGTAAAACATTTTTATATAATAAAATGGAAAATTTATGACATACTTACATTCATATTACCATTTCTATTGCATTATTGCCATGTATTTGTGAAATCAAAAGATGTCTCTGCCAATATAAGGAGCCCAATACAAACCTTTTTAAGACTAAACATGACAATTGTATGGACCACAATGGGCAGAAGAAAATTCTGTACAATCAGACCAGAGTCAACTTTGAAAGGTTTATTTCAAGTGCACCTCAAGTAAAATTATTCTATTAGAACTAGTGATGTGCCAGATTGTTAAGAATATATATCTGCGGATATGGATATATTTGGTGTCAAGATCCACAGATATGGTAAGGAATCTTAACTTTCTTCAGTGTCTGTGACCTTCAAACAATAGTTGAGTTATGTACTATTGGTATGGTAACTCACTAAGATAAATGTTAACAATATAAAGGTGCCAAATAAATATTTGGTTTTAAAAAATAAAAAATAATCTTAATGAAATTTAATAGTTATTCAATGCTACCTAGTCTATACTAACTTATAAAGCTGAAGAGTTTGTTTGTTTGTTTGGTTGTATGCACTAATTTCAGGAACTACTGGTTCAAATTAAAAAAATCTTATTGTGTTGGATAGTCCTTTTATCGAGGAAGGCTATAGGCTATAGAGAAAGCGGACGAAGTCGCGGGCACTAGCTAGTCATCTATGAATTTAAAATTAATAAGGTAAAATATGCGCCAAAAAGTAACGGATATGGATCTTTCTTCTCCCTCGGATATCCGCGAATATGGATAAGGAAACGGATATCCAGCACATCACTAATTAGAACAAAAATGAAACATATAAATCCTTACGTGGATGTTCTTTTGTCGTCGCTCTGTTTGTCTTTGTTGCCGTCTCGTTTATTCATACTATACGGTGTGGTGTGCAGGTACAAGCCCCACACGTTTCTTCACTCCCACAGGCCAGTGTCAGCAGGGGCCGCGGCGTTGCAGCCCATGTCACCAAAGCCTCCACAAAGGCACACCACAGTACACACACTCCATAACACAGATTTCAAGTCACTTAGCTAATATCCCTTCAGTTGCCTTCACTATTTCACGATAATACCACTGCACTCTAGTTGAATTTATCTCAAAATCATTTTCGTTACACTGCAATTCCAAAGTGAAATGTTTCGGCGACTGTTGCAAGTAAATCTTGTTCTATACGTAAAATATCAACAATAAAATCAATGTAGGCACAATTATAATACAATCTACAGATATTATTTACGTGTCTTATATTTGTAAGGAAGCTAAACGGAATAGAGGTCGCCGTGCCAATGTTATGTGCAATGAAGAGTAACAAGTAAGGTGGGTGTTAACAGTTAATACATTTCACAAAGAGAACTCCGTCTATCACATAAACAACACGCAATTATTGTCTATCAATGTTGGAAGTAAAGAAATAAACGAAGGTGGATTCTAACTAATGACAGTTCCTCTGGGAAGTCAACCTAAAATAAAATTGTCGGTCGACACTCGACACAATATCGTATGCGTTTGAAACGATCAATTGTAAAATTAACAGCACAACTATGAAATTACACGTCTTAAGAGTACAAGTGTACGATATAGAATTTGGCTTTCATAGATTAGTCACAACGTCGCCGAAACATCAAATGGACATTTGTCCTGATAAAAAGTTTAGGTTTTGTAATGGCCACCAATGTTACACTTTAAACACTTCTATTAAATTAAGCGACCAATTAGATGGGTAAATGTTTGATATATATTTTTGGTGAAAAATAAAGGCTTAACTAGTATAATTACCTAACACTAATAAAATTTCTTAGTTTTAAAAATACGAAAACTCAAGAATAGTCACTGATTATCGCCATTCGGCGCATGCGCAAACTTGCTTGCAGTCAGTGGGGTTGCCAGGCGAATAATTCATTTATTTATTTATTTTTCAAAAGGTACACCAACAGCACACACAAAAAACTTATAATAGGTATAGGTAACACAAGGCAATTTTAAGATTTTTAAGGTAAACACAGTAATAATTGATTATTACTGCAACAGATAATAATCATATTTAATTATAAAATATAGAATACCACAATATATAAGCTATAAATGAAGATCGCTATTTACTTAAATATATCGTGAAGATTTAAAAATGAAATTATATAAGAATATAAAAGAAAAAGTATATTTTTCAATTTTCTCTCAAATGCATAATGGCAACAATTTTGTATTTACAACTGCGTTCAAAAATCTACAAAATATGCTTTATTGCTCTAGTTCCTTTTTTTAATAATAATACTTTAGCAAAAACTGTAAAGTTATGCAAAGTTGTAATATGCTAATTATGTACTTTATATGAAAGATATTCTGCTAATAAATCATGAAGTTTAAGTTCAATAGTTTCTCCTTGATTTGATTTGGACTATTTGGACTACATGACAGTGAGTCATAGCAGTGAGTGACCTAAGCCGAGGACCTAAGTTTATAATTAAGGAGGGTAGAGATATTTATAATGGTATTTAAGTTTCTAGGATTCAATAAACTGAATTTGAAATCTATCAACAATTAATAGATTCACAGTTCACTGTTCAGTTCAGTTCAGGTTCAGTCACATGTCACCGTAGAGTGAATTATTACGTACAGAGCAGCAGTATCGCTCCGGTCGCTTAGTGCGCGTCATAGACAAGTGAGCTATAGATAGTTATATCGAAGAATGTGTGAGGAATAGGGATGTGAATCAATCGTTCGACACAACCCGTGTATTATCGATATGCTGATGTTACTGCGATACCCTGAATAGCGATACATTTAGCATTTCCTTGTAAAATCCGAGTCAGACCATTAGTGAATGCATGGGGTATGATTATTATAATAAAATTATGTTTATTCAAGCAGCTAAATTTGTGAAATTAGATTTAATTTTAAGGCGAATCGAGTTTTCTATAACTTTGTAAATTATAGTTAACTAGCTACTGCCCGCTGCTTCTACAATAAACTACTACCAAATAAAATCTAGTATAATAAGACAATGCATTGCGCTAATTCAGGTTACATAAAATATTAATCTAAAACGACTGATTTAAAACATGATCCTCTTTCTCACATAAAAATATAAATCGAATATCTAATGACCCAAAAATATCGAACGTGTCAATCACTAGTATCGTAGCGTAGGTGCGGGGCAGTGCGGTGTCACTTCCATCCGCGCCCGTCCCACACCTACTTCAACCCCGCAAAGTGTAGTTTTAATTCGGCTTAAAAATATAGTTAGCGGCTTACCGATGAAATGTGATGCCGGATTTCTGTTATATTCCTATCTTATCTTTCCTATATCTTATATTATCTTATATTATCTTTTGTACAAGATTTTATGGCACATTTAACCATCGTTGTTTGAAAACTAAGCAATTATTCAGTCGGAACACGCTCGTCATAAGCGTTCGGTTATGACTGGCGAGGGCTAGACGAGATCGTCATATGTTCTCACCCGTGTCTCCTGTTCCACTTGAACGTTAGCACTCTATACCTACTTGTTGGAATTATACCTTTATGCATGTCACAAACAGTCATAGAGTCAGTCAGTCAGTGAGTCAGCAGTCAGTCAATCAGTAAATAAATAAATAAATAATAAATTCAGTAACAAAACGAGCGCGATATAGGTACGTTGTGTTGTCCGTTTGTATTGATCTCAACATTTCGGTCGGCAAAAACAAAACGAACTCGTATATGATAAATAAAAAAAATTAAGAAGGTAGGTTTGCACTTAATTTTATCTCTTATTATAGAATAGTGTTATAGATTTGTATATTTATTTAAAAAAAAATTGGAACAAAAAGCTCATTATCCACGTACTCAGACTCACTATCAATGTTTTTCTCAAATAATAAACCTGTTTGAGTTTTTACAGTTCGTCGTTGAATTGAGTGTGGAATGAGATAATATGCATTCTTCTAGATGTGCTACAAAGATTTTTGTTTGCAAAAACTTTTCAACATCAACATTTCGTTTTTGCGTTTATGTAATGTAGGATGTAGGCAAACAAAAGCCCAAGTCAGAATTTTTTCTCAAAGTACCTCTTGGTACTAAAATTATATTTGAAGCATAAATATCTATCATAATACGCATAAATAATTGAAGCATAAGTTTTTAATAATAAACTAATAAAGATGTTACTGTACATAAATAATAACGAAAAAAATGTTGCTTCTGTCTATGGCTATTGTAACAATAACAATGCAAAAGAGGAGGCACAAAACACAGATTTTAAATCTTAATTGCATTCATGTATGTAAATAGATTTAAACAGAGATTATAATAATAACACATTCAAGGACAAAATGACACTTAGTTTCTATTTCATAATGAAATGACTGCATTAACTAGGTATTTGTATTAACTAAAAAATTAATTGCTTCAAACTGTTAGTTAATCTAGAATTTATTGTTTAGTCCACTCGATTAGTTGACCCTCTGGAAACTTGCACTATGGCTGGCCTTCTACTTGACCCCTAAATTGGTTCATAGTAAGTCATTGTCTGCTACTGTCTGTTTCTCCGCTAATACGGGCTACACACGTTCAGTTTTAACTGAAAGTTTTAACTATTCAGTTAAATCGTTGCGTGTGTAGGCAAAACTGAGAACTGTGCAGTTGAACTAACGATCTAATCAAATTTTCATTAAATAAAACTGTACAGTTAAAACGTTAGTCTGTAGATGAAGCCACTGTGATTCCGTGAACATGTTACTTCAAGCGAAAAGAGAATACAACTGAAAAAACTGAGTGTGTGTAGACTCTAGGATTGTCGGTTATATATGTACTGAATAGTTAAAACTGAACGTGTGTAGCCCGCATAACTTTACTTTTAAACAACCCTGCAGATTTTTGTACGGTTTTCACCAATAGAAAGAGCGATAGACGAGGAAGGTTTGTGTATAAATTTGATTAAAATTGCATCCTGGGGGGTGCAATTTTTTTTTCCAAAATTAGTGTTTCATTAAAACGCCACAGACAAACAGACAATAATTCTAAAAACTATTTTTTTGACCTTGGTAACAAGTTAAATGTAATGTTTTTACAGGAGAGCTAATCGAAAAGAAAATATTTTTTGTCTATTTTTTTCTTATTAGACATATATATCAAATACCTATATATGCATATTATACATAGTTAGAAGCGTATTTTTAAGTAGCATTAAATATTTTAAGTACTTGTATAATGAACTGAATACTAGAAGAGATATAGTTAAGCATATAATTTTTTGAATATATTAAAAAATGATCAAAATATACTAAATATGGAATTAAACAACCATTAATCTTTATGCAACATACAATATGAAGGATTGTATTTGGATTTTTTTGTTTTATGGTCCTTGTTTTTAAGCAGCGATGTATGTGTAGATTACATAGGAAAAGCATTCCATTAAAACGATGGAAAAAGATACGTAAGTACCGATTGGCAGGAAATTAGCAATTTATAAATTGCCCGTCCTCCAACCATGGTTGAACGGTAGTTGCACATTACATAAAGTGACTTTACGGATCTGTTGGTATTGTGACTATGCAATTTCGTGTTATGTCCCCAACTCACCACAGTGATAGTCAAAAGATATCTCCTGCGAGGGAAACACGCTAATCTTGTAGGCTACCGTGATTTTGCCTATAGTAAAAGCTTTGTCCATTGTAAATTCGGTAATTTAAAAACTGAATATTAAAAAAAAAATTAAATCACCGGTAATCATTCCAAAAGAAATGGCGCTGATATTAATTCGTTATGATAAATGTTTTTATAATTTTTAATATGTATTTTATAATCGTTCGTAAGAAGTAAACTCCAGTCGTGCGTAGGAGTAGACACACACACTTAGTTTTTCATTTATTTTAATTTTTTTTTCAGATAAAAAATGTCTGCGAAAAAGCCAGAGGAATTGGAGCTTGCTGTGCAACAATTCAGAGAGTGGGTTGAGAAGCAACCTCATTTACCAAAAGATCTAGGTAATTTGGTACTACTTGTTAAAATTGTATTTCATATCTAAATTCTAAGCCTTTGTCCATGAAAACGCTTGAAGCGTGGCGTGGCGTTGTCTCCTGAAGGCGTTAAATATCCTTGCACTTGCTTTTTGCTTGGCGTTGTTTATATTCCTAGGAGATTTAACCTACCAACATGCCGTGCTGCCCTTTATCGTAAAAGATTGAACTAAATTATTTAATTAGTTATTTTATATGTTATTGTTAATATATTGCCTGTGCTTCTATACACACTACATAGCCCACGCAATTCAATATGAACATTGCTGTTAATAATTCAACAAAAATGATTTTATTTAATGTTTCGATATGTTTTCTAAACGACACAACAAAATGAGATAGACAATAAATTATTGTTTAATGAAACTAAGTGCCTATAGTTCATTTTAGTAAGTACCCTTGAGATCCACAAGCTTCACCTTCACCTAGGTGAATATACCACTTATGTACAACAACAGGACAACAATAAGTCACAATACCAAATGAAAACACAATGCTTGCTTAAAAACAATTATACTCATACAGAAAAAAGTGGTTAGAATGAGTTGGAAAATTATCTTATATACTTACTAACTTTTGCCCGCCACTTCGTCCGCATCCCTCGGTAACAGTCCTTTTTAACAGGATTAAAGGTATCCTATCCTCATCGATGCCTATCCTACGTCCTTTTTGGAACTCCTGACAATATGTATGCAAAATTTCATGGTGATTGGTTGACTGGTTTGGAGTTCATGGGGAACATCAACAATACACATTTACACACACACACACACACACACACACACACACACACACACACACACACACACACACACACACACACACACACACACACACACACACACGCACGCACGCACGCACATGTACAATATATATATTATATTTCCATTTGGTTCATTCCCAGTAGTTCCGTCAACGAGTCTTTTCTATTTATAAAGATTTTTATATTTTTCTCGATTTAAAATCTTTGATTTTTCCTGTAGGTTTTGCTTGTGTGAAAATTTAAATGTCCTTCCATAGTGTCAAATTATCTCTATGCCAAATTTCATTAAAAGAGTAATTATTATTTTAAACGCAATGAAAGTTAGAATTTGAACTTAATGAATTATTATTTAATTAATCACATTTCGTCTAGTAGGAAAGGTGTGTGTGTGTGTTCTACTAAGGAAGAAATCAAAATAGAAATAAATACACTCTGAATCTGTAATAAATTAATAAAAACCTACTATAAAACAAAGAGCTATTGTAATAAATTCCTACATTCGCATTTTTAATGTTAGTGTTTACCTCTTCAACGAGAAAAACATTCACAGCTGCGTGTGAACATAAGCTTTGATTTCATTACTTCATTTCCGAGTATATCGTATGTCGGATTTGCAATTATTCAAGGTTTTGTACATTATCTAATCTGATACCTAAATATTTGGAAAACACAATTGACGTCTTAATAGTTATCTAAAAGGTCGAATTCGATTCCTGGCAGATTTAAGGAGACACTATTATAAGTCGGGAGATCCTTATTAATCGTCTTATAAGTATACGCAAACATGTGCATATACAAGCCATTGAATATACAAGTTCATATTGTAAGTAGGTAGATTCAGGATTGACCTTGGTCTAGATGTTTTTATTATGAACGCCGGCTAGTCAGGTAAATCAGTAATTTAATACTTGAAGACTAAAGTTTTCAAGGTAACTAAATAGCTCTCGTTTATTTTTTATTTATCAACTCAATGTCTGTTATGTTTAGGTAAATCACTAATTTGATACAAACTTTGAATACTAAAGTTTTCTATGTAACTACCTCCATAGTAAAGTTCTCGCTTATTTTGTATTTATTCAACACAATGTCTATTGTGTTTAGATACTTAATGTGAGTTATTATTACTCACCCGGGTTCATAATTTATTTTAGAGTTCCACAAAATGTCATAGCGTGAAATAAAATGTCTAGACAAACCTAATAATGGTTTACAGACGTTGTTTTCATCTTATGTATAATAAATACGTGTTATATTTATTATAGGTAGATTAATAAATAAACAACTGAAGGAAAAAAACTAGGTATTTATGAAATGAGAGTTGGCGAGTTGAAAGTTACGTCTATGACAAATTTCCATATTAACACACTGTTCTAAATCATTAAAAATTAGAAAGTTTGATAACACAGGTAGGGATAATTATTTGGGCTTTTGTAGAATCTTTTTTTCTGGGGTTGACACGGTACGAGTGCGCTCGGATTACTACTCGGATGCTACTCGTAGCTTGTAAACGAACTGACTCGTACGAGTGCGCTCGGTCCGAGTGCGCTCGTACCGTGTCAACCCCGCTTTACACGCTACGAGTAGCATCCGAGTAGTAATCCGAGCGCACTCGGACCGAGTGCGGATTGCGTGCGCTTTAACGGGTATTTTATTTTTGCGTGCTGCCGCATCAAACAGAAAATAAAGAAGTAGGTTTCTTTATGTTCTCCTGTCTGCCCCCATACTTTCAGCGACGGGTAATAAAGTAAATATTACGTCGAAAAACAAAAAAACAATATTATATGACATTCGTAAAAAAAAAACGGTTACTATCGAATGTCTAGAGATTGCTTTCCGTCAACAGTCATGAAATTTGGCAAGAACCAGACTTGGTCCCGAATTTTATCAAGATCTGCACGACAGCCCATCATCAGTTATAGACTATCAAACTGCTTGCTAAAATTAATTATAATACATTACAATATATTTTTTTACAATTTTGAAATTACATTACAGTTATACTAAACACGATTTAAGCCCCATGTATTATGTGTTATACCTCGAATTGATGTACCTATATGGGTAGATACAAAAAAATATTAATATTTTACGCAGAACCCTCGTTGCTTAAGTCGTGTTCGGTTTTGTCTTTTTTTTATTATCAAAACATGTTACATGACTAATTTTTGCACTTGAGCTACGACCTTGAGAGAGTGTGTAACTAAGAAGCTTGTGTCAATAGTAAATAACAAGTCATCACAGTCCATATTATAAGGATATAATATAATATACAATAAAAAAACTACAATAAGGATAAAGAAAAGATCGTACGATCTGTGTGACCCGGGTTTTTGCTACTGTAGTAAGCTGAGACTAGCAGCTATACGTTTTTCAGTAGGTATACTGGATGGAAATGATTTGAACCTAACTGATGCATTCCCAGTTCCCTGCTGAGGTGTTTCCATCCCCTATTTAAAATCAGATCAGACATATCATCTTTACGTTGATTGTGTCCTTAGTTGCCTTAAATCGATCGTCTGTCCTGCTATTAAAAAAAAATAACAATGAAAATTTATTGATATTCTACGTTTAATTATTTCGAAAATGGTTAAATTGTAGGTGAATTATTATCACTATCAATAAGCATATACGCATTTTATTAGAAAAGCATATACGCAAAGCGGTTCCAATCCAATAAACCTATCGGTGTCAATAATCAACAAGAACAATAAAGAAGGCATTTATTTGACAAAAAATATACATTAATGTAATTTTCCGGATAAATTAATTAAAAAAAAAATAAGAAATAAAATTTCAATTACATAATTTCATCTGTGGCATTTTTTTTATTAAGTGTAAGACGAGATTTGAATTCGATAATATAATAACACTAGCAGTCCATCCCGGCTTTGCAAAGATGTATTTATTTTTTGCAAATTATATATAAAAGAGTGATAAACACTCCAATCTGTCATACTCTGCAGTAGAACTACTTGGATTTTTTTTTGTCCAATCTGTCCTATTGTAGAACTAATAGTAGAACAACAGTATTCAGGATAAACTATATGTATGCCAAATATCATCCAAATCCGTTGAGCCGCTTTTGCGTTATTGAGTAGAGAACATACAAAAATCTAAACATCCAAATTTTCGCATTTATAGTATTATTAGGATTAGAATTTGTGGATTTTCCGGGCAGACGCAATAAGTATTGTGCACCACTGATTAACGTCACATACGTCATCTTCTAAGAATCTTGTTTAGTTCTTTAACTGCGGAACTTCTAAGAAACTTGCGGAGCGTATAAAAAAGATGTGCAGTGCAGAGCCATCTTTTTTGTTGCCTTATACATTTTCGCTTTTAATTAACTTGTGTTCTAAGTGAACACTAATCAATACTAATAATAAAACTATAAGTGTAGGTATTGTATGTATGTATGTATTTTCTTCCATAACTCAAACGAATTAACTGATTTTCATGAAACTTGGTAGACAAACATTTAGACGTACGGGACACAGGATAGGCTACTTTTTTCTTTTTCAATGCGGACGAAGTCGCAGGCACCAGCTAGTACTTAATAAATGCTGATGTATTTATGTCTGTCTGTTCAGATTTTGCACCTAAATAAGCCCAAGACATTAATAATTGTCCGTTTGTTCCTGCCGGGAATCGAATCCGGGTCTCCTGAGACACAGAGCGTTAAGGCCAGCATACGAGCTAGTCAATATAATGTATTGTAATTTTATTATTTCAGGTGATCATCTGTTGCGAAGATTCCTGCACAGTTGCTATTACGACGCCGAGAAAGCTAAAAATGCTCTAGATTTATTCTGCACCATCAGAGCCTCGTCTCCAGAACTACTGAATAACAGGGACCCTCTATCACCGCAGGTGCAGAAAACTTTGAAAATTGTGTGAGTCTTGATTTGGAAGCGCCGACATTCATTGGCGGTTTTTTTTAAAATAATATGCCAACCCTTTTACCTCAGTAGAATGGTACAACGAAAGGATAAATTTCCCTTTTACTTTATCTTTCTTTTCGGAAACGCAGTTAAACTAAGTGTAAAGTATTTATTAAAACTGGATAAAAATGTGGATCTGTTTTGAATATCAATCCAGATGAGAGATAAAGTAAACCCAGAAATATTTATTTCTAAAGTTTACGCAACAACGCATTAAGGTTACGAATCATGGTCGCGGTAACTCGACGATTTTATCTCCAATCATTCATAACATTGACCTTAAACTAATTAATCAGTTTACCTTGTAAGCTATGCTGTTAAGTATTTTTTTTTTAAAAAAGGGTGCCTAAATGCTGGCCACCTATTAAACTATTTATTGCGTTGCTATAAGGCATTTTGTGTGAGTAAATGAGTGAAATAATTAGTGGTGGGCCGAATGTGGTACGAACTTCGGTTATTAGATTATACAAATATTTGAATGATGTTTTGCTGCCTAAAGACCAATGTCCATATGGCTGGTGGGCTAAGAATAAGGACAAGTTCCCTTACATGAGTTTTTTGCCACGAATATTTTTATTATCTCCTGGAAGCTCGGTATATATTATGAGCTTTATTACTGCTTTTTATAAATGTGTATTTATTTGCTGTAGCAATTTGGCACAACTGCACATATCGGGAAATAGAAACCTATGGATTTGGCAATTAAATGATCCGGGCCTCGACAACTACGAATACCTTCAAGACGCAAGACTTTTTTTCCTGTCCATGGACGCGTGGCTCTTGGAACACGAAGAATTAGAGGAATCAGATATTGCTTTGATGGATGTAAAAGACATCACACTGAAGTTTATTACCAAGTTCAACGTGTCCATTGCTAGGAAACTTTCGAAGTATCAGGAAGTAAGTGTACTTTTTCAAAATCCCAATGTTTACCATAAAAATTGCAGTAACGTCACGATACTAAATTAAATTAGTAGTGACAAGTGACACTGTGTTCTGCAGTCAATGTATTCTCGCTATTGGGGTGATTTACTAATGATGTGGGTAATTTGGCTAATTCATTAATTAATGAATTATCGAATATTTCATATAGTTGTGATTATTATTAGTTCATTAGTTATCCTTAATCAACGACAATCGGAATGGCCGACGTCGCGGTGTTGAAAAAATATCAATCACCGCGCTGTTATTACATTTTTTTGAAAACAAGGAAAAAGTAAAAAAAAATATTTACGAGAAAGATAATAGCCGTTTACCAATATTCTGAACCTTCGTTGCTTACTGTTCAAAAGTGGTCAAGTGAATTAAAAGACTCATACACTTTGCGTGATTGACGGGAAGTGATCAAAGAAAAAAGACGGGCTTAACTAAACCAACCACCCCTTATAACCCATACTTACACCCCATTGATTACTATTTATACCCAAATTTAAAAGAGAAAATCGATTTTTCGACGATGAAGAACTCAGGGCGGCAATAAATGCACATTTTTTTAAAAAAGGATGAAAGTAATTTTTTGTACTGTATTGAAAAATAAAAATAATTTTTATTGATTTTTTTTTTCATGGTGATACCGAGAATATTTTGAACTGGGTCTCCCGAATGAATAGAATAAAATAAAATTTATTTGTAGTAAATTAAAACATAGGTAACATATAGAACTACAAACACAAAAATCCCCCACCACACACCGGCTCCAACTCAGCATAATGCATTATCACTTTCACCTTAACTATGTACCTTAATACCTTAACCGTAATCACGAATGACGGTATTTATCGCCTTGTTATAGAAAACCACCATGCATTAAAACCACATCTGTTATAATGTTTCCGATGCATGAGTAAAGGCCACCATTCACGGACACGCCATTTGGCAGCGCTCCACTCCATCACTCCAAGTTCATGCATTATCGTGAATGTAAAAAAACCACGTGAATTGTGTGTGATAATAATTTGGAGGCCGTCCACCGACGTAGAGCGCTGCCAAATGGAGTGTCCGTTAATGGCGGCCTTGAGGGAAGCCACAACCCTTTCATCTACCACCCAAATTTGTCTACATTTTTGTGACATCTGGTGGATTGCCAGTGCTGTTTTTTCTGGATTCTAAGGCTTTAAATAACCTGCCTGTCATTTAAGGTAATCCATCAATGGGCAACAAATGGAATTAGAATAAGTTTAATCACTTAATAAGCAAGCTGATTACCAATAGTAGGTGACTAGTTGTCTAGAAACATAATCGAAATCAGAGGGGATAAAATATCACTGCTGGAAGCAAATAGTAAGCATATGTATGTGGGAAATGTTGCCTGTGATATCTGTATATATTATTATACGCATCGAAGATGTCTGTATATTATTTTTATACGTTTTTATAATGTGGTCATTTGATTTTTAAAAATTTTGTTATATCAGTTATCTATAAAATTGTTTGTCCTATAACTAGTAAAAATATTTGATGACTAAATACTAAAAACGTACAGCCAAAACAACTATGACGTAAGCACGAGCATGTGTTTGTTTTTACCAACAATCTACATATTATAATTATTTATTTTCGCCAAGCGTTTACAATTGGTTTTCATGTTTAAATGGTTGTCATAGATTTTTATTTTTAGGAATCTAATAATTCAAAGTTTATTATAAAAAAATATGCTTACATGTACGTCCTGACTTCACTACTATGAAGCCCTTAATATCTTTTACAGGAAGCGATGCCGATTCGCCTAAAACAGATTCACGTTGTAAATGCACCTCCCTTCATCGACAAGCTCTACGCATTAATGAAGCCGTTCATGAGACAAGACATGACCAATATGGTAAGGATTTCTCTAATTCAAATTCATTTATTTTCAGGCAACTGGGCCCATATTTTACAATTTTCTAAAGTTATATCTAGACAGTTACTAATTAAATAAAATAAAGCACATTTTTTATATATAAATATAACTACTAGCTACACGCTCCCGGCTTCGTCCCGGTTCAAAATAAGATGTAAGATGGATCAAATTACACATAGTTACGAAGTTTTGTCAAAATCGGTTCAGTTTAGGAGTTCATTAGCGTGAAACATTATGTGACACGAATACTAAGGGCCTCTTTCACAAACTACATGTAAAGTGTTGATTAGTTACTTTTAGAAATCATTTTCTGTTATATTGAATTATGCACTCGGTTTACTGCATCATTGGATAGCCGATTTTTTTAAATTATTTTCTATTTAATGTTTGGGACGTTTACCGTACAAACAAAGGTATATCAGCTCCATTATCCCCGGTTACCGGTGACTTTAAATGACAGTTTGGCCTACTTGACGTTTGTGAAAGAGGCGCTAACAGTAATAAGATACAAGATGAAAGAAAATACATAGATATGATCCTGACATATATTATAACATAGTTGTTGGATGTACAGTAATTTGTTTATTCAGAAACTGAATATACTCTTATAATCAGAATAGATTAAATGGAAGAAAGAAAGTACCTAATATTGTCTCGATATATCCTACTAATATTATAAATGCGAAATTTTTTGAGGATATAGATAGATGTATGTTACTGTTTCACTTAAAAAATTCTAGATAGATGTGCATGAAATTTAACACAAAGATAGTTTATTAAAAAAATATGTTAGGTATCCGAGGGATCGTCTAAATAAATATATAAAAATTGGGCGCCACTGTCGTCACCATCTAAAAACCAAAAACCAAAACCAGCCATTGTTTTGGCCTAGTTTTGGCTTTACTTTTTACATATTTAAAAATCTATTTTTTTAGATTCATTTCCACACTCCCAAATCGGAGACTCTGTATAAGTATTTGAATAGAGATGAACTGCCTGAAGACTACGGAGGTACATTAGCTAAAATGGATGTCCACATGAAAAAAGTTACCGAAGTTATTGTTAGCAAAAGGTAAAGTATATTATGTATTGCGATGTGATTTTTTCTAGTTATAGTTTCCATATATCAAATTGCATGAACACAAAAAACAAAAGTCAACAGAAATATCTATACATGTAATAAAATCTTAAACAATTTACTTTACTTTAATTTTTTTTTCAAAAAACACGTAGGTATGTACCTGTGTTACCGAAGTCAAAAATATTTTTTTTTTAGAATTTTAGTCTATTCAGCCCTAGGTTTTTAAGCAGCGTAACTAGCGGTTGACGGTCTACGCAGAAGTAAGATATTAGTTAAATTATATGTGAAAAACTTATAAAAATATTGATTTTCCAAAAAATCATATCATTTATTAGATAATAATTGTAAAAAATATACTATTTCTGTAAATTTTCATTCAATAAAAGTATAATCAAAAGTGTCACTTTTAGTAATTTTTCGTGTTATATAACGTCTTATTTTAGGATCAAATTTGAGATATTTCTGTTTTTTCTTCGACCTAGTATGTGAAGTCATTTATGTTCTCAAACATTGTTTCATTTTTTTTTTAATATTTTGTATATTTATCTGCGTAGGCCGTCGACCGCTAGTTTGAAAAACGGATGTTTAAAAGCTGTTATGAGAATTAATTTTAAAATATTTTTCAGCCATGTACTAGATTAAAAAACTACAAATAATATAACGTTAACATCTTATCTGCAAACTAAACATCAGAAACTACTAAAAATCATAAATTTTAACTCCAGCGTGATTCTAATTCATGAACGCTCTTAAGAATCGATTTTCATAGGTATATTTCGAATATTTTAGAATATCTCTGAAGTTTCAGAGATATTTTGCCATCTACACAATATCTCTGAAACTATTAATTTGTTATGATAAATGTTTTTTATAATTTTTATAACGTATTTTATAATTGTTCATAAGGAGTAAACTCCAGTCGTGCGTCGGGGCTGACACACACACTTTTTTTAAAAACCTTTTAAATTTTTTTTCAGGGAATACTTTTTAAAAGGTAACCTTTGGACAGCAACTGGTAAGAAGTCTAAAAACAAAAGAGAAACATCACCCGAAGTAGCTTCCTTTAGAAGTCTTGCAATAGATTAGATTATAAAATTTATTATTGTGAAAGGTTTTATTTATACCTTTTATATAAGGTAGAACTTTTCATTGAAAGTTTTTTTTTGATCTTACAATATACAGGGCGTCCCAAGACTATGCGACATGAAGGGAAAATACCTTAAATATCGTGGATAGGATATTTTGCTCAAAGAAGACTTAGTTATTTTAAAAAAATCACTTGCTTCGTCTGGGAATCGAACCGACTTAAATGTGAAAAAAAATCACCCGTACTTTTATGATGCCATTCGAAAGAATGGACAAAAAATAATAATTCTTCTTAAGTAACGTAGTATCTTAAAAGAAAGGAATAACATTAAATGTTTGATTCAAATTTCAAGAATATTTATTTATTGCCGACGACGACGTAATTTTTAGAAAATCTTTGAATGCAGTATTACTAACTTTTAAAAATAACTAAGTCCAGCAAAATGTCCTATCTACGATATTTAAGATACTTTCCCTTCATGTCGCATAGTCTTGGGACGCCCTGTATAATTAAATGTTTATAAGTAATGTTGTTACCATATACTTTTAAGTTTATGTATTTTATGTCTGTTTTTGTATGAAATTTTATTTATGAAGGAAAAAGTATCTAATGCAAAAATCTCAATTAAAGCAAGTCCTCTTTTGTAATATAAAAGTAAATATAATACTTTATAATATAATATATTTAGCGCCTCTATCACCATCTGTCAAGTAGGCTAACCGTCATTTAAAGTCACCTGGTATCCGGGTATAATTTAGCTGTTATAAGTACCTTTGTTTGTACGGTAAAAGTCTCTAACATTAAAAAAAAATTATAAAAAGAAATCGCCTATCGAAGGATGTACTAAACCGAGTGAATAATTTAATAAAACATAAAATTATTTCTAAAAGTAACTAATCAACACTTTACTTGTAATTGGTGAAAGAGGCCCTTATTAAAATACCCTTAAAATATTTTTAATTGGAATAAATCTCTGAAATGATGTATGTACAGCCAAGTGTAAGTCTGAATCATGAAACATGTAATATTTTTCTCATCAATAATGTCTCCACAAATGTTCCATAGTTTTTTTTAATTACCACATGAGTAATAATATGTCCTAAAATTTTTAAATAAATTTTGAATAACAATATTTGTAGCTTATGCTATAAAAAATATGAATTGTGAGCTTTGTGACAATGAGAACGTAAACACAATTGTATTACAAGGACTATAGAGGGCACTGAAAAATCTATTCTACATATCGCTGCTTAAAAACTAAAGGGCCACAAATCAAAATTACACTTTTTACAGGAGAGCTAATCGAAAAAAATTAAATTATTTTTTGTCTATTTTTTTCTTATTACATATATTATCAAATATATGCATAATATACATCGTTAGAAGCATATTTTTAAGTAGCATTAAATGTTTTAAGTTCTTTTATAATAAACTGAATACTAGAGGAGATATAAGCATATAAGTTACTTTTGAATATAAAAAAAAATTATCAAAATATACTAAATATTGAATAAAACAACCATAAGTCTTTTTGCAACATACAATATGAAGGATTGTGATTGTATTTTTGGAATAAAAACATTTTTGGTTTTTTTTTGTTTTATGACCCTTTAGTTTTTAAGCAGAGATATGATTTTATAAAAAAATAATTAATACATACATTATTCAAACACATAATAATTACCAATTGACTAAAAATTTATGTAAATTTTTAATCAACGCTACAAATAATACAACGCACATTATTATAGGCTTAAATTTAAGAAAACCTAGCAGCTAGACTAGCTAGCTAGCTAATTGTTAATATAACACATGGTACAGGGTTAAATAAATGTACATACGGTTATAAACCGTGTGCTCTTTTTTAGTAATAAAGCAATAATATACTGAAATATGTTTATAATTGTAGAGAAAAAAAATACCTATAATAACTAAGAAGATTGTCTAATTTTTTTTTATTTATACAAGATGGTTGCATTCAAATTGCATATGTTTTCTAGGGAAAGTTCGTTCTGTCACCTTTTTTTTTTTTCAAACTATTGATTTACAAATCTGATCAATCTAAGCCTCGCTTTCAACAACAAAAGGCTTATTTAAGATTTAACTACAGTAGACAGAGACAAACTAATTTGAGAGGCTATCTCTTTCTCAATACTATTTCTTCTTTTTTATGTTAATTGTACAGCCTGGCAAAGTAGTTAAGAAATTTAAAAGTGGCAATAATTTAGCCATTTTGCCAAGCTATAAATATAGGTACAGTAATACACACTTGATAAGGCACGTTGAATCTTCGTTCGCGCAGAAAGAAAGTACGACGATTAACGAAGAAGTTTAAAACTTACAAAAAACCTTAGATTCATTATCTATAAGGTTCATGATACAATGCAGCTGTTAGTTTGTCTCATTCGCACGAGCGTAACATGCCGCTAACATGGCGGCATCTGGCGACCAATAGCGATACTGGAAAAAGCTGCGACGTGAGTGGTTTTTCGATAGCATTTCCCACGCTTTCAAAATTCGTCTTCTGCGCAGGTTAAACATCCCTAAGCCTTATCAGTTGGGTACTATTGTACATTTATATCTCAATTAATCAGTCAAAGTTTACAATTACGCGTGGGGAATTGGGGTAAGGAGGACACCCATATAAGTGTTAAACCGAAAAACTGGTAAGCTTTTTCCAAAAAAATGGTAACCATTAGATAGTGGTTCATAAAGGCCAGAATGGCGCTTGTCTAGGGTTTTGTATAAACATCGCAAAACTTGATGGGCTCTGACCTTGAGCGGGTATCGACCTGAGTGGGTATTATAAAAACCACCCTAAATACAATGCTACTATACACCACACCCCAATACCTACTACATCCCCACTTTTGGAAAATTCAAAAAATATTATACAATTCATTGATAATTTATTTAAGAACACTCGTATTCTTGTCCAAACATACAAATTCGTACATTTCTGTTGGTAGATGTTCAACAATTCTACATTTTAGAATGCACATTTTTTTATAATATTTTCGAGTAGATTAAATTGTTAAAAAAAGACAGAAATTGTTAGGAAATTGTAACACTTGTTAGTTGAAAAATTTATAATTTGTATTGTAAATTACATTCCAGCGAAAACGACACAATTTAATATTTTTTGTAAAAACAAATATGCAAGCAATAAATAATTTTTAGATCATTTTTATTTTATTTCCCTTAAAACTTAGAAGTTTTGAAATATATTTTTTTATATATAGGCAGGCTGACGGACCACTTGATGGTAGATGGCTACCATAATCTATTAACAAAAGCAACTTCACATGTGCTGCACCATCGCCTATAACACACGCAACGCTACCGTCTCTCTGTTCACTTAGATCCATTGCAATGGCTCCATTGATGGATTCTAGAACACTTTTTCTCTACCAAATAATGGATTCTAAGACATTTCAAGGTGCACTCGGATCATCCAAAGAGTTTTATAATTTTCTCTAAGGAATAACTACGTCAGTCAGCTCAGATTGATCTCCAACCGTGCTGGATATGCGCTGGCTACCGTAGTAAGATAAAGGATAAGAAAATGGGCTCTAGCATCCCTTACTCAACGACACACATGGTCTTTTGGTCCACTATTGTCTTCTGTAAGTTGTTATTTACTCTTATATTCTTTAACGCCAGAGGGCATGGCCAATTTATGACTGCGAAACTGGTGGGTGTGCCCCACCAGACCAGTGTGCCTCTATTAAACTTTATAAAATGCTAGGGCCAACTTTGTAAAGTTAATTCCTAAAGTTAGCCCAGCCGGGAATCGAACCTGTGGCCCTTGAGTCAGTTTGTCAATAAACTGGCAAGACCCATAACCACTCGTGCTATGGGCCGCCCATTGTAACTAATTTATGTCACCTACTTTTTTATTGAGTAAAATTGTGTCTTTCTGACACTTTTGCAAAATGTAATTGCCGAACAACGATATTAGAAATAAATTTTATTGCGACCTTTTATGTATATGTCAGGTTCAACTTTAATACAGAGTCCGATAAAAATCTGAGGTTTTGATTTGAAAATAATTCAAAACAAAGATAGTAATGTGCATGAAGGCGGGCGCAAGTTAACTAAGTTGTGTTTTTTATGTGAGCATTTAAAGCAACAGGACGCAAGCAGTTTAAAAATTTATAAAAAGTACTTAAGTATCTACCGTCACTAAAGTACACAAGCAACGACAGACAGGCTACAGAAAAGTAGGGGATTGTGCTGGCATTAAGTATGTCGACATAGACCTCACATACAGTTTTTTTTTGTATTTATAACTAAACTAATAGGCAGCAAATTGGAGCTAAGTTATCTTCGTTTAGATACTTATGTAAGATTTGAAAATTGAGATTTTTTGGAAGGGGATAGGGTATTTTTTAAATATATTATCAGAAGAAACTGCGGGCAAATCGTAGTATCTACTTGGTTATTATGTTGCCCATTTTAACCCTGAAAACATTAACAGCGCCATAAAAATGCAGCCTGTAGAGATTGAAAAAAAAAAAGCAATATTATTATGTAGGTATTCGCTACATAATAATACAATACAATTCAGATTTGCTAGAATCGTATTCCAAAGTTAAGCCACTACGTGGTTAAGTAGGCGACGCGTGCGCACGTCCGCGAAACAACGCTCGCGCCATACTTTTGGTGAACCTGTGATTTTTTTTCTAATAAGCAATTTTTGTGACCAGTGACACGAATTTCAACAGAAAACGTAAGTTTCACTGACAGTTTTTAATAGAATTTATTTTATTTAAAACATTGTACTCGATATATTTTTTTTATTTGGAAATTATATTAATTTTTATGCTAGCCAAAAATTTAAATTACAAACATAATTTTTTTAAAGTTAAAACATCTAATTTGTAGTTTTCTTTAATTAAAAAAGAAAAAATATATATCAAAATCATCATTGAATAAAAGTCACCTTTTAAAACTAACATGCATATAGTGGCTAAAAATATCTAGAAATTTGAATCTAAGCAGTAAGTAGGGTACTACTTAAATCTACTACTTAAATAAGACATGTGGTTTTCGATCAAATTTTAAAATTGTTTTTACAAACATGCCTGCCCTATTTTTAAATAATAAACGAAAACGATTTTTAATAAAAACGAGTATTTTACTGTCTTTGAAATTACCTTTTACATTGCGTATTTCAGTAGGTATTGAAAGTTATTGAAAAAATTATTCATATATATATTAATATAATTATATCTAAAAAATATTGTGAAGATCGTTTAAAGAGCATGAAAGTTAAAACCTTCTTACATAGTGTAATTTGAAGTTACCGTCACATCTGTTTCTATATCCGCTAATTTTTATACCACGCAACTGATTTTGATGCGGTTTTCACCACCACTTACATAATTTATCACGGAAGGATATATAATATCAGTAATACCTAATAAAGTTTTTATGTAAGTAAGTAGAAAAAGAAACAATATTTTGCAACAAATTCGCCAGAAATATCCGCGTAGGTATGTCTGTTTCTCTGCCAACTACTTCTAAACCACCCAACGCATTTTAACTCCGTTTTTATTTATGGAAAGAGGGATAAACAAGGAAGGTTTGTGAATATAAAAAAATGCATCCCGGACGAAGTCGGGAGCGGGTTATAAGTTATGATATATCAATTTTGTATTTTCAAAATAATCAATACCTACTAATAATAAATCTGTAAGTGTAGGTATTGTATGTATGTATGTATGTATGTTCCTTCATAACTCTTAAACGAATTAACTGATTTTCATGAAACTTGGTAGATAAACATGGTATGGATGGTAGATAACTTGGTAGATAACGTACAGGACACAGGATAGGCTACTTTTTTCTTTTCAACGCGGACGAAGTCGCGGGCGCCAGCTAGTTGTAAATAAAATGTTCGAATTAAGATAATTCAATCTTAGGTACTCGTATATAGGTATTTCTCAACCTAACAGCATGAACCCTTTAAAGAAAACCTTTGTGAACTAACACCAGCACCAGATATGTTGTTCTGTTTCGGTTCTTAGTAGGTACGGGCTGCCATAATCTTATGCTCTATAATCGCTATAGTTGTCCTTCATTCTTTATCCTTAAGAAGGTCCTATCCTATCCTATCCTACTTGTTTTAAAGACGGCATAGCCACCAACCATCAGTTGTACCGTTAGCCTTTGATCTCTGCCACCTTCATCATAGAAAATAACACTAATTGTACCACATTAAATAAAAAAAGATTTTTGTAAGATGTTATCGTGCAGTGTGACTCATAATGAAGAGAGCAATGATAATATTATATATACCTAGTGTTTGCAGATTTCTATATTGGTTCAGTAATACGAAAATATTGATATACTACTTAGCTGGTGCCTGCAACTTCGTAAACGCTGTAGTTCGTTTTTTGAAAATCGCATAGGAACCCTAACATTTTCACATGATAAAAAAATCCTATATGTTAATCCAGATAATTATCAATACATCAGTGAAAACCGCATTCAAATCGGTTAATCCATTTCTGAGATTAGCGCGCACAGACAAACAGTCAAAATTCTAAAAACTATTTTTTTGACTTCGGTAACACACAAGTGCAATGCGTACATATAGTTTTTTGAGAAAAATATTTAATGTACACACACGGCTATGATAAGATTTTATTGTTAGATGCAGATTATTTCGCATAACTATAAAATTACTATTTCTATCTATTTAAAACTGGTTGCAATATACATATATGATATAAGTATCTAATTTAGACAAATTATACGCAAGATGATGTAAAAAAAAAGAAAGCTATAATGATTACTCAACTACCATATTAAAATAAGAGGATGTCTACATCCGACAACTTTAAAATTTCTTTTTTTTTTAATATAGTAAAAGTGAATGAACATTAGGCAATTAGTTTATAAAATAAATTAACTCAAAATAATTATATTGTTGTTATTATCGCGTGGTAATTAACCAAACTTGAATTACTTATAGTAATTACCATTTCGAATTGAAAACATACCATTTACAAAATTTAATTAAACCTGTAATACATATATAACTTATTAAAAGATGTTACTTTGTGTTTTTAGATGCCAAAAGACATGGATCAAGATGTACTTTTCATTAAGAAATGGATAGAAAAGGAGTCATATTTACCACAAGATATCGGTAAGTTAAAAACCTTCATTTTACATAAGTAAAAATTGGATCAGTTAGGTATATAAAAATCGAAAGATATAATTGATAATGTAACCAAATGACTTTAATTTTGCCTATTTGCCTATTATGTACTGTATTTATGCATGGACTTGCATGAAACAACAACACAAGAAGGCATTATAAAATTATTTAAATAAAATTGTTCACAAAGTGATACACACTTGCGAGTGAACTACTAATTAAAGATAATATTTAATTTTATTATTTAATTTTAATTATCCGTACTTCCGTACTAATATTATAAATGCGAAAGGTTGTTCGAAGTTTATTTGTTACTCTTTCACGCAAAAACTACTGAACCCGATCACAATGAAATTTTGCATACACGTTGTCTGGGATACCAGAAAGGACATAGGGTACCTTTCATCGTTCAACGCGGACAAAGTCGCCGACACCAGCTAGTTTAATTATAAGAGAACTACTCTAAATATGAATAACTTATGTTGCTCCAATTTTATATAGGTACGATTAAGATTGCTGCTTTTGCGTATGATTTACGTAACAAGTAATCAAAGCAGACTTTTCACGTATAAAGTACGTTTATTTATAAATATAACATTTAAACTGAAACATACTCGAAGCTATAAAAGAATTCCTACAGTAAACAATAAAAAGATTTTTGCCATAAAATGTCTGGATACATTATTACTTCCGTCAAGAATAAAATAAAACCGTTCAGGATGTCAAACGAAAGAATAAGGAACAAGTCAGCTAAACTTAACTTGACATTGACCTTTTACTTTGTTTTTTTTTTTTTTACGATAATGACCCGTTTGACAAGTGCGATACAATACTGGTTATAAAAAAAATTAAAAAAACTATGTAAGTAAAGCTTTATATAAATATATTTTTTACTGAAATAATTATGTATACCGGTGTATATTTTACGTATGGCCAAAATAATTAAATGTATGAAATTTCATCCGATAAGAAATCTAAAATTGAGTCTCAAAGTATTATAAAACAAATTCTAATTAATGGCTATATAAGGAGATGGTTGTAGGCGAAATTATTTATGACATAATAATTAATTAAAGTAGCGATTGGCATTTTCATGTGTCATTACTTATTAGTAATATTCTTCTTCTTCCTTACATATATTATAAAACAAAGTCCTCCGTCGCATCTGACTGTTCGCGATAAACTCAAAAACTACTGCACCCATTTTCATGCTGTTTTCACCAATGAATAGAGTGGTTCTCGAGGAAGGTTTTAGTATATAATTTACAAAGTTACGCGGGCGAAGTCGCGGGTAGCAGTTAGTTATAAATAAAAATTAATCACTAAATGTGTTGCTAAACGCAAAACTCGAAAACGGCTGGACCGATTTTAATTCTGTCTTAACTCATGGATAGAAGGATAATCAGGGAAGGTTTTTACGTAAAAAAATGCCCGGGCGAAGCCGGGAGCGGGTCGCTAGTTGGAATTATTTTTTATACGTTTTTCTATTCTAAATTTAAATGATGTCCTGTGCCCTATTATAGTTATCTGTTCACACTAAGAATTTCATTTGCCGAAGAAGCCGCGGGAAAAATATAGTATAGTATAGTTTTAATACGCGTTACCTTTACAAATGGCTGTGGTAAGGTCTTAATTCTTATCTTGCTGTGATACAAATCTTTCTTCCGCAATATTAATGGGATTGTAAACATAAAAAACAAGTCAGAAAGTTGTTACTAATGCCTTTATTTATAAAATTTCATGTGGTATGTGCTTTTGTGTTACCGTTAAATGTTTGAACACAAGAATAACTTAATCCAATTAAGTTATACTTAATTAAGATAACCTTCAGCTTAACTCTGTTTTCACGATTATAATTAATATACTAAGCGCCTCTTTCACCATTTAAAGCACGGGGATAAGGGAGCTGATATACCTTTGTTTGTAGGTAAACGTCCCAAACATTAAATATAAAAATAATAAATAAAAAAAAAGGCTATCCAATGATGAAGTAAACCGAGTGCATAATTCAATAAAACAGAAATTTTTTTTAAAAGTAACTAATCAACACATTACTTGTAGTTTGTGAAAGAGGCCCTAAGAGATGAAAAATTTATTCGGAGCAAAATAGAAGCCTTAGGAAATTTTTTTATGCAACTCAGAAGGTATATTTAAACTAGCTGGTGCCCGCGACTTCGTCCGGAAATAATTTAATTCGTTTAAGAGTTATGGAGGAACATACATACATACATACATACATACATACATACATACATACATACATACATACATACATACATACATACATACATACATACATACATACATACATACATACATACATACATACATACATACATACATACATACATACATACATACATACATACATACATACATACATACATACATACATACATACATACATACATACATACATACATACATACATACATACATACATACATACATACATACATACATACATACATACATACATACATACATACATACATACATACATACATACATACATACATACATACATACATACATACATACATACATACATACATACATACATACATACATACATACATACATACATACATACATACATACATACATACATACATACATACATACATACATACATACATACATACATACATACATACATACATACATACATACATACATACATACATACATACATACATACATACATACATACATACATACATACATACATACATACATACATACATACATACATACATACATACATACATACATACATACATACATACATACATACATACATACATACATACATACATACATACATACATACATACATACATACATACATACATACATACATACATACATACATACATACATACATACATACATACATACATACATACATACATACATACATACATACATACATACATACATACATACATACATACATACATACATACATACATACATACATACATACATACATACATACATACATACATACATACATACATACATACATACATACATACATACATACATACATACATACATACATACATACATACATACATACATACATACATACATACATACATACATACATACATACATACATACATACATACATACATACATACATACATACATACATACATACATACATACATACATACATACATACATACATACATACATACATACATACATACATACATACATACATACATACATACATACATACATACATACATACATACATACATACATACATACATACAGAAAAAAAATTCTAAAAATGGTCAATTTAGTTTCAGTATCATGTATAGAGCCCATAAACACGATATCTCTGAAAACAAATTAACTTACTCCATGACCAACCCTTACAGATTTATTATTTGTATTGATTAATATTGATTAATACCAATATTATAGAGAGATTTGTATGTTTGTAATGAATAAACTCAAAAACTACTTGGCCGATTTTGAAAATTCTTTCAACTATAGAAAGCTACATTATCAGCGAGAAACATTGGCTATATAATATATCGCGTAGGGCGAAGTCGCGTGCAACAGCTAGTAAGGCATGAAAGACTATGAGCGCTCACGGAGTTATTCTAATTTTTAAAATTTTCAATTTACTCTAAAGCAAAAAATTACGAAGTTTTTAGCAATTGCGATCTGCGGACGTTGCAATAGGGAATGAAACCGCGTACCACATTTTCGCATATTAAAAAAAAAAGTTATTGATGATACCTATTTTTTCGTCATCAACAGAATTCCACGAAATGAATTGCATTTTTTTTTTAATAAGCAAAAAAATAATTTGTACCTATTTTAATATTATATTTATATTCACTTGAGCATCGAAATAATATATTATTATCTATTCAAGTTCGCTGCACTTGAGTGAATGTAAACTTGATAGTGAAATGGAATACACAAAATATACCCAGTTATCTAACGTAGATAAAAAAACTACTTTCCTTTCTCTTTGGTATGCGATCTCAAAAAGTGAGCAGATTAATGTCTATAGGTGTCTGGCCGTTTCGACATAATAAAAAAAAATCCTCTTACTAAACCCTAATGGACTTTTTTGTTATCCAACACAAGAACGTTACATCTTTATATAAATATTAAAAAATTTCTTGTCACGTTGTTTGTCCGCGATGAACTCCTAAACTAGTGGACCGATTTTAAAAATTCTTTCACCTATAAAAAGCGACATTATCAGCATGTAAGATAGGCTAAACTTTATAAAGTTACGCGGACGAAGTCGCGTGCGACAGTTAGTATAGTATAAAAAAAGTCGCTTCCGGCTGCTGTCCCTGTAGGCTGTGATGATTCATACCATACACTGTCCGAGTTGTCGATTTTTAATGTTAATATATTTATAAAAAAATAATTGTTGTTTTAAAAAAATATTTAATGCATAGACACGGCTCGTTTACGATTTAATTATATATGTAGATAACGTTTTCATATATGTATATTTTTTCGTAAAGTGGAACACACATAGTTTCTTTTGTACATCATTTTAAACTTTCCCTCGATGTTTGCATTTCAATTCTCCATCTTTCGTATATGTAAATTGAACGGACTGTCAGACAAACAGGCAACTACAAAGACGGATTGACTTTAAACGGTATTTATTTTTTCATGGAGAAGGTATATTATGCTGTCGTACTTAAGGCGCGAAGCTGCAGGTCCATATTATCAATACAAATAATAAATCTGTAAGGGTTGGTCATGGAGTAAGTTACTTTGTTTTCAGAGATATCGTGTTTATAGGCTCTATACAAGATACTGAAACTAAATTGACCATTTTTAGAATTTTTTTCTGTATGTATGTTCCTCCATAACTCTTAAACGAATTAACTTATTTTTATGAAACTTGGTAGATAAACAATTAGACGTACAGGACACAGAATAGGCTACTTTTTTCTTTTTCAACGCGGACGAAGTCGCGGGCGCCAGCTAGTATATCCATTTACCTGTGCATTTGTTTTTTTTGTATCTTTACCTACCTACTAATATTATAAAGCTGAAGAGTTTGTTTGTTTGGTTGAACACGTTAATCAAGGAACTATACTGGTTCGAATTGAAAAATTCCTTTTGTGTTGGATAGTCCATATATCGAGAAAGGCTTTAGTTAGGCTATATATAACATTTTGAAAGCTAACGAAGTCGCGGGCAACAGTTAGTTAAGAATCAAAACCTTACTCGTTTAACGGTCTTTTCATTAGTGAAATGAAAACATACAGATGGTCAGACCGTTTGTTTTTTACTATGTAAAGGTTTATTTTTACATTATTAATAGAATTCTCTCAATAAAAACTCATCTCTATCAAACACTGTCACGTACATCAGTGGTTAAAGTTACGTTAAGCTATTATAACATATTAAAGTACCTACTATATAATACTATTATTCCCATATAAAAAAAAACGTAAGGCCTTAATTAAACTTAATAAATAAAAACACTAAATATGTTCGAATGCGTCAAAATTTTTGAAACCAGTTTTGTGTTTTACTTTGAACATGAATTACTTAGTTAAACACTCGTTTTCAAGGTTTAAAATCCGGATTTTTCTTATAGTTAATAACGCATAATATCAATTCCTAGACGTCATCTGTACTAATATTATGAAGAGGTAAAATTTGTATGTTTGATTCTATTTAAGAGGTCATCTTCAAAACTATTCATTGTTATTCTAACAAAAAAAATTTGTCACGGATGAGGTTGTCTCTTTTATGTTTCCAATGTTTTTAATTTGACACTCATTTATAATTACGTCAGACAACGCATATGAATCATGCTAAATATAATTATTCCTAATATTCTCAAACAAAAAACTCAATTGAGACGTTGTTGCACGAAGCCATTGATGTCCCAAAACTGACAAAACAAGAAAATCATAATTATATCTGTTGCCAACAAATTTTAACATAGGTAAATTAATTCATACGAACTTCATAGGTCATTCACCAGTTTCAAACGACGAGTAAAATCTCTTTTTTTTGCAAATATTTCAAAGTGTGCAATTTCATATTTCACACAATGATTTAGTTAGAAGGCCTTTCTACGAGTAGTATACTGTGTATATTTTGAATGCGTCTGCGGTCATTGGCATATAGACATTTATATGTATTCTTTTTTCATTGATCAAAAAGGTAAACAAACAATTCACGATATAGAACTAAACAAACAATACGAACAAATTCTAAATGAGTCAACTCTCTTTGATAATGCCTAATGTACAAATTCCATCTTTAAAACAGTCCAGTGACGATGGCGACGCTATATTGGTTTACGTTTTTGATCAATAGAGAAAGAATAGATCATACGTAGACATTTTTTTGATACAAAAAGTATCATATATGCTAATTTAGTTAATAAAGTGTCTGTGTGCCAAATTTCATCTAAATACGTTAAACCGTTTTTCGTGTGAAAGCGTAGCAAACATTCAAAAGAATAACTGAGTTTATCATCATAACACTCGGTCTGCATGAATATGCCCAGATTTCTGTGAAGGGATCAAAACCTACGCTTATTGCACACTAGAATAACCAGTTACATTATAAAAATAATTTAACCTTGTAATTTACTTAAGTCTCGATTGTTTATTTTCGTTAAACCAGGAATTAACGTATGTCAATAAGAACAAAAAATTAATATTTTTGCTTACAATTAGTAGTTCGGTTTAAAAACTCAATGTCGACCTGTTATGCTGTTATTACATATATATTTAAACAGTTTTTTTATCTATTTTTAACACTATAACTACATCTAACTATATTTTTAAAAGTAATTGTCAATGACAAAGAATTAAAAAAAAAAATTTTAACTAGCTGTGCCCGCGACTTCGTACTTGTTGAAAAATTAAAATATATGAGTTACTATATTAGATGGTGCCCACAATTTCGTACGCCCTGTAGTTAGGTTCCGAACTTGAAATTTTTTCAGGATCAAACGTATCCTATAGTTTATTTCAGGTAATCATCAAATACATTAGTGAAAAACGCATTCAAACCGGTTAAGCCGTTTCTGAGATTAGCGTGCACAGACAAAAAGTCAAAAATCCAAAAACTATTGGACCTATATTGAACCTGATATTTTTAGAGGACGAAAAGTATCTTATAACATATAATAGGTACAGGCACTAAACTATCTGTGTGCCGAATTTCATCCCAATCCGTTCAGCCGTTTTACTGTGGCCTTATTGTGGAGCAAATATTAAAACATTTAAACTTTCGCATTTATAATATTAATAATAGGATGAAAATCAACAAATTCAATTATTTAGTAGGTGAAAATCTGGTAAATAGAATTACCAAAAAAATAACTTCGTCACGTCAATTTTTTTAGATAAAACCCGTTATAGTCTAATGTCAGTGGAAGTGTAGCATCCAGTGGCATTTATTGAGGTCAATCACCTTTTTGGTGAACGATACGTATAAAGCCTCTCTCTAATAACCTAATAGGCATGTAAAAGTGTTATAAGAACGGAATTTCAATTTCAAGTGTAATGATAATGATAGAGACCAGACAAAGTGGGTTCGGCGTTCGGTGAGACCTTGAAAGACCTTCACGGCACGTTATGATATTTGAAATTAATTGTGTTTCGTACTGTCGAGTTCATCAACATCTGTGCAACTCATGATTTTTTTTAATGTTAAGGTCGTTAGGTAGGCTGACGGTCCACTTGATGGTAGGTGGCTACCGTCGCCCAACAACACACAACGCCACAGGTGCTGCAAGTGCAAGAGATTAGCAAGGGCCTTATTTGAAAAGTATTTCATTAATATATGTGGAATAGTTTTTGCTTATAACTACAACCTTAACTTTATTATTGTTATTACTTTTAAAGTTAATGTCGACAGACAGGCTTACGGTCCACTTGATGGTAGGTGGCTACCGTCGCCCAACAACACACAACGCTACAGGTGCTGCAAGTGCAAGAGATTAGCAAGGGCCTTATTTGACAAGTATTTCATTAATATATGTGGAATAGTTTTTGCTTATAACTACAACCTTAACTTTATTATTGTTATTTATTACTTTTAAAGTTAATGTCGACAGACAGGCTTATGGTCCACTTGATGGTAGGCTACCGTCGCCCAACAACACACAACGCCACAGGTGCTGCAAGTGCAAGAGATTAGCAAGGGCTTTATTTGACAAGTATTTCATTAATATATGTGGAATAGTTTATGCTTATAACTACAACCTTAACTTTATTATTGTAATTATTTTTAAAGTTAATGTCGACAGACAGGCTTACGGTCCACTTGATGGTAGGTGGACGCTTACCGTTGCCTGTAAACACAAGTAGGCTGCCGTAGCATAGTATGATTAACGCTCTGTTCCTAACCACTCATCCCATTAGCATTTGCACAGGATTGCAAATACGAAGACAATTTGGCAACAAATTTTTAGAGAATTGCGGAGCATTTCTAAAACCGAAAGTGACTAGCAATTTTTAGACAAGATATTTCGTCAGTGTTTGTTCACATCTCAGCACAATATATCAAACTGGTTATAGATCTTCGCTTTAAGAAGATGTAACTGGCGATTTACATAACTAACAAATTGTTTTCTATTATTTCAGATGATATCATGTTAAGAAAGTTTTTGCACAGTTGTTACGGGAGTTTGGAACGAACGAAGAAATGCATCGAACGGTTTTGCACGACCAGAAGCGAGATGAGCGACGTTTATACAAAGAGGGATCCGTTGAGTCCAAATCTGCAAACTGCGTTTTCTATTACGTAAGTTAATATTCAACTTTACTAAATTTCTTCGTCGAATCACTTTAAAAAAAGAATTTTCATGTTCGATTGCCGCCGTTAGAATAATTATTGTAAATCCATACCATCCATGCGTCCATAATATGCTATTTTCACGCCTTTACTTGTCAACCGATCATCATGAAATTTTGTCAAGGATACAAAAAAAGACATAGAGTACCCTTTGAAGCGTACACAAAAGAACTTATTATTTTTTATATATAAGACAAAATACTATTTGAAAAGTTACTAAAAAATAATAGTGATAATGAAATAAACAGTGAAGCGTTTTGTACGCATGTTCTAAGCAGTAAGTCTTTAAAATACCCATAGATTGAGAAGACGTGACCGCTTAGATAGAGAAGAAGATATTGACCAGTTGTTAGAAATTGTAAATTGTCATGTTTTTATAAAGACCACAAAACTAGCACGACAAATAATCTTTCTCACATACAATTTCTTTCAGTAAATAACGAAAATTTCAGCCGTTTTTGCACGAAAGAGTAACAAATATCCAAACATCCACACTTTGGCATTTATAATAATTATTACGGTTACAATAATTGAATTTGATAAATTGACACAAAATATCGCACCTTCGGTAAGACAAGGGCATAACTTACAATTTTTTTTTTTAAATGAGAAACTTAAAATATATGCAGAAATGTCTTAAAAACATTATTAAATTAAAAAATATTTACAAGACCATGGAGCTTATTTGATGAAGAATTGTTTGAAAGCAATATAAGCAGAAGAATACGATATCGAATGCAAAAAATTAACTAAATGGCTCTTTTTTATTTTTTATTTTTGTAAAATTACAAAAAGTGCAGTTATGCCCTTGTCTTGCCGAAGGTGCGATATGTTGCTGGTCATAAAATGTGACCGCACCATTCTGCATACGTATTGATTTCAAAACTATGATATTATAACTGTCGATTACAAAACCGAGCATGTTACTCGTTTGTTTTGTAACATTTTATGCGTTTGTAAATCCAGTAATGTTATGGCGCGAACCCATCGCGCGTTCTTTGGAGCGCCACATAGCATAACAATGAACGATTTCAGGACAAATGCGCGCTTGCATACTCAGACGCATATTAACGAGTTTATTCGCACGTGGCAACTTTATTTTTATATGAAAATAAGTTATCTATACTTACATAAAATAAAATCGTAAAGCGCCGTGTCTGTATTAAATTTTAATATTAAAAAAAAACGAAGTCAAAAGAATAGTTTTTTTTAGAACTTTTGTCTGTGCGTTTGTGCACGCTTATCTCAAAAACGGCTTAAGAGTGGGTATAAAGCAAACAAAATTTGTAATTTCACCCGCGTGGCCCCTTGGACATGACAGTGACACAAAATACGTAGAACTACGCACAACATGCGACGGAAGATAGCGCATCTCGCTCAATAAAAATGTTATAAGTGCCAAAAGTATTAAATATTAATTATTCGTAAACTACAATGTCAAATGAAAAATTGTTACATACAGCCTTAGATAATATGTGAAGTGAAATTACTGATACACTTTTAGCTTTGTAATGTGTGTCATTTTGAAAATAAAACTAAAATCGATGGAAATGAGAGCTAACTTGGTGATTTTTTTTCTATAGAGAAAATTTCATTATATTATGTTTTCTGTTACAGACGTCACTTTCATTTATAATGTATTTATCTATTTAAAAAAATTAATTAAATTAGACTTTGTTTACTTAGGTAAAATTCAAATCTAGGATTGGCTATTTCTCTTTATACCCGCTCTTAACCAATTTGAATGCGGTTTTCACTTACCTGGATTAAGCTATTGGATACTATTTATCTTGGAAAAATGTTAGGTTCCTGTGGGATTTTCAAAAAACAACAGCGCACCAGCTAGTCTATAATAATTTTAACAACAATTCGCTAGTTGGACAGACCGACAAGCATTTGAAAAGACCAATAAACGCATTAGCAATAAATGAATTAAACAATATGTACTATGTCTTCCATAATATAATGTTCAAATACATGTGTGTAAAATTATCCATTATATACTTCCTTAAAGAAATTCATTGCCCATTGTCCCAAAACTTAAATGAACCTAACTTGATAACTACTGGAGATAGTTATATTGTACTCTATGTAAATATTTCTTATGAATCAATTATGCGTTGAAGGAGAATTATGAACAGAACAGAAATGTATATGTAATATATAGTTATATAAAAACTGGTCCCCGCGACTTCGCCTGCTTGAAAAAATAAAAAATGTTACGTCTGACAAAATATTTTCACCCTTTATTTATGTTATAGTTTTTCCAGGCGTTTGATTTTGATTTTTATTATAATCATATAACCCCTCGAGAACAGTACTTTTTTCTGGATGAAATTTGTCCTTTTCATCGGTCCTTCTCTGATAATTTGTATGTAAAGTTTCATGAAAGGTGACAGTTACTTTCACATTTATATTTTAATTTAATTTAATTTATGTGTTCGTTTATTCAAAACTAAAATTATCCAAAAGTACCTACTTTATCGATTGAATGTTGAACGTTTAAATCTTGCAAACTCGTCAGGGGTACCCTACTGAAAAGGACGTAGGGTACCTTGTGGTAGGCAGCAACGCTGAGCATATTATATATAGCAAGCAAGTCATATGGGTTACATTTAATTCTAATAAAGAAAACAGCAAATATATCCTTTATTTCTCTTAGATAAAGTAATTCAATTCCTGTTATTACGTCTCTAAACTATTAAAATTAAAACGTTGTATTCACTACAATTTTTAACACCTCTGAACCACAATTAGAACTCAGGGTATAATTTTGTATGCTAATAATAATTTTATTGCACCTCATCAACGTTGCATTGTAATAAAAGTGCAAGGTTATTTTTAATGAGCAGTATATCTTTCATTTCGCCCCTCACTTATTCTTATATGACTGTACTCTCATATGACTTTGTACACCTGACATCAGTATATTATCTTTTTTTATTTATTTGGATACACCAACAGTACACGTGTTAACATTATTCATGATATAATAGTTTACATTGTATTTCGGCTGACACGAGTACCAATTACAGGCGTATACAGCATTTGCCACAAAAAAGGTTCATCTTAGGTTTCAAATTACCTGTTTCCGATGACAATATTTTCATTTTTCCATTTGTATGTATTTGTATATGTATGAACATTATTATGAACCTCGGAAAGAATAATATCTTTATAATTAACAATCATTCATTCATTTTTGTTAATGTTAAGGTCGAAAAACAGGCTGACAATCCACTTGATTGAGCCATTTAACGTGCAAGCCTCCTTAACAAAAAAGACATCCTTATACCCTTATGTTTTAATCTTTGTCCTTTTCCATTACAGCTATGTATCGACATATGTGGCAGAGGACAATGAGATCCTAATCCATCAACTGAATGATCCAACATTGGACAAGTTCGTGTTCTACGATATTATAAAATCCTTCACCATTCAGGGTGACTTCTGGCTGAGGAAGAACCAAGTCTTCCCGGAGAAGCACATAATTGTGCTCGATATTAAAGATTACGCTTTGAAGATAATTACCAAAGTAAACATCATGTTCTTCAGAGATTTCGTTATTTACTTATTGGTAAGTTTTTCAATTTTCAAAAATTAAATTAATTTTGAAATTAGAAAAATTATAATATAGTGATCTATTTTGTATAGTGTAAAAAATAACTAATACAATATAATTTTAACAGAAACAAATATTCACATTAAATAAACAATACCAGTTTACTAGCATAATAAACTTTCCCGGTTTTATTGCTTATAGATATTTTTTTCCGACATCAAATATCATTTATTTGCTACATTCAAAACTAATTATAATAAAAACCTTCACATATCAGTAGTATACAAAAAAGTCCTCCGCCACGTCTGTCATAGTCTGTCTGTTCGCGATAAACTCAAAAACTACTGCACCAATTTTCATGCTGTTTTCACCAATGGATAGAGTGGTTCTCGAGGAAGGTTTTAGTATATAATTTACAAAGTTACGAGGGCGAAGTCGCGGGCAGCAGCTAGTAATTGACATACTGTTCTTTTATAAGAGTTGTTTTCTGCCTGTGACTGTGATTAGTGACTGCAAATGCAGCGTGCTCTATCATCAATGAAAGGACTGAGGTTTAGTTGGAAAAAAGTTGTTGAAGAAGGTATTGTTTGCCGTTTTTCATAAAACATTTGCCTTTTTTCATCAAATGTGGTCTACATTTGATGAAAAACGGCAAATGCAGATAGCGCATAATATAATTTTTTGATGATTCATAGAAAAAAAGTAGGTCTAGTTGTTAATGTAATAAATGCGTAGTTAGTTAATGGAGACAATTGTTCTATTTTTCCAGGAAGGTATGCCAGTAAGAGTGAAGCAAGTGCATGTCATTAACTGTCCATCGTACTATGAAAAACTTTACGGTCTGGTGAAGCCAGCGTTGCCTTCAGAGGTTTGTGAAATCGTAAGTGTCTCTCCTTTTTGGTTATTTTATTTTTCAATTTCTTTACACGACGAATATTAAAAGCCGCTAATATATCTGGAACCGCCAATTCGCCAACAAAATATGATACAACGTAGAAAATATTTATTTATATAAATTTTCCTATTTTCAGATTAATTTTCATCCAAATGCGGAAGGTTTACAAAAATTTATTGACAAGAAGTTTCTGCCGCAAGAGTACGGAGGCGACGCTCAGAGCATGAGGGAGCAGCACCGTGATTGGGTTAAAAAAATTGAAGAAAATCGGTTGGTTGCCCATCCCATCCCAACTTATTGTTTACTAGCTGGTGCCTTCGTCCGCGTTCTATGTCTTATATAGCCTATGTCTTATTCTGATGTATAAGCTATATTATTGTAAAGTTTCATTGGAATCCATTCAGTAGTTTTTGCGTGAAAGAGTAACAAACATCCATACAAACTTTCGCATTTATAATATTAGTAAGGATTTTACCGCTATTATTTATTTATCATTTTCTTATATTTTAGGATTTATCTAGATTACTTACAAAATTTTTAAAGTGAAAACAAACAAGTTTGTATTTTTGCCTTGCGCAAGAGTAACCTTGCGAGCGGAATTTTTCTTCGCCCTTAGAGCAAGAAATCTTTATTTCTAATTCTTAGATAAAAATAGCAAATCTTCGAGGTGAAGCCCGACCTGTATTTGAATCTGCGTTTCGCTAATGTTGCTACTTTTTCTCTGTGTGTGTGTGCCTCTTCAATCCTGAAGGTTGACGTCAACTTCCTTGACAGAACCGGACTCTGTCAAGAGCCAACTCTCCCCTGCTCCTGGATTTTGCTCGCCCGAGGCAATTCCAGTCCACTGTCGGATATTTCTCAGCCATGAATTTATCCTTCGGCCAGTTCGTCTCTTCCCTTCCACCTTACCCATTATTATTATTATTATTGGCTAGTGGCTATTTCTGTCTGCTAGAGAACCAGTATCACTTCGTCCATTGCTGAAATATTGTGATCGCCACGTAAACTAAAGCTCTCTACCTATAGTTACCTACCACGTTGAGAAACTGTAGTACTTTTTGGATAGAGGCATTCTTCACATCTTCACAAGCCATTGTGTGGCTTCCTAGGATGTGACTGCGCTTGTGCATCAACGGGCCACACTCGCACAGGATATGCATTGGTGTTTCTTCTGCCTCATGGCAGAAGCGATTGTATGGCAAGTTAGTCCAGCGTTTGTAAGATTTAATAAAGCACTGGTTCCATATGGTCCAGTGAGCTAGGCTGTTTGGTAGTCCGCACATAGGTTCAGGACCTATTAGCCTACCTTTTGCGCCTGCTCGAGCCAGTTCGTCGGCAAGTTCATTGCCTTCGATCCCCATATGGCCAGGTACCCATCTTAGGACCACTTTATTCTTGCGCCCTAAAATATTACTTTATCCTTACCCATTACTCCAATCAACTAAAAAATAAAAATTAATTAAAATACAAAAAAATAGTAGCAATATTGCTACTATTTTTTGTGTTAAGGTCAATAGACAGGCTGACTGTTCATTGATGATAGGTGGCTAACGTCGCCTCTAACATGTTACTAAGCAAACAGTAAATTACGATAAACAAACACTGGATTTTCGACTTAGTGCACCATTCTTATGGTATGTTTTTGTTTGATTTCAGTTCTATGTTCTTAGACGACAACTTATGGAAGGCTGATATCAAGAAGAAACCTAAAACCGAAACTGCTATGAGCGGATCCTTTAGAACTCTTGCTATAGACTAAATTTTATTCAAATTCGTCGTAATAAAATTGTCTTAAGTTTCTTTTTCAGTTATTCTTCTAACTGAAATAGATTATAATTATAATATGACTTGACAGAAATTGAGTTACCTTACCAATACCTATTATTGTTAATTTATTTAAAAAAATTGTTGGTTGTATGTACTTAACAGTCAAATGTTATGTACTTCAAAAAAGTTACAAATAAACGTATTTGACTTAAAAATCAAAATCAAAGAATCCCAAGTCCCAAAATAAATGAATGATTATAATTTTATTTAGAAAATTAAATAAGGTAAATAGTTTTAATTACATGACTATATAAACCTTTAGTTATATTTCTATGTTATTTGGTATTTAAGGGACACCTTAAAATAATTTTGGTGAATGAATATACTTACCTACAATAAATAAAATGGTTGTTTTATATTTCAGACTTGTTTTTTTTTCTGTTAATTAATTTATTTAAAAAAAATAATAATGTATGTATTAAAAATGATTTTAGTTCTTCGATATATTGTGTTTGGGCTATGCATTTTTTTATCAAAGCTTCACATTGGAATCTACGTTTAGTCACAAACCTTTCTCCTTTATCGCTCTCCATAAATAAAAACCGAATTAAAATAGATTGAGCGGTTTTGGAGTAGAGGACAAACATACTTACATTGAATATATTAGAAGATATAAATATATATTTTATTAATACTAATAATAAATCTGTAATTGTAGGTATTGTATGTATGTACGTTCCTCCATAACTCTTAAACGTATTAACTGATTTTCATGAAACTTGGTAGATAAACATATAGACGTACAGGACCACTTGATTAATTATGGTACGGTTATAACTAATAGAAAAAGTGATAAATAAACGAGGAAGGTTTTTTTAGTAATTTTGTTTTTTTTTAATTTTTTATACGAAATATTTATACGAAAATACTAAATAAATTTAAAAAAATGCGTCCGTGTGAAGCCGGGGACGATTAAATAGTAGATGTAGAATGTTAAATATTCATTACATAGTAACTATTTGATTTAAAACAAAAATAAAAACTCATATTAAATAACAAAATAATATTTATTTACAGATTACTTAACAAGCTATGTGTGTGGTAAAATACGAGATGGATTCTTAAAATTAAAACTGATCTGATACAATAATTGAAATTTCTAAAAACTAGTACATTTGAGTTTTTAGACAAAAATGAATTCCAAAAGTTAATCAATCCAGGGCCAAAGACCTGAATGAACCAGGCATATCGTTCATTTTCTCGCTTCTTTCGTCCTTGCAGTTCATAGGCCTTAGACATTCATCAACAGCCCAACGGTCGTCATTTGTTAAAAACCAATCTCTGAAAAAAAAAGTAATCACTACATAGTATAAAACAAAGTAGCTTCCCGCTGTCTGTCTGTCCCTATGTATACTTAGATCTTTAAAATTACGCAACGGAATTTGATGCGGTTTTTTTAATAGATAGAGTGATTCAAGAGGAAGGTTTTAGTATATAATTTTCAACGCGGGCGAAGTCGCGGGCACTAGCTATCTACTAAAAATAAAGACACAACCCCTGAAAATTTTATAACAGCAAAGATGTGAGGCGTAATATTGCTTTACACATTTAGTCAGGCGCTACACATCTCTTACTTTTAACGCGGGCGAAGTCGAGGGCACCAGCTAGTTTTCAATATTTAATAAATAGTAGGGAATCAGTGAGTCGGAGACGTAAGCACTATCAATATCAATACTAATTAAAGGGTTAGTCATGGAGTAAGTTACTTTGTTTTTAGAGATATCGTGTTTATAGGCTCTACATACATGATACTGAAACTAAATTGGCGATTTTTACATTTTTTTTCTGTATGTACGTATGTATGGTTCCTCTATAACTCTAGTATGTAGATGTAGTATGTAGACTAGATGGAGTCTAGTATGTAGGCATATCTCAAGTAAAGCTGCGCCTCAAATTATCAATAATAACACCTACTAACTTCTAAATCACCCAACGAATTTTTAAACATTTGGAAAAATCGATTAACGAGGAAGTTTGTGAAGAAAATACATCCGTGTGAAGCCGGTAGCGAGTCGCTAATCTTAGATGATACTAGGTTTTATTATCTATGTTATATAACTTCAGTGAAAAAATTATCTAACTGATGGTGAAAAACCGCAGTAAGATCTATTGCGTGGTTTATTACTTACGAGTTAGCGCATTTACAGACAGACAGACGCGGGCAGCGACTTTATACTATTAATTTATACTATGTATGTAAGGATAAGCAAGTATGTCTTCAACTACGCTTCGAAGTCCAAAGACATCCCGAATTGGCGTGTCTTAGATGGCGAGACGACGTGTGTGACCTTTTCAGTAAGGTTTTTTTTCGTTTTACATTTTAAAAAAAATAAAGAAATTTACGGATAAAAATAAAATAAGAAATCCCTTGGTTAGGGTGTGTCGAACTTTTAATGACATGGTTCGATATTCGACAGTAGGTTTTCTTTATTTAAAAATAGATTAAGCGCCTCTTTCACCAACGTCAAGTAGGCTAAACCGTCACTTAAAGTCACCTGTCACCGGGAATAATTTAGCTGATATACCTTTGTTTGTACGGTAAACGTCCCAAACATTAAATAGAAAATAATAAAAAAAATCGAATGATGCAGTAATTCAAAAAAACAGAAAATGATTTCTGAAAGTAACTAATCAACATTTTACTTGTAGTTGGTGAAAGAGGCGCTAAGGCTAGTGTTTTATTAAGTAAGTATTTAATATTTAAGTAGACTAGTGTTTTATTGTTTGTAAATATTATTCTTAATTAAGATCATTAGTGTTTAGTTAAAATTAAGTTAATCATGCTATGTACACTATTTAGGACTGCAATTTAGTAAATTATCATATGTACACGTATTTTATAGTATTCATGTACATAATTGCATTCTGTCTGTGTACTTCATAACATAAATAAATAAATAAATAAAATAATTAATCTAAGTAATTCGTTAAAATGTTGATTGCACTATTACCTAAGTAGGTATCTACATTTATGTAATAGGTTTCTTTTATTTTCTAATTTACTATACATAGGTAATTGTTTGTTTTCACTAATAAAATAAAATAAATAAAAATAAAATTACCTTTTAGCTTCTATCCGTTTGATCCAATGGCGCTTTATCTGCTCTACGGAACCTGCTTTGCCACCGTAGTCTGAAGGCAAGATCTCTTGCGGTATATCCTTATACAAAGTGTCCGTATTAGGCTCGTGAAACTTTATCTGTTCAAAATATAAAACATTGTCATGTTTGGTCTAGTGGCTTACAACCCTAGCTGTTAACCAAACGGTCGCGGGTTCGAATCCCACTATGGGCAAATGCTTATGTGTTGACATTTACCTTTGTACCTGAGTCATGGATGTTTGTATTTACAAAAAAAAAGTAATCTACGTAGTATATCAAGTGTCTGGTATTCATAATAAAAGAATTAGTTGCTTACTGTGGAACTAGATGGTGCTGTGTGGAATGTGTGAAGATATTTATTTATTTTTTATTAGTCATTGATTTAACAACAATTTTTTTACCTACTTTAAAACTATAAAATAATTTTATTACCATTTATTCAAGTTGTAAATACAGTTTATTAAATATGTTCGTAAATTGGTTTGTGTCATAAATCAGAGGACACATAAATACATATTTAATAGGTTTTTTATAAATATTAATTAATGTTGTAAATACTGGATTTTAGCGTAAAAAACGGTAGGTATGTTAAGTTACTTTATTTTGTTATTATGTGCAAACAGACCATTTAAAACAGATTATACTCTTATGTATAACTAATTAGTTACAATCGTATACTCGTATGCCAAGGTGAGTTTGTTCATCTGTTTGTTTCACGCCTTAACTACCTACTCAATCGATCATTATTAAATTTTGACTTCCTTCATTCCTGCTCTCGGACTTCTTACTGCCGAGTATGTTTTTCGTTTAAATAATAAAAAAATATATGATGCGAATTACCAATTTAGAGACTTCAGTTTTGAGAAAAGGTTTGCAGAGTCCGAATATCTTGCCGATGTACGACGGAGCGTTGATAATGTGCACTTGTTTCAGCCTAATCGGTATTGCCTCCTGAAAACATTACATTCACAAAATTTAAACTACATATACTTATCTAAATGCAGTCATATGTATTATATATTATACTAGGTTTTGCCCACGACTTCGTCCGCGTCCGATCGCTACCAAACATCACAGGATTACCCGCTGAACTAATACATACCCACATTGCCTTTTATATATATATAGATATGTAGAAATACCTATATTTGTGCTATTTTTTCTTTATGTTAAGGTTGACAGACAGGCTGAGGGTCCACTTGATGGTAGGTGGCTAACTATACCATCAAGCAACGCCATAGGTGATGCGCTGCCGACCATAGAAGGATAAGGGATAAGGAAAGGCTGGGGTAATGGGATCTGGCATCCCTTTCTCACTGACCAAAACACAACAGCACATATGCTTTTATTTATAAAGATACTTTATGGACAAATTCGTAAGAAAGTGTTAGTATTAACGATAGACTATTTGAATAAGTCTGACTCAAGGTAAATTATGCAAAAACATAAAACAAATTAAATGCATTGTCCTTTATCACAATGTTCTAAAATCGTATGAATGTGCATTGTTTAAAAAAAATATTTACACTATAATAATGATAATTTTTAAATGCTGTTTTCCTTAAAAACTTGCCTGCTTTCAAAATTTTAATAGTCATTTCGAAACGCCTGTCGTTATGCAATTATATATTTTACGAAATTTATTTGACGTCTAGTTATTTACGAGTCGGTCTAATATAAACAGAGAGTGGATATGATGAAAGGTATTGTGTAAACATAATTTATTTGCCCTTTATCTAATCTGACTAATGTATTTATGGTAATTTATTGGAATTGCATCATCAATCCTGTGCTTACCAAATCATATACCATTGTTTACATTATGATGATAAATTTTAATAACAAGGAATTTTAAATAGTGGCATGGCAGCAGCCCGACTGGTGGCAATAACAGCGTGTGTGCTGTTTTGTATTTCGGTATGAGATAAAAATATTAGTAATAATAATAGCCCCGTTACCTGCGGATTACTAATTTTATGTTTTTTTTTGTAATATTTAATTTTTTTATCTTTATATATATATATATATTTCTTCTGTGCGTGTGTATGTCACTGAACTCCTCCTAAACGGCTGGACCGATTTTAATTCTGTCTTCACTTATGGATAGAGGGATAATCAGGAATGGTTTGTATAAAAAAAAAAATTAGTTGCGGACGAAGTCGCGGGCGCCCACTATATATTATATATTATATAATTATATTGTAAAAAAAATTAAAAAAAGAAAATAAATAAATACATATTATTAGTAATTATTATTATTGTGTTTTTTACGATATATATATATATATATATATATATATATATATATATATATATATATATATATATATATATATATATATATATATATATATATATATATATATATTGTTTTATATATCGTAAAAAAGATGTATTAAATGGATGTACAATAAATTATTATACCTCAATTAAATAGCTCTTTAATTTTTTTATGAAATTAATCTTTACTTTGTTTAAGGCGATACTAAGAGCCAAAACGGGATATTCAGAGGCTAACTCCTCTTTCATAAATCAACATAAATTTCCGAAAAAAATATATGCTTTTTATTGATATTTTATCTATATAAGGTACAAATAATACTGGTCAAAAGGAATATTTACATGATTCTTTTTTTTAAATTTTGATATGGATTAGACCTATATACTGTACAATTAATGACCTAATATAATAGTTTTTCAAGTCATTATCCATATTTATCTTATTTTACCTAAACAAAGATTTAGCGGGTCCGTGCGCGGGCGACGGGCGGCAGTGTAGCGCTGAACGTCGTACGGGGAGGTTGTGCGTCTCGTCGCAGCGCCGGCTTCGAATAGTTTTTATCATTGAGCAGGTGATAAACAGATACGACACTGTTTTGAAGTGAAGTTAATAGTTTGTTGTGCAGACATTTTTAATAATTTGGACAGCTATATTATAATATTGTACATATTTTTATATTGTAAATCAATATTTACATATATACAATATAAACAAATTTACGTTTTAAATAAAATCTTTATAAAATTATTTATAAATGGATTTCCTCACCATAAAAACTATATTTTTACAAAACTTACACATTCCTAACGAATTTAGTCTTCAAATACCCTAAAAGCTTTCCAAATGATTCTAAAGATTTCCCCACAACACACATAGTTTTTCAGGTCTAAGTCACAATAGATCGTTGAATAGGCCTACCGGGGAAACTACGTAAAAAAAACGCGCTAAATACACACTTCCTCACTGGTGGCGTGGAAACATGTGCATATTATGAATATGGATGAACAAAAACTTTGTAAGCAAAGATCACAATAAATGAATTTCAATTTCTAATTTGTGTTTTCATATTTAGTATTAAAATAAGCTTTTTTGATAAATTTATTACATACCTATATATTTTTTATATTTTACGCTATATCCCCGCTGATTAAGAATCGATTTTAATCATTTATTTTGTTAAAATGTTAATCTCGACAACTCCCTTAAAAGAACTCCCTGAGAATTATTCAATTTTACTTCTAATTTTTAATATCCAATATAAAATTAACATGGAATCCATAATTATGTTTTTTGATAAAACCGGTCATTACTATCTGCTAAATATGTCATAGTTGGTTTCAGTAAATATTAGCTGTCTATTTACACGCCATATGATATAAAACTAGAATTGTAAATAAAATATACTATTAAAATATATAAATAAATAAAAGTTAACCATTTTTTTGCTGACGCATCTCAAAAATGCTTTGTGAAGTTAGGCATAATATGTTCAATATCAAATGTTACCACTCTACTTTATTTAGTCTTTGACTCGTTTCACGCGATCTCTAATTACGGGTGGTGCGGGGGCTACATCTTAGCTCCGCCTACTCGCGCAAAATCCATCGGCTCTTAGAATCACCTTAAGTTTAAGTTTGAAATTAACAAAAAGCACTCACTTGCGTGTATATCATGTATTTCCTTAGAACGGAGAGATTCATCTTTCCAACAAATTTGATGGAGACGTTGGCTGAATCGAATATGGGTATTTCTCCATCGGGTATGTCATCATCTTCCGTCAGTCTGGTGTCGGCAAGCATGAAGAATGTTTTCACGGCGTCCACGAAGTTGAACAGATCCAGGTCCGGATTGTTGAGGCGGTAAATGAACACTTTGTAATTCTCCTTCGTTTTGTTGGGAAGTGGTATCATATCTCTGAAAATAAAATGGCTTTCTTTATTTGTATACTAGCTGGCGCCCGCGACTTTGTCCGCGTTACAAAGAAAAAAGTAGCCTATCCTGTGTCCTGCAAGTCTAAATGTTTATCTACCAAGTTTCATGAAAATCAGTTGATTCTTTTAAGAGTTATGGAGGAACATACATACTTACATACATACATACATACAGAAAAAAAATTCTTAAAATGGTCAATTTAGTTTCAGTATGATGTATAGAGCCTATAAACACGATATCTCTGAAAACAAAGTAACTTACTCCATGACCAACCCTTACAGATTTATTATTAGTATTGATTACATATTACATTATGTCTATTGAAGAACATGCTCAAAGATAGTGTAGCCGTTGGGGAAAATTTTTTAGAATCTGCGCATTAAGTACATTATATTACAACAATAAATACCACAAAGAAAATTATCGACATTTTTTGTAGTATGTTTATATACAGAACTCCAAATATCCAAATTAATTGAGGACCGGACCACAATTTCGAATAATTTTTTTTTTTCGAAAAAGGGTCTATTATGTATTTTAATTAGTAATTATGTATGTATGTTGAAAATGGGAGAAAAAAACTAGAAAAAATCATTCACCGAAACACAATATGCCAGTGTGTAGTTTTATTGAGTGAGTAATCTTTTTTGATAATCTTAATCGATGGTTTATGGAAATCTACGTTAACTTCACAATAATTGGCCAATAATTGAAATGTTTAATTTTTATCAATACAAATAAAAAAATAAAAAAAATATTTTTTTAATTGACTGTGAATAATCGCTCAGATTGCTTATTTTATTTTATTACATGGCTTAATTGCCTACGTTTAGTACAGAAAATTACCCATGATGGCCGTATTACATCCGATTAAATATACATAAATGTGGCTTAGTAATTTTCTCACCAGTCAACCTTAACCCTATAACGAAAACTGGTTTATTTTATAATTTTCTATATCAACTGTTACTTATATGGTTAAGGTTAAATTTAAAATTTAATTTTTTTTTAATGTTAAGCGTCGAGACTGGCTGATAGTCCACTTGATGGTAGATGGTTACCTTCGCTTATCACACAAGAAACGACACGGATTCTTCAAGTGCTCTTAGGAATGAAAAAGTATATGTGTAGCATTGAGATGAATAGCTTACTTTTAAATAAGGTATGAATATATATAAGAACTTACGTTATTTCAAATACTCGACGTATTTCAGGAGACCAGGGATCTCTCTTGCAGAAAAGCTCAGGAGCTGTGGAGCGAACGGTGAAGAAGAAATCAATCGTTCTCTTTGTACGCTCTAGGCTGTACTTGCAACTTGTGAGAAAACGTAGAAGGAGGAGTTCGTCTGAAATAGAAAATTTAATTACCCATAGGCGGTCAATGACAGAATATTTTATCAAATTTAATAGTTATGGGATTCAAAATAACAAATATTGTGGCTCAATCTGGCTCAAATAATTTTTTTTTGCAAAATTTGAAGTTTAAGTAAATTTAGGTAGGTAAATATCAACTTAATTTTAATAAAGTTTAAATTAAGAATATTGAAATATTCAGTAAATCGATAAACGTAAATAATGTCGACGGTGATGTCCTCAGCGCTTTTGTTGGTTTTGGTACATTTGTTAATATTTACATGGTAGGTATCTGTGACCCCTAGTTCACTTATTATGGCGATGTACACACTTTGTACAAACATGAGTGAAGCACTATTATACAACAACACGGAAAACAGATTTGTTTGTCACGCCTAGAACCTTAAATCATTATTTGACGTGTAAATTTCCTTTTTCAAAACATAATGAATGGACAACGGAACTACTTCAACGGAACTAATGGGAATAAACCACAAAAATTAAATTTTTTTTTTTTTTAAAAAACTGAAACTTAAGGTTTTTGTCATTTGATTTCATGTGTCTTTTTATAGATCATCTAGGTATACCGAAATTTAAGGCAAGTGTTGCAGTATTTCTAAGCAAACGGTTTCTTTTTTAATGAAAGGATCATCAGACAGGCTGATGGTTCATTCGATGATTGGTGGCAACAGTCGCCATAACATTTTTTTTACCTTTGTAACAAGCGTGTACAAACTGATTTTTTGAAAAAATATTTAATGTTATTATATGTGTAGATATGTGTTGTAAGTATATATTATAGATATAGAATAGAAGTAGGAATGCTCCAAGATCACGTACCCAAAATGATTTTAGATAAGTATAGTAAACAACTCTCACTTTTCACGTGACACGTATTTCACAACATGTGAAGGTAGCTTAAACTTTAACTAATGTCAAAATTAATTTGATAGTTATGTTTTCGTAGAAATGTCACTGACCTCGTGACTCCATCAACAAATAGTTAACTACTTACTGTTATGTTATTGCATTAGACTATTGCAACGCTATTGGTAACATGCGAAGAGTCTTTTCATATAATATTTAGGTAAATGTAAGTGGCACTTGGCAGTAATTGCAGACTTTGTCGTTAGAAAATCGTGAACGTACGCTTGGTTAGACAAAGAGTTATTGGGACAGACATTTCGGTTTCAAAATTCGATAACGACAATATGAATAAAGAAAAAGCAAACGGATATGTCGGTTCTTTTAATTTCGCGGCATCAGTATACCTATTTTCTTATATTAAGGTCTTATATAGGGGGGTTGCCTAAATGCCTGCGAACCACAGTGCGCCTTGCCACTACTTACCAGATCAGGACTTTCGTCTAAAAAGCACTTCCAAAGGTGGCCCAGCCGGGAATTAAACCCGCGACCCCTGAGACTGAACGCTAAAACAAGCACCTTAACCGCTCTACAAAGGAGTCGTCAAACCTAATTCAAGAAACAAGCACCTTTTCGTTAGAACGAGTTTTGCCAGTAAGAAAAACTTGTATAAATAATAAAGAGAAGTCCGTTTTAGTTATTGACTTGTTCTGTATTCTGAGAACTAACCATAGCTCGTGATGTACCAATATATTTTTGTTTGGTTTATCTAATATTAAAGTTGCTCTTACGTAAATCCAAGTTGCAATTTTGATGCTAAGTTTAAATTCAAACAAAAATCGTCTGTGCTTCTAAACTAGTAATAGAAAGTTGATATTTGCTTGATCGGGCAAGTCGTTTTAAACAAGTTCAGGCACCATCTTTAATGGGCCGCTCCCGGGTCGACAACCTTGACCACCATAATATGATACTTTTTTAAATCAGTGTATGTATTTTTGTCCTCTATGGACCGATTCTTAATCTGTTTTCATTTATAGAAAGAGGGATAAAAGGGCAAGGTTCATCTCTCTTTCTATAGTGATTGCAATAATATAAAAATTGCACACCGGACGAAGCCGGACGAGTCACTTACAAGATATAATCACGTACAATTTGAATTTTTTTTTGATCGTTAGTCTTTCAGAAGATTGTCTGAATATTGATTAAAGTGATGTTTATTATTTAATTAAAGACTAATCCAAGTTATTACAATGCCCCACAAAGCCATTGATACGGTTAGTCTGTGGGAACTCTCAATATTATTTTAATTAAGACATTATGTACAAGAAGAGGTGATTTTGTTATTTAATGAGAGAACAGAGTATTAACTATTAAGTTACAGATTATTTTAATGTTAAGGTCGACATACAAAGTGTATATTTGATGGTAGATGGCTACCTTCGTCTATAACACAAGTAACGCCACAGGTACTGCAAGTGCGCTGCCAACCATCATCAATAATAATAAGGAATTGGGAAATGATAGGAAATTTATTTTCACAGGGTTCGTTGCGCGTAAATCTTCAGGTCCGTTGTTTAGCAAGTGTGCTATTGTTGCTCTAAGGTTCGATCAACACAATAATTACTAACGTATTACATATACTTACCAACGTCATGTGGAAGATGTGGTTGTCTGCTAAGCCAATCTTTGATGGCGACAAGATCGCCGCACCGTTCAATCTCTTGACCTGGCATTTTCTGTAGAATAAAACTTGAGTTATATTTAAGTAAAGTAGCAATATATTAAGAAATGTATGTTAGATCCCATTTCTATATCGTCCCCTCTCTTGTCACTAACTCATTATCCTATCGGGATATATTATGTATTATCGGGTTGCTATTATAAAAATGACATAAAGAATGGTATCGTGAGTTGCTTTCGGGGTTTCTTCTTAAGATCTTCATAATCTTGGTTATTTTTTTTCGAAACCGTGGTAATATATTAATTATATCATAAAAATAAATGCAAGTTTTTAACTTACACTTTGGAGAATTTGGTAAGACTTACTTACCTATTTTTATTAATTTCTTGTGTAATGAGAATAATTCTGTAATTACGTTTGAAAATTAAAAAAAGTTTTTTATACTTTCACAAACTTTTTTAATAGTTTCAAACTTAAATATCTACGATATCCCATTATAGTAAAATCTATAATTTTTTCATAACTAATCGTACAAAAAACTGATGGCCTGATCTCCATAAAACTGTATTTATCTACATTATTATCATGGTGCATGAAGCATATATAATGTGTTTCTATGTCTAAAAATCACTCTCGTATTGTGTCTGCGTGTTTTAGTCATTTGTTTTTGCTACAATTTCTATTAATTTACTTTTTATTAGTTTTATATAGTAGCATATACAATACAATGTCATAACTTATTACAAGTTTCCCAGTATAGAACAGAGTGACGCAAGACGAACTGAATTAACTTGTAAAAGAGGTATTGTTAACTTTGTTCTTGCATTCAAAACAGATGTCCGTATAAAAGTGAACACAAAAGAGCATCCTGTGATTATTGTTTTGTAATTATTTGCAATCTATTGCACTGGAATATTATAGAATTGTGAACAACCTATTACACTGAATATTACGTAAAGAAATTAATCTTTTTTCCAAGAAATAGGTTTCTAATAAAAGCTTACTTACATATTAAAAATTCGAATTTTTGACAAATTTTGTTAATTATATATCTTATATGTTTTACTAAGTATTACAAAAAAAAAACTAAAAAAAATTGATAAAATTATTACGAGAATGAGTATAGGTAGATTATTTTTTTAATTCCCTCGCAGGCGTAACCTTGAGCAAAAGTTAAAACTTAAGTGTATAATAATGACTTCTTTTTATATTCTATCTATAATATACAATATATCTGCTGGGCATGTTCGTTCGTATCTGCCTAATTAAAAATCTGTGCGTTTGTTAGCGACTCACTACGTGAGGCCTTTTTTAAACCTGACTGGAATCTAATGGAATGTGTCCTTGGCCTAGCTCGCAGATGAAAGGGATGGACAAAAAATACGTGAGGTGACTAAGAAATAAGGAAAATACGAAAAAAATATAATTCGAGAAAATGTTACAAATTTTGAGAAAAAATTGTTTAAGGGCCTCTTTCACCAACTACAAGTAAAGTGTTGATTAGTTACTTTTAGAAATAATTTTATGTTTAATTTAATTATGCACTCGGTTTACTTCGGTACACTTCGATAGGCGATTTTTTTTTTTTTTCAATGTTTGAGACTTTTATCATTCAAACAAAGGTATATCAGCTCCATTATCGCCGGTTACCGGTGACTTTAAATGACGGTTAGCCTACTTGACAGATGGTGAAAGAGGCCTCAAATGAAATAAGTATCTAATTGAAGGTTTACTATGAATTTAATAAAAATCTAACATAACATAACTTGATCTAAGCAAAGCTTGTAATAAAAATTAGTGAACAATATAGATTTTTTCAGCTTAGATATGGCAAGATCGAGTAATATACTTTTTGTGGTTCTTTTCATGTGAACAAATATTTTGTCCTCATTTATAGTTTCGCAATGTTAGATATTTATTTCTAGCAGTAGTTTATTATATTTTCTACCCTGATCTTTCCTGATTACTGACCTACTGATTACATATAAAAAAAAATCTTAAAAACTTATGAATCAGTTTAAAAACAATTGCATAAAAATTTTTAAAATAACAATATTTTGTCACTAATTTGTTGCAATTTGAGAATAAGAAATTATTAGTAACTAGCTGGTGCCCGCGTCTTTGTCCACGTTGAAAAATAAAAAATATAAAAGCAATATAAAATTAATAGTTTTATTTTATTTTATTTTAGATGATCACTCGGGAACAGTAGTTTTTTTCTGGATGACAGGTACCCTATGTCCTTTCTCGTATCCCTGATAACGTTTATATGCGTAAATTTTCACGTGATTGAGAAGTTAAGGCGTGAAAAGGTAACAGACAGACATTACTTTCACATTTATAATATTAAAGTATGGATCACATTACACATTTCACGCCTTAGGTTTACCTAGTAAGTAATAATTGGTATATTGAAGACGAATTTTCATTTCAGCCACAAAGCTATGTTGTATGTAAATCTATGTATGTATGTGCTATCATTTTATTGTCTACGTATGACATGTTTATCTTTGTCAAACAATAACGTTACATGTTTTAATCCAATTAATAAACCTTCAAATATTACTCAATGGTTGCGGTAATTTTGAAAAAAAAAACAGGAAATAAGATACATATTCGCAACAATATAATAAATCCACATTAAACCACGACAAACATGTTAATGAGAAAATGAGATTAAAGGATACTCGTATCAGTTCCTTTAAAATTTTGTTTAAAACTGGTGTGACAAGATATTAACTGGGTGAGTACTTGTAAGAGCCATAAAAAGAGTGAATCAATGCTTAATTTTTTAATATAATAATCATCTTTTATCCAAAGGATAAGTATACTGATACAAGAAATAGTTGGTTGGCTTCAATAAGTATAGAAATATCCTTAATAATCAAGATGGAGGTTTAGCCTAAAGGAATAAAATTACTATTATAACGAGAACGAGAAAGATATTAAAAATTACTCGTAATAAAGCATGAATAAACAATGTAGATATTTTGCGTTATGAGCTCAATGCCTAAAATGAAAGTTGCCATTGCTGCATTATCAATACTAATAATAAATATGTAAGTGTAGGTATTCTATGTATGTTTGTTCCTCCATAACTCTTAAACCAATTAACTGATTTTCATGAAACTTGGTAGATAAACATTTAGACGTACGGGACACAGGATAGGCAACTTTTTTCTTTTTCAACGCGGACGAAGTCGCAGGCACCAGCTAGTTAAATATAAAACGCGAATTTGACTAATATAAGGTGCAAAGTGCCTAACCGCTGATACCTAAATCGAGTATGTACCTATTTTTTATGGTTCTTTTTCTGTGAATATAATTATATTATATATTTATTTTTCATGGTCTTACTGCCATTATGTTTTTTTACATATTTATAGTGTTATAAAAAAATAACTTACTTAAAAACTTAGATCGACAGCTAAGTTGAAAATACAATTCTAATCATAATAAGTAGATCACTAAACTCTGGGAAGATTATTAATAAATTTAACAATTTGAATTATATGCCACTAGTTGCTTTAATTAATATTTTTAATTAATTCCGTGATGTGTTCTTAAATGAACCTTAACCTAACTAAGATATATCTATAAAATCAAATACAAATCAAACAAAATAGCATTTTTCTGGGGACACGGCAGTGCCACTGCCAAGTCGAGCTTAGATCCTTATCCTTCCTTAAATATTATAAAACAAAGTCCTCCGCCGCGTATATCTGTCTGTTCGCGATAAACACAGAAACTAGTGCACCGATTTTCATGCTGTTTTCACCAATGGATAGAGTGATTCTCGAGGAAGGTTTTAGTATATAATTTACAAAGTTACGCGGGCTGGTTCTGCAAGTGCGCTACCGACCTTAGTAGAAAAAAGATGGGCAAATTCAGCTAGTTGTAATTATAGAATTAAAAGATATATTGGGATGCTTTAAAACAAACTTGAAATGTTCAGATTGATTTCCTTATATTTAATTACCTACAATACTTCATGACGTCAATCGAAACCGCAAAAATGTATCTGATCAGAGATTACGGACTGACCAAAAATAAGAAAAAAAAAAAGTTTGGTTATTAGTTCAAACCCAGTCCACAGACGTCATGGAGTTTTACCAGAATAAACAAGACTTACTGTGATTCACCTACGTAACGATCATAAGAAAAATATTAATAATTTAAGTTTTCATCAATACTAATAATAAATCTGTAAAGATTGGTCATGGAATAAGTTACTTTGTTTTCAGAGATATCGAGTTTATAGGCTCTATACATGATACTGAAACTAAATTGACGATTTTTAGAATTTTTTTCTGTATGTATGTATGTTCCTCAATAACTCTTAAACGAATAAATTGATTTTCATGAAACTTGGTAGATAAACATATAGACGTACAGGACACAGGATAGGCTACTTTTCTCTATTTCAACGCGGACGAAGTCGCGGGCGCCAGCTAGTTTCTTAATAATATGATACTTAAAGCTCTATAATCATTACTAGCGACCTACCCCCAGCTTATCAGGGATAAAATTTTTTTTTGCAAATTTTACACAAGCGTTCCTAGTTTATTGCTTTTAAATTAGTAGTTAGCTGTAGTAAGCGTAGAAACAGAGCCTGAGAGCTAATTTATTTTATGCCATTAGGGCGAAGCTGGGTTGATAACTTTTTTTTAAATTAAAGATGGGTTTGCTCTTGGTCAGAATCTAGCCGTGTAGCGAAGATGAGGCTTATGATTGAGCGAGCTCACCCAGAAGAAGAAGAAAAAGATTCACTCGAAATTTGAAAAGATCTGATTGGTTTATATGAGCTCGGAATTAATTTAAATGTGGGTTATGCAAATCAGCTGCCTATCTCGATAAGATACGAGTATAATGTGATAAACAAATGGGAATTCTGATATCCCTAACTATCGCTATTACTGTTTTTAATAGTGGTAATTGCGATAAAGTAAAGTGATGGTAACTTTAATAAATTGTGGAGCTTTAATAGGAGATCAATATACTTACGTATAATTGGGTATCGAATGACATTGCAAGTGTACTTACTAGATTCTACATAAAGCCATGTGATTGAGAAAGTTTCAAGAACTAGTATCAACAATTCAAAAAGAATAACTAGATAACTAGATAAAAGTAAAAGTTAAAACAACTTCTAAAGTTTATAGTAGGTACCTAGGTAACAAATTAGTGCATCTATTCTGTAATAAACTAAAAAAAGGAATGCTATAATTTGTTAATTACTGTACCCATAAAATATTTAGATTATTTATCCTAATTAATTTTATAAATACGAAAGTGAGTTTTTTTGTTCGTTACTCTTTCACGCCTTAACTACTCAACATGTTGTCAGGGATACAGAAAATATATACTGTATTTTTGCGTATCTCAGACCTTTACTGGGTACTTTTTATTCAGAAAAAAATACTTTCACGAGATCATGTTAACTTAAGTACTCAATTATAATGAAATTTTGCATACATGAAAAATTAAATTAAATTAAAAATTAAGCCTAACGATTGTCTAAAATTTAAAATATTTCTATAACAACTTACTTTTTAAAAGTCACAAAGAATCCTATAACGACACTTCTTGGTTTGGAAGTTAAAAATGCGCGCGCGCTTCGCTGTGCTAGTCAACTCGTACTGAGCGTATTGTGGACACAATCATGGCTTTACTTAACATCAATATTGTCTTACTTATTTTATTATACAGTTAATGTCGCTAAACTGCACTTGGAGCTTGTAGGTCAAAAAACCTGCCTTTTGAGCCCGTGACACGGTCTCGGAACTTACTATGTAATGTAACCCTTAAAGTGGGTCATTCAAGTTCTTAAATTCAAGGCAGAGCTTCCTCAATATTTCGATGCCATTATTATATGAATAAATATAGTTTCTTTAAGCAAGGGAAGCATTTAAAGAAATTTCGAGCTTCGTAAATAACGTAGTAAATCGTAAAGAACGAAAGAAAATTTTTGCATGATTTTTTTTCATATATAGTCCCAAACTAGGTTTCTATATGTCCTATAGTAGAAGTAAACGATATTACTAAAATTTATACATAAGGTATGTAGATACCTACTGTAATAATGCGTAGCAATAATATGTAGGTACAAAGAATAACATAACATTATACTTTTATGAAAATAAAAAGAAATTAAAAATTGTAGTGGGCAAGAATATAGTGTGTGAATAAGAAAGTTTGTAAGCGCTGTAGTTTGTTTTTTTTTTTTTTAAATCCTACAGGAACCTAATATTTTTTTAGAATAAAAGTATCTAGGTAATAAATTATATAAATATTAGATAAGAATACTCAATGTTAAAGTTGACAGGCAAGCTGAGCTGATTCCCCTTCGGCCGCTTACGTAACCTGAGCTTCGCAACCAGTTACGATCGACTACTTTTTCGGCCTTGTACGAAACCAGTTGCGATCGAAAACTATTTTGCATTACATTTCAGGCAGTTGTTTTATAAAAAATTAAAAGCATTTTCAAAACAAACCAAGGTTCTTAAGGTTGATGATAAGCTTCCTTTTTATTTTATTTTACTTAGTCTTGGTAGATGGTATTGGTACTACTGAATAGGTAAATCAAGACTTGCAAGGCACATTAGGGTTTCATGCTCCTCCATACACAATTGCTCGTTGGTCGTTGAGTTTAAGCGAGGAAGATCTTCCACCAACAATGAACTACGCTCGGGGCGCCCTGGGACGACAGTAACCGAACAAATTATAAAAAAAGATGAAAGAATTGTTTTGGCGGATCGTCGTGTTACAGTTCGTTTTATAGCTGAAGAAATGAAGATTTCGATAGGGAGTGTATAATATTATAGCGCATATAAAATAATAGTCCAGCGCATTTGTAGGTACTGCAGATGTCCGTCTGATTCTGATACGTTATGTATGTATCTATTACATCTACTATTTAGTTTGTGGGACATGGGCAAGAGGACCTCACCTGATTGGTTATAGCAAGATAGAACATGACATTTGACTTCCCCCGCCCCTCTCATCCCTCTGTTTTTTTTACGGGCTTTCTTTAAGGATGCTTGAATTTATTTTTTACTATGGATATCATCACACAATTAAAACAGTAACATAGCAATGGGTACATATTTATTTTTTAGGATATAGACAAACATAAAATGGACTTAATATACGACTTAAATACGCACGTAGAAAAATAACACAAAAATGATTACTACCGTTCTCCAAAGAGTTCAACGGAACGGGATGCCAGTCTTAATCTCCGATTCTTTAAACAGCTATGGATATGCTGTTACTTGTAAAGGTTTCTTTGGAGTCACAAAACGAGCCTCAAAAATATGTTCGCGGCAGATGGACGAATTCACTTTTTCTATTCCGTAAAGAATTGTCAAGAATAGATTTGAGCCATTTTTCGAGTCTTTTTTGCACATTGGATATATCCTGGTACACAGCACTTGTAATACATACTTAATTCGATTTAAATCTTTGCTTAATACTATGTATCCAACGATTTTTATTTATAAAAGAGTATAAAAATTCGGAAATTAATCTACGCAACAATATAAACTACAATGGGTAGTATTTAAACGCATATCAAAAAAAGTACTTTTTGTATACAAAAATAATCCGAATTCACATCAAAATTACTGATTGCACAGCAAAATACTCAACTCAAAATATTACTAAATGAACTGCAATTTATATTCGTGCCATACCGCTATTTATCTTAATGTACCGCTTTTTTATTAATGCACAGCTAATAATGACTAACGCACATCATACCTATTAACTCTTTTTTTTTTAAATATAGCTTCTATTTTTATATAACATACAGCAGTTTGCCTAAATAAAGCAGCATTTTATTTGACATTATCATCTTATTATTTACTAGCTGGCGCCCGCGACTTCGTCCGCGTTGAAAAAGAAAAAGTAGCCTATCCTGTGTCCCGTACGTCTAAATGTTTATCTACCAAGTTTCATGAAAATCAGTTGATTCGTTTAAGAGTTATAGAGGAACATACATACTTACATACATACATACATACAGAAAAAAATTGTAAAAATGGTCAATTTAGTTTCAGTACCATGTATAGAGCCTATAAACACGATATCTCTGAAAACAAAGTAACAAGGCACATTTGTGGCCTCTGCAGGTATTTAGGCTTTAGGCTTATGCAGACTCTGCCAATTTATTCAGTGGCAAAAAATCGCGCGACAACAGTTTTCAGTTAATTTGTTCTGCTTTTAAAAATAATGCAATGTAAAAAGAAATTGTTGCTATAATAATTATTAAATTTGCTGAGCACGTGTTCTTAAAAATTAAGACAAATATGATGAGTAAGTTTTGAGATGCAAATTAGGATATATGCTTCTGGGATAGTTATTTTGCTATGAGAAAGAGTTAATTTGCTGTGCAGTCAGTATTTCTGATAAGATTGTAGTATTTTTGTACCTAAAGGAATTTATTTGTCTCGCATTAGAGGAAAAAAAGTAATGTAGTGTTGATGTATATATTTGAATTATCTGCAGTACTAGTTTTGTTATACATTTAGTTTATTTGTAGTGAAATAAGTTATTTGATGTAAAAAAGTATATAAATGATGACAATAAATTGATAGGCGATTATTTTATTTGATGTGCAATTAATAATTTCCCAACTACAATTATCTTACAAAACAAAAAATGGCTTCTCTTATTAGAAGGAAGGGATGAGATGGGAGGTCAAATATAACCACAGGCCATAAAATTGTTATGTCTAGTGATTTTTCCTTGAAAATTACCAGCTGTGGTCTGGTAGATACTTAAGTTGTACTTGTTATTTGTGACAATAAATGTTGCTTGTTGTTGGCTTGTTGGTGTTAAATGATTGTTTAACCTGTAGTACATGGAGTATTCTATGTGAAGTATAGTAATAGTAATATTATATAATCTGTGGTTCTTGTTTACAGCTTGACAGCTACACTTGCTTGCTCTGATCACGAACTAAAATTGGCATTTGGTATTGGTATATTTTTATTTATTTATAAGTGTTTGTTTCCTGTATTTGCAACTTTGCTTTTGAAAGAATTGAAAGTGCTTGATAACATAAGTCCTGATTAAAAATGTTTGTTATTAATATAAGGAAAATGTATAGTATTTGTGATAAGATGTTAATTCGCAATATAAGAAGTAGAAGACCAAAATACGAGGCTAACCCAGGTCTAGACCACAGGCTGAGAGCTTTTAAAGAGGAAGGTCATGAAGTTGTTGATGACGATGCGGAAGAGTTCATTGAGGCATCTGCTAGCGACTTTGCAAAGGTTAGTATAAATTTTGTCAGTGAACGTGCGAACTTTTTCTTATAACCTCAAATTTAAGATAAATTGGTAGAACTACATACGAATTTGGTAGAGGGAACGAACCGTTGCGACCTATCGGTATTAGTTGAGCCCTAATATGCAAGCCCTTTTTCTAGGTTCATGTTGCGTACATATATCCCTATACTTATTCAACATAATATACATACTCAGATAAAATAAGTCCCCGTGGACGGCGGAGTGAAGCCGGTGAAACCACCCCTTCGTCGTGTATTCATACAAGGTTACACGCACAGAAATGCAATCAAACTACGCGTCGCCTTATTAAATAATTTACTAGTGAAAATGCCGAATTGCATAGACCAGAATAAAAAAAGGGTGGAATCGCATTTCACACGTACAAGTAAAACCTACTGTTATTTTCATTAAAAATGAACAAAAATTGAGGTTAACACAAAAACTCAATGGCCTACAAACATTATGTTAATAAAACCGGCTCTGCATTGTTTATTTTATCGTTTAGTTTGTAAGTTTAACATAAAAGCAATTGTACATTGGTAGGCACATCTTTTCAAACAACACTACAAATTAATACCTTTTGTTTTTATACCTTTAAATTTAATCTTATTGTATTATTTACAATTTTGATTTTCAGGCAGGTATTGCATATGATGAACATGTGGAAGAAACACTTATGGGAAAACATGAACTGGGCTGTAAAATTGTGAAAGAGAAATACTTCAAAGAAATAATGCCAAATTTGTTGACTTGGAGTGAAAAGGAACAAATTCGCCATCTCTGTCTTACACAACCTAATGAATGGACACCCGAAAGAATAGCTGAAAGCTTCCCTGTCACAGAAGCAGTTGTTAAGGTAAAATCGTTTTATCTCCACCAGTCACCAGCTGAACATAGGCCTCTCCCATAACTTTTCAGTAGGACCGGTAAGAAGTTGTCAGGATCCAGTATTGATCCATGGCTCGCAATGTTTTATTGTTTTGTATCAATGAAATTTTGCAAACTTTCTCATCTTTTCATTTGAGCACTTTGTTTTGGGACACATATATGTTAGGTCCGTACATATGAAATTGGCATTTTGTCGTACTGGCCACTTTGATCTCAAATATCTCCTCTTTACGATCTCAAATATCGCGTTATTTACGAGTACGAGTGCCATCGTGGCACCAGTGCTGCAGAAACGGCTCAAAGGATTAATGATGTGTATGGCCGCGGTGTCGCAAAAGAAAACACAGTGCGCTTTTGGTTCCAACGTTTTCGTTCTGCTGCATTACATTACTCTACAGGTGCAATAATGAAGGTGATCCTGTACGATAATCGGAAACGCTCATCGCAATGGCTAAACCCTGGCGAACCAGCCAAATCCTGTCCCAAGCGAAAATTGATTAAAAAAAAATTACTTGTGAGTGTTTGGTGGACTAGTGCCGGTGTCATTCACTACAGCTTTCTTAAATCTGGCCAGACGATTAGGGTGGATGTTTATTGTCAGCAACTGCAAACCATGATGGAAAAGCTAGCTGCTAAACAAGGCTGGTCAATTGCTCTAGGCCACTGCTGCTTCAGGACAACGCTAAAAATGCAATAGAAAAAATACAACTCCAATGGGGCAGTCCAAAGCGCCTTCAAAGATTTTATTGATTCCCGTCCGAATGGTTTTTTTAGTAAAGAGATTTTTAGTTTTTAAGAGATTATATAAATATATTATATTTAAAAAATATTGACTTTATGTTCCTCTCTTAAAAAACGCCAATTTCATATGTAAGGACCTAATACTAATATCATGAAGCTGAAGAGTTTGTTTGGTTGAACGCGTTAATCACAGGAACTACTGGTTCGAATTGAAAAATTCTTTTTGTGTTGGATAGTCCATTTATCGAGGAAGGCTTTAGGCTATATAACATTTTGAACGCGGACGAAGTCGGGGGCACCAGCTGGTTGTATATACATATGATTTAAATCCGGAACATCTATAATGCATTCATTACTATGTTATCAAGTTGCAGTCCTGTACTAAAATTAAATAGCTGGTGGAGTTTTTTTTATTATTAGGCTTTATTTTGTCGCTACCACTGATTCGAGACTAATATATAATTAAAATTATTTTTGTAGAAATTAATAAAATATCCATGGAAACCAGCCACTCAACAACGTATAGAAAGACACGATGCTTCAGCAATGAGAAATTGGAAGGGGCTCAAAGATGGAACACTGGACATTCCAAAAGAAATGAGAAAAGCATTTTTAAAATTTTCTGATCGAACTGTACCACCATTGAATGAGGAATCAATTAAATCGGATATTAAACAGGAAAAAATAGGTGAATATGAGCAAATAATACAGAAATGTGCAAAGAGTTCATACAAATTTATAAAGGATGAAAACCTGACTGACTCCAGTATTAGTAACATAAATGTGACACATGAAAATAAGCCTAAAAGCAAAGAAAGAAATATGACTACTTTGGAAGAATTGACTAACAAAATAAAAAAGCGTTTGGAATCCGGTAAAGATGTAGATGTACCCGATCAAATTATTGTAGACACAGTAAATACTAAATCGGAGGGAAACGAAATAACACTTACTGATTTTAATAATGAAATAGAATATAATAATAATGATGATGAACATAAAAACGAATTAACACAATATGAAGAAAAAGAGGAAAGTTTAGAAGTAGCAAACTATCCCTTAAGAATTCGAATTCCTAAGAAAGCCTATAAGAAAGGTGCAACATATAAGGTTGATGATTGTTATTATGACGATGATGGCAAATTTTTATATAGAGTTATAGGCATGACAAATTATGAAAACGATAGAGTAAAACAACTTTGTTTTTCATTAAGAAATTGAAGTGTAAAACGGATAGAAGTGATGATGATTTATATTTGGTGTTCTTTGATGTTGTATAATCAATCACAATACTAAATATCTCTTATTAAAATGTTGTTTAATTTTAGATACCTGTAATAGTGTAATCAAAAATTTGCATTAAAAAAAAGCGAAAAGTGCTTTCAGAGATTGAATCATACACGAATATACACTTTTTTAAATATATACACAAAGGTTGGTTTAAATAAAACAATTATATTTGAAGCGTTATATATTTTTTTATAAAAAATTATATGCATTTCATGATACTTGTCCAATAAACTAAAACTCTCAACGTTTACAAATTAATTGCCACATCCCATTATACTCTTTATGTACACGAATATAATCAATTCGAAAGATTGCAATTTTGATTTTATATCTAAACCATAATGTGGTATACGACTACAAAAATACATGTGTAACCATTACATATTATAGGTTTTGTACGAAACAAAAAAATATGGCTTGCGATCACTTGAGGCAATAAGCTAAAAAAAAAATACCTTCCTTCCATTGAATGGTAGATACAAATTAAGACAGAATATCATTATAAAACTCCTCTGAATAGATGTATTATGCCTCTTAACTATCTTAAATTGTATGGATGAAAGAAAAACAATTATATTATCCGACTTTATGACTTCGACTTATTTCATGGCAATAGTGCATCTGCTAGTAAGTATAATAGATAAAAAATCTGTCATAACTTTTTTTTTATAAATGACTCGGATTTAAAAAAGTTTTCATTAGATAATTGCGTATTGGTACTATTGAAATCTGGTACGCAGGATTCCCGTGTCTTAATATTTTTTAAAGAATAAATAAAATAAATATCTCAGAAATTTCATCCATTATGGTAGGAAGGAATACTTACAATTTACAACTAAATCGGACAAAACAATAAAAGCTGCTTAAATATACAAATACATAAACGAAAATAAATAAAATCAATACATTTAAAATGCTTCTCTGCCTCTATACAACAACGGTTAATTTAATCATAATAATTAAGAATACGTATAAATGAAGAATACATAAATTATAACTACATAATTATGTAATGCTTGGTAATTTTATTTCAGTTACTAAAATATACAGTATTGTTTAAAATTTTTCACATCTATGAAGTGTCTAATTAATAGGAAAAACCTTCTATGTTCAATCAAAAATATTACTGAATATACAAATACTTGATTAACATGGGTTTTCGGAGAGTACAATTGTTATTACATGAGTATTCAACAATCATGACCAAAAAAAAACAAAACTATATATAATATTTTGTAGTTTACGATATTCAGTATTAATCAGATGTTATACCTTTATTTCATGTATGATTATTAGTTAAAATATTGAACCGAGTTCGTTTAGCAAACTTCAGATATAAAACAGAGCAAAGAATCGCCGCGCCGCCCGCTACTAGAGACGGCATAGTCAACGCTTTCCATACAAATTCAGCGTGTCGAGGGGCACATTATACTGTTTACACGCACGGCTTACGCCATTGTTTAGGTTTTGTGTTTCAAGACAACTCTAAAAATTGCATTTAATTAAATAATTGTCATAATGATACACCAGAATTTTGCTTTTTTACTTTGATTATTACACCAAACCTCAGCACAAATACGCCCTGAGTTGAGCTTAGCTCAATTGAACGGCACAAATATTGTTACTGCCGTATCTAGTAGAGGGCGGCGCGGCGATTCTTTGATCTATGAGACATAGCCAGAATAATTAGAGCTTCCAACTAATAAAATTTACAACAGCTCTAAGTGGTAAACACAAATTTAAATTTTATTCATGTGGTTTGTTCCTTGTATTGTACTTCATTATATCAGTAACCTTTTGATATACGATTTCTTTTAAACAATTAATTATTGTGACCTCAAATTTCACACAATATCTATTTACATATTATTAAACATTTCATATTGAATACTTTTGTGTTATAAATCGTGTAGTGAAATATTATTACTCTATTATCAGAAAATTAAATGTAAGTATAGTGTGAAGTTTAATATTGTGAAAGGTGTTTTGGTCAGAAAACGCAGACCCATTCTGTACCTACATTTTTTTTATAAAACTAAGCTATACACAGTGAATTTGTAGCCACACTTCAGTCATTATTTAGGCCACAAATAGCCAAGTAACACAAATAGCGCGTTTCAAGTATGAAAATAGATATTTCAAGAATGATTTAGGCCTTGTTTAGATGAGGCGAAATACGCGCTACGAACGCGTTGCATAGGCGCGTATGAACTCGCGTTACGGAATCCTTGTTGCGTTCTGTAGGGCGTATGTGGACTGTTCGGGCTTTTTTTATATTTCAAAATTGATAAATATAGCTTCATACGGTACTATCAATCGATGAGGTTGAAAATCGATCAATCGATGAGGATTTCACTTCTTCTGTCTCGCTCCAAATTCGGCCCAAAACATTCGCGCGTAATTAGCATCATCTGAACAAGTCTTTATTTGTATATCTACAAATTGTTGTACTGAGAGTTACAAAAGAAATATTAATTTTCAATGCAACAAGTGGGTGATTACAAATTCACCAGACACATTAACAGCGGTGATTTACACGCAAAACAAATCACTAACGCTAAAGTATTGCTATGCGTTTTTTTTTTTTGTAGATGAATATCTAGTTTTGTAAAACTTGTAAATATAATTTAATTCATACAATTACACATAATACATTACCTACATTGACACTTTGATGAATACTTTCATTAAATTTTGGCGGTTGAATGACTGCATGTCGCAAAGGCCGAGACGGATAATTAAAATTGTTTCGGCATTTTTTTTTCAACGATATCTAATAATCAGTGACATCACAGACATTATACATGAATTAATAAGGTCGATATTAAAACAAAATTGGTTAAAAATACACATCTGACACAACCCCAATGTGAATTCTAAGGCGAACCACATACTAGACTTTAGTCAGATTGACATCATTTGATGTCTAAATCTTTTTAAGATGGAACTGATGATCATTTATTTCATATATTATTGTGATATTTAAACTCTTATTCAAGTGACTCAATGCTGTGAACTTCTGTAGTATGATATTGTGTATTAGTCGTCACTTATAGTAGAAAGACAGAAGAACAGTGTCTAAGGTTGTTTTATAATGGTTACATCTTCAACAGCAAGTAAAAGTATTATGCAGTCTAACCCCAGTAAACGTATTTGTTTTTTATTACACAAGCCTCATTAAGGATCGTAATTAAACCAGGCGAAATGATTAATTTCTATTTCATATTTAAAAAAAAATTATAGATTTATTCTGTGAAAATATAGACATGAAAAGATACTAACTTCGTTATACTATCATATTTTCAACGTAAAAATTAAATTAAATACCTAATATAAATCGTGTAAATTTACAGACTCATTTTGAAAGATTTTATGGAAAACCTATTAAAGAAAGCGTTATATTTACGGATTTTTAGACAATGTTAGGTGAGGTGCCAAACTTTTTTTCCACTCTTGCACACGCAAGTGAAAAATAGTTAAAATAAAAAATTAAATTATACAGTTTGATAGGTATTCCATTCTACTTTTAAACTGAAACCAAGTCGCGTTATAAGAAATGCGCAATACAAACATTAAAGAAAAAAACTTGATTTATTTCCCTCATATTCGTAAAAATTTATTAACACGCACGATCTCGTTTAACTAGGTTTGAAGACGTTGTGAAGTCTTTTAGCGAAATATAGGCCTTATTGTTTCCACAATATGGTTTAAAGTAGCTTGACATTGTAATAAAATATACATCGTAACGGACTTAACACAAGAATGCATTCGTTTACGAATTTAACTTGGAAAACACATCATTTATCATCATTGTGAACTTTAAAGAATATTAAACTACAGATAATGTACGTAGGTATTGCTTTTTTACTAGGGCACATACTAGTCGATTCATGATTAGCATTTAATAAGGCGAGGGAGGTGTCATCATGGACACATCCCATAACCATGCCCACTCTTATAGAAACCTTTCTGATTTAGTATAATTAAAGTGATATATTAATTAAAGTAGAAACAAACTGGTTATGTACAACCTTTTGATACCGTTGAACCGAGTTTGAGGACGATTTATTGAGTTCAGATGGTTAGCGTTGTGTGTGACATGTGTGTTTCCAATTAGTTTTTTTTTTTCATATAAATGATACAAATCTGGAGTACAGTAGCTCTATCATGAGTTTATAATGACCGCACTCGCTAGCGAGAGCGTAAAACATTTGAAGACGTGAGTGGATGAAAGTGATATGTCACATTTTTGGGTTTTTTTCGTTTTTTTTTGCGTTAATGAAGGTAATATGTCCATATAAATGATTACAGACCTTAAGATCGTCGATTTAATACATTTTTGGAAAATAAAAAGTTGAAAAAGGTGTAATGTTACAGTTAATTTTAAAAAGCAAAAAGTGCAGAAAAGTTTACTTTTGTTAATGGAAGAGGGAGCTATGTTCACTTTTTTTTTAAATTAAATAATAGAAGTGTTTACTTGCTACCATACCATTAATATTTTAGGTTGTTTACACAACTTTGCATCATAATTTAGTACAAAAATCAATTCAGTGGTTACATCTCAAAAATTAAAAGTTTTTGAATTGAATTTTGAATAACCTAGATTTATTCAAAATTGGAATTATGCGATATATCACCTTCATCCACTCACGTCTTCATTTATATGTGATTGACAATTTTGTTATGTCATTAAGCTTGGCATACGTAGCATAAGTGAGACCAGTTTGTCTCTAACTTTACTATGCCGAAATATTTTTTGCACCATACATCTTATGCAACATATCTCTTTCCTAACAAATAAAAAATATCTTTAATCTATGATTAAAGACCAAATAATCTTTTATAATACAAAACTTACACACTGACACAGAAAATTTTAGCCAAAAGATATTTTAATACTTTAGTTGTGACTTGCGGTTACATATTATGGTTTCATACTAGACACAATCAGTCGCTAAACTTTTAAAGTCCACCGATGTATAACATATTCATTACAAATTTATTTTACACTACTACAAATCAATATTAGAAATAGATGCCATTCAGACGTAAAACCACTCAAATTTGTTATATACGAGACTAATATTTACACGTGGCTTCGTTTATTTTTTTTCTTTTAGCACCCGCAATACCTAAACTAACGTATATACCGTAATAAGAGTAATATTTATTTACATATATTGATTGAAGAAAACAGTGCAAATATTATGTTAAATAACGCAAAACGCGTTTGTCTTTTTTCATAGTCACGCCATGTCTATGGTAATTTGAAAGTGAAACCCTACGCTCAATATGGAATGTATTAAATTTGATAATAAGAAAATACTTCGATAATTTATAAACCAGACAATATTTAAAATAACATTGACAATGTTGTTTAAAGACTTAAGGGTGACATAACGCTTTGACAGTTTTGTGTTTATTGAATTCAGTTGTGTGTTTAGAGCGTTACATTCAAAGTGTCAATCCACTGTCAATCACATTATAATAAAAATAAACGATTTCTTTACGTTTATTGGTCATTTCAGTTCCGTTATATAATATTATAAAAGGTTACGCTGATATAAATTTTTTTACACAATACAAAATCTTTAACAAAGTGAAAATATTTTTTATTCATAAACACCAAAGCAATAAAGCATTTAATGTGGATTTTTCAAGGGAGTGCATTAATTCAAATCAACTTTGTTATTTTAATGGTCAGAAAAAAATACATTCTATTTGGGGCAATAGGAAATACTAAAGTTCTTGTAAAAGATTCGGTGTAATATTTATTTACTATTTAAAATCTAATAAGTGTTATTAAAGTTAGGCCTTGTAACACTGTTACTGTAATAAAATATGTCATAATATCTGGATACCAGTTTTTATCTGGTCTTGACTCAACGTTTCGAACAATATAAATCCAACCTTATCGACACAGCTATAAGGATTAAATTCTAATCCCTAAGTTTATGAGTGGACGGGAGAACCAAGCCATTTATTTCCGTAATATAAGTATGTAGATAAATTTTTGGACGGTAGTGTAATGTAAGTCAGCTTTCGCTTGCCATCTGGCAATATGCAAAGATGAACAAGAAAAATCTATTCAATTGTTATACCTAAATACCAAAGTTAGGAATCATTACATTCCAAAATGAGGAAATTTTTAAAGGGTCATTCATCTCTTAGTATTTATTCCAACAAACTTAGCTGGACTTAGTCAAGAATTAATTAGAAAAAGTGTTGCTTAATGTGTCTGTTTAAGAAAAAAAAAACTGAAATCGCATGCATCATCAGTTTTTTTGACACAAACGAAAGGAACAATCGTGACTCTTGTTCACTAAAAAATGTTTTTGTCTCACGAGTTGTTTGCAATAATTATACAACTACAAACTTGTGTGATTTGAGAAATTATTTTTATAAGCATATACATTCAGGAATTCGGAGCAGAAAGATAAACTCAGCAGCAAATTGAGCCACGTCATACGTGTTGAAAAGTTTATTGACGGCGGATTGGACCACAATTTAACATGACCAATTCTTGAAACTGTTTTATCACTGAGGTTTTGAAAGTAAACTACATTTGTGTGAGACATTTCAACGTTAACACATTTGGATACAATATGCGACAGCACTGGTTTTAATCCTGTCAAAAGTTAATAAAATAACTGAGTTGAAACGGTTGTCAGTTTTCACAAGAAGGTCGTTTTTGATAGCAGTCAATTTCAATTTGTGGTCCTAGTCCGCACAAATCCTCCTATCAAATACGCGAAACAACTTAAAAGGGCTGAATTTTCATGGAAATCTAATCACAGAAATTTCAAACTCTTTAACGAAGCGTCCAAACAATTTAAATAACACGAGAATAATGCTTTCGTTGTGCTCGTGCTGAAAATCAATCACACGATGTTTAAAATATACCCCATATACCACTTATTTACACGTCGAGTTGGTCAGTAGTGTTCACTCGTCATTCAGCAGACACAGTCGCTTGAAGTAATGTCGACAGCAAACGGCCGTCGCGGAGGGAGGCAGGTCTTGCGGACGAGCCTCGCCTCCTAAATGTTCGAGAGCGCGCGCGTATTCCCGTTGCAACGACATCAAATCAATATTGTGATCTCCGAGCGCTGCCATTGCAAGGAACAGTATATCTCTGTAATAACGAAATGCTGTATATAGTTCGCACTGGGCTAGTAATTTTGTCGAATAGATTAGTAAGTAATTTAGTCGAGTAGGTTAGTAAGTAATTTAGTCGAGTAGATTAGTAAGTAATTTAGTCGAGTAGATTAGTAAGTAATTTAGTCGAGTAGATTAGTAAGTAATTTAGTTGAGTAGATTAGTAAGTAATTTAGTCGAGTAGGTTAGTAAGTAATTTAGTCGAGTAGGTTAGTAAGTAATTTAGTCGAGTAGATTATTAAGTAATTTAGTTGAGTAGATTAATAAGTAATTTAGTCGAGTAGATTAGTAAGTAATTTAGTCGAGTCGATCCATTTTCGTGCGAGTACCGCACTCTCTAATATCTCTGTAATAACAAAACGCGATATAAAGACAAACAAAAGGCTAGTTCGAACTAGGCTAGTAATTTAGTCGAGTCTATCCATTGTCGTGCGAGTAGCGCGGTCGGTTCACCGGCTAAACAAGTCGTTTCAGTCGAGTTCATTCAACCCGCAGCTGTTTACTTAGTTAAATTTAACGTACCTGTAATAGGAATGATATCGCTTGTTTCCCGAAGTGTTTTCGCGCCACGCCGCGAGCTTCTGCAGTGCGTCCGTCAAATTATTGCCTAGCAGGCCGTCTAGTACTGCCAATACAACTCTGGAATTTATGATATCATATGTCAGTAAAAAGAAAAGTCAACGCAATACGCATGAAAAAGGTATCGGGTACATAAAAACCGAAAAAGGTCTGTGTATTTTCAAAAATCTTTAAATGCAGTTTTGTTTCTTTTTATAAATTTAAGGAATGTTCACTTTAGGTAATTTTTCCTATGTTCAAGATTTACAGAAATTTCACTCCAATTGGCGTTAAAATTTTCACAGATTTTGTAAGTTTGTTTATAATATGGGGGTTATCTCGGAAACGACTGCACATATTTGAAGGAGTAGCAAGTGGTACTGACGATTGCTCCGCCTGGTCGTCGGTGAGGAGGAGCGCTTGCAGCGCCCTGGAGCGCTGGTGGTTGTGTCGGCGTTGACGCCACGCGCGGTGCAGAGCCACTCCCGCTTCGCCGTGGAGCCGCGACCAGTCCCAGCTGCACACTACTCTGCAACCTACACATTATGTACCTATTTAATAAAAGCACTACAACGCCCTCACACGTCACATCGCTTTACTTTTGCAACAGACTCAAACTGTTTGTAGAAATTTTGACAGCCGTATTCAAGTTATAACTTCGGTTCTCTTAAGGCTAGTAATTTAGTCGAGTAGCAAGTAATTTAGTAACTAAATGTGTCTGAACACTAAAAAATTAATATTTTAGTCAAGTCGATCTATTTTGTTCTATCACTTGGGGGCGTCTAGAGCGTGGTAACTAAAGTAATCCGAAGAAGAGTTTATAAAAGCATAATCATGTTACTATTCTCTCGTATACGTATTCTTTCAACTAAGAATTCCAGACCTGGCATGTCGCGATCGTCGCTGGCGTAGTTGTCGTAGTCGTGTACAAGCAGAAGAGGCAAATGATTCTCGATGTTGGCGCGTTCCAGGAACCAAACCAGGTTCCAGTAAACAATGGGATGCGATTCAACGAACTCTGCTTCCGCGAGGCACGAGTCACCCTCCCTACCTGCAATACAACCAGGATCAATCAATTACTCAAGAACACAAGTGCATACACCTACACAACAGACAACACAAATGTGCCATACTGCCAAAAATGTGCAGACCTGATTTGAGTGCATATTGCATAAACAATAAAAGAAATCAATTAAAATAAACAAAAACAAAAAAATATTACCTAAAATAGATTCGAACTCCTTTCTAAGCACTAATGGATTTAAATAAGGCACGCTCAATATTTCCGATTGGGTCTGACCCGTTCTCGATATCTGTAAATAAAAACATTATAAAAATTATTAAATTGTTCGAAATAATAATGAAAAAAATACGACGAGAGTTTTCACTATAGATCACGAGTGCAGAGGTACAATCTTAGTCATAAATGTTACAATTACGTAGTACACACGTCTTGATAAAGCGCGTTGTGAATCTTTGTTCACGCAGAAAAGAAAGTACGGCTCCGACGATTAACGAACAAGCTTAAAATTTACAATAAGCCTTAGGATTCAATATCTATAAGGTTCATAATACAATGCAGCTGTTATTTTTGTCTCATTCGCACGTGCGTAACATGCCGCCCGCTAACATGGCGGCAGTTGGCGACCAATAGCGGTACTAGAAAAACCGCGACGTGTGTGGATTGGTCGATAGCATTTCCTACGCTTTAAAAATTCGTCTTCTGCGCAGGCTGCTATATCAGTTGGGTACTAGTATACTACTTTTCGTTCGCAATTTTTAGTGAAAACTCTCGCATTTTTTTATAATTTTGACCAGCTAGTCATAAAAAACCAACAAGCAAATGCATGTCCCACCTTAATGGAGAGTAGTGGGACGGTGTGGCGTCCGCATGCGGTGCAGTGCGTGTTGAGGTTGGAGTCGTCGGCTGCCCAACCGGCCATTATGTCCTCGTCGTACAGCAACGCCAGGCACTGGTGGCACTGCGAGCACGACGACATCACCACAACCACGCTCACCTTGTCATCTGCGATGTCCTGAACCAAGTTTATTCTTTTACGACTTCATTTAGTGACTACTACGATAAGTATCATGATCAGCATTTTACATTTTAAAACCTCTTTTCTTATGTTAAGGTCGACAGACAGACAGACTGACGGTCCACTTGATAGTTTTTTTTATAGCACATAGTTTTTGAAAATGCAGAGGTTTCTCCTGCAATTTGTATTTTTTACCCTTTTCGTCGAAATTATTGCAAGCCGAAGGCAAAAATCCATTTTTGTTTTGATGCGACATTGTCACAATATCAGCGTTTTTATGTTTTGTTCGGATCTGTTTTAAAAAATCGCCCTTAAAGTAAAAAGAAATCGCAAAAAGGTAAGATATGTAGATACATACGGTTTGAGATGAGGGCGGGTAAAGATTATCAGGTAGATGCGAAGCGAGGGTGGCGAGAGAGCCGCGCTCCATGCCGCAAGCCAATTCCGCGTCGCTTGACGCGCGCCTGAACCCACTACCGCTCGTCCACTCTGTGACAGAAAAATTATAATATACTAGCTGTTGCACGCGACTTCACCCGCGTAACTTTGTAAAATATACCCTATGTCCTTTCTCGTATCCCAGACAACGTGTATGCAAAATTTCATGGTGATCGGTTTAGTAGTTTTTGCGTAAAAGAGTAACAAACTTCCATACATCCATACAAACTTTCGCATATATAAATAATATTAGTACGCGGATTTTTGCATATGTACTTACTTATACAAATAAACCGTCTTCAAAGATAAAAAAAAAAATATCTTTGAAGAAGAAGAAGTAAAACACAGTAAAAAAGATTTATTACCATAACACTTACCATCGGGGTTAACCTCTGAAGATCCGTCGGTGGAATCTTCCTCCACGATGAAACTTGTTAAGGCGCTGGTGGCATTACCGATGGCGCCTTTCACCGGTGTTGAATTGGCCGATATAACCTCCTTCATCTCGTCAAACTTTTTCGCCATACTTGTCGCTGCCGATTTAAGACTACTCAGCCCGCTTTGCAGTAATTCATTAGATTTCTTGCCGGCAATTGGGCTGGAAATGTAGAAAACTATTTTAAAACGTACAGCCCTAGCGTATTTGATTGAAACCAGAAATAGATTTCATTATAAGAAATTAGGATTTTGTCAATTTTTTTCATCAGAGGCACACAACTTTTCTTTATGAAACAAGTGAACAATGAACAAGTTAAAAGTGATTAAATCATGCATACTATGAAAATAAACATGAAAAACCTAGTAAAACATTGAAAAATGCAAATTAAAAATTGGTAACACATTTTTTTTTTAATTTTAACACATTTAATCTACACAAAATTATTTACTCCCCCACAAGCCAACTCTTACCTGAAATAATTCTCGATCATAGCCTTCCCAATTTTCATGTTCTCTTTGCGCAAGGAGAGTCTGGCGGGCGAATAGCGTCTAAATGAAAACAAACAGCTAGCAAGCATATCGTGTGGTGCGGTTAACATAACACAAAAAAATGCAATAAAAAAGTATCAACACAGTATATTATATCGAAGCTACGACTAAACCAATTTATTTATGAACACTTAGAGTAAACAGCTTCACTTATGGATTACTACTTAGAGTTTGAAATTGTGACTATTTCAGACTTCTTTCGAAGTTACTAAACAAAAACCGACTAGAGTATTTTCATGTTGTTTAAAAAGGCTTTAATTTAAAGATTAAAAAAAAAGTCAATGGTAGGAAACGTTATAACGTAAATTTTATTGTAACAGTATAAGTAATAACAGTAATATTAAAAGATTGTACTACTTTTCTTGAAATTAATTAAAACATTAAACCATTGCTTTAACCTTTTTTTTATATTTAATATTTAGGAGAAAGCAAAATTAAAAAAAAAAAAGCAGACAAAAAAGATTTTGAATCTGTCTATATTCTATGTAGAGCTTGTTTACTCTAAGAATATTCCCAATAGAACTTGACAATGTTTATTAGTTCAATTCATAATAAAGCAGTCTCAAACAGCAACGATTGGTTAAAGCCACTTAAATTTACGATTATTAAACAGAACACGAATTATTAAATAAAACAATGAATCTAAGCCAGACATTTGCCAAGTTTTATTTGGAACTAGAGTGTGAGTGTGAAACGAAATAATGATTAACATGCCTTTTAAATTGTTAAAAATAATATGAAAATAATATATATTTTTGCTGTATGTATAGTGTTTTGACAATATTTCTTATGGATTTGCAAATTTTACCAACAAATAATGGCTTAAAATATTAAAATATCTTAATTTAAAATATTTAAATCTCTTAGCGTATGAGCAGCTGAGGGTTGGATGAATTGTGTTCGGCAAAGACTTGTCTTGGTGTACTCACCCGAAACTGATCTTGAGCGTGTTGCCAAGAGTGGCGAGACTAGAGGAGACAGTTCCGCCGGGCGCCGTCTCGCTTCTGTGCAGTTTCCTGCGTAAAGACAGGAAACAATCGAGGTTATCTTGTCACTACAGGAGACAGCTAGCACGCTAATGTATGTTAGTCACAAACATGTAAACGTGCACTAAGATCATGCACAACAAATGTGGCATAACATATTTAAAAATAATAATATTCATTCAATATAACAAGATTCATTAGCCGTTTAGCATAGACACGGAGAGATGGATTGAGCGTTCCCTATCGCCCAGTGATTACTTGTTATTACTTTTTAGTTTTATTAACGTTCAACAAGACGTACAACTGAAATATGTAGGTACTTTTGAAAACCGTTAGTATTCCATGCTTCGACCTCAATCACAGTACATGTCTACATTTTGCGCAATAGTGTTATAATACGTGCACTAGAACGTGTGGGTGTGTTCGTGCATTTACAACATGTCCGAAATATCTAGGCACTTCGCGTAAATCTATTTTAACTTTGCTTTGTGTATAAATATTAAATTTAAATATATATTTTTGTAATGTCTTTCCATTACTGACAGTAGCAAGGGGTGTTGCATTCTTTCGAAGTGCCAAGACATTTACGAATATATAGCAATCAGTGTTATCCCTGTGACGGGGCCAGTGCAGGAAGGTGTATACCCTTGTTCGTGCGCGGGCTGATCCTCGAAGGAGTTGGTGCGGCGGTGGAACAGCTTGGGGCTGACGGTGAACTCGTGGCGCGGGGCCAGTGGGGGCGAACCGGCAGCCGGGGGCGAACCAACGGGGGCGGGCGGCGGAGGGCTCAGCGCGCCTAGCGGGTCGTCGCTCAGTACCGGCGTGCGGGGGGATACTCTGTAGCGACACACATCACTTTATTATCAGTACACAAAACGGAGCACACACACACACACCTAAATCGTCAATTAATTACTCATAGCTCTGTCAAGTCGATTCGTTGAAATGTAGTGTATGCGGTTGCGCTTGTTAAACTCTAACTCACACATGCAAGCACTGTCTCGCTCGCACAAAGTCAGACATTACGAGAGCCACGGGCGAGAATAGATGTGTCGGGAGTCTATCCGTTAAGTGCGCGTACGAGCCTGTGAAATATCCCACTACAAGTGCTACAGGAACCTCTCTCATAATAATCGTAAATTTTATAGAGCAGGCTTCTTTCGTTTGCGCATGTACAACTGCGAACAATACGGCGCAACGGATTTCTTTCTTGTAAAAGAGTTGCGTCTCGCTCATTGTATGACCCTGCATCCCAAAATCGTTTACGGCTCATATTTGAAATGTGATAAAAATCCAGATTTTTTTTGAGATTGATATAAGAGAGTAAATAGTACATACTTAAGTGGAGACGTTTTGGATTCCTCCGACGACTCATGCGCTACATCTTCCTTCACTGACTCTTCGGGGAAGCTGAGAGTACGAGAACAGCGTGTTTTGGGATTCGATGTACCTAAAAAAACCAGATCATTGGGAATTACTACCGAATGCTTAAAGTGTAACATTTGTTTTAACGTTATTATAAATTCTACTAAGGTTGGCAGTAAGTGCACTGACACTTACTTACTTTTACCCTGATCGTTGACAGTTACCTAAAAGTGGCTGGCAATGGCAACAAGTAGGTGTGCCCTCATCGTGTTAGTCTTTTTTCAGCACATTTCGGTAACCCATAATTTAATGATATGATGAACCAAATAATGATAAAATATATCATACCTCTGCATGAACAATTTTCACACTAGTGAGTAAAAATGTCTGGCGTCCATAACAGTATAAAGTGAAAAGATAAGTAAATTTGAATTTGATAGTAGAGCATAAAAAACGATTACTAACATCATGCGTCACTCACGAACTGAAGTAATAAATCTATCTTATGGTCATCTTTATGAAGATGGAAGGTACCCCAGTCGAAAGCGAAATCAGATCGAACACTAGTTATTCAATAGATTGGGATATATAGAATACGTACTACTTGAAAAAGATAGCCTCTGTAAATTTTGCACGATTTGCGCATCACCAGCAAAACTCTCCGACCTAGTGAGTATCCGCAAATCCGATGGACTGTCTGGACTCACGTGAATTGTCTGAAATTTAATTGCAATTTGATATTAGAATAAGACTAATTTAAACACGAAATAATTGACTAATAAAATTTGGAAAATATACCTGTCTCTTTTCTGCTATCGTCAGTGAGGGATTCGAGTCTTTAGTTTCTAAAGAATTACTTCTAGGTCTTGAGGTTTCACTTAAATCCGGGTTCGACGGTACACCTACACATAAATATTTATATTATTACTATTAGCTGGTGCCCGCGACTTCGTCCGCGTTGAACGATGAACTTTCCCTATGTCCTTTCTGGTGTCCCATCAGACAACGTGTATGCAAAATTTCATGGTGATCGGTTCAGTAGTTTTTGTGTGAAAGCGTAACAAACAAACATTCACATTTATAATATTAGTAAGGATTATGTTAAATTACATTCCCGAATAACATGGTATGTTCTTTATATCTTACATCTACAAAAATATATACTATAATATATTTTTTGTTACCATTATGATGATCATATTAATCACTATAATAGAAAATAAAATCATATAGCAAAATAATAAGTGTAGCTAGCATTAAATGAGACTTAATTTCTAGTAGTTATTTCATAATAATGTTACGCCAATAATTAAGTCTCTTTTTTGTTAGTTCTATATCGATACTAGTAGAAACTGATTGAAAAATAATTATGAATAAAAAAAACAGTAGTAGTCGACTATTCAAATAGAAATAAAAAATCATTGTCAGGGTTCACTTTAATAAATTTCCATGAAATACCTATTGATCGCAAGAAAAGCGAATAATCGTTTTGTGACACCGGAAACTGGACTTATGAGGGAATTACGATTATGAAGATGATGATGTCATTCACATGCATTTACCTGAGATGAGTATTCCCGCGGCGGTGCAGAGTGCGTGCGCATGCGCATGCGGTCGAGGAGGCGAGGTGCGCACGATGTTGCCTCGTCTGCAAAGCGCCTCGAACGCGCTACAGTTGGCCTCTGACTCGCGGTTACCTGAAGACACCAACAGAATGGTACAAAATGTCGTTTCAAGTGTTATTTAAGCACACAAAAAGTAGATATTTTTAATTCCTTTATATGTTTGTTGAATAAATAAACATAAATATTATTAGCAATGTGGCCATCATCACCTCCGTTTGACCAAAACCGTAATAAAGATATTCATGAATTATACACATAAACCATCCTCAGAAATTTGTCTTTCCATCGATTCAATCGTGAACAAAATTCGTTCACAACTTTTCGAAATTAGCACACACATACAGACAGAGAAAAAGGAAGACTTTATACTATGTACTGATGCGTATTATACCTGATTCAAGACTTGTCCTGCTGGCAGCCGGATCGCAGCCGGCCAAGTTGGCGAGCGCCGCGAGGTCACCGCCATCGCCAACGGCCGCTGCCGATCGTACTCGGGGCAGAGTACCACTGGCTAAAAAATGCATAGAATTCCATGTACAGTACAAATCATATATTTATCTTTGATTTAAAGGTAGTCGTTTTTTCTGAAAAAAATCTAAAAAAATGTGTCTTTCGTTGGTAGTAAATATAGCTTGAAAGACATATTTCATGTCATAGTTTCATTAATGAATAATGTCCTATAAAACCAATTCACTCTCGGAAAAAATTATACTAATATAAAGAGAGAAAGAGCGAGAGAGAGAGAATATTTGGGAAATGTTATAGTTTTACCAATGAGGAGGCCTCTATCGACGTAATTATATATATTTTTTTAACAAACGATTACTCAGTTTATCCCTCGCATATTTGCTATACTGACGGAGTGAGATTGATCATTTTTAGGGACACCTTAGACGTGTTCTTATTGAATAAACGGATTTTTTTGTTTAATTAGTGGAGTGCAATAAAAATTTTCGATACTCGTTTGTTAAAAAAATATGAACTCTAGTAATGATTGATAACCAGTTTAAGATTGAATTTAGCAGTGATTAATGATAAGCATAATTATTACTGGCAGTGGAAGCGTGTAGTGTGGCTCCGGCAGCTCTGGAAGCGCGTTGTGCGCCCGCTTTGCGGAACAGCGCTGCGCCTACCACAGCGATACGCAACTTATTCCACAGCAACTGAGATCCACTGAAAGCAACCATTCGCGCACACTGTAAGGCGAGGTCTTATCTCAACATCATAGAATGGGACGCCCTGTGTAGCGAGTTGCACGCACACAGAGCGTGCCGATGCCTCGCTCGACCGGTTTTCTCAATTTTTAATTGCTGCTAACTGAGTTGCATCTTTTATGCAATTCAATTAGTTAGGCATGTTGATGTTTTGTAATATATTTATGGTGTAGTGTTGTTGTGTATATTGGAATGTATAATAATTATATGTATATGTGTTATCATGAAATGAAATGTCTAGACAAACCAATAATGGTTTACAGATATTGTTATCATATTGTGTGTAAACTTGTATTTGATAATAAATAAATAAATAAATATCAGAAATAGAAATGTACTTACAAAACTTCTGTGCACCAAATATTTTAAATAGTCAAATAAAGTGGTCACCGAATACATCGAGGGAGTAATTGAACATTTTCATCCGAGTGAAAGCCCTTCATTATTACAAAAATAATACAAAAACTATATACCTCGGCATATCTTTAGGCCACTGCGCTTCCAACACGCATCGGTTATAATAGCCATACGTGAGAGCATTCGGTTGAAGTCCCGCTCGTTTCATTTGAAACAAGAGTTGGACGGCCAGAACCGGCAGTGAGTGGACACCGCACAACTGCATCATCACTCGGTAACATACCTTCAAGCAAACATAGAATGGCTAAAAAAATGTCTAAATAGTATCACCTAAGGTTGATAGCAATCTATCATCAAGTGTACCGTCAGCATGCCTGCCGATCTCATTAAAAAAAAGCAATAATTCCACATATAATTGCTAGTATAATGTACAAAAATTCAGAAAATGTCTTTCTACACAAATGAAATATAGAGTTCAATATTGAAGTTACCTCGTCACAAGGCAGTCTTAGTTTAGTGGCTCGTTCCAGTAGTTCGTAAGCTGCCCTCAAAGTCGTATGCTCTTTGCCTCTATTCAGTATCAATCGACACGGCAGCGAGAGGAAATAAAGCGAATAGCAAGCGCCAAGCAGACATTTAGCCCACGCTTCGGGTGATACACTTGCTTTGCGTGCTAGTCTGAAAATTAAAAGTGCAATTATAAATAAAGATCCTTCAATTTTGTCGAAATATCGATACCGCCAATTTATGGGTAAGATTGATTATTTTGAAATTTGTCCATTTATAAAGACAATGGCGACTATGGTAGTTTTTTGAAACTTGTCCATTTATAAAGGCATGGCGACTATGGTCGTTTAATCGTAGGGTATAGTCCGAATCAAACTTAATGGCGGCTCTGAACATTAGTCAACATGGTGCGAAGAATGCAATACATATTAGAAATCCGCGGGGGTGTACTGTACAGGGGGGTATACCTGCGCACAACAGCGCTCGCAGCTAACTTCCGAGCCGCCATTAAATTTGAATCGGACTATAGCAGTCTAGGAATCGAATTCCAGCTATACAGACCTTTGAGCTGCCGCAATTTCGTGTTTGGTCCTCTTGGCCATGGGCGAGGCGTCACCGAGCGACTCGGCCGAAGCGAGCGCAGCCCTTGCTGCCGCCAGCGGGTGAAGCGCCCCCGCGATGCCTCGAGTACAGCACTTCGCCAGCAAAGACGCGTCCAGTTCGAACTTGGAATACGTATACGTCTCCTCTGCGAAAGGAGGACGCCATTTAAAAGGTTCTAATCGACCTAGCATGACAAACAGCACGGGACACGTGTAAAATTAGCGTACATGCGCAGTTAGCGGGACATTAGTTTAGTTAGCAAATAGTTAATTTAGAGAGAAGTTAGTCGGGTCAATGAGGCCAATGAGACTTGGTCATTAAGTAATTTATTTATTTAATTACAAGTACCAGGGCGAACGAGCTACGCTCGATATTTTTTTACGCCGACTTGGAGCGCCATCTCACAAAATTTTGAGGTAAGAGTTGATTATTATCGTCCTTAGGCAAAAATTTACGAGATGGCGCTTCAATGAATAATTACATTTTTTTTGTGTAAGATTGCATTTTTACAAGAAATACAACTTAACTACAATAGGTAGACTTAAAAAGCAAAACCAACCTACAAACAAAATTTTATAACATACAACAAAATTTCATGCAAATTGTTAAGAGCGATTTTCGTTATAGGAATTGTTCGTTTACTTTTTAAATAAAATAAAATCAAATCAACACAAAAATTTAAAAGCCTTTAAAGTTGATATTATTATATAACCTTGCGTGTATGTACTTATTGTAGACTGGAGGATAGTAGTTATAATAAAATTAAAAGTACATAAAGACTTACCGGGATCAGGTGGATCGGGGGGTAACACGAATACGGTTCTTTCCGATGTGTTACTGGTGCCCATTCCCAACAAGTTCTCATCCCCTGCGGCCACCCTCTCTATACATTCGTCGAAAAATGGCAACCCTTGGTCGATGTCGCACACGAAAGAGCGCTCCTCTATAAAGCGCGTGAACATTTGTGTTCGCATCATTAGGACGAAGAATCGTTGTTGTGTCTGTCAAGTAATACAAATTCAACATTATAACTGGCACCGTGATACAGTGATGACAAATCTCTAAAGAGATGATAACTTTAACGCACTAGCTGTGCCCGCAACTTTGTACACGCAGTACGCAAATTCTAGCGCTAAAGTGGATAAAAAAATAACTTAAAATAAATAAATAAATAAGTACGCCTAAAACGGAATCATGACTGAGTCTTGCCTTCGCGCGTCTATGGTAAAAGGTAGTAACTAGTTCTACTATTCATTTTAAACTCCAATGTGTTGACGTAGTCACATTTTCTTTAAATGACAGATGAGAAGAGTTCGTGCTCTACATATTATATGTCACATTTAAATGTTCCATAAAGTTCGTAGTGTTTTTAATGGCGTGCGATATCCATAGTTGTAGTACATTGATGTTTCTATATAATAACAATGGAATATTAAATATACCTTATCCCTGGATCTAAGGAAAGCGTCCATTTGGAATAGCGCGTGTGGATCAGTGGTGCCAACAGTGGGCGCCTTAGTGATGGGCGTGAGATGGTTGTGGTAGCCATGCAACGTCACCGCCATGAAGCGTAGGAACGCCTCTTGGATTTTCAGTTCTAACGCTTGCTGCAATAAAGTGCATTTTTCATAAAGTATTTTTCAGAACATTTTGCATAAAGTAGAGGTAAGAAACGGGTCGTTATCAGTCTACGTCATGCCAAAATTTCATTACAAACGTCCGACAGTTTTCTGCTTAGTGCTTTAGTTTCAAAAGGTACTAATAGTTTACGTCTTGATAAAGGAATGAATTTATAAACTAAGAAGTTATTCGATTTTTAACCTGTTGGTCACAATATAATGTAATGACCGAAAGGAGAACCGTTATATGAAAATGTATTTTTTTTAAATATATTGTAATTAATAAATAAGATAATGTATTGTATATTTCTTTACCTCCTTTTTTCTTCTTTGAAAATCCCTGTCCAAACTAGTTGTTGGTTCACCATTGTATTTACTGTCACTTGAATGATGTATGGGAGAGGCTGGAAATAATTTCATTTCAAGTGAATTTCACACACAATATACTGAATTGAAATAGCCCTTCAATTCAAATAATGTAATTTATTATTACCCAACATTCCCGGTCGAATACTCGCGTACAAAGACTCCAACGTTTGTCGCAGAATCCTCCCTTGTCGCTTGGGCAGAAGCTTGATTGATATGTGGCGCTGCGACTCGCATATCTACAAAGGAATTGCAACCTTATAAGTATCATACACTAAGGTTCGAATTGATTGTGCTCAGTAATCACTAACAGTAATCGTGTTGGTGTCCAAGTCGACACAGGTCACGTCCGGAGGCGGTTCGTATAGATCGAAGAACCTCGAATCGACTCCGATGAGGTATGGAAGCGGCGCGTGCAATACCTCCGCTAGGCCTGAAACATTTTTAAACATTGTATAAGTTTTATACCATGATCTACGTAATAAGTAAAAAGTTAGAACGCAACGGATTTTAATGCGTTAGATAGGTTAGATAATTTTTTATAGAAGGTTTCACCCAACGGATTTCGATACGGTTTTCACTAATGGAAAGAGGGATAAACGAGGAATATTTGTGTATATAAAAAAATAATACATCCCGGGCGAAGTCGGGAGCGGGTCGCAGGTAAATCATAAATAAAAAAAATGTACTCTCACCTAATGGACATAGTGGTATATAGGGGCATTGCCACTTGAAGGGAAACAGAAGACTTGATACTGCTTCCGAAACGGCTGTCAACGTATCTGGCCTAAAAAATTAATATATTATTGATAAAATTATAATACAAAATTCTAGGCCCATAATTCAAAAGCAGATTCCGAATTTGTCTTCGAAATAATAGTTAATAGTGAAAAGATCATACCTGAGTGAATGTATGAGTATCTTCTGTTCCGTGATAGCCAAGGCCAGGAGTAACAAACAGTTATCGGATCCCAAGTTAAGTAACAATTGCCTGAAGCCCGCACCGCTTCTAACCAACGGTTGGTCATCCCTTCTACTTACTATTATTCGATCGCTTGGATTCGTTGGCGATAACTAGAAGAAAAAAAGAAAAGGTTTTTAAATACCAATCTCATTGGTCACATCTCCATAAACTTTCGTAGTTATTAGAAAAGAAATGAGAAACATTACTCTTTAGAAAGAAGGAACATGAGTTTCTTGTCATATTCAAAGTTAACTGAAGAAAAACAGATATATTTTCTAGACCTATTCTAACTAACCCCCATTTCATTATTGAAAAATAAATCTCGCCTAAAAAACATGTATAATTAAAGTTTAACAGATGAGCTTCGATAGTTTGTCTGGAAATAGTTATTCTCAACTGTGTATTATAGTGTATTGTACTAACCTGTAATAATATAGTGGGATCCGGAAAGGGCACTTCTTCCAACAGGTGAATGATATACCTCTCAATAGGAATGTTTAAAGGTTCTTTACTCCAAAACATTTCCTGAAATATAAAAACACACGGCAACATAACATAACATAGAACACAATAAGAATGAATCGAAATACATGGAATTACATTTGACGAGTCACTTGGATGAACCACTTAGCATCAAGTGATTTGTCAGCCTCTCTGTCGACCCTAACTTCGGCCCTGACTTTCTTGCCTCTTCAAGAATCGCTTCTAGGTGTGTACTGAACCTAAGCAGGTATCAAAACAGCTTTTGACTTTGACTCACCAATATATAAAGTAACCACCGTTCGAAGGTGTCACTGAACGGCCAGCGAGAGAGTAGACATATACACTTGATAGCGTGAAGCGAGTGAGTCGTGTGAGTGACTCCCGATCGCCAGCCCAATTGCTCCTGTTGACTCTCAGACAGCTGAGTGTGGGGATATTCTTCGTAAAACGTCACGGCTGAACCGTACACCTGGAAAATACACTTGGTCATTTATAATACCGATGTGGACATAAAAGTAATTTACAGTTACAATGCTTGTTTGTTTAAAACCTGTCGTGTATAAGCATATACTTCCACTATTAGGTAAATATTAAAAACACTTACGAAAACGTAGTAAAAATAGTAATCTCGGAATGATAAAATATGATATAGTGCAGTTTGATTTTACATAATTCTTTGAAATCCTGTGGGCGGCTTCAGAGATTGGAGTGAATAAACATCGTGACTGACCTATTATAGTATAATATGAGAGTTTTGACTTTGTTACGATATTGTAAAGTGAAATTATACTTCAAAATATATGGATTAAGTACATACTATTAAAAATTAAAAAACAAACGCCTGCCAAAACTACAAACAGCAATAAATATTGAATAAATTATTGCTCATATATTTTTCAAAGGGGATGATGAAACAAACCTTATCGGTAGCGTCAGCAACAGTTAGCACAAAAGTGGAGAAAACTGGTTTTGGATCGGCTGCGATGTTCGGCCACAATTCCAAAGTGGCCCCCATTGGCAGACAGAAAAGAGGCACCGAAGTGGGGAATGCAAGACTGCGACGCTCTGTTACTGGATACCTTCAAACATCACAATTCAACAGCTTAAACTATTTTCAAAATACATCAGCATAAGTCTTTCGGTAAAATTCAAAAGGCTGAACAGACTGTATATGGCTCTCCTGTAAAGTTATTTGTATACGCAGTAAAATATGGATTTCCGTAATGTCTATTTTCGGTCATTGCTGACCGATCGATTGAGTTATTGATTGGCATAATCAAAGCACATTATAACAATGTAGGAAAAAATTGCTTGATTGCTTGTGTAATAGGCGACGGTAGCCACCTACCATCAAGTGGACCGTTAGCCTGTCTGTTAAACTTAAAAAAAAAGACTAAGCAAAATGAGTTCATAAGAAAGCACTCAAATCTTACTCAGTAAAAGTAACATTAGAGATCATTAAAAGTAACTTCAGAAGGATGGGATACAAGTAAGAGTAACATCCACCATCACTATTAAAAGAAAGTTTAACATTTTTGATTAAATTTAGTTTATTAAAATGTCTGGCTCCCGTTCTAACAAAATGCTTTTCGTGTAACCGATTTGTGAATTAAATTACAGTGTTACGCTTTTAGTGAGCGGCGAGGTGTGAATTACAGTCATGAATAGTGAAAGCATAGCGTTCATTAGCATCCATTAATACCAATGCTGCCTTTGTTTCTACAATTTGTGTATTACATTTTAGCATTGGTTTGCATTTAACAGAAACCGTAATAATAAATAATATCTTATATTTTTGTTTTCCGGCTACGCTTGCCCTAAAAGAGACCAGCATGAAGAAAGGTCACTGAAGAAAGATAATCCAAATTTCAACTGTCTGAGTAAAATAATTTCTGAATTTATCTACTTCGATCTAACGTAACAAGGCAATACGGTAGAGAATATACCAAAAATTAGGATTTTTAAAAGTGATATAATTCAGTTGTTTTTTTATGATTTTAATTACGAATTTCCGTTGCGGGGAAGTTGTTAATTAACAAATTGTCACAACTAAACTATAGTCAATTGAGAGTTTTCTCTCACAATACAATTAATATTATCAAGGTCTGTAGCGCATTTGCAACTCTTACAGCGTTTGTTGCATTACAGTTACCTATTATCAAGTAGAACTTTACAAAAAAAATGATACTTCAATACTATAGCGTTTTATGATATCAAAAAAATAATTAATAATATTTTTCTATACGTAATGAAGAGATGTTAAAACAATAAACTTGCAAGAATTTTTGAAAATTTCAACTCCATGCGAAGCCAGGGTCTGGCTGCTAGTTACATATAAACTAGTGTGATATGCCTTACCTGAACAACACTTCTGGCTTGTAAGATATTAGAGGAGGACGGTTCATTGACTTCTTATAGCAGAGAAACACATCGCTTCCCATTAAGCCTGTAATTAAAAACACATTATTGCTTTAACAATTTATGCAACATTATTTATTGTTTACAAGTTTAAAATATAACGGAGAGGTTCTTAATTGAGTCACATAATGGCATAAGTGATTGTCTTATTAACGTAGAATGATTGATAAAAATTGGAGGTTCTAATATCCAGTTTTAATAACAGGTAATCCCATCTTAGCAGTAAAAACGATAGTTGTACAAATTAGTTGTCAACAATCAATTTTCTCGTCCTCAATTGTGATTTCCGATTATTCTAATTGATATTCTAATTCTAAGCTAGTGATATTCTAAGCTCAGTAAATCATGGCTAAATAAAATTTTCACGCCAATACAATCGACTTGATATTGAATGTCTTTTTAAAATAGTATTTTCAAAATTCCATATTTTTGAAAAATTTTAATAAAATTATTGTTTAAAAAGAGTAGAGTTTTCCTCTACACCACAACATAGAGCTTTCTCTAAGTATCTAAGCGAGAGGGGTAGTGGCCCAGGCATCTCTTTAGTAACTCACCCAAACACGATAGCACTGTGCCTTGCCAGTACTAAATCTTCTATATAAATATAAAATTTGATGTGTGTAGGTATAGGGTAAAGGGTAAAAGGACATAGGGCAACCTTACAAGTCGTGGACAAACGAAAGCTAGTAAAAAAAAAAAACTAACTTAGAAAAAAACTGACCTTTATTCAAATTCTTGGGTAGCATACAGAAAGCGTGGGGCGGCACCTCACCCTTACTGGCCACTATGACGCACACGTCAACGACGACGAGCGCGTTACACGGCGCCGTGGAGTGAGCTCTCCTGTACGTGATAAATGTCTTCGCCGTGGAATTATTCACGTTGGCAACCCTACCGCCCACCGATTGCAGCACCATCTCCGCGTCAGCCATCAAACGCTCCTTCCCCTCGTACATTACACCTGCAACACGTCCGAGATAAAATTCTTCTTTACGTATTCGTAGCTGTGCGCTGTGATAGCTCAAAAAGTGGAATAGCAAGTGTAAGAAGAATATAGAGGTAATCGGATCACAAAGTTATATGGGTTATAAACAGAAAAACTGGGAAGCTACAACCATTTCTCGTAATAGTAGTTCATAAATTGGCTAGAATAGCGCTTGTGTAGCATTTGGTTGGTTGCGTACGTAGTTCATGAAACCATAATATATAAAATTCTACTACAGCGGCTCCTATTTAATGGTAGCTGAGTGCTGACTGACACTTTCTCATGTATAGTTGTTTCTCCTAGTAAAATACATCATAATAACACTCGTATATTATCTGTATACGATAAAAATTGATGTGTATGTATGTTCTCTATATGAATTTTTATGTCTGATGTTGCTAAGCTTTGACACGGGGAAGATGTTAACTTAAAATTATATGGAACATGGATCTACCGATACGATCAATTGAAGTTCGCAAGTCAATCAAATACAATTATATCATCCCATTCACATTAATCAATAATGAGTTATTCTGTTTCCTAAGTTTTCTGTTAAGAATGAGTCTGAATAAAGACACGGTCGGGAGTCTTAAACGAATTCTACTTTTTATATATCCTGTAACTTTATAAAAATCGCCACGACAATACAATTCAAAAGTTACTCGTTAAACATCGCAAAAAAGCCCTTTTATTATCGAGAAGGTTTGCGCAAAAAAGTTTTATCATTATTCTTATTAGGAGAACATATCCGCCCGAGCGTAACATTTACCGAGAACACGGAGATAAAAACTGTACAAAAAATGTATAAGTAACTTGTATAAGCCAATGCGTATCGGTTGATGAAAGTCAAAACTCTTGGAAGCGAGCGGTCTTATCAGCGTTATCTAGGCGCAGTTGTGTCATTACGATGAATAATTATACCATACCATGTAAAGAAGGTTGTATACAGCGGGTTCTTTGATTGATTGCTCTAATTTTACTCCGGTTTTTATGACGATGACGACACGTTTTTAAGAACGAAATTGTTAAAAAAAAAATTGTATTACAACCAGTCACTGTATTTTGTTTGCCATAGTATGTGCGTGCTGGCAACATTTTTTTATACAAATAAAGCATACCTATTGGTCTGCAGTATTAATATATTATTAATACTACAGACCGGGCGAAGCCGGAAGCGTGTAGCTGGTTAATATATATTTTATAGATATTAGTTTATTTACGATAATCACAGGACAATCGAAGTATGTGTAGCTATAAAATAATTGACGATGATTAATAGTGACTATGTTAAATCTAGTCACCATTTCATAAGATTAAAAATTTATTAGCCGTAATCATTCTTACAATACTTAGTTCAAAATAATATAAGTTCAACAGACGTGCCTTACAACATTTCATCAAAATTAGTTTATTTGTTTAGACACGTAATGTTTAGACATAACACGAAAATACATAGATCTTTTCTCAATTTAGGTACATGTTTATTGCAGATAAATTTGTTCGTTAGATAATAAAAAAATGTGTCCACCACAAAGTTATGCTATTAATTTTAAACATACATATAGGTACTATTTTATCGTTTAAGATAATATCACTAAGCTCCTTGAATAATTCATGCGCTTACGGTACGCTTGATGGCTGTAACAGACTTTTGACCCGTACATGCCTTCATGATAATAATTATAGCTAACAAACTGTTATCGACTCACAAAACAATTTCATCAACAACGACGCGACAAAGCCGATCATAACGAAACACATCCGCTGTAATCTTGCCAAATGTATGAATAAAAATAAATGATTTCTTTTAACAATTTTCAACCATTTGTAGATCTTTACTTGACACGTAAAGTAATTGTGCTATAGGCACATTCACTGTCCACCTATTGCGAATTAGCGTAAGCTCTTTTCTGAAGACGTGCCAGTTTCCACACAATGTTTTTACCAACTTCAGCAATCTAGTTAAATAAAAATTTATACTGTATAGAACCAAGACGTGGAGTTTTGAACCATTCAAGTTAAAACTTAAAAGCTTTAAATTTCGCATGGTGGTACAAAACACCTCAACACTTAGGTACCTCTATGTGCTCGTCATATTATGTGACCATCTGTTGGTGTATAAAAGTTCGAAATTGATTTTGAGTCTAGTAAATAAAAAAACGATGTGGACTGTATGTAGGTTTAATGTAGAATGATTGATTTTAAACAAAGAAAAAATAATAAATTTTAGTATGGAATTGGTAGGTAGCTTCAAAATATATTTACTAAATTTTGTATAGATTACGTTAGGTAGTATAAAAACATTACGAGTACATTTTTATTATTGAAATCATCGAACACCATCAATACTTAAAAATGTTAATAATCACATTTATGTCATATTATGTTTGTTTCATTACTATTTTTTAAATTATTAACTTGTAAGAATCTCCAAATTACACATGAGATCTAAAAGAATCAGCGGCGCATTCGCTAATGGAATTAGATTGTCTGCGTCTGCGGTGTCCGGCAGTCTTAATCATGAAAATAGTTAACTTACCTATATCAACTAGTGGAGCCCGATCCCGCCCCCGTCGAATGCAAAGGTAACATTCCGGTGAGCGCATCGAGCCATGATTCAAGTCGGCCGGTAGCCCTGTAGGCGTTAGCTCCAACAGTTCGTAACCAGTTGGCACTGTTTCCCCGAGACCGGGAAATATAACACCTGGAACAATAAGAACACATTAAACAACTCGAAAAGCGTGAAAAAATAATATGGCAATGTAACATTGAAAATTCAACTAGGCATAAGTATTTTGACAAGTAGGTCGAGTCATTAGATTTGCTTACTTCAACTACTTTAAACTTACTTTAACGCTCTCTCTCAGGAGTCCCGGTTTCAATTCCTGGCAGGGCCAACTTTAGACATGAACTTTTTATAGTTGGCTGTGTCTGGCCCCTTACCGTGAGATAACAGCATGTTTGCTGTTATGTTTCGGTGAACGAGTAAGGGATGCTGGAGTTCATTTCCTATGCCTTCCTAACCTATGATCGGCAGGGTACTTGCTGCACCTGTGGCATTGCTTGTGATAACACAAACTCGACTATAAAGTCAACGATAACGATCAGCCAGTTTAACAACCTTAATATTTAAAAAAGGTAAAAAACTGAAATCAGTTTATTTTAAGTACCTTACACTAGTTATTATTTCCATCTACAATAAAATTACAGTCATATTAGTTAAAGTTAAATGATAAATGTTTTTGTCGATTTCATTATAAATGGTCGCGTTACGTATCGCGATTAATATCTTATCTATTCACACATGCTAAAATTTGCCGTGAGAGTGAGTGAGAAGTGAAACGAGGAAATTTAACAAATTATTGACACTAGAGCACCTTTAAGCTGATAGGTACTAATCGAAAATATAAATAAAAGTACCTACTATATAAACTCAAAATTGTCTCTATAATTTGTTTAGCGTTATCCATTGCCGATTATTTATCAGTTAAACGGTTGTAGAGACCAAGTTAAAAGTTACATAATCGCTAAATGGTTATTGGCGATAACAAGAAAATTGTACATAGCCATTTGAAATATTATTTTTTTTGTAGAAAAATTACAATGAAACCAAAATATCGTAGGGATTAAGTAATGCTAAAACATATTACAAAATCATATTATATATTATTAAATGTATATTCACAGTATAATAATGATATATTTATTTGATAACGACCTAAAGCTCGGTACTAGTATAATACCATGCGACGTCATGTATAAGCGTTTACTTTCAAATAATCTTTACACCTTTACATAGTAGGTATAAAACTTTCAAAAGGATGGAATTTATACTCTAGTAATCACTTCGAATTCTATCCTTTTGAATTTGAAATTCAATAACTGAACTGTCTATAGATTTGGTCGACTTTAAGATGTGATTTAAATAAATATCGATCGTTCAAAAATCTTAATATACCAAATTATTAAGTCGTAAATATCGTAATCTTGAACTGCTGACAAAATCAAGACACATATAAATTTAAATTTATTTTGTTGAATATACGACACGACAAGAGATAACAGATATAATGTATTCTGACCCTCATTGTTGTCAGTGAGCCCGTAAGAAGATTATGTAAAAAATTTATCAACACAAAATTAGCAAATTGAATTATTAAAAGTTTGCATTGGTGAAAATTTCTCAAATGTTACATTTAAAAAAATTAGGTGTGGCTGTTTTCTGAATCGCTTTCCTCTTTGGAAGCAAATTTAAAAATGTTTTCACGTTCTAAATCAAGAACAAATTTGTATTGTAGTCATTAAAAAAAGTCTGTCCAAATCTATCAATCGATCAAACCACTGGCTACCACTGCATTGATGTAACAATCAAAAATGAATCATACATAGAGGTTAATCGAATGCTTGCCCTTTTGTTAAGTAATATATCGATTCACTCACTAGGCGTGTGTTATGTTAATAAATATTGCACTTATAAGGATATAACATCGACCATCTGGCTAGACTAGGCAAAATATATGCAAAGTCTAAGTAAGCTAAGTAAAAGCAAAGTGACTCACTTATAAATGTAGGACGCAAGTGTAAAACTGTGTAAGGTATAAAGGTTTATACTATATTACTGAAACCTATATTGCGACACAATCAAATACAACCATTTCATTAGCAGCTCTTTAACTATTTTGGATAAAGCTAAATTATAGCAGAATAAAATATAGAAAGAAAAATTAAATATACAAAGATTTATTAAAGGTAATATTTTGTTGTTTCTAAGGGTTACTTTTTAAAGATCCCTTGCATTAGAATCAATCTATTACTAATATCATAAAGAGGCAAATAGTAACTGTACGTTTGTTTGTTTTGATAATCTTTATATATAAAAATTTTAGCTTTCGTATGTTTGTGTCCATATTCCCTTTTTTATCACTCTTTCCATTACTGAAAACCGTATTAAAATCTGTAGGTTGGTTTTAGAAGTTAGCAGAGAAACAGATACATACTATATTTTATAATACAACGAATATTTCTAGAAAAAAGATAAATAAAATTAACGAGTAAAAGTACTTGACTGGTAAAGCTTCTTGAAACAAGTGATATGTCCCAGTTTTCAGATAACTGTAGAGAAACTTGTTTTACTTATAAAGCCATAAAATTGCTCTTCAATCAAGTTACAAGAACAGATTTAATGGTGAACTTTAACAATTTCTTACGCCACCATTGCATATATCAAAGAATATTAGCGAATCACATAGTGATACAATTATACATTTCATGTAAAATTTTGTATAGGTGTTTACCTAATTACGTAATATGAAAAATATATATAAAAAATGTCATATAAGAAATATCACTTACATGGTAATATTATACTAATACAAAACCACAATACCTACTTGTTATGTTGGACATAATAAACCTTGCAATATAAATAACCTGTTTCAACCTGATATAATAAATAATATACAAAGATAATAAAATTTAATAATTGTGATTCTTTTTCATTCAATTTATAACCGTCTAAAAACTGTTATTATTTGATATATTTAACTGTGCTATGTAGTGGCAGTGATTTAAAAAAAAAGATAAAAATATTTGCCTGGATAAGCAGGAGACCTAGATTTAGTTTTATGAATCAACAAAAATATAGTCAGACTAATTTCACTTTGTATTGTGATCAACTTAAGTCAACACCATTTATAAGTAGTAAGCTAATTTTATTTTTCTATTTAAGGAAGAAAATTAACAAAATATGATCTTATCAATTCCAGTTTTTCCTTCCTTTCAACATAAAAAATGCATAAAAGCAAATTATGTATTATAACATCACCAATGGTAATAGTTCATTTTAAATATTTATTTAATTTATTCCCTAGGTTTATGTAGTCTCAGTTATTATGTATTCTGTTCACACTCCATGCAATTAGTATTGCCAATAGCTATTCAAGTACCCAACTAACAGTTGAATCAATCAATCATTGTAAAAAAATATATACTTTGCTTAATATAGGATGCCAACAGAATGATATATCTATAATTAATACATGTAAGAATATGAAGTTTGATATTAGCAAATATTGTATGTCTGATATTAACAACGAAAATAAAAAAGTATCAACAAATGCAATATGCAAGTATGGATAATGGAGTAAAAATGTACTTAGTCTTGCCATAAATATTGTTACAAGTAAAATATCTTTTTTTTAATACATAAAAATTTATTACTGTGGTGTGCGTTAATTTTTAAGTTTTCTTGTATTACTAACACTGTATGGACACTAGGTGTTTGAAATAAACATATTATTATTATTCATATATTTATTTATTTTCTATCTTATTTCTAAATTTTTTACAATACATATTATTAAAAAACAAACAATAAATATCGTAAAAAACCTAAAACTAGAATTCCGCAGGTAGCGGGGGAAGGCCCAAGCTACCGGTGGTTAAGGCTGCAGAGTGAGGAACCTCCAGACAATTTGTGCCGGACGATCTCGCAAATGGCTCTAACGATTTTGCGAAAATCTATGCTTAGGGTTTTTTTAGGTCTAGAAATCGATCTGTCAGGATCTTATCTTTGAGAAAATTCGTTTTGAATTTTTTCATTTTGAATGATTTTTGAATTGTTAATTCAAGTATTATTGAATTCTTTTTTTCTATAATGTTTCATAGACTTTCTTTCTTACATGTAAAAAACTTTAAACCTTTCACTGGCCTGTCACCCAGCCTAGTGATATAATATTACGTTGTAAAGAAATTTCGTAGTTTTCATTTTTTCTTATATTTCATAACGATTTGTTTGCTGTTTGGCAAAGTGTATATATTCATTTCATAGAGCTCTTTTTGACAACAAAAATGGTTTTAGAAGTAAAAAAAAAAATTGGTGCAGGCAATTTTTGGCAGAACGGCAACAACAAATTGGTCAAGAGGTTGGCCGAGGTTGTGAACAGCATTGGAGAATACATCATTGATTACTTTATTGTTATAACTAGCTGCCGCCCGCGACTTCGCCCGCGCAAATTTGGAAATTATATACTAAAACCTTATTTGAGAACCACTCTTTCCATTGGTGAAAACAGTGTGAAAATTGGTGCAGTAGTTTTTGAGTTTATCGTGAACAGACAGACAGACAGATGCGGCGAAGGACTTTGTTTTATAATATGTAGTGATTAAGTATTGTTTTTTTTTGTTCAAATAAATCTTTGTCATAAAAACTCTATGAACCCAATACATTGGTCTTAATACAAAGCTTAACATTTTGTGGATAGTTATCAATTGAAACACTCACTTTCTATAAGGGAAAATTCTTTAATGGCAATCTTGTGGATTTTTTAGAGACTCCAAATTACTATGGCGTTTAGTTTTATAATATCACATCTTACCAATCTACACCAATCGTCATGATCATGGTACGCATTTTAGGGACCGAAAAAACACAATGTATCATTAAAAATAAAACACAGATTGAATAAAAATTTCAATGCATAAGAAAAAGGGCCGAAGTCACGGCATAAGCTAGTTAACTATATTATATTAATAGGTAAGCACTCACCTATGTCAGTGATTGGAGCCTTTGTATTGTATCCTTTTAAATGTCCGGAGTCAGAGTCATCAAGGATCTCTGGTTTTTCCGGTAAGCCAGCTACTACAAAATATTCCGCGACTCTTCGTTCGTCCATTCTGACCGATACACTCTAATTTTGTTTTGAAATATCTAAAATAAACCAATAGTTATATTGCACTAATATAACAACATAACCTGGACAGTTTAAAATTACTGCCAGTGAGGAATCTTCAAAGATGTACGTTACAAAATATGTCTGGGGATTTACGACTTCTGACTTAACAAATTTAATTTAAATCAAGTAAAAAAGGTATTTCAATAATAACATGAAACCTACAAAGTGAACTTACGTTTTATCTTGAACAATAACACATTAGATATGAAAACATTGCTCATAGTGCATTAGTAAATACATTAATTCAGTGGTCCTATTATTTTTTTAATTAAAAAACAACTTAAATTTTTCAAGCAAGTGCGATTGAAATCTGTAAATTATATTTTAATAATTTAATATAAAAGAAATGTCATTTTCAGACATACGTTAAGGACGGACACAGGACAACACAGGACCCTTGCGCAGAATCATGCACTTCAGTCTACCTACTCTATGCATATTGCTTTAGCAAAAATATAATTATAATGTCATAATATCTTATTTCAGGGATTACCCAGAAATTATTGTTGTTATTCTTTTCGAAACTATATAAAACTAGAAAAACATATATGTATATATGATGGGACCATTTTAGCCGAACACTATAAAAAAAATAAGTTCCTTTCATTTGTATTTTTAACAATTCCAAATCATGTGAAAAGTTACATTGAGATAATGATATCTAAGTATGAAAAACATTGATATACATGACAGTGTTCTGCGTAAGTTGTTCTTTAGTCTTTTGTTCTACGCTATACCATACTAATCAACTGTCACGCCGAATCTGTTGCTGTCTGATGTTATGTCAATGTCATGTGTCCAGTGTCAGATATCATATCGGCAGTCAATAAGTCTTATAAATAGTTTTCATTGCATTAGGTATTTAGTTAGTGATATACTTTTAATGTAATTTATATGCAAACAAAAAAATGTTTAAATTACTCTCTCGTTCAAGCCGTCGCGGTGCAGTTATAAATTTCTTTTGCGAGAAGAAATTTGAGGTTAGAAATGCAAAGGTGTTATACGTATATTCTTCAGCCGGATCTATAAGATTTGCTTCCTCAGGAATTAATGATACAGGAAAAACAGCAACCCTCATTGAAAACATACCCGAACCACCACCAGTTCCGGATCCTTCAATTTTTGGCAACATAACAGAAGTGGTGCAATCTTTGGCTGCAAATGGGGAGCCGACTTTTGCAAGTCTAGGTCTAGGTGGATGGGGTCCTATTGGACTTTTACAAAATTGTCTCGAATATCTACATGTTACGTATGACATACCATGGTGGGGCGTAATTGTTACGGGCACCATAGTCGTCAGAACCATTGTGTTCCCTCTTGTTATTATAGCACAGAGAAATGCCGCAACTATGAATAACAATCTCCCAGAAATGCAGGTGTTGCAAATGAAGATGACTGAGGCTCGTCAGTCAGGTAACCAATTGGAATCTGCTCGTTATGCACAAGAAATGTTGGCTTTTATGAAAAAGAAGGGCCTAAATCCATTGAAAAATATGATAGTACCATTAGCGCAGGCACCACTGTTCCTTTCGTTTTTCATGGGTTTAAGAGGAATGGCGAATTGTCCTGTGGAAAGTATGACAGTAGGTGGATTGTCATGGTTTACCGATTTAACAGTTCCAGATCAATATTTTCTTTTACCACTTATCACAAGTGCAACTATGTGGGCCACCATCGAACTTGGGGTTGATACTGGACGCCTCCAACAGAATATGCAAACGATGAGATATGTTTTACGAGCGCTACCATTAATAATGATACCATTTACCATAAACTTTCCAAGTGCTATTTTGTTATACTGGTGTTCAAGCAATTTCATATCACTTATTCAAGTAGGTGTATTGAAAATACCCGCTGTTAGGCAATACTTTAAGATCCCAATGTTGATCCCACATTCATCCGATAATTTGCCAATGAAGAAAAAAGGATTTGTAGAGGGAGTAAAAGAATCTTGGACTAACATTAAGATTTCAAGAGAATTGGCTGACAGGGAGCGAGTGGATGAAATGGTCTTCAATAGGGCTGGAAGAGGTCCTTTGCAAAAAACATACAAGTTTGACCCAACAAAATTACCTAAAGTTGAAGCAAAATCAAAATAGTGTTGTTTAGTTTGTAGCTTAGTTTTAAATTAAATTTTTAAATGTATTTCATATTGTTTTTTTATATCACCTACTGTCACCTACTTTCTCAATAGTAGTTCACCTACTTCTCAAGTATGGAGAGCCAACGGGTGTTGAGGCCAGTAGGTTCTCAAGTAAAGTTAGGCAAGCGCAGCTTAGGATGTCCATCCAAGGTGATATTTCCAGGACAAGATGGATAGACCGCTTGATAACGACCTGATTAGGTTGACAGTGGATCCAGGCTGCTTCTAACCAGTCTTATTGGAAAATTATGGGGGAGGCCTTTGTCAAGCGGTGGACATCCTATGGCTGAGATGATGATTGAAGTGAGATTGAAAGGGTGACTATTCCAAACTATTGGGGAATGTATTATCTACCAGGTAGCCAATAGTAGGCTAACATCATTAAACGACAAAATCAACATCAGAGGGGATGTCTATGATTAAAACATAAATGTAGGAGTACCAGTGCTATACCAACTAATGTGTATACTGGTGTTTTGTTTTTAATTATCCAAGGTACATTTGTATGTATTTTTTATTTTATTCATAAGATCCTACTTAAGGGTGAATAGATACTAACTAAAATACATCCATACCTATTAGTAGATATTATAATTGTGAGAATTTCTGTCTCTCTGTTAGTTACCACATTAGTTAAATAGTTTCCACAACTTACCTAACTACTTAACCAATCATCATGAAATTAAAATTTCATAAAAAAGAAGTACTGCTCCCGCGGGATAATATATACTAATATAAAATTAAAAATCCTACACCAGGCAAAAATATAACAGCAGCAGAATAAATTATTGCTCATATATTTTGCAGGCACGTAGGCGTTATATTTTTTAATTTTCAAAGTTCAGTGCAGCCGATCGCTGTCATAGTAACAAATTTAGTATTTCCTTTAATTTTTTTTTATATTTCTGCAAGGGTTTATGATATTTAGTGCTCATATAGAGTACCTATATTAACCAACTTAACTACTAACCACCCACCAGTAGTTTAGTAGGTACCTAATACGTTAGTATCTACTATTAGTTTGTGTACCTACTCTATAAATCTCTATATGACAACTTGATGACAAGTATATGACAACTAACTATCATGCAAAGCCGTGCTGCATCCGTTTCCTGTTTAGAAAAATGATAATAATCGGGAAGAAACAAGGTGGCGCTGTGATTGTTTGACCAAAGGTAAACATTGTGATATTCTTTCCCCTGTTCCAGCTTGTTATAGTTCCTGCCCCCCTAGGTGGGCCATGACCTTGTCGTGGTGGGGTGGCTTACCCTCGACAATCCGATGGGGTCGCGGGGGGCTGGTGGTTCTCACCGGCCTTTACTCGTCCCATGGGATTGTTGTTGGGGACCAAGAAGGTCCACACCCGCGTGCTCCGAGCGAGGTCCGTTCAGCGGAGCTCGTGGCGGAGTGCACTTTGTTGACGTTGCTTCGAACATGAAGTTGCTCCTTAACTTGACACTGGCAGAAAATGGCCGTTCTAGTAATGAGCCGAATTGCCATTTTTTACAAAGAAGATGAAGATGAAGATAGTTCCTATCCTTTTCTGTCCCTTAGCAGCGCATACTTTTCCAGGGTCTTGCTTGGACGGTATAAATACCGGTTTCGTCGCAGTTAAAAACGTTTTTTGGTAGAATTATTGATCTTCGGTTTTATTAAAAGTCCTGTTGATGGTAGTGGCTTCAGACTTCCGTATTATTCTATTATTCCTGCTAATAAATCCTTCGAACCAAACTCGTCCAGCCAATCTTGAAGATGTGTTAAAATTGTACCTTAGCTAAAGCGATTACGCGTATTCGAATGCCGCTCTTTTTATTTGATTTGGGGAAGAACCGTAGAAGATAATATTGGCCATTTTCTTGATTGTGTCTGCTAATTCTTTTTCCATCTCGGTCGTGAAGACTGTATTACGGCCGAGACGAGGTTCCTTAGTTTTTTTTGTGTACCTCTTTTAAAGACTGGAAAATTGAATATTCATGACGTTTGCGGCTTTTCTCATTGAATAATTCTGTTCGTCACTGAGCTTTATAGCTTTTTCTGGTTGATCCATAGACCAACTAGCTTTGTTTGTCTTCCTGGGACGAACTTTCGGCATCTACAAACAAAAATACACTTTTTCACCGAGGTTAAGTAATGTGGGCATTTAGATACCTATTTAATAGATAGATAGTGTATTTGTGTATTAAAATTAGTGTAATTTATGTACCTAGAATATCACTAGTCCGTGACCGGACACACTATATATCAATCAATACTAATAATAAATCTGTAAGTGTAGGTATTGTATGTATGTATGTTCCTCCATAACGAATTAACTGATTTTCATGAAACTTGGTAGATAAACATTTAGACGTACAGGACACAGGATAGGCTACTTTTTTTCTTTTTCAACGCGGACGAAGTCGCGGGCGCCAGCTAGTACTAATAATAAATCTGTAAGTGTAGGTATTGTATGTAAGTATGTATGTATGTATGTTCCTCCATAACGAATTAACTGATTTTCATGAAACTTGGTAGATAAACATTTAGACGTACAGGACACAGGATAGGCTACTTTTTTTCTTTTTCAACGCGGACGAAGTCGCGGGCGCCAGCTAGTATTAATAATAAATCTGTAAGTGTAGGTATTGTATGTATGTATGTTCCTCCATAACGAATTAACTGATTTTCATGAAACTTGGTAGATAAACATTTAGACGTACAGGACACAGGATAGGCTACTTTTTTTCTTTTTCAACGCGGACGAAGTCGCGGGCGCCAGCTAGTACTAATAATAAATCTGTAAGTGTAGGTATTGTATGTATGTATGTTCCTCCATAACTCTTAAACGAATTAACTGATTTTCATGAAACTTGGTAGATAAACATTTAGACGTACAGCACACAGGATAGGCTACTTTTTCTTTTTCAACGCGGACGAAGTCACGGGCGCCAGCTAGTATTACATATAAGTACATATTTTATGTAATACATATATACATATTATGCACACATAATTACTGTAAGATTGAAGAAGAGAAAAAATAGGCACTGAACACCTGGCCCAAAGCGTAGTGGGACTTATATAAAAGAATACCTACATTAATATAATTATGTGTGTTTATGTGTAGGTATTTGTGTTAAATAAATACACTTATATCTTATAGAATAAATAAGTGTATTTCTGAAATCAAAAGAACAAAAGTTTATAAATTTCATAAAATGAGTTGGAGTTTTTAAGCATTGAAATTTTATAATAAATAAATATTTTGTCATATTCAATAAAAACTATTTTAATTACCTACTTACCTATGCTTTACTTTTGAATCTTGAATATATAGATAGAGTAAAGGGGAAATCATATCAAATCCCCAGCTACACCCCATTTTTTTTTAATTTTTTGTTCTTTCCACATAAGTAAATGTATGCTTTTAATGATTTTTAATACATAGGTATTATATGCATGTATGCAGTAGGTGCTACTGATATCTTAAAATGCAACCACGAACTGAAAGAAAATACGGAACTAATTAATTGGATAGAAAACGACTGAACGATAAAGTTGATGAGTCCTCTATGCTCTCAGCATCTGTAATTACGTCCTAAGCATTCAGCCTTTGAGCTCTCGTTTTGTTCAAGCGTCTATGGTGCCTCGCTTTATTATTTCCGCCGGGAACATTCCGACAATCGTTGGAAGCACCCTGGTACAATAGCGAATGAATTTTGGCCATTTGTATTTCAATAATTGTTCCACATTAAGTTAGATATATGTACTTAAAAATGTTATAGAAATGATGTATTTTTTACCAAAAAGCCGCGTTGCCTTTAATTTTGTTTCTTACTCCCCTGAATTCTCATAGTACTTTAAACCTACTAAATGGTATTTAAAATACTTACCTTTTAAATATTGTCTTGCGCATTACGCATTATGAATTTTTTTAGCAAGTACATACCTATTACGAGGGCGGAGTGATAAGTCTGGTAAAAATTAAATTTTTGTTTATGTTTATTATGTTAATTTATGTTTATCTACCAAGTTTCATGAAAATCAGTTAATTCGTTTAAGAGTTATGGAGGAACATACATACATACAATACCTACGCTTACAGATTATTAGTATATTGAATATTGATTTCAATAATATATAACACTTTTTGTTGAGATTAGTTATACATAATACGACGATTATGATGCATAGAAAAAAAAACTTTTGAGTATTTAGTAGTAGTTAGTTAATATTTTTAAATGTAAAAATCTTTTTACTTCACCTTAATAAATTAGTTTTGTAGCCGTAAAAATGACACGGACAGGTTATACAAATGTAAATGTAATAAAAGTGAGACGGAGGCGACTGCGTTTTCCCGGCAGCGGTTGCGCTCATTTCCCACACTGTCCCACAGATTTATTCAGCAAATCTGCGGAACGAAAGAATATTACGTCTTCCGCTTTGATATATGGCTCACCTACAGACAGTGACGTAAGTACAGGATTCTAGCCACCTGCTGGTGAACAAAGTGCTAATTACAGTCTTTCATTTAGTTAGGTTAATAGTTTCATTATACACTAGCCGTCGCATGCGACTTCGTCCGCGTAACTTTATAAAATATAATACATTCGTGTCTGTGAAACCATGGAAATACACATACATTGCAACCCAATCGGTCAAGCCGTTTAGTAGTTGACATACCGACAGCAGCGCCACCTACCGGGTGCAATTGTATTTTTAATTTATCCAGGAAACCATCGAAATACCTACCCATATAAAATTTCAACCCAATTGGTTCAGCCGTTTAGAAGTTATGTGAAAAAGATAAGTACGGAAGGATAATTCTTACTACTCGTCCTATTACCCGTTTTCCCGTAGGAATGAAGCATTTTCCCGCGGTAAAAAGTAGCCTATGTTCATCAGGGATAATGTCGGCTTCTAATAGTAAAAATAATTTTCAAATCGGTCCAGTAGTTTTGGAGCCTGTTCAATACATACAAACAAACAAACAAACAAATCTTTCCTCTTTATAATGTTAGTATAGACTAGCTGCTGCCCGCGACTTCGCCGGCGTAACTTTGTAAATTATATACTAAAACCTACATCGAGAACCACTCTATCCATTGGTAAAAACAGTATGAAAATAGATGCAGTAGTTTTTGAGTTTATCGCGAACAGACAGACAGACGCGGTGGAGGACTTTGTTTTATAATATGTAAGGATAAGGAAGTGTAGGTATTTACCTACTGCCAAATTTTATAGGGTAAAAGTTAAGAACTTAATCCACCATCAAAACACAGCAATCACGCGATTACATGATTAAAAAAATATAAGTGTAAAATCAACATAAAGGTTAACGGTCCATTTGCTGGTAAGCGGCTACCATAGCTTATTAAAACAAGCAAGTTGGCAGCACAGACAATGCCAAACTTATTAGGATCTCCTCTAAGGAGGTTAATACGTCCTTACAGAACACAAGGAACTCCCCTTTTTACTACATCGTTGGATTACATTAGTGGTAAGAGTACTTGCCAACGCCGTGTCTCAGGGGTCCCGCGTTCGATTCCCAGCAGGGTCAACTTTGAAATTTTCAATGTTGGCCCTAGTCTGGATCTCAAAAGTAAGTAGTAGGGCACACTGCGTTTCGCAGTTATGGGAATCCCGTTACGCAGTTATTGCCACAACAAAAATAAAAATAGACAGTCTTGAAATTACCAATTTTTTTTACAATACGTTAAGCGCCTCTTTCACCAACGTCAATAGGCTAAACCGATACTTAAACTCACCTGTGACCGGGAATAATTTAGCTGATATACCTTTGTTTGTACGGTAAACGTACCAAACATTAAGGGCCTCTTTCACAAACTACATGTAAAGTTTTGATTAGTTACTTTTAGAAATCATTTTCTGTTATATTAAATTATGCAATCGGTTTACTACATCATTCGATAGCCGATTTTTTATTATTATTTTCTATTTAATGTTTGGGACGTTTACCGTACAAAGGTATATCAGCTCCATTATCCCCGGTTACCGGTGACTTTAAATGACAGTTTGGCCTAATTGACGTTTGTGAAAGAGGCGCTAAATATAAAATAATAAAAAAAAATCGCCTATCGAATGATGCAGTAAACAGAGAGCATAATTCAATAAAATAGAAAATGATTTCTAAAAGTAACTAATCAACACTTTACTTATAGTTGGTGAAAGAGGCGCTAACTCACATTACCGAATTCTTGAATTTGTGAGTTAGGAAATGGGCTTCGTTGTCGTAAGTTTTAGGGATTTGTCCAGGAGCGTCTCAATCTGAACGCCCGTTGGGGGCTGTAACATTGAAATATGAGTATTATTTCCAAGTTTATAGCCGTTATATTTCATTTTTCCACCGAACGGTTTGCAGCCGTGTTTGCAGCCCATATTTATTTATACTTATACTCGTATGTAGGAGCCAATATATATATGAATTACTGAACTACTTGCGGAGAAACATTTGTGAGAATTGATATAATATTAGTTTCTGTTTTAAATCATATTGACTGGAAATTGATTACTACAAGCTCAGATACGAGTACAATAGTACATATAAAGATTGTTATTTAAATTGTCGTCGAAATCTCGTTATGCTGGATCTGATAATACTATATTACATTCACGCTGTTTAGATTAAGTAAGTACATAGTTCAATTAGGTTTTGCCCGCGACTTCGTCCGCGTCCTATCGTTACCAAACTTCACAGGATCACCCGTTGGACTAATCTGAAGATTGTCTGAAAATTTCATCAAAATTGGTTCAGCGGTTTTGGAGTCCATAGTGAATGTACATACATACAATATACACATTGCCTTTTATATACGAGTATAGTTCAATAAACAGACGTAACAAATTCAAATTTAAAACTAAGTAAAAATTAGCTGTTGCACGCGACTTCATCCGCGTAACTATATAAAATAAAGCCCATGTTATTCGTTCATAATGTAGCTTTCTAGGTCAAAGATTTTTTAAAAACTGTTCAGTAGTTTTTTTACAAATAAAAATACAAAAATACAAATTTCATCATCAAAAAAAATAATTAGTAGGTACTAGCTGTTGCACGCGACTTTGCGTAACTTTATAAAATATAGTCTATGTTACTAACTGATAAATATAGCTTTCAATGTACCTACTCTAGAAATAAAAAACGAACAAAATGAACAAAATAGAGAACCTCCCTGTTCTTTCTATTTCTTTGGCGGAATTGCCTACATAGTTTCACTAAGTACGTAATATAAGTCACAGGAAAATGTCTCAATAGTATGACAAATTCATGTTTATTGTCCATTTCCATAACTATTGCGGTTTATCGGGTACACGTACGACATAATTTGTTTCCGACCCTCTAATAACGATTCGGTGGCCCAAGATATTATCTATATCGACATGAATATCGGATAATGTGTTATTAACCGGAACATAGTTCTAGTTTGTTATGCTGCTAATTAGTCAATTCACTGTGAAATCTATACTACGAGTATATTATAAACCCATAGCGTATAGATATTGTGTAGTAACTATGTAGAAGTGAAATTTAATATTATACATGTGATAATCCAAATTTGCATAGATACAAATCATTTAAGAAATAGTTTTGAATTAGAGATTTTTCAAAAATAGCTACTACCCTAAACCCCATTTCCTCTTCCCTCCTTAATCCCTTATCCTTATCATACTAAGTTCGGAAGCATTCTTGGCGTATAACCATCAAATGGACGGTCAGTCTACCCGACCATGGTCTGACCTTTAAGCCTCGATGACACGGAGCTAGTTTACAAGCTACAAACCAGCGAGTTCGCTAGCAGCTTGTAAACTCGCCCCGTGTCATCGGCTTTTTTACAATCTGCTAGTTGACTATCCGATTGTAAAAAAGCTGCTAGTAAAATAGAAAGCCGGGCTAATTTACTCGCCTTTCGCTGGCGTTTTGGCTAGTAAGCTAGTTACTAGCCGTGTGTCATCATCGCTGCTAGTGAACTAGTTGTACGCATTGATCTGAACTATAGATGCGGCGTAGCAAGCAGAAAGCCCCGAAATCTTTGGTAGTATTAAAATCCTACTCGCACTAGCGAGCGACAGTGCGAATTCGTCCACTTCTCTCTCTTTCTCTCTCGTGTGGACAATCTCGAGTGGACGAATTGTACTACTACCATTATTTACGGGCTACGCCGTGTCTATACTCCCAAATATACTTATAAAGTCTTTGGTTGTACGAGTATCTTTACTATCTTTGCGTTTTGGCAGTCGGCAAAAATGTCAACGGAAGTAGTTCTTAAAACAACACGTAATTCGAACTAGCTAGCTAGTACGCTAATGAGCGAGTGGAAAGTTTTGCGCGTCATCGACACTCGCTAACTCGCTCTCTCGCTAGCTTTTAAACTCGCTGGCTTGTAGCTTGTAAACTAGCCACGTGTCATCGAGGCTTTACATAATAGAAGTTTCAAAGATAGAACTTTATATTTTTTTTAAATCTCTAAAACCTGGATCTAGTAAATAGAGTTTAATACGATTATCTAATCAACGCTAGTATCTAATACAGGTATTACGAAATATCGAAACTAAATTCGAAACGGAAGCTCCAACAAAATGTAATAATGATTTTGTACATTGCAATAAGAGCCTGCATGTTCTACAATCTCCTTTTGCGGTCGATTTACTTCAGCACCGCATTTAGGAATGAATTTAACTGAATGTAGAAGCTGTTTGGTGGTTTTTATTTGTCAATACAAAGTAGGTACATAAGCAAGAATTCACCAATTTTCTCTTAATGTCTATAAATAAAATGTAATATTTAACGAACACACTCTGAACAAATTTGCAGTGCGCTCCCATTCTCGCATTATAATAACACTAACGCCTTTTAATAAATAATTTTAATTTATGTTATACTAGCTGCTTCCCGCGACTTCGCCCGCGTAACTTTGTAAATTATATACTAAAACCTTCCTTGAGAGCCACTCTATCCATTGGTGAAAACTGCATAAAAAACGGTGCACTAGTTTTTGAGTTAATCGCGAACAGACAGACAGACGCGGCGGAGGATCGTTTTATAATATTATGTAAGGAAGGATATATAGTGACTAGCGTCTCTTTCCCGGCTTCGCCTGGGGTGCAGTTTTTATATATGAAAATCTTCCCCGCTTATTCACAGAATTCCACATTTTCCGCAGATCAACAAAAAAATATTGTTTTATATTTTAACCGGAAAACGCCCACAATCCTTTCTAAACTCTATTTAGGCACGGATGCATGAATTTTACACTAAAAATTTAAAAATCCATAGTATGCTTGGCTAGTGTGTAAATATCAAAGCCTCCATATATCCCAATGCTTTATAGTTGGAGAGAATAAACCGAAATAATATTATGGTACATATATAATATACATTGCACAACGTTAAAAACCTTTTTTATATAAAATCGTCACACTGAAGATTCACTTGATGGTAGGTGGTTACTGTCGCCTATAACACAAACGCCTGCCAACCATAAGAGGATTAAGGATAAGCCATTAGGAGCCGATCCCTACATCTCGACATCCCTTACTCTCACACCGATACACAACAGCACACATGCTGTTATTTAGTCAGGTCTTCTATAAGGGGGTTTACCCACGTAACGGTGCCCAAATGACAGCAAAAACGCCGTATGCCACTACTGGCAAAGAAAATACATACCTTAAAAAATTCTTATAACGCCGAAGTACATTTCAGTTTATCTTGCAGAATAGCGCAGCTGTCCCAGTTGGTTTAAAATACGGAAAAACGAATACATTTCTTCATGTAAGTGTCTGTAACTCCCACATGAACTAACGGTATCGTTACGTGAGAATGTCGCGATCCAGCCAGCCAAGTAGATAGATTTATTTTTAATCTATATACTAATATTATAAAGCTGAAGAGTTTGTTTGTTTGTTTGGTGGAATGCGTTAATCTTAGGAACTACTGGTTCGAATTGAAAAATTCTTTTTGTGTTGGATAGTCCATTTATAGAAAAAGGTTTTAGGCTATATAACATTTTGAACGCGGACGAAATCGCGGGCAACAGCTAGTACTAATATACACACTTATAATAGAAGATATAGTTGTGCATAAGTTAACTTTGAATGTTTGTTATTTAATCACAGCATGTAAGGGGACTCTGATTAAGCTGTATTGGAAATTAAAATTTATACAAAGGTCTTAAAAATTGGCACTTTTCTAAAAAGCACAGAGAAGCAATCTAAACTTTTGAAGTTTTTCAAATTCATGTAGCTTCTCAAGGAAGATTTCTAGGGGCGTTTGGAGAGCCATTTAACTTCTCCCGTTCCCCATTTCACCCTATGAACAAATATGCCCTGAAGTGTTCTTGAATACAAACTAGGTACCTCTGATGCAATTTCGCGCGGTGATGTGACGTTTTGAACGGGTTCCAACATCGGAAACGTTTGGAATTTTTCATTTCGAAAATGATTATTTGCAAGCGTTCCGTTTCTAAAATTTCTCAAGTTTTCCGCTAATATTATAGGGTACAGTTGAACGCAAAGTAAAGAGGAAAATGAAAATGTATTAGTCTAATAATATTGAAATCCAACAGTATCTGAAATTGTTGGAACCTAATTAAAAGTATCTCCATCTGCTCGCTAAGTACCTACTCGTACTTCAATACCCCATCCATCCATCCATTTATTCAAAAATCATGTCATTTTAAAAACTGTATTAATGTCAGCTTTGTTCATTAAGCATATCACTGTTAATACTGTAACAGTAGGCATTATTAATTTCCGGCAAACAGAAGTTTAAAAAAAAATATTATCCACAAAAATGGTTCTTTAATCGAAAATCCCGGATTAGTGAGAATACTTGGAAATACCTATATTCCGATGCATTGAACTCGCGCTCATTCTACCGGCAAAAATGCACGGCGAACGACAGATTTCATATCTCTACACATTTCGAGTCGTTTGCTTATTTCTCACATCAACGATTCAACTTCAATATGCACTAGATGCTCAAGGCTTTTAGTTCCTCTTTTGTTGTGTGCTGGTGAGAGTTGTGTTCCATTTGTTTTTTAATGTTGGTACGTATCTATTCTAGTATCTGAGTAATTGAATAAGTAATTGAATGTGCCTCTGCACTACGAGCTTTGAAACTGTTGTTTTGTTTCGTTTAATTTGTATATTGGCTGGAGGATCAAAATGAATAACATTATCTTAATAATATTATTAATGCGAAAGTTTGTACCTATGTAGTTGTTTGTTACCCAATCACGCAAAAATTCTATTTTTTTTTTAAATAAAATATAACTGCAATTAATAACTTAAACTAACTTAATCTGAGACGTACGTGGCTAAAATAAGTATTCATAATGGTCTAACTAAGCTATCATCCCCTTCATGCCTTGCAATCATCTTCTATATATATATATAACCTAGATTTTATTTTAGTTGAACTACATAATTCGAAAAATAATATTCCATTTATTTCAACTTTCCCGGAAAATTAAAAAAAAATGTAATAAGCGCCTCTTTCACAAACGTCAATTAGGCCAAACTGTCATTTAAAGTCACCGGTAACCGGGGATAATGGAGCTGATATACCTTTGCTTGTACGGTAAACGTCCCAAACATTAAATAGAAAATAATAAAAAAAATCGGCTATCGAATGATGCAGTAAACCGAGTGCATAATTCAATATAACAGAAAATGATTTCTAAAAGTAACTAATCAACACTTTACATGTAGTTTGTGAAAGAGGCCCTAAGTGAAATATTTTTCCAATTAGTTCGACTAGTTGAACTTTTGGAATAGATATTACATGAATGTATTACATATTTAGGAACAGATATATTACATTTATTCATGTAGACATCAATCAATACTAATAATAAATCTGTAAGTGTATGTCCTCCATAACTCTTAAACGAATTAACTGATTTTCATGAAACTTGGTAGATAAAATATATTTAGACGTACGGGACACAGACGTACTTTTTTTGTTGTTCAACGCTTACGAATTTGCAGGCACCAGCTAGTATATTATATTAATATTAATTCTATATAAGGCTGACATAAGGCTGAATTTTCCTAATCATATGAGCATACATATAAACGAGCAAACATTATATAACCGGCAATATATCTTCCCATGACGAATGCCTGCATTTGTCGAGGCTCGCAGGTGGCCTCCGACGATTTATTTCTTCTCTCCCCTTCAGTAAGCCTAGATTTCACATTTAATTTCCTCTTGATATTTAGTATTGTGATTGAAGTATACTAGTATTTATACTATTAGTTCTTTGATTTAATTTTACTTGTCATACTGTATTATTAACATAATTGACTATATCTTGAGGCGCGAAAATATTACGAAACCACAACACAAAAGATTTTATTTTTATTTTATATAGTGGCCACTTACCATCAAGTGGACCATCAGCTGACTGTAGACCTTGACATTTAATAAAAAAATGTTTGTGTGTCAGCTATACGACGCACGACTGGAGTTTACTCCTTACCAACGATAAATAAATAATTTAATAAATATATGTACTTAATTAAAAAAATAATATATTCTATGTATGATATTATTTTAATGTGTATTGACGCATATTGTAGCCTGTAACGTGTGACTTGTGACATTGATATGGGATTTATGGGATTTATAATATTTATATTTATAATACTCCTTAAGGAGTAAACTCCAAAAAAATTATATTTCAGAATCATCAATACTAATAATAAATCTGTAAGGGTCGGTCATGGAGTAATTTACTTTGTTTTCAGAGATATCGTGTTTATAGGCTCTATACGTGATACTGAAACTAAATTGACCGTTTTTAGAATTTTTTTCTGTATGTATGTATGTATGTATGTATGTATGTATGTATGTATGTATGTATGTATGTATGTATGTATGTATGTATGTATGTATGTATGTATGTATGTATGTATGTATGTATGTATGTATGTATGTATGTATGTATGTATGTATGTATGTATGTATGTATGTATGTATGTATGTATGTATGTATGTATGTATGTATGTATGTATGTATGTATGTATGTATGTATGTATGTATGTATGTATGTATGTATGTATGTATGTATGTATGTATGTATGTATGTATGTATGTATGTATGTATGTATGTATGTATGTATGTATGTATGTATGTATGTATGTATGTATGTATGTATGTATGTATGTATGTATGTATGTATGTATGTATGTATGTATGTATGTATGTATGTATGTATGTATGTATGTATGTATGTATGTATGTATGTATGTATGTATGTATGTATGTATGTATGTATGTATGTATGTATGTATGTATGTATGTATGTATGTATGTATGTATGTATGTATGTATGTATGTATGTATGTATGTATGTATGTATGTATGTATGTATGTATGTATGTATGTATGTATGTATGTATGTATGTATGTATGTATGTATGTATGTATGTATGTATGTATGTATGTATGTATGTATGTATGTATGTATGTATGTATGTATGTATGTATGTATGTATGTTCCTCAATAACTCTTAAACGAGTTAACTGATTTTCATGAAACTTGGTAGATAAACATTTAGACGTACGGGACACAAGATAGGCTACTTTTTCTTTTTCAACGCGGACGAAGTCGCGGGCGCCAGCTAGTATAAAATAAAAATAAACAAATAAGACGTAAGCCATTTCATTAAAAATGTGTGTAAATGCTTCAATTACACTTTGCGTCGGACAAGAGACACTTAACAAGGATAAGCGAATATAAAAAAATAAAACGGAATCTCGCGACGGGCGCGTACAATCATTTAATGAATTCCCAATTTGCATACCGACGACGACTACCCTCTGAAAAAAAAAATCGGGATCTACACAGAGCTGTTTCCATGAAAATGTTAGCAAACGAGTAAAAAATAAACTTTTTTTTTTATTTTGCTTCGTGAACTTGCTAATTAGCATAACTGGCGTGGTGAGGTTTGCCTCTAACTACAGTTCCGAAGATGCTGGAACAAGACTTGAGTGTAGCATGCGAATTTCGAAAGCCTAGTAGCTATATTAGGTGCTGGCAGATCCCTAAGTATTATACAGTATGGCCTTAGTAGCTATTGGTAGTAGGTACTAGGGCTATTATGAAGAAACAGTTGCGCATTGAACGCACTAATTACACTGTCCCTCGCCTTATCAACAACAGTCTTCAGACAGATCTGTGTAAGATAAAAGCATGATAATTAAAATAAATAATAATAAATAAAAAAATAAAAAGCCTTTAATTTCCTTAATAACTACAATATTGTACATAACATTTTTTTTAAAATCTAGTTATTAAGGACCTCTCGACGAGTAAAGGCCTCCTCCATCTCTCTCCACATTTCCCTGTCTTGGGCTATCGTAATCCAATCGCCACTTACAAGCTTTTTAAGCTCGTCTTCCCACCTTTCCATGGGGCGTCCTCTCTTTCTTTTTCCGGGGGGGGGGGGGGGGGGGGGCAGCCCATACAGTGATTTTTCTGGTCCATTTCTCTTTGTCCTGACGTGTAATGTGACCGGCCCATTTCCACTTAAGTTTCTTGCAGTGAGTTAACGCATCAATAACTTTTGTCCTTTCTCTTATTTCGCTATGTCGTTTCTTATCTCTTAATTTCAAATTGAGAATGCTTATAGATCCATGTTTGGCTTGCATACGATAGACAAGGCAAGAGACATGAGTCTAGGACCTTCTTTTTTAGTTTAATAGGTAAATCAGATTTTAGAACCTCTTTGTGGCCCCAGAACTTATTCCATGTCATGTTGACACGTCTCTTTAATTCGTTGTTGTGTCTAGACTTTGAGAAGGATATTAGCTTACCTAAATATATGTATTCCTGGACATATTCCAGCTGTCGGTTTCCTACGAGTATGGGTCAGCATGATAATTAAAAACATTAAAATTAAGGCAATTTTTTTTTAATTATATTCAAATGTATTTCGATATTAATTCTTTTAATATTTTAAACTGATTACTTACTTAAAAAATATAATAAAACTATGAAAAGATTAAACTTCAGTGGTTTTCAGTGCTACTGTATGTAGGTAGTTTGTTATTTGAAAATCCTAAAAGAACCTGACATTTTTCCAGGATAAAAGGATCCTATGCATATTAATACAGGTAATAAACTATGTTTCAAATTTATATAAATGAGTTCAGCCGTTTTTGCTTAATTGAGTAAAAAACTTTCGTATTTATAATAATATTAGGAGAGTAATTTTAATTTTTAACAACTATAAACCTTGCATTGTTCTTTTAACAGTAATTTATTCCGATATAACTACCAACTATTCGCTAAGTTAGTATGCAGAAACTTCCCGTTTAATAACTTTAAAATTATTCGCTCGGTAATAGAGCTGCAATTATGTAATATGCAATTCCACTTAGTGTTCCGACCGCAAAACGCTGATGCGACGGTGGTAGTTTGAAGAGTTTTTCTGGAGCAAAAGTCAGTTCGGCGGTCAAACGGAATGATTCCATTTCGGGCGATGTGCTTCCCACGTACTCGACTACTCGTATTAATTAAATGCAAGCCCCTGAGTCCATTTTACGAGCCTCAGAGGAGTGGAGCTCGTTTCGTTTATCCGCTTCCACTCATAAGCAATTACTTTGCCGAAACGACTTTCCGAGAGACCCCAAACGTGCAAAGAAATTAAGCTGTGCGGATTTTCGGGTTTACAACTTTAATGGGCCGGTCGCCAATTTAAGTGGCCCGATATGAAGCGTCACGTGTGTGTTTTTCTCTGTTTAATTGTGTTTCAATTCCAGTGATATGTTAAGTACTACTTACTAGATGAAACACTCAAGACGCGATGAGTGTTCCAAGTGATTGGAGTTCCGACGTCCTACCCGTTCACAGTCTGTCATACGCCCTCGTAGAGATTAGGCGCGTTATTATTTTCAAAACCAATAAAAATGCCGTCTTGTGTGATTAGATATTGCAAAAATACAACAAAAAATATTGGTAAAACTGCTGGTGTGACGTTCCATGGGTAAGTTTTATTAATATTGAAATATTGAAACGTTTAATAGGTTAATATTTAATTTGTTAAAACCGACGTGCTTATCGGGTCGGCCATATTAATATTCAGTTGTCTACGACTTGACGTCTTGACCTTGACACTACTGCCGCGCCGTCCCCCGCCAACCCCCGCGCACCTTCCGCGTTGGAACATGAATTTAGCAAGAAATCGTAGGGAGTGCTCAATCTAGTACTTACTTAACATATCACTGTTCAATTCGCATAGCTTTCACAATGTTTCAAGCAAGTCAAAGTTAATATGTACATCATACTGTGATCTATGTACATTAGTGGCCGACTGAAGCTTTCTAACTGATGGTGGAAATTGTTTAAAACTCCGTTGCGTGGTTTAGAAGGAATTAGCGACTATGCAAACAGAAGCTTAGTTTATACCATGTATGTAAAAGGAAGTGTACTCGTAAGACATAAGAATAAATAAATACGCTCAATATTACCTAGATACCTTCTTTCTTTGCAATTGCTTAAGGAATGTGTGAGAACACAACTAGAATAGTACCTACTAAGTATATTGGAGTTAAAAATATTTCATTAAAGCCACTTCACGTACAGTTGCCGATTATCTTGGGAAAACTTGAAGTTTGTTAAAATGAAAACAGCATACTGCACTGTGCAAAGTTTTACAGTTTAGTTTCGCCAATTTCTGTACTTGAGAATTTTCAATAGGTGGAAAATATTATTTGGAAATTTTATATTAAATTTGTTTCAAGTAGGGAACATTGTGAAACTATTTACGTATTGCATTTTATCTTTTCTTGAGCGGGTAACGGAAGAACTTCTATATGTGAGTGTTCTATATTGAGTGACTGGATCTAGTGCAGTAATAGCTCACTGAGCTACCGCTATTGCAGACCGAGGACGTCTTTTACCCCCGGCGCCTGACGCCAAAGAGGGGTGTAATAAGTTTGACTTGTGTATCTGTGTGTCTATGTGTAGCATCGTAGCTTCTAAACGGATTGAGGATTTTTATCCGTTTTTTTTTTGTTTGAAAGCTGACGTGATAGAGATGGTTCTTAGCTATAATTTATGAAGATCTGTTCAGGCATTTGAATATTATCAGCTCATTTGCTAGTTGACGAAGCAATCTTACTAACTTACACATATTAATTATTAGTATTACTTTGTTCAATTCTTAGTAGATACAAGTAGGTATATAATAAAAAATGTCGATGTCTGTTAAGGTGTATATGGAAAATTAAAAAAAAAAATAAGCAAATGCGTCCTCATGCAAAGCGCGAGCTTCACAGAAATCCAAACTTTTGGTTTAAAAGTTGTTTAAAAACAGTGCCTACGGCGAACTCGTTGAATTTTCCCACGAGTGGGAGAACCACAGGCCACTGGCATTAATTAACCAATTTTTAATTATTAGATTCTCTAAGTTAATAATGAAAGTTTAAGGTATAGCTTTCCGGGCCCAGCGGCCGTCGGCTCTCCGTACTATGTGTCTTGCCCACTGCCACTTCTACTTATAGATCCATCGGCTTATGTCGGTAACTTTCGTACGTCTACGGATCTCCTCATTTCTGATTTACCATAGCTCGTTGAGTGACGTTGAGCTTTCTAAAGGTTCAATTACGCAGGACGCGGCAGACGCGGCAGCGACAGACGGCATTACTTTGCAGTATTCACTTGTATAAGCCCGATTCCGACATACGACTGCAATTGCCGCGCGACAGGACAATTACAGTCGTAAAGTAATGCCGTCTGTCGTTGCGGCACATGCCGTCGCCGTCTGCCGCTGCCGTCTGCCGTCTGCCGCGTCCCGCGGAATTACACCTTTAGGAGGCTCGTTTCGCGCTTACGTCATCACTGGCGTCACACATTGGCCGAAAACTTTTGTTTTGAGACACTGATGTCTTGGAGCTCCCCGAACGCTGCCCATCTGAATTCGACGATTGACTTGCTTCTCGTAGTTGGCTCTACCTAATTGGATTTCCTTTGAATAACACGACCTCTATTCAATACCGTGATCTGGAATAGATAAAGCATTATAAATATTTATCATGTGATAATTGTGTTGTGCAAGCTATTGGGCAACAATTGGAATACACAAACACACATAAATCTATGGGAAACTAGGAAAGTAAAACAAAAGGTGCAACTCTGGCAATCGTATCTGCGAATGATATAGAAACATTCGGGTCGAGAACAAAAGCATTTATTCGACGGCCACAAAGCCTCGACCCGTCGTAAATAACACCAACTGTGTTCTAAACAACGCTTCACAATTGTTGGTAGGTATAGACTTCGATTGGACAGTATGTAATCACGTTTACATCAAGATTCATATTGATTCACTATACTAAATATGAATAATGAAATATGTAATATTTTTCTCAACATTAATATGTCTTTGCAAATGTTCCAAAATTTTATTTATCACAAGAGGTAATATGTCCCAGAAATAGACAATAAATTTTGAACAAAAGTTTGAAGTTTTTTCTTTTAATCGAATGAGTCAGCCTTCAATTTGTAATATGGAACTTATCAATGATATCATTACCTATCTTAGATATATTAAAACGTTTACAGTGTACATTAATTTTTATATTGACACTTCGCCCGCGGCTTCACACGGAGTTGAAATTTTCAAAAATCCTGTCAGACGATTACGTTATAAAATAAACTTTCAGCTTGTCTGTCTTCGTAACTATCTGTAATTTGGTCCACTTAAAAGATAAGTTCGCGGACCAAGTCGCTTACGGCAGCTAGTGTTACTATAAAAGTTAATGTATACTGTTTTATAGTGTACTGTTTAAAATAGAATCCTCATATATTTTATAACACTCGCATACACCAGAATAGAAATTCTGTTCTCATCTAAATGAATGTAATGAAGGATTAATGTTTGTTTAATTTATAATGGGATTGTTTCATTGCGAGGAATTGTTACGGTATGATGAAACACAATAAACGCGAAATGAAAGCCTCGAATCTCTACGAAAATATCACTTTAAACAGAGTAAATTATTATGAACGTTGAGTAACCCGAGTTACTTACTGGCGCCGACCTCAGCACTCGGCTCCATACTCTCTTGCCTCTGCGGGCACAAAGGTCGGAAGGTCGATAGGGATTCCTTTAACTAAATTGGCGAGAATTAATAATCGGGCTCCTTGGTTAATTAAGGCACCATTCAGACTTGTCTGTGAATTAAGATAGTCTGAGAGAATGCTTGGAAATTCGCACCATACTCCATTTCCGATGGTTTCAAATTGATACCTAACTTCTCTTCGCCGAAAAGTTTAAACAACTGTAAAACTATTTAAGTAACTTTGTATAATTTTAATTTTAATATATTTAGAAATCATGTTATAAAGGTTTTGTTCGCAACTTTGTCCGTGTGTCTTTAAAAAATATATCCTATTTTTAACCAACCATACAAATTCACAAATTTTTATTAGAATCGGTTGGGCTGTTTCAGATATTAGCCTGAAAGAATATCGAGACACGTTTTTTTTAATAAATACATAAAAATAGAATCACTTTTAGTGTACTTTCTGAAAATGATATTTTGGTTTGTTTTTGAATCATACTTAATATATAATATCTGCATGTATAAGTATAATTTATTGTTGCTAACTGATCAAGGACTAATTGTTAAGATAAGCTGGTCTAAAAATATCGAATGTCAAATATAATTGAAGCCAATTAACTTAATTAATGATGTAATACATTGTATTGTTTGTGTATTCAAGTAATGATGTACACTCCGTTGGGTGATACTAAACACGTGCTGTTACTGGATTAAAACGTGTTCACGCGTAATTTGCGCAAACATTGGGTTGGACAAATCCCCTTGACATTGTTAGAAATTATACGTATTCGCCAATATAATCTCTACCACACAGATGACACACAAATCCCATATAATCTCTGCCATTGTTTTAACCATCTGTAGGTTTCTATTTTATATCTGGATTGAAATAGATGATACCCATAATCAAATGGCTGGCGGTCCATTTGATTACTTGTGGGTAGCTATATACCGTCATCGCTCATAACACAAGCACATGTGGGTGCTGGATTAAGGATCTCTTACTCACCCAAGCGCAAAGATTTAAATCGAAAGATGCGGCGTAATCTCCTCGCGCCATACTAAAAACACACCGAAAGTTCTTAACAGTCGGTTGGGCGCAGGCGCTCAACCCAACTACGCCTGCTACAGTGAGTGACGGTCGCTTGTTGAGAGCGTCGCTATCGTCACAGTCACGTTTTAAGTAAGGAATGTGTTGTCTGTGTTTAGACATAGGTATATGTATTTTATACTTTTGTCTTTAGTATAATGTATGTTGTATTTTATAACACACTTTCGCTAGTAATGCCGCATCTCTCGATTTAAATCTTTGCCCAAGCGTTAGATCTTTATTTTTAGGTAACTGGTGCCCGCGGCTTCGCCCGCGTGAAATATTTTAGCGTGAAATGTCTATCCAGAAATTCTATTCTAATTATTGGTGAAAGATTTTTTTTTTTAAATCGGATGAGCAGTTTTGAATATTATACCTCCTACATACATACATCGCTCTTTGCTGCATGTAGCTCCTAGTAAGACAAATTATAGGAAAAATACATTCATGTCGCATTCATGTAGACTTTTTAATGAAGTGTTATTAGAGGATACAGATGTTGACCTGTTCCGCAGTTCCATAGTTAAAACAAAAAATATTATAGCCGATAAATTTTTCAGTGGCCTACCTTGACTTTTATTCTATTTTTACTTTTATTCTTATTATTATCGTTGTTATCAATACTAATAATAAATCTGTAAGGGTTGGTCATGGAGTAAGTTACTTTGTTTTCAGAGATATCGTGTTTATAGGCTCTATACATCATACTGAAACTAAATTGACCATTTTTAGAATTTTTTTCTGTATGTAGGTAAGTATGTATGTTCCTCTATAACTCTTAAACGAATCAACTGATTTTCATTAAACTTGGTAGATAAACAGTTAGACGTACGGGACACAGGATAGGCTACTTTTTTTTTCTTTTTCAACTCGGACGAAGTCGAGGGCGCCAGCTAGTTAGACTATAGTTTGCTATCTATAAGTGGAATTTTTTTATTAGGTTTAAGCTATTTACTCATCTCTGTTACTATGTAATTATACCTGTAAATTTCCCTACAATAAAATAAATAAATAAATAAATAAATAAATAAATAAATAAATAAATAAATAAATAAATAATACTCTATACCTTTTAACAGATTTATACTATATGTAATAGTAGCTGGTGCCCGCGACTTCGTCCACGTTGAACGATGAAATGTCCTTTTTGATGTCCCAAACAACGTGTATGCAAAATTTCATGGTGATCGGTTCGGTAGTTTTTGCGTGAAAGCGTAACAAACAAACTCACATTCACATTTATAATATTAGTAAGGATTAGTATAGATAGATCTGTTCGTCTTATTATGTATAAATAAAATAAATGTTCTCGTTGTTAAATTGAAATTGCTGATTGACAATTATTGGACTGTCGATAATTAATCCAACAATGGCAAAATTATAACTAACAATTTTGAATACATTAGTTTGAAATATTACTACGACTTTCAGAGCTTATAAATCAATGTAAACATAATGAATTGCTTAACAAAGTTGAGATTATAAATTGGAACTTGAACGGACCTAAAGTTTATACCCAGCAGAGACAAAGTTGTGGCTTAAAATACGTTTATTATTGGATTAGTTGCTTCAAGTAATTTATATTGAAAGCGTGTCTGCAGTTGCTATCAAATGCATTGTCTACCTACTACTTACTATTTTAGTTTTAAAAGGATATCGTTCAAAACCAGGCCATTGTTTTTTTTTTAAATTACACTGGAGTGAATTTTATAGATAAAAAAGACTTCTTTTATACTTTCAAACTTAAATATCTATGATACCGCATTACCAAATAACACGATATTTTCGAAATAAAAACCTATAATTTCTTCTTACCAAATGGTACAAGTTTCAACCGTTAAAACGAAAATAATAAAAAGTTGATGGCCTGATCTCTAGTAAAGTAAATATATTAAAAATACTAGACACAGTAGTTTTAACTGTGTGTTGAAGTCAGTCAGGACAAACGATTTTATAAGTATACTAGCTATTGCACGCGACGTCGTCCGCGTAACTTTATAAAATGTAGCTTTCTATAGGTGATAGAATTTTTAAAATCGATCCAGTAGTTTTTGAGTTTATTCATTACAAACAAAAATACTTTTACCATAGAAATAACTAAGCCCGCCACTAATTCTATGAAAAATATAAACATACAAAAATAAAAATCTTCTTCTTAAACAGTTATTATGTAACAATCATACTGAAATCACCTTTCTCAGATGGTTATTTAAATTTTAATATTTTTATAAAGAACATCGTTTTTCTTCGTGAGCATTCTGATAGCGATGGGACTTCTTGCGACTCAAGGGATTGCTTTGTGCAGAGAGCGGTTTTTTTAATATAAATGTGCATCAAATACCATTTTTTGCAAAACTTTAATGGCAATAGAATACCATTGAAATGTAAAATTATGTGTTTTTCGGAACTAACTCAGTATCAGTTTATAATAATATAATATACAGGGCGTCCCAACTATGCGACATGAAGGGAAAGTACCTTAAAATAGTAGATAGGACATTTTGTTGAAAGAAGACTTTATTTTATTTTTAAAAGTTAGTAATACTGCATCCAAAGATTTTCTAAAAATTACTTGCTTCGTCTGGGAACCGAACCGACTTAAATGTGAAAAAAAAAATCAGCCGTATTTTTATTATGCCAATCGAAAGAATGGACAAAAAATAACAATTCTTCTTAAGTAAGTAACATAATATCTTAAAAGAAAGGAATAACGTAAAACGTTTGATTCAAATTTCAAGAATATTATTTATTGTCGACGTCGATGTAATTTTTAGAAAATCTTTGAATGTAGTATTACTATCTTTTAAAAATAACAAAATCTTCTTTCAGCAAAATGTCCTATCTACGATATTTAAGGTATTTTCCCTTCATGTCGCATAGTCTTGGGACGCCCTGTATATTAAAGTTCCACCTCTGGACACAAAATCCTATGTAAGACTCTTCATCAGTTAGCTTAGCACGCTTGCTGTTAGTCAAGTTTTGGACCATTGTAGATTGTTAAGCCGCGTCCTCACTAGGGGCGCACGGTCACATCAGGCCGGCCGCTCGGCCAGACCTTGTATAGTGTGTACGCGTGTAGTGTGTACAAGGCCTGGCCGAGCGGCCGGCCTGATGTGGCCGTGCGGCCCTAGTGAGGACGCGGCTTTAGGATTCTACTCTGCGCCGGCCATTTAGGATAAACGTTCGTTCTACTGGACAGTTACTGATACTGATATTGTAACAAGTTATAGTTGGTAAATTGGTTAAGGTTCCCCTGTGTTCTTTAATTCTTAATTAGTCATTTGTCTTAGGGGTCTTTCACGGTACATAATTCAAGAGCTTTATTGCTGTATCCGACCGTACTTAAAGTGTTAAGCCGCGATGTGATAGCTCACATTAATAAGTTACAACACTTAAGCAGGCCGTTTATTCATTCACAGCCTGTGTTTTATAAACCTTCACACAGTCATTTACCTACTTGCTAATAGCTGGCCGTAATTTGCATGTTTGAATCTAAAGACAACCATGTAAATTTTGGAAAAGAAATTTGAGAAATTCTTTTCCAAAACTGACTCTCCTGGGAATCGAAACCAGAATCACCGAGCGAGCATAAATAACATAAACATTATTTAAAAGTAACTTGTAACGAAAAATAGTTTTACATAAATATTTCAAAGTATTTCTTACTTTAAAAGCTTAGTCTCAATAAAATCTTTTTATGAAAAACAAATTGCGTTTTAGAATAGATTTTTTAAATTATTTTTTTAGTTAAATATAACATTTGTTAAAAAATGCTGCCAAACGCAACTAAAATGTGACAATTTATTTAATGTCAATAAACGTGTAACATGAAAAAAGGCACTTTGCAGATTAATTTTTAAAAACCGAGCGTAGATTGAATAGTGATGAATAGGCTAAGAGTAAAAAACAAAATCATGAACAAAATAATGAAAGTGCATTTACTACGACAATGTTTCAACAACTTCAAAATGAAAATATTTATTATATTAGTATATTAGTATATTCAATCTGCGCTCGGTTTTTAAAAATTAAAAATTAAAATTAAAAGTCGCGGCTGTGGCCGCGACTTCGTACGCGCTGTAGTAGTTTCTTTGAAAATCCAGGATAAAAAAAAATCCTATTTGTTAACCTAGGTAACAAACAATATTCATGCAAATCGTGCGTGAAAAAGTAACTTTCGCATTCATAATAATATTAGCAGAATTTTAAGTAACACTCACTATATCAGAAATAGGAACTCGCTTCTTAAAATGAGAAAATACAATAATTATATATGTATTAATTTTTAATATTATTTTTTTATTTTTTATTATCTATGATTCGACTGTCACATCTCATACTCATATAAAATGCTGTTCATTTCTTCCAAATAATCCACATTTCTACGTATAGACCCATTACCGGGAACAAGATTAATTCCTACCTAAACATAATCCGTGTCAGTAGGCCGTCTCCAACAAAAACCGTAATGTAGGGAGCCCGCAAATGTGCTGAATAAAGGTCGAGAAAACCTTACAAATCCTTAAGTTCTTTCCCTTTGGCACATTTATTTTTTGGCAACGTGGCTTTAGAGCACTCGCTTCCGATATGAATGTGATACAATTTGTCAGGTTTACGTGGTTATTTGTAGGTGAGCAGTGAGCAGGTGTGGATCCCGGCCTCGCCCGCAGCCCCATTTCATGGAATAATAATGACGGATTCGACTTAGGCAAGTCTTAGAGGGCTCAATGCCTACGGGCGTGCACTTAACTCGATCTCTCATTTGCACGGATTAGTACCCACAGGCTTCGCTGCTGGCGTACTAGTTGTTGCGTACTTCGCCAGCCGCAATACAACATTACTTTTCTGTAATACTCTATGTTAACAAAATGACTAGTCGACTCTTGTGATGTTATAAAATTAATTTTGTAAATTATTTGTATCCTCCTGTACAATTTGTAAAGAAAATAAAATAATTTGTATTAATTTGTATTTTATCAGAGCATTTTACAAGTGTAATTCCGATATCAATCATCATCAATACTAATAATAAATCTGTAAGGGTTGGTCGTGGAGTAAGTTACTTTGTTTTCAGAGATATCGTGTTTGTAGGCTCTATACATGATACTGAATCTAAATTGACGATTTTTAGAATTTTTTTCTGTATGTATGTATGTATCTTCCTCCATAACTTAACTGATTTTAACGAAACTTGATAGATAAACATGTAGACGTACAGGACACAGGATAGGCTACTTTTTTCTTTTTCAACGCGGACGAAGTCGCGGGCGCCAGCTAGTTATAAATAATTTCACCTAACCAACGAGAAGACTTATAAAGAAACATTCATAACTACAATTATTGCATAACTAGTTTATAATATTAGTAGGATGAACTGCAAAATATAATAAGGCGTGTACGGTATGAAATCATATTAAATCCAGAAACTGAAACAGTTTTCTCTCTAATATTCCAGATATATTCAAATCTGTATTCCCCAAAGTATTTCGCATATCAGAGATTTAATAAATATTCCCTAGAATCTAGATTCTTCGTTGCGCCGACTTGCCTTCCGTTTTATATCCGCTCCGTTGCAATATAGACACCCCAAGTATGTTTAGGTATTTTATATCTGGAATTCAATTTCAATTCAAACTTGATACCATTTTGAAGGTAAAATTTTATGCAGAATATTCATTTAATAATTTCTGCACCATTTCCGTTTTGATGTGGAAAATATAAAATTTTATACGCTGACAAATAAAAAAAAATTAGCACTACGCTAACGGCTCGTTATTCCGAGGACACTTTTTTATTTTTTATGTTAAGGTCGCCAGACATGCTGACGGTCTACTTGATGGTAAGTGGCTACCGTCTCCTATTATAACACAAGCAACGGCACAGGTACTGCAAGTGCCTGCTACTACAATAGGATGAAGGATAAGGGATAGGGAAAATCACATACTCACTAACCGAAACACAATGATCTTCTGTAAGGGGTTGGTTGGAATCGAACCCCGGAACTCTAAAACAGAGCGTTAAAGCCAGCACTCTAACCACTCATCCAACGGGCTCGTCAAACTTGATACGATCTGTTTGAATATGTATGAAGATATAAACAATCGCATTAATTGTACAACGGGATTTCCTGTAACGCGAAACACACAAAGTTAAGCCCCGCTCAAACATTTTTACATAGGGAAATCAGACCGATATTGGTTGCGCATTTGGTTTCAAAATGGTCAGGCTCGTTTTAAATTCAGTGGGAACACAAGTCGATGAGACCGCAAAAGGCGTCGGCAACATGTGCTTTATTGTATTTTTGCCTGGCAACTTTCTACAAGATTTACATACAGACACATAGATATGCACATATAAATATATAATGAAGGGGAAAGAATTTTGTAGGAATATTTCTTTGTCTTTGTGGTTTGTTACTGTTTTCAGAAGACAGAAAATTCTTAAACATTTTTTATATAACTATAATCACTACCGCTCCGTTAGGAGTATATGTTTCTTCTTCAATTTATAAATCATAAAATAATAATATTATACCATAATCGATAGCAATGACTTGATTGGTACTTAAAACCTACTTTGTAACTATGAAAATGTCGAATATTTTATAAACCTTGCAGTCGCAATATTTATCGCTATGATAACGGTGCAGTGGCGCTGTTTTTTTACATTTTTATATGATTTTTCGGGAACGGTACTTCTTTCTGGATTAATGGTGTCTAAGGTTCTTTTCTGTAGCCCTGACAACGTGTATGCAAAATTTCATGATGATTGGCTAAGTAGATAGAGCTATAAATCTAATTTTGAGCGTACTAGTTAAACTTCAATTGACCTTATATTTATCTCGATTTCTATACAATTTGACGACTTTCTAAAGACGGGACCTCAGCTGCAGTTTTCATAATAGAATTGAAAATATTTGCAATGCAGATCCATCGTCAGTCTGTTCGAGATTACTTTAGCTTTCGGTTGAAATAACCTCCTCAATGAATTTGATAATACCGATTGGTGTTGACAAAAGTGCTTTTCATGTATCCTTTTTAAATATTTTTTATGACAAACTCGACAAACAAGCTGACGGCCCACTTGATTGTAGGCGGCTACCGTCGCCTAGAACACAAGCAACCCCACTGATGCGTTTCTGACCATAGTAGGATCAAGGATAGGGATTTATGGGATCTTATTATCCCTTCTAACAGAAAAGCCTGCCTTTTTTGGTACAATCGAAAATAATAATGAACTAAGTACACTTTTAATACCAATGGAGTAACTTTTTAGTATCGAAATAAATCTTAAAATATTAGCAATGGCGTGCAGGACTTGCTCACTCTTGCTTAGTTCAACAGCCGGCGGCTGTATTATAATTAACTGGGGAACTAGATATCATAGTATGTATTGAAACAGAGTACGTATTCTAAATTTTAACAATCAAAATTACCATTTTCTGTTTTGGTAATTTCAGTTTTGGAGTTGTGTTGTAGATTGCATGATATACATGAAGCTGCGTTCGCATATTTGGTGCCTAAGTTACTACTTATAATATCTATCTTTCAGTAAAAGTACCGTAAAAACGGTCTATTCGTTTCTGTTATCAGACAGGCATATATATAGACAAAAAATATATTTTTTTTGTTTTAATTACGTCACAAAAATTTTGACATAAATTTGGCAAAAAGTTATTTTGGCATTACAAATAGACACTTCAATTTTTTCTGTAACCGATTTTAATGAATGTGCAAATCATTTAAATTTACTTGAGATCGGTTGAGATATCCAATAGATGGCGCCGTGTTTTGATTTCGACTTTAATTGTACCTAATTCTTTTTACATTTTAATTAAATTATGTTATACAGGGAGCAAAAGATTCATATCATATAAGTGTCGATGTATGGAATCAAAATAGAAACATATTCATTTCATTCCTATTGTAAGGGCCTCTTTCACCAACTACAAGTGTTGATTAGTTACTTTTAGAAATAATTTTATGTTTTATTAAATCATGCACTCATTATTTAATGAAATAGTGCATCATTATTTTATTTTTAATGTTTGGGACTTTTACCCTACAAACAAAGGCATAAGTATATCAGCTCCATAATCCCCGGTGACCGGTGACTTTAAATGACGGTTAGCCTACTTGACAGATGGCGAAAGGGGCCCCAAGGTCCTCTTTCACAAACTACGAGTAATGTGTTGATTAGTTACTTTTAAAAATAATTTTCTGTTTTGTTGAATTATGCACTCGGTTTACTGCATCATTCGATAGCCGAATTTTTTTAATTATTTTCTATTTAATGTTTGGGACGTTTAACGTACAAACAAAGGTATGTAAGCTCCATTATCCCCGGTTACCGGTGACTTTAAATGACAGTTTGGCCTACTTGACGTTTGTGAAAGAGGCGCTAAGTCTTGTAATAAATATTTAAATAATGAAGTCGTTTCCCTTAAGAAACCCTTTATAATAATAGGCAACTAACTATTTTTTTATATAATATAAAGGTGGCAGACAGGCTGGCGGCTCACTTGATGGCAGGTGGTTACTGCCACCATCAAATGTTATTTAGAAAAACATAGAAAAAATCTTAACGTCTTACTTGCAAGTAACAGACAAGTGTATTTCAGTTTTATCGCAGTATCTTGGCAAAACTTTTTTCAAGCTTCCATACTGTAGAGTGCACACTGCGTTGGTAGTCTTGTAAGGAGCAAGTTATCTGGCGAAAGGCTATTGTTTTTAATGAATTCACCTCTTTCGCTCAACTCTTCCCCATTGAGTTACCAGCAGCTAATTCTGAAAGAAACTTCTGCTTCGGTGATACGCTAATTTGCTGGTATTTCGAAGTTTTTACGGTTGAATGAATGCGATAGGGATTCGCAATTTTCTATTTCCGCTTTAAGACTGCAAAGTGCAAGCTTTTGTTAAATTATTTTCTAAAGCAACGGTATCAATTTATAAAACTAAATTTAAAGAAAATAAATATTAGGTATACAAAAATTAAAGTCAACAGTCTGGTTATCTACTTATACGAATCAATAGACTATCAAATCAAGAATTATAGTTGAACAATTTGAGTGTTTGTCTGTCAGTAATTAATATGAGGCCACACAGACCACGTGACGATGACCACGTCGGTGTTTAGACTGAATTGAAATGTGAATCTTTTTGGAAAAATGTTATAAAAATAGTTAAGTTTAAACAAAGTAACTATTTTAAACAAAGTAACAAAGTAACTAGTTTAAACAAAGTAAACAAGAAAAAAGTAGCCTATCCTGTGTCCCGTATGTCTAACTGTTTATCTACCAAGTTTCATGAAAATCAGTTGATTCGTTTAAGAGTTATGGAGGAACATACATACTTACCTACATACAGAAAAAAATTCTAAAAATGGTCAATTTAGTTTCAGTATGATGTATAGAGCCTATAAACACGATATCTCTGAAAACAAAGTAACTTACTCCATGACCAACCCTTACAGATTTATTATTAGTATTTATTTATCAGAGGTGCAATAAAATTTATATTCTAAATTAAAAAAAAATATCTAATCTTGTGGCCTACAAGTTTTTTTTTTTTTTTTTCACCGTCATTTTAGATTCCATTTAAGTAAAGGTTAATTTGTATATTTTAGAAGTGGTGTATTATTAGACTCTATTTTTGATGGTCAATACTATTAGATGTCTCCTATACACAGAGACAAGCTTATAGTTTACTGTATCGTTATGAATATTTAGTCTCCGATCGACCTCGTTCGAGTTAAACGGGTCGAGACGATATAATCCTATTAAGATTTCGAGAGAATTGTACCTTGTTTTCTGAGATTTCCATTTGAATAAGCTGCTAACAAGAAAATGCTATTAAATATTTGTCTCCGTCGTAAGTTACAGTTTTAAAGAGCATTGTGGCAATCATTGTTCATGAGTAAAAACTTAAAAAGGAATTATCAAATATAAATAAGTTGGTATAGGAAATACGTCATAAGAAATTACGCCAATAATAGACATATTGTACTGTACCATACTAGCTGTTGCACGCGACTTCATCCGCGTAACTTTATAAAATATTAGCTGGTGTCCGCGACTTCGTTAGCGTTGAAAAAGAAAAAAAGTAGCCTATCCTGTGTCCTGTACGTCTAAATGTTTATTTACCAAGTTTCATGAAAATCAGTTAATTCGTTTAAGAGTTATGAGGATCATACATACATACAATAAATACTTACACTTACAGATTTATTATTAGTATTGATAGCCTATGGGTACTCGCTGATAATATAGCTTCCCAACAGTGAAAGAATTTTTCAAATTGGTCCAGTAGTTTTGGAGCCTATTCAATTCAAACAAACAAACAAATATTTCCTCTTTGTAAATCAAATCAAACCATTTATTTGCATGTACATGGGTATAAAGATCGGATGCCATAGATGAAACAACGTCCCAGCATGTACTACCACATTTGGTGTGCAAAATAATACATGTCAAATTATTACATACTATTAAAGTCAAATTTAAAATTTAAAATGTATCAGAACACTATTCTAAAAACGTGTCCTTTAAAAACTCATCCAGAGCATAGTAAGCTCTGGCTAATATAAAATTATTTATAATATTAGCATTTGTAATATTAGTAAAGATTGCGTCTTTATTTAATAAAATTAACTGTTAATAAAATTAAAGGTTTAACCATCAGCCTGCATGCCTATAATAAAATTTAGATAAAAGTGTATTTTTTAGTGAACCAAGCGCCTTATAGACGTAACAAATAATCTGATTAGCATGTTGAAACAATTAAGAGACGCGCAAAACATGGTTGCGGTTTCTCTAAGTACTTACAAGATTTCGCAAGTCTCGGGTTTCTTTTATTATTTAAGTATCTTACCTTGTAATCAACCCGCACAGGATTGCGATGGGATACCTTATACATGCTATGTATTATATATTATTTATATAATACTCTATAGCTTATACAAGCGATTTCGTCCTCGGAATATAGAAGAAGGTACGTTTTGTCTGTCGCCAATATAACACAATATTATTACCTATACTATATGCCGTGTAGTAGCGGACAATAGCTACCAATTATAAAAGACAGATATAAAATTTATATCTTTATATTTATAAAGAGATATAATATGTCTTCATTAAAATGTTGTTGATGGTGCAGCAATAAGATAGAATGTTGAGAGCGTACAAACGGATACCAGTCCGATCGTGTACTTAGTACTCCTCAGAGAGTCGTATGTTATTCTAACACGTTCTATCGGATAGCTTCTACAAGTTGAATTATAAGAAACATTCACAAATTAATGGTTACAATGGCTTACGGAGACAATTAAGTGTCACTTAAAGCTACAAAAGTAACAATACTTTCATAAACTTTAAGGTTTAATCAAAATTTAGTATCGGTATAAAGTAGTTTTCAAATTAAATTAACTAATACCTCCTATGCATTACAGATGCATTACTGGTACGTATTGGCTTTTCAAAATGTCTGAATTCGTGAAATTATTGAGTAAAATATAAAAACAATATAAAGATAAAAGTATCCCATATGTTATTCTAGGTAATAAAATATCTGTGTGCCAAATGTCATCCAAATCCATTCAGCCTTTTGCAACATTGAGCTTTTCGCCTTTTTTTTCGCACAGTCGCCACTTTTCGCATCATGTGTCCAATTCATGTGTCTAAACAATGTCCAAAACTTACTCATAGCTGTTACCACGTCACGTCTGCCAAGCAGCGCATTAGCAAATAATGGTACATCTAGCTAGAGCATGTGGCTGGAAGGTGTTATACCAGATAACTCTTTCCAATTATCTCTTATCAAAATATTCTTACAACAAAGTATCCTGTCGCTGCTTAAAAACTAAAGGGCCATAAAACAAAAAAATCCAAAAATTGCATTATTGCATAAATACAATCACAATCCTTCATATTGTATGTTGCAAAAAGACTTATGGTTGTTTTATTCAATATTTAGTATATTTTGATATTTTTTTTAATATTCAAAAGTAACTTCTATGCTTATATATATATCTCTTCTAGTATTCAGTTTATTATAATAGTACTTAAAACTTAAAAATGCTAATAAAAATACGCTTCTAACGATGAATATGCATATATTTGATATATATCTAATAAGAAAAAAATAGATAAAAAAATAACTGTTTTTTCGAATAGCTCTCCTGTAAAAATAAAAGTGTAATTTTGATTTGTGGCCCTTTAGTTTTAAAGCAGCGATGTATCTAACATTGAACATTGAATTTTACCTCTGTATTGAAACACACACCGAAATACAATCCGTAGGATGCAAGCGTATTTCACGGTCTGACGCGTTGCAGCCTCTCACTGAGACAAGGCTTGTCTAGTCTAGGCAGACGCAAGCCGCTTGGAATGATTTCATCTTGCACATCGCCGCCTACGCCTACTCGCAGCAGAAATTTGGGGGTGATATGTCTATTTCAATTAATTTCTAATTCTAACATACATTTCTGTGACAGTTGTTATTGATTGTAGGGAAATTTTAATCTACAAAAAATCTTGAGTTTTAGTGAAGTTCGATTGATGTGACATTTGGTATAATATACTGTAAGTCTAGCATGAGTTTATAATGGCCGCACTCGATAGCTTGACACACTCATACAAGATCCATTGTATATACTAGCAACCCGCCCCCGGTTTCGCACGGATGCAATGTTCCGGCCAATTTTTCCAATTGTTCTCTTCATAAGAGCCTTCCGCAAACATCAAGGAATATATAAAAAAAACCCCGTATCTCTCCAATCCGAAATGAAACCGACTCCAGCCTTTCTCGATTTTTGCGCTTAGCAACATATTTCGTGATTTATTTTTATATTTATTTAGATAGATAAATAAATAGACTACTTTTACTATTTTCAATCCAATAAATAAATAAGTTTTATGTTCATGTTGTTAAGTTAACTGTTGGTATAATGTTAAAGTGCTTGTATAAGTGCAGAGGATTTTAATGTGGGTATTTCGGGAGTGCACCGGGATTCACTCTCAAGTTGCAACGTTTGTGGCATGTGTAAACTCCTTACGCAAATACCTTTGCGATTGCAGTTTCGAGATTTGATTTTGAGCTACATAACAGCTCTAGTAAGATGCCACTATGTTTACTGGACGAGTGCTGCTTTGCTTTGAATGCTCTCATCACATTTCACTTTAGCTGTAGGTTTACTTGGTAAACAAATTAACTTTTTATTAAAACTAAACCGAGTCTCGTTCGGGCCAATGAAAAGTATAAAGTTTTTGTTTAAGTATTTAAGAAATATTCTATGAAACATTATAGAAAAAAAATTCAATAATACTTGAATTAATAATTAATAATTCAAAATATTATAAAACGAGCAAGCGGTATAACTTTTGTAACCGTTCCATTAAAAAACGACCTAAAACGTATTTTCTCGAAGATAAGACCCTGACAGATCGATGTCTAGACCTAAAAAAGACCTAAACTTAGATTTTCGTTAAAATCGTTAGAGCCGTTTGCGAGATCGTCGTGGCATACAAGAATCAATCAATACTAATAATAAATCTGTAAGTGTAGGTATTGTATTGTATGTATGTTCCTCAATAACTCTTAAACGAATCAACTGATTTTCATGAAACTTGGTAGATAAACATTTAGACGTACGGGACACAGGATAGGCTACTTTTTTCTTTTTCAACTCGGACGAAGTCGCGGGCGTCAGCTAGTTCCTAATAAGATAAAGCTGTCCCCTAGGCAGGGTCCCAAGCATGCTCGCTGCATTGACTCGGTGCGTATGACAATTCTAGTCTGTTGACCGCTCTAGAATAATAATAATAGCCAGCTCTAAAATCGCCGGTTATTCTACATTAATAATTTTAATTTCATTTAATAAATCACCTTAAATGAATATTTTATATATAAAATTGTTTTGATATTTTACAACTGCCAATCGTCCCACAATGCCTCAATTTTTTCAATTATTATAATCATTATACCGTAATTATCACTAAATATACCTAGCCTTTAATTAAGATTAGTTGTGTAGGAAAGGCCTATGTTACAGATGTGTAGTGTAGTAGAGGCTTTTGTCAAGCTGTCTCACAGAGCTGATGCTCGACACGGCAATATTACCTGTCAAGACTGGTTTGATCCTGATATCGCCCCTAAATGAGATTCCAGATGGTACAACTTGCTTGTACGAGGCTGTAATTAAATTGGATAAAGGCTAAAGGATTTTGTCAATTGTGGCACATAATGTTACGCCATTTCGTGGCTACATGTTGCCTGGAAACATTATATACATCTAAAACGGAATTTATATTGGGAACAAACCAAACATGCCTTAGTCTCAAACAAAAGTTGGTTGTGGAATATGACTGTAATACTAGTTGTTGCACGCGACTTCAGTTCATTCAGTCAGCCATCATTCAGATTTAATTCATTCAGAATTCAGTGATTTTTTTTGAGAAGCGGCCCGAATTTTTATGATAATCCAAACTATTACATTTTGATAACTATTAAACGAGAAAGAGCGTTAAACGAGAAAGGTTTTTATATTGCAAAAAAAATAAAGCATCCCCGTGCGTACTTAGTCGGAATCGTGTCGCTAGTTTTCTTATAAGTAAAATTATGATCACTCGATTATATTTTTTATAAGTAAAATTATTTGTAACTTAAACTTGTAACGTAAAATTAAATATCACTTCATTGTAGCCAGCGGACTTGCTTGCAAAGATAATATTATTTCGCTCGATGATGCACTAGCATTTATAAGACACGCGACGCGTTGGAAAATGAAAAAAATTAACACCTGAGAAAGTATTATATGTGTAAATATCCCTCGGGATCCTAACATTTTTTCAGGATAAAAAGTGTAATAAAAGTGTATCAAAGTTCGTTTTTTTGCAAATTAAGGTCATTTATCCATTTTTGCGTTACTCAGGACCAAAGATCCGAAAATCTAAACAAACTTTCGCATCAATACTAATAATAAATCTGTAAGTGTATGTATGTATTAAACGCTTAAACGAATCAACCGATTTTCATGAAACTTGGTAGATAACACGTACAGGACACAGGATAGGCTACTTTTTTCTTTTTTTAACGTAGACGAAGTCGCGGGCGCCAGCTAGTTTATAATAAAACTAGCGAACCGCTCCCGCCTTTGTACAGGCGCAATTTTTTTCAAGCTTTTATTGTATTCATAATTAACGTATTTGAATAGGTTGATCATTGATTGCAATTTATGTTTAATTTACTAAGCCCCTATTTCACAAACGTCAATTAGGCCAAACTGTCATCTAAAGTCACCGGTAACCGGGAATAATTTAGCTGATATACCTTTGTTTGTACGGTAAACGTCCCAAACATTAAATAGAAAATAATTAAAAAAAAATCGGCTATCGAATGATGCAGTAAACCGAGTGCATAATTCAATATAACAGAAAATGATTTCTAAAAGCAACTAATCAACACTTTACATGTAGTTTGTGAAAGAGGCCCTAAGAATAATGAATAATTTTAGAAGTTACTTGAGAACTTCAGAAGTTAGAGAATTAAAAAAAATCTTTGCAGTTCTCTGCTTATTAATCTGGTATTTTAAAAAGTTACCGAACTAGCCCCGTCTAGTAGTAATCTCTCCTCTAACAGGGATTACTTTGAACAAAAGCTGTTTCATTTAGGATTAACTATATTGTCTCTCCCGTTCACCGCACTACCGCACCGAAGATTTATTCTGAGACACATTTTTATTTCAATGCTCTGCTTTGAAATTGCTTCCGTGAAAAATTTTAAGGTTAATTAAACACATCAAGTCTAGCGGCAACCGCAGCTTTATTCTACCTGATATACAGGTTTTTTATAGGTCTAATACGTCAAAATATATGTATACTAGCTACATGCTCCCGGCTTAGCCCGGGTTTAAAATAAAAACTATCCTATCTTTTAAGTTATACCAAATTACACATATTTACGAAATTTTACCAAAATGGGTTCAATAGTTTAGGATAATTTTTATAATATTGAGATTTTGATCTATTACGTTATACACAGACCTTTTGTTTGTCAATTCTTTTTTGGGGGCACGCTTTTCTCGATAATTGTAAGTCTATAATTTTTTGTACCCCCTCCTCATTCCTTGCCGTTATGTTTTGAGGACAAAATAGAAGTAAATTATTTTTTATAGTTTAAAAACATAATATGTTAGGAAATAAAACGTGAACTTTTATTTAGGTGAATAACAATATAAAAAAGTAACTCCTTTGGGGGCACTGCGTGCTCTTAAAGAACTTACCCTTAAAGTTACATATTACTCTTAAAGTTTTAAGTCAATAATTCCAAATCCATGTTACGTTCATCACATATCATTATTTATTTGATATACTAGCTGGCGCCCGCGACTTTATCCGCGTTGAAAAAGAAAAAAGTAGCCTATCCTGTATCCTGTACATCAATGTTTATCTACCAAGTTTCATGAAAATCAGTTAATTTGTTTAAGAATTATGGAGGAACATACATACGTACATACATACGTACATACATACATATAGAAAAATTCTAAAAATCGTCAATTTAGTTTCAGTATCATGTATAGAGCCTATAAACACGATATCTCTGAAAACAAAGTAACTTACTCCATGACCAACCCTTACAGATTTATTATTAGTATTGATTACAAGGCCTCCAACGAGGCAGACATCAAACAATATCATCAATGTTTAAGATAAGTCGCAATTGGCGGATGCCGCCACAATTACAGGAGGCACAGCCTTCACCAGTGAAAGCTCTAAGCGACATCCAATGTACTGAACCTAATCTAATCTAATGATAATCTAATCTAATGTACTCGTAAACGAGAAAAAAAATACCAGTAAGGTATCTTATACATTTTATTATAGACATAACTATATACATAACCTTCCTCGCAAAACTAATGGAAATCAAAATCCGTTCGATGCCTTAGAAGAAGTTAGCGTAAAAATAGAAACAAGCGGAGAGTAATTAATATTATTTTTGAAACAATAAATAAAATCGAAAATCGAATCTAAAATTTTTTTTTTCGCCAAATAAAAACTATGCAGTACCTAGTCTACATATTTTTTAGTCGAACTCATAAATTATATGTGTCAAAATAAACATTTGATATTCGTTTTAAAAGATAAATGAACAAAACTTTATAAAGAGTTGTTTTATTAACAAAGTAATAACGTTTAAAGACATTTTGTTATACAGCTTAGTTGGTTATGTAAATTACACTTGAAAATAATTACTTTAACTTAGTAAATCCTGCTGGGGATTCTGTTTAATTACAATCTATGCATACATATAATATATTATACTCGTATGTATATGTTTTGTTAGCTATTTCATGGCATATTAGCGTTAAGTATGTTGACTTCATTCCATGGGGATTAAAGCTTGCGTGTTTGTTGATTCGGTGAATTATTTGTTTAATAAATAGCTATTTAAAATTGAGATAGTCTGTAATTTTACTTATGAAGTAACATAACTTACTTACGAGCCTGTTGGATCAGTGGTTATGCTGCTTTCCTTAACGCTCTGTCTCAAGGGATCCGGATTCGATTCCCGGCATGGTCAACATTGGAAATGAATTTTTCAGTTGGCTTTGGTCTGGATTTGGAAGAATTTATCAATGTTAGTATGTATTATTGACCAGATAGTTTTTGTGGTAATTAAATCTTAGACCATAAATTAATTTAGTAATAAAAAAACCGAAAAATGGGATCAGGGATTTTTTTATTGGAATCGACAGTTTTTGGGGTGTAGAATACGAATCCGTCATGGCCACCCCTTTATTTTCAAAATGAGGGTGAAATGGCCAAAATGGTTTAATTAAAAAAAAAATCAATTGTAAAAATTTCAAGCCCGTCTGCGGGTTTGTATCAAATAAAAATAATACAGTTGACCGGTTGTGTAAAAGTTGGGTATTATTTTCAAAAGTCTACTCTTAACGGATCCTTTTACACTTGATGACGGGCGGCACTTGCAAAAATAATATTGTACTTAAGAACGTGGCTCATATTATTAATACTATCAAAAAAAATTATCCATAAAATATATATATTTAAAAGGGCGGACGTGGCTGAAATGAAGTGGCGGAACAGGATAAGCGAAACGACTTCCCGGCCTCGACGGGCTCGTAAAACTCAACGCATTCATTTAATTTACACTGTTATTCCGCTTCGCGTACGCGAGGATGTGTGGTCAATTTTCCTATTCGACGACGTAGGTAGACGGTGACGTCACTACTTTTAGGGTACCTAATGCCGAGAAAACTCTTGCGAGAGTCTTATAACAAGTGTTTCAGTACTGTACCTATGTATCTATTTTGTTTAATATTTATTTTGTGCATGGAATTCTTAAGCCTTTGAATTTTTATGTTTTTATGAATTTTTACAATAGTAAAAAAATATGAAAACGTTTCATACGAATTTATTGTAATTTTACTATGGCCTTTCGTCAACTACGTAAGGATTTCACTACTTAACTTCCACATGTTAGATTGTTGTGAAATTTGGTATACTATTACTTCAGTGGCAATTCCATAACATTGTAATAACTTCCATAACTTTGACATGATGCTGTAGTCTCTAGGACACCCAACTACTCAGCAACTTACAGCCGATACCTAAAGCATGTTTGTGGTCAATAACAGTTAGTTTATAAGAATTAATAAATAACAAGTTAGCTTTTCAATGATCCCGTCCTTGTACAACTTAAAATTAAGTACAGACAACAATATATATTTAAAAAGTATATTCTACTTTGAAAACTATGTGATCTCAATTTTGTTTACCTAATCAAAATTAATGCAACGCATAGTTGATTTTAACACTCGGTAAACATTAACAGAGAATATACAAATAAATAAATAAATACACACATACATTAAGCATAGTTTCGTACACGAATGGAGAGACATTATACAATCCGCGGAGCGAATGCATGTTTGTTCTGTGTAAACAGTGACCGTCTACGGACGCGGTGTTTGTATTGGGCTTAGCGTGCCGAGTTGAGCGCAGGTGCTAACCCAATGTGTACTAACGATCATCGGAGAAATCAATTAACCGAACCAAAAGGACTTCCTGTATTCATTATCAAAGGCCTCATTTAAGAGCCAGTTCAAATTTAGCTGACTAAAAAAAGGATTGAAATTGAAATCAGAATATTCATTAGAACGCCTCAAGACAGAGACATTTCTGTTTTGAAAATTTTAAATTTGTTAATTGTATTTTTTAATTAAAGAAATGACATAAAACCAAAAGAATTCAACAGTACTCGTATCATACATTTTTCCATAACTTCCCAATCCCTTATCCCTTATACATCACAATTTTGGAGTTACTTGTTGCCATCAAGTGAACCCTTATATTTTGAAATCGTCGAAATTTCGAATTTCGAATGTCTGCCTGTATGTATACGTTCACGGTGATCTCAAAAACTATGAACGGATTTTCACGCGGCTTTTCAAAAGAGCGTTGAACGAAGAAGGTTTTTATATATAACTAGCTGCTGCCCGCGACTTCGCCCGCGTAACTTTATAAATTATATACTAAAACCTTCCTCGAGAACCACTCTATCCATTGGTGAAAACAGCATGAAAATCGGTGCAGTAGTTTTTGAGTTTATCGCGAACAGACAGACAGATAGACAGATGCGGCCGATTGTTTTATATATATTTTAGATTTGCCGAAAAAGATTGCACTCGTGCCTATACAAAATTATCTCCCAAGAGATACATAGTTTGTATGCAAAATGTAAGAGGGGCGACATAAGTATTATACAATATTAATATAATATCGAAGTACTATCTTTATCAGACGAAGTGCCTCTTTCGCCATCTGTCAAGTAGACTAACCGTCATTTAAAATCACCGGTCGCCGGAGAAGATGGAACTGATATACCTTTGTTTGTACGGTAAAAGTCCCAAACATTAAAAAGAAAATAATAAAAAAAAATCGCCTATCGAAGGATGCACTAAACCGAATGCATAATTTAATAAAGCATAAAATTATTTCTAAAAGTAACTAATCAACACTTTACTTGTAGTTGGTGAAAGAGGCCCGAATTCTAATAACTTGTAATTAAGTATTAAGAAGTATTTCAGTAATAAAAGTTATGAGACAATGTAATTGTTTTCTTCAATACTGATGTCAAAAGTTACTTTATTAAAATGATTAAATTTCAACACGAAATGTCAAAGTTTGAAGACTCTGATGTCTCATGTATATTAAAATTTCTTGGAGGGATTGTATATAAATCTAAGATAACTCTTTTGACGTGATTAAATCTTTAAATTTGCTTCTGTAGAGGGAAGCGTTTCACAAAACTGATGATAACAAAATCTCGGGTTACAGTAATAAAAGTGGATCCTATGAGCATAGGCACCAAAAAAATCCTATCCTATGGGTCCTATCTATCCTAGGGAGGCCAGTTTCATGCTGTAGCCTACATACATCTAAAATTTAATTACACTACTTGATACCTAAAGGATCAAAGAGTGTATTTAAATTAGTTGGAAATATACATATTATGTTCTCAAAGAAAATATTGCACGTACACATCGCTGCTTAAAAACTAAAGGGCCACAAATCAAAATTACACTTTTTACAGGAGAGCTAATCGAAAAAAATTAAATTGCTTTTTGTCTATTTTTCCTTATTAGATATATATATATTATACACCGTTAGACGCGTATTTTTAAGTAACATCAAAAGTTTTAAGTACTTTTATAATAAACTGAATACTAGAAGAGATACTTACGAGTTATAAGCATACTCGTACAAGTTACTTTTGAATACATAAAAATTGATCAAAATATACTAAATATGGAATAAAACAACCATAAGTCTTTTTGCAACATACAATATGAAGGATTGTGATTGTATTTTTGCAATAAAAACATTTTTGGATTTTTTTTGTTTTATAGACCTTTAGTTTTTAAGCAGCGACAATTCACACACAGCCACACCCCATTTTTTTTAATTACAAATTCACATTTTTGACTATTTTTTATTGTGTCTTTTTAAGACATTAAAAATCAACTTGCTTATACATAGGTTTTTAGAAAGCCGAATGATTGATAACCACTGATTTTACTGTATAAGGTCGTCATGTAATTTCGTCAACGAGGTCTGCACACCTCTTTTGTCTGCCACTTTCAAGGTTTGAATTTAATTTAATTTAATTATGTGCTCTGCAAAGAAATATAAAGCTGTTTATTCACACACATTTTGTTAGAGCTAACATTGAGATTTATATTGTTTGTTGTGTATAATTATAATGTGCAAACACCTTTGAGTCAAAACTAAATTGAGTTGTTCTGAAAATTGAAACATCTAAGCTGTTATTATTTACTGTAATTTACTGTATCATAGTATGTTTATTTGTTAAATATTAATATATTTATATTTATTTCCACGATTTATCTAACATCAATTTAAATGCAATTTTGTTTGTTTTTAAAAATAAATTATTTTTGGTAATTTTTTCTACCTTCAGTATTCAGAGAACTTTCCCTTCAGCTGAAAATTTTCACCCGGTATTACAAAAATAGAATAATTAACAATTATTGGATTACGTAAACGTTTATTACATACAACAACAAATAGCGCTATGTAAATGTAAACACGTGTAAAAGTTATTTATAGGATAATATGAAAAATATTTTTTCAATATAACATAATTATATTACAGAGCGAGTGGGAAGGAATAAAATTTTTGATTAGTCCAATGACTTCTATATTACTTCGTAAGGACAAGGCTAATGCTCCTAGTACGTGGCACCGACGCGCCGGTGTCAAAATCGGAAATTGGCACCAATGACGTGTGTTCATTCTGTGCGTAGAAAGATACGAAAATGCCTACTTACCAGTGATATGTCCAACCAACCAATGAGAACACTTTACAATAACAGAATACGCCAATAAGAAATAAAAATGCGTCTTAAGATGGCAATGAAAACAAATTATTTTTAGTAACTAGATGTGCAATTTGGAGGACCATTTTTTGTCACTAGTAGTATGGTAAGGGCGCATCCTGTCTTGTTTAACATATCACTGGATTAGTCCTACCAATAATTACTAATAAATGCGATTTGTGAGAATAGATATATAGATGTTAGTAACTTTTTCACGCAAAAACGACTCAACGGATTTGGATCTTTGGCACACAGGTAGTTTATTATGATTAACATATATGATAGTTTTTTATCTTGGAAAATATCAAAGGGATCGTAAAAAATATTAAAAATTGGTCGTCGCAGCTATGATGAAGACGGGCGTTAAAATGCTCATATACTTTCAAAGGTGTTATATTTTTCATTTTCCAACGCGAACGAAGTACACTAAGTAAATATAAATTTAAAAAATGCAGTTGTGCTGATTAAACCTATATTCGATCTAGAGCCTTCACGTCAGCGTAGAGCGTTCGCGTTGTCTATGACACAAAATGTAATAAAGATTTCGCATTAATTTGTTATTCAGACTAACCAGTAGATACCACATGCCGTATTCTGCAAAAAATCAGTCCTTCATCTCGATTTGCATGTGAATGGGGGACACAGTTACCCTGCTCGACATTGGCTCGACACGAGTGTCGTCCATTTTTTGCGGTCGAGTCAAGATTAACATAAAATGTTTGTGTGGTACACAATATCCGGCTCGTCTGGCCAGATGAAGCATGAGATGCCTGCTCTGAATTACTCTGAGTGCAGACATCGCTTTGACCACAACGCTTCGTAACCATCCGGCGACGATATGAACTTAATATATGTAGTATATCTGTTCTTTGTTTGTTGTGGTTTGTAGGGTTCCTTAATTAAAAAGAAAATAATTAAAAATATTTTTTTCAATATTTGAATGTTCAACTTTTTCATGCAATGCAATTCGTTTATTATACGTTTGTCTTGATACTTTTTGTAATATTTCCAAAAATAAAATTACAAATAGGCTAACAGTCCATTTGATGATTAGGTGGCTATCGTCCACAAAGTAGTGAAGTACTGGTTCAGTTGAAATTCGTCTTCGTCTGGTACTTGTCCCAATTGGAAGGATAGGCTTCCGGAACCATCATAGCAGACAGTTAAAATTTAATATCAAATATTAAGTAATATTTCAGGCAAACGTGGAATAACGGAAAACGCTTGTATCTTGATTAATGGTGCGGATCAATGGTGCAAATGAATCCTCACGAGACGAGAGATATGACGGAAACGGAAGTTAACAAGTTTTAACCAAGTGAGATCAGCAAAACGGTAACCGTTGGAAAGTATTAATTTAAACGACGACATTACATGTTTTTAAGTCGCTTTAAACTTTCTTCTCGTTAATTCTAGAAACACTTTGGAGTTAAATCACTTCAACTGTAAGTTTACAAATTACAAACGTAACTGGCGTAAGTCTGCTTTTTCATTAGTATAACGTTTAATTGAACAATTTAATGTCATAATCAAGGCTAAATTGTTGCTATAAAATACTGAATTTGGGTAGGAAATGACTTTCGAGTTGCCCCTTTTTCACAAAACGAGGAATCCTCTGGAGTGCCCATTGACCCTTAACGGGGCTTTGAAGTGAGAGTTAATTAAATTTCTGCTGCTTACATTACAAAGGAAATTTACATTACAGACGTGCTACAAAAACATTAATCGATAAACAAAGGGAAAAAAGAAATCGTCGACGAGTCCGGCTTCCCCACGTCTTCCCCATTTCGAGTTCTTTAACCCGCGAACTAAATAAAGATTTAGTTCAATAACAGCTATAGTTTCTATAGCTTCTTTCATAATGCTTTAAATATTTATTTTATGTTAAGGTCGACAGACAGGCTAACGGTCCACTTGATTTTAGGTGAGTATCGATAACACAAGCTACCGACCATATTAGAATTAAGGATTAAGAGCGGGTATAAAGAGAAATAGCCAATCCTAGATTTGAATTTTATCTAAGTAAACAAAGTCTAATTTAATTATTTTTTTAAAATAGATAAATACATCATAAATGAAAGTGACGACTGTAACAGAAAACATAATATAATGAAATTTTCTCGATAGAAAAAAAATCACCAAGTGAGCTCTAATTTCCATCCATTTTAGTTTTATTTTCAAAATGACACACATTACAAAGCTAAAAGTGTATCAGTAATTTCACTTCACATATTATCTAAGGCTGTATGTAACAATTTTTCATTTGACATTGTAGTTTACGAATAATTAATATTTAATACTTTTGGCACTTATAACATTTTTATTGAGCGAGATGTGCTATCTTCCGTCGCATGTTGTGCGTAGTTCTACGTATTTTGTGTCACTGTCATGTCTAAGGCCACAAGGGTGAAATTACAAATTTTGTTTGCTTTATACGCACTCTTAAGCGGGAATAGGCAAGCATCCTTCATTCACTCACCAATACATAAAAGCCTACCATCAAGTGGAGCGTTAGCTTTTTTGACGACCGATATATTAAAAAAAATCTTTAGTACACTAGGTTCAAAGGTTTTTTAGAGCGCTTATTAAATAGACTTCTCATCTCTGTAGAGCCTCGGAAATGGCAACTAGGGAGGCAAAGTATATGTCACTAGTGCTGGGTGTAGGTACTAGTCAGTACGCAAATTTACTTGTTTTTTGTTTTTATAGTTTATCCTTCATACTTTTAACTGTAAATCTAAATATTATTGCACATTCCAATCACTATACTATGCAAACAACAAACAAGTAAACTTGCGTACGAAAAATACCAAGAATATTATAACAGAAGAATCAATAAAATTAACATCAGGGAAACACAAACCTTTGGTCTGTAATTTAAAAAAGAATTCTTAAGTTTGCTGCGTTTAAAAAGGAATTAAAAAATCGTTTTAAAGCGCACTAATTAGCAGATGTATGTATACAATACGAACACGATCCTTTGTGTTGACCATTAGGTGACCCATATCACGTTTCTTTGAGTCTGTATTTTAGCCCAGTGGGCACGCACACCCGCAAAACAAATTAATTTCAGCTTCAAAACAAATGTTGACTCGTTAGTACGAAGAATTGTGGACCCTCCGTTGTTTGCACTTTAAACAAGTTTAAAAGTACTTTAGGATGTATTAATGAATTTAATTTATTCCGTATGTTTGATTTGAATCCTGGTTAGGAAAGGAAGCAATTTTATAACGCTCTATTAGAATTATTAATTATATATCAGCCGTATACAGTATCTATATACAGAGTGTATTGTGTAATGGGAGCTTGAATATACCGATTAAACCCAATGCTCCTTCCACTTGGATCAACAACTTGGCTCCACATGTGCATCTGCGGATACCTTTATCTCCTCTTAAGACAAGGAATAACCTCAGACCGAACACAATTTTTACCAAAATGACCGCAACCTAATGTTCTATGAATTAAGGTGCAATATTGCGCAACAAATTTTTGTAGCTCTTCGTAGATAACAGTTAAAATTGGAAGGTTTTTCTTAAATATTGTGTAAAATATGAAAAATGAAATAAAAGAAGCCGATTCAAACTTTGGTGTAGAACGTAAGTTAATTAATAAACCTAAAAACAAAATTAGTTGTCACGGAAAATTTTTAGTACTGTGAACAGTTAGTTTTTTTAGCAGTATTATACAATTTTTTTTTCAGAAAATGGAATTTTTTTATAAATCTGCTCTGTTCAAACTTTTTTCCATATAGTCTATTATGCACTGTATTTTTATCTAGATTGTGATTTTACTCTAAGAAGTCAAACTAGGCGACAAAAAATAATTCTGCTATGCTTCTGCATTTCTGATAAGTCCTCGCCTTAAATCTACTATTGAGAGGATTCAATAATAAACATAAGATGGCAGGACTTTACATGCCTCCGAATATTGATTTCCACTGCAAATTTTCCACTATATACTGTGTGCTTTATTAGGGGTCGTCCTAGAAGGCTATCACTTAGACTTAAATAATACTATTTAAGTTCAAGTGATAGCCTTGTAAAATTCAAATCTAATATTGTTTTTAAAAGGTTACCAGTACTTTATTCTCTGTGAGAGTAGTCTAAACAAAATTACTGTCGTTTCTTTGAAGTAAATTGTTTTATCGAAGTACCTAAGAGTAAATGTCTTTGCTAGTATAGTTTTCAATTCACGACAAGATATAAAGAAAGTAAGAGAATAAATACTGTACAGTTTAAATTAATTCTATAGAACTTAGCAAAGAATCCTTAAAGAAAGTCATGTTCCTTTGTCCTAGTGTACACAATAAATGCAATTACTATGCAGCCTGCATAGAACTTAGCTAAGGGCGAAATCCAGGGTTCGCTAACGAAATAAACAAAATATACGGTACACGAACATGAAAGTTAAAATTGAAAAAGTTTTTTAATTTTCAATATGCGATAGGTACAAGCGATTTCACGTTAGAGTGCATGTAAAAATGAAATGTGGTTTTGTTGGTTAGAATCATGAAGAATGACTTGATTTGAAGAATTTACATTCGCTCAGTATAGTAGTTACTTATATGCTTTTTTGTAACCTATTTGACATAACACATATTGCACGACACATGGTGCTATATCTGACTGTCTGTGATTTTGATAAAACTTCGTAACTATGTGTAATTTGGTCCAAATTAAAAGACAGGATAGTTTTTATTTTGAACCCGGGCGAATCCGGGAGCGGGCCAATAGTTACCTATATTTTAAGAAGCTACAAAAGAATTTTAAAGAAGTTTAATCTTTAAGAACCTTTCATAAGACAGCAATTTATTCGTATTGTGACGGCGATATATGATTATGCTTCACTTGTTAAAGTTTTTCTCTAACCTATAGGGAATCACCTTGAAAATTTTCTAACATTTATCTACTAACAAGTTATTCAATATACCAATTTTCCAAAAACCATACTTATTCATATCGTAATGGAGTTATTACACTAATGTTTTACTTGTTAAAGTTAAACTTACACTTTGGAAAATTTGATAATAAAATTCGTTCTTAATTTCAGTAATTTCCTGTGAATATTTCAGATTTATAAAATTCAGATTATTAATGTTACAGACTTTATAAATATATATGAAAATTGTGACTTTTATTTGGGAAATGCATGGTATTTTATAGAGTGGTTCTCGAGGAAGGTTTTAGTATATAACTTACAAAGTTACGCGGGCGACGTCGCGGGCTAGTCTATTATAATTTCTTCTGATCAGATGTCCTGATCTCCATGCAAAACTGATTGATCTTCTTTGCCATTAACGTTTAATCCATCGGGAATTGACCTATGAGAATATTCTAATAATACTGACAATTTCGTGAAAATAACATTATTTTACTAAAGAAACTAATGATTTTTAAAAGACAAGAATAACTGGTAGAGGTAACGAAGTTATACGCCAATGTTTTACTTGTTAAATAGCTGCGCTCCTAACGAGTGAACTTCGCCTGAAATTAGTAAGCCAGGCAATTATTACGGATTAATAAATCCGTGGAATAGATAGTCGGCGAAGTCAAACCGGAATACCTTTTAAATGCAAAATTATGCAGACTGCTACTTACGAGTATATTTGCATTAGCGAAATGATGTAGGTATGACTAAACTATTTTCTAGCAAGAAAGCTGTTAAGGTTCTTATGACGAGATCGATTGAATATACCTAATTGCGAAGCCAGGGGCCGGTCGCTAGTAAGGCATATTTTAGACAAAATATTTTCGACGTCTCATATCTGCCGGGCTCATTTTTTTTAAAAGTAAAGTTTGTTAGTTTTTTTAATTTAAGAGTGCGTATAAAGCAAACGAAATTTGTAATTTCACCCGCGTGGCCCCTTGGATATGATAGTGACACAAAATACGCAGAAATACGCACAACATGTGACGGAAGATAGCGCATCTCGCTCAATAAAAATGTTATAAGTGCCAAAAGTATTAAACATTAATTATTCGTAAACTACAATGTCAAATGAAAAATTGATACATAGAGCATTAGGTAATATGTGATGTGAGATTACTGATACACTTTTAGCTTTGTAATGTGTGTCATTTTGAAAATAAAACTAAAATCGATGGAAACGAGAGTTCACTTGGTGAATTTTTTTCTATCGAGAAAATTTCATTATATTGTGTTTTCTGTCCGAGTCTTCACTTTCATTTATAATGTATTTATCTATTTTGAAAAAGTTTTTAAATTGGATACTTAGATAAAATTCAAATCTAGGATTGGCTATTTCTCTTTATACACGCCCTTAATGCTGATTGATGGTCGACCGTTGCTAGTCTTACCGTTGCTAAATTCTAATTAAACTGTGATCAAGCTTAAACTGAGATGTTGGCGAACAATACTCCATTTAAATATATTACGCTATAAATATTAACGAAATTCTCAAAATAAATTGTTAGTAAAATCCGTAAATCGAAATAGTTGCGGCGCGTGTAAATTTATCGGGTAGCCTGTGTTGAGGGTAGCCCGCTCAGTAAACTTAATTAAGGTACCCACATCAAGTTTCTTTAACACGTTAACTAGTTGTACGTGTTCACTAGTGGGTTAGTTTTGTAATTTGTTGAATTCACTGCTCTTGAATTTACTTTATACTTACAAATATGTTCTGTGAGGTCAGATGCTGTAGGATACAAAGATCTGTAGGCTGTAATGATCTTTAAAATTGTCCTCATCGAATAATTGAAATATTAAAATTATGAGAAGCCAGTTGTTTTATTTAGGACTAACTGTGGTACGCGACTTCATCCGCGTAACTTTATAAAATCTCGTATATAGACTATGGTTACTCGCTGTTAAAATCGGTTTTTAAGTTTATTCATAACGAACAAAAATACTCTTTATAACATTTATGTTATTACTATTATGGTTTGAAATAATAATTGCTTCAAATAAATAAAGACATTTTGAACAATATGTAAGCATATACTTCCGTAAAAAATATCTAACTGATGGTGAAAACCGCATTCAGGAGAAGTTAGCGGATATACAGACAGACGCGGAAAGCGACTTCGTTTTATTTATACTATGTAGAGATTACGAGAAGCTTTTTTTTTTGTTATAACTTGAATACTTAGTAGATTACAAAAACGATTATAAATTCTGAATATAACATTGAAATAATATTTAACATTTAATCACAGTTTCGAAATGTCTGTCAGAACAATGTAACGTAACTTTTGTTCCCATTAAAGCTCAGTAAGTAAATTACAAACGTTGGAAATCTGGAAACGTTTCATTTATAACTGTTATACTTAATTTTCCTTGTAAAAGTTATCTTACAAATGTTCTCAGTGATTACGCTGGATGGGGAAAAAATCGCGACGCGTTCCCCTGAGAGGCGCATTAGCACTCCGACGTCGTTCCGTTTTCCCGACGTCTAGTCAAAACGTTTTAGTGGTCAGATAAACAAAATAATTAAGCGCTTATGGTAATCTCTCACTCGTATTATGCAACTAAAATTATTTTTGTCAAAGCACGCTTTGTCAGACATACATTGCGCGCTCGATAAGACAACTGCCGCTTTTGGATGAAACAGACGTAGTAATGTTGTTGAAAATCTCTGTAAAATCGCCTGTTTTTAGTTATCTAATAAACCTTTTGGATGCGAGCGTTGTCAGCCTCAGTCGTAGATGGAAGCAAAAAGAAAGATACGGTACGTTCTTACGTAACGTAATAATGTAAATGAGCTACATGGAACTAAGTACCTACACATTCATTTCCACAACTACTATTCCAATATTGAACACAATAACTATGTCCGTATTTTAGACTTGTTACGTGTTGCAACGCAGTGTCCATTGAGCGACTGAATAGTACAGTAGTTCACGCAGAAAAGAAAGTACGGCTCCAACGAATAACGAAGAAAGCTTAACTTATAATTAACCTTAGATATCTATAAGATTCGTAATACAATGCAACTGTTATTGCTTTCGCACTCGCACGAGCGTAATATGCATGCCACTATGGCGGCATCTGGCGACTAATAGCGGTACTTGAAAAATCCGCGAAGTGTGTAGATTGGTCGATAGCATCTCCCACACTTTAAAATTCGTCTTCTGCGCAGGTACATCGGTAAGCCATAACAGTTGGGTACTACTGTACTGAGATCAATGGACTCAGTATATCAAATCCATGCGTGGTTAGGGAGTCTCAAATCTTTCTTATTGCTTCCATCTACGGCCTTAGTAGTTTATGTAAATATACCCGATGGTGGTCCTCAGTGCGCCCGCCACAATTGCAGCTAACTTGCCCGTCACTGCTTTTAATTCAGTTTTAATTTTAACTCACAAATAAGTTTCAGCCGAATCCCAGTGTTTAAAATTGAAATTTGTCACCACTCAAAAGTTAAATTTGAGCTTCTCGTCTGCACTTGAATGGTTATGTAGATATCTGTGGGCTCATAAGAACGAGGTTATAATTTCGGATATTTGGTAAATCAACAAACAATTTCATTGGGAAATAATAATACAAGCTTATACTATATTGCTAGGAACCAATTTCAAATACATTCAAACATAAATTATAATTTGACTGGATATTACTAATGTTATACGTAAATGGAACTATGGTTCTCTAGCTTTGTCCCGTGGCTTTCGTGTCATATGTTTACTTTACCAGGGGCTATGATAGCGTTCTTCAAGATTCTGCTGTTAAAGAATTAGCATTCCCAAGGGTATTAGTTTTTACGGCCACACATTTTTTAAACTTGATTTACAGATAGGCACATTCTCAAACTAAAAATAAACTTTTAACTAGGAGTATATAAAACGTGGCCGATGTTTCCTCTCCTTAGCTTAGGTTAGTTTTTGCCAGCTGCTTCGCCCGCATTAAATGGTAATTAGAAGTTAAATATTTAGAATGTTATAGAAGCAGCATTCTGTTATAAAGATTGCTCAAAATATTTTTAAAGAAATAATTTTAATATTTTTTTTACTTACGTTTTTATATTTTTAATCCAGATAATAAACTGTCTGTATGTTAAATTACATCCAAATTTGCCGTTTTTGCGTGACAAACATACAAACTTTCGCATTTATAATACTATTAGGATACATTTGATAATATGAATTGTAAACGCTACATATTCCTCCTAATACTCGTAATTAATTATATAATAATTTATTTGCTCAGGAATGCGAGCACAAATCACGGCTTTCATATCTTTAACGATTCCTTAGTACATTCCTTCGCAAATGCGGCCTATATTATTTGAAAGACATTTCCTGCCAGTATGATCCACAGTAAGTTAAAATGAATAAAAAAAAAAATCATAAGAATTGTAATAGGTACATAACTTTTAAAAATAATACATTGGCCATTTTACAAGATATCCAAGAAAATTTCAACTTTATAGACGGGCAAGCAAAAACTTCGCCTCTTCTTCACTTTTACTTTCACACATTGTTTCTTTGGCTAAATTGACTCCAATTTGGCTAGATTTTGACTTTTTTTTGTTAACAGCAGAAACTTCTAACATAGCAGGGAGACGACATTGTTTTAATAACATTTTTACGAAGTACATAATCGCTTTCTAACACGGTTAGAAAGGTGAGGTGTCTGTGTTTGCAGGAAACGAACAAATATTGCACTTGCAAGCAAAATTGTATTTAAAAAACCATTTTTTTTATACAATACATAAAATAAATATTTTTTGTAATATATTTTTTTGTATTTTAACAAATGTACGTTTTTTTTTTCTTTCAAAAATGTATTTAATATACTTACACCACTTCAATCCACTTGGCTACTTCTAAAAAGCCTCCTCTCAAATAGAACATTTAAGAAATTCTCCTCACGAAAATTGCTTCTTCTAAACAATCACATCCAACGAAGCTGAATCTGTTTTATTAGCAAACACGAGAGCAACACAATATCTCAATTCGTTGCGTCGAATCTCTTGCCCGAAAGCTTTATTGTCAAGGATGGTAATAGAAGATAAAGAGAAAACTACGCTTTAATCCCCTTCGAAGGGCCTTAATGGACATTGTTGATTTGAAAACGTTAATTACGTAGGTCAGATTTGACGGAAAGCTAATTTAGATATTCGAGCTACCCGAAATTGAGGCAATTTATGTAAATTTACTGGCCTCCAATTTATTTATATTTGTCATCATTGAGATTGAATAATAGCTTATTTAACTAAGTTTCTCTAATTTAAAGGTCATCAATATAAATCTATATTGTTAAGTATTTTAATCAATACTAATAATAAATCTGTAAGGGTCGGTCGTGGAGTAATTTACTTTGTTTTCAGAGATATCGTGTTTATAGGCTCTATACATGATACTGAATCTAAATTGACGATTTTTAGAATTTTTTTCTGTATGTATACTGTATGTATGTTCCTCCATAACTTAACTGATTTTAACGAAATTTGGTAGATAAACAATTAGACGTACAGGACACAGGACTACTTTTTTCTTTTTCAACGCGGACGAAGTCGCGGGCGCCGGCTAGTTATAAATAATTTCACCTAACCAATGAGAAGACTTATAAAGAAACTTTCATAACTACAATTATTGCATAACTAGCCGGTTCCCCCGACTTCGTTCGCGTTGAAAAATTATAACTATTTAACATCCATATCGCTGTGATGACGGCAGCTCCACCACGGTCACAGTGGCACCCAATTTTTTATATTTTTAGATGTTTCTTGGGAACTTGAAAATTTTTCACTTTAAAAAGAATCCTATATGTTAATCCAGGTAATAACTTATCTGTATTTTTTAAATCAGATGATTTTTTTTAACTCTAACGTAATACAAACAAAAAAACAAATATACAAACTTTACCTCTTATACATTTTCTTGCATCCTATATAAAATAAATCGTTACCTTTTGGCTCTCGACGGCGAACTCTACACTGGCGTTGTTGGAACTATCAAACATTTTTACAACTCCCGCTCAATGGGGCGCGCAACGTAGCGCAAAACCAAAATTTCTCTGTAAAGTGACTATTCCGCACAAAATAATTGAGCAGTTATGCTAATGAGCTACAAGCTGAACTGACGCCAAAACGTTGTCCGCGGAGCTTTATGCAAATCATCTGGGCCGCGATACGCGGGCCAGTCGACCCAACGAACCGACTTGGATGGAGTAGACAACTTAGATAACGCCACCTGACACTGATCCAATATTCACACCACATCTACATAGATGCTGAACTTTGATTTATCATTCATGTTACTGTTATCTTGACAGCCATTCAAGCAGTTAACAGTGACGACGATTGTATAGTACAGTCAAAGTGCAGTTAACAATAGAGATAATATAAATAAGTTCATCAATCAGTGTATGCTTATAAAATAAATAAGTTTGTTTAATTGAGATTGTTTAAGATTGCTTAAATTGTTTAATATTAAAAAACTTCGATTAAAGGCAAACATTTCACAGTAAAAAGCTGCTAATTTTGAAGATAGATAGATAGAAAGATAGAAATTGCACACATGTCATTATGAAAATAAAATAATATTTTTTACTCGTCATTTCTAAACGAAATATTTGCTCTACGGCGGACCAAAAATAATTAAATGGGACACATTTTAATGCTCACCGTTTTATTAAAATTTTGCTCAACATTTCGTGTCAAATGTTTGCTTTAGTGGGCCATTTTGTTGGTGCTTCAATTGCATTAACTACATTTGGAAATGTTGGTAAATGGATAAATGTAACATGTGAAATGGATAATCTAGTTTTCCATTATTATTCAGTATTTTACACACGTCCCGTTCATTTATTTTAAATAATGCGGCGATTAAAAATTAATATATTTTATTATTGGAATCGTGTGCTAAAAGTTAATTGTGTTGTATTTATTGTAACTGAGGATTTTTCGAATCAAAACAGCAAAATAACTGTCAGTGTTACTTTCTTTGACTAATATAACTATACAAAGTTACACAGGATGGAAGGTGTTGCCAATACTAATTGGTTACAAGATAGGGACAACGCGAGATAGGGAATAGGCTTGTAGACTACATGGGAAGTAGTGAGGAATTTTTATTTATGGGTGATTTTCTGTGGTCACTACCACCAATCTATCACGATTTATGCCTGCGGAACGCAGTGTACTTACACTACCTTCAAGACCACACTACTCAAAGAAAAAATTAGAAAATAAATAGTAATATGAAAATGAGGAACGCCAATAGGAAATAGAAGTTTGAAAGATATCAATACTAATAATAAATCTGTAAGGGTTGGTCATGGAGTAAGTTACTTTGTTTTCAGAGATATCGTCTTTATAGGCTCTATACATGATACTGAAACTAAATTGACCATTTTTAGCCTAAAAGACCAGCGCCATTACAGAATCAGTGTTTTTGGCGGGGTTTTGGAAATTTAAACTTTAACATTGATTTTTATTAATAATACAGTAGATTTCTCGGAAATATCAATGTATGTGCTTATTATGTAATATAGAATAATTTCAAACGATTTTCTAAAATTAGTCAAATAGCGGATTGAAATTATAAACTAACTTCTGACTTTCTATTGAGCTGTAAGTTGTTAAATAGTTAAGAATGTCGCGGACTACTTGACGCTGTAGCGTCAAGTCAAGGTGTCATGGAAATACCACCGAAGTGACAGTATACCATATTTCATATCAATCAAATCAGTGGAAGCTAGTGAAATCCTTTCATTAACTAGGAAGGCTGATGATCTTCAGGCGCCTAAACAGATTTTTATAAAAATCATAAATAAAAACTTCAAACTAAAAAAACCCTATCAAGATCTGACCATCCGTATGGGAACTACGATTCTACAGAGAGATACACGTCAAACTTATAACACCCCGTTTTTTCATCGGACTATGGGGGTTAAAAATGCAAGGCCAGTACGGTCGGTGAAACAAAATTTTTCGATCCATTACCTGTATCGATCGAAACGGTGATGTATGAGGCATCGTTTGTGTTCGCAGTGCCTCCTGACGTATTGTGCAGTGGCAGTGCACCTGCGATTCGTCACAAACCGGTGCACGGCGAAAATGAAAATGTCAAAATGAGTCTCGACATGTTATTTCTAAACTGCAACATAGGATTACTAAATTTTCCTACAAAACGAAAAGAGTAAAACGAAAATTTCAAGGAAGAAAATCAGATGGCGAATAAGAAAATATGGTAAAAGTTCTAATATTCATATACAACTAGTGACTCGCTCCCAGATTCGCCCGTGGTGTTGTTTTTATATATGCAAACCTTCCCCGCTTATCCCTCTTTGCATAAGTTAAGTTCGAATTAAAATCGATCTGGCCGATTGCAATAAAATCGAAATTTTATCCACGTTCTAAATAGGTTTTAATAGAAATTTTACTGTTCTTCAAGGGATTTTTAAAGAAATCTTTCGAACTGAGTAGCTAAGCTTTCAAACTACGAACATACGAGTTAACTACGAGTAAATAATTACCTACATACAGCACACAATCAATATGTCTGGATACTTGGCTCGATTTGGTAGGTATTTTATATATTGAGCCAGCTATTCCATGTAACAATGAAAATGTCACAAAGTTTACTAAGGGCCTCTTTCACAAACTACAAGTAAAATGTTGATTAGATAGGCTATTTTTTTTTATTATTTTCTTTTCAATGTTTGGAACTTTTACCGTACAAACAAAGATATATCAGCTCAATTATCCCCGGTTACCGGTGACTTTAAATGACAGTTTGGCCTACTTAACGTTTGTGAAAGAGGCGCTGAGTCTTATAAAAAAATATTTTTACAAAATCTAAATATTAGAGATGTAAATGTTTTTAAATTAATAAATATTAGAGATATGAAGTTCAAATGGTTTTTTGGTTAATTCCGATTCAAAAATGTTATTTTTCATGAAAGTTCTGCTGATTGTAACCCACCATCTTTTGACTAATATGATCAAACCACTACAACCTATAGCGAATCAGTAGAGCACTTCTTCAAAGATTGCTTCTAAGATCAAGAATTAACTGACTAACAGCGAAAGATCACTAACTCACAAAGAATTAAGCCGGGTTATCAGTAATTTTCATTCGTCTACGTATCTCTTCACTCCGAATTCATTCTCGCAGTTTATCTCCGAGCATAGCCGCCATAGTTCGTTGACACAAATGCAGATCTGAAAACATTACTTATAGCATTAGACATAATATATCGACCAAACACAGCATAAATGAAAATTTAATTAATATTACAGTATACCTAAAAAATTTGCACCATAAATAACGCTAAATAATTACGACGCGGAAGAATTTTCGTGTGGTTCTCAATACGACCATATTTTTTCATTAAGGCTCGCCTAAACGTATAGCGCTGTAAGCAGTACCCACAATTGTACCTACCCTATCGTTTGCGATGCACGAACGGGCCGCAGCTACATAAATTACCGTAATGGCTTATTTGACGTGATTTACACGCAAACACCTACAGGTAAAATTATGCGACCATTTTGATTCTACAATTCACGGTTCGTTGGGACAGTAAAGAAAATACGAATTTAAACGCTTAAGTAAATATTTCACCTGAGTATGTATCCATAAGATAATCTTGAGTACGGGCGAACAAAATGCCCTTAACTTTTCATCAAATATTTTCATAATTTTGGGTAGTGGCTGGGCACACGTTTTGCAGTCATTTTGACTGGCGGCAAGAACAAATTCCTTATAGAAAACCACCATGAAATATTGTAAAATATTGTATACTAACTGATGATTTAGCTATTAAACTATACTTTTGCCTGGCATTGCGAGAAAACTGTACTATTTTTTGGATGAAAAGTACCCAAAGGTGTCCTTTCCTGTATATCTGACAACGTATAATACAAAATTTCAAGATGATCGGTTGAGTAGTGAAGTTACTTTCAATTTATAATATTACTATAGATTGTATTGTACAATAAATAAAATGAAAGAAGGGTGAGTTAAGGAAAAAAAAATGTAACATTGAACAAACTTTACCGAAGAATTTTTTATTTAGTAGAAATTAGAATGGTAGTTTCAATAAAGTTTTTCTTTATTAGATCCATTTGAGTTTCGAAAAGGTCACTGCCATTCTTTGAACAATAAATTCTTAAAAGGCTTTCTATCTTACCGCTCGATCTTCTTTCGAAGTTTTAACTCGTTTATCATTAGAGATGTTTGTCATGTCTGAGTCAACCAAATTATGTTTAAAACTTGGAACATTTATATGGTCAAAAAAGAATTTCTTATCTAAATGTAGGCGGTATCCTATTCTTAGAGGGCATAGGAAATTGGGATCTGACCTATCTTATTCTCTCTTGAAACACAATAGCACATATGCTGTAAGATGGAACGTCAAAATATTGTTTAAATCGAAATTTCATAAACATAGAAGATTAATTAAAATATTGAAAAGATGACGATCTACTGTTTTATCAACATATTCAATATTGGAACACTTAATACTTAATACAATAAAATAACGACAATAAAATAAATTAATTCGGTCAATAAAATAAAAACTACGATATGGTATAACCATGTCGTAGTTTTCTTCATGGAATTTCAGCGTTCACCAGACTTTAATGGAAATTAAGGTGTCGCTATATATAATTATCAATAGGATTAATTTAATAAGCTGATTGATAGGACATTCATTAAAATAAACGTCAGTCGGGGACTTTTATTATAAAAGTAGGTAGTCGTTATGTGATTTGTATTATGATAGGTAATTATCGACAGACTGCTTATATCTTGTTAAGAGATAAGATTTACTAAAATAAGTATTTATTTTAATAATAAAATCGCAAATCAGACACGTGTATTAAGACCGGTGAAATTTCTGGTTAAAAACCATTCGTTACACATCCAATATTCCTTGAATGGAGTTCTAACTGAGACAAACGCTCGCCTGAAGAAATTCGAATGAAGAAATTTGAAATTTGAATTGCCGTTGGGTCTGTGCCTCTCTTTGCGATCTCTAACCTCTAAGGACCTCTAAGAAATTGAGGACAGGGTGACTGACTAAGACTCTAAGAATCTAAGAACTGAGGTAGGTATGCGAATACTCCTTTCTTGTTCTTATAGTACCACTTCTCTACAAAGATTGGCGACAATCAAAGATATCTTAATCTTTGAAGCCGCGGCGCGAAAGAGGGAGCAAGTGCTCACAGTAATCCATTCTCTTATTCTTAAACCAGGATGTCTATCTCCTGCCACTACTACATTTGCCTAGCATTTCTCCTTGCATAATTACTTCAAGAATACACAACAGCCACCTACTATCAAGGTCAACCTATATAAGTCTGTCTGCCGAACTTAACATAAAAGATATGCTATTGAAAAAAAAACATCGCATCGTTTACGGGGGTTAGTTTTAGCTTGGCATATTGTTGCAATAGTAGGCGACCGGATGTTTGTGGTGGCTTTTGCCAATCAAACAATTTTACTCGATTGCAACCCACTCTCTAGGAACAAATAGCGAGTAAAATTTAGTGTTACTCGTTTTCCCGCGGAATTCCGTGAGCGGACGCTTGCGGAGGCACCGCATTTGACATTTATTCGATTTAAGTCCGGCCACCGCCGCAGTTTCCCAAAGTGTTGCATATAAAGTTTAAGCTTTAAATTCAGTTTGTACTGTTACGTTTGTAGCAATCAGAAGCCCCAAATGGCTTCAATTTGAACGACATACAATGTAATAGAATTTATTTTATGAATAGGTATAATAATATTTGTCCGTCCGTTATTTCTATTCACTAATACAAGTCGTCAGGCATATTTTTGCGTCACTGTGAGATGAGGGCGTATTTTTATTTTGATTCGGTCTAAGTACTGGTGTTTTTTATATTTTCCTTAAGGGGTCGGGGCTGGAGCAGGGGGAGAGCAAAGAGCGGGGTCGTTATTATCCCTAGGACTTTTTTCAAATGATACTCTGGTAGAACCTCGTGCCGGTACAGCCCGTCTGGTGTAATGTAAGAGGGTGGCCTTACATAAGAGCACAGAGAAATAATCGCATATATGTGTTTCGGTGTGTAAGTAAGAGATGCCAGAGCCCATGTCCCTATCCCTTATCCTTAATTCTACTGTGATCTTCAGCCAACTTTTAGAACCTGTGACGTTGCTTGTGTTATGCGACGGAAGCCATCTATCACCAAGTTGAACATCAGCCTGTCTGTCAACCTTAATATGACAAAATACTTATTAATTAAACTGTCAGCTATAATAAATATATATCTCAACGTAATTGTTTTATGACCGATTAGATTTAATAGTATAAATGATAACACTAAAATAAAATGTATGTTGAATTTTATTAAAAAAAAGCATTTTGTAAGCATAAATAATAATTTCATATCATGCAAACCAGACGCCGAAATTACGACAATTCATCATAAAATATATTAAATATCAGTACCAGCTGTACGAGACAAATATAGGCCGTAAATATGCATCTCACTCGTCGCTTGAGATATTTCATGTCACTATTTACCCTGGGATGTAGATATTTACGAGGTCAATGCATACGTAATTTCTTACTAGCTGACCGTTACATCTATATATGTAGGCTATAATGTATCGATTTCAGTGAGTATACCTTTTATAAACTTTATTTATAAATTAAGCTGTGGCACGCGACTTCGCCCGCATAACTTTATAAAACATAGCCTATGTTACTCGCTGGTGATGTAGCTTTATGTATGTGAAAGAGTTTTCAAAATCGGTCCAGTAGTTTTTGAGTTCTCTCTTTAAGTATAATATTAGTATTATCATCAATCAATCAATATTAATAATAAATCTGTATATAAGTGTATGTATTGTATGTATGTATGTTCCTCCATAATTCTGTATATAAGTGTATTATTACATTAGTAATAATACAGTGTATATAACTGTAAACAATCAATCAATATTGTATGTATGTATGTATGTTCGTCCATAACTCTTAAACGAATTAACTGATTTTCATGCAACTTGGTAGATAAACATTTAAACGTACAAGACACAGGATAGGCTACTTTTTTCTTTTTCAACGCGGACGAAGTCGCGGGCGCCAGCTAGTTATACTATAAAAAAAAAAAAAAAAAATTTTTAAAAAACAATTTTATTGATCGCAAAGTAGTCCGTTGATCAAATGAGTTTGAGAATCTTTGCCTTTCTCGTATTGTATTGTACCTGAAATATATAGAAAACGTTAATTATTAAAAAAAAAATATTCCTCATTGGTAACGTTTACCAAAAGGATAGAGTAAACATAATCACGGCGTGAAAAAAGGTAATATTGTAACAAGTTAATAGGAAACAGAGTATGATGGATGCAGATAGAGGCGGGAAGGCGGGGAGGGTGAGACGGCTAGATTACACCTATTCATCACCGTATCAGAACCCCTCACGGCCAGACTATTGTGCGGCCCGTAATTGTGAGGAAAATATCAAATTAACCTTCTCTCGGGCGCGCAACGTATGGAATGTTTATGAATTCATTACATCAAAATTCTTTTATTTTATTACTAGCTGCTGCCCGCGACTTCGCCCACGTAACTTTGTAAATTATATACTAAAACCTCCCTCGAGAACCACTCTATCCATTGGTGAAAACAGCATGAAAATCTGTGCAGTAGTTTTTGAGTTTATCGCGAACAGATAGACAGACGCGGCGGTGAATTTTGTTTTATAATATGTAAGGATATAATAAAAATATATTAAGTCATAAAATAATTATTCCATTGTATTGTAAAATTATTTATTTTGGTAAATTACATGTAGGGACATTTTAAAAATATCTAAAATAACAAAATGTATGAATTCACAAAAGTGTGAATTTCCACCAATGACCTTTTCCTAATGCCTCTAATCTGTTTTCCTTTATTCTATTAAGGTCGGCACTGAGCTTTTAGCACCTTGAAGTCAGCTTGTCTGCCGAACTTTACACGAAAAATAAAAATCGTCATATTTATTTAGGCTAACGTACATTTTTAATTAAATTGCTTAGTTATTCACGAAGAAATATCACTTCTCTGACACAATATATTGCTCTATAAACTTAAGTAAAATGGCAAAACAAGAGGAGCGTATAATGCGCCATAGTGGCATTAAGACAGATTGAACAGCTCAAGTGCACCGTAGCACCGGCTTATTTAACTAAGAATGGGTGGGAAAACATTTAGTTTTTAAAAATGCATGGAAGCGCACCCGTGATTCGCAGTCTTCCAACTTTATGGATGGCCGAGTCGCTTGCCACGTACTCCAATATAAAGCAAATAAATGACCTCACACCGTCCGATAAAATGAGAAAAGAATTTATACGTATCTAGGAAAATGCATGTAAGCTAAGCTCCCTATCGAATGGAACACAATTTAGCGTTCCCCGCTTGTACGAGTTGTATTTACGACAATCGCTATGATTGCATCTGTGTGCGAACAATTTCTTTTGAGAATCCAGTACAAAGGAGTGAGAAATGAGAATTATTGTGGTTTACATGCCAGTGAGGAATATTTAAAGAGAAATGCAGCTTCCTAGTTGAATAATTGTTTTGCATGGTCACAAATGTCTATGCATATTATATGTTGTCACAAATAGTCACAATATATATTATTTTCAATCGACTTCCAAAAAAGGGGGAGATTGTCAATATGACAGTTTTTTTTTAATGTTTGTTACCTCAGTACTTTTGACTGGGTGAAACGAATTTGATGATTCTTTCTTTATTTGAAAGCTGGGGCTTCCCTTGTGGTCCTATTTCAATTTGGTCCAGTTCTGACAATGGCATCCATGAGAAAACGGTTTGAAGTCGGTTTTTTTTTTTGTTAAAAAGAGTTATAATATTTCTTCCTTTTTTACTAAATTTGATTCCAAATGATTATAAAAAAATATGATTTATATAAAACCCTTTTACAGTTATTACGATGAAAAAGATCCAGTTAAGCAGAAACTACTTTAACAAAGAGGTTGACTTTTCAAATCCAGACCAGTGTCAACTTGAAAAGTTCATTTTCAAAGATGACTGAGATGATCCAAACCCCTGAAACAAGTGCAGGCATCCTAACCATTCATCCAACGGGATCGGTTCTATCTAATACTAGTTTATTGATAAATAATTGATGTAATGTGCAATTAACAAAATAATATATAAGCAAGAAACTTATTAGTAACCGACAGTTTAATTATTTTCCTTACAAAGAACATGGCGTTAATCCTGCATCCCTGTTACGGGAAAATCAATTGTCTTTTCTGTAAGTAAGATCTATTTCTTTAGTGCTCGACTTATGTAGCTTACTTTGGTTTATAACTTGAATGATATAATTAATAATAAATGCAGAAGTTATTTTTAGTGAGATCTATACAATTATTTCTTTAAATACTTAGTCTCTAATTCTCTATTATAAAAATAGAGCTATGAAAATTATTTCATAGCTCTATTTTTAATAATAATTTATTTTATATTATTATTAATTTTATATTAATAATATAAAATATTATTATTAATATAAATTTATTTTATATTTATATTAATAATAATAATTTATTTTTGATATAACTACAAAGTTTACAATACATATGGACAACTAAATTTTAAGTATAGATATATTAATAAGTTCTTAAATATTATATTGTCGTGTTCAGCCCCATCCAAAATGTTTGGATACGAGTAACTTATAAAAATGTTGATGTTTTTCATCATATAATATTATATTTAAACACCTTAAACTATTTTATAAGAAAAAGTACATATTTACCGTTATAGAGATCGTCCCCTACAACGGCGTTAGCTCTTTGCTTGATGACAATCTTTTTGTACTCGTATAATCCATTATGAAGTTTTGTACACGTTTTTCAGATTTTGCAATGTCTGTACCTGTATCTATCAATGCAATGTATCTCTATCAATGCAATGCAATGTATCTGCAATGTATCTATCAATGCCATTGCATGTACCTGTATCTATATCTATCTATATATATTAGTCTGGTCATATTATAGCGTTACAAATTATTGTGATATATAATAAAGTGATAAAAGGAATCGAATAGCTGTGAGAGTTTCGAAATATAGGTATGATATCAAATGCGATTTAAAAACATCTAAACCCGTTTTGTATTGTAAAAATGTATTTTAGCAGAAAAGGCTTCTTCTTGTTGTAAATAAAATATGCACTAAAATTCAATCAAAGTGTAAAAAGATCAGAACTAGGGAAATAATCAGAAGTCTTGCATAGAAAAAAAAAACAGTATTTTTTTATTCTTAACCCTACTGTAGTCGGCAACTTGCAGCACCTGTGGCGTTGCTTGTAAACTAGTATCATCTATAGGTCAATCCAGTCGTTTATGCAGATAAAATTTAATTATAGTGAACAAATTGAACGGAAATAACAGCCCGTTTTTAGATGCAAATAGAATATATAAATAACATGATTAGTGTGTGCCTAAAATTGCCTAAAATTCGATATTTCTATTTGAATGGCTATGAGATTCAGTTAAACTTCCTCGATGGGCAATTGGATTAGCATTAATCGGCTATTACACGGCCACTTGACTATGAAAGTATACAGATAAAATATATTGAAAAGTCAGAAGTTAAAGAATATTCTATGTACAACTAGATAAGTAGTGAAATATTTTTTTTTCTTATATTTATATATATATTTGTATATCCTTTTTTAAACTAAGCCCAAAGTTTTTTGATCCGAAGACTGCCTCAAAGGGACTCCGAACAGTTAAACGAGGATTGGGTTTGCCGCTCAGCCTTTAAAACAAAAAAATGCTAGATAGGATAGGAGGATTTTGGGTTATTCTATGCTTAGTGAATTTAAATAGCATGTTATTATGGCACATTTCATAGTTATTGTGGATAGCTTTGGACTTAATTTTAATATATGGGCGTCCCAAGACTATGCGACATGAAGGGAAAGTTCCTTAAATATCGTAGATAGGATATTTTGCTGAAAGATTATGTTATTTATAAAACTTAGTAATACTGCATTCAAAGACTTTCTAAAAATTACTTGCTATGTCTGGGAATCGAACCGACTTAAATGTAAAAAAAGTCACCCGTATTTTTGGAAGAAGAGGAAAGAATGGACAAAAATAATAATTCTTCTTAAGTAACATGGTATCTTTAAAGAAAGGAATAACGCAAAATGTTTGATTCAAATTTCAAGAATATTATTTATTGCCGACGACGACGTAATTTTTAGAAAATCTTTGAATACAGTATTACTAACTTTTAAAAATAACAAAGTCTTCTTTCAGCAAAATATTCTAACTACGATATTTAAGGTACTGTCCCTTCATTTCGCATAGTCTTGGGACACCCGGTGTATTAGACGATCTATAAAAATAAATAAATAAATATTTATTAAAATGACAACAATTTTGAAGCCATCTCATTTCTCATTTTATTAAAAATTATATTTATTTTTATCTAAAAGAAGTAAATTATTATATTATTTTAGATTATGAAGAAACAAAATGTTAAGAAAGTCAAAATAATTACTTAGAATTACAAGATTTTCCCTTGGTTACCGATATCCGAGTAAAGATAGAATAGGAATATACTTCCCATAACAAATTGCATCTCGTCCCACTTTTTTGTTGTTTCTAGGCACAAAGATAAAATGCGTGTCGAATGCTGTACGAATTAAGATAATAATTTTAAAAAATATTATAAAAAAAGAAAGACGCATGAAAATTGCTGTTTATTTATGTTCCGTAAATATATAAGTGCGGTATGGTACCGAGTATACGGTGCGGCCGATAAGCGGAATGAGTTTTTAAGCCTTTGGGAGTCACAGTAGTTTGGCCTGGGGAAATTCATTTAATTTAATGGTACATTGTTGCTTACCCACACGGCAACCCAGTACCGTGACAAATAAGAGTGCTTGCACACGGATGTTAAATACTTCAATTTGTTAGCGCTTCAAGTCCAGGAAAATCTCACTATGTAACAGTAAATGATTGATTTCCTTGCTATTCTCGTTGGAGATAACTTCTTACGATTGTATAAGCTCCCGACTTCGCCTGGATTTTTGTTCTTGTGAAGTTTGGTAGGAGGAAGTCGCGGGCAAATATAAAAGGCGATGTGTGTATGTATGTCTCCTATAGACTCCAAAACCGCTGAACCGATTTTTGATGAAACTTTCAGACAATCTTCATATTAGTCCAGCGGGTGTTCTTGTGAAGTTTGGTAGCGATCGGACGAGGACGAAGTCGCGGGCAAATTTTTTTCTCATTATTAATACCTAAGTCAAAGCAAATGTTCCCAAAAATAAACAGTAAGTTTTGAATAGCAAGGTTTTGAATCTCTCTCTTCAGTCGTACACTCCTGACGGAGCGGTCGTGGTTATGAATCAACCTTTCTATAATATGTGTCATGAGAAAAATGAGATAAATTTACCAACGTTAAAGGTAAGTAAGTGGTTTTGAACTATGGATAAGGTTTTGAATAAAAGAAAAATTTTCTTTTTAATCTTATGAGTATACAATATAGTAATTAAATTAATGTAGACTTAAAATGGTTTGTTAGAGTAGTATACGATATAAAGGCGCAATAATAAAACAATTTTGAAAATCAAATACGAAAGAATAATGTAACTTACTTACAAATAAGACAATACAGTAAATCTAAAATCCACAAGTAACGAAACAATTTGCGTAGTGTCTCGAGTAAAATATGTAAGCAGTAAAAAAGGTATCTGAGAAATAAAATGAATGCCGGGATATAAATCTCTGAAAAAAAGTGAGCCTCACTTTTTGCTCTCAGACGAACGTAAGACAAATCTGAAAATTTGTAGCGTACAAATAACCTTAAAGTCTGACTATGACATAAAAGTCACATTTTCATGAATAACGAGATAAGTTAAAAAAAGAACTTTGCGCTATACGCCGTGCTTTGGCCGCATTTTGCCTTAATAAACTTATCATTTTCAGGTCATACTGCAAAACGTTTCTTTTTTTATAATTAATCCTTATCAATATTATAAACTACCTTATGCCCGCGACTTCGTCCGCGTATCTATTAGCGTGATGAAACATAGCCAAAGCTTAGAGTATGAAATGCATTTTTTTTATATTATAAATTTATACGAATATTTGTATATTTGGATGTTTGTTACTCAATCACGCAAAAACAGCTGAACAGATTCGAATGTAATTTGTTACACACCTAGTTAATTACCTGTATTATAACATTTAGGATATTTTTATCCTGAAAAAAAAAATCCTGTGGGATTTTCAAAAAAAGGAACTTAATCATGTACGAAGTCGCGGGCACATCTAGTATTTATAGATGCAAAAATGAGTGTCTTTGTTTGTTACTCTTTCACTCCTTAACTATACTAATAATACTCAAATTATCATCATGAAATTTCATCCAGAAGGAATACATCTGGGTACCTTTCATCAAGAAAAAATTACCGAGATTTTGTCTAATCAAAAAAAATAATTCAAAAGGTACTTATTCCCGAAGGACGCGGACGAAGTGCCGGTGCACTCGTAGTATATAATATTCCTAGGATCAAGTATTGTTCCTAGTTATATTCAAATAACAGTAATGACGTTCGACGCGTTTGATCGAGTAAAACTCGCACTAGTACTAGGCCCTTTGGTAGGATGCATTGCCTGTAGTGTGACTATATTGTGAGTCAACTATCTGGTTAAAACGATCGCACTATATAAACTTGTATTGGCATAATCACAATAGGTTCAATTCAAGTCTCGAGGAAAGCAAACATCAATTGTCGAATGTTGAGGGTTGTTCAGTGGTAGGTAAACAATGCGGGGCAGAGTAAACAAAAATTGTGTCATCTACTTACAAACCTAAACATTATATAAGACCGAGTACTACTGCAATTTGCCATTGTGTTTGCACCATTTCTAAGTTAAGCGTGTTCACGTGTAAGATTTTTTTTGATTATTTCAGTTGTGTATACGAAGAAAACGGTAAGTACACCGAATAAACTTTTTATTCTCCTAAAAAATAAAATGTAAATAGAAAATATATTATTACTAAATTATTTATACAAATACAATAAAATCGTTAAATGTGTTTGCCAAGCGAAAAAACTCGAAAATGGTTGGACCAATTTGGCTACTTTTGTATTTTCAAATATTTCTTGAAGTCCTAGAAAAAATTTAAGAAAAAAGGTTAAAACTTCATTTTCCTTTTTACCATGCAAACTTTGTAGCTGACAATTAAAACAATTCAATCAAATGTGTCGTTCATTGTAAAAGTGAACTATCTCCTTGTAACTGAATTTTAGAATAACGAGCTTTTAGCGAATTATAGTGTAGGAAAAAAAATATAAGCATTCATTCATTGTTTTCATCTATGGGATTTTAATGCAACTATTGGAGTTATTTCACTTTTATATTGAAAGTTATGACTAAATGTGATACCATTAGGCAAGAAAAGATGGTTTTAAAAATAGGGAGTTACACCACTTTTACAATGAACGACACAAATATTGACGTCAAACACCATCGAAATCAAAGACATAATTAAATTATACCTACATCAGTTGCCTTATCAGAACGCGCGGCGTCGTGTAATCGTGTTAGCTAGTTTTTATAAAAAAAAGTGTCCACAATTTGGAATTTTACCCGTTTTTTAAATTCCATTTAGAATAACACACACACACGTATTAACAAACTTACAAAAAATAGCAATAAAACCTCGCCTTATAGTATTCTTTTCAAACAATACCATGTTTTTCTGGTACCTACTCTCATTTTAAACACTGCTGTAGATTTGTCAATATCTTAGAATTACTAAAAAATTGCCATACAAACCAAGCTAGAAGGATTAGTGGAAGAATGCCAAGTATGAACCAGATATCCCCTGAATAAATAAAGCAATAATATAACACCTTTATTTGAAATGTGACAGTAATTTGAGATAAGCTTTAAATTGAACTTGAAAACATTTAACAGGAGCTCCAAGTCGGCCGGGCACGAACGGAGCAACATTTTGTAACACTACGGCAATATAACGAAGCTTGTTAGTGTACTTTTGTAAGAAGATTGTCTGGTGCTGCAGTGAAGACACCTTCTGAGTTAGGGCCGCGCAAATGGAACTAATGAGTTCCTTGTTGTTGTGCGCTCTCGCTGTGTTTTTGCCGCAAGTTCTAGGTGAGATATTTTTAAGATTTTTATCTTACTCGCATGAATCATTATATTTCCTTGTTTACATACAATCGCTGCACAACATATTGCTCTTATTTTTATGGTCTTGGTGAAAAATTTATTGAATATAAAAGGAAAAATCAATGGCCTTGTGTATTTGAGAAGGTTTAATAAGCGCTTGAGTAGTCTAGCTTAACTATCCTTTGAATTTGACATATTTTTTCTCAATAGCATCACAAATTGTTAACCATCAATGAGAGATTATTAATTTTTCATTGCTATTGAATTAATAAGGGAGACCTCATGTATGTCTTTGATAAACATTATTACAAAAACATTTGTGTATTCGCTACATAAATGATTTGTTCCTATGCACATCCAAATTTTTATGAATATTATAAATGCGAAAGTAAGTTTGTTTGTTACGTTTCACGCCTTAACCGATCATCATTAAATTTTGTATACACATTGCCACAGATACAGAAAAAAAATAGTAAAAAGTACTGTTACCGAGAGATCATGTAAAAATAAAATAAGACAAAAGCTAATTAATAAATGAAGCTTTTTTTAATATATTTCAGGAGATGTCAGTGATACATACGGTTACGAGACGTGGTTGAGATCAGTCAAAGATACTTCATATATTAGTCGCAATAAAATATTCCTTAAATCGAGTGGCCGATCAAAATATAACAATGGAATACGTGTGAATGCTGCTTTCAATGATATGTCGTGTAGGAAATGTTTTTCCTGCATGGAAAAAGCAGTTGCAGCTCTGAAATCCAAAACAAACATTAGTGAACCGATTGTGGACACAAAATATTTAGAAAACGATGTTCTTTCCGATCATCATTACATTGTGAGGCCGAGACATAAAAGAACCGTGAATGCCACTTTAAAAGTTAATGAGATTAAAGATTCTAAAAGGATTAAATCGAAAAGGAATCGTATTACTAAATCTGTCACGGTTACTAAGTACAGTGTTGGAGGCGAAGTGAATGCTTTGAAAGTGAAAGAAAGGAACACATATAAAACAACGAACAAAGATAAACAGGTGGCGACATGTCAAGTGTACACAGTGAAAGAACATTTTCCCTGTGACGGACCAGAAAGTGATGTAATTTTTACAATTTTTAAAGTAAAAGAAGACGCAAAGGATCAAAATAATAAAGTAAACACAACAACGTCACAAATGGCAAAAATTGTTACGACAAATACTCAAAAGAGAGAAGTTGATAACATGAACCTACAGCAGCAATCACAAATACATACGATAGAGACGTACGTGCCATCAACAGAGGAAGTATATTAGACAGAATAAAGTTTAGCTCTAAATAACAGTAATTTTTTGAAATATATATAGTGCTACAGATCCCAATATTTTTCCATTTCTAATTTTATAACTTCTATTTCTTTTAGAAAAACGGCCTCAATATATACAAATACATACTATAGATATGTATGCTATCAACGAGGGATGTACAGCTATATTAAACAGTAAAAAGCTAAATTAAAAAAAAGCTCTAAATAAAAGTTAAATTCTTTTTTATATGTAGTGCTACAGATCCCAATATTTTTCCATGTCTGATTTTATAACTTCTATTTCTTTTAAAAAATCGGCCTCAATATATACAAATACATACTATAGATATGTATGCCATCAACGAGGGATGTATTAAACAGTAAAAAACTAAATTAAAAAAAAGCTTTAAATAAAAGTAAAATTCTTTTTTTATATGTAGTGCTACAGATCCCAATATTTTTCCATGTCTGATTTTATAACTTCTATTTCTTTTAAAAAAACGGCCTCAATATATACAAATACATACTATAGATATGTATGCCATCAACGAGGGATGTATAGCTATATTAAACAGTAAAAAGCTAAATTAAAAAAAGCTCAAATAAAAGTTAAATTCTTTTTTTATATGTAGTGATACAGATCCCAATATCTTTCCATGTCTGATTTTATAACTTCTATTTCTTTTAAAAAATCGGCCTCAATATATACAAATACTCACTATAGATATGTATGCCATCAACGAGGGATGTATAGCTATATTAAACAGTAAAAAGCTAAATTAAAAAAAAGCTCTAAATAAAAGTTAAATTCTTTTTTATATGTAGTGCTACAGATCCCAATATTTTTTCATGTCTGATTTTATAATTTCTATTTCTTTTAAAAAACCGGCCTCAATATATACAAATACATACTATAGATATGTATGCCATCAACGAGGGATGTATAGCTATATTAAACAGTAAAAAGCTAAATTAAAAAAAGCTCAAATAAAAGTTAAATTCTTTTTTTATATGTAGTGCTACAGATCCCAATATCTTTCCATGTCTGATTTTATAACTTCTATTTCTTTTAAAAATCGGCCTCAATATATACAAATACTCACTATAGATATGTATGCCATCAACGAGGGATGTATAGCTATATTAAACAGTAAAAAGCTAAATTAAAAAAAAGCTCTAAATAAAAGTTAAATTCTTTTTTATATGTAGTGCTACAGATCCCAATATTTTTTCATGTCTGATTTTATAATTTCTATTTCTTTTAAAAAACCGGCCTCAATATATACAAATACATACTATAGATATGTATGCCATCAACGAGGGATGTATAGCTATATTAAACAGTAAAAAGCTAAATTCTAAAAAAAAAACCACTTAAATATTTTTTGTTGGTAGTTGCTACATAATATATTATTTCCATTTCTTTTATTTTATATTTCTTTTTTTTTGAAAATCGTCCTCGCAAGTCAAAATGCATACGATAGATACACATGCCATCAAAGGAGGATGTATGTTAACAATAAAAAGTTGAGTTCTAAAAAATAGTTAATTTTTTTTTTATATTATGTAGGTAATGGCTATATAAATTATTTTATTTTGTACATTTCGAATTTTAGAATCTACTTTTTTTAATTGTCTATAAATACAGCCACAAATACATAATATACAACGAAGTTCTTTGATAATATATAATAATTGTATATTACGTACTATCCAATTACAAAGAAGGATTTATACTAAACAATCAAAGTTTGCTTGTTGTGTTTACTTTTTGCATGTAATGGTACATAAATGCATTTTTACATTGATTTATTGATTCATATTTGATATTAAAATATATTTTTTTGGAATATCGACGTCCGAACGAAATAATGTCAGTCCCTTATTATTTTATAAATAGAGTAGCTGTTGAGGTGACGTATTCCATTCATGGTAAGGTCAAATATAAAAACGATCTTTTCAAAGATATCCTTGGTCTGATTTTTAGGGTTTCGCCAACAGGCTGTGGTTATTTTTGTGAAAACTTATCCTATTTGTATTCATGAGAACATTCCTTAACAATAATCTGTCGAGCATACTTACTTGAACTAAATTTCTGTAAATGATACAATGATATAAAAATGCACAGGAATTATGTTTATGTTTAATTTAAAAATTTAAATTTTTAAAAAAATGTGCCAATAACCAAAATGCAGAAGACAGACAGACAGTTTATATAATACATATATTACTTTTTTTTTAAATACATACATATTATAAATACAAACCTCCATGACTCAGGTACAAAGGTAAAAAGTTAACACATAAAACATTTGCCCCTAGCGGGATTCGAACCCGCGACCGTTTGGTTAAAAGCTAGGGTTACTAGCCACTAGATCAAACGTGTTGTCACTCAAACTTAAAAATGCATATAATTTTCAGTAACGAAAACGACCAATCAGAACTGACTATTAACGTGAAACATTTTATTTAAATGTAAATCTGTATTTAAGTTCCTAGTAAAATTATTATATAGGTTACGAGTAATAGTCGTATCGAAGCGACTACGATTATAGCGTACCGCAAGCATCCGCAACTGTCAACGTCTCCTGTTTCGCGGTCTAATGAATTATTACCGCATTTGGCAATTATAGCGCAAAACCGTTGATTGTCCCAGAAAATAAATACTTTATGCCAAATATGTGAAAGTTTTTTTTTCAGTTATTTTAACGTTTTCACTCAATAACCGTGAAAAGAGTAGGAATTTTATAATAATCATTTTTTTTCAGGTTGTCTTAACTTTGTTTACGACACAGGATAGGTTACTTTAGCTACGGCCAGCTAGTCTAAGATAAGTTTTAACCTAAGTCTCCTTAGATATTATCCAAATCCAAAGTAGTGATCTAAGTACAGTACCTAAGTCCAAATTTCCTTTTAAAAATGATAATTTTATTATAATCTTTGACTAGAAAAAGCTTTTAGAAACTATAGGTTAGACACAAATGTCTTAATTCAAAATTCTCAATTCTTAATCAAGTCTACCTAACACAGTTGTCGATAAAAAAATGTTGTAGTACTACTTTAGTCACAATAGTTTTTTGAAATATTCGTTCAATGGACGAAGTGGCAGCTGCTCTGTGTTCCAGTTAATACACAATAGAAAAATGGAAATGGAAGACGTTAAAGCTATTTTCTCTAAAGCGGGGTCGCTGAGGAACTTGTGTCAAAGGGATCACGTAGCGCGCCAACTTTTTCGTTATCAGCATTTCGGTTGCCCACATTCTCTTCTTACTTCTTAGTAACCGAAAAACTTTATTTTCGATAAAGACTCGCTAACGAGTTCCGACTTTTCCTGGTCATGTTAGTACTCTCGAGCGTTATTTATCCCCAGCCTTTATCTGGATATAATCTGAAAAGCGACTGCTCCTTGGAGACATCTAAATTGTAAAAGGAACTATTAATTTTTGTGTAGATATTTTATATTCTATTATCTTATTTATTATGTTATATTATCATCAATACTAATAATAAATCTGTAAGGGTTGGTCATGGAGTAAATTACTTTTTTTTCAGAGATATCGTGTTTATAGGCTCTATACATGATACTGAAACTAAATTGACGATTTTTTTAGAATTTTTTTCTGTATGTATGTATGTATGTATGTATGTATGTATGTTCCTCCATAACTCTTAAACGAATTAACTGATTTTCATGAACCTTGGTAGATAAAGAAAGAAAATTGATATTTTTTATTTTTATTTATAATGAATAAACTCAAAAACTACTGGATCGATTTTAAAAATTCTTTCACTTATCTACATAATCAGCTAGTAACATAGGCAATATATTACAAAGTTATTTACCATAGATGCTATCCTTGTCCTTATGTCATAGCTAATTATAATGTACCATTTTTTTTTCACAAACTGCATACAAAAGAACGTCACAAACTCCGATATTTGTGACGTTAGTTGTTAGAGGAAATTAAAATATAGATAGTTAGCTTATGTGTTTTTGTTACGCAGGTTTTTGATACGCATACTTAGTTCAACGATAACCGCCATGCGGAACGATTAAAGTTATACATAACGACAATTTGTTTGCATAAACAAGGACCAATTAGTGTCGTAAAGGCGTGTGGCGTACGCAGCACCTGTGACAAGCATTTAGCGGTATGGGGACCGTCATTTCAGGCGGTCTACTTAAGTGTTGTTGCGTCATTCCGTTTTACACACACACGAACAATTACTAATTACCAATTTTCCGCTTGAGTTTCATTAAGGTGTGTCTTTAAATTTTCTTAACAAACTTTAATTATTTTCTAACAATATTTATCCACTTAGTTTGTTTACTTTTAATAAATTTCTTCATGAAAAATTTAATTTTAAGGCAGGCTGATAGTCCGCTTGATTCGTAATTGGTTGATATTATATAAAAGCAAGTCCAGTTTTTTTATGTATGTATGTATGTATGTATGTATGTATGTATGTATGTATGTATGTATGTATGTATGTATGTATGTATGTATGTATGTATGTATGTATGTATGTATGTATGTATGTATGTATGTATGTATGTATGTATGTATGTATGTATGTATGTATGTATGTATGTATGTATGTATGTATGTATGTATGTATGTATGTATGTATGTATGTATGTATGTATGTATGTATGTATGTATGTATGTATGTATGTATGTATGTATGTATGTATGTATGTATGTATGTATGTATGTATGTATGTATGTATGTATGTATGTATGCAAGTATGTATGTTCCTCCATAACTCTTAAACGAATAAACTGATTTTCATGAAACTCGGTAGATAAACATTTAGACGTACAGGACACAGGATAGGCTACTTTTTTCTTTTTCAACGCGGACGAAGTCGCGGGCGTCAGCTAGTATAAAATATAGAGCTTTTTATTATATACCTATCTTAGTAGCTAAAGAAAGTATAACACAACAGAATAAATAATCTGTAATTTATCATTATCATTATCATCAGCCGCTGCTGGATGTAGGTATCTCCCAAGGCTCGCGACCACGCATTGTCCTCTGCCCTTCGCATCCAGTCCCTTCAGGTCCAGCTGGCCGCAGGGCGCGGAGTCCCGCGCTACATTTTCCATTTCGTTGCCTCTATTCCAGAACTCGTCTGCCACATCGGTTATCTGCTCTGCGACCAGATGAGACCGGCTCACTGCCACTTCAGCTTGCTTATTGTCGACAACTTTGTTTCTTCGACGAATTTCAGAAACTCTGATTCTATCCCGCTCCTTAGTTCGCTCAGGGACTTTGAACAACAGAATACCAACGTTCACTAGACAGGTCACGCATTATATATTAGAAATAAATAAAATTTATTATAAAGAGTAGAGAGAAAATTCTGCAAACATAAAATCGCGTCGAAATTTTCACAAGCAATACAAAAGAACGTTGAGTTGGCTCCCAGCGGACATCGTAAAATTCCTACTTGCACAAGAAATGTGCGATGTATGTGCATTCTTTTCAAAAACCTCAAAACTCAGTTGGCGGACTAGTAGATTTGGAGTTCCGTATATTTTCTTGAGATTGTATCTATTCATTTTTTACTTTATTTTTTGATAATAATTAAACTGGTAACTGAGATTTGAATATAATATTCTACAAATGCTGTTTGAGCAGCCGAACTTTAGTCTCAAAGGATAAGATTGCTCCAAGGAAAGGATACAATTGCTATAAGATTAATTGCAGTGACATTAAACTTTATCAGAGTTTCCTCTGATTTACTCATCGGAAAAACCCACTCACATTTCAAACGAATTGTACCTAAATCCTTGTGTTTTTGTGGCCAAGTCATTCCAGTGAAACTGCCGGTCATTGGAGTAAAACACGCGAATTCAGCGACAATACAATCCCCGTTTATCGATAGTACGTATCGATAGTGAATCGAGTTGTGTAGTGGCGTTAGTGGGTATGGTGAACGAGTTTTCACGAAGATTGAACGCGACTGGGCCAACAGTTTAGATTAGAAAAGTTCGCGGCACGGGCGCCGGACCCCGGGACAAATTGCTTTACTAATACTACAGATTTCGGACTTTCTGCCCGAGTAAAGCCTAGCAAAAACTCGTGTACACGTCCCAATTTCGTCGTCTGAGTGTAATTTCGAAAATTACTTTGGGATACATTATAATGGTTTTTGTATTAGGTGGGTAAACTTCGATTCGTTGAAAAGTTACTTAATGATTACACGTATAAAGTTCTTTGTGCAAATTCCTTATATAATATTCCGGATTTGAGCGGAGCAATTTTTCTGCAAAATATGGAAGCGGCTTTCTTTTATACTATGTAAAGATAAATTAAAAATTTAATAAAAAATGTAATTCGTAACTTAGACAAATGTTTCACAAGTGTGTTATTAGTTCTATTTATCTATAGCTACAATAGGATTAGTTCTATTTGTCCTACAAACTTTGCAATAACAGATTTTAAAAAGAGCGAAAACCGTGAAACGTAACTATCACACTCAAATAGATCGCTCGTATGTTTCAGTCTCTTTTAACATGCAAACAATATTAAAATTTTCTTATTTCAAATTGGGTTATGAAAGTTCATTTAATTTTTCAAATTAAACTGGAATATCATTTTAACCCTATCTACTCGTACTGCATTAAAACTTCATTTTTTCAATTTTTAATTATTAACCGTTGAGTTGAGACGGGAAGCAAATTCAATTATGTAGGAGCGGCAGTGCAAATGAAATAGAGCAGACGGGTCTTTCTTTTAATTTGAAGCTTCGGAACTTCCCACGTTTTATTGTTGCAAATCCCATTGCGTTTTTCTTGGTATGTTAGTATTGGTCCAGTATCCCTCAAAGCTAATTTTTTGTCTGCAGCTTAGTAAACATTTGTATAATAAAATGGCCGCATTTCCCAGTCCTACGCTTGGAATTTTTTTACGGCTGCTAACTCCTTTAGCTACGTTAGTTAAGTTAAGTATAAGTTAGGCGTCTCGGCAAACTGAAGCTACTCACGAAGATTCAGCCTGTTAGTAATCAGAAAAAAATTCCTTTGAGGGATACTGGACTATATTACTACTAAATAATACTAAATATTAAAATTAAAATTTCACTTGGGAATTTACATTTTGATAAATTCTTGTTAAAATTGAGAGTTTGAGTAAGAGTGTCCGAATTGCATATAATTATTTGGAACAGCAATAGAGGGATATCATTTCAATTACATATTGCTAATAAGATCGGTGTGAGCGCTGGGAGAAATGCAGTCACGTATTCTACTTGGTTCTCGTCTTGAAGAGATCACGTAGCCGACTAAGTTTTTTTCCGCCACTGATAAGATAAAGCCTCGTTTCTTCTTTTTCGAAACAAAGTTAGTTCAAGGCATATAATTTTAAGAGGATATATAGTAAACAATATATTGGCATACATTAAGCTATCTGTAAAAGAAAATATTGTTTTTATTAGATCTGGCGTTTTGTTTCTATTAATATTTGTTTTTAAATAAATAAGTTTTAAAATTAAAATCTGTCAATGCGTCAACCTCAGCAGTCATTAAACAGTCAGGCGGCAATAATAGTCAGATACAATTAAAATCATAAACTAACCGCCGACTTTCTATTGAGCCCAAACACGCCATATCTGCTGTAATTTTCTGAGGAGTTGACTGTCCCGCAGATTACTTGATACTGCGGCATCAGATCAAGGTTACCATGTCATGAAAATACCACCGAAATAACAGTATACCCAATTTAACATCTATTGAACCTGTGGAAGGTATTTAAATCCCTTCGTTAACTAGGAAATGGAGTGATGGTCTTTAAACGCCTGAATAAATCTTCATAAATTATAGCTAAGTACAATCCTAAACACTTCAGCTTTTAGACAAAAAAAATTTGGATGAGAATTGGTCCATCCGTTTGCGAGCTGCGATTCCACAGTCAGACTCACAGATACACATAGCATCCCGTTTTTGCGTCGGTCGTCGGCGGTTAAAATATTAAGAAGGCATTAAAGACAAACTTCTCAAATTCATATGATCTTATAATAATATGGGAATAAGACAAAAAATAAAAAATATGACCTTGATTGTGTTTTAAAAATCGTGTTACTGCGTTACTTTAGAAGAAAAGTTTTTGTAATACTCGTACATGTGGTGTATTCGTTTAAAATTTTCAATATTTGCAATTACCTCTGCCACAAAGTATGTAAATCGCTGCGCTAGGCTGTTAGAATATTTTCGTAAAATTATGCTAACCACAGTTAAAATTAGGACAGCGTATTCATGGATCTGTAAACGAAAAGCCAACAATAGAAAATGCGTGCATTTTGGTATTCTACATCCAACCGCTACTTGTGACCACAATATTTGAAACAGCCGCTGCGCTGTGTCTTGATGAATGTATAGAGATTATTCATGAACATTCCTATGTACTGACTGATAACGGTTTAAATTCATTTTGAAATTTGTTTCAACTAGTGGTAGCGTAGCTTGCCCTATATAAATTTTGTCGAGGGCTGCTTCTACCTGACTATGGCGAAGCCCAAATTTAGAGTAAAGATGTTTTAGACGCAATGCATTTAGACTAAACTGTTAAACCCTGAGTAAGATTGTGGATAAACTTTTTACGAATTTTTGACCCCCGACGACCGACACAAAAACGGGGCTTGATTTTAAACCTAGAATACTCAGATCCAAGAAACCTTGAAATGTTCTTTTCCACTTCTTGTTGCTAGAAATAGAAATAATATATCTACAATTTGTAATTACACCCTACTTCTATGTCGAATCTGGGGCATGTACTAAAATCAATATTTCCTCTAAATGTCAATGCATACGCTTCAACAAGAGAATACCAAGCTATGCCTCACTGTTATATAAATTTAAAACTGATTTAAGGTAAGCTTTTATCCGCTACTTCGTCCGCGGTTTTGTATATGATTTTGCAAGGCATTGATTAGTAGCATTGGCGGTAAGTATAAATATTTTAATATTAAAATATTTTTATTGAATATTTTATTAAGTTTTAAAGGCAGGTGACCCATATAGAGATGCCTTTAAGTATTAACATCACCAACTATATCGTTGATTAAATCTGAATCTTCTTTGGTATCGAAATTAAAACTTTTCTTTATGCTGAAATTGTTATTAGAGTTTTACAAAAGATGAAATGTGTGGCATTTTAAAATGTTTTGTTAAGCTGTTACTGATGTAGCAAGAAAATGCTTCGGATTGCTTCGAAATGAGATACGTTTTTAAGCGACGAGACTTTGTTTAGTAATTCTACCTAAGAAATACAGGTTCAACGATTAAATCCTTTTAGTTTTTTAAACAATTTTTCCATTTAACTTTCACGTTTAAAAATTAAATGAAACTTGGATCCAAGTTTTGATATAACATGGATATAATACGAACAAAAACATCACCAGCAAAAGCCATGGCTATAAATCAACCGATGACAGCTGAGACGCCATCAACAATAATACAAGCTGGTGTCCGCGACATCGTCTGCGTTGAAAAATATTTATAACGCATCAGAAAAAAATGCGCATTTTTTTAAATTTTTAGATGATCCTTTGGACATCTAACATTATTTTAGAATAAAAACCTATAATGTTAATCCAGATAATGAACAAATGAAGCTAATGACATTTTTGGACGAAAGAGTAACAAAACATTCATACATGGATATATCCATATACATCCATCCTTACAAACTTTCGCTGATATATTTAATTAAATCGTGTTATACAAATAAATTTATATATTTTTAATGAAACATACCGATGCGGTAAACGAAACTCTTCTTATTGGAACAGGGAACATCACCTATTATTTCACAAATGTCATCAGAATATCAAACTGCGATTTAAGACGTTCGTGTAGAATAGATCGAATCAGTTTTTACAAAAACCGCCTCTCTTCCTATCCATCTAATGGACGTAATCCCGTGAGCGGTCATGGGGTTTTTGGTTCATTACAGAGTTGGGAGGTGCCGACGTGAGGAGTTGTGAGGAGCGAGTGTTTTTCACGGTCTCATTATGTGACGATTCGTATTCGTGCCAGGCGAGAGTTACCAGTGTAAGGGGACGTTTGGAGAGTATCCTCACACGAATAGCTTTTACTCGATCGTGCTTACGAACTCCGAAAGCTAAAATATATGAATTGAATTGAAAAAGCAAACTCATTTCGCCTTCAGATGTTTAATTCTGTTTTCGTTTTCAGTAGTTTAACTTTTTAATATTACTTATTTTTTAAAAATAAAATAGTAAGTTAATAAAATAAAATTTATTTGTTACAGCAATCTAACAATGGCTAGTTTCTGTCCATTAAATATTTATTCAAAAATACACTTTGTAAAATATATTAACGAGATAAGAAAAAATAGGTTTTGGAAGTATATTAAATTTTAATTTATGTTATAAAAAAATATTATTTCCTTTAAATTCGGTACTATTAACGATTAACAAATACTATAAAAAGTGAAAAGAAGAAGTCTTGACATTGTACAACATTAATTTCCTTTAAAATCGCGTAGTGCCTTTCGTGTCTAGCTAGACTGTATTACTTTGAAGAATCAGGTCAGATCGATTCCTGAATAGAATGTAAATGTTCGTAAAACATTCTTTCTTAAGGCGATACTAAGAGCCAAAACGGGATATTCAGAGGCTAACTCCTCTTTCATAAATCAACATGAATTTCCGAAAAAAATATATGCTTTTTATTGATATTTTATCTATATAAGGTACAAATAATACTGGTCAAACTGTTTAACTACTATGTGAAAAAAAAATCTAAATGGAAGTCGTTTTTGGCTGAAAACTTGTATCTTCTTTTAAACGACAAGGAATATTTACATGATTCTTTTTTTTTAATTTTGGTATGGATTAGACCTATATACTGTACAATTAATGACCTAATATAATAGTTTTTCAAGTCATTATCCATATTTATCTTATTTTACCTAAACAAAGATTTAGCGGGTCCGTGCGCGGGCGACGGGCGGCAGTGTAGCGCTGAACGTCGTACGGGGAGGTTGTGCGTCTCGTCGCAGCGCCGGCTTCGAATAGTTTTTATCATTGAGCAGGTGATAAACAGATACGACACTGTTTTGAAGTGAAGTTAATAGTTTGTTGTGCAGACATTTTTAATAATTTTTAATTTAATACAATATTATAATATTGTACATATTTTTATATTGTAAATCAATATTTACATATATACAATATAAACAAATTTACGTTTTAAATAAAATCTTTATAAAATTATTTGTAAATGGATTTCCTCACCATAAAAACTATATTTTTACAAAACTTACACATTCCTAACGAATTTAGTCTTCAAATACCCTAAAAGCTTTCCAAATGATTCTAAAGATTTCCCCACAACACACATAGTTTTTCAGGTCTAAGTCACAATAGATCGTGGAATAGGCCTACCGGAGAAACCACGTAAAAAAACGCGCTAAATACACACTACCTCACTGGTGGCGTGGAAACATGTGCATATTATGAATATGGATGAACAAAAACTTTGTAAGCAAAGATCACAATAAATGAATTTCAATTTCTAATTTGTGCTTTCATATTTAGTATTAAAATAAGCTTTTTTGATAAATTTATTACATACCTATATATTTTTTTATATTTTACGCTATATCCCCGCTGATTAAGAACCGATTTTTATCATTTATTTTGTTAAAATGTTAATCTCGACAACTCCCTTAAAAAGAACTCCCTGAGAATTATTCAGTTTTACTACTAATTTTTAATATCCAATATAAAATTAACATGGAATCCATAGTTATGTTTTTTGATAAAACCGGTCATTACTATTTGCTAAATATGTCATAGTTGGTTTCAGTAAATATTAGCTGTCTATTTACACGCCATATGATATAAAACTAGAATTGTAAATAAAATATACTATTAAAATATATAAATAAATAAAAGTTAACCATTTTTTTGCTGACGCACCTCAAAAATGCTTTGTGAAGTTAGGCATAATATGTTCAATATCAAATGTTACCACTCTACTTTATTTAGTCTTTGACTCGTTTCACGCGATCTCTAAGTACGGGTGGTGCGGGGGCTACATCTTAGCTCCGCCTACTCGCGCAAAATCCATCGGCTCTTAGAATCACCTTAAAGAGAAACGACCTCTTTTCTATCCTGCTCCAGATACTGGCGTGAATAACATTTTAAATGTCGACTACTAAAACGAATGTTAAGATAATATGGACAATGGTAGCAGTAAACTGAATGAGTAAGAACGAAAATGACTAAAAGAAAATTTCTCAAGCTGTTGGAAGCTTTTAAATCGGTCACAGTTCATTGTGCGATGTTATTATTAAAGATAATTAAAAAAATAAAATTGAACAATTTTTAGTTCAGATGAAGATAAAACTTTAATCTACTTGATGCAATCTTTGATTAAAAAGTCAATTTTTTCATTTCTTTTGTACAACTTTTTGCGCTTTGAGTTGGCTTTGGGAACAAAAGGAAAGTAAGATGATTGTTTCAAATAGCTAAACGTTTTCAAAAGTTCATTAACACTGCATGCCTTTGTTTTACAATATATTTACTAGCTGGCGCCAGTGGCTTCGTCCGCGTTGATAAAATTAATCTTTATCGTTGTGACGTAGACGGCTGCCACTGTTCACGACAATTTTCATCCTCCGAGAACTTAACATTATTATAGTATAAAAAGTATCAAATATGTTAATCTAGGTAATAAACTATCTGTGTGCCAAAATTCGTCCGTTTAGCCGTTATTGAGTAACAAACATCCAAACATACAAGCATACAAACTTTCGCATTTATAATATTACTAGCTGCTGCCCGCGACTTCACCCGCGTAACCTTGTAAATTATATACTAAAACCTAAAATTATATACTAAATAATTTCATTCTTAATTTAAATCGCCTACTAAAATATTTTTATGTGTGGTATGGTGACCATAAGCAGACCGATTAGATGGAATGTCGCCTAAAGACTTGTATAAAATTTACGCAATTTGTCAACTATGCAGTTGAGATAATAATTTGTCATTTTCACTAATAAATATTTTAATAATGCGAGGCGTAGTTTAATTGCATTTATATACACGGCGAGGCGTAGTTTTACAGACTTCACTCTGCACTCCAAAAGGTTTAGTTCTTTAGTTTTTATTTTATCTGAGTGCATATAACAATAAGTAGGTACGATAGAGGGTTTGTCACAAAAGTGTATTTTGTACTCACAGAAAATTAAACCAACTGAAAGTGTAATTTTTGAAACGAAAGAGTGACAACAAAATAAGTCTAGTTCCGCTCACACACGTAAAGCTACAGCTAGCGAACAATATTTCCTTTTAGTTGATAGAGGCAAACAATGAAAGTAAAATAAAAAAATAGAAGCTCGTGCGAATTGTGCTCTCGTATCTCGGTTAGTTAGGCAGCATCGCTTCGCACACGTGTATTGTTCGTATAAATATTCCCTCTTCGGCTTTGTACAACAAACACTCAATATTTCACTGTCGACGTGTCATTTTATTGCACGATTAATTTAGAAAATAATAATAATAATATAATAATACTGATTGGCATTTCAAATAAATTAATCAATGAGCTTTTTTTAGTAAGATTTATGATTAAAGGTTTAATATTTTTATATGTAAAGGTAAAATTTGGTGGTTATAGGTCCTGTTGACAATGAGTGGATAACGTCCCCTATGAACTCAAGCAACGCCGGGGCCTTGCAAGTGTGCTGCTGACTTTCATAGAATGAAGGCTATTCCTAGATATGGGAATAGCCTTATAATAGAGCTATACCCAGATTAAATGTTACCTACAGCGCTAATATTAATTTGATTGTCAACCATTGTGATGCCAAACCATCATAAAATAGGCTATCAAAGGCAAAGATATTTTTTAGTTAGAGAATAGTTAGGAATAGTTAAAAGACCAGATAGTTTAAAGAAAAGTATATATTATTTGTAAGTATATATTTAGGTTTTAAAAAAAAATTTGACATCCAACCCCAATAGAATGCAAGGAAATCGCTTTTAAAATAAAACCGTTCAATGTTTTCTGCAAGGACGTGAAAACTTTAGGTGATTTAAATAAAATATTGGCAGAAGTTCAACTCATGCGCCAACGGTTGCGAGGAAATTTGATTTTGAAAAGAAATTTGTCTTCTGGATTACGTTACGTACCAATAAAATAAAAAAGAGACGGCTCCTTGCGAAGTATTGAAAATTGACGCACACTCTATTATCGCCATCAGTAACAATACTGACATTGAATCATAGCATAATAATGTTCTGAATGTATCTAAATAAACTTGATTCGTTAAATGTATCTATTTAGCTAAATGGCTAAATTCAGCTATTTTACAAGGAAGTCCAAAAAAGGTTGTTATGATATGAAAAGTTGGAAAATTTGCCCAGATTTGTATATACGAGTATACTCAGAGGCACAATTAACCGCCCGCCTAAATTTTCCGATGTAACTTCAAAAATTTATTTTGGAATGATTTATAAAACTTCCGTGAAAAATTATCTAATTGATGGTGAAAACCGCATCAAAATTCTTTATAAAGTTGTCCTTCAAAATTAATATTAATATTGCTATTGCTAAAACGGAGTTTAATAAAACTTAAAGTTTATTGGTAAAACTTTGGCCGTATTATAAAAGACATTTTGAATGTAAATCCAACTTTCGATCAAAAAGTGACTCGGTGTTGAGATAAATTGGTGAAACATTAGACCGGAATAGGCAATAACTCTGTATAAATGTTCTATCCGGTAACCACTGAACGATTTAAACTTATCTCAATATTCGCACCTGCCTCCGAACTACAAAGATTCATCGACGCTATCCTATCTTTCTGTCGCTATTCGTGAAATTCTGAAACTAATATACGTATGCATTTGCTCACTAGCTGGCGCTCGCGACTTCGTCTGCGTAGAAAAATGAAAAACACCCAATAAAATATATATGACATGACACCTTTATCGCAGTGACAACGGTGGCGCCTCGCCTCGGCGTCAGGGGCGCTCAATTTTTTATATTTTTAGAAGATCCCTTGGAAACCTAACATTTTATCAGAATAAAAAGTTTTCTATATGTTAATCCAGGTATTAAACTATTTGTGTGCCGTTTTTGCTATGTATGTTTTAAATGTCCTTTGCTACAAATAAAATCTTATTCTGTTCTATTCTGTTCTATTCTGTTCTATTCTATTCTATTCTATTCCATATTGCGAAAATGTTCAGATGCATCTCAATTTGGTTAAAAAATATTATATGTAAAAAAATTATAAACAAGATCATGCTAATAAATAAAATTTACTGTTGTATCTTGATTCTCTAGTACAATTAATATTCTCAATAAGAATAATTTTAACAAACAACGATCAAACGAACAGTTTTGAACAAAAGGATAATAAATAAATTTTCTCAATACTGATTGAGTTTTCTCAATCTAGCGACGATTGCAATAAAACTCCCGTTTGATTCTCCCGAACAGGATAGTGTCCAAAACTTTCTTTTTAACGCTGAGCAATTAATTAAACAACATTACCATAACGTAGGAAAGGAAACGACCGTAAATTATGACAGATTAAAACGCGGAGAGATCCTACAGATGTTCGAAGAAGTTGTTGTTCCCTGTAAGTAATACTTCACGGCAAACACAGGTGATGTTAATATTGGTACGTTACCCGTGTTCTCGCTGTTATGATTTTAATTCTAAACTTTCATACTTCTCATAAAATAATTTTTACTTATTATACCTATAGGTTGATTTTTCTTATCTATTACGTTAGCATACCTTGCCCAATGAGGCGACATGTTCTTAAGGGAAAAGCCTCAAAATAAAGATAAAAAATACGTTATAATAAAGGTTATAACATATACAATTGTTATATATTTATTTATTTATAATTACAAGGCCTCCAACGAGGCAGACACAAACCATTGACGAGCCCGTTGGATAATTGGTTAGTGTGCTTGCCTTAACGCTCTGTTCCAGGGTCCAATTTCTGGCAAAAATTAGCTATGATCTGGATCTGGAAAGTAGTTGCAGTCCGTCTGGTGGCAGTAACTATACCCTCACAGAAGACCACCCTGAAACAGCATGTGTGCTGTTCTGGGGCCCTAGACAAAGTGCAATCGATTCGCATTCGATTCGATACGCTAAATAAAAATGTATGGGATTGACATATGCCTTCGCGTGATCAATCCCATACATTTTTATTTAGCGAATCGAATCGAATGCGAATCGAATGCACTTTGTCTAGGGCCCCTGTTTCGGTGAGTAACTAAGGGATGCCAGAGACCATTTCCGAATCCCTTTTCGTTAATCCTACTGTACTGTAGTCGGCAGCGCACTTGCAGCACCTGTGGCGTTGCTTGTGTTATAGGCCACAGTAGCCATCTACCATCAAATGGACAGTAACATTTAAAAAAAACATATTAATATGTTTCATATTAATATTAATATATTTCATATTAATATGTGTGTGTGTGTTTTTTTTTTTGTGTAAGTTTGGTATCTATTTTTTTTTGAATACTTAACCAATGACCTAATGATATTGTGTATTGTTTGACTTCAATATTGACTTATATTTGACTGAATTTTATTTTGAACTAGCTGGTGCCTGCGACTTCGTCCGCGTTGAAAAAGAAAAAAGTAGCCTATCCTGTGTCCTGTACGTCTAAATGTTTATCTACCAAGTTTCATGAAAATCAGTTAATTCGTTTAAGAGTTATGGAGGAACATACATACATACAATACCTACACTTACAGATTTATTATTAGTATATTGATACATGCAATTTAACCGCTGGCCTGTTTGATTGATGATATATTGAATATTGATTGATGATGACTTTATTCCATTTATAATTTTCATTCGTTATTCTTCATTTCGATTCTCTTTAAATTCCGGTAGTTAATTAACTTACTCTATAATTTATTCCTTATCCTAGACTTACGTATTTCAGATTATGATAAGTTTGATAAGACACGTGACAATGAAAAATTCACAAAATGACGTCTAATTCCATTTATTTGCAATAAGCATGTTATTATTATGTTTATCAGTTAAATTAATTAATCGATGGTCTATCAATTACAAATTAGTAAATCTTATCAAATGGATAAGTATCACACATTGCTGTGATATATTTTTTATGATTGTAAAAATAATAAAATGTTTCTTTTCTTGTTTTCTGTTTATTATGTTTCTTATGTTACTACTTACATTGATTTTTTTAAAATTGAATAAGATGGCAGGCAAGCTGACAGTCCAGCGAAGAAGAAAATTTCCTTTTTCGTAGCTGGTTACGAGTATGAATGTGGATGAAGGGGATGGTATCTAAACTAAATATTATAAAGAGAGATTTGTGTTTTTTTTTTGTTTTGTTTGTATGTAATGAATAAACTCAAAAACTACTGGACTGACTTTAAAAATTCTTTCACCTATAGAAAGCTACACTATCAGCAAGACAAAGGCTATCTATACTAATATTATGAAGAGAGACGATTTTGTATGTTTGTAATGAATATACTCAAAAACTACTGGACCTACTTTAAAACTGCACTTTTTGTAATTTTACAGGAGCCATTTAAAGTTATTTTTTTTTGCATTCAATATGTATCGTATTCTTCTGCTTATATTGCTTTTAAACAATTCTTCATCAATTAAGCCCCTTGTAAATATTTTTTAATTTTTAAGACATTTCTGCATATATTTTAAGTTTCTCATTTAAAAAAAAAGCCCTTGTTACTGAAAGTGCGATATGTAAAGATGTGTTTATAACGACACTTAAAGAATTTTACTACAATGTGTAGGTACGTTATAAATAAAAATTCCTTGGAACAATAGTGGCCGTCAGAGTAGAATAGATAGGGAATCATATTTTAGCAGATGGTGCGGATTCGCACCCGTATGTTTTCTCAGACGATTAAGTCCGCCCCATTACACCTCTCGCCTATTCTGGCACCTCGGTGTGCAGTATTTTTGTACGTTATGCCACTGGCACCAATACATACGAGGCTTTAAATAATAAGAGTTCTGAGATGTTTTCTAGAAGTCGGAAATGCATACGTCGAAATAGAAATATTGAAAAAAAAAAGAAAATAATATGAAAGATAGAAAACTAAATAGAATATTTGAAATGAAATATGCCGAACTTGGTAAATTCGACGCCAAATATTTTTTTTAAAAGTAACAAAGTTTCGGAAAAACGTTACGAAACAAAAGTAACAGATTTTCGATTAGGAAATATTTAAAAAAAATATTTTTGAATTTTACTAAATTATAATCTTTATGACAATCACTGAAGTGACTACTACAGTCACCCTTTTCTGTAAATGACAGTGAGCCAATATTGTAATTTACAAAACATTTGACATTTGCGAAGCTCTGCAAAAGAGAATTCCTAATGGTTTTAACACAAACCTAAACGTTCACACTCATAGTAATTGCATGTTTCATTTGTCAAGTTTAGTATTGTCGTATAAATCAAATAAAAAATTTAATAAGTCGAATAGGGTTGACAAAGTGAAAAATTTTAACACATCATGTTAATATAGATAAAATCATATGGCCTATAATACTTTAAAGCTATTAACAGTTTGAAACATCCTACAATGTTCAAACAGTTTGAACAGTTAAACACATCCTACAATATAATAAATCAATGTGGCATTCAATGCTATTTTACGTGCAATGAAAAATCCTATTTTATGAAGGAATAAAGAATTTTCTCAGCCCCTACAAAAGTAACTAACAATCATAAATAATTAAAACAGCTTATTAGATTTTTTTATATACTAGCTGGCGCCCGCGACTTCGTCCGCGCTGAAAAAGTAAAAAGTAGCCTATCCTGTGTCCTGTAGGTCTAAATGTTTATCTACAAAGTTTCATGAAAATCAGTTAATTCGTTTAAGTTATGGAGGAACATACATACATACATACATACATACATACATACATACATACATACATACATACATACATACATACATACATACATACATACATACATACATACATACATACATACATACATACATACATACATACATACATACATACATACATACATACATACATACATACATACATACATACATACATACAATGATATTGATTGATTGATAAGAATATCGTGTTCTTTAATATTTTTAATCAGAACTGATGAGACTACATAGCAGATATGACCATTTAGCTTTATGCGAAATGCTTAGCAGCATATTTTATGCATTTATGCATAATTTATGCATAGCAGATATAAACAATACGGACAAGTTAAAGCAATTATTTTATGAGCTGCTAAATTGAGTGGGCTTTGCGAAAATTAAGCCAGTAATTAAAACAATGTTAGAAATCTGACCTTTTAAGACACAATAGCGAACGAAAAATTTAGCCGAAAAAAGTAATTAAATTAAGTAATATTCTGTAGGTGAAAGAATTTTCAAAATTGGTGTAGTAGTTTTTTCATTACAAACATACAAAAATACAAATACAAATGTTTAAAAAAAAATCTTCTTTATAACTCTTTATGTTCTCTATAACTCTTTAGCAACATTCGTAACCGTTTTTTACAACCAGATATAATTATTGTAACTAAACCAAAAATTATTAAGTTATAATCAACTTGTGACATTTTCATTGTATTTATAAAAAGCACTTTCAAATATAATTTACTCTAATCTTTATTTGCTTTACCTTTTAGGCAGGTTTTATATTATTTCTGACGTCGGTGTTATCTAAAATACTAATGATGAGTGTTTTTGGAGAAAATCTCATTAGTGAGATAAGAGTTAATTTTTTAATTTTATAATAAAGCACTCTTTCTGTTACGTCTTTTACGTAACATTTACCTAATTTAAAGTATAAGATTCTTAAAAAAAAATGCTTCCGGTCTATAACAATACAACCAAATCCCAAATTGCCTGAAATGTAAATACGCCTGAATCTGAAATCGACTAATCCCCAAATAGACTGATTCCCAATTCGCCTGAATATAGTATAATATAATATAATATAATATAATATAATATAATATAATATAATATAATATAATATAATATAATATAATATAATATAATATAATATAATATAATATAATATAATATAATATAATATAATATAATATAATATAATATAATATAATATAATATAATATAATATAATATAATATAATATAATATAATATAATATAATATAATATAATATAATATAATATAATATAATATAATATAATATAATATAATATAATATAATATAATATAATATGTGTATTATTTCTTTTCATGCAATAATTATAAGGAAAGGAGTGGTCGTAATACGTAAACTTTTACTGTAATTCCTTGCTATAACTTTTTGAGTTGTTACTAATCTTACACCTTCAATCTTAGGGAACAAAAAGAAAATTTTACGATTAAAATGTTATTACAAATTTGTATGTACAATTTGGACGAGATTAATTATTTAAAAAACTGTTACTTAGACACAAAACTAATGAGATTTAATTTTTACTACGCTATAATAATGCAAAGATTTAAATCTTTGTAATAATGCATGCTTTGACAAAATAATATAATATTATAATGCATATTATTTTGGGATAACTTGATTTTTTAACTGAAATGGTGGCATTCAATCTGACGACCCATTTGATGGGTCACCTTGTCTGGTCTAGATGTGCAAGGTTTTGAAGCCTATAAATTCTTACTTTAGAGGGCATTTGGTGTACTTATTTAGTTTTGATTTAATTTTATTTTTATTTTATCTGTACAGATTTTATAAAACTTCAATGTCATGCAGATAAAATTCGTTTTTAGAGTAAGAAAATTGGTGACGCCGCATTTTTAAGTGAATGAAATGGACGAAAAATGCAAGAAAATCATTCTTATCTTAATGAGGTAATAATTTAATTGTGATATTTTGTCACAATAAATCCTCATATTACCTTCATAGTAATAAGCTTTGGAAATCTGGTAGGGACAGCCGAAATATATATTTCTTACTAGTGTATTAGGTTACTTTGTACAGACGAAAATAATATTGTAGATAATTATTGCTTGCTTGTTCATCGAAGGCGAATTCAACATATCCCAATTAAGGTGTAAGTATTAAGTATGAGTAGATATCACGATGGGGGAGCCAATTGACATGTAAGCCTACATAGGGTATTATTTTAAAATTGTTATTTTAAAAAAAGCGAAACCTTTTTGGGAAACTTAAGATTCAACATTCTAACAACATAATAAACTATTGAACACATAAAATGATTTAAAAAATAAATAAAATAAATGTGCCTAATGTATTCACTACTAAATATCACGCTAACACCTATAATAATATGTTTGCTCCACTACGTTCAGTATTGTCATGTTAAACCAATGTAAAATTTAATATTCGTAAACGAAACAGCTCCAGGGTCATCGATGATATATATATGCGAACATATCGCTGCTTAAAAACTAAAGGGGCACAAATCAAAATTACACTTTTTACAGGAGAGCTAATCGAAATAATTAAATTATTTTTTGTCAATTTTTTTCTTATTAGATATATACCAAATATATGCATATTATACATCGTTAGAAGCGTATTTTTAAGTAGCATTAAATGTTATAAGTACTTTTATAATAAACTGAATACTAGAAGAGATATAAGCATATAAGTTACTTTTGAATATATAAAAAATGATCAAAATATACTAAACATGGAATAATTAACCATAAGTCTTTTTGCAACATACAATATGAAGGATTGTGATTGTATTTTTGCAATAAAAACATTTTTGGATTTTTGTTTTATGGCCGTTTTTAGTTTATAAGCAGTGATATGTCCTTAAACTAGCAAACCGTCCCCGTATTCGGACGAGGTTGATACTTTCAAATGGTTTACCCTCTTTAGCGGATGCTTATGTTATAAAATAAACCTATGTTCCAAATTTCAACTTTCTAAACTTAGTAGCATTGGGTGTGCGTTGTAATTCAATCAGGATAAACGATTTTATAATAATACCTAAAAAATAAAATTTGTTTAAAAACTCAAAACTTTAATAATAATAATAATTTATTTATTTCAGACAAATAAGTCCATACAGAGTAAAAAATAAAAAGTAACAAATTAAATTAACTAACTAATTAACTATTTACATTTTCAACTAACTAATTAGATAATAATTATAAACATCAATTTAGCGACTAAAATGTAGATAAGTGTATCGGTTAAAGACCGCCCCATCCATTCTGTCTGCTATCAACTTCAGGATTTCGTTGGAACTCCCTCGCAACCTGCACACAATGGATGCACTTCTTTTTCGCATAATGGCATAGAAGTCATCTACACCAGCATTCGCAAACATTGCAGATGCGCTACAGAAACGTGGGAGTTTCATTAAAACCCTGAAGGTGTTATTATATTGGACCCTTAAGTCATTGTAGGCGCTCTGTATAAAACTAGTCCATAGTGCACATGTGTAAAAACCCTGGCAGTATGCTCTGAAAAGCATGAGTTTAACATTTATGGTACATCGTGCAAATCTATGTGCCAGCATATTGCCTCTAACTGACAATGCTCTGCGTTCTCTTTCGATGTCTCGCTCATCTTTTAGACATTCAGTGACAATGTGACCGAGATATTTAAACTGTGAAACACGTTTCAGAGGTACGCCGTTAAGAAGTATTGGTGGTACTGACAAAGGTCCTTTATTGTTACCTTTAAAAAGCAGAAACTCACTTTTATTTTCGTTGTACCTCAGTCCATGTCTCACAGCGTATGTTTGACACACTTCCAATAATTTCCTCAGTCCCCCAATCGATGGACTCAGCAGAACCATATCATCAGCATAACTTATATTATTAACGGACACGTTGTCAATGCGGCATTCAGTATGCATGCTGCTAAGTTCATCGATTAGATTATTCACAAACAGATTAAACAGCCTGGGCGAAGTTAGTCCTCCCTGTCTCACACCGCATTTAAGGAAATATTCCTCTGAATTAGTGTTACCCCATTTTACAACATTCCGCTGATTCTTATACCAAAATGAAAATATATCAATCACTTCAGAAGAGATTCCCGCCTCCTTAAGCTTAGACCATAACATATCATATGACACAAGGTCAAAAGCCTTAGATAGGTCTAGGAAACAGGCATAAATAGGGGTTTTTCTTCTGAGATAATAATTCACAGTATACTTTAGAGACAAAATAGCACTTTCCGTAGATAATCCTTCCCTAAATCCGAATTGTGCCTCCCGCAATGAAATACGACTACTGAGATGTACATCAAGAATCCTGTCTAATACTTTAGCGGTTACTGTAGCTAACGAGATCGGCCTGTAGTTGTTTTTATCGCTAATATCACCTGTAGAGTTCTTTACGAGAGGTACCACGACAGTTTTTATCAGATCCGGGGGCAAATAGGAATGTCTTATACACAGAGTAAACAATAGAGAAAGCAATATATTTATATGCGGGCCAGCGTGTTGCAAGTGCTCGATACTGAGTCCATCATATCCTGGAGATTTGCCTCTTTTTATATTTTTTATAGCCTCAGAAACGTCTTTACTTGAAATATTGAGAGGTTTATCAATTGGAATTGATTCAGTATCCAGCATTTGAGAAGTTTTTAATTGTGGTTCTATTTTAAAGTGTTCTTTAAAAATATTAGCAATGCTAGATGGATCGCTGACACCGTCAACACTTGCAGGTAAACATATTTTGCTATTTAGTTTTTTAGTGCTTTTCCAAAATTTGTGAAAATCTTTAGCATTATGTTGTGTTGCCAGTTTATCCATGCGGAATTGCTCCTGTTTATTTTGACAATATTTAAGCTTAGATTTAAAAATTTTGCGACTCAGTACCATTTGCTCGAAAATAGGTCCACATTTTGGTTTACTATATAATATATACATTTGAAAATCCAGCCTAGCTTGCTTATGAGCTGCTGATACATACTTGTTCCAACCCATAACATATTTATTCCTAGTATTTGATCTAACAATTTGCTTCCGACTATCAACCGATGCTTGTCTAAGAATACAAATAATATTATTATATAAATTATCTAACGAACTCCTATGATTTATATTATTACACATATTATCAGCACAATGTATACATTGTTCGGGAAAATTTATGAGTCTTAATTGTTCGTTACATATTTTATAATAATTTTTAATTTCTTCAGAATTTCTTAAACCCCAAGCTACATTATTACTTGTTTCATTACTTAGTTTAAACTTTTTCTTAATTATATCAAGGTCACATATAATTTGTAACGGGAAATGATCTGACCAGTAAACATCATACAGTATATCAACATTGGATATAGTGTTCCATGCAGAATTACTCACCAAACAGTGATCAAGCCATCTTTTACTACCATGAGCCTCACTTACAAAAGTATGAGGTTCTGATGAGCCGATTAGCTTGACCATGTCAGCACACAACCATTGCCTTTCATCACAAAAATTTTGTAATTCATTGTAGAATGGTGTCAACGGATGAGCATTATAATCGCCTAACATAAATACAGTTTCTGTATTACTATCCTCAATAATAGCATTTAATTCAGCTAAGCATTGGGTAAAAAGGGGCAAGTTTTCCGCATTATCAGTAGGCATATATACACATACAATGACTATGTCACGTTGTCCACTAATGGCGGCTTTGATAGCAATAATACGTTCACTATTACACTTTAATACTGATACATATTGAAACGCACTTTTCCGCCATAATATTGCTACACCGCCATACGGTCTACCACGAATTAATCCCGCTGAAGGGTCCATTCCTGATTTTCCAGTATAACTAAAGTCGTTGTCTATCTCACCAAGAAGCGGTAAGTCATGTGGCAACAACCATGTTTCTTGTAGAGCAACTATATCCGCAGATTTACATAATGCACGAATGCATTCTTTACTTCTTTTAATATTTTTACAATTGTAGCTTATCAGTTTAGTTTTTCGTTGTTCCATCATTATTGTGTCATAAAAGGTTGAATACTGGACCGGCCAATCTCACCGGTTATCAATTGGAATTGATTCAGTATCCAGCATTTGAGAAGTTTTTAATTGTGGTTCTATTTTAAAGTGTTCTTTAAAAATATTAGCAATGCTAGATGGATCGCTGACACCGTCAACACTTGCAGGTAAACATATTTTGCTATTTAGTTTTTTAGTGCTTTTCCAAAATTTGTGAAAATCTTTAGCATTATGTTGTGTTGCCAGTTTATCCATGCGGAATTGCTCCTGTTTATTTTGACAATATTTAAGCTTAGATTTAAAAATTTTGCGACTCAGTACCATTTGCTCGAAAATAGGTCCACATTTTGGTTTACTATATAATATATACATTTGAAAATCCAGCCTAGCTTGCTTATGAGCTGCTGATACATACTTGTTCCAACCCATAACATATTTATTCCTAGTATTTGATCTAACAATTTGCTTCCGACTATCAACCGATGCTTGTCTAAGAATACAAATAATATTATTATATAAATTATCTAACGAACTCCTATGATTTATATTATTACACATATTATCAGCACAATGTATACATTGTTCGGGAAAATTTATGAGTCTTAATTGTTCGTTACATATTTTATAATAATTTTTAATTTCTTCAGAATTTCTTAAACCCCAAGCTACATTATTACTTGTTTCATTACTTAGTTTAAACTTTTTCTTAATTATATCAAGGTCACATATAATTTGTAACGGGAAATGATCTGACCAGTAAACATCATACAGTATATCAACATTGGATATAGTGTTCCATGCAGAATTACTCACCAAACAGTGATCAAGCCATCTTTTACTACCATGAGCCTCACTTACAAAAGTATGAGGTTCTGATGAGCCGATTAGCTTGACCATGTCAGCACACAACCATTGCCTTTCATCACAAAAATTTTGTAATTCATTGTAGAATGGTGTCAACGGATGAGCATTATAATCGCCTAACATAAATACAGTTTCTGTATTACTATCCTCAATAATAGCATTTAATTCAGCTAAGCATTGGGTAAAAAGGGGCAAGTTTTCCGCATTATCAGTAGGCATATATACACATACAATGACTATGTCACGTTGTCCACTAATGGCGGCTTTGATAGCAATAATACGTTCACTATTACACTTTAATACTGATACATATTGAAACGCACTTTTCCGCCATAATATTGCTACACCGCCATACGGTCTACCACGAATTAATCCCGCTGAAGGGTCCATTCCTGATTTTCCAGTATAACTAAAGTCGTTGTCTATCTCACCAAGAAGCGGTAAGTCATGTGGCAACAACCATGTTTCTTGTAGAGCAACTATATCCGCAGATTTACATAATGCACGAATGCATTCTTTACTTCTTTTAATATTTTTACAATTGTAGCTTATCAGTTTAGTTTTTCGTTGTTCCATCATTATTGTGTCATAAAAGGTTGAATACTGGACCGGCCAATCTCACCGGTCAAGCTTCTCTTTTTGAAATGTACAAATTTTGTAAATTTTATACCGTCTGGCCATATATCATTATTTAGGTATAATTGTAAGTTGTATTGTGGTACTAACAATTTGAACGCATTATATGGGCGTTTTTTTTTCATATATATTTTTTCCAACTTTACCTTGTCCTGTGTCTTAGTAATTATGTAGTCAATAATATCCTTTTCTGTGACGTCTTTACTTACATTAGAAATAAACATAGATATATATTTATCAGCAGCTTTAAATTTTGCATCCTTATCTTTAGCTTTCCCTGTTTGGCTAATAAAACGGTTACGTAGCTTCTTTCTTTGGACAAGTGTCCATTTTTCGCTCGATTTAATTTTACTACATTCAACTTTTTTCTTAACAATATCTGCCATACTCATGCGTTGTAAGTCATTCGTATTACATTGCTTCTTTTCTAGTGTGGCCATTAAAACAGACGCATTGGAAACTCGTATGTTCTCCGTACTTAGAACTGGCTGTATAGTTGACATCGATTGTTCTTTGTCTTGAATATGTGCGACTTGTATATGTAAGTCGGGTGAGCAAAGTAAAGGATGTTGCGAATTATCACTTGCGCAGCTATATAGCGAATTATCACATGTATTAATGTTCGAATCAGTTATTTTAGTTAAACCTTCAACTTCACTGTTAGTTATATGTGACAATATAATAGGTTCACTGTCTGATAAGAAGCTACTTTGTTTTCTCGTGTTAGTGATATGACGAGAATTTTCATCATCTCTTAATTGTGACATTAACTTCATGTTTTGTATTTCATTTTGTAATTCTTTTAGCTGCGATATTGTGGCATAATTCTCCTGAAAACTAGCTAATTCATTGCGAATTTTTATTACATCTTTTAAAAGTGTAACGGCATCTATGTGATCTATTGACACAGGTGGTATCCTTTGCAAGTCTAGTGCAACAAACTTAGGTATGGATTCTGGGTCTACTTCCTTGAAAAAACATATAATATCTTCAAGATTTCTCTTACTTTTTCCATCTTTTCTACGTGAGATTTTTCTCCTCGTCGTCGCCACTGCCGCAACGGAATCAAAAAGAAGTGATTTTGCATCCTCAATCTCCTTTTCATTAAATTCAGATTCACACATCTTGAGCAAGCTTTCATTATCCATAACGTCATGTTTGTATTGGATATACGACAACAGTTCGCTAATCACCATATTGCAATTGTTGCATTTTAAAGTATTGCATTTATTGCATTTTACAGCATTTGACACCATTTTCAGGAATATTAAGTAATATTTAATATTTAATACAAATATTTTTATAAATAAATAAAATTTTTAGACATTCATGACATGACATGTCAATTGTCATTTAAAATTTAAATGAGTTACTTTTTTGAAATTGTGTGGGCATAAAATTTTAATATTGTATAATTAAATCGACTTTCTCCTTAATAAAGCGCTGTTGGCAACCCTGACAACAATAAATATAAATTATTCCGATGCTTTTTTTCTTGAGGTTAACTCCTTTATTTTTAAGACATTATATTTTACTAAATCCAATTGGAATGTTTTATTCAAACTCTGACCTTTCTGAAATGAACATGGATTTACCTACTTTTGACGAATTGTTTAAAGAATTAAAAATAAATTTCTGGCTTATGGGTATTCCATATGACCAAACTGGTACAACCATTAGGTATTTTGTGTTATTAATATGGATATTGTTGACGGTAATTGCAGAAATTGCATTTTTCGCTTCGAGAATTTCTGCCGAAAATATTTTGGAATTAGCCGACTTAGCCCCGTGCACTTGTATGGGAATACTATCTATATTAAAAGTTTATTTAATTAATTACAAAAAAAGCAAAATTTTTCAACTGACCAAAGAACTTCAGTTTCTCTATCAGGAAATGTGCAATGATCATAAAAAAAGAGAAATAGTTCAAAAAGGTATTTTGCGAATAAAATCGTTCATCATCTATTATTTCACTTTGAACCTTGTTCTGATATCAGTTTACAATTTCTCCACATTGGTATATATCCCTTACATCTACTTGACGACAGGCGAAGTGGTATTCAGTTTGCCTTATGCAGTCATAGTACCATTCTCCACAGACAGATGGTCTACTTGGACTGTCGTTTATCTCCAATCTATAATATCTGGTAAGTGATTTATACTTTACAAAATATGTTTGTCTGTACTATGCACAAAAAAAACTTTTTAATGTTTTCAGGTTTGTATACCTTAATGTAAAGGTCGGCATTGTATTGGGTTGTAAAGAAAGTTCGTAGAGTTTTTATGACAAAGATTTACTTGAACAAAAAACAATACTTAAATATAACAATAAATTAATCAATGATGTATTCTTCGTTGCGACAAAAATCGCCGGCAAAAAAGGTGGACACAAATCGCACCTTCGGCAAGACAAGGGCATAACTGCACTTTTTGTAATTTTACGGGAGAGCCATTTAAAGTTATTTTTTTTGCATTCAATGGGCGGTTTTCCATTAGCGCCGGCACGGCCCAGCCCGGCACGGCACGCCGGGGCTTCGTTTTTCCACTGTGCCGGTGTTGATCGGCCGGTTTACGTCCTTGGTAGGGATTTCGCCTAACCGCACCGCGCCACACACACGCACACGGCTACAATTCATATACAACACACATGCAGTTACGGGCCGGGCCGTGCCGGGCCGGGCCGTGCCGGGCCGTGCCGTGCCGTGCCGGGCCGTGCCGTGCCGTGCCGGGCCGAGCCGTGCCGTGCCGGGCCCTGCCGTGCCGTGCCGGGCCGTGCCGTGCCGTGCCGTGCCGTGCCGTGCCGTGCCGGGCCGTGCCGTGCCGTGCCGGGCCGTGCCGTGCCGGGCCGTGCCGTGGCTAATGGAAAAACGCCCAATATCGCATTCTTCTGCTTATATTGCTTTTAAACAATTCATCATCAAATAAGCCCCATAGTATTTTTTTTAATTTAATAATGTTTTTAAGATATTTCGACATATATTTTAAGTTTAACTCATTTTTTTAAAAAATTGTAAGGTATGCCCTTGTCTTACCGAAGGTGCGAAATGATCTCTTAAGGACCGCGGGCGGACTGTGGATCCAGGCTGCTTCTGACCGGAAATGGAAACTATGAGTGAGGCTTATGTCCAGCAGTGGACATCCCAAAGTTGAGATTATGTCCATTACTGATTACCTTTCTAATCCATCCATGAAATAAAAAAGCCATACTAAGTTTGGACAAAGACACGATTCTTTTTCTGTATCTGTTTTTGCATTATAGCATTTCATATATTTCAGGTTTCATATGCGTCTTGTACTTTGCCACAGTTGACTCTCTGTACTGCATTATGACTCATTTAGTATGCAGTTATTTCAAAATAATCAGCAACGAGATTGAACATCTAAATAATGTTAGTTTAGCCAATTTGAAGGGAATAGTTATGCGACATCAACACATTTTAAAGTTAGTATGTTTTGTTTATATTGTTAAAATATATAGCCATGTTAAATTCTGAATATACTACTGCCTATACTTTTTCTCGCCTGCACTGTAGTTACGGGTTACAAGTTACAAGTAACAATTTACATATTAAAATTTACAGACTTACCTAATTACCTAATCGACGTTACTACCACTAGTTTGGTTGCATCACTAGCGCATTTCTTAGAGCTGCACTCAAGTCGCGTGCGTACTACAGTGATATGTTAAGTACTACGTACTAGATGGAACACTCAAGACGCGATGAGTGTTCCAAGTGATTGGAGTTCCGACGTCCTACCCGTTCACAGTCTGTCATACGCGCTCGTAGAGATTAGGTGCGTTATTATTTTCAAAACCAATGCAAAAGCCGTCTTGTGTGATGAGATATTGCAAAAATACAACAAAAAATACTGGTAAAACTGCTGGTGTGACGTTCCATAGGTAAGTTTTATTAATATTGAAACGCTTAATAGGTTAATATTTAATTTGTTAAAACCGACGTGCTTGTCGGGTCGGCCATATTAATATTCAGTCTACGACTTCACGTATTGACCTTGACACTACTGCCGCGCCGTCCCCCGCGCATCTTCCGCGCTGGAACATGAATTTAGCAAGAAATCTAGTACTTACTTAACATATCACTGGCGTACTATATACACTTATGATAATATCATATATTTTAAATAATTTGTTCAATTCATTTTAATTATTGCATATATAGGTATATTTTAGTCATTAGTTCCATGTCTTTGCCTCCAAAAGTTAATAACTGCAATCATAAAGGATGTCATTTTGATATAACGAAAATAAGATCATTAAAAATGTATGTACTTTGTTTATACATTAGGTTATATATTTGTTTCTCAGGTTATCGGATGATTTGGAAGATGTATTTACAGGACCAAACTTGTACAACGTCTTAGTTGGATCTCTTGTTATCTGCGCTCTTGGATTTAACCTCACGGTAATATCAGAAGATATACAAATTATACATATCATTTAATAAAGAATGATGACTATTTCATCATTGAAAATAATATAAAATAGAAATTTTGAAAACATTTATTCGTGTTTAATCCTTCTCTTAGGCAGGTGAATGGGCTCGCGTACCTGGTTTTATATTATTTCTGACGTCAGTGTTGGCGCAGATACTAATGATGAGTGTTTTTGGCGAAAATCTCATTAGCGAGGCGAGTTGCTTTTTATTACAAAGCTATTGTTTCTTCAAAGTTGTAAATATTTTGTTTGAAATACAATATTATTCTTCACTTGTTGCTTCGTTACTTTATTGCGTAGTTTTCTTGTTTACAGTATAATAAATGAATAAAGTGTAAATTATTTTATACGTTTGGTGAAGAAATTTACAATTGTTCTTTATATGTTAATGTCGACAGACAGGTCCACTTGATGGTAGGTGGCTACCGTCGCCCATAACAGAAGCAAAAGGAATAGGAAATTGGGCAACAGCATCCCTTACTTACTCACAGAAAGATAATAGCACACATGCTGTTATTTCACGCAGTTTGTGTCCGGGGTTACGCCGGACTCCTAACGGCTAAAACCCATATGTGTCGTTCATTGTAAAAGTGAACTATCTCCTTGTAACTAAATTTTAGAATAACGAGCTTTTTGCGAATTATAGTGTAGGAAAAAAAATATAAGCATTCATTCATTGTTTTCATCTATGGGATTTTAATACAACTATTGGAGTTACTTCACTTTTATATTGAAAGTTATGACTAAATGTGATACCATTAGGCAAGAAAATATGGTTTTAAAAATAGGGAGTTACACCACTTTTACAATGAACGACACATATATACATTTCAAATTGAATATAATAAATGTCGATGAAAAATTGCATGGAATTAAAAATGTAAAATTCGCTTACAGAGTAAGAAAATCGGTGACGCCGCTTTTCTATCTGAATGGTATGACATGGATGAAAAAAGGAAGAAAATTATTCTAATCATAATGACGAGGTAATGAAACTATAACATTTGTATGAAACTTAAAGGTTTCTCTTTGTTAGGAATTTTTTTTAGTATAAATTATATATTTTTTTCCACTTTTCAGATCTAACAAGCCCAGTTGTTTAACTGCCTATAAATTTTCTACCATATGTTATGGAAGTTTTACAAAGGTAAATTATATGTAGTAATTCAGTATCGCCTCTCTCACCAGCTATGGACGTAAATGCGAAAGTTTGGATGTTTGTTCCTCAATAACGCAAAAACTGCTAAATGGATTTGGATTAAATTTGGCATACATATAGTTTATTAATTGGATTAAGATATAGTATACTTTCTATCCTGGAAAAACGTTAGGTTTCCGAGGAATCGTCTAAAAATATTAAAAAAACTATCCTTATCATAATCGGCGCCAGGTTATGTGTTATATATCTCATATATTTTCAATTTTTAACGCGTACAAAGTCTCGAGCACACCTAGTTTGTTAAAAATTAGCTTGCACGTTTACAAGTAAGTTCCCAATCTCCCATCTACACGCTTGAACGCGTTTATCATGAGACGACGAAACTGTCTTTCCATAGAAAAGATAATGCCATGCAATACAATGTATTGAATATGTAATGTATGTTTTTTTTTCAGATAATAAGCACTTCGTGGTCTTATTTTACTATACTTAGAACTGTCTACACGCCGGGCAATACTGTTCAAAGCGATTGAACACTTAATTTACAATGTTGAAAATTTAGAAGACGGTTTATATTTACAGTCTAGCTGTAGCACACACTCTATATTTAACGAAGACAACTGAAAACTGTTTAATAAAGTAAAAATATAAGAATAAAAACTAAAATGTTATGAAATTTATAATAGAAACTGACCTTCTAAAATCTAAATCTAAAACGTGAATATGAAATCTGTTGAACTTATCGTTGTACAATTTAAAATGAAAATCTTAAGTAATTTAGGTATAATATTTATAAATTTAGGTACAGTTATGCTGTCTTTAAATATTACTATACAGTATGAAAAACTGTATATTAATATAACTCATATAATTATATGCTTAAATGCTTATGTTAGCTTTAACTTTTTAAGACGTGAATAATATACAGGTCAATAACAATTGTTATGAGTAAAGTAACTATAGTTACAACAATTGTTATAAGTAAGAATCAATACCAATAATAAATCTGTAAGGGTCGGTCAAGGAGTAATTTACTTTGTTTTCAGAGATATCGAGTTTATAGGCTCTATACATGATACTGAAACTAAATTGATGATTTTTAGAATTTTTTTCTGTATGTATGTATGTATGTATGTATGTATGTATGTATGTATGTATGTATGTATGTATGTATGTATGTATGTATGTATGTATGTATGTATGTATGTATGTATGTATGTATGTATGTATGTATGTATGTATGTATGTATGTATGTATGTATGTATGTATGTATGTATGTATGTATGTATGTATGTATGTATGTATGTATGTATGTATGTATGTATGTATGTATGTATGTATGTATGTATGTATGTATGTATGTATGTATGTATGTATGTTAAGAAAAGAAAGAAATGATAGTAAAGTCAATTGGTACTGAAAACATAGGCTAAGTACTTGGACAGATTTCCAGGAGTTATATAATTGGGGATTGTCTAGATTTCGATGTGAATCAATGTGCTCTTTCCGAATTTCTTTCTACATTGCGACCTCGATCTTTGCCACTGCGTTCAGCGGCAGTAATATAATAACTGATATTATATATAAAAAATACATCAGAAAAGACCTCTTTCTTTTTGAAAACGTTTAAAAAATGTCATTCACAAAATACCAATATAATTATGAACAGTTTTATTATTTTTATTATTGCTGCTGTATTTTAGCTATTATTTTACGATGCCTTTATGAATTTGTGATGATCTTAGTATTGTAAGTATATTTTAATTTCATTGTGTAAATAAATACTAAATTTATAAATCACACAGGAAGAGATAAAATAAAATTAATTTGAAAACAATATATATTTATTGTAAAATCATGAATCCATATGTTGTAGCGTTGTTCATTAGTAAGGATATCTTCTTGAGGTACTGACTCGGTATTTACCAGATCTGAAAAAAAAAAAAACATTTGGTCAGTATAACAGAAATTTTGATTGTTTAGATACTTTATCAGAGAAAACTGATTTAATTTTTTTTGTTGAAGTTGAAATTTCAATATAAAAGAAAATTCTTGCAAAACTATCTCAAAAAATTAAGAAAAAGTTAAACGCGAGCGTGCATGAAATATTAAAACTGACTGCTTACAACTTCGGCAATATTAGGTATTTGGAAATAATTTAAAAAGTGCTGCACTCAACATGTTAACAGCAATATGCTAAATGTAATACAATGAAGAAATAACTTTTCTATTATATTCTATTCTATAAATCATTTTGAAGGAGACTTCCTCATTACATGATTATATAAGTATACACTTATTATATGATTGTATGAAGTTATATATCTCACCCTCGTTTATTCAAATCGTCATTGCCCATGGATAACCGATCACCGCGGCAAGTGTTCAGGGTTAACTGAATACTGTTGCTGCATTTCCTTGCGACCAAGTGATCGTGAGTTACAGTGGCAGCAAAGAATCGCCAAGCTCGGTTGTGATTGCATATATTAGTCAAACATCCAGGCTGAGAGATGCCTCCATTTGGGAAAAAGTCAGCTTGAGAAATGGCTGAACCGATTCCAAGGCCACCAATCGTGTAACCACCGTCAGTATGAATAGCTTCAACGTATCTAGCGTCATTAGGAGACAGACGGTTGCTATTAAAATTCCATAGAGGTCCAGCAGGGTCCAAGCCTACAAGTAAAATGTACTATAATCTAAATTAAGGATACATTTCAGAAGGGATAGTTTTCAACTGATTAATAAGAATTTCAAACTGGAACATTATGAGGCAGTATAAATAAAAAGTCTTATTGACAGCTGATATCATCATCATCAATTAATCAATATCATCATCAATACTAATATTAAATCCGTAAGTATAGGTATTGTATGTATGTATGTATGTTCCTCCATAACTCTTAAAGGAATTAACTGATTTTCATGAAATTTGGTAGATAAACATTAAGACGTACGGGACACAGGATAGGCTACTTTTTTCTTTTTCTTTTTCAACGAAGTCGCGGGCGCCAGCTAGTTTAAAATAATAAGAATTGAGCCTTGAGATAATTTTGTTTAGTATAATAGTAGTGACGCTTCTTAAAATTTTGGTGATAATTTTTGATCTTGCTTACCTGTAATACGAGCAACTTTGCCTTCCAATTCTCTGCCAACATTACCGGCCACATGAGCACCGAGACTAAATCCAACCAAATGAACTTTGTCGAAAGATCCGCGAGTTGAAGTAATGAGGGAATTCAAAAATTGACCAATATGGCGACCAACCCCGGGTACTCCGTAAACCGCTGATATGTAATCTCTTCTAGAAAGCCAACTCCAATCTACGACGATTACGTTGACGTCACTCTTCTCGAGGAAAACTAAAAAGGTACAATTTTTGTTTTTAAGAAGACATTAAGTACGATGTATGAGTAAAAGAAAGAGTTTGGCGTTCACTTCAGCAATATCAGTTTAAACTTACCATTTGTAAGAACAGAGTTAAAACTGCTATCCTGATTGTTGAGCCAACCATGGATGACGACCACTGTATTATGCTTCGGGTTAAAATTTGAAGCTTGCGTCGAATATATGTTATTTGTGAAGAGTTGCTGTGACACTCCTTGATTTTTCCTATAAATCAAGAATTTTAAATAATACCAATCTGTATTAAAATTTTACACACGAAATGTTAGATATATATATATATATATATATATATATATATATATATATATATATATATATATATATATATATATATATATATATATATATATATATATATTTATGTTAAGGTCGACAGACAGGCTGACGGTCCACTTGATGGTAGGTGGCCACCGTCGCCTATAACACAAGCAACGCTATAAGTGCTACAAGTGCGCTGTCGACCATAGAAGGATTAAGGATAAGGGATAAGGGAGGGGTGGGGTAATGGGCTCTGGCATCCCTTACTCACTCACCCAAACACAACAGCACATAATGCTTTTATTTCAGGGTGGTATTCTGTAAGGTGGTGGTTACTGCCGCCAGACGGGCTGCCCAAATGACTGCGAAACGCAGTGTGCCCTGCCACTACTTTCAAATCCAGACCAGAGTCAATTTTGAAAATTATATTAAAATTTCCAAAGTTGACCCCGCCGGGAATCGAACCCGGGGCCCCTGAGACGTTAGGCAAGCACCCTTGCCACTCATCCAACGGGCTCGTCGAAATATATATAAAAAAATGACAATATAGAAATATTAAGTAAAGAATTTACATAATATTAACATGAACAAATTGCTGCAGAATGATGCTTTTATTAAACTACTAGCTGGCGCCAGTGACTTCGTCCACGTTGAAAATGAAAAAAGTAGCTTATCCTGTGTCCTGTATGTCTTAATGTTTATCTACCAAGTTTCATGAAAATCAGTTAATTCGTTTAAGAGTTATGGAGGAACATACATACATACATACAGTTACAGATTCATTATTAGTAAATTTGATGATAAATCATACATACCTAGTGTAGAGTAAATATTTATTACTTGAAGGATCCCTGAGCATAATATCGACATATGCCTTCTTAGGTTCAGCTTCAAGATCAATAACATGCTTCACGCCATTTTCATCAGCAAAATCTATAAACCTTGGGTAGGTAAAATCCGATTCCCTGTCATCAATTGGTACAGCGGAAGCGATGATTGCTGTAAAATACATTCTATTACAATTCCATGGAAATGTTGAAAGATATACCAATCAAGCTTTTATGTAATACTAATCACATAAATAATAATTAATTCTGTGTTTCTCTCGATTACTTTTTTTAGAGCTAAATAAATCACTCGACAGATTTTTATAAAAAAACTAGCTGTTGCATGTGACTTCGTCCGCGTAACTTTATAAAATATACTTAGCCTATGTTACTCGCTGATAATATAGCTTCCAAACAGTGAAAGAATTTTTCAAATCGGTCCATTAGTTTCGGAGCTTATTCAGTGCAAACAAACAAATCTTTCCTCTTTATAAAATTAGTATAGATTATGTGCCAATGACAAAAAAGTAAGAATAATCACTCGATTACAAAATATTGAATTTCTCTACCATTTCACATAATATATTTATAATCGAACCCTTTTGGCAGGGGAGCCCACGATGCTAAATGTGGAGTCATTTGAGCGTCGTGGGGACCTATTAGACTTTGAAGATTGGATGGTAAGAAGAAAAAAAGGTTATATGAAGTTTTTCATTTTAGCGCTGGGGTGAGCGTCTAAAGGCGTTCAAAATTTTGTAGGCGCTGTATTTTAAAAAATCAGATTAAGAATAAACACGATCAGGAATTCAGGCTGAACCGTCTGTATGAAAAACAGACGCGCTCGAGTATTACAAAATGGCAATCGTTAAAAATCTTTTTTGCATTTTCAAAAAGCTGCCACGAGCTTGCGTTACATCCGAATCGTTTGAATTTTAAATGGGAGCTTAGTTTAGATACACTTAACATCCCCTCTGAAAATCTGACGCGCTCGAGTTGTATTTAAAATTTTACCCCAACCCCCACCAACCCCGCCAACCAAACCGTCAGATTAGTATCCGTTATCGAAAACACGTGGGGAATATCTGACACGCTCGAGTAAATCCAAAAATCTCCTCTTGGGCTCCCCTACCATTTCAAAGGTGGTCCCGAATCCCAGTTTCTGGTTAAATCTCGAACAGTAGTGACAAAGTAGTTAAAATGAAACTCACCCGCCGATGCCACTAGGACCAACAGTGTCACTTTCATTTTAGATAAATAATAAACTTATGACACCGCTCTTCAACTATCGCAGTATTTATACAATAATCCTATCAAGGGGCAATTGATAAATTTATTCTGTGATTATATGATTTGCGGTGGTATCAAATATTTCTTTAATCTTACATTAAAAATCAAATGACGTCGTATCGGTCTATCGCCAAAAGATCCATGTTTACCAGTGTACACTTTTGGGTGATAATAATAAAAGATTTAGGCTAAAAGAGCTCGATAAACCGACCAAAAATTAATAGGCTTTTTGTTTCAAGATAAAAAAATTCAATTATATTTTATTACCTCATCTGAAGATAAAACAAAGTATGATTAGAGAGCAAATAAAAAAATTTCAATTTGGCTTTCCGAAAAATAAAAATTAGTGTCTGACAGATAAGATAATATTTCGCAGGAGTATGTTTGATTGATTAATTATTAATTATTCGCATTTACGAGTAAATAGATGATTTTGATATAATTCAGTAATCAATATGTATTGTATCCTAGTAATATTATAAATGCGAAAGTTTGTGAGGATGGATGAGCCGATGTAATTATGTATGTATGGATGTTCGCGAATTCGTCCGCGTTCAAAATTAAAAAATAAATAAGCAATACAACGGCTGACCTCTCTTTGGCCAGGCGTTAGATTTTTATTTTATTTTAGACTAGCTGGTGCCTGTGACTTTGTCCGCGTTGAAAAAGAAAAAGTAGCCTACCCTGTATCCTGTATGTCTAAATGTTTATCTACCAAGTTTCATGAAAATCAGTTAAACGTTTAAGAGTAATGGAGGAACATACATACACACATACATACACACATACATACATACATACATACATACATACATACATACATACATACATACATACATACATACATACATACAGAAAAAAATTCTAAAAATGGTCAATTTAGTTTCAGTATCATGTATAGAGCCTATAAACACGATATCTCTGAAAACAAAGTAAATTACTCCATGACCGACCCTAACAAATTTATTATTAGTATTGATTGATATAAGAGCAATGCTTACACATGTATGATTTACATTCATACATACATACATACATATATCTTATATATGGTCGGGTAACAGCTAGGATTACTAGCCACTAGACCAAATGTGTCGTCAAAACACATACATTTACAGATTTATTATTAGTATTGATTAATGAATATCCCTTTGGAACAGTTTTATGAATGAAAGGTACTCCATCTCCTTTCTTGTATCCCTGAAAACGTGTATGCCAAATTTCATGATAATTGGTTGAGTAGTTAAGGCGTGAACAGGTAACAGACAGACAGTTACTTTCACATATGCTTCTATACTAATATTATAAATTTTATAATATTAGAATAGAAGCATGGACTTAGTATGGATAGAATAGATAGCCTATATTTCTCGCTAATGCAGCTTTCTATAGGTGAAAGAATTCATTACAAACTAAAATTCAAATCTTTTCTATAGGTTGAATTGTTAGACACATCGCACTTATTTCGGTGTTAGCAGTACTAAATAAAAGTTCATTTTTAAATTACTTCTCTCGGAAAAGCTTCATGTAACTTAAAAACTAAGTTCAAAATTATTTATCAACATAAATAACGAGTGAATGAAAACTTGGCATATTTTTACCTCATAGAAGGGCAGTTCTGTAATTGTAAGTATGATTTGAAGTGTTAAGGTTCTATGATAGACGAAATAGGAAAACAAGGATTTTGTTGTAGAGATAAAACTTTTATTGCAACTCGTTTTTAACAACCAATGAAGTAGAAAAAATTATACATTAAAAAGGGTATCTACTGGAAGTATTAACACGGAATATACCAGATCTGAAAAGAAAAGCAATTATTGATCAGAGACGAGAATTTATTTACAATATGATTTAAATTTAAAATGTATATCTTACCCTCGTTTTCTTAAATCATCATTACCCATAGGCAATTGTTCACCTTGGCACATGTTCAGACTTATTTGTAAATTGTTGCTGCATTGTCTTCCGATCAAATGGTTGTAAGTAACTGAAGCTGCAAATAGCTCCCACGCTCTGTCGTGGTTACACACATTGGTCAAACATCCAGGTTGAGTTAGTCCACCATTAGGGAACCAGCTAACTTGTGCTACAGTTGTACCAACACCAAGACTGCCATACAAATAACCTCCATCTGTATGGATAGCCTCAACATAAACAGCGTCAGTAGGAGACAGGCGGTTGCTGTATGAATGCCATTGAGGGGCCGAGGGGTCCAATGCTAAAATTGAATAAATTTTTAATTAGAAATCTAATATGTGCTTAGATTATAACAAGAAATATCGTTGCGTCATATACATATGTATTATTGCAATCATGGAAGTAAGCACTAAAATATAGATTATAGTAGTTATATCAATAATAATAATAAAAACACAATAACTAGGTAATGTTCGGGAAACACTGGAACATCCACTTGTCAAAACTATAGCAGTGTTTCAAACTAATCTTGGATACCACGGATCAGTAAGCGCAGCGGCCTACCGCGGGATATTGTACCAGCACTTAGACGCAGGATAACGAAAACTGTCCCTAAAGGCAACAATACTATGGCGCTTTATTACTATAGCTGCGTCGAGGATCTACGAAGATTACCATCCCTCCATGATAAGTTCTTATAGAGACAAGAAGGCTTCTTATATTTAATGATGAAGTTTCAAGAAAAACACTAAAACTTACCTGTGATTCGAGCAGCTCTGTTACCCATTTCCTTGCCAGCATTAGCAACCAGATGACAACCAAGACTGAATCCAATTAAATGTATACTGTCATAAGAAGCTGCAGTTGAAGCAATAAGGAAGTTTAAGAATTGACCAAGGGCTCTACCAGCAGCAGGTAAACCATAAGCGGCGGACGCATAGTCTAGTCTAGAAAGCCAACTCCAATCTAAGACGATCACGTTGACATCACTCTTCGCGAGAAATGCTGTAATTAGTAAAATATGGGAAAAACACTTTTACCCATATACTTTATGCACATTTTGAAGAATGCATAATAATATGTTGGATGTTAAACAAAATGGCATTGGCCTGGATTATTTAAAAAACCAATTAGAATTACTAATGAATTAATTAGAATAAGCGCCTCTTTCTCCAACTACAAGTAACGTGTTGATTAGTTACTTTTAGAAATCATTTTCTGTTTTATTGAATTATGCACTCGGTTTACTGCATCATTCGATAGCCGATTTTTTTTATTATTTTCTATTTAATATTTGGGACGTTTACCGTACAAACAAAGGTATATCAGCTAAATTATTCCCGGTTACCGGTGACTTTAAATGACATTTTGGCCTACTTGACGTTTGAGAAACAGGCGCTAAAGTATAATTCAATTTATTATATGGTAAATATGTAGGAGTACAAAAATTAATCAAAGGAACCACTAAACTTACTGACTTTATTTGAAAATAAAAAAATATCACAATAGGTATGTATGTATCTTTTTTAATTAGCATGTATGTATTTTCTAATTAAAAAAAATCAATTAAGGCGTTCACAGATATCATAATTATTTAAAGTCACTATATCAACTAGTCTCAATAAAGCTTACCACTTCTAAGAACTGAATTGACATTACTAGTATGATCTTGTGTCCAGCCGTGGACGACCGCAATTATAGGAACCTCTGGGTTAAAATTGGACGATTGCACCGAGAAATCATTATTTAGAAATAGTTCCTGTGGTTGTAGTTGATTGCGTCTAAAAATTAACTGTATGTTAAAAAATATTTATAAATTAACTGTGGAATAATGAGTTCGACGATTGAGGACATGGTTTACCGTAAAAGACGTTCGTAACATGTAAATATTGTTATAATGGATCGATAGACAAATAGGTTAACGATTAGTTTACCACATATTTCAAGTGTGTAGCTGATTCGCACATCTTGAGAGCAGACGGCAATAAACAAGATTGGAAAAAGCTGAAAAAATAAGGGACATCAAACCACACAAGGTGGAGGTTGATGGAAACGACAAAGGCAAAGGATGAAATTGTAGGGGACCAAGAATAAGCGCAAGGGTTGCATGATTATGGGTGGTGGAGGGACTTGTGTCTATTAAAAAAAATTGTTTGTGAATTATTTGATATTTAACTATAACATTAATTTGGCTGTCTTTTTTCTATTCTATGAAACATTAAAATATATCTCCCCCTCTGACTCTGCGACCAGGATCTTTGTCACAGTGTTTGCTGTCATTCTTTATGTCATTTCAGACACTAGTCGTTATACATTATGGGGTTTGTAGTTACCTTATAAATATCTATAGTCTACATGCATAACTAACTTTTATGAGATAGTTTCATTAGGAAACACACAAAACATACAAACCTCGTATAGAGTAAATACTTGTTGCTTGCTGGATGACTAAGTATTTTCACATGCTGCTTATCCGTTTCTGCTCGAAGATCTATACCACGCCTTTTACTAATTTCATAATTGAAGCTCACGTGTCTTAGGTATCCAAGATCTGATTCTTTGTTTTCAACTGGCACCACGGGAGTGATGTTTGCTGTAACTGATATAAAAAATAGTAGGTAGTAAAATAATGGTTGTAACGTATTGTAAGTATGAAGGAAAAGCGTATTGGGATCAATATTTTAATAATGATAAATGTGGTACACACCTGACGAAATCACTACAAACAATAGAGCCACTTTCATTGTAATTTTATAACTTTTGACAGTGCTTGTTTTTGCTTTGTTTTCTATCGTAGGGGCTGTTGATAAGTGTAATATTGTCCTCCGATTGATTTGCTGTAATTTCAATGTTTATCATCAATATTGAAATGACGTTCTTTATCAGTATTAATCTATTTGTGGCAGTAGTATAAAGTAGAAATTTATTTCAAAACTGAATAAGTGCTGATTGTAGAAATAATTTTTAGGTGTTATATATTCAAGTTATATTAAAGTATATTATCGAAAAAAAAGTTTCAAATTTGTTTTAAAGGAATCACTTTCAGTTTCCAGTCTTTCCTATTCCATCCAGTGAATATTGTGTTGCCTGCTGCGGTTATTCCGACAAAGAAGTGTTGCCGTTAAAAATTATTCGTAGACCACTAAGAATAACAGCACAATATAAAAATAAATAAGCTTGTTGCTTTTGTTGTATAGTTAACTTATATTTTTAATAAATTATCCCTAAATGGTTATTAAATTTTTATGCCATTATTATCGCCATTACAATTGGGACATTACATTATTATAACCATCCAATGGACAGGGATCGAAACCCTCCCCCCCTAAGTGGGCCATGACCTTGTCGTGGTGTGTGACAATCCGAGGGGTCGCACGGACCTTTGCTCGTCCCATCGGATTGGTTTTTGGACCAACAAGGCCCACACCCGTGTGCTCCGAGCGGGCTCCGTTCAGCGGAGCTCGTGGCGGAGTGCACGTATGAGAGGAGTGCTCACAGGAGCGCTCTCTCTTTGTTGAGGTTGCCCTGGCGGCTGGGGTGGGACTTGGTATCCCTCTCTATGCCTTTCTCGCCAGCTATCATGAGGGATTTGAGTGAGTTCAGGGGAACAGGGTGGCATGGAGGGGTGGCCCCTGGTCCAGTGCTCGTGTTGATGGGGCGGGACATCCTTCTTTGTTGGTGCTGCCCTGGCGGTCGGGGCGGGACTTGGTATTCCTCTCTATGCCTCTCTCGTCAGCTGTTGTCAGGGATTTGAGTTCAGGGGATCAGGGAGGCCTGGAGGGGTGGCCCTTGGCCCCCTGCTCGTTCAAAGGGGAGTTTCGCCCATACATAATAAACAAATCAAAAGGAACAGTTCAAATTTATAAAGAATACGTTCGCAACTATCTTCAAATTTCTATTATTATTGCGTCTTTTTTATTATAATTGGTAGTTATGTACTGATTCTCTGTGACAATGAAACATTCTGACGTATTTTAGATTAATATTTAACAATATATAGGTACCTTATCTTAGATAAGTGTAATTAGCGACCAATGATCAGTTGTAGTGTTAAATTTAGTCTTTAACATTTAGACTAAAATTATTTATTTACACTTAAGTTTAAACTAAATACGAGTATGTTAATTTATATGATAGTTTGCATGTGCCAGACTGAATATACTATGGTTTGGTACAAATTACCTTGATACCTTACAGGACCAGGGTCAATATAGACCAGGGATTATAGTGGCTCATATCAGCTGGTATTATTATCAGCTCGAATCTAAAATAAGGATTCTAAAAATCGTAAATTTAGTTTCAGTATCATGTATAGAGCCTATAAACACGATATCTGAAAACAAAGTAACTTACTCCATGACCAACCCTTGATTAAGTATTGATTTTACGCCATATATCGCAAGTCCATATTAAAGAATATAATAAAATACAAATAACAATAAAATTATAAAATTACATGCTAAGAACATATAATTAATAGTAAAATAATAAAACTTTATATTACATTATATGACGTTTATATGAAGTTAGCAGCCTGTGTAGCAGTCGCTTGCCTTATGATTAAGACAGTCGGTCCTGTCTACAAAGGCTTAGAATGCCATTGGGACTACTACGTACACGACGCACTATCGAAAGGGCGTTCTTTCGGGTTAAGAGTGCGTATAAAGCAAACAAAATTTGTAATTTCACCCGCGTGGCCCCTTGGACATGACAGTGATACAAAATACGTTAGAACTACGCACAACATGCGACGGAAGATAGCGCATCCCGCTCAATAAAAATGTTATAAGTGCCAAAAGCATTAAATATTAATTATTCGTAAACTACAATGTCAAATGAAAAATCGTTATATACAACCTTAGATAATATGTGAAGTGAAATTACTGATACACTTTTAGCTTTGTAATGTGTGTCATTTTGAAAATAAAACTATAATGGATGGAAATGAGAGCTCACTTGGTGATTTTTTTCTATCGAGAAAATTTCATTATATTATGTTTTCTGTTACAGTCGTCACTTTCATTTATGATGTGTTTATCTATTTAAAAAAAATAATTAAATTAGACTTTGTTTACTTAGATATAATTCAAATCTAGGATCGGCTATTTCTCTTTACCAGCAATGCATACCAAATGCACTACCCCGGAGCCGTACCTAATATTATAACTGTTAACTTTGTATTTAATACAACGATAATAGTAAACTCCTCTCTCTTATTTTATTTTGGAAATATTCAACAATTACATCAAATTGAATGTAAAATGTAACGATTCGAATGTTATATTAGGAAATATTCGAAGTAAACATACGAGTTTTATTATAACCACTAACAAATAATAATTAAATAGTGTATATTAAATTGTAAGTGGGTCAAGAATTATATAAACGACATAAATTTGAAAAATATTTATTTGCAGATCAGTCATTTCTTAAATGTCGTTCCCAAAGTTAATTAGAAAGGATATCTTCTTCCTGTATTGACACGGTATTTACCGGATCTGAAAAAAAAAAAGAAATATTAGGTATGTAGCTCATGTGGTTATTTTATAATAAATAATAATGTTGTATATAGAACTTATAGCATAAGGAAATGGATATATTTAAGATTCTAAAAATGTATTCTAAAATTTTATTTATGGTATGATTCTGTTCCAATAGTCTTGAGCGTACACTAGTCTTCTAAATCGAAATTAAACAACTAATTAAGTAGTGGTAGGGCACACTGCGTTTCGCAGTCATTTGGGCAGCTCGTCTGGCGGCAGTAACCACCCTCTTACAGAATACCACCGTGAAATAACAGCATTTTATGTGCTGTTGTGTTTCGGTGAGTGAGTAAGGGATGCCAGAGCCCATTACCCCATCCCTTCCTTATCCCTTATCCTTAATCCTATGGTCTACAGCGCACTTGTAGCACTTATGGCGTTGCTTGTGTTATAGGCGACGGTAGCCACCTACCATCAAGTGGACCGTCAGCCTGTCTGTCGACCTTAAAAACATAAAAAAATAAATAAAAATAAATTAAACAACTCACCCTCTCTTCTTGAAATCACCATTACCCATAGGTAATTCTTGACCTCGACACGTGTTTAGGGTTAACTGAATATCGTTGCTGCATTGCTTTCCAATCAGGTGATTATATGTGACGGTAGCTGCGAAGAGCTCCCAAGATCTGTTGTGGTTGCAAATATTGGTCAAACATCCCGGTTGAGAAATACCACCATTGGGGAAAAAGTCAACTTGGGCAATGGCTTTACCGAAACCCAGACCACCAAGAGTGTAACCTCCATCGGTGTGTATAGCTTCAACGAATTGAGCGGCATTAGAGAAGAGGCGGTTGTTATTTAAACTCCATAGAGGTCCAGCAGGGTCCAAGGCTACAAATAAATATATAATAATATATTACTTGAACTGTAACATAGAACTACGATCACATCTGTTTTATATTCCCTTTAAAGCATAGGATGTATCCTTTGAAACGACCAAATGCTGATCAATTATAACAAGCGCCTTTATCCACAGTCAAATGGAAAGCATATTCACTTCTGTCAAGTAATCATTAAGTACAACTTAATATTTGTTACATAATTTTGTTTTAGCACCTATTTAACTATATTTAATGATGCAGCTTTAAAATTTTCTATCTAATTATAATAAGGGCGTTTGTTAAACATTGTCAAGTACTCGTAGTAACAGTAAAACGGAATATATAAAAATAGTTTCTGCATTTCTGCTTTTATTCTATTCTCAATAATTGGTTAATTAACCGAATTTCAACAATTTTTCTCTATATTTTATTAAGATGAAAACATATCATTTGCCCCTATATATGAACCAGATTTTAGAGTGATTTTGTGTAGTATGAATGTAAAAAATTAACATCTAAACATTCTAATGTCTAAATATCATCTGAAACTTTGACTTATGTGAAATCTAATTGCAAAGTAGTACGTTATAATAAATAACACAGTAGATATATATTCTAAGCATCCAGCATACAAAAATGTATAGAAAAATTATTAAGAAAATCTGTTTACCTGTAATACGAGCAATTCTACCCTCACATTCTCTGCCAGCATTGCCGGACACATGAGAACCGAGGCTAAATCCAACCAAATGAACGTTGTCTAATGATCCTCCAGTTGAACTTATGAGGAACCTCACAAATTGACCAAGATGGCGACCGACCTCAGGAACTCCGAAAACGGCTGTTATGTAATCTTTTCTTGAAAGCCAACTCCAATCCATGACTATTACATTGATGTCATCTTTCGCGAGAAAAACTGAAATAAGTATAAAATTTCCTATTATAAAATCATCAAATTGGCATTTGGGATTTGGGTTAGAATTATATTGAAGAAATACATCAACTATTTCTACCCCAGAAGAATTACTTCCACACATCTGAATACAGCAGTGACTTCTCAAGCAATGAGAATAAAATTCGCATCTATGGCGCACAGTACGGTTTTGTTATAACCCGGTGTGATAATATAATTCAAAGTTTACAATGTGAATTTTAAAAATCTTTAATACCTATTCACAGGGAATTATTAAGGAAGGCTTTTATTCCAAAATTCAACAAAGTGTGTTAAAAAAAACGAAAGGCTTGAATGAGTGATCACTGAATGATGTCCTTTTACAATAACCTTGTAGATAAAACTTACCGTTTTTAAGTACTGTGTTAAAGTCACTATTCTGGTTGTTGAGCCAGCCGTGGACGATCACGACCGTATTTCGCCTTGGATCATAATTTGAGGTTTGCACTGAGTAAATATTATTGGGGAAGAGTTGCTGGGCTTGTAGTTGATTGCGTCTGAAAATCAAATGTATGTTTGTTTTATTTAATGATTAAGTACAATCATTTAATACATTTCTATTAGATTATAGTTATAGAAATTAAAGAAAACTATAGAAACAGATTTATAGAAATGTTGACGAGCCCGTTGGATTTTTAGATAGCCTGCTTGTTTTAACGCTCTGTGCTTTGTGCGAAGGCTTCGATTTCAAGCAGCGTTAACTCGGAATGAACTTTTTAAAGTTGACTCTAGCCTCAATCTGGGAAGTAGTGGCAAGGCATACTGCGTTTCGCAATCATTTGGACAGCCCGTCTTTCAGAACCATCTTATTGTTTCGGTAAGTGAGTAAGGGATCCCAGGGCCCATTTCCCTATCCCTTATCTTTAATCCTACTGTAGTCGCCAGCCCACTTGCAGCACCTGTGGCGTTTCTTATGTGATAGGTCACGGTAGCTACTTGCCGTCAAGTAGACCGTCAGCCTGACTGCCAACATAAAAAAGTGGCGCACAAATAATATTAACTTTTTAATACTATCATATATTAAGCTAAATGTGTCGAACTTTTAATGACGTGGTGATCGGATCTGAGGTGGATATTGATATATTCGACAATAGGTTTTCTTTATTTAAAAGTAGATTAAGGCTAATATTTAAGTAGCGTTAGTGTTTTATTGTTTTATTAATATTTTTAGTTAAGATCATTAATATTTAGTTAAAATTAAGTTAATCATGCTATGTACACTATTTAGGACTACAATTTAGTAAATTACCATATACACATATCTTTTGAATTCATGTAAATAATTGTAATCTGTCTGTGTACTTTATTAAATAAATAAATAAATAAATAAATAAATAACATGTAGGTATATCATTCATACCTAGTGAAGAGTAAGTACTTGTTGCTTGCAGGGTTTCTAAGCATATTATCGACATATGCCCTATCAGGTTCAGCTTCAAGATCAATAACATGATTTACGCCATCTTCATCAGCGAAATTGATATACCTTGGGTAGGTAAAATTCTGTTCCCTGTCATCAATTGGTACAGCGGACGCGATGATTGCTATAACAGATATACTAAATATTAACTTTGGAGAGATGAATGATTAGTTTAATCCATTAAACTCTTATAATTTGCATTAGTAATTAGTAAGAAATATAAACCTTTTATTTCTTTCTATTTATTTTATATTTATCTTTGTTTTAATAGTGAGACTATTATGAGTTCAGCTCACTGCAATGTAATGAGTGCACATTTTGTTTTTAATACAAATTGAATTTGTATTAAAAACAAAATGTTACCAGCCTATGTATGTACTAGCAGGTTAAAACTTACCAGCCGAAGCCACCAAAACCAACAATGCCACTTTCATTTTGGATAAATTTCAATTGATTTATGACAGTCACCTACAACCATTGCAAGTATTTATACAATAATCCTATCAGAGGGGCAATAGATAAATAGATTTGTATATCCCTGTGATTATATGATTCGCAGCAATATCAAGTTTTTTATCGGACTTAAATTGGTAATCCCCTCATTACGTACATGATCACTTTACAAAGTGGTCATTTATATCGGATTTTTAATTCCGGGTTTAATCTCGATAGTATGTGAATCCAGCTTGGATTGGCAGCATTTGGGAAGCTCCGAGACATCTTCTCGTCCAAAATTGCTCAGTGTCTTAATACAAAAGTTTTCTGGTACGAAAGTTACCGATATAGGCCGGCGGATCAGTAAATTTAAGTGGCACTGGGCAGGAAACATAGTACGGTGAGCCAACGGCCCCTGGGTGCCGAAGGTACTTGAATGGAGGCCACGGAAAAACAAGCCACGGGAAAATATAGGGGTGGCCTATTTCCTGATGATGAGTATGTGAAAACTAGTAATTTCCTACTATCTCAAGAAAATGAATGTTTTTTTAAATAGTTTAGTAAAACGGTTTCTTTATAAATAAATGTATAATCAAAGTGCTCTCACTGTCAAAAAAGCCTGTCTAAAATATTAATTACTGGCTGGTGATCGCGACTTCGTCCGCGTTCTGGATGAAAGGTACCCTATGTCCTTTCTGGTGTCCCAGAGAACGTGTATGCAAAATTTCATGGTGATCTGTTCAGTATTTTTTGCGTGAAAGCGTAACAAACAAACAAACACATTCACATTTCTAATATTAGTAAGGATTTAAATTAAAGGCACCCTGTACGAGCGAGTGAAGTGTGTAATAGGTATTTGAGAGAATTTGTTGTCTCAACTTACTTGTTTTCAATAGCAGAAGACAGAATGTATTGTACTCGCGAAAATAATAAAACATACGCCAGCAATTCCAATATTTTAGAAAAACTTTTATAGATCTTAGAGCTATTGAAAACCTATTTTTTAATTTACATTATAGGTAAATACAATGTGTAATGTCGTGTATCACTATAGTTCCTGGGACAATCAGTACTCAATACAGGTATAGGGATATGTTCGCATAGAGAAACTCATTGGAGACGTGGGCTTGTTCTGCGATAATCTGCAGCACGGCAATATCAAAAGCGGTTGCTACAGTGTAGGTATTATGCAAATTTTCCCGATAAGGGAGCTTCGTCGCGCCTCTGGTTACGTATAAAATTAAAATATGCAGCACTATGATGTTGAGCTGAACATAACCGAGCAGGTACTTTGTATTTATTGGTATCTTTATTTGAAACACAATTTTCGGTGTAAGTAAATAAATTCGTATAAAATAAACACGCTTTAATATGACTATGATTATGCCAATCACAGACTAAAAAAGAGCATGAAAAAAGTCGTAACATCTTAATTGGAATAATGTCGAGAATATTCCTAAAGGAGTCACTAAATAAATAAGAAAACTTATAACTAGTTGTGTTTAAAATTATAAACTATTATTCGGCCCAAACACGCAATATCTGCTGTAAGTTGCTAACGAGTTGGGTGTTCCGCAGACTACTTGATGTTGTAGAATCAGGTCAAGAGTATCATGTCATGGAAATACCACAAAAGTAACAGTATACCAAATTTCATATCAATAACACATGTAGAAGTTAGTGGAAATGGAATGGCCTTCGTCAACTATGAAATGGGCTGACGGTCTCAAACGCCTGAACAAATCTTCCTAAATTATAACTAAGAACGATCCCGATTACGTCAGCTTTCAAACAAAAACCCTGTTTCAAAATCCGTTTTGGAGCTACGATTCCACAGATAGACACGCAGATACACAAGCACACATGTATTACAACTTATAACACACTGTTTTTGTGTCGGGCGTCGAAAGTTAAAAATGTAAGTATGTATAGGTAATATAAAGAACTTATTACTTAAAATGCAGTTAATATGTAACGAAAGTAATCTAATGGTTTGATCTCCACAAAAAACTGATTCCCATTACATAAATTTTGAGTAAAATAATTATGATCCCAGTGCCATTGATCCCCAAATAGTTTGATATTTGTTTAGAGAGGACTACTGATCGAGCTGACGCGTTATCGTTATCATGAAGTTTGTCGTGTTGAGCTTTCTAATCTAAGTTGGCGAAGCTGTCGCCTCCAAATACAAGTTGGCATCAATTTTGCGGTTGTATCGGGTGGGGTTAGCCGAGGTTAACGGCAAGGGAGTTTCAATGTAACCGCATAATGTCAACACGATAGTATGCTTATACGCACATAGCATTTATATCCATATCTTAAATTTGTTTGTTTTAGGCTACAATAGACCAATTGTATACGCTTGTACAATACACCAGAAAGGTCGGTAATCTTATATGAGATAAAAGTGGAGAAGGCATGTGTTTGTGTACGTTATTACGTAAATAACTTGCCGTGCTATATTTATAGGTCAGTAGGCAAAATTAAATTTGAACATGAGCCACAATAGCACACGTCATACTGTTATTTTTCGGTGGATTTTCAGTGGGGGTGGTTACTGCCGCTAGACGGGTTGTCCAAATGACTGCAAAATGCAGTGTACTCTTTTTTTGCATGGGAAAATCTGCCACGGGGAGATCGTTGGGGCATGTAGGACTTCTAACCACTAAAAACCGCTTCCATCTGTCTAGTGTATGCGCTTGAATTTGTTCACTAACTCACACAGCAAGCACAGTCTCAGAACGTACCACGTGACTACGCGAGCCATCCACTTTCCAAGTTTTTTATTTTTATTTTGTTCTATTATAAAAATAGTAGAACAGTTTGGACATGTTTCATTAAAATTATTCGAGTCCAATCTGTCATACTGTGCAATAGAACTAGTTAGAATTTTTTTGTCCAAACTGTTCTATCGTAGAACAAATACACCGGTTTCTTGTGCTTTACGTTATTATAATGAAATATTTCTCAAATGTGACATTGATATTTTTTAAATAGAATCGGACCATTTAAAAGGGCTATATACAGTGTACCATATTAATGCATGAATATGTTTTTTTTTTCTCTTATTTTACCATTATTGAATTTTTTCTTTTTTTTTCTGTCTTTTTTCTCTCTTTTGTTCATATGTTCATGTTAATTCATTTATAATTTAATTTAATTTAATTTAATTAATGTCCAATATGTAATGTTGTGCTTTCCTTTAATTTAAACTCATACTTGTAATGTTCCTTTTAATAGTGTTGTATATCTTTCGTTGTATGTCTTTAGTTGGTAAGCCTTTTTAAATAAATAAATAAATAAATAAATAGTAGAACAGTTTGGAAAAACCCATGTTGATTAGGCGGCGTGTCGGGAGTCTGTCCGTTAAGTGCGTGCATGAGTCTGTGAGACTATTAAGGAAAGGCACTACAATCTGAAACTCTCGGATAACCCCTTTTGTGTGGCCGCTCGTCTCTATGGCGTTATGGGTGGGCGACCCTAAGGGTAGTCCACCTGACATTTCCACAGCACACGCAGTATACCCTGCCACTACTTTCCAGATCCAGACCAGAGCCAACTTTAAAATTTCCAACGCCATTTCTGCCTGGAATTGAACCCGGGACCTCTTGAATAGAGCGCTAAGGCAAGCACTTCAAACGACTCATCCAACGGGCTCGTCGAAATTATGATTGATACCTATCTATGGATTATACTGAATCATATCGTATACATCTATTTAATTGCAAATAATATTAATCAATAAATCAAACATTCACTTGCAAAATATTATTTTATCTGTTAAATAGGCACCAATTTTTATTTTTGGGAGTGTTAAATCATAGGTTATTTGTTTGTTTGTTGAATAACATTTTGTATTATTTAAAAGTGAGAAAAAAATCTATCAAGAAACATTGAAACCTAGCTATTGTTCCTAAATATCATTTAGGCTGTTGGTACAGGCTGCTTCTGACCTTCTGCTATTCAAAAATAAAATTATGGAGGAGGTCTATAAAGTTTAGAAAAAATTATTACTACCATTAAGATTTGCGATGTTAATACTCATGACTACTCATTTTCATGATATGTTGTCTCTTACCACATTAAAACCCCTCCCAAGTTTGCTTATTGCTTTTAGTCCTTTTTTTAATGATAGGAAATTCTACCCGACAGGGGACGCTGGGTTTGGCGACTCATTAGGTAACCTGACTATACCGGAAAGTTTGAAACAAAAAATATTGAAAAAATTGTTACAAATTAATTTGTTATTTTATCACGAAAATTGATTGTGTTCATTGTAAAAAAATATATGTTTCATGGTTCAAATACTGCGACTGTGAAATGCAGCATTCCCTGTCACTACTTTCCAAATCCAAACCATAGCCAAGTTTGAAAAGTTGATTGACCCTTGAGCGTGAAAAAAATTCCACCTAATGAAAATATTACGAAAAGTTTTTACTGGTTAATTTAACTGGTTAATAATTAATACACACTAACTGCTATTCTTTATTAGTTCTTGTAATACGAATTCGCATATTCTAAAAGCTAAAATTTCTAAAAGCAGTCATTTTTCTCAAAAATTTCCAACTGTTAACTTCAAAACTCACTAATCAGTTAACAGTTAGGAAAGTCAGTAAACGCAGTTAACGTGGACTAAACTTGTGCGGGATCGTAACTGGAAGAAATAAAAACTTTACGGTTGTCCGTTTACGAACCCAATTTGTGTTTTTGACGGAAAACCATAACCCAATTCCAGAGATTTTTAATTTAATTTAGCATAATATTATTGGAGTAAAGAATAAGTACAATGCATTACAATTTCCTGTTGGGAAATAAAATCTGTTTTGAATCTGTTATACTAGCTAACAATTGTATGTTACAATTAATTTATTCTCATACATTTTCATACAAATTTTCTTAATAACTTATTTTGATGAATATTTTCTTTATTTTAATTGTTATTCTGCTATTCGGGGAGGAGACAAATTCAACAAATCAAAGATCATAAAGCCTTTCTCGAGTTATAAGTCGTGTAATTAACATGACTTTCTATTATAGATAGATATAGTAGATAGATTTGGGTGACTAATTAGGTTGACTGACTATATCGGAAAGTTTGAAACTAAAAATATTGGATTTGGAATATTGCAAAAGTGAATGTAACTCTATTTGTCTGTCTCTTACCTTTTTACGCTGGTCATCACTAAATTTTGCATAAGTATAATATGTAGTCAGACATCGGAAAGGACATAGGATAACTTTCATTCAGAAAAAAAGTACTGTTCCCGAGGGATCATCTAAAATTAAGAAAACTAACGCCTGGTAAAAGTGTCAGGCATTATATTTCTTATGTTATTTTTTTAAATTATATTATTAAACTAGCTGGTGCCCGCGACTTCGTCCGCGTTAAACAAGAAAAAGTAGCCTATCCTGTGTCCTGTACGTCTAAATGTTTATCTACCAAGTTTCATGAAAATCAGTTAATTCGTTTAGGAGTTATGGAGGAATATACATACATAGATACATACATAAATACATACATACATACATACATACATACATACATACATACATACATACATACATACATACATACATACATACATACATACATACATACATACATACATACATACATACATACATACATACATACATACATACATACATACATACATACATACATACAGAAAAAAATTCTAAAAATGGTCAATTTAGTTTCAGTATCATGTATCTATGGAGTGAATATCAAAAAAATTGTACGTAACACAAAAGAAACACAATGGAATATTAACATTTCTGTAACACAAAGGAATATAAAGGTGCATTATACCAACAGTGTATTTGCTTACGAACATTATTTTATCTTTTACATTTTGTATTTTAATTGACTTGAATAAATGTATTTTATACTAATCAACATTTGACATGACGCAAAACTATAAAGTTTAACACATTATGTAGAATAGTTAAGGTAGTTAGGTATTTAAAAAATAAACAAAAATAAAATAGTTTAAAAATCTTATTTATATCACTAATTAAAAATCTTAAAGAAAACCATCTAAAATGCAACATTTTGCAAGTAAAAACAATAGCAGTTTCTCCGGATTTTCTTGACTCAACTTTTGTCGATATCTTCATTGTCTCTCTGCTCCAGAAAGCACAAATTGTAACTATGGTTCTATCGTGTAAATACACCAATAGAGATAATTATATAATTTTTCAAATTAAAAACGGAAAAGAAAATGCCAAAATAGATTTTTTAAACATAAATGAAAAAGTATATATTTAGTTAGGTAATGTAAACTGGTCTAAGCGCCTGTTTCTCAAACGTCAAGTAGGCCAAAATGTCATTTAAAGTCACCGGTAACCGGGAATAATTTAGCTGATATACCTTTGTTTGGACGGTAAACGTCCCAAACATTAAATAGAAAATAATTAAAAAAATTCGGCTATCGAATGGTGCAGTAAACCGAGTGCATAATTCAATAAAACAGAAAATTATTTTTAAAAAGTAACTAATCAACACATTACTTATAGTTTGAGAAAGAGGCCCTAAGTCTATTGATATTTTTATATTTTTCGTTTTAGTTCGGTAAGTTTTTGAAGTTCATATTTCTTATATAAAAAAATTCTTTTTTTTATATATTTAAGGCTTTTTAGTGCAGAGTCTATACATGGGCAATTTCGTACTGTGCTCCTCACGGTGTTTTTCTTTACAGTAAGTAAGAGCGATAAGTTAACGAAAAAATATGCAATCGAATGGCGAAAACAGCTTTCAAATCGGATCAGTAGTTCTTTATAAAATCGCGAAGATACATATAAACGAGAACCAACTTTTTTTTAGTCGGTTTAAAATAAAATAAAAAAATTACAAAATTATCATGAATTAATGGATCACAATGAATTTTTATTCATATAAATATAATATTTTGAATGTAGGAATATACAACGTAAATATATTCAGACTACAACGTACATTTTAAAACAAAAAAATGTGTGGAAACACATAATGGAATATAAAAATTGCCAATGTGTATGCACCCTTTTTTTGTGTGGCGTCACCCAATGGAAGCAAAATATAGCCTATCAAAACAAGAAACCACGCGCTACAAACAAAGTAAAAAGATTTTCACAATTCTTGTCTATCACACGATTTACTTATTACAAATAGTATCATAAGATAATATATCTGTAGTAAAATCATTAAACTTACCTGAGATATTGCGTAACACAAGTAAATATTTTACAATGCAACAAAACGGTAACCTCACAAATCAAAGCAATACAGCAAAAGTAAGGTGGCTGACGTTTTGTTTTGTGAGGTTGAGTGGTAAATCGAGTGTTTCCGGATGTAAAAAAATACGGATGCGTTCCGAAAGTGTATAACAGGACACATAATATCGTCACACAACGGTCGTCACACAAGGTAATGAAATATGGAGACATCAGTTTTACTTCAGTTTTCTTATTTATTACAACGTTTCTAAAGAAATAAAAAGGTTTCTTATGCACAGTGATCGTTTTCCAAGTACACTTTATAAAAAAAAACTGTGTTCGATGGATTATGAAAAAGTTATTATTTTTTTCTTTTAAAAGTACCATGGGAGACACTACTTTTTTGTATGACAAAAAAAAACTTCACTTCATTAGATTTGGTTTTTATTGTATTCCTTTGGACTAATTCAGTTGATCTGGTATTTATATGCCAAAGAATGAATATTGAAGCGCCTTTTTAAAAAATACGGCTTATTTATTCACCATAGGATTTTTTTACACCCGTATTAATATGGGGACATTGAGCTTTTTCAAAATGTACAATTTTTTTGATATCGCCTCTATGAGCCTATAAACACGCGATATCTGAAAACAAAGTAAATTACTCCATGACCGATCCTTACAGATTTATTATTAGTGTTGATGATATTGAATTGATGATTATATTTTTTATTTATTTTTTAATATTTCTTATGTTTTTGCGCAGACGAAATCACGGGCATCAGCTAGATTAAGAATACGAAGTCATTGATTAAGAATAATTTACTTTTTAAGGATGTTTACAAGACATCCTTTAAAAGTGAAATCCTTCTTCTTCTTACGTGCCGCTTCTTTACGAAGGTTGGCGACCATCATGGCTATCTTGACCTTGGAAGCTGCTGCGCCAAAAAGTGAGCGAGTGCTTGAACCGAACCACTCTCTTAACTCCTTCAATCACAATCTATGTGTTGTAATATAGATGTGGATATCTATCCATATCTAGTTTAAATTAACAAACCGCACCTAAACAACTAATTAATACCTACTATTAAATGTACCTTTTTTTTTTTTTTTTTTTTTATCGAGGAGAAATCGTCTTATTAATCCCCTACCGCTGGCTAGGCGGTAGGGGTATGTGGGACTCGACCAGCATACTCCGCCGCATGCAGGTTGCAGGCGGAACTGGCCCATACCCACTAAAACTCCCCGGTGTCTCCTTGCCCTTTAAGTGGGGGGTGGACGGGCTCTGCCGAGGCAACTGCTCCGACCCACCCTCCTCGGGCGGCCTAGCCATTGCTGGCTAGGCTGACGCCAACGAGGGGGATTGCCCGGAGACACCCGAGCAATCCCCAGACGGGGGGGACCCGTGCAGGCACACACAGCTGGCCAGCTGTGTGCGCAGGTCCCCAAGGGCATTTGAAGACGGGCTGGTGCCCGCCTTCTCCTGCCCGACCATCTGCCATGAAGTTACGGGAGGACACAATGGACACCAGCAGTGTCCATTGGATCCCCCCCCACCCTCAGCACCTCCAAAACCTCAACGAGCAGGGGACCAGGGGCCCACCCCCCCAGGCCTCCCTGTTCCCCTGAACTCCACCTTAACCCCCGACGACAGCTGACGAGACATGCATGGAGGGCTACAAGCCCCGCCCCAGCCGCCGGGGGGAACCTCAACAACGAGCAGGGGACCAGGGGCCTCCCCCCAGGCCTCCCTGTTCCCCTGAACTCCACCTCAACAAACGTCAAACCCCCGACGACAGCTGGCGAGGACGAGCATGGAGGGCTACAAGTCCCGCCCCAGCCGCCGGGGGAACCATCAACAGTATGCGCTCCGCCACGAGCTCCGCTGAACAGAGCCCGCTCGGAGCACACGGGTGTGGGCCTTCTTGGTCCCCAACAACAATCCCATGGGACGAGGAAAGGCCGGTGAGAACCACCGGCCACCCGCGACCCCATCGGATTGTTGAGGGTAAGCCCCCCCACCACGACAAGGTCATGGCCCACCTAGGGGGGGACTATTAAATGTACCTAAACATTATCATTAAAATACTATGTAACATTTCCACTCACCAGACAGATCGAGTCCCAATGACTGTCAGTTGCGGTTAAAGTTTATGTAAGGGTTGTGGCAGCCGTTATTGATTTGTATATAGGATAGAATTATATTAATGGAAGTAAACGCAAGAGTTTACGCAAACAATACGACTAGGAGGCGCAGCGTAAACTTAGGAAAACTGGATGGAGTTCTTATATATTTTTGAGATATAATTATCAAAAATAATCCGTTCAAATAGTGAAATTCAAATAGGAAAAATCATTTGGTTTCTAGTCTAAATAGGTAATATTTGTACGTTTGTTTGTATGTTGGTAGGAGGCTCGTTAATTGAAAAATTCTTTCACCAATAGTTAGAATAGAAATTCAGAATGGACATAGACTAATATTCCACTCGCACAAAGTCAAAGGCAGTATCACATATAAGTTTTGTTCGATATTTTAAATGTGAGGTGATACAAGTTTTCAATACTAACTATTGAACTATGCGAGTATACTTTGTAGGCCTAACAATAGCATGGGTAACTATTGTTATACTTAGGGCCTCTTTCACAAACTACAAGTAAAGTGTTGATTAGTTACTTTTAGAAATCATTTTCTGTTATATTGAATTATGCACTAGGCTTACTGCATCATTCGATAGCCGATTTTTTTTAATTATTTTTGATTTAATGTTTGGGACGTTTACCGTACAAACTAAGGTATATCAGCCCCATTTTCCCCGGTTACCGGTGACTTTAAATGACATTTTGGCCTACTTGACGTTTGAGAAACAGGCGCTTAGAATTATATTTTAAAATTTCAATATATTTTTAACATGTTTCGCAAAGTTATCAAGAACATAATTCTTGATAGTAAAGCTTTATAATGATAAAGCTCGGACCAACTAGCCACTGATAAAGTCACAATTTGAGAACAACATGGAATTAAAAAAAATCCGATCAACAATGTTGGATTCTTATAGCGATGGCTACATCTGTAAAAGTTAAAAGTAGTAACCATAAGAGCAAATTTTAATAAGCTGAAAGCTCAATATGAAACATTCGTCGTGTTTGCCGAATAATTTCTAATTTATAATTCCGTGTGTATTCAGATCGCTTCCAGTGAAATGAACCATTGCTAAGTAAGTCAAACGAAATCGTCATCCCTAAGGAGCCACTTTATCTAAACTTGGGGACGAAAATTGCTTTCCCGTCGACGACGGTTTGTTTAATAGTAGAGCTTACAGCGTTCTCTGCCTTTTGCGAAGTTATTTTTATTGTGAATACCGCGGAGTGAAGCGTTTTCATTTAGGCACGTTGCTTGATGCTGTTTGTACATTTTAATGTAGATAAAGGATTGTTAGCAAATGAGAATTTCTTATTCAGTAAAGGTTTGGGAAACCTTTTCTGTAGAGAAATGAACGTAGTCATTTCTATACAGTAAAGGTTTCTATGCTTTCCATATAAATGACAGAGCTGTTAGAAAACGTTCAATAAGTGGTGAATGTTTTGCGTCGCATTCTATCTTCGTTTATTCGAATTATAGTAAGTTGAGACAACAATTTTTTTTTATTAGAGATAGGTTTGATCTTGGCCAACAACCAGCTGTGTAGCAAGGATGAGGTCTATGATGGAGCGAGCTCACCCAGAAGTTGCCTATTCAATCGAACTTTGAAAAGATTTGGGTTACATGAGCTCTGAAATAAAAAAATTCCCAAATACCTATTTCAGAGATCCCACGCTCGTACAGCGTACCCTTAAGCAGTGAATTTGCTGTTAAATGTAAATGAATGATTAATGTAAATCATACATGTGTAAGCATTGCTCTTATTAATGTACATTATGTTTATCATAAATACTAATAATAAATCTGTTAGGGTCGGTCATGAAGTAATTTACTTTGTATGATACTGAATACAATACATGAACATGATACTAATGATACATGATACTGAAACTAAATTGACGATTTTTAGAATTTTTTTGTATGTATGTATGTATGTATGTATGTATGTATGTATGTATGTTGCTCCATAACTCTTAAACGAATTAACTGATTTTCATGAAACTTGGTAGATAAACAATTAGACGTACAGGACACAGGATAGGCTACTTTTTTCTTTTTCAACGCAGGCAAAGTCGCGGGCGCCAGCTAGTATGTAAGTATAATAAAATACCAGATCAAAATAAAAATCTCCATACAATACGCTACTTTATGATTAAACCATTGCAATACGTTTAACTATATTTATATATTTATTTATTTTAGTTTCGGGAATTACATAATAACAGTTTGAATAAATAGCTTACTATTAAAAAAATTCCACTTATAGATTACAAACTAGTCTAATAACAACGATAATAATTCGTAAGTGCTATGTAGGCCCTTGAAGAATTCTTCGGCTATAATATTTTTAGTTTTAACTATGGAACTGTGGAACGGGTCGACACAATCTGTATCATCAATCAATACTAATAATAAATCTGTAAGGGTTGTTCATGGAGTAGTTAATTTACTTTGTTTTCAGATATATCGTGTTTATAGGCTCTATACATGATACTGAAACTAAATTGACCATTTTTAGAATTTTTTTCTGTATGTATGTATGTAAGTATGTATGTTCCTCCATAACTCTTAAACGAATTAACTGATTTTCATGAAACTTGGTAGATAAAGATTTAGACGTACGGGACACAAGATTTTTTCTTTTTCAACGCGGAAGAAGTCGCGGCCATCAGCTAGACCTCTAATAAAATTTCATTAAAAAGTCTACATGAAGTCACATGAATTATTTATTTATTTTTTTATTTAATTTTATTTATTTTATTATTTATTGTAAACATATTGCTAGTTGCCAAATAGTTCTAAAAACACTTGAGGCGATACTTACTAAGTCACGAAAATCTAATACAAAGTAGTTTCAAGGAGAAACGTCATTTGTAACTGGATTACTGTCCTGGCACACTGTCTCGCTACCAAGCTGGGAATTTCAGACTGAATACTTACAACCGATTTTAGAGAGAATACATATATATATTTATTCCTATTTATTGATATAGTATATAAGGGATACTTTTGTTTTTTTTTTTTAGTAGATTTTACTAGTTTGTTTTTGTTTTACATTTTTAGATATATGTAGTTTATCCTCGTGATTACATTGAGTACAACTTTTTAACGTCTTATTTTTAACTAGCTGGCGCCCGCGACTTCGTTCGCTTTGAAAAAGAAAAAGTAGCCTATCCTGTGTCCTGTACGTCTAATTGTTTATCTACCAAGTTTCATGAAAATCAGTTAATTCGTTTAAGAGTTATGGAGGAACATACATACTTACATACAGAAAAAAATTCTAAAAATGGTCAATTTAGTTTCAGTATCATGTATAGAGCCTATAAACACGATATCTCTGAAAACAAAGTAACTTACTCCATGACCAACCCTTACAGATTTATTATTAGTATTGATTAGTTAGTTAACGTCTTTTAACTAATTAACCTGGCTATTCAATGTAAATTAGAAGTTTTTTTTTTCTTACTGTAGGTATTTTATGTGAGCAAACATTTGACAGGGGCAAATGAGTTTCCTCCAAATGATTGACAGCCCCTATTACCATGATAACTAGTTGTTCGCAGTAAGCGGAACTAACAATATTAAAGTTTAATTCAGGCGTATTCGGTAAGTAAAATTGGTTTGGCGACGCAGAGTTACTCGTAGATGGCGGAGTTTGTACGGTACGTACAACAATCCTTTTCAAACTCACTAAATCTAACTTTCATATAATATAATACTTTCTGGTTTGTACTTTTAAAACTTAACTCTTCTATACGTACGTAAGTTCAAGTTGGGATAGAAGTTATTGTCAGAAATTCCTAACGTTTAACATTTCATATTCTTCCATAGAAACACTGCGAACGCGACCTCTCCCTAATCAATCTGACGTTTCTCTACGTGAAAAGTTTAATCCAAATAAATGTTTTAGGAGTTTTATATATTTTAACTGGTTAAATAAAACACTTCCCGGATTAAAATAACAGTTGACCAATTTTTGATTAGCGCTTATATATCCGATATTTGTCAATTTGCAGCAAAATGCTCTAGCAACATTTTATTTTTTGTGTAAACCATTTATTCCAATCAATTTGTTTTACTTAATCAAACGTGCATAGTAAATATCTGTCAACGTTATGGTTGGATTACGTACTTTTTTTTGTAAAATATATCCATCACATACGGTTGCGTTTGTGTGCATCAATATAAAAATTAATTCCCCGGCCAATTTATCTCGATAACTTTATTTTATTTCAGGAAAAAAAATGCCTGGTACATTTTATATAAAGACACCGAAACAGATTCGAATCGCAAGCGTTTTCCTAACTACAACCTGCTAAGCTCAGTAAATCAGTTCCAGTTTCCGGAAAAGATATCCATGTAAATAATATCTGATTCTTTCGCGTGTCCCCGAGGAAAAGTTTGCAATCTGATCACAGAAGAAACTTATTTCCCGGGTGTTCTAACACGATGAACATGCGAATGCACGAATACCTAACTCTCCGCCATATTGGAACTCCAACTCAAGTCCCGAAAGCAAATACTGAGTACAAAAACTTGGTCTAACGTACTGAGGACATAATAAACTGTGGAATTGCCAGAAGAATTCGTATTCGTGAGGAATAAATTTTAATATTTGAGGGACAACATTTTGTTTACTTATTTCGTTTTTTAGAATGATCAGGGTGATCTCTAAAATTCTAAGTTGGTTCACTAATATATTTTTATAACATTTTTAAATGAATATATAACAGACAGTTAATAAAAAAACATTAACTTACGAACCCAAGAATAAGGTATACAAGCTATAATTAACAATTTTAAAATGACCCCCTGAATTTTATATCTTCTTAATGCTGCAGTATCAGGTCTAGGTTATCATGTCTGGAAATACCACCGGAGCAACAGTATAATAAATTTCACATCACTCGAACCTGGAGAAGTTAATGAAATCCCACTAGGAATCGTCAACTAGGAAATGGGCTGATGTCACGTCAGCTTTCAAACAATAAAAAACCCGGATCTAAATCCGGTCCATTCGTTTGGGAGCTACGATTCCACAGCAGACCCACAGATACACACATACACCCAGATATATACCCATGCGATACACAGACACACACGTCAAACTTATAACAACCCGCATTGCGTCAGGCGTCGGAGATTACCCATGTAATAGTGTAATGGGCTCCAATACATAGACATTGGTTCCTGTCATAATAACCATGGTTCGATAAAACCATGGTGAAGCCGAACGGCTATTATTGGTCCAGGCATGATGACTAATCTTTGTACAGTCGGCCGCATAAGTCGATTAACACATTCAAAAGTGCAAAACAACTGAACACTCAACTTACTTACTTAATGAAGCTTTTTACGATCTTTTGTACGTGAAGTTTATTTTGTTCTCTAGTCGTGACAACGACTTATGGCGCGTTGAGTGTTTAGTTGTTTTGCACTTTTGAATGTGTTAATCGACTTTGCGGCCGACTGTACCTTATCATAATGAGTGGACTGACTAATCATGTTGCATTAATATCATTAATTCAGTACTATCTTTTGTCTTTTCTGTAATAAAGTAAAGTAAAATCATTTTATGCGACGCATGTATGTCGCGATTCAATGTTTTCGTTTTAATTTGATTGATCGCTAATTGATCAGTAAGATAAGATAATCAATTATAAACTCAGTAAAAAATTAAAATACTTTTTATCGTTAAACTTTGTGCTATTTTTTTTAAATATGCTGATGAAAAAGGTGTATAAATTTTGTATTTTTAGAATGAATATTATATTTCCATGAAATTTTTAAAGGCAAGAAGACAGTTCCTTGGCTAAGTGGTTACTGGTTACCAACATCTATTACCCAATTACAAGCAACGCCACAGCGGCTGCAAATCGGTTTGTAAATCATTAATTTTTTTTAATCATCATCAATAACATTTACTTAAATGCTACTATTTTATACCTAACATGTTTTCATGGTCGCTTCTAAATTAAGTTCACTTATTTTTTTAAATAAGTTAAAGACTAATACAGCTCCATGGTTAAACCTGTTCCAAAGTAGGGATTATTTCCCCGCCTAAAGGGAAAAAGAGTGCGAAAACTTTAATTAAACAAGTTTGGTGAGAATTGAGCCCAAGACTTTTGTTAACGGATAATCGAAGTCGTTGAATCCACCTGAGAGTGGGCACGGCCCGTGAATGGGCGCTGACATTCCCACAATACAACCAACTCAGATAAGTAAAAGCGTGCAACTGACGCCGAAGAATCAGGGCTGGCACAAACATATTTTGAACGTAACGAAACTCATTGAGGTATTACGAGTATAATATACTAACGTACTAGTGGCGACACCGCACTTACGGGTGGGTCTCGGATGGTCAAGAACGCAATTTGACTAGTTGTAGTTTTGCCTACATCGCAATATGGCTACTATGTAAAATACCCAATTCTTATATTGACAAAAACGCAAAAAGACTAGTTAGTATATTTCCTAAATAGTATAACGACGCAAAATGCCCGGACAGGTAACTGCAAAAGTTTAGTATTGCAAAAGTGCAGAGTAAGTATCCTATTATTTCCCATTATCAATAATCATCAATGCTAATAATAAATCTATAAGTGTAGGTAATGTATGTATGTATGTATGTACCTATGTATGTCCCCGTTTGTCCCACTGTGTGTTAGAACAATATTTTATTAAATTTATTTATTGATTTTTAGTGCCTTTCTGACCCATGCCGTGAGTTCATTAATGGATGTAATTTTCTTAGTTTGTAAACTTCGCAAGTTATAAGACTAAGCGCCTATTTCACAAACGTCAATTAGGCCAAACTGTCATTTAAAGTCACCGGTAACCGGGGATAATGGAGCTGATATACCTACCTTTGTTTGTACGGTAAACGTCCCAAACATTAAATAGAAAATAAAATAAAAAAAATCGGCTATCGAATGATGCAGTAAACCGAGTGCATAATTCAATATAACAGAAAATGATTTCTAAAAGTAACTAATCACATTTTAATTGTAGTTTGTGAAAGAGGCCCTTAATGTTATATTAATGTGTGTGATTGTACCTTTACAAACGTACATATTTTATGTAATTATTGTATAACTAATTTTAATTAAAGTTTTTTAAATGCAAATACATATATTATTTAACCGGTTCATCAGCAAAAAAGGAAGAGGTAAATTTAACTGTGAAATTCATGCTACTCTGAATAAAGTGGTGCTTACCTTTTTTTATTGTTCTGACGTTGTGTACTAACTTACCTTTATGACGTGCTTTAGTTCCGGTTAGAGTAACGTAGAGTGGCATTATGTATTATAATAAGACAATTGCGATTCAGCTTTTAAAGGTTATATAAATGGTAAGCATTTTATTGATTAATTTATTAATACATGGAATTAGTTGATATTTCACAATACTCCTAGATAGAGTTTATTGTTGATCATGCCTGCTCTGAAATGCCTTGGTGGCATAGACCGCTGGGTCCCGCAATATGGGTTCGACATTATTATTGGCATAAGCCAAATCGTAGATTACTTTTGAAACTTTTACTGTTTTAACTATATCATCATTATCATCATTAGCCTGTGTCTCTCCCAAGTCTCGCCACCACGCACGGTCTTCTATCCTTCGCATCAGATCGTCTGTCCACCTAGACGCAGAGTGTCCCACGATGTGCTTTCTAATTCACGTTCTCCATTCGAGAACTCTTCTAGCACATCAGTTATCCACTCTGACAGACTTAACCGGCCCATTGCCACTTCAGCTTGCTAACGCGACACTGACATTGATTATAGAACTTCATCTTTAGTCATTTATTGCATTAAATAATATAAAAACTTTAAAGTATATATTATTACGAAGAGCTGTATTCAGAATAATACCAAGTCTATGAAAATAAAAAAGAGATAAAATTTGCACCATTTAAGCGTGAACCGCGAATCTGTTGTTGTAAATGTTTCGGTACTAACTTAGTGAAATTAAAAGATTTTTCTAAGGTAGGATGAACCGCTTCAAACCATAGACAAAAAGTAAAAGATATTTTAAAAAGAGCTCTTCATATGTACAACAGGTTTATTCCTAATCAAAGATTGTAGATTTATTCACGATTTAACAAACATTGCCGAGTGAACTGTTTATTGAATATTCACAGCAACAGTATTGAGCTGTTTGTTCGTAAACGAGAGGTGTCTGAGGGATGGCCAATTGTTATTCATATTTGCAAATTGTATGCATGTTACTGTTTGTTTAACCGTTCCACATAATCACGGTACTCCGATACGGCAAACACAATTGATATGAAACATGTAGGTACAGGGATCTGTTCGCCATTGATTGTGGATTCATCCTAATCCGATATATCGATCGTGGTTTAATATCCTTTTGAAAATTTTTGCCTAAAGTTTCTTTATAACTAGTGAAAAATTCCGATTGCTACTTTTAGAAAATCTTATCCTTTTACTAACGTACTTGTTTTCTATTTGTGTTTCTTGGTATAAGAAAATGGGTAGCAACCGTCCATAGAGTAATAAACCGACAAACCGTTTGAAGATCTTAATTAAAAATACACATAGTTTATGAGAAATGGCAAACACTCAGATGGTTTACTTAAATAAAGGTTGATCTAGAGAAACTAGAAACACAAGCAGGGATGCAAAAGCAATACCCGACCCTCATTACATTAGGTTGACCAAAATGTCAACCTATTGTTCTTTTTTTATTAATGTGTGATCTATCAGTTAGCATTTTAGAAAAGACTGGGAAGTATTTGTTTTTATGTATTTAAGTTCGTTAGTGTTTAAAATTTTCTACGATATTTTAAAGAAGCTTTCAAAAGAAAAACTCCGGTTTAAGAACTAAGCGACAACATACGAGTATACGGACAGATGCATAGCAATTATCTTAATGTCTAATTATAGATATTAATATTTTATATATATTTCAAGGTAGCACGTATATATATACGTTTTCTGAAATCAACATAAGTAAAGTTTTTAGTTTTATATTAGCGTTAAGAATTGTAGAAAAATCTTAGCAAGGAGGGATGATAATGTGCTTCTGCCCACCTCAGTACCTACATATCTAAAAGGAATAGGTATTATTTAATTAAGAAGTAGATACCTACTTTCATCGACCATACTTTGGCCGGTACTTTGAACGGTAAAAATACCGTTAGCAGATAACGTTAAAATAAAATAAAACTGACTGACTTAATGGTGAGGTAATAGATTCTTGTGGAAATACGTTTTGAATTATCAGCCATATTTTTTTTTATGATAGGTTAACAGACAGGATATCGTATTTAAGATTTCAGGATTTCTTGAGATGTTTATTGAGTAAGGCCTGCAAAGACAATTCTCTGCCCTAATCCATTAATCTTTTCTGATTATTTTGGAATTCCAAATGATGGGTCGTCGTTCGTCCGTGAAACAATAAGTTTTAAAAAAAATTGCATGAATATCAATATTATGGTGAAAATTAATTATAATGCTTCTATAAGTTTAACACGGTCCAAAGTTCTCATAGAATATGTTTCTAGAATACCCACGCACTTTTTTGGGTCGAATGAAAAGCATCATTTTTATATTTTTCATACGCTGTCACCAGCAAATAGCCAGGACATGTCGTCAGGCATATTAATCACAGTTGATCGTAAACTGTCCCTCGCTTATCACACATCCCGGCTCCGGGTTGTACCACGCAACAATAGTGTCCAGCGTCGGTCCAAACAATGTAACGTTGTCTTTCATTCACACCTACACGTGCACACAACCCCATAAACGAATCTCGTGTGCATGTGATGGTGTGACCAAAATCGCATGCGCGCAGCATCTGTGCCTCTTCCCCTATCTCAAAAACGTGGCACCAAAATAGCTTATCAGCCCCTTCGAAATGAGGTTTTATGGCGTTACAATAAGACAGAGCTTTGCTTGACTACGAATGTTACAAACTATAATATTAACGCGGACCGCCACGGCAATAAGCTTCCAGGACTCTGGTTTTTTAGATGTCTCCCGAACGCGCGGAGGCTGGCACGTAAAGCCCGCGCGCTACTGCTCTTGACAATTTGTTACGCGCCAATCGAAACTCTGGCCGGCTTAGATTTCAGTGTCGACGAAAATATCTTAATTAATTAGCGCGAGTGTTTAGTTCTGTGCATTGGTGACAGATCGGCGTGTTTTGTGAAACAAAATTCTTTGGAAGCGTTGGAATTTTAACGAGTGATTTAAGTAAGTCGAAACTTTTCTTAATTACTTAGATAACAACTTTTCTTAATTACTTAGATAACAAATCATTTAAAAATATTAGTTCTTAAAATACAATTACGACTCATTGTAAAATTATACATTGATTTTTAGGTGATATGTGTACTACAGAACTAAATCAACTAGAAAATAAGATTAGATGATTTAAGATTCCAAAATTAATATATAAAATTTTCCAAAAAATATTCTGAATTATTTCTTGATTCAGTCTGTTTTAGCTGATATTGTTAATACGAGTATAATAGTTAATATAAAATGTATTAATTCTCTGGATATTGACGATATAAGTAATTGACGATATTCATATCATAATTGGTTAAATGAGAAAGCTTAATAGTGTAAGTTTGTATTTATTTGTAATATTAATTAATTTAAAACACGTAGTTTTTGGTGCTAACAGCAAAAAAAGTCATTAAAAAATATTTGTGAAACAGCGGATGTTGCACACGCTATAAAATTAAATACGTTTAGCTAATTTGGACGATCAAAAGAAATTGCGTTTTAATACCTTAATTTATACTTTCTCCAGTTACCTGCTAAATAGATAAACAAAATTGTATTACCACCATTATCTACAAATTTAGTTCGTTTGACCAAAATATATTTGTGAGTTTAAGCGTCTATTTCACAAACGTCAATTAGGCCAAACTGTCATTTAAAGTCACCGGTAACCGAGGATAATGGAGCTGATATATCTTTGTTTGTACGGTAAACGTCCCAAACATTAAATAGAATATAATAAAAAAAAATCGGCTATCGAATGATGCAGTAAACCGAGTGCATAATTCAATATAACAGAAAATGATTTCTAAAAGTAACTAATCAGCACTTTACATGTAGTTTGTGAAAGAGGCCCTTAATCTAATTAAGTCGATACCTACTACGTATCTTATGAGCAAGTGTTGGCGAATTTTCTTTAGCTTGTTGATATGATGTTGAATTGTTGATATCAAACGACTGACCCAAGGCTACTTTTCCTATAGAATTATTCTGCAATTATTGGGCCTTGCGACATGTTTGTCATCTTAGAATAATTTTCCTTGTCACTAAAGCAAGTGACAATATTAATGTTGTTATTATCTAATCTACACATGAAATCGAACAGCTGCACTGTTCGATTTCATGTGTAGATTAGACTTTCATTGCTTTATAGGCTTCCTTTGAAAGATTCGAAAATTAAATTAGCTTTGTAAACATGCTTAAATCACTTACGGCCTCTTTCACCAACTACAAGTAAGGTGTTGATTAGTTACTTTTAGAACTCATTTTCTGTTTTATTGAATAATGCACTCGGTTTACTGCATCATTCGATAGGCGATTTTTTTTTATTATTTTCTTTTTAATGTTTGGGACTTTTACTGTACAAACAAAGGTATATCAGCTCCATTATTCGCGGTTACCGGTGACAAGCCCTTTAAATGACAGATAGCCTACTTGACAGTTGGTGAAAGAGGCGCTTAATGACTTCAAAGAAGACTTCAAAAAATGTATGGAAGCCTACCTAGGAACCAATAAGTACATGCGATATATCATTGGAAAAGATGTTTTATGTACTTTAATTGTTGTTATGGTGAAGTGTACCAAATCGCTGTGTGAAAAAAGTTAAGACACAATAAAGCCAGACTTTTTATATGGCGAATGTTGGGCGCGCTGGAGTATGAATACTTTTGTTTTCCTTTTAAGTCCTTTAACTTGTATCAATTAATTGTCCCTCACATTTTATTTCTAAGAAAATAAGAATGATCTGGGGGACATAAAATCTAGCTGTACAAAAATAAAAATAAAAGTGGAAAAAATCATTGTAATTTTAAGAACGCCCATCCTCATTTATTTATCAAATTCTAGGAAATTATTTGAGTCAAAAAGATTTATAACAAATTTATTCACATGAAAACTACAGTCACCGACAAATTATAGAAAAAAGAAGGAAATACTAAATTCTTTGTAATTGTTAGATGTCAGCTTCAATATTTTGGTTTGTGGCAGTCCTTGTCTAGATGTCCAGCAATAGTCATAGCAGATGTCATATTCATAACTTGGGATGACATGATATAATACTTTGGCCAGACTATATAATAATATACATGATTTGGGGAAATATGATCTCTTTTGCATACATTTTGCTAGCAACTTTTAGCTTAACTTCGGAAGTCCTTTTAGGGTTAAGGGGTTGACTAAAATTTAGTTGTATAAATAGAGAAAATTAAAAAAGAGTTCAATGTTTTCAGAGAATCTTCTCTCGTATCACTTATAATTTCTTCCTGTTTTCAAAATAATTCAAATTATTAATATTGATTCAGATACTTCCTCGTTGAAAATTCCACTCACCAACTTCATTATAGCAGACATTAGAATTTTCAATTTAAATTCAAAGTAAATACTTGCTTTGTATTAATAATGCTCCAAAAATCGCTTTAGCCTAAGTATATCGTGGAAGATGAATCAGATTAGGTTTACTGTCGATTGTTCAAAAAGTAAAAACTTAAATTAAAAGCTCATAGCTTTGTTTGGCGTTTGAATGAGTTTAGTCATGCATGTAATTTGCCTTTGACTTGCTTTGTCGATATAATATTGGTAAATGCCTCAAACTTAGTAGGTACTTGTGACAATAGGCTTGTATGAGTAAACAAAAGTTCGTTTTTGAAAAATTGTGGATTAAAACGATATTTAATAAAACTTGAAAGAAATTGAAAAAGGTTTAAACTTTTATTATCATCAACATCATCATTTTATATAGGTATATTAAAAAAAAATACCACTGGGCACACGTTTCTATCTGATATGTGGAGGCAAGGTCTTTGCTGCAATAAGGTGACCAATTGCAAATAGACGGAACTTCAAAAAAGATTTTTAATTTCCGGATACAAAATTCACTGTTTTTCTTGATCTTCGTCATTATCTTATTATTTCGTCATTATGCTTATATAAGACTTCTTAGCAAGTCATTAGTTTTTTACCACGCAAACACTAATACTGCTGTGTTACCAACCGAGCTATGCTTGCTGGCCCTTTTTTGATCTTGTAATCAGTTTATTATTCCACAAGGTAGAAACAAGCTTTTGCAATCGATAATACAGTGTTAAGAGCTCGTTGCTCAGAGCGGCTGTAAACAAAGTTAAAATTGAGTTAATGATCGCCAAACTCCAATTGTTACAATTAAGTTAAGGCACCGTAAGAAAAAAGGCAGTTTAATACCGTTTATTGTTTTCAATGCAGAATTCATGAGGTCAGCTTAGATTTAAGGTAAAGTCGCTAAAGTCAAAGACACATAATGATCAAAATGATCGCATCGAGACAACAATTAAAGGCCTAATGCGCGTTCTAAAGGCCGTGGGCAATATTAGTGATAATAGTCTGTTTTTCGAAATGAATGATGACTTAAAAATGCCTAATAAATCACAACCAATCAAATATCAATCAACTATATGTACAGATTTGAAACGCAACTGATCATTTATAACATTTATTTTACTTGTCATTTAATAGTCGTTCTGTCGATACGTCAGGTCTTGCTTTAAGTTCTGTAAAAAAAGGGATAATGTTGTCAGTAATTTAGACTTACTTATTAATCATCTTAAAATATTAATTGTACAAAGAACAGGGACCACAATAAAGTATAAATTTATTGTTGTTTCTCCTGTATAATTTCGGCAAAGTTCATTTAGTTCAACTGTTGTGGTAAATTCGATGATACCTTTATCAGATATCTCAAGTTTTTGTCTTTCGTTAGTCATAAACTGATGAACACCACTTTCTAGACGGTTTTTTTAAATTTTTTTTTAATAATTATATCCTATAACTTAATATCTTTCATACCTATTAGATATTTGGGCAATTATTAATATTATTATTAAGGAAGAGATGTTTTATCTGTCCATCCCCGGATCACCTTTTAATTATTGACATATTTGGTGGATATAGAAGTAAAAAAAATCGATTAATGCCATATGACATGTAGGTGAATCTTTTATTTTTCAGTTCAGTTCATTAAGTCAGCAGGTTGACGATCAACTTGAAGGTAGGTGGTTACCGTCGTCTACTTACACAAGCACTGCCATAAGTGCTGCCAACTTAAGGAGGTTAAAGAATATAAGGGATTGGGGGGAAAAGAGAAATGAACTTTAACATCCCTTGCTCACAAAAACTCATGAGCATACTTGCATTTATTTCACGGTGGTTACTGCCGCTACCAATGGCTTTTCATTTATGTTCTTTGAAACTACTGGGTACCGTAGAAGATCTAACGAAGTATATATCTACTTCGCGCTATGACTAGTTATAATGCTACTTAGTTCCTCCACGCATTAACCACACCTATCTAAAAACCAATAAAGTACATACCTACATTAAGCAGCAATTTTAACACTAGTTAAATTTGGACGCACTAGAGCAATAAAAGTTAACAATTCTCCTACAACCTTGTTTTCGAGGATAACTGTTAACCCCTGTCAGAAGTTTTTCAATTAAGTGCTGTGATAACGTATCGCAAACATACTTAAGTGTAACTTTATAAGGAGGCTGAATACGAAGTTTGTATTCGACCTTGTCAAGAAGTCTTGTATCGTCCGTGTGTAACATAAGCCGGTGTCAGTAAAATATGTATCTGCTGACACCGCTATTTCAACTTTAACAAGTGATGTGAAGAAGGGTGACAGGCTTGCGAGTGTGAACGCTTGAATCAAGTAATAGTTGAGAGAATGTTTTGATCCTCAGCGGTCAGGACCTCTTCAAAGTTTTCGGTTCTGGAATGAAAGCGTCTTAATTGTTTTGTTTTAACACGCTTTTAGATAAGTTTAAACCATTCAGTTAATTGAGGATTAAATTTTATATTTTACTAGTCATTATACACAAATCTGCTGGAATACCATAATAGCAACCTTGAATGCTTGAAATAATGTTTGAATAAAATACCAACACGATAAATATATATTGCAATCGTACGAAATGCCCACACACCGCTTTAATTACATAAATTAATTACATCATACTAAAAGCCAACGAGAGCCAATCGGTTAAATTACATATATTTCAAAATGTAACGTTATCCAACACAAATCGGGCAATATTAATTAAAAACTGAGTTAAAGTTGTATTTCACAGTGGTTTGTAGTTTTCTTTTTGATTTGGTAACATTGCAACAGATTTGAAATTTATTCATTTACATTAAAAAAAATTCTTGATTTTAATGCGCTTGGAGTAGTCAATGGCGTTGGCCTTCGTCGTCCACAAGGGGGCTAACGGTACCACAGTATTATTTTTTTATTACCTAAATATCTATCTGCAGTTAAGACTCTTTTATCGATCGCCAATTTTGCAAACGAGTTAAAAAAAAGAATAAAATATATATTTGTACACATTTCATTGCATTTTAATAATTTTAAACCAAACCTATGAACTTTGTGAAGAAAAATGCGCTAGAAATTATGTAAATTTGGTATTTAATTTTAATTATTTTCTCCATTTCAAGTGTAATTAGCTCTAAGAATGAGACAACAATCTTTAGAGAAGAAAGTTGCCTTTTTAATATACCTAATATGTTTTTGGTGCCAATCAATATCTTCTAACATTATAAAAATGAAAGTAACTCAACCGATCATTATAAGATTTTGTTTACCTACAAGTTGTCGAAGATACAGGAAAGGACATGGGGTACTTTTCTTGGAGAAAAAAGTACTTTTCATAAGAAAAAAGTAATTCCCGAGGGATCATCAAAAAATATAAAAATTTGTGGCGGCGCCACTGTCGTAACTGCAATAAAGATGACAGGCCTTATGTATATTATATTTTCTTATCAATACTAATAATAAATGTGTAAGTGTAGGTATTGTATGTAAGTATGTATGTATGTTCCTTTATAACTCTTAAACGAATCAACTGATTTTCATGAAACTTAGTAGATGACGCAGGATAGGCTACTTTTTTCTTTCTATTTTACTTAAATTGATCTATTGACAGATTAAACATTATATTTTTTCATATAAGACGTCTGTTAGAATCTAATAACAAGCGTTATAAGTCATGTCGTCGTATAACGTCGGAACGTCTAATAAACGTCAAGTCAAAGCAATAAATGGAAACTGAATTGTAAGCAAAATTTAATATTGAAACATATTTATAGGTTAATTAGCCTTTTTATGACCACCTGGTTAATTGCCACCAAATAAACTTCGTAATGGGATTTTTCGGCCCTTCACGTTGCCTGATATAAATACTTACTTTGCACTGAACTGCAGTATACGGCTTATGCTTCTTTAGCACTTGGCTAGCTAACAAAAAAATGTGTATTATTAATATCTTAGGAAACTTAAAACATACTAAAAATAAATTTAAAATTATTAGAACAATTTTATTCGTTATCGAAGGCAACTTTTTTTAAAAGTTATTGATGTTGAAATGATGTTGAACTTTAATGCCATAGAATGAGATGAAATTCGTCGTCTAGCGTGTTTTCAGAATTATATTCCATTTAATTTTTAAAATTTCAAAATATTTTTTTTTAAACATACGTTAATATATATAATTTACATTATGTTATTATAGTACTTTACATTTAACGTAGATTAATTGTCTTTCGTAGTCAAGGAAAAAATTTCACTTGTATGCATGACGCAATTTATTCCTATTTCGCCCCGAAAATAAAACGAAGAGACGATAAATTTAATTACAAATATCGAGTGTTCTCTCCGAGGACATGTGGCTTTCGGTAGAATTTTATGTTAGTTTACGATGACGCGCTTCCCAAGGGTATCGGATATGAGTTATGTCTGTAATTTTGTCGTCAATGACGTCTTTTATGATTCCCTTTTAAACTAAATTACTATAAAAAGTCTAAGAATGACACATTTACGATTATGTTTAAAATAATTTATCATTTTATAAACACGAATTAAGAGGGAAGTATAGCTTTGCAATCCTAACGAAATAGCTGTACGCTCGTGCGCTCTTGCCCCGGGGTAATCGTGCGATAGAGAGCGTTGCAGCTCAAGACTGACAATACCGTACTTTTTTGATGAAATTTCCATTTCGGGAGAAAACTAAATCTTAACAGTTTCTACTAACTAAATCTTAACAAATCACTTTGATTTTCATGTCGGTTTTTTTTTTCAGCATTTTCATTTTCAGCATAATATATTCCAGGTTTATAGGTTTCGCTTTTTTAAAAAAAAATTGATTGTTTTTATAAAACAAACGGTTTAATTCGACAAAGTTTTAATCACAAAAATTAAGTTATTTGAGGTTAAATAAGTTTGAATCTATTGCAAATTTGCAAAAAAAGGAAAACCTAGAAACTTAAACTTTCATTGTGTCAATAACATACAAAAAAATCACGGAGATTGGAAAATATTTAGAAGTGGAAAAACATTTTCTCTTTTTGTATGGACGAGTACGTACTATTCTTCCCTCTTAAAAGGTTGTCAAAGACAATTTTAAGTAACCAATCAAAGAAGAAGGGAAACTTTCAAAGTTCCCTAGTTTGCATGTGCAAAATCATTAGTCTAATGTCAAGTTCTATTTATAAAACAGTTAAAGCACTTTTTTGGTTACAATATGTCATGTAATGGACAAGATATAAGTCTATTATGATCAGCAGTGAGTGCTGTACACATCTGAATATGATACTGTCTACTGATGAAAAGTGTGTATGTGAGATGTACTAACAAATTACAAACATGTTAGTTTTCAACCATTTTAACAACATCTAATAAAGATGTCAGATATTTTCGTAGGTTTTTTAATTTTCATTTTCAACTGCGAAGAAGTCGTGGGCACCAGCTAGTTTCAGCACTTGGGTATATAACATAACAACTAACTGAACAGTCAGGCTGCCCCCCTAGCAACATTAAAAAATATGCCGTCTTGCCTTTATACATTAACGTAATAGTAATATCCACAAAGGAATACAAATAAAGTCTATGTTATATGGATTCGTGACTAATAAAAAAAAGACTTATAGTGAGAAGATAATATTGACCTAATCTTTGATAAAGGATACTCTAGATTCTGGGTTGCTTCACTAAAAGTGGTATCAATACTAATAATAATATTGTATATTGTGTAGGTATTGTATGTGTATATGTTCCTCCATAACTCTTAAACGAATTAACTGATTTTCATGAAACTTGGCATATAAACATTTAGACGTACAGGACACAGGATAGGCTACTTTTTTCTTTTTCAACGCGGACGAAGTCGCAGGCACCAGCTAGTACTAGAATATCACAGCTTGGGGTGATATTTCAAATTAGTTGCACAAAGTTGTCCTTAAGGTGAACACGTGTTACGACTTGAACCATTATTACTAAATGTTAAGGGTTCATGCAACTTTTACATTATTCATCTTTTTATCAAAAATAAACGAGAGAAAGTGAATTATAATTACTTATTATAAACTTCTAGGTATAAGTGCAGTTTTACCTGCAGATACTGCAGAAAGATATTCATCTAATGAATTATGGAGATTCTAAACTCTTTTAGTATATTCTCACATGATGAATAACATCATTGTTATCTAAATAGTGAAAAGTTGATAGCGCATCTGTTTGAAAAATTAACATAAAAGAGTCACAAAGTTGCATAAAGAGTCATGTCAAACAGAAAAATCAAGGTACAATTTTGATGCGGTTTTGTAAACACACTTTTAATTAAAAATGGAGAGTTGAAACCGCCAACAAAACGCAAGCTTTAAAACACGAGCAATATAGTGATTGAAATGAAACAATTGAATTTATGTCCGTTTCAACGTCAATTAATTAAGCGTATTTATTTTAAATCTATTGATATTTTTTATGAGAAGCACCGGAGGAACGCTGATGGTAGCTGATTTAATAGTAGCTGGCTATTGACACTTATGAGCTTTCAGTAATGCTTCAGTAATGAGACGGAAATACAGATATTTTGAACAAAGTTGTAAATCTTTTAAAATAAACATAAATTTTAGACTTAGGGCCTCTTTCACCAACTACAAGTAACGTGTTGATTAGTTACTTTTAGAAATCATTTTCTTTTTTATTGAATTATGCAACTCGGTTTACTGCATTATTCTATAGGGGATTTTTTTTTATTATTTTCTTTTTAATCTTTGGGACTTTTACTGTACAAACAAAGGCATATCAGCTCCATTATTCCCGATTACCGGTGACTGTAAATGACTTGACAGTTGGTGAAAGAGTTGGTGAAACTTTTAGTAAAGTCAGAAAACTGGATTACTTTGGGCATATGTTGAGCCGCGAGAAGAATAATCTGCTGCAGTTAATCATGCAGAAGAAAATACAAAGTAGACGCAAGACGAGCAGATGACGTGCTTCCTGAATACATGAATTTGAGTCAATAGTTACAATTTGGATGATTGATATCAAGATATCCGAACTAATGGATGGAATTCTTTCATCGGAATCCAAAATCGAGATTATATTATTCTTTTCATAAAATTTACATAAGGCACTGGCACTGAATGTTACATAATATGCATATCATATGTACAATTGTGCATAGTACATTATGTAGGTATTTCTACTTGTATATACCTAATAACATAATATTTACTAAGACGATGCTAATCTGTCTGCTGTTGTGTAACTTGGTCGCTATAGTTGTGATTAGGTAATATTCGACTGTAATATCTCAAACAGAATAATAGATAGGATCCTTTAGATTTAGATAATAAGCATGATGTGAAAAACTTAATAAAGCAAGTGATATAAATTGAACATTGAAATGGCTAATTACAATAATACAGAGATACCGTGACAATTTATCGATAGGTTTTAATCGTTCATAACAAAAGCATGATATGTCGAAAATATTAATAGGATGGACAGAATCCGGCCAAGAATTATATAATTGACTAGCTGGCGCCCGCGACTTCGTCTTCGTTGAAAAAGAAAAAAGTAGCCTAGAAAAAATCAGTTAATTCGTTTAAGAGTTATGGAGGAACATACATACACACACAACACACACACACACACACCACACACACACACACATACATACATACATACATACATACATACATACATACATACATACATACATACATACATACATACATACATACACTTACAGATTTATTATTAGTATTGATTACAAATTACAAGGCCGTTGCTCTGTGGCTCTGTATGCGGCATCTATTGTGAAAATGTAATAACAGTAAAGTAATATAATTTTATTATTCCACAAATATAATAAAAAAAATTATGAAATATAATCTTAAAAAATTTCTATTTGTTATTATTCAAATATAAAAATGGAACTCATGATTAGATTATTAGTTAAATTAAACAGAAATTTTTATAATATATTTATATATATGTATGCTTATAAATATTATGTATTACGTTGCATTTGACATTAGAAAAACTAAATCGTAAGCGAATAATTGCAATAAATGAAGAATATCTTAATGTAGGCAATCAGATTTAATGGAGTTACGGATCTTAAAGTATTTTTTTTAGAACAATAAGCAATCAATATAAAAGAACGTTCCAATCAGAGATAATTTAGCCGCAATGACGGCCAACGAGTCCTTTGAGACGTATAAATAAAATATTCAGAGCAAAATTTTCATGAGAAAAATTTATTCATAAACCGCTTTGTAATAATCTTGATTCACAACTTGGCACATGAGTTTTTGTGTGAAAATGTTAAATATGTTATATTTTTTTCAGGAAAAAGGAATTATCGGGGATTGATTATAACACTGTGCTAGCGTTTCACGATAGAGAGTATTTGACGAGCCCATTGGATGAGTTCGTAGTTCTTTTTTTTTTTTTTGAAAATACCACAGGAATCTAAAACATTAAAAGATTAAACCCAGGTTAACTCAGGTCCTATCTACCTGTGTGCCAAATGCATTCTCTGTTCAGCCGTTTTTGAGCCTTGATTGAGTAACAAACATCCAAATATCCAAAGACCTATATTATCACTCGTGTTAGGATTCTTTTTCCTACAAGTGATTATAGGATTTTTAGAAATTTTAAGGAGATTATATGCGATTCGTCAAGATGTCCTTTATCTGTTTCTATATACACCTTAACTCACATGTACTTTGAGATTGTATTCACATGTAATGGATTACATCCTTCGAAGCCACTATGAAAATTGTATAAAATTCATGGGAACATATTTAAGTTTTTTTTTCCGGCATAACTCCAGGCGTTAGTCCTAAGTGGATTAATAAAAATGTAAAAGAAAATTACCTACTCAAACGGGTTATATTTTCACGCTATTTAACGTCGGCTCTTGAAAAAATACTCCGACAGAACTACTTTTGAGTATGTTTTCAAGAGTTCATCTCTGCTTTCGCGTTATTTAAACTATCAATGGAGCTCTGAATACAGGTAGCTTTTGCAAATAATGTACAGCGATTTTGGTTCGATTTTTTTTACCATTTGTAAGTAACCTTGTGATATTCATGACTATGAGGATGAACCGATCAGTTTTTCATTCAAAAATGTGGTAACCAGTTTAGCGGTAAAAACCAAATCGCATTGTTGTAGGCTAATATTATAAGCGAAATGTAATAAAATATAATGTCGAGTACCTATAGAATATAATGATTTTGTACGTAGATTAGACGTTGCTTTAAAAATACCTCTCTAAGTATATTTTTATTCCGAATAATTAATGGAAACTAAAAAAAAATTACTACAGCCCAGCGTAATCATAATTATAATTAATATAATTTTCTTAATTTATTAAAATACGCAAACGCAGAATATTTTAATAAAAATAATAAAACCGTATGCTGTCAGTCTCTGATATATAATAATAATAATATAAAACAGTTCTATAATGGATACTGTTGTAGCAAACCAAACCTGTTAACCCAGAAACGACACTATTTCTTTTATGACATAATCCACGAATACAATCCACGACAGTATTTTATAATAATAATTATGGACAGTTGTCCGCTATGATATTTATAGTTATTTCCAGCAGTAAACAGATGTGCGTAGCTATGAAGAGTTAATTATCTATCCAAGAATATCAACGTGGCGCTTCGCGCAGGAATAGCTCCCTTGGGAACAACTTGTTTGTTCTCTTGTTTCCTTTTTATTTCGGTAGACTGTTACGCTGAAACGTGATAAATGTGTCTATATATAAGCACGTATTACGTTTATAGTATGGGACTTTATGTGCCTTTTAGTGGAGGCGTGTCTCATGGGTGGAACGCATTTTTTCTAAAACGTGACGTCGTTTGATGTCTGACTCAGGAATTAAAACTGTTTTTGTTTTTGTTTATTTATTTTGTAAAAAAAAATTGCACCTAACTCATACCAAGAAGAAATAATTGGCTATTTGACAAGAATTAAAATATACTACAAATTGTAGTTATCCTATCAGAAAATAGCGTAAAAAAACATATGTCACTTTATTTTAAGCTAAATTATGTATTTTTTGCATATTATTTGAAAAATAAATTCCAATTTTTGAAATTTTATTTGCGACCGAAACGCCCTGTGATTGGTTGCAACTCTGATGACGTCATACGCTAGTAAACATTTCTTCCGCGACTGATTGTAGTTCTTTACTAGTTGTAGTTGTTTACCAGCGTGTGACGTCACACGTATTAAAGACCAGCGCCATTACAGAAACAGCGTTTTTGGCGCGGTTTTGGAAATTTTTATTAATAATACAGTAGATGTCCCGGAAATACGAGTATCAATATCAATGATTATTATGTGATAAAGAATAATTTAAAACGATTTTATAGAAAAAAACACTTCCTGCCACTCTATTGTCGAACAACACACTCCTGCCATCGATAGCAACCAATAGTGTCGCTAGCTCCAGGACGATTAGCATGTTGCTGACGCGAACCCATACATTTTTTCCCTACCCAAAGTCTTATAACGCGGCTATAGAAGTTTTCACTTCAAAAATTGTGAATTAGTCAAATATTTTGTATCAATTTGGATGGAAGTTGTTTACTAAATATTTACTGGATATAAAGTGAAATGTTAAGAAACATTACGGGGCTTTCAATAAAACAAGAAGACGGTGGTAGGGCATAAAATAAGATTGCTCACGCAAGTAGCGTCATTCTCGTAATGGGATTCCTTCCGTAAACTGAGGGCTGGATGTCGAGATTCTTTTCACGTATACTGGCTACATGCAAGTTAAAACAAATGTTTTTATAACTGCGCACGGTCTGTCAGAACCATTCTCCTCTTTCTAGTGCTAAAAATATTTTTAATTCAAACGACTGAAAATGCCCCGTACGTTTACTACCTGTAGGATAATTTTGACAAGTACTTTTTAACGAATCGCAATTCGTTTGTATGTACCGTATTCTCTCCATCCTGTTTCACGGTTGAGTGCGCGATTCTCAGAAAAATAAGTCAATTCTTTTGCACAAACTGTAACAGATTGATTTCATAAAAAGACGGCACGGGAATTGGAGTAGCCGCACGTGTAGTAAATAGTCATTCCAAAATATAACCTGTGGGTTATACTAAGGTACATACTATATCCAAAAGTTTTCTAAGTTCTATTGGCTTTAGGGCCCGAGAAATCGAATAAAAATATCACTTATATAATGTAAACTCCCTCTTCTCAATTGATCACCTAAAATAAAATATAAAAAAAACTAACTCCTGGCCTTGAGGTTATAGCAAAAAAGAGATTTTATGATTTTTATTTTATTTTATATTTTTCAACGCGGATGAAGTCGCGGGCACCAGTTAGATTAAAATAAAATAAAATAATACCACCAGTAAAATTTCATAAATTTCATGATTTTTAAATCATAAAATTTATGAAATTTTGCATATAGATACACATTGTCAGGAATACAGGAAACTAAGTAAGGTGCCTACGATGCAGAAAAAAGTAGGTACCATTCCCTGGGGGTTATCCATCTTAAAATACATATAAAAAAATGTAATTAGATAATAAACATTACTTAATAACAACATTAGTTGATAGAAAGACAAACTGAGGATAAAAAATAAAAGTATTAAGTACTTTTAAAAGAGGCAAAACCTTTGTAAACAATTTTTTCGTCTATTTTCCTTTCTTTGTGTGGACTTGATCCCCAACGAACCCTTCAAAAGACCAAGCTTTGAAGTGTGTTCTAAAAAATATAAGCATTTATACTAAAATCTTTGCTATTCACATAAGAACCTCAACAATAACTGAGGATTTTTCTCGTACTTTCTATTGTCACTTTATTTTGTTTATAACAATAAAAAATGTAACATTTTTTTGGTAGAAATTATTATTCTCTAAAAGACTATTTATAACATTACTAACGGTAGCCACCTGTATGACACATTAATACTAAAACCTGTCTACAGACCTTTTTTTATGTTTAGGTCTCCTACAAGTCCTACAATACAAGCAACACCACAGGTGCTGCAAGTGCGCTGGCAACTATATTAGGATTAAAGATAAGGGATAGGGAAATGGCTCCGACATCCCTTATTCACACACTGAAATACAACAGCACACATGCTGTTATTTCACGGTGATTTTCTGTAAGGGTAGTGCCGTTAGACGGGTTGCCCAAATGACTGCGAAACGCAGTATGATATCTACTCATAAAAACGCAGTAGCACCAGATCCAGACTAGAGCCAACTTTGACAAGTTATTTTCAAAGTTGACCCTGCCGGGAATCGAACCCGGGTATTCTGGAACAGAGCGTTAAGGCAAGCGCCATAACCACTCATCCAGCGGGCGCATCAAAAAAAACCTTTACATAAAAGAAGTAAAATTAATATATGAACCTAAAGATGTTAATCAATTAAAATGTTTATTTCATATTGTTTCAGATGATACAGTATAAACTACGCTGTCTGGATTTAATGGAGTGAATTCAATAAGTGATGAGTTAAACCCAGTTAAAACTGCAATAACAAAGTCTTACGAAAGTGTTCTTGCGTATTCGTTATTCTCCTTCGACTTTTGTTTGAAGAAACAAAGTAATAAGGCTTTTGTGATGTTGCGAGCTTCGGCTATAAAAGGCGGCGTTGCCGAAAATTCCGTAAAGGATGAAGTGGGTCCATAAAAGTGAGTTATTCCACTCCCGTGGCGACAAGATGCTCCTAACCCTATACACTGCTCTGTTTCTCTGGAGGATCGACTGCGTTGTCGAAAGCACCAAAGGTAATTTATCATTTACAATGTAAACAACAAGCTTTCAATTTAGAAATGTCGAAATTATGCCAATGGGAATTAAGATTTTTGTGACTTTTTATACTGTTAAATATGCTGTATTGTTTATCGTATTACTAATAATTCTGACTCTGACATATCCTCACTCACTCGCCGAAACACAAAAGCATATATGCTGTAATTTCACGGTGGTCTTCTGTACGCGAAACGCAATGTGCCCAGCCACTACTGAACTATATACTTCTACTTCTCCTAGCCTATAAATAACAAAGCGAAAGTGCAAAATAATATATATATATTTAAAGAAAACCCTTGAAAAATTTTCGCAATAGAAAATTGTCACAGCAGCAAGGCGAGAGAAAAAGAAATTATTATTTTCTACGGTTAATGACCAAGGGGTGCCAAAGTTCGTTCCCCTGTCAAAGGTTCCCCACATCCATTGTCCTATCAAGGTCGGCCATACATTTGTCACCCCTATGTCATTTGCTTGTGTTAATAGGCGACGGTATCAAGTGCACGATGCAAAAGGTCCAACACACCAATTATGTATGTTCAACAGATATTGTTTTAATATATCAGAAACAATCTATTTATGGCAATAAATTTTCATATCTCCATTTTAACAATATGTAACGGATGTAGCATTAATTTAAATTTTTACTTTTATCCATATCTTTATCCTTATAATTTGCGTATATATTGTGATCTTATAAAAAGATTTTAATGTGAAATATAAAACTCTTTACAGTAAGCTTTTCTATTGAATGAAGCTAACTTATATTTGCCTTTGCTACGTTTGCCCTGTATTTTTTTGGCGGATCCCTTAGTCTTAATCGACACTGGACACTGGGTCTTTAATCGCTCATTACGTGTTCGAAATGTTGCAGTTTCCACTGCTTTATGACTTTCTCATTCAATGCAAAATTTCAACATTTATTATTCTCTGCATCCATGATATGCAAGCATAAAGCTATGCATATGATATGATATACATTATAATAATACTAAACTGTAGGGGTCGAAAATAAACTGATTCAGTCGTTGTATGAAAATCCCCTCTCGACGCTTGAGGGACTAGTGTGAACTATTTTCAAGGGTTGAAAGGCGAGTTTTACGAGGATCGAGAGTTTTAGATCTGTAACTGATTTTATCGGAAATATGTTTATTATTTTAATAACTTATCTTTAAAAGCCAACCAGCGTACACTTCGCTTTTTTAATTAACGTCGGCAGACATGCATACAGTCCACTTTATGGTAGGTTGGCTACCGTCACCTATAACACAAGCAACGCCACAGGTGCTGCAAGTGCGCTGCCGACTACAGTACAGTAGGATTAAGGATAAGGAATTGGGAAGGTATAGAGAATGCTCTTTTCTTGGAGTCACTATATGGCCTTCTCTTGAAGTCATTCTATGGCCTTCTCTTGGAGTCACTCTATGGCCTTTTCTTGTAGTCACTATATGGCCTTCTCTTGGAGTCACTCTATGGCCTTCTCTTGGAGTCACTCTATGGCCTTCTCTTGGAGTCACTCTATGGCCTTCTCTTGGAGTCACTCTATGGCCTTCTCTTGGAGTCATTTTATGGCCTCATCGGTCCAGTGAGCAGATGATCGGTTCACGGGGCGTTGCGACCGTTAATTTACTAATTATTATATTTGCTATAACATTTTATTTAAAAGTAATTAAGCATAGTGGATTGACACACTTCATAAGTTTCGAAACATTAATTATTAAGCCTTCACTTGCAGTTTTCCTCAAATTCAGGATACACGCCGCGCAAAAGAACTGCTCCACAACTGCTTTTTTAACTACGAGTAGATAGGTAAATCATACAGTAAAATCGTTGTCCATTCTAAACAATCTATACAATAATATATGATACTTATATGATATACTCGTATGATAATGAAAAACCAAAAATATTACTCATTTGTCTGTTTGTTTCGGCCAATCTCTAAAATGGCTAGACCGATTGTGACGGGACTTTCACTGGGAGATAGCTCATGTCCTAAGGAGTAACTTAGGCTACTTTTACTATAGTATTATCTATACTAAAGAGGAACTAAAGAGGACTAAGACTTTTACTAAAGAGGAAAGATTTGTTTGTTTGCATTGAATAGGCCCCGAAACTACTGGACCGATTTTAAAAATTCTTTCACCTATAGAAAACTACATTATCAGCGAGTTACATAGGCTATCAATTAATACTAATAATAAATCTGTAAGTGTAGGTATTGTAGGTATGTATGTTCCTCCATAACTCTTAAACGAATTAACTGATTTTCATGAAAATTGGTACATAAACATTTCGACGTACAGGACACAGGATAGGCTACATTTTTCTTTTTCAATGCGGACGAGGTCGCGGGCGCCAGCTAGTAAATAATAAACAGTGTTCAGTACAGCAGCAAAGCGTTGCCAGGTTCACCTGATCTTTAATCAATCATATTAGTCGTATCGTATCGTGATTAGTACAATTTTATCTCCGACGTTTTGGACTTTATAATATGGCTGTTGTATGTGGTAGGTATACTACAAACATTGATAAATAATTATTTATATTCCTCTTATCTAAATAATGCTTGTGCTTGTCAATATTAATTTGGTAATCCGTCATAATTTCGTGTTTTATATTTTTGTTCAAGTTCCTTGTGCTAATCTAAAAAATATAGGTAGGTACGTGACAGATAATTCAGCAGGCGGATGTGATTTACTGCGCAATACTATTTTTGTGTATGTTATTTACATTATGTTTAATTACATAAGTGCAAACACACCCAGTGTTACAGAATAACAGAGATACGTAAACATATTCTATATTCTATACTGTTATCACTCTCTCCTATATAATGAGCATGAAAGTCTTAGCGAAAACCTCTTACCTATTTTAATTTTAAAAATTATGTGTTATAAAGTTTGCAATAAAATAACTTCTAACTAAAAATAATATACATATATGCTATAATTTAATAACATACTGCGATCAGACTGCAACGAAGTTGAGGGCTAAAGCTAGTTACACAAAAAATTCCCTTCTAACTTAATAATGTTTATAATACGTAAAGCTTTTTCAGAGTGCTGTGAACTTATAATACCAAACATTAACGCATACGGAGTGCACAGTGGTCTGGTAAGCAGAACTTTCTCTCGGTGTGTTATTATTTCTCAAGTTAATACTTAAAGCGCAAACAAACTCCAAAGTAAACATCAACAAAACGTTACCACTTAACAACTACGTATTTGCAAATTCTAAATACAAGTATAATACTCGTATGTAGTCTTTACAAACAAGAAGCTACAAATATGCTCCATATAAGAAGACGAATTCCAGAAATCAAGTTTTGTTTACCACCCCGTTGGCAGAGTGGTTAAGGCTTGCCTTAGCACTCAAAGGTCCCAGATTCTATTCCCGGCAAGACCAACTTTGTGAATATGAACGTTTTGCAGTTCTTTAGACAGTATGTAAGTCAGTTACCACTCCCCTTACAGAAAGCCACCGTAAAATACCAGCACGTGTGCCGTTGTGTTTTAATGTATGCCAGAGCTCATTTTCCTACGCTTTCCTAAACCCTTAACTCTAATTCTAAGGATCATCGTTCTGTCCATTCCTCTTTAGTTTTCCATCACAACCAACTCCATATTTATTTTACATTATAAAAATCTCGGCATTCCCATTATAGTGAAAGTTTTAATGCAAGTGTCGGAGGAGCTCTTCAGCAGTCAGCTTTTTTGCACTTCAGATATTTGCACTTAAATTACACAAAAGTATGTTTTTCCATTGTTAGTCAAAAGTAACTACAGTACATAATTATGTACTTTATTATATCAAACGTAAGCGGTTATCTTTTTTGTTAATATGAAGTAGGCTAACGATCTAATTGAAGGTTAAGCAACTTAAGCAGGGCACAACTGTGCACCTTGACATCGAGGATAAGGGGCAAATGGTTATAGCTATGACTTGGGCTATGGTATCCCATATATATACACACAATGGATCACAACAGTAAACCTGTTTTTATTATTTCATGGTATTATTCACATAATTAAATTATATAACATAAAACTAATATAATTAAGAGCACAAATGCATATATCAATTTCTATACCTATAAAATGAGTTCAATTATATATGTGTCGTTCATTATATAAGTGGTGTAACTCCCTATTTTTAAAAAACATCTTTTCTTGCCTAATGGTATCACATTTAGCCATATCTTTCAATATAAAAGTGAAGTAACTCCAATAGTTGCATTAAAATCCCATAGATGAAAACAATGAACGAATGCTTATATTTGTTTTCCTACACTATAATTCGCAAAAAGCTCGTTATTCTAAAATTCAGTTACAAGGAGATAATTCACTTTTACAATGAACGATACATAGGTTTCAGGCATTATTGGTTGCCGAATACCTTTACAGTACAGAGTATAGTGTAACGTAATATAAATATATAAGCCACGAGCAGTATTAAAGTGGGTCGAGAAGAAAGTATCCACTTTCTTCTCGACCATTCTTCACAAATCAGAATTGTGCCGCAGATATAAAACATTCATGTCCTAGAGACACTAGTCACATGGCGGGCGTACACCCGTGGGAGCGACAAAATGTAACGAAGTATGCTCTCCCACCATCCTTTTATGTCGTACCTACATTTATTTCTGCTCTATAGTAGAAGGTCAAGTTTTCTACGAATAGATTAAATATATCTAACCACACGGTTATAGGTTGGCATCACATTTCGAATTATAGTCTCGTCCCTATTTTGTTTGGATGAATAAAGAATATTTCCAACGTTTTTTAAACCCCGACGACTAAATTCTTTAGTCAATCGATTTGTCTTTTTTTTATATTTTTTTAATAACAAAAATATCAATGTCTTAATGTAACTTTTATTAAAAATACAATTATTAATTATTTTTAGGAGTAAATTTAACATTTTGGACACAAATTTTCTTAGGATTAGCAGGATTATCTCGTCGTTACTCTGATTATCCCGAGAAATATTAATCATAAAATTGTATTTCATCACTAGGACCTTTTATCTCTTTCTTATTGAAAGGTCAAACTTCTATTACATAATTCTTTATTGCGTTACTATCGTTTCGTATTCTCTATTTACTTGATGAACTAAACTTTCTATAGCTCATTTTATTCATAATGACTTCTTTTAAGTTGCTAAAAAAATGTGCATAAGTTTTATACCCTCAGATGGATGCATGCAAGTTATTAACAATTAAATATTTCAAAATAGAGGGGTTAAGTTTTTTTGCAAATAACTTAAAAACTAATGATAGTTAATTAATGATAAAGTAATGATAGAGACGTTCCTAAAAAATATTCTTAAAGCTGAAGAAATTTTCTAAAAAGCTGCTTACTTTCGAAACTTAATCTCTATTAATAATAGTTTTTATTTAGACTTGAAAATAAGGTATGGCACGCATTTTTACTGGCAATAACAACGATGAACACGTTTTTCAACTTGTGAACAGGGCTGTCAAGTCGATGTGGCAGGGTATGGCTGGAATTAGTAAAAACGAATGTTTTGAAATATATGGTAATACTAGGCGGTACGAAGTTCGCCTGGTCAGTTAGTATGGTAATATATATTACAATGGTATTTAGTTATTATCAAAATCTCCAACAATTATTGTAATACATATTGCTTGTAATAAAAAGTAAACCAATTTGAAACGTAATTCACAATCGTCACGTTTCTTTGCGCGCTCCTATTTTCTAAAGACCATTAAATCAATCACGTTTTGAATCAAAGTATTAAAGAGAAATCCAGCCAGTGTTTTGCTTACCTTTGAAAAAAGTCGGTCTGCGGGCAAAGCTTTTCACTAATTCTGAATTTAAATGCATGAGATCGAATAGGTTCACGCAGTGAGTGGATCCCGCGTCGAATTTCCCGATTGCCAGTACTTATGTATTTAGGATAAAAATGGGACTTGAGATCGTACTTCAACGTTTACAAAAGAACGTTATCGAGGAGATTTCTTTTTTGAGATTTGTGTGCTCGTCAAAAGCACCCCTTTGTGCTCAGTTAAATAAATGTAGGAAAATACGATATTTGTACATCTTTACATATCTATTTGTGACTCAATAGTCTTGGCAATTTGTGGGCGGTGAGAAAGGAACAGATGTCTAGTGCAGGCGTTGGATGAAGTCTACCGCATTCAAATATAGCCGAGCTGCCGTTGACATTAAGTGCCATTGTGGCACACCCCACGAAGCATCGCAAAAAAGAGCTCTTTCTAATTGTTTGCACATTTCACGTTTCCCCTAGAGACCGTGAACAACCCTATATGGTGGCTATAGTGAGGGGCGCAGTCGATAGCAGATTATGTATAATATAAAATTATTGCATGTGAATAAATTTTGTGCAACTGTTCTTATTATAAACTAGTTCGTGCCTGCAACTTCGTATGGATTGTAGTTAGTTTTTTAAAATCCTACAGGAACCTAACATGGCGCTAGGATAAAAGTATCCTATAGCCATAAGCCAGGTAATCATCAATACATCAGTGAAAACCGCGTTCAAATCGGTTAAGCCGTTTCTGAGATTAGCGGGCACAAACGCACAAACGCAATCTTGCTTACATAAGTACAAAGTGAAAATTAAAATAAGTGAAAAATATTTCCATATCACTTTTACTGATTTTTTTATGTACTTAACATATTTAAATATTATCGATAATGTCATTTTTGATAGATCCATCCCATCGTTGTTGAAAAAAATGTACATGTGTGTCAAACCATCACCACCCTCTATTGTGTTTGTAAATCGGCATTGTTGCCCAAAGTGGCTATTTCTGGATCATTTTATTCACGGGCCCTCAAAACTCGCGTCCACAAAGGATTGAGTTGCGTAGGAAATTGCCTTTTAGAGTCTGAAGTTTACCCCTCTCTTCAATAAGGTATATTCCGACAGGCGATCTTTTATTTTTCAATTTATTTTTTATTTTTACATAATAACTGCTGCGTAATAGAAATTTTGAAAAAAAAAGTCAACATAAAACGACGCTTTTTAGATTTATAATTTTATTTTGAAACCTGGATTTATGTTGCTTCCTACCAGTTCTTTCAGAAACTCCTAATAATATTAACGTAGTAATATTATCTCAATGATAATATTATATATTTGTTCGAAGGAAAATTCCTTATATGTGTTTAGAAAAGTGCCTCCAAATGTTCTTTCACTTCTTATCATCATTTTTCCTGTTTCTAAACCGATAAGAAAAGACTTGTTATTTACATTTAGAGGAAAATATAATCTGTTTACTTTTCATTCTGTATATCTTGGGGAATACTGCGTAAGAAAAAAAAGTCTATTCTAAAATCTTTCTAAAAATCTATTCAGCGCAGTTTAAAATAATCTACGATTTTACGTAATAGGAGCGATTGATTTTTTTTTAACTTCATTTTGTAATTTGTATTCTAATAGTGGATTATGGAACATAACAAATTTTGTAATTTTCAATTCACTGCACAATAATCTAATATAAAAAGGTGACGGTGCGTGATCTCGGTGTAAACTAGAGGGGCTCCTACCATTGGCACCATTATATCGTCTATATACAACAGGCCCATGGCAATCCGTTTGGATCATAATAAATCACCCTGAAACCCCTTGTATCTGATCTATTATCAAGGGTATTCGTGCGAATTGTCTATACCGCTCCCCCACAGGCGCAGATGGTGCCCCTTGCACGATTTGATTATGTCATTACCCTGGGATCTCCTGTTGACACTGGCTATTGTTGAGTTCTTTATATTAATGAGGCTCGTCATAATATTATACATTAGAGTACAATGAAACAATTATTATATATTTATTATTATTTATTTAGTAGGTATTTTTCTCTGGCCAAATAAAAATCTGGCTTATTACCTGATTAAAATCATTAAATAAATTTATGTAATAAATAAATAAAATTAAATTTAGATGAATAGATCAGAATTAGATAAATATGGGTGCCTATTTGTTACAATTTATTATAAGAAACGGTTATTTAAAGATGATTCACATTTTGTATTACGCTTTTCCAAACTTCAACGAAAACTTCTGTAAAAAATATATTTAAATCTTCATTTCTTGTCACATTTCTACATAATAAAATTATATTATGATAATTTCAAACGAAAAAGATTTGGTATGAAAATTTCTCTTAAAACATAATCGCCGCTTGATCAATCTAAATAGTAGTCCATCAATCAATATTCCAAATAAGAGATGAAATGGCGAATCATATTAATATTAATGGATCTCAACTGTAATGTCGTTATATCTACATCGATTCCCAGATTGAGATAAAATAAAAATCTATCTTGTGATCCTTTCATGTTCACGTAACGTTTTGTACTGGTTGTATTCAGTAAATAAATAACAAAAGTGGTATAGATAGAAATAAATCTTACTGATGCTATTATAATCATAAGTTTACCTTAAGATCATAATATTACATTTAGCAAATCCAAGCAGTTATTATAAGGAAAACTATGTCAAGGTTTAAAATATGGTAGATATTTTAATTTTATTTGAAAAAAAAAAAAAAAATAGGCTCCAAAGCATTTAAGAGTGGGTATAAAGAGAAATAGGCAATCCTAGATTTGAATTTTATCTAAGTAAACAAAGTCTAATTTAATTAATTTTTTTAAATAGATAAATACATTATAAATGAAAGTGACGACTGTAACAGAAAACATAATATAATGAAATTTTCCCGATAGAAAAAAATCACCAAGTGAGCTCTCATTTTCATCGATTTTAGTTTTATTTTCAAAATGACACACATTACAAAGCTAAAAGTGTGTCAGTAATTTCACTTCACATATTATCTAAGGCTGTATGTAACAATTTTTCATTTGACATTGTAGTTTACGAATAATTAATATTTAATACTTTTGGCACTTATAACATTTTTATTCAGCGAGATGCTTTATCTTCCGTCGCATGTTGGCCACGCGGGTGAAATTACAAATTTTTGCTTTATACCCACTCTTAAGTAGACTTTTACAGAATATCTCATACTTTATCTACATTTTTTGACGAGCCCTTCGGTCGAGTGGCGTTTGCCTTAGCGCCTTTCCAATCCCTTTGTAGTCACCTTTGTAGGCCACAGGTACTTGCACCACCTGTGGCATTGGTTGTGTTATAGGTAGACGATGGTAGACACATACCATCAAGTGGAATGCTTATATTAAGGAAAGCAATGATTTCTATAAGGAAAGTAACACATTACATACACTTTTTCCATATCTGTAAACAGAATTAAAATCGGTTTCTATTCTCGAGTTTTTGAAGCAAACACAGTCACTACACTCTTACTATTACTATATCATGCCATAGTTGTAAGCTAACCCAACTAGCTTTAGGAAATAAACCCGAAAAATCGGAATTACCATACTAACAATGTTTTCAACAAAACCTACTAAAGAGATAGACAAACACTAATTACCTTTGTTTAGTGTGTGTACTCTAATTAGTAGTAGTTACGTTAACCATCAAACTCTCTGTTACAATTATGTTAATGTTACAATTAGCTTGAAATGAACGTTGGATTTGAAACATACGTGAAAACATATTGTGTTTTTTTTAGTCTTTTTTGCCTTAGTTTTTCTAAACGGAAAAGCAAATTTAATGCAGTTTACAATAAAATTTATAGAATTTCTTTCGAAATGTTTAACTTACGTAATAACATATTAAATCCAGTAAACAAAAACAAAATTATTTTGGGAAGTTTCCATGACTTACCCTTGTAGGTGAAGATTAATTACCTCGGTTATTTATAAGTTCTTTTGTATGTTTAAGTAAGCAAGCAAATAAGCAAAGTGAACAAAGAGGGTTGTGTTAACTTTCTATAAATATAATTTAGGTATACTGGGATGAAGCAATACATTATTAATATCACATATATTAATTAGTATAATATTTGAGGAAGATTAATTTTCATTTTGAGTTTTTTCCCCTAAATATCAGATTCTATATTTTTGTCGGTATAGTTTCATTCAATATTTCTCTAAATACTTATGATCATTGACCATAATAATTTTTAGAAAAATTAAACCATACGTAATATATAACACTTTGTTTTCATCGGATGATAGAAAACAAAATTATCATTGGAAAATAATACAGTCTTTTCGGAGAAACGCACATTGTATAAAAATCAAAAGTGTATTCAACGCTATAATTGGAATTTACATCACCCCCTATCAGATATATGGTTCTCATTGTCACAAACTAATAACGTTCCATTCTGGATAACGGCTCGCTTAACTGACCTCAAACGTCCGGTGCATATTACCGTAATGACCCGTTGTAGATAAACTACGGGAAAAACTCAGAACTTCAATAATTAGTGACCTAAGCTTCCTTTCAAGAAATATAGAATGAACCGAATCTTATTATGAGGTCCGAAGTAGCGAGAATGTAAAAAAGTATAAAGTATAAAGTGTGCTATAAGTATAAAGCAGTATAGAGTTGACAATTTACAACTGTCAATGTCAAATTGACAATTTTCCATTTAAATGTTTTACGCTCTCGTTAGCGAGTGCGGTCATTATAACTCATACTAGACCTGCAGACGTTACTAATATTCAATACCCGATATTTTTTATTGTAACAGTATTTGTAATGAAGTTTAATATTATAAAAAAACATAGTATCAAAAATGTGGAATAGGTTTTATTGAAATTTGTAACGTTTACGAGAACTGTTGAAACTTTGTATACTGAAATTACAAAACGAACGGAACCACAAATAAAATTTATCGTCTATATATCCGTATTCGAATAAATAGTGAAGCTGCACCCTGCATTTGCATAATTACATACGTAGATGAATAGACCCGGGGATTAACTCATTAGCTGAACTAACGCTCTAACTAATACAAACATAATAATCTACTGAATTATTTGTCAAAATACCTAGTGAATTAAATATTAGACAAAATGTTTTCTTAATATTTGCATACCTATTAGGTACACCAGACTGCTAAGCACAAGATCGATGGCATAAGTCTTTTTGCTAGGAGGTGTAGTTTGATTAAAGTTTACTACTGTATCAGACGACCTGAAAGGCTTCCCAGGAACCGGCTGGATGCGAAGTACAGAAGACTGTGCGTGGTAGCGAACCTTGGCGGAGGCATAAATTCAACAGTGGAGAGACACAGGACTGATAATGAACCCAGCCGATCCGCCGGATGAGGCTCGAGCGCAGGCGACTGGCCTATGTCCGCCACTTCCCCATTGACCGAGGACCGGACGGTAGTCCTAGGGGGTGACTATCGCCCGTCGTAAGGTCCCCTGAGATGGCCGGTGTACATCCACTTTCGGGTAAGCCGAGGTTCTGACAGGAAGTAGCCCTCCCCGCTCTAGATAGCCGTGGCCAAAGATTTAAATCGAAGATGCGGCGTAATCTCCTCGCGCCATACTAAAAACACACCGAAAATTCTTAACAATGGGTTGGGCGCAAGCGCTCAACCCAACTACAGTTGCACGCCAGCTACAGTGAGTGACGGTCGCTTGTTGAGAGCGTCGCTATCGTCACAGTCACGTTTGAAGGAATGTGTTGTCTGTGCTTAAAAGTGTGAGACAAAGTTATATGTATTTTATACTTTTGTCTTTAGTATAATGTATGTTGTATTTTGTAACACACTTTCGCTAGTAATGCCGCATCTCTCGATTTAAATATTTGGCCGTGGCGAGGCACCGAAGTCGTGTCGTATCGTCCCTGCGACCCCGCCCATCAACAACCGCGCTAGAAAGTCGTTGAGTTTTAGCCGGTAGGAATCCGGCATAACCCCACAGTGTCCCCTACACTGTCGGGTATCCAAAGGATTTCCCAACGTTAAAAAAAGGACTGATAATGATGATGATGATAACTAGTAATTATTACTAGTTACAAAATAATAACAAAAGTACACAAAGTGTACCTCAATGTCAGAATTATTAAATATCGGCAAATATTTTACATGACATGTTAGTTTTGTCCGGGTGACGCGTTCATTACGCTCCGTTGAAAGCTCTCTCCATTTGATAGATGACCTGCTCACCGAGAATAATGGCCTATAGAAGCAACTTTGGAAATTATTTTACCTTGTTCATTACCCGTATATACATGCGCGACATTTGAAACCCAATTAGCACGCATCCAGTGACGTGTTATAATGACAAAGCAAAAATAATGCCGTAGTAAATAAAAATCCTACGAATATTATATTTAAATGCGAAAATTTGTGAAGATGGATTTTTGTTACTCTTTCTCGCAAAAACGGATTGATATATTTGGATGAAATGAAATATTTCATTACCTAGATTAAAATGTAGCATATTAATCTAGGTAATGATTTTTTTATCCTGATTTTTTTTAGGTTTCTGTGGGATTTTTTAGTCAGCTATAAAGGAACTTTAATACTCAAAAATACTGTACAAAAAGTTGTCATTTGTGTTTTCATAAATGATTGTGTGACAGACATTTAGACATTGGATATCGCCTATAGACGAGTACCACTAAAATAAAAAGAAATAATATAAATTGTACAGTTTATATTTTCATATACATATATAAAATCATTGGAATAAAATTGAAAATAATATGTTCCGAAAAAAAAGGCAGAGCGCCCGTCACTTCAATGTGTCTGAATTCATGTTCTACGTCGTTTTTTGGTTATTTTGTTTCATTACAAAACAAACCAAAAAATATTTAAGTGGTTTTGTTGAAACACAAACTACATACAACATTTGTCACAAATTTTCACACTGCACATCAGTTTAGAGCTAACGCAACAACAATCAACGAACTCTCGGCGACATTTTAAAACTGTTCTCTATTTTAAATTCTATTTTTAAATATATGCGGAAAGGAAAATAAACACAGTAAAATATTATGTATAATGTCTGTGGCGGTAATTATTATGATGACATAATAATTTTAAAAAAACTTTCAATTTTAATACTTTCTTAATACTTTTAATACTTAATACTTTATAAAATATAGTGTATGTTACTAGCTGATAATATGTTCCCAGCAGTGAAAAATTTTTCAAATCGGTCCAATAGTTTTGGAGCCTATTCAATGCAAACAAACAAACAAATCTTTCCTCTTTATAATATTAGTATAGATCAGCGAACCGCTCTTGGCTTCGCCAGGGGTACTATTTTTTATATTATGTAAGTACACAAATTTTCCTCTTTTGTCTTCTCTTTCCATTAGTGAAAACCGTATCAAAATCTGTTGAGTATTTTAGAAGTAATACATATAGAAACAGACGTGACGGATTTATAACATGTAGAGATTGAATTTTTAATTATAGAAATTTACTCTCAAACACTTATCAATAGGTACTAATAATAAATCTGTAATTAATAATAAATATGTGTGTGTGTATGTATGTAACTGATTTTCATGAAACTTGGTAGATAAACATTTAGACGTACAGGACACAGTATAGGCTACTTTTTTATTTTCAACGCGGACGAAGTCGCGGGCGCCAGCTAGTGTTCAAATAAACGAATATACTATGCTCAAATAAATGAATATACTAAAAGTTAAGTAACATCGGTTTTTACAAGTACGCTAGCAAATAATGTGCTAGCTTTTTGTATGGCATCCACAATTTAACACGCTGGGTCGTATAGAACCGTAATGGCGTCGTAAAAATTGTGAGAAACGTCTAGCAATCAGAGGTAAGATTAGATGCCGTTCCAGAAACATCAGCTCACGCACTCTCAGTGCCCTTTAACGAAATAGTTTTTATCGCTTCACGATAAAAGAGGGGCGACAAATTTATAAAAAAAGTACTCACACTTTTGAAACGTTATCAATCAATACTAATAATGAATCTGTAAGGGTTGGTGATGGAGTAAGTTACTTTGTTTTCAGAGATATCGCGTTTATAGGCTCTATACATGATACTGAAACTAAATTGACCATTGATAAAAAGACAGGTAGTACAGTTACCTATAACTTGCGCTGGTCGTTAAAGAAGACGAGAACAAAAAGAGTTAGAAGAGGAAATTAGTTTGTCAGAGAATTGCCAAAACACAATCGAACATTTCTTATAAATTAACTGTGAAGACATTGAAAAAATGTGACCTTTTAAATATTGTAACAAGAAATCTTTCTTTTAATATTAAGAATTAAGTAACAAGAATAATATTAAGTAACAAGAATTAAGAATTTAGCTAACTTGAAAAGAAAGGTTAGATTTAAGGAATTAGATTTTACATTTAAATCATGGTATCTATCTCCATTATGAAATTAATCATGTAATTACTGTTGTAATTTAACTATCGTATTGAGAAATAGGCTGAGTAAAAGTGATTAACTTTTGTTACGGAAAAATCTTCCTGTTGGCGTGAACGCTTAGTTTTCGGTCTGCGACTTCGTTCATTTGTTTTTTTTTTTATAAATTTTCGTCTATTTATTATTTTGACCTATTCATTAGAATTCACTGTAATATTTCATTAGAATACATTCAGTAGTTTTTCGTCAAATAGTAACAAGTGTCCATATGTCCATTCACAGCATCTACGATCGTAGAGAGAGATCCGTAGACGAAATTTTCATCCGTAGACGAAACTTCATATCTGTCAGTGCAACTCCAAGCATAGCCCTCTCCATTAAGCTCCCTTATAAGGTCCATAGTTAGAGACCACGTTTCAGCGTCATATTATGTCATCACTGGCAACACACATTCGTCGAAAACTTTTGAGTCATCCAGGAAGTTTTGACGAGAAGATGTTTCGGAGCTTACCGAACGCTGCTCATCCGAGCTGGATTCGGCCATTGACCTCCCTCTCGAAGGTAGAACCTTGCATTTATTTTATTGGAATAGTCGAGTAATTTATAAAAGATTTTATGTCAGCATCGGTTACGAACACATAATGTATATCTACTAACATCTACTTTTGTATCCTTTGTTTAATTAATTGAAATATACATTGCGCAATTTAATTCGTGAAAGTTATTAATTATAATGTGCGCGTATATGATAACAAGAATTCTGTAAAGTCGATTATCGCATTACATAGAACTGTTGAATATTGTGTGATTGGATTGGATTATTGGTGAAATAATTGTTTGTGAGCTTGTCGAACATGTCAATGAAGGTTTGGTTCTGACAAATCATATTGACATCTGCGTTCAGTCACATACATGGTCATTACATGCTACAATAGTTAACGCGTTCTAGGCATTTCAAAAGGCAATAATTATAGCCGAATCCTACTAATATTATAAATGCGAAAGTTGTATGTATGGATGTTTGTTACTCTTTAAGGTAAAAAGGGCTCACCAGATTTAGATGAAAATTTTATATGGAAAAGTGATAGATTTTACATTAACTAGGCAAAAGTGGTCCACCTTCGGTCGCATCTGCACCTCAAGCGGTCAAGGTCTGCCTTGATCTATTAAAAAAAAGGATTCCCGAGGTATTACCTAAAAATATAAAAATTTGGACACCATCACTGTCAGGCGCTATAATAATTTTTCATTTACCAACGCGGACGAAGCCGTACATTCTATAATGCGTAATATGTATATGGATATTCAAAAATGAAATTATTTTATTGCAGAAAAACTTTAAAAAAAGAGGACGTCAACAACAACACTGTTAGTGAAAATATGGAACTAAATGAAAATATAAAACGTTCAAAAATATCGACAGATAAATTTTGCTGTAACTTTTAGTCCCAGGAAATGCTCAGTCATAAACTGGAACGCTTGTATTCTCTCCTATACCAATTATATTACATTCGCTTCAATTATTATTTTCATTTGTTAGAAGAGTGGCAATCCATCAGGTCGTGGGCTTGTATGGAACCCATCTGTTCTTGTAATAGCACATTAGAGCTCATTGTCTGTGCGACATTTGTCTCAAGTTATATGTCGTTAGTAAAGTAATACTAAAGCTATAATTAACTTCGTTTTTACATTCTTTCTAGATATTAAAATTACATTGTGCTGACTTTTTCCCATTATTTTCATTTCTTTATCGAATTGGAAATCAGTTTTGTGTTACTATTAAATTCTTTTATTACATTTATAATATGAATTACACGATGACCATGTAGATAATTGTGTAGATGCCTTTACATACAGTGGCGCCGTCAATTATATAAAGCGTCAATATAATGGAAAGAAAGTACAATGATTCATTCTTCCCCTTTATGGGGCTCCAGTATCTCTTATTTACTAATGAAAATATAAATACGTACATCTAGGTACACATGCAGTAATTTCACGTTAAGATGATAGCTACTGTCACCATATGTACTGCCTGATTAAATGTATATTTATTAAAATTACTAGCTGGTGCCCACGACTTTGTCCGAGTTGAACGATGAAAGGTACCCTATGTCCTTTCTGGTGTCCCAACACAACGTGTATGCAAAATTTCATGGTGTTCGGTTCAGTAGTTTTTGCGTGAAATCATAACAAACATACAAACAAACTCACATTCACATTTATAATATCAAGCAAGGATCAAAGGTAACAGGCAGGCGTACGGTCCTCTTGGTGGTAGGTGGCTACCGTCGCCCAATGACACAAGCAACACCAGGAGGTGGACAAGTAAGAAATCTGACCCTGCAGGAAATTGTATACTGCTCTCTTCATGAAGCCCATATTGTAGCTAGCTGGAAACAGCATCTGTAACGCATTGTTCCCAGCCATTGCAAAAACTGTACGTTGTTGAAGCACGCATCGATACATTTGCGGTTCTTTCACGGTAGTCATTAACAAAATAAGCTTCATTAAGTGGGTAAGTTCGAGTTACAGGTGTTCTTGTGTAAATAAAAAAAATGCTACTTGACCCAAATATAGATGTTTGTATAATTTCACGACCCTACCCTTATTCGCTTCACTTATACCGATTTCTGCAAACGCAAAGGTAAGTATTGTTACATTTGTTCAAACATGAATATATCCGATCCTCGCCTCTCCGAGAAAAAAATATAAAATAATGTTATTGCCTTGACCTTTCCTGGGTTACATAAATCTATTTCCTCTTTGTACATATCGTTGCTTAATCGAGCGTCCAAAATCACATTTGCCGTATAATATAGCGCCTGTTATGATGGAGTTGGGAACTGAAATATATCCAATATCTTCTTGGTTCTAATTTGAATAGCCCTAGGGTCGGCAGCGCCCTTACTTGTCAGGGCCGAAAATGTCACATAAATTACTACTTTATGTGTTCGTTTCCCATATTATCTCTGTGCCTCAGTGGCCCTGAGATAAACGCTCTTAAAGTGCGAGATTTGTTAGTGATATGGTAATGCTGTCGCATTTTGTTGAATAATTAGGTCATATGATATCTTACTTCTTCTTTTCTGAATCATATCTTTCTACTGGATAAATTTTATAGACGACTAACCTAAATACAGTTCAAATATAAAAAATAAATCAAAACTTGCACTTCTTATAAAAGTACAAAATGTAAACGAAATTCTAGTTGGGTTGAATTTCCGTATTTTATGTACGGTCTCAAACTAGGACATGTCTTGTAAGATAGTTGGTTGTTTGGTGTTCGTTCACCAGTATTTCAAATGTACAACAAATACAATAAATTCTCGACAGCCTTATTGACAATTCGAGAAAAAGAAATATTGAGAAATAAAACCAAAAAAAGAGGTTACAGTACTTGTCACTGAAGTTGTCTGTCAATCATATGAGTATGAGTTCCTCAATTTTATTGGACTCATTTGGATTCAAAAAAAAAAAACGAAATCATATAAAATCTTCATTTTCACACAATGTTTACAGGATTTTAATTAATATAGTACAGCAGTTACAGTACAAAATACAAGTAATTTTATTTTTACTCATTATATCTTTTTTTAATAACTAATTTATGATTTAAATTGATAAATAAATGAAATAATGCGTTTTATAATAAAAAAATCTTTAAAATCATAACAGAAACAGATTTCTGTCTGAGTGCTTGTAAATTTAGGATCCGACAATCCCTTTCATTTTATTAGGTAGTTTATTGTACGTTTCATTGGCCACAACATAAACATTTCTATATACATATATTATGTTATTAAAATGTATGAAACTGTTTGCATCTCATTACTGAGAATAATTGAACTTGGCTCTATTAAAACGAGGCTGCAGAATTATATTCTATCTACGAGTATCAAGCTGTAATCAATCATATACATACATTCACAAACTTTCTTTGAAATCGGTTGGGCGATTTCGGAGCTTAGCGTGAAACAACATCATCAGCATCAGAGTTTTGTTTTGTATTTATATAAAATAATATAATTAAGTAATAATTTAATATTTTGCTACAACCTTTCATACGACAAATACCAGCCATTTTTTTCTTACTTCTTCTTACAGTTGTTCAATTCTTTTAAAGTTTGTTAACAATATCCATCACATATCACATTTAAAAAGCATTATTGTTGTTATCAAACCAAAATTTGCTGTGTGCAAAAGATATACTTTTGAAATTAACCAGAAAAATTCTTCAAAAATGTTACATTAAAGTATATTAAAAAAAAGTATTTAATTTGAAGCTTGGGTTTTATACAGTTACTTTTTGGACATGAAAATTTAATATAGTATTTATTATTTTGATAATAGAGTCAGTTTTGCAACTAACTGTTTCCAGCTGCTGCACATAGCATATTGTATTAAGAGGTCGTAGTTCAACAAATAGAGCTTAACGCACTTTTTTATACGATTAGATAAGGGAATTAACTATTCATTAAGGTCAAGATGTCAAAATCAAAATCTACTATGTGCTTTTGATCAAAATTATCAAAAGCTGCTAAAACATGCTATGACATGTGCTATCTGCTATGTATGTTATATTATTTTTCTAACTATTATTCAATTTCTAACTATTAGCTAGCATATTTTAAAGAGATTCCATGACAGTAAGTTCTATAATTACTTTTAAAAAATCGTATGTCAATCAATGCTAATAATAAATCTGTAAGTGTCGGTAATGGAGTAATTTACTTTGTTTTCAGAAATATCGTGTTTATAGGCTCTATACATCATACTGAAACTAAATTGACGATTTTTAGAATTTTTTTCTGTATGTATGTATATATGTATGTATGTATGTTCCTCTATAACTCTTAAACGAATCAACTGATTTTCATAAAACTTGGTAGATAAACATTTAGACGTACGGGACACAGGATAGGCTACTTTTTTTTTCAACGCGGACGAAGTCGCGGGCGCCAACTAATATTAAATAAAATGTGTTTGTTGCAGTTGTAAAAAACAGTATGCGCCATCAGACAACGTCTCCACTTAGTAGAGTGGGTCCTACAGCATCGCTTCGAGATACGGAGCCAGACTTCGCTGGTCCTATAGAAAATGTCACGGTAGCACTCGGCAGAGAAGCAGTACTCACTTGTTCTGTCTCGGATTTGGGAGATTATAAGGTGAGCTAGCTATGTTTATAATTTTTATATGACAGTTAACCAGCGAACTTGAATATTATTTCGATGCAGTTAACAAAGTATAAAATAACTGTAAAATTAGTTAAAATATTTTTTTCATTAGATATACTTGATTTTCGTTGGTACGTTAATAACTACACTCAATTTATCAAAATTTAAATATAGCAGCAGGAAAAGGACAAACTTTATGTAACTTCACAACCCGGTACGAAGTTTGCCAGGTCAGCTAGTATTAAAATATATGACAGCTACTTACTCTTTTTTACAATCACTCTTAGCAAAAGAAATAATATAAAAAGAATCGAAGTGAAAACGCATATAAGATATATGGTCCAGACATCATAGTAGTAGTAATAATAGTAAACTTTTTGAGTTCTATACAAAATTAATTTTTTTTATAATTTTTCATGAATATTTCCGAAGTTTTAATAGTTATCAACTCGAGGTTTAATAATAGTTAACAAGACAAATTAAACATATCAAAGATCACAAAAATCGTTACAGCCGTTCTCGAATTATAAATAGCGTAATTAACCCGACTTTGCTTTATATGTATAATGTATATAGAATAGATGTAAATTATTATATATTCATTACATATTGCATATGTACGTATAATAACTTACACAACCTTGGCTTTTATACTGTTTACACCTGGAACTTTAAACTGTTTATAAACTTACGAAGTTAATATCGAAACTTGAAATATAACTTTCATAATGGAAAGTGATTCTTGTTATCAATCTTATAAAGTATAAGTTTCATAACTTAAATTGCTTAGAAGTTTACAGAAATAAGTTTAATTAAAATAAAGATTTAAGTTTGTTTCACTCGACGTCGTTCGTAAAAGGCCTTAAATTGAACAATATTAATAAGTGTTAATGCTATTTATGAATGTAGAAAACTTTTAATCCGTTGTATATTTAAACTATTTTATTTTTTTATATGCAAAGATCTTCAGACAGGTTTGTAGGTGGCTACAGTTATCATAACACAAACAAGGCAACAGATGCTGCAAGTGCAACCGGGGCATGCCACTAGTTGTCTATAAAAATTGCAATTTTATCGTAAGTGAAAGCATCTCTCTCATGTGTGTACAAACCATCGAAATACTACAATGGAATTTGCGTCACAAATGCCAAAGCGGCACATAAAAAGAACGCTTTTGACAGAATCATGGCGGACTCTTGCCTTTACGCATCAATGGTAAAAGGTAGTAACGATCGACTTCTAGTATTTCATTTTAAACTCTAATGGGTTGACGTGAAGTCACATTTTTTTAAAATTACGTACTTATGTTATGTTATGTTTGTTTTGTTTTAAATGACAGTTCATGATCTACGCATATGTCACTTTTTAATGTTCCATAAAATTCGTAGTGTTTTGTATGGCACGCGGGTTCCATGTTGTAGTAGTTTGATGGTACAAACAGGAACAAATGTTATTAATATGTCGTATTTGACGCACTCCATTCAGATACAATAAGCCGAAATCACTCACAAGGGGACTCCTGCGGTTGCTAGACGCAATACACAAAATTAATGATCTTTCAATCCGAGACTCCTACAAACATTTATCTGTAGGATTTACTCTTTTCACAATTTTTTTTTTGCTCGCCAAGTAGAGAGTGGTCCGTAAATAACCCGCATTTATTGAGGATCCATTTAGTGTCCTCGCTCATGACAAACGAGCTCTTCTCCTTACAAAGACGATCTATCACTCTCTAATGACATTTAAACAGTGTCTAACCTATGGGACCCGGTGACTTGCCAAATGTGTACTATTGCTGATTGTTTTACTCTAAACCTTTTTCGACACGTCCTTCAATTTTTTTCGACATTTCTCTTCAATTCAATGTTCAAGATCAATGTTCGTGAAATTGATAGACTTATAATCTTAAAATACTCGTATATTCAAATTCATTTATTTCTGGCAACTGGACCCATATGGACGAAATACACGGTCAGTCAATCGTATCAAATTGACTGACTTGAAGCCAAAATTTGATCGTGAATGGTAAAAATGATGTCAAACACTGTATTTAAAATCGCGCCGTTGCGTCACGTCAGTTGATCAAATGATTGTTCGTGTATTTCGTTCATTATGTTTACATTATTATAGCAATGTACATAGAGCTGCCAGGTTATTTGTCTTGTGACATGGTCTTTCCTATAATTTTCCAATAAGACCGGTCAGAAGCTTAATCAATAAGCAATGCGGTCGTCCCGTGACAACGCTTCGTCGCCTAATCACGTGACGACCGAGTCGCTTTTTGCTTTTAGTAGATAGATAATGATAAAAAATACCAAAACATTGGGATGTGTTGGTATTTTTTATGGGGAATGTATGGGAAAAATCATAATAATAAGTCTTACTTTTTATTCCCGTTACAATTCGAATTTCGAGTTTTGAAAGTAAAACTCTGAGAATCTATGATTAACTTACCGATGAAATGTTCCTAAGATTGTTAGCGGTCGGTCTCAGTCCGGCCACAGCGGCTATGATTATATATTTTTTTGCAAATTTAAATGACTAATGAGTCTGACGTTGCGCCATTAATTTTTCCTTCTTTCTGTCAGCTTAGGTTTATTTATTGAGATAAAAAGTAATAAGCGAAAGGACGAAAAAGTATAAGAAAATACGCAGAAACGGAGATGACGGCAGCGTGGTCATTTAGAGAAATTTTGTGAATAAAAAACAATACGTACAATAATTCTACTAATATAATAAGGAAAGTTTGTGAGGATGGATGTACGGATGTTTGTTACTCTTTCACGCATAAACGGCTCAACAGATTTAGATCAAATTTTGCACACAGATAGATTAATACCTGGATTAACGAACAGGATACTTTTTATCCTGAAAAAATGTTAGATTCCTAAGGGATCGTCTAATAATGTAAAAAAATGGGCGCCATCACAGCGATAATAAGATGTCGGGCGCTATAATACTCATACATTTTCCCGTGTGTTATATTTTTCAATTTCTAACTCGGATGAACGATATACGGGCATGAAAAAATATTCTTAACTTTCACAGTTGCAAAAATTTCGTTAAAATTATTAATTAAGAATAACTTTTAATTGTTATAATGGTAGTAGTTAAAACTTATATACAGATGTATTTAACCACCAACTTTAACGCCATTTTAGGAGCGTGAGCTTACATCATAGGAATAAATGTACCTACCTAATCTATACTTATAAAATCCTTTTTTCTGACTATAAACGCACAGCCAAAACAGCCAATTTTATAGTAAAGAAAGCCAAGGAGAAAATGCAAACAATATATACAAACCCGGCCCTCTGTCCTAAGGAAGCCATCTTGACAACTTTCTTGTCTCGTTGGCCTTGCTTTAGAAAGCTGTTTGGAACATAGGTTTATTTTATAACGTAACCATCCGCTATGAAAGGATTTTTGAAAATTTCAATTCCTTCCAAAGCCAGGGGTGGCTCTAGTTGTTATTTATTGACTTACAAGTGTGGCATTATTTAAATTTCTTCACATACAATTATAAAGAGCTTAAATCCGCTATTAGATACCTTTTTTAGTGTTAATATTTCGATCTCAAGTAAATATCTCGTGTGTTTATCCTATTTCTTTAAGGGCCTCTTTCACAAACTACAAGTAAAGTGTAGATTAGTTACTTTTACAAATCATTTTCTGTTATATTGAATTATGCACTCGGTTTACTGCATCATTCGATAGCCGATTTTTTATTATTGTTTTCTATTTAATGTTTGGGACGTTTACCGTACAAACAAAGGTATATCAGCTCCATTATCCCCGGTTACCGGTGACTTTAAATGACAGTTTGACCTACTTGAGGTTTATGAAACAGGAGCTCAGACTTTTCTTATTTTTGTGCACGTATCATCTCCATAATGTTATAACCCCTTAAGAGATCTTATTTATAAATTAACTATTGTGTATTACTTCTTCGTATACGTATTTTGGCATAATAAGCTACGAATCGGTTGTCGAAGCTTTATCCTGTATACAATTTACTCTAATAATAAAATGCTTTTGTTAAAATATCCCTAGGAAAGGGGAAATACGCACGCAAATATTATTTTGTTTCCATTATTTTTGTTTCCTGCTGCGTTTTTGCGATGAAATCAAATATAAAATATTTTTCAGTCTGCATTTATTTACTTATTTAAACATATATGTTATTTTTTTAATATTTTAAGCTTCTGGTAGACTATATATTTAACAGGTACGGACTCCTTTTAATTTGAAAACTCAAAAAAACTTCAAAAGTCTGTAATAATGTGTGTGTTCATTCGTTTCTTTTGTTGTTTTTTTTTTATTACGAATCCTTACCTACTCAACCGATCATAATGAAATTTAGCATACAAGTTGTTACGGGTACAGAAAAGGACATAGAATATACCATTAAACCAGAAAAAGTGCTGTTGCCGAAGGATCTAAAAATAATATTAAAATCAACTCCTATCAAAGATATATATGACAAAAATTTATTAAGTGTTTTAACAATAAAGAAAAGAGGGCGCAAACAAAGTCGCGGACAATGGCTAGTTATTTACAGGTAAACGAATTTCTTTTGACATAAGACCATTGTTGAAGCGCTTATAAACCTCGCACACAAATAAATTTTCTTCTCCCCAGAAATCACATTAATCACTATTTGAACATCAGTGACCTGATTTTGTTTAAGTCAAACATTAACATTGAGTTTATTCTCTACTTGTGACATTAAATAATAACAACATTGAAGCCATTACGTCGTATTGAAATAACGTACAGAAAAAAGTATTCTTACTTAAATGGAAAACAAAAGATTGGTTGGGGATTATAGTCGACAACTTAGAAGAAAAACGTTATTTTCGTCGTCTAATTTGACTTCTTTGAGTAAAATTAAAACTTAGATAAAAATACATTATTGAATATAGACTATATTGAAAAAAGTTTGAATCGAGTTGACTTATACATAAAAATTTTATTTTTTGAGAAAAAAAAGTTACAAAAACCTTTTCTGTATGTTTTCTGTAACCGTATTCTGTAAGTAAGTTTGTTTATATGTGAAGGATAATCTCAGGATCAATAATAATACTTCTATTTTTTTTTCCTATTCCAGATAGATAGGTAGGTAATTTAATACCTATTGCACTCCAACATTCTCGATCTAATGAATAATAAATGAATATTGTAGGTAATTTCTAGACGAAATTATTATAGATTCATCGAGAACCTTGTTTACCTATATCTCCATATAAAATCACTTGATAACTTGATGTAATGAGTATAATTTTCTCGACGTATTTGTTAGCTCGTCGTTGGGGGTTGTTTACTGAGAAGTTATTTTAATACATTCATCAATTAGTTTCAGACGAAGGACGTCTGCTAGAAACTGTGGCTTATTGAAGCGAAATTAATTCCAGTCGACAACATAACATTATTTTTACATAATTTTTTTTCCTGTTGGGGAGTTACTTTCAGATTTTGTTGGCTGAATAACCACGGCTGTTTTTAGGGTACCGTGGCAATGTTTATGAAACTTTTTGTTAGGTATCATTTTTACACGTCTTTTTGAGAGTAAAAGTTGTTAATCCTTTTATAGTATTTCAATTTTAATGTTTGCAGCATTCGAAATTCATAAAGCTAAAGAGATTCTTGTCTGTAACTAAAAATACGAGTAAATCTTTTCTACATGATTTAGGATTTTAACTAAGCTTTTAAAATCCGATATGGAGACTTGAAATTTAACTTGCTCCATTACTATATTTCTACTTTTGTTAGGATGATTACAGGATTAGTCCATACATTTTTACTTACATGTAGGTATAATTATTATACATACATTTTGTATATATAAATTTATACTAAGCATAGACCTTTACCAATAAATGTATTATTGTGTATTATCTATTATGACGGTTTAATCTGAATATATAAGTTAATTTGGTGATTAGGGCAATTATCCTTTTTAGGATACCGTGGCAATGTTTATGAAACTTTTTATTATCATTTTTACATGTCTTTTTGAGAGTAAATCCTTTTATAGTATTTCAATTTTAATGTTTGCAGCATTCGAAATTCATAAAGCTAAAGAGATTGTTGTCTGTAACTAAAAATACGAGTAAATTTTTTCTACATCATTTAGGATTTTAACTAAGCTTTTAAAATCCGATATGGAGACTTGAAATTTAACTTGCTCCATTAGTATATTTCTACTTTTGTTAGGATGATTACAGGATTAGTCCATACATTTTTACTTACATGTAGGTATAATTATTATACATACATTTTGTATATATAAATTTATACTAAGCATAGACCTTTACCAATAAATGTATTATTGTGTATTATCTATTATGACGGTTTAATCTGAATATATAAGTTAATTTGGTGATTAGGGCAATTATCCTATATAACATGCATTAATTATGAAAATACAGTAGTTAATAGAAGATAATCAGAGTTCAATTTCCTATATCGTACATTTCTGAGGCTATCTCCATATACCGGACATCTTGTATATACATATTTTATATCTTTTATATTTTGCTTGTGCATAAATTAATTCAGTCAATACCGAATTGACGACTAAGGTCGTAACCACTTTACGACTAAACTGAACGACAAAGAAATCTATGAGAAACAAACAAACCTATAAAAGTAAAGATTGTAAACCTAACTGTATGTATTAGTTTCGAATAGCTATCTAGAATTCCATGTCCTGGCAATTTTCTCACTTGCGATCGACCAATAAAGCTGAGTTGGCGTTCAATCCAGTTACTAGCGCAGAGACAGTAGGTACTTACCTAGGTATTCGTTTTAAGGTGACTTAAAACTAAAATTATTAGAACATCGCCGCAGTAACGGTTTCTATTTTATTCCATGATCATCAATCAGTACTAATAATAAATCTGTAAGTGTATGTATGTATGTATGTATGTATGTGTGTGTGTGTGTGTGTGTGTGTGTGTGTGTGTGTGTGCGTGCGTGTGTGCGTGTGTGCGTGTGTGTGTGTGTGTGTGTGTGTGTGTGTGTGTGTGTGTGTGTGTGTGTGTGTGTGTGTGTGTGTGTGTGTGTGTGTGTGTGTGTGTGTGTGTGTGTGTGTGTGTGTGTGTGTGTGTGTGTGTGTGTGTGTGTGTGTGTGTGTGTGTGTGTGTGTGTGTGTGTGTGTGTGTGTGTGTGTGTGTGTGTGTGTGTGTGTGTGTGTGTGTGTGTGTGTGTGTGTGTGTGTGTGTGTGTGTGTGTGTGTGTGTGTGTGTGTGTGTGTGTGTGTGTGTGTGTGTGTGTGTGTGTGTGTGTGTGTGTGTGTGTGTGTGTGTGTGTGTGTGTGTGTGTGTGTGTGTGTGTGTGTGTGTGTGTGTGTGTGTGTGTGTGTGTGTGTGTGTGTGTGTGTGTGTGTGTGTGTGTGTGTGTGTGTGTGTGTGTGTGTGTGTGTGTGTGTGTGTGTGTGTGTGTGTGTGTGTGTGTGTGTGTGTGTGTGTGTGTGTGTGTGTGTGTGTGTGTGTGTGTGTGTGTGTGTGTGTGTGTGTGTGTGTGTGTGTGTGTGTGTGTGTGTGTGTGTGTGTGTGTGTGTGTGTGTGTGTGTGTGTGTGTGTGTGTGTGTGTGTGTGTGTGTGTGTGTGTGTGTGTGTGTGTGTGTGTGTGTGTGTGTGTGTGTGTGTGTGTGTGTGTGTGTGTGTGTGTGTGTGTGTGTGTGTGTGTGTGTGTGTGTGTGTGTGTGTGTGTGTGTGTGTGTGTGTGTGTGTGTGTGTGTGTGTGTGTGTGTGTGTGTGTGTGTGTGTGTGTGTGTGTGTGTGTGTGTGTGTGTGTGTGTGTGTGTGTGTGTGTGTGTGTGTGTGTGTGTGTGTGTGTGTGTGTTCCTCCATAACTATTAAACGTAAACTAAATAGAAAATAATTTAAAAAAATCGGCTATCGAATGATGCAGTAAACCGAGTGCATAATTCAATATAACAGAAAATGATTTCTAAAAGTAACTAATCAACACTTTACATGTAGTTTGTGAAAGAGGCCCTTATAATAACTAATTAAAAAGTGACGGCTTATTAATTATTTTGTTTTATCATTGAATATGGTTTATTCTCTTTGATCAAATTAATTGACTTTGTAAATTGTTAAATTTATATTATTTTCATAATACATGTAATTACAACCAGTACTAATTGGTTTTGTTAATTAAATATATATTTCATTAAATTATGACTTTTGTCTGCGCATTATTGGCTAAAAGAGATAATCATATACTTATGTTAATTAATCCTCTTTGCAACAATCACTATAATATAGTGTTTTCATTACATGAAATTTACGTAAATGACTTTAAATGTTTATTTTAAGTTTTAACGAAGTTTATATTCGCTATATTATAACTCTCCTAAGCTTTTTATTTTTTGTGATTCGATTGTATAGTAGTAAAAATCTATGCTAATATTATAAACTAGCTGGTGCCTGCGACTTCGTCCGCGTTTAAAAAGGAAAAGTAGCCTATCCTGTGTCCCGTATGTCTAAATATTTATCTACCAAGTTTCATGAAAATCAGTTAATTCGTTTAAGAGTTATGGAGGAACATACATACATACAGAAAAAAATTCTAAAAATGGTCAATTTAGTTTCAGTATCATGTATAGAGTCTATAAACACGATATCTCTGAAAACAAAGTAACTTACTCCATGACCAACCCTTACAGATTTATTATTAGTATTGATTAGTGACTCGCTCCTGGCTTCACCCGGGGTGCAATCAATTTTTATATCTACAAACTTTCCTTATTTATCCCTCTTTCCGTAAGTGAAAACTGAATTAAAATCGGTCTAGAGTCTTAACTAGACTCTAGACATTCTTGAGTTTCTGCGAGACTAGCGCACGGCGATTGTTTTTTTTTTATAATTAAAAGAAGATGTGAAAGTAATAAGCTGTCTGTCTGTCTGTCTGTTACCTTTTCACGCTCTTAGCTACTCAACGGATCATCATAAAATTTTGGTACTTTTATCTAGAAAAAAAAGCACTGTTCCCGAGAGATCATTAGAAAATATTTAAAAAAAAATAGTGGCGACGCTACTGTCTTCACAGCAATAATAAAGATGTCGGGCGTTCTATTACTCATATCGCTGCTTAAAAACTAAAGGGCCATAAAACAAAAAAATCCAAAAATGTTTTTATTGCAAAAATACTATCACAATCCTTCATATTGTATGTTGCAAAAAGACTTATGGTTGTTTTATTCAAAATTTAGTATATTTTGATAATTCTATATATATTCAAAAGTAACTTATATGCTTATTAAATATCTCTTCTAGTATTCAGTTTATTATAAAAGTACTTAAAACATTTAATGCTACTTAAAAATACTGTAAGCGCGAACACCTTCTGGCTCATTAGGACCAGAAAGGTGGAGGGTAAAATGAAAGGAATCAAGGGTACTCACTCGGCGAGCAGCGGTATACGACCTTCCAGTCCTTGTTGGATGTCACCACACTTCACTCGCGATTCGCGAACTGCTTATAATTTCCTTCGATACAGCGAGATGCGACTGATACAGCGATTAATTAGAATGTCTAATTGAACAGCGAATTGCGTACACTTTCTTTAGCGACTTGTAGTGGACTGTGTCGAATGTGTAGGTAAATTGTCTTTTTCTTCTGCGAGTGCCGGGGGGTAGGAAAGGGAGAGGGGCGAGGTACAGATAACGCGCGGAACCATCCTCCCGGCCTTAAAGGGTTGCCTTTAACAAATTAATGATATATCCTAGCGCGGAAATCAGCGAGACCTACACAAACGTTTTAAACTTATAATCTAACTTATAGTCTAACTTATAAAATAGATCACCTTACAAACTAAAACTTATATCTACTTGTTGACTGCGAAGAGGACTATAATACTGCGAAGAGTATTATAATACTGCGATAATACTGCGAAGAGACTGCGAAGAGGTTGCCGAACGAATAATACGTCTGGCGGATATGATCCCATACGACCTTCTGAGTATAATAGATATCAGTAAATCGGGACCGGCGTGAAGATATTTTTTATAATTGTAATCTATCAGCATATTTACAACATGATCGCGACGTGGAAAGATGCACGTATGTTTATGAGTATACTCCATGGCGGAATTAGCGACGCATCTCCCCACACGACTCAGCGTTTTGTCGTCTAGAAATAGTGCGAGTTTCGTTAAAGCAGAAGTACAGTTCTTCCCTACTTGTATATTGCGTATATCATCTGCGAAGTACTGCGCTTGTAAAGAGTGTATTATCTTATCCTCTGCGTATTGCAACTGTCTGCTCGTAACGTAATCTATGCGAGGTAACAATTTCGAAAAGCGACAATAATACACTATGATGCGTAAGAGTCTAGACCGGGATGATATGCGTTGCGTTAATAAATAAATAGGGCAATTTGTCCTATCTGTGGCGACGACGACATGAGCGAGCGACTTCTGTTCTGGGACGTAACTATACGAGTTATGATCGAATACCTCGATAGGCCATTCTGCGGGACTAAGCGATGCCCATGGTGGTCCATGGAACCAAAGTGAATGATCGACTAGTTTATTTGGGGTTAAGCCTCGCGATAAACAGTCAGCGGGATTGTCGACACCTGCCACGTCATGGAAACAGTTGGCGGGTATGTTATCATTTATTTTGACACCGCGATTTGCGACAAATGTTTGCCAACGAGTTGGAGAGCCGCGAATCCAGCAAAGCGCTATTTTGGAGTCAGTGAAGGCGTAAGTCTTATGAATTTTACAGCGAACAGAATAGTTGTCGTATACTAGACGAAGCAACTTAGAGAGTAGCACGGTAGCACATAACTCCAGTCTCGCTATAGAAAGAGGCTTCACTGGCGAGACCTTTGACTTGGCGCACACCAATCTGACTAAGCTACTGCTCTCGTTACTAACGTGTAAATAGACGACGCCTCCATAGGCACGCTCACTGGCGTCAGCGAAACCCAGAAGGTTGACAATACTACCTCGCACTACACCCAGGTGACGCGGTATGCGAATGGAATTAAGCTTCGGGAGTTCGCAGCACAGCTTATTCCAGCTCTCGACTATATGCGATGGGGGTGTGTCATCCCAGTCACACTTTAGCAGCCAAAGTTCCTTGATAAGTAGTTTAGCATACAAAATGGTGGGAGCCACAAAGCCCATTATGTCCCATAGGCGTGCTACTGTAGAAAGCATTAGACGCTTTGTACAAGTTTCGTTAGAGATAGAAACTTGAAAGTAGAAACAATCCCTAGATATATCCCATCGTAATCCCAAGATCTTTTGCTGTATGGTTTTATCGAATTCGATGTCGGGAGCAGCGCGATGAGATGCGGGGATGGCGGATAGGACCTTTTGCGAGTTACTGGTCCACTTTACTAGCTCGAGTTGTCCAGATTTAAACAGCGCAATTAATTCTTTGCATGTGACGATAGCATGGTTCTCGTCCATGATGCTGAATACAATATCATCCATATAAATTGCGGAAGCGACTGTAGCAGCAGCTGGATACTTAAGTCCCTCATCTGTGATAAGTTGTTGTACAACGCGGAGTGCGTGATAGGGACTTGACCGTAGTCCGAAACAAACGCGATTAAATTCGTAGACACGAATTGGTTCTTGCGGATCAAATCTATACAATATGCGTTGAAATCTGCGGTCTTCTTTACGCATACCGATTTGAAGAAACATTTGCCGGCAATCGGCGGATACAGCGGTAGCGAATAATCTAAAATTTAAAATTATATTAAAAAGATCACCCTGTAAATTGGGTCCTGTGTGTAGGATGTCATTTAGCGAAAGACCCGTATTGGTCTTACAGCTTGCGTCGAGAACAACTCGGAGTTTTGTTGACGACTTATCCTCGCGGATGACGCCGTGATGCGGGATATGGTAAGTAGGAGTATCTACGGCATCAGTAAATGTGACTGGGGACAAGTAGCCCTGGTCGACGTACTCGCGAATAACAGCGTTATAAGCTACACGCATATTAGGCGACGCTTCTAGCTTACGTTCTAAACACAGGAAACGTCTGTGCGCGACGTTATAGGAGTCTCCTAAAGAACAGACATCTTTACGAAACGGTAACGCTACAGTATACCTACCACGGTCATCCCGAACAGTGGTGGCGCGAAAGTGGTTCTCACACTCATTGTCTTCTTGAGTGTGGGCGAGCGTGGCGGAGACTTCTTCGAGCTCCCAAAAGCGTTTAAGAAGATCGTTTATAGGATCGTCTACTACTACTGAGCAGCAGGCGATAGTATTATTACTGCGAGCGCGCGGGAGTGCGGGCACATCTCCCATGATAACATAGCCTAAAATAGTTTGTACAGCGGGCGGTATATTAATATTGTTGCTATGTACTATATTAGGTAATAATAAATGTGGGAATATCGAAGCGCCTAATAGTATATCTATAGGACCAGGCGTATAAAATTCACTATCTGCTAACGGTAAATTATGTACATGCGAAAGAGCGGACAAGTCGACTGGAGCGGATGGCAAGTTGTCCGTTATGCGATCGACGACTAACGACGACACGTCGAAAAATATATTTAAATTAAATCTAGAATAAAAGCGAAAATTTACTGAACCGGTGATTTTCTTTTCAGCGCCTCCAATGCCCTTAACCATTAAATGCGTATTCTTATTGCTAACTAAACCTAAACGTTTGCTGCATGCGGCAGTAATAAAATTTGTTTGAGATGCGCTATCCAACAAACAGCGTACAATATGTTGCTTTCCTTTAATATCAAATACTATAACTTGTGCAGTTGAAAGCAAAACGGTACTATTACTTATACAATTAAAGTCGCGTTTCGTTTGAAGTGAACGTGAGGATGCAAGCGATATAGTGCATACCGGTGTCTCTGCGTGCGTGAGAGGGACGGAAGACACTTGTGTATCTTGCGACTCACGCGTCTCCCGATTATATTTAATTTGTTTATCAAAATGCAACAAACTATGATGTTTACTATTACATATACGACACCTCCCTTTTGAATTACATAATTGCGTCTTATGTTCTAGGCTGAGACAATTAATACACCCGTTTCTATCCTTTACACAATTGAATCGATCAGCGGGTGATAAATTATGAAACGAACTGCACTTAAATAGATGCATATGATAAGCGTTATCACAGAGGCATTTGCGAGACGTTTTGCACGGCGATGTACTAGCGACATAAGCGTTCGGGTGGGGAGCGATGCGACCACTAACCGGTTTTTTCGATCTATTGTAAATATTGTTATCACTACTAGATTGCGCGCTTTTATAAATTTTACTTTGACCTTTAATGAAGTCAATGAGATTCTGGAAGGCGGGCATTTTGATATCTCGCGAATGCGCTTCAAATGCGCGAATGGTCTCTTCGTCCAACTTCTTTAATCCAATATGTAACAGAATAAAATCTTCCAAATTATTTAGTTTAAGATTTCGGAGAGCGTTTGCAGCGGTAATAAAATTATCAATAAATAATTGGAACTTTAGCGAAGAAGCTGGACCTTGAGATTTAAAGTTTAATATTTGTTCTAGGTATGTAGATGCGAGCGTGCGCGTATCTTGATATCTATCAATTAACGAATCTATTATAATTTTATAATTATCAGCGGATGGCGTAATGCCTGCGAAAACTGCTTGGGCCTTAGAGGAGAGCTTACCAAGTAGATAATAAAGCTTTTCTGAATCTGTCAGCGATGGGTTGTCGTGAACTATAGACTTAAAACTAGAATAGAATAAGGACCAGTTTCGTATGTCTCCATCGAATGACATTATTTCTATCGGAGGCAAAGTGACGACCCTTTTTGATGCGGTTTCCACCATTGGTTTTTGGATTGACAGTTCAGATTGCACACTTTTGATATGACAAATAAGTTCGTCCATTGAATTCAAAGATTGATAATTAGGAGCTGCGGTCGGGTCGATGGTGAGTTGTTTATCTACCCATTCGTCTAAAATATTTTGAAAGTCCTCGCGGGTTTCATCAATAGTAGCTATCGATCTGAGAAATTTATCTTTTGCTTCATCATTGAGATGAGCCCTTTTTGCGTATTGATAGATAGTTTGCACCCGTTCAAATAGGGCATTTCGTTTTCCTTCTAATCTTTTTACTTCGCGTTTGATCTTTGCATTACTCCCACCATCGTTCAACACATCCCCTTGGTGAGACATACTTATTAACTTAATCAGATAACTTATGTAATAAAACTATAATTATTTACAATATTAAGTATGTTTGGCTAAACAATAGAATAACCATGAAATGACAATACAGCTAGTTACAATATATTAAGCATGTGGGTAACTCATTCGTTTGCGAAACAACTGCGGTATGTAGGTACGTAATTAATGTTCGATGTGTAAATGCGGTTCAATTTATTTATTAATAGAAAAATGAATTAGGTACCCACATATAACTTATTTTATTATATTATATATATAGACCTGCGAATTTAACTGAACAATATTTTAACTGATTTTAATGCGATTACGGCGTAGTATGAATATAAAACTATGTATATATAAAATTAATTTTACAATATTTTGAAATGGTTTTTAACAGCGATTATATTTAACAGCGAAATTGTTAATAGAAATACCTATATATTTTTATGTAAGGCAACTCTTATAAGGGCGGAAGGTCAGTTACGTCCTATAGGACATCTGAGCGAATAGACCGATTCCGTTCGAATTAATTAAAGGACAAGAAAGATGGTAGCTGGAACCATCCGGCTCGTTTGGACCATAAAGATGTAAGCGCGAACACCTTCTGGCTCATTAGGACCAGAAAGGTGGAGGGTAAAATGAAAGGAATCAAGGGTACTCACTCGGCGAGCAGCGGTATACGACCTTCCAGTCCTTGTTGGATGTCACCACACTTCACTCGCGATTCGCGAACTGCTTATAATTTCCTTCGATACAGCGAGATGCGACTGATACAGCGATTAATTAGAATGTCTAATTGAACAGCGAATTGCGTACACTTTCTTTAGCGACTTGTAGTGGACTGTGTCGAATGTGTAGGTAAATTGTCTTTTTCTTCTGCGAGTGCCGGGGGGTAGGAAAGGGAGAGGGGCGAGGTACAGATAACGCGCGGAACCAAATACGCTTCTAACGATGTATAATATGAGTATGCATATACTTAATATATATAATAAGAAAAAAAATAGACAAAAATATTTTTTTTTTTCGATTAGCTCTCTTGTAAAACGTGTAATAATGATTTGTGGCCCTTTAGCTTTTAAGCAATATATTTTTTCAGGTATTATATTTTTTTATTTTTCAACGCGGATGAATTTTTTTTATTTTTCACCATCTAGTTTATACATAAATGTTCGATTCCTATAAGCGTCTAGCGTTATCGATAGGCGATGTTGTGAATGGGGATGGAAGATTTAATTATTAATGAGCCTTGTTTTCAGCCGGCTCAGCTTTTTCACCATTCAAGGGATGATACAAGTTTCACGAGCAGAGTGTGCTTTGCGTATTACTTACTCCATGTTACGGTGCATGTTAATTATGCCTATTTGGTTCCTTTTAAGTACCAATTTACACGTGAACAGAAACATAAGTGTTTACCTATCTCTTGTCGGTGCAGCAAGTATAGAAAAGTTCTTGAAACATATAGCTATTTTTTTTTTTCAAGAAGATGCGTCATCATGAATTTATATGCCTTCCTCCACTTGGCTCTTCCCAAGTCGATGAAATTTTAAGATAATTTATCTTTTGCCTTTTAGCTTCCATGGGATCAAAGTCCTATTTTTTTTTAACTCTCTTGTCTCCTAAATAATAGTAGCATAATTATTTACACCCGTTGAAACCCATTTTCTTTTAATGACAACATATTTAGTACGTTTAATGAAAACTCACAGATTTTCCAGTAGTCAGATTTTTAAGTCATCGTAAAATGTAATAAAACACATAATTGCTTTGCAGTACAATATAGATTCACTAGCTTACGTAGTATTGCCAAAAAAAAATTTTTGGGGTATAAATAATAGTAATAACCTATTCTCAGACCTACCGAATATACACAAAAAAAAATTATAAAAATCGCTTAAGCCGTTTCGGAGGAGTTTTGTTACAAACACACTAGAATTATATATACAAGATAAGATATTATATAATACATAGTTTCTCAATCAACGAACTCTCAACACGAGAACACCTGGTTATAAACTTCACTACGTAACTGTAGTGGTGAAACTGTAAACTAATATAAATATGGCTTTACACAACACTGAGAAGTTTCAAAATTTCATAATATGTTATAAAATATAATATTAAGATGACATTTGTAAAATAAATTTACAGCAAGTAATTTATATTATTGTTTGTATTAATTTGAAATCATCAAAGGAAAGTACATTTCAAAACACATTTAACATTAATATTTGAATATTTAGACAGCTCTTAAACATTTATCGATAGGACTATAATATTTTTTGAATTTTCGAACAGTAGGGATAAGTGGGAAAGTATCGCTACTGGTAGGGATAACAGGGAAAAAATTGCACTTATCCCTACTAGGAGGAACACTTAGTAGGGATAGATAGAACGGGCGTTAAAACTGTTAAATGTTTGTATTAATGTTGGTAAATGTGTACCTTTGTATGTCATAGTGCTTAGTATAAGCGTCTCTTTCACAAACGTCAAGTAGGCCAAACTGTCATTTAAAATCACCGGTAACCGGGGATAATGGAGCTGATATATCTTTGTTTGTACGGTAAACGTCCCAAACATTAAATAGAAAATAATAAAAAAAATCGGCTATCGAATGATGTAGTAAACCGAGTGAATAATTCAATATAACAGAAAATGATTTCTAAAAGTAACTAATCAACACTTTACATGTAGTTTGTGAAAGAGGCCCTAAAAATAAAATATTAGATAATTATTAACTTTAGCGATTACAACCTCGTAATTGAAAGATATAATGAATAAGCTCGTTTCACAAAAAGAGGAAAAATCATCAACGTGAAAAATGTTGCAAGGGAATAATGAGCCGATAATAAAGCTGGAAAATACAGGGTGACTTCATGAGATTACATTCCGGAAATATTCAGATTGAATATTCTCCAAGGCACTCACAATCATGACAAATTGTCGGCTGAAGCAATTTGAACAATACAATTTAAAATAGGTACGCTTTTTACTTATGGTAATTTTGTAATCGTCATTATTCATCAGCCTATTAAACTTGCCTATGCATTGGCTTAAATTCTAGTTACCTAATGAAATTCTTGGCTATAAATTAGGTAAAAATTTGAAGGTAACATATGTACTTTCCGGTATCCCTGAAACGTGAACTGATGGTCGGTTGAGTAGTTAAGACGTGAAAAGGTAACAAACAGACAGACAAACAGAGTTACTTTCACATTATAATATTATTATTTAATAGTATTTATTATATAATATACTAGCTGGCGCCCGCGACTTTGTCCGCATGCATAAATACATACATACATACATACATACATACATACATACATACATACATACATACATACATACATACATACATACATACATACATACATACATACATACATACATACATACATACATACATACATACATACATACATACATACATACATACATACATACATACATACATACATACATACATACATACATACATACATACATACATACATACATACATACATACATACATACATACATACATACATACATACATACATACATACATACATACATACATACAGAAAAAAATCTAAAAATCGCCAATAAACACGATATCTCTGAAAACAAAGTAACTTACTCTATGACCAACCCTTACAGATTTATTATTAGTATTGATGATTGATTAGTACCTATGTAGTATGGATTTTACTAATGTAGGAAATTTGTCAACAGGTGGCGTGGATAAGATCTGATGATCAAACGATTCTGACTCTACATACTCGCCTTGTCACTCACAGTTCGCGGTACGCTGTTACCAATGATTCGCCAGGATCTTGGCAGCTTCACATACGACCTCTCAAAGTTGAAGACAGAGGTTGCTATATGTGTCAAATCAACACGAGCACAATGAAGAAACAGATTGGATGTGTCGATGTGTTAGGTAATATGCAAATTTTATGTGTTTCCAAATTCCACGTCATAATGTCAGTCAAATCTTAGCTCACGTTAAATATTCGAACTTCCTTTCGTATCTATTTTTGGCTTATAATTTCTAAAGTGGATATTGTTTTGAAGGACGGTATGTTATTTAGTTAATAGCTAATGAATTATAATATACAAAAGTATAATTTATCAAAAGTTTTTTATTTAGTAGGTAATACAATCTTAATTTGATAATAATATAAGTTAAAATTATTATACAATAATTTTCTTAAAATAAAAACTTCATCGATTTTAATATCTTCTTTTTTTGCCTCTCCATTATACTGTAGGTCGGCAGTCAATTTCTTAAATCTTTCCTTGTCTTCGAAACAATTTTATTGTTCCACGATTTTAATACTGGTTTTAATTTAATATTTTAATATAAACGAATGGTTATATACACGCCATCGTTTGTAAATAACAATCCATCATTTATTTTCAAATAACCAAGTTTGCTTGTAATTTAATTAATAAAAAATGTAATACTAAAGTTATTTACATTTTTATAAAGTTATAAAAGAAACCTAACAGTGTTTCAGGTTTGTTATTATTAATTATAAATTAATTAAATAAAACACAAATGGCTTTGCATTTCTGTTAAATTGAAATATTAATTTTTCAAATGCCACATTCATAAATTATAAAGGGAAATTAAACCAGTTATTATGGTACGGTTTAAGGCACTTGGGCAAACTACAATACCTACCATTGGTGATCTGGTAAACCGTCTGTAATTCAGTGAAACAATAGAGCCCCGGGGCTTTAGTTCCCACGGGAGTTTCCAAATGCCTCCGTATGAACCCGAATGACCATGTACCTCTATAGGCAACTTCTCACGTCCGCCGCCTTCGGTGCATCGAATGTTTGTTTACTGAAATTCTAGTGATTTACAGTCAGTACATTTTGCACAATAGGCTATTGTTTTTAGCTAATGCTGTATTTAATTATTTCTTTCTTTCTTTCTACATTTATTTATTATACAAGGCCCCTAACGAGGCAGGCATCTAATTATAACACACTGTACAAAATAATTAGCACAAGGCGGATGCCGCCGCAATTATAGGAAGCTCAGCATGCACCAATGAAAGCTTCAAGCAACATACTATGTACTACCTAAATCTAATCTAATGTAATCTATCTATTAAATGGGAATTATCGTAATAAATATTGCCGGTAGGGTACCGGCTTTGCCCCATGGTTTACAATTAATATTAATATTTAGGTAATTAGGTAATATCTATTTAAGTCCTACATAATGAATCCCTGTAAGTTGTAATGTATATAGTAATAGTAATATTGTATATATTGTATGTTATTTTGTTCTTCTGTAGGGTTTTTAATAAAATAAATAATAATAATAATAATAAAATAAAATAAATAATTAAATAAACAATTCAAAAACTCAATTGAAACTGATTTATATACGTAGTTTCGTTTTCTATATAGTTTTTAACCCCCGACGCCCAACGCAAAAACGGGGTCCCAAATTATGACATCGCAGCTTCCAGGATGGTTGAATTTTAATCTATTTTTTGTTTGTTTGAAAGCTGTCACGATCGGGATTGTTCTTAATTTATAAAAATCTTTTCGGACCAGTTCGGGCGTTTGAAGATCGTCAACCCATTTCCTAGTTAACGAAGAGTTTTCACCAACTTCCACATGTTCGATTAATATGAAATTTGGTATACTGTTACTTTGGTGGTATTTCCATGACATGGCAACCTTGACCTGATGCTGCAGCATCAATTACTCTGCGGTACACTCAACTCCTTAGCAACTTACAACAGATATAGCTTGTTTGAGCTCAATAGAAAGTCGGCGGTTAGTTTATAATTTTAATTATACTCGTAACTTGTTGTTTTAGTTATTTATATATTCATTCAAAATTCACAACACTTAAATGTTCTTTTCACAAGTAAAAAACTTATAGCAAATTACAGATTTTACATTAATATTTAAAAAAAAATCGTTTTATATCAGTGAAAAATTTAACAGAAATTCGATAACAGATTCGTTACGCCCGAAATGTAGGTATACGAGGCAGACAGGTTAATATTCTGTTTACAATTTAATGATGTTTACCTCACAGTTCAGGAATAATTGTATGAATAAAAATGTAAACATATTCCTTTTCAACCCATCAGGAAAATACAAATAATTGGGAAATAATTTCTTTTGATTTTTCTCTGTTGGCAATATTTAATGATGATCATGCTAATTTTACATTTACATAACGAAACAGTCATCTATTTAGGTACAGTCGAGCTCATTATGATTGCATAGATATACAAGTCAGTACCTTGTCATATAAATTTATTTTATGTTTTTTTCCTTAACTATATATAAATATTAATAATAAGTTTAATATATTTTGTAGGTATAATTTGATCCATTCCATAGACCTATTGTGAAACATCGAAATTTGTTCCACGAAAAATGTATATTCATATTCTTTTAAAAATATCTTCTTTTCTTTTTCTACACTTTTCTTCCTCCTTCGTCTTCTTTTTCTTTCCTTATCTTTTTCCTATCTATCTATCTAGAAAATGTGTTTAACCCCTCTTCTACAAAGTATTGTTGAGTCGACTGGGAACCCTATGAATTTATTGAGCAAAGCTAAAAAGCAATAAAAATCAATAGAATTTTTCATCATAAAAAATGTTTAGTTATAGTAGGTACTTTTTGTAATGGTTATTAAAATTGTTGTACTTTAACAATGATGGTGGGTGTCAAGATTCGGAAAAAAATGTGTGTTCCCCTTAGAACCTTACACCAGATGCACCGCATTTGCAACACCCCAGTGTTAGACTCTTGGTAAAACCGACTTTCTTACAGTATATTTTTCTTTCACAGTGCCTCCAAACATAGTTGACGAAGGTACGAGTGGGGACCTCGTCTCTCAAGAAGGACAAGATGTTAGCCTCTCGTGTAAAGCAGAAGGCCGGCCGCTTCCGCGTATACTTTGGCGAAGAGAAGATGGCACAAACATACAGTTAAGGAATGAAGCTGGAGAACTTAATAAAGGTAAGTTTCAAAGTTTTAATATCGTACTTCATTCATTTTTTTCTCTTTTAAATCGCCTTTTTTTTGTTATTTTTATGTAAAGCTTGTGAGACAGGTTGACTTTATTATAGGCGGCTACCATATATCATAGGGATTATTAGAGCTTATATTGAACTTGATAGGATATGTTGTAGGATATGTTTGTAGGATAAAAGATAAGGGATTAGGAAGATAGGGAAATAGGCTCTGGTATTCTTCTTTGTGTTCTGGGCATTCTTCTTGGGTGTGGTTATTGTCGCCCCTCAGAGTAATAAATCAAGTATGATATTATAGCCAATGTAAAGTTACATCGATGTTATGGTGAAAAACAGGTACAATATACGATTCCCTACGTAGCAACAAATACGTACTAAAAATTTAAATAATCTAAGCCTGATTACAGTAATTGTCGAATACGAAATGGGGTCCATTCTGTATAAATATTCAATTACCTGCGTCAGTAATCCCAAAGTACAACATTGATATCAACAATAGGTTCCTATTAATTACAGTCATTACATTAAATATTATTATCGACTGATGATTACGAAATACTCAAAATATATCTCATTGTTGTAATGTGTTTTAATAATGTATCAATTTTGGTAGTTAACGTTTTCACGTATGGCGTATGTATTAACAAGCTATAATTAAGAGCGGGTATAAAGAGAAATAGCCAATCCTAGATTTGAATTTTATCTAAGTAAACAAAGTCTAATTTAATTAATTTTTTTAAATAGATAAATACATTATAAATGAAAGTGACGACTGTAACAGAAAACATAATATAATGAAATTTTCTCGATAGAAAAAAATCACCAAGTGAGCTCTCATTTCCATCGATTTTAGTTTTATTTTCAAAATGACATACATTACAAAGCTAAAAGTGTATCAGTAATTTCACTTCACATATTATCTAAAGCTGTATGTAACAATTTTTCATTTGACGTTGTAGTTTACGAATAATTAATATTTAATACTTTTGGCACTTATTACATTTTTATTCAGCGAGATGCGCTATCTTCCGTCGTATGTTGTGCGTAGTTCTACGTATTTTGTGTCACTGTCATGTCCAAGGGGCCACGCGGGTGAAATTACAAATTTTGTTTGCTTTATACCCACTCTTAAAATTATAAACTAACCTCCAACTTTCTATTGAGCACAATTATTAATACGCTGCTGTAAGTTACTGAGCAGTTTTGTGTCTCACAGAATACTTGATGCTGCAGCATCAGATCAGGTTACCATATTATGTCACGTATCTCTTGATATCTCTTCGTCAACTAGGAAATGGGCTGATGTGTCCAAACGCCCGAACAAATCTTTATAAACTATAGCTAAATCAGCTTTCAAACAAACAAAAAAACAGATAAAAATAGGTCCAAAATCAAAATCAAAAATCAAACAAAAATATTTATTTATCAACTTTTATGGTCGTCATTATAAATTTAAATTCACCAGTCCATAAGATTGGTAGCTACGATTCCATAGACAGAGACACAGACACACACGACATAACAGCCCGTTTTTGCATCGGGCATTGGGGGTTAAAAATAATCCCTTGCAACACAGTCGTATAGGCAAGGCTTAATAGGCTTACAAATCATCAAAAGGCGTCTGCACTAAGGCTTAAAAATATTTCAACAATTTTATTGTAACATATTCCCCGAATAACCAAATAAATACTGTACAATAGGTATTGCTTTTTTTTATAGTTGGTAATAATTTACTAGTTATTAACAAAGATTTAAATCGAAAGATGCGGCGTAATCTCCTCGCGCCATACTAAAAACACACCGAAAATTCTTAACAATGGGTTGGGCGCAGGCCCTCAACCCAACTACAGTTGCAAGCCAGCTACAGTGAGTGACGGTCGCTTGTTTGTTTGAAGTAAGGAATGTGTTGTCTGTGTTTAAAAGTGTGTTTAGACAAAGGTATATGTATTTTATACTTTTGTCTTTAGTATAATGTATGTTGTAAACACACTTTCGCTAGTAATGCCGCATCTCTCGATTTAAATCTTTGGTTATTAAATATTTAATACTAGTGTTCCGCTGGGCTTTCGCCCGGGAGGTAACTATTATATAACCTTCCCTGTTTATCCCTCTTTCCATAAGTGAAAACCTAATTAAAATCTGATTAAAACATGGCGATTAAGTTTTTTATAGATTTATTAAATTTTCTGAAAACAAATTTGCTAGATGCTAGACAATTTTATTTTAAAGAACACGGAACAAGAATATCAGACAGGGAGTTATTAATTATGAATCAACCAATAAATAAACCAGTAAACAAAATACAATTTATGTTGTTCGTCAAAGGGTTCATTAATATGTATAGTCGGTAAGTAGCCTATGAACAAACAAGACATCCCCAAATGGAGTGACTTACGAGTATTTTGGCTTCAATTACTTGATAACAAATTGTTTTGGTTTGACGAGTTTATTAATGGCTTATTTATTATTATTAGGGCCTCTTTCACAAACTACATGTAAAGTGTTGATTAGTTACTTTTAGAAATCATTTTCTGTTATATTGAATTATTTACTCGGTTTACTGCATCATTCGATAGCCGATTTTTTTATTATTTTCTATTTAATGTTTGGGACGTTTACCGTACAAACAAAGGTATATCAGCTCCATTATCCCCAGTTACCGGTGACTTTACATGACAGTACTTGACGTTTGTGAAAGAGGCGCTTAGTCTTGTTAAATTTCTGTTTACTCCATGTGATTTTAAATTTAAAGGAGTATGTTTGTATGTATGTATGTATGTATGTATGTATGTATGTACCTATTTTATTTACATTATTATAGATTTACAAATTCATTGAAAATGTTGTTCACCCAATATTGTCCGCCACTATAAACTCAATTATCACACCACTGCAAAAAATCGCCGCGCCATTATACGACCCAAATATTCCTCGTTTAACGCTCTTTCTATTAGTGAAAACCGCATTAAAATCCATTGCGTAGTTAAAATTATCTAAACATACATATCTATGGGTTCTCTGGGTTATCATATGCTCTGAGCGCATTTGATCAATCCGGTCCGATTAGTCGGACCACGCGGTCTCAGGGTTAGTTTTTATTTGGATGCTGTGGAGTAAACATTACCCAACAAAGCGATAGAAATGCCTCATTGATATTATTTGCTGTAATAATTTGAAAAAACTTGAATAATCAAAATTTTGCTGCTACAAATATCACAAGTAAAAGTCGAGATTGTCTTGGAACACAAATCTTAAGCAGTGAGTAAGCCGTTCGTGTACTGCTGCTGAATAAACGGTAACCCCTGATACGCTGAATTTCTATGGAAAGCGGCGAATTTCTATTGACCATGCCGTCTCTAGTAGATGGCGGCGCGGCGATTCCTTGCTCTGTGAATTTTTAAAATCAAATCCAAGAATGTGTGTTTGTTAAACAATTGAATATACTTTGCTCAATTTATTATTTGCTTCTTAATGTCGACTACACCTGACATACAAAAATGTTGAGAATGAAGCGTATTCGTTAATTACAGATTTATCTTTTTTGTATATTTTCATAAAATAACAGTCTTTGTCATAGCAACGTCGCGAAATTAGACAAGCGGAAGTTTTTAATAAATGGCTGTGACAGTTTCGATTTACGGTAGCATGTTGGCATAAGAACGAAGGCTTTTTGTATCCACCGGGCTATTACTTTAATTTCTCTTTGTCAGCTCTGAGTCGCTTGTGGTTTTCCCCGTATGTATTTTTTGTGCTCAAAATGAATTTCATCTATTTGCGTCGCGCTCTACTCTGGGACGAGATTTATTTTTTGGATAAAATTCACTTTATTCCTTATTGTTGCGGCCCTGTTATGTTTAGTGATCATTTTGACAAATATATTTTCTATTTTATTTGGTACTAGTGGCTGAGAAATCTAAGTAGTTAACGTTGTAAATACAGAAGTGAGTTTGTTTATTTTTTACGCTTTTACGCTTAATCTAGTTAACTGATTGAAATTTTAAATCATGAAATTTTTCATACAAGTTGTTAGGGGTTCAGGCAATAGTTCAGACATATGGTAGGTAAACTATGTCATTTTAATTTTAGATACGGATTAAGTCGCGGGCAAAAACTAGTACAGTAGTACACACTTTATAAGGCGCTTCGTGAATCTTCGTTCACGCAGAAAAGAAAGTAGATACAGCTCCGACGATAAACTAAGAAAGCTTAAAACTTACAATACCTTCGATACAATATCTATAAGGTTCATAATACAATGCAGCTCTTAGTTTTATCCCACTCTCATGAGCTACATGCCAAGCGGCGCACGCTAAATGCACGCTCATGTTAGTTATAGCTGGCGACCAATAGCGGTACTGGAAAAAGCCACGCAGTGTGTGGATTGGTCCATAATATTTCCCACGCTTTAAAAATTCGTTTTTGCGCAGATACATCGGTAAGCCATATCAGTTGGGTACTACTGTAAGCATTACTAACTGCGGTAACACTAATAGCGTTATTGTTTCTTCGATTAAGTTAGAAACCTAAAACCAAGTATACGAGTATATACTGTCCGACCTGTTTCACAACTTTTACACTAAAAGATACATATCATCAGATAGGCGTCTAGCCAACTGCTGACACCAGATGCTTCCAGCGTGCTGGGTATTGGATTTAACCTATTTTCCGTTTATAAGATACTCGCAAATTTGTTTTTTACTTATTTGTATTTCTTATAAAAAAGTATTATTATAGTTTTAGATTTTTTTTGGAGTAATTAACTTTTTTTTAAATTTACTTCTTGTTTTATACAGTGGACATGTACATGGGTCCAAACTTGAACCTGACAAAAGTGGAGAGGCGACAAATGGGCGCGTACCTCTGCATAGCGTCCAATGACGTTCCACCTTCAGTCAGCAAACGCATAATGCTTAGCGTTAACTGTAAGTACACTTGGATAGATAATGTTTTGGATACTTGGATAGTCAACCTTAACTTAAAAAAATAAAAGATTTTTTTTAAAGTTAAGGTTGACAGACAGGCTGACGGTGCACTTTTTTTCCCCGGGGGGCCGGGGGGTTCAATTTTACAACCTTAAGCTTAAAACTGTCAATTTTCTTATTGTCCACTTGTCCACTGGTCCACTTGATGGAAGGTGGCTACCGTCGCCTGTAATACAAGCAACGCCATAGGTGCTGCAAGACCTATGGACTACAGGTAGGGGATGGGAAGGGATAGGGAATTGCACTCTGGCATCCCTTATTCATTCACCGAAACACAACAGCACATATGCTGTTATTTCACGGTGACCTTGTTGCCTGCCATTACTTTGAAAAGTTCATTCCCATAGTTGTCCCTGCCGGGAATCGAACCCGGGAACCCTGGAACAGAGCGTTAAGTTAAGGCAAGCACCTTAACCACTCATCCACCAGGCTCGTCATTATCGGTTTTCTGAATCGTCTCCGTCAAAATGTTCTGAACGTATTCACGTCAAAATGTTCTTAGTGAATGTTCTCATCGTCTCGTCGTTTAGAAGGAAGAGACGTTAAACTCCTCCGTGCCCTTAAAACAATCGACTTAGTAAATGTAATTACCTCTTACCTTAGACAGTCACGTACACATACAGAATTAATTTTAGGATTTCTCACCTTATAAGCACGTGATCCAATTTATGTAGACAGTAAAAGAAAAAAATGTTGGACTGTTTGTTTAAAGATGGAATTGTTGATATTGTAGGTATACTTCGAAGGTCTCCAATAGCCTCTAGTGATGACTTATTATTTTTTTTATTGTTCTTCTAGATTACTTTTCGGTTTATGGTGTTTTATTTGTCGAACTTTCGTCTAACAAATAGTGTTAGTACAAAAATTGAGTGATTTATGGGAGCGTATAAAATTTCAGTATGAACATATTTTGTACAAGATAAATTTTTAGTCAAAGTTCTGTTAATGTTTGGCATTTTCAATTATATTCAATTATTATATTAAGAGATAACATTTCTTGAATCTGGATCCATAATCTGCACAAGAGGTAAATACGCGAAGTGGACTGAAAACGTTGCAATTATTGACGTTGCAACTTCACTGACCTTTTTATCGGATTACAAATGAATATTCCATTTTATTTTTCTTCATGGTGCATTAAAACCATTCAGAAACATTAACACGCAGTCCATTCAGTTAATATTTTTTGAAACGTTATATTATATTTTTAATTTTTTTTTATGTTAAGTTCGACAGACAGGCTGACAGTTCACTTGATGGTAGGTTAGCCACCTAAAACATAAATCGCCTATAATACAAGCACCACCACTGGTGCTAAATGGTCTTCCGATTATAGTAGGGTTAAGGATAGAGATTGAGAATTGATATGCAGAGGGGGGGGGGGGGGGTGAGAGAGAGAGAGAGAGAGAGAGTGAGGACTCTCTCTCACCCTCTCCCCCCCCCCCCCCCCCCCTCTCTCGGACCGTGTGCCTCTTCAGTCCTGAAGACTGACTGACTGAAGGTTAGCCGTCAACTTCCTGCTCGACCGAGGCAATCCCAGTCCACTCTCGGTGTTTCTTAGCCACGACTTTCTCCTTCGCTTCCTCCCATCTTACCCATCATAATTAATTGGAGCAGATCTATCGCGCCTAAGAACGTGGCCAAGACAGGATATTCAATCTTGCGTTTTTTGATTGTTTTCATCATCAACTTACTCACCGACACGCAACAGCACTCATGCTATTAATCATCTAAGATTATCATTTAAGGTGTTGTTTAACATTTAGCTATTTTTTAACAGTTGCTCCCACAATACTTGTGGCAACGAAAGTGATCGGCGTACCAACTGGTTCAGAGGCAAGACTGGAGTGCTTCGTAGAAGCATACCCGCACGCAATCAATTATTGGCTCAAGAGTGGCGAAGAAATGATTCTATCAGGGTAATTATTTGAAATACAACTTGCATCTGGCTCCAATTTGTTCGAGTGCATACATCTAAACATATAATAAAATCTTAAACGAGCCGTCTGTGCATTAAATATTTTCTCACGTACATAAATGTTAGCGAGGTCAAAAAATTGTTTTTAAAATTTTCAATTCAATTTCAATTCAATTATTTATTGCGAAACCATAATGTACAAAGATGTTATAAAAATAAAGCCAATGTTATGGACCCTGTTGGGCATGCAACTTAGGGACTAGGAGAGAGGAAGTTTTCGTGTGTTTGTCTGTGCACGCTAATCTCAGTAACGGCTTAACCGGTTTGAATGCAGTTTTCACTGAACACTGATGTATTGATGATTGATTGATCAGTGTTCAATGGTTCCTTTGGTTGATTCCTTTGGCTTTTTAAAAAACGAATTACAGCGCGTACGAAGATGCGGGCTGAGGATAATAGGAATGTTAATATCCTTCTTATTCCTATTATTCTTTTAAAGATATTTAGTGTATAAGTATCAAACACAGTCATGTTCGATATATAATTTTATTTATACGCACGCTAAACTTTTTGCAGGTACATTATCTTTTAATTTCCTCTTCAGGAAATGATTGATATTACTCAAAGAAAGAAACCATGAAATGTACGTTGCGAGGAAAAACGTTTCCTACATAAAAACATCGTTGGAGTTGTCAAACTCAAAATCCTCTTTAATGTGTGGGGACAAAGTTAAATATTTTATAAATTAATATTGTATCCATATTTTTGTAAGAAAGAAAGAAAACGTTTTTATTCGAAAATGCGCACAAAGTGCACACAAAACATTTTTTTGTATGTTATTACAATAATTCCACCATTATTGTAATAATTGCATGCCATTCCGACAGCCGAACATTTGAGAGACTGTGATATCGCTTCAGGCAAAGATTAAATCTTTGGCTTCAGGAGTCGAAAACCTAAATTTTTTTCCTTAGTAAATGTTTACATACATCATAATATAAAATGCATCAACTGACACAAAATTTCAAGGTTGATGAATGACTCTAGAAAAACTATTATACAAGTATTCAATAGATGACCTATTTTAAATATAACTTACATTTTTAAATATCTATTTTTATTATAAAGATATCAAAAAATCACAAAAAGAATTTTACAATATTTACAATTTAATATCTAAAGTGTATAAAAAAGAAGGTATAAAGTTTATTTTAAATATAATTTATTTATCAACGTTTATTTATAGCAATCATACTAATTTAAAGTAATATTACTCAGTTATATTTTAGCCATTGCTTATTGCGTTAAAAGTTTATACATATAAGTTTTTGCTCTCAATATTTTGGAATAGTAAGGAAAAGGAAAAGTATCCAAAGCTTTTAACGCTATCGCGTCTGAAGTGACTTACTGACTAAGCAATAAATACGGTAAAAGCTCGCGATACTCCGCCTCGCCAGCGTTATTATATGTTAACAATACATCAGCAAACTCGAATCCCCTTGATTCTCATGCACTTAAGAGATGTCATAAAATTTATTTTTACTGCTACAAAACTGAAATAAAAGCAAAATTTTGGTTAACATAGCGTTTAACATAGGTACAAAGGAAAATTTAAAAATCGCACTAGGAACCTTTTGTCAAAGGGCTAACCCTTTAGTTAAGTATATAAGTACCTACTTACAAAAAATGTTTTTTTTTTTTTTTTTTTCAAAAAAATGTACTATATAGTCAAGGCTTGTTTACTGTATATTATCCTTACATATATAAAAATTACGTGTCACATGTTTGTTCGCGATGAACTCCTAAACTACTGTATACTGAACCGATTTTGATAAAAGCGGTTCAGTAATATTTGTAACTAGCTGGCGCCCGCGACTTCGTCCACGTTGAAAAAGAAAAAAGTAGCCTATCCTGTGTCCTGTACGTCTAAATATTTATCTACCAAATTTCATAAAAAATCAGTTAACTCGTTTAAGTTATACATATTTTTAAAGAATATAAAATTAGAGCACATTTATGTGACAGGTAAGTAAGTATTATACTTTTATGTAACTTTTTGTGACTTGGACTACGACTGAAACAATTTCTTTGCAAAATTTATTAGGGTTTACTGTAACATATAAGTACGAGAAACATTGAATTATTTATAAAAGCAATCGTTGTACGCAACACGTTAATAATTAATGTATCTGTCTATCAATGTCGTTAAAGCGTTGTTTCACACCGAAACACTTGATTGAAATATACGAATATGTACTAGACACCAAGTTGCATAATAAACTTATTTTATAAGTACTTGTGCCCGCAACTTCTTACGCCCTGTAGTTCGTTTTTTGAAAATCCCACAAGAACTAACTTTAAATTTAAATATAGTCATTTCGCACACATGTTATTTTTTACATGTGACATGACACCTGCAGAAAATCGTAGTAGGCGATTGGCACACATTGGGTTTTATAGAAGAAATAAATAAAAGTAGGTACAGTCGTGTACGACAATGAAAAAGGTGAAGTAGGTAAATCTAAAAACAAATAAATAACTATTTTAAACATGACTGTATTATTATATTATTTATATTATTTTATGCCTACATTAAGTTTTTCCAACATCAAATGGTTCAAACTATTGTTGAAAGTATTTATTTATTCATTTTATTTTAAGGAAATTTACAGGTACATTATTACATAATAAACAATTTAAACACCTAATAAAAAGTTTCCACTTATAACTATAGTAAAAGATTGCAAAAAACCAACCAGCATCATTGTGAAGCAAATGATACACAACAATTCAAGGAGATAATAATTTTTCAGTTATGATATTTCTAGCTTTAACTATGGAACTGTGGAACTGGTCAACATCTGTATCTTCTAATAACAAAAGTACAGTATAGTATAGTGACTACTACGAGTATAGACATTATTTTTCAACAAATTTGTTCTATTACAGAGGAAACCACGAAATAACAGAAGAACGGATATCTGCTTACCAATCACGAATAATGCTGACCATATCAGAGTTTAGTAGTGAAGACGCTGGCACTTATATGTGTGTTTCGACGAACACTATTGGAAAGGCTGAAGGAACTTTAAGACTTTATGGTAAGTTCCAAAGTGCCTAGTATACCTAGTATATGACATATAAAGTATATAGTATATGTATAATAGTATATAAGTTTAATATGTCTATACTATTATATAAAGCTGAAGATTTGCTTGTTTATTTGTTTGGTTGTACGCGCTAATCTCAGGAACTACTGGTTCAAATTGAAAAATTCTCTTTGTGTTGGATAGTCCAATTATCGAGGAAGGCTATAGGCTATAGAGAACGCGGACGAAGTCGCGAGCACTAGCTAGTTATAGTATATAAGTATAGTTAGTTTTCCTCTAAAAAATTCAATACTCCCACATACTAAGTAGGTAAAAGTATCCGTCTTCATTCGACCGAGAAATTTGTCTTTTGAAATATCTAGACACATATCATATTACGTTTCATTAAGTGATTTTGTTGTCATGTTGGCGTTTTGTAATATGATCCGAACCCTCACCTTGACTACAACCTCTGGAACGTACAATTTCACCTCAATGTCGGCTGTCTTCTCTAAATATATATGTTATTATACCTATTTTTATTCAAATTAGACCCTAAGTTGGCGTAGTAGGTAAGTAGGTCTTAACGCCATTGAAATAAAGGATTTATCAGTTTCTTAAACAACAAAACGTGAGCAGTTTGTAGGATCTTTTAAAAATAATATTTAAAAGACCGTATTAAAATTATATAATAATAAAGTGACATTCATTGTAAAGAATGTTTTTCGGTTGTATGAAAATTTTAATATTTACTTTATATAACCTCAATCGTGTAAATTTTTAAAAACAAAAAGTCTACCTTCCAAATATAAGCATTAACTCGTTCGCACTGAATGTAAATACGTTTGCTTCCAGAAATAAAAATTACAACAACAACAACAACCACGACAACCACAACGACAACGACGACGACAACTACAACAACAACAACTCCACCGCCAACAACAACAGAGAACACACCGCCCCCACGTAAGTGTAAATTTAATATTACATTCTAAGCGTACTCTATACATTTGTTGGTTTAGTCAACTAACAGAATAAGAACCCAAGTATGTATTTAATTTTGTGAATAATTTTGTGTTGAAAAATTTGGAAAATTGGAAATATAGAAAAAGTTGGAAAACATCAAAAATTATCTAGAAAAGGAATTCATATTGAAACACATTCATAATTGAAGGTGTTCAACGTGCACTTATGAATATCATGGCCAAAATGTAAGTGCCCTCAACACTTTGATTGACATGAAATTTGGACCTTTCAAAATTTCTAAAAGCTTTCATTCATTCGCACAGAAAATATTAACGTGTCGAATAGCTAACCAACTCGTTTGGTGTTAAGGCTTTGAAAACGTGTTATTTTGCCACGTCATGACACATTTTCGAAACATCAAAAAACAAGACTGTAGACGGCAGCGCTTTATATTCCCTCCAGCCTCTGATTAAATTCATGTCAAAGGTTGACACAAGTCTTTGTGCTGTTGCACACACCAACAAAGCACCATGTGGAATGAAGAGTCTTGATGTTTTTCCTTCAGATAATTGAGAGATTCTTATTAAATAGTAGCTAATGCCCGCGACTTGGTCAACGTTGTGAAATGAAAAATATAACACCTGAAAAATATCTGGCATCTTTACCGCTGTCTTAACGGTGACGCCGCCACGGATACAGTGGTGGTATTTTTTTTTATATTTTGCCAAACAGTGCCAAAATGTGCCAAACAGTATTTAGTAGGTATTCTAATTAAGTGTGTGATGCATATATTATATATTTAGAAAATTAATTATGCGGAAAAAAACACATAAAATGCATGCGGGGTGCTTTGATTTCCAAAATTTTACAAACTATGATAATTTTAATATTTTATGATAAAAAAAAAATTAAATATCTTTCATTATCCGTAGGTTTCGTGGTCCCGCTACAGCCTGCCGAGCAAAAGTTTTATACACCAGACGTCACAACATACGGTAAATTTTATTTCTATTTTATGAATAACTTATAGATTAAAAAAAATTGTTTAAGGTCTATTATGAAAAAGCAATGATATTAAAAATTCTAGACATTGTCCTGCGTTTCTTTTTTTTAGATTAATTAGTTAAACATTTTGTATTTAAGAGCGGGTATAATGAGATCCTAGATTTGAATTTTATCTAGGTAAACAAAGTCTAATTTAATTAAATTTTTTTAAATAGATAAATACATTATAAATGAAAGTGACGACTGTAACAGAAAACATAATATAATGAAATTTTCTCGATAGAAAAAAATTACCAAGTGAGCTCTCATTTCCATCGATTTTAGTTTTATTTTCAAAATGACACACATTACAAAGCTAAAAGTGTATCAGTAATTTCACTTCTCATATTATCTAAGGCTGTATGTATCAATTTTTCATTTGACATTGTAGTTTACGAATAATTAATATTTAATACTTTTGACACTTATAACGTTTTTATTGAGCGAGATGCGCTATCTTCCGTCGCATGTTGTGCGTAGTTCTACGTATTTTGTGTCACTGTCATGTCCAAGGGGCCACGCGGGTGAAATTACAAATTATGTTTGCTTTATACGCACTCTTAAAGCGACACGGCGACAAGCAAATTGACGGTCCATTTGATGGTAGGTGGCTATCGTCGCCTAAGAACATAACCAACACCATGGGAGGGTGCTGGTGCGCTGCATACCTTGTATGAATTTGTTCGCTTGAAAAAGCCCGCAGGTTGTAGCTAGGCGGAAATATGTACCTAAACCATATATATCACTTGGAATCTAGGACTTCTAAGGAGCTGGTTATTAAAAAATATTCTCTATTTTTAGATACAATGCAAAATGTGATCGAGCAGTCCGTCCTAGACAACAACTGGCTGCCGACAGCTGAATCCACCGGGTCCAGGGGTCACAAAGCGTTGCCTTTATCTACGCTCGTCCTCATTACTGTGCTACTTAATGTTATGTACATAATTAATAGTATACAAACAATAATTTCCATAATATACTCAAATCATAATTTAATGAAACATTTTGCGAGATGATAAGCTATATAAAATTAATTTTGTTTTAATATATTTCATTTATATTATATCATAGTGATGTCTCATTAGTTTAACTGGTCATGTATACAAATTTGCGATTGCTAAATAAACAAAACAAGATTTTTAATAACACTGCTCTGAAAAAATGTTAACAGCTTAACAGAAAAGTATACAAAGTATAGTTACAAGTAAGTACTTGTTCCATGTTGCTATTTGCATTGATTCACTATTCCCATTTAACAAATAAACAACAATGTAAAAATATTGCATTTGTAAATATAATATAATATGACGTGTTTATCCTTCTACGTCGTTTTTATTCGATTGTGTATAGAGTGTAATATTGAAATGTGCTCAGATTTAAATTAATTAATGAAATGTTTTGATTTCGTTTTAACGAAAATTAATTAAAATGGAAATTGACACGACTACGCTCAAACTTTAATGCATTATTTGATGAAACAACTTGAAATCAATTTTCAAATTGAAAGTGTTAATTTGGTTGTAATAAAAACTAATCATCTAAAAGCATATCAAATAAAGTTTGTACTTAAATATTCTATGAATAATTGCGAATATGATAAGTAATAGATTTTTAACTTAGCTAAGAAAACTTGTTTTATTACCCCTACCATGCGTTTTCCTGATAATCTATGCCAAACACTTTTGTCAAACGTAATCTATAATGGGTTCAAGTGTTTTTAAAACTTTAAAACTTTTTTAAAACTTGACACCTATACAGGTATCAAGTTTTTAAAAGTAGTATTATGGGAAAGAAAAAAAACCATATCACGCCACGTGTAGTGCCACGAGTAGAGCCTAGGGCCTAGGGAACTAAACGGACATTGAATGTGGTCCGTGTGGTTAAAAGCGAATATGGTTAATATAAGTTAAAAAGTGAAAAATGAATAAAAAAAAGAGTGTACTCGCGAAGAGGTTAAATAAAAATAAAATAAAGTTTTAATTTACAGAATATATTATGATGATTACAGAAACTTGATGTATATGAAAGGCTCGACAATTAAACCACGACATCTTTCTTAAAATTCTTAAAACCAATGAAATCATATTCCAAAAAATGAAAGATTCATGATCTTTTAATAGTTACTTACTATTTTAAACTTATATATCACAAATATTCTAATTTTGAGATGAGATTAAATGAGAACTCATGGTAGGGGTATCGAATTAATAAATTGTATTAATTAATAACTGGTACAGGATTTTTGAGACACAAGATCAAATTTATGTATGACAGTTCGTATATCAGTGTTAAAATTTCGTTTAAAATTAACTTTTCATTCATTTCTATGACGGCTTTGTATAAGTGAATACCAATAACTAAACTCCTGTTTTAACTCCATACAAAAATTCACAGACTCTGACAATCCTTAAACACTAACTACAAACTAGAAAAACAAAAAAAATAATTAGGTATGCCTAAAAAAGTCCATCGAATTAAAACTAAACTTGTAAAAAAATACCTAGAATTTGCCAAAATTTTGTTACTAAGCGTTATTTAGTTTTAGGAGCAAAATGTTGTTGTAAATATGTGGATATGTTAGTTTTAAAGTGACATTAAAGTAACCTAGTTAGACATTAACTTATTGATACGATACGAAATAAAAAATTGTAATTATTAATATGAATATCAATAAACCAACGATTTATAAATATCTATGGAGTTTAATTTTCCAGTCTTAAGTAATCTGACTACTAATACTAGGCCTATACTAATAATATCGCTTGCAATTTTCATCTGCAAATCCTTACAATTATAAAACAAAGTCTTCCGCCGCGTCTGTCTGCCTGTTTGCGATAAACTCAAAAACTACTGCACCGATTTTCATCCTGTTTTCAACAATGCATAGAGTGGTTCTCGAGGAAGGTTTTAGTATAGAATTTACAAAGTGATTCGGGCTAAGTCGCGGGCAGCAGCTAGTTATAAAAACCTATCTCGTTTAAAACTCTTTACGTTAGGGACAACTGCATGAAAATCCGTTTAGTTTTAGAGGTAATCGCCAACATATTTCAATTCGCAAATTTTCAAAAATCCTTCAAAAACCTATATTACGAATTTCAGCTTTCCTTTTCAGCAGTTACGACTCAGTAGTCTTGCCTGTGCGTTGATAAATCAGTCAGGACAAAATATACTAAGTAACAAAATATATTATTTATAAGTAGTTGGTGCCCTCGACTTCGTCTGCGTCCGATCGCTACCAAACTTCACAGGATTACCCGCTGGACTAATCTTAAGATTGTCTGAAAATTCTGGGAACATACATACACACATTGTATTTTATAAAGATAGATAGATAGAGCAGTATAATAGCTCAAAGGTATAAAGATATCTTCCATCAGATACTGAAAGTAATACTTTTTTTGGTTATCTCCAACCCCTTTTGTCCATTATTGTTTGACTATCACACCACCGGACACACAAACAATTCTCGTCGTCTTTGTGATGCAAATCTAAGGGCGGACAATTTAAATGTTAATTTATTAAGCACACCAGAAAATTGTTTGGTTATCCATTCAGCTGTCCGTGTAAACGCGTAATTTAGTTAAAATCCCCTTCTTTTATTATTTTAATAAGAAATTATTAAAATAATAAAAGAAGGGGATCAACGTGGCATCTGTCTACTTTTCAAATCCTTGTAAAGTTATCGAGGTTAAGATCCTACTAATATTATAAATGGAATGGATGGATGGAAGTTAATTTTTCACGCGAAAATTTGGCACACGTATATTTTATTACATGCATTAACATATAAGATGATTTTTATCTAGAAAAAATGTTGGGTTCCCCAAGGTTCGTCTATAAATTAAATATTTGAGCGCCACTAGAAGTTTTCGATAATAGTTCAATTTATATAAATAAAAACTGTGACTTTAAAACCGGTACTTATATGTGTATAGGTCATAGTAAATAGTTGGGACTATGTTAGTTACAACTAACTAATAGATTAATAATATCTAGCTAATTTATCACATTTGATGTCATGTCGAACAATAGCTTATAGCATGTCTACATAATTTGTTTGTTCAGAATAAATCGCTGTAATATAATTATATAATATAATTAGTGATCACGTCGGATATAACTGATGGGTCATAAAAGTCATAATTTTATTAAAATAAGATTTAATAGATTAACAAAATATATACGAGTATTTGTTTAAAAAAATAGAATTTCATGAAACATTTTTCCCACCGCCTCACTAATGCGCTGTACGCACAAGGTCTAGCTAGATAAATATGTTTCCATGGTTAGCTCAGGTAACCTCAATTCTATTATCAAGAAGACGAGGATTGTTGGCAAGCTGAGCAGCTTTTTCAAGCTATGCCTTTCAGGTAGTTCACCTGACCGCAGGGCGTTCCACGCGTCCTACATTTTAATTCGCGTCCTACATTCAAAAGTTCTTCTACCACATTTATTATCCCATATGCTACAGATGTGATCGACCCAATGCTTTTTCAACTTGCTATTTCTCTTGGCTATGTCGACAACTTTGGCTCTACGGCGAATTCCAGAATTTCTTATCCTCCAAGAAACTCCAAAAAACCAAGAAACTCCGAACATATCTCGCTCTATAGCGACTTTAAACTTGTGGATCAATTTAAACTCGAAAGTTTATCTTAACTTAAAAGTCAAACTTAAAGTTTTAACTAAAGTTGTGGAATATTCATTCAAAGGTTATTCCGGCCCAATCTTCTGAGTCAAATTTAAATCAGTCGGAATGGCTGCCACAAAAAGACAAAATGTTTTTACCGAGTTTTGTGAAAAGCTTGATATCCAAATATAGTTCGAAAGTATCGAATGTAACGTAGCTTCAAAACACAAGTGAATTTACTCAGTGATCCTGACGTAATTTACTCGGCAAAGCTCACAGTAACCCCAGCGTATGAATTTTGAAAGACATCTTCTTTGTAGTATTACAAACCTTAGCTTACCTTACCTTAGTCCGAAATGAGTTTTACGATATGTTGCAGTATTTTTTAAAAATTTCATAGCCCACGTTAATTCTAAATACCATACTACAAGGTGTCATTTTTTTTTTTAAATAGACATCGCTATACAATTTTTTTACGAAACAAGAAATTTGATCGAATATTTTAAACAAATAATGAAAATTGGTCTATGAAATGAAAGTTCACAGGCCTCTTTTATAATGCCTATAAAGAGAGCTTGCAAACGAGTGGTCACTGAAAAACAGTAACAAAATGCAATATGAAATTCCAATTAATTTTACAAAGGCATTGTTTACAGCCCTAAAGTCAATTTCGTTGTTTATTACTGCACAAACGCGGTGCTCGTCAAGGAAGGCTATCATTTTAATTGCTTGTCATTTCTCTTTGAATCTGTGGACAATACCTAGCTAAAATATGTCTGCGAATACTAACGAGAGAATAAAAATTCTAAATGATTTGTGTCTTCTTTTTATTTATGTATAGTATGTGTGAATTATGTGTTTTTAATATTTTACGGAAATTCTCTACTAGATAATAGACTAGACAATTCAATAAAATATATTATTTGCCACTCTTAAACACTATTAATTAGAATCTATTAAATTATGCAATCACCACCGAAGATTAATAAACTTAAATACCAATTTAATAACTAATAATCTTTGTTTGTTTGGTTGTACGCGCTAATCTCAGGACCTACTGGTTTTAATTGAAAAATTCTTTTTGTGTGCTTTTTGCTATAGAGAACTCGGACGAAGTCGCGGGCACCAGCTTGTAATTAATATAATTTGACCAAGAACTTCAATAAGAGCATTTTCTCCGGTGCATAAAATAAACCATAAAATAAGTGTAAACATAAAATAAACCATATCATGTACAATATTTGTACGAGGCTGAAACTGCAAACAACCCATTCACTACGTTGTCTTCTGAACATCAGGCAAATGAAGTCGTGTTAACAGTGTTCGTAGTCGAATCACGATTCGTGTACATTTATCCAAGTCCCCAACAAGACAAGAACAAATCTGTGATTTTATCGCGCTCACCTCCACATGTACAAAAGATATTTGCCTCCCGTTGAGAGAGGACGAATAGTGATAAATTATTATACAGTTTACTAGAGGCCCGTTCGTTTCGACCGTAGTTTACTTGGTGCGTCACATATTAACAACATGTACCTACTTTTACGTGTGCGCAGTTATTGTTAACATGTAAATACAATCATACCGACGAAATTACCATTTAAATTGTTCATAAGTTCAACGTTTTCGATGAAAGCTCCCAGATGACTTGATTTTTTATTATCATCATATTTCCACCAATTTACACAAAACCTTAACGAGTTATACACCTGTATCTTCCCCAGGAATCACTATGTTGATACATGAAAACATACATACATACAGACAGTTGCAGCGATGGACTTTGTATAACTTAATATTGTTTTATATAACTTAATATAGGTTTATCCATAGGTCAGACTTCATGTGTGTGAAAAATAATAAAATCACGCGTATGTAAATTTATACCACTCAGAGAATATGTCCACAAAAATTTTCACTCGTAAAAAGGAAAATAATTAAAAATTCGACACATCTAAATAAAACCTTGATAAGGTTAATAAGAATGTCGTACGAAAATAGAATGCAGAATGGCTTTTTTACGTTTAAAAAAATATGTTTATACAAAATGCATAGCGGTCAGGATTTGGTGAGGCCGAGTGACAGCTCGACAGAAAGGACACCCCACCCGGAATGTGAGACTCTCTCACCTTTTTCCGTCAATAAATAAATACACGTCCACCGCCAAGGGATGGATAATTGTTCTATTTGTTGGGAGGGTTGAGCAGGGTTGGCCAGTCGGGCTCGTAATTTATTTATTCCGGAGGGCGACGCGTCCTCGCGACCCGTCTAAACGACATCTGATAGGGCATCACTAACTTGTTAAAAAAAAACGTTTAAAATTCATTCCGCGGAGGCACATGGCTACAAATTACGACAGTTTGCAGGAATTGAAACGTTCGAAATACTCATTTATTTTCGTGAAAATACTCTACTATAACGAATTTTCATTCAAAATCATTGCCCCATTTGACGACTCATTGGATGATTTGTTAAGGTTCTTGTCTTAAGACTAAGGTTACGAAACCAGAGCGAGGCGAAATACCAAGCTCCGTTGGCTTCGTAATCGTAGCCAAACTCTATGTCTCCGGGTTCGATTCCCGACAGTTTGGATATGTTGGACATCCCGACATCTTGGACATCTTGCTAGTTAGCTCTGGTCTGTATTTGGAAAGTAGTGGGTGCCCGTTTGACCCTTACAGAGGGCCGTGAAATAACAGCATGTGTGCTGTTATGTTTCGGTTAGTCGTGAGTAAGGAATGCCAGAGTCCATTGTCAGCAAGCCTACTATTTTCGGAAGCACCTACAGCGTTGTTTTATAGGCGACGATAACTGACCAGTGGACCGTCAGCCTGTCTGTCGACCTTAATATAAAAAAAAAAACATTTCCAATAGTAGATGCCTTAAACGAAATCCTATTACATGATAATGTAAGTGCATTAGTTCTTGTACTTAATTAAATGAACAAGAGCGAACTGGAATAGGTCACTTTATAAAAGCTCACAAAACCACTAACGACGTTTACTGGGAACGCCACTTGCACTACAATATTTTTTACACGAGAGTTATGATGAAATTTATCTTCTAAACTTAAAACAGTAATGTTTCAATACAATTTGAAACATTTTAATAGGACGTACGGTACATTATGTTTTGTGCCCGTATGTATGGTGGCAGTAACCACCCAAAAAGACCAAAAAAGACCACTGTGAGATATAACATTTCGTATGTTGGTATGCGAACTGTTTTCTCTGAAGACAGTTTGCATATACCAACAAATATTGTAAAATCTGGGAAGTGATGAAATTTCTATAAAGTATTGTTATCTTAAAAGGACGAAAATATTACAATTTTATAGAATGTTAAAAATTAGTGAAAAGCTTCGCATGAACGCGATTTTTTTGCAAATTATTTACAGAAACCTCTTTCTATTAATGAAAACCATAAAAATTCGTTGGGTGGTTTAGAAGAAATTAACGGAGAAACCAGGGAGAAGCAGACAGCGATGTAAGTAAGTATAGATTGCTATTTATAAAATTACAATAACCAGCATAAATTTTCAAATTTTCCAACGAGCAGAAAAATAATATAGTCAAGATAAAGTTTTGGTCTCAACTTGTCAAGTATTCGAGTGAAAGATAATCTTCTCAGATTACATACGTAACCTCGCAATGGAATTCTCGCGGGAATGCGGGAAGTATTGGAGATGTCGACTGTCTAATATTACCTTCGGAAAATAATATCTTGGCGGTGACTTCGCGTGCTCGTGCTCTAGAATGTTTTATTTAAATTTCAATCACTGTTTGGGGTGAAAGGAAACGAACGGAAATAAGGAATATAGACAAAGGAAATTTAAAAGAATTTACCTCATTTTGAATGGGATAAATATTATAGGCTTTAAGTTAGAGAAGTAAGCTTATCACCTCAGGAATAGAACATTTATCGCTGAACATGGTTCTGCCCCATAATTTTATAATAGGACCGATCAGTAGTAGCCTAGATCAGGTCAGAATGACTATTTTATCTGTTCTATTTCACTCATTTTGATCACTAGATATTATTTTTTAGTTATTGGTTAGAAATTAAATTTTCTGTACACGTAGTTAGATTTTTGAAAGGCTTTTACTACTCAACGAATGCTCTATTACACTTGAAATTAACCATAGAGGGGAGATCCACGGTGGATCCAGGCTGCTTCTGACCTGTCCATTTTGAAAATTTTGGAGACGGCCTATGTCCAGCAGTGGACGTCCTGCGGCTGAGATGATGATTATGGTGATGATAGAGGGGAGACGCCGGCCACTTCAGAAAATTAATAATATAAAAAAATATTTTTAGTAACTAAAATTATCTAAAAGCTAAAATGACTCAACTTTTGGTAATTGAAAATAACAATAATGATATTTTCCACAAGGCTCAGGACATAATAGGGAAAATAGCCCATAATATTTTTAAGGTGTCATCCATCAGGTCACAATCATAATCAGTGCGCAACTAGGAGTCACACCATAGATTTCATTTTGTAATTTTGTAGAGCTACTTTTACAAACGAACGAATTATCGATCATCCAACATGTAATGATTATTATATGTAGATGAATTTATGTGATAGTATTCGTAGAAAATAATCAAAAAAAGTATATTACTCCTGCTACAGATGGAAAAAGGCATTTCCAAGAGACCATTTCTCATTGAAACAGAATAGAAAAAAGGAAAAGTTATGTCACGCAAGTGTTGGGGAAATTGCAATATCATTTAGTCCGCAAAAGACACCATACAGGCGAATCACAGTAACTGGTCTTCGCAAGTTATGTTTTGTTTCATGCTCCCATAATATACATACACCCCATAGTAGGTATATTCTACTACTAGCTGGTGCCCGCGACTTCGCCCGCGTTAAGTAGGGGATGTGTAGCGCTTGACTAAATGTGTAAAGCAATATAACGCCTGACATCTTTGCTGTTATACAATTTTCAGGGGTTGTATCTTTATTTTTAGTAGATAGCTGGTGCCCGCGACTTTGTCCGCGTTGAAAATTATATACTAAAACCTTTCTCTTGAATCACTCTATCTATTAAATAAAACCGCATCAAAATCAGTTGCGTAGTTTTAAAGATCTAAGCATACATAGGGACTTTGTTTTATACTATGTGGTGATTCATATACCTTGGTTTAACATAACATGAGAGAACATAATACTGTCTGTCATTGTCTGTCAGTGTTATATGAAATTTTTCTAGAAAGTAGTCTGAATTTTGTATTATATTTTTTTGAATTTAGAAATATTATTCAAGTAAATTCAAAAAAATATTATAAAAAAATGCATCTGTGCGAAGCCGGGAGCGGGTCGCTTGTACAAAAACACTAGATGGTGCCCGCGACTTCGCCTGAGTTGAAAAATAAAAAATATATACATAATATGACCTCGGCTTTTTCAATTTATTTTAGATGACCCCTTAGGTACAGTACTTTTTTCTGGATAAAAGATACCCTATGTCCTTTCTTGAATCCCTGACAACGTGTATGCAAAATTTCATGATGATCGATTTGACTAGTTAAGGCGTGAAAAGTTAACAGACAGACAGAGTTACTTTCACACTTATTAGTATGGATAGTTGAGATTAAAGTCGTTTCTTTAGGCATAATTCAAAAACACTGTAGTTATTAAGAGCATTGTTTATATTAAAGCATTTGGTCTGTTGGATAAACAATGGTTGTTTATTTTACAGCAACTATAAAATACGAGTATGCAAACATTGTTTATTATTATAATGAGAACAATACTGTTGTACATCAGTGTAATTTACAATAATATTCAATATTACTTTCAATAACTTGTGAAAACAAAATAATGTACATAAATAATATATTATTAACCTGCGCAAATTTTAGTATATTACAATTTTAGGAACATCTAGCAAAACTATTTAGAATCATATCAATCCAGGTGACTTCGTCCGCGTTGGAAAATACATCCGAGAAAATATATGAGTAAATATTATTGTGCTCGATATCTTTATCACTGTGACGACGGTGGCGCCGCCACGGCTACAGTGGCGCCCATATTTTAATATATTTAGACAATCCCTCGGGTTGGGGAGACAATAGGATACTTTTTATCCCGGAAAAATGATAGGAAAAAGTATCCGGGATAAGATAAAAAGTATGAAGCTTGAAAGAGTAAGCGCCTCTTGTATGTCGATTTTACACTATTTCAAATATCTTTATTTGCATTCACCATCAGAGGAGCATGCGTTTGTATACTAAATATCATTTACTTCTGTTTGAATATTTTCATACTGTTCCCTATCCACTTGGTTACAAAGGGGAAGTTTTTTTTCTACGACAGATGCATGTGATAAACGACCCGCCCGCAAAAGAAGTACGCAGTAATGTCACTTCGATTCAATGGTTTTTCCATTGGCTGTTTTTGAATACCAGACTAAGAAAGTGTTTCTGACTTACTAAAAGGGTGATATCGAGTAACCTACCTAATAAAGTCAAATCTCAAATAATTCTGTATAAAAGTTAAGAGTATTTATATATGAACCAACATTTAGTTATTTTTATGTATGTATTTAAATCTACGTTAATATTATAAAGATGTAAATCGTTTACTTTTAAAAGAGTACGTTTTTTAAAGAGGTAAAATGACTAAGACTATGCACTATATTTAAAAAAAAAAATAAACTTTTTTGTGGGTTGAATGTTTGTAGGTTAAATTTTCGCGGGTTGAATTTTTGCTGGTTGAATACTTGCAATTGAATTGAATTACTGCTTAATGTTTTTACGTGAAAACCAATGACATAAAAGTAATTTTAAATGTCATTGGTGAAAACATCCTAACTACAATGTACATTTAAATATTGGAAATGCTATTTACATTTAAATATTGGAATATTGTTTTTTTTTTTTAATATTGGAAATGCTGGCACATGTATTATGTAGGCGAGTTCAATAAGTCACGAATGTGTTGCGATGCATTCTGTCTTCGGTTATTCGCATTATATAATACTTAGTAAGTTGAGACAAGAAATTCTCCCAGAAACCTATTACTGACTTCACTCGCTCGTACAGGGTGTCCTTAAGCAGCTTACTCGATAGTTTTATCCGAAAAATATGCAAGCGAGTTTTGAGCTCACTTTGAGAAGATTTTACATGCACATAGATTTCCTTACAATTATTTTCTAAATTATCTTTCTAATAAAAAAAACATGTATAAACCAAGAAAAGAACTTTGTCGCTCATCTAACCAAATCTTATCGATTTTGTTTTAAAAGGGAATGCGTGGATTGTTGGCTGTGTGGTTAATTTCATTCTGTGATACGCACAGCTTCAGTGGCCCCGAGCCCATTTATCTTATTCACTTCACACGAGGGCGTGACTCGGCCGAGTTTTACATTTTAATTTGGCCCGCGGTTTAATATGTCAGGGATATTGTGCCTAGTGCGAGCTGACGGGGACGCGATAATTTTTCACGAGAATTTAATGCGTTGGCACAGGGCGACGTTGTAAATGTGCATGCGGGGTTCGCGTCTGACCCCAAACGTTGTTAGTGAGAACGTGTATTTTAGATGCTCACAGAATTACAATTCGCAAGAGCACAGTACAACCGCTAAACCAAAGGAGTACAATTTACAATAATGCAGTAGTACTTCACAAACCCACTATGTAAACACATATCTTGCGAAAACGGCTATTAAAATTATTGTTAAAAGCAAAGATTTAAATCGAGAGATGCGGCATTACTAGCGAAAGTGTGTTACAAAATACAACATATATTATACTAAAGACAAAAGTATAAAATACATATACCTTTGTCTAAACACAGACAACACATTCCTTACTTCAAACGTGACTGTGACGATAGCGACGCTCTTAACAAGCGACCGACACTCACTGTAGCTGGCGCGCAACTGTAGTTGGGTTGAGCGCCTGCGCCCAACCCATTGTTAAGAATTTTCGGTGTGTTTTTAGTATGGCGCGAGGAGATTACGCCGCATCTTTCGATTTAAATCTTTGGTTAAAAGTATTAGAATAAAAAATAATAACAGTATTGGATTAGCGCAGTACCTGAATAGCTTCGGATGCAAGAAGAGTCAGTCTTGCATCCTAATAAAGACGAGACTGTCCCACACATCCTGCAGAATGTCTTGTATATGTAATCACACGATTTGGATTTGGAATATGAGATTGACATTAGTTACCGTTTTAGCATTTTTGATTTTTATCTATCAATAATTAAAATAAAATAACTAAAATGATAAATGTTAAGTATACCTAAAAGTGAGTGAGTACAGAGGAAAAACATTATCTCTCTATCCTTGCCATGTCCCTTCGTAAAGACTAGTAATACCTTAGTGCCTATTTCTTCATATAATACTTCGTCTTATTCTTCGCCCATACTTCGTCTTCTTCTACATATATATTTATTCCTAGGGTTTATTAATGCTACTACATTGATGTGGCCAATTTATTGTGGTTATCTACCATCAAGTGGACTAAGCCTTTTTGCTGTATAATATTTTAAAAAAAACGGAGAAACCCTTTCGAACCCATCTCAAACTTTTTCTTTCTCATATCGTTAATACAAATAGTACAAGTTGAACTTAAATTAAAATGGTTCACTATATAATATTACATGTACATTTAATCTTAGTTGAGACCCTGATTCAAAGAAAATAAAAACTGTATTCCTTTTGTTAAAAATAAGAATAGCGCTTCCATTGCATGTAAATTTTCTATGCAACAGTATTATTTTACTAAGTACATTTCTTGGTGAAGTAGCTACTTATAATGTAGCAGCAGTTACGGGTTAATTTTCCGTTAGCCTTAAGCGGTTAACTTGGGGGGTTACGGTGCACAAGTTGTATTTATAGCCCAACTCGTCTAATGATTTTTGTATTACCCTAAGTGCCCAATAGTTCGACAGCAACAATGTTTTGTACAAAATTTATTACAGTTTTTGTACAGTTTGCACTGATAATTTATTTCAATAACATATTTTTAAAATAATCAATACTAAGTAATAATAAATCTGTAAGGGTTTGTCATGAAGTAAGTTACTTTGTTTTCAGAAATATCGTGTTTATAGGCTCTATACATGATACTGAAACTAAATATACGATTTTTAGAATTTTTTTCTGTATGTATGTATGTATGTATGTATGTATGTATGTATGTATGTATGTATGTATGTATGTATGTATGTATGTATGTATGTATGTATGTATGTATGTATGTATGTATGTATGTATGTATGTATGTATGTATGTATGTATGTATATGTAAGTGGCTACAGTCGCCTATAATAACACAAGCAACGCCATAAGTGCTACAAGTGCGCTGCTGACCATAGAATTGTTAAGGATAAGGAATGGGGAAGTAGTTTTTGAGTTTATTCATTACAAACAATAATACAAATCTTCTATCTAGTATAGATTTTCAGAAAAAAAAACGTGTAAAGTCTACTCGGCTATACTTATCCTACACACATATTATAATGGTATGAACGCAACTATCACAATAACTACTGTACGGATTTTCATGTGGCTTTTACTATAATGGGTCGCTAGTGGGAAATAAATAAAATTATATCGCTGCTTAAAAACTTTTACAGGAGAGCTAATCGAAAAAAAAAATATTTTTTGTCTATTTTTTTCTTATTACATATATATTAAATATATGCATATTATACATCGTTAGAAGCTTATTTTTAAGTAGCATTAAATGTTTTAAGTAAGTACTTTTATAATAAACTGAATACTAGAAGAGATATTTAATAAGCATATAAGTTACTTTTGAATATATAAAAAATGATGAAAATATACGAAATAGGGAATAAAACAACCATAAGTCTTTTTGCAACATACAATATGAAGGATTGTGATTGTATTTTTGCAATAAAAACATTTTTGGATTTTATTGTTTTATGGCCCTTTAGTTTTCAAGCAGCGATATCTACACTAAATTCAGATTAACTTGTTAGTAATCTATACTATTATATAAGCTATATAAGCTATCTATACTATCTATCTATTATATAAAGCTGAAGAGTTCATTTGTTCATTGCGCTAATCTCAGGAACTACTTGTTTTGGATAGTCCACTTATCGAGGAAGGCTTTAGGCTATAGAGAACGCGGACGAAGTCACGGGCACCAGCTAGTTTTTAATAAATAGAATTTATCCAAATTGAAATGTAGGCAAGTCATCTTCAAACCGATTAAAAGTAAACAAACTTTTAAACACCCGCCTTTCGTATTAGTACACTGCGAAACGCCTATACTTAATAATACCTTAGATAAGAGAAAAAAGTATTTGAATAAAATTGATAAACTAAAGACACCTGTTTAACTTTCTGTATTCAAATAACTGTTCTCCAAGATAAAGAAAGGTCACATTGGCAAACACAATAGCCTTTTAAAGACGATTGCTCTCATGAGAACTTTTATTTCGTATTCATGTGCTTATTAAATGTAATTGTCATTCAAATTGTGTTGACTTATCTTGAAGAAGCCTACGTGTTTGAGATGTCTTAGAAATCTTGTAGATGTGATGCGTAATTCAATCGTCGGTATTACTGTTTCAGTAGATTAAGGGCCTCTTTCCCCATCTGTCAAGTAGGCTAACCGTCATTTAAAGTCACCGGTAACCGGGGATAATGGAGCTGATATACCTTTGTTTGTACGGTAAACGTCCCAAATATTAAAAAGAAAATAATAATAAAAAAATCGCCTATCGATGGATGCACTAAACTGAGTGCATAATCTAATAAAACATAAAATTATTTCCAAAAGTAACTAATCAACACTACTTTTAGTTGGTGAAAGAGGCCCTAAGAACTTTCTTGGAATGAAGGTATTACGTACGATAATAATGCGGATCCATAGTAAGTACTTACTTACTATGTAGTAAGTAAGTAAGTATACTTATTTACTATGAATCCGCATTAATTATCGTACGTAATACGAGTATCTTCTCTAATTATGCAATTGGGTTTTGTTCAAAAATATATACCTACATAATATATGTAAAATCAAGCTGTTAGGATATTACCACACCAATCGATCGATTGTCGATCGACTGTGTGGATCAGTCGATGTCGATTGACATTTTCTACCAAATAAAAACTGAATTATTGATTAAAAGCCCTTAACATTTTCCATGAAAACATCCTAGTTATGTCAACAGCCTATATCTATAAAGGTTTTTCTAAAATATTGGAATTGCTGGCGTATGTTTTATTACGAGTATTTTCGCGAGTTTCAATAAGTGGCGCGAATATCTTACGTCGCTTTCTGTCTTCAGATATTCGCAATAGACAAAAAATTCTGTCAAATACCTATTACTGACTTCACTCGCTCGTACAGGGTGCCCAAGGTAATTCTATGTAAGGTTCAAAAATTAATAATAATACCATAGTTTCCAACCAAATTTGTAAGAACACAGTATGAATGCCCCTCAAACATAAAACCTATAGAAATAGCCATTAAGTGAACAATTTTCCATCTAACCTTCATTTTGAAGTACTCTTCACTCGTCTGGGGCACATAATTGAGTTGTTGCGGAAACAAAATAAATTACAGTCCTATCCATACATTACGAGAGCAATTTGAACTGCGTCCAGTTTTCCTCTAATCGTGAAAGCCTTCAATTGATGGACCACAAATATTGAGTTACTGCACTACGAACGAACAAATTGTTTGCGATTGAAAAGGGGTACAAATGAAAGAAATGTATTACTATAAAAATAATATTGACTTTTAAATAATGTAATTAATCTCAAATTACTGAAAACTAATCGCTAAATGCTTTGCAAAGCGAAAAACACGAGAATGGCTGGACTATGCCCGACTCAAAAACGATGTACATATTATAAGTTTGACGTATATATCTGTCTCCAATTTGGACTAATTTTGATTCTTTTTTTGTGTGAAAGCTGATGTGATCGTAATGGTTCTCAGCTATAATTTCTATGATGACTTTAAATTATTAATAATAATAATAATAATTCTCAAAAATATAATAAGCCTTCAAAATATTTTCTTAGATAATTACAGGGACACTATTAAGAACTAAGTGGACACCTATTTTAATCAAAGGTATCCCGCGGAATTGTTACTATAGTAACAAGTATATATAGAATAGAAGTAATAATTATGTATAGATATAGTTATTAAATAGGATCTAAATACCAGTAAATAGAAGCGGGTAGTCAATTTGGTATATACATATTTTGAATTGCTTTCTTATATTTTTGATTTAGGTATTTTTGAATTTTCGCACTTTTTATTTGCATTCATTAGTGCACGAAATATAACTAGCCCTCTATTATAAATAAACAATTACTTAACACAAAATTGCTGAAACTTATACATATTTAATTTGGTATAGTACAGAATTGGTAAAGTCATCAGCAATTATCTGTGGAGTGCGTACTCAAATCTGCTTAGGGTCCTCACTGACCCGATAATAGTACTAGCAAGAAGTGGACACAGTCTCGAAGCAACCATCATCCCATTCGTCCCATTAGGACACCCTCTTGCATGCCTTCAAGCGTACTCGATTCTTTCAAACCCGGACATTCACGGCCTAGTGACTTTATACACGAAGGACCCTTCAAAATGTTCTGCTTGTTAACTTATAACTTCTTATTTCACCAATAGAGTCTGAATATTTTTCAACGATAAATCTTTTTTCGTAATTAAATCAAGCAATAATTAAAAATTATAAAACAAACCCTATAAACTCGTAGAGCCCAAGCACGCTATATTTGCTGTAAGATGCTAAGGAGTTGGGTATCCCGCAGATTCTGCTATTGATACTTCCATTACTAACTAATATAACAAATCAAAATACATTTTTTATTTTTTTCTATTGGGATTGAACAAAAGAGGCTAAAAAAGCTGTGAGCTTTGTGAATAGCTAAACATTAGTTGAGTAATGAAATAAGAATTTTTTTTACTCATATTTAGTTGGTACAATTTTTCACCTACATTTATCACTGACGCTGGCTATCAAGTTATACCACTACTTACATGTCGGCTACTTGTCGGTTACATGTTTCACCAATTTAGGCATCAATTACAATATATATTTTCAAAAACAGATATACTGTTCGTATACAACAGTATAACAAGACTTATCATACATATTCCATTAAAACTCATCAGCATAATCAACAGAAACCCTCTTGATGAAGACGAAATCAATAATGGACCCTAGCACGTTACATCAACCAGTTTTATATAAGAAAACAAAGTAAATACAAGTTAAATTGTTCCCAAGAGTTATTATCTAAGTTCTCCAGACACGCCACAAACTAATCAAACAATATTGTTTGTTTGCCATAAGAGTTGTTCCATACAATATTATCAGACAAGGTTCATTTCGGTTATGGTAGTGTAAGTATTTTGTTCAGTGATTTTTGGTATTTTAAATAAAAAATAAATATCTAAAAAACTTATCTTCTTCTTGTTTTTCATAGTATGATTTGAAATCGCTTTCTGCGTATGTGTGTCTGTTTGTATGTACGCTAACTCCTTCTAAACCACGCAACAGGTTCTGATGCGGTTTTCACTATCAGTAAGACAAATTTTCACGGAATAAGTATATATTTATAAACATTAATAAGAATAGAAAAAAAAAAACAATATTTTGCAACGAAGTCTACTCAAGAGGTCAAGCGTTATATTGCTTACATTTTTTTTATTATTTAATGCGGAAGAAGTCGCGGACTCCAGCAAGTAATTATTTAAAACGCTGATTATGCTGATGATTTTATGATTTAAATTTCATTTCGTCCAAAAAGCAAAATGCCTATTGGTATTTTCCAAATCAACTGCGCGTTTCAATGTCAGATTAAGCGCCGCTTTCACCAACTATCAAGTAGGCTAACTGTCATTTAAAGTCACCGGTAACCGGGGATAATGGAGCTGATATACCTTTGTTTGTACTGTAAAAGTCCCAAACATTGAAAAGAATATAATAAAAAAAAATTCGCCTATCGAATGATGCAGTAAACCGAGTACATAATTCAATAAAACAGAAAATTATTTCTAAAAGTAACTAATCAAAACTTTACTTGTAGTTGGTGAAAGAGGCCCTAAGCAAATACCTAAGCGGTAATGACAATAGATACTAATGGGTAACAATGTTTTCCCCTTTTTTTTTGAATTCCTCTACTCGCAATGTTTGAGAAACTTAAATTCAAAATTTTCATCTACTTCCTGAACGGCTTGTCGGCCAATGGCGCCGGGACCTGGCGCAGCTTCAAATCGACCGTGCACATCATTAAAAGTTTGTCAATTTTCAAAATTGTATACAGAATAATTCTGTAACCAATTTTCAACATGTTCTATTTACTTTCGCATATCCTTTTGTGGATAAACACATTATCACTATTGTAGAAAATACCATCACTATTGTGGTAGTTATTCTAGCAGCAAAAAAAATTGACAAATAAAATTGAAAAAGTGGAAAAAAGGCTTGGGTGATTTATCCAACAAATACAAAGAAGTTTAATGGGATGATTGCATTCGCTTCCACGCTTTTGATCCTGATAGTATTAAGATTAATAGGGTAGCAACACAAAATTACAGTAATTGACATGCCTTAATTACGCATCGAAAACAGCACTTGTGCTTCTTTCTTATTCTCAGTAGTATTCCATTAGCGTATTACTTTATAGTAGCAAGACAGGTCGAATTAATGAATGCAAAATTGCTTCAAAAAGACATATAAAAAGAGAAAAAAGTCTGAAGGATTGTAAGCTTATAAAGAAAATATTTTTCATGTATTTGCAAACATGAATGTCGTCGGATGGCCACTTGTAGTCTCTATTGTTAAAAGACGACGATAGCGGAAGATAGCGCATCTCGCTCAATAAAAATGTTATGTGCCAAAAGTATTAAATATTAATTATTCGTAAACTACAATGTCAAATGAAAAATTGTTACATACAGCCTTAGATAATATGTGAAGTGAAATTACTGATACACTTTTAGCTTTGTAATGTGTGTCATTTTGAAAATAAAACTAAAATCGATGGAAATTAGAGCTCACTTGGTGATTTTTTTCTATCGAGAAAATTTCATTATATTATGTTTTCTGTTACAGTCGTCACTTTCATTTATAATGAATTTATCTATTTAAAAAAATTTATTAAATTAGACTTTGTTTACTTAGATAAAATTCAAATCTAGGATTGGCTTTATAGCCGCTCTTAAAATTCTTTTTTCCATCAATATTTATGGATTCCTTAATCACTGTGCTATGAATTGCACTATGAAATGTTTAAATATAATATGGAAATAAACTAGACTTTAACACTGTCATCGGATTTGCTATTGCACCCACAAATTAGCTAGAGCAAATAATAAAGTTCGGGATGTCTTCGGAACGAGCGCGTTGGCACTGCGCCCATTTCAACGTGGCTGCCTCTAATCATCTTACCACCGTTTGTAGACAACACCAGTGTTGTGTTTCCCTGAATTCTCGTTAGAAGTGTAGACATTTTGGGAGTGTTATAAATTTAATATTAACTATCGCTCTGTACCTTTTAAACTACGCAACGGATTTTAATGCGACTTTAAGTAATGAAAAGAGTGGGTTTTTATATACAACTAGCTGTTGCATGCGACTTCGTCCGCGTAACTTTATAAAATATAATACATTCGTGTATGTGAAACCATTGAAATACACATACAAAATTTTAACCCAATCGGTCAAGCCGTTTAGTAGTTGACATACCGACAGCAGCGCCACCTATAGGGTGCAATTGTATTTTTAAATCATCCAGGAAACCATCGAAATACCCATTCAAAATCTCAACCCAATCGGTTCAGCCGTTTAGAATCTATGTGAAAAAGATAAGTACGGAAGGATAATTCTTACTACCCGTTGTCCTATTACCCGTTTTTCCGTAGAAATGAAGCATTTCCCCGCGGCAAAAGGTAGCCTATGTTCATCAGGATAATGTCGGTTCTAATGGTAAAAGAATTTTTCAAATCGGTCCAGTAGTTTCGGAGCCTAATCAATACAAACAAACACACAAATCTTTCCCCTTTATAATATTAGTATAGACTACATTTTGCATGCGATTGTATATTCTTGCTTAGCGTTTTTCATAATCGTAGAGTTCCATACTCGTTCTACCACGTTTGAATATCCCACCTTTTCGTTTATAACGTGTTATAACAAAACATTAAAGGATTTAGAGGTGTGTTCCATTTCTGTGACGACGTTCAGGAAGAGCTTTTTTTTTAATATAAGGAGAGGAAGAGCTTGGAAAAGTTGCTATTACGTTTTTAATTTGTACCCGTAACATTATAAAGATCCCAGCACTTTGCACTGCTGATACTTTTGTATTGTATTCTTTTTGAAATATCGATTTTTATCTACCATCCCTCGTAAATAATTGTATTAATCCATGGCAATTTTTGTATTTTATTTTTTGTATAAAAAATTGTGTGTCTGTTTTTATTATAGAAATAAATAAAATAAGCGCCTCTTTCACCAACGTCAAGTAGGCTAAACCGTCCCACGTAAACGGTAAACGTCCCAAACATTAAATAGAAAATAATATAAAAAAAATCGGCTATCGAATGATGCAGTAAACCGAATGAATAATTCAATAAAACATAAAATTATTTCTAAAAGTAACTAATCAACACTTTACTTGTAGTTAGTGAAAGAGGCGCTTAATGTAATAAATATCTTTGGTTTTCGTACAAAACATGGCATACATTTTTTTCTGTATTCCTAATATCTCAGATACTTATTAGAAGATAGCATATTTTTCACCTTATATATCGCGTATGTCGAGAATAATTATATATTTATGAGAATATAAATGCTCAGATAATATTTATGATATTAGGTACTCTTTATTATGCATGATTTTGGAACACGAGATTACAAACAGTAATTACCCACTAATTACGTAAGCTTGCTTATATGATGCTCTGTTCTCTTTGAACAATGTAATACTGGTAGGAATATTTTGGCTTCGTATACAGTTCATTAACATTAATTTATTAGTTTGAATCCGCAAGCCATTGTTTCTCTTTATAGTTACTTATTTATTCAAGCTTTTTTTTTAAATGTACCTATTCAACGGTGTCTAAATATATAGACAAGAACAAAGGTTGTTAAGGCAATCTTTGATTATTGTTTTCTTAAAAACAAAAATCACCTTTACTTATAAATAAAATACAAAGTATCTAAAAAAACAGTATCATTAAAATGAGTGCTGTGGGATTTTCCATTCCCTTTGTTTATAAATGTTAAAAAAAGTCCACGTCGTTCGATCAATCGGACCAACGAGAAAAAAGTCCAGGTCGTCCGATCAATCGGACCAACGAGAAAAAAGTCCGCGTCGTCCGATCAATCAAAGCAACAGACAAAAAAGCAGTCGGACCACGCAGTCTCAGGGAAAATTTATTTTTTTCAAACCCTAAAAAACAAGTGTTAAATACTAATGAAGAAAGTGAAGAACCTAATATTATTATTAATATAATTATAAAGTAAGACGCGCATCGTCAATAATAATGTATATGTATGTTTGCTTGAGTCTGTTTTCGTTCACATTTAAACAGAGTAACGAATCGAAGAAAATGTTATTACATTTGGTAATGAAGAGAAAAGAGCGCTCGGATTCCTTTTATTTAGACGACAGACGAGTGTTTGCCTTCACAAATCAATAGGTCTTACAAAAAAATGTTTTCAATGACGAAAAAAATTTAATAAAGCCCGCTTCTCCGGGATTGGAAATTGTTCACAATAGATTTTTGTGTTTCCTTTGAATACGCTCGGTAATTATAATTTCAATTTGTTGTGCCACGAGAAAACGTGAAATACGATTGGTTTACTTGATAATTGAAATATTTGGATTGGATCGTTAACAGTTAATTTAACAAAATGAGTGTATATTTTTGTTAAGATGCCATATTAAATTGTTGTAGTCAGTAGGGTCTAGCATGAGTTTATTAAATAACTAGCTGGCGCCCGCGACTTCGTCCGCGTTAAAAAAGAAAAAAAGTAGCCTATCCTGTGTCCTGTACGTCTAAATGTTTATCTACCAAGTTTCATGAAAATCAGTTAATTCGTTTAAGAGTTATTGAGGAACATACATACATACAATACCTACACTTACAGATTTATTATTAGTATTGAAGATATGATGATGACCGCACTCGCTAAATTGTCAGTTGTCAATGTCAAATTGATAATCCATACTAATAATAATAAATGTGAAAGTAACTTTAGTCTCTCTGTCCAAATATCAGGAAATTTTGCATACACATTGACTAGAATACAGGAAAGAACCCTAGAAAATAGGGTACCTTTCATACAGAAAAAAGGACTGGCCCATTACCACTTAAACATTTTCTCGGCTATGTTGACAACCATGGAATCATCGAATTTTAGAATTTCTGATCACAGGATTAGATCAAAATACTCCGAGCATAGCTGTTGAGAGACCTTAAACTTGTGCGAACTGAAATATATAATTCATTTATTTACGATATTTTATGAAAATAATATCATTATCACATGAGATAGTTTTACAGTCCCATATATACTCGTATATATATGAATTTGTTTAACATACTACGTATTTCAATGCCTTTTGCTTGCTTTTGCTTTTGTATCTAGATTAGGAGCGGGTATAAAGAGAAATAGCCAATCCTAGATTTGAAATTTATCTAAGTAAACAAAGTCTAATTTAATTAATTGTTTTAAATAGATAAATACATTATAAATGAAAGTGACGACTGTAACAGAAAACATAAAATAATGAAATTTTCTCGATAGAAAAAAAATCACCAAGTGAGCTCTCATTTCCATCGATTTTAGTTTTATTTTCAAAATGACACACATTACAAAGCTAAAACTGTATCAGTAATTTCACTTCGCATATTATCTAAGGCTGTATGTAACAATTTTTCATTTGACATTGTAGTTTACGAATAATTACCTAATATTTAATACTTTTGGCATTTTTATTGAGCGAGATGCGCTATCTTCCGTCGCATGTTGTGCGTAGTTGTACGTATTTTGTGTCACTGTCATGTCCAAGGGGCCACGCGGGTGAAATTACAAATTTTGTTTGCTTTATACCCATTCTTAAGGACCTTTTAGAAACGTGTTTGTGAAATTAAAAAAATCGATCAATACAAACATCAAGTAGGCCAAACTGTCGTTTAAAGTCACCGGTAACCGAGGATAATGGAGCTGATATACCTTTGTTTGTACGGTAAACGTCCCAAACATTAAATAGAAAATAATAATAAAAAATCCCCTATCAAATGATGCAGTAAACCGAGTGCATAATTCAATATAACAGAAAATGATTTCTAAAAGTAACTAATCAACACTTTACATTTAGTTTGTGAAAGAGGCCCTAAGAATAATACATAAATCAAAAGATTCATGATGAAAAATCAAACTTTGATTTAAATTAGCATAATTTTAGATTTTCGATCAAATATATGCACATCCTCATACAAAATGAAGTCCCAAAATTCTCCTCGCGTCAAAGCTGTATTCAAAGATTAGCTTTGATTAGAGCTTTGACGTCAATCAAAGCGATTAGTGTCATATTACCTTTGCGTAATCTCAGCAACGCAGTAACTGATGTATATATACCATATAGTTATTGAATATAATTTAAATCTTAAAATTATCGAAATAGTTAGAAAACTTAATTTAACATTTAGATCGAAATAGCTACCATATAAATTATTAAAATTCAGGTTAGATTTTTTCACTAGGTAAAGGGTGGTCTAAAAAAGATGATTTCCGGGATCTTTGGAAATGAATTTTTCAAAGTTGGCTCTGGATTGGATTTGGAAAGTAAGGCACGCTGCATTTCGCAGTCATTACATCCGTTTTACATAATTTAGACAAGCCGGTGCCCGCGACTTCGTCCGCGTACAAAATGTTATATAGCCTGAAACCATCCTCGATGGATGTACTATCCAAGACAAAAATATTTTTTTAATTTGAACCAGTAGTTCCTGAGATTAACGCGTTCAACCAAACAAACAAACAAACAAACTCTTCAGCTTTATAATATTAATATAGATAATAATAATAATAATAATAACAATTTAGATTATTGTAACAATTTTGAAAAGGCTTCGAAGAGCGAGGCGATGGCGATATGGCCATACTCTATCAACAATAATGGAAAATGCTCTACAAAAAGAATTTCCATTTCCAGAAATATATAAAATGTTAATTTTAAAAGAAATTTTCAAACAACATAACGTATAATAATTACACAATACCCAGACTCGTTAGTTAACATATTTCTGTCGGAAGGGTATAACATCGAGACCGCGAAGTTAGATACCTCCGGTATTTTAACTTGTTACGCTTTGTAATCAAAGCAGAGCACTCTTTCGACGCTAGAAAATTATTCATTACCTTTTCCAACCCGTTGAGACGAGACTTTTGCTTTGAATGTTTGAAACACCAAAAGCACCGCAACCTGGGCTCGTTTCTTTGCTGCCTAAACGAAGAACCCATTGTAAAATTATATATTTCACTCTTGCTCACATTTAAGGCTGTGTGTCACGTACTGATTGTCATACGAACAGAAATATTCTCATCTATACGTACAGAGCCGTACATAAATATATAAATATTCCATTTATACGAATATGACTGTGTCTATGATTCATTAGAAGATGGGGATTTCAGTTATCTGTTTTATAATGAAGCCCACAATTTATTTATTTTTTCAATTACCGTAATTAAATAATAATTATTAATCATTTCATTTCATCATTTCAGCTATTTGTTTTTGTATGAATGATGTGAATGATAAATGAATGAAAAAAATGATTTGAAAAATAGGCTGTATTGTTGTCAACTTGTATGCCATCCTTTATCAAATAAATTTATATGTGTACGGTGCTGTTCAATAGAAAATTGAGTTTGTGTGATATGCGGCCATATCGAGAAAATGGCGCATGTAAGAAATACATCAATACTATTGTTTTTCTTTTACAATTTTATTACTTCTTCAGCATTACATTTGAACACGAAATCAAATGGTTAGGAAATTCAAATCAATATTTTTTTTTATTTAATATAATATACAGTTATTACGTGACAATAACATAATAATATTTATTTTTTAGACTCCGCTAAAAATGATACAATAATTAAAAATATTAAGTGGCCCGTGGAGTGGAATAGTGGAATTATTCCATATGTATATAACTACTTTTCAATGAGTAAGTAAAGATTTTAATTTTAATTATTTAACAACTTTTTTATTGATTTAGGACCTCTTTCACCATCTGTCAAGTAGGCTAACCGCCATTTAAAGTCACAGGTCACCGGGGAGGATGGTGCTGATATATTTTTGTTTGTACAGTAAAAGTCCCAAACATTAAAAAGAAAATAATAAAAAAAACGCCTATCGAAGGCTGCATTAAACCGAGTGCATAATTTAATAAAACATAAAATTATTTCTAAATTCATAATTTAGATGTCTTTAATTGTAAAAATATCTAAGACCCTTACAATTATTATTTTTTAATAATATAATCCTTAGAAGTGGTTCACTATTTAATTTAAAAATAACATTAAAGTTACAACGCTATCCTCATTTTCTGAAGCAACTTTTATATTTTTTAGTAATCTTCAGAGCAATATAAAAGCTAGCTATGTGACGGTTTTTATGATGCCTTCATTGCTACCTCGTTAGCCTGCGCCAGGCGTTTACAATAGTTGGGGAAAATTAGCATGATTTCTGGAATATTATTCCCTTGAATTTCATTTTAAGTGATTCTCAAACTTCTTTAACCGGTTTTTCATATCGTTATAGAAATTTTATTATGAGTAAAATCTTTTTATTACTAACACAATGTTTTCGTATTTACACTTTACTTTTTATGTGTAAATACGTCGTCGATGATATATATCCATATTTCCAAAAAATATTATAAATGTGAAAGTAACTGTAACCTTGTACCTTTTCATTTGTAACCTTTTCGCGCCGTCTATTCAACCGATTATTTATAAAAATTTTACTCTTTAGTTAATCCATTATGGCAACTGACTGTTATTGAGGACAATCAAGCAACAAAGTTAATTTGTTATACAATATTAACCAATACACATAAGAATTAATTTGTAATTATGAACTATATAAGTCAAGATATATTTTGTAGATGTAACGTGTTTTATAGCATTCTAGACACATGTAATCAGATATTAATGAAACATTTTGTTGGTCTTAATTGACAGTTACATGTCGTGTGCTCAATGTGTATTGGACAGTTTAGTGAGCATTATAGATGACCATTAATGAAATGGTATTTATAAACTACTAGCTATACGCGCGACTTCGTACGCGCTTTAATTCGTATATTGAAAATCCGACAGGAACTTAACATTTTTCCAGGATAAAAGATAGGAAGATAAAAAGATCTCAGCCGCAGGACGTCTTCTACTGGACATAGGCCTATTTTTTTCAAAATTACAGGTCAGAAGCAGCCTGGGTCCACCGTCGACCCGCGACTTTTATCAGGGCAGACGTCCTACGCTTCATTTGCCAGTAAAAATATTAAAATCAAAAGTAACCTATATGTTAATTCAGGTAATAAAATTCATCATATATTTATCGTACTCAAAAAATATATTATTTTTCTCCAGGTACAAATCGTCTAATAGATGTCGTTGAAAAGGGTCTTAAACATCTTTCCGATCGTTCTTGTCTGAAGTTCATTGAATATGCCCCAGATCAGGTTGCTGTAAAAAATTTCACTTATCTCGCCTTCAGTTATTCTGGTGCTTTGGAAAGCTGCTGTGTTCCAATGCTTAACATTTATAATTCTAGACGAAGGGTAAGTCATTGTTAATTGTAACAATGTAAAACATTACCTAAGTCCAGACTGTATACAATGATGCCAGCAGGGAAGTAAATACATATTTACTACTCTAGAGTTAGGATAAGTTATAATTTAGTAAAGTAGTATTTTAGTTTAGTTATAGTTTAATGAAATAGTAAAGTATATATGACCTAGCCTAATGAGGCGAGATGTCTTTCAAGGTAAAGCCTCTAAATAAAGATTTATAAAAAAGTCAAGACTAAAATAACTTAATAAAGTAATCTTTACATATTACAAAAAATCCCTGACCATTTCTATTTCTCCGCTAACTATTTTTAAGGTTTGTGTATTATAATTTACAGAAAAGGAAAATGCACCCTTACGAACCTAGGTTCGCTAATAGGTCTATACTTAATAAAAATACTAGCGAATACTACGCTTTAAAAACTATGATATATTTCACAACACTACACAGTTTTTGACTTACTTAAAATTTGCTGTCTTTCATTTTCTTTCCAAGAAAACACGGCTTAAAGTTGACACTCTTTCTTATCAAAATTGTGTTTATCTGAATACATATTATTATTATACATGAAGCCGCTATCCACCTCTGTCTGTTTCTCTGTCAACTTATTCCCACAACGGATTTTACTCCTCTCAGCATGCACTAATGGAAAAAGTCACAAACGAGGAAAGTTTGTGTAAGTATTATAATATACAAAAAATGTATCCCTGAGAAGCTGGAGGTGTGTCGCTAGTTTACAATTATAGGCATCGATATAATTGATAATTTTTGTTGTTCTAAAAAATGTGACATTGTTTAGATATATTTAGTTTAAAACGTTAACAAAGTTTTTAGTCAAAAACGTAAACCATCTGCTCGTGCGAGGAGCTGTCAAAGACACAAATTCCCTAGACAAAGTGAAGCCCTAGGGGCATCGGAGAAAACTCAGCTCAAATAATTTAATAACTTTGATTAAGAAGTCCATTAAAGAAAAATATGGAAATAGCACAATTTCTTCAATGTTATGAAGTATTTCATAATTAATTCCATTTCTTTTACTTTACCTGGGGCCTATTCTTTGTTTGTTTTTGTAATCTGATTCCTATAGAGATATAGGTAATTGAAAATTATAAATTTATCAAAATTATAACCCTCGACTTTGTATTTAGCCCAAACACGCTATTGCTAAAAGTTGCTAAGGAGTTGAGTATCCTGCAGACCTGATTCTGCAGCATCAGGTCAAGGTGCTAACCTGTTACTTTGTTACTTCGTACATAATAATGTAATGGAAAAACCACCGAAGTAACAGTAGTGAAATCCTTCGTCAACGAGGAAATGGGCTGATGGTATTCTAAGGCCTGAACATATATCTTCATAAACTATAGCTAAAAACCATCCCGATCAAATCAGAATTCTAACAAAACAAAAACAGTGAAAATCGTTCCACGGACAGACATACACATTCACACATAGACAGATACACACGTCAAACTTAGGCGCTACGCCCACATGAAAAGTCGAGGCGCGTCGCAGCGTAGACGAGGCGTGAAGAGTTGCGGCGGAGGCAGCTATGCTTTCTTTACACAGTCAACTTCACGGTTACCAAGAAATCACTTACCAGTTTCGTTTAATTGTTGCGCTATTTCACACCATTTTTGGTCCTGTTTGTTTCTATTACTATAGTTGGAACGTGTCTGGTCATAATGACACGGGTTACATCAAACAAGTTCGATGACTTTTATATTTAGATCTAGATCGTCTGACATTTTACTTTTATTTAATAAATACACGACCACGTCTAAACACAGCCGCAAACAAAATGCCGCGCCCGTTCGGCGACGCTTCGCGCCCTCGCCGCGACTCTTCGCGCCTCGCCTCGCCGCCGCCTCTCCAGTATGTGGGCGCACAACCATGGATTTCTATAGGAAAGCTAGAGGCGGCGCGCCGCTTATGCGCCCGTTCCTCGACGCGACGCGACGCGACTCTTGTGTGGGCTTCGGGCCTTATAATATTGTCTTTTTTCGTCGGACCACAGAACAATACTTGTCGGGCTTCGGCCGTTAAAATTAATTTTAAAAAAACACCTTAGTTTCGTCATACGTTTTCAATTTCATTTTATTTTTGTTTCAGTTAGTATTGATAACACCACGTTGCAATCTTCCATCAGAAGTGGCTCATGCGACTCTTCACTCTTTAGGCTTGGAACATTCTAGAGGCGTTCCATTCAGGGACGAAGAAGTGAAATCTTTATTGTTCCCTCATTCATGTCAAAACATAAATCAGAAAATGGATATGTACAATTATAGACATCAAAAAGTTTAAATGAACTTTCTATGTGGTTATTTTTTTTTTATTTTTTTTTTAATAAGGCACAAAAAACGAGCGTAGACGTACTCGCCAACTTTCTTGTTTTGAGTACTTTTGTAGTAACACATACATGATGTTCTGTTTTACCAACTTTTATATATCTTCATGGACACTGACATTGAATATAATTTTATGGTATAGATAAAATTACATCGAAGTGATCTAGGCCAAAACAGCCCAAAACATGTGTACACAGCATGTCCAAAAAACAGTGACAAGAGAGACATAATAATTTTATGCATTATTAATGATAATAATTTATTGCTCTCATCCATTATTAATAATAATAATTTATTGTATTTAATCAAGTTTAATATTTATTTTAAAACTAACGGGTTCCCGCACTTCGTCTGCGTTGAAAAAAGAAAAATATGACACCTGAGAAACGACATCTTTATCGCAGTGACGCAGTTTACATGTAATTTAAAAATATATATTTAAGGGAAAAGTAACCCGAAATGATAGAAAACAAAAATCTCTTTATATTCTATAAGTATAGGTAAGTACCAAACGTCACCGTATCGTCGGAAAAATAGCGAAAAATAAAATAGTATCTAGATATAAATGACGGTGTACAATTCTCTACAATTCAATACATGAAATTTTAAACAAATATAAAACAGTTTGTATTTCCACAATCTGCTTTCAAAAGAAACAATATCGAGTATAAGATATTGATTGTTCTTACTTTATTTTAAAGTCGCTTTCAAAATAATGTTGGCTGTGTACAAGCCCAGTTTATTTGGAGCCGCCTCGTCTCGTGGCACTAAGTGAATCTGATGGAAAAGTTGTAACAAAAGACTCTCACAGAGGTCACGCTAGTTGGATGACTATTGTCTGATCGCAATGCATTTGTTGGGTCGATAGTAGTCTGTGGTATAGCTTTGTTTGCACTTTTAAGTCTCCTTCGTCCTTTAACCATTATTGCGCAGTTTGCTTTGAGACACCTTTATTTTAATTCAACTTAAGATGTCCACAATATATTATCCTCACCATTTGTGCTTTTTTTTGAGTTGAGTTTTTTTTTTCACATTTAATTTGGTTAATTTGGTTCGATTTCCAGACGAAACAAGTAATTTTTAGAAAATCTTTGAATGCAGTATTACTAACATATAAAAATAACATAAAGTCTTCGTTCAGCAAAATATCCTATCTACGATATTTAAGGTACTTTCCCTTCATTTCGCATAGTCTTGGAACTCCCTGTATACATATTATTATGTGAGGTAGATACTTGCGTTTTTAAAACAATAAATAACTAAAATATAACATATATTATTTATGAGACAAAGACGAAATAATAAAACAAGCCCTCAACTATCGATCCGGAAAGGTTCACACCATTGTTCCCTAATGTTTTGATTCCCGAGATAGCAAGTAGGTACTTTAACTAAAATACTGAATATAACCCAAGTGATTAAACATGCAAAAGTGATTGGCAACTTTAATAACGGACCTACTCCTTTTGAATACATGAATATTCATATTTAAAATTCAATTCGAACTGGTAATAACGATTTTGTAAATGTACACAGCTATTCTTTAGGGATAACATAACATGTTATTGATTTTTGATATGATTGAAGGAGTAAAAAAAATATTTTTGTTTAATATTTTAACTAGAAGAAAAGCGTAACTTTAATTTATTATCTAGAATCCGATAGTGATAATTAAAATTTAATATTCCTGCGTCATCTCTAACCCAAATGCTCGCCACGCCACAACTGTCTCTGTCTGTTTTTATGTTCGCGATGATCTCAAAAACTACTTAACGGATTTTCATGCAGTTTCACGAATGGAAAGCGCATTAAACGAGAAAGGTTTTTGTACATAATTTTCAAAAAAAATGCACCTGTTCGAAGCCGGGAGCGGATCGCTAGTAGTAAATATTTTAAGTTCAATCTCGTATTATTGAGTTTGTCTATCTACTAAAAGTTGTCTCTGACTACGAGGTAAAATCTAGAACACCTGTGAACTCCTTTTTCTTAAAGGTCAGTTCAGACCCGAAAGCGGCGCGGCTAGCAGTTTTAAAGACAGCAATAGAATTTAGAACTTATTTACTACACTAAAAAGGTACATAATTCAAAGATTCATGTAAAGTGATGTAACGCCACGCGAAAGCAGTAAAAAGTATCATATTTTTTAATATGTGTCACCCTCTGACTTTGACCTCTAAAACGATGTCGAAAAATAGAGCACGTGTGAACTGTGCAAATATTTTCTACAAACATTTTCAGAATTTATTAACCCTGCGGCGCAATGTAATTTTGTGATCAATGACACGTAGCTTGTGCAGAATTGATATTACATTTAAGCATATAAAATACACTGAAAATGGTTTCGTATGGTCATAGTTCGCTTGACTTGTATTAACGAACGAAAGTTATCGACATAGGTAACCCAGCGAATTAGTGTTGAAATGGCAGTGGATAGGACATAGTACGGAGGGCAGACGGCCGGAAAGTTCTCGAGTAGAGGCAATAGACCGACAAACGCAGCGTAGGACACCAACCGACAAGGTGGAAAGAAGTCCTGATGGACAGAATGGCCGCGGGTTGACAGTAGATTCAGACTGCTTCTGACGTCTTTTTGGAAAACTAAGTCTATGGGGGAGGCTAAGTCCAACAGTCGAGGACCTATGACTGAGGTGATGATGATAAATGTGAATCACATTCGTTAAAGACGAATTATAGTAGCAAAGTATTATATTACCTTTCGTAATCATAAACTGGACAGCCCATATTGCAGCAGTAAATAAAACCTTATAGAAGACTGTCGTAAAATAACAGCAGATGAGGTAAGTTAAGTAAGAGTGAAGAGCCCATTGGTCAAGTGGCTAAGGTTTAGCTTTAACTCTCTGGTCGTGGGTTTTGGATTCAAATCTCTGCTTGGCAAACTTTAGAATTACCTAATATTTTTAAAGTTTATTTTGGTTTGGGTGTTTTAGTAATTGCAAGGCACACAGCGTTTGGCACAGCCATAAATTGGGCAGTCTATCTGACGGGTGAATTCTAAAATAATAGCATGTATTCTATTGTGTTTCGCTGAGTATCTAAGAGATAACAAAGCCTATTTTCCTATCCCTTCTCTTCCCTAATCCGCCTTTATCCTAAAATGTTGACGCCTCGCATGTGTGCTTCACGTACAGCACACACACACATACGTCGATGCTTCGGATCTCACTGTAGCGCCATTGCCACCCATTTCCCTACTACAACTGTCACTGTCAACCTGTCACCGTCACTGCTCTTATTAAAAATTTAATATCTTTCAAAATTGTACATTTTTGGCAGAATCATCGTAGATTACGATGGGGCCATAACAACAAAAATTGTACATTAAATATCATAGTTTTCCATCAAAAATTCTCTTTTTAGTCATAATACCACGAATAGTGCGCTGCTCGAACGACTCGACTCAATCTTACTAAAGTCACCAGCAGTAACAAGATAACTGTTGTATTTCAATCTGTGGATAAGAAATCAAATAAGGTTACTTTTTAACCATAGGACAGATAATAAAATACACCACAAAATAAGCAGCTGAAATTTTTTTTCTTTATATAAATCTTTCACGGTTGGTTTGAAATCAGTAAATAGTTTTCTTTGGTAACGAGTCCATTCACGGGAAAAAATTGTGTTAAATTGAAAAACCTCTGCGAGACCTCTGAGTAAATTACTTTCCTTTCAGGCAGATGTCTGTACTGATCAATTTAATATCATTATACCAGTGCAAGCAAAGTCCTCTCAACCCAATTGCAAACCGAATCAAAAAGAAATGTCAATTTTCTTTTAACTTAAGGTTTAAAATGTGGGATAACTAAATAGCTAAAAAGAGGAAAAAATTTCACTGTGCCTGTGCCTGTTCCTTTTACCTTACTCCTTACACTTTGTACCTTACCCCTTACACTTTGTACCTTATACCTTACACCTTGTACTTTACGCCTTACAACTTATACCTTACACCTTATACTTTACACCTTACCTTGTGCCTTATTCCTTACCATATTAATATTACGATTAATATTACGATTCTATTCTATTTTATTCTATTTTACATATATAAAGTAAGACATTGTTTCTGTTAAAGAGTTACCTAAGCGTTCCCACATTAGGAAAGCCTGTATAGTAAGATCCGGTACTGTACGTTACAAAGTTGTAGTGATGAATTTGTTAGAAGATCGTGTAATTAAATTCTGTACATAAGTTCTTTATTAAACAAAATTACCATAAAATGATTCCGTACATTGTTGTTATTAAATAAAAAACAGTCTTCTCAATGTCGTATCAGATTCGTTTGTTTATAATCGTGTTTTGTTTCTTTTCCTGTTGTATTTATCCATTTTCCTTTATCCTATAAAGGTCTCATTAGCAACCTCTAAGTAGTTGTTTGTTTTATTAGCGACGGTAATGATGTGCAATCGAGTGGATCATCAGCCTACCTGCCGACCTTTACAAAAAAAATTTTTTTCTTCATATTGCAGTTTAAGGGAGACCGCACATTATCGCTAAAGCGATAGTAGCTCACTTTCGGTTGCTATCCATCCGCACACACACTGTCCTGTCGTACCTACACGATATAACTAGCATGTGCGACTATACTGTCGCTAGAGCGATCATTTCGCTCATAAAATCATTTGCTAAAGCGACAATTTCTCGTGTCACAGTGCTTGTAACAAAACTCCTCCGAAACAGCTTGACCAATTTAATGAAATTTTTCGTGTATATTCGGTAGGTCTGAGAATGGGTTGTAAACTATTTTTTATACACCAAAAATTTTTTTTTTGGCTAAACAACGTTTGTGGGGTAAGCTAATAATATATGAAATTTTTGTGCAAACTCATATTATAAAAATACCCAAAACCTGCATAAAAAATCAAAGCTAATAAGTTTAAAAATGCGGCATATTATATTCGAGGCGGACTTTTTAACAAAAACAAAACGACTTCAAACCGTTTTCTCATGGATGCCATTGTTAGAAATGGACCAAATTGAAATAGGACCACAGCTTTCAAACAAATAAAGAATCATCAAAATTATTTACTCGGTCGAAAGTTCTGAGGTAACAAACATTTTAAAAAAATACAGTCGAATTGAGAACCTCCTCCTTTTTGGAAGTCGGTTGAAAATATGACCCCTCGCAACGCAACGTAAATGTAAAATTTTAAAATTGGTTGAAGGTGGCAATAATATTGAGAGAATTCAAATGCCAAATTTCAGCTTGTTAGTTTATCAAATGGGAGTAGGTATTTATAAATAGACGAGGAAGGTAGGAGGCACGAAAGAAGACAGTGTTTTGGCAAACGCGCTAATTCCTGACTCGGCTCTAGTAATCAACTTAGCGAAACTTTGCGACTTATTCGAGACTGCTAATGAACAAACTCGTTGCAAGTGCACAGGCAAAAGACGTGTTTCAAATTACAAAGAATCACTCTTCGAGGGTATAATTCTGTACCTGTGAACCTGAGTGATTAAATCCGATCTCGATAATCATTTTCAAAGTATTAAAGATTAAATAATATCAACTTGTGCGTATAAAAAACTTGTGCGTATAAACAAACAAATGCGTGTATAAAAAAAGGAATCCCATTTTATTTTTGAATTTATTTTTTACCAGCGACCCGCATTTTTTTTTACGTAAAAACCTTTCCTGATTATCTCTCTATCCATGAGTGACGACAGAATCAAAATTGGTCCAGCCGTTCTCGAGTTTTGCGCTTAGCAACACATTTGGGGATTCATTTTTATTTATAAAGATAATGGGACTGCTTTTCTTAAATACAATTTATTCTATTTTACTGGTCCATTCTGAGGAGAAGAACCTTATCGTAACGTTGTCATTCCTAAAATTTTTAACCAATTTTGTGGGAGAAGTCAGTATCAGCAAGTATAAATTAGTATCAGTACCATCCATCGAAATAATATATCCTTGCAAGCTGGTACCATCGAAATAATATACCAAATATATAAAAAAAAAAATGTTTCCATCCGACATAATTCCTGCCCCGGAAAAATCATTGAAGTCCTCAGTCATGAACTCGGCTGAGCAGGTTCATCTCTGAATTTTATACTTGTTTTAGCATCGAAATAATTTATGTAAGAAATAATATACGTATTCCAGTTTGCTGTGTTTTAGTTTTGTTTCTCATTTAGTTTACTTTAAAAGCATAGGCATGGCAAAATCCTAACAAATCTTTTCTAGTGTGTAAGTACAGAAGAATGTTTAGGCCCTTAATGTTTAGGCCCTCGCATAAAAGTCAATGACTCGGCTGCGTGATATGAGAACTGGAAATCGTTTTATTTTACTGTTATACCACATTTCACTTCGTTTTTGGTCAATAGGTTTTACTGATATTAACAGCAACAAATCTTTTCAAGCGTGAAAGCAAAAGCAAGTATTATATTTTTATGTTGCACCATTTTTATTATATCGAAGTTGGCAACAAATGCGTATAGCGTAGCTAAATCGCAATTTACGAAGCATTGGGAAAACTAAAACTACGACAGTTTTTGAAACACGTGATTGGAGTGGAAAGATAAATCTATAATTTGCGAAATAAATACATTGTATTAGAAATTTAATCGAAATTTTTTAAACAAAATTAAAAAAAAATCTTATTTTTATGTACGATACACACATAAATTTATTGCGCTTATCCCGGAAATGGCTCTAACGATTTGGATGAAATTTTGTATTTATAGTAGTCGTAAACACAAAATTTCATATAATTGAAGATATAGCGTGTTTGGGCTCAATAGAAAGCTCAATAGAATTTTTTTTATAATTTTATTTATAGTTTGTTTAAGCTTAGTTCTAAGGATCGGTAACCCATGTCTTTAAGAAACACGTATAGTTATTGAATGGTCACTAAGATAGGATTCAGATAAAAACCACGCTATTAACAAAACGAAAAGGGTATACATATACAGATACAGTCGAAGCCAATTAAAATTGTAAAATCACTCTCTACTTAATCCTGAAACCCCGCTACGAAAGTGCGGCTGTTTCATGATTTACGTAAATGTTTTGCCTCCATTTAAATGGCACAGTAAATCCAGTGAGGGCAGGCTCCAAATTGGATTCATTATTGATTCAAAAAGGTCGACCCTGCGATATCCGGACACTGTTTGTGAAAGCCTGTGTGGTGTGCACTAATAGTAAATATTCTTCATTATCCTATTTTTACCCAAAAAAAGTTCGATGTTTTGGGTTTATTAAATAGAGAGATGAGCCAAAATTACTTACTTAATATTTATTATTCATTCAGTTACGAAGGACTTAAGTTAAGTGCAACCTCTAATACCCTTCTGTAATATGACTTTTATTGAAGGTACATAAAGTAGTTAATTTTAATTTTATAAATGGAAAATAAAATCTGTCTGGCTGTTTCGAATTCGAATGAACCTAGAAGCTGGAATAAGCTGGAGAAGGTTTATTTATTTTCTTATTAGATTTAGGGCCTCTTTCACAAACTACATATAAGTGTTGATTACTTACTTTTAGAAATCATTTTCTGTTATATTGAATTATGCACTCGGTTTACTGCAACATTCGATAGCCGATTTTTTTTTATTATTTTCTATTTAATGTTTGGGACGTTTACCGTACAAACAAAGGTATATCAGCTAAATTATTCCCGGTTACCGGTGACTTTAAATGACAGTTTGGCCTTATTGACGTTTGTGAAAACATATTAATACAATGGAGCGTAGTAACAGTGGGTTGAGAAGGATGGCTGCTGGGTGAAGGAGAAAGTCATGGCTGAGAAATATCCGAGAGTGGACTGGAATTGCCTTGGTCGAGCATCTGTTCCAGTTGACTCTTGACGGAGACCGGTTCAGGAAGTTGACGGCTAACCTTCAAGACTGAAGGCACAGAGAGAGAGAGAGAGAGAGAGAGTACTGCCAGTAAGGCCGGTTTCAGTGCTCTCCTGACGTCGGTCTTGACGATACGCATGACCGATCGCGGTAGCAATAAACGCGTGCGTACTGTCAGTCGAGCTCTGTAACATTTCGGATTTTCATACAAATGACAAGCGCGACCGACGTACGCACCGTACGTCAGGAGAGCTCTAAAACAGGCCAAATTATATTCTGCTTAGCTTTTATATTCAAAAAAATCATATAAATATGTTCTAATTATGAAAACTTGTATCAAAAAATAACTTTTTCGAAAAAAAGTAAAAGTTATATTTCAATAACATTTCATAATGTTTCGCATTTCATATATTTTCAGGACATTTACATTATGAGGATAAGCATATAATAAGGCAGAAGATATGAAAAGAGCTTCGGCATTCTTTACTCACATATAATTATGTTTAGTGGTATAAAACACTGTAAAATCTCTAGTAGTATAAAACAAAGTCGCTTCCCGCCATCTGTCGCTCTTATGATTTATAAAACGCTATTAAAAATGTTAGCACTATCAAAAATTAATATTTAGCATTTAATTAACATGATACACTATAAAATGTTAGGGCGCTGTTTTTAACAAGCTGCAAATATTTTTCAGTTTAAGAAACAACTGGGATATCAGTCGTTTTTTTTTTCGTTTGAGAATCATAAACTTCACGCTACAGCTTTTAGCTACAGCCTCTGTTTTGTTTAATTTTTACCCGCTAATTGAAAAAAAAAAACTTATTTCCTCTGGGTAATTACCTAAGTGGAGAAAAACCCCGTAACACTCAGTGCGAGTGAGTCTGAGCTCGAGCAAGAATATATTTTGTTCTAACAAGAGAAACGTTTTTAATACACGAAAGTGGAAAAGTTAACGAGATAGATAAGGAAATTTCCACGTTAAAGGAGTATAAAAGTGTGAAGAAGTCAAGAGCTTTTTCCTTACTAACAAACAAAACATTTCTGAATATTTAATTAGATGAAGAAAAAAATCTCACTTATTTTAGCTGTTAATTGCCATTACTAATTTCTATTCACTGTGTTAAAAAAAATTAAAACCACGGCGATAGTGGCGCTGTTTTTTTATATTTTTTCTCGGGAACCAAACATTTTTCCAGGATAAAGAATGTCCTATATCCAGGTAATAAACTGTGTGCCAAATTTCATCCAAATCCATTGAGCTGTTTTTGCGTGAAAGAGTAACAAACATCCATTCATTGTATGCGGCGGGGGTGTAGCATCTACTAGTGATGTGCCGGATCGTTAAAAATGTAAATCCGCAGATCCGCAGATACGGATACGGATACGGATACGGATACGGATACGGATACGGATACGGATACGGATACGGATACGGATACGGATACGGATACGGATACGGATACGGATACGGATACGGATACGGATACGGATACGGATACGGATACGAGTCGGTGTCGGTGCGCGTGACCTTGAAACGAGAGTTGAGGTTTGCCACTTGACGCTTGCATTATAAAGGTGCCAAATATTTGATTTTAAGAAATAAAAAATAAATCTGAATGGAATTTGATAGTTTTTTATTGCTACCTAATCATCACCTATGTGTAGAATTTCAGCTATCAATTAAAAAATAATAAGTGAAAAGAGCCGTAAAAAGATCCGCCAAAAAGTGACAGATACGGATATCCGGCACATTACTAGCATCTACACACGCACATTGGTATCATTGTATTAAAAAAACTAAAGTAAGTAAAATAAGAAATCTGTTTAAAAAGTTACACATAGTCAACCAACACAAACCGTATCAAACAAACTTAAATTTATTTTCCATTGGATGTTGAAATGAGATTACGTTTCAATAACAAACTTAGGTTTATTCCGATGCGGGTACAGTCAGAGTGACGAGTGTTTCCTTTTTTATTTATTCACTTTCCATAACTTAATTACTTGGTAACTCTATTAATCTGTCTGTATATAAGTTAGAGAAATAATTTATGTTAACATAACGGAAACGAATCAATATTTTAATTGAATTTGAAGAATACAATTTTTCCCAGAGTGACTGTACTTTACGTGAATAAAAAGTTGAAAATTTATTTACCGCCAGCAACGAACTATTCAGGGAGGTTTGTTTTTGCCGGCCACGTTCATCTTTTGTTTTCTATTTGTTTGTACAATAACAAAAAAAAGGAAATAAATTTTGTGTTTTGGCCGTGGCTGTGTATTGTCTTCATCCTGCATATTAATTAAGAATATTATATGACTTCGTTTGTGTTACTAATATGATTGTAATGCCTAAATATGAAGGTTATCTATATTTGGAAATAGGACGTGCTAATTCTATGCGCATTTAAATTTTTTAATGTTTTGTATACTGGACGCAAACGTCTTTTTTGTGGAAATATATGTGCATATACAGTGTAATGCACATTTTCAACCACTTTATTTCATTGCAAATTTTGTCACAATATTTTACTTTAAAGTCAATGCATGATCATTTTATACACCAAAAATCGATAAATCACTGCTAATTCAAAACGTATATAAAAACAGTTAAATTAATAGTGTAGTCCAATACTTAGATTTTTAAAGATTTTAAATCAAAAACATATTTAATCCTAAGTACAGCACTTGCAGCACCTGTGGCGTTACTTGGGCTATACACGTATGTGACGGTAGCCACCTACCATCAAGTGGACTGTTAAAAGAAAATCGACCCAAAAAAAAATTTGGTCTAAGCTAAACCAAAATTCAAATCTGCTGTCACTGCTGGCAGTCATACTAGTCTATAGTTTGTACTAAATAGTATAATTATCGTACTAGACTTACATTACTAAATGGACAATGGGTCATTTTGGACCAATTTCTCAACAGTGATGAACCTATGCCATATGATTGCTCTTAGGCTATAATTCATTTTATACTATGGCAGCTAAGTTGAAATCAAGCGCGAACATAGTGATTTCGTAGATTTTAAAACTAAAAAATAGAAATAATTCATATAATTAAAAAAAAATCAAGTGTTTGAACCTTCCTTTGTGTACATACATTCGCCAATTGATTTTTATTTATATAGATACTAAAACAAATGTAAAAGTTCTTTTTTTGATGTTCACTTTGATGTATAAATGTAATACTTTTATCATTTGTTTGTTTGGATGACTTTATAGTTTGTATATTATTAAAAATATTATTGTAGTTATGAGTACTGAAATAAAAAATGTTTAAAAAATCAATGTACATCAAAATCAATCATAATAAACCAATGTATAAACATAAACATGTTTTTTTAAATATAAAACACAATATGCAACTCTTAAAGTACTTATTATATTATGAGAGCTCCAAGACACAATGTTCGCGCTAGATTTTGACTTGGCTGAAGCAGTATGAATTAAATAAAACCCCAAAAGCTTTCAAATGGCATGAGTTTTATCACTGTTGAGCATTAAGTACAGACTCTTTTCCTATAGATTGAAATACAAAATGTTGTGCAGTTCGAGTTGCGGATCATACTCCATTAACACGGTCATATATTAGCACAAATTATGCTAATACCGCAATCCTGGAGCACGCGTCATCACGGACCAGAATTAGCGTGAGCCCACGTTTGTCATGATAATCTGCAGGAAGTTAGTTCCATTACCATTTACATACGTATATTCAGCCGATTTGACAACGCGACTTCGCGACACGTCATTCTGAAACCTCGTCAAGTTGCAAATGCTGCAATATCCAACGTTTTGTGATGTTATGAGAGCTCTAGACTGACAACTATACATCAAATTGATATGGGAAGTAAGTAAGCACAAGTCTAGATACCGCTGTACCTTAATCAAAAACTTCAAGGTTATCCAAATTAATGTTATAAAAGCAAAAAAGAGTTAGCAAAAAAGAAATAGGACCATACCTGTAGCATTGAGGCCTGCTGGAAAATTGCATAGTAAAAAATTTAAATGGCCACAGATCTAAAACTATGCATCGGACAGTGTCTGCTTTTTGCACATATAAAGCTTATATTGATAACTAATACTGGGCTACGCTAGTATCTACGCTACAAGTAAAAAAATAACCAAGTTATGAATTTTTGAAAAACTACACTTTGGCCGGTTTTTTCCGATTTTCTCCTAAACTAACGGTCCGATCGAGTCATTGGACCTCCCATTTTCTTCGTGTTTGTTGACACCATCATGATTAACCTGATACTTCCAATTTTATAAGCAATAAACTAAAAAAACAGCGTTCTTAGATTGAAATGTGATATTGTATTTGTGTGTGATATTGTACGTAAATAGAGTCAAGATTTCAAATTACAAATAATACAAGTAAATTGTTTCTTTACTTTTTTATAATAATGAGAACGTTTGTATCAACTCCTTGTTAAAGAAACTGTAACAATGTGTTTTGATACTGTATCCTATTTCTTCTTATTTCTATGAAACGAATGCAATGCTTTGCGAGCGAAGTATTTGACGACGTTCATAGTATGGATAAGGCGATGTTAAGGTTTTGGAAACATTTATTGTTTAGTTTTAATTAATTTGTAGTTAAAAGATTTTCGATTATATTATGGTACATAAAGATAACTGACAGTCTTTTGTGAACTAGAAGATATATTATAAAAGAAATAGCTCCAGGAAAATACGAAAAAAGCTCTGCCCGAGGGTCTTCCGACACATTAGGGTCGGCGCGTCAATCTAAAAATTTACAGGGCATGTGAGTTCTATTTCCACAATTTAAACCACATATTTCTATTGTGATAGTGCAAATGCGTGCTATTATCCTCATGATGATTTCATCACGATAGAAACAATCTAGTATTTGAACGTCAGGAATATTATAAACTAGACTAAACTAGAAAAATATATAATAGATCTACGTTAATATAGACGAATGAATTGTAACTTATGGTGAGAAAAATACGGCTGTCTTCTTGCGCAAAGATTATTAATCAAAAGCGTTTGATACGAGAAAAATATGATTTTCCTCTTTAGTAGAATATTCCATTTTGCCAACTCTCAGAGAGTTGAGGAAAAGAAATAATAAAATTAAGGCGACTATACTTAAGTGGTGTTTTGTTTCAGGATATGCCGTTTGAATCATTAGTAGGTTTTTAATGAAACCTATAAAATCTTAATTAACTTAAATCAACGTAATAATATAACTGTTATTACTATAGAAATAAAATATATTTCGTCGCAGTAAATATTGATTAATACCGCATTGGAAAATAAAAATATATAACGCCTTACATTATTGTTGTGACGAAGGTGGCGCCGCAACAAATTAATGCTTAATTTTTGGTTTCATAAGACTTTGAAACTAGCTGGTGCCCGCAACTTCACCCGCCTTAAAAAATATGAACCTTTAGAAAATATATAATAGTAATAATATAACGCCTGACATATTCATGGCTGAGACGACGGTGGAACAATTTTTACATGATCCATTTAGGAACACTACTTTTTTCTGGATAAAAGGCACCCTATGTCCCTTCCTGTATCCCTGACAACGTGTACGCAAAACGATAAAATAAATCTATAGTAACAAAACAAAGTAACTTTTAACTGTATTCAGATAATAGAATGACTAGAGAAGCATGTCAAGGGTACATACTCAAAACAAAATTTTAACTCCGTTACAGTTCTAACTTAATTTGAGCGGAGTATGGATGCTGTTTAACTTATAATTAACACGAGCCAGGTAAAAGTTAGTTAGATAATATTATTAAAAATCTAGACTCAAGCGTTAAAAATGTTTAAAATTTAATATCGTCCACCCTTTTTCGTGTCTCCCCTACAAATCTAATTAAGGTGAAGTTCTCGAATGAACTTTAGCGATAATCCCTAAAAATATGAGACAAAAAACTTCCAACAGATTCAATGAGCAAAAAGCGAGTATAAAAAGATCTGTTTAACTTGGAAATGGATTTCTGCGGTAACCAAGGAAACTTTTTATCTTATTCTTCGCTAAAATATTTTTGCATTAATCTGATGAAAATAACAACGTGGCTCCTCTTAAGATTTAAGTACATAAACCTGTTAAGATTGAAAAGCAAACAGATCATTGAGTTCACTTACACTTATATAATAAAGAATCTAAGATTCCTAATGGAAAAACATTTTGACCAAGTTTTACAAACAACCTTTTATTATGTATATATAACATATAACTAGTGAAATTTTGAGGACTAATAGGTTATAGTGTGTAATTAATTGTATCAACCTTTATTATGCATTACGTCCCACTGATGGGTACAGGCCACTCCTTTGTTTGAGGTATGGCTGACATTGCATCACCAAGCTCGCCCTAGTGATCCCTAGATTGGTGGTTTACTATCCGCCGATTCGCATTTTTTTAGCCATTATATCAAGTGACCATTATTTCTAATCAATGCATAAAATATAAAAACTTATTGAAGCTAGCACAACCATAAAAAGTAGAATGAATTGGCATTTATACACGTGTAACACCAATATGTAGGTTGTATTGGAAAGGTGTTCTATTTATAATGTATATCGATATTGGACTGTATTTAAATATAACTACAGATTATCAAACAAGACAGAAGGCTCTCGCATATTGCGAGTGCTAATTCAATGGAATGGCTTAGGATATAGGGCTTGGTGAAGGGCAGACGCCCCAGAGCCAGATGGCCTACCCACTGGACAGACTCAACAACTCCACAACTCAACAAATAGTCAAAAGTGGAAAATCATTGCAGAGGCGGTTAAGAGCACCAGATAGGGCCATAGACAGAAAATAGAAACTGAGCGTTCCCTATCCACCTGTAAAGAAAATACCTCTCTTGTGAGAGAGACGAAGCCATCGTGCGGCTGGACGTTGTTTTTTCCTAGAATTTTGATTCGTCCTCGAAGTTACAAAAGACCATAGACATAGAGAGAGAGGAAAGAGATAGGTATTGACCACACGATCGCTTTCTCTCTTTCTAGAGAGTTGTCAATTTCATGCAGGTATTGCTCATGCTACCGCCAGATTATCGGTCGAAGATTCGTGTCGCGTTGTCGCAACAAAACTTCTCGTTCGTTTTTACGCCGCACTACGTAGCGTAATTGTCGCGATAAAAGCTTCGGACGAACTACATACGAATACATCGAAGAAAAATCAATATTATATTGCACACAACGTGACAGTATCTAAGTAACTACTTTAAGGTTGTATATCTTCAACAAATGTTACACTTGAAATGAAGTATTGAAGTGTGGCCACTTGCACGATTACGAACTTTGTTGCGATAAATCCCTTTGATGTGCCCGGAAAACCGACGGAAGCACGAACACAGTTTGAGTTTGCCCGAACGATTCGCCGTTCAGCGAAGTTGGTGGCTATACATGTCGCGCGAATCCCGATAATGTGGCCGCAGCATCAGGCCAATCTCTATGTCTATGTGTAGGGCGTACAAGACCACATTCCGTGTACATCATCCGCACGCCCACTACCAAGAATTTTTAAAAAACAATGTTACCGCAAATAAAAATCAATATTGTTTAATGGACTCTAAACGGTAAGTTTTTTTTTTGAACGCTCCTTCTGTCTTCTTCAGTATTCTGAGAATACAAATATTATTACACCCTACTGACTTTTCCTTGTGACTTTATTAGGAACTACATGTTGTTAATCATCTTGTCTATTTTCACATTTTCCTGTTGTCTATTTATATTGTATATTAGTTCTTATATATTAAAAAAAAACATAAAGAAACATCAATAAATGTGGGTATGTTGATGCAAACTTAGGAACAAAAGCAGTGCTGAGACATGTTACTCAAAATAACATAAAATTTCCAACCGAACCATTAAGTTACGGTCCAAGTCGTGATATAGATGGACCATAAGAAAAAAACACCCGCGTATATTCTAAAATTTCTATTGCATTTCTAAAACATAAATAACAAACCTAAGAACAATTGGATTCATCAACTATATATATATACCACTTTTTGATGGATTCGTAAATACCATTATTTATTTTTTACGTCCATGAAAACCGATATGCACAGAACTCAATGCGACTATGTTGTAAACAAACTACATGGCTTTCTATTTGCATTGTCACATTGTTTCACAGGAAACTGCTCCAACCGTAAACTCTGCTTACATTGCTATACCAGTTTATGGATGAACTGATAATTTGGGGCAACTCCGTCCAAATGAATACAGCTTTATTTTTCAGGAAAATGTTTATTTACGTTATTGAAATCCCTTAATTCAAACAAAAAGGTATGTACGTTCTCTATTATTATCTCTTTTGACTCTTGACATCTGTCAGCATCAGTAAAGCTCAGGAGAGCTGAGCTGAGCAACTAACTTCCGTGACCTTTTTTCACGGACGCGAAATCATACAAACTAAGACAGTGGATAAATTACCATTAAATAGGTAATCAAAATATTTGATATAAACTTTCAGGGGCTTTCTTCCTCTCAAAAAGAAACCTTAGAATACATTTTTTTAAAGATTAAATTGATCTCAGATTACACAGGGGCGACGAAGATTTTTCTTGCAAGTCATAATATCGAAATATAACTATGATATAAGATAAGGGAAATCTTCGCCTAAGTGCCAGAGTACTGCTAACGTCTTTGATAGACGTTGCAACCAAAGATTTAAATCGAGAGATGCGGCATTACTAGCGAAAGTGTCTTACGAAATACAACATACATTATACTAAAGACAAAAGTATAAAATACATATACTTTTGTCTAAACACACTTTTAAACACAGACAACACATTCCTTACTTCAAACGTGACTGTGACGATAGCGACGCTCTCAACAAGCGACCGTCACTCACTGTAGTTGGCGTGCAACTGTAGTTGGGTGTAGCGCCTGCGCTAAACTCATTGTTAAGAATTTTTGGTGTGTTTTTAGTATGGCGCGAGGAGATTACGCCGCATCTTCGATTTAAATCTTTGGTTGCAACCATATAAATAAACATTTATTAATGTATGTATATAACACAATTAACTAAGTTTGTTCATAAATTCATTAGCAAACCTCGCGAAACAGTATGAAATGCAACTTCGGCAAACGAACTCAGCCACAGCCCACAATAATAACCTTCAACAATAAGGACGTAGCGGTTGTTTTTATCATTTTCATTAAACTCTCGACCCAAATGAAACATAACGGATAAAAGAAGCAAGTTTCGTGGGCATTGCGGGGTTTCTGTCAAAGTTTCAGTAGAAAGTGGCCCCAGGGAACATTTGTCATCTCACGTCTTCTCCATTGCCTCAAGCCAACCACTTCTTTAATTCTTTTAATTATTGTTACTCATCCCTTGTGTTGTATTTTTAAACACCGGTATATAAATATATCGACGCACATTCTCAACGGTATTTAATTACTTAATAACTAAATTAAGTATTATAATTGAATATAGTTCGCCTAATATTGTGATTGGCAGAATTCACTGCGTTCTCCAGTCATGAATTCCTGTCAGGCCTTTAGAACAAATTTAGAAGCTTGTTAAGGCAAGTACCTACTTAGCAGAAAAGCGTTATTTTCGTCGTCTAGTTTGACTTCTTAGAGTAAAATCACATGTTAGATAAAAATACAGTGCATAATCGACTATATGGAGTTTGAATCGGGCAAAATAAAAAAAAATCCATTTTCTGAGAAAAAAAAATTAGTAAAATACTGTTAAAAAAACTTACTGTTCACAGTACTAAAAATTTTCCGTGACAACTACTTTTGTTTTTAGGCTTATTAATTACGTTCTACACTAAAGTTTGAATCGGCTACTTTTTTTTTTTTTTTTCATATTTTACACAATATTTAAGAAAAGCCTTCCAATTTTAAATCGGACAGATTTAAAATTAGAAGGTTTTGCTGGAAGGTTTTATCTACGAAAGCTACAAAAAAAAGTCGCAATATTGCACCTTAATTCATATTATATTAGGTTACGGTCATTTTGGTAAGAATTGTGTTCGGTCTGAGGTTAGTCCTTGCCTTAAAAAGTCTGATTACAGTAATCTCCCCTTTATGGAAGACTCCCCTTGAATAGCAGCACGTGTGCTGTAATATTTCTATGCATGAATTGAGTAAGTAACGCAAAAACGCAATGCAGGAATAGTTTACTCTCTTCAGAACATCCTGATATTGCATTTGTAGGTCTGTTATATGTACTGATAAAGAATTTGCTATTTTAATCAATACTAATAAATCAATCTGTTAGGGTCGGCCATGGAGTAATTTACTTTGTTTTCAGATATATCGTGTTTTTAGGCTCTATACATGATACTGAAACTAAATTGACGATTTCTAGAATTTTTTTCTGTATGTATGTATGTATGTATGTATGTATGTATGTATGTATGTATGTATGTATGTATGTATGTATGTATGTATGTATGTATGTATGTATGTATGTATGTATGTATGTATGTATGTATGTATGTATGTATGTATGTATGTATGTATGTATGTATGTATGTATGTATGTATGTATGTATGTATGTATGTATGTATGTATGTGTGTATGTATGTGTATGTATGTATGTATGTGTGTATGTATGTATGTATGTATATATGTATGTATGCTCCATAACTCTTAAACGAATTAACGAAGTCGCGGGCGCCAGCTAGTATTTTATATATATGCTGTTGCACGCGGCTTCGATCGCGTTGAAAAAGAAAAACGTAGCCTATCCTGTGTCCTGTGCGTCTAAATGTTTATCTACCAAGTTTCATGAAAATCAATTAATTCGCTTAAGAGTAATGGAGGAACATACATACATACATACATACACTTGCAGATTTATTATTAGTATTGATAGCCTATGTTACACACTGATAATGTAGCAAGTAGTTTTTGAGTTTATTCATTACACATACAATTCTTCTCTCTTTATAATCTCTATATCCTTACATATTATAAAACAATGTCCTCCGCCGCGTCTGTCTGTTCGCGATAAACTCAAAAACTACTCCACCGATTTTCATGCTGTTTTCACCAATGGATAGAGTGGTTCACGAGGAAGGTAGTACATAATTTACAAAATATTTTTTTAAGGAAAACTTACAGTGATGTGTGTAATTTGGTCCAACTTATAAAAGATAGGATAGCTTTTATTTTGAACCCGGGCAAAGCCGGGAGCGGGTCACTAGTATTAGTATAGATTAGTAGATATAGTATTAGTATAGATATTTGTTTATTTTTATGTTTACCTTATAACTTTAATGGTACTTATAACAAATAATAAAAAAATTAAATTTCCATCAACCAAAATATAGGATTAAAATGTATTCAAAAGTATAGTGGATTAAAACGTCTTCTTTTTCCTTAACTGGATAAGAGGACGGGTGCTCATTATCAAGTCAAATTCAGTTGCTTTTTAATATCAGTTTTTATCGCTTACAGCCATCGAAATACTACAATGGAATTTGCGTCACAAATGCCAAAGCGGCACATAAAAAGAACGCCTTTGACAGCATCATGGCGGACTCTTGCTTTCACACGTCAATGGTAAAAGGTAGTAACGATCAACTTCTACTATTTCATTTTAAACTCTAATGGGTTGATGTAACATCACATTTTCTTTAAATTACGTACTTATTATTATGTTTTTTTGTTATAAATGACAGTTCAGCCTACGCATATTATGTCACTTTTAAATGTTCCATAAAATTCGTAGTGTTTTGTATGGCACGCGGGTTCCATGTTGTAGTAGTTTGATGCTTACAGCGCACATTTAAGCTCGGAGCTCGTTAATGTTTATTCTGTCAAAAATCTCTGAAGAATGACAGTATGTAGGCTTTAAAATTAAAAAGATCTCTTAATTGGTGCCTCAATTAAAAATCTTGGGATATAGGCCGGATAGCCATACGGATGACTGTAGGTTACCTAGAAATCTCACGTTGAAAAAGTTTAAATAAATACTATAGTTACAGTTATTAGTATTAAAACTATTTGTAGACATGGACTAAAATGTCTAAGTTAGTGAATATTGAATTAGTGATGGTCCAATAGTTAAGGTGCTTGCCTTGACACTCTGACTCAGGGGTTCCAGGTTCTATTTCTGACGAAAATATAGTTTTTCTGCTGATTTTGTTTATATACGTGGACTTGGCGCTGAACTACACTGCTGCCTGACTTTGCTCTGACATTATTTGGCAGTATAATATTAAAATTTATCACATTAATATGTTAAGTTAGTAACTTTGAAAATACAAATATCCCGCTTGACTTCTATTAAAAGGGTTAGACAGTAGCTCATTATGCAAACATCGGGACTAAGGACAAGCGTCTGCACTTCGCAGAGAGATTTTATGTCGACGTTTTGCCTCTTATATAAAGCACGATGGTACTTAGCCCCTACCAAAATTATTATTTTAACTTTATCCTAAATATTTTAAATTATAGTGTGTTAACTCATTGCTTTCTAAGTAAGATTTAAGACGCTATGAGCGACAAATACGTCAATAGGTACAAGCCTCGTTCATGGCTAGACCAAATGGCCTGAAAAAAAAATTAATTATCAAAGTCTAGACAAGATTTGGTACATTTTTTGTTTCGTCAAAAATTTTTTTGACGTTAACCAAACAGTTAAAAAAATGTTAACCAAACAGTGTTTTTTGTCTAAGGGCCTGTTTCACAAACTACATGTAAAGTGTTGATTAGTTACTTTTAGAAATCATTTTCTGTTATATTGAATTATGCACTCGGTTTACTGCATCATTCGATAGCCGATTTTTTTTTTATTATTTTCTATTTAATGTTTGGGACGTTTACCGTACAAACAAAGGTATATCAGCTCCATTATCCCCCGGTTGACTTTAAATGACAGTTCGGCCTACTTGACGTTTGTGAAAGAGGTGCTTAACCAACTATCCGTATTCACAACTTTGTACACGTGGTATCTGGAAGAGCGCATAACTTATATTTGCAATCCGATTGGAATAACTAAAGTAAAAATACAATGTTACAGGAAGTTTGCTACAATACATAAATGAGACCGTATTTAAATCATTTACAACTGACTAGAAGTTTTAGGATAGTAATATACTGTAAAAACATACTATAATTAGTTACATTAGTTTATAATTCAGCTTTATTCTTTTAATTGACATTTTTATACGAAGCAAGTGAAAGGTTACATAAGCAAAAATACGAATGTTGACTGCTTTATAAAAACAGCGATTTATTAAAGCAAAATTGACAACTGAGCTTTGTAACGTAACGTTACAAAGTGAACGATTGAAAATCCAGTCATTAAAATGCATTGACATCCGGTTCATTAGTTCGCGAGGATCGACTGCTCAGTTATAATTATTCATATTGACATCGTTTATTTTATAATTGAAAGTACATGGTTCCGTTGAGGCAAGTAGAATTATTGCTGTGTCTGTTACTTTACACCCGTTCGCTTTTTAATTATCTATGGTATTAAGGTTCCATCATAGACTCAATATATGTAGTTCCATTACGCGTAAAGACAAAATTGACTATTGTACTATAGTTAAATGGAGTATCTACATTAAAAAAAAGGTGGTGAGCGACCACCAACAGTATGCTGTGATTTTGTACTGTGATGTGACAACAATTTCCACCGATATCAATTATAAGTAATATTATAAATTCGAAAGTGAGTTTATTTGTTACGTATTCGCGCCTTAACTACTCAACCAGTCAACATGAAATTTTACATACACGTTGTCAAGGGTACAGAAAAAATACTGTTCCCTAAAGTCGGAAGAAAAGGCTTGTCAAATATAAATCTGCGCATTTTACTTAATTAGGTTTTATTATATAGGTCCATCAAACTACTACAACATGGAACACGCGTGCCATACAAAACACTACGAATTTTATGGAACATTTAAAAGTGACATATGCGTATAGCATGAACTGTCACTTAAAACAAAACAAACATACATAATAATAAGTACGTAATTTAAAGAAAATGTGACTTTACGTCAACCCATTAGAGTTTAAAATGAAATAGTAGAAGTTGATCGTTACTACTTTTTACCATTGACGCGTGAAGGCAAGAGTCCGCCATGATTCTGTCAAAGGCGTTCTTTTTATGTGCCGCTTTGGCATTTGTGACGCAAATTCCATTGTAGTATTTCTATGTATAGGTCATATATGAAATCTTACGTGTAAAATTATTTAAGTGATGGTGATAATCCCATCAAAATTCGTTAAGAAAAGCGACTTTAAAATATACTTGTTATGCTTTACTTATGTAAAGATGGGTCCGCTGAAAGATTTTTTAAATTTCAACACCGTACAAAGAGTGTCGCTGGTGTGTTGTACATATTATATGTATATCTATGTTACTTCAAGCATTTTTGATAAAACAGATATAGATTGTTAATTCAACTACATAATATAAATACTTTGATAAAAATACATTGCTGTAAATTTTGTGTATTACAATATAATTACAACATTATTTTAACAAAACAACCCTTATCATACGTTTAATTAAAATCGTTTAAAGTGTAAAGCGGTTAGGCGTACACATCGCGAGGGGGAATAAATTAGCTATCAAGAGCAAATTGAATCTTGCATTTTGCCAGATTGTTGCTCGCTGCCAGGGGGCAGAATTAAGAAGGAAATGTGGTGAGGTAGCTTCGAAAATTATTAATTTTTATGTTTACAGCGCAGTCAACTGGAATTATTTTAATGGAAATCTTACGTAGATGGTAGCAAAAAGAAAGATACGGTACATTCTTTACATTATCAATACTCAGCCTCACAACTCTGTTCTAATATCGATCACGTGTAAGAATGGAGAGAGTTTTTAACGTAGAAACCTATCACGTTTATGCAAGACTCATCCATAAACGTGATAGGTACGTTAAAAATACGAACATAGATTTTGTAGAATACATTTGTGAATGAATGATACTGAGTTCAATGGCCTCAGAATATAAGGTCCACAATATGTATGCACCTGTACCGTTTCCGTTCTTTTGAGAATCTGTCTTTTTGCGAATCTGTCCTTATGCGAACAAACCTACGTCCAAATCTTTCTTTTCGTGTTAATCTTATGATCTTATGAAAATACTGAAAAATATGAAATTTAAATGTTAATTTAAGAGTAAAATTAATACCTTTAATGATATTTGATATTACATATGTAATAGTTTTATCCATATACATATAAGTAAGTATGGACTCTTGTCTGATTGTTACCTTTTAAAAACTAGCATTATAATAATTATTAAATAAATAAATAAAAAAATAAATATTGTATTTTCTCAGGTATTGCGGGTACCTACTAGTGCTTAATAAATTTAATTACCACGTGCTACCAAGACCAGCATTGCCAGTGTTAACATCGCAACTTGCCCTAAGAGACGCTCAAATTACATTGTTTTAGAACAATAAGAGCAGGTACACATTGAGCGCTTGGCGTTGCTTAGGCGCGCGTTGGTAGCGTACATACGCGCGCTCGATGCGCGTTAGCAGGGTGAGTATACTTCTGGCTCAGTTCTGAAATTGACGTCGAAGTGATTTCTTGTGTATAAACCATACACAAGCCTCTACCTTATCTTGTGTGTAAGCCTCTACCGTCGCTATAAAAGACGACGACAGACAAAGAGAATTATTGGGTGGATCCAATACTAAGATAATAACCACATCTTAACAAATGTATGAAAAAGTACTTAACCTGACAATGGTTTGCGTAGTAGCCAGATAACAATAAACATGCTTGCGCGACGAAGAATTGAAACTAATTAACACATGTATCCCGATTTTTTGCTAAGTGCGACTCTAATGTAGCCAAAAACATGCAAAACTAACCAATGAGGAAGCTTTCTATAAACCATGCGATAAAAAATTTAAAAAAATTAAAATAATTAACAAATTTCGAAAAATTAACAAAGGTCTGGAACCTTTGGCGTCCTCTACCTGCACCGGTAAAACATCTCGTGTGATATGAATTACATGTTTTATCCATGACATTTATACCTTTTTAGAAAGCCGATTAAATGTAGATATTTTTCTAATACTTTGTACACTTAGCGTAGTAGATTTTTTTTCAGATAGACGTCATCTTTTGAAACATAAAATGTAAACTTTAAAAAAGTAATTGTTGGTATGGCTTATAATTTCAAATTGCGACGTAATTTGAGACTTTTTGTAGCTGTAGTAACTAGATTGAAGCATCAGTTGTAAAAGTAAATCTAAATAAAGCCCATTATTCAAACGATTTTTTTAAATTTTTGATTTAAATGTCAAATTCTGGGTGATTGGCAAAAATCATTAAAACTGAAAAAACTCGAAAACTACTGAATTTCGGCCATACATATGGGGGGTCAAAAACATTGCATTTTAGCTCCCCTTTCGCGTTACCAGTAACCCTGTATATACTTCCATACTAATATTATAAATGTGAAAGTAACTCTGTCTGTCTGTTACCTAAACTACTCAACCGACAATAATGATACACATACACGTTGTCAGCGTCACAGAAAAATACATGGGGTACCTTTTATATAGAAAATGAGGACTGTTCCCGAGGGATCGTTTAAAACAACTAACGCCTGGCCAGTGTTAATCAAGGGATTAAGCGTTATATTGCTCTTATATTTTATTTTTCAACGCAGACGAAGTTATATCTGATAAGCTGATATAAGCTTATCAGAGCAATAACCTTCTTCTATATATTATTCAAATGCACTCTGATTACCTTCACATAGCTTAGAAAATCGCTTTCACTGTAAACCCCCCGCCGGAGAATGTTTCAAAGCACTCCCATCAGTACCTATTGATTTTATTTATTCACGAGGATTCCGAAGTGCATTAAAGTTCATTCGCGTCCTTACTTAGTATTGTTGAGACTGTTTTTATTTTTAAATGGAGACTTTATATAATATATAAAGGTTGATTATATCTGTCTTCTAGTCTAGACCAATCCCCAAAATACCACTTTTGATAATATATAAAATTACTTCAATTTGGGCATTTCTGTATATTCGCTGAATTTAGCTAGACACGCCGTATTGTAATGTTTCTGTTTAATAAAGAAAGAGGACATATTATGGATAAATGTTTAATAATGAGCTATATTTATTATTTATGTTATAAATATTATTAAAAAAAATACAAAAAAAATACTCTGAAAAAAATTGTTATAGCAATATGATGCTTCTCGTAGTTTAGGTAACGTTATACTATATTATTACTTGAGCCTGCGACTTCATTTGCGTTGAAAAATGAAAAAAATAATAACGCCTTACATCTTTATCGCTTTGACAATGGAGCCTCAGTTTTTTATATTCCTAACCAAACAATTTTCCAGGATAAAAATTACCTATCCTTTATATAACTCCAGGTGTTAAGCTATCTGTGTCCGAAATTTCATCCAAATCCGTTTAGTAGTTTTTACGTGAGAGTAAAAAACATACACATAACATCGATCATCACAAAATTTCACATTTATAATATTAGTAGTATAACTACTACGGTATAATTATATACCATCAATACTACTTTGCAAGTTTATTGTGACTCCAAATACGTAATTAAAATCTGCCAAGTGGTTAATTGCTTTGGGACTAAAAATCCGTAAAGAACCAGAAAAACCATTTTCGATTGGCGTTAGTTCAGGTTGAGTTTCTCCCAAAAAGTTCACGTTTGCGTTTTCTTTCTGAGGAAACGAGTACTCCAGTAAAAAAAGTTATTAAAACAGCTACTGATTGCAATTTGGGAGAAGAATCAAAGAGGAGTTAAAAATGTTCATTCATTTATGTGTAAATTTGTAAAAAAGACATTGACGAGCCCGTTGGACGAGTGGCAAGGGTGCTTGCCTAACGTCTCAGGGGCCCCGGGTTCGATTCCCGGCGGGGTCAACTTTGGAAATTTTAATGTAATTTTCAAAATTGTCTCTGGTCTGGCTTTGAAAAGTAGTGGTAGGGCACACTGCGTTTCGCAGTCATTTGGGCAGCCCGTCTGGCGGCAGTAACCACCCCCTTACAGAATACCACCGTGAAATAACAGCATTTACGTGCTGTTGTGTTTCGGTGAGTGAGTAAGGGATTCCAGAGCCCATTACCCCATCCCTTCCTTATCCCTTATCCTTAATCCTATGGTCTACAGCGCACTTGTAGTACTTATGGCGTTGCTTGTGTTATAGGCGACGGCAGCCACTTACCATCAAGTGGACCGTCAGCTTGTCTGTCGACCTTAACATTAAAAAAGAAAAAAAAAAGTCTTTTCTCTTCTAACCATGCTCTAGCGAGAATCCGGTACGCAGATCAAGGCCACCTTTGAAAATCTCGTTTAAGCACATGTTTGACTCTATCATGGATCAAAACGGAGCCCCTTAAATTTTATAGCTATCACTTTAATCACTTTTGTAATTTTTATTGGGTTATTACTAAAAACGAATACAAAAAAAATCATAACTTTCGGAATAAATTTGCAGCATCCTAATAATATGTGTGGCTGTGTCGTGGATACGACCGTGTGTTAAAACGTGTACGTATTAAATGTATATGCATCCAACTAAACATTTTGGTATATATACCATATATATACCAAAACATTCTTTAATCTTTTAGCTATCGAATGGCGTAATTAAATTTTAGATGTATATGATCAATATTTAGCTACACCATCAAACTTTCCCCTGATTTTTTATCATCAGTTTTCTGAATTGCCTACTATGAAAGCAAGTTTGAAGAAGTATTCAAGTGAAAAATAATAAAGTAAAAGACGCCTAAGGACGATTTTATATAACTTTTTACCTTTCGAGAAAATACATTTCGTCATAATGCCCTTATAAGTAAAAAAGTAAATAAACTAAGTAAGGAAGGCAATCAAAAGTTGAGTAAACAACTTTTCGCCGCTTACGTGAGACGGAGCGGGAGTTCGTACTTCGAAAAATTACCTTTTACTGGCATTATCACATTAAACCTCGGCAACTCGTTGCTAATAGTTCCGCTTCATCTAACTTTGACATAATGTATAACAAAGTTAAAAAAATATTTGTTGCTTAATAAGGTCTTACTTCTACATTTGCACTTTGCACATCTTTTCTAGTTAGATAAATGTTGAGTAGGTATTATTTTACTCTTTAGCTAGGTTTTCCAGTAATTAAAAAAAAAAATATTTTAAAAAATTATGATTAAAAAAATCATTTAATTTCTTATTTACTTCCTGCACAATGAAATGCCGCGATTTTTTTGATCCATGTAAAAAATGTTGTATTGAAGGACTTATTTAGTAGACCGGGGCACACATTGCGTTTTGAAGCTATTTGGTATGGCTGTCTAGCAGCAGTATCAACCCCTTTATAGGCTACCGTGAAATCAGCAGCGCGCTTGTAGCACCTATGACGTTGAGGGCCTCTTTCACAAACTACATGTAAAGTTTTGATTAGTTACTTTTAGAAAAAAATTTCTGTTATATTGAATTATGCACTCGGTTTACTGCATCATTCGATAGCCGATTTTTTTTATATTTTCTATTTAATGTTTGGGACGTTTACCGTACAAACAAAGGTATATCTGCTCCATTATCTCCGGTTACCGGTGACTTTAAATGACAGTTTGGCCTACTTAACGTGTGAAGAGGCGCTGAGTGTTATAGGCGACGGCAGCCACCTGCCATCAAGAGGGCTGTATGCCTGTCTTAACGAAACTAAAATAAAAAAACGAAGTAAGTAAAAGATTCCACTCCCAATTTCAGGATCGCTAGAGACGTTTGTGTTCATTTCTATATTATTTTTTTTTTCAAACTGACACAAACAATGGCAATTAAGCATTTTTGTAGTATAATTAAAAAACAAAAATCCGAAATAAATTGAGTTTTATTGAAAATTTACTGTTTCTTTCGGTGAAAAAGCAATTTTGATTCAAGACGAATTAAAGCTTAATATACAAAAAGTTAATTTAATTTTCTCCTCGATAAATCAAGTCGCTAAGGGGTTGCCTTCTTAAATCATCGCGCCTTTCTCCACTTATTTACCTATTTTGAATTATAACTTGCGCTGTATTAATAAAAACAGGATTTTCTCAAACATTTTTGATAGTAACATTTTGCTTAAACTCTGGGTTATTAATAATTTTACAGTTTTAATGTAGGTTATTTTAATGTTCAATAACTTTACGCTTCCTTCGTGATATTTCGATTTAATTACTTGAAAGAACAAAAACTCTCACTTCGACTTATTTTTTCATAACAAAAAACGAGACAATAGCTTGTTACGAGTTATATCCTTAGATTTTAGTAATCTAAGCACTTGATTTTACACACTAGAGAAGTTATATTCTTTCTCTGCTCACACAAGGAAGCATACATCTTTGAATTTGAATATGAATACAAACATCATTATTTCTTTGAAGTAACAGCGATAATGTTTGTACTAAAGCACTTTCAGAGATATCGGATATTAGATAATTACGTTATAGCAACGTTGCGAGCACACCAAATACTTTTAATGAACCAGATTACTCATCTCATCTGCCAAACGCAAAGTGCTGTTTATTAATAATTTAATTGTAACTTATGTAATTACGTGTCACAAACATTCGAAGTTTAAGGTTTCAATTATCTTGTTCTATCAAAGTTACATAAGTATACTAGCGACCCGCTTCCAGCTTCGCACGGGTGCAATTTTGAAAGACAGTGGGTGGTGGAGCGCGGACGGAGGTGATTGCATCAAGCGAGTCCCCTCATCGCGTCGTGATGATGCGAGACCGCTTGATTTTATTTGTATACTAGCTGGCGCCCGCAACTTCGTCCGCGTTGAAAAAGAAAAAGTAGCCTATCCTGTGTCCTGTACGTCTAAATGTTTACCTACCAAGTTTCATGAAAATCAGTTTATTCGTTTAAGAGTTATGGAGGAACATAGATACTTACATACATACAGAAAAAAATTCTAAAAATGGTCAATTTAGTTTCAGTATCATGTTTAGAGCCTATAAACTCGATATCTCTGAAAACAAAGTAACTTACTCCATGACCTTCCCTTACAGATTTATTATTAGTTTTGATGATACATCGCTGCTTAAAAACTAAAGGGCCATAAAACAAAAGAAAATCCAAAAATGTTTTTATTGCAAATATACAATCATAATCATTCATATTGTATGTTGCAAAAAGACTTATGGTTGTTTTATTCCATATTTAGTATATTTTGATAATTTTCTATATATTCAAAAGTAACTTATATGCTTATATCTCTTCTAGTATTCAGTTTATTATAAAAGTACCTAAAACGTTTAATGACACTTAAAAATACGCTTCTAACTATGTAATATAATATGCATATATTTGATATATGGGTCAATCAACTATTTTACCCACACTAAGGACAGATCAGAAAAATTTTTTTTTTAAAAATAAACATTAATATTCCTTTATTCTAATTTGATTAGGGCATTAGATATATCGTCTCCTTTAATAACCTAGAAGGGCAGCGACGAAAATTCGTATTTAAGACAGTTTTTAGAAAAAAACTACAACAGATACCCTAAAAACTGTCACCTGAGTTACCTGCATTCAGCGTTACATAAATGGTGAATGAAACAAGAAAATATTATTCATTATTATTTATTTGGTCTTGCATGCATAATCAAATATTTTAACAAAATCAGTCTTCATAGTATTTTTAAATTTAAGTACAAAACTAACTAACATTGGTCTTTTGCGTTACCGTTATACAAAAAAATTATAGCTATTTCTTAATAAAACTAAGTAAAAAAGAATTACAAATACAAATGAATTATTTATAGAAGCTAGCCAATTGTTAGAATAAAGTACTGGTAATATAAAGATATAATGGAAAGAAATTACATATTATGATCGTAAATATAATGTTAAAATATTTGGGACAGTAAGTAACTCCAGAGACAAATTTGGGTAACGCCTAAGACTAAAAAAGGAAAAGGAAAAATTGATGGTTTTTTTTCTTAAGTAGCAAGGGGCGTAGTGTCGTTTTCTTTTTAGTGTAGGTTTATTCCCAATGTTTCTTGTAGTAATTGTGTTTTCTTTCTGGATTTTTCTATGTTATCACTTTTCAAGAGGTTTTTGAACAATCCTTTCTCCTTATGGCTCTTAATCCTTTCATATCGATCTTTAATCGAATGTGTCAATAGCTTATAACTTTATTTCTCTTTCTGATCTTGAGATTCTCTTTCTTTTATTTTGTATCTATTCAGCCTTTTCTTGTACTTCTCACAGTTTTTCTTCAACTTCTTGTTTTCTTCTTGTAATTTTTTGTCAACTCTATGCACTTTACTTCTATCTTTTCTTGTTTTCTTTCGTCCGCGTCCTCGGGATGCTATTGATGCCGGCGATGCTGTTGGTGACTCTTGTGAAAATTGAGTACGCTTACTGGGGAACTTGGTGATGTTGCATCTAAGATCGATTGTAAATTCTTCCTCTTCTTTCTGTATTCTCTTTGTCTCAACTTCCAGATGACCTTTGCTTGTTTTTTTTCAATAGGTGTCAAGTCTCTTGCAAGCCGTTTAACTTTATGGTAGTGTTCACGGTGCTTTCTTTTAGCTTCTTCATATTTTTCGGTGTTCTGTTTGAGTCTTTCCCTGTACCTCCTTTATCCGCCGATAGTCGCGCCATTTCAGGTCAAATAGTATTTCTGAAAATATTATCTCTAAGTTATAATTGTATGTATAGGTGTTTTACTATAAATTTAGTCATAATAAACAAAGTCAATTTACAATAAAAAAGAAAAAGAAAAGCAAAAAATAAAATGAACCTTTGCTTGGCTGATCGGATTGTCGCTGGGGAACAAAGAAGACCCACGTGCGTATGCTCCGAGCGGGCTCCCACCATCGGAGCTCGTGGCGGAGCAACAGTTTGGAGGCTCCAACTGTCCGTTGGAGCTTCACCGGTCACCGCTCGCTGGGCCAAGGAACCGTACTTGGCCCACTCGGGTGTAGGTCGGTGAGAGATGGCACCCCTGGTCCTTGAGCGTCGGACCGAAGCGGTCTTCGGCGCGGGTCGCAGCGGGCGGATTCTCTCGGATAGCTCTGTCGCTCAGTGGTAGTTGGGCAACGCACGCGAAGACGGAGCTCTACGGCAGGGAAGGACCGTCTGGCAGAGTGCTGCAATCGCGGCTTTGTGGAGGGTGGTGGATACCCGGTAGCGCGGCCGGCCTAGTAACCACCCTTTGCAGTCGTTCGGAAGAGTGAAAACCCGGACTCGCCACCCGGCCTAGTAACTCTTCCGACGATATCACGAGGTGAAGCATGTCTCGGGCTGCCGCGATTGATGTGGAAATGTCAGGCGGAAACCCCCATTCGGCCGCCCACCCTTAATGCCGTAGAGATGAGCGGCCACACGAGCAGGGGTTTTCCGTTTAAGGTGGAAGCGGCCTCCAACTCTGCGGTAGGTTGTGCCGCAGAGAAGAGGTTATGGGGTGCTTCATGAGTGAAGCCCCTCGCTGACTGCCTGCTGCGAGAGGTGGAGAATAGGCGGCCTGTGTCGCTTCGCCCATGGGCGGCGGACATGGGGTCGTCCGCCGTCATCACAACACCGGGCAACGAGGGGAAACGTGCTGTATTTCCGGCGCGGAGGTTACACTCCGCGCCTTATCGAGGTGGAGCCCGCAAGTGTGCGGGCCAAGTCTGGCGGGAGGACACCGTAGCGTGTCTAAACGTCCCCTGACCCCCGCCCATAGACGGCGCGAAGAAACACCGCGGGATTTTAGTGGGTAGAAGTCCCACATACCCCACCGATCTCCCCATGGTCGGTGGGGATCTGATTCGCAGATTTCCTCGCGTTATACCTAGTAAAAAATGTCACGGTCCCTCGATATGCTGTATAGGGACTAGGGAGAGACAATTGTGGAGTCAATTTTACTTTAAGTGCTACATGCTAATCCCACTAAGTACGTAAATGTCTTAGGAGTTACCAAGAATGTCTCTGGAGTTACCGCCAAAGTAACTCAGTATACAAGTAACTCAGCAGACAATCGGAGCATTTTTACGAAAAGAGCACATTATAATTTGATTATGGTACTCGGCGTAAACTTTAATCGAAAACATATGTTAGGTACTGCAAAAACATCTGATTATATTAAATAAATAATAAACTTACATTGAAAAATCGCGGTCACTCAGTAGACGACACAAAAAGGCACGCACTCCCTCTGAACGTTCTTCGAGGACTGGCGGCTCGACGGCGCTGTCAAAGGACACCGTCGCGCCATGCGAACGAAAGCAAACACAAATGAAGCTACCTACGGCAAACAGTGCCATCTATGTGTTCCCGGGTCAAATTTACGAGGGTAACTCAGCATACGAAGGTAAAATCATTCTAGTAAGGGACACAGTTTAGAGATTTTTTTCTGGAAAAGTGTATAGACCTATTTCTATTTTGTTATGCACACGATAAACTATAATATACTAACTTGTTGTATAATAAGAATTAACCGAAAGAGAGAAGAATAAGGTTATTTAAAATTAAAGTTCACATGGTGAATGTGGTCTTCGGACAGGAATATTTTGTATGGAGCAAATTTTTCGTGTACTGAGTTACCATAAAATTTCATGGAATTTAAAGATTTTCGAGAACGTAATCAAGTTTCCCGTGGTGCCTAATAATCTTAGATACTATTGTTGTATTCGTTATGTGTGTATCTATAACCAATTAACGTATTTCAATAAAAAATGGTCGGGGACAGCAAAGTGTGGGTAAAATAGTTGATTGACCCATATATCTAATAAAAAAATAGACAAATAATATTTTTTTTTCGATTAGCTCTCCTGTAAAAAGTGTTATTTTGATTTGTGGCCCTTTAGTTTTTAAGTAGCGACATGTACACCTGTAGAATCCTGAGAAATCACAGAGAAAACTGCATGAAAATTCTTTAGATAGTTTTTGAGATCATCGCGAACATATGTGCAAACAGACAGACGCGGCGGGAAACTGTAAGGATATATATACATATCTTTTTTTGATGTAATATATCTACTTACAATACAAAATACTAGTGGCCATAGAAGACGTTCAAAACAAACCACATATCACACCGCCTTAAGACCATCACGTCAAAGTTTAAAATCCCCCTGTCATTATTTATTAATAAATTCAAAATTGTGAATAGCCTTAGTTCTGTGTATGGAACGATGATATATCGCTTATGAAATTTTCCACATTGACCCTTCCTTGATATAAATCATGGATGGATAGGATTACCTCGACTGTATTTTATGTCGCATCCGCAGAAGGGTCTAGCGATGTGAAATATGGTGTACTTAGTCTAAGTAAGGCTTGAGTGATGAATTATTTATCATTTTCGTAGTATAATCACCGGGAATTTCGCTTATGGATGTTAAAACTTGTCCGCTAAATGGCTTCAACCATCTTGCGAACTAGAGTAAAACACGTAAGCAAGTATAAGAAGAGTAATGTCAGAATATTTTTTCATGCTAAGAATAATTATAACAATGAATCCATTTAGTAACTTAAACACAAACATTAAAACGTATTTAGCGCTAAACAACATAGATAATAATACAAAGTTCCCGCCGCGTCTGTCTGTATGTTCACGATGATCTCAAAAATTACTAAAAATATTTTCATGCGATTGCCAATAATAGAAGGAACGTTTTTTATATTATATATATAATTTGGTGAAAAAATTGCCTATTTTTTTAACATTAAACTAAAAATATTTAATCAAAATAAGCACTTTCAAAATTTGTACAATTTTTGATGTTAATAATATATATTCACAACACTTTATAAAATTATAACTCATGAGTGTTTAAGAGTTTAAGAAAGTCTATGAAAAAGTTGTCAAGATTAAGGAAAAAAATGGTAATCAGGGAGAGGTGTGGAAAAATTCAAATTCCTGTATCATTTGCGTTAAACGAAAAAGGTTTTTAGACATAACTAGCTGGTGCCCGCGACTTCGCCCGCGTAGCTTTGTAAATTATATATTAAAACCTTCCTCGAAAACTACTCTATCCATTGGTGAAAACAGCATAAAAATAGGTGCAGTAGTTTTTGAGTTTATCGCGAACAGACAGAAAGAAAGACGTTCTATAATACGAGTATGTAAGGATAAGGATTTGCAGAAAAAAATGCAACCGTGCAAAGCCGGCAGCTGATCGCTATAGTATTACAATCTATCTTAGTTTATTTGGAAGGTGGTTTTCAATCAATTTAGGTACTGTCTAACACGCAGTTCGTATCATCCCTATATTCCAAAGTCTGTAAACTTGTGTTCGCGAAGTTCGTATTTCAGAACTAACTAATATGGTATGCTTCTAACTAGCTATTGGGAACTACATCTAGTTAGTATGCGGACTGTAGAAGGTAGAACAATGTAGGTACTTGGCTTCAGGATGCATATTGATTTTCTGTTTCAACAAGCGCATACGAACTTCTATATTTCATAAGCTAAATTCTTGTATATAACACTAGCTTTTGCTCGTGACTTCGTCTGTGCCCCTCTCTCTTAGTTAGGTGTTAAAACATTTATCATTCTTTATTATTGCTTATATTCTTTATTTTTGACAGGCGTTGATTTTTTATCTTATTTTTATTTTTAAACTAGCTGGCGCCCGCGACTTCGTCCCCGTTGAAAAAGAAAAAAGTAGCCTATCCTGTGTCCTGTACGTCTGAATGTTTATCTACCAAGTTTCATGGAAATCAGTTAATTCGTTTAAGAGTTATAGATGAACATACATACATACAATACCTAGACTTACAGATTTATTATTAGTATTGATTGATGAACTCTCCCTAACAGTACCTATGGTCTAGATAAAAAGTACACTATGTCCTTTCCTGTCCCTGACGCGTATGAAGAATTTCATGATAGTAATTAAGGTGTGGCTACTATCTTGAAATTCTTCTTTATATTGTGTATTAGATGTATTATAGCATAGATTTGAATCACAGATGCGCCCTGTGCGTGTGCTTCTGAAAACTGTACACGTAATCTGTCTGTATGTGTCGTCGGCACATCGTAGAATTGGGCATATCATGATATTCCTGGGCAGATCAATTTCTGTTAAAACTGAAAGAGTCGCCTCACTCCGCTCCGCTTCGCTCGGCTCCCCAAATTTATTTCCATGTAAACCAAACACGCTCCTCGTCGCACCTATTTTTGAGTTTTGGTGAAAGATTTTTGATTACATACTTTACGATCTGCCCAATTCTACGATCTGCCCATGACATATGCAACGTGAACCGCTCACTGCTTTCTACAAGCGACAGACGGGAAGAGTGAGCTCACTCTTCCTAACGATGACACATTTTCGGCCGCCTGAAGTATGGCAAGGGCGTATCTGTGATTTAAATCTTTGTATTATAGGCGACGGTAGCCACTTACAACCAAGTGTCTGTCAGCTTCTCTGTCGACCTTAACTTTAAAAAAAAAACGGAAATGCCATGCGTTTAATGTAGTAGCGTACAATATTAATGCGAATTTAACCGTGCCTGCTAAAGATTTAATTTTTCAATGTATTTATTTAGCTAAGTAATGTTAATTAATGATATAATCACTCTTTCAAAGAGAAAATTGGGTACTCGTAGAATGAGTTTAAATTCGCCTCTCAACAACTCTCCTAAGTTATATTTTCACGGTTCATAATTCCTATTTCTCAACTAAAATATAATTTAGTGTCCAATTCAGGCACATAACACAAAGGTATGTTTTGAGACATTGGACATTTCAATTAAGTATATAGGCTATGGAATTTTAATCCTGCAGATATAGATTTAAAGTTGTGTTAAAGTTTTAAGTTTTAAAGTTAATGTTTAAAGCTTGTAAACCATAAATATTACAGTTGTAAGTCTCTATTAAACTATTATAAATTACGAGTATTAGTTTATTAGTATTAGTATTAGAGTATTAGTATTAGTAGAGCTTTAAACAATGTTAACAGTGCAGCAAACTGTTTTACAAATCCTTCACTCCGTGCATTTACTTGGAAATTAGGTAAAGTACTTACTAAATATATTCAGTAATATTTGTAGTGGAGTTTTGGACTCCAATTTTGGAGTTAATATAACTTTTAGATCAGGTATATAATGCAGGCGGTATGATTATAGTACAACTTTGCTATTTATTTGACTGAACTCAGATGTTATATATAAAACCTTACACATTTTTTTTTTTGACTCAATGTCCCCGATATATGTTTTGTACATTATTTGATCAAAAAATACCTATATGGATATGTTATAGATATCTTTAACATAGATAAAGTATAAAATATCTATAATAATATAAAAAGAGAAGATGTATTTTGTATGTTTGTTACTCTTTCACGCAAAAACTACTGAATGGATTTCAATGAAACTACAATAATATAGCTTATACATCAGAATAAGACATAGGCTATACTGCCCAACTAAGCGCAAAAGCGGTATTTCAAAAAAAATCGTAAATTCGATTTTTATGCCACAGGATAGCCTTAAAAGATGTTCATCTAATGAACTAAGCCTTTTAGCGCTATCTTGTTCATAACATGAAAAAACCTTAAAAAAGAATACCCTATCTCAATTTTAGGTATTAGAGGTATATCTATTGTAAACTTTTAACTATTGCAATAACAAATAGACCCAATATAATTTATAAATTCTATTTAATAAGCAAAAAATTAAATACGAGTATATAAAGTAAAAAAAAACTACTTATCTATTTATTTATTTTTCAAAAGGTACATCAACAGCACAAACAAAAAACATAATAAGTATAGGTAATACAAGGCAATTTTAAGGTATACCCAGATAAATTACAAAATAGAAATTGTGAAGAATGATGACATATGCATATAACAATTAATATAAGATAAACTTAACTTAAATAAAAATAAAATAATGAGAAAAAGAGAACAAAATGAAAACTTTTACATAACTTCAAATATCTCGAAACTCGCTTTCATTGAGATATCGCTTTTGCGCTTATAAAAAGACAGTATATAAGATATAAAAAGATAAAAAGATAATAAAAAAGATATTGTATGGATTAGTACGGATTGGGCGCCATCGCCGTCACAGCGATAACGATGTCCGGCGTTACCTTTCAACGCAGACGAAGTCGCGGGCACCAGCTAGTCAATACTAATAATAAATCTGTAATAGTAGGTATTGTATGTATGTATGTATGCAGGACACAGGATTGGCTACTTTTTTTCTTTTTCAACGCGGACGAATTCGCGGGCGCCAGCTAGTTATAAAATAAAAATGCTGTCCGCCTCTGTCTATTTCTCCGCTAACATCTTGAAAACCACTCAACGAGTTTTGACACGATTTTCACTAATGCAAACAATTATAATGTTTGTGTTACTATTTTACAGAAAAATATGCATCTATGCCAAGCCCCAGGAACGCTTGTTATAAATAAAGAAATTGTAAATAACGATGCTACATTGTTATGCTCTCGAGACATACGCATTTTACTCTACACTTCTTTACATTATTAAAAGATTAGAAAGACGGTAACAAATCGAAACGGTTCATTTAACACATAAGAAAAAGTATTTAACTCGTTAAAAGTTATTACTTTCTTGACAACTAGTTCAATAAAGCGACGAAGCTTATAAAATGTTATCATGTTTTTTGTATAATGTATATTTTCTATACTATTCAGAAAAAGTATTGTTTCCGAGGAATCATCTGAAAATGAAAATAAAAAATCAACGCCTGATATGTTTCCTTACTAATATTATAAATGTGAATGTGAGTTTGTTTGTTTGTCTGTTACCCTTTCACGCCTTAACTACCCAAACGATCATCACGAAATTTTCCATACACGTTGTTAGGGATACAGGAAAGGACATAGGGTACCTTTCATCCAGAACTCGGACGAAGTCGCGGACACCAGCTAGTAAACAATAAAGATTGAATAATTATTTTATTAAATATGTGAATGTAATCGTCACGTACAATATGCGAAAATGTACGAGTAAGTTTTTATTTTGTAAAAAAGTCTCACGATAAATATTTTAATTATAATTATCAACTTGCTCAGAAAACTCTAAATCTTTCATTTAAGATTGGTCTACGTGAAAAATTAAATTTCCAAGTGCAGAGAAAGCGAAGAATATTCTATTGTACGATGTTGGAACAGCTGTTAGATTCGATAGCGGTTCCAGCGTGATTACACAACGCTTGTGTGAAGCTACTTCAAGTTCGGTTCAAAGCGTTCTCTGGCCAAATGTTCGACTGCCTTCAATATTAGCAGTGCAGCGTACTTTGGCTAAAACTCGTGAAAATAGAACGGAAACGGAACGGATGTCACGCCGCTAGTAATTGCGCGACGAACGCAGTCAATATTAAACGAATCACATAAACCTTTCATATAAACATTTTAATTTCATTTGTTTTTTTTTTTATGTTTGACTATACGTTCATTTATCACTAACAATCTTAGGGCCTCTTTCACGAATTACAAGTATAGTGTTGATTAGTTACTTTTAGAAATCATTTTCTGTTATATTGAATTATGCACTCGGTTTACTGCATCATTCGATAGGCGATTTTTTTTTTATTATTTTCTTTTCTATTTAATGTTTGGGACGTTTACCGTACAAACAAAGGTATATCAGCTCCATTATCCCCGGTTACTGTGACTTTAAATGACAGTTTAGCCTACTTGACGTTTGTGAAAGAGGCGCTAACAATCTTAATAATATTTAATTTAATTTAATTCTAAGTTATATATATTTACATATTATACAGTTAAGTATATATCTTCGGTCCCTTATGCAGGGTCTCAAGTATGCTGGCTGCATTTACCTCGTTGTATGGCAATGCTAATCTGTTACCCGAGATTTATTTATTGGACACTAGCTGGTGCCGGCAACTTCGTCCGCGTTCTTTATAGCCTATAGCCTTCTCTATAGCCTAAAGCCTTCCTCGATAAATGGACTATCCAACACAAAAAGAATTTTTCAATACGAACCAGTAGTTCCTGAGATTAGCGCGTACAACCAAACAAAGAAAGAAACTCTTCAGCTTTATATATTAGTATAGATGACGTAATGTGACATGTAATATGCTTGTGTTTGTTTTTATCTAATTAATTTCATTTTTTTTCTCATTAAGTACATTAGATTGGATAAGATTAGATTTAGAGGTTTAGTACATTGGACGTTGCTTAGAGCATTCACTGGTGCAGGGTTCACTGGTGCACTGGTGCTACTATAATTGCGGCGGCATGCTACTTACTTAAACATTGACGATATTGTTTGATACCTGCCTCGTTGGAGGCCTGTATTGTATGTATGTATGTTCCTCCATAACTCTTAAACGAATTAACTGATTTTAATGAAACTTGGTAGATAAACATTTAGACATACAGGACACAGGATAGGCTACTTTTTTCTTTTTCAATGCGGACGAAGTCGCGGGCGCCAGCTACTAAATAAATAAACCCCTCAATTAAACTTTACTAATATTAAGTGAATGTTTGTTACAAATTAATACTTTTATTGGCAACTAGTTTTTTCCTGTTACTTCCTCAGCGCATCTTTTTCTTGGGTGAACATTTTTATTCAATCTTTATTGCTCGTATTTCTTTATTTTCATACTTTTTTCTGTTTAAATGTACTTTTTTGTATCCCTGACAACGTGTACGCCTTCATGATGATCGGTTGAAAGTATTTCAGGCGCATAGTCAGGTTAAACTGTAAAAAGAGCGTGTCTTTGAAGGCATAGATCTCCTAAACGAATAGTTCAAATAATCTGTAAAAGAATTAATGTTATGTGTAAATATAGTCAAGAAAAAAATCTTATTTAATTTTTCTTTTATTTTTGTTACTTTTATCAGAAAAAAATCTAACGTAACGTAAGCTATATTTTTTTTGCAAGAAATCTCTTTCAACTTCTATACCCTTGGTATATTATCTATCTATTAGAATATATATAAAAAGGGTATTGTATAATAGAAAATTGCAGTAAGTTACAATTTACTTAGGTACAAACTATTAGGCATGTATTTCATTATTAAGTCTGTGTTATTACCAAATCACACAAAATATATTATACTTATGACAAAGATAATATTGTATCACTTCCTAAGAAAGCATAAAGGAAAGAGGCTCATTTGGAAATCCTTGAAAAACACAAAGGATTAACTACCCATAAATAAAAAAGTCTAAAAGGAAAATATTTTCATAAGTGTATTACCATATTATTAAAGGTTTTTCTAAGAGAACTGTCTGATATAATCCCAAGGCTCAACTCGCAACTTGATGCTCTAATAAACAGTTTGAATATAAATAGTCGTAAACTAAGACCCTTAACATCAAAATCTTTGTCAAACTTTTAAAAATAAAATAAGATTCCTTTATTAAATTCCTAGATTAGGAATCCTAGTGTTTTAATCTTTTATCTAACTCAAACACTTGTGTTTATACGTATCTTATTACTTAAAATAAGAACTTTAATACTTAAACATCAAAAAACAATAAATTTTAAAACAATAATATTGAGGAGCCCGTTGGATGAGGGTGCTTCCCTTAACGCTCTGTCACTGAGGTCCCGGGTTCGATTCCCGGCAGGGTCCACTTTGAAAACGAACTTTTCAAAGTTAGATTAGGAATGGCAGGGCTCGCTACATTTGCAGTCATGCTGCATGTAATTAAAAACTTTTTCGTAATACAGGTGTATTAGGTATTTTGAAATAATTCAAAAAGTGCTGTACTCAACATGTTTACAGCAATAAACATAGCAGGTAACAAAATTAAATCATTTTTAAGGAGACTTCTTCATTGTAAGACAATAACATCATGAAAATACGTAATACAAATGCGTACGGTTAGTTTGTTCCAATTGACGGGTAGAGGTGTCAGTTGTACGACAGAAGCTTTACATCAACGCGGATTATGATGTCCATCGCCGAAGACGATACAGGAGTAATCGTTTTATCGTTAGTCTATGGTCACCAGCGCTGTTTTCGTACTTTATTTAATGGATTTATGCATCAAACTACTACAACATGGAATTCGCGTGCCATACAAAGCACTACAAACTTTATGGAACATTTAAAAGTGACATATGCGTAGAGCATGAACTGTCATTTAAAACCAACCAAACATATAATTTAAAGAAAATGTGACTTTACGTCAACACATTGGAGTTTAAAATTAATAGTAGAAGTCGGTCGTTACTACCTTTTACTACATTTTACCATTGACGTGCGAGGGCAAGAGTCCGCCATGATTCTGTCAAAGGCGTACTTTTTATGGGCCGCTTTGGCATTTCTGACGCAAATTCCATTGTAGTATTTCGATGGATATATGTAATATGTAGACATTTAAGAGTTACTAAAAAATATTGGCTTTATTCAATCTGCACATATACTCGTAAAATACGTTTTAAAAGCTTTCACCTACTTAATGCAAAAGCAAAAACATCAGTGAAAGCCGCATTCAAGTCGGTGAAACCGTTTCTGAGATTAGCATGCACAAACGCACAGACAAAAAGGCAAAAGTTCTGAAACTATATTTTGACCTTGGTAACATAATTTTATAGGGTGATCCTTTTGGATCCTTTTGTAATTATAATCCAAAAAAAAAAAATAGTGTAGCGAGCTTACACCCTCACTAAGTACTTACGATTAATGAAATCATTTAAATTCTGGATCTGATACAACATGGTTCAGAGGAACTTTTTTTATTTACATGGATTCATTAATAAGCACACTACTAATCTTTAATTAAGATTTGTAATTTTAGAAGTAATAAAACATCCAAGTAAACAGTTCTTCCCAAAGTTGGCAAAATAAATTGAACCGTATATTATATTTAACTTGACTACTCAAATATTAAGAGATTAATCTTTTATTATTCAAGTCATGTAATAAATTATAAAAGTTAGAAGAATGGAGCGTTTGTTTGTTTATCTAAATTAAATTTGATTGATGAAGAGTAAGAGTTCAAAACTTATTTAATTCCGTAAATTCATTTATCACGACCAATTAATTAGAAAGTTTAATAATTGCTAATTGGTTAGTAATGTTTGTTTACTTCTTATGCTTGCACTGTGTATATAATTTACAGAACTCAGATATAATAAGAACTATAGATAGACCCCTATGGACTATTAAACGCCTTATTAAAACATTTACTAGTGAACTGCCGAACTGCGTTGTGAAAGGGTGCGAAAGTTTTATTTTTTATATTTTAAAAGACTAGGTAGATAAATTTAAATAAAAAAATCAAAATTTTAATAAAAAATCAATAAAAAAAATTAAGACTAGATAATCCTAAAAATTTAAAAGCAGAATTGAATCATATTTCACATGAAGGTTGCGAACACAAATATTAATTACTAGCTGGTGCCCGCGACTTCGTCCGCGTTCTCTATGGCCTATAGCCTTCCTCGATAAATAAACTATCTAACACAAAAATAATTTTTCAATTCGAAGTAGTTCCTGAGATTAGCGCGTACAACCAAAACTTTATAATATAAATCTATACTATTATATTATAATAGTATAGATTAGGCAGACCTACGTACTACAATATGTTCATAATGTCAGCTTCACTATGTCACAGTTTAATATCGATGGTTAAACTGAGACTATGTGGTCTGCAAAAATCTGTCTAGTTTTTATTTGATCTGAGTTACAGAAGTAAAGTGTGAGTTTAGATTAGCATAAGTAATTAACTAAACTAATGAAAAATTCTCATAATATATTTTTATGTTATTACAACAAATATTAATATATTTTATTTTGGCAATTGGTAGTGAACTTTTGACTTTATATGAAATGAAGACGTGAGTGGATGAAGGTGATATGTCGCAATTTTGGGTATTTTCGTCTTTTTGTGTTGATGAAGTCAATATGTCCATATAAACGATTACAGACCTTAATATCGTCGATTTAAGACATTTTTGGAAAATAAAAAGTTGAAAAAGGTATTCAGTTAATTTTAAAAAGCAAAAAGTGAAAAAAACTTTACTTTTGTTAATGGAAGGGGGAACTATGTTTACTTTTTTTTAAAATTAAATAATACTCGTAGAAGTATTTGCTTGCTATCATACATTAACATTTTAGGTTGTTTACACAACTTTGCATCATAATTTAGTACAAAAATCAGTTCCGTGGCGACTTATCTCTTAAATTAAAAGTAAAACTTTAACCTCGATTTATTCAAAATTGGAATTATGTGACATACGAGTATCACCTTCATTCACTCACGTTTTCAAATGTCTCCTGCAAGCGATTCGCGCTTACATTTTTTTCTACTACTAACTAATCCGCGTTTAGTAAAACGTAGGTATATAATATGAATAATTTTTGGTATATAAAACTATAAAAGTTTTGTAGGTTAGCAAGTGTCTAGCAGTATACTTAAGTCATTCTCTTTGGCCCCAATGTTTGCCAAATGGCCTGACCAAATCGTCCATAACAGAAAGTTTGCCTTTTAGGTGCTTCTACGTAGGAGAAAATTTCAACTTCTATGATGCGGAAAACGCTTACAAGGCACTTTGTCTATCTCCTAAATGTCTTTTGTTTGCAGAGGAAAAATTACCACATTATTGTGCCAAAAATCGTACATTCTTGTGGAATTAAAAACTTGAAAATTCACACCATGTAACTCACTGCATTTTGGTAGCAATAGTTGTTTCTGCGAGTCCCATTTCTTCGTTTCAATCTATAAAACAGAGATTTTTATTTTTTGTTTGTAATGAATAAACTCAAAAACTACTGGACTGATTTTGAAAATACTTTCACCTATAGAAAGCTACATTATCAGCAAGTAACAACATATTATGGCTATGTTTTATAAAGTTACGCAGGCGAAGTCGCGTGCAGCAGCTAGTTTCTAATATATTGAACTTTGAAAGTTGACATCTCTCGGTCCGGATGTATACTTAAAGCGTTTCGTCGGCAATCAATAAAATTGTTCTTTCCATAGTCTCATCGCGTTTCACGTGCACAATAAAAAAATCTACGCGTTTCACGATTTTCTATTTGATACTTATTACAATATGATATTTATAATATTAAGCGCCTATTTCACAAATGTCAATTAGGCCAAACTTTCATCTAAAGTCACCGGTAACCGGGAATAATTTAGCTGATATACCTTGGTTTGTACGGTAAACGTCCCAAACATTAAATAGAAAATAATAATAAAAAAATTCGGCTATCGAATGATGCAGTAAACCGAGTGCATAATTCAATATAACAGAAAATGATTTCTAAAAGTAAGTAATCAACACTTTAATTGTAGTTCGTGAAAGAGGCCCTAAGCGTTTTATTTCTTTAACAATAACAACAACTTAGCATAGATATAACATTAGACTTAAATTACATTAAAAAATATCGAGTATGTAATTTAATTTACTAATATAAAATATTAACTTAACATGCCTAATTTTACATTTATCTTAACAAACTTTTAAAAATTAATAAACTTACTACAGTGAAAATCGGTTATAGCGACCTTCAAGGGAACACAAATATTGGTCGTAATAAACGGATAGTCATTATAAGCAATATTAAATCGTTATAGGCGTAACAGCCATTTGATCGCTGTAACCGATATGTCGTTATAACCGAAGTTGTTATATCCGGTTTCTACTGTAATTTATTAATTCTCGAGTATTTACGTCGTTGTTACGTGGCCGTAGCGCATCAAAATATGTCTCGTAGCATCTGTCTCGTAGCTCTGCTACGCACGTAGCAACGTTTTTAAAAGCTGACTTTTAACAGGAGCCCCTTTACTTACCGATCCCACACACACTACGTAATTCCACGATTACTCCTTAGTTATTTTTCGTAGCAATACAAAAAAAAACTTGACATTTCTAACATAATATGAAGGTTTGGATGCAAACTAAAAACTATATCTAGTCATCGAAATAATCTTCGCTGTATCTAGTGGGTACAATTTATTTCTGAAATGCGCAGAATTTTGACATTTTCGCGGGCTAAATTCTTGCGAAAATAACATCCTAGCTGTAATGAAGCTCCCAAAAGGAACTGTGACGTAACTTTGTGCATCTCTGTTACGCAGGGTTCGGGTCAGCCCCAATAGCATCCTCAATTCTAAACTTTGACATAGCTGACACCAATTGCGTTAGATTTAAAAACCATCAGCAACCGCCCTCTCTATTCCATATTTCAATTCGCGTGTTTACGACTGTTTAGAACATAACTCTATCTTTGTGGATAAGTAGCAGTTATATGTTTTACATAATATTGCTGCACCCGTGCTAGACCTCAAAATGCTAATAGCAAATACGAACAAGTATCAAAGCTCTATTGCACTTACTTAGCACGAAACTGTTGTTTAAGTTTAGTTGGTAAATCGTAAGATGTGTGCTCCCCAAATAACGCCGTAAGCTCATTAGCAACACCCGACCAGATGTCGGAAGTTGCTTCACTTGAACAAAGTACTTGATACTTCATTTGGGTAAAATAATTTTATTAAAATTTGAATTTATTTTTAATACTTATTATCTAAATATAGTAAGAACTAGGGACCCGCTCCCGGCTTCGCCCGCGTCCGATCGCTACCAAACTTCACAGGATTACCCGCTGGACTAATTTGAATATTGTCTGAAAGTTTCACCAAAATCGGTTCAGCGGTTTTGGAGTCTATAGGGAACATACACACATACAAACACATCGCTTTTTATATATTATTATATAAGAAGAAGATATGTGCGTTGCTTCGTTATAGGCGACGATAGTCACCTACCATCAAGTGGACCGTCAACCTGTAATGTCGAGCTTGACATATTTATAAGAACTTAAATAAAATGAAGTGTTAATTACTATAATTAATAACTATAATCAAATATATCGCTGCTTGAAAATTAAAGGGCCATAAAACAAATAATCCAAAAATGTTTTTATTGCATAAATACAATCACAATCCTTCATACTGTATGTTGCAAAAAGACTTATGGTTGTTTTATTCCATATTTAGTATATTTTGATCATTTTTTATATATTCAAAAGTTACTTATATGCTTATATCTCTTCTAGTATTTAGTTTATTATAAAAGTACTTAAAACATTTAATGCTACTTAAAAATACGCTTCTAACGATCTATAATATGCATATATTTGATGTATATCTAATAAGAAAAAAATAGACAAAACATAATTTAATTTTTTTTCGATTAGCCCTCCTGTAAAAAGTGTAATTTTGATTTGTGGCCCTTTAGTTTTTAAGCAGCTATATGTTAAAAGGTAAATTCACACATTGAGAGACACAAACCAGTGTTCTTCTTCTCTATTGTACAAATCCAGCAGTTTTGTCACAAGAGTTGGCTTTTGATGCAATCTATAAAATAAAGATTAATCTTTACGTGAGCGAAGTCGCGTGCGCTAATATTATTAATAATTTACTTTCCCGGTGAATATAGGTTAATTTTTTTAGGTTTCTTGATTAGTTAATTTATTTGTGTTTATTATTATATCTATTATTTTTTTCAACCCCTTGAGGTTTGATTCTTTCATAGCGAAAAAATGAAATGGATATTTTACGAAAATTAAAATATAGGAGGTGTTATCACGAAACATTGTAACTTAAATTCAATAAGCAAATATTTCAAACATCCGAACACTTGTAGCTAGAATGGAATTCCGTAACAAAGTCAAACAATCTACATTAATAATTATAAAAGCGCCATTTTATTGCTTCGAACAGTTGGTAATTATACCAAAGTAAAATTGAGCCCTTGTATAATTTTACGTCCCAATAGTCTCGGATTGAGGCGTAAATTAGACAGTGAAATCGGCTGTGTCATTTCCGAGGAATAGGCTTGTTCAGGCTAATGATTTACTTACGTAACATCCAATAGTACGATTTATATTATTAACAGGGCACTTATACCGCATTGTACTTTGAGGTATTAATTAACTAAGGGATTTAATTAATTACAGTTGGTAACAGTTTAAAAATCGTTGTACATCGAAACTACATGATTCAAAAAATTTAAAAAAAAGGTTCTCCATAATTATCCTAGTATGGTCGGCAGCACACTTACAGTACCTGAAAAGTTACTTATGTTAAAGGCGACGGTAGCGACCTATTTGATGACCTTAGATAAAAAGAACTCTGCTCAAGATTTTATTGTTATTTACTAATATAGTTATTAGTTATTTAGAGCAACGGAAATATAACTGTTAAATTATCAACTTCTATTATCCTACTAATATTATAAGTGCGAAAGTTTGGCAGGGTGCATGTTTGTTCTCCATCAAGCAGAAATGCCTGAACGGATTTGGATGAAATTTGGCTCACAGTAGTTCATTACCTGGATTAATATAAAGGATATAAAGATATTCTATCAAAATGTTAGGTTCGCGAGGGATCGTCTAAAAATATAAAAAGTTGGGAGCCACTGTCGCCGTGGCGGCGCCACCATCATCACAGCGATAAACTCATATATTTTCTATTTTCGGACGATGTCGCGGACACCAGCTAATATCAAATACATTTTCATGAAATTTTTGTTGAAGATTTATCAATACTTCTGGGTTCAATTTCCGGTAGAGTCAATGATCTTTCCTATTTCCGGTAAATTCACTACGATATTATCTTAGGGATTGTCTTGAATAGCAAACTTCGTTTGCTAAAGTTCCTCCCATCACTAAAGTTATGGAATAATTAGTCATAGTTTTGCAGTTTCGCAAATTTTAGAAAGTCAATTACGGTTATAGCCACTGCAAGCCAGCAACTTAGACTTTTATAAAAAGTGCACTTACGAGTATTACACTGCTTTGTATTACAAATAATATTAATTATTTAATAAATTTATAATATTAATTATTAATTATATTAATAAATAATATATTATTTGTATTACAAACAATATTCGCATACAAATAATATTTTCACTGAATAAAATAACTATTTCAGCTATTTACAAACAACTCAGCTAGTTATCCTTCATACATTATCTTCTTTATAATTTTATTAAAATGTTCAGTTGGTTTGTGTACGCTTCAAAAAGTCGAGAATGGGTATACCGGTAATTCTGTTTTCACATATGGAAACAGGGATAAACACAAAATAATAAATAGGCTAATAACATTTTCATGTTTTAAAGACAAATAAGTTTACGTATAATAATTTCACCCTAACTTTAAAATATATATTTTTGAAGTGAAGTGAAAACTTCTATAGCCGCGTTATACGACTTTGAGTAGGGAAAAATGTATGGAAAAATGTATTGCTAATGCTCACAGTTAATGCGCGCGCAGAGGGCCTAGTGCGAGTTTTACTCGATCATACGCGTCGAGCGCGTAAACGTCAATTTGTATGGGAATGAAGCAGACGTACACGTTAACCACTAGGTGGCGCTGCTTCATTCCTATACAAATTGACGTTTACGCGCTCGACGCATATGATCGGGTAAAACTCGCACTAGGCCCTCAGCTACCTACGGACGCGATCATGCCAACACATTGCATATACCCGACTGGTATGTGTGTGCCTTGGACGCTCAGTTTAAAATTTTCCCTTCTGTCGGCAGTCCTCAAGACTGCCTCCGATTCTTTTTAAATAAACCTTCATGTACTAGTGAGAATAAAACTCAATAGTAAAATTAATGGTACTAATGAGGATAAAAAGCCCAATAGTACCATCAATGATATCATTGGTACTACTGGGAATGTAGTTTTTGACAATATATCAAAAATATACTTTTTGCATATAGCCTTAGAATATAGAACAAACCACATAGCATAGATTTTAATAAGACAATATCCGAATAATTATTAAGTAAAATTATATTCTAATATAAACACAGAGGATATGTTTGTCGAATCACTTTCAGGCATATTAATTACATAACTCGGTTAATTAAACAATTGGATAGCTTTAGGCGGCTGGGGCACGCTAGATTTAATTTCAATCATTGTATGTAATTAACTTATCTTACATAAATATGTTTAATTATATACCTAGTTGTATCATTTATAAAGTACACAGTATATCTGTATACAAATTAGTACTATATCATAATTATTAGGAGGAGAAGAAGAAAGAATTTTATTCACTGCACGAGACACAAACACAAACATAATACAAATACTATGAGACAGAAATTATTTTAAAAAAACAGGTGAAAGATGTATGTGTCCTCGCGGCAGTGAATCGGATACTGACTCAGCATTTGTGCTGAGATGCTGGACAAGCACCTGCAGCGCTCATTTTGAGCCTTATTACAACATATTTTATACATATTACTCTAACAGATTTCGTTAGAAGTAATATTCAAAAGATAGTTCCTTAAAATATTTAAATTTTATCACATTCACAACCTAAGATAATAATGCCATATGAGATAATAAAAATAGGGGGAAATAAAAGATTCGTAGTACACCGCCGTGTCGTGTGCTGGCACTTAATGTACCGTTTCAAATAATAAACAAGACAAAATCCGGGCACGTACGTCGCTTTTTTCATTTTAATCAGATTTGCTCGTAGATAATGAATTTGTAATATTCTGGGCACACAATATCGCAGGCTTAAGATAGTGGCCTGCCAAGAGAATGTTGGCACAGAGCGCTAGTTTCGACTATAGCCCACGTTGCGGCAAGTACTCAATTAAACAACCAATGTGGGTCCTTATTGCTCTATGTGTCTACGTGTTCGTGTATTATCTGCTGTGAAAGCTGAAAGCTATTAATATGCATGCGTTGGTAGTATCCATGAAAATACATAATTATGTTTCCTTCTTAAGAGGAAAGTATAGCATTGCGATCCTAACGAAATAGGTATTTAGGAACACGTGCAATCGCTCGTGCGTTCTAGCCCCGGGGCAGTCGTGCGATAGAGAGCGTTGCAGCTTGCGACTGACAATTGGTACTTTTTTTGATGAAATTTTATTTCGGGAGAAAACAGTTTCCACTAACTAAATCTTAACAAATCACTTCAATTTTCATGTCGATCGTTTCAGCATAAAATATGCTAGGTTTATAGTTTTCGCTTTTTTTAAAATTTAGATTGTTTTTTATAAAACAAACGGTTTAATTCGACAAAGTTTTAATCACAAAAATTAAGTTATTTGAGGTTAAATAAGTTTGAATCTATTGCAAATTTTGGAAAAAGGAAAACCTATAAACTTAGTCTTTTATTGTGTCAATAACATACAAAAAAATCATAGAGATTGGAAAATATTTTCTCTTTTTGTATGGACGAACGAGTACGTGCTATTCTTCCCTCTTAATGGTTTATATTACTTTTGAAAATATTCATCGATCGAATTTAAAAATTGTAACTCTTTAACACCTATTGCAGCTCGTTCTAAGTATGTAGTGTGCTACAAATGTGCTGCCGACTACAGTAGGGTTAAGAATAAGGGATAGGGAAATGGGCTATGGCATCCCTTACTCGTTCATCGAAACACAACAGCACACGTGCTGTTATCTCACAGTTGTCTTCTGTAAAGGGGCTTTTACTGCCGTCAGACAGGGTGCTTAAATGCCACTAGCCACTACCTACTTGAATGTGACATTTCTCGCATGTGAAATTTCATCTGAGGTAAGTAGTCTCGCAGATTACTTTGTGGTAATCACCAAGTAATCTGCTAGAGTGCCTACATAAAGTTTTAAATGAGAATTAAGTACCAAAAAAGGTTAAAATGCGATGAAAACCTCTACAGCTTGGCCTTTGTGAAACAAGAATGTTTACTCAGAAGTTCGGAACAAAAGTACTGCTAGCCTGTTATTTTATACCGGCTAGTGGCCGGAACTTCCGAACAGATAAAGTAACCACACCACACGAGCAAGTAGCGGCTGTAACGCTCCGGATTTTTTAAAACTAAGCACTTTGACGAATGCTTTTAAAAGTTGAAATCCTAAAAGTAGTACAAGATGGGAAAAGCAAAACAAACTTCGATGAAGAGAAGATTAATGTGGCGAATTAAAGTTTGTTGGTACTCCATTTTGTTTGACGATATGTTTCGTACACTTAAAAACTGGAGCTCAAAGTTAAATGTAACTTGATAGATTGCAGTAAAGAGAATATGGGTTGCTGTTAATGTGCATTAGAAAAGAGGAAATTTTCAATTATACACTAGGCCTTTGATTACAACTCTGTATACTTATCCTCCTTGCATAATATAATTTAAAGTCGTTTTCCGCGTCGGTCTTTCTGTAACTCCTAAACTACGCAATCGATCAGTTACTGTCAAGTAAGAGCGTGGTCGACTTTACCGACAGTTAATGAAAGATTTCGCTCTAATTCCTTCGCAAGCCGATAGAGGGAAGCTTTGTCCTTGATGCATTGTCAACAAAGGTTCAGTTGTCGTTGATCTTTTGAAAGAGAATCACGTTAAACGCCATGAGTGCTAAGTACGCGTCGCGCTACGAGGCTGTGTTCCTTTGCATCCACCCGAAAGGTCCCAAAATGTCGCAATCAGCGGCTGCTAAATATATGAGAAAGTCGAAGGCATTTGTACAGAAGTGGATACAGCGATATAAAGTGGCTAAAAATGTCGATGATTTACCAGAACGTGGTTCGATAGGAAAAGTGAACAAAAAAGATGAAAAAAGAATAGTGAATCTGTTTTCGCGGAATCCTGCTTTAACACTGCGGCAAGGACAAGCAATATTAATGGCAAAAGGTTTAGATATATCCTACGAAACTATCCGAACCCTTCTTCGTACTCATGATCTGAAATGGCGCAACACAAAAAAGAAGCCTCTGTTGACTGAAAAACATGTGACAAAGCGACTCGCTTGGGCGCATGAGAATATTGATAGAGATTTTGAAAATGTCATTTTTACTGATGAATGTTCTATATGGGCACGTTCTGTCCTCACGCGAGCCTGGTCAACTTCCACCAATAGGTTTGTTCAGCGGACCGTAAAACATGGAATAAAGGTGCATCTTTGGGGCTGCTTCTCAAAGCAGGGATTCGGCACTTTATACCTCTTTACTGACAATCTAAATGCCGAGAAAATGATAAAAATCTACAAAAAGGCTTTACTGCCATCTGCCAAACGATGGTTCATCACAAAAAATGAAGATTGGATTCTGCAGGAGGACAACGATCCTAAACACCGCAGCAAGCTCTGTACTCAGTGGAAGACTCAATCTGGCATCGTTACATTGGATTGGCCGTCGCAGTCGCCCGATGCAAACCCTATTGAAAATGTGTGGGCATATATTAAACAGAAGCTTCGTGGAAGACGCACATACACTTTGAAGCAGTTGTTTTACCAAATTCGTCGGATCTGGAGATCCTTGCCACTAGAATACGCCGTCAAATTAGTAGAAAGCATGCCTCGGAGATGCCAGGCAATTATCGACGCCGGTGGTGACTGGACACATTATTGACCAAATTGCATCATTGTTTGTAATGTGTACAATGTATATATAAATATGTAAGTTTCATAAAATAATTTTTTTTTTATAAATTAACACGACCACGCTCTTACTTGACAGACTGTAGATAGTTTTGAACCGAAGATTTATATATACATATAATAAAACCGAATTTACTTTTTACTAATTTGAAGTCACTTTCCACTTTGGTCTGTCTGCAGCCTCTTGTAGCAGGCTTCGCGGATTTTTTTCTAGCTTAATTTATTATAGTTACAACTGTTTTTTTCGTACAATGGGTCGGAAAGGAGATATTGTCAAAAAACTAATTTTAAACCCTATTTTTCCAATAGAGCGGCGCGAGTTAAAAACTGCCGGAAAACCTTCCAGGTAACCTGTTTTTCAATCACCAAATGACTTGTACTACAAGTACAAAAATGAAATTTAACTTCTTGAAAATTGTTATTGAATACACAACCCTTTTAAGGATACGAAAGTATTGTATTGCTATAACTAATAATGTTATATCAGCACGTGAACAGTTTTAAACAAGAATGTGTCAATATCAATTTAATAAAATGTGTAAAGCATCTAAGTCGAGACGAGTCTAGACTGTGAATTGAGTTTGTTATCATGTGACATCATACTATACCTTATTCATTTAAGCGAGCTTATAGGGAGAGAAAGCGTTAGGCTGTGATTGGTGGAGATAACAGACAATGTGAGTGTACACAGTACATGTACTTTTTAGTCTATTCGTAGAAATCTCACTTTTCAGACCCTCTCACTGTTATTATACTGCGTTTTTTAATTTGAATTCGTATTATTGTTATTTTAAGATTTAAATTTCGTTTAACTAACGTTTAACGTATATTAACTAACGTATATTTTTCTTTTTATGATTATATCAGGAACTAAAATGTCTGTTAGCTTAATTAATAAATAATTCACAATTTAATAGCTAGAATATTTTATACAAAATAAAAAGTGTAGGGTTGTGGGTAAGTACGTAGGTATTACTAATTACTTACTATAATATTTTATTATAGTTTACAAAGCTGAAAGTAGCGTAGAGTGAACGTTCACCTATTATTGCATACTCCCACTCAAGATTTGCTGTCCTTGTCGTTGTGTGGAATTGAGTGAAAGAGAAAGCGCTATATTAGCTCTTTTAAATGAATAAAGATCATAATATAACTTAAACTTGACTTTGACAGATGCTAGTCAAATTTCATGATAACAGAAATGTTATCTATGTTATTTATCTATCCGTAGGTAAATACTTATTATAAAATAAAATCCTCCGCCGCGTCTGTCTGTCTGTTCGCGATAAACTCAAAACTACTCCACCGATTTTCATGCTGTTTTCACCAATGGATGGAGTGGTTTTCGAGGAAGGTTTTAGTATAACATTTACAAATTTACGCGGGCGAACTCGCGGGCAGCAGCTAGTACTATTATAAAGTATTATAAGTACTATTATGCTTTTTAATGAATAAACTCAAAAACCACTGGGCCGATTTTAAAAATTCTTTCACCTATGGAAATCTTATCAGCGAGAGTAACATAGGTCATCTCCATTAAAAGTAATCAATGCCTAGTCTTGTGTAACGAAAGATATTTAAATATTAATGAAAACATCTATAACGAAGACTATTCCATGCGAGAAATGAGTGTTTATATTCATAATACACTTTTTTGGAAGTGACGAGAATCGTAAAAAGGAAAAGTCGCAACAAACAACTCATCAAATGCAAATATATGAAAACTTTATTCAAATGAGGCAAACAAGAAAAAGTGACATTTCGTATACGGTCCCACAAACCGAGAAGATTCTCCAATAGGCGATGTATAGCCAGTTTGTAGCTGAAACTAAATGCATTTTTCATGTCGTGAGGGCAACTTCGCCAGTAGTTTGTGACATACTCTTATGGGTGGCGTTCACTGCATCACACTTTTTAATACGACCAAAAAACAAGTTCTATTATATTTATTTCCACGACCCTGCCTTCCCAGCCTGGTTTTAATTTTATTTTTTATATAAATATTTAAGTTTAGTTTATTTAGTTTATTACATAAATTAAGAATTTTTTCTGTATTTTTATGTAGTTTAGCCTAGTATTATATAATATGTAAATATGGGTATATAACTTTTGGACCTAATGTAAATGTTGAATGTAAATAAATAAATATTACTTATGATATTTATTTTTATTTGCCATGTTTTCACTGATTTTTGTTAACCCTTTAACCGCTTGGTTTTTTACAAGTCAGCGCCTGACTCGTAATTTTTTTAAGTTTTTTTTAAGAGAAAACAACTCAATGATTTAAAAATAAACATTATACAAAAAGAGGAATTTGTCGTATATATTATATCCGGCTCTGGCAAAATGGACACGTAAATAATTGCAGGATAATCCGACTCTGGCAGCTAAAGGGTTAAATTAATATGAAAAAAAAAAATTATCAACAGTCGATTTACAACACAATATTGTATGTATTTCAATACAAGTCTTCTTCTACTAAATATTTCTGATTGCTAATGCAGGCGCATCTAACCGCATTTATTTTTATTTTGACTTTGTTAACTTAGATAAAAGGTAAATCTAGGATTGGCTATTCCGCTTTATACGCCCTCTTATGTTGTAGTCAAATTAAATATATAATATTTATAATACATGTGAGTTTACAAAAATATGCTAAGGAAAATCTGCAACTGTATAGCTATAATATTATAAATTGTATTTTAAAATACTGTAACAATATTATTATAATAAATATATTATAATTTTCATTAATATTCATAGACTTACAGTATAATCAAGGTTAACTAAAACAGAAAATATAAATAATTATATGTTTTGCTCGGCCTAGTCTTTCCTGCACGACCAAATGTTGTCCAAGAGCAAACCCATTATTAATAAATAAAAAATTGTAAAAAGATAAGTGCATGGGAGCAGTGCACGCGTATTTTTAAATAAAACGAATGAGTGCAAGAGAAACTCTTGAAAGTTTTAAAGCATACCCGTTCGATAGTTGATACCTTATACAATGTTTAATAAAATTTTACTGAACATGTATCGTGTGTAGTTCGTCGCGAAAACATCACTCCAAGTCCAAGAACAAGTACTTGTACATAACAAGCAATTTATATTCTTACTTCAGTCGCAACTGATGTCAAGTAGAACTATTATTGCTGTAATAGTTAGAGCTATAATACAATAGATAATATAATAACTGCTCTCCTAATGAATGGTTCTACAGTAGCACTATTCATTGGGAAAGTGGTTAAGGGTATAAGGTTTGAATCCCAGTCTTTTCAACATCTCCGAATAGTTTCTATGTCATAGCTGGGCCCGTAGCCATGTGTGCTTTCTACAGTCGTTTACGCTACGCAACGCTACGCAACGCTACGCAACGCAACGCAACGCAACGCTAAGAGAAAACTTTATTTTGACGTTACAACAACCAATCACCAAGCTCTTAGCGTTCTCTCTTCGTTTCCGAAGTACGCGACGAAGCGTTTGCATCTTGGCTAGGCCCCCTGATTCGATTAGTAAGTACAAGCTGGTGCCCGCGACTTCACCCGCGTTGAATGGTGAAAGGTACCCTATGTCCTTTCTGGTGTCCCAGACAACGTGTATACAATGCAAACATACATCCATGCATCCATACAAACTTTCGCATTTATTATATTAGTACGGATATATGAGACAGTCGACTCGATTTATACAAGTATGGAACATTTTGGCTGTTGAACTGTCGCCTTCAGGCAAATTGAACATCGCTTGCCGAAGGAATTTCATCTGTAGCGCCTAACAATCTGTATTCTCTTGCTGAAGGTGTTGTAAAGCGGTTGTAAATAAGCCCAGTACATTTCAAAACCTTAACACTGGTATTTTGGTATCGTTAAGTAGGACCAAAGGCAACAATTTTCAATTTCAAAATAGAAACTGGAAAGTTTACGTTCAGAGAAAAGCAAACATATTGAATTCACTTTGAGAAATGCCATGTTGTAGATAAACTTGTACTTGTTGGAAATTTCAAATGTCAAGTGTACGCCACATGTTTTCTTTATATGGAATTTCAATTTTATTTTTGCACTAAACATTAAAAATGAATTTGACCTGCACACTTGTTAAACTATTAGAATAATTTCTATATCATATAGCATATTCACAGAAGTGAATATGCTATATGATACAGTCAGTTTTTCATCCAGTAAGACTGTATAGACACACTGCGTTTCGCAATTATACTGGCTGTTTCACGTGACTTCGTCCGCGTAACTTTTAAAAATTTATAGCCTATATTACTCGCTGGTAATGTAGCTTTCTATAGGTGAAATTTTTAAAATTGGTCCAGTAATTTTTGAGCTTATTCATTACAAACATACAAAAATACAAATATTTTATCTTCGTTATTATTATAGTATATATATAAAAAATCGTTTGTCCTAAGTGATTTATTGACGCAGAGCCTAAACCATAAAGGTATTTACATTTTTATATGGTAAACGACTGGCACCTTTTTGAAAATTTATTTCAATATTTGAAAGGTACATTATTCCACATGGAAATAAGCTATTGTACAGTATATGCATACTAGCTCCCTCAATTATATTCGGGCGTATGCGTGGTGCGTCGTCGATATAGTACAAAACAATCTAGATACTGTACTGATTAATATCTAGTGTAAACGGACCATAATACTGAGTAGCAATGCGACTCAGCGTTAACCCGATGTCAAACTCGGCAAGATCGCATTTCTCTAATCCCATTTAGTACGCAGTCACGTACTAGATTCATACACATCTCAGAATAGAAATGGTGTCAAAAATATCCGGCCAACCTCTCCCCTATATCAACAGGGCGAGGAAGAAAATTGTTTTTATAAATTCGATATGCTTCCATTTCAATTGGAACCAGATCCGTTTTCCATATTCGGTGCGGCGTGAGAACGGAATCAATTTGCGTTTGAATGAGACCAGGGAGACCCGCTTCATGGATTTTCTAATGTCTATTCAATGAATAATATTACTAAATAACTTTATGTTTTATTGAAAAAAGAAACGCAACATTGTAATCCATGTAAACGATGCTCACATCGAAATGAAACAATGCACCGGAAACTTTTAAGTCATAACGAGAACGGAATCATGACGAGTCATGACGAGAGCCAACGGGAACATGTCGAGAAACAACGTTCGAGCGTCGACCCTATAATACGTACGTGACATGCAAAAATAAATCTCATTTCAATAATTTAGTAGTGGCAGGGCACGCTGAATCTCCAGTCATTTAGGCAGCCCGTCTATCGGCAGTAACCACCCCCTTACAAAAGAACCATATTGAAATATTAACATTCATTCATATATGAGGAGCTGAGGAACAAAAGCGGACTTGTCCTATTTTATTGTTTTTTTTTTTTTTTTTTTTTTTTGGCTCTATGAGTGCATATCTATCGACCCTTGAAATATTGTCAATCAAAAGCGGTCAGATCCTATAGAAAATATTTTTTTAAATAAGAATTTTCAAAGAAGTATTTTTTTTTTTTCAATCAAAACCGGACAGAAATGTAAACTTTTTTTGGTCCATCAAAAAGTCCATTGTATAATTAATTTTAACAAAAAAAAAACCATGATACAGTTTTTTTTTTTTCATAACCAGACATTCCTTGGCTTTTTCAATCATAACAGGAGTTGTCCATCGTTACCAAACAAAACCGGACTTGTACATTTAATTGTTTTTTTTTTTAAAGCTATAGCATTTCTGTGACCAAAAGTAGGCTATTGGCTTTTTTATACAATAGACTACATAATATAAAAACGCACAAATTTCAGCTAACATATAACTATCAAATTTAGTATTTTTGCTCTAGTGTAAAAATCAATTATAGGGTCAAGTCCGCTTCTGTTCCCCAGCTCCTCATATATATTCATCTATGTACTAAGGATGATTTTTTTTTTAATTTGACTGTGTTCCCAAGACACGCTGACCAAACTAAAGACATGTTTACTAAACTTTCATATAAACTAGCTGTTCTTAGTTCCCAATTTGTAGATATCTGCAATTCTGTTTCAGTACAGTTTTGATGTAATTTTCAGATGCGTCCAACCGGGTGCATGTACAAATATTGTGAGAGACGTGAACAATTTGAAATCCCTTCGTGTTCGTATGTCAAAGGACGCAAAACGATTGGACACACAGAGTATTCTGGCATGCAAACATCAAACCAGTCGCATGTGTTTTTCCCATGTGTTACGTTGTAATTTATTTCAATAAAAAAAAAACGCAACGTACTAATAATTTTAGAAATAAATTAAAGAAATTTATATTTGAACATCAAAAAAGCGAGGAGCAACTGCGTAGCGACACCAGTGCCTTCTGAATATATTTTTTAATTTTTTATTTATTATAGATGTTTTTGTTTTTTTTTTCTTGATTGTATAAATATGTGTTTTTCTATATTCTTTGTATAAATTTGTATATTTTTTTGTTTGTATAAATTTTTAGTTTGTATTTTAATTTTAACTATTTTATTTAAAAAAAAATTTTTGTTTTGTTTTGTTTCTGGAGCTTTTTGTACTGTTTTGTTTAGTAAGTGCGTAACCTCACCATCGGGTCCAACGGAAGACCAGCGCAGGTTTTTACAACCTGCATTATGCTGAGTTGGAGCCGGTTTGTGGCGGGGGACGTTTGTGCTTGTCTTTTTATTTTTGTTACCTTTGTATGCTCTCATGTTACCTTGTCCTTTGCTACAAATAAAACATTATTCTATTCTATTCTAAAATAAATTTATTTTTATTTATTTATTTTTTTATAATTTGCAGTATAAAATTGCATCCGTGTGAAGCCGGTAGCGAGTGTCTTGTTAATTATAAAGTACAGTTACTTAAATACACATTATAATATAGAATACAGAGATGCAATTTATGATTATAAATAAATTGTAATATTGAGAGCTCTCAGATGGAGAAGCTCAGACCAACTTGTTCTTTTAAAAAGTTTTTATGTCTGCAATTAATTTTCAATGTTCGACCGTCTTCAAAGCGTAAACTTGATCTAATCGTGAAATTAAGTTTCGGCCTTGTCTTAGGAACCCACAACAATAGAGCCATCAAAGCAGAACCAGAATATTCCCGGCTGTATTACCGTCACCAAGTTGACCGGCGCCTTGCATCCGAGCTAATGGCGCACTGACTCGGATAATTAGATTGCAACCGCCTTACCCGTCTGCGAAGTTGTACTGCATTTCGCCTATATTCACTAACTACACTATAATTTATGATTATATGCTTAGCCAAATTTATTATTAATTTACATACGAATGTGACTAATTAATTTTTTTATAACGATAACCACTTACCATCAAGTGAACCGTCTAGCGACCTTTTCAACCGACGAAAACGAAAAAACATTTTTTTTTTATGTATGATCACGCATAACTTTTGACAGGGTGGTTCGATTTTGATAATTCTTTTTTCGGGAAATTTTCAAGACAGGTAGGTTACAGGCACTTTTTAAATATATATATATCATGCACAGCATTTTTATCTAATTTTAATTTTACTCAAGAAGTCAAATTAGGCTACGAAAATAACGCTTCTCTGCTAAATCTATGCTACATGGTAATTTTGATGCAACCGAAAATGGTGCTACCATGAATCAATCAATACTAATAATAAATCTGTAAGTGTAGGTATTGTATGTATGTATGTGTGTTCCTCAATAACTCTTAAACGAATTAACTGATTTTCATGAAACTTGGTAAATAAACATTAAGACGTACAGGACACAGGATAGGCTACTTTTTTCTTTTTCAACGAGTACGAAGTCGCGGGCGCCAGCTAGTATAAAATATATATTTTTTTAGAGTTCAATTAATAAGTTATGCAGAAAAAAAGCGTTAACATTTTTAATTCATAAACAGTACATAATATGTATAGAATATAGTAGCATTTTTTTAGAAATCAGGGAACCAATACATCGGAAATAGCAGGTGTGCCTGTAAGGGGTAGAACCCAATTATACGAGATTAGCGAACCCCGTCGAGCTGGCAAATAGGAATCGTGTTACGCCTATATCACACACGTCCTGTATGAACACGTTGCCTAATCGACTTCAAATTGCTCTGTCGGGATCATTTTGGATATCTCCAATAGATTCTAGACTTAAAGGCCAATGCAAAGGCATAAAAATAAAAGCAGTTGCAAACATTAGTGGCCAGTATGACATAAGCAGGTTCAAATCCTGATTACACCTAAATCCTAATCACTTGCTATAATACTCGTAATGAATGTAAATTTTGTGAAAATATCAAAATAATAATGTTATATAATATCTTCTTTTTTTATATAAAAAATAATTAAGTTGGTTTGTGTACGCTTCAAAAACTCGAGAATGGGTAGACCGATTTTAATTCAGTTTTCACGTACGGAAAAAGAGATGAACTGGAAAGATTTTATATATAAAAAAGTGCTTCGCCCGGAGTACTATTAGTCAATACAACTTCTGGTATTGTGAGAATCTGATATGCTAGAAATCTTCTATGTTGGTCATCTGGTATTTTAGGAATCTATAGTATAGTTGGGAGCGAAGCCTTATGCCAACCAGTACCTATATATGTGTCGTTCATTGTAAAAGTGAACTATCTCCTTGTAACTGAATTTTAGAATAACGAGCTTTTTGCGAATTATAGTGAAGGGAAAAAAATATAAGCATTCATTCATTGTTTTCATCTATGGGATTTTAATGCAACTATTGGAGTTACTTCACTTTTATATTGAAAGTTATGACTAAATGTGATACCATTAGGCAAGAAAAGATGGTTTTAAAAATAGGGAGTTACACCACTTTTACAATGAACGACACATATATAAAGACTGCTACAGCACACAACGTAGTAGGTATTGTCAGGCGTTAAACGAAACAGCCGCAGACCGTATTGGCAAATAGAATTGATTCTCGCATTGTAACCGCGACAAACGTTTTAATTCAATTGCTCGAAACAATAGTTACGAGTTTTATTCAAAACTAGCTGGCGCCGACGACTTCGTCCGCATTGAAAAAGAAAAAAGTAGCCTATCCTGTGTCATGTACGTCTAAACGTTTATCTACCAAGTTTCATGAAAATCAGTTAATTCGTTTTAGAGTTATGAAGGAACATACATACATAAATACAATACCTACACTCACAGATTTATTATTAGTACTAGCTGGCGCCCGCGAGTTCGTCCTCGTTGAAAAAGAAAAAAGTAGCCTATCCTGTGTCCTGTACGTCTTAATGTTTATCTACCAAGTTTCATGAAAATCAGTTAATTCGTTTTAGAGTTATGAATACAAAATACAAAATACAAAATAATTTATTTAAAAAACATAAGCCTGCGTACAAAAAGGGTGTAGGGGACCTCCTATTAAGTATAAAAATACTTGTATCAGGAGATCCCCGCTCCTCCAACATCTTATTTAATATTAGGCTAATTTATATAACAAATAAGAATAATATATGAAAAGTAAAATAATATATATATATAAGTGTGTGTGTGTGTGTGTGTGTGTGTGTGTGTGTGTGTGTGTATGTGTGTGTGTGTGTGAACTAGCATTTTTCCTTTTACGTGTCCCATTTCATAAAGAAAACAATGTTTTGATAATAAATATAGAATTTAATCAAGTAATAGTCTTTAACAACGATTCGGTTTCATTATAATTTAGGGTCTTGAGCCAGTCTGACAGGGCCTTTTTGCAGTTATAGTATGTCATGGGATAAATATTGAGTGTCTTATTTAATGTGTTATATAAATAAGAAGTTTGGGTAAGATATTGTCTTCGAGCAAAGGCGGTTTTTACAATATTTGTTTGAACAACCAAATCATTTCTTCTCTTTTTAATTATATTAGGGTCATAATTTAAGGATTTATGAAGTTTGAGTGTAGCAGTTAGAATATATAATTTTCTTACGGTTAAGACGTCACAATAATTGTAAAGATCAGTAGTGGGGAATCTATAGGGCAGAAAGTACATCACTTTAAGTAATGATCTTTGTACCCTTTCCAATTCCAAAAATTTAATTTTAGAAGCTCCGCCCCATATTGGTATACAATAACACAGAACGGATTGAACCAAAGCTATGTATATTTTATTTAAAAGTTCTTTCTTTGCAACATGACGAAGTGTTTTAAAAATCCATATCAGCTTCCTAGCTCTGCCCATAATCAGTTCTGTGTGGGAGTGCCATGATAGTCTCTGATCAATTATAACACCCAAGTATTTAACTGTTGAGACCTTATCAATGTAGCTACAAGAGCAGTTTGTATTTTGGGGGCTGCCACATCTATGAATCCTCACTCTAAAGTCACTAACCGGTTGTGTTCTTTTGTCAATAGAAAAACAAATAAAATTAGTTTTAGTGGTGTTCAGGGTAAGGAGATTAGTGTTAAGCCATCCACATATAGTAAAGAGCCCTTCCTCCGCTATTCTACGCACATCGTCCCATGAATTACCACAGAACACTATGGCAGTATCGTCAGCATAGGAAAATATCTTACCGCTTGAAATGTTAAGATTACAGAGCTCGTTTATGTACACAAGGAAGAGAGTCGGGCCAAGAACACTTTCCTGAGGCACTCCGTAAGATACTTTCTGTACATCACTCGTGTGATTACCAATCCTAACCCGCTGACTGCGATCCCGCAAGTATTCGTTAAACAAAGTAAGGGGAACACCACGAATACCCAGCTTTTCAAGTGCATGAACAAGAATGGGGACAGAGACGGTATCAAATGCCTTTTTTAGGTCTAGAAAGACTGCTAAACATTTTTTACCTTGGTCAACGTGTTCAACTATTAAGGTAGTTAATGCGGTTACAGAGTCTTCAGTTGATTTTCCATATCTAAAACCGTATTGTGAATTTGATAGAATATTATACTTGTTTAAGTAATTGACCAATCTGACATTTATTAACTTTTCTAAAATTTTTGAAATTGCTGGTAATACAGAGATTGGTCGATAATTATTGACATCATCTCTGTCACCATTCTTGTAAACAGGGGTTACAATAGATTCTTTAAAAGCAGTCGGATAGATCCCTTGTTGGAAACATATATTAGCTAGATGGCAAACAATAGGGACTATAAGTTTATGTGCCATTTTCAAGAATCTTGTAGATATGTTATCCCACCCAGGAGCACTATCAGATTTGAGATTCACAAGTATGTCATGTATTTCTTTAGGATCAGATTCAAGCAACACAAATGACGACAACGGGTCAAAAGTGAAAACTGATTGAGTTTTATAGTCAGCAAGGCTAAGATTATTTGATATGTTAGTTAGATGTATTTGTTCGGCTAGTGTTCTTCCAATACCGGAGAGAAAAGTATTAACAAAATTAACTGATTCCAAAGGGGACGATTTTACGTTAAGCAATTCAAGATTTTGAGATTTTTTACAACTACGGTTAGCTATATTGTTGATACAATTCCATAATGATTTTGGGTCTTTATTTGATTTATCAAGTTGTTCTCTTTCATAATTTCGTTTAAGTCTTTTTACCAAATTATTTACATAGTTACGGTATCTTTTGTAAGTTATTTTTAGTATTTCATTATAAGGATCTGAGCGGAGTTTTTTCTGCATTTTATTTCTATTTTGTATACATCGTAGTATGCCTGGAGTTATCCATGGCTTGCTAAATCTTTTGTTTCTTGGTATATTTATTACTTTTGTGTTTTCTTTAAGAGATTCTTGTATTTTTCTTATTAATTCATTAGTTAAGGCATTAGGATCTTCACACTTCAATAAATCTGTTAGGTCACTTTCTATTAGATTTTCAATTGTTTTTTCGTAATCTATAACAATTCTCTGTTTATTATATCTATTTTTAGAATTCACTACATTTGAGACTTTTAAGAGAACAGTAGCATGATCTGTAACAGTTGTACTTAAAACTGCAATGAAGGCCGATTTCATGCTTGTATCAAGCTTGAGTATGAAATGATCTAAACAATTGGATTCTCGTGTAGGTAGAAAATGACCTGAAAGGAAACCCTGCGTTGATAGCATATTGAGATAATTAAATCTATTATTACGGTCCTGTGTTATTTCCCCCAATTTTGAGATAATATTAATATTGATGTCCCCAGTTATAATAATATTTTTGTTTGATTTAATAGTTTCTAGGTGTGCCTTCAAAGACTCAATAAAAATGTCTGCATTTATATTTGAAGGAGAGCGATAAATACCAATAATAATGAGATCAAATATAGTAATTTGTAAGCATGAAGCGTCTTGTAGGTATATTTCCTTAACCTTTACTTCATGAGTGTTTTTTATGTAGTCGACCACTCCGTCATTTTGGTTGAGATGCTTAGTTGTTGCAAAAGTATTATAGTTTGTTATGTCAGGAACAGGTTTATTTAAGTTTAATTGACATTCGGTCATTATTATTATATCCACTTCAAAGTCAAATTGCGTAAGAGTCAATAGAAAATCATCCAGATTGCGATAAACACTTCTAATGTTCTGTGTTATTATAGTTAGGTCTAAGTGATTAATTTGTAAGAGATCAGATAATTCACCCATTTCACATTTAATAGATTGTGCTATATTTAGGTCATCTATTTCGTTTAATGTATTTACCGAGCTATCCATAAAGAGAAATGTAAAGATCTTTGAAAACAGATTCTAGATTTGGGTTATATGTAATATTTAGATGAATAAAATCAGAGCGAGAGAAATTATATTTAAAATCTAAGGAATAATAATTTATTATAGTAATATTAATCAAATTCATTATCAAAGTGATGTCAATAGTAGTAAGGCCATATAAATATGATTTTGAGACATGAAGGAACATACATACATAAATACAATACCTACACTCACAGATTTATTATTAGTACTAGCTGGCGCCCGCGAGTTCGTCCTCGTTGAAAAAGAAAAAAGTAGCCTATCCTGTGTCCTGTACGTCTTAATGTTTATCTACCAAGTTTCATGAAAATCAGTTAATTCGTTTAAGAGTTATGGAGGAACATACATACATACAGAAAAAAATTCTAAAAATCGTCAATTTAGTTTCAGTATCATGTATAGAGCATCGAAATAATATATCTCTGAGAGCCTATAAACACGATATCTCTGAAAACAAAGTAACTTACTCCATGACCAACCCTTACAGATTTATTATTAGTATTGATTGATTGATCAAAAATACGCAAAAAAAAAACTGTTCTTATAAAACTTTTGATATTTTGGTCTTTATAATCAAGTCGGCTTAAAAAATGCCTCATCAGTTCAATCGACATGCCTTAACCAGGTATTTGGGAAAAAAGATTATCTATCAAAAGGACTTAAAAGCCTTGAGCCGTTTTTGCGTGATTGAGTAACAAACATCCAACTTTCACATTTACAATATTATTAGAATTTAGGATTAGCATTTATAGACTAGACCTACTTGCGTCTACTTCGCCTTGGTGCAATTGGGGTTGAAAGACTTATTTAAATAAGTGTTTTTCCCTCTTTGAAATAGTTAAAATTGATGAACGAAATACAGTTTCAACAGAATCTAAGTAATCTAATACATCCTTACATATTACTAGCTGTTGCACGCGACTTCGTCCGCGTAACTTTATAAAATTTATCCTATGTTGCTAGCTTATAATATAGCTTTCTATGGGTGAAAAAATTTTCAAAATCGATTCAGTAGTTCAGGAGTTCATAGCTGACAAACAACGTGACACGAAATTTTTATACATCCGTACTAATATTATAAATGCGAGTTTTGTATGGATGTTTGTTACTCTTTCACGCAAAACTACTGAACCTATCACCATGAAATTTTACATACACGTTGTCTGGGACACCAGAAAGGACATAGGGTACCTTTTATCGTTCAACGCGGACGAAGTCGCGGGCACCAACTAGTATAGATGTAACAAAGTTCCCCGCAGCGTCTTCTGTATGTATATTCGCGATGATCTCTAAAAATACTGAACGGATTTTAAGACTGTTTTCACTAATGGAAAGAGCATTAAACTGAGAAGATTTTATATATAATTTTTTCACTCGTGGGAAGCCGGGTGCTGATCTCTAGTATATTCTAAAGACTTCATACTAATTCAGTTCAATTTAGCCACATCTTAGTCGTAGTTCAGTTAAATAATTGCAGCTCGCCACTGGCGCACTTCTTAGTCAGTTATTGGTTCAGCAATTAAATAGTTTCAGTATTAGGGCATTGCAGAACAACATTTAGATCTAATTTCAACTTACAATTCTACGTGTCAATGGTTTTATAGTTTTAACTAGCTGGCGCCCGCGACTTCGTCCGCTTTGAAAAAGAAAAAAGTAGCCCATCCTGTGTCCTGTACGTATAAATGTTTATTTACCAAGTTTCATGAAAATCAGTTAATTCGTTTAAGAGTTATGGAAGAACATACATACATACAATACCTACACTTACAGATTTATTATTAGTATTGATTATAATAATAGATATTATTAATATTTATACATAAATACGTGATGTTAAGTTTTAAATTATAATAAAAATTATAAACTAACTTCGACTTTATTATTATGTGATGTGTATTGTTGTATTGTATTGAAATGATTGTAACTGTAATTATATTATTATTTTCTTCGGTGTTAAGAGGTGTACGATCATAAGAGTTTCTTGGAGACAATCTAATTGATAAAAAATATTTTGAATTTGATTTTTGCAACATCAGGTCAAGGTTACCATTGTCATGGAAATACCATAGCAGTAACAGTATACCAAATTTCATGTCAATCGAACGTGTGGTAGTTAGTGAAGTCCCTTCTTCAACTAGAAAACAAATTTTCATACATTATAATTAAGTGACATCCTAATCAGTCTAATCACGTTAGCTTGCAAACAAAAAAACGGTTCAAAATCGGTTCCTCCAGTCGAGTTACGATTTTACCGACAGACAGACAGACACAGGCTGATGATTATGATGATGAAGATGATAAACTTGTAGTATACATGAATACAAATAGATGTAGGTTTTATAAAATGTTTTATTTTATTTATCAAAAATTTTTCTATTACAATCCAGTGATCCGACTATTCCATAAATCCGGCACCTCCTATTCTTTAATAGTGCCGGATTAGTGAGACTACTGTATATAAACATATAAAATATCGTATAATACATCATATAAAAACGTCCAAAATCTTTAAAGACGCCACATCCCAAACTAGCCGCATTCGCAATGTAGCGGACCATTTTCTAAAACCACTTCGTCATGAGTTCAAAGAGATATGCCCATAAGTTGACCACTGAATAATATATGACAAAATAGCTCGAGCAAAGTAATCTTATTTACTCTTCGACTTCTGCTGTCCTTACACACAAACTGTACTAATGAAATCAACTTGTTTAGTTCACTAAATGTCCCTTTCAAGAAGCTAAGTTGGCGAAAACTATCATTTCGTCAACGTGGGGCGGTTGGGAGGGGACAAAATTAGGTATAGCATTTAAATTGGAATACTGCCAGTGTTAATTCAATTTCTGGAGGGTTGGCCGAGGGTGGGCTCACCCTTTAGCCAGTTACTTGCTGTACCTGCGACACGGGAAATACATTCTGTCACGTTAATGAGTCCGGCGGGCGAATCACTGCTAGACGTTAACATGTAACAGAGACATACATTTATTTTGTTACTAGCTGGCGCCCGCGACTTCGTCCGCGTTGAAAAAGAAAAAAGTAGCCTATCTTGTGTCCTGTACGTCTAAATATTTATCTACCACGTTTCATGAAAATCAGTTGATTCGTTTAAGGGTCTCTTTCACAAACTTCAAGTAAAGTGTTGATTAGTTACTTTTAGAAATCATTTTCTGTTATTGAATTATGCACTCGGTTTACTGCATCATTCGATAGCCGAATTTTTATTATTATTTTCTATTTAATGTTTGGGACGTTTACCGTACAAACAAAGGTATATCAGCTCCATTATCCCCGGTTACCGGTGACTTTAAATGACAGTTTGTGAAACAGGCGCTAAGAGTTATGGAGGAACAAACATACAGAAAAAATTCTAAAAATCGGCAATTTAGTTTCAGTATCATGTATAGAGCCTATAAACACGATATCTCTGAAAACAAAGTAACTTGCTCCATGTCCAACCCTTACAGATTTATTATTAGTATTGATGATTCATGTACTGGAGAAGTTTAAAATTATTACAACCATTCTTAATATTAATTGGTTTCGTTACATAAGAAAATTGTGTGGTTTTCTTTAAATGCTTCTTTGTAAAGTTGTAGTTAACATTGTACCTGTTTTATCATTCATGTATCAGCCGTTTGGAGGCAGTAACCACCCTTTGTAAAGAGAGCGTGACCACCGTGAAATAACAGCATATGTGCTGATGTGTTTCGGTGGTCGACAACGCACTTGCACCAGCAATGGCATTGCTGGTGTTATAGGCGACGGTAGCCACCTACCATTAAGTGGATGGTCAGCCTGGCCTGACCTTAACATAGAAAAGTAAAATATTCTGTATCAATTAAAAGATTATATAAATATATATAAATCTATATGTCCGCCTCTTTCTGTTTCTATTTTGAAACTGTTTACACTAATGAAAATAGCGATAAATGAGGTAGGTTATACAAAAAAATTCCATCCGTACAAAGCTAAGGGCAGATCGCTAGGTCTATATACGATTATGTGTATAAGATTCTTCTTGTATTAAGTGGGTATTAAGCATGTTTATGATTCTATACCATAAAACAACTTATCGATAGTTCACTGTATAAGCTTTATAACTTCGTCAAAAATCAGAAATAAAAATGAAATAAACATGAGCAATCCAACAAAGCATCTCGACACAAAATCTTATTTATTGCGTCGCCATGATTGGTAAAGTGAAAAACAAATCTATAAAATTTTCTACGCAAGTGAAATTTTATTTTTATTGCATATCGAGTTCCCAAAATAACATTATATTTTTTATTAAAAAAATCGTGCTTTCGTTTTGATATAACACATAGTGTATTGTTGCATATTTTTTTTTCGTTTTGATGCCCCTACAAGTCATGCGACGACAAATTAAAAAATAATATATAATACATCATTGTAATAATTATAACGTAGGTTGCCTTGGTTTGCCGGTTTCAATGCCTACCATATAATTTATTCTCACAAATAAAGGTTTTTTTTCACATTTGCAATACTGTCTGTAACAGATGTGAAAGTTTGTAAATTTTTTATATATATTACTCAATGATGAGCTGAGTGTTATTATTAGCAACACAAGGAAGCCCTTATAAAGACGACCGTTCAATTAACAGCACTTGTGAGGTTGATTAAGTAATTCATTCCCCTATTCTCCCATTATCCTTCATCCTGTTAGAGTCGGCAGCGCATTTATATTTATAAGTAAATACGACGGTAGCCCCTTACCATCAAATGAACTGCGAGCCGGCATGCTGACCTTAGCACAGAAATATTAATAAAAAACCAATACTTTAATTAAATAAAATAAATTTTTATCAGGCTTCAAGCGACGTAATAAATCTTTATAATTAATTAAACTATATATTCCTACAATCTTGTCTAAAACCAACATCTATTACCGGGAAACTAGATATCCTGTATAACTTAACTCCAAGACATGTCTTGGATTTCCAATTTCCATGTCCAATTTCAGCATGCTGAATGTACACGATTTTTCCCACATAAGCGAACATTATAAGCGAGCAAGGAAAACTTTGTAACGGAGAAACCTACATTTTCTTATCTTCACTACCTGCTGGTTTCATTAAAATGTACATTGTTGTAAGTATACTCACTTAGATAGCATGCAACATACTATTGTGCACCGACTTGTGTATCACAGGATATGTGTCGTGTGGTCCATTTTGTTAGATATAAGCGACCACATTAAAATATATTATTTTCTACATAAAAACAAACGCAGCCAAACTCCTTGCTTTATTTTTTACAAAAAAAGAGGGTCATGTTTTCTTATGTAGTTTATAAACTTGTTCACCCTCTGGTACCGGCTAATGAATTACAAATGCAGACAGTCTATTTTATATCAGCAATTACCATTTACAACAGAGATGCAAATACGTTATTTATCAATCCAAATTATTGTGAGCCTACAAGTTTTCTGCTTGGTTAAAGTTGACCAATAAATGTCTAAAAACGTAAAAAAAGATCTGGTAAATATTTTTGTACTATTTTACAAAACATGTATTCCGTCAAGACAATGGTATTGTATTACGACGTATTCCAATTGTGGAAAGGCAAGACGCTTCTTCTTACTGGAATCTGGCTGAAAAATATCATTTTGGCAGCTACATTTATTTATCGCTACCGCTTATACATTGCGCCGAAGCGTTAGTTGCAGGCGGCCAGCGAACGTGAGTGGTTTACAGAAGAAATCACGGCCGTTGCTAACGGCGCATCTTAAACAACACTTGTCGGATACGCTTGGGTTTAACGAGTATAGCCCGCCGGACACCCGCAACTTCCGAATATCTCACCGCATAGAACTTGATTTACAATTCAAAATTTGTAATAAAATTTGACTACACATGGATTTACGTGCCATCTAACAAAAATAAATACTAATGAAATTTTAGCTATTATTAGCGAAATTTCTGACAAATTCATTTGTAACGAAATTCATAAGTTTTGTTTTATTGTAGACCAGATGTATACCGAGGTTTCACTCGAAGTTTAATTTGAATAGACCGCACTTTTTGGCTTTTCTTGGTAATGCTCGTTACTCGTCGGTCGGCCGCCCTCGGTCCTTCAACCAACGCGTGACATTTCATGCCCACCCGCGCTTCTAATGACTTTTCCTTAAGAGATATAACGTGATCAAAAATAGACTATAATCTTCTTCAACAATACAATGCAAAAAGATTTTTAATACCAAGTTCCAGAGATTGAGTAATCTCTGGAAGTAAGCGTGAAAGAGTAGGTAACAAAACGTCCATTCATATACCTGAGTTATGAAATCAATACTAATAATAAATCTGTAAGGGTCGGTCATGGAGTAAGTTACTTTGTTTTCAGAGATATCGTGTTTATAGGCTCTATACATGATACTGAAACTAAATTGACGATTTTTAGAATATTTTTGAATTTTTTAGAATTTTTAGAAATTGTATGTATGTAAGTATGTATGTTCCTCCATAACTCTTAAACGAATAAACTGATTTTCATGAAACTTGGTAGGTAAACATTTAGACGTACAGGACACAGGATAGGCTACTTTTTTCTTTTTCAACGCGGACGAAGTCGCGGGCGCCAGCTAGTATTATTATAATATTATGAATTATTTCATAAACAGGTGGAACCGAGTTGAATATACGAAAAATAGATTTTCCCTATGTAATACTAATATCAAATGCAAGTGGGTCTCTGGCTGGCTGGACGCCAGTCATCTATAAAACGTCCAACATATGAATCGGACTTCACTGGTTCTCGCAGACTACGAACGAATGGTATATCTATCGCATTGAAAATCGCAGAGCTTATACACATCTGGCATCGCTTGACTACTGAGTTTATATGTTATTAGAGGATAAGTAGTATGAATAATGTATAAATAAAAATTTAGTTTGAAAAAAAGTAATATTAAAAACACAGATTTTTCGCATATTTCTTTTTTATTTACTTACATGCTCTTATAGAATATCAAACAAGCTATAAATAAAATTTTAAACACATAAATTATAAATAAAATTATTAATATAAGAATCCAAACACGCTATATCGGCTGTAAGTTGAGTGTACCGCAGACTACTTGATGCTGCAACAAGGTTATCATGTCATGGAAAGCTAACTTTAAAAAGTTTACTGCCAAAGTTAACCCTACTGGAAATCAAACCCGGGACCCCAGAGCGTTAAGGCAATCACACTAACCACACATCCAAAAGGTTCGTCGAATATTCTTTTTATTTTTGGAATATCTTTATTTATTGCATATGAAGAATAAGTATTAATATTAACTCTGGAGTACTTAAACTATCGAAAGAAAAAAAAAAGAAAAAGTTTTAAGGTTTCTTTTTGTGAAGAAATTAATAAAACTTATATCTACTTTCTTTTCGAAAGTTCAATCAGATACAAGAACTTCTTGAAATAAATATCTCACTGAATATTCTAGAAAGATTACATACTGCGATTTTTTATAACAAACATAAGAACATATGAATACCCCGTAAAATAATAGCAAGTAGTTACTCGTAGTATGCAGAAGTAAGCATTCTGACTTAATTCCTGGATCGCCGCGCCGGCATACTTATATGCGCCGCATATGCGCCGGCCGGCATATGCGAACGAATTCGCGTGCAATAGATAGTTTTTTATAAACTAGCTATTGCATGCGAATTCGTTCGCATAACTCTATAGAATGTAGCCTATGTAACTCGCTGATGAGATTTCTATAGTTGAAAAAATTTTAAAAATTTGTCCAGTATTTTTTAGATTATTCATTACAAAAAAAAATACAAAAATGCATATCTTTTCCCTTATAATCTCTATAAATACTCGTATATAAAAATGTAGTGTCACGTTTTTGACGCCAATGAACTTCTAAACTAGAACCGATTATGATAAAACTTAGTATTAACTATATGTAATTTGGTCCAACTTAAAAGATAGGATAGTTTTTATTTTGAACCCGGGCGAAGCCGGGAGCGTGTAGCTAGTATTAGCATAGAAATAGTTATGCGGTACAATGTAAATAAGGTTTATTTCGGTTGTGTCGTGATTGAATAAAATTTGAAATGCATGCACCCCACGTGCTGACTCCAGGCGTGACACGGCGAATATTTTCACGACAAAATATCATTTTGACAATATAAAGCCTGTGGTTATGTATTCCGCACTCGGCTAGTGTCAGGAGCGGGAGTCAGGCCCTTTGTCCGTTGCGATCACGGTTGCTTTTATTATGAAAATCACGGCTCTTGTCGACCGCAGGCGTAACACTTGCCGAAGCCAGTAACAGCCGGTTCAGGAGTTTGTTTTCCAAAATGTGTGTGTTGTGTGTTTTTAAAGCCTACACTGTTGGAAAATTCTTGTCATGTTATTCTAGATAGCTCAACATTTTCTTGTATCAACTTTACACTGTCAGGTACAATGTCTTGTATAATGTTTTTGAAGCGAAATAAAATAATATATTTTTTTATAAACTATTGAGTAAGGTCTTAATTCGCTTTTGTCTTATGTAAAGAGGGATAAACGAGGAAGGTTTTTGTGTAAAAAATTTGGTGTTTATTGCTTTTTCTCAATCACACATCAAGTGTTCATATATAAATTATATCAATACGTTTTACGAATAAAATTAGATTTTTTTTTACTCTAATAATTTTCTCTTTGCTCTCATTTTACTCTAATAGTGAGAAAATATATTACTGAATTACTTCCATATATCAAACAATTTCAAAAAATCCTTAATAGTTAGGTTTGCAGCCCTAATCCATTTGGTCATCCTTAAATTCAATTTTTTTTTTTGGCCAATAACGAATTCCAATCTTTAAAAAAATTATCCACTAATTTAATTAATTACTGATAACTGACAGTTTTGAATTATGAAAACCTTTTTTTATATCCCAATCGATTATATTTTCCCAGCAATATAAGATTTATGCCCACTGGACACATAAAAATGCCATGAATAATTTATTCCCCACTGTAGTTATTTCATGTGCTCTGAAAAAAATAACTTTTAATATAAATCGCTTCCTAATGTGCAATTGAATTCTAGACTTCTAGGAGAAACTATAAACAATATATAATATTTCTAATAACCCACGTGCAATTTTTTATGTACACAAACCTAATAACCTAAGTTTTACATAAAAACTTAATTAGGTTTTGAAAAATTCTGGAAAAGGTAACAGAAAAATTCTGTGAAAAATTCCCTAACCGATGGTGAGAACCGCATCAAGATTTTAATTAAGATGTAAATAAAAATAGAAGATTTGAGCGTATTATTGCTATTATGATTACTTATGATAATAAATGAAATTTTAAACCGAGTCTTAAAACTATTCATATACATACAAAATGTACTCGTATTTATTCCCACTATATAACATAAGAAGATAAATATTTTAGAAATTTGATGAACAATACACCGAGCAAAACAAAATATATTCGACTGTAAAGAGTATTAATTAAAATTAAGTTGACTGGTATAATTATTAGAGATTAATTAATAATAATTACCTATAATCAGCGGAGTCTTCTTTAAGCTCGTGTTACTTGTTAACAAAAGCGAACATGGGTTAAACTAATTTCTAATTAGGGTTATTCCCCCGAAGGTAAATAGACGCTATCAATTTTCGCAGTACTGCGGAGTATTTGAAGAAATCAAATTACTGATTTGTTTACTTGAACCTCCATGAAGCATTCTCTTTCAAATGTTTATTAATTGCTCTTAATTCATACTGGGTTATCAAGTTTCAGAGTTTTAATTAAGTTGGTCATTATTTAAAGTTAATTACTGAAAATAAAGTAGAAAAACATAAGTCACTTAATTCAACAAGTCGTGAAAATATTTTTTTTTTTCATAATAACTACTAACATCAAAATATTATAAGTGCTTAGAATAATCATTTGACGAGTCCGTTGGATGAGTGGTTAATTAGTTAGAGTGCTTGCCTTAACTCTCTGTATTAGGGTTCCCGGGTTCGATTCCCGGCTGGGTCAACTTTGGAAATGAACTTTTCAAAGTTAGCTCTGGTATGGATATGGAAAGTAGTGGTTAACACTGTGAAATAACAGCACATGTGCTGTTGTGTTTTGGTAAGTGAGTAAAGGGATGCAAGTGGCGTTGCTTGTGTTATAAGCGACGGTAGCCACCTACCATCAATTTGACCGTCAGCCTGTCCATCGATCTTAGCATAAAAAATCTCCTTCCATCAAGTAGTCTGTCACTCTGACTGTCGATATTAGCATTAAAAAAAACACAAGTTTTGCATTTATAAAATTGGTAGGATGGTCTTATGCTATAATTTATTTTGTTCAATAAAAACTGTAATCTTGTTCTGATAATTGTACATTATAACAACAATTCTATTTGCCTATACGGCCGTTCAATATTCATGATAAAATAATAAAGAAAGAACTAAATATGGCTGTATGTATGTAATGAAAACATTTTAGTATTGAGTCCCTCGTTGTAATAACTTATTCAGTGGAGCCTATTTCGTTAGGCGGGCTCTCTTCGCATTTTCATCCTGCTGGGGTTTACTTGAACAAGACATTTATATGGCTGTTACTGTAAGCTCGTGTCATCCCTTATTACAGCGGTGATTGGTTTTTCCAAGGGACGTGAGCAGTAAGATTTGGCGGTGATTCCTAGCGTTCATATTAGAAATAAATTCATAATAAGACATATTTTAAATTATTACAATATAGCTTGGGGTTCTGACGATAAATGTAGGATACTTCCCTGTTAGCAAAAGTGGTCATTATTCCTATTAGAACACATATCATCGTTATCAAACAAAAATCTGCTATCTGCAAAAAGTATTTTGAGATATTGACAAAAAAGGTTTCTTGAAAATTTTTTCATGAAAGTTTATTTTTAAACAAAGTATTTGGGTTTTATTACTTAATAATAAAGAGTTTAATAATTTTAAAACAAATGTTCATTAACAGAAGGTTCATCATATCCGATCATATTTCTCGTCCCCTAACACGTGTTAAAAGTAAAATGATTATAACACGCACGTCACGATATTGGCAAAGTACGATTCACGTAAAAAGTTCCTTTATTGTTCTTGGTGTCTTTGTTCGGAAACTGGGCCGAAGTTTTCGCATCTACTTGTTCAGCGTAGACTGGAACAAAAGCAAGGAATTCATATTTATCTAAAATATTCGAGGTGATAAAAGAAATTGCTATCGCTGAAACTGGAACGGTGTTGTACTTTAAAAATTATAATATTTCGGTAGGTATTATTGCTCAACCGTTCTTTGTATTATTTCGCGTGTGAATTTTAAGTACATCTACATCCTTATCTATATCTATATCTATATCTATATCTATATCTATATCTATATCTATATCTATATCTATATCTATATCTATATCTATATCTATATCTATATCTATATCTATATCTATATCTATATCTATATCTATATCTATATCTATATCTATATCTGTTTTACAATTATTATAAAATTTTCGCTGTTATTTCCGCATTTTGATTTTGATACGTAGTCTACATAATTAAATTATAATATATTAAGGACAAAAGCAGCGTATTTCCCTATTATCTCATTCGCTCGCAAGGGGTAAGACCATTTCGCACACATGGTACTAAATGGCTAAGGAGAGACGAACCTCTTATATCTAGGTATTTTAATTAAAGACGCATTGTATGCTACGAGTATGTATTGATAATTTAAAACATGTAATCTTTAAATTTTTGTAGCATTTACAGTAGTGATTTCCCAAGATTCTTCAGCTCAGTTATACTCACATATTGGCAAAAATTGTCACGCGAGTTCAGCACTTTTGCCCCAACAAAGAGTGCCCAACGTGCCTAAAGTTAGTGATCACTTCAAAAAGAAAATATTTTGTCCTCATCTTACAGATCTTGCCTGTCTGGATAAAGCCTCATCTAATGGGATGTCTCCCTATCTGCTACATACATATCAACCAATACTTCAATACTAATAATAAATCTGTAAGTGTATCATGATTTTCATGAAACTTGGTAGATAGACATTTAGACGTATAGGACACAGGATAAGCTACTTTTTTTCTTTTTCAACGCGGACGAAGTCGCGGGCGCCAGCTAGTATATAATATAAAAAGATCTTGTTAAATAAATTTTTATTAAAAGCAATATTCGCGTCGACATGGGCGCACATTCGTACTCATCCCGAGTTCTAACGTCATCACCGGAAATGGAAATCGTTCTGTCAATGAAATAACTGGCACACAGAGTATGTTACACGATCCAATTGAAAGTCGGTTCAAATTCATTGGCTCTCGGTTAGAGAATAGATAAATCCAATGTGAATTTTATTATTGGTCCCGGGCCAAAGAGCGATACGTGGCGGTCGAGTGGTTTAGTGAAAGCGTGCGAACAAAATACGACGTGGTCGCAAAAGCGACAGCCCTATGAATACTAGGTTAAAATAGTCAGTTTCGGCAAAGGCTCTTTTTTTACATTATATATTTTAACAGAATCTTTTTTTACTTATCTTTTTTTGGACAGAATTTAGCCATGTAGCGAAGATGAGTCCTATTATGGAGCGAGTCCACTCAGAAGACGCCTATCCACTCGAACTTTGAAAAGATTTGGGTTCCTGTGAAGCCCTTTAGGCCGTCTTGGAATATTATTCTATTAAAAAGTTAGGTTCCTGTGGGGACTTTCTAAAAACGAACCACAACATGTACAAAGTCGCGGGCACAGCTCTAGTCATGAAATATATTTGAAGTAATTATAAATTGTGGTCATTCATTTGCTTTCACAGCAGCACCATACGTCGTCAGCCACTTCATTTTCCCTCTGTAAAGGCACATTGCCTCCACAAATACATTGTTACAGCTAAAACCACACTCGAAACGGCCGTTTGTTTCCCTGCCGTACAAATGACCTCTCGACACACTTTCCACTCTCTCCCTTCTTCACTTGTAAGTAAGTACATTCGCGTTGAATTAGAGAAATTCTGTGACATATAAAATTAATCTTCAAAATCAATATCCTTTTATCTTTACATATATAAAAATTACGTGTCACGTTGTGTGTCCTCGATGAAATCCTAAACTATACTGAATCGATTTAGATAAAACTTCTATTTTTAACTATACATTCTACTACCCGGCTTGGCGCGGATTTTAACGCTCTTTCCATTAGTGAAAATCGCATCAAAATCAAAATACGGAATTTGGTTTCAACAAGTTAAATGCTCGCTCGCTGCTCGTATCTGATATCATGTGAATTCATAAGATTTTTTTTTTAAATAATGTCAGCCGCACGCACTCAGTATACATTGAATTGCGGACTCACTTGAGATTAGACGGTCCATGATTTTGAATACAAAATCGGGATAAAGGAAAATTGCTTCTGAGAAAACTCCGACCGTGAAACAAGAAATGAAGTGCTTGTTTCTTACGCATTAGTGAATTTATTCATTATAATTTCTTTTATGAGTGTATTTTGTTTTACTTTTATATACATATGTTTTTAACGAGGGGGAAAACCTTCCATAAGGGGACGTTCAAGTATTGCGTAACTCCATTTGGATGCAGGGGGTCTTGTAATACGTTACTATGCGTTACATTTTACATTGACACATTGACGTTTTTTATATATTACACGTAACATATTTTATATATATTTACACTCTTATATTTTATATATATTATTTATTTTATATATATTTTACACGTAATATATTTTCTATATATATTATACGTAACATTTTTTTTTTTTATATATTTAAAACTAGGGAATTAAAATCTCCCAAATCAGCATCCCTTTTCATTTATGTTTTAGGGAGGGGGGGGGGGGGGGGGGGTTACAGCAAAACGTTACGGCGCGTTACATGGGGAGGGGGGGGGGGTCAAGAATCTTCAAAAATAACTTTACTTAATATTTGAGTACCTATCCGGTTAGTTAAAAACGGATTATGTGAGATTTTTAATTACTTATAAGAACATAAATATCAGTCTGTGTCTCTCTTTCTGCTGGATATAGGCCTTTCTACCACGCACGGTCTTCTGTCCATCTGACCTGAGAGCGTCCCACGCTGCGCTTCCCAATTCTTGGCCGCCAATAAAAAAGGTGAATACATTATTAAAGCCGAACAATAGAAACAAAGGGGTCGTAAAATAAAAATAAAAGGGATGGAAACATTCGGTTCGGACTTAAGAGTGGGTATAAAGCAAACAAAATTTGTAATTTCACCCGCGTGCCCCCTTGGACATGACAGTGACACAAAATAAGTAGAACTACGCACAACATGCGACGGAAGATAGCGCATCTCGCTCAATAAAAATGTTATTAGTGCCAAGAGTATTAAATATTAATTATTCGTAAACTACAATGTCAATTGAAAAATTGATACATAAAGCATTAGATAATCTGTGAAGTGAGATTACTGATACACTTTTAGCTTTGTAATGTGTCATTTACTGAAAATAAAACTAAAATCGATGGAAATGAGAGTTCACTTAGTGATTTTTTTCTATCGAGAAAATTTCATTATATTATGTTTTCTAACCGAGTTTTCACTTACATTTATAATGTATTTATCTATTTAATTTTTGTTTTTTAAATTGGACTTTGTTTACTTAGTTAAAATTCAAATCTAGGATTGGCTATTTCTCTTTATACGCGCCCTTAAGTCTCATTGTAAAAATCGAACGTCTACCATCTGTTGAACAGAACTTTTCTAATTTTGTTTTCCAGCTATCACGTGCGCTATGGATGCGGAAATTCAATATCCTAACCATGTACGAGCTATTTAAAAAACGAACTGGTCTGCAAGAAAATTAGTCAGTAGTTGTGATTGCAATAATTTTTTTTTATTGAAACACAATCACACATAATACAAGAATAAATACATATCTATGCTTAAATCCTATTGCATAAAAAAACGGATTACGATAAAAAAAATTTTACGATAAAATAGTCACTTAACACAATATTAAATATAAAAGCTAAATAAACAAAAAATACAAACCACGTATTAAGAAAAATAATTAAACTATCCAACTAATTCTTGTTACAATTAGGGCTCCTTTCACAAACCACAAGTAAAGTGTTGATTAGTTACTTTTAGAAATAATTTTCTATTATATTGAATTATGCACTCGGTTTACTGCATCATTCGATAGCCGATTTTTTTAAAATTTATTTTCTAATTTAATGTTTGGGACGTTTACCGTACAAACAAAGGTATATCAGCTCCACTATCCCCGGTTACCGGTGACTTTAAATGACAGTTTGGCCTAGTTGACGTTTGTGAAAGAGGCGCTTACACTTGTATAACTCGGCTTTAATTCATTTAATTCTCATAAAATAAAATTCTCTCGGCTTTAATCATAAAATACAGGCAATTTAGAAATTTCTAATATAAAGTTATTAAATAAAAGTTGCACTCTGTCCTAGCTGCAGGAGTTCGGTACATTTGACAATAAAAATGTATTAAGTATTTTAGACTCCGCAGACGCTTATGAAGAGCGACGTCTAGTTTTATTGCTTTAGATAAGAGAAAACTATTACTGCACATTTCTCATTAACCGCCACTCGTGTTATGGAACAATTAAGCCAAATTCGATTTCAGTTTGTTCAGTAAAATGTAGAAGCCAAAATTGTTAATTGACTAATTGCTAAGAGGATTGGTTTTGAATTAAATATTTGAAACTGAAATTCGTGGCACTTTTTAATTCGAGTAATGAACAGCCAACACTTCGATGATTAAATTCTTTTTTTTAAACTAACCTTTGTTTAGAATTTTTTTATCATTTTAACTCAATCCAATTTTGATGCGTGCTCGAAATGATTGTGAAACTAAAAAATTAACAATAAAATTTGATTCACTAACTCTCTGTTTTACTAAGTATTCCCCAAGCCTAACCTATTGACAGCCCAAGTTAGAATGCCTCCTCCCAATCGAGCCTTTTTCTTTCCATAGACAAGCGCAAGTGGTCTTTTTTTTTTTCAGTTTTATGTTTCCGATAAAACACTTTTAAAAGAAATGAAACCTAACACTAGAGTGCTTTGTGAAATCCCTTGAAATCGTACTTATTCCATGAATAATGCTGCTATCGAAAGTTATATGGAAGTTTATGGAAGATAGATAATGAATCCGAACTGAATATACCACCCTCTGCATCACCTGCTTTTGATCTTAGTATCTTCTATGTAGTTTGTGTCGCTCCCAACTCTATTGTGTTTTTTAAAAAACAAGTCTTTACCTTAATTTGGCGGCAAACAACAGTTAACAGTTGACTAGGTGGTTACTGTTACCTACTAAAGCAAACAACAGACGAAGGGGGCTAACCAGTGATCAACCCTCCTAAACACCCAAACATATTAAAAGCATATTAAAAACACCAAGCATATTAAAACCCAAACACCAATAGTGTTGCATGTTGGGGTCAATCAAATCTACTCATAAGAGAGCAGACACTATGTCTTCTAAGTCTGATGTGCCTCACACTTCCCTCCCCCTTCAGTCCAGAAGCCCAGTTGACATCTATTTTGACAGCCTACCAACAGGTAGTAACAAATTAATGTAGTTCATGTTAGCACTAGATTACTATAACGATTTTCATTTTTTAAACAATATTTTGTCTAAAAGTTTATTGACATTTTTCAAGATAGAAGTAAAAATATTACACCCGATTCTAGCTGAAGTCCTGTATCGGACATTGATCGATAGTGTGCCAAAAGAACGGGTTGCCCTCGCAAATATTTACAAAACTTTGTGAGGATGCGATCCTGAATCGACAGACGCTGATCCATTGCTATTGAAAAATAGTTCTAAGGAACTCAAATCGCATGAAATCTTATATCTAAGTAGCTACACCAGACCGGGTAAACAAGTCTGCTTGGATTCGTGAATCAATAAGATTGATGTTTTTAAACATTTTGTGCTGAACCTTGTACACTGAATAGAAGTGCGCAATAGAGAACGTATCAATAATACAATAGTGTTCGCCTAACAGTCAGAATTCTACCAAAATCACTTCGAAGGTGGGAAATAACTTTTATTAAATTGGTATACGAGTAGGTAGTAAACAAAGAAGCTACTGATTATTTTCAACAAATTACTTGCACAAACCTTTCTTTTTTATTACTTTTTTATTTTATGAAAACCGTTTCAAAATCCCTTAGGTAGAAGTTAAGGGAAGTTAGCAAGGAGATAGATAAGAAATAACAGCGGCTTTGCATCATTTATGCATCGATATACTAATCGAGATGCATTTATGCATATATATAAAGATTATTAAAAAAAAAAAAATTTTTTATACCTCATAAAAAGTTGTTACATTAAAGTTGGTGAGATGTTGTTGAGTAATAATATCGCAAAATCAATGTTCTGTTTGTCGATCTGCCTTTGTATGGATACTCCCTAATTCTAAACAGCGTATACAACATGAGAATTCTCCCCAGGAAGCCAAAATTCGCAACACACAAATTTATGCACATAAACTCACTATACAACTTGCATATCGTATCATAATTGAAAATGCAGATGCATTAACAGATTTGCGAGTGTTGTAAACAATAGTTTGGTAACAACTACACCAAAAGCAGACTTTAACTATGGACTTATTTGTACTAAATAATATAACGAGCTTTGAGGAGAGAGTTTAAAATTTACTTCCTCGAAATAAACCAACATGTTTGTCAATATCTCTTGAGAGACGTAACCACAAATTGTGGCAAGAATTTAATCGACTATTAAGTTACTTTTTTTTTCGAGCTATATGTAATCTAAACTTATACTGTACCTACTTAGTGTAGAGAATTAGAGAAAAGAAAATAAAACAATTAATAACAGAAGTTAGCAAACAAATATTACTAAGATATGTACCAGGTAACTACTACACGGCTGGTGTAAACACACGAAACTACTATATATAATACTAGCTGGCGCCCGCGACTTCGTCCGCGTTGAAAAATAAAAAAGTAGCCTATCCTGTGTCCCGTACGTTTAAATGTTTATCTACCAAGTTTCATGAAAATCAGTTGATTCGTTTAAGAGTTATGGAGGAACAACATACATACAGAAAAAAAATCTAAAAATGGTCAATTTAGTTTCAGTATCATGTATAGAGCCTATAAACACGATATTTCTGAAAACAAAGTAACTTACTCCATGACCAACCCTTACAGATTTATTATTAGTATTGATTATTAAACAATTAATATTATAAATGCGAAAAAATGTATGTGTGTTGTATACTTGGACTTTTGTTCCTCAATAACGCAAAAACGAAATTTGGCAAACAGATAGCTTAAGACAGTCCTACGCTTGGAAGTTGTATACGGCTGCTAACTACTTTAGCTACCTCTATCGAGATTTTTTGGAAAGGAAAAAGGGCGTCTCGGCAAATTGAAGCTACTCAAGAACATTCAGCCTGTTAGTAATCAGAAAAAAATTCAGGTGATTGATACTGGACTATTAATGAAGCAATTAACAAGAGATAGTTTCATAGTTCCCTGAGAATAATAGTCCACCGCAAGTGCACCGGGAGCTTAGAACATAATGTATGATCCGGGAGTCAGATCAGACAAAGCAAATTAGGTTAATAAAGCTCGCTTCAAATTTCCATTGCCATTCGCGGCAACTAATTGGATGTTGACCGTGTGTTTCCTCCGAACATGTTGATTCGCGTCACACCACGGCCTGATTTAATAGAATATACCTTGTTATAATAATATATTCTAATAGCTGTTGCATAAAATAAAGCCTATGTTAGTCGTTCATAATGTATGTAGCTTTCTATAGGTGAAAAAAAAATTAAAATCCGTCGAGTACTTTTTGAGTTTACAAACAAAATACAAATATTTTCTCTTTATAATAAACTAGCTGCTGTCCGCGACTTCGCCCGCGTAACTTTGTAAATTATATACTGAAACCTTCCTCGAGAACCACTCTACCCATTGGTGAAAACAGCATGAAATTAGGTGCAGTAGTTTTTGAGTTTATCGCGAACAGACAGACGCGGCGGAGGACTTTGTTTTATAATACTCGTATGTAGTGATTAGTATAGACTGGCTGATGTCTGCGAATTTTTCTGCGTCCCTTTTGAAAAATATAACGCATAACAAAATCTATGAGCAACAAATTTATTCAATCTTTAGTGCTCTTATAGTTTTTCCATATGTCAAATTTTTATTTTTCCCTAGGTAATAGTACTTTTCTAAATTAATGGTACTTACCCTAATGTCCTTTTCTGTATCCCTGACAATGAGTATACAAAATTTCATGATTATTGTAAATGCGTAAAAAAATAACAGGCAAGCAGAGTTACTTTCTATAATAAATAATATAATGAATTTAATCCAAAGCTCTCTTAAGTTAAACCAAACAAAACTTAGGAGTTAAACTCTTTAAGTGATTTTTGAACAATTTACTTTGTGAAATCCGTACTAATATTATAAATGTATGGATGTTTGTTACTCTTTCACGCAAAAACTACTGAACAAATCACCATGAAATTTTGCATACACGTTGTCTGGGACACCAGAAAGGACATAGGGTACCTTTCATCGTTCAACGCGGACGAAGTCGTGGGCACCAGCTAGTTAATTATATTATAAATAATACAATACGCCGTTGAGCCGTTAACAAGAGACCTCGCAATGAAATAACCGAGCGTGTATTAGACGACTTGAAAATTACAATTGAAGATGTGAGTGGATGAAGGTGTTATGTCGCATATTTGGGTTTTTTCGTTTTTTTTTGCATTGATGAAGGTAATATGTCCATATGAATGATTACAGACTTTAAAATTAATTATTAGATTTAAGTCATTTTTGGAAAATAAAAAGTTGAAAAAGGGGTGTCATGTACAGTTAATTTTAAAAAGCAAAGAGTGCAGAAAAGTTTACTTTTGTTAATGGAAGAGGGAGCTATGTTCACTTTTTTTTTATTAAATAATAGATGTGTTTAATTGCTATCATACCATTAATATTTTAGGTTGTTTACACAAGTTTGTATCATAATTTAGTACGAAAATCAGTTCCGTGGCGACTTATCTCAAAAATTTAAAGTAAAACTTTAACCTCGATTTATTCAAAATTGGAATTACGCGACATACCACCTTCAATTATTTATACATATTTCGAAATCTACAAAGTTGTAGATAAAGTTTATACTTGCGTCATTATTACTACTCTGGCAAACCGGCTTTATTACTTTCAGTGTTTTACTAAGTCATTGTTTTTTTTTATTGTTTTAATAATTACTTATAGAGACATTCTACTGGTTCCTTAAAAATGAGATCAATCAGTTTTGTATGGAGATCAAGGCCATCAGTTTTTAGTTTTAACAGCTAAAACTTGAGATTAGATTAGAGATATAGATTTTACTGAGAAATTATTCTGTAATTTGGAAGTAATTAAAGTTTGAAAGTATTAAAAAAGTTTAAAAGTATAAAAGAGTCTTTAATTTTCGAATGTTATCTCCATTTAAAAATGTGAAATAATCACAGAAAATTTTTGATCCTTTCATTACCAAACTCTCCAAAGTGTAAGAATGCAATTTTGTCTGCAAATTATATACGCAAACATATTTGTATATATAAAAAATAGCATTCTAGTAGAAGCCGCGTGGAGGTCGTTAATCTTTGATAATTTTAATATTTTTCGTACAACTCATAATTAAAAAGACCTTACATTGATTCTTCCTGGAATTAACATTCAAAAAGGAAGTAATTCTAAAAGAACATGCCTTTGATTTGATTTCATTTTATTTGATTACTCTACCCTACTCTATACAAATAAAAATATTTGCACGCGTCAAGCGTCAGCAAAAATAGCGTTAAAATTTATAGCATCCGCGAGTCGATCGCGATCTTACTCGTAACATCAATACTGAAGCGTAACAAAAACGAATCACAGACATTAACGTTTTACACCTAAAAGCTTTTACCTCGTAAATATTGCGTACCGAATAACAGGTTTATAGCGGTATACGAAATAGTATAACATGAAAATTATATCATTATAAAAATTTTATTCGCATCGTCATAATGATAGCTTTGTTGGGTTAACTGAGTAGAAATTGTCAATTCACTAAATTTCAGTATCGTCGGCCGATCAATCGGACCAACGGGAAAAAAGTCCGCGTCGTCCGATCAATCGGACCAAAGGGACAACGCTGTCTCAGCAAGGATAAAATGTGTTAACAATGTCAGCTTTCGTAGACACATACATATATTGATTTGTTGATGCTAATGAATTCCCCTGTTTTTATTGTATATGCATTATTTTAGTCTATTGATGATGCATGACATGATTAAAGAAGGTAAACGAACCCTTAATCAATTCAGGGCTTGCACAGTACCAGATAATTCGTATAGAATGTACACATAGCACCCTGCTTGTTGAAATCTTAGACAAAAGTTTGAACAGGAAAGCGTAACCAGAATAAAAGTTTCTTATATGTGAATCCAGGATATATGTACTATATTACAATGCCTTATGTTTAGTACAATTCCATTAAAAGTTTACCACTGATTGAATCGCAAATGTATAAACATATTTTAGTTAATTTATATAGTAAATAAGAGTTATGGATATAGTCAGCTTGCTATTTACCTCAGAATTTTGATTTAAAACGTCGGAGAACCGAGGTTCTCTATATACTTAACCCGAAGAATCAGCCAACGAATTTGTTATGGATTATAGAACTGATGGACTTATCAGTCGTGTAGCCAATAAACGATCGGATAAAAAACTTGTAGTGGAAACCATAGTCAAAACGCCTCTTAGACCTCAAGGGAGAGGTTAACAATGGATGATGAGAAATGCGTAACACTCAGTGTGAGAGTTAATACATTTCTATTCCAAATACCTTCTTGTTTCAACCCATCAAACTACTACAACATGGAACCCGCGTGCCATACAAAACACTACGAATTTTATGGAACATTTAAAAGTGACATATGCGTAGAGCATGAACTGTCATTTAAAACAAAACAAACATAATAATAAGTACGTAATTTAAAGAAAATGTGACTTTACGTCAACCCATTAGAGTTTAAAATGAAATAGTAGAAGTTGATCGTTATTACTTTTTACCATTGACGCATGAAGGCATGATGATGATCCGCCATGATTCTGTCAAAGGCGTTCTTCTTATGTGCCGCTTTGGCATTTGTGACGCAAATTCCATTGTACTATTTCGATGTTTCAACCATTCAGTTTAAAAATTTATAAGTTTCTGTTTAAGGGTAAACTTGAAAAGCGGTAAGGGGGAGATAAATGAAACGGAATTAAAGTTCTTTTTTTGAAAACTTTAGACCTGTATAACTACCGCACACAAGGTTGAATGAGAGATAACGACCACAGTTCGGTTATTTATGACTAACGAGCCTATTCACGGGCGAACCGTCTCGAAATGGAGATTTATGAAACAGAAAATGTCGGGTAACGTACCGTATTCTTGAGCATAATTTGTGGAATATCACTTTTGTATATGACTGTATAGATGCAATGTTTGAAATGTTTGATGGGGAAGTATAATGTGGTAAATATTTACACGACAACGTCCAGACAATATCATCATCAATACTAATAATAAATCTGTAAGGGTTGGTGATGGAGTAAGTTACTTTGTTTTCAGAGATATCGTGTTTATAGGCTCTATACATGTGTCGTTCATTGTAAAAGTGAACTATCTCCTTGTAACTGAATTTTAGAATAACGAGCTTTTTGCGAACTATAGTGTTAGGAAAAAAATATAAGCATTCATTCATTGTTTTCATCTATGGGATTTTAATGCAACTATTGGAGTTACTTCACTTTTATATTGAAAGATATGACTAAATGTGATACCATTAGGCAAGAAAAGATGTTTTTAAAAATAGGGAGTTACACCACTTTTACAATGAACGACACACGTTACTGAAACTAAATTGACAATTTTAAGAATTTTTTTCTGTATGTATGTATGTATGTATGTTCCTCCATAACTCTTAAACGAATTAACTGATTTTCATGAAACTTGGTAGATAAACATTTAGACGTACAGGACACAGGATAGGCTACTTTTTCCTTTTCAACGCGGACGAAATCGCGGGCGCCAGCTAGTTACTAAATAAACTAGCTGTTGCACGCGACTTCGTTCGCGTTACTTTATAAAATATAGTCTGTGTTACTCGCTGATTATAGAATATAATAGAATTATATTTCATTTGTAATAAAAGATATTTAAAAACATACATAGTTAATAGGTTTTAATAGAAAAACCTGCGCTGGTCTTCCTTTGGAGCCGATGGTGAGGTCACGCATTCACATAACAAAACAAATAAACATAACACATAAAAACTCCAAAAACAAAGAAAATTCTCAAAAAAAAAATTGTTAAAATTAGAATTGGTCCAGTAGTTTTAGTTTATTCATTACAAACAAATATACAAAAATAAATTTTTTTCCCTCTTTATAATATTATAATAAAGAGGCATTATAATAAATTTGTATTTTTGTATAAAATATTTTTATATAAAGAGGGAAAAAATACAAAAATACAAATTTTCCCTCTTTATAATATTAGCATAGATCAGCGACCCGCCCCCGACCCGAACAAAAAAAAAGAAAATCAATTTCCGAAAAAATTTAAAGGTCGTCAAAAATATATTTAAGTAATTTAAAAATAACTAAGGTTAATTTTAGTACACACTCAGAATACCCAAAATTACAAGCGGACAACAATGGCGAGCAATTAAGGAAATCAAATAAAATTGAATAGGAGACATTTGTCGAAAATTGGAAAACCCTAAGCCGAAAGGGCCCCAATTTGCATTTTATTAGAGCCGAGTTCCGAATAAAAATATGTTTATTTTGAAATGAAAACGAGATGATGTCCATAAAGAGATCGAGTGGCGAACACATAAAATGGGAACGTTTGAAAATTTTTAATCGAAGTAAAAAAAGGGTATTCGTAATAAATTTCAAAGATTTTTTCATGTTTTATATTTATATAAAAATGTTAAGTTAAGTTGTGAACGCTTCAAAAACTCGATAATGGGTAGACCGTTTTTAATTCGGTTTTCACATATGGAAAGAGGTATAAAGGGAAAAAATGATTATATAGGGAAAAAATAAAAAAATGCACCCCCAGCGAAGACGTGAGCTGGTCACTAGTTGGTAATAAATATGTTTTTTACATATTTTAACAATAATCGAATTAATCAGCCATGTAAATAAACATGGTATACGTTTTAAGATACTCGTATATTTTCATGTAAGGCGGTAATAGATCTTCATCTATACTTATATATAGAAAATTTCGTGTCAAGTTGTTTGTCGCCGATGAACTCTTAAACTACTGAACCTATTTTGATAAAACTTCGTAACTATGTGTAATTTGGTCCAACTTAAAAAATAGAATTTTGAACCCTAGTTTTTAATTTGAACGAGTAAATTAATAACTTATAGCTAAAAACCATTCCGATCACGTAAACTTTTAAACGATAAAAACTGAATCAAAATCGGTCCAGCCGGTTTGAGGGCTACGATTCCAGACACATGCGTCAAACTTATAACACCCATTTTTGTGTCGGGCGTTCGAGTTTAAAAACAAAAGCAATAATTGGGGAAGTGTTGACTCAGTCTATAGATTTACAAAAGTTACTGTATATATTTAATTTTAAAACTGATTAATAAGTCACACTGAAACCAGGCTCAGCTAGACTGAAAGTTAATTCTAAGTCGATAAAGTAATAACGAAGTGTTTTACTGCGAATATTGGTTTACACAGCCATTTCAAATTTCAATTAAATTTAGTGGAATTTCACTAATATAGATCTGTTTGTCTTGATTACTTGCAAAATGAATCACTTGACTCAATTCTTATTATATATTCTATTATCTATTATATATTTTTTTATTTGACGAGCCCGTTGGATTAGTGGTAATGGTGCTTGCCTAACGTTTCAGGGGCCCCGGGTTCGGTTCCCGGCGAGGTCAACTTTATTAAATAAATTTTTAAAAATTGACTAGTCTATATTTGAAAAGTTAATATGATTGTGCTGTTGTGTTTCGGTAAGTGTTTATCTTATTATGTCATTTAACGAACACCATATTATGACTAAAGCTTAGAAAGCTTAGGTTCTGTAAAATTACGAAACAAAAAATTAAAAAAAACCTAGGTAAATAAATTCGCTTTAAGGTAAAAAAACGACAGCCGTCTCGTCGTTTGAAACCTTTCGCATGGCCTATCAAAGTTGCCAACTAATTTTGGGAAAAATGAATTTTAAAATTCTTTCCTTTTTCTAAATACAGGTCTCTAAATACGGAGTGCAGCTAAATTTCGTGAAGCGTGTATTAGGGATAAATGTGCAAATAAAATCAGCTTGACTATTTACACCGACCGAAAGATTTTGATAGGAAATAGTAAATAATATCATTCGTTACAAAGGGGCTTTTTATTGGCACCCTTTCGTTTTATGCGACGATTATGTCATTTTTATGATAGCTCCAATGCTATTTGCGTATTTTTATTGACAGAAAAGGAAATGTTGCCATAAAATCCAATTTGAACTGGTGAAATATTGTGCGTTTTTGCACGTAATTGAATACGTTAAAACTTTTAACGAAATAACAATAGTTTTTTTACAATTACTTAACTACCTAATTGTCCCCGGTTTCGTTCGGGTGGTAATGTCTAAATGAAACTTCTCACCCATCTGTACTAATATAATAGAGAATTACTAATTTGTGAAGGGCAATCTTCAGAAACACTACATATTTTTGAAAAATTCTTTCAAATGGATTTAGGATTATGTACTCTATACTAATCCTCCCAATTGCTCCTAGGCGTAGCAGACGCGAGTCAGTCTAGCAAATCGTATAATGATATCAGGTGAGCCACCTAACCTAATATTTATTACGAAATTTTTAATGTGTAACTGCCCATTTAGCGGCTGGAGGACTGAAGTTCTAGTAGTTGACGGCAACTTCTGGAAGTTGTTTCTATCATCTCCCAAGCAGCTGGACCGATTTTGACGGGACTTTCACTGACAGATAGTGGATGCAATAAGGAGTAACTTAGGTTACTTTAATTTTAGAAAATAAAAATTGTATATATACAGTGTCCAGTATCGCACCATTGTCCAGCGATCCGTGGCCAGATGCAGCTAGTATAAAACAAACAAACATAATGACCATTTTAATCCTACATAAGTAGTTACCCTTTATAAACTTACGTGCAGGACGTTGTTAAGGAGCTTACTGTACTCTTGAGCCGGAAAGGTTTAGTCAGGTAAGATTCCTTATAAATGATCTGAGGCCAACGGGGTCTTCGCGACTCGTGACAACATCTTATAAAGCTTAACATTCTCTAGAGACGCTTCTGTTTCATTGCTCAGTGTCAGCACGTGTCTCCGCTCTAAGTTAGTGGTGCGGTGTGTGGTTTCAGGAATTCATGTAAACAGCAACTGTGGAGGAGAAAAGTTATTTCGTTACGACGTTGGCAAACTTGTTTATTTTTTAGGCTCCGGCCGATGTGACTTTTGAAACAAAGAAACAATAGATCAATGTCAAAAAATGTGGAGCGAGTCGCTCAAGTTTTGGTACCTTTGTAAATATTTGCGCCAAGTTTACAATTTGCGAGCCTCCGCGACACACAATCCATCAACGTCACTAGACGTACAAACGTTTGGTAGATAGTCCAACATGAGCTCCACAACTTGTCGTTTAGCGTTATTAAATTGGATAACTCAATTGAGCTGTCTGTAACGAGGTGTTAAGCGAAACAAACTGTACCAGATTACCGCTGCGTACAAGGGCATAACATACAATTTTTTTTAATGAGTTAAACTTAAAATATGTGCAGAATTTGTCTTAAAAACATTATTGAATTAAAAAATATTTATAAGACTATGGGGCTTATTTGATGAAGAATTGTTTAAAAGCAATATAAGCAGAAGAATACCATAATGAATGCAAAAAAAATCCTGCAAAATTACAAAAAGTGCAGTTATGCCCTTGTCTTGCCAAAGGTGCGATGTGTCACATGTAAAGCAAATTGTACCAGATTACTGCTGCGTAAAGACGAGTGCCAAATTGGATTCTAAGATTATTATAATAGTCAAGTCAATTACTAATATCTATGTAAATGGAATATGCGTATGGAACGCACCATGTGCATTAAACTTTAGGAAAAGTATACGATATATAGGAAGAAACAGGAATCTATGAGCATGATTTAACTGTGTCTACATCAATAAAAAAAATCCAATCAATTTCCAACCTCATAATATTTAAAAAAAAAAATCATACGGGTTTTAACATATCTGTTAACATATAGTTTCGATATTTAACAGTTAAAAGTGAATCTCATTAAAATTACAACAAAAAAATTGTGGGATACTAAATTTAAATCGAAAAGCTTTTAATTGAAATGTTAAATTTATATTCTTTCTTTTACAGCAAACATAATTAAATGTCTTATTTATGATTGTAACGTAAGTAATTATGATCACAAACAAAAAGTAATTAAAACCAATCGCGTTAAAAGCCAAAGTCCATGCACAGACAAAATACAAAAATTACAGGATTCCGTGTCGGAATCACTGGATCGAGTCTGAAATTGAGTTATTCCCGGGAAAATGGTTGGAAAATTGAGAATAATCGTTATTTGCAGACATTTCTACGGTGCTGGATTTATTACTGAGAGCAGGATTGACGGCGAGCGATTTTTTAATACACACCTACACTGGTGCGACGATGTCAAATCGACTTTCCTTTGTGTAAAATCTAACAAAGACTATCTTAAATCGATCATTAGGTTGCAAAGTGACTGAGTAATAATTTAATGTGCTCAAAAACACTACAATAACATCTTTACTAATATTGTGTAAAAGTAAAAGTAACTCTGAACAACATATTAAAAACGATCTTTTAAGCTCTATACAGGGCGACGAAGTATCAATAAACCAAAACATCAAATTTTATTTTATTTACGAAGTTGCGGGAGCAGCTATTACTATACATTTTAAATTGCATATAACGAAACATACAAACGTAAGGTACATAAGATTGTAGTATTATTTTATATTTAAAAAGATATTCTAATTAATACACATTTCTAAATGAACATACGATTTTCAGTAACAATGCATATTAGGTGCAGTGAGGTAGAACATTGACAGCTCCAAAGGAAGCTTCCGAGGTCAACCAGCTTGGTGCTAGTGGGACAATTTGTCTTCTAGCGAGAGGAGGAAGCCCCGCGACGGGTACAAATGGCAGATTACTTCGAGTTTACTAGATACCCGCCCTAGACAAATGTCGCATCCACTCGCCTGCCGTAATGAATGCCACTTTGAAAGCGATATTATGCAAGGATCCATCAACGCGACACTGACATATAGTTTCAAATGTATTTCGACTATTACAAAGCAGCTATTGCCAATTACCTAAAGCGTCATACACGCCAGAAAGAAACTTGTTTAGCCCTTTTAACGCAAAAAATGATTACATAAATATTTATTTTCTAATGGCTTTTGCCCTCGACTACATCCGCGCTCCTTCTTCTTTAACTTTACTGATCATACATTTTTGTCGTCAGACGTTGAGTTTTTAATATTTATTTTTAAATGATACCTCGGAAACAGTACTTTTTGTGAGGAAAGGTCTTTTTCTGTATCCCTGACAACGTGTATGCAAAATTTCATGATGATCATAGATGCAAAATATCATGACGAACAATCGTCAAATTTATCCAAACATACAAACTTTCGCATATATAAAAATACTAAAGACCCTGCTCCTGGTTTCGCCCAGGATGCATTTTTTATATTTTTTCCTCATTTATCCCTCTTTCCATAAGTGAAAACCTTATATTAAAATCCGTCTGGTGGTTTAGAAGTAGTTAGCGGGGAAACTTATGACGGATTTATAATATGCAGATTAAAGTTTTAATGAAAGAATTGGTTACTGTGAGTAAACAGTAACAGATATAGGTATGCCATCGCGGAGTTTTCTTTAGGATTTTAGAAAAACTACAATCCTTTAGTACTACATTCTTTAACGTTAGCATATGTAAGCAATGTAAATTATTTTTCGCCAATTAGATTTTATTGTCTTGAGACTTTTACCTTCCAAAGATGTATATGTCAGTCACCCCTATCATCCCCTGAGCTGAGTAACAAAATTATTATGACAATGCTTAATAGCTTCATAAATATTTTAATAAGGCGAGGCGTAGTTTGATTGCATTTGTGTGCGTGCAGAGGCAAAGGCGTAGTTTTACCAACATCACTCTGCCATCTCTATCTTTATTTCTTATTTCATCTGAGAATAAAGATACATCTTTAATCTTGAACATATTTTGATTAGCTATGCAAAATTCGTATTCTCATCATATACTACGAACCCGTTTAAACCAGCATGTAGTACCCTCATAAATAATATCTATTTTCTACATATTAACACAACCGACGCGAGAGAAGGTCAATTAGCGATAACATGTTAATTGAAATCCCGTGAGTATGTTTCGAGACTGTGTGACTTGAGTTGCATTCACAAGTTAACCTGCATTAGGGTCAGTTATGTAATGTAAATTTGTGCTTGCGGTTTTAGAGACTGTTAATAGATTTGAAATATACTTACAAGCTATATACAGACAAAAACTCTAACCCACTTCAGAATGTTGGATTTCACTTGTTGGATTAGCTGGTCTTCTTGGAAACGCGGTGTTTCCACACAACAAGTGTCCTGAGACAGATTTTTAACCGAATAACAGGTTCCTTTTATAGCAAGTAGCACTAAAACCCCCCTAACTTTTAATAGGAAATTTGAAGCCCTATAATTCAAATAGAAAATTCCTCCTTGATCAATGGGGGAGACCTATGTCAGCAATGGACGTCCTACGGCTGAGACGATGATAGCCTACGACCTTAATTCATGTGTTATACTAGATTTCAATTAAATCAAAGATATTCATCTAAGAGGCATGAACGCCTCTTAGATGACTGTGATGGCTGTGAAACCCAGTGTGCCCTGCTACTACTTGACAAATCTAGACCAGAACCAACTTTGAAAAGTTCATTTCAAAATTAATTTATGTTTAATTAATTAATTTCAATTAATTACACAAGGGACACCAGAAAAAAAGTGACCAACGAGTCGTCACTGTTTACAAATGTATGATAATATATAAGTTCTGTTGACTTTTTACAAGGAAAATCATAAACAAGGAAATCAACAACAAAAAATTCAATATTTTAACAAGAGAACAAAGAGAAGGTAATGTCATCATAGAATATTGAAAAGTAAATTGGCTACATTACATCGAGTGTATGAAAATAAATCACGTTGCTGAAATAAGTTAATATACCGCGTTCAGGGATCCGACTTATGAGGAAATGATTGGAAATTTATTTATTTGACTATTCACGTGTGATATTGGGGCTACAATTCAAAGGATCCGAAATGTAATAAACCAAATAAAGGAACGTTGGACATTAAGAAAAGGCTCGGTCAATGCTATTATGTGACGCGTTTCTTTAACAGTGACGTCATAAAATATACATATATCAATGAGAAGGATTTTTTTTGTGGTAAACTCTATTTTTGAGTATTATCTAACTAATTCGCCTCGCAATTTAAGTTTTGTTCCATTAATGGCACAAAATAAAGGCAGTTTAGAGAATATTAGCTCTAAATTTAATGAAAACTCCTATAAATGGAAACTTCTTTGATGTCACAAAAGTGATCTGATTCCAGAATGGCCTGAAAAGAAAACTGTATACGAGTAAAGTTCACAGAAACATTTATTTCATACAAAATGTGATTTGAAATAAGAAAATATTTTATTCAATGGGAATTTCTGAGAATATCTGCATTAAGCCAATATTGTTGGCAGAATGGAAAATATACGGGCCAACCCCGTTGACCGTGAGACCGTCTAACAAAGAGTCACGTAGGAATCTCGCCCGCGGTGCCTTAACACGCACGACCTGTTTTTGTATCTCGCTTAATATCCGTTTTTAAACCTCTCTTTACAATATTCGCACATTTGTAGAATTCACAATAAAATTGTCACTTTGTAAGCTCTTCTTCTTAAAATCTATGAAAAATTTTTTTTAAAAAAATTGTGAAAATATGGTGAAAATTTGTTTTATTAACTAGGCAATACGCTGTTATAATACAGGTATAGTTACTTATGCAAATATTATTAGGAGAGAGTTGGATATTACTGAGCCCCTAAGGGAAACATCCTATAACCCTAGACGTAAGTCGTACGTGCTTGAAAAATCCAATTTTAGGAACTTAAATAAATAATGAGCACTGAAAATAACTCGTATAAAATAATCCCTTTGGAATTTCAATTCTGATCCAAATTCTCTGCAAAGCCATTTAAAAGGTAGATACATACAGAACGCATGTGACATTTTTTACGGTTGAAAAATAACAAAGAGTATAACTGTCGGGTGCCGCATTAATTGTTTCACAGCACATAAAGGCAACTGGGACATGACAATCGAACACATAATTTTAGTGGCAGAGCGTGGAAACAAGCATGAGGATAAATATGGTACGACATTTACAGCGCAGTAGGAAACGGCAAACAGTAACGGAACTTCAAAAGTATGGATCCAAAAGCTTTGTACTTTGTACTATCTGTGCGATTCAGTATTAACTAATTAGTCGCTGTCGAAACAGTTCATTATGGTAGAGGAGCCCATGTTAAATGTGGAGTTACTCTAGCGTCGTGGAGACCTATTAGATTTTGAAGATTAGATAGCAGAATGAAAAAAAGATTATATGATGTATACCTCTTCACCGGTAGAGGGAGCGTCTACAGGCTTTTGAAAGCCTGGCAATAAACTAATCGTAATAGTCGAATAAGTCGTAAACTGTAAGTGATAGAATCAAAATTATGGTACAAAAAAAATAGGAAATTTATTTATCTACAATAAAGGTGGCAATTTTTGGCCTCGAGTACACGGTTACGGAGATATAGGCCAAAACGGTTTTTGTCAAAACGGCGGCACTTCTGCCTGTATAATTTGTAAGGATTTTGTGCATTTAGGGTCAGTACGTAATACTTAACTTATTTAAAAAAAAATAAAGAGTAGTAATTTAGTACATTATGAACAAGAGTAACGGTTCCTCTATTAATTACCTGTACTATTTATGACACTGTGCAGTTTACGTAAGTATTCTACAACGCTTGACATAACTTAACATGTTTTTGATTAACGTGTGAAATTTAATTATCTGAAAACGACAAACTGGCAACGCCTTAATACGAAATGAAACATTTGTTAATGCTTATGTAATTCGTGATCAAATAATATTATTAAATAGCTAAGTTCAAGATTAAATTAGCAGCACTTCTCGACTGCAGGTCACCCGTGTGAACATAATTTCATTTCAGTCCAAGTAATGTTGGTTTAACGTATTAATGCCATAAAATTGGCCTTACTTTACTCGTATTAAAAAAAAGGCTATAAATTGGCTTTTACCGCATCGAATTAGGCAAGCAATTTATGTATTTTTGCTAATTGTCAATTGCTTGTAGATGCATTATTGATAGCACACTGCAAAACATAACCAATCAATGTGTTAGCTCAATCCATCACATGTTGGGTAGCCAATACTGCAGGTGCAGGTTTGAATCTCAGAAGCGCTTTTACCTCCAAATATGTAAATTTAATTTTTATTTTTAATTATTTGAGGTTTGACATAATTCGTCAACTTCGCTTTTGATCGCATTCGCCTTTCATTTTTTTTGTCTCATTTTCCCTCCTAAAAAAGGGCGTTATTATACCAGGAGTTAATTATTATTTATTCAATAATAATTTTATGATTTCGATTTTTATGCCTTTTAACACAAAGAAAATGTGTAAATTCATTTATTTTATAAGTCAATTTACTTAGTCCTGAATTAATTTCACCGGAGGAACCACAACTAATTAATAAAACATTCAAGCAACTTATCAATAAAACACTTAGCGCCTCTTTCACCAACTACAAGTGTTGATTAGTTACTTTTAGAAATCATTTTCTGTTTTATTGAACTATGCACTCGGTTTACTGCATCATTCGATAGGCGATTTTTTTTTATTATTTTCTATCGTTTACCGTACAAACAAAGGTATATCAGCTAAATTATTCCCGGTTACCGGTGACTTTAAGTGACGGTTTAGGCTACTTGACGTTGGTGAAAGAGGCGCTTATAGAAATAATACCTGGTGCCCGCGACTTCGTCCACGTTGAGAAACGAAAATATAACAACTGAGAATGTGTATCTCTATCTTTATCGCTGTGACATTGGTGGCGCCATTTTTTTATATTTTAAGACGATCGCTGGGGAACCTAACATTTTTCCGGGATAAAAAGTACCCTATATATTAATCCAGATTGTAAGCTATCGGTGTGATAAATTTCATCCAAATCCGTTAAGCTGTTTTAGCGTTAAAGAGTAACCAACAACATATAATATTAGTAGGAATTAAGAACCCCTTCCTTGTATACTGCGTTAAAATTTATATTGTGTTAACTTTAATTAAATTCTTTAATGAATTGTTTCGTCGCTACTTCACTTACATTTTATTTAAAAAAAAAGAAACGTCAAAGAAATTGTACCTTTATAGGCCTGAGCAAATAAAACTCTTTAAAACCTGTTTCGTCTTGTTATAATAATCTTTAAAAAATGGTAACTAAAAACTCTTTAAACTCTTTTAAAAAGCTTTTAAGTACAAAAACTGGATGAAATACTACCTAATTATTAATACTGCCTTAAATAATTGAATTTAGATAGATATTGGGTATTACTTACATCTACTAATTTTCTTATTTATACTAGTATATATCGCTGCTTAAAAACTAAAGGGCCATAAAACAAAAAATCCAAAAATGTTTTTATTGCAAAAATACAATCGCAATCCTTCATAATTATTGTATGTTGCAAAAAGACTTATGGTTATTTTATTCAATATTTAGTATATTTTGATATTTTTTTTTATATTCAAAAGTAACTTGGGTATATGCTTATCTCTCCTCTAGTATTCAGTTTATTATTAAAGTACTTAAAACATTTAATGCTACTTAAAAATACGCTTCTAACGATGTATAATATGCATACTTGTTTGTTTATTAGTATTAAATATATTATTCTGTTTTTTTTTTCTATTTCGAGTACGATACTTACAGCTACTACAACTTTTTAATGTTTCATATAAGTTCCTTAGGCTATCAAGAGATGGCGCTGCTAATCTCAATTTATTATACCTAATATTATTATTCTTAATATGTCAAGGTCGGCAGACAGGCTGATGGTCCACTTGATGGTAGGTGTCTACCGTCACCTATAACACAAGCAACGCCACAGGTGCTTCAAGTGTGCTGCATCCAATCCATTACTCACTTACCGAAATACAACAGCACACATGCTTGTATTTCACAGTGGTCTTCTGTAAGGTGCTGGTAACTGCCGTAAGGTCAGAGCCATCTTTAAAAAGTTCATTTGAAAAGTTGGTCGTGCCGTGAATCGAATCCGGGAACCCTGGAAAAGAGCGTTAAGGCAAGCACCCTTTTTTTTTATAACGCGAGGAAATCTGCGAATCAGATCCCCACCGACCATGGGGAGATCGGTGGGGTATGTGGGACTTCTACCCACTAAAACCCCGCGGTGTCTTCGCGCCATCTATGGGCGGGGGTCAGGGGACGTTTAGACAGGCTACGGTGTCCCCCCCGCCAGACGAGGCCCGCACACTTGCGGGCTCCAACTCGATAAGGCGCGGAGTGAAGAGACGTTGCCTCCAAACTGTTGCTCCGCCACGAGCTCCGATGGTCGGAGCCCGCTCGGAGCGCACGCACGTGGGTCTTCGTTGTTCCCCAACGACAATCCGATCAGTCAAGCAAAGGTCGGTGACCCCACCGGCCCCTGCAACCGCCCGGATTGCCGAGGGTTAAGCCCCCCCACCAATACACGGTCATGACCCACCTAGGGGGGGAAGGCAAGCACCCTAACCACTCATAGGCTCATCAACTAACGGGTCGTCAGTTGTATTTAAACTGTATGTATAAAACTGTGTTTTCAATTCTATGTTACAATATTTGTAAATTAATTTGTAACCAAAATTGTGGTTACTTTATCGATGTGGTTATAGAATGATCATATCGAATGACGATGATGTTATAGGTTATTGGTTTAATTAATAATGAAAATTTCCACATATTATTTTAACTACACCGGAATTTATCGCGTAATATAATATACAACATATATAGAGTTTTTATGACAAAGATAACATATATATGTTACTAATTTATTTTATAACTAACTTGTGCCCGTGACTAAATATGTAATGCCTGACAAATATATGAGCAATATATCGGCTGGCATCTTTATTTCTTTTACTAGCTGGCGCCCGCGACTTCTTCCGCGTTGAAAAAGAAAAAAGTAGCCTATCCTGTATGTCCTGTACGTCTAAATGTTTATCTACCAAGTTTCATGAAAATTAGTTAATTCGTTTAAGAGTTATGGAGGAACATACATACATACAATACCTACACTTACAGATTTATTATTAGTATTGATGATACCTATTGATACTATTGCCAAATACGAATTTTTATTTTTAGATGATCCCTCGGGATCAGTGCCTATTTCTTTTCTGGATGAAAGGTACGTCTAAATTTCATAATGATCAGTTGAGTAGTTAGGGCTTGAAAAACAACAGACAGACAGTTACTTTCACATTTATAATATTAGTATCGATATTAGATACTAGTATATAGTTTTTAGTTTATATAAAACTAGATCCTGCCCGCGACTTCGCCCGCGTAATTTTGTAAATTATATTCTAAAACCTTCCTCGAGAACCACTATATCCATTGGTAAAAACAGCATTAAAATCAGTGTAGTAGTTTTTGAGTTTATCGCGAACGGACAGACGCGGCGGAGTACTTTGTTTTATAATATGTAGTGATTATTATCAAAATATACTTATTATTACCATCTTGGACTATATGTACCTAGTATATGAATATGCAGCTATCTATCACTGTATTTATAGATACGATAATATTCAGTTCAGTTCTATCTACGCATTGTATACCCATCTGTATCCATACATTCAAGCTGTGACCGCGTGGGCCCATCAATTATGTCCTACGCGATCTAACCCTATGTCCATCTGCGTACCATTTGTAAACGTCACTTCTGTACAGACTTATCGCCTTTGTGGTGCCATTCGAAAAAGACTTCTATGTCAAAGGAGTAAAGATGAAGAAATCCGAAGACAATATATTGGTAGAATCACACGCAGGATCGTAATTCGGCCAATGGTGACAAAGCAATCATTAATTAGGTTGGACATTCAGCAAATCATTGGCCGCACTGAATCAGAATGGTTATTTAATGACTTCGCGTTTGCTTTATGGTGAGAAATTATGGCAAACGGATCACATCTCGTAACAGTAAACGAAATGTGTTTTAGTTAGATACTCTGGGTATTGGTTTGATATATCGCACCTTCGGTAAGACAAGGGCATAACTTACAAAAAAAAAATGAGTTAAACTTAAAATATATGCAGAAATGGCTTAAAAACATTATTAAATTAAAAAATATTTACAAGACTAATGGGGCTTATTTGATGAAGAATTGTTTAAAAGCAATATAAGCAAAAGAATACGATATTGAATGCAAAAAAATTTACTTTAAATGGCTCTCCTGTAAAATTACAAAAAATGCAGTTACATATGTCCTTGCCTTGCCGAAGGTGCGATATGTATGCTCGACCAGAAAAGTGCTTTATCAGTTTCGATAACAAATTCCATTCATTTCAAAATTTGTTAAGGCTTAGATTTGAAATAGTTAGATATTAATTACTGATTGACATAATTGTCACTTTCAAAGGAAAACAGACCTTATCATTCTACAACATACAAAGAATGTTCAATCTTAGGGTGATAAAGTACTTTATTGGTCGAGTTTACAACAGAAGTATAGATCTGTGTACCGGAGGTATACTGTGCTTAGTCCATTTTTTTTAAATCACTTTGATACCGTACGAATAAGTGTTTTGACTATTTACTGGTATACTATTAAGTCTTATCAAAGAAAACAAAAAAGTTTCGCTTTTGTCTATAATTATGTGTACAAGACTTACATTACATGCTTACACACAGACGTTTATCGTTACTATATAATTTGCTAAATTTTCGAAATATTTTTTAGTTTAGTTTCAAATTATTAGTTAGTGAGTAGTTTCAAAGCTTATTTCCTACATACAAACAAACATACAAACTTTACTTACCTCTTTATAATATTAGATATTTATAAGATAAACTAGATAGATTCAAAAAGAATTGTACAAATTTAGGTCAATTTGAAACACTACATACAAAATTCTATAATCAGTGACCTGTTGGTGAAATTCTCGATAAATTCATTGGTAACTATCGACCCGTGATAATTCGACAAACAGACTGTGCTATTATTATAATAATAAATGATAATGGTGAACAATAGTTTCGAGGCGAATGAACACCTTCGGTCACATTAATCTTACGTGGGTAGACGCACAGTAACCCGGTCACCGAAACAGGTCACAAACCTACAATCATATATCTCTTTTCTGTTACGAATATTGAAAATGACATCCCGCGGCAACAACTTCAACGCTTGTTATGAACATAAATTATAAGTGGGTGATATATTTATAAGGCGCACCTTACAGAGATTACTTTTTCACCCCCGACACCCGACGCAAAAGTGGGGTGCTATTAATTTGATCTGTGTGTCTGGGTAAATGTATGTCTATGTATCTGTGTGTCTGTCTATGGCATTATATTGACATGATAGATCTATTCGGGTGTTTGAAGTTTCCTAATTGAAGTCCCATTTCCTAGTTAATATGAAATTTGGTATTACTATTACTTCAGTAGTATTTGCATGGCAGGTTAACCATGATGTGATTCTGCAGCAACTTACAGCAGATATAGCTTACTTGGGCTAAATAGAAAGCCGGGAGCTAGTTTATAATGTTTAATTATGACTTATTTTAAACTAAAAACATTGAGACGATTTCTCGAATTTCAAAACCTTTCTTTTCAACCGACGAAAACGAAAAAACAAAAACGGAGGAGGTTCTCAATTCAACGCGTATATATATATATTTTTTATGTATGATCACGCATAACTTTTGAAAGGGTAGTCCGATTTTGATAATTCTTTTTTTATTTGAAAGGGTGCACCCCCGAAGGGGTCCCATTTTAATTTGGAAAAAAAATTCCAACCCTAGGGTAGGGAAACAGGGGATAATTGATTGTTCACTCACAGATTGTAGCACAGACGCATAACTTTTTACAGAGTAGTCCGATTTTGATAATTCTTTTTTTAATGGATAGGGTATATATACCTCGAAGTTGGTCTCTTATAATTTTGTAAAAAAAATCCTACCCTAAGGGTGGGAAAATGGGGGTGGGAAAATTAAAAATTAAGCATGTAGTAAATATTAGATAATAGCCACAAAAAAATATAAAATAAAACTTTTTAACAAAAAATTAAACCGCCGAAAAAACTGAAAAGCATAAAATAATCTTCTTATTTAATTTTACCTAAGTAATTTTAAGTCGGCGCCAAACAACCAAAAATTACGTAAAGAGTGATTGATGCGCGGCGGCGACTCAAATATACTTAGGTAAAATAAAATAAGAAGATTATTTTATGCTTTTCAGTTTTTTCGGCGGTTTTATTTTTTGTTAATTCTTAATTATTAAAGCGAAGAAAATATGTCAATTATTTGTAATGTAATAATATAAGTATATATCATTTCATTCCATTGCGATTTGTTATTAACAAAACCTGCAATATTTTTTTCTATCTGACAGTGCTCTTATTTCCTCTTTACAGATATTGCAATAAAGTAAATTTTGACTTGTACAAAGGAAATGCTATATATATGAAACATTCAATAACGAAATTCCAACAAAATATGTCGAATAAAGGCTGCTTCAATATATGTATGTCTGCATGAAAATAGCTCGACGCAAAAAGTGGAAGGTAAAACTTATGTCAAACAAGAATCGAATTGTTTTGTAACTAATATTGCGTCCCAAAAAGCGTACAGTGACATGTAACGTAATACCCGTAGTTACATGGATGTCTATAGAAAAAACACTGTGGTTTTATTTGACAAAACTCGCCGGTAACTCAATATCTGTCAGTGAAACTAGAATTTCCCACGGCGGAGGCAGGAAATAGAATAAAAGCCATCGCGCGCCGACGCACAGCGTGAATTCTCTTCTCCCTCAGGTATTGTTCGCAGCACCATATCTCTGCATATCTCGCCACATTAGTTTACTGGATTTGGGTGAGCGTAGCAGCCAATAGCAGACGAAGCGCTATTTAAAAATTAAATCCTTTCTCATTCAGTTTTTCATATCCTATCTGCATTTTCATCGCAATATTCCGTATGGATTTTCATTGTGTTATTCTTTATTTTAAATTACTTTCACATCCGCTGAACTGTGCCCTTGAGTGGTTGAGTGACGCATGTCATGATTACATCGACCGGTTAAATGCCAGAAGCCAGGACTCCACAAGGCGTTAAGATACTAGATACAGTTAGTGAACATATTTCTATAATACAAATCCACTTAAAATGCTGGTGCCCAGAATCAAATATACAATCCCCGCGTTATATTGAGATTTAAGTGCTATCATTGCTACCTATCCTGGTATAGACAGTATCTGTCGAGTAACTTCTGTTAAGAGGTCACAGACCTTTGTACCTGTTTTCAGTTTATATACCTACACTACCTTTACAACAGGACGTCATATTCAACCGCTTCATACCTTTCAATTAAACCGCTTTTCTTTCCACCGTGTTCAGTTCAGTTGTCTTATTCTATTACTTCTTTTTGTAAAAACCACTGGTTTTTAAGCCCGGGGCGTGTTCGTGCCATGTTAGTACGAACTTTTCGGTTCGTAACTACTGTCCTGAATTTGCTTTCCAATTTTTATTTATACTTATTATGTACGTTTAGTAACTACAGTAGATTTTCATGTAAAGGTTGTCAGACAGTTGGTCCATTTGATGGTAGTTATAAGAAAATAGTATATATCTATACATACATTTTTTTTATTCTTACAGTAACCATGCTGTTTTCATTTCCATATCTGTTTCTATTTAAGTTGCAATATTTATTAATATAATATTTTTCCAATATAAATTAATTACTAAATACTATATATTTTTTATATTAAAATGCGCATTTTTTATGCATGTAATTTTTTTATTCCATCTATTGGTTTTCTTTAAATATTCATCCATCTTAGGGGGTCATCTTCTGGGTGAGCTCGCTCCATCATAGACCTCATCTTCGTCACACGTCTGGATGCTGGCCAAGAGCAAACCCATCTCTAATTAAAAAAAATCATCCAAGGTTCACTTAAGACAAAGGATATACTTTAACTTTGTAGTATATAAGCACGATCGATTTACTCGTACCTCATCTAAGTAAAGGAAATAGGCATTGTATCGAACAACGAAAGGGCCGTACTCAAACGAGCCTTATTAGCGCAATAAACCGTTTTAAACACCATACGGGCGTGTTTTAACAAAATGAGCTCGTAGAGCCAAGTCGCTCCGGTTTCCAACATCACACCTGTACTACTAATTTGGTCCCTTGTGACGACTTCTCTCATATATTATCAGATCTAATGAGCCGGTCCCTCTAATCTTAAATATCTTAATCTTAAATTATCGTCGGCCTTTTGTAAGCTCTATTTACACAGTATACTCGTAGGTAAAATAATTTTCCACAGATGAATCATTCAAGATATGGTCTATATCTATATCTATATCTATATCTATATCTATATCTATATCTATATCTATATCTATATCTATATCTATATCTATATCTATATCTATATCTATATCTATATCTATATCTATATCTATATCTATATCTATATCTATATCTATATCTATATCTATATCTATATCTATATCTATATCTATATCTATATCTATATCTATATCTATATCTATATCTATATCTATATCTATATCTATATCTATATCTATATCCATATCTATATCCATATCCATATCTATATCTATAACTATATCTATATCTATATGGGATGAATTTTGATGAATTTTACCGCCAAGTCTTCAATAAACATCGCTGCATTTTCTACAAATTATATTAATTAGTTTTCGAGCAACCCGGAAATTAACTTAAGTTAATACTGTTACTAAATATTACCTCTAATATGTATATTTAAACCAGCTTCCGATTTCCTAAACAATGTACAACGTAGTCTACTTTAATAATTATAAGCGTATATGAATCTATAGATACTAATTGTATAAAGCTTAAGTTTGTTTGGTTGAACGGCTTTAAACTCGGGAACTAGTTACAGTCAAGTGTAAAATAATACACTTCTATTTTCTCCAAGGGATACTTGAAGATTATGCCATATGTCATATGATGGATACATTTGAGAGCTGAAAATAAATTCTAAATTCTAAATTTGTCATGTTATAAATAGACAGTTACAATTTCAATCGAACAAATAGCGATTCTGGTTACACGATGAAATAATCCTTAAAAGCTGCAATCAAACTAAAATTGCCAATCGAACCCAAAAGGGAGAGTCCCAATTTTGCGGAGATTAACGGAACGAGAGAACGATACGAGTTAATGTGTGCCCAATCTGTTTTGTATTGTACAGATCAATTTTGTAACAACACTCACGGGTATCACTTTCGCTTAACATCCCAATCGCTTTGAAAGGCTACTGCAACTATGATCTATTCTTTTACTGTTGATCAAAAACGTAAATAAATATAGCGTCGCCATGGTCACTGGACTGTTTTAAAGATGGAATTTGTACATTAGGCACTATCAAAGAGAGTTGACTCCGTGATTAGATTCACTCATTTAGAACTCATTTAGAACTTGTTCGTATTGTTTGTTTAGTTCTATATCGTGAATTGTTTGTTTACCTTTTTGATCAATGAAAAAAGAATACATCTTACATTTTCTCGCGGCTTCGTTCGTCTGAAAAGTCCCTACATATCGATACCTTAATTCGCAAACCAAATAACTCCTCTGAGGCAAACTTTACAGGGGAGACTAAAAACGTTATAAACTTTTTTGTATGATACGAGAAAAGAAAAAAGACAATTTTACATTGGAAATTATGGCTCGTATTAACCGATGGACCTTTAAAAATTAAATTCTAATTGTCATTGAGTTTCTCCCGTATCAAAAAGTCATTTTCAACCAAAAGTGGAGTTATTCGTTTTGCGAATTAAGGTATCGATATTTGTTTCTAGATAATCAATTCTTTTACTTAAGTATGTTTTTTTGACGACACGTTTGGTCTAGTGGCTAGTAAGCCTAGCTGTTAACCAAACGGTCGCGGGTTCGAATTCCGCTAGGGGCAAATGTTTATGTATTTATATTTACCTTTGTACCTGAGTCATGTATGTTTGTATCTACAATAAAAGTAATCTATGTACATAGTATATCAATCAACTGTCTGGTATCAATAATAGAAGCATTACTTAGTTGCTTACTGTGGAACTAAATGCTGCTGTGTGGAATGTGTGTGAGGAATATAAGTACTTATGTCTTTGTTAAAAGTAACATATGAGGCCATTTTCACTTTTATTTTGTTCAGTTCTACTTTCAATTGTCACTAGCATATTTTTTTATAGGGTCGAGACAACTTCACATATTATGTTGAGCAATTTTATCTTATCTATTTTCTTTTTTAGCATAGGTGATTAGATTTCAAATACGTCGTCATTTCAGTAATTTCTTTGCGCATTAGTAGAAAACATATTTAATAGAAAACATATTTTTGGCTTAATATTTCTAGCCCCCTTACAGAAGACAACCGTGAAATAAAAGACCGCCGTGAAATAACAGCACGTGTGCTGTTGTGTTTCCAGATCCATGCCAAATACCATTTTCCTATCCCTTTCTAATCCCTTATCCTTTAATCGTTATGTAATTGGCAGCGCATTTGCAGTAACTGTGTCATTGCTTGTATTATAGGCGACGGTAGCCACATACCATCAACTGAAACGTCAGCCTGTCTACCGACCTTAACAAAAAAAATATTAAAACACTCAATATCCATTCAGTTTTTAGCTAATATTAGGATCAAAAAACTCATCCTCTTCTGAACATTGCATTATCTAATACGTACGTGTACCTATTTGACAACAGATTCACCAAATCGAAAAAGTGAAAACATTTATCTAAAATCGGTTTGAAAAACGTATCTATTCTCAAACTTCAATTTTGCCAACGCGAGCAATATGAGGATCAATATAAAAAATCTCCCTTTAAAGTTGTGTTGTAAACTGCGCAATATCGGGATATTGGTGCATTCTGTGACATCGGTATCGGTTCTAAATTAAACAACCAACGATCACACCGTACTAAGGCTGTCGGGGATCGTAAATGTTATATGGTACACAAACCAATGCAATGCCAATAATTCTTACCAACTTTGTTCACAATAGTAAAGATGTTATAGGTTAGCGTATAGTAGAGGTTAGAGTCAACGCGAACAGAGTCGCGCGTGAACTAGTTACTTTATTAACATACTAAGGAATCTTTTAAATTGATTACATTTTATTTTACCCGAATAATTAAATGAATACCCGCACGCATAACAAGCACACCACTTACAATAAGCTCTACAAAATTCCACTGAGAATTCTACCCACATGAAATTAAAAATTATACGAGAGCGTGTCAATTTCACAAGGTAATAGTGGAACGGGCAACTCTAAGTATAAAGCGACAAGGACGACAATCGAATGTACATGTGCCGATGCACCTCGACGTTGTAGTCGCGGATTTACAATTTAGCTGACGAACTAATTGGATGCCGGTAACAATGTTTGCTCGCGTGAGCCTCGCCTCGCAAACAGCGGAGCATAATGTCCTCGCTTTCAGCGTTTAAAAGTGGTACATATAAATCTCGTCCATCGAAAATCATGTAAAGTGCTGTACTAATTGTGACTACATATCATGTTGACACCGTATTTCATAAATCACTAATTACTGTTCTCGTAAGCCCTAATTTGGTAAGCTCCGAGAGCTTCATTAGGGCGGCGTTCGAGCTCCGAGGCATCTTCTCGTTCAAAATTCCTCAGTCTCTAAACAAAAGTATCGACCAATGTATGTTGCCATGCCAATGATGACATATGGCGCTGAAAGCTTATCGTCGATTAACCTGTGCAAGCCTGTTGGATGAGTGGTTAGAGTGCTTACCTTAACGCTCCATCTCAGACTTAACGGGTTCGACTCCTGACAGGGATCAATATTTTCAAAGTTAGCTCTGGTTTGGATCTGGAAACTATGGTGGCAAAATATTACCAATATTTTATGCACAGTGAACTATTCTTAAGGGACATTTTGAACCCTAAGGCTATAGCATAAAGAATTTATTAATCTCGAAATTATTATCACATTCAAAGGTTGTAAATCTACAAGTGGTATACAAGTAATATAATGTTAGATTCAAAGTAAAGCAATATACAGAAACTGTTTAGCAAATAACATACACCTAGAGTACCATAATAACGTTAGAGGCGTGCTTTTGAGGTACGTACAAAGTGTTTTATTAACACCAAAACTTGAACAATTTTACGAGGTGCTCAAAGTAATTTCACATGTCAATATTACAAAGTTTAAGGAGTTTTAGTATAGCAGTTAACATTCCGCTAATGTTTTCGTATCGCCATCGCCTTGCAGTTTACAGCTAGAACGCCTTAGAAAAGTACGACCAACAATAATGACGAGTACACACTTATGACAGCCGAATCAAATTATTATTCAAGAAACGTATTGTCTTGTTAGAATAATTTCACGTATTCTAATTAATTGTGTAATAATGTATAATTAAGCCTTACGTATTCCGTTATCCGATGATGCCAGGGAGCTGTACAATATTTACTACTGAATTAACGGTTATCTAGTATGTTTGTAAAGTAGTATTTTAGTTTAGTTATAATTTAGTAAAATAATAATGTTATATACATTTCCCAATGAGGCGACATGTAGAGATATATAAAGATTTTAAAAAAGTCGTACGTATTATTTTATATCATTTTGTTTTTATGACATCGTTTGTATATTCAACGCACAGCCAAAACTACTAAGTCTAGAAATCTAAAATTTTGAACATAGGTTTCATATCGTATGTAATCTAATGCTAAGAAAGGATTTTTGAAAAGTTCAATACCGTGGAAAGCCACGGGCGGGTGTTACATAATATAGAGCATATTTCTGGGATGTCTGGGATTAATGTCTGGGATCATCTGAGACAATCTGGGACCAGGTGAGGTCAATAAGTCCTTGCAAAATCATCGCTAATGATTTGTTTTTAGTACGTAGAATTCGAACGGTGATACAAATTCCTATGTCCTATGTCCAGCAGTGGACATCCTGCGGCTGAAAAAATTATGATGAATGTAACCAATTGAAAGACAAGTGTGATCGCAGCTTTACGTCTAACACCTTCAAAAATTGTAGCCAACATTAATATTTTATGTCGAAAACCTTTTAAATCGTAAACATTACTTCACTCCTTAGTTACGGGAAAACAACTTGTGAGCGGAGAGGAAAACGAAGTTTTGAGATTTGTATTTTTGCCAAGTAGGTAAGTACCTATAGTGTAGTAAGAATCAAGATATCGGTGCTTTTGTAAAAACAACCTTTGGTACCTTTGGCAGTAAGCACAAATTTACACATTCATTTCGGTTCCTAAGTTTTACCTACTAATCGATTTTTTTTTAATGTAACATTCACACAGAACTTTGAATTTACTTATTAAACCATATATAGAAGAAAAAGCTCGAAAGCGCCACGCATTATATTTTGATTAAATGACTTAAAACTTTTATCATATTATGAAGTGATAGAAGAACCCATGAATTTAAATATATACCAATATTACCTACTTATCTAAGTGACCCAGTTACAGAATTATAATTATTCTGAACTTCTCTCCAAATTGGTAACTAACTTTGCTACCTTACATTTGAATTTAAACTCGTAGATTTATTGCCTTAATTCAATTTTATGCTATTTTATAAACTTTCTATTAGTATTTATCCTTGCATATTAAACTTGAATATTATTAAGTACTACATCAAATTCAGATTATTAAAAATGTAATACCCTGTGGGATCAATACCATATTGTATTGTTGTACTAGTAAGTAGTCTATATCTGTACTAATATTATAAAGAGAAGATTGTATGTTTGTAATGAATAAACTCAAAAACAATTTTACCAATTTTGAAAAAATTTTCACCTGTAGAAAGCTACATTACATTACATTACAGAGAGTACAGGCTATCTTTTAGAACTCTTTTTAACAAAAAAAAACCGTCTTCAAACCGTTTTCTCGTTGTCAGAACTGGACCAAATTGAAATGGGACCACACGGAAGCACCAGCTTTCAAATAAAAAAAAACCATCAAAATGGTTTCACCCAGTCGAAAGTTCTGAGGTAACAAACATAAAAACCTCCTTTTTTGTAAGTCGGTTGATAAGGTTACGCGGGCGACGTCGCGTACAAAAGCTAGTTATTTAAAAAAACAAATTCATTTTATTATTTTCCTAAAAAAACAAAATATCATGAACAGTGCAAACGAAAATGATTCATGAGATAAAGACACAAAGTCTAACTTACACAAGGCTTAACGCGAAGTTTAATTTTATAAGAGCTAAATCCGAAAATACTCTTATTTTATTAGTGCTATAAACGTTATCTAATTTTGAATATGGGAATTATATTCGAAAAGTGCGTATTGTCACGTACACTGTCGGCAAGCGTTATCGCAATTCACCTCGTAAACATTATCAGACTACTGATTTATGGTCCAAATGATTGTAACCACGAACATCTGTGAATAGAGCCTAATTAGATCATTGTCAGAACTACGGTCAGGTCTGCGTTTAATGTCTAACTAATATTAAGATAATAACTATTTATTCTCCTTTGATCAAGCAATTTCAATCATGCGAACTATTCATTATACCTAAGTAGATTAGTCTGCGAATTCAGGTTATTTTCTTATTAACTAATTTTTATAAAAAATCAAAATTTTTATGTAAAGGTATTTTTGCTGAGCCCCTTGGTCGAGTAGTCGAGAGTTCTTGTGACGATAATATCTTGGTTTCCACTTTCCTTTTTCCTGGCTTAACAAGGAATATTTGCTGGTGGTAGTACAGCCATTAGAAGAACAACTAAATCCAAATCTTCCCAACAACAGCATTTTACAAAACCTACCTCTCTGTTAACTTCACAGCCTGTAGTTCCAAAAGTATTAATCGTAGAGTAAAAATGAATATAACCAAATTTGTAGACAATTTTATGTAGAAACTTTTGTCAGAAGTAATAATAATGCTATTGATACAGATATGAGCAAAAACCTGAAAAAAACCACACACACCCTTGAGGACTTTTAGTATGTTCATTTGGATACCGCAAGGTATAACTGTACTAATTTTCAAAACTACATTATTCCTCCTGATTTTATAATTTGACAAGGCTAATAGATATAGTTATTATATTATACTAATTACCACCATAACAAAAATTCAAAACATTATTCGTATTCGAGTTCAAATTCATTTATTTACAGGAAACTAGACCCATATTTTTTTTTACATTTTTTTTTATATCTAATTATAATCTATACAGTATTATAACAGTAATAAGATATAGTACAATATGAAAGAAAAGAAAATAATAATAGAAAATAATGTTAATAATAATAAGAATAACAAAGTGCCTAAATATTGCTATTGTAATATAATTAGGTATTGTTGTGTTAAAAATAAACAGACTCATCGCCACAATGTCATCGCAGTAAATAAATACCTGGCTAACATCGTTAACATTAATACAATTTGCAATTTGACTAATTATATTAAATCAAGCACGCGTATAATTCAAACATTAGGCGGACGATCGAGTTTCTAAATACAATTTGCAGTTAAATGTCAAGCGTATAATTCGAGACTGAAATTGTTATGGGAAAAAGCAAAATGTGAGAGAAAACAGAAATTACGATCGACACGCCACGCGATTAGAAAATTAGCTTTTCCATTGACACTTAGAACAATAGGAGAAATTATTATAATCCTATTAATCCATACTTTAATTTATTAATGTGAAAGTAACTGTGTGTCTGTCTGTTACCTTTTCACGCCTTAACTACTCAACCAACCATCATTAAATTTTGCATACACTCTGTCAGGGATACCGGAGAGGACATAGGGAAAAAAGAAAAAGTACTGTTCCCGAAGGATCATCTACAATTAAGAAAACTAACGCCTGGCGAAAGTGTTATAGCAAAAGAAAGATGTCAGGCGTTATATTATTGCTTATGTTTTTTTTTTCAACGAGGACGAAGTCGCCGGCACCAGCTAGTAATATTATAAATGCGGATGTTTACTAGATGGCTGGACGCGCAAAAACGGCGAAAAACGCAAAAACGCAAAATTTAGACAATTATAGTTTATACCTGGATTAATTTGTAGAATATTTTTTATCCTGGAAAAATGTTGTTTCCTAGGGTTCGTCTAAAAATATTAAAAATTCGGCGCCACTGTTGACACAGCGATACTCGTAAAGATGTCAGGCGTTTCAGAGATGTTCTATTATATTTTCATTTTTCAGTGCTCATGTTCAAAATATAATACCTGCACGAAGCCTGCGAATTCGTGCAGCTATTCACTTCACATGTAAGTATGCATAAGGACTAAAAGAGTGTTTGTTGTAGTACCTATTCATAGAATACTACACCAACTCTAATAAATAAAGAACAACCTGAACTGTCTAAACTAAAACAACCATTAGTAACGGACAAAACAGTTAACAAGGCATTCGTCAACATCCCAACTTTCAGGTCATACTTTACAGTGCTTATTGTTCTACAGATAGCAGACAGCTGTCTATACTTGTCTAGATACTAGCTGGTGCCTGCGACTTCGTCCGCGTTGAATGATGAATGGTACCCTATGTCCTTTCTGGTGTCCCAGACAACGTGTGTGCAAAATTTCATGGTGATCGGTTCAATAGTTTTTGCTTGAAAGCTTAACAAACAAACTAACATTCACATTTATAATATTAGTAAGGATTTATTTTTTAACTGGTGCCCGCAAGTTCATACGCGCTGTAGTTAGTTTTTTTGTAAATTCCATAGGAATTAGGAACCTTATTCCATAGGAATTAGCATGCGAATGTGGCACAAACGCACAGGCACACACAAAAATTCTAACAATTTCTTTACCTTGGTATAATATAGGTACTATCGCGGTCAATGGAGCAGACTCACTTTTCATACAAATTTGTCTAACGTTGACAAATTTATATTATATTTATAATATTATAATACGAAATACGAGTAGGTATTTGAAGTAGGAACAAAGATAAATACAAAATGTGCACACGAAATTGTTCCTTACGGTGGGACTGCTCCCTTGACCGCGATAGTACAACGTGTAGAAATGGTTTTTTTTTTTTTTTTTGAAAAAATATACCTACTGAATGTACAGACACGGCTCGTTAACGATTTTATTTTAATTAGGTATATAGAATAAAAATCATCTCAATTCTGATAACTACTAAAATTGACTTTGAGGTGGTGGGCTTCAAGTTCAAAACTAATCTAAAGTTTTCGAGCGACGTCTTATAAGCGTAGGTGGTCTGTGAATTTTTCAGGCTGTTTTAGGCTACTAGCGACCTGCCCCCGGCTACGCACGGAAATTCATTTCTACAAATTATATACAGAACCATTTCTCGTTTATCGCTCTTACCATTAGTAAAAACCGTATCGAAATCCGTTGGGTGATTCAGAAGAAGTTTACGGAGAAACAGACACAAGCGGATAACTGAGTCTAAATTTATGAAAAGTGGTTTTCGTGTATACAAGTTTGAACAAAATCTTCTCAAAACAGCAGCTATGAAGGCTCCAACTATTAAAGCATTTTGAAAAACAAACTTCTAATGTACAGGGAGACCGTAACACGGAGACAGATTTATTGTGAATAAGCTTTCCACAAATACTACTGTCAATATAGGAGCCGGTTACTCTTATCCATAATGCACTAAATTACTACTATTTTTTTTTTAATAGGTTCAGTATCACCGACTTACCATAAATGCACAAAATTCTTACAAATTAGGCGGGCGGAAGTGCCGCCATTTTGACAAAAACCGTTTCGGCCTATATCTCCATAACCGTGCACTTGAGGCCCAAAATGGTAATAACCTTTATTGTAGATAAATAAATTTCCTATCTTTCTTGTGAAATAGTTTTTTTCTATCACTTACCGTTTACGACTTATTCGACTTTTACGATTTCTTTATGGCCATGAAACAAATCATAATAGTCGAATAAGTCGTAAACGGCAAGTGATAGAAAAAATAGGAAATTTATTTATCTACAATAAAGGTTATTACCATTTTTGGCCTCAAGTGCACGGTTACGGAGATATAGGTCGAAACGGTTTTTGTTAAAATGGCGGCACTTCCGCCCGTCTAATTTGTAAGGATTTTGTGATTATATGAGTAGTAATCTAGTGCAGAAGAAAATTCTCTATTGTCTGTAGAGATTATCATATAAAAAAACGATAAAACGAATATAATATAACTGGTTCTTTGTTCAGCCCTGCCATGTGAGGTAAGGGCTCCACGTTTTCTGCACTTATACAGCAAAAAAATCCCTAAATACGCTTCAGAGCCATTGACCATAACTGTAGACGTTAAAGTAAGTATAGAAGTCACATTTTTCCCCAATAATAAGTACTCTCTGAAAATTTCCCTGAAAATGCTTTCTCAACCAAAAGCCCGATTTCTGTCTAGATGCATTTCTGCAGATACAAAGGCATTTAAGATGGGTAGAAATTGTTACGCCAAATGCGAAACAAATTCCTAGTTGAAGTGCCCTCCAGGGAAACTCTGTATAAATTATAGTAGGATCGGCACAACTCAATTGCATCCTTCCAATGCTGTTTGTGTGTTCAAACGATAGTAGCTCAGGTTCAGAATCCAAAACATCAAAATATCCACTTTATCAAAAGAACTTTACGCTCGTTTAGTGATTTGCTTGGAATATGGAAAAAGCATGGGTTTTTTGTCTAAAAAAGCTAGCAAGGTAGGTTCTTAAACCTACACTTTAACTTTGACACATGCAATAGATCAATGTGGTATTATCATCTAAATATAGATCTGAATCCATCCTCAACATCATAGTTGATGGCTCAAATGATACAATTTTCCGTTCGTACCGCAATGGAATGAATAGTTCGCCAGCCAAACAAAGACGAATGGCCATCATTTGTTCCGGTTTACTCCCATTAACCCCACTTTAAGATATAGTTGGGCCTCCTCGTCCATCCGTAGACCTAATTCTTACTGTTGTTAATACCAATAAGTTGCCGATCCAAATTTATTGAGGTCAGTTACAACTTATCGACACCGCCGCGCGACATTTTAAGTAAGAAAGTTGTATTCTGAGGTAAAAATTTTTGAAACATATTGTTTTAAAATACAAAACACAATACTTAATCATATTTATTTAGCAACAATGCATGATTGAGGGTAAGGACATCGATTAAAAATTATATCTGGTTTGAGGCTCTCATGGAATTTAAAGGACTCAGGTAATACTCACTGGCCTTGAGCTGTTATTATAAAGTCTATTTATACGAATTCATTTTTTAATGACAATTGAAAAAATACCGAGGATAAAAAAATATGTTTTTAGAATTTTTGTCTATTTTTCTATTTGCTTAACCGATTTTAATGGGGTTTTAACTCATGTATTGTAGCAAGCTTCCCGTCATATTTAGTGTTTTTTTTTTTTTTCATTCCAATCAGTTTTCAAACAAAAAAGTTATACCGAATACTGAAATACCAAGCGTACGAAACCTGCGCGTATGAAGTTGCGGAGACAGCTAGATTTAAATAAAAATCGCATTTGATCAGATTATTCCATTTTGTACAGTGCGAGTATCAAATAGTATGAAACCTAAGAAAAAGTCGAACGTCCTTCAAATTTAATTTAAGCCATGAAATTAAAAGAGCAAATCGCAACGGCAACGCCAACTGCTTGTGGTCACATTATTATGTGAATTGTTTCGACTCACATAACCGTCTACGTCCAGACTAAAACACTTTGAGCAAAGTGAGACAAAAAACACTCGAGACTCATCACGGTTCGCATTTCTTTGTCCATTTGCGAGTCCGTCCTAAAAAATGGACATTTAAGACAGTGATAAAACGCAACTTTTGTTTAAAGGGACTTCAATGTGTTCCCAGATCCCCCAACTTTGTAGAGCGTCGAGTCGTTTGCCTCCTAAGTACATATTTCCTTACTACTTTTCTTTTTATTTAGGTAAACACGCCAAGGAAATGGCAACTCTCATTACGTTTACGCTCGAACATTTCCCTGACTCGTAAGTACTTAATACGTCTTCGGGATATCTAAGACTAGGGTAGACAATTATATTGTGACCTCTGCTTCAATCGGTGTGATTTAACAGCGCGTACAAAGGTACACTAGCGCCACTCATTTAAAAAAATATTATCTCGTGACTGAAGGAATTAATAACGGCTATAAGGCCCTCGGTAAGTATGTACAATTTTTTAATACCTTTTATAAAGTTTCATATTTAGACACGAAGCAACAAAATTCGATCTAAAGAAAAGCGGTGTTCCTCTAGCTAGATCGTATTTTTTTGCTTCGTGTGTCAATATGAAACTTTATAAAAGGATTAAAAAATTGTAGACATTCTTACCGAGGGCCTTATGGAGATGTTATTAATAATAATTCTTTCTCAGTCACGAGATAATTTTTTTTTAAATGAGTGGCGCTAGTGTACCTTTATACGCGCTCGTAAGGCATGTTTACACGAGATTGACATTGTTTTTATTGTTGACATTTGGATGTTGATTATTCAGCAATGTGACATTATGTTTATTCTTCTTCTTCTTCTTCTCTCTTAAAGTCTTGGCTCCATCAGATCTTCTCCAATGATTTTTGCCAGTGTCATTTGCAAGAATAGCAATTTAAAATAGCCTTTTTTAAAACAAAGAAGGCAAAATTAAAATTAAAATTAAAAGTAGCAGATCCCGAGACTAGACAGTCAAGTAAAGGCCACAATTTTATTCTACTTTGAATTTTCCAAAACGGGTGCGTCAAGTCCAAAGCCAGTCAGGCCAAGTCATTATCTTTATTATTGACTTCATATGTTTTTTATAACGTTATTGTTATGTTTGACATTTGCTTATGTATTGTTACATGTACGTATTGACTAAGTTGCGTGCTACAGCTAGTGTTTTAGAAAACAATACGAACACAAATACCTACAAATATTGATAGGCAACAGAGTAAGTAAAATTATGTTTACCACGAAATAGCTTCCGAGTGCTTTTTACTGATAAGCACAACCCTTTCTGTCAACAGACAGGTAGACACAAAATCGATTTTGGAGAATTGGAAAAAAAAAACAAAGTTACACTGTCACTGTAAGTGTAACAACGGGATATACGGCCGCAAAGGAAGTAGAACCGAAAACATATTGAAAAACCACCCGGGCCCTTCCGGCCCAGTCCGACTGTCGTGTTGCGAAGTGTTGACTGAGTTAGGGATTCCGGAGCTCACTTCCCTATCCTGATCCCTTATGCTCGATCCCACTATGGTCGGCAGCACACTTGCAGCACCTTGTTTTTTGTCTTAGGCGACGGTAGCCACCAACCATCAAGTGGACCGTCAGCCAGCCTGTAGACCTTAACATACTTAAGTAAAAACTAAATTAGTTTTTTGATACTAGATTTGATACTGTATGGTAATTCGATCCTGTTGAGATCTATTATTTTGAAGACATTAATTTGGTCCTAGTATCTTATGTATACTCGTATAGTATATTAATTTGATGATGGTTAAAATAACTTAAATCATCATAATCGTCTCAGCCGTAGTACGGCCACTACTGGACATAGTCCCCCCATAAATATATGTTAAAATCGTAGTAAAAAAAGTGAAATAACTTTCAAAGAAATAATATTATTATTTTTCGAGTCAGTAATACTTATACAAATTCTTACAATAAGAGTCCATCCTTTTATGAACACAGCAATTTCATTTTTTTTATGTTAAAGTCGACAGACAGGCTGACGGTCCACTTGATGGTAGGTGGTTACCGTCGCCTATAACACAAGCAACGCCATAGGTGTTGCAAATGCGCTGCCGACCATAGAAGGATTTAGGATAAGGGATAAAGGGAGGGATGGGGTAATGGGCTCTGGCAACCCTTACTCACTCACCGAAACACAACAGCACATATGCTGTTATTTCACGGTGGTATTCTGTAAGGTGGTGGTTACTGTCGCCAGACCTGCCCAAATGACTGCGAAACGCATTGTGCCCTACCACTACTTTCAAATCCAGACCAGTCAATTTTAAAAATTACATTAAAATTTCCAAAGTTGACGTGAGACGTCCCTGAGACGTTAGGCAAGCACCCTTGCCACTCAACTCCAACGGGCTCGTCAACTTCTCTAGTTTTAATTATATATTTTGGATTAAATTACTTGTTGAACTTAAGGTCCGTGTGTCAGACCAGTGTTAAGCCTCACCTAAAGCCCGAGGGAGCGAGTGTACTATCTCGAGCGGCACTTTTTCAGGACACGAAAAATGCATTTGTGATTCCGTCATAAACGTTTCGACTCGACTTTATAAAGTCAACAGCACGTGTCGACGTCTATACTAAGCCAACTGATGTTCACTGACCTATGAGTGGTTAAGCCTAAGGTCTAAAATTTTCTAATCCTATACTAATATTTTGTGAGGATTTCCTCGCATTTATAATATCGTTACACTTTTACATAATAAAAATTATGGATAGGATTTTTTATGTAAAGAGTACTTAAAGATTTCAAGGTGTTAAGTCGCATTTTTGGGTTTCTTCGTTTTTTTTGCGTTGATGAATGTAATATGTCCATATGAATGATTACAGACCTTAAGATTGTAAAGAGTTGAAAAAGGTGTTATGTACCTACAGTTAATTTTAAAAAGCAGTGTGCAGAAAAGTTTACTTTTGTTAATGGAAGAGGGAGCTATGTTCACTTTTTTTTTAAATTAAATAATAGAAGTGTTTAATTCCTATCATACCATTAATATTTTAGGCTGTTTACACAACTTTGCATCATAATTTAGTACAAAAATCAGTTCCGTGGCGACTTATCTCAAAAATTAAAAGCAAAACATTAACCTCGATTTATTCAAATTTGGAATTATGCGACAAACCACCTTCATCCACTCATGTCTTCATCAATACTAATAATAAATCTGTAAGGGTCGGTCATGGAGTAAGTTAAGTATTTTGTTTTCAGAGATATCGTGTTTATAGGCTCTATACATGATACTGAAACTAAATTGGCGATTTTAAAAAAAAAAACGTTGTTCCTCTATAACTTAAACGAATGAACTGAGTTTCATGAAACTTGGTAAATAAATATTTAGACGTACAGGACACAGGATAGGCTACTTTTACTATAGGATACAGAATAGGATACTAGACCACCAGTTAGTTTATAATATTAGTATAAATCAAGGTACATTGTCTATCTGGAACAACGTATATTTTAAATACAGAACGATTTTTTTAAAATAGATGTCAGGCGTTATACAGGTGTGTTACATTTTTCATTTTTCAACGCGAACGAAGTCGCGGGCACCAACTAATTACCCAACTTAATATAAACATGACAAGTTTTACGCTCAATTACTTCTCTATTTAACAATTTAAAACAAAGGCGAATTAAACAAAGGAAAAAGTGTGATTATATGTAAGGGAAGAAGTTTCTCAAAGGAGCCTGTAGTCTACAGTAAATAATTCACAATTAACTTGCCGACGTACGAGCGATTAGCCTAACGTTGCTAATTACAACCAGTGACGGCGAATTCCGCCTTGAGCCATCGAGTTGCGGCAACTTAGAGAATTAACATACCCCCTGTTAACATCCCCGTATACTCGTCACGGCGATGTACCACATGACTGAGCATCAAATTATTCCTATTCCTATTGTCTGTCTACGTTAGCAATACACCTATTCGAACTAACTACTTCGAGGACTCGTCAAATTATACCTACTTCTACGAAAAAGTATTTGATTATTTGCTTGTTTGTAACTAGCTGGTGCGCGCGACTTCGCCCGCGTTAAAATTAAGGGATGTGTAACGCCTGACTAAATGTGTAAAGCAATATGACGCCTGACATCTTTGCTGTTATAAAATTTTCAGGGGTTATATCTTTATTTTAGTCGCTGCCCGCGACTTTATATACTAATATACTAAAACCTTCCTCTTGAATCACTCTATCTATTAACGACATCAAAATCCGTTGCGTAGTCTTAAAGATCTAATCATACATAGGAACAGATAGACAGCGGGAAGCGACTTTGTTTCATACGTGTTTTATACCTTGTTTTATATTTATTTTTTTATTTATTTACTTATTTACAATAATAACATATTATATTTCAGTTAATTGGCTATGAAAACATCTATCTTGTACGTGTTTTAAGTATGTAGTATTTTAAGTATAAAGTCAAAAATTACTATAATGTAACCCAAGGTATAACAAATTTACCTATGAAGGTTATCGATCAGAGTCATCATCGAAAACTATTGACGATATATAAATGTACTAGGCGTGCGGCACTTGTGTTATAGGCGACGGTAACCATCTACCATCAAGTTACCCGTCACCTTAACATAAGAAAAAATACAATAAATAATAAAAATCATTAAATATAGGTAACTATTACTATCAAAATCTGAATCCAGCCCAGTGAAGCGGTTCAGATTTTCAAAAAAGTAGACTGAATTACGTCTTTAGGTGCCTCAAGTGTGCTGCCGACCATATTGGGATTGAGGATAAGAGATTGGCATCCCTTACACACTCATCAAAACACAAGAGCACACATATTCTCTTTATAATTTATCTTAACATATACCTACATTTTATATTTACCTACATTAGAGCGAGTTTTGCCTAAAACTTACATAAAATAATAAACTTAATGTGAATCTTGTACACCTAAAGTTCTTAAAACGAATCGTATTTCCTCATACAAGAACGTTTAAACCTCGGCAGCACAAGTGTGCGGACGAGATAGTGCAGTTACCTCACTAATACTTCGGTAAGTCTTCACTGAGCCATAGAGCGCACTGAGCTGGCTCTAAACTCCCTATCTGAAAGCCAAAGTACAGGTATTAGTTGAGAAATGCATCGACCGAATTCCGAATTAAATACTCTTATAAATTTGTTACGATTGTTGGAAAATGGAAAATGTTCATGCTGTAATTGGGCCAAGGTTAAAGACTTTGTTCGGGTCTAATGAATGTGTGAAATAACAACAACCTGTAAGTACCTACTTCACAAATTTTCTCAGCACATGTGAAATCATTTTAAGTGCACACAAATAAAATGTCAAAAACATGTAAAAAATAATTTATTTGCTAACCTGTGTTCATTTATTCCCAATAAAATAATTTATTTAGTTTTTATTGATTATTAAGTCACAATATAGTGCCCTATCAGGCATGCAATACATAATTCAATCAATTTATATTATTTAATTTAATTTAACATAGAATTTATCAATAGAATAAGTTATGTATATGCAGCAAACTTGAATACGAGATATATTATTTCGATGTGTACTTAATATGATAAGTCTTTCCAAGCACAATAATTAGAAAATCAGTATAACACGATATAAATCTGTGTACATCCTCTTTTTAATTCAAAAACTCGTTAACACCATAAAAACAATTATTCATCAAATACTTATATAAATTTAGTTACAGGCAAGAGTTTCACGTTCAGATATAACGTTCGGGCTTATTAGGAACTAATGTTTTTGCCCTCGACTTCATACGCGTCCGATCGCAGGAACACCCGCTGCACTAATTTGAAGATTGTCTGAAAGTTTCATCAAAATCGGTTCAGCGGTTTCGGAGTCTATATAAGAGACATACATATCGACTTTTATATATAAGACTAGCTGCTGCTAGCGACTTCGCCCGCGTAACTTTATAAATTATATACTAAAACCTTCCTCGAGAACCACTCTATTCATGGGTGAAAACAGCATGATCGGTGCAGTAGTTTTCGAGTTTATCGCGAACAGACAGACAGATGCGGCGGAGGACTTTTTTTTATAATATGTCAGGAAGATGGTCTCGATAGAATGTCCAAGGTTAACTTGTATTGCAAATTTATATTGCACCACTGCCACTGATAGATACAAATCTGACATCGGACTTTTTATGTCCTTATAACAATCCGAATACCCCAATTAATCAGTCGAAGCTTCGATATAAACCTATCACAAATCCTACAAAGGACGGCGCGGTGTAATTTAAACAAAACGTCAACTGGAGCGCCTTATCTGGTGGGAGATTTCGTCGACGGCCGCAAATACACACAAATAAGCAATTTACAATTCTGATCCACGGAGTGAGCACACCTATTCATCATTTAGATTTATAGTCCTTTATCTAGCGATCTGTTTTCTTGTTTAATTAATGGAAGTAAGAAAATTTCGGCTGGGGGATTCTGAATGCGTAATGAAACTATTAGGGTCGGTTTCCGTCCCTAGGCGTTTCGAGTCCCGACCCATCCGTTGTTTGTTCTCTATGATAATCTCTGCAACGCGTACAATAGAATTAAAATAAGATCCACAGCGAATATGTATAAATTAAACATGTACGTGATATGAATTAGAGCTACATAGCTATGTTAATAAGAGTGAGAGAGAATTGGGTTAATATAATGCTCTGTTGTTGGGTACAATTTGTTTCTTATCGCTATTGTGATAATGTGAAAACAGTTTAAGTACTTCAAGACGGTTGAAAATTCTGGGCCTATGTTAATACACATACCTTGTAAGTATATGCGCATAATAATTCATTTTCTTATTTTAAGAGTGCGTATAAAGCAAAGAAAATTTGTAATTTCACCCGCGTGGCCCCTTGGAGATGACAGTGACACAAAATACGTAGAACTACGCACAACATGCGACGGAAGATAGCGCATCTCGCTCAATAAAAATGTTATAAGTGCCAAGAGTATTAAATATTAATTATTCGTAAACTACAATGTCAAATGAAAAATTGTTACATACAGCCTTAGATAATATGTGAAGTGAAATTACTGATGCACTTTTAGCTTTGTAATGTGTGTCATTTTGAAAATAAAACTAAAATCGATGGAAATTAGAGCTCACTTTATTTTTATATCGAGAAAATTTCATTATATTATGTTTTCTGTTACAGTTGTCACTTTCATTTATAATGTATTTATCTATTTAAAAAAATTAATTAAATTAGACTTTGTTTACTTAGATAAAATTCATATCTAGGATTGGCTATTTTTCTTTATACCCGCTCTTAAAACAGGTCACCTAAGGACACGCCAAATCAGGAATGATAACAGGTAGGTATCAGCTCGCTTCTAGAAACACACATTGCGGGAACAGGTACAACAAAGGGTTTCAAAATTCACCTTATCCTCTGAGTATTGACTTTAGCGTACGGCCTACGAGTTTAGAGTTTAAGAACATATTGTATTTTGTGTAAAGCTAAGGCTTCGTAAGAAAGCTCAACATCTCTCAACGAGCTATGGAAAGGAATGAGAGGTGTCTCAAACAAAATAAAAATTTGAACATAAAATATCCTTATTAAGATAAGGATATTTTACGAGTAAGCTCGTATTTAGTAAAAATTTAAGTCGCTTTAAGCATCTGTCTGTATTAGGCCGCTAACTTCGTCTAAACCACGATTTTCATGCGATTTTCACTCATGGAAAGAACAAAGGTTTTTCTATATAATTTGCAGGAAAAAATTGCAACCATGCGTAACCGGGGGCAAACCGCTAGTTACATTGTATTTAAGTTTATTCTAAAAATACACAGGGATGTCCTTTATTTAGGTGGCATGAAGGACTTCAGTGCATTTTTGTTTGAACAACTTCAACATCATCCTAAAATTCCTAGTCTTCTAGGCTTTTCAAGTGTAATTCACCCATAGTCTGACTACTAGTGTATAATTCTTGGAATGTCATATTAGTAACTAAAATAACGCTTGAAGAAATTCCTAGTACATAGATTGGTATTTTAAATTAATCTCTATTTTAATTTTTTAAATTTTTTTTTATTATTTTTTAATTTTAGCATCACAAATTATGTCTTGCTACAAAGTCCGTACGTCTTTTAAGGAACACGTTTCTTTAAAAAGCAATTAAAGTCAAATTAATAATTTTCTTTGAACTCAAACTGAGAAGTTTGTCAAGGAAAGGAATTGTCTCGGGATCTTGTTTTATATAGTGCTATTATATTTTTACAACTACATAACTCAGTGCGCGTGGTACCCTGTTACTGAGGCCTAGTAATATTATGTACAAAAATAAAACAAAATTCACATTAGGTATCAAATTTTTATTTTTTATAAATGCATAAATTATATATTTATTAAAGGAACAAATTGTTTTCACAAACATATTATTTGCACCATCGGATTGTGCGTAACAATATTTCATTAAGCGCCTCTTTCACCAACTACAAGTAAGGTGTTGATTAGTTACTTTCAGAAATCATTTTCTGTTTTATTGAATTATGCACTCGGTTGACTGCATCATTCGATAGGCGATTTTTTTTATTATTTTCTATTTAATGTTTGGGACGTTTACCGTACAAACAAAGGTACCTGTATCAGCTAAATTATTCCCGGTGACAGATGACTTTAAGTGACGGTTTAGCCTACTTGACGTTGGTGAAAGAGGCGCTAAGTGTAACACTAACACATAATGCACATTCACGTATAAAAAGTAAAATACTGAAAAACAGTCTAAAATTATGCGAAATCGAAAAACTTTAAAACTAATAAAGCACGTTTCCACCACCAGACACCTAGAGGTAGGGAACACAAATGATCTACTATTTAAGGGATTCACTGAAAAAAATAACATTGAATTATATGAAATGTTGGCGGCGCCGAGTGACCTGGCAATTATGGTTTTTTTTTTATTTTTACCATTAATTCTTTAAGCTGACATTAACTTATTAATCGGTGCAGAATTCATATGCGCGCAATATTAGCCATTTTCTTAATAATTTTCAATAAAAGTCAAATTCTTCTTGTGTTGTAATTATTTATGTGGAGTCTTATTACTTTAATACATTTTATCTTTCATATGTTTAAGAGTTATTTTATGGACTTGTGTGTTATTTTCGAATTTGCAGCAATATATATGAGCTAGTTAAATATAAATATTAACACCCATATGCTACAGCCCTCTTTGGATATACTTGGTCCTGAAGATAGAAACCTTCTATCTACTTCTAATGCAGGTAGACCAAAAACGCCTAGACCAAATTATTTTGAAATTCAAAATAAACGGCGGTTATAGACAACAACGATACAAGATTTAAATTTTCCTACTTTTGATACTTTTGATGCTTACAAGTAAAAAAGATATATAACAATAGAAGCACTCCAAAAGACTACTTTTCAGACTTGTTCCCAAATTCAATTATAAACATGATAGTATCAAACACAATAACATTTATGCGCATGGAAAAAAGTCTCACGGGTGGAAAGATATCACACAAGAGGAATTAAAAGCTTACTTGGGTTTAATGATACCTTAAGCCCCATTACTGATAGCCAGCTTTATTGGTCCACAAACATATTTTACAAAAATTTGGGATATAGAGTGGTGCTGGATTTATCAGACGATGTCCCAGAAAATACTCTGTTAGTATTTGACAATTTTTTTACAAGTTTAGGGTTGATGACAATAGTAAAATTTTTGAAAAAATTATTTTGACTCAATTACTTAAACATTTTAATGATCATAATTTACTTTTAAATAAGCAGTTTGGTTTCACTAAAGAGCGCTCTACTACGGACGCAGGTGTGGAACTACTGAAAAATATATTTGAGGCATGGGAGAACTCGCAGGACGCTCTAGGCGTTTTTTGCGATTTGTCTAAAGCCTTTGACTGTGTCCAGCATGACACTTTAATAAGGAAATTGTGCCACCATGGAATTAGGAACAAGGCTCTCGATCTTTTAACTTCTTATCTCAGCCATAGAATTCAGAGGGTTGGTGTTAAAAGTAAGAAATCTCCGGGTTCTCTAGTTAAAAATGGGCGTCCTTCGAGGCTCGATTCTCGGTCCGTTTTTGTTCCTAGTTTATATTAATGATTTACCTCATTCTGTGAGTAAACACGATATTGTATTATTTGCTGATGACACATCATTAATATTTAAGATTAAAAGACAACTTGGATGCTATAATGATGTAAATTATGCACTTTCTAACGTAGTACATTCAAGTAAGCGAAAATTATTTCCCACATGTTGCGAAATTAATAATGCCTTATCTGATCTGAAGGTGGATATTTCCCACGTGTTTTTTTTTATATATAATAAATCTATATTTGAAAACTAAATACTGCGTTTTTATCTAATACTCTTTTAAGAATTTTCAGTAATCTTTATAAAACTCTGACCAACTCTTATAAGTCATGCCCAATTAAGGGTTAGGTATAATATTTCTTTCAAAGCAATAGCGTTGTCTATTTCTTGTAAATTCTTCATTAAAAAATGCATATTTAGTATTTAGCATTTGTTTCCACCTTGAAGCCGTTCCTTGCAGTCCCGCGCTTCATGCGGAATTGTGAATGCAACTGCCGTGAATGGACGTCATTATGTGTTCCCCCTAAAGGCGGCCATTCACGACCGTGCCAACGAGCCAAGTGGAACGGTGCGACGTAACAATTCGTCCGTCATTCATACGTTTAAAATTATGTCAAATTATCGTGATTGGCCCCCTCTACGTGACGCGCCATCTTAATTTTAAACGTAAGATTTTCGTCTTTTACGTCGCACCGTTCCATTTGGCTTGTTGGCACGGTCGTGAATGGCCGACTTAACTCTAGGTGACTGTTGTCGGTGAAAACGGACATAAGTGTTACAAATTTTATGTTTCAAAAAAAAAATTCCTATATAAAAATTTCTTAATTCGAGGTAGCCTTCACAAGCTGCGCACACTATGTGGTATTGTATTTCATAAATATAAATGTCGCAAATTTGCATTTATGGATGAAATACACGATCAATCATTTGATGTGGCTCCAAACGACTTAAATCAAATGGAGCCACGCCAAAAATTGTGCCCACACACGGTCAGTCCAATTTTCTGTCATTTATGCGTATGACCGGGTTGAGTGACGTTGACATGAGCTCTGATTCGGAAGCGGGGCAAGATGCCACGACGTAGTGTTTCTACCAAGGAGGATAGAAAATGTATTCTATCCTCCTTGGTTTCTACGCTCACGATTAAGTTGACGCGATGAACTGCCGTGACGCAACGGCGCGATTTGAAATCTAGTGTTTGACATCAAGCCATCAGTTTTTACCATTCACGATCAAATTTTGGCTTCACGTCAGCTTCACGTTCATGGACTGAACGTGTATTTCGTCCGTTATGATCACGATAGAAGCAACAATTTTTCAAAAAAAATTCAGACGTCAGTGACATTTAGAATGCAGTAAATTTAAATACTTTTATTTTTTTATTTTTATGCCTCCAGACATAAAATATTGTATGTGCATATACACGGCATATAATTGTTTAATTTAAACATTGAAAACTCAAATCCAAAGTATAACTAAACTTGTTGCTTTAAAACAATTAATTTGTTATTTGCAGTGAAACAGCCGCCTAAGATAAAACATTAAAAAAATTTTAGCAACATTAAGTAATTGTGCGTATATTTATTTATAAAAGCCTAACTATTCAATTTCTCTGTGTAAAATTAACTTGTATGGCACGACTCTTAATATATAATTAGTTATTGTACTGTAAGGTTCCAATTGTTGAACAAATCATTTTTCTTTATTTCATTTCAACGTAAAAGAATAATTTCAAGTAGTATCTTTCTGAAAAAAAGCTCATTTTTCTTATTTTTCTCAGCTACAGATCCACAAAGATCCTAAGGTCTTTATTCTCACTTTTCTCTTTTTTTTCACCTAAAGATCCTAAGGTAGGGCTTTATGTATCCTAAGGCCTTTTTTTTCACCGGTCTCTGTTGAATAAGCGTTGCCACTTTGGCCACTTCTTGGCTAGATCTAGCCATTTTTTTAAACTTTTTAACTACAAAAAAAATATTCCTTAGCTAAATTATTTAGCCACTTTTTAATTTTTGAAATATAATTACAATTAAAAATATAAAACAGGTCACAACGGCTACAACAACGGCTCCCGACCAACTATAAACAATTAGAAAAAATGACCCTGTTAAGCCCCGAAGAAGCAAGAAAATCAGAAAAGGATTTATCTATTCAGAAAAGGATTTATCCAAATGGCCAAAACATTTGGATTTTCCGAAGAGAAAATAGATATAGAATAATAGAAAATAGCACTGAGCGTCGGGCCGCGTGGAAGAAAACCACTATAAAAAATTACCCCGAAGCCTAAGGTTAGCGTGCCGAGGGGCTGCATGGCTGGGGGGGACCCGGTCCCAAGCGCTCCTGCGGCCTGTTGGGAAAGGGCCGCATGTACGCTTCCCAAAAGTATATGGAAATGTCAGACAAAGGGAGTATGTCGAGCGATCCGGTTGACGCCCGGCGCTTGGGGGTATCTCGGCCCCCGAATGTGAAATCGGTAACGAGCGGCGTATGCGACCCGCCTCGCTAGCGTCGACCGGTGTCCAGCTGCGACTGTGGCGGAGAGCGCCACCCCTGCGCCTGGTGTGACGCCAGGCAGCAGGCGCTCCAGACACCCGGGCTGCCTGGTGTGCAGAATGCTACCGGAGTGCGCACTCGTGCGCAGAAGAGAGCCGACGGCAAGGGTAGCAAGGCACCCATCCCTGTGGTACTCCTTCACCGCATGGCGACGCCTACAACGTCGCCAAGAGATGCAAGCCCTGCAAGCGACGGGGCGGATGTCTGCCCCAGCTTGCAAGGTGCCTCGTCATCAGATATGCGCGTATAAGGTGCGCGTGGTCGTAAAGCGCCCGAGAAATCGGAGCCGCGTCCGCTCTCACCCGCCCCCACCTCTATGGACAAGCCATGGAGCCTGGTGGCCAGAGGTGGGAAGCACAAGGAGCGTCCCCCTGCTCCGCCGAAGAAGAGCCGGGCACAACAACAGCCTGCCCCACAGAAGGTCAAGCCCTTCAAGACCGCGGCCGTTGTCGTCACCCTGCAGCCAGGGGCTGCCGAGAGGGGGGTGACGTACAAACTGGTCATCGAGGAGGAGAAAAAGAAGATCGATATTGCGGAGTTAGGAATAGATTATGTCCACATAATCCGGAGAAATTGTGTGTTCCAATTTTCCGGAAAAGTGCAGTGTTTTCGGAAGTTTATGTTCCTCCAAAGGACGAAAACGCGAGGAAACGAATTATACAGGACTGTTCAGCGTCTGTCGCTCTATTTTTTAGTGTTTAAACCAGATTTAAACAAGTTCGGTCTATAAACAAAGAAGTTATAGCCATGTTATAGCCTAAAACAAATTACGTGTAAAAGTGCTAAAAATCGGAAACGTAAACTCGAAACTAAAATAAAAAATTTCAAAATTCAAAATTTCCAGTGAATAACTATACCGATAAATACCGATAAATCTCAAAAAAGTGCGGAAAGTGGAAAAGTAGCCAAATCGGACGTCTGGTTATAACGCCATAAGACAAAAAAGTTCTACCAAAACCGCACAGTTGCTGACGCTTATCGCGGTGCCCAGGAGCGTCGGATCGTAAAAAGAAGCAAAAACTGGACTAGAAAACACAAGCAACTCCAGGATTGGACTCGGTGGAAGCCGGGAATACCCAGAAAACAAGTAGGTAGTGTTATCAATCCATGTTGATCTGCGGCATACTATCGCCTGCACTCGGATGTGTCCACCGGATTAAACTTAAACACCTTTGAACGCTTATATCTCCACAACCAGAAGCGCTAAAATCCGGTGAAATGCGTCATTAGATTCGGAAAATTACCACCTTTTTCCCAATTTGATAACACCTGGCTTTGTCTGTAAAAATTTTAAAAACGTGCGTGCGGACGGACGTGCGATACGTTGTTGGATAGGTCTCGATGAGCCCTGTCCGAGGACCTATCGGGCTTGACTACTGCTGCACCCGGTTTCGTCTAGCGATTTAAATTAATTTATTTTTGGCTAATTTCTTCTAATTTTTTTCTAAATTCACTCCCAAACCGATTTCCAGAACTGATTTAGGCGGAGAAAGGGTTTTGAAATCATTTTTGGTCATTCAAATCAAATGAGGTAAGTAAAATTTATTCAAAAAGTGTGTTTTATTTTGAATATGTCAGGGTTTGTTTACTTCATTTTCAGTTGTAGTTTTACTGTAAAACAAGAAGATAAAGCTAGTTTAATGGTTTTATTCAATAAACATATATAATCGTTCCTGTATCACTAGTAATAAATTAAATATCGTTTTCAGATCGAAATGAGTACAATATAAAATTTCAAACACAAACAGTTTTTAAAGGAAAATTGTTGGTTTCTGTCGGACATGTCCGTGATGTAGAGGAATTAAAAACAAAACGAGGACAGATTTCAATAATTCAAGCTCGCATCATAAGACAAACATCTATTGCGTTGTTCAATTTTCCAATTCTGGGAATCGATAAAACTTGCATTTACTGTTTCTGCCAGTATTCTTGCAACTTACAACACAACAGCTGCTGTGACCCATTTTTGTAGGCGGAATAATGTGATTATTAAAATGAGGTAACCAAACCAAATCTAAACAGATTACTTTGAGATATGACATATGACAGATGATAGCGCCAACCGTACTTTTATTTTTGGCCACTATGAGCGCTGCGATCGATTATGTTACCCCCACCTAGTACTTCGCACCCTCCCAATAATATTTTAATAACATTAGACTGAAAATATTCATCTTGACACAGATCTGCGCCTACACACACGAGTGTGCGCTTAAAATGATTGTGTCTATTTTAATATCTATTTGTGATTTTGAAATTATTTTACTTTATTTTATTTAAAGTGTTTTATTTTATTTTTTATATTCAAAAATAAAAATAAAAGTCTCCATCTCTCCCCTGCCCCCGGCGGCAAGCACGGCGAGGACCACGCAAAAGATTGAATATCCGGACAGAGTCACTGAGGCTAGGGCATGCCTGAACAAGGCAAAGCTCAGCCTCAGTGCCTCCAGAAATATAAAGGCAGAAATTAAAACAAATATAACCCAGGCCCTAGACCGGCTCCTCGCCTTGGTGAAGGAGGCGGAGGCTGAAGAAAAAAGGAATAAAAAAGCGGGGCCAGGAAAGGAGGACGTTAAACCTCCTCCTTCCACGGCCTACGTCGCCCAAACGAACACAAACATATTAGAAGCATTAGAAAAACACTCGCTATTATTAAAAGCCAATGAGGCCGCATTAAAGGACCATACAGAATTAATTAAAAAACTCGAATGCGACGTGAAAATGGCAAAAAATGTTGGTCCTGTGAGATCTTACGCGGAGGCCGTAGGACGAAACACATGGGAGCAGGTGTTGGACAAAATTAGGGAAGCGGTCAACGCAAAGGATGGCTGGGTGAGAGTGGAAAGAGTACGCAAAGCTAAAGATAGGAAGATAGTGATAAGTTGCAGCACGGAGGAGGATAAGAGGAAAATTAAGGATAAAATTAAAAAATTGGGAAAGCGACTTCTTTGCGGCGAGGTCGAAAACAGGGACCCTCTGCTGATCCTTTGGGACGTCCTGTTGGTGAATAACGATGAGGACGTCCTAAGGGCGATCAGAAACCAGAACAGGTCCCTGTTTGAGGGCCTTGACGAAAAGAAGTCGAGAATGAGAGTTAAGTATAGAAGGAAAGCGAAGAATCCGCTCACTGGGCACATCGTCCTGAGCACCTCCCCGGAGGTGTGGAAAAGGGCGACAGAAGGCTTAAATTTGACACCCCACGCCTTATCATGGGCTGGATTGACATTGCCATGAGAGACAGAATCAAGTTGTTGGGACTGACCATAGACAGGGGTCTCACCTTCAAGGATCACGTCAACAATGTGACCAAGAAGGCCCTCGGGGTTTATAAGCAGCTCGGGAGGGCAGCCAAAGTCAGTTGGGGTCTCCATCCTGAGGTCGTTCGCTCCATTTTATCGCCGCGGTGGAACCTGCGACCCGCAGAGTGGGGATTATGCGGATCTTGAACGCTGTGCAGCGGGGTTTCGCGCAGAAAATCTGCAGAGCCTACCGAACGGTGTCCCTGAACTCAGCTTTACTACTGGCTGAGATACTCCCCCTTGACTTGCGAGTCCCTTGCCTCACTTTACGAGGCCAAGAGGGGAGTACCGCAGCCTGGGCTCGGGGACTCCGAGGCTCCCCACCCCGCCGAACTGGCTAACCTTGAGTTCGGAAGCCTGGTGGACGAAGACGAGCTGAATGCCAATAGCGACTACCACCTTCGCATCTTTACGGACGGCAACAAAATTGACGGTCGGGTTGGCGCCGCACTATCCTTATGGAAGGGCGACGCCGAAACCAGGGCCGTCAAGCTTGGCCTGCCATAGTATTGCACTGTCTACCAGGCAGAGCTCTTGGCGCTATGTGAGGCGTCGAGGGTTGCCCTCCGGCGCAGCGAAACAACCTTTGCAATATACAGCGATTCTTCAGTGTATCTTCAGTGAAGTAAATAATATGAAAACGAGACTTCGAAATAAATTAATAACTCCAACAATTAATGGAACTCTTCTAGCCAGACAAACAATCCATAATCACGGTAATTGTACACAATTTCAAGTACCAAAATGATTCGTAAAATGAAAGATAAAAAACAGTATGACCTACATGCGACAGAATCAGAAGTACATACAAACTACAACTATACAAACTATTCAAAACCTATATGGTGAAGAATAAAATAAGTTAGTTTAAAAGTAGTACACGCATAGTGCATACATACATCACTTGTATTTTTTTTTTATTATTTAAACCTTCCAAATAAACATTTTGTACAATACGGCATTTTTCTTAGTTCTCCCTAAAAATCCGGCAATTTTAGAATTAGAATACGGCAACCCTAAATTTGTCAGGAACAACACTGAGCTGTATCCTAAGGCCTTTTTTCTCTTTTTTTTTTTTCACCTAAAGATCCACAAAGATTCTAAGGTTGGGCTGTATCCTAAGGCCTTTTTCTCATTTTTCTCTTTTTTCTCACCTAAAGATCTACAAAGATCCTAAGGTTGAACTGTATCCTAAGGCCTTTTTTCTCATTTTTCTCTTTTTTCTCACCTAAAGATCTACAAAGATCCTAAGGTTGAACTGTATCCTAAGGCCTTTTTTCTCATTTTTCTCTTTTTTCTCACCTAAAGATCTACAAAGATCCTAAGGTTGAACTGTATCCTAAGGCCTTTTTTCTCATTTTTCTCTTTTTTCTCACCTAAAGATCTACAAAGATCCTAAGGTTGAACTGTATCCTAAGGCCTTTTTTCTCATTTTTCTCTTTTTTCTCACCTAAAGATCTACAAAGATCCTAAGGTTGAACTGTATCCTAAGGCCTTTTTTCTCATTTTTCTCTTTTTTCTCACCTAAAGATCTACAAAGATCCTAAGGTTGAACTGTATCCTAAGGCCTTTTTTCTCATTTTTCTCTTTTTTCTCACCTAAAGATCTACAAAGATCCTAAGGTTGAACTGTATCCTAAGGCCTTTTTTCTCATTTTTCTCTTTTTTCTCACCTAAAGATCCACAGAGATCCTAAAGCCTTAGGACCTATCAATTAATAATTTTATTTTAATGCCAGTAACATTATGTAAAAAAATCACACAAAAAGCATCTTAATTAAAAAGATAATAAAAAAGCAACTTAATGTTAAGGGTTGCCAAAAATCCTTGCGAAAGATTAATTATACTACTCTGTTATATTATTTGGTCAACAATCTTTTCAAATATCATCCACCAAATGAAAAAAGCCATTTCAATATGATTTGCACACACTTAAAATATATAAATTAATAGATAAAATATCATCATTTGAATAAAAAGTCAAACTTGTTTACTTATAAATGAATTGCCAATAAACCTTACTGTACAATTAAATTTTATAATATATCTACGTACTTGTTAATGTTAATATTATGTGACAATATATTACATAGAATTTACAAGTATAATTGGTAAATATTCTGTTTGGCGTACAATATGACAATTTCACTGGATATCTAAAATAAAACGACGCCATCTTTAGACACGAACTCAGATGAAATAAGAACTAAAGATAGAGCCCTGTGGACGGCAGATTGAAGCCAGTAAAACTACGCCTCGCCTTGCTATTATAAAATATTTACAAGTGAAAATACCGAATTTCTTAGTGAAGGAGTGTAAAAACTATTCTTCAAAAGAAAAAAGACATGATGAAACCAATATTTTCAACAAAAAAAAAAAGCAAAAAAAAATAAAAATTATGGCAACACTGGATGTATAAACTATGATATCCGCAAAATTCTGTCTTTAGTTTTTATTTGGCCTGAGGTAACGAAGATACAAAAAAAACTGCAAACAGATCTTATTTAAAATTGAACCACTAGTTCGATGTATTAAGTACTAATTAACAATGGTTTTAGTTAAAAAAAATTACTATAATCCATCTATAAGCGATAAATAATATTTATTTAGTGGTTTAACCCTACCAAACAATAAATGCGTGTTCATATAACCTTAAATTCGTATGCGACAAGTCAATAGAACCTATCTTAGTTTTGAACAAACAAAGCTGACACAAGATTTTATGCTAAATAGCGAACCGATTTTTCAAAAAATCCTTTCTTACCGAATTCTTATTTTATACAATGAACCATCGAAATACTACAATGGAATTTGCGTCACAAATGCCAAAGCGGCACATAAAAAGAACGCCTTTGACAGAATCATGGCGGACTCTTGCCTTCACGCGTCAATGATAAAAGGTAGTAACGATCAACTTCTACTATTTCATTTGAAACTCTAATGGGTTGTCGATTGAAACTCTAATTGAACTCTGTCACATTTTCTTTAAATTACTTACTTATTATTATGTTTGTTTTGTTTTAAATGACAGTTCATGCTCTACGCATATGTCACTTTTAAATGTTCCACAAAATTCGTAGTGTTTTGTATGGCACGCGGGTTCCATGTTGTAGTAGTTTGATGCAATAAACCTATGTTCCGAAGGGGTATGGTAGAAATGTATTTAAAAAAAATCATTTTAAGAGTCTATGAATTAAGTATAGTGCGTTTCATAATTCGAACGAGTAATTTGACATTTCCTTATGTTGCAGGTTTTTTACCATAAAAAATAGTGATGTCACCTAATCGAACTTATTAAAAAAACTTACGGTTTTATAAAACCGTAATCAATGCTTTATAAAACATTAATTAGTTTAGAATTAATATTAATTATTATTTATTTGTTTAATTTATATTTTTTGCAAAGTCCGTTCTATAAGGCGCAATACTTTTCGATTATTATATTTTTCATTATGAGAATATTTTCATAGGTGACATAATATTATCTCATAATAATAGCTATGGAATGGATTATACTATTTTTTTTTATTTGACCACATATAAATTTGTAAATTGTTTTTTTTTATTCGTTCCAAATCGACTTGGCCATTAGTAATCCTGGTTTAAACGAAATTCAAACCTTTAAATAACAATAATACGAATTTAAATCAATAAAATAGGATCAAAAATATTTTTACCGTAAAATATCATAAGTATTTAAGTAAAACCGATATTAGTACAGCACTACGGAAACAACACTAGTAACAATATTTTAAAATTTGACATTAGGACCTCTCAAATTACTCTTTCGAATTTTAAAACGCACTTTATAATAAAACCAAAAATCATTTTTTTTTTAATAGATAAAGCCAAACTTTTCATTTCTTGTGCTTCACTATTTTTCTTATAATTTATAACTTCAAAAACCTGGCCTCATAATATGTTAATATTTTTTTCAATGTAAAGTTTGTTAACGGAATCCGTTCAACGGATACTTCATTACTTAGTATAGTTTTTTCATTTAAACACGCTAAATATTGTAATATTAACTAAGATCATGTATGGGAGGGAAGTTAAAATACCCCTTTAAGTTTTCTAGATTTAATAATTTTGACTGTGCGTTTTATATAGTGAGGAAAACTTCACATTTTTTTTTTAAATATATGCAATAAAATACGTATTCCCTTATTAAAATAGAACGGCGATAAAAAAAAAATGGCAAGATTTACAAAATTGACAACCGACTATCGTGTCACAGCTGGTGTAACCTTTTCATGTGTTCGTACGCTTGCTTCGTTATGTTTAGTGTAGGTTCGATTTCCGACAAGCCCTTTTCGCCTATTAGACTTAAGCCCGCTAGACCCAAATACGTGTGCATAGGATCCGTAAACGTATCGGGCCACTTTGAGAAACCGCCTATTACACAATCTTGAGTTTCGTATATGTACCGTCTGTTGCTACCGTAGTTGGTTAGATGTAACGTGTCCAATATTTTCAAGGAAGCGCCAACCCAAAAACTGTAACAAGTGTCCACAGGTTTGTTGGGTCTCCCTTGGAAACCGTCCACCTGTCGAAACACGAGCCACCTTTTCAAACCTTCGATCTGCTGCTCGGAGAGTTTGTCCAGTTGATTAGTGAGACTCAGGGTTGCCAACGCGCAGAATGTTGTGCCGCCGTGCGACTCTAGCTCCGGACACTGGGCTATACCAAAGTCGTAACCCTGAAAAAAAATTATTTTTTTTTTTAAATTGAATTTGAAATGAATATTATTATTTTTTTTGACGTACAGTAATTTGAATACAATTTGAAATATATACATATATAGCACCTTCGGTAAGACAAGGGCATAACTTACAAAAATTTGTAAAATGAGTTAAATTAATGAAATCGTAAACGAGCCGTGTACCTGGAAAAGTGCATCCTTATAAGATTACAATCTATACTCGCCTCAATTTGTCGCTGCAGGTTGGGTCATAAAACGTGTGAGCGGCGCGAGGAGTATTGCGCGCTCACTCTCACTTACAGCTCTTATGGTAACGCATAGTGACGTACAGCGCTCGTATCGTAATGTTGTCGACAAGTGAAATACAAAATTAAAATGAAACAATTTAATGTTCTCTGGTGTTAGTATTTATGTTATGACTTATGATTCTGTTTACATTTAAACTTATACAAAATTATTATTATTTTATTTATGTATACAAACAAGTAAAAATTAAAAGAGATTAAATAGATACTTAAGATAAGAGATTAAATAGATACTTAAAAACTAATAACATTAACCGACTACAACGAAAATACATAATTTAACATAACAGAGGGTATAGTAGGTAATTAAGCGCGGAAGTGATTCACCGATACATTGTTATCGACAGCGCGTGCTTGACGGGCACATCACTACGCCGAATATGATTTATGGCCCAACCTGCAGCGACAAATTGATGCGAGTATAGTCTAGGACTAATGAGTAATTTTAAAATAACCTAAACTACTAACTGTTATATTTACTAAGAATAATGTCCATTAACATGATTCTTATTGTCTCTATTAAGGGGAAAACACTTTGTTATTGTGTTCTTTACAAGTAGCACTACACTACATATCACTAGCCTGCACTATGTTATTGGGTGACATTAAATTAAATTTTTGTTCATGCTAATCTCCGAAACAGCTATAGCGATTTGAATGCGGTTTTTCACTGTTGTGTTGTAGCAAGATTTCCATAACAATTGGTGTTTGTTTCATTCCTATTGATTCTGTTATGCGATTGAACCGATGGTATGTAGCTGGATACCGTGGCCTATAGATAACTTGAGCAAAGCCACAAGTGCGCTGCCGACTACAAGGAATGAGGAAATGGGTTAATATGGTATCCCCACAACTGCACACATGCTTTTATTTCACGGTGATGTCAGTCGAAAATCAGTGTGCCCTGCCCCTCTGTCTGTATAAACTGTAGTGTGCGGTGTGCCTTAAAAAGGCATTTTAATTCGTAATAGGATTTACTCACAATCGACTTGATGATGTAATCGGTGGCTCTCTGAATGTCGAAGCCGGACCAGTCGTTGAGAATGTAACTGATGCACGCAGCGCAGTACACGAAGCGCATGTCCGATTCGCAGCCGGAGAGAGTCGCTGAGAAATTGCCCTCCGCCGTTTGTAAGGCTTTCACGCCTACAACAAACAAAAACTAAAGCTAAGCGTCCACAGGTCAACATCGTACGCATCGCATGCATCGCATTATTTTTTCATAATGCCGATGTGCGATCCGTACGATGCGGATCAGTGGACGCACTTGTGTGACTTTCTATACAAAGAATACTACAATCCGTCACGTTTGGTCTAGTGGCTAGTAACCCTAGCTGTTAACCAAACGGTCGCGGGTTCGAATCCCGCTAGGGGCAAATGTTTTATGTGTTAACATTTTACCTTTGTACCTGAGTCATGGATGTTTTTTATGTATAATATGTATGTATTTACAAAAAAAAAAAAGTAATCTATGTATTATATCAACTGTCTGGTATCCATAACACAAGCATTACTTGCTTACTTTGGAACTAGATGGTGCTGTGTGGAAAGTGTGAAGATATTTATTTATTTATCCGTAAAATGCGATGCGTGCGATGCGTACGATGTCGACCTGTGGACGCTTAACATTAAGGTGACACAAGTCACCTTTCCTCCATACAAACGTTTAAAGATTATTACTTCGCTGTTTTATGTTTAATTTACAAATGTACAAAGCTATATATATTTTATAAAGTTCGCGTGGACGAAGTCGCGTGCGACAGCTATAGTAGTTTAATTAAATTCAAGTTAGCTCAACTTTAAGTTAAGAACAGCATGCACCAAACTTATCCCCTTAAGAAAAAGCGGTTTACCTTGAATCACAGCCTTTTTATTAACTCTAGATAAATCGTCGGCTAAAGCTAGAAGTATACAGAGCCCAGTATATGTCATTGCTAAGTGACCGCAGCGGTAGTGACTGTTCGAAGGATCGAGTTCCATGTTGACTGTTGATGAGCCTTGAAATCCACATTTCGACATGTCACCAGCTGAAAACAAACATAAAATTGAACATTAATTGATTTATACAAACACTACGATACCTTAATTCGCAAAACGAATAACTCCACTTTTGGTTGAAAATGACTTTTTGATACGGGAGAAACTTAATGACAATTAGAATTTAATTTTTAAAAGGCCTATCGGTTAATACGAGCCATAATTTCCAATGTAAAATTGTCTTTTTTTCTTTTCTCGTATCATATAAAAAAATATATAACGTTCTTAGTCTCCCCTGTAAAGTTTGCCTCAGAGGAGTTATTTGGTTTGCGAATTAAGGTATCGACTAGCTGTTGCACTCGACTTCATCCGCTTTATATAGATTTTATAAAATATATATAACCTATGTTACTCGTTGTCATAATGTAATTTTCTATAGTGGAAAGAAATATTAAACTGGGTACACCAGTTTTTGAGTTTATTCATTACAAACATACATATCTCTTTTTATAATATAATATTAGTACTAGCTGGTGCCCGCGACTTCGACCGCGTTCAAAATGTTATATAGCCTAAAGCCCTCTCGCAGTGAGCAGCCGACTTGTTGAGTCAAAGCAGTTTGCCTTAATAGTTCTGCCACTGAACGATAGATGGCGTTAATCTAAATAAGGATTATATATCCTTTTAGGTCACACTAAATACCCTTAGCCTTCCTCGATAAATTGACTATCCAACACAAAAAGAATTTTTCAATTCGAACCAGTAGTTCCTGAGATTAGCGCGTTCAACCAAACAATATATTATATTGGTATAGATAAATTATTCTAAGTTATAAGTTAGGGTTGTATGGGTAAGTTCGGGGTGGATGATTATTCAGAAATTGTGTGATATACAATAATTTTAAACTACATTAAATGCGCAAGTTAACTTTAGCCAGCATAATTAAATAAATAATTACATGCAGGCCAACTATGGTAGAAGGCATTACTGTCACAATTATAGTAGGTCGATATGTAAGTGTCATTTCATTAGGGGTAAATAAATATAGACTAAATAGCAAATGGAATATGAACACAAATTAGCTTTAGCATCGTTTAACATGCCAAAACACAATAGCACAAATGCTGTTTTTTTTACGATGTGGTTCCATTTGACCATACGTATTTATGTATTTAAATTATCTTTTTTTTATTATAAAAACCACAATCGGTCATCAGACCATAATAGAATGTGTTTCAAGAATTGTAACAAAATAAAATCATTTTCCTTTAAAATATTCGTATTTTTCCTGTTACTGCAATCATGATTCTTAACCAGTTAAACATGTTTAAACACATGTTCACAAACATGCTACTAACTAATACATTTATTAAATATGTTTAACTACAAACATCTTTTGCAAATAAATATATCTACTATTCAATTTTATATCAGTTTTGTTTGACCTTGTAAAAACTATTTGCTCAGGATTATGTTTATGAAGTTAAATATTTACTTTCCTTTACTTCACTTAAACGTTCACATTAACACGGAAGGCTATTATGAAATAATATACATATAAATAAAATAAAAAAATGTAAGCATGTTTGTCTTCTATGGACTCCAAAACAGCTCAACTGATTTTAATTCGGTTTTCACTTATGGAAAGAGGAATAAACAAGGAAGGTTTATAAAAATTGCATCCCAGGCAAAGTATTTGAGAAATAAAAGACACTTGTGCTTAAATAAGCACAAGTGTCTTTTATTTCTAAGTTTATTTTTTTCTAAGTTATTATTTTATTCTAAGTTAAGACATCAAATTGATTGTTGCCTTCTCTCAATTACTTCATATAATTATCTGTTTTTTTTAATTACAAAGTTTACAATTATTGATAAATTTTAAATATAAAATTATATGTGTTTAAAATTATTCATTAAAATATATATAATTCAGTACATCTTCACATAGTATTACAATTTGAAGTTGCTTTCTTTGTCTGTCTGTCTGTCCATATAACCGCTAACTCCTCCTAAAACCACACAACGGATTTTGATGCGGTTTTCACCATCAAATAGATAACTTTTCATGGAAGGTGTATATTATACTTCAGTTTTTATGTAAATAGAAAAAAAAAATTTGGCAACCAAATTGCTGAGTCTTCTAGACCAAGTCTTCTAAAATCCTAAAGAAAACTCTGCAATGGCATATCTATTTATCAAGAATAAATCATTTCTTTCATTAAAATTATTTAAAACTTTAATCTGCTTACTACTTCTAAACCACTCAACAGATTTTATTTCAGTTTACACTTATGGAAAGAAGGATAAACAAGAAAGGTTTGTGTATATAAATAATTGCATCCCAGGATTCCTAGGTGAAGCTGTGAGGGGGTTGTTAGTCCTTATATATTTTACATAATAATATGTAAGATAATTTCTTTCTTTCTTTCTTTCTGTTACATATATCATTTATGTAATATATGTAAAATATATGTATAATATATATATAATATAATAATAAATGTGTAAATGTTGGTATTGTATGTATGTATGTTCCTCCATAACTCTTAAACGAATTAACTGATTTTCATGAAACTTGGTAGATAAACATTAAGACATACAGGACACAGGATAAGCTACTTTTTCATTTTCAATGTGGACGAAGTCACTGGCGCCAGCTAGTATAATAATATACGTCCTTACATATATTGAGGTCACGACAAACTCAAAAACTACTGCACTGATTTTCATGCTGTTTTCACCAATGGATAGAGTGGTTCTCGAGGAAGGTTTTGGTATATAATTTACAAAGTTACGCGGGCGAAGTCACCGAAAGCAGACAGTATATTATAAAAGTGATACACTTACTATCTTTATCCGGAAGAACCTGGAGATGGTAAATCCAATTAATTATATTTTTTCTTTGTTCCATTGAAATTGACGATAATGATCCCAGTATATCCAGCCCGGAGACTGCAAAGTAAGCTATTGTAACCCTGAAAATATGTTTTTGTTAAAATTGTTTTAATTATTATAAGATAATTTATATCATACTAGTTTTTGCACGCGACTTCGTCCATGTAACTTTATAAAATATAGCCCATGTTACTAGCTGATAATATAGCTTCCCAACAGCGAAAGAATTTTTCAAATCGGTCCAGTAGTTTCGGGCCTATTCAATGCAAGCAAACAAACAAACAATCAAATTTTTTCTCTTTATAATATTAATATAGACAAATAAAAATTTAAAGTGTTTTAAAATCAATAAATTTTATATTATTCAATTAGTTTAAATACAGGCACTTTATACTTTAAATCAATTTCTGATTTTGAAAGCTCTAAACTTAATTCTACATTCACTTATGAATAGTGAAAGGTATATTACCTCGTTGTGTCGTGTGATGATAATGAGGAAGGTAAAAGATTTAAAAATCTCGAAAAATATTTTACATGCTGCCTATGAGCTAAATCAGGATTCTCGTCGTTAATCATATTGAAAAATAATCTTCTAATTTTTAATTGTAATTAAAAACCTTAAGTTAAAAAAAACCAGTAAGTTTTAATATAAAGTTCAGCTGTATTTAGGCACTTCATGCAAAGTGCTCAGTTAACTGGTAAATGAATCAACCTTTTAATAGAACTCATATAAATAGGTACATAAAACTTAGAATGATATAAATTTAGAATACATCACCAATTTTAAATTAAACAAATAAACGTGATGATAAATAAACGGCGGAATGAGGGGAACTGAACTGAACTTGAGAATTTATCAAATTTTTTTTAGGTTTTTTATCTCATTGTTATTATTTCACTTGATTCACTTCATCAATATGACAGACTGACAGTTGACACTTGACATCTGCCACAATTCAAACAAATGTTTTTTTTTTTCAAGCGGCCTTTACATTTGGCCGCATTTGGCTAAATTTAGTGCACTAAATTCAGACAGCGAAAAAAAGTTTGCTCTTTACACTTTATCTAAATAGCCAGCTGACACAGAATTTTGCGTATATATAAGTTACTCTATGCACGTATAACGACGAATTCCGAGCGTGTCGTAAAGGTACTGCTAGTGATTAATATTCTCTTTGTGTTATTTTTACGTTTATTTTTATATTTACTGTGGCCTTTGTCCCGTAAATAGGGCATTTCTTGATATCATTCAATTAAACGAAGAATTACTTCTTTTTCTCTAGCGGCCATCGCTGCTCGAAAGCAAAGAGAAGAAAAAATAAAAATAAAATAATCACGACCGACACTCGCACTACGTTTTAACCACGTTTTAACCTATTGCACTGCGTTCGGTGACAATTCATAGAGTAATTTTATATATTGGAGAACAGACAACTAAAAGCATTTCTTTTCTAAATTGCTTTACACTTGGCTAAATTCAGCATGCTAACTGATTTAGATCGGCAGACACCAATCTGATTGTCTAATTAGTGTGTCTAACTGTCTAAAAGTCTTCAAACTTGTCTAAATCCTGTGTCTAATACATTTAGTGCACTAAATTTAGTCAAAACCATTAGCTAATCTATGGATAATTTGTCACTCTATCAGATACCTAGGTCTGTGTCAAGTACAAATACCAAGATAAATACACTAAAGTGTGTTTAATAATTCGAACGAGTAATTTGACATTTCCTGAGTTGCAGGTTTTTGACCATACAAAAAGTGATGAATGTAGCAGTAGTTGACGAAGTGAAGTGGGGCGAGTTGAATTTTGGTTGAATTGTTTACTGTCACTAGTCTCACTAGCGCTATGAAGTTATCGTCTTTCGACGGACACTTTTACTCAGAGATTGCTCTCCTTATCTCTATCCTCCTTGTTCAATTCGTTCTGTTGCATAGGATAGACATTGAGTTCTGTAGTCTGTGCAACTACAGACACAATTTATATTTTTTGCTCTTTGGAGAATGTTCTATATTGTCTTTATTTATCTCTTTTGCTTTTGCTTCTCTCTTTCATGGCTGACGTTCGGAAGTTCAGACTGCAGTCATGAAGGTTTTAATAATTTTGTTCATATTTTTCTATGAAAACTACATAAAATAATACGATAACAAACTCCTTTATATAATCAATTATCGATTCGAAATAAGTTTTACAAAATAAAATTTAGGATTTTGGTGAATAAAATAGATGAAGTTGTGCCGTGTTGTTTCCAAGTGAAAATATTGTTTTGAATTTTCAAGTGTTAATGCGATTTGTGTGTTGTAAAGCTCAATCAATTTAACAGTTACTCATATGTAAACGAATAAGCTCATTCTTCACTTAGGTTCACTCATAATTCATGCTTTTTTTATGTTGCTAATGTTCATAACCTCTTTGTTATAGCTTAACGTCTCGTACCCGGCAACGGGATGTCAGAAGTTATTCGAAGTGGTGGATGAGCACAAGCTGCGTATCTTCTATGAGAAACGCATGGGAACAGAAGTGGAGGCTGACCAGCTAGGTGACGAATGGAAGGGTTACATACTCCGCATTGCTGGTGGCAATGACAAACAGGGTTTCCCGATGAAACAGGGCGTTCTAACCAACAGTGAGTAGCCCACACTATATTTTTAGCAGTAGAGTATCATTTAGATGCGAAGTTTTTATATAAATGTTTATTCTTGATCTCCCTTTATCATTGTTTAATTTAATGACATGTGATTGTTAGCTCTTCATATGAAGTTCAATCGTGAGCTCAACATAGAAAAGATTTAAAAACACAATCTAAACAAAGACAATTTTTTGTTTAATTGGCAAGTCTATGCGAATAATTGAGTTTTTTTTTTATCCTTGTTAATTGTTTTTATTATTTTTATTAATTAATGAAAACTGTATAAAATCTTTCTGGTGATTTTGAAGAAGCTAGAAGAACTATTATGTAGAGATAAACAAAAAAATTTTTTTAATGTGATGGTAGGTGGCTATTGTCGACTACTATACCTATAACATGAGTATAATGGATTAGGTTAGGAAGGCATATGATATTGAATCTTATGAGCATGAAAAAACAAAATATTTTTGTTGTTCTCTATAATAGACTGAGATTCTTTGGTTCCAAATTTTCTCAGATAGCAAACTGCATTTATAGAAGATTATTGTTGGATTTACTGCAGGTCAACTGCATAATTCAGGTCAATAGTCATTTGTAACGTTTGATTTTTTCCTAAATGCAGTCACACAGATCAGGTACAGATCCTCTATCCTTAGCTTGTCTTGTCCCTTACTCTTTATTTTACTATTCTTTCCAATGTGCTCATCTTATGTGGTATGTAAGAATAACAACAAATTTTATTTGCAACAAAGAACATATAAAAACATACATAGATAACAATATATGAAGACAAACACAAATGTCACACACCAACTCCAACTCAACGTAATGGTGGTTGTAAAAATCTTCCGTTAGAGCTGATAGTGAGATCATGCAATTACTAAAAAAACATATACATAGAAGTTCCAAAAGAATTTAAAAAATAGTTCAAAATAGTTTAGAAAGAAATAATAAATAAAAATAAAGGCTATAAATATACAAAAAAAAAACAATATTTATACAAAACAATTATCTACTAGAACATGTATACTTGTAACATGCTAGTAGCAATGTTGGCCGTGAATTGTCAACTTGACAGTGTCAGTGTCAACTAGTGTCATCCAGTCTGTTTCTTTTTATTCAAAAAAGGATTTTCAATGTTTTTCAAAGCCTACAATATAAGTATTTTTGATTTCAGGCCGTGTTAGGTTATTGATGTCCAAGGGCCACTCGTGCTACAGACCTCGTCGTGATGGTGAGAGAAAACGCAAGTCCGTCCGCGGTTGCATTGTTGATGCTAATTTGTCTGTATTGGCTCTGATCATCGTTCGTAAAGGAGCCCAGGTATTATTATGTGTACTTATTGATAATATTATTGTGTACAGTGTATCCTTTAATTGTACTGAAGAGTACTTTTATTCTTTTTTTATGTTAGCTTAGCAGATAGGCTGACTATCCACTTAATGGTAGGAAATTACCCTGTTCTTACTGTTTCTAAGATCTTCAAATCTTGAGTAATTATATGCGACAGGGCATAATAAAATGGTATTTTACATTTGTCATAAAATAATGTATTTAATGACATATTACAATACCAAACAGATTTTAATTTTTTTTATAGAATACTTGAAACCAGACTAGCATCATAAGACACTCCTCCTTCATAAATATGTCTTAGATCATCATATTATATAATTAACTAATTTTACAACTGCTAAACATTCTTGGTATATTTGCACAATGTTATATTGTGCAAATGACTTTCAATTAATCCTTTAAAATCATGGAATTCATTCTGTCTAATAACAAAAACAATATAAAACTTTGAAATGTCTACTGTTACTGGAATTTCAACAATAACTGTTAGTTAAACATTCTTTAGGAGTTTCTGAAGCACCCCACAAGTGATTGTGTATGGTGGGTGATGATTGAAAATGCATTTTTCACAGGAAATCCCCGGATTGACTGACGGCAATGTGCCTCGCCGTCTTGGCCCCAAGCGAGCCTCCAAAATCAGGAAACTCTTCAACTTGACAAAGGAAGATGACGTACGTCACTATGTCGTCAAGAGGGTGATTGCACCCAAGGAGGGCAAGGAAAACGCTAAGCCCAGATTCAAGGTTAGAATTTTTATTTATTGCATGTTTGCTTTTGAGTGAATTTCCTTGTAAAAACTTAGGTTTTACAAGGATCTCAAAAAACATTTGAAATAGTCAACAACAAAAATTAATAACTTAAAGAAGTATTGTATCCCTCAACTTGAAAATTATGGTTTATTTATATTATAATGTAGACCCCCTGAGAAATTTGTTGTTTCCTAGTGACTTTACGACTAGGAAACTAGAGAATATCAGGGTATATTATAGTATCAACACCGAGCAGAAGATTCAGTCTTTAATCGGGCAGTCTACTTTTACAGTGTGTTGTACATTTTTAAAATTATTTTGACGACGCGTTTGGTCTATAAGTCTAGTGGCTAGAGTAACCCTAGCTGTTAACGAAACGGTCGAAAAATTGATAAAACCTTTTTGTTAGGGGCCATCCATAAAGTACGTCACACGAATTTCATGATTTTTAGGTCACATTGTGTGACGTCACAAATTTGAAATTTTACATCTAAAAATTTTAAATTAAAACAGCAGTTCCACAATTAGTTTTATTTCCATTAAAATTTTTTTTATGAAATCAACATCAAATATTTGAAAAAATTCAAATTTCGCGATTCAATTTATTAAATTTGAAATGTGATGTCACAAAACTTAGGAGCCACCCCCCCACCCCTATCCCTTGTCACACCATGTCACACTTCGTCGACCCCCTCCCCCCCTCCTTTACGTGTGACGTACTTTATGGACGACCACAAATTATAATACATAATATTATAATTTGTGCTTCAGTATATAACCTCTCACGCTAACAGCTGATTTTAAAAATACCTGTATGTGTATGGCACGCACTGATGTGCCTCTTTAAATTTATTAGAACTTGGCTGTCACCCGTAGGCTCTGGTCCAATAGTGATGTTATTAGTTATGAATCTTTGACAAGTATATTATGTACTCGTATATGAAAAGAATATGGGTTGTGTTACAGGCGCCTAAAATCCAGAGACTAGTGACTCCGGTGGTCCTGCAACGCAGACGCCACCGTTTGGCTCTGAAGAAGAAGCGTCTCGCCAAGCGCAAGACGGCCGAGGCCGATTACGCCAAACTTCTCGCGCAGAGGAAGAAGGAATCTAAGGTATATTATGTACTTCCCTATCAAAGTTTAACACGTTCATTGTCGCACAAAAAATTTCAAATGTCATATATGAATGGCCAGCGGTATAATAAATGTTGAACTCGTGTGGTGAGCTGTCGGCCGTACGAATGAGGAGAATATATTCACAACGTAGTTTTTGAATTAATAAGTTGTGTTTTACATTAATTTCTAGTGTTTTTGAAGAAAAACCGATAAGTACATAGTTTGGACTCACGTAGCGAGTTCTAAGCCCCCACAGTATGCGATTTTAGTGAACTCGCCAGGCGAGTACTTGGCAATGGACGTGTTAACACGAATCTAAACTACATAATATTATAAAAACAGAAGATTTGTATGATTGTAATGAGTAATCAAATTTTAAAAATTATTTCACCTATAGAAAGCCATATTATTAGTAACATGGGTTATATCTTATAAAGTTACGCAAACGAAGTCACGTGCAACAGCTAGTCTAAAGCGATTTGAGGGGAGGGGGGGTCTTGTAAATCGTAATATTTTACACCTTTTTGTGTTTTTTACACAAAAAGAAATAAATATGTACACAAGTTATGATCCAACAGCTTATACCATATGACCAAAAATGTTTTTTTTTGGAAATAGTATTTAGCTGTAAAAGTGAAGAGGCTGTGTCTTACCCCTTTATTTTCTTGTGATGAAAATTGAGGTATTAAATCAGCAACATTTTATTAATGTTTAAAATATATTATTGGTGTTAGTGACATGATAATAAATAATATTATAATTTTTGTTGACAGGTGCGCCGCCAAGAAGAGATCAAACGCAGGCGTTCAGCTTCGATGCGCGATTCCAAGAGCTCCGACAAAAGTGCGCAAAAGTGATCAACTCAATAAATTCTAAAATCTAATTGTTGTTTTTCTTAAAAGTACCCACAATTAGTAAAACATACCCCACGGCCTTGGAACTCATTGACTTAAATTTATTTATTCTATAAGCTGTGGACTGGCTGTCCCATACAAATTACAGATAATTTCGTGTCCATTTTGAAACGCTACCGCAAGGAGAATTGAGTAAGGAGGACAATCTGAGTATTAAAATGTCCATCGAAACTGATAAATGTGTGGCGCTGGTGAGGCTAGTGTTCAACCAAAATTCAACTCGGCACACTTCACTCCGTCAACTACTGCTACATTCATTCCATACTGTCACTGTTCACACTAGCGCCATCTATATTTATCGGATTTTGTTGCCATTTTTTCAGTTTAACACCCATGTAAGATGGCGCTCCTTACTCAATTCTCCTTGCGCTACCGTACGAAAGTACGGAGATCTAATTTTGACGTTTGCGTATTTTTATTCCATAGATAAGTATAACCCCGCCTCTACACTACTCGCGAAGTTGGCCGAGGCGAGGCGAATACGAGAGAGTTTTCAAAGTTTGAAACTACCTATAACTTGAATACCGTCAAGCTAATCAAAATAATGTATGGAATATATTTTGTTAATAATATGTTAATTGTTATGTTAATAATATGTTAAAAATGTTAATTTTTAAATGTTAATTTTCAAACTTTTTGTATCTTTGAAACTTATTAAATGTTGAAAGTTTGTTCAAAATTTGGTTGGGTTTTACGGCCAAGGGAACAGCTCAAGGGTACACAGGAAAACAAGCGGCTTTATATGTCCTTCCAAAACAAAGTATTTCCTCACCATACTTCCGAATCTCACATTTCTATCCTATGTATGTAGTTACATAATTATTTTAATAAAACTACATCTGCAAGTTATATAATTTATTTACCTACAAAAGAATAATAAAAAACAAAGTTCTTAAGTAGTACCTATTCTGCCACAAGAACTTGCATATAAATATAAAAAGCACCTAATAAATACATTCCAATGGGCGTTAAAATTTGGCTCTGGGTGTAGAGTTCTTTTTACTCAATGGCTTCAAGAGACCCAAACCGACATATCGTGCCATAACACGAAGATATGACGGATTTAATCGTTTACGCTTCTCCAACAGAGCTTTTAGAAGCTTTTCCGAAGATTCGTCAAATGGCCTTTGATAATCTGACGCCTGTAAAAGAAATGTACACAAAACCCGTAAGATAATAAAAGAAATATGAACCAGTTACTACAAGTACAGAGCGTATAAGTACAATAAATTATTGTTTTAGATATAAATTTAAAAATATTTCTGTTTTTGTCAATGTTTTTAATGTAAAAAGAACCAAATGTACCCAGCGGCTCCACCTAATGTTCAACCGTTAATTTTTCAAATCCCAATGGCAGCAGTAGGTAACGAAATAGGTAGGTAACTACAGTTCCAGAACTTAATGCGTTTAAACAAAAAAAAACATTAACTTACCTATTATATTAATTTAGTTAATAAATTAAGTTGTAAACATTAAACAAAAGTGAAGTTTGTTTATTATGGGATACAATATGTTGGTAAGTACTTAAAACTTACTGTAGTTTTTGCGATCCAGTACAATTCTTCGAGAAGACTATCCTTATTTTCTATAGAAGATGGCAAATAAGATATCCCTTCGCACTGGTAAAAAACAAAAATTAAATAAAAATAAAGGTCCAAATCTATCCATACCTAATATTGTAAATGCAAAAATAACTGTCTGACTTACTTTTTCACGCCTTTATTACTCATGAAATACTCACCGATCATCATGAAATTCTGCATTCACATTGTCAGTGATACAGAAAAGAACATTGCAATGATAGGTATAGTATCATCAAGAAAGTCATCACTTTCTAGTCCCCGGTCATCACGCCTACAGTTCGGCGATAAGGGCGCATACACACACACACACTAGCGAAATTTCGCGTCACTCCCAACTCAGAAATTTTTATACCTGAGTTTATATCTTGTTAGAACGTTATAACATTACACATCATATTTAGATCTCCGGAGATCTGAATGCTTGTATAATGGATATTTTTTATACTATGTTTTACCAGCGACTTCGTCATTGTTTCCCGGGAACAGGAAAGTTCTAAGCTAGTTCTCTCATATACAAATTATCAAATAAAAAATTTTTCTTCAACGTAACTAATGGGAATCAAATTACACATAGTTCCCGTTGACGGAACTACTGGGAACAAAATTCTCACTAGTTCCGCCACGGAACTAATGAGAATAACCCTATTTTTTTGTCTATAGTCTGATAATCTGTTAATAAGTGAATATCTCTAATTACGTTATTTTATAGTTAATTATATTGTACCTGTGGATATTCATTAATTTTTTCTCTTTCTATGACTTCCACTTCCATATCAAGTTCGACTGCTCGTGTTATTCTATTTACAGCAATTCCTTGCAATAAAACCGAACGCATCCGAATCAAATTATGCGTTTCTTTCTTATTCAACAGCAAAATAATTAGTAAAGCTTGTTTCGCGCTCAATTCCGAAATCCACTTTTTCATCTGCAGAATTAATATCCAAATAAGTGGCGATTTCTAAGTACGTTCGTTACCAATATTAAACTATTATATCGAGCAGAACTATGACATATATTTTAAAAAAATATTTAACAGGTGGGTGGACCTATCCATAAACTATATCGTAAGATAGGTAGGTTAAGCTTAAGCTTAAGCCCACATTAAGCTGCATATTACCTGTTCAATTGCTGACAAAATTGATGTCTCCATATTTTCATTAAATATAGAACACAAAGTTTTCCCAGAGCCCAGTACTCGACAAAAAGCCTCCAAGTTTGTTATATTATTAAGATTCGTGCTACTCTTCTTTCTGTTTAAACTGGTCATTGATTTGCTTTTCTTATATTTGTTTAAATTCTTTCTGCTTATCTTATAATTTAAGCAGAGTTGTGGCTGAGATTGGTCAGCCAATCTGGATCCAATGAATTTCAATGGGTATTTATCAGTCTTTCCAATAGCTATTTTACTGCCTCTATTAGGTTCTTCAATTTCATTAATAACAAAAGCTTCTGAGTTGGCAATGCTTTTATTAATTAATTTTGGTTGACATAAATTAATAGTATAACTATCAATACTTGGCATTATGTCAATAGCATTACCCATTGTGCATATTGTTCGGAACACATCCATGTAAGGTATGACCGTATTACATCTGATTGGTCTTTCTGAATTCCAATTTAAAAATTGTTTAGGGGGACCGGTGAATAGTACAAGATCCTTGCATTGAGACTTTACGGGTTGAGGCAAAGCAATCACATTGGAGCTTACAAAATGGACCTCTTTTTTATTTACATTATAATTAATATGGTAAATGTGACACTTAAATAACAGAGAAAGTTTCAAATTGGGCATTAACATTTTTACGTCAAGTGGAGAATTCTCTTTAAACATTTTCATGGCTTTGTCCTGTTTAGGCAAATATTTTGAGAAATCTCTCCAAAACTTTCCACTTGTTATTATTTTGCTATCCAATGTGGTAGTAGCCGGTGATAAGGAACTACGACTTTCTAATCCAAATATCTCAGAAATTGTTGATAATTGAGCTGTTTTATCTATAGTTACTAGAGAATTTTGTGGCGATTTGACTTTGTTCATAATCATGCGCATTATATTCGGTAATACAGTACAAAGCTCGGCTGGAAGTACAGCATTTAATATCGCTGTTGGACATTTGAATAAGTTAATTTGATTCTCCACTTGCACAACAGAGGCACATGAGATGTTAGGCGTCTTTTTCACATTAACTAACATCTGAGATGTATCTTTTCGAATCGCTATATCAAACTGTACGGTAACGTCAGTAACACAATGTCTTATTGTTATTTGTTTCATATTTAGACTCTGAATCTCTATTGCAGGCATTGCGTCGTCAAAACCAATCTTTTCCAGACAATCGCTTGTTTCATGTGCTATCGGTTCTTGTACAAAAGTTTTACTAACGGCATCAGTTTTTTGACGATGGTTGATCGATTCGCAGTAATTTTTTTTCACAGGTAGACTAATTGTCCGAGATCCTGAAACGGAAATATTTGTTTATAATTAGACAAAAGTAAAGGCAGATATAGGTAACTTACTTTTGAGATAATTTAATTATTGTTATTTTTGGAAAATTTTAGAATATCTTTGTTAAATCAACCTTCAATCCTTGAAATGTATGTAAAGAAAGATTATTTTAGCAAGAATAATAATCTGCGTCATGCTGATTGCTTAAGAAAATATTTACCAGTAGTCTCCTCAGCGTCTGTTATTTTGGTTTCTTCTGTGAAATAAACGCCGCTTTTTATTTTGTATATCACGTTTTCTATGAATTCACTCACCCATTTAGTTCTTGGCCTGCAATACTTCGGCAGAACTTTATGTTCCCTTTCTACTGTATTAGATCTGTTACTAGCTTTATTGCATTTCTTATCAGAGCTCGCATCAACATCGATATGTTCGCTGATAGAATGATTGTATTTATTTAGATCATCACTAACATGAATTATTTTTAAATCTTTACAGTGTTTAATTTCTGCATCATAACCAGTTATATCTTCAACAGAATTTTTATTAAGAACTTGCTCCTTTAATTGATATATTGATTTTGGTTTTCTATGATTATTAAGCTTTGTCTCACGCAGGGGCGTCTTTATCGGAATCTTTTTCATGGTAGATATTGTTATATCCAGTTTGTTTTCTTTAACTGATTTCGTTGAAATTTTATTGGAATCTCTTAACTTATTAATTTTTCTATCCATGGACGATTTACATATGTTTTTACTATCACATTCTGAGGGTCTGTTTGGTTTTTTTATGTAATCCTTGCGAGACTTTTCGGTCTCATCGTGCTCAGACCAGTCAAGCATGAAAGGCCAAATGTGTTCATTAAGACCATCAAATTGTATTGCGTCAGTATTTATCACTTCTACGGATGAACTAAGTTGATCTCGTTCAAGGATAACTAACGGAAACTTAATATTAGCAATTCGTCTTCTAATTTCAGTTCTGGTTAATTTAGGCATTTGAACTACACTGGGCATGGTAGTAATTAATTTTGGTTTTTTAATATGAGTAATGTTTTGTTTTACAGTACACTGTTTATTTTGGACATTATTGAGAATAAGTTGTGTTGCACCTGCTGTACTACAGTTAGATATTACTGGAGAATTATTATGCAAATCTTTACCTCCACCTAGAAAAAAAAAGTTGATTTGAAGATATGAGGCAAAAAGGAGAACGGGCAAAAATGTATAGAAGCCTGCCTAGGAACCAATAACAACATGCGATATACATTTCATTTCGAAGAAAATAAGAATGATCTGGGGGACATAAAATCTAGCTGTACAAAAAAAAAGTGGAAAAAATCATTTTAACGGTCAATAACATGAATTGCTAAAAAACATTTGTGATGGTCCATTACTCAGTGATAACAATTGATACAATTTAAAGGACTTAAAAGGAAAACAAAAGTATTCTCGCCATATAAGTCTGGCTTTATTGTGTCCTAACTTTTTTCACACAGCGATTTGGGACACTTCGCCATAAGAATAATTAAAGTACATAAAACATCCTTTCCAATCATTGAATTGGAAAGGATGTTTTATGTACTTAATTGGGATTAAGTATGTACTTAATTACTTCTTGCCTTCATGTTTTTATTGGTTCCTAGGCAAGAACGTCCATCTTCTTTTCATCCATATTTAAAAAATAAACTTACTTAGCGGAAAGTCCATTTTCTTATCGTTATCAACTTCGAAAAAAGTTGGAATTGTATATAATTCCTTTGAAAAATCGTCTTCTCTTGTAATATTTGTCAGTTGGCGAGAACTCTTCGAACTCGGCAGTAATTCGTCACTAGATATGTTAGATTTATTCTCACTGCTTTTTTCGTTCCAGGCATCTTTGTTAGACATCAATATTTCACCATTCTTATTTTTAATATCTTCATGACTCGTTGTGTTCTTTTTCTTATAATGTTTAATTTGTTTTGCATCCCCATAATCGTTATTACTGCACTTTGTCACGGTTTGAGCACAAATTTGTTCTCTGTTATAATCTTTACCGTTTTCAACGACACTATTACGTTTTTGATCTTCTATAATCGTTACACGATCAATACTAGTGTTCAGAGAGAATGTTGAATTACTTAGATCAAAGTTTGAAACATATGCAAATTCCTTGGTGCTAGATTCTACATATCTAAAACAACGTACATATGTAGGTGTAGTTATGTATAAATGAACATACAACAATAAATGTAAAGGCAGTTTTAGTTATTAATATTATCAAAGGACCAAATGATCGGTAATTATTATTCCTACTTATCTATCTATCTATCTATTATCTATCTATTATTATTTATCTAGAGAGATTTTTTGTCAAGGCAGGCCTTAGGCGTTTTTAAATATCATTAACGTCAGTTCTCTTTTTTTCACGAAACACGACCCTGCGCACACGCTTTAATAAGGTATCAATATAACATATAACATCTACTATACAATAAAAAAGCATCTAGCCCCTTCAAGAATCATCGCGTCGCCTCACGTTTCAGTGTGAACTGACCCTTAGTGGCAGGATAACTTTTATTGGGAATTAATAGTTGGAATTATTAGTTACCGAGTGTTTCTGCGATTGTGATATTTTTTGTTGCGGCCTCGTTTCTTCTTCTTTTTAACACTAACTTCAGAGTCTGGCGGCGACGGTACAAATTGGAAGGTATTCATTTTTCTTAATATTGCCCAAATGTTATGTGCGCTGTTTTCTTCCTCACTTTCACGTTGAGCCGGTTTATTTTTTTTATTCGTAGCTTTTGTTCTTTTGCGTCCAAAACGTTTAATTATATCGGACGAGCTACAATCTAAATTTATATTAAGTTGTGAACAATATTGTGCATCTCTGTCGTAAATCTCAAAAACTTTATTACGAGACTTGTTATTTTTAATGTTCTGACGTTTTTTGTGTTCAAAACAAGCATTCTTAATTGCAGATTTAAAATATCCAGAATCGTTTGGGTCACTGACAGTGCATTCTTGAGAAGCAACCACTTGTTTATTTGGTAATGTTAAAATAGATTTTTTATTCTTTTTACTGCTACGTTTATTCAATTTAAACTCGTCAGAATCGGCCTTATAAACATCTGCGGCTAAACTGAACGAAGACACGAAAGATGGTACTGTCTTTTGAATAATGCGTTTTTCAGTGACATGAGAATAAAGTTGTATTCTGTCTCCTTTGAGATAAGGTGATTTCTTTTTTACTTTACTACTCATACTAGTTGTGGCACTCTCATTGTCCGTTGTTGTCGTCAGACGATTCGGAGATGAATAATAAGTGCTGCATACAGATTTTTCTCCAGACTTGCCGCAAAAGATGTCCATGTCTTTTACTGCCATTATCTATTTCATGAACCTGGAAATTGTAGAATGAGAACTTTTAAAGTAGTAGTAGTGATTGTATCAGTGGCCCTGTATGAAAATTTATGTCTTTACCCGAGTGTCAAATAAGTTAATGTGGCATTAACCCTAGCCATTATAGCCCGGGAGGTAGCGTTGCATTTCAGCTAGTCATTTTACGCCGCTTAATTGTTATATTGTTCGATAGATCTGGTATGCCTAATAAGTGAACCAAGCGTCAGCTGACGCACCCGCGGTGGGTGTGGGTGTGAGAGGCTGCGAAAGTGGTTAAAAAAAATAAAAAATAAAGTAATAGTACCCCGACTGAAACTTTTTTCATAAATAGTTGACGTCTTAGTGACATGAAAAAAAACCGTCAGCTGCATCGCGGAGGGGGGGTTCTGCGTCAGCTGCTAGCATGAACTTGTAAAAAAAAAATTTAAAAAAAGCAATATTACGCCGGATGAAATTTAACTAGGTTATTCTTTACATAATTAAAAGTTCGAAAACTTTTAGTTTTTGCACTGGGTCAGTTTTTGCACCCGATTTATAGATAGGACTTACTTTAGCGACCTTTAGCGAATCCGGAAAATGCCCCGATTGAATTAATTTATTGAAGCAATTCGCCAAATTACCGGAGACCAACTTGTTCAGACATTTGATCACTTTAGTGCTTATACCATCTATTCCAGAACTAGAGTTTGGGTCAAGGCTGCTAATAATTTTACTAACTTCTTCCGCGCTGCAGGGCTCAATTACAGATAATTCGTTATTGGTATTTATACGGGGTAAAGTATATACAAGATTGTTATGAAAATTCGGCGGAATTTGATTAGCTAATACTAAACCGATAGTGGAGAAAAAATCATTAAATTTGTCACATATTTGTACTGGGTCGGTAATACTAATTGAGTTGTGTAGGAGTTTTGAGGGAACACAGCTGTTTTTAATTTTATTATTTGAAAGATTATTTATTAACGTCCACATTTTTTTGGGTTTTCTAACACATGCTAAAAACTCGTTATGATAATAACTACTTTTTGTTCTCTTTATAGTCTCAGTTGTAATCTTTTTTTGACACTCATAATTAGCTTTCAAAATCTCGTTATCGGGTTCACTTTTTAGTTGAATCCACAAATTGTTCCTGTGTTCTATTTTAAGTAGGACATCTTTGTTAATCCATTCGCTTTTGGGTAAGTTTAATAATTTTGATTTTGCAGTCTTACACATTTTTATATGTGTTTCTATTGAGCTAGATATTGAAGCAAACTCGTCATTTTCGTTATTTGAGATGGCCTTACTGAAGGAGTTATAAAGTTTTGTGTAGTCAATGCATTCATATTTTACCCATTTCTTGGGTGGTCGCTTATATTTTTTTAATTCAAGATAAATTTGTTTATGGTCCGATAAACAGGATTCGACTAGTGCCATGTGGAAGCCATCAGATTTAAGGTTAGTGAAAACATGATCTATAATAGTCTGTGAGGTAGGAGTTTCCCTGGTACAATATAATTTATCCATCTTGTTAAGTATTACATATCCTGATTCATGTACAGCTTCTCTATAAGATTTAGCTTTCCCGCTTGAAGATAGAAGATCTATATTAAAGTCCCCAAAAACAATAGCTCGTCGCTTATTTTGCAATTGCAAATTTAAGTCATTTATAAATTCCATAAAATTAGTATCTCCTGGATTATATACAACTCCCAATTCAATGTTACATCGTTTTAGTTTCACCCACAAATAGTTATTACCATTTAAATACGTAGATTCGCACAACTCGTGCTTCAAGTCATTATGTATATATGCTGAGACACCACCACCAGTTTTATCGGTTCTATAGTTATAGTAGTGTGTATAGTTAGGTAATTTAAGGGACAATGCTTGTTCTTCAGTTTTGATCCACGTTTCTGTTAGTAAAATCATGTGTACTTTTGTAGGTATAGATTGTAATATACATTTTAGTTCATCAATTTTGCCATGTTTACATAAGCTCCTAATATTCGTATACAAGATATTCATTCTAGACTTTGTGGAGGATAAGTTTTTATAGTTGTTTATTAATTGATGTGTCAAGTCATCGCCAGTATTTTTAAAATGAGGTGTAGTGTTCATTATTCTTAGTTTTTTGGCGTATTGCTAGAGATAATTTTAGGCATACCTCTGATATACTTAATAGTAAGGTTACTTTCGCCCTCCAATTTTCGGCGATTCAGTACCTCCCGTAACTCATTCAAATATTTCTGTTGCGAGGGAGTTTGATCGGAATATATTTTTATATCACTTAAAGTTAGCTTTTCCTTATTGCGTAGAATTGACTTAGCCGTTTCGCGGTTCTCAAAACACACCATTACTCTTCGGTTATTATTTGGTCTATATTTACCTATGCGAAAAATTTTTGTAGGTTTCGGACAATCATTTATAATATTTGATAGCAATTTATGTAGTTCTAATTCATCCTTGGATCGGCGTTCGTCGGAATTATTGTTCGTCTGCTCTGGAAGGCCCATTACGATGATATTTTTCTCCCTATTACTACGGTCATTGATTTCACGAAAAATTTCTTCATGAGAATAATTTGACTTAATGGAGGTATTTTTAAGTTCAATTATGTCCGTCTCAAGCAACTTAATCTTCTCTTCATTATTTGTAAACTTACGATCTAATTCTTGTATGTGTGTTTTTATGCAATTTTGTTCCAAAGCAATATTATTAGTGGACAACTTTATCTCACTTATTTGGTTCCTAATATCAGACATGTTTTGCTCTTGTGAGTCAATAAGTTTTTGTAATAATGTTGAAATGCCTGATATTTCTTTGCGCAATTCTTGTATCTCGCGTTGACAATCACAATCAGGTAGTTTACGTTTGCGGAGAGTGACATTCGCATCAATCAATTCGGTGTTTATTTTTGATAATTTCGATAAGTCCGGTTGAGAACCACAGCGCATCGCCATATCTTCCTTTGTTGGTGAGCGCAACATAATCACACTAATTGTCTATGTATAATGTGGTATAGCACACAATAATGTGAAAATAATAATTCAGTTGCGTTAAATACTCTCAAAGGGCAGATTTAGTTTGAGTAAGCGTGACAATAAATGCAACCGTCTCGTTTACCCGAGGTGGTGAGGGGGGCCGTACGGCGCGCGCGTCGCTGAATTCACTTTCACTTTTACAGGAGATAAAAGAAATAGTTAAGCCGCTAATTTGCTAAGCAAAAACAGTCACTAATTTGTAACATATAAAGTTCACTTTCTCTCTTCACTAAATTAAATAATTTAAGAAAATGCTAGTATACGTCTGCTCTGTTCAACGTTCCGAACGCGAAGATGTGACATGTAATTTTTATATTTATACAGAAATTACTATTATTACTATTACATGTGTATACACTGTATCATACTTGATATTACTGTATATCACTTAATAACTTTCGTTCATATACATACATATATATATAATATGTTGTATATAAACATATCATAAAAATTTTCATACGATATTATTTTATACACGTAATTCTTTCCGGGTCGCCATTTAATTGTTAAATAAATAACAGGTCAATAATTACGTTTGCGAAAATTAAGCCAATTGCTCAAGACTAGCGGTGGGTGTGGGTGTGAAAGGCGGCGAAAGTGGTAAAAATAATAATAAAATTAAGTGATAGTAAGCCGACTGAAACCTATTTTCATGAATAGTTGACATCTTAGTGAAATGAAAAAAAATCGTCAGCTGCATCGCGGAGAGGGGATTATGCATCAGCTGTTCGCATGAACTTGTAATTTTTTTTTTTAAATAAGTAATAGTACGCCAGATGAAATTTAACTAGGTTATTGTTTACATAATTAAAAGTACGAAAACAACAATCAGCTGCGTGTCTAGTGGTGGAAAGACCGTCAGCTGACGCAGTAAAGTTTTTATCTCTATAAATCTTTATAAACTTTACTGCGTCAGCTGACTGCCTTTCCACCACTAGACACGCAGCTGATTGTTGTTTTCCTACTTTTAATTATGTAAACAATAACCTAGTTAAATTTCATCCGGCGTACTATTACTTTTTTTATTCTTTTTTTTTACAAGTTCATGCGAACAGCTGACGCACAATCCCCCCTCCGCGATGCAGCTGACGATATTTTTTCATCTCACTAAGATGTCAACTATTCATGAAAATAGGTTTCAGTCGGCTTACTATCACTTTATTTTATTATTATTTTTACCACTTTCGCCGCCTGTCACACCCACACCCACCGCTACTTGAGTAGCTGACGATCAGTTCACTGACTGTCGGTTCGAGATCAACTACTGATATCAAAATTAGCCGGCTTACTATGATTTGTTCATTTGCAACGCTACCTCCCGGGCTATTAACCAAACGGTCGCGGGTTCGAATCCCGCCAGGGGCAAATGTTTATGTGAACATTTTACTTTTGTACCTGAGTCATGGATATTTGTATTTATAATTAAAAAACTGTAGTATATGTAGTGTATTAACTATCGGTATCCATAATTCAATTAGTGTGGAACTATAGATGTTGCTGTGTGGAATGTGTGAAAATATTTATTTATTTATTGTTTATTTATTTTCTTAATTTATTTGTTACTGAGTTACATATGTGTATTATGAACTGCGAACCAAAGAATATAAATACCTACTCTCTAGCGAGAGAACTGGATTGTATCTTATACTCGGTTATTAACTTACCAATTATGGATAATCCAACAATAATTTCGAAATTATTATTAAAAAGTTAACAAAACATTGAAATTATAATTTGTTTAAAATAATATCAAAAAAGAGATATTAAACACAATTAGGTACCATCTTAGAAATCTTACATCCTTCAAAAATATGTCGGAAATTGGAATGATTTTAGATAAAATTTTAAATGAATGTGCCAGTAATTTTCACGATATTATGAAGTTTGGATTTAGAGTATGGAAGCCGGTGATAAAAAAAAAGGATGTCTAACGACCTTTTTGTTTTCGTATGGTAAAAAATATTCTATGTTTGTATCATAAAAAATCTACTATTTTATTGGACCATGGTGTACGCAGTGATATGTTAATTATACGTACTAGATGGAACACTCAAGACGCGATGAGTGTTCCAAGTGATTGGAGTTTCGACGTCCTACCCGTTCACAGTCTGTCATACGCGCTCGTAGAGATTACGCGCGTTATTATTTTCAAAACCAATAAAAATGCCGTCTTGTGTGATGAGATATTGCAAAAATACAACAAAAAATATTGGTAAAACTGCTGGTGTGACGTTCCATAGGTAAGTTTTATTAATATTGAAACGTTTAATAGGTTAATATTTAATTTGTTAAAACCGATGTGCTTATCGGGTCGGCCATATTAATATTCAGTTGTCTACGACTTGACGTATTGACCTTGACACTACTGCCGCGCCGTCCCCCGCGCACCTTCCGCGTTGGAACATGAATTTAGCAAGAAATCGTAGGGAGTGCTCAATCTAGTACTTACTTAATATATCACTGGGTGTACGTATAGTTACTCACTTTCTATAGCAGGCTATAGGTATAGGTCAATATTTTCTATGACATGAGCCCAGCGCCGTAACCGTAACTAGGGCGGTGCCAGCAATGCCCAGGCACAGGGAGGGCGCAGACCCTAGAGGGGCGCAGAAATGACTAGGACCACAAGCAATACCTATTATTAAAATAACTAAGTACCTACCACAAACTAAATAGTAGATACTAACGTATGTACCTACCTACCTAACATAAATATGGTACCGGCTACCATGGTTATACAATGGCTACCAAGTACTTAAATATGTGTATAAACATGTAGTTTTTGGATGGTTTTTATAAATATACATTTACTGTAAGAATCGGGTAGGTAAAACCGCTATCACACTATTCAATTTGAAGAAAACCAATTTAGGAAATCGGAAGGTGTAATCGCAGGTGTTGGATCCAATTTAGATTTTAGATTCTATTATCTATTTTCAACTCTATATCATATATATCTTATCGATTTAGAAATCAATTTAGTCTAGCGTGTTTAATTAGTTCACTACTTAGGTTCCTAAATTGGTTTCCTTCACATTAAACAGTGTTTAAACCGCTTAAGACTTACCATCCGGGTGCATAAAAACCTATTTACGGCACTACATAATTATATGCGTGCCTACCCTACAGAAAATGTATAAAAAAGAAATACCTTATCCTCATACTAACTTTTTGGTACGTTTATTCCCTTGTCATATTTTTTTATTCCTTGTCGATGGTAGCAAGAAATTAAAAAAAAACTGTCCACCGGCAATCAATAATTGATTGACTTCACGGCCACCCTGACTGCCACTGACCTGTATACTGCACTGGATAGGCTGCTGTCAAATTATTTTTATGTCTATTTGTAAAACGTCATTTTAGCGCTGTAGGCTATGGAGCGTAAGTATGACCGTCCTAGACAAGTTGCATTCGCTCCGTAGCGATTCGCTATTGAGTTTGTCAATCGTTTCCGAGATAACGAAAACAATTTCCTAGCCAAAGTGACACTATGATCGTTATCGTTGTGACGAATGGGTTCATTCGCTAATAAACGAAAATTGGCTATGGTTGCGAAGTAAATATCACAATTAAGCCGTCAATATTGTTGGAAGTATTTATTGGAATAATACTAACTAGTTTTAGAAAATAAAATAGTTTAAAAAATAGATTGGGAGATGATGTTATGTTTTAAAGATTATGTTTACTATTGATTTATAAGTTATGTAAAATGAATGTGAAGAGTATTGTAATTGAATTATGAAAATATAGAGATATGTGCGCACTGAAGATCGAGTTTTTCTAATAGTTAATGGATCCCATATAGTGTATAGTGATGAGTAATAAGCAGAGAATGAAATACTAGACCAAAACAAAACACCGAGAACTCCAATAACAAGTGTCAAATGTGCTCACAAGTGAACTCGTTTTTAAAAGAACAAAACAAACAAAGAAAACTTTCACATCATTTGAAATGACTCAAAATTCAAAAACATCTACCAGCTAAGCCAAATATTCATGGAAAAAACTCCTGTTTTTTATTTGGCAGCCTGGTGTATGTAATGAGTTGCTAATTAATATGTAGGGATATACTTAACCTTCTTGTACTTTTTAATCCAATAAGACTGACAATGTTGTTCAACTATGAGACAGATTATGTTTTTTCAAGTTTTGCACAATATTTATCAAAGGTAAAATTCCCAAAGGTATTATCGACTGAGATTTATTTCAATGATAGTTATTTAGGGTTATGTTTAGTAAAACTTATCTACTTAATACTTCCTAACTTAATATCTTCAATATTAAAATTGAGAGGTGATTTTTACTATTCAAATTTTATGTTTGCTTAATAAAAAGTTGTCTGTGTCATAATTTTATTTACCCTGACTTATAATTACTTACATTACCTCTATATATAGTTTTGTTTTAAATTGTACACAAAAACAAAACAATTTTTAAATATTTTTATTATAATACAAAGTAAATGTAAAAATATGTAACAATAAAATAAAATTGTGAACTTCACGTTTCATTACACATGACTCACATATTATGGGTCAAGTCATAATATTTCCAAGTTTGCTAATCAATTCTTCTTCATTTGGGATCTCTTGTGGTGTTTGTGGAAACACTATCCACCTGCTACCCATACAATTATGGTTGAGGGCGTTAACAACCTCTCTGATGTAGATACTTGTTGTCCTTTGCGTAAGATATTGGCTCTGAAAAATACAAAAGGCAATTTAATAGGCACTAAAACCAAATTTATAATTTATTAATTTGTTGCAGTCATCGATGGTTGCAGTTTATAATTTTAGGTGACACCATCATAATAATACGTAGGTACCTATCATTACAATAAAATTAACATTTTTATAAGAAGTTAAAAAGACGATTAGGTTTTATATAAGCTGGCACTGCTTTGGTTATGACTAGCTAACTATATGTAGGTAATATAGGTAATCAAATAGGTAGGTTTATTAATGTGAAATTTCTTACCTTTTTTTCAAGGGGGAATTTCTTCAGACCCTTTTAAACCGCTGAGGTCGTCACATAATTTTCTAAAAGTTATTTTATTTAACCGAAAATGTTGTGTAAACAATAGTTCCGGCATATCGTGTATTTTTTCCATTTGTCGTCGCAACTTAAACCTTTGGCGCCTCAACCAGTTTTGTTTTGTGCAGCCCACAATAAACGTAGAGAATGCATTTTTAAATATGTACTCTTTGATTTTTAACAACTTTACCACGAAAAATAACACTCGGCGAATGAATTGTGTCGATATCTACAGCATCTTGGGCTTCGTTACATTATCGAAGACGAAAACGAAAACGAAATCGAAAACGAACGTCAAAAGTGCCACTTGGCTAAGCATATGTATGGGAATAGCACTAGAACCCATTCGCTAATAAATCATTTCGATTCGAAAAGCAACATTTGTCTACCAACTTGGTTATCGAATTCGACGTACCACGTGACATATGTCAATCCCATACATTTTTTATTTAGCGAACTTCGTTATCGTTTTTAAAGTGGCACTTTGTCTAGGGCCCCAGAAAAGTGCTTTATCGGTTTCGATAACAAATTTCATTCATTACAAAATTCGCTAAGGCTTAGATTTGAAATAGGAATTTATTACTGATTGACATAATTGTCTCTTTGAATTTTCAATGAAAAACAGACCTTATCATTCTACAACATACAAAGCATGTTAATCTTAGGGTGATAAAACACTATTTGTCGAGTTTACATGGAACTAAAACTAGTGATGTCCGCAGACACTATTATACTTAGCTATGGAATAAAAATACGCAAACGTCAAAATTAGTTCTCCGTACTTTCGTACGGCGGTGTTTCAAAATGGTACACGAAATTATCTGTAATTTGTATGAGACAGCCAGTCCATATATTACAGGTCACTGGTCAGTGCTGACTGCCCATCTGGCAACACTGTGACTGTCAATCTGTTTGATATTAGTTTATAAGCCATAATTATATATTTAAATAAAGGGCAATTATGATTCCGACATCTTTTATTGTTCCTTGCTTCTTACAAAGTGTGTGACCACAGACTATATTATATTAACTTAACGTCAAGTAGTATGTATAGAACATCCCCCCTTTCCAAATTGTACATATTATTAATTTAATAAGAGAGGATGTGATAACCTATTTATTATCACTAAGGGTAACATATATGCTTAACTTAATTTATATTTAATTACTACATTTGTATTTAGACCAAACCTTACAACTAATATAACTTATACCTGTTTGTTATAAGTATAACAATCTTCAATATTGAACATAATCTTTTAAATGAGCTGGAGGTCTGACAACTCTGCCAGATCGAGTCTCCAAATGCTTGGTTGTAGATGGTGTTTCTCTATTGGGGGTAACTGGTCTGTTATGACTTGGTAGTAATGGAACTATAACATCTGATTTTTGAACATATTCATTCTTACATTTAGCAATATGCCTACTATTTCTTCTTACACTATCACCTCTTTCATTTTTTACAATGTATGATCTAGGACCAAACTTATTTAATATTTTCCCTGGATACCAGTATTTGTCTGGCCTATTTTGAATAACTACATCATCTCCCCTTTTTAGAGAATATTTGAACTTAGAAGTCCTATTAAAATTAGTCCTGTATTTTTCTCTTATTTTTAACATAGATGCTTTTACATTATAGGGAATTTTTGGTTTAAGAGCATCATTTGTACATGGTAAGTTAGTTCTAAGTAATCTACTCATAAGCAGTTCTGAAGGTGAGTATTTTAAACCTGCCACTGGAGTGGTTCTATAATGCAATAGGGCTGTATAGAGGTCAGTATTATTCTCAAGACACTTACGCATTAAGTTCTTAACTATACCAACTGCTTTTTCGGCTAACCCATTTGATTGTGGATACCTCGGACTTGAAGTTATCCAGTGTATGCCATATTGTTTTGCGAACTCTTTCATTTTATAACTAGAAAAAGGCATATTGTCACTAATTATACTGTTAGGAAACCCATGGGTAGAAAATATTAATTTTAATTTTTTAATTATTGTTTCTGATGTTTTATCACTTATCTCATGTACTTCTATCCACTTTGAATAGTAGTCTACCAAAACCAAGTATTCTTTACCAGCAAAGCTGCAAATATCCATGGCTACTTTAAAAAATGGGATCTCAGGTATGTCATGTGACATTAGAGGTTCCTTAGCATTACTAGGTCTGTATTTTAAACAAGGTTTACAAGATAACACATAATCTTCTATTTCTTTTGACATACCTGGCCAAAACATAACTTTCCTAGCTCTCATTTTGCTTTTAACTACCCCAGCATGTCCTTCATGCAGTATTGACAGCATTTCTTTTCTTAATATACTAGGTATTACTATTTTATTCTTAAAGAAAATTAAATTATCCATTACATTTATAAAATCTTTTAACTTATATAGTATTTTTAATTCTTTGTTGTGTATATTTTTATCATTTATTGGCCACCCTGTGTTATACCAAATTATTATTTCTTTTAAATTAGGATCATTAATATTTTCTCTCTTAATTTGTTCTGCTCTTATATCTGACATTGGTATTTCTGACTCTAAGCCAAAAACACACTCTGTTTGCACACAATGTACTAATTCTTGTAACGAAGTATCTACTTGAGCGTTACCTAATAAATAATTTCTTGACAAATAGTCGGCTATATACATTTTAGTGCCCGGTATATACTTAATATCAAAGTCATATTTTAAAAGTTTAAGCACCATTCGCTGTAATCTTGCAGAAATTTTATTAATATCTTTATTAACTATAGCAATTAAAGGCTTATGGTCTGTTTCTATTATTATGTGGCGACCATATACAAATTGATGGTACTTATCCATTGAAGCACAAATAGCAAATAGCTCCTTTTCTATAGGTGCCCATCTATTTTGACACTCTGTGTAAGATCTCGAATAAAAGGAAATTGGCTTGCCATTTTGTAACAAACAAGCTCCCATTCCACTTTTAGAGCTATCTGTTTGTAACACAATAGTATCTTTGTTATTAAGGATTGCCAATGTTGGCGTACAAATTAACTTATTTTTTATTTCTAAAAACGCTTTTGTATGTATTTCTGACCACCTCCATTCTACATTTTTCTTTAAAAGGTCTCTTAATGGTTCACTACTCTTACTATATTGTGGAATAAACTTACTAAGATAATTACACATACCTAAGAATTTCTGCAATTGTTTTACATTATTTGGCTCTTTTAGTTCTATAATAGGCTTTATATGTTCTGGGTCAACTTTAGTACCTTCTTTTGAAACAATTAACCCTAAAAATTTTACCATATTCTTTTTATACTGTAACTTATTACTATTAAATTTAACATTGTATTGTCTTGCCCTATCTAATAGCTTATTTAATATCATATCATGTTCTTCCTCATTTTTACCTGTTATTATCAAATCGTCAAAATATAACTGTACACCCTGAATATCTCCAAAAATATTGTTATTTATTTTCTGCATCACTTCAGGTGCAGATGAGATACCAAAGGGCATTCTTTTAAACCTATATCTCCCATACGGAGTGCCGAAAGTACACAATTTTTTATCATCTTCTAAAATTATCTGAAAAAACCCATCTTTCATGTCTAACACTGTATATACCTCTTTACCTTCTAAATTACAAAATATTTCCTCAGGAGAAGGAATTTGAAACTTTTCTCTCAGTATGTTTCGATTAAGATCTTGGGGGTCTAGGCACAATCTAAGTGATTTGTCAGGTTTTTCTACAATAACCAAATTATTACACCATTCAGTAGGTTCTTCTACCTTTTCAATTATATTACCACTTTCATAGCGATCTAAAGTTTCTTTTAATTTATTTTTAATTGTTTGAGGAATGCGCCTTATAGGTTTAACTACTGGTTCAGCGCCTTCCTTCAACTTTATTTTATAAGAGCCTATCTGGCCTAACCCTGTAAAAACATCTTTATTACTCTCTATGAACAATTCTTTCTCACTTTTGGTACTACAGAATTTATTTATTCTCTGTAAGAATTTTAATTTAACACAATCTGACAACCCTATAACCGGTTGTACATTTAAGTTTATTATAGTAAACTTAAGTTTTTCTGTTTTTCCTTTTACAAAGCAATTTAAATATACAATACCCTCCGTTAGCACTCTTTGGCCACTATACACTACTATTACAGTTTTCTTATTTAATATAATGTCACTTTCAGTCTTTATTTTATTAAATAATGACAATGTCAACGTATTACAGTCTGCACCAGTATCTAATTTAAAGTCTATCATACAATTGTTTATTTTAATTTGTTCGTACCATTGATTTTCTTCAATTAGGTGTATTTTATTTTCACTGACGAAACTACCTAGACTAAATTCACTATCACTGTTTTTGTTCACAATGTCATGAACTTTTTTATGCACTTTTGAAACATTTGAGTAGTTTTTATTCTTATTTTTACATGCACACGCAAAATGATTATAGCCGTTGCATTTTTTACACATTTTCCCAAATGCAGGACACTTCCTATATTCATGTGATCTATTACATTTACTACACACATAATTTTGTGATTTTGTGTGTGGTCTGTCTGTATACTCCTTCACAAACGGTTTAGTGTTTCTTTTTTCTTGTAATTCTGAGTTTTTCTGTATTTTTACTGAATTAATTGATTCCTCTAGACCCTGTAACTGTTTTCTTCCTGCTTCTGCAGCTCTACACAATTTAATTGCCTCATTTAATGTAATCTCCTCCTCCCTTAGGAGAGTTTCTTTAATTCTCTTGTCTTTTATACCGATGATTATCATCATTGTTACTAATCTATCCTCCATTTCTCCAAACTCACAACTTTTACTCATGTTTTTTAACCTTGTGATGTAATGGTCCAAAGGCTCACTTTCCTCCTGTCTTATATTGAGAAAGTTGTAGGTATTTATTAGAGTATTTTTGCGAGGTTTAGCATATTTCTCTAATTCGTTTAATAAATCTGTAAGCTTTTCGAACTTTAACTCGCCCCACGTGTTGTAAACTTGCAGTGTCTCTTGACCCGCGGTATTTAAAAATATTGCTATTTTCCTTGGCTCTTCTATTTTATCAAGGCCTGCCGCCTGTATATATATTTCAAATTGTTGTTTGAAATACTTAAAGTTTTCATTCTCGCCTGTGAGAATCAGGCCACGCGGTGGTTTGATGCCCTCCATTTTTTTTCCGTTTGTCCACAAAGGTCTTTATTAATATTTGTTTTACTTTACAATATATACTTAGTCCACTTAGGTTTTTACTGGCATCACTGATACCACGCCACACGTGACACCATGTTTGATATTAGTTTATAAGCCATAATTATATATTTAAATAAAGGGCAATTATGATTCCGACATCTTTTATTGTTCCTTGCTTCTTACAAAGTGTGTGACCACAGACTATATTATATTAACTTAACGTCAAGTAGTATGTATAGAACACAATCAATATCACCATTGATTTGTGGTACATAATTATGTTATTGTCTGTCATTATGTCAGTGTTGGAAAAGTGAAAAGTACTATATTCCTTGGTGAAAAACCACTGAAAATTTTTAAAAATACAAATTAAAGTTGAATTAATGTGAAAAATCTATTTTGTGCTGTTGCATTTGAATCGATTGTAGATTAATTGATTTTTGTTATTTTGTGTATGATCATAGTATGATAAAATCAATTTTAATTTCATAGTTAACATTTATGTGAACAGTGTATTGCGCATTTTAAACCACTTTTACCAATATGTCTCGTGCGGACGAAGTTAAAGTAATCCTTAAATATGTACCTTTTATGTCTTTCGTTCATCCATCATTCTGGCACACTCTAACCGAAGTAAAATTAGATATAGACAAATTAGACGAAACATCAAAAGAAATTTTCGGGCGTTTTACTTATCGCATGGATGTTGGACCGGTATTTGAAGTCGACGGGACATCGTTCAACAGGTAACTTCATAATTAGTCTTCACATAATAAGAAGTCAACAAAACAATAGTTATTTTTATATAAAAATGAGAACATATGGACCATTGCACGAGACACAGATCTTATACCCCGTTTACATTTAGCTTTAGCCATTGTCATTACCGCTCGCGTTGCTGTATTTATTTCTCTAAATACTGCTGTGGGCAATGAGTGTACATTGCCACTTCACATTTCTATTCTTTCTCAACTATTGTAGCATCTGTCTTTTTAGTTTATTTAGTTTTTCACACCCAAAAAAGTAGTTTTAAACGGTCGTATGAGTTTCAGTGATTGGGCTACTACAGGTATAAATAAAAGTAGACAACGCTTATTTGAACTCTACGAAGAAAGAAATTATAATAAAAGTGCAGACTTTCATGAATATGTTAAAAAATATTCAAAATTATTTAGACGTGTATGTATCGATGCAAAATCGATCTACTTGAAACATAAAATAATAATGTCCTCAAACAAGATTAAAACTATTTGGAGTATAATCAATAGTGAAACAGGAAAGTCAGTAAAAAGCAAACAGGATTTGGAGCTAATTGTGAATGGGTGTAGGTTACAAACTGAGGTGGAGGTAGCCACGGCATTTGAAAATTACTTTACTTCTGTCCCGTTGGTTACTACAAGGCACCTTAACTCATCCCCTGGTGTCGCATTAGCATTCTTAAAAGCGAGTGTACCGGAATGTACCACTGATTTTAAATTTAAAACTATAGGGCCTAGTGATATAGTAAGTGCATTTAAATCTTTAAAGCAGAAAAATACGACAGATCTATGGGGACTGTCTGTTAAAACAATAAAATCAGTAATTAACGTTATAGCTCCTCATTTGGCAGCTGTGTTTAATTGTTGTATTTCCATGGGCATATTCCCTGATCAGATGAAATTGAGCAGAGTGATACCTCTATTTAAGTCCGGTAGTACTACGGACCCCTCAAACTTTCGCCCGATTTCAGTCCTACCAGTTCTTAGTAAAATATTCGAAAAAATCTTATTTAATCAAATGTACTCTCACTTTTCAGTGAATAACCTTATGTGTAATGAGCAATTTGGTTTCACAAGGGATCGCTCCACTATTGATGCTGGAGTAAAATTGCTTAAGTTTATTCATGAAGCTTGGGAGGATAGACAGGATGCTCTGGGTATTTTTTGCGACCTTTCCAAGGCGTTTGACTGTGTTAAATATGATAATTTATTCGGGAAACTTTCCCACTACGGTATTAGAGGTGTAGCTTTGGATCTCTTGAAATCATATTTGAGTGATAGAATTCAGAGTGTTGATGTGGGTGGGATTAGATCACAGGGATCATTAGTGACTATGGGTGTCCCGCAAGGCTCTATTCTGGGTCCGTTTCTCTTCCTTGTTTATATAAATGACCTTCCTTACCATATTAATGATCATGATATTGTTTTATTCGCAGATGATACGTCATTGCTTTTTAAAGTTAACCGTAGAAAGAATCATGATCATGTTAACTCGGCGATGTCTAAGGTTATTGATTGGTTTAATGTTAATAATCTATTGTTGAATAATAAAAAGACAAAATGTATTAAATTCACTTTACCTAATGTCAAACAAATTGATCATAATGTTCACGTAAATGGTGAAGACATTGAGCTGGTTAAGTCGACTGTATTTTTAGGTATAAATATAGATTCTAAACTACAATGGGGACTTCACATTAATAAACTAGCCCTTAAATTAAGTTCGGCTGCTTACGCTGTTAAAAGAATTCGCGAGCTTACTGACGTAAATACCGCGAGGATAGTATATTTTAGCTATTTCCATAGTGTAATGACGTACGGTATTTTACTTTGGGGTAATGCTGCGGATATAAACACTATATTTGTGTTACAGAAAAGGGCTATTCGTGCCATCTACAAGCTCGGTCCCAGGGTCTCGCTAAAAGATAAGTTTAAGGAAATAAATGTACTTACTGTAGCCTCACAATACATTTTTGAAAATCTTTTGTTTGCTCACAAAAATATTAGCACTTTCAGTAGAAATAGTGATGTTCATAGTTTGAATACTAGAAACAAGCATAGGCTTCAACTGAATAAAACTCGTCTCCACAGGGTTAGCAACTCTTTTATGGGACAATGTGTACGCTTCTACAACAGACTTCCTGCTAATATACAAAAATTATCTCTGAATAAATTTAAAGTTTATATTAAGAAAACCCTGTGCAAAAAGGGTTATTATAGGATATTAGATTATATAAATGATGAACGTCCTTGGAGTTGAATATAGTTGAATATTGTGTTATTAGATTGATATATATGTATTGTTACGTGTTACATGTTGTAAATTGATTTATGAAAAGAGCAACTAGGGGGTTTCTTGCCGAGTTCTTCCCCCTAGAAACAGCTTTCCGAACCGGTGGTAGTTTGTAATTTTTGACGAAGATAAATGTTTTGTAAAAACTTACATCTAATAAATGATTTGAATTTGAATTTGAATTTAATTATATAAAGGTTTAATAAAATCCTAAAAAGACGTTGTCGTCAAAGAGATGGTGGATGATACGTATTCATCATATTAGAACATATACAGAACAGTGTAAGTACCTCGATAATTATGGAATTAGATAAATTCGCGCGTTCAAGAGCAAGTGAGCGAGAGAGCAGCATGTAAATGCTTTCACTTCGATCTCTCACTCTTTGATGTACCAAAAACCGCCAATTGAGGGATAGCCAGGCAACGCGAGCGGCGAGTGAGTGACCTGTTTACATATTCGCATTGGCCATTTTATTTTCCCATGGCTAAATGTAAACGGGGTATTATAAATCAGAATTATGTTGTCTACAGTCAGCTTGGAATTTCTGCCCAGAAGCCAGCACAACCATTTATATCGCTGCTTGATTTCCTGCCGTTTCGCCAGTAGGTACATGGTTTTGATTCAAGTTCAGGTTAAAGTTTTGAAGCACAGGTTTTGATCCTCTCCGTGTTTTGAATCATTTGTTCATCCCTATTAGTCCTCGTTGTAATAAGCATCGACTTGATTTCCACACTTGGCAAGAATTTCAGTACTATATACAAATATTGCCGTAGTTGTTCTGGTCAGTTGTGGTAAATCATGTATATTTAACCATACTAGCTGTTGCACGCGACTTCGTCCACGTAACTTTTATAAAATGTAGCCTATGTTACTCAGTGATAATAATATAGGTTAAAGAATTTGCCATATATATTTTAAGTCCAAAAAATAAAAATAAAAATTTTGGGGTGGGAACCCTTATCACTTAAGGGTATAAAAAATAGTTTCTCAGATTCTCAGTCGACCTATTCTTGTATTAAATATACACAAAAAAATTGTAAAAATTGGTCAAGCCGAGGAGTTTGGTTACAAACACTGTGAAGCGAGAATTTTATATAATATAGTTAATAAATGAGTAAGTCACTATGGAATACCTAATACCTTGTGTTTTGTGTTTTTTTATAGTAGTCCTGGTCATGAATTAGGTTACCAACATGTCACTGGTACTATTTTGAACAAAAATACCATTGAAGACTTCAAGAATATAAACAAAGCCGAACTACTTGACAATGTCGGTAAAGTATTGTGGGCTAAAATCAAAAGGAAGTCATGGATCACTACTCCTTCTGATTTGATGCACTTTTATATACTGTCATACTCGGTAAGTTAAGTTATTGTTCGCACAAACAAATAGACAAAAACTCTAAGAACAAAATTTTTAAACCAAGTACAAATTAATTAAGCTACTACAAATTACATAAGTACAACATGTACAAATTGTTTTTTCATTTTTCATATTACGATTTTATTATATGTACTGAAGATAATATGCCTACTTTTTGTATCAGTCATTAAAAAATTCCTATACATATTTAGAAAATCGAGTCATTTTGGGAAAAGGTTTTTGAGTTTTGTTCATTGTATAGATCGGTACATTAAATAATATTCAGACCTACCAAGCAAACATTAGTCCATTTTTCTAGCCTACAATGGATCACAGAGGTTTTTTTTTTCAAAGAGTTTTCCTTCACTGTTTGAGTAAGTGATGATTATTTCACATTCTCACATGGAATCTAACAACACTCGAAAAGGGATTCAAACATGTTCGCCTGTTAACCCAGGCTCTGCTAACGTTATTATAACTTTTTAATTATTATTACTTTTTTTGCAGGATCTGAAAAAGTTCCACTATTACTACTGGTTTTCATTCCCATGCCCAAGTCAACCAACAGTCTACCTTAGAAGACGAGACACTCTTGATTCTTATTTCAGTACCAAACAAATTGATGAAATTCTCGATGCCTACAAAGCTCTCGATGATTCACAAAAATCATTCTTTATCGTCACTAAGAAAGATGAGGATGTATTTGTTAAAAAACTATCGGAAGTGCTCAGAGAAGATCCAACCTTGCAAAGCGATATAGACACCGCCAATACATATTTTGTTTTTGCCGATCCGAATAACGGGGAGAATCCTGGTTGGCCCTTGAGGTTGTATCTGGCAGCTCTTATAGACCATTGTCCGTGTATTATCAACAAGGAAATTCTAGTTATAGCATTGAGATGGAGTGCGGCTTATACAATGTTTGACAGTCGAGTTTTCACTATTAAAATACCACATGTAAGTATTTATTTCTATAAGTATATGTATAGAAAATATCATTGCCACAATCTATAATGAACGGCACGACCAAATTTGGTTGTGTTCTTAATTGTCGAGACAAGATATGTAAGAAAAGCGACATGCATCTGACATCTTCATTGCTATTACATTATTTTGCATTATCATTAGATGATTCTTTTGGAACAGTACTTTTTTTCTGGATGAAAGGTACACTATGTCGTTTCCGATATCCCCGACAACGTGTATGCAAAATTTTACTACGATCGGCTGGGCAGTTAACCCGTGAAAAGGTAACAGACAGATGGATATACAAATCTATAATGTTAAGTTTGAATTTGATATACAAAGAGTTTCATAACTGTTTGGATGTTTGTTGATACTGTTCAATTGTAAAATGTTTTATAACACAAAACACACATTTTGGTAACACAAAAAAATAATCGTTTGTTTACAGGATGTAGAACCGGTTGAAAGTGCCGGATGGGTTGGATGGGAGAGGAATAATAAAGGCAATTTTGGTCCCAAATTTGTTAACATGTCATCGTCCATGGACTCAGCCAGGTAAGTTGTTGAGGGCTTTTACACCAAATAATATTTATTTATATTGTTTGAAAAAACTGACGTGATGGAGATGGTTCTTAGCTATAGTTTATGAAGATCTTTTCTGGTGCTGAATTTTTTAAATTTTGCCCTAGGCAACCTAACATTTTTCCAAGAGAAAAAGTATTCTATATTATTGTAAACTTTCTGTGTGCCAAATTTCAACTGAAACCATTTAGTCGTTTTGCTTTATTGAAAAACTAACATACAGACTTTTGCATTCATAATATTACTAGCTGTTGCATGCGATGCGACTTTGCTCGAGTAACTTTATAAAAAATAGCCTATGTTGCTCGCTGATAACGTAGCTTCCTATTTTAAGAATTATAAAATCTTAAAATAATTAATTAAGATAATGGGTGTAAGAATTTTTAAAATCGGTCCATTAGTTTTTGAGTTTATTCATTACAAACATTCAAATCTTCTCTCTTTATAATATTTGTATGTGTAGACTAGTCTATACAAATATTACGACGATTAGGATATATATTTAGAAAAAGAAGTTATTTTGACATTAAAGACACTTGAATTTTATTTTATTCATATACAACATGATGCCCCTGAATATGAGGGAAGACAAAAATTGTCCGCATCCAATAACATAATTCAGTTGTCTTTGAAAATTACACCAAAAAGGTCTAACTGTTTGCTAAACAAATGTATAAACAATACAGATTAGCTGACAACGCAGCAGATTTAAATGTTAAACTAATGAAATGGCGGATTGCACCCGACCTTGACGTGAAAATAATGAAGCAAACTAAATGCTTGCTGCTTGGAGCCGGAACCCTCGGGTGCCACGTTGCTAGGAATTTATTAGTAAGTTTATTTATAGTATATATTGTTAAATGTAAAAAAATATATATTAAAAGAGCCATATAGTTGTCGCATGTGATGCGTCTTCTATAAGGCTCTAATATCTCACCTTGGTAATAAGGTAATACTTCTCCTAATTTGTTCTTTATTCTAATGTAAACGATTTTGTATCGCTTGTCACCAATATGTAGTTTCTCGCCATGAAATTTTGTACAAAGAGACAAGGCCAAAGAGACAACGCAAAGAATGTAAACAAACTTTCAATTGTTGTCAATATGGCTTCCTATACCATGAGACAGAGAGCGTGTGAGGGAAAAGTACAGAGGGCCGGGTCTGTTTACATTGTTTGCGTTGTCTCCTTGGCTTTACTATAGTGACTTAACTGGGTGGGTGTGTGTGTGTGTGTAGGCGTGGGGATTCCGCGACATCACACTGCTGGACAATGGGCGCGTGTCGTACTCAAATCCGACGCGTCAGTCCCTCTACGACTGCCAAGACTGCAGGGCCATCTGCAACAGGAAAGCTGAAGCGGCCGCACGATGCCTCAGGAACATACTGCCCACAGTTGTGCGTATTTTATTTATAAGTTCTTTCTCTCTTCCTGTCCGAGCCGCATTTTCGGATTACATAATATGCCACTACCCCTCAGGATGACAACGACAACTTTATAAAACGACAACTTTTTAGAATGTCAACGTCCTAAAACGACAACTTTTTTTATTTTTAGTGTACGATTTTAGAAGTCATTTTTAATACTTTTCGGACTTGACGGACCTGTTTTGGAAAACTAAGAAAAATTATAGATTTGACTTGACTTGACTGCTACTTTTGATTTTTAATTTCAATTTTGCCTTTTTTATTTTAAAATAGGCTATTACAAATTGCTATTTTTACTAATGACACTGGCAAAATCATCGGAGAATATCTGATGGAGCCAAGACATTAAAAGAGAAGAAGAAGAAGAAGTTTAATACTTTGACCTTTTTGACATTTCACAACTGAGGGCCAAAATTGACACTCCTTGTAAGTTAGTTGTCATTTTCGGAAATTGTCTATTTTGGAAAAGAAGTTTTAGGAAGTTGTCGTTGTCACCCTGAGGGGCCACTACCACTAGTACCCGGTACTTGCCAACCAAAAATCTTAAAATTCCAAAAGATTTAACAGTTAAATAGAATGTTTGAAAATATTGCAGAACAGTCGCGGCATCGTCGCCAGTATTCCGATGCCGGGTCATCCCGTCGGCGAGTCTATGGTCGTGGAGACTCGATACAACATCGGACTATTGACAGAGGCAATACTGAATCACGACGTGATATTCTTATTGCTGGACACTCGCGAGGCTAGGTGGCTACCGACTCTGCTTGGAGCCAATCTTGGAAAGGTAAATCGGATGTCATAATGTTCAGTTTAGCTCGTAAACGCAAGTTTAATAAGGGCCTATTCACACGACATTTTTTAACGAGAAAACATTTACATTTATGTTTGTAATGAGAACATGTTGAATATGTTGTAATATAAGAAGGGTCATAGGACACTTTTCTTAGATATAATTAATTACATTTAGAAATTTAGGTTAATTACTTATTAGTCTTTGATTAGATGGTAATGAAAAAATGTCGCTTGTGTATATTTTATATATTAAAAAAAAAAATGAAAATTTTCAGATAGTGATAAATGCTGCGCTGGGTTTCGATAGCTACCTGGTGATGAGGCATGGGATCGGATTGGACCCTGAACCACCCTCTCCGCCGACATCGCCCTCCTCGCAACACGAGTACCTGCCAGGCGGGCAGCTGGGCTGCTACTTCTGCAATGACGTCACCGCTCCGGGCAACGTGAGTCCCCTCTTAACTTAACAGCTTTTGTGGATATTGTAATGTAAATAAAATTCAATCCCTCAGGGTGACAACGACAACTTCCTAAAAAGTCTGTTCCATAATAGACAATTTCCGAAAACGCAACTTACTAAGCTAAGGGGTGTCAATTTCGGCCCTCAGTTGTGAAATGTCACAAATGACAAATTTATATACGCAGTAGGGTCGTAAAATATCGGCACAAAATAATTTTGTCAAGTTAGGTGAATGTCTAAGTATAAAAATGACTACTAGTTCTACCCCGGTGGACCGGGGAATTAATTTAAGAATTTTTCGATTTAAAAGTTGTCGTTTTAGGACATTGACATTCCAAAAAGTTGTCTTTTAGGACGTTGACATTTTAAAAAGTTGTAGTTTTTAGGACGTTGACATTTTAAAAAGTTGTCGTTTTTAGGACGTTGACATTCTAAAAAGTTGTCGTTTTAAGACGTTGACATTTTAAAAAGTTGTCGTTTTAGGACGTTGACATTATAAAAAGTTGTCGTTTTTAGGACGTTGACATTTTAAAAAGTTGTCGTTTTTAGGACGTTGACATTTTAAAAAGTTGTCGTTTTAGGACGATGACATTCTAAAATTGTCTTTTAGGACGTTGACATTTTAAAAAGTTGTCGTTTTAGGACGATGACATTCTAAAAGTTGTCTTTTAGGACGTTGACATTTTAGGAAGTTTTAGCTAGTAATGATAATAATAAATATTGCAGTCGACTCGCGAACGCACCCTGGACCAGCAATGCACCGTGACGAGGCCCGGAGTGGCCGCCATCGCCGGCGCACTCGCAGTCGAAATGCTTGCGGCATTGCTGCAACATCCCTTCAGGTACACAATTTTAATACAAACTAATAAATATACAGAGAAAACTTAACACAATATATTAGCTAATGAAGACACGTTTGGTCTAGTAACCCTAGCTGTTAACCAAACGGTTGCGGGTTCGAATCCCGCTAGGGCCAAACATTTTACTTTTGTACCTGAGTCATGGATGTTTTGTATTTATAATATTATTATGTATGTGTTTACAAAAAAAAATTGGTAATCTATGTAGTATATCAACTGTCTGATATCCATAATACAAGCATTAGTTGCTTAGTGTGGAACTAGATGGTGCTGTGTGGAATGTGTGAAGATATTTATTATTAATTATTAGTGAAAATTGTCGATTACTACTGAAACAGAAGATCTGTTCTATAAAAATTTACTTGGAGGAAAAGAAAAAAATGCGAGGAGTTGGAAAAACTGATCGAAGACCTCAAAAGTAAAAAAAAAATCTCTGTGGAATGTGTGAAGATATTTATTTATTGTCTCTATGTCTATACATACAATATTGTTGCAGAGTGCACGCGCCGGCCGTTTACAACGTAGACATACATCTGCTTTATTTATTGTCTCTATGTCTATCTATGTACAATATTGTTGCAGAGTGCACGCGCCGGCCGTTTACAACGTAGACAGACATCTGCTTTATTTATTCTCTCTATGTCTATCTATGTACAATATCGTTGCAGAGTGCACGCGCCGGCCGTTTACAACGTAGACAAACATCTTTATTTATTGTCTATGCCTATGTACAATATTGTTGCAGAGTGCACGCGCCGGCCGTTTACAACGTAGACATACATCTGCTTTATTTATTGTCTCTATGTCTATCTATGTACAATATTGTTGCAGAGTGCACGCGCCGGCCGTTTACAACGTAAACAGACATCTGCTTTATTTATTCTCTCTATGTCTATCTATGTACAATATTGTTGCAGAGTGCACGCGCCGGCCGTTTACAACGTAGACAGACATCTGCTTTATTTATTCTCTATATGTCTATCTATGTACAATATTGTTGCAGAGTGCACGCGCCGGCCGTTTACAACGTAGACAGACATCTGCTTTATTTATTCTCTCTATGTCTATCTATGTACAATATTGTTGCAGAGTGCACGCGCCGGCCGTTTACAACGTAGACAGACATCTGCTTTATTTATTCTCTATATGTCTATCTATGTACAATATTGTTGCAGAGTGCACGCGCCGGCCGTTTACAACGTAGACAGACATCTGCTTTATTTATTCTCTCTATGTCTATGTACAATTTTGTTGCAAAGTGCACGTGCCGGCCGTTTACAACCTAGACAAACATCTTCTTTATTTATTGTCTTTATGCCTATGTACAATATTGTTGCAGAGTGCACGCGCCGGCCGTTTACAACGTAGACAGACATCTGCTTTATTTATTCTCTCTATGTCTATGTACAATGTTGTTGCAAAGTGCACGTGCCGGCCGTTTACAACCTAGACAAACATCTTCTTTATTTATTGTCTTTATGCCTATGTACAATATTGTTGCAGAGTGCACGCGCCGGCCGTTTACAACGTAGACAGACATCTGCTTTATTTATTCTCTATATGTCTATCTATGTACAATATTGTTGCAGAGTGCACGCGCCGGCCGTTTACAACGTAGACAGACATCTGCTTTATTTATTCTCTCTATGTCTATGTACAATGTTGTTGCAAAGTGCACGTGCCGGCCGTTTACAACCTAGACAAACATCTTCTTTATTTATTGTCTTTATGCCTATGTACAATATTGTTGCAGAGTGCACGCGCCGGCCGTTTACAACGTAGACAGACATCTGCTGGAAGAGGACAACATCTCTGGAGTGCTCGGCCCCGTGCCGCACTCGATACGCGGCTCCATCTTCGACCACCAGTCGATCCAGCCGACCACGGCCAAGTTCAAGCAGTGCATCGCCTGCTCGGACGTTGTCCTCAACAAGTACAGGCGCGACGACATTGACTTCATATTCAACGTGCTCAACAGCGGCACCTACTTGGAGGAAGTCACCGGACTCGTTGAGTTGCAATTGAACGCTGACATGGCTGAAGTAAGTGCATCATTTTTTTTCTATGTTAAGGTCTACCACAGACAGGCTGACACGGTCCACTTGATGGTAGGTGGCTATCGTCGTCTATAACACAAGCAACGCCATAGAGGTGTTGCAAATGCATAAGTGCATCATATTTGAATATACTGAAGTGTTTTCTTTTTTAAATAGGTGTTGCATGCAGGGACGTTCAAGTCAAGACGTAACGCAATTAGGGGGAGGGGGGGGGGGGGTTCTTGTAAAACGTTACGATGCTTTACAGGGGTGGGGAGGGGATTTTTTTCAACGTTGCTGTATCCGTCATCGTAGTTGTCTTTTCGTAATGATATATTGAATACTAATGATGACAATTAAATGATATTTCATATTTATGACTCTCAAAGAGTGTCGTCTTTAAAACTAATGAGATAATTTAATTTCTCTCATCATTAGTATATCACCCCAATACCGAGAATACATTGAACGCCCCTCGTAAGTGTATAAATATTTATATAATAAAAAAAAATTGTGTTGCTCTTAAAGTTACTATACGTTTTGTTTGATTAACGTGACCTCATACAGACTTGGGTGACAAAATCAGCATCTGTCAGTCCCATGCTGGTTTTCAATGGCATAGCCATAGATATATATAATTAAAAATGGAATAAACAGAGCATATTCTAGAGCATTTAAATGATTTTTTTTTATTGTTACAGGTTCTCACTCTAAGTGACAGCGAGCATGACGAACAAAGCTCATCAACCGAAAAGGAAACCGTTTAAATATTACCGACAAGGATAACCGTGACGTTAACCATTTGATGTTTGTCCTAAAATCAATGTTTTAAATGGGTTTGCGGACCGAAAGCTAAGCTAACTTAGTTTATTTAGATTTGCTCGCATAGCTGATGCAATTTTCCATACTTGTGTGCACACCGTATTAAGCAGTATTTCGCAATTCGCAAACCACAAGATACCACCGTGAAATAATAACGTGTTTGTAAGGGATGCCAAAGCCCATTTCCCTATTCTCAATCCTCAACAACGATCAGCTATATACAAGCTAAGCTAGCTAATCTTTCGGTGTGCATACAGCCTTAATGTTATCCCCGGGGATTTTTTTCCTAGTGAAACTGGATGACAGACTCGGTATAATCATCGAAGTTAAAAAAAAAATAGATCGAGCCCAAAGCTTGCCAATAATTAATTATCATTTTATGGAAAAACATATATGAAGATTTTCACCTGTTAGGTTTTGAATTCTGGAACCAATTCCTTGATAACTAACGAAGATCAGTCATCGATGACTATTTTGATAGTCATCAAACAAACTCTGTTGTAACAAATGTATCTAGAAAGTATTTAAAAATATATTTTCTATATACAGTTTAACAGTAACAAAATAATGATTAAGATACTAGTGTGTCATCCAGTTCAAATCCTCGGTTTCTCATTGTAATCGCTTTACATGTTACATAATATGTTAAATATATTATTGCATTTATGTGCATTTCTCAATGCACACATCTCATGCACATTGTGTTAGATGCGTGAAAGGGTAGAGGTAAAAGGAGGACCGACTAACATGAGTGTTAGGCCCATCAAACTACTACAACATGGAACCCGCGTGCCATACAAAACACAACGAATTTTATGGAACATTTAAAAGTGACATATGCGTAGAGCATGAACTGTCATTTATAACAAAACAAACATAATAATAAGTACGTAATTTAAAGAAAATGTGACTTTACGTCAACCCATTAGAGTTTAAAATTAAATAGTAGAAGTTGATCGTTACTACCTTTTACCATTGACGCGTGAAGGCAAGAGTCCGCCATGATTCTGTCAAAGGCGTTCTTTTTATGTTCCCCTTTGGCACTTGTGACGCAAATTCCATTGTAGTATTTCGATGGTTAGGCCCATCAATGTACTACAACTATGGATTTCGCACGCCATACAAAACACTAGGAACTTTATGGAACACTAGCTGTTGCCCGCGACTTCGTCCGCGTTCAAAATGTCATATAGCCTTTCTCGATAAATGGACTATCCAACAAAAAAAGAATTTTTCAATTCAAACCAGTATAGTTCCTGAGATTAACGCGTTCAACTCTTCAGCTTTATAATATTAGTAACTAGCTGCTGCCCGCGACTTCGCCCGCGCAACTTTGTAAATTATATACTAAAAACCTTCCTCGAGAACCACTCTATCGATTGGTGAAAACGGCATGAAAATCGGAGCAGTAGTTTTTGAGTTTATCGCGAACAGACAGACAGACGCGGCGGAGAAGTTTGTTTTAATATTGGTATAGCATGATCTCTGTCATTTGAAACAAACCAATCATGTGTCATTTGAAGAAAATGTGAGTTTACGTAAAATGAATAGTACAAGTTGGTCGTTACTGCCTTTTACCATTGACGCGAGAAGGCAAGACTCCGCCGTGATTCCGTTTTAGGCGTACTTTCCATGTGCCGCTTTGGCATTTGTCACGCAAATTCTTGTAGTACTTCGATGGTTAGACCCGTCTCACATGAAGCTACTCAAAAGGAAGTAGTTATCCCAACTAAAAAATAAAGCGCCACCTATTGAATGGTAATCGAAAGATACTTTCACACATTATAGTTGGTCGTCCTTACCTCTATTCTTTTATGATTAGATGTAAGTATAATGTTGTGTACTTAATAAAATGTTCTATGGCAGCCATGCCATCTGTTTCTAGCAAATAATTAGGACTCATCCGTGTAGGTGTTGTGTATTTTATTTATTCATACATGTATTGTATACCAATAATGACACAAGCAAAGTAAAATTTCATAATAACTACATCAAAATATTTGCTTTTTTTTTTTTTTTTTTTTTTTCATTTTTCAAATCCAAAAAGGTCGGATTTGACGCAATCACGTTGGAGATGTTCATACACTTGTAATATTTTTCACTGATGCAAGAATTCAGTAATTTAAAAAAAATTCTGTTTATATGAAATAATAATAATAATAATGTGACGTAATGTATATCAGGATTATAAACTAAAGTACCGAGTTTTACAAGATCTAATAATTATGTATGTCTGTCCTTTTTCCTCTGACGTATAAAATAAATGTCAGAAGCGGCGATATCTGTTTTATGGTACAGGAAAACCATCTTGACATCACTTGGTCCCTGTTTTAAGATACTTTTTTATGAACTTTTTACTAGATAAAATACGTACCTACCTACTATTAGGAAAAATACGTGTTAACTGTTTGTTTTATTAAAAAAATGTTATGAACACCTGAAAGTTTAAAAAAATATAATTTATTTATTTATTGCTGTTGTAGTTTTTTGATCCCTCGGGGACAGTACTTTTTTTTGGACGAAAGGTACCGTATGTCCTATTCCTGATCAATGTGTATTACATACAAAATTTCATGGTGACCGTTGAGTAGTTGGGCTTGACAAGGTACCAGACAGACAGACAGAGTTACTTTAAACATTTTTAATGTTATAGTATGAATTTGGAAATTGATACAAGTCAAATACGACTTGGAAAGCTCACTGACTATAATAGAGTGCTTTGTTCTTGCATTTTTTAAGGGAGGAAGTATAATGGAAACTAAGAGACTGATGTGTAGTGAGAGTTGAATAGGTGTGGTTCGTTGCCAAAGACTTTTAATAATGTGATCATTACATAATTCATGATCTCAATATCATAATGTATGAATGATGTACGTAATGCACAAAACTCAATAAAACCTTTTACAAAAATGGCTGATTTTATATAAGTCCGCTAACGAATGTTGGAAATGTGTTTAATGACCGATAGAAAAAATTATTCTTGTATATTATTTAATTAATATAATAAAAACAGTAAACGAGTCTGTACATTAGAAATTACATAAAAAATTTGGCAATAACAAAATGCCATATAGCAAATTAGTCGTTTTGGGAAAAGGTTTTTTTTTAGAATTCATTGTGTAGATCAGTAATTATGATATTCAGACCTATAACACCGGGAGGCATTTTTAAAGCACAGACTTTGCAACTAGATAGGTACTATATTGGGAAAAAAAAAATATTTTATGAAGGGTAGGTATGAAATATTCTATCTTTGTGAGCTTAAAATTAAATAACTAAAGAAAAGCCATAGAGACAACGTAAACAATGTGGACAAACAAACTCCGATCCATATTGAGTTGCAACATCGAATCGAGTAATTATGTATGTTTCCCTCCAGGCAAAAATGTCAGAAATGGTACAGAAAAGCAATTCATTTTTGAATTTTTGGCATTTTAAGATCATTCTTATGATTTGATTGCTCTAAGTACTAGATAAAATACGTACTACTAGTAAAAATGTTAACTATTTGTTTTATTTTAAAAAAAATGTTATGAACCCCTTAAAAGTTTCTTTACATTGTTTGCCTTTTTCTCCATGGCCTTGCTTATGCATAATCAAAGTCTAGTTTCAAAATATGTGTACGTTATATCCTATTAAATAATACGAGTATACTCCGTACCTTAATATTCAACTAAACTTTGATTGCTTTGAAATGTTGACACAACTTTGCAAAAGTTTAAGGAAAAAATTTACACTTTCAAAACCAAGTATTGATTTTCTCTCTGACATGTCTAAAGTTACTCATAAATGTAATAATCGTACTAATAGCATATTGGAAGAGTTTAACTCGTTTTAATGTAAGTTAGATATATGTGTAGAATTTTAACATATTTGTGTAAGGATCAGTTCACACCGAAACGCGACCGAAGATGTAAGATTTTCTTGGCGATGCGTAACGTAAAACTGTGTAACCGCCGACATCATTTTCGCGTACTCACTGAACTTTGTGTAGTACAGTCGGCCGCATAAGTCGATTAACACATTCAAAAGTGCAAAACAACTGAACACTCAACTTACTTACTTAATTATTTACTTACTGAAGCTTTTTACAATCGTTTGTACGTGAAGTTTATTTTGTTCTCTAGTCGTGACAATGACTTATGGCGCGTTAAGTGTTACGTTGTTTTGCACTTTTGAATGTGTTAATCGACTTATGCGGCCGACTGTACATAAGTTCCCTCCGTCCGCGTACGTAACTAAGTTTTGTAACTAGCTACGAACTGGGATTTTTTTTTTCTCTAGGTTTGTAACCAGGTTACGAATGAATAATACAAATTTGATGGTTTTGTTTGCCTGCGTAACTAGATTACAAACATAGAATTTTTATTTCCTTCTACGTAGCTGCGTTACGAAAAAATAATTATTTTACCTTATATCCTTTTATATAACCGCCTAATAGTCGATCCTATGATGATGGCATAATTAAAAGGATCTTGTCATATTAAGTGAAGATCACGCTTAACTAAAACAAAACGTAAAACTACTTTACAATATTTCATTTAGTTAGTTCATAAACTAAAATGAGAATGGACATATAATTTCTAAACAATGTTCCACTGTTATTTTTTCTTCGTACAAATCTTGTATCGTGCAAGCTATTTCCATATCTATTTCTTCATAGTTTTTGCTTTTCTTGCTGCTCTGAACACAGCCACTCATATTTACTTTAACATCTTCTACTAGAACATCAAGTAGATGTGGAATGGTGGGATTTTTACGACCTATGTATCGATTGAGCCTGGAATGCCAGCCTTCAACGCTGTTAGTTGTTCGAAATGGCTCCTGTTCGCAACACCTGTTTTATTTCTCACTATACATATAATATACTTGACGTAAAGGGAATTAAAGCGAGAGAAAAATCATAGGCTCGACATAAAGGGTATAATAGCGAGACCAAGCTCACCGCTCGACACAAAGGGAACATAAACATACTACAGAGATGTCACATGTCTCATTTGATGGGAGACTGTAGCCTAAAATGTTCGCGCCGCATCGCGTCGCGTTTCTTTGTGAACTGACCTTAAGAGAGCGGCCAGCCATTGACTATTTTAACGGCCTAAAACATCCTCCGGTAATAGAAAACGTTATATTTTCTTCAAATATATTATAGTGATAGAGTTGACATTATAGTTTCTGCTGGTTTATACTAGGGTTGTTTCGGATATCCGCATCCGCAAATGCGGAACTTCCGCATCGATTTCGACATCCGCAATAATCAATGCGAGTCCTAAATCTGGCCTAAATTCCCTGGATGAATTATTATGATTTTTTTTTTAGTTTAAATTGTTTCAATTTTCTACCAAAAGCTTGATCACTTACTTAATAAAAAATATTCAAATGATAAATATTTCTACATTAAAATCGAATCCGTTAAAAAAAACTAAAATACGTATCCTCGTCAGCGCATGTTGAAAATTCTGCATCCGCAACAACCTTGGTTTATGCTAGGTAATGTTTTAGATATTTATTGGGGAATTTTACTCTTGGTCGTTAAATGAAAGACTTGCTGACATTGCTGAGAATTAAGTATCACCTTAAGACAATCTAGAATGAGCTATCGAGATTTGTGATTCGATCGCATACGCAATGCATCACGCATAATCGTGTTTAACGACCAAGTAGATCTACCCTTTTAAATGGAATATAAATGGTAAGATACTTAAGTGTGTAGTTTAAAAGACATATTTGTTGTATTTAAAAAAAAAACGAAAAAAAAATAGATGTTTCATGTCAAGTAATTCTGTTTATAATAATCAAAATATTCTTAGAAGCGATTCTGTCTCAAAAAAAGATTCTTATTTATTTACTTAGCACTTTGTTTCGACAATAATAATGCCTGGTTCACACAATGCGAGTCGACATACGCAATCACCCACACTTGCGAGTTGACAGTAGCTCAAATCCACATGTTTTATAAGCTTTTTTAATTCAAATCTTAGTATTGTGGTCATAGACCTTGCTACAGTTTTTTTATTATTAACCCTTTAGCCGCCACAGTCGACAATTATTTTCGTGTCCATTTCGCCAGAGTCGGATTAATACGACAAATTTCTCTACTTGTATGATGTTTGTTTTTAAATCATTGTTTTCTCTTTTAAAAAAATACGAGTCAGGCGCTAGGGGCACGAAAACTACTACAAAACCAAGCGGTTAAAGGGTTAAATCACGTTGACTTGACATTGCAACTTGATAGATCTGAATACTGAATAGTACTCCAGCACACAATTCGCATGAGACGAGGCAGCTATTAACATAGCAAATCTTAATGAGCTCTGACCTTGAGCGGGTATCTTTCGTTTGCACATGAAGAATTGCGAACAATATGGCGCACCTGCTTTCTCGTAGAAATTTTATCATTGCGTCTCGCTCATTCCGTGGCTCTCTCATCCCCGCGTCGCAATACCTCACAAACAGTTTCGCACGTGATATCGCCAGAGCCCATTAGGATTTGCGCCGATTATACTCTACATGAAAACAGCTTAGGAATGCCGAGCTACTGACATACTAGTATGCAATGCGAACAGCCGTCAACTGTCCAGTCAGTCAGTACACAGTCGCACTGTGTAAACCAGGCATAAGAATGGAATAGAAATAATAACGCTATGAAATTGCTATGAATTTATTTTACACATATGCATACATGCTGCATATAAAATGAATCAACATTAATTTACGTACAATTATTTTATAAAAATGCAACACTGAGAAATTGTTTTTATTTCACTCCCTACCGCCCTCTATTAGAGACGGCATGGTGAAAGTTTGCCACGTATCAATTTATACAACACCAGTAACCGCACGGCTTAAGCATTGTTTAGGTTTTGTGTTCCAAGACTAATCTCGATTTGCATTTACTAAAAAAAATCTAAAAATTGCATTTAATTAGTTACGAATGATTCACCGGAATTTTGTGTTATTACACCAAATCACAGCAAAATGACGCATTTCTAAAAGTTTTTTTTATAATGTTTGCAACGTGCAAATAGAAACTGGCGGTTGACTGTACGAATATTATTATTACTGCCGTCTCTAGTAGCGTGGCGATTTTTTGCTCTGTGTTAAGTCACAGCAATGTCTGAATCCAATTTCTCACAGAAATATTCTATCGGTGTCTACTATAATCATGTTTAGAAATTATTGAAAATAAATGTATTGCATCTACATGTTGATGTTTGTTTTTTGTTTGATGAAACGAAACGAAATGATATGCAATCTGTCATTTGGAAATTTACTCATTATATAGGTACGGTATATGCACATTTTATATTCTGTCACTTCCTCTTCCATACAGACTAAATATAATATAATATTCCACCCACAAACCCATCAAATTACTACAACATGGAACCCGCGTGCCATACAAAACACTACGAATTTTATGGAACATTTAAAAGTGACATATGCGTAGAGCATGAACTGTCATTTATAAAAAAACAAACATAATAATAAAATAAGTACGTAATTTAAAGAAAATGTGACTTTACATCAACCATTAGAGTTCAAAATGAAATAGTAGAAGTTGATCGTTACTACCTTTTACCATTGACGCGTGAAGGCAAGAGTCCGCCATGATTCTGTCATATGCGTTCTTTTTATGTGCCCCTTTGGCACTTGTGACGCAAATTCCATTGTAGTATTACGATGGATGAAACGAAACGAAACAATATGCAATCTGTCATTTGGAAATTTACTCATTATATAGGTACTTTACATGCACATTTTATATTGTCACTTTCTCTTCTATACAGACTAAATATAATATAATATTCCACCCACAAACCAAACAGCTACTCTATTGGCATACCGCACTATCGACTATTAGCATAGAGTAAATAGTACTCCACTGATTGGTTAAGTACTTGTGGCGATTAACTCGCATCGAGTGTCGTGGTCCTGTGTCATGTGACGCAGTCTAGTTTAAGTCAGAAATAATCTCGTGTGACACTGTCTAGGCTGTCTCTGGACTGGACGAAGCTGCATAACGTAACATCGAACATGTAGAACAAACGTACAGGTTTACAAGTCATTTGTTCGGCGCATAAAATATTTTATGAAATATATATATATATGTATCCAGTGTGATTCAAGCCGCAGACATTTCACACTGAAATTATACAATACATATATTGGATACAGTACATATATGTTTTTGTGCATACATCTTTATAAAATAAAATTATGCAAGGCATTTTAATTTTTCTATGGCTCGTATCAAGCTAGAAACGAGAGTTTGTAAACTACCCTACGTATTTTTTTTTCTTTACCTACATTAAAACTCAATTAGTCAATGTTAAATTGATTGTAGGCAATGGGAATTTGGTCGGGTGGTCTATCAACTTGGGTGGTTTTGGTGGTCTTATTTTTCTACCGTGTCTCCCGTCCTTTCTTTGCCACAGACCGGAACGTGGTCGGTTGCCGAGCCACCTGTTCCTTTGGGGTGATCCTATCGGAGTACTCCCATGGTCAACGTTAGACAGGCGACCTGAAAACGGTTATTATGTCTGATTGAGTTATTTAAACAACATACATAGGTGTCTATCAATAATAAACAGCGTGATCCAAAAAAATTGCTTATATTCCTCTTGGGAGAAGAAACTATGACTATATTGTAGTAACCATAAGCAATGCTCACTGGTTTGTAACAAACTCAGAGATTATTTGTGCATGAACATGGTCAAATAGGAAATTCGCTCAACTGCCAAAAACTACAAAGAGCGACTGTCGCGTCATCCAAATGAGCTGGCAGTCCAGTTGATTCGACAAAAATATTTGAACCGTCTCAAAAGGCATGATATAATGAGGCTGCATAGCAGATTGTAGCTGAGCCGAGCATATGAGCAGCTATCCTCGTTGGAGAAAGCGCTTGACACGCGATATCCAACATGAACAAATCTGATTATAGTCAGGGAGGTCTGATTGCAGATATTATTGTAACAAAAAACAAAATTTGTAGTAATTTAACCCCAGTCATATTATATGGGTCGAAGATTACCAGATTTAATCGAAGATTAATAAATCGAGTGAAAATATTTCAGAAATGATCTTAACGTCTGTCAACGCTATGCTCAGTATGCTATGTTATGCTATGTATGCTATGTTATGTTATGCAGGAATGGGGAGATCTGTAGACGAACGAATGTTACCGGCTTATGCCGACGGATTAGTAAGTTGAAGTTGAAGGGCACAAGGGACCAAATGGTCGCGGGTTCGAATCCCGCTAGGGGCAATTTTTTTTTTGTCTTAACATTTATGCTTATATTATTATTTATATTTGTACTTGAATCATGGATGTTTGTATTTATAATATGTATGTATTTACAAAAAAAAAAAAGTAATCTATATAGTACTAGCTGGCGCCCGCGACTTCGTCCGGGTTGAAAAAGAAAAAAGTAGCCTATCCTGTATCATGTACGTCTAAATGTTTATCTACCAAGTTTCATGAAAATCAGTTGATTCGTTTAAGAGTTATGGAGGAATATACATACATACAATACCTTCACTTACAGATTTATTATTAGTATATTGAATATTGATATCAACTGTCTGATATCCATAATACAAGTCTATAGTCTATAGTGAAGATATCCACCCACAAGGTGGACGGACAACCTGATAAGGGACGCAGGTCAATGGTGGATTCAAACTACTTTTGACTATACATATTAGAAAATTATACGGGTGAGCCTTATGTATATGTCGAGCATGATAATTTACTAAGAAAATGTACACAATCTGTTACCACTTACCAACTACGGCCATGCAAAGTGGTTTAAAACTGAATAGTTTTTTGGATGGCATCTGCACAATTATTCGATCGTCTTGTTTTCTCAAGATTGTCCCAAAAGTGCCCGCTGCATGAATATAGAGACCACCTTGACCTGTGTGGAAAAAAAACCATAGCTTGTCATAAATTTTGATTAACAATGATGGAATGCTATTTTGTTATTGAAGTATTTGAAATTCATATTTTTAAGATGCTTTACAGGGTAAATTTCTTAGTTATTCGAGGTAGAGATTTAAAGTTCTTTTTAAAAAGCAAAATAGTTAATTTTTACGACAAAAGCAAGTCATATGGTCTAAATCGAAATTATTTTAATGGGAATTATTGTCAAAGAAAAACAAATATTATTTAAGTGAGCTCTATAATGATATAAAACAAAATAACAAACGACATGAAATATTTTGATATGTTTTATTCACCTGGTTCCTTTTCAATGCAATGGACGATTGTGCCCATGGGTAGAGCACCCAGTGGATACGCATCTCCTTCATTAGCTCTTACTGAAAAAAAAACAAGAAAATCACACAAAATGGAGCCAAAATTTTAGGCCTAAAATGTTCGGGATTGACCTCTCCATGCTTTTGTTTGATTTCACCCAGCATACCGTTGTTCAGGGACAACCTGTATAGTTGAGAGCAAGAATCACATTGACCATTATTACCATTTATTCTGTCAGATTAAATTAGACATCTTCTATTTACTCTAACAATTAGTATCTGCCCTAAATACCTCATCACAGTGTAATCACATAATTTTCCTTATAACTAAGTTCTTTCTTCACCAAAGATAAAACCAAATTTGAAAAGCATTTTGAACACTAAAATACGCTCGTTTAAATACTTACCATATGAGCAGGACACATATTTAGTTGTATGGTGGTCCTATTTAGAACATAAATTAAAATGCAAAAATTTATACCAGGATTTCGGGGCAAATGGCGTGATGTCTTCAGTATATCTCCTGGCTTCATGTTTTCCGTAGCCAAAATGTACTTCAGTTTGTCTTGGACGACAACCAAGGCTATGTGTGCCGTTCTACAACCATCTTCAATTATCTAAAAAAAAATTGAAAAATTAAATAAATAATATGCAAGTATATGTCATCTTTCGATTATAATCAAAGGTTTTAGTATATAATTTACAAAGTTACGCCGCAGGCAGCAGCTAGTGAACAATACAATAATGTAATCATTATTGCATTTTTAAACTGGTTAAGAAATTTTTGAGTTTATCCATTACAAACAAACATACAAAAAAATCAAATATTTCCTCTTTACAATATTAGTGTAGATAAAATACACTGTAACCTTTACCTCGATCACTTTTTCTTCTTGCGGAGGTCCTTCAGTAGGACCGTCTCTTAACCATTGTATCCAATGATATTTATGTTTAATTCCACCACCAATTCCTTTTGCTATTAATCGTCCTGTAAAATAATGTTTAAAACCCAATTTATTAAATTCCTTATTTTATAGTTGTCAAACAAAAATCTGCTATTGTACACTTTTTTGAGATTCAAACATTTTGACTCGAGTGAATAGTTGATTGGCTTATCTATTGTATAAAAAAACTGCTAAGTGCTTAACCCTATTTGATGAAGTAAGTTAAGTTGAATATTTAGACTTCTTAATAAAATGTGCTGTGCAGCAGTACATAGATTCTGTTAAGTATGTGAAAAATTAACTATTATCGAAATAATAAATAAATATAAAAGGCGATGTGTGTGTATTCCTTATGGACTCCAAAACCGATTTTGATAAAACTTTCAAACAATCTTCAGATTAGTCCAGCAGGTAATCCTGTGAAATTTGGTAGCGATCGGACGTGGGCGAAGCCGCGAGCGAGTCGCTAGTAATAAATAAACTACTAACTAAATTTTCATGTTTAAGCACCTCTTTCACCATCTGTCAAGTACGCTAACATTTAAAGTCACCTGTCATCAGGAATAATTTAGCTGATATACCTTTATTTGTACGGTATAAGTGCCAAATATTAAATAGAAAATAATTAAACAAAATCCCTATCGAAGGATGCACTAAACCAAGTGCATAATTTAATAAAACAAAATTATTTCTAAAAGTAACTAATGAACACTTTACCTTGTAGTTGGTGAAAGAGGCCCTTAAAGTCATAAGTTTACGTAAGTGTAACAGGCCTAAGTTTCAAATATAATACTTTTTTTTAAATAAACCGTGTAAAATTTATTGTTTTTTTTTAAACGCTAAAGTATACTTTTTCGATATAGGAAATATTGGTTTAACGAAAATATGGAAACTAAACCTGAAAATTTAATACAGAATAATGAACAAACCACTCTCTGGGTCTCGACCAGCCAAGTTCGTAACTTCTAAAGGTTTCACGGTATATTCTTCAGGGAAGTGCACTATGCGTCTATAACTTTTACCAAATCCAGGTTTCGGTTTTATCATATTAGGTTTGCTAGCAAAGTTATAAGCCGTAACGTGTACAGCTCTTTTCGTAATTGATAGGGGATTGATAACTAACCCCGCAAATAATCTATTTAATGCCATTTTAAAATAAATTTCATATATGTAGCTTTTAATTGTACATTTTACCCTTTTTTTATAACCTAACAATATTTTCTTTTAATGTTTGGATTGGATGATTGGAATTGTGAAATGTGAATTTGGTGAATATTGTGAATGTCAATCAAACAAAATGTCAAAGAAGAAAGTAAAGTAAGTACAAAATTATCTACTCTGTTGTATTAGTGTTGGAATCAATCTCTGTTTGAGCAAATCATGATTCTAAACTGAGATTTGATTCGAGTGAATTTGTCATACTCGAGTAAAAAACGGAATCGTTTTCACTCTAGTTACCAAGTTAATATGGTGCGACTATAGCCTCGATGACACGGAGCTAGTTTACAAGCCACAAGCCAGCGAGTTCGCTAGCAGCTTGTAAACTCGCCCCGTGTCATCGGCTTTTTTACAATCTGCTAGTTGACTATCCGATTGTAAAAAATCTGCTAGTAAAATAGAAAGCCGGGCTAATTTACTCGCCTTTCGCTGGCGTGTTGGCTAGTAAGCTAGTTACTAGCCGTGTGTCATCATCGCTGCTAGTGAACTAGTTGTACGAGTATCTTTACTATCTGCGTTTTGGCAGTCGGCAAAAATGTCAACGGAAGTAGTTCGCAAAACAACACGTAATTCGAACTAGCTAGCTAGTACGCTAATGAGCGAGTGGAAAGTTTTGCGTGTCATCGACACTCGCTAACTCGCTCTCTCGCTAGCTTTTAAACTCGCTGGCTTGTAGCTTGTAAACTAGCCACTTGTCATCGAGGCTTTAGTAAACGACTACGAAACTATGTATCCAACAGCATCTAAATAATAATACAGTTAGTTACTAGTTGATAAAAGATAATGATTTTGATTTGCATTTGACAAAAATGTCAGAACATTTTATTAAACACCTATGTCATCTGCTATGCTCATTGTGAAACAATATATTAATTTGAGCTACTTTGACCACCAGCTTGATCCAGTTAACCCAGGCAACAAAAAACAGCCAAAAGTGCCGCAGTTATACGAGTTAGCTGTAAAATACTTAATACTGTAGTCTGTATTTCTGTCTGTCTGTTACATCCGTCCCTTTAGAACGTATATTTTCTAAAGGTGGAAACAAAACCAACTATCGGACGCGTCTGACTACCGTGGCTTTTGAACGCAGCTGCTAACTAATGTGCACGGTCTTTCACGTCCCAGAACTCCAGATTTCTATCGGACGTCCTAACGCTCAAACGTCACGTCCGCAACTTAAATCTGGAGTACTGGGATGTGAACGTGCACATTGGCAGCCGCTTCCATACGTGCCATAAGTCTCGTAGTTTGTTTGCACCTTAAAGCTTAATTTGTAACCACAGAAGAAATAGACTTTAATGGACTAGATTCTAAAAGAGTAGATGAAATTACTAAAATTAAGTTGCATCGTTGTATAAATTTAATAGTTATAAATAAATAATTCCAGTGACCCGACAATTCGAATACGATTAGTGACGTATTAAATTACATGAGTGATTCGAATCGCATAATTCCACTCGATCACTAGAGTCACATCATTAAATTGTGTATATAGTGCATAGAACATATAGTGTCACAAAAAGTCAAAATATTCTGTATGACAGAAAAGAACAAATTTCAATGAGAAAATAAATTAAATATGATTACATATTAAAGAAAAACAAAATTGACGATATCAAAATTAATTGATAACCATCTAGTGATGAAAAATATTAGTTATTAAACACAGTTTCCGTAAAAATAACTTTTTAATTTTGAACGCATCCATCAAAAATAGCGTAACAAACAGCGAGCGACCTCTTGCGTTAATTTTGATGTAAAATAAAAATACATCATCGTGAATGTGGCGTGTGTTGTTTGGATTTATACGAGTCGTAAATAAGAATGCATTGAATACATGATTATATATTGTTTTAAGTGTAATTTATGTGTATTAAAGCATTAGTCCAACAAAAAACCTTTCGCTAACATTGAAGCTTGAGTGTGGAAAGTGGTCTAATTTTAGTATTTGGTCATATGTTGCACGCCTGCCCTGGGTCTGGAGAAGACAAAAAAAAATATTATCAATTCCGATGCAACATCGATAATGAAGTGAGTTCTGTTTGTTGTTTATGAGTTAAATCTGAAATGTAATAAACGTATAAGATTAATTACTAGTATTTGAGAAGTTTATCCATATAAAATAAGCAGTAGGTAGGGTTACTGTTTGTCTCCAAACTGGAACTAACCATCAATGACAGTGTCATAATAAAACGTTTATTTAACAAAATAAAATGTCAATCTCAACCTTCTCTTTGTAATTTTCTGAAGTTATGCAAACACTAACGTGTCGTATTATATTGTCATATTTTTGTTACAGAAATAGACACAGTCAATCTTCCGGCACGTTATTTCGCTTTCTCGTGACTATGCGGTGCCTTATATATGAATATATATTCTAGTTGCATTATTTTAAACTTCATAATGGTCCTTAGAGCTGAAATTGAATAATTATGAGTCATAATCTGGCAGGAATGCAGTCATACAGAATGCCAGGTCCCGGGCTAGGGCCTCCAGACTTTAAGCCACCGATGGAAACGCCCACACCCTCAGCGCCGGCACCGAGCAATCCTAAGAAGAGGCGGAAAACATCAAATGCCAATAATGCCCTAACAGCTCAACCTCCACCGACGGCACAAGATTTATTGCCTCCTCCGTTAACTGGATATGGTGATACTATTGTTGCATCAAACCCTTTTGATGATTCTCCATCGACTGTTTCACACAATGGTCCAATAATGAGTTCTAACGGGCCAATGATGAGTCAAAATGGGCCCATGGGAATGATGGGGCCAATGCATGGAATGGGAGGACCTCCGATGAGACATATGAGTCCCCTACCACATAATATGAGTCCTATAAGTCAACAAATGCCACCTAGAGGAGGAATTAGCCCAATGGGCAATATGAGCCCGATGGGCCCCATGGGTGGTATGTCACCAATGGGTGGACCAAATATGGGAATGAGCAATCACAGTATGGGTCCAGGAATGGGATCTTCAAGGTCAATGGGCAGTCCAATGAGTCCAATGAATTCAATGCCAATGGGTTCTCCCATGTCATCTGGCCCAATGGGTAGTCCTATGAATATGGGTTCAATGGCAGGAAGTCACATGAGCAATAGTCCCATGGGTCCACCAATGCATAGTCCACTAGGACCTGGTTCAATGAATGGTCCGATGAATGGTCCAATGGGGGGTGGAGGACCAGGGATGAATGTTCCACGTATGAATGGACCAATGGGTCCAAGCTGTTCAAACGGTTCCATGGGTCCCAATAGTACAATTATGTCATCAAACCCAATGCAAAGTGGTGGTATGGGGCCAGGTCATTGCGGACCTATAAGACATGGCAGTCCAATGGGATCAGGAATGGGTAGTGGTCCTATGGGTGGAAACGGACCAATGTCCTCAATGGGTCCAGGGCCACCTTACAGTAGCAGTCATATGGGTCACGGTGGTCCAATGGGAATGGGGGGAAGTGGCTCCATGGGAATGGGGCCGGGCCCAGGAAGTATTGGTAGTTGCGGACCTCTGGCTGGTATGAGTGGAATGGCAATGGGAGGGCCAGGAGGGCAAGGAGTAGGTCCAATGGGACAAGGAATGAGTATGTTTGGACACAAACCCATGCCAGTGAGTGCAGGGAAAGTATACCCTCCAGATCAACCAATGGTGTTCAATCCTCAGAACCCAAACGCCCCACCAATATATCCTTGTGGAGTGTGTCACAAAGAAGTACATGATAATGATCAAGCAATCTTATGTGAATCTGGCTGTAACTTTTGGTTTCATAGGTAAGTAATTTATATGTTTTTATTTTTATTTCTTAATATTTTTTGTATGGTATAAATAAAGAAAAAGAGTTTTTGACATTATAATGTAAGAAATCTGAAGTTTACTGAAGTTCGAATCCAACTTGTAGATTGTCGAAGTAAAAAATAAAAAATATATTCCTCAAATTATACAAAAACGATAAGAGTTCCAGACAAATATTGTAGAGAATTTAGTTTTATGTAAAAATGTTTAAAATATGTTATAACAAATTATAGTCAAAACTTACTTTAATTTTGATAGTAAAAATGTATTTTCATGAGATGTTTTTTCTACAATCTAGTAACTTCTCAAAATTATGAAATTTCTTATAAATAAATAATTATATCAGGATAGCTTTATTACAAATAATCTTACTTGAAATGTTTAAAACAAAAGATTTGTCTACAATAATTCGACTATTATAGTGAATTGATATTGATACGTCAGGTACATATAGACCTTACCATCCAATATCATTATTAGTATTGTATCATCATCAATACTAATCATAAATCTGTAAGGGTGGTCATGGAGTAAGTTACTTTATTTTCAGAGATATCGTGTTTATAGGCTCCATACATGATACTGAAACTAAATTGACTATTTTTATATGTATGACATGTTCCTCCATAACTCTTAAACGACTTAACTGATTTTCATGAAACTTGGTAGATAAACATTTAGTTAGACGTACAGGACACAGGATAGGCTACTTTTTTCTTTTTCAACGTGGACGAAGTCGCGGGCGCCAACTAGTTATTAAAAAATAAAATGATTTATCTACACAGGACTTATATAGGTGTCAACTATATGGTTTGCACCATATAAGTCCTGTGTAGTTAAAATGAAATGAACGAAATTAATAAAATTTATTAATTTGGATTTAATACCATGTTGATTTTAATGCCATTTTGTCTATTTAGCTTTTTACCAGTCACTGTTCATGTCATTACTATCTTGAGAAGTACAATTAATCATAATTTTTTTTACTTGAGTAAAACACTGTTAATTAAAATTAAATTCTTTCATATAATAAGTCCATGGTGTTTTTAAAATATTTTACTGATTAAACAAAAAATTTCAATTCTTCACCAACTATTTTTCCACTTATATGTCTAAAATTAATGTTCCTCTTTTCTCTTAATTTGACTTAATTTTTTAACATTTGTGTGCCATTCAATCAAGAACTGTGACGAGAAAGATCTTTTGAATAGAGTGTCACTATTTTTTTTCTCAGAAAATATATATTTTTTTGTATTAGCTCCTATTTTTAATAACCACTAGTACTGATTGGTTAATGGATTAGTTAATTGAATTTGATTTAACTATTTCCAGAGGTTGCACGGGCCTCACGGAGCCAGCGTTCCAGCTGCTGACTGCTGAAGTGTACGCGGAGTGGGTATGTGACAAGTGCCTGCAATCTAAGACTATTCCTCTAGTGAAGTTCAAGCCATAGCGATGCGCCGCTCCCTCCTCCCCCCTTCTGATACCCCCACTCCTCTGAATTATTCAAAGTCTGAAACGTACCCACAAATCATAAACTATTTATTTCACTTAAGCAATCTATACGGACACTATTGTGATTAAATATTTATTAAACTTGGGCATGTAATTGGTTTTTAGTCGTATATAAGGAAGATCTCATGGATAGTTCCATCATGATATACATAGTTGTGTTTCGTTTGACTGATTATGAATATTGATCTAGGTATTTTGAAGTATGGTATTTTTACAGTTTCTGCGATCAATATTTGCAGTTTTTTAATTGGAAATTTTACTCATTGTTTTTCAGTTTATGTGAACTCTGTGAGTTAGGCTAAGGCCACACTATTTATGTGCCAAGCCGAGCTGAGCTGTCAAGATCAAATGATCACACACACAAGGCAGCTAGCCTGTTGACTAAGAAATTACTGACGATTGATAAAATGCTTAAATCTGTATACCGGAGGTATACTGTGCTAAGTCCATTAAAAATTTTTTTTTTTGATAGGACTCGTTATATGCTTATGGACGAAATACACGATCAATCATTTGGCGTGACGACAAACTGAAATTTGAATTACAGTGTTTGACACCAAGCCATCAGTTTTTACCATTCACGGTCAAATTTTGTCTTCACGTCAGTCAATTTGACGCGATGGACTGACCGTGTATTTCGTCCATTAGACTCAAACGTTTAACGTGCATACTGAATAATTTTCTAAATGTGACTTAAAATATATAAAAAAATATAATATTCAAAATTAATTAATTATTTTCAAAACAGCATCAAAAAGAACTACTAAAACTTACATGTCGCTTGCATTGTGCCCAATACCATAGTATCCCATACTATGACAATGCTAGTAGCTTGGCTCTTAGAACTGAGCGAGACTCTTCATAGTGTGGCCCTAGCCTTAACCTTAATTAAATAATTAATTTAATTGCAATAATTAAATTAATTGACCTTTAATTGCAACGGTCATAGTCTGCCGAATGAAATAATATTTATTTTAATATAAAAAATAAAAACCTGCAAACAAAATGGACGTGAAGTGTTGTTGCAATGAGCATATCTTATTAAAGCAATCAACTTGTATGTTTAGAAATGTTGCTACATATAAAAATCAAGCAATACAAATGTCGGTTGACAAAGAACGTGTTATGATGCCTACTGTGTCGCTTTAGTCTTTGTGCATATTTGTAAATATCAACTAGATACCTAATTAATTTAAATAATTTTCCGCCTTATAATAATGGTGACCTTTGTACATTGGCTTTTGAATGGTGCCCCTCACCGGAGATTATAGAACATATAATATAGGAGTGCGATTGTAAAAATCTACCCATTTTAAGTGTAACTCATTTAAGGAGTATAGCAGAAGTGTAACAACACGTTATTTAAATTTATTCTGAATCCTACTTACTAATATAATAAATGCGAAAGTTTGGACGTTTGTTTATTATACTCGATCACACAAAAACGGCTGAACGGATTTGTATGAAATTAAGCAAACAGATATTTTATTACCTGGATTAACATATAGGACTAGCAAAAAGCAGTTTTCTTAAACAATACAACTATTTTTTTTAAATATTTGTTGAAATCTGAGGAATGATCTTATGAAGAGAAATTTTCCAATGCAAAGTTCTTAGCTGACAATCCAAGAGCTTTTGACAGTACAACACCTTTCCGGTCAGCTAGTATAATATATTTGACTAGCTGGTGCCCGTGTCTTCGTCCGCGTTATCTATAAGCCTTCCTCGATAAATGGACTATCCAACACAAAAAGAACTTCAATTTGAACCAGTAGTTTTTGAGATTAGTGCGTACAACCAAACAAACAAACAAACAAACTCTTCAGCTTTATATATTGGTATAGATATGGAAGGAAAAGATACACATATAATATGATAGAGCTCAGTATTCAGCCTTAGTTACGGAAGAAATTTTCGATTTGATATGAGTAATCCTCTGATTTCTACATTTAAAAGTCCAAAAGTTTTTAGTTTACTGCCTTTCAAAAGATTTCAATAATAACAATATGTGTATATTTTTTTAACCAACTAATTCACCAATGAATAAATTTTATGATGGTATAAATATGTGAATCAGTCAACAACTTCAATTCTGTGATTACTCCTTACATGAGATTTGGTTCTTTGATTAATCTTTGTATGTACTTATATTTTGGTGCCCTCGGTTTGCATGTAACATAATTATGCGCATTATAATTTATATACTTATTACTAAGTATAAAATAATTTATGTACTAAGTGTAATGAATCCATACGCTTTGTTACTTATAAGATAAGAGTGTTATATGTGTTGAACAGTTTTTTTTTAATTGTGGACATCTCACATTAAGTCGTGTAAATACTGTTGTGTTAATAATAGAACACTAGAAAACTAGTGGACTGAAATAGTTTTGATGTATCTTATTTTACAGCTCTCGGGGTTAAATGTGATTTTTTTATATACATATGTATATTATGTTGACAGTCATATAAACCAATAGGTGGTCTCTATGTGGAACGAACAGTGAAAACATTAAATTTGTTTTTTTAAATTGTAAATTTTGAGTTCAATTAATAAAATTGTGTTTCATTAATAAACCGTATTAGGCAGTCGAATTCTATTTTTTTTATGGACATATGTTTTTTTTTGACATTTTAAATAATATATTTAAGCTTCGCCCAACTTCTTAGTTTTGGACTATAAATTGACCAGAACCGCTGTACCACGCTTAGGTATGAGGTACACAGAGCAAAGAATCGCCACACCCTACTATACTTCGTTTCATAATTCGAACGAACGAATCGTTTCATAATTTGACATTTTTTGGGTTGCAGGGTTTTGACAAAAAAATAGTGATGTCACCTAATCGAACTTATCAAAAAACTTACGGTTTTATAAAACCGTAATCAATGCTTTATAGAACATAAATTAGTTTAGAATTAATATTAATTGCTAATTAATTGTTTAAATTATATTTTTTTGCAAATTCCGTTCTCTAAGTCTGTTTGATAATTGAAGTTTTTATGATAAGAATATTTTTCTAGGTGACATAAAATTATCATAAAATAATAGCTATATAATGCATTATACTGTTTTATTATTTATTTGACTTTAAATTGAAATTTTGAATTGTTTTTTTTAATTTTTTTATCATTGGCAATCCTGCTTTAAACGCAATTCGAACCTTAAAATAACAATAATACGAATGTTAACAAAACAAGATCAAAAATATTTTTACCGTAAAATATCGTAACTATTTAACTAAAACCGATATTAGTACAGCACTACGGAAACAACGCTGGTAACATTATTTTAAAATTTGACATTAGAGCCTGTCAAATTACTCGTTCGAATTATGAAACGCACTTTAGAGATGGCATTGTCAACGATTATTCAATTCAAACAAACAAGACTTAAAATATATAAGCAATATAACGCTTGACCTCTTGTTGCTATAACACTTTGGCCAGGCGTTAGTTTTTTATTTCATTATAGATGATCCTACGGAAGCAGTTCTTTTTTTTCTTGATGAAAGGTATGTTCTTTCCTGTATCCCTGACAACGTGTATGCATAATTTCATGATGATCTATTAAGTAGTTTATCGTGAAAAGGTAACCCAAAGACAGACAGAGTTAGTTTGAATTAGTGATGTCGATCAGCTGATCAGTTGGTACCAGCGCCGCATACCCAAGGAGTGGTACACCGATTTCGGTCCAACTTTAGTCATACCTCAGTTTAAGCCTAGTCAATACCCACTGCAACCTCTATGTCATATCTGAGTATGACTAAACAAACAAGTCCATTTCGTAGATGTAGCCTTATATGCACCTTTATGTAGACTACCTTTTATATCGTGTTGACGAATCCTGTCAAGAAAAAATATTTTTCGATGTATTGCCTCTCCGAATTAGTCCATGAAATGGCTTTACAGTTTCTTATGTCTGATAAAAAGTTTAAACTGTCGTTTGTTTGTACCTACTGTTTGAGAAATTTTGTCATACAAATCACGTTGGACCTTTTTACAAAAAATCGGCAAGGATACGTCTGTACACAACTCTGCCATCTCTTATTTTATCGAAGCTAAATATTTCGATTTTTTTTTGTCGAGACTCCGCAACAAATGGCGCTGAAAGAATTGTGCTCTCGAGTGGCTAGGTTTAAATGGATGATATTCTTACCATGTTCAAACCATAAAAGTACTAAATCAAAGCGTAAATTATTTGTGAGATATATTTGGCGAGAATTAATAACTAGAAATTCCTATTGAAGCCAAATAACAACTGCCTTCGCGTATTTGTTAAATTGTAGTAAGTACAAGTTGCAAATAATTCTCGCCAAATAAAGTGTGATTGTGTACCTTAAAATTAAGTATCATTTGTTGTGACTTTCTTATTTTTGCTACCTTATTCATTCTGTGCCATGTTCTATTATGTTTTTTTTTTGTGTAAATCTTGACCACTGTACGCATACTTCAACAACTGATCATGTAAACTTTGTAGTATCTACTTTGTTAGTGAAACCATTTTCTATATACTTTTTTAAAAGGTTGTGCATTCTAAGTTGGCCATTACTTAAATTTTCCTTTTTTTTTAGAATAATTACTTATTCGTAGTTGTAGGTAAAATTAGTGAAATGCTGCAAACGCACATCGCTATGAGGAAAAACATAATTCAAATGATAAGAAAAAGTTTTTTAAAACATTGATGAAGAGAATTCTTCTTATTGTGAACTAAAAAATCTTTGAGACTTATTTTTGTATGCACTTTTTTGTTTTGTGGTACAGTTTTGCGATTTCATACTTCGGTGCACTGTTAGTTGTCGACACGTCACACACAAACACACACACACACCATCCAGCCTAAATTAACTAAAAGGGTAAAATCGTTTTAGTGACCATCGAAAATACCAAAAAAAGAGTTACTTTTGAATTTTCACAGTAGCAATTTTTTTTTAAATATACTTATGTTTTTGACGTATAAAATCAATCGATTGAAATGTGACCCGCTCATAAAACAGTTTCCATATAAAGGAGAATCAGTTTTGTATGGATTTCGGGCCATCAGTTTATTTTCGTTTTCAAGGTTGAAATTGGTACCAGTAGGTAAAAAGAAATTATAGATTTTACTGTGAAAAAAATATCGTGTAATTTGGTAATGGGATTTCATATATATTTTAAGTTTGAAAGTATTAAAATACCGTGCGTTTCCCAAATGTATTTATCACATTTTTTAGGAAATCTGTAATTATAATCTGAAATTTTTACAGGAATTTACTGAAATTAAGAAAGACTTTTTTTATTACCAAGTTCTGCAAGGTGTAAGTTTAAAAAAATGGCCTTATTTTGAATGATATCCTTAAAATCCATGAGAAATTGTAGAAAAATATTTTAGTCGCTGGCTGGTCATACGCTATGATGTCATGCGCAATGCCATCATAGCAGCAACATAGCATAGTTAAGTAATTTAAGCATTGTCTATGTGCAGATCAAAACTGTTTTTTTTTTTGAAATATCATACTTTTGCAATTTACTGTTAAGTATTATTTTGTAATTTAAAAACGGTGTCATTGTTTTATTTCGAAGGTTGTTTATTGTAAGTGAATGTATTTGAGAACATAATGAAATTATTTTACCTCTTATTTATAGTTTAATTAAACTAAGCGCGCAAGTGTTGTTTTTAATAATTATTTTTTCATTTACCGCCCAATAAAATAATACAAGATAAAAAGAGACCCCCTACAACGTCAAACTTCCATTATTATTAATAATAAGTCTCCTGACTAATCATGTCACGAATCTCTGAACCTCGTCGAGGTTCGGTTTTTTTTTATTAATGATTTGACCTGTAATCCATTTCTTTTATTATTTTTTTATTATTCGTGAATTAAAGCAAGACCACGGAGCCAACAAAAAAAAATGTAAACAAACTTTCAGGGGTTTATAACATTTTTTTTTTAAATAAAACAAACAGTTATAACGCAACAGTTCATAAATTGGTGACCAAGCATTTGCCGAGATTACTTTCCACAGATAGCGCCTAAGGCTTCTGTCTATTTTTCGTCCAAAGGAAAATTACACTAGATAGAGATAATCTGTCGATATTGTAAAACTTCAGTTTGTTTGCATTGACTCCGTGGCTTTACTTTATAAAAACGAAATATTAAAAAAAGGGTTTGCGATCCTAAACGAAACACTTATCAGTTTGTAAATATATTTTAACGGATTTTTTTATGAGATAAATGTTGTACAGTACACTGTAAATTAGAAATAAAAGTCTAGAATAATTATTTTGGCCATGAATGTAAATGTTCGCAATGTTTTTGGTCGTGTTGCGTTGCATGCAGCCTACCAATAATTGTAATCTAGGTTGTGCGTCTTTAGTTAGATACACTGCTGACGTATCGTTTTGAAAAATTGTAATTTGCATGACTTTTTTTTTATCGTTCAATTAGGTATTATTACTTATAAATACTGTTTAAGTACTCATAGTATGAAAAGATATATTACTATGAGCTTTTATTTATCAACTTCCATCAAACAGTCAATGGAATTGTTGTATTCGTTTACATATTGATAAAACTGGCTGGTATCTGCGCCTTCGTCCGCGTTGAAAAAATAAAAAAAATAAAACGCCTGACATTTTTATTGCTGTTTTATACTTTTGCGAGGCGTTGGTTTTTTATTTTTATATAAAAAAATAAAAAACCACCCTCAGATCAAAAAGATCCTTCGGAAACATTAACTTCTTTTTTCCGGTTGCAATGTTGTAGTACATTTCTGTATCCCTTAGAATGTGTACGGCCAAATTTCATGACGATCGATTGAACACATGAAAAAAAACAGACAGTTATTGTCACATTTATAATGTTACTTGGTATGGATAAATTTTTTCATTTAAAAAAAATGAAGTAAAAAAATAAAACTAGAAAATGAAACACTTAAAATTGCTCTAGATCGATGAATTTTAATACGGCTGAACAGATTTGGATGAGATTTGGCACACAGATAGTTTATTATCTGGATTAAAATTTAGGATTCGAATTATAGCGTGTACGAATTCGCAGTAACAGTTAGTGGAATATAAAAATAAACATTCGAATAAAACTGTTTAGGCATAGCTAAAGACTTGCATGTTGGTAAAGTGCGTACCGACAATTATTGTGTCCCGACACGTCCATTGCGAAAATCAATTATGATTGTATATCAATTTTAACAGAACGACATCAGTGGTCTTAAATTTGTGCATAGTTTATTTTGTATTATGTGAATAATAACAAGCAATAATAAAACTGTTATAGACGCATTTTATTTCAATATTTCACCTACCTACCTACCACTATCTACTTTCTATTCATTAAGCCATCTACTTTCTATTCATAATTATAAATTTGCGATGGCGGCTCTAGGCTCAGGTAAGAAATTGTATATTGAAGTAAGAGTTAGGGCCTGCTCTGCGTTGAAAAATTAAAATTATGAGAAAATACCATCCGACATCTTTGTCGCTGTAACGAGAGTGGCAACAGATTTTGATACGGTTTTCAGTAATAGAAAAAGATAAACGAGAACGACGAAGGTTGTAAATAATTTGCAAAAAAAGTTACGGGAAGTTAGTATTTTTTCACCATGACAAGTAGCATATCAACATTTTTTTATGCTAATTATACCAAAATTAAAATAGTTTTCAGTTCTGTTGGTAGTTTTCAGACATTTAGAAGGCATGAGATAAGTATAAATAATAAAAATAACTTTGTGTCAGTGTATTCCGCAAAAGGAAAGATCTTTGTAATTTCTTTGTAGTTTTTAATTGTATAGATTGCGTATAGTTTTTATTGCGTATAGATTGTTAAAAAAAGTGGCAATAGTTTAGTGTTGTCCCTTTCTAACGATATAGTTAATATAATAAGAAAGTCAACACTATAGTATTGCCACTTTTTAATTTAAATATTTTTTTGACAAGCTTTCATGTAGAATGGGAAACAGGCTTTCTTAGTCTGTAAATATTTATGTGCCGGCCGATATTGACAATGACAGTCATAACATTGTGACAGCAGTAGCAGCAGCATGGACTTGGGTTGCCAACTTAGAAGATTTTCCGTCAGAAATAGCGGCATGTGGATTAGGGTGTGAAGTAACTCACAGAACCGGTTGGACTTTTTAAAGGACTATCAACAAGATTTCAACATCAACCTCTACAAGTCTACCACCTCTGCCTCACCAGCTCACCAAAAAAATAGTTTTGATTTTTAATATAAAATAAAGTAGCTAAGTAAGTACCCTTATTTTTCAATAGTCAGTATTTTATCGGATTTTATTGATGATAATTATGATAATAATAATAATGTTATGGGTTTCTAACGGAATTGTAGACGGCGGAATTTCAAAATTATTGTTGGCAACACTGTAATGTATAAAATGTATTCAGTATTGCATTGCATGTAAATTAACCTCAAAATTTTGTAAATATTACAACCTACAACAGTGATTTTCTTATTCATTTATAAATATAACGCTTATTCACGTATCATTTAATTAGTAATTGTCACGTTTGCTTACAAGTGTAGAATATTTGACCAAAACTTGCCGGCAGATGCGGTGCAGTACTTGTCTGCAAGTTATGAATTATTCCGCTCGCTCTACGCTCTGTAGAAATTAAATTATATTTTATGTGATTTTGTGATAAAAAGCTGAGGAAATGACTGAATCCTACCACATCGTACCTTGGTACAACAGCGATGAATGGCGTCAGGTATATGACGAGTTATTCGTACAATCAACTCTGGATAAGAAGCAAAAAGCGCTTAATACTTTGTCAATATGGAAAGCGAGGTGTCCCTCTCTGCCTTCTGGTATAGAGTCTACATTATTACTGCTAGAAGTACACGTGCAAGATGAGAAATCCTCTGAAAATACTGCAAACGAACAAATAGTTCGACTAGCATATTCGTCGGCAGTAATGCGTTTTGTCAATAATATGATCGACAAGGAAAGGGCCAAAGGAGCAAGTTTCTACATTGCTGCAAAGAATTTAGGAATTCCCGATTGGTTAATTGATTTGAGGCACGATACAGCGCATAGCAGTAAATTGCCATCACTCGAAATCCTCCGAGAAGCTACATGTATAGCTTTTCATTGGTTACAGGAAAACTATTGGGATAAATACAAACATTTTATTAAAGATTATAAAACTTTTGAATTATCGATAGATTTACACGATGCTAAAGATTTATCTGATTATAATATTGACTTGTCCAATTTGACGAAGAAATCTATGAGTGACTTGTCCGACTTGACAAAAGATTTAGTGAAGACATTAGAAACAACAATGAAAGTTCAGTCTAAAGCATTATTAAAGGGCAAAAACATAAGTAAATATGTTAACAAGGTGTTGCTCAATAAGTCATTGTTTCTCTCGGTGGAAGTTGCAGAATTTATTGACAGCAAAACCTTTGAAAAGTACAAATTAAATTCAAAATTTGTACAAATTTTTGAAACATTACTAACGTTTCTACACACTAACGATTTGTTATTTGATTTCATACTGGAATTAATATACATAACGCAAGAGAATGATAATAGTAAAAATTGCGAATTAGCTGCTCTATGGATATCAGAGATTTTACGTGCTTTAAAGAGATGTATGGATTTTAAAAGCAAACTTGCTGCGTAAGTGTATTTATTTTTCTATTATATTACTAGATGAACCTGGCCACACTTGGTGAACTTGGGAACTTTGGGATAAAAAGTATATAAAAAACACTCTTCTGTTAAGTCTGTCCATCTGCTAGTTTTCGATTTTTCTGGATATTAATTATTAACCTAAGTAACGCTAAATTTTCACATTTAAATATTAGTAGGCAGTGAATATTGTTTGCAATTTATTTTTTCGTTCGAATATAATACGATTTTTTTTTTCAGAACAAATTATGAAACAGTAATTTTGAGACCCAGAAAAGAGTTAAAAGATATATATTACCATTGGTTTCCAAGTAAAAATAAAAAATTACTGCTGTTGGATTTTGGAAAATCTGTTCCGGAAAAATTGCAAGACATTAATTTTATCAAACCGATTATTTCCACATACAATTCTTATGTTACTCGCTATATAAAGGAACTTCTTGATTTATTGGAACCACCGTTGCCAAAGTCTACCAGTTTGCAGATATGTGAATTAGCAAGATTGATTTCGTCATCGGGAAAATTTCCCTTTGAACCGTCCAAGGTATACACCGTTGAAGATCTTAAAATTGTGCAAAGTGAATGTAGTTCTTATAAAGAAGATGAAGAAACTGATGTGGACTGTTTGGATGTTTGTGACATACCAATGGAACAAGAGAATGGCAATATTAAAGACAAACAGGAGTGTTTGAGTAATAGCATCTGGGAGTTGTCTTCACATCAACATAATTGGCCCACATGTCCTATTGGTATTTTGCCGTGGCAATTCGAAAATAATGACACAACAATGGAAACTTAACTTATTATTAATGTATACTTCTATCAATACTAATAATAAATCTGTAAGGGTTGGTCATGGAGTAAGTTACTTTGTTTTCAGAGATATCGTGTTTATAGCCTCTTTACATGATACTGAAACTAAATTGACGATTTTTATAATTTTTTTCTGTATGTATGTATGTATGTATGTATGTATGTATGTTCCTCCATAACTCTTAAACGAATCAACTGATTTTCATGAAACTTGGTAGATAAACATTTAGACGTACGGGACACAGGATAGGCTACTTTTTTTCTTTTTCAACGCGGACGAAGTCGCGGGCGCCAGCTAGTACTTATATAAAGCTGAAGAGTTTGTTTGTATGTTTGGTTGAACGCGCTAATATCAGGAAGTACTGTTGGATAGTTCATTTATCGAGGAAAGCTTTAGTGTGGACCTAAAAGGCTAAAAGGTCCCAAAAAAATAATATATATTATCCTTATTTAGATTAACGCCATCTATAGTGCAGTGTCAAAACTATATAAGCAACCAGCTAAATCAACTTCGGCCACTCACCGCGAGAGAGCGTGGTAATCAAATAATAACTGCTAACAATAATTATTATACTCATGTTTTCTATTTCAACGCGGACGAAGTCGCGGGCACCAGCTATTTTTTGACTTTATATTTAAGCTATAAAGCTTTCACTGAAACAATAAATATCAGATTTTTGTTGCTATCATAATGTTAGTGTATAAAAATAGTATTCTAAGTAATATCTCATTGCTTTACAATGATTATTACTAAGTATTTTCATTGGGTCAAAGGTAAAACAATACCTTTTGGCCAGTACTGTTTTGTTACAAAATAGCTATACCTGTTACCAACATTTGTAAAATATAATAATAAGAAGAAAATGTTAACAATTTAAAAATAAAAAGAAAACCTTCCCTTAACATGTGTTTAAGATTTTTGATATGAGTCTACACATAGTAATATAAAGGTCTACTTATAAACTTTTACAAATCATTGCCACAAACATATGGGTAAGATGATAAAGTACTTTTGTACCCTCACTCCTTTTAAAAGCGTCAAATTAAGGGCCTATGAGACATTCGACACATTCGCGTTTCATTTACCACATTATAACTGCGTTTTTTAATTCCATTTCGAATTCGAACATCGAAGGAGTAATTTGACATCTCCTAGGTTGCAGGAATTGATCTGAACTATAGATGCGGCGTAGCAAGCAGAAAGCCCCGAAATCTTTGGTAGTATTAAAATCATACTCGCACTAGCGAGCGACAGTGCGAATTCGTCCACTTCTCTCTCGTGTGGACAATCTCGAGTGGACGAATTGTACTACTACCATTATTTACGGGCTACGCCGTGTCTATACTCCCAAATATACTTATAAAGTCTTTGGTTGCAGGTCTTTACTACAGGCAATAGACTCTTATCCTTAAAAAGAATTGGCTCATCCTGGTTGGTTTAAAAAGTTGGCTTAAAAAGAATTTACATCTTCTCGTGGTGGCTCGAGCACTACTGACTGCGGCGCACTACGGTTTTCCTGCCGCAGTGCGCGGGGTTTCACACAAGTTCATAGGATGCAAAAAAACCGTGCGGCGCCGCGCCGCAACAAATCTGTGGCAAACTACAGATTTTTTAGCCGCATGCGGCTGAACAACCGCAGCGCACCTTCACTGTGGTTCATACATTACAGATTTTTGCGGGAGCAAACCGCACCGGTTGCTGCCGCAGTGCGCGCACTCTCTTAGCCCCGCCAAATACGTACGTTTTCCGCGTTCGGAATTCCGTGTGCCTAGCGCACACGTTCGGAATTTGCATTCGGAACGTACGGGCCCACATTCGAAACGTACGTACGGAATATATTCCGTACGTACGGATTCGGTTTTCAGCAGCCTGTCCAGTGCTTATACAGATCAGTGTCTGGGACACAGAAAATATAATCACCAAATAGTATAAATCAAATCACTACGCTACGACCTACGACTGAGTGAGTGAGTGAGTGAATGAATATACTGTACTGTACTACTGCTGAATTGCTGACTACTGCTAACATAGATAGGCTAGGCAACTAGGCATTTTGTTGTTTCTTGTTTGACAAAAATATAAATATGAAGAGTATGTATGTACATATTTCGATAGATTAATGTTAAAAATTAAAATAACATTCCTCAAATGGCGGACAGAAGTTTAGATATAGATTTGTACGCGGTCGATGATGTAGAATCTGACCTTAACAGACAAGTAAGTGCAACAATGTGCCTATTCTTTTTTAAAACGAAGAGGTAACAAATTGGCAGTTCCAATATTTCCAGCCAGTATTTTTTCTTTACATCAGTGTAATATGCCTCTTTGGGGGGCCGGCTTTTGCAGGACGAATTTCATGGAGAAAATTTTGATATTTACGATGATGTGATCGTCGCACAACCAGTGAAAACTGAAGATGGAGTCGGTCTTTCCAACTCCAGACCTCATCCTGTTGAGCAGACGAATGGCAACTCTAATTTCCACAACCAGAATCACGGACACCATGGCCGCCGCTTCTTTGTTTACATCGGAAATCTAACATGGGTTTGTACTTACTTGACTTTGTAAAATATAGAATTCAATGTTTTACCAATACGTAGGTACATCTGTTATTTTTAAAGATTAAAAATATCAGATGTATTAAACGATCACTTGAAAATTGCTTATATTTTGGTAGAAAATAAACTCCTACATGTGTAAGACTCATTTTATAATTAAAAGTAAGATATGTTTTATTTCTTTTGCATTTAATGAGTTTTTTTATTTGAGTGGTTATATTATTGCATGATTATTAATTATTGAATGTATATATTTTTCACGAACATTTGTATGTTGAAGTTATACTTTCTTTATTAATAAGAAATGTTTCTAATTATATGACCACCACTTAGATACAGATACACATACAGATCTTATCATATATTACATATCTTGCAAGAAAAGTAACTAAATAAACACGGAATTGTGCTGTTCCGTGTTTATTTAGTTACTTGCAATAATATAAAGTAAATATTGATATTCTAAATCTGCAATGTTATTCTGCAGTAGCATCTTGATTTAATTATTATTATTTGTATTTTAGAGAATGGCTTTGCTGATTTAATTTTGTTTATCAGAAACAGACTTTTCAATTCTAAGTTTAATTTTATGCAAAATAAATGCATAAACAAAAATTGCAATTGTGTTTTTTTAACTTTCAAATATTGTATAAATTATAAAAAAAAAATCTTTTTATTTTATTGTAATTATTTCTCATGACATTAGACAATAGCGTGGGTTCTGTGGAAGTTGGGACATAATTATATTGTATTGTTAACGGACGATTTTCAAGGGAATGAAAGCGAGGCTAGAAGCCAGCGGCCTCGCCAAGAAAACGCCTAAGGCCTGGACTGGAGTGGAGATGTGTCAGAAACAATCAATGGGATTTCATTGTTTTCTCATCTCCCTCCACTCAGCTTTAGTAAACACGGTTGAGCAGAGCGGAGAGGAGATGTATTATATTTGTGTGGCATCTGTATGCATCTCTGCTTTGGTGGAGTCTTCCTAACCGAGATGTGTAACAAACAACACATCTTCATTTCACAGATCTCCGCTCATCTCAGCTTTGGAATATGGCCCTCAGGCGTCTTAGTGTGATATCTCTTTAGGGCTTTAGGGAGTAACTACACATATTCTGCTTCATTTTTATTATAAAATAAATGTAATAAAACATGTAAGACAGCAGTTTTGTATGGAGATGTTTTTTCGCTTTGGAACATCTTCAGAAAGTCGAATGGATGCATACACATCTCCATAAAAAACTGCTTTTTTTAAGGACAAAAGCTGAGTTGAGCTGAATAAATAACTCCTTTACATGTTTCATTATCCCTATTATTATATTTATATTGTAATAAAAATAAGTGGTTCATGGAAGAGTAACCATGTCATCCAGCAAAAAGCGAATGGATGTGAATAACTTGTTGCTCCCTTATAACAAAATCTAATTGACAATTAATAAGAAATCTAGTAATATGTGTTTTTATCTATTTAGACAAACATTTATGTAATATTTCAATAATTAGTAAAGAAGTACAATTTTTTAACACGAAAAGGTTTGTTTGTCCTATTGGTTTTTTTTTTTTCATAATATAACTGCGAATACATTTTATTGATTTGTGTTTCAATATATATTTTAAAATATAAATTTTGGGGAGATATTTACTTGTTAAATATTCTTTTCTTTATCATTTGTTCCGGACATGTCAATAAATGCAACATTTTTCAATTTCCAAATAAATCTGGTAAATATCTCGAAAAATTTTTGTACTAAGAGACGTAATTAAATTTGTCACTAAGTGTGATTCCTACTGTCTATGATTGTCACCTATCATTTTTTATATTTATACATTTTTTAATATATTGCTTTAAATTACATAATAGTGAATTGCATGTTTGTCCAGGTCTCTGTAAAAATATATCTTAATATATAAAATTCTCGTGTCACAGTGTTAGTTGCCATACTCCTCCAAAATGGCTTAACCGATTTGATGAAATTTTATATGTACACTTGGTAGGTCTGAGAATAGGTTTTTAATCTATTTTTTTATACGCCGTCGAAGTCGCGGGCAGCAGCTAGTAGTTATATATATTTATGAGGATTGTTTATGGATGTTGGAGACCTTAAAACCTATATTCTTGAATGTTCTATGTGAATAACAATTGAAGTAAATCTGCCAGAGGTCATCAAACTTTTTACATATTTTGTGAGGCTAATTGCCTTTGAAAGGGTTCCTTTGAGATAGTGGTATTCTTAGTGGTATTTTTGCAATTAGAAGTACTGATCTGCCGTCTTATTAGAGTAAATTATGGAGGCCTATGTCCAGGCAGAGTTGGACCCCCTATCGCTGTCTATTTAGTAATAATCGATTTATTGTATTTTTAAATGTGAATGTGAATCTAGCTCATATGCGGTTCCCAGACGATCATGCAGCATGACATGCGTTACGTGCTGTCATGCATACATGACCGTTGTATTGATTGATGTGAATGACATGCATCTATGTGCTGGCTGTTGATTGATAGTTTTTCATATTAATCCTGCAAGCTATGACTGACATACAAGCATGATCGTATAGCGGTCCCTAGACGATCATGCGGCATGACATGCAGCATGATAATTCACGTAAACGCATGTCATGCCTCATGATCGTCTAGCGCAGGGACCGCAATAGAGGTGTTGCCTTTTCCCAGGGTATCACGCTTCTGCCCTTGTAGATCTCGATAGGTGATTTATTAAAGAAAAGAACCCAATTCCCACCCATAAAATTTCCTAATTTCTGTTTACAGTAGGGACTTATCGAATTTATTGTACCTTTTGTGGTAGATACAAATGGTAGTAAATTTAAGACTATAACTTCTATATCTATTGTAAATTTAAGAGCATTGTATTTACATATTTATTTGTTTATTTTTTAAATCCATTGTATATTTCTCGATAAAATACATAAAATTAATACTTTTTACAATAATTGTAATATATTCATTAGCTTTGTACAAATCAATTGATGCAAGTTCTGTAATGACAAATAATTAACTATTTTATATTAGATTCTAGTTTAGAAAACCATATTATATAATGTTATAAAAAAATATAATGTTGTATACTTTTTCTCTTATTTCTTGTAAATTGATTGATCTTGATTTTTCTTGCAATTGAAAATTTTCTTTAAGTGTAGGTATAGGTATTGTTTGAATTGTTGTAGTCAAGATTTCAGATTTAATTATTCAATCGTCAGTAAAACTGGAAATCATCTGTGATAATGAAATAAAATAATGGCAAATAAGTAAATCTGTTTCCTTTATCCCAAGTATTACAAATCCTTAAAAAAGAGAAACATCACTTTCAATAAAAATGCTCACGTTTTTAAATTGATCAAATGATCTAAAATTATCAAAGATACATCAATCAAGTTTTACACTTGGCTAAATTAAAAAATAAATTAAAAGGTGTAATAGCAAGATTTGTGAGAAATATATTTTTTTTTAATTTCAAATTACTACTGCAGAGCAATGATGTATTTTTTTTTCTTTATCTCCTTGCATTTGCTTCTCGTTGAGTATTCTAATACACATTTTTCAGTGGACCACGGATGACGACATTGTTAACGCCATCGCTGATATTGGCATCACCGACTTCAAAGAAATTAAATTCTTCGAGAAAAAATCTAATGGACAGTCGAAGGGATTTTGTATGGTCTGCGTCGGCTCTGAAAAGTCCAAATTCATGGCGTTGGAACGTTTACCTAAGAAGGAGATCCATGGACAATTGCCAATAGTCACCCTCCCCACGAAACAGGTAACACCCTATTCCCCCAATTTGTCACAGACATTGTCCAAGAACAACTATAGCTATAGACATACAGAGATTTCAGACAGGGTATAGACAGCTGTAAAAAAATCTTACCGAATTCAGCTTTGTTTCGGAGACCGATTTTAGCGTTGTTGTGCCTTTCTATATCTAATTTAAACAAGCTATTCAAACTAATCTCTATCTGTACCAAAAGTTTGGAGTTTCAAGTAGGAGAGGAGAAAATTATTTAAATCAGAATGGCCTTTATAGGTCCAATCGTTCTTTTAATTTTGATACTAGCTGGTGCCCGCGACTTCGTCCGCGTTGAAAAAGAAAATATATGAGTAATAACGCCTGACATCATTATCACTGTGACGACGGTGGCGCCCAATTCATAAAGAATAGGTACTTTTTAGTTAGACCATCAAACTACTACAACATGGAACCCGCGTGCCATACAAAACACAACGAATTTTATGGAACATTTAAAAGTGATATATGCGTAGAGCATGAACTGCTTATAACAAAAAAAACATTAATAAGTACGTAATTTAAAGAAAATGTGACTTTACGTCAACCCATTAGAGTTTTAAATGAAATAGTAGAAATTGATCGTTACTACCTTTTACCATTGACGCGTGAAGGCAAGAGTCCGCCATGATTCTGTCAAAGGCGTTCTTTTTATGTTCCCCTTTGGCACTTGTGACGCAAATTCCATTGTAGTATTTCGATGAGTTAGACGATCACTCGGGAATAGTACTTTTTTCTGGATGAAATGTACCCTATGTCCTTTCTTGTATCCTTGACAACGTGTACGCAAAATTTCATAATGATCGGTTGAGTAGTTAAGGCGTGAAAAGGTAGCAGACAGACAGACAGAGTTACTTTCGCATTTATAATATTACTAAGTTGTTGCACGCGACTTCACCCGCGTAACTTTGTAAATTATATACTAAAACCTTCCTCGAGAACCACACTATCCATTGGTGAAAACAGCATGAAAATCGGTGCAGTAGTTTTTGAGTTTATCGCGAACAGACAGACGCGGCGGAGGACTTTGTTTTATAGTATATAGTGATATATAGTATATAGAATACCTATATATAGTACGGATGAAAACAAATAGCAAGGAAAACAAATTTTTTTTTTTTGTGTTTACACAACCTGATAGCGAGTTAAAACTATCATAAAACTTTTTATGAAATTTCATTGATTGCAAAGGCAAGATGAATGGGCATACATTTTGCCTTTACAATCAATTTAAACTTATACTCGAAAGATAACGTTTCGAAAACAGATGTTCTGTTTCAGTAGTAGGTAATTGTATTTTCCTTTGGTGGGACCAGTCACTAATAAATTATTATTAATAATAATAAGTATCTTCACACATTCTACACAGCACCATCTAGTTCCACAATAAGCAACTTATGCTTTTTTTTTTTTGTAAATACATATATATATATATTAGAAATACAAACATCCATGACTCCGATACATAGGTAAAATGTTAACACATAAACATTTGCCCCTAGCGGGATTTGAACCTGCGACCGTTTGGTTAACAGCTAGGGGTAACCCTAGCTGTTATATAGCCACTATATAGCTAGAGCAAACGTGTCGTCAAACTAATTAATAGTAAGTGTAAATAACTACGCCTCAACTCGCTCGCTTATACAAAATAAGCATGATAGACACAATAGTGGTAACTGGGTCATCGCGACCACTGCAGTCAACACAACTTGGCCGATTAGGCTGCACTGTCAGCGCTTTACTTAAACACAACGCAAAGTAGTCGACGCGACCGTTCACAAATAAAGTAAATCAGTCATTTTCCCCTTTTACAGAAGACCACAGTGAAATAACAGCACGTGTACTATCCTCACTAACTAATTTGGATTGACCCTATAATATTCTTACATATTATAAAACAAAGTTCTCCGCCGCGTCTGTTGTCTGTATGTTCGCGATAAACTCAAAAACTATTGCACTGATTTTCACCAATGGATAGAGTAGTTGTCGAGGAAGGTTTTAGTATATAATTTACAGATATACGCGGGCGAAGTCGCGGGCAGCAGCTAGTTCGTATATAAAATACGAATATTTACTTCAATGAATCGTTTATTTATCATCAGGCGCTGAGTCAATTTGAGAACCAATCGCAAATGCGTTCTGCTCCGCTCGGACCAAACTTCGATATGAGGGGACCTCATTTCGGCATGGGTGGACCACGTGGGCCCCCACACCATGGAGGTAAATATCAATAAAAAAATCTGACTCTCTAAAACAGTGCTTAGATGTCTCTGTGTAACGATTGGCTTGTGAAAATAATATCTTTAAATTTTTCTCTTTGCTTAAATATTTATTTATATCATGAACTCAGTATCTTCTATTATAGCAATAATAATAGGCCTGAAATTCATTAAAAAAAAATAAACTTTAAAAAAAGTTTCTTTATACAAAAAAATCCTTTTTCTTTATACAACACGTTTTAGAGGCACTTTTACCTCGAGATGTGACGTAACATATCTATTACAATACGCAAAAAAAAACATAAATATCGTAAAAAAATGTGTTTTTCTAATTTTATTAAAGTTATTATTTTATTATCACAATTCACATGTAATATATAGAAATTTTGTCTTCATTGTGGTTAATATTTTATTATTTAATATTTCGGCTTTATTATTGTTAATTCCGATTTTATTATTTATTATTTTGGCTTTATTATTGTAAATAGAAACATAGACCACCTAACCCAAGAGACCTGTAATACTCGTAGATGGGCCTTGTTTTCTGCCACGCATTTGTGCAAATGCGCCTATAAGTTAGTGTTAGAACACAAACGCGCGCTCATACCAGATAATAAGCGTAAATGGATGGTAGCGAAGAACGCGTAAGCGCCGTATTTTCAATGGCGCTTTCCACCTTTTGGTTTGACAAACAATTTTGTCCGACTACCAAGTCTAGGAGAATACAATATATGTATAGGTCGATACTTTTATTATTGCAAGATTTCTATGGATCCAATGGTCCCGGTCCGAACGGGGCAAACGGTCCACGGATGATGCACGGCCCGCCTGGTCCGCATCACCAAATGCGTGGCCCGCCACACCACATGCAACATCAGGGTCCTCCGCCTTCACACCACATGCAGCGTCAAGGCCACCCGCCTCACCATGGCCCTCCAATGCACCATGGCCCCCCACTGCACCAGGGCCACCCATCGCACCAGGGGCCGCCACCGCACCAGGGGCCGCCACCGCACCATGGCCCCCCATCGCACCATGGCCCACAACCGCACCATGGCCCCCCACCGCATCATGGCCCGCCACCGCATCAAGGCCCCCCACCGCATCAGGGTCTACCACTACACAGGTCTCCGATGGAGGTATGTTTCTCATCAATAACACAGATCAGATTTAATTTGCTAGTGTTAGTCCTCTTACTTCTTCTGTACATAGTATAATTTGAAGTCCCTTAGACAGAAGTGTCTGTCTGTATAGCAGCTAACTCCTAAACGAAGACCGCATGAAAATATGAAATTTTAATGAAAATAGAAAAAAAAAAAACAATATTTTGCAACCAAGTCATCGAAAAATAAATTTACATTGGCTAAACCTTAAGAGATACATAAAAATGATGTAACAAAATTATATTATAAATCCCTCACGTCTGTTCTTCCGCTAACTACTTCTAAACCATCCTGTACGGATTTTAATTCGGTTTTCCCATATGGAAAGAGGGATAAGCGAGGAAGGTTTGTGTACATAAAAAAATTGCATCCAGGGTGAAACCGGGAGCCACTTGTAACAAAAAAGTATATTTAAAGACGTGTTTGTCAAATATTGTTCCGCCATTTCAGTACCAGGGTCCGCCCCAAATGCAGCGGTCCCCAGGCCCGCATGGTAACCCCGATTGGGGCCCCCGGGGCCCACCGCATCACATGCAACCGCAGCCGGCCCCCCAGTACGGAATGCCACACCACCAAGTGCCACCGCCGCACGCTGTGAGTATACCGTTAAAATCCTGTACATTATTGCGTGCAATCCTAGTGAAAATAACGGCGATCGATGCAGCTTACAAATGTCGTGGGGTTATCTATATTTAGGGGAAAATAACCAATTATTGGCACTTTAAGCAATACGATCATAATACGATACAAAAAACCTCATATAAATTGTATAATATTATCCTTTAGAATTTAGATAATGCTAATTATGACTTCGGGTTAATTATTATATTATCAACATTTTATAGAATATAATGTTTATCCAGCATTTTTAGCAGTATTAGGCAATTACACTCGTTTTTTTTTTTCAATAGACCCATTATACCATTTATTGCCGGCACCTTTAGACCTATTGTTACTTGTAAGCATGCATTCAATCAATTATTGGCATACAGTGCCAAAAATCATTTAATCTTATTATTGGTGTTAATTGGTGTGTTAAGGATTTTATTGCTACCTTTTCACGTCTTAACTACTCAACCGATCATCTTGAAATTTTGGATACACGTTGTTAGGGATACCGGATTTCCCGAGGGATCATCTAAAATAAAATATAAAAGCTAACGTCTTGCCAAAGTGTTTAGCAACAAGATAATATTTTTTCATCTGTGGTCGTCTAGGCTCCTCCCCAGGGTCTACCGCCCCCCCACCACCAGCTGCCTCTCCACCAGCAAAGCCCTCTAAGGGGCCCAGCGCCGGTGCCACAGCATCAAGGTATGATTTTAAACTATTAGGCATGCTATAGGTATCGCTATATATTAAGGTCAGACCGCGAAAATTTTGGGGTCAATCCGCGCATGTGTACAATTGCGCACAAAATTGCTAAGGGAAATGGTTTTTTTTTCTTATTTCGTATTTTTGCACCTTACTAACTTAACATTAACAGAGTTCTGCGCATATTTGCCGAGAAGTCTTAATCCGCCGCGCGAGCTATAATATAAATCTGACAATTCTGGTATGGAATGTACTGACAATGCTTATAAAATACTAGCTGTTGCACGCGACTTCGCCCGCGTAATTTTATAAAATATAGCCTATGTTTTTTTGCCGATAATATAGCTTTCTATAGGTGAAAGAATTATTCAAATCGGTCCAGTAGTTTCGGAGTCTATTCAATGCAAACAAACAAACAATCAAAATCTTTTCTCTTTATAATATTAGTAAAAGTATAGATTGACTCATTTTCTTATTAGATTGTTATATAGCATTCATCATCTATTCTTATATAGATCGTTTGTCCTGAGCGATTTTTCTAAACCACATTGGTTTTAAAAACATGAAATTTTGGCAGTTGATGCATTTTACAAAATTCCATCCACTAAAGTTGTATGGAAGAAACACGCCATTTTAAAAGTTACAAGCAGTAGAAATACCGCGCGCGCCCAATAGCGTGGCTAGGTTCATCTAGTTATATTATACTGTATTATTGTTATAGGCGACGGTAGCCACCACCTTAACTGTCGATCGACTAGTTCACCTAGCTCGTAGGATCTCATCAGGTGATGCGAGATATATCTATTGCTACTGTTTTGTTACAGTGTTGGTTCCGAGCGGACCGGCGCCTCACGTGAACCCGGCGTTTTTCAACCAGCAGCCTCCAGCGCAGCCTTCACCCGGGGTGCAAGTGCAACCGACTCCGCAACTTGCACCCGGTAACTAAACATTCTTACGAGTGATCATTTCAAACATTCAGCAGGAAAACTATTTTTTTGTTTGTTTATTTTTCGATACAGAAAAAAATAATGTTTAGAATAGAATGTTCTATCTTGTAGTAAGTATAACAGTCCACGATTGGAAATCTTTTAAAAAAATCTTTTAAAATACTAGACTCGCTGAGTTGAACGCAGAAATTAGTTACGGGTAATTTTCCGTAACTAATTTCTAGGCTGCTAGGTTCCTTCATTCATAATAAATAAAATAAATATATAAATTTATATTTTTACTTATGTGAAATGCTCGCGCTTAGTTACTTGTAGGCTGGTTGTATATAGTTATTATTGAGGATAAATTTTTAAATGTATTTAATGGCTCAAGGTCCCGGTACACCATATGGTCATCCACCACCATCCAGTCAAGGTCTTCCGCCAGGGGCTAGACAGCCGTATGGAATACAACCGCAGGTATCTACGTCTATTAATTTTTTGCTTAATAAAGCCATATTCACTGAGAAACAATTGTATATAAACATACTGTGTCAGAAACACAATCTACGTGTTTCTGAAACAATTTAATATGTTTCTGAAACATGTGAAACTGTTGCAGTAAACGCTACGTGTTTCTCGCGATGTTTCTGTGCTCCCCGATTGGAGTGGAGAGCACGGAAACAAATCAGTTTCGCAACAGCTGTTTACAAGTGTAGACGTGTGTTTCAGTTGTTTATAAACATGACGGTAGTGTGGAACGACAACATTGTTTTTAAATTATTAGAACTATTTGAAACGAATCAGATATTATGGGATTGCTCGACTACAGAACAAACTCAGGCGACATATTTGAAACGACTGAGATGTGGACGGCCAAGTTCCCGAAACATTGTTTCTGTAAACATCTACGTGTTGTTAAGCCACTAACCGAGGGTCTTGATTAAGCCACTCGTTTAAAAAAAGGTAACCCATTCTTAAGAGAGGTCTCTGTCGATTAGGCAGTAGTGGGCGCGGCGGGAATGAGCGAGACGGAGTTCGAGGAGGTGATGAGCCGCAACCGCACTGTGTCGTCGAGCGCCATCGCGCGCGCCGTCAGCGACGCGGCCGCCGGCGAGTACGCCTCCGCCATCGAGACGCTCGTCACCGCCATATCGCTCATCAAGCAAAGCAAGGTACCGCCATATTATTATTACTCACCTACTTTGTTGTAGAATGCCACTGCATGCAAGTGTCAGGGTTGTCACAACACCCTGACCGAGACCCGGGCGGTGGTCTTGGGGGAGACTGCCGCCTGTCGCAAGGTCCCCGATATGGCCGGCGTACCTCCACTCTCGGGTACGCCGAGTTTCCAACAGGGTAGCGTACCCCTCTCCGAGCTGGATAGCCGTGGCGGGGAACCGAAGTCGTGTCATAACGTGCCCGACGCCCATCAACAGCCGCACTAGAAAGTTGTTGGGTTTTAGCCGGTACGAATCCCACATAACCCCGCAGTGTCCCATACACTGCCGGGTATCCAAGAGGATTCCAAAAAACAGGGTTGTCACAACAAAAACTACTTAAATATTTTACAAAAAAGCTTTAATTTGAAATAATGAGAGAATAAAAAAATATATAAATGAATGCGTAACCGATAATATTTATATTTTTCAAGCTTTTTTTGGTCTAGCCGTAAACGAGGAAGTGGTGTCTTTGAAAAGTGTTTAAAATGTGAAGAAAAGCTGAGAGGTGATGGTGATTCAGGTGGCGCACGACGACCGCTGCCAGATCCTGATCTCGTCGCTGCAAGACACGCTGCGAGGCGTCGAGAGCAAGTCGTACAGCGGCGAGAGGCGTCGCAGCCGCAGCCGAGAGCGACAGCAGCGCGCGCCCAAGCGTCGCGAACGCTCCGCTTCCCGCTACCGCTCCCGCGACCGCGAAAGGTCTTATCTTATTACTTTTACCTACGCTTCAAAACTCGAGTTTTTCTCTCTTCCATTTCTCTTATTACATACAAAGAAGTTTCATTTCTGAAATTCTCATTTTGTTATATTAAGTATATTATAAAACAAAGTCCTCCGCCGCGTTTGTCTGTCTTCTGTTCGCGATGAACTCAAAAACTGCACCGATTTTCATGTTGTTTTCACCAATGGATAGAGTGTTTTCGAGGAAGGTTTTTAGTATATAATTTACAAAGTTACGCGGGCGAAGTCGCGGACAGCAGCTAGCTAACTATAAAATACTGTATATATTTTGTAGTAAATTTAACTTTAAAATAACTAAACGAATAATCTCTCGTTCCAGATATAAGGAACGCTCGAGGGATCGCGATCGTGAACGCGACGCGTAAGTGCTTTTGGTTTTCATATTGCGACTTTGGTTCAGTATGCATCAAATCATGTTAACACGAGCCTATTATATTTAAGTATTATGATATTAAGCGCCTCTTTCACAAACGTCAAGTAGGCTAAACCGTCACTTAAAGTCACCTGTCACCGGGAATAATTTAGCTGATATACCTTTGTTTGTACGGTAAACGTCCCAAACATTAAATAGAAAATAATAATAAAAAATTGCCCATCGAATGATGCACTAAACCGAGTGCATAATTCAATATAACAGAAAATGATTTCTAAAAGTAACTAATCAACACTTTACATGTAGTCTGTGAAAGAGGCCCTAATACTAGGCTTTTAACTGGACCTTTGTCCGTGTTTCTTTAAAAATTCAAGCCTATTAGTCCAAGAATTTTAGCTTCAAAAATAGGTTCGGTCTGCAAAAAATCCTGCTAATTTGGATTATGTCAGAGACTATATATTGGCGACATACAGACATACCTGTCTGCGAAGGTTAGTTGTGACCGTTAATGCAGTAGAGTAGTAGTAGTCACAAAATTATTAAAGTAGTCCAAACAAGGCTTTACTGATGTGTTAAATTTGTTCCCAGATATTACAGGGAATATCGGGAGCGAGAACGGGACAGGTCCAGGTCTCGCGATAACTACATCAGAGGCCTCAGTCGCGAAGAAAGGTATACTGTAATTAATATCTGAAATGGCTGGACTGATTTTGAAGGCAGATAGCTGATGTTAGCTGAGTAACGTTTAATTACTCTTTCACGCAAAAACGGCTGAACGGATTCAGATAAAATTTGGCACACAGATAGTTTGCATACCTGGATAAACATATATACTTTTTATCCTTTAAAAAAATTGTATGTTATGTACCTACTAAATGGATTATTTATTTATTACTAGCTAATGCCCGCGACTTCGTCCGCGCAATGAACATAAAATATAGCCTATGCTACTCGCTGAAAATGTAGTTTGATAGTTTGATTGATGAAAATGTAGATAGACAAGCGCTTTGTTGTACGGTCGGATTAGCACTAAGTGGCAGGGACGTGTGTGTAGTCGCCCTTAGAATAACAACGCCTAGAACGATAGTTTCATATCAAAAGACTGGCGAGTATGAAGCACAAATATAATAGATGAATGCGTAAGCCACACGTAATGAGTACGCTCGGCGACACGCACACAAGTATACAAAAAATGTTGACAACTATGAGCACTGACGCGAGTGACGCGAGCTGTTCGCTTAAGCCGCGTTCTCACTAGGGCCGCACGGCCACATCAGGCCGGCCGCTCGGCCAGGCCTTGTACACACTACACGCGTACACACTATACAAGGCCTGGCCAAGCGGCGGGCCTGATGTGGCCGTGCAGCCCTAGTGAGGACGCGGCTTTACCAAGCTTGTACGGCTTGGTAAAAATTGCCTCACTTATCGTCCGTGTACTCGGTTTCTAGACTTTAATTTTTAGCGACCGAATGATACCGAGTTCATTGAACTCAGTGTGTAAGGCACATGCGTGGATAGTGAGTTACTAATCTTCCATTTTCTTCCATCTACGGTCACAGAGCACAAAAGTCAACAGCGGAGGCAACAGTGGAAGCAGGTGGCGGCGATGCTAGCGCCGCCAAGAGCCGATCTTCGGCAGTTACTTACCACGACGGACGGTATCCGACAGTAGACCGCGACCGCGACCGTCACCGTGAAGCTCGCCATTAAACGAAATCCCCGACGACAAGTTTTCACTACACAAAATGATGTGATCCAAAATGGCGCCAACAGTCGTTTATTCTTAAGCCAAATATAAAACTACCCAAACTATAGGCATTGTTATTTTTACAAGACTACCCACAATAAATCAAATCAAATTAAAATGTTGGTTCATCAAATAGGTTTTCAATAAACTCTTTCAATTGTCATTAAATATTTTACCACGATTTCGGAAAAAAATAACCAAAATAATGACGACAGTGAAAAGAAACTCAAGATAGCATTTTTTTGTCATCTTTCAAATAAAAATAACTAGATTGGGCGACTGAGCTTCGCTCGGGCCAATGAAAGGTTTAAAGTTTTTTTCATGTAAGAAAGAAAGTCTATGAAACATTATAGAAAAAAATTCAAGAATACTTGAATCAATAATTGAAAATATTATAAAACGAGCAAGTGGTATTACTTTTGTAACCGTTCAATTAGAAAAAAATTACCTAAAACGAATTTTCTCGAATCAAACGCAATCTGTTATAGACTAGTGTTATTTAGTTCGTCCGCTCGGCGTTAGATGGCGTTAACTGTATTATAAGCGGTATTACTTTTGTAACCGTTCCATTAAAAAAAAACTACCTAGACAAATTTTCTCGAAGATAAGATCGATTTCTAGACCTAAAAAACGTTTGCGAGATCGTCGTGGCATACAAGAATTCCTCGTTTAGTAATAAGATAACAATTATTACAATTAATTGTACAGAAATTACAATTTATTACAATATACCTACCAGAATCGTTTTTTCCACTCTGCTCCAGAGGGCAATAAGTTCATTGGAATGGATTAGAGCGGAATACAGCCTCATTTTTCAGTAATGATTATATATATTATACATAAAGCGTAATAATCTCAGATGAATAAGATGATGACATGGAAGTGCTTGGCGCCATTTTTAAAATGATTTCATTAACACTCTGTTACTCCTTGAACCGTCAGATATTGGATTAACATTGACCTTAAATAACAATTTAGGTTTACGATTTGTCCTGGGGCTGTTCGTCAACAAGGTTCACGTCGGGACTATTCTGCTAAGGCGATGTCGCTTCTTAAAGGAGATTTCGGTATAGATTGACCGTTGCTTGGAACGTGACAAAACTCTTTCATAGTTAACACCTATTGTACTAGGAAATAACGAGCTTATTTAGTGGGGAATCTATTACAATTGTATGACAGAATTGTTTGACTGGGGTCACACGCAATGAGAAGATTGGTCCAGCGTCCGCCCGCATGCCTTGTCGCGGTTGTCGCCGCCCGCAACTACACAACTCTGATACTTTCATCGTATCAACCAAATTGGAAATTGTTCCTAACTATATACTTCATGAAAACAGTACCGGCTGAATCTTTATTACGTATTAGGTGAAATAAGACAAAACCTTGGAATTAAAGCTTTAATAAACAAATATGAAATTAGTAAAAATATACCTAGACCATCAAACTACTACAACATGGAACCCGCGTGCCATACAAAACTGCGAATTATATGGAACATTTAAAAGTGACATATGCGTAGAGCATGAACTGTCATTTAAAATAAAACAAATATAATAATAAGTACGTAATTTAAAGAAAATGTGACTTTACGTGAACCCATTAGAGTTTAAAATGAAATAGTAGAAGTTGATCGTTACTCTCTTTTACCATTGACGCGTCAAGGCAAGAGTCCGCCATGATTCTGTCAAAGGCGTTCTTTTTATGTGCCGCTTTGGCATTTGTGACGCAAATTCCATTGTAGTTTCGATGACCTAGACACTAAAAATGTAGTAATACTAAATCTATGCCTAGACATTTATAACTATGACAGATACATGAAAGACAGTATAATAATTTACATTAAACATAGAAAGAGGTTTGGGTATATCTAAGAAGTTTACATATGATATAATTAGGACCTGCGATTTCTTTTTATGTATTTTGTTTAACTATCATTAGACGAAATATTTAGCGCGGAATATATTAAATTATTAATAATAATTAAATTAATAATAAAAATAAATTAACTTTAAATAATTCAACATATATAACCCCCGTTTGATAAGCCCCCTGTCGGCATAAGGCTTTTTATTAAGCCTCAAGATAATATATGTATGTAAAGAACACCACTACTTCATAGTGTTGTCTTTAGTTTGAATTTGCCACATATGTATACTAGCTGGTGCTCGTGACTTCGTCCGCATTAAAAAATAATAAAATAATAAGTAACGTGACCTTATTCTTGGTGCTATAACACTTTGGCCAGGCGTTGGTTTTATTTTAATTTTAAACTAGCTGATGCCTGCGACTTCGAGTTGAAAAAGAAAAAAGTATAGCCTATCCTGTGTCCTGTACGTTTAAATGTTTATCTACCAAGTTTCATGAAAATCAGTTAAATCGTTTCAGTTATGAAGGACCATACCCTACAACCTACACTTACAGATTTATTATTAGTATTGATTGATTGATATTATATATTACTAGCTGGCGCCCGCGACTTCGTCCGCGTTGAAAAAGAAAAAAGTAGCCTATCCTGTGTCCCGTACGTCTAAATGTTTATGTTTATCGTAAGTTTCATGAAAATCAGTTGATTCGTTTAAGAGTTATGGAGGAACATCATACTTACATACATACATACAGAAAAAATTCTAAAAATGGTCAATTTAGTTTCAGTATCATGTATAGAGTCTATAAACACGATATCTCTGAAAACAAAGTAACTTACTCCATGACCAACCCTTACAGATTTATTATTACATAATAATAAGTTACATTAATACATTAATAATAAGTTAAGTTTCCATTGTTGTGTCATTATTTTCGAATTGCCACGACAAAATACCAATAGGACATGTGGGCCAACTATGTTGATGCGAAGACAACTCCCAGATGCTATTCCTTCCTCCTTAAAGTAACTTACTCCATGACCAACCCTTACAGATTTATTATTAGTATTGATGATTAGTATTGCTGGTATTCAGTGCTGCCTACTTACTTACTTCGGTCAGAAAAATAATCTTGCTATACAACGAGGTAATGCCAGCCTGCACTTAAGAAGTTTTTCTAATAAAAAAAAAGGTTTTAAGGATAGCTTATTAGTCATATTACTAGACATATTCTGCCGCGTTTCTCTGTAAAAAACTAAACAGATTTTCATGAGGTTTTCAATAAATTGCACCAGTGCAAAGCCGCGAGCGGATTGCTTGTTTAAGATAAATTTGTCTGTAGTTATTATTAAGGCGTTTTAGTTATTGTTAAACTCAGCAAGAATTTCAGCAGGATATATTTCAGTTTCAATTTCGTCCCCTGAAAATTCGTCCCACAGGCACTACACTAATCCCGGGCATGACTAACATTGGCATTTTATTGTAATTGAATTATTGAATAAAGTGAAATGATGAAGGGTCGACGCGTCAGCAGGATGTGCAATCCCGCGCCATTATTTCGTCAACGGCGCATCGCACTGGCCGAGATCACAAGTCAACAACTAGGTCTACACAACACACGTTGTTGCAAATAAACCCACGTCTCCTAAGTTCACACGTTCGTGTCTCGGCTGTAGTTTTTCCAAGACTCTCTGGGAGTTCTGATTGAAACTGATTCTGTGTTTGTTGAAAAGTGTTGACTCGGGTGCGTCAAGGCATGAAAACTGTCGCTTCGCACTTCCGCAGCCAAAAAATCAGAAAACTCAAATTGACTACTTTCTTTCCACAGCTTTGGATAATTATGAACACGTAAGTGAATTCATTATTCTTTATTATTTATATTAACTTCGTTACCTATATGTTAATCCGGGTAATCAATAAGAAATCTGACATTAGTGTGCACAGATAAACAGGCAAAAAATACTAAAATCTATTTTTGCCTTCAGTAACATAAGTACAAAGTGTACAAATTTTTTTTTAGAAAAAATATTTAATTTACACACCTGTCTGTACATTAAATATACTCCTCAGGTACCTTCATTAAATATATCCAAAACGCTGAAAGTTTACCTTCCTCAACATCTAACCCGATTGTTTTTTTTGGTCTTGGAACGTACTGGATATAATATGGCCTCCAGCTTAATAATCATTTTAAATTTATTTTTTATGTTATGTGAATACTGCCTTATTATTATATTAAGTAAAGGCCATTCTTATCAATATATTAATTCTTGTCAACATTAATAAATATTATTTAAGCTCTCCTAATGCCTGCTTACTTTCACACAACGTAGGTAGACATAGGTACATGGCATAAGCAGGCGTAATTCTTCATAGATATATGTGTGTTATCAGATATTATTGTAGCAAAACATTATAAATAGGGGCCTAATACGTATTTTTGTTGTTAAAAGATACATATATACAGACAAACGTAATTAATTACATTTAATTCTTAAGCAAATGAGGTAAAGAGGAACATAAATTTCATGGTTTAATCTCGTCTTTCATTACGCGCTGAGGTTTAACTACTTCATTTGTCTTAGGTTTTATTCTATTGAAACAAAACAAAAGATGAGTTAACAGAGCGACCAATAGTTTTTAGTTTCGCTAGTTTTGTTCCTTGACTAGCTGGCGCCCGCGACTATTTCCGCGTTGAAAAAAAAAGTAGCCTATCCTGACGTGTCCTGTAAGAATGTTTATCTACCAAGTTTCATGAAAATCAGTTAATTCGTTTAAGAGTTATGGAGGAACACGCAATACCTACACTTTGATGATATAAATAACGACAAATTGTCCTCATATAAATCAAATACATTGATACCTACTCAACTGAAGCCAGAAAAGAAAATAGCACAAATATTCTCGAAAGAGATTGAGTCTACCATAGGTATCTAGTATATGTGAAAATTACATGTCACATGTTTGTTCGTGATGAACTACTGAACCAATTTTGATAAATTTCGTAACTATGTGTAATTTGGCCCAACTAAAAAAAGATAGGCACCTCGGGCGAAGCCGGGAGCGTGTTACTAGTCAAGTATAGATTCATACCTGGTTCTTTTTGCTAAGTTTATGCAGTACCTACTTACTTACAACCAGGTCTCATTACTGGAGCCTGTGTTTTACGTAGAGTTTTAAACTTTTTAATTTTTCTACTATTATTTATTACTAGTGTCTTCTTTCTTCGTTAAGGGAACTGATGCGTGTTTGTTATATTATTGCGTGACGTCAGCAGCATTTGCTTAATTCCAAGGAAAACAGCCGTGAGGGCAAAATGTAATATTATGACGAATATTTATTTTGTAAATCCATATTGTTATGATGTAAATTTCGTTATCTAGTGTAACGTTACAGTTAGAAAAATACCTACTACGTTTGCGTAAATTTTATAAACTATGGCCTATGTTATTCTGATGTTTAAACCATATAAAATTCCATCACAAATGTTCAGTAGATTTTTCTTGATAGATTAACATCAAACGTCACCAACTTTTCAATTATAATTTTAGTAGGAGAAACTGTGCTTTGATATTTGACTGCATTGAATGAAACCTTCTTCATTAAAAACCTCATACATACTCTTCTTGAGGTGCTATTTCTCTACGAAGATTAACCTTTGAAGCTGCTACACGATAGAGGGTGCGAGGTCACATCTTAAAATCTCCAGCCAGGATGTTTTTCTGTTACGTTTGTCTTGTATTTTTCCTTGCATGTCTAGTTAAGAATCGCCCTTCATTACGTGCCTAAAATATTGACATTCCTCTACTCACTACTGAGTACTTCCTTGCTCTCTCTCATTCGACGAGAGAGCCTTTTTGTTATACTCTGCACCCATGATATATAATATCATACCATATAGATAATATCATAGTACAATATTAGGAAGCATGTTTATACTTTCCTATAAATTGTCATATAAAATGTTTTAAATTCCGAACCGTGAACCTTCTGGAGCAAACTCGGAAAATTATTTTCATCAGAGTTCATCAAAGTTGACTTAAATGCTCCTGACTTCACTAAATCAGCTAGCTAGCTTTAAATCCAGTGATGTGTTAAATAATAGATTGAACACTCCCTACGATGTCTTGCTAAATTCATGTTCCAACGCGGAAGGTGCGCGGGGGACGGCGCGGCAGTAGTGCCAAGGTCAATACGTCAAGTCGTAGACAACCCTAATATTAATATGGCCGACCCGATAAGCACGTCAGTTTTAACAAATTAAATATTAACCTATTAAACGTTTCAATATTAATAAAACTTACCTATGGAACGTCACACCAGCAGTTTTACCAATATTTTTGTTGTATTTTTGCAATATCTCATCACACAAGACGGCATTTTTACTGGTTTTGAAAATAATAACGCGCCTAATCTCTACGAGCGCGTATGACAGACTGTCAACGGGTAGAACGTCGGTACTCCAATTACTTTTAACACTCATCGCGTCTTGAGTGTTCCATCTAGTACTTACTTAACATATCACGTTTAAATCACTAACATATCACTGAAGACTAAACGATCGGTGTGTACACGATGTACAGTTAATTTCATGTTGTTTTTATTCATGTTAATTCAGTACATAAGCACTATTTTTCAGTAACTTTTTTTATTAAACAATCTTTGTCTCAAGGTCTAGCAAAATTCCAAGTAATAACAGTCGCATGACAAGTATAAATAAACCACAAAGTGTATTACATGCGCTAAGTAAATTTTTAATCTTTGCAGTTTTTGTATGTTCAAATTCTTAGATAACATCTATTTGCAAACTTTTTTGGCAAAACGAAAATGTGATGCAGGATTTAATTGCACTAACCTAATTTAGTTTTAAAATATTTTGCGCAAAGTTGACAGTTTAATTAATTATTAATTGACTTCTTAATTAAAATTTAATACAAAACATAAAAGTAAGATATATTTTATTGCAATATCACCTACACTTATAAAACTTATTTTGAAACAAATAAATATACAGGTTATTGACAGGGTTTATTGTTTCAATATGTAATTTGGTTGTATAAATATTTCACAAAAATTTTTAGAGTATGGCCTACTACGAGTACTACTATACTTCTTCGACTACTTTCCTTCCTTGGTTTCCTGTGTAGATATTTGTGTAACGTGGACGGCCTTTTTTAATTTTGGAAAATCATCCGGACCCTTAGAATTAGAACCCATAACCCCTTAGAATAGATAGTTTTAAAGTTTAACGCATTTAACTAACCAAACAGACAAATTCTTCGTCTTTGTTATATTATTATAGATTTATTCGACGGTGAAACCAGGTTTATTATGACCGGCACTATCGGAAAATTGCGGCTAGTAATGAAAATCTATGCTAATATTTTTTTTTTTGTTTTTAATACATACTTGTTTCAATTTTGGTAATGATTGGTATCAATTTACAGTCGCATGTTACGAACAATAAACTGGGATACATTACGTATCTTGTTTACAAGTAGCTGTTCGCTACTTTGGCATAATAGGGTTGTTCTTACGTTTCATCGTCAGATAAATTCGTTAGGTTTTCATCAAGTAAACACTAGATACACATTTCGCGAAAATTGTTAACTTCTCACTCTAAATATTCAAGCATTAGTTAGAAACGCTACGACCACTCATCTGATACTTATGAAAAATATAAAGTTTGTTATATTTGTTTGTTTGTTTGTAGGTAATCTTCGAAACTACACATCCGATTAAAAAAATATCTCACCAATTGTTAGAATAGATTTTCAGGATAGACATAGGCTAAATATTCCATTCGGGCGAAGCGGCACTACAAATAAAGATCCAACGCTTGGCAAAAGTTTCATGTCAGGCGTCAATGTATGTTGGAGTTACGAAAGAGTGTTCGTCCGACCTCGCAAGTTCGGTATAGGGGACGCGGAGGACACTAAGAGGCTTATGCCTGCCACTCACGGTCAGTTTTACTTCATCAAGCCAGTTTGATCAAGCCATTGGATCATGCCAACTGATAGTGAGTGGCGGGCATTTGTCGATAGGTCTACCCCATTATTATTATTATTATTCGCTAGTGGCTATTTCTGTCTGCTAGAGAACCAGTATCACTTCGTCCATTGCTGAAATATTGTGATCGCCACGTAAACTAAAGCTCTCTACCTATACCTACCACGTTGAGAAACTGTAGTTTCTCACAAGCCTTTTTTTGATTCTTTTTTGATAGAGGCATTCTTCACATCTTCACAAGCCATTGTGTGGCTTCCTAGGATGTGACTGCGCTTATGCATCAAGGGGCCACACTCGCACAGCATATGCATTGGTGTTTCTTCTGCCTCGATTAGGTCTACCCCATACTACCACCTCGGGGTAGAAGTCCAACATAACTGGACATAACCCACCGGTCTGTCCCCAGGCCGCTGTAAGTATGCTGCCGATATTATTAGGATACTGCCCACATTACAAGGAAGGATATAGGGAATAGGGTTCTGACAAGGTTCTGACATAATTTTTTTGTTAATAATGATCGACTGAACACTTAAATCATCCTCGTTTTGCTTATGTTAACGGCACCTAACATCAAAGGGACTATCAATCTGTCTGCTGCAATGTTTTATAAAAGAATTCCACATATTTTGACCGTTTTAAATACTCGTAGAACTATAAAACAAATAAATCAGGAAAGTAGTGCTTCGTTTGACAGCATAAAATATGATCTATCTAACCCGGTGGCCTGGCACTTTTACAGTTGTGCTTATCTATTGTGTCCTACAATTATTTTTGTGCTACTTTTTATTCATCTGATGCATTCGCAATAAGTAATTATTATCTTTTATATTCAATTTAATGTTAATTAACTAATTTTCCATAAATACTGTATTGTGATTTGCAAGTAATTTATTTATTAGATGCAGTTCAGATAAAGCCATTATAAAAATAAATGTAAAAACCGTAAACGAGTACTGAGCTGTGACTGTTATTCTTTTTAGCCTCAGACGCCCGATGTAGTGTGTTTTGATCCGTTTTTTTTTTGTTTGAAAGCTGACGTGATCGACATGGTTCTTAGCTCTAGTTTATGAAGATTTGTTTAGGCGTTTGAGTATCATCGGCCCATTTCCTAATTGACGAAGGGATTTCACTAACTTGCACAGTTTCGATAGGTTAAATATGTAATACGATCATAATTAAAGATTAAATCAATGTAGTTATCGTTATGATCCATATACCTTAGAGTATCCGATTCACTGCCGCGAGGACACACGCATCTTTTACCTGTTTTTTCAATGTTTTGTATTAATTTATGTCTTGTGATTTTTGTATTATGTTTGACGTTTAATCTAGTGGCTAGTAACCTTAGCTGTTCGAAACCTCGCGGATTCGAATTCCGCTATAGGGCCAAATGTTTATTTGTTAACATTTTACCTTTGTACCTGAGTTATGGATGTTTTGTATTTATAATATGTATGTATTTACAAAAAAAAAAAAGTAATCTATGTAGTATATCAACTATCTGGTATCCATAATGAAAGCAAGTTGCTTACTGTGGAATTAAGTAGATGGTGCTGTGTGGAATGTGTGAAGATTTTATGTTTGTGTTTATGTTTGTGTCTTTGTGTTGCGTGCAGTTAATAAAATTCTTTCTTCTTCTTCTTCTCTTTTAATGTCTTGGCTCCATCAGATATTCTCCGATGGCAAAATGCCAGTGTCATTAGTAAAAATAGCAATTTGTTAGCCTTTTTTTAAAATAAAAAAGGCAAAATTTAAATTAAAAATCAAAAGTTAGATCCCGAGACTAGTCAGTCAAGTCGAGTTAAGTCTATAATTTTTCTTAATTTTCCAAAACAGGGCCCGTATTCTCTATGTGTGGTTTTGCTGTGGTTATCGACTCGACAATTGTCTACTTTTGTATTCACTAAGCACATGTCAAAATGTCTACGATGTTTTTTCCGTAGTAATACGATGTCGATGAAGTTATTGGCGCGTTATCGTGTTGTTTTTAGTTTGACAAAGTATTATTTCCAATTTAATGTCGACATTGGAGTCGATACGTTTTAAAAACCACAGATAGAGAATAGGCCCGCAGGTCCGTCAAGTCCAAAGCAGTCAGGGCAAGTCCCAATAAAATTCTTTCTTTCATTCTTGTCAACAGTTGACGTTATTTAACGTAAACACATGTGACCAATATGTAGCCATAAGCCAACACTAGGAGTGCGTCGGCCGAGCGGATGATGGCCGAAATCGCGTCGCACGCTAGCCGGAACACTTCATACTGTCGTTATTGATAAATTGCCGCAACGTCAATTTTGTACCGCTTGATCCGTCACCTCGACTCCAGAACGATACCATCAACACCTAGCTACTTAATCAGCCAATGTCACATTGACACTAAAGATAGAACCGGCAAACCGAGTCTGCACCTTCGATTAAACCTTTCTAAACTGTGCGTGACCTGGAAAAAATATCAAACTACGCAGTTCTCGATTTTAATATTCTATGCGGAAATAACATTTTATAATTTAAATATTATGAATTAAGCTTGTCATGTGATTAAAATCTTTGATCTAAACACATAAAAAATACAAGTTTGAATAACTGTCAAGCGTATTAAGCAATTTACAATGAGTTATGATGGAGTAATTAACAGGGAAAACTTGATGCTAAGTCCTAATTTTTGTTGAATGGAAGAATCCAGTAAAATTCATGCTCAGTGGCCTCAAGCAAGACGGAGTTCTAGTCCGACTAGGATGATTTTATGGAAAAACGTTTTTGATTTAGTCAAAATGTGAAAATTTTCTGAACATTTTAGAAATTAATTATATAAGATATAATTTTTATATCTTACTATATACCTATATGTAAGGATAAATATGATGTGGACGTCATAAGTATAAGGACGTAATTTTTTTCAGGATATAAACGAACTTAGAAATACAATAAAATCATTGCAACCAATAAAGCTAGAAAGTTATTTTGCAATCAGCATACCTATAGTTATAGGCAAGTTTCTATGACTAGACAGGAAAGATCTTTCTGGCTAGTGGAATATTTAAAAAAAATCCCAACGAAAACAAGCTAATTTGTAAATAATAGGATTTCATTAATACCCATTCTTCTTCTCTGGAAACTGACTTAATATCTAAATACACGTCGACATTTGAAATTCATATGCAAACAGCATTTTACATGTGATTGTTGTATTTGATGTTGGATTTTATTTGTGTTAACATTACGCCCGATATAAACGGTGCCACACTCAATCAGATCTCCCACTCTTTCGAGAGTGTTACTCCCGGAATAAACAGTAGTGTTAAGATATCATTTTCACCAAAAATTTGGTTCATAGTCACTTAGGTGGCGGAACATTCATCGACGTATAAAGGCAGGAGAGGCACATCAGACCGACCGGTGAGTGATCTATGTTAATTGGCGATACACGACTATTGTTCCGACACTGAAACCGTCTCTTTGTCATTCATTAACATTAGTTCGGTAAACGAGAAAGGACAGCATTCGAACTGAGAAGCGGTTGGGGCAATTTATATAATGGCCAGCATCTTTTTAACCCCCACACCAGAAGCAAACCGGGGTGTTATAATTTTGATGTTTGTGTGTGTCTGTGGGTGTATCGGTGTAGCTGTGTGTATGTCTAAACTTCCAAACAGATGGACGGTTTCCTTAAAGCTAGTCGAACTAGATCAAAAAGGTGTTGACATGGAAAAAAATCCGAGTAGCAATTTTCCTTCGGAAAATCACTGGAGGTGCCACTGGAGTATATTTCGGTTTTCGTCATAACTATTTTTCGTGTAAAATTGAAAACAGACGAATTATTCAAGAAACAAAAATTTTCCTTCAAATTCAAGATGGCGGATGACGCAACAGGTTGCGAATCCCGAAAACCGAAATGTAGACTCCGAGTGACCCTCCCCAATGATTTCCGGAGGAAAATCGCCACTCGGAATTTTTTCCGCGTCATATCCTAATTTGACTGGGCTAGACTTGATTGAGATGATTCTTTATGTTGATCCTCAGCCCACATTTCCTAGTTAACTTCCACAGGTTTGATTGATGTGAAGTTTTGTATACTATTGAAGATATTGTATACTATGCCATAGAAATACCATTGAAGTAGGCTTCAATGGTATTTCTATGGCATGGTAACCTTAATCTGATGCTGCTGCGATAAGTAGTCTATAGGATGACCCTCAGCAACTTAGAGCAGATATAGCTTGTTTGGGCTCAATAGGAAGTCGAGGGTTAGTATATAATCCGTTAATAACATAATCTGTTTTAGATCATCTCGCACCTTAGCCTACACATGTCAACAATCAATTTCAATAACAACTAAATACATTCATTAATTACTTATGAATGAAATGTCACGCGTTTTTCTTGTCTCACATTTGCCGTGTAATTTATGTACCACCTAAAAACACAGGGAAGCATTTTTACCAAGATTAACTTTAAAAATTTACGAATGCAAGTCAGGCAAACCTGACTTTCGTATCGCCGTTCTAGTCTAGAGCGTGTACGACATATCTATCTATAACTTCAAAACGGTTGTTTCAAACTGTTTTACTCTTTTTTCTACGATAGAACAGTTTCTAAAAGTTAAGGACATGCATCGTTCACACTATCTCAGTGACAAGTTCACAAACACGACTGCCTACATAGCATAGTAAACAATAATAAATCACCGTGGCTTATATACCTACATGAGTCAATATTGAATTCGTCAGTCACATGAGTGACGTTAATATGATAAAATATTATTTTTCGAACAAACTAATGTGCAAACCACGTTGTTATGGAGGTTATTGTGTTGTGTTCACATCTACGAGTATTTAAATAATTTCGTGTATTATCTTCGGGAAACCCATTGAGGTTTCTCGTGGCTTAGAAAAAAGACTCTCGAAATGTACGCAATCTAAATCCTTAATATTAATATTTGTTTAAGTAAAACTTGTTTAAGTGTGACTGAGTCAAGGATGCACGGGTTCGATTCCTGACAAGCTCAACTTTGTAAACAAACTTTTTTTGAATTGGTTTTGCCTTTTTCTTGCTATTACCTTATATAATCAAATTTACAAAATTTCATACGACAGATATATCGAATGTCGGGGCCTATGTCCATCAGTGGACATCTTACAGCTGATATGATGATGCACTGATACTCGTAAATAACGATAGCTAGTGATAAATAAAACTAGTACATAACGAAAAAGGCAATAAATAAAATTTCTTTTCGAAAATTACGTAATAATATATTTTTTTAATTCTTTGCATATCTAATGTATAATAGAGTTTTTTCACTCCGCTGTGAATGATCAATTACACTCTCAGACTATTAATTATTACCCGAACTATTCACTCGCTCGTACGTCAAAATAATTTGGACGTAATTTGATAATAAAACTTCGACGTGTAAATAGCATTGATTTTCACTCTCGGACTGTTATTATTACCCGAAGTATTCACTCGCTCGTACATCAAAATAACTTGGAGGTAATTTGATAATAAAACTTCGACGTGTAAATAGCATTGATTTTCACTCTCGGACTGTTATTATTACCCGAAGTATTCACTCGCTCGTACGTCAAAATAACTTTGACGTAATTTGATAATAAAACTTCGACGTGTAAAAATCTAGCATTGATTTACACTCTCGGACTATTTATTATTACTCGAAGTATTCACTCGCTCGTACGTCAAAATAACTTGGACGTAATTTGATAATAAAACTTCAACGTGTAAAAATCTAGCATTGATTTACACTCTCGGACTATTTATTATTACTCGACGTACGTCAAAATGACTTGGTTGTAATTTGATATTAAAACTTCCGAACTTCCAAGTGATTATTGTAATCTAGCATTGATTTATTTTGGTCCTTAAATTATCCAAGATGTAAGAAGACAAACAACAAATGAAAGCATCAATCGTAGCCAATTTCCAAGTTTATGGGTTGACTGGAAGTGGCTTATTTGTGTTGATTACTTCAGTGCACGCAGGCGTCATGCGTGAGCTGATGCAACTTGTTGCAGCCACTTTGAACTAACTATCTACTTAGTTTAACACTTATACAACATTTCTATAACTACTTCATCTACTTATACATATAATAAAATCCTTAACGAGCCGTGTCTGTAGGTACGTAAAATATTTTTCTCTTCAAAAATCACTTTGTACTTATTCAAAGAGTGCGAAATGTGTGCGAAACGCGCTGTGTCCTGAATGAATTAAAAAAAAAACATTATACTCGTTTTTAAAAACAGACGAAGTCAATAAATATTGACCAATTATCGGATTGTGGACTTAAGCGTTTTTATGACGTGTCTCATCGTGATCGCGACTATGTCATAAAATTCTCAGTTAGTCAGCGTGGCCGTGCCCCCAACTCGAAAACAAGAGGATAATAAAAAAATCGCTATGAGATAAGCGTTGATTTATATTTAAAAGGTAAAGAAGTTCGTCAATAAAAACGAGATGTGTTTATGCGTAACGCCCAATAAAGTTATTCGTAATTAAAAGATCTGCAACTTTGATAATAGGGAAAATGTCATAATATTGAACGGTTGGGGAGGAAATGGCGAAAAATTGAAAATTGGGAAAAAATTAAAAAAAAATTTGCCTTTCGGAAGTATTAAGTTGAAAAGTATTGATGTTAGAAAAAAGTTTCAGATAAAAAAGTTAGTAAATTTAATTTAAAAGTGAAAAGGTCTCTACAATATTTTGCCTAACACTAACCGTTCTCGGGATATTGAAATAAACGCGTTTTCATCGAAATGAGGCACAGCTGACCTTCGGAGAACCCCTCAAATTGAAATGTATGCTCAGAATGCACCCCCCTATTGATCCTGAAAATCTTAAAACTATATAATTTAATGTTTATTAAACCCTCTTTGAGCCGTAATTTTATTGAGCTATGTGCAAATGAAGTTCGAGGAATAATCATGGTGGACCTGGACCCGGGCGGTGGTCTTATGAATGAAGTGTATTGTTTGGTTTACTTTACATTAGACTAGAGTAATAATTTAAGATGGTAACTGATAATATAGTAGTTAACATTATTACTGTAGCTAGATATGTAGTATAATATAATATGAAAATTTGATATTACGTTTTTAATTTGTACATAAAGATCCAGGGGTTGAAGATTCCTTCGTTTAGGTTTTTGCTCATATCGCGAATATCTGTACGAATAGCATTTCTACAAATTTCGTTATTCATTTTTACTCTACGATCAATACTTTAGGAGCTGTGTAAGTTAACAGAGAGTTGTGTAAGAAGCTGTTGTTGGGAAGAAATGGATTTAGTAGTTCTTCTAATGCAAATATTCCTTAGAAAGTAGAAACCAAGATATTTTCGTCTCAAGGTATATCTGTACAAATTTTCAAAACTACACGATTTATTTCCCCTGATTTTATTAATTTGACTGGGCTGTTACATTATAATAACTGCAGTTCTAGATTTCGTTGTAATACTTAATCGGAAAATAGTTTTTCTATAAAGAATAAATTATTCAAATTAAGTGTTAATGAGACCATTCACTGAATTCATAAAGAATTATCTCAAGAATTACTCGCCCTTTATTAAGTTAACGCAATAATTATAATAATAACTTAATTAATAGTTTAGTTACCTACTTAATTTGATATCGTAAATGATTGGAAATTAGAATGATTTTAGCACACATTTAACGCTCAAATTTACTGAAGGAAAACTCCAATTTTAAGCAATTGTGGGAAATCTTTATACTGCCGTAGTTTTGAAAAAGTAGTTTTTTAACAGTAACTGTTGCTGTCTTTTTTTGTAGGTATTATTAAGCTCTACAAATTTTCCATAGAAATCAATCATTTATCTCTCACCGTTAAAGCAGAGTTTGAAAAAAAAAAATTCATTTGACCGTTTTTTTCAGGAATATATAAATTTTTTATTTATTTATTTATGCATAAACAGTCACATACAACATCTTACAAAAAATATATATAGCCTATATTCATCCTAGATTCTGTTCTAACTATTGGTGAAAGAATTTTTTAAATCGGATGAGTAGTTTCGAACATTTTTTTTAATTTACTAATTTAAATCAGCAACAACCTACCACACAACATTCCAAAACCTATCACTTGACATCTAGGTCCAGTGTGAATGCCAATTATAGCTGACCACATTATTATTATTCATTACTTTCTACATACAAACACACATACAAACTTTACCTCTTTATAATATTAGTATAGAAGTATATAGATATATATCTATATACTTCTTAGAGCGGACACCAACAAGTTATTATATGAATGCAGTGATATGTTAAGTACTACGTACTAGATGGAACACTCAAGACGCGATGAGTGTTCCAAGTGATTGGAGTTCCGACGTCCTACCCGTTGACAGTCTGTCATACGCGCTCGTAGAGATTAGGCGCGTTATTATTTTCAAAACCAGTAAAAATGCCGTCTTGTGCGATGAGATATTGCAAAAATACAACAAAAATATTGGTAAAACTGCTGGTGTGACGTTCCATAGGTAAGTTTTATTAATATTGAAACGTTTAATAGGTTAATATTTAATTTGTTAAAACCGACGTGCTTATCGGGTCGGCCATATTAATATTCAGTTGTCTACGACTTGACGTATTGACATTGATACTACTGCCGCGCCGTCCCCCGCCACCTTCCGCGTTGGAACATGAATTTAGCAAAAAATCGTAGGGAGTGCTCAATCTAGTACTTACTTAACATATCACTGTATGAATGTTATTTTCTGTTTCGCCACCTAAGCATGTGATATAAGCAAGGGAAGGACATAATACATCTCCTATTGACGTCACACCAACATGTGACCACGTTTTCACTTCGTCTATTTGTTTATTTGACGGTGCTGCCTTCACAAGAAACTTTCTAAGATAATATTGTTGTGAATACCTTCATTATGACTAATAGATATGGCACGGGTCGGTGTGTGGGAACGCATCTATTTTAAATTTGTTTTTTCCTGTATCAACCTTCAGGTAAACAAATTAGGAATGGGACTCATTTAATGTATGTTTCCATTCATATACTTAATTTATTTTGCATTTATGTCTGATGTTGATATTGGACACTATAAATGTGAAAATAGTCTACTGTATTACCTATACAGCCTAATAATTATGTTCCTGTAATCAAATTTGATTGTTAAAAAAAGTCAGATAGTAAAAAATGGTTGATCAACTTCTAACTCTAACTTAATAAAAACTATACATATATTTACTTAATAAAAAAACATTTCTAAAGTACACGTGGTACCGAGGTCAACACTCAACAAATAATTTTTATAGTTTTCGTCTGATTTTAATGTATAAAATGATAATTTCATACCTACTTATTTTTTCATAAATCAAAGTAATTTGTCGAGCCCGTCGGATGAGTAGTAACGACGCTTGCCTAACGTCTCAGAGGCATCGAAATACTACAATGGAATTTGCGTCACGAATGCCAAAGCGGCACATAAAAAGAACGCCTTTGACAGAATCATGGCGGACTCTTGCCTTCACGCATCAATGGTAAAAGATAGCAACGATCAACTTCTACTATTTCATTTTAAACTCTAATGGGGTGACGTAAAGTCACATTTTCTTTAAATTACGTACTTATTATTATATTTGTTTTGTTTTAAATGACAGTTCATGCTCTACGCATATCACTTTTAAATGTTCCATAAAATTCGTAGTGTTTTGTAAGGCACGCGGGTTCCATGTTGTAGTAGTTTGATGCTCAGAGGCCCCGGGTTGGATTCGTCGCGGGGTCAACTTTGAAAATCTTTTCAAAGTTGGCTCTGATTTGGATTTGGAAACTAGTGGCAGGGCACACTGCGTTTCACAGTCATATGAGCAACCGTGAAATAACAGCATATGTGCTTTTGTGTTTCGGTGAGTGAGTATTCCCTTCTTTATCCCTTATCCTTAATCCTTCTATGGTCAGTGCACTTGCAAGAACTATTGCGTTGCTTGTGTTATAGGCGACGGTAGCCACTTACCATCAACTGAAACGTCTGTCTGTCTGTCGATCTTAACATTAAAAAAAAACTTTATTGAGTCTCATTACCACTTCGTTTATTTTTTACAGAAAAAATAGTTTTCCGATTATTACGACGTTTACAATTAACTGTAAATTGTCGATTAGTGATTGACAAACAGTTATTGTGTTGTTAAAATGATGTTCGCAACCATAGGTATCTGATTGCACGCAAACACTATGAAACTTCCTTATATTTAAGTACCTCATAATAAGGGCAAATATTTAAGTACCTCATAATACTACTGTAATTGTTGATGGCAATTAAATCAATTATCATTTGGAACTTTATGGTGTCCCATAATTGCTGTTTTTAATGGATAATGACAAAAATAAAAGTACGCTTTTCATTCTCAATTGCCGGTAATTTAATTTTTTCTTACCAAGTAATTGTAATTTAAAAATATATAGATAAATATTCGCGTCGAATTTGCGGTAAAACAATTGAAAGTAAACATTACTTATACTCGTATATATTCAACTTATATCCTTTTATATTTATACAAATCGAGAGTTTATTCTACTAAAAACAAAAGTTTTATAATTCTAATAATCTATACTATCTATACTAGTAATGTTATAAAGTTGAAGAGTTTGTTTGTTTGTTCGGTTGAACGCGTTAATCTCAGGAACTACTGGTTCGAAATGAAAAATTATTTTTGTGCTGCATACTTAGTCCATTTATCGAGAAAAGCTTCGCTTTATAAGAGAAAATAAACGAGGAAGATATTTCTACATGTAAGTGGGCTACGGGGGCTATGCATGTTGTGAATATACAGTGGTAGGAGAGCCCAAGAGGGGATTTTGGGTTTTACTCGAGCGCGTCAGATATTGCCAATGTATATTCCCCACGTGTCTCCAATAACGGATATTTATTAATCTGCCAGTTTGGTTGGTGGGGGTTGGGGTAAAATTTTAAATACAACTCAGAGGGGATGTTAAGTAAACCTAAACTAAGCTCCCATTTAAAATTCAGACGACTCGGATGTAACGCAACGCAAGCTCGTGACAGCTTTTTGAAAATGCAAAAAAGATTTTTGACGATTGCCATTTTGTAATACTCGTGCGCGTCAGATTTTCATACAGACGGTTTAGCCTAAAGTCCTGATCGTGCTGATTCTTAATCGGACGATTATATGGAGGATTTTTTAAAATACAGCGCCTACAAAATTTTGAACGCCTGTAGACGCTCACCCCACCGCTGAAATGAAAAACTTCATATAACCTTTTTTTCTTCTTACCATCCAATCTTCAAAGTCCAATAGGTCCCCACGACGCTCGAGTGACTCCACATTTAGCATCGTGGGCTCCCCTACCATAGTATGAATTTTATAACATTTGAAAGCTAATCTGCAAAAAGCTGGTTTAAAACCAGAAATAATCAATGAAATGGTTATTTAATTAAAAAATCTTTTTTGTTTACATTTTATTCGTGATAGATCGACCTCGTACCTATGTCCCGTGTTCTGATCTGGCTAGGGAACCGGTCCCCCAAGGTGAAGGCCGAAATATTACGCTACCAAAATTCTACATATAGGTAGAGGAGTCAGTTGTAGATATATTAACACGTATCAGATATACATTAATACATATTATTAAGCAGGTTTACAATACGAAACGCAATATCGTTGCTTAAAAACTAAAGGGCCACAAATCAAAATTACACTTTTTACAGAGCTAATCGAAAAAAAAAATTTTTTGTCTATTTTTTTTCTTAGATATAATATGTTAAATATATGCGTATTATACATAATTAGTAGCGTATTTTAAATAGCATTAAATGTTTTCAGTACTTTTATAATAAACTGAATACTAGAGGAGATATTATAAGCATAGGTTACTTTTGAATATATAAAAAATGATCAAAATATACTAAATATGGAATAAAACAACCATAAGTCTTTTTTGCAAAATACAATATGAATGATTGTGATTGTATTTTTGCAATAAATACATTTATGGATTTTTTTTTGTTTTTTGGCCCTTTAGTTTTTAAGCAGCGATATGTACTTAAAAGTTAAATTTTGCATAGACGCAACGCTGCCTTTGATCCCCAAAAGTGCTAATTTATTTAATTTTTTAAATTTATTAAAACTGAGTAGATATTACAACAAATATCTACTCAGTTTTCAATGAGTCAGGTGTTAAATTTTTTACTTAGATTTTTAGATTTTGATCGTGAATTATAGTAAAATAGTGATTCCACGCCTTCGCAACAAATCACGAGACATTGCGTGTTTAATTACTGTCCTGTATTTTTTTCACATTTTAAATTGGAATTGAATTAGGAATTCATAAAGTACACTGAAGCGATATAGCCTATCAGCAATAATGGGCACGATAATGACAATTTAATAGCCGAAGAAGAACCATGAACGAGATTCGATACTATGTTTTATTTATCATGGGATCCTGTCCCTGTTGTGTTCCAAGTACAAATTGCATATTATTGACATAGTTCCGTTTTTATTGAGTCTGACGCCACCTTAGAAGCAAAACAATCAGACCCTTAATTTTATATGCAACTAGCTGTTGCAAGCGATTTCGTCCGTGTAACTTTATAAAATATATATGTACTATGTGACTCGCTGATAATAAAGCTTTCTACATGTGAAAGAATTTTTGAAATTAACCCAGTAGCTTTTGAGTTTATTCATTACAAACACACAAAAAACATTCTTGTCTCTTTATAATATTGACGGTAAGTGATGGTTACCGTTACCTAAGTAAGCATGCGACAAAAAACTTATGACCAAAACAATTTTACTATTTTGCCAAGTCTAAACAGTATCGTAACCTAAGCGTAACAAACAATGTCTGGATGGAAACATTTCCAGGAAAGACGCATGACTACTTTATTACGTTGTTTCTTATAAGTAGTCAGGAACTCGTGTATAAAAATTCCATTACAGATCTCTGGAAACTAGACATAATATCGCTGCTTAAAAACTAAAGGGCCACAAATCAAAATTACACGATTTACAGGAGAGCTAATCGAAAAAAATTTAATTATTTTTTGTCAATTTTTTTCTTATTAGATATATATCAAATATGCATATATATCGTTAGAAGTGTATTTTTAAGTAGCATTAAATGTTTTAAGTACTTTTATTGTAAACTGAATACTAGAAGAGATATAAGCATATAAGTTACTTTTGAATGTATAAAAAAATATTAAAATATACTAAATATTGAATAAAACAACCATAAGTCTTTTTGCAACATACAATATTATGAAGGATTGTGATAGTATTTTTGCAATAAAAATATTTTTGTTTTATGGCACTTTAGTTTTTAAGCAGCGATATATTAGGGCACTTAAGTTTTTTTTTTATGTTGTTCTTTTTTTATGTTAAGCTGACGGTCCACTTGATGGTATGTGTCTACCGTCGCCTATAATAGAAGCGAGAGCAATACTAATAAATACAACAGTCCCAGTTTAATAAAATATAATTGGGCATTGTTATAATAAATAATAACAATTGAATTGATTGTTTATTTTTATTATAAAATTTTCATGTTACTTTGAATCTATTTATGATCCATTGTTGGTTTAACGAGTAGTATAAATAGGTATAAAAGAAGAAAAAAATTAATTAAAAAGAATAAAATTTAATAATTACATCTGAAGGAGTTATTTATCATCTAAATATCTATTTATTTATAAAAAAAAATCGTAAATTATGTTTATTATAATTTCGTAGTGTGAGAAGTTGAAATCCTAATGTCCTAAACACATTATTCCTTAATTAATAAAATTGACAAATTTATTTAACAAAAAATAAAAAATAAATAAAATAAAATAAATTAAACTAATAATAAAACTGTTAAATAAGTTGTCTGTTTAGACAAAGTCTAAATAAGTACTTGCGCAACTATGTAAGTGACGATTTAAACCTCCCGTTTCACTGGTAGGGTTTTTTAAAATATTTTTCTTCATATACCGAATGTTTTAGAAAAACCAATAAATATAATTGCGATCTTAATAAATCTCTTTAATTTTAAATCTTACAGTCCAAGTCCGGATATCTGGAGTCACATCACATTTACTTTTACTTTTAGAAATTCTCATACTAAAAAAACTTCCTCATTATTATATTATAAACTATATGGAGAGCTAGACAATATAAATATAGAGAACGTCCAAAAAAACGTTTTATTTTTGTGAATTCTTGTCATTTTTTACTGCTTCGTAATTCTGATTCAATATATGTATTATATCTATACTAATATTATAAAGCTGAAGAGTTTGTTTGTTTGCAATGTTGTTGTTGTTGTTGTTGCGTTTAAAATTTATGCAATATGCATGCGTTGCAATTTGTGCAACATAAACATGCACGAATGTAAACAAGTTGATACTACAAAGTAAAACAAATTATAAAATTATTAAAAAAAACAATACTAATAATAAATCTGTAAGGGTTGGTCATGGAGTAAGTTACTTTGTTTTTAGAGATATCGTGTTTATAGGCTCTATGTTAGGGTGCCCACGATGCTAAATGTGGAGTCACTCGAGCGTCGTGGGGACCTATTGGACTTTGAAGATTGGATGGTAAGAAGAAAAAAAGGTTATATTTTTCATTTCAGCGGTGGGGTGAGCGTCTACAGGCGTTCAAAATTTTGTAGGCGCTGTATTTTAAAAAATCCTCCATATAATCGTCAGATTAAGAATCAGCACGATCAGGAATTTAGGCTGAACCATCTGTATGAAAATATGACGCGCTCGAGTATTACAAAATGAGAATCGACAAAAATATTTTTTGCATTTTCAAAAAGCTGCCACGAGCTTGCGTTACATCCGAATCGTCTGAATTTTAAATGGGAGCTTAGTTTAGGTTCACTTAACATCCCCTCTGAAAATCTAACGCGCTCGAGTAAATCCAAAAATCCCTTCTTGGGCTCCCCTACTGATACTGAAACTAAATTCACCATTTTTAGATATTTTTTTCTGTATTTATATATACGCGTCGAATTGAGAACCTCCGTTTTTGTTTTTTCGTTTTCGTAAACGTTAACTCATAACTGTTAGCGCCTATTTCTCAAACGTCAATTAGGACAAACTGTCATTTAAAGTCACCGGTAACCGGGAATAATTTAGCTGATATACCTTTGTTGGTACGGTAAACGTCCCAAACATTAAATAGAAAATCATAAAAAAAAATCGGCTATCGAATGATGCAGTAAACCGAGTGCATAATTCAATATAACAGAAAATGATTTCTAAAAGTAACTAATCAACACGTTACATGTAGTTCGTGAAAGAGGCCCTTAAACGAATTAACTGATTTTCATAAAACTTTGTAGATAAACATTTAGACGTACAGGACACAGGATAGGCTACTTTTTTTCTTTTTCAACGCGGACGAAGTCGCGGGCGCCAGCTAGTAATTAAAATAAATAAGCTAGGATTCATTGAAATAACAATCGAACCTACTTTTGCAAATTATGTGACATGAGAATGAGATGGCACCTTGGACACGCAGATGTCCTCACTCTTTGCGAAATGTCAATAATCTGTTAGTGAATCCGCGGAACTAAGTAAAAAAAAAACATTGCAACCTTAAAACGATATAATTAAATGAAACAATACCAGACCAAGGTGGGGCGTCCGTCGGAAGGTGCAAAACTACGCATGGAACTGTACAGGCCATATTCCCGCGTCACTTCTAACTGGCCGTACGTCTTTCAAAATAACAAGCTAACTAATACTCGTACAACAGTTTGGTAACAGCTCACTCGACAAGTGTGAGTTGGTGTTCGCGAAAATAATACTCTATTTTAGTCCTTATGTACGACAAATTAAGGACTACTGAGTGTCGTGAAATGTTTTTAACTGGTGACAGCTGACGCGGTGGTTAAATTTATTTATTTTTTTGGCAACTTTGAGATCATGCTAGAGTTTGGAACTTTGTGATAACTAAATTTGTTTGTTTGTTTTGACACCTCGCTTTTCTTCCGCATCTCTGCTGTACATAATTCGTTCTGGTAAGAATTTTGTAATTGTTTTGTCAGAAATTTAAGAACTCAATTTGAAAGGATAAAATAGTTGCGCGTACCTATTGTGTCTAACTTTCAAGCGCTTTGGAGTGAAAATATTTGAATTATTAAAAAATAGAACGCTACAGAACTATAAGGGCCTCTTTCACCATCTGTCAAGTAGGCTTAACTGTCATTTAAAGTCACCGGTAACCGGGGATAATGGAGCTGATATACCTTAGTTTGTGCGGTAAAAGTCCCAAACATTAAAAAGAAAATAAAATAAAAATTCGCCTATCGAAGGATTTACTAAACCGAGTGCATAATTTAATAAAACATAAAATTATTTCTAAAAGTAACTAATCAACACTACTTCTAGTTGGTGAAAGTTGTACAATATTTTACAATGTACAATTTATTTATATTTTATTATTTATTTATATTTATAACAATATTTTATTTGTTAATTTTAGTATTAAAATTTAATAAGAAGACAGTAAGTTATTCATATACTTAGGTACTTACTTATTTAAAACTAGATGATGTTTACAATGTTATGAATGTCCGTAAGTTAGCCCAATAAAACAGGAGTTTGTAAAATGAATCGGAAAAGTTTATAAACTCCTTCCGATAAAGAAAAGAAAGGAGTTAAGATAAAATATAATAGTTATCTTAACTTCTTGCTTTCTTATCTCTACATATTGCTGCTTAAAAACTAAAGGGCCATAAAACAAAAAAATCCAAAAATGTTTTTATTGCAAAAATACAATCACAATCCTTCATATTGTATGTTGCAAAAAAACTTATATTTGTTTTATTCCATATTTAGTATGTTTTGATCATTTTTTATATATTCAAAAGTAAATTATACCTATCTTTTCTAGTACATATTCAGTTTATTATAAAAGTACATAAAACATTTAATGCTACTTAAAAATAAGCTTCTAATTATGTATAATATGCATATATTTGATATATATGTAATAAGAAAAAAATAGACAAAAATTTTTTTTTTTTTTCGATTAGCTCTCTTGTAAAAGTGTAATTTTGATTTGTGGCCCTTTACTCATGTGAAAAATATTACCGATATGAGGTAATAATTTTAAAAAAATGCAATTGAAACTATTTAGTATGACGGAATAGTTAACATTGACAATCAATTTAATTATAATGGTAAACAAACGTTACATAACGTTCTATCCTAATAATATTGTAATCTATGAGGATGTATTGTGATGTTTGTTACTCTTTTACGCAAAAGCGGCTTAACTTGGATTAACATATTATAAGGACACATTTATCCTAGAAAATGTTACGTTCCTGAGGGATAATCTAAAAATCTAAAAATATAAAAAAAGTTGGGCGTCACTGTCACTGTCATGGTGATAAAGATGTCGGATATTTTCTCAGGTGCAGTGATATGTTAAAGAAGACAGGATGCGCCCTTACCATACTACTAGTGACCAAAAAATCGTCCTCCAATTTGCACATCTAGTTACTAAAAATAATTTGTTTTTATTGCCATCTTAATACGTATTTTTATTTCTTATTGGCGTATTCTGTTATTTTAAAGTGTTCTCATTGGTTGGTTGGACATATCACTGATAAGTAGACATTTTCGTATCTCTCTACGCACAGAATGAACACCCGTCATTGGTGTCAATTTCCGATTTTGACATCGGCGCGTCGGTGCCACGCACTAGGAGCGTTAGCCTTGTCCTTACGAAGTAATATAGAAGTCATTGGTCAGGTGTTATTTTTTTTTTCATTTTAAACGCAGGCTAAGTCACTGACATCAGCTATTAGTTTGCTTTGGCACAAATCGAACATATTACAGTCTACATAATTATGTAATAGATAATTAAATATGATGATACAATATTATTTATCCAACTCATTACACATGACCATGCGTAGTTCAACATCGAGTGGGCATAGACAAGAGGAGCCGCTGACAGCTGCTTCCCGCCTTTTGTTGTGTGCTCACTGGTGTGCACTAATCCTAACTTAGACCACATTTTAAAATGGCAAAGAACTAATTTATAGTGTTTGTAGTTTAGGATTAAAAGCTATAAGCAAAACCGAGAGGGATTTTAATCAGGAAGAGTCTCACATACTTTGTGAAACGCTCTGCTCTAGGCTTCCTAAGTAGTGGCGGGCGATAGTAATCAAAATCATCTCTTTACAGATGATGCCGTGAAATAACAGCACGTGTGCTGTTGTATATCGTTTGCGTTGTATAAAATATGAATTAAACAAACCAAAAGACGGGGATTTGTATATTACGCATCTATGTAAAAAAAATATTTTCTCTGTTTATTATAGAGGTGATATCAGTTTCAGTGAATTTTAAACTGTTATTACGGTATCTATATTTGTACATTAGAATCTTAATTTATTTTAAAAAAATATCTTAATATCAAATCATATATTTTTATCACAATGGGTTCATTTGGGTTTATAACACAGACACAGGGTTTATAACTAAAGTAAACTAAATACTCGTCAAAATGGAATTTTATGTGTCGCTCACGTTTCCTTTCAATATTAATCAGTTTTATAGCAGGCAACAGTTTTATTGGATTTTCTAAATTAATCAAAACAAAAATATGTTTTGTTGATTTTTTTAGTTGCGGAATGACTTTTAAGTTTAAGTATTATCTTTTATTTGGCAATAAATTTAATATCAAACCGCTTTTAAGTGTACGTCATTGATTTAAATTTCGAATAAGCGTTATTTTTTTTTAAATTAACCTTTTAATATATACGCAAATACGTTATTATCTTAGACAGACAACTGACGGTCAAGTTGATGGTAGATGGCTACCGTCGCCTATGACACCGACACTATTAAGGATAGGGATAAGGAAGGGTAAGGAAAATGGGCTCTGCCGTCACCGAAACACAAAAGCACTCATGCTATTGTTTCACGGTGATCTTCTGTACCCCTTACAGAAGATCACCGTGATTATTGAAATTACTTTTCAAATCTTTGAAGAACCAACTTTGAAAAGTTTATTTCTAAAGTTGATCCTGCCGGTAATCGAACCCGGGTCCCCTGAGACAGAGAGTTAAGCTTATCTTAACCGCTCATTAACTTATCCAATGGGGTTATAATTAGGTACAGTTTTAGTGGTAACTTTTCACGGAAATCGCTTTTATTTGTTACTAGCCTGCGACTTCATCTGCGTTGAAAAAGAAAAAAGTAGCTTATCCTGTGTACTATACGTCTAAGCGCCTCTCACAAACGTCAAGTAGGCCAAACTGTCATTTAAAGTCACCGGTAACCGGGGATAATGGAGCTGATATACCTTTTTTTGTACGGTAAACGTCCCAAACATTAAATCAAAAATAATAATAAAAAATCGGCTATCGAATGATGCAGTAAACCGAGTGCATAATTCAATATAACAGAAAATTATTTCTAAAAGTAACTAATCAACACTTTAAATGTAGTTTGTGAAAGAGGCCCTAACTGTTTATCTACCAAGTTTCATGTGAATCAGTTAATTCGTTTAAGAGTTATGGAGGAATATAGTGCATACAATACCTACACTTACATATTTATTATTAGTATTGAGTATTAATGATTATTCTAAACGGCAAATATTTTTCACGCAAATTAGATGTTCGTTCTCAATTACGGTTTATTTTATCGGAGAAACGCCGCAAAAACTTTCTCCATTCGTCGTTTTGTTTTGTTGATATTTGCCAACAAGCGTCCTATTTGCCTGTATTTTTCTGTCCTGTGTACATTGCGAATTCTCGCATACAGTTGCTACTTGCTTGTATATCTATTCATTATATTTTCAATGTTATTGAATGTTCAATTCATTTTTAATTATACACGACACAGTTTTAATAAGATATGTTTGTATTATCACTAGGTAAATATTATAAAACAAAATCTTCCGCCGCGTCTGTCTGCCTGTTCGCGATAAACTCAAAACTACTGCACTGAGTTTCATGTTGTTTTCACCAATGGATAGAGTGGTTCTCGAGGAAGGTTTTAGTATATAATTTACAAAGGTAGAGCGAAGGCGCGAGCAGCGGCTAGTAAATTATAAAAAAATACATTATATTCATACAGGTATAGGTACTTATAAGAAACCCGCTTTCGAAACAATTATAAAATCAATACTAATAATAAATCTGTAAGGGTCGGTCATGGAGTAATTTACTTTGTTTTCAGAGATATCGTGTTTATAGGCTCTATACATGATACTAAAACTAAATTGACCATTTTTACAATTTTTTTCTGTATGTATGTATGTATGTATGTATGTATGTATGTATGTATGTATGTTGTATGTATGTATGCATGCATGCATGCATGCATGCATGCATGTATGTATGTATGTATGTATGTATGTATGTATGTATGTATGTATGTATGTATGTATGTATGTATGTATGTATGTATGTATGTCTGTATGTATGTATGTATGTATGTATGTATGTATGTATGTATGTATGTATGTATGTATGTATGTATGTATGTATGTATGTATGTATGTATGTATGTATGTATGTATGTATGTATGTATGTATGTATGTATGTATGTATGTATGTATGTATGTATGTATGTATGTATGTATGTATGTATGTATGTATGTATGTATGTATGTATGTATGTATGTATGTATGTATGTATGTATGTATGTATGTATGTATGTATGTATGTATGTATGTATGTATGTATGTATGTATGTATGTATGTATGTATGTATGTATGTATGTATGTATGTATGTATGTATGTATGTATGTATGTATGTATGTATGTATGTATGTATGTATGTATGTATGTATGTATGTATGTATGTATGTATGTATGTATGTATGTATGTATGTATGTATGTATGTATGTATGTATGTATGTATGTATGTATGTATGTATGTATGTATGTATGTATGTATGTATGTATGTACCTCTAACTGATTTTATCTACCAAATTTTCATGAAACTTTGGTAGATAAACATTTAGACGTACGGGACACAGGATAGGCTAATTTTTTTTTTCAACGCGGACGAAGTCGCGGGCGCCAACTAGTATAATATAAAAACCAAAACGAACAGCCATTTATTAATTATATTACAATTATAAAAAATTTGCAAGAACTCTATTGTTTTTGCTAGTGTTTTTTTTTTTCATGGATAGTTGATTACACATTATGCATCTCGTTAAATATATATAATGTAAATTTAAACAATTGTTGCCTACGCTGTAATTGTTATGAATCACAATGAACTTATCATGCCCATTGAAAACAAGAGAAAATTTTAATATTTGTTTTATTATCATTACAAGTATTAAATTTAATTATATTTTCAATAATAACATTGCATTGAAGTGATCATTTCCAGTCATTAGAATTGTGCGGTTAATTATGGTAATTAAAACATTATCGAGTTGTAGGTACCAAACCATTTAAGTATGTTTCTTAGGGCCTCTTTCACAAACTACAATTAAAGTGTTGATTAGTTACTTTTAGCAATCATTTTCTGTTATATTGAATTATGCAATCGGTTTACTGCATCATTCGATAGCCGATTTTTTTTATTATTTTCTATTTAATATTTGGGACGTTTACCGTATAAACAAAGGTATATCGGCTCCATTATCCACGGTTACCGGTGACTTTAAATGACAGTTTGGCCTACTTGACGTTTGTGAAAGAGGCGCTTATTCTTTTAATAGCTGTGCCCGCGACTTCGTACGCCCTTTAGTTCATTTTTTCAAATCCCAAAAGAACTTAATATTTTTCCAGCATGAAAAATATCCTTTATATGTTAATCTAGGTAATAACTGCAGGTATTGACTGCGAAACGCAATATGCTCTACCAGTACTTGCTAGATTCAAACTATAGTCAATTTTGAAAATTGGATAGCCAAAGTCATCCTTGCCGGGAATTGAACCCGTGATCCATGAGACAGGATGGATTCTTTATATATATATATATTGATATATATATAATTGCACATAATGGGTAACATTTTCTTTGAGCGTATTATAAGTAGTTATATATGAAACAAATTCAAATATACTATATACAAAAAAAAACTTTGATTCTTTAGCTATCGGATGCAAATGATTGTATCTAAAGCACCAAATCTGCTAAATTACATCTCCTGATTTTGTAATCACTTTTCAAAAAGCGTCCATTACAGCATATAGCTTCCGAGAATACTAATTTTGTAACATAAAAAAATACATTTAGTATTTTTTTATGTTACAAAATTTTATTTTTTTTTTAAAAATATTGTACCATTTCCAAAGGTCATTGGGCTTCGAGCCTTCACTTGTAGGGTAAACAACATTACTTTAGTCATATTGCGTAATATCCGCTAACTAAGGAGTTTTAATATTTACAAATATTTGTTACAATAAAGCGAGTCGTGACAGTTTCATTAGAATTGTAACGTTTAGCGTTTAGTACAAGTTTAGTAACACCAATTAGTCTTTGCTCGTATATATGTGAACATTGACACATGTAGGCTCAGTTCAGTTCAGTTATATTTGACGTGATTAGGTCTTTAATAACTGAAGTGACACCATGAAGTGTCCAATTCATGATAGTAGTCTAGTCTAGTCTCCTAAGTATCCTAGTCCAAATCTGCCATAAAAACAAACAAAACAAACTACTTAGATAAAGATTTTTAAAGACAGGTTACGGAAACGTGCTGTATACTAACTTACTTACGGAAACACAACAGCACATGTGCTCTTTATCGAATCCGTTTGAGTAAAAAAAGTAAATCTAATTCAATGTGACGTAGCTTACTTATATGATACCTATTTACCAAGCTGTGTCGAATTATGTCCACTCGACAACGGAAATGACATCGAAAAACCAACAGTGTTCGTTAAAATTTTTACATTAACGAGTAGTGATTACGTTAACACAGTAATCATGTAACGATAGTTATTTAGGTACTCTAACGATTCGATGACCAATATAAACGAAAAAGAAATATTTGTATCTTCGTGTAGCATAGGATGAGTTATTTTGATAGTATTGTAACATTTGCAAGGATGCATTTTATTTCTGCAAGTTATGGGTACATACAAATGTTCCCCGTTGATTAAATTGTAGTAAATAAAATAAAATTTATTAAATATTAAATAAATTGGATGGTTTTAAGTCAGCTGAGAAACAGACAGAGGCGTACAGAGACTTTATTGTATAATATATGTACATATATGTAAATATATGTAAATATCGCTGCTTAAAAACTAAAGGGCCACAAATCAAAAATTTCACTTTTTACAGGATTTTACAATCGAAAAAAATTAAATTATTTTTTGTCTATTTTTTTCTTATAATAAAAAATAAATATATCAAATATATGTATATTATACATCGTTAGAAGCGTATTTTTTAAATAGCATTAAATGTTTTAAGTACTTTTATAATAAAATGAATACTAGAGGAGATATAAGCATATAAGTTACTTTTGAATATAAAAAAATATATCAAAATATATTGAATATTGAATAAAACAACCATGTCTTTTTGCAACATGCAATATGAAGAATTGTGATTGTATTTTTGCAATAAAAACATTTTTGAATTTTTTGTTTTATGGCCCTTTAGTTTTTAAGCAGCTATATATAGAACTATATCTATATAATACAAATCTATATCTATATAGATTGGTATTGGCAGGGCACACAACATTCCGAAGTTATATTAATTGGGCAGGCCCTTACAGTAACCAACAGTTACCATTCCCTTACAAAAAGACAAAACAGCCTGTCTGACGAGCTTTACATAAAAAATATATAGCATTATTCATATAAATGTCAATAATTCTTTTATAAATATGTGAAAAATGATAACAAGTATGCTATAACGAGTGTTTGTATTGTATCTGCACATTCCTACACTTTATTACCTAATACTGACAATATGTAGGTGAGCACATATTGTAGGTACCTTTCGTAAATAATGCACCATTTACATTCAATATTGAATTGCTAATGAGGCAATTAAATTACAAATACGTATCAACGATTTGATACCACCATGTAATTAATTTGGCTCGAGAAACACGATATTTTAATACTATTGATTCCACGCGAAATTTTACTCGATAAGACACCCTGTGTCTGTAGACCCTATAAAACTTATAGAAAGCGTGTTCATAGAAAGGTGTGGTTATAGCACTAGTACGAGATCCGAAAATAGGTCATCTTTCCTTAACCGCTGTCTTTAAAGGAAGTTTCTTTTAAATAAAGGATAACCACGAGCAAATAGGCAACACAATCGCCATTTATTTTCTCACAGAATCTGATGGGTGAAAGACGACATTCCTTCTTATCTTAGACTTTTTATCTTCTATTATGGGAATGGCGTATGACGTAAATACACACAAATCGAAGCAGAACAGCATATTTGCTGATATTCCACCATCACCTTCTGTATGAGAGTGGTCTTGCTGACCAGTTTATAATTGCAATAATATTTGCGATCAAAATGGTATAATGCATAACGTTATTCAATAGTTATTTTTGTTAGAATTTCGTAATGAGTCATTGTCTGTTGTCTTAGTGTGACAATTATGTATGCATTGTGGTTAATTGTTTGATAATTTGTTACAGACGAGCCGAGAGCCGTTGGAAGCGAATAACGAACCAGTAAGAGATTGTTGAAGAGTTCACCAGACCGCACATACATCGTCGCCCGCCCGCATAGGATGGTAGAAACTGACTCCGGTCCCAAGAAACCTCACAGTTAGTACCCACTCAATACTAATTTATAACTCGTTGGAAATATCTTGGCACTTCAAAAGAATGCGGTACGGTCGGCAAACAAAAGATAATACAAACAAAATTAATTATTGTGGGAATCGATTTGCCCGTGATATGAAAATTTATGGGAATAAAATCAGAATTGTCACACGAATGCGTTATGTTATGCGTTAAAGTTACGTTCTATTTTTTTTTTATATTTTAGAATATCTGAAGTTTCATAGATATTGTGCCATTTACAAAATATTATTTAAAAACAAGAAGAATATTGTTCTTTCGGCGTGTTTGAATTATGAAAATTTAAATTTTATAATCGTTCGTAAGGAGTAAACTCCAATCGTATGTAAATGGTCATACGTTTACATACATACAAATTTAAACTAAAACTGGTAGGCGACGGTAGCCACCTAGCTGTCTGTCGGGCCTTAATAGGAAAAAAAATTAAAGTTGGCCAAGACCTTTGAATCAGTGCTTAACATCTCAACTAATGGACTCGTCAAATATATTACCTATATAAACATTTCCTATATCGTAAATTAACCGGCTGCAGTTATACTCGTTTAGAAATTTTTTATGTATTTTTTTATTGAAAAACAAAAATTCAAAATACTGTTACGTGCGGGGTGAGTTAAAATGCCGTTTAGGGTTGTAAGAACACGATTTATTACGCAGACCAAGATGACTTCCAAAATATCAGAGCTTTTCCAATTAAACCGTAAAACTTGCCAAAAGTCGTAAATAATTCACTCTATGTGTCAACAATGCACTGTCGCAAATATCTTCGCAAAAGCTCCCAAGAGTTGTTTTCGTATCGCTTGTTGTCGCAGAACTGTCCCACTCGAGCGATGGCACCCGTATTTATACACGCGCAGTCAGCCGCGATGTTTTTGGAAAACACTAGAAACTTTAAGGTAAACAAGCTCGTACACAAGTAAACAAGTCATAAAAAACAAACATCGTAAACAACTCTCTGGCTTAAGGGAATGTGAACCTTATGTCGCGAACATAAGGAACAGTTTTCTCTGAGACAGGAGGGCTTCCTTCTACGTATGGAAATTTCCATACGCCCAGGTCTCATGATAAACAACAACACGCTGTTTGTTTATGATAAACAAACGCTTCGAGAATGTTCGGTCGTAACATTACCCCCCTCTTAGTTATGATCGTCCCGATCATCATTCGTGCCGTGATACTTTGTCAAACGGTCAATGTGTACGACCTTCGGTTTTCCTCTTTGCCCCTTTTTGATTCGATAGGTGACGTCGTTGATTTTTGTAACCACATTGTAAGGTCCTTCCCATCGTGCTTGCAACTTTGGGCTTTTGCCCTTTTTCCTGAAGGGATTATGAAGCCATACGAGAGTTCCCTCTTCAAAACCGTTGATGTTTGATCTCCTATCATAACGGGTTTTCATTTTTTCACCAGTCTTGAGACTGCACTCGCGAACTAGCTTATGCACTTCATCCAGCTGTTCTCGAAGATCGCTGACATAATCCGTCACAAGTCTTGGGCTATTCGGCGGAGACCCTGTTATTGCATCGACTGGTAGTCTTATTTCTCGTCCAAAATTCACTCTGGCAGGGGTAAAACTAGTACTATCATGTACAGCGGAGCGATAAGACAACAAGAAAAGAGGAATGTACTGGTCCCAGTCTCTCTGATGTGAGTCGACTACTTTAGCCAAATTATTTTCCAATGTTTGGTTAAACCTTTCGACCATTCCGTCAGACTGAGGATGAGCTGGTGTCGTACGGGTCTTATGTATACCGAGAAGGTTGCACATTTCTTGAAATAGGGCTGATTCGAAATTTCTCCCCTGATCGGAGTGTATTTCCAGAGGTACGCCATACCGACAGATTACATCCTGAACTAGCTTCTTGGCAACAGTTTTAGCTTCTTGGTTAGGGGTCGCAAACACTTCCGGCCATTTGCTGAAATAGTCTTGCACTACAACGATGTATTTGTTCCCATCCTCAGTTTCAGGAAATGGTCCGGCCACGTCTATAGCGATACGTTCCCATGGTGCTCCTACATTGTAGAGCTTCAGTTTTCCCCTACTTCTTGTCTGTGGTCCCTTGACTGAAGCGCATGCGTTGCATTTACGACACCAATCTTCTACGTCTTCCCGGCAATGGACCCAGTAGAACCGCTGTCGCACTTTCAAAAGGGTTTTCTTCACTCCAAGATGACCACCAGACACCCCATCATGGATATGACGTAGTAGAGGAGATACCTTACTTCGAGGGACTACAACCTGTACAGTCACCTGATGTCCGGTATTAGACTCCCATTTCCTGCACAAGATTCCGCCTTCCAGGGTCAAACTATCCCATTGAGCCCAATAGCTTTTTGTAACAGGACTGGAAGCTGATACATCCGCCCACTCAGGTTTCACTCCCTTTTTTATCCAATCTAAGATCAATCGCAGGTCGTCATCTTCCTCTTGCGCCTTCCTCATATTTTCTCCAGACCAGTCATCGTCTAATCCTTGGGTACGGATAATTTTTACTGATTCCTGAGACTCTTGTTTCCTGCAGTGTTTACAGATTTCAGGACATGGTCTTCTCGATAGAGCGTCAGCATTACCATGACCTTTACCACTTCGATGTTCTGTTGCAAAATGGAATTCCTGCAATTGCTCAATCCACCGTGCTACCTGTCCTTCAGGACTTTTAAACTGAAGAAGCCATTTAAGTGCAGCATGGTCCGTCCTTAAGGTGAACTCACGTCCAATGAGATACTTGTGAAAGTGCTGCAAGGTCTTCACTACAGCTAACAACTCTCGACGTGTAACACAGTAGTTTCTCTCTGGCCTGGAAAGCGTTTTGCTGTAGTACGCAATCACAACTTGTTTGTCTCCCTGCACTTGTGACAACACTCCACCAATACCCGTGTTGCTGGCATCCGTATCCACAATGAATTTTCCATTCCGTGTCGGATAGCCCAATATCGGGGACTCACATAAACGCTGTTTCAGTTCTTTGAAAGCGTTGTCACAATTTGCGTCCCAAGCAAACACCTGTTTATCTTCAGTCAGGCGATGGAGGGGTTTGGCTATTGTTGAGAAATTTTTGACAAAGCGCCTGTAATATGCGCATAAGCCAAGGAAGGATCTGACTTCAGTTTTATTCTTTGGTGTAGGCCAATCTTTTACAGCTTTGATCTTTTCTGGATCTGTTTGAACTCCTTCCTTAGTGATTATGTGCCCCAGATAGCTAACTGCGTTGCTGAAGAAGGTACACTTTTTAGGACTTAGTTTTAAGTTTGCCTCGCGTAGACGGTTGAACACCTTTTCAAGGTTCTGGAGATGTTCCTCGAAGTCACGACCCATGATGATTACGTCGTCCAGATACACCAGGCAAACATCTCCCAGAAGACCCACCATAACTCTGTCCATAAGGCGCTCAAACGTTGCGGGAGCATTACACAAACCAAACGGCATGACATTGAATTGCCAAAGTCCATTTCCGATGCCCGTAGAGAATGCTGTTTTCTCTTTATCCTCTGGACTTATTTCCACCTGCCAGTACCCACTTTTAAGATCAACGGTAGAAAACCATTCCATTCCACTGAGCATATCTAAAGTGTCATCAATACGCGGTAGAGGATAGCTGTCTTTCTTGGTAACGTCGTTCAGCCTTCGGTAGTCTACACAAAACCTGGTTGTGCCATCTTTCTTTTTCACCAGTACCACAGGTGACGACCAAGGGCTTGTAGATGGTTCGATGACTTTGTTTGCCGCCATATCCCTTATCATATCCGCAACTTCAGCTTCTTTTGCCCACGGGATTCGACGAGGTCTTTGTCGTATAGGTCTTGAATCGCCGGTGTCTATTCTGTGCTTCACAAGTCCTGTTCTACCGCAATCATTTCCAACGGCAAATATGTCTTTGAACCGCATTAAAAGATCCTGAGCTTGCCTCAACTGAACTGACGACAAATTTCCTTTCAGCGAATCCAATAACTGCGATACCTGGTAGTCTGTGCTATTTACTGCGTTTGTTGTACTGCTTATACGTCTTAAATACTTCACTTCCTGACACTTTCCAACTACGCTGTTTCTTCTGAGCTGTACCTCTTCATTGCTGAGATTTAAAATTCTTACTCTGCCTATCCTGCTTGTCATTAGTAGTGTTCTGGCCATTATCCAATTAGGATGTGTTCCTTCATCCTCCGCAATGACACATAACCCGTTCTTGACGTTGGATGAGAATTTCGTCATTACTAGATTTTCTGATCTGGGAGCTAGTTTGACGTCCCTTAAACAATAGAGTGTACATGGGGTCGAGCCTTCTAAGAAAACTTCTTGATCAGGAAATTCGAGTACTCCTTGGTCGACGTTCAAAATACAACGGTGATTTTTTAAGAAATCCAGTCCTAATATGCAGTCGTCAGTAATATTGGCAATCAGCACTGAGTTTGAGTACAACTGACTACCAATTCCAATTTCCACGTCTGAGTCACCGAGGACAGGTACTGGCTGGCCCGTTGCTGTTCGTAGCTGACATGTTGGAGATCGTTGCTTCCATGAGATAGTTCGTTTTAAGAGTTCAGGTCTTACAATGGTGCGCGATGCTCCTGTGTCTATTGTGAACCTGCACTTTTTACCGTTCAGCGTACCCTCGATGCTTAAACTGTTTCCGTTAGAAGCTTGTCTGATAGTAATAGCAGGGGCTTTCCTTCTTCCAGCCAGCGCCTGCCCCGCGGCCCTGGCAACGCTTAGTTTAACTGCCCCTCGTCAACTTGGGTCTCCATCTCTGAGACCCTTTTTCTCTTCTTCTTTGGGCAGTCCAGCCTTATGTGGCCTTTTTCACCGCAGCCATAGCAGGTCGGGCCATAGCGAGGCTTTCGCTCCTCGGCTACCAGCTCCCTGACCTTGAATGGCCTCGTGTCACGCCGCACAGCTTCCACTTCCAGAGCATGTGCCAGTGCACTCTTCAGGGTCTGGTGGTGACCCAAACGTACCGCTGCGCGAACTTCGCCGTCCCTTATCCCGTCCACAAAAGCTTGGAGTAGAGTTATTTCTACTGCATTCGGTGTTGATGTATAGGCGCGACGAACTAATCTCTCGATTTCGTCAGCCCACTGCTGGAGTGTTTCCGTGGGCTTCTGCGTGCGATCGCGTAGTTGAGCCCTATACGTGTGCTCCATGTGCTTGTCACCATATCGTGTCTCTAGAGCTTCCAGTAGGGCTTGCAGAGATCTTCCTTCTGTAGGGAGTCGCTCCAGAATCAGTTGGGCGTCTCCTCTTAAGGCTAGAGTCAACGCCATGAATGCTTGATCCTCAGTCCAGCCGCTGCAGTTAGAGAGGGTTTCGAACTGGTACTTATAGGCTGTCCAGGAAGATGTGCCATCAAACCGTGGCAAGTCCAGCCTACCTTGTGTAGGTACCGGCGCAGTGAAGACTGCCTCCCTCGTCACCAACTTCTGCACTTTCTCGGCGAGCGCCTGGTGGCGAGTGTCGGTTTGGTCGAGTCTCTCTTCCAGGCCTTCGACTTTCACTGAGACCCCTTTAACTTCGGACTCTACCTTTTTAACTTTATCGCAGATGACTTCAAGGCTTGTGTCCAATTTCGAAAGCAGCATTTGGCTAGCAGATTCCTGTTCACGGCGAGCGGCTTCCTGTTCACGGCGAGCGGCTTCCTGACTGGCTTGTATGCTCTGCACAGCAGCTTCCTGTTCACGGCGAGCGGCTTCCTGACTGGCTTGTATGCTCTGCACAGCAGCTTCCTGTTCCCGGCGAGCGGCTTCTTGACTAGCCTGTATGCTCTGTACAGCAGCTAGCAGCGCAGCGAGGTCCATCGACGGGCTCGATGTAGGTACTGCCGTAGGAAGCAAATCAGCATCGGTGCCTTCCTCCGGCTCCTCATGTGCTCGTTGTCTCGCAGCATCCATCTCCACTTGCCTCCTGGTCCGTGGAGTACGAGTTCCTTCGTCCCGTGGCATTAACGGCATTCCGCTTCTGACACCAGTTGTTACGTGCGGGGTGAGTTAAAATGCCGTTTAGGGTTGTAAGAACACGATTTATTACGCAGACCAAGATGACTTCCAAAATATCAGAGCTTTTCCAATTAAACCGTAAAACTTGCCAAAAGTCGTAAATAATTCACTCTATGTGTCAACAATGCACTGTCGCAAATATCTTCGCAAAAGCTCCCAAGAGTTGTTTTCGTATCGCTTGTTGTCGCAGAACTGTCCCACTCGAGCGATGGCACCCGTATTTATACACGCGCAGTCAGCCGCGATGTTTTTGGAAAACACTAGAAACTTTAAGGTAAACAAGCTCGTACACAAGTAAACAAGTCATAAAAAACAAACATCGTAAACAACTCTCTGGCTTAAGGGAATGTGAACCTTATGTCGCGAACATAAGGAACAGTTTTCTCTGAGACAGGAGGGCTTCCTTCTACGTATGGAAATTTCCATACGCCCAGGTCTCATGATAAACAACAACACGCTGTTTGTTTATGATAAACAAACGCTTCGAGAATGTTCGGTCGTAACAATACAGTTTTTTTGTGCAAGTACACTTGCGCGAATGTTTTTTATTTCGAGTCATGATAAATTACTGATAGTCCCTAATTAATTTTTATAAAAACTATAGCAACGCTAATATTGTTTGCATGTGCGCTGCCAACCTAGATAGGTTATGATAGGATACAAAACAGTTCGGAATTCCTGTCGATTTGAACCTCTGGGTCCTTCCGATTTCATCTGTTATTTATCCTCACAACTAATGTCAGTTACAGACCAACAATGTCTTGGGTTACAAAATTTCAAATAATTTGATCTACAAAAGTTCAATAATAATTCCCCTCTCACAACTAGTTACCAAACAGCGAAAATATTTCTTCTCTTGCAACTGGTTTCTTTTTTGCAACTGCAACTGGTTAGGTGATTTTAGTTACGAACATGGATGAAGGGTTTTATCTAGCATGGAATGCTAGAAATCTTTTTAAAGACTATTGAAGAAGTTATTATATAGTTATTTAAAGAATATTCTTGAAGACATAATTAAGAAGTTCTCTCAATCCTTTATGGGCTTGCGAGACCTTACAAATTGGACAGATCTTTGCTCAGCATTGAATCATAACTGTTGATTATATTTTATGAATTCTCGATAGGATAATTAAGTATGTCAGTTAATCTTTAATTTTCACCAATATTTGGTTTATAACAACGCAGGAGCTTGGCATCAATTAAATTTCTGCCTATTTTCAGATTGTGATGTAAAAGGGAGTCACGAACTAAACGGCCCAGGTTCCAAGACTGCCGAGCTTGGTAAGAAATTGTCATTATTACGACTATAATAAGTTACTTCATGTTAAATTAAATAAGATTTCATTTTTTTTTAATACTTAACTAAAGTCATTTAAGAACTCAGGTATTGTATTTTTTATTTTTCAATGAAAAATAAAATGGCAGTGATTAAAAATATCTCTAAAATATTATAGTAGTGACATAAAGTTGTCATAAAATGTAATAAAACAGGTTTTGGATGTTATATCGGTTAGAGTTTGAGCTTGCGGATCTAATCAAAATAACAAGTAAATTCTTAAAATTTAAATTTAATTTCTTAAAAACTTATTACACAACTTATTTGCTTTTATCGTTCAAGTGAAAATGCGTGGAATGCTTATCTTAATTTTCACAAGTTCCTCTCAGAATAAATTAATTAAATAGGCAATTGGTTCAAGGAAAGTTGAAGTCAACCATTTTTTTTCTATGTAAAGGTCATCAGATAAGTTTCAAGTTGTAAAAATTAAGTGTAATTGTTGCAATTTTATATTTTATAGATTATATTTTATAGTTTCTTCTCAGGATCGTCATCTTGGCTTTTTTTTGCGAAACCCTAGTAAATTTAAATTTATAATGACAATCATAAGAGTTTCTTGTAGAAACTTAAATGATAAATAAATATTTTGATTTGATTTGATTCAATTTGATGTGATCAGACAATCAGACTATTTGACATCACAGGTTCGATTGATGTGATATTTAGTATCTATACCAATATATAAAGCTGAAGAGTTTGTTTATTTGTTTGTTTGGTTGTACGCGCTAATCTCAGGAACCACTGGGTCTATTTGAAAAATTATTTTTGTGTTGGATAGTCCATTTATCGATGATGGCTATAGGCTATAGAGAACGCGGACGAAGTCGCGGGAACCAGCTAGTTTGGTAAAATGTTACTTCGGTAGTAATACCATGACATGGTAACCTTGTGAAGCTGAAGCATCTTATTTTTTTATAAATTTAATTACGAGTATACTTATTTTGTGAATTATTTGTTTGAACTTATTGTGAAATTATGAACTTATTTTTATATAAATTTTATTATACCTAGTTTGTGAATTACTTTTTTGAACTTATTATATGAAATTATGAACTTATTGTTTTTTTTTTTAAATTTAATTATACCTAGTTTGTGAATTGCTTTTTTGAACTTATTATATGAAATTATGAACTATTTTTTTTTTTATAAATTTAATTATACTTAGTTTGTGAATTATTTTTTTGAACTTATTATGAAATTATGAACTTATTTTTTTTTATAAATTTAATTATACTTAGTTTGTGAATTACTTTTTTGAACTTATTATATGAAATTATGAACTTATTGTTTTTTTTTTTTAAATTTAATTATACCTAGTTTGTGAATTGCTTTTTTGAACTTATTATATGAAATTATGAACTAATTTTTTTTTTATAAATTTAATTATACTTAGTTTGTGAATTATTTTTTTGAACTTATTATGAAATTATGAACTTATTTTTTTATAAATTTAATTATACCTAGTTTTTGAATTACTTTTTTGAACTTATTATATGAAATTATGAACTTATTGTATTTTTTTATAAATTTAATTATACCTAGTTTGTGAATTACTTTTTTGAACTTATTATATGAAATTATGAACTTATTGTTTTTTTTATAAATTTAATTATACCTAGTTTGTGAATTACTTTTTTGAACTTATTATATGAAATTATGAACTAATTTTTTTTTGTAAATTTAATTATACTTAGTTTGTGAATTACTTTTTTGAACTTATTATGAAATTATGAACTTATTTTTATATAAATTTTATTATACCTAGTTTGTGAATTAGGTACTTTTTTGAACTTATTATATGAAATTATGAACTATTTTTTTTTTTTATAAATTTAATTATACTTAGTTTGTGAATTATTTTTATGAACTTATTATGAAATTATGAACTTATTTTTTTTTAAATTTAATTATACCTACTTTGTGAATTACTTTTTTGAACTTATTATGAAATTATGAACTTATTTTTTTTTTATAAATTTAATTATACTTAGTTTGTGAATTACTTTTTTGAACTTATTATATGAAATTATGAACTAATTTTTTTTATATAAATTTAATTATACTTAGTTTGTGAATTATTTTTTTGAACTTATTATGAAATTATGAACTTATTTTTTTTTTATAAATTTATTTATACTTAGTTTTTGAATTATTTGTTCAGGAGTCGTCCCGTCGCTGACGACACCAGTCAAATCCGATCCGGAAAAAGGTTCGATTTCTGAAAAGGCTGACTTCGAAAGGGCAATCGAATTAACCGGTAAGTCTCAAAGTATAATTATTATTTACTAGCTGTTGCACGCGACTTCGCCAGCGTATCTTTATAAAATATAGCTTATGTTACTCGCTTTTAATGTAGCTTTCTATAAGTGAAAGAATTTTTTTGTCAAGTGGACCGTCGGCCTGTCTATCGACATTTACATAAAAAAAATAAAAACAATAGTTTACAAACTACGAGTATTACAAATTAATTTTAACAATAAACTAGTTCAAAAAGTTACATTATACTTATTATGATCAATCAATACTAATAATAAATCTGTAAGGGTTGGTCATGGAGTAAGTTACTTTGTTTTCAGAGATATTGTGTTTATAGGCTCTATACATGATACTGAAACTAAATTGACCATTTTTAGAATTTTTTTCTGTATGTATGTATGTTCCTCAATAACTCTTAAACGAATTAACTGATTTTGATGAAACTTGATAGATAAATATTTAGACGTACGTACTAATAAAAATACACTATACATTCTTTCATGTCATATTTATAAGTAGCTGGCGCCCGCGACTGCGTCCACGTTGAAAAAGAAAAAAGTAGCCTATCCTATGTCCTGTACGTCTCAATGTTTATCTACCAAGTTTCATGAAAATCAGTTAATTCGTTTAAGAGTTATGAAGGAACATACATATAATACCTACACTTACAGATTTGTTATTAATATTGATACAATGTTTCGGGTTACGTGAGCGTTTCATAATTTTCATATACCTATCGAAAACAAGCGCTACTGTACTGTTAAATCGTCAATTTTTAAATGTGTTATTGTTTCTTTTGCCACAAACAATAAAATTTAATGTGGTAAATTTATTTTAATTGCAATGGGAAGCAAAACGGCTGTAACCTTTTATGAATGGAGATTGTCCACATTGCATTCTGCGCGATGTCGAGTAGTTGTAAACACAATATCAGTTCCACGAAACTCACAACGCGTGATGTTGTTTTTGATTCTGGCAACATGAGAGTCTTGGGCCTTGGGTCACACGTGTAACTTTGTTATACTTGTTTATAAATATTATAAAATTTTAACGTGTAAAACGTTTCATTGTTTAACTACCGTAAATGGTCCTACTTTGCTCCAAAAAAAGGGAGTTATGAATATTGTTCACACTATAAATTATGAAATATACTCAGATGTATTAATTTAAAGAATAATATGTTAATTAACATATTTTTAAAGTTAAATCAACGTGATGAAGTTGCACCGATTTGGACATATTAAGCGATAAAACATTTAAAAGAATTGGAGCATAATTAACCCTATATAGGAGCAAAGTAGGAATATTTTGCCGGTACTTGTTAAGTGTTTACTTTTAAAATACATCCAGTTCAATTGAGATTTGAGAACTCAAGATTAAGGAAGTCTTATTTTTATATCTAATCTTATTTTTATCAGTCACTAGCGACCCGCTCCCGGCTTCGTCCGGGGTGTTAATCTATATCTATGCTAGCTTTATAAAGATTTGTATGTTTGTAATGAATGAATCAAAAACTACTGGACTGATTTAAAAATATATTAAACCTATAGGAAGCTAATTTATTTTATAAAGTTACGCCTGCGAATTCGTGTGTCGCTCTGTTCAAGGGTAACCGGGTTCGATTCCCGGTTGGGTCAACTTTGAAAATAACTTTTTAAAGTTGGCTCTTGTTTGGATATGGAAGTAGTCAGTTAATGATTTCGCAGTTATTTGGGCAGCCCGTTTGGCTGTAGTAACCATACTATTACAGAAGACCGCAATGACCACTAGTGCTGTTGTGGTTCGGTGAATACCATTTCCATTTCCCTATGCCTTATCCTTAATCATACTATAGTCTGCAGCGCACTAGCAACACCTTTGGCGTTGCTCGTGTTGGGTAGTCGACAATCATTAAATCCTTATTAACTTGGTTAATGTATTAAGCACAGTCAGGGTAAACATTCTACGATAAGGTAAAGGAATGAATTTGAAAACTGACAAAGGTTTTCGTATCCCGACTGTGTATGTCGTAGCCAGATCATAAAATTTATCACTTCATGAAATGGCCCCCTAAAACTGGCCATATCACTTATGTAGGGTATGAAAGGTTTAATAAAAACTCGAGATAAAGAAGGAACCTATAGAAAACAATATAGTTAAACGCTGGTTATTCAATGAAACGGCTAGTTTTAGCTGACTATTTCATGAAGTATTCTATGAATTCTATGATCTTGCCACGACATAATATATTCGTACATTCAGAGTAAGAAAAGGTTCGTCCCCTCAAAGTCGACAGGGCAATTATATCGATCACACCAATGTTTCATTTCAAACGACTGTCAGTTGCCTGCTTAGTGATTTAGTTTCAAAAGGTACTAAGAGTGTACGACATGATAGAGGAATGAATTTGAAAACAGACAAAGGTTTTCGTATTCCGACTGTACATATCTGTGGCGTCAAGGGAAAAGGGGATGAGTCAAAAAATGGCAAAATGCGTTTTTTGCACCTACCAGCTCAACAATATCTAACAGTGATAAAATCTATTACTTTTCTTTTAATGCCCATAAAACATATTGAGTTAATTCACAAAATATAAGTAGTCAATTTAGATAGAGTTGTCTCACTTTACGCGCATATCTTGTAATTTTTGAAAGAGGCATAAGCAACTCGTGTAAAAATCACGCAATGACCTGTTCTCCAAACAGATATATAGATAAATAAACTATAGCGTTAGTACTTACAAAATGATGACTCTTTGGTTTCGTCGTAGTTACGTAGTCGTATAATTCATGAAATAACAATTCCTTGAAAAAAACCTTATCAGTTAAATTAATAGTGTAGAATACTTATATCTTTTCATTGAAAGTGTTGTTGTTGTGAAGGTTATGGACGCTTTCACTACCTTCTGCTCGCGGTATGCGGCCTGGTCAGCACCTCCGAGGAGATGGACGTCATTTCCATGTCGTTCATCCTACCTTCGGCGCAGTGCGACCTAAATCTCAGTACACAGACTAAAGTGAGTATCTTCTTGTTATAAGTATGTGGTTCAAATATGGCGACAAATAAGGCACACAAATTAAATGTATTTGTAAACTGTCTTATTGAGAAGTTTCATCAAATTCTGTTCAGTAATTCCTGCGTGAAAGTGTAGCGGACATTCTCACAAACTTTCGTTTCAGTAATATTAGTAGGAGGCACAATAAATTTTTCAAAATTATCGATTCCTAAAATTAAAGCATAACCTATATCAAACTGTTTCAGTATAAAAATTCAAAAAGTATATTATAGTTCGTTCTTATATTATTTACCCAATTTAAAGGTTACTACGAACTATTTTGTTAGAATATCCACTATAAATTTCCCCATGAGTTAAAATTAACCCTAAATGGCAAGCAATAATTGAAAAATTTGACACAATGCTCATAGATAAACAATGATGTCATTAGATGTCACTTTAATTAACACATAACTCTTGTTAAGGAACTATAGATTTCCCAACACTATTCATTACTTGACTCACTGGTCGAATCGACAGACGTTGGTTCGAATCCCGATGGAATAATCCACTATGCCCACTAACATTACCCCATGCCTTCCTTATCCTTCTATGAGCGGCAACTCACTTGTCGTTGCTTGTGTTATAGGCGACGGTAGCCACCTAACATAAAAAAAAAACTAACAGGGGAAGAAAATTGTGTGTGCTCTAATATTAGTAATCTTTGATTACTAAGATGATAGTTTATTAGAACATTTAGATTTTATTTTAAGCCATTTAAGTTTTAAATTTTACAGGATGTTTATTTATTTATATTTTTATTACTATTTTTTTATATTATATATTTTACAAATAAATTGCTACAGTTGAATTTGCTATTTCGAAGTCTTTTTTCTTAAATTTAAAAATATTATTATAATACTTATATTGTGGTCCAATGTAATTATTTCTAAAGATTCTATCTGAGGCTTTCACAGAACTTGAATTTAGGATTTTGCTTGTAACAGGGATGGTTGAACAGCATTATATTCATCGGGATGATGGTCGGCGCGTACGCGTGGGGCTCAGTGGCGGACACTTTGGGTCGCAAGCGCGTCTTGATCGCTATCTCCGTGATCAACGCGCTCGCCATCGTCGCCTCCTCCTTCAGCCAAAACTTCGAGCTTTTCATGCTTTTCCGCTTCATCAACGGTGCTGCGTAAGTTCAATTTTAACCTCACATAAGCTATCTTGTGAGTCGTTACAGTTATTCATCATATAATTAGCGTTACATAAATATAATGTGATGTTTATATTATAATTATAATCGCCAATCAAAAATATTAAGACAAGAGAGGACAGAAAAGCGTTGTTTTCGTCAGCCTAATCTTAGGGTAAAATTAAAAATAACTAACAATATTTAAGAAAAAACCGTCCAAATCTTAAATCTTATTCACGGTTCGGTTATTTCAAATTCAAATTCATTTATTTGCAGGCAAGTAGACCCATATTTTTACATTTTTTTATACATTTATTTTATACAATTCAGAGACGCTACAATAAAACTTCTTGTGCAATGTTGGGTCATTAGGTTACACTCATCACGGTAAAAATTGTGTTTAATTTGAGGATAGTCCTATAATATAAAAAATACAAAGTACCTAGTAGAAAAAATTAAGATTGTTGATCTGTACAAAAGTTTGTTTCGAATAAAGGCGAGAAGTTAGCAGAAGAGTGTTACTTTTCTTCCCCTAGTTTTACTTCCTAGAGTAATATTTGCAAGTTAGATATAAAAAATAAAAAACAATTAATTGTTTACAGATTGGGTGGGTCAGGTCCTGTGATCTGGTCTTATTTCGCAGAGTTTCAACCGAAAAAGAAGCGCGGTGCAATGTTGAGCTTCATGGCTGCTTTTTGGACTCTTGGCAATTTGTTCGTCGCCGGCTTAGCCTGGGTCATCATACCTAGCGGTGAGCACAGTTTAATTTACTTTTTAAATTCATGATATTAAAGTGTGTACGGAAAAGGAATATATTCTGTCATTATGTCACTCTTATCTGAGCAATCTAGTAGCAGCTTCCTTTGCCTCTCTCATTAACATATCTATTAGGTATAATTACAACGTTATCATAAGATAACGTTGCACTTGCAATATTGCCACATAATCTTTATTCAAAGTATCACCATAAATCAAGCGTTTATTGTTATAAAAACATTAAAAATACATTCTCCTCATCCTCATAGATCACCTGCTCATCTTACTGGAATCATACCAGATATATTATGTTACTAGTTGGTCACCGCAATTTCGCGTTGAAAAATAAAAAAAAACATAGCACGTAGTTATATATATGTTACGGCTAAAGGTAGGTGTGATGAACATAAACCTAAATTTAGCCGGCTAATCTTAAGGTGTCTTAAGTTTATGTTCACACCTACCTTTAGCCGTAACATATATGACATATATGACATCTTTATCGCTGTGACGACGGTAGCGCCGCCACAGCGACAGTGGCGTCCATTTTTTTATATACTTTGACGATTCCTCGGGAACCTATCAATTTTCCAGAGTAAAAAATATCGTATATATTAATTCTGGTAATAAACTGTCTCTGTGCCAAAATTCATCCAAATCCGTTTAGCCGTTTTTGCGTGAAAGAGTAATAAACATCCATACGTCTATCCACACAAACTTTCTTATTTATAGTACTTAGGTCAATACCTACCAATGTAGGATATCAGGCATCAACATACACTGGACCGCAAAGAAAAGCTTCGGTTAGAAAATCTTTAATATCTCCAAAAGTACCTGAGCTAGCTTTATGAAATAAAGACTAAATTAAAGAATATTTTAATGTGCTTAAATAAAAATAAAATTTATTTGTTTGGCTTTAATTTAGTCTTTATTTCATAAAAGGACAGGTCTTTATTTCATAAAAGGACAGGTACTTCTGAAGATATTGACGATTTTCTAACCGACCCTTTTTCTTTGCGGTCCAGTGTACATATTATAAATTATCACACAGTCATCATCAATTGCGCTTGGATTTTTTGTTATAGGAATCGGTGGGTCGACCGGTGGCTTCGTTTACAACTCCTGGCGCATATTTTTGTTGGCGATGTCGCTGCCGTCGTTCGTGGTTGCGGCATTGCTGTTCTTGTTGCCCGAGTCACCCAAGTTCCTTATCTCGACGGGCCGCCACGAGGATGCTCTTGAAGTGTTCCGAAAAATATATACGATGAACACCGGTCGGAGTAAGGACGAGTATCCGGTGAAACAGCTTCTAGTCGAGGAGCCGTTACATAGAAAGCCAGAGAAACTAATCGAGGCTAATAAAGAGCCCAAGTCCAAAGTGCAAAGAATGTTTAGTGATATCGTTGAACACAGCAAACAGCTATTCGTGCCGCCTATATTGAAGTTCACTATGATCTCAATTACAATCAACTTTACTTTCCATATCGGGTAAGTCTGATTTGAATTGTACATAAGGTTCAAATAAAAGTAAACGAACATAAGGTTGGATCAAATAAAAGTAGACGAACATAAGGTCGGATCAAATAAAAGTAGACGAACATAAGGTCGGATCAAATAAAAGTTGCCGAACATGAGTTCGGATCAAATAAAAGGAGACGTGTTCGTCTCCTAAGATCCTTTATTTATAAGTCTCCTAAGATCGGTTTAAATAAAAGTAGACAAATATAGTGGTAGGGGAGCCCAAGAGGGGATTTTTGGATTGCCAATGTATATACCCCACATGTCTCTGATAACTGATATGTATTAATCTGACGGTTTGGTTGGTGGGGTTAGCGGGGGTGGGGGTAAAATTTTAAATACAACTCGAGCGCGTCAGATTTTCAGAGGGAATGTTAAGTGAACCTAAACTAAGCTCCCATTTAAAATTCAGACGATTCGGATGTAACGCAAGCTCGTGGCAGCTTTTTGAAAATGCAAAAAATATTTTTGGCGATTCTCATTTTGCAATACTCGAGCGCGTCAGATTTTCATACAGATGGTTCAGCCTAAATTCCTGATCGTGCTGATTCTTAATCTGACGATTATATGGAGGATTTTTTAAAATACAGCGCCTTTTTGTAGGCCTGTAGACGCTCACCCCACCGCTGAAATGAAAAACTTCATATAACCTTTTTTTCTTCTTACCATCCAATCTTCAAAATCCAATAGGTCCCCACGACGCTCGAGTGACTACACATTTAGCATCGATAGATAGACAACCATAGATGATGGTCCGCACTCCGTTCATAATGCGCACTTTGTCTACTGACTGCCTACTCGTTATTAAAAAAACTGCTTCAAATGAAAGCAGTTTCTTATAAGTATTCTAAGGTGTAGTTTAATGAAACATACTTATTTGTTTGTTTAAAGGTATTACGGCCTAATGATGTGGTTCCCCGAGATGTTCAACCGCTTCGACGAGTGGTCGCGCTTAAATGACAACGCCGAGGCCGACATCTGCGAAGTGACGGCGTACGTGACGCGCTACGGAACGCACTCCGCCGAGGCCAAGTGCGACTCGCACATACACTCTGACGTCTTCATGGACTCCCTCATCACCGTCGCCGCCGCCATCCCCTCCAACATCTTCGCTATACTCGGCATGGATCGACTGGGAAGAAAGTTCTTCCTCGGTATGTTTTAACGATGCACTTGTAATGAAACCATACTACTAATGCAATTTTCTTCTGCAAATTTAGTACACAGACCCTTATCACTGATCGCTATTTCTATTATTGAAAACCGTACCAAAATCCGTTGGGTTTTGGTTTTAGGAGAAAAGGAGAGAGAGACGTGTACAGCCAGATTCTTTACCTTATAAATAATAGATTTAAGTTTATATAGAAGAAACATGAAATAAAATAACAAGGTCTGTTGCCTGGTTTCAGTGTTCGCAACGTTTTCGGCGGGCACGTGTTCAGCCGCGATGTACTTCGTATACAATAAAACGACCAACTTGGTTGTGAGCGCGATCTTCAGCTCCGTGATCTCTTGCGGCAACGCTTCGCTCGACTGCCTCATCACTGAAGTGTTCCCGACCAACTTAAGGTAATTATTGCTCTTTTGCCTTGTGGCTGTAGGAGCAGGTCACACCTACATGTTCATCTGCCTGTCTTAATCAATACTAATAATAAATCTGTAAGGGTTGGTCATGGAGTAAGTTACTTTGTTTTCAGAGATATCGTGTTTATAGGCTCTATACATGATACTGAAACTAAATTGACCATTTTTAGAATTTTTTTCTGTATGTATGTATGTTCCTCTAACTCTTAAACGAATCAACTGATTTTCATGAAACTTGGTAGATAAACATTTAGATGTACGGGACACAAGATAGGCTACTTATTTTTTTCAAAGCGGACGAAGTCGCGAGCGCCAGCTAGTACCTAATAAACAACCGCGGAATAAGATAGAGCTCAGTCCCTAAAGTCTGCTGGATAGCACAAAATATTTCTTTAGTATTAGAAATTTTTTTTCAGGCAAATGTACTTGATAACAGTACGTATCTCATTTTTTTTAAATATAATGAGACGATTTTCACAAGAATTAAATTAAAAATGAAACTAACAAAGATTATCTAACGCAAACATCTGCTAGCAAAACATGTGTAAGAGTTGACGAACACACACGTCCACGACGATTTGATTCTTTTTATCCTCAGGTGTGTAACTGTGTATGTGCGTGGCCTCGGCGAGAGCGAGGTCCCGACCGATTAATCTGATAGCCATTATTAAGGCCAGTCTGAGCATTAAGGTCAACAGGTTGACAATTAGGGACCACGTCTCTGTTACCTTAACTCATCACTGACAAAACGCGCATGCGTTGCTGATTCCCCTCAGTTTGTCAAACACCATTTCATTTAAATAGATAAATTTTCTTCTTTAGAATTCCACTGATATATATGTACCACTGGACAGGCTGCTGTCAAACGCCTTTATGCCTATTTGAAAAACGCCATTTTGTCGCTGTAGGCTGTAGGCAATAGAACGATTGTCCATGGAACTAAAATTAGTGATTATACATACCTATCCATACATAAACATATCAGGAATATAAATACGCAAACGTTAAAATTAGTTCTCGGGACAATCGAGGGCGGCGTTTCAAAATGGTACAAAAATAGCTGTCATTTGTATGGGACAGCCTGTCCAGCTGTATATGTGTCGTTCATTGTAAAAGTGAATTATCTCCTTTTTTAACTGAATTTTAGAATAACGAGTTTTTTGCGAATTATAGTGTAGGAAAAAAATATAAGCATTCATTCATTGTTTTCATCTATGGGATTTTAATGCAACTATTGGAGTTACTTCACTTTTATATTGAAAGATATGACTAAATGTGATACCATTAGGCAAGAAAAGATCTTTTTAAAAATAGGGAGTTACATCACTTTTACAATGAACGACACATATATCACAGGGTCAGTGTTGGAATTCACTCCCTGACGGATTTGTGAATAAGCTGACATATATACTTTCAGAGCTACCGGTGTCGCCGTGTCTATGGTAGCTGCTCGTCTTGGCGGTATCATCGGCAACGTGGTGATCGCGGCGCTACTGGACTCTTATTGTCCTGCGCCTACATTCATCATAGCCATATTACTCGCCAGTGGCGGTCTCATGTGCCTCTTCCTACCAAACACCACTCGACAGGCGCTACAATAGCGATAGCGCCTTGACTGTTGAATTATTCTGCGATTTGCAATAAAAAAAAAAGCTCAAACTATTTCATTCCTTTCAAACAGAATAGGGATGTTGACTGTATAAAAATATAATTTTGTCGTAAAACAGTACTTTCCATAAAAGAATACCTAAAAATTCCATTATTTTCTTTATTTTTATTTAATAATCAAAATGTTATTAAATCACTCTCAAGTCACGTGACAGCGAACACCAATCAAAGTGTATGACGTCACTTGTTCGCAAACATTATCGCTGTCAGACTACGTCGTTCGGCCGCTATCAAACAGTTTCCAAGTGTTGGGAACAAGTGACGTCACAACGGTCACCTAATATTTAGGTATTATACACGATTTTATACTCTTTTCCAAAAAGTCAACAAGCCATATTTTGCCAAATCTTCATACAAGTCTCGTACTTTTACATAAATTCGATTGTTTTAAAATAAAAAAAATGCTTGACTTGTGAATCAGATTGTAACGCAGTTTCGGTATTAACTAATGAAGTATTATTACATATTATGTAATTAAGTGTACAATATATATGTATAAGTGTCACACGTTGACTTTAATGTAAGATTTCCAAACATTTTCATTACGAATTTATAAATTATAGGATTGATATATCGTAGTTGTAGTCTGTAGTTTTTAGAGAAAATAAAAAAAAAAAACATTCCGACCATGTGATGAAGAGAACCTCGCATGTAAATAAATGCTATATTTTGTTAACAACTAAATATTTATCGTATTTCGTAATGTTTCTTTATATTGCAACTTTTGTACAAAAATCACATGGAAAAAATAAAGCAATATTGAAAAAGTAACGTTGTTTGTATTTTAATTTGTACATTTACTAATGTTTATGTTGGTTATGGGTTCAGATTTATGCAGAGTTAAAGACGTAAAAGTAATTTGTATGAGAATATTTATTATAACTTTTTACGATACAGAGATCAACAACATAACAAAACACGAACTTATATTTTTCTAAAACAAAAGACAAAATTATAATTAACATATTTAAAAATAGAATCAACAGAACAAACAATATGTACAGTACTCTGAGGGAGTATGTAAGTGCATTGAGTGAATCATTCCAACAGTTTAACCTTATTGGATCTTTAAACATCCTAATATTAGATTTAATAAATATGTACGTATGTTTGTTACTCCTTTATGCAATAACGGTAGAACGGATTTAGCACACAAATAGTGTATTACCTGGATTAATATATAGGATACTTTTTAATCATGTAAAAGTGGTACCTAGCTAGTTTTCAACAAAATATTGTATAAAGGTCAATAATAATCGATACCAATAATAATAAGTAAATCCGTAAGGGTCGGTCATGGAGTAAGTTATTTTGTTTTCAGAGATATCGTGTTTATAGGCTCTATACATGATACTGAAACTAAATTGACCATTTTTACAATTTTTTTCTGTATGTATGTATGTTCCTCCATAACTCTTAAACGAATTAACTGATTTTCATGAAACTTGGTAGATAAACATTTAGACGTACAGGACACAGGATGGGCTACTTTATTTCTTTTTTAAGGGGGACAAATTTGTTATAATTATCTGTAGTTCCTTAAAAATCCAACAGATGGCGTAACAGGTGTACGGGCACGGGTACAGTGCAGATTAAGGGTACAGTGCAATGCAGATTTAAGTATTGATGATCAATATTCAATTCAATTCAATTCAATTCAATTATTTATTGCGAAACCATAATGTACAAAGATGTTATAAAAACAAAGACCAATGTTATAAAAATAAAGACCCTGTTGGGCATGCAACTTAGGGACTAGGAGAGAGGAAGGGTATATATATATATATAAGTATATAATTATTTATTTATATAAGAATCTTATTTTATTTAAATTAAAATTAAAAATAAATTATATTTACATTTATATTATTAATATTTAAATTATAATATCATCTAAAAAATATTCATTTGAGTTGTAGTAACATTTATTATTTAGATTTTTTTTTAATTTTTTTATAAATATGATATCATTTTTTTCTTTTTTTAAATTATCTGGTAATTTGTTATATATTTTTATAGAAGAACTGAAGGTATTTGAAGAATTTAGTTTTAATCGTGATGTTGGTAATATTAGATTATTTTTATGTCGTAGCGTATATTTGCATGGTAATATCATCAATACTTAAATCTGTAAGGGTCGGTCATGGAGTAAGTTATTTTTGTTTTCAGAGATATCGTGTTTATAGGCTCTATACATGATACTGAAACTAAATTGACCATTATTAGAATTTTTTTCTGTATGTATGTTTAAATGTATGTATGTTCCTCCATAACTCTTAAATGAATTAACTGATTTTTTTTGACTACTTTTTTTGTCAACGCGGACGAAGTCGCGGGCGCCAGCTGGTAAATAATACCTTACAGACTTAAACAAACAAGCTTTAAATGTGTTAAATAGAGTATTATCCTTTGGGACGTGTCACTTCAGTAATGTAATTAAATTATTTCGTTATATGCTAACAAAACAAGGAACAATAAAAAAATCGCCTAATGGGTGGACAATAAGCATATTATGCCTCTTGGTCGGGTGTTTTCTAGATTTCTAGGGTACCTCTTACGCGACATACCATATGGTTTTTTCCATGAAGTGCACAAATAGCAATTTTTTTTTAATTAGAGATGGGTTTGCTCTTGGCCAACAATCAGCTGTGTAGCAAGGATGAGGCCTATGATGGAGCGAGTTCACCCTGAAGATGCCTATTCACTCGAATTTTGAAAATATTTGGGTTATATGAGCTCTGAAATACAGTTATTCCTATAAGAACATTAGTCTTCAACATGTCTGTCCTTTTAATTCATTCATTACATCGATGTATCATATGAACTATATCGATGGAATTTGATAGTGCGGGTGTTACACTCGTTTAATATCTCTTTAGAAACAGATTTAAAATCTTTGTATTGTCAATATTATGTCTAAAATTTGCTTCATGTGTTTATGAATATTATGGGTAAATGAAGCATTTTACACTGAAATCAAATCAGTCAGCAATAATTTTTATCATTGGTACATTTTCATAGACAGCAAAAAATTATAGTTTAGCGTCGAATTATTGTTGACTATAGTTTTTCGCTGAAACGAACTAATATAGCGCTTTCTCTTTCACTCAATTCCATACAAAAGACAAGGACAGCAAATCTTGAGTGGGCGTATACAACAATAGGTGAACGTTCATTCTAAGCTATTTTTAGCTTTGTAATCTATAATAAAATATTATAGTAATATCTACGTACTTACCCACAACCCTACACTTTTTATTTTGTATAAACTATTCTAGCTATGTTGTGAATTATTTATTAATTAAGATAATAGACATTTTGGTTCCTGATATAATCATAAAATGAAAAATATACGTTAGTTAAAATACGTTAAACGTTAGTTAAACGAAATTCAAACCTTAAAATAACAATAATTCGAATTAAAAAACGGAGTATAATAACAGTAAGAGCGTCTGAACAGTGAGAGTTCTACAAACAGACTAAAAAGTACATGTACTGTGTTACACTACTCACATTGTCTGTTATCTGCACCAATCACAGCCCAACCTTTATCTCCCTATAAGTTCGTTTCAGTGAACAAGGATTAGTTGTGCTCGTGACTTCGTCCACGTGTTTCTAGTTCTAGGTAAGTCGATATTTTTAACTTATTTATTCGAAAACAGAAACTGGTTTACCACCAGTTTCTGAGATTAGCGTGCATAAACAAAGGTATAAGATAAATATCGACAATAAATAGACTGTTATGGATTAAATTTTTATTTTATTAAAACTACACAGAAGGTAATATAATAATCGTATAACTATACTATTATATTTTATATACTTTCCACTCTCCTCTTCGTATCCATTAAAATTAAGAGTCATTGGAAAATGTTCCAACTAATAAACCATGTTGTACTTAACAATAATAATTACCATAACTCAAGTTATGATATAAGACCAATTTTACTGTACCAGAGACTGATTTCATCAACAATTTAGTTGTTTTTCAAGGTAATTGCTATACATTATAAAAATATTATGTATACTTTATTTTGTACACATAATCCAACAATATCGTAATTTATATCATTATACAAAAGTAATCCCTTAGCCTAAACACAATACCTAATTTTATGTTTGAAATTCATTCTGATTTCATAATTTTAATAATTATATACATGTAAAAGTTGGGGAGATGTGATTTCCGATCGCACAAACATTAAATGAAAACAACTGAAATCATCTAGAAAATTATTTGTCAGCTTAATCCTAACGCGTTTTTTTTTACCGTTGATAATATATTACTTAAATGTAAATTATAAATGTGAAATCAAATGATTTGATATACAGGGGTGTATAGTTTAGCTGTCGCGAGCGAGATCATTGGCGGATAGCATAATGGCGGGCTGCAATGGGATTTCTGCAGAGTTAGCCGAGTTGTCCGAGCAATCGGAGCCTGGCGTAATTAAGGGGCCCATTCCCACTTCCACCTCCGCTTCTGAGCAAAGCGAGTCCACAGTGGACTCGACAGATGACACTGCCCTTTCGCTTATCTCGTCTGTCAACAGTGGCATAGATTTGCCCACCGATTCCTCCTCGGTCAATAGAGGCATCGATATCGGTGCGGCCAACGACACCTCGGTCTCTTCTGCCGTAATGAAACTCAAATCGGCACTCGAGGGCGTCAATAAAGACGCACCGTAGTTGTTGTTGCTCAAGGGATCTGTCGTTTTGGGCGCTATCCTTGGATCGGTCACGGTGATGGGCAGTTCGAGAGACGTCGGAACTGTGGGCGCCGTGACACCGATTACGGCCAGACCGTCTTCCAAATTGGACGGAATCGCAGGCTCGCTGTCCACTTTAGTTGGCATTTCGACCGGACACATTATCGGTTGATTCAATGTCGTACTCGTTTCGGAGACACCGCCGCGATGGACAGAAACGTTTGCGTTTAAATCTCTAAAGTCTGTGGTTTCGTCGCGCGGCGTGTCCGCGTGAAAAACGTCACTGTTGGCGAGGGCCGCCTCTAGAATGTCTCTGCGCTCGGGCTGAGGCACAAGCGCTGGCAACGGGTCGACCGTCATCGGTACCAACTGATTGTTTTCAAGTATCAACGGGCGGTTATCTATCTGTGTCAATGTGCCGTTCTCCTCGAAGCACAGATAAAACGACGCTTGAGGTCCACCGAATGATTCCCCGGGTACCGCGACCAGTTGTCCGTCAGTTAAGGGTGCGGGTACTGGTGCGGATGTGATTGTGGGCACGGGTGCGAGGGCTGGGACGGGACCGGTGACGAGTAAGTCCGGTGGCGAGGGAGCCAACACCGGTTCGGGATGCTTCGCGATGGCCGTCGATGGTAGAATCTCGTCCAAATGCTCCAAGTCCGAATAGGTGTTGGTCGTTATGAGCGAAGGAGCTGCAGCACTAGAGGTGAAATTGTGAGCCGTTCCTTGAGCCGTATTCGACAGAGGCGTTAACGAGGGCATCGGCGCAGAGAGAACGGTCGCCGGCGTGAATGCTATTTCTTGTTTTATTCTTTTCGCGGGCGTAGGCGATTCGACTACCGTTTTTCTCGCCCTTTGTTTCACTGTACTTTTAACGATGGATTCGCCTGGAGGTATTGTAATGGATTTTTGTATAATTATTTTATTTTCAGAAGCCGGTCTCGAGGCGACCAGTTGACCGGTACGTTGTAAATGCTCGAATTGTGCGGCCGTCAGTTGCATGACGGTGCCAGGTTTCTGTTGCAATATTATCATTGGTTCAGAATTGCTTTTTTGTTTTGCTTGAACCAATTTCTTGGGTTCCGTCGCTATGAGTCGCTTCGATGCAACCCTTATTTCAGGCATTGGAACCATATTTTGCACTGTAGTGGTGACTCGACCACCAACCAATAATTGACCTTTAGATGTGATAATAGTACTCTTCGGTTTCGGTACTATTTTTGTTGGGGTCTTCACTTGGGGGGCTAATTTGGGCTGCAAAGTCAGCGTGTTTGTTCGCTGAGTCGTTATTGCCTTCAATTGAGAAATGTTCGGCTGCTGTTTGTTTGGGAACAGTATTTTTTCATGTTCAGGTGTGAGAACTATTCTAGACTGTGCCCCTTGTGCGTTTGTTATGATCATTACTGTATTACTGGAACTGATAGCCTCACTCGGCGATGGTATTAGTTTAGTTGATACGGTTTTAGTCTCATTGGCCGACGTGTCTGTTCCTTTTGTGACTATAACGTGAGCTTTCCCTGTCTGCGGATCGATGACAATTTTTTGTGCTCGGCCTGGACGCCCAGTAGATGCACTTGGTAAAATAATAAACTGATCTGTTTTTGCAACTGTTTGGGTGGTCGGTTGGGGTGTCTGAAGCAATTTAGTTTGCTGTTTCAATTCAGTCACTGCCGGTTCCGGTTTTGACATAATAATTTTTTGCTTTCCCGTCATTTTATCAATGATCAACATAGGTTTTCCGGGACGTAATTTAGTCGATTTCGAGAGAATGTTAGGTGTCGTTATTTTGTTACCCTCGACGGGATTCATTAATAATGTTTTCATTTCTTGTTTGTAAGTTAAGGGGGCTATTGCAGTTTTTTCGTTTCCTGCGATAGTTTGTTTCTGTTTGACTATTTTCGTAGTATGTGAGGACTGACTGATAATATTGCCGTCGGTCATCACTATTGGCATCTTTTCAATACTCTCCGGTGTCAGTATGTCTTCAGAGAGAACGACAGGCATTGAATTGATATCAAAAAATGTATCATCCGAAGCGGAAACTTTACTTGTACTTTTTAATTCTTTTATGGGGGCTATCAATGAAGTCTTTGGGTTGACTTTTTGAATTTTATTAGCACATGATTTAATCTTTCTTAGTTTAGGTTGAATAATTATAGTATTAGGATCATTAGACGTATCAGAAGACGCTCGGATCGTGTAAGTTTTGACAGGCGTCACCTCCTGTTCAGATTTGCTATTGCAAGCTAGAACAAGTTTATTAGATGACGAAGCTTCACTCAAATTGCTCAATATACTCTTGTTAGTAGTAGCGCGTCGTATTATAATCTTTTGTTTTGGTGATTGCGTTTTTACATTTGTCCCCATATTACCGACATCAAAATTTAAAATTCTCTCTTTTTCTGTAACTATGACCCTCTTTGCCGGGGTCGTGTTGTTCACTTTATCGGTTTGCGTGTGTACTTTAAGTTTCGACGGTTCTTCTAATATTTTTAATAATTTAGAGGAGTTTGTATCAAAATTAATACAAACATTTCCATTAGTTGATGTGGTATTGTTATTTTTGTTTTCTAACAACTCCACATTTTGATTTAATAAACTTTTCTCTACGCCATTCGTTTGTTTTGGGCTGAAAACCTTTGCGGTTGAACCTCCAACCTCACTAACTGGACTCGTCTCAACAATTGATTCAGACATCTGAACTAAGGATTGTGCAGCATTTAAATTCTCACTTTTCTCTTGCTCTGTTTCAAAACGAATATTCATAGTTCTACTATTTGATATGTGAGAATTGGATGACATTTCATAATTTAAAATCTTATTATCACGTTTAATAAGCGATTTATTACTATCGACTTCAGGTATTTCAGTAACAGAGACACTTTTAGACGTCTCCACAACAACACTTGTCTCGGAATTTTCGTGAACTAAATTGCTTTCAGATGTTTCAACGACTAAATTATTATCAGGTGTTTCAACAATCAAATTACTTTGAGACGTTTCAACCACTACATCTTCAGGGGTTTCCAAAATTAAATTGCCTTGAGTTTCAATGACCAGATTATTTTCAGATGTTTCAATGTCCATGGTATTATCAATTGTTTTTATATTCATAACAGTTTCTGATGTTTCAATAGTATTCTCCGGTGTAACAAAATTCGTAGTATTTTCAGACTGTTCAGTGTAAACATTATTTTCAGGGATGTCAAAATCCATAGTGTTTTCGGAGGTTTCAATAACTTCTTCGTTCATATCGCCATCAATAGAGGAATATGCAGGGTGGATTTCTTGACTATCATCCAAAATTTTATTTTGAATAGCCGTTGCAGGGAGATTTATGAGTGTTTCTGCTATTTGAAGATCTGATTCAGACGGTATATTGTCTGCTTTTGTGATTGGTTCCACATCAGCTACTTGTTCCTCGTGTGAAACGTTGGATATTTCATTCATGGATTCATTGATATTCACATAAGATTCTTTAACAGAAACTATTTCACTTGGGGTGTCTTGGGGTATAATATCTTGATTTATATTCTCATCGTCTTTAACAGGTTTGTATGCACACTCACTTTGTTTTGAATCATTGTCATAAAGAAGATCTTCGACAACCTTCTCTTGAAACCCATTGATATTATGTGCAGTATTGTCATCTTCAAATAGATCTTCGGGTGGATCATCGGAGATGTTTTTCGTAACTCGATCTGTCTCTCGAGATACGCTTAAAAGTGCATCTACGGCTGAAGCTGTTGATTCGTTCATGAACCTGTCACTTCTGGTGACTTCTGGTGGTTCTTCATAATTCTCCGAAATCTCTACACATACCTCTAGATCAGCATAAATTTTTTTGTCAGAAGGCAAAGATACCAAAGAACTTTCGCCTTCTATCTTATTTACTTCCGATGCAAAATTATCTTTGATATGTTCAGTCGTTTCAGCTTTCTCTATGTTCTTGGCAGTTTCTAAATGTGTCTTCTTCTCATCTACTTGTATAACATTCAATATTTCTTTGTGTGCTTCATCCGGAGTTGGTTTAATTTCTCTGTTAGGATATACCATACCGTGTTTGGGTGTATGATCCTCTTTCATTTCATTAATTAAGGAATTGCTACTTTTAATTGTAAAATTACTAAATACGTCCTCAACTAAATGTTCCGGTTTGGTTTTCTCTTTTTCTTGTAGTTGTGCTTTCAGTTTCTTTAGCTGTATTTTAGGTGCCAAACGTGCCACTTTAATATGTTCAATAGGTGGTGAATCTCGTGCCTCCGGAGAAGAAGAAACATTATCAGCACCATTGATTTCCACATCACAATCCATTCGTTCTGCCGCATTTAGTTGTTCCGCTACATATTTGCCAATGGCGTCTTGGCTTCTGGAGTGTCTGCTACGAAAAAATGTTTTAGTTTTAAAAATAGCTTTTGTTGGAGGAGCCTCAGTCGCAGGTTTATCATCAGACGTTTCTGAAACACATTGGATGTTTTTATCTGGCGATTTTACAATTGCAGGTTCAGGAAAATTTTCCTCTACTTTTAGTGGTTCGGGAGCAGAAGGCAATTCGGGCATTCCAGTTTTACTTAGAAGTTCAGCAACTTCTCTTGTCATCTCGTCGTCAGATAAACTGACACTTTTGGTGTCGTCTTTTCGTTTTGAAGGATTCTTTACGCGAGGAATTTTACGACCAATATCGGCTTCTTCGGGCCAATCTTCGTCTTCGCAAAAGTCATATTTTGAGCTGGAAGATTCCGGCTTCTCCTCGGTGCATGAGCCCTCTGATTTCTTATCATTTTTCGGTGAAATTTCTGAAACTTGTGCACTGGGCACTTCCGCTGGAGTCGGTTCCGCTGGAGATTCGTCCGCCAGTCTAATGAGTTTCTCAACCATAACAGAAGATTCACTGTCGGAATTGTCATCGACGTCCTCCCAATCTGCTAACAGACTGCTCTTAATTTCCTCTTCTGTCCTAGGTTTTTTAACCACATCATCAATTTTTGTTTCTTCGGCTAAACGTTTCTGTCCGGACGGCTTCTTGAATACTTTTTCCGGTTTCTCTTTACGCGGTCGACGCGGTGTTTTCGGTGTTTTTATTTCTGTATCCTTCACCAAATCTTTAGATTTAGGTTTTGTTGATTTTTGAACAATATTTTTACGTATGGGCGATGGTGTGTATGGTATAAATGTTGCACTGTGAGTTTTGTTGTGTAAAATCATGACATTTAGACGTGTTGTAGTAAATGAGCAGGCATGACAAGTATACAATCCTGACTGTGTTGTTGGTGTAGAATATGTGGTAGTAGAAGGTTCCGCTTTCTTAGGTGTTACAGTTTCTACATCGACACTAGTCGACGGTTCGGCCACTGTCCCAACGTTCTCTGGCGTATTTCCTCCTTGTAATAATATATGAACCTTGTAGTCACTCTTCTCCTTCTTACTCTGAAATAATAAAAATAATCCAATAAAAGTATGTTTATCATTTTAATAAAAAAAATATTTTGAACAACTACAAAATTCGATTAAATACATTAAATAATAAAACACAAAAAGAAAATCAGAGGTGTGTAATATTTAAATTATTTTTTTTTTTAAATATTTTTATGAGAAGACCCTTCAGGTTTTTTTCCAAATTATATCAGGATTTTCAAAATAAAGTTATGTAATAAAAAAATAATACCATTCTTGTAGGTCTAAATGTAGATTCCGACGTTTGTCTTCCTCGTCCTGTAATGTTACATCATAATAGAATTAGGGCATTTAAAAATTTTCTTTGCAGGGTGTGAATTTGTTTTTTTTTAATAAGTCAATACTAAAAAGTTATTGCATCAAATAATTATTATCAAAATTTGAACTTCCTTATGGACTTTCTTATGGAAAGAGCTGTCTGTTATTTGATTTGCACAATGAGGTCTTTTATATCCAAAATAATTTACATAATGTAATTAGGTAGGTACCTACCTTTTTTAGATGAACCAGGAGTTTTGTTTTTTGGTGTACCAAAGAGACCTGCGTAACTTTCTTTTTTAGTCTCCTGGAACTCATCTCTGGTGAGTATTTCTATGTCACCTCCGGTCGCAGTCTCCGCTCGAATAACATCCTCGGGAAACTTCTCCATGGGACCATGTTTAGTTCTGTACATGTCTGAAAACATTTAATAAAAAATTTAATATCATACAAAACTGTTTTATTAATGTATCTATATAAATAAAAGGCACTATTTATATTAACATGACATGTAGGTATTATTTAGTGGCAGATGGAGACTCTCCTTATCGTATATATTTCAAAAAAAATTTCAAGTGTTTTTGTTGTGTTAATTTTATTTTATTGTGATTTGGTTGTTGGGACCAATCGAGTTAAAAACCCACACTTCATCAATTTTATTGTTTTTAAATATCATTTTCTAGATGAAACAAATAGTACATTATAAAATAAACATATTATTATGTTCCAAATGTCAATTTTCTAGACTTAGTAGTTTTGGCTGAGTGTTGATAGTTAGTCAGAACAAACAATTTTTATATATGATTTGATTTGACCTTTTAAAACAAAAAATACTTACAGAGTCCTTTATTGATGAACTCCTCTTTTCGATGGCAATTATATTTATAGATTGCGGTTGGAGTTTTCACATACTCACTGTAAATAAAACAGTTACTAATTATAAACCAGATTCTGTTATGTACACCCAGCTATGAAAGTATGAAGGTGCCCAAGTAGACTATTGACTGACTATATACTCAAATATAGTCAGTCAAAAAACGAAAAAATATTATATTTTAAAGGTAATAAGCACATTTAATTTTTGTTTTCCCTTATAGAAAATGTTCATGTGTAAAAACGGGAAATATTGAAAATTCAAATAAACTAAATCATCTGGATAAAAATATATTCAATCATATAATATAACACTCGGGGAGGAATGCCAAATTATTTTATCAACTAACAAATTTTTTATGTTCTCATATTTGTTTCAATATTTCAGTATTAAATCATTATTTAATACTTAAGGCATGAAATCATGGTCCGAATTAACACAAACGACAGCACTGTAATGGAATCTTCAACCTTGTATCAAGGTGAGATTTTTCTTAACTGAGTTTTCACAATAATTCTTATGCTGTTTTTTTATTAGTAACAAATACAACATAAAATATATTATAACAGTAGTAGCAGGACCCTAATGCGTATTGCAGTCATGGACAGCCCGTTTGGAGGCAGTGATCATCTGCGAAGAACACCATGAAATAACAGCATGTGTGCTGTTGTGTTTCGGTGAGTATTCTTAATCTTTCTATGGTTGGCAGCGTACTTGTAGCACCTATGGCGTTGCTTGTATTATATGTGATGGTAGCGAACCCTATCACCTACCTACCTACCAATGGCACCTACCAATAGTGAACCCGACCTTAACATAAAAAAAAGTAGTAAATTAACATTTCAAAAACTGAAGAATGGTTATGTAATAGCTTTTAGTGATTTGTCGGACCGTTAAAAATGTAGATCTGCAAATACGGATATGGATACTGATCTGTAGATCTTGACACCAAATAATCATCCGTCTGTGGTCAAGACCTTCACCAAATCTTGACCATGGACACGGGTCTTAACTTTCTTAGTCAATCGGTGTTGGTGTACGTGACTTTGAAACGATAGTTGACGCCTGCCACTCGACGCTTGCATTATATGCCAAATGTTTGATTTTAAGAAATAAAAAATAATCTGAATGAAATTTAATAGTTTTTAATTGCTACCTAATCATCTATATGTAAAATTTCAACTATGAATTAAAAATTAATAAGGTAATAAAAAGATCTGCCGAAAAGTAGCAGATAACGATACAAATCTTTCTTCTCCATTGGATATCCACAGATATGGATACGGATATTTGGCACATCACTAATAGCTTTAAATCGGCATAGTGGTACTGTTGATGTAAACTAGTTAAATGCTATGAAGCTTTTATTTGCTATTATATACAGAGCTGAATGGCTAAAAGCAAATAAATTTATACATGCAGAAGAAATGAACTGTATGCAATGAATTATCATCTTAATCGACACGCACATATTCTATGTAGAAGAACCGAGTTGTACATACACATTGTAGGTTCTTTATTTTCAATATCGGCTAATGATGAAGATAAGATATGTAATAACGAAAGATGTGCAGAAAATAAATACAAAGATTATTTCTTTATATTTCCAGCATAATAGATTTTATTTATAACAGTCCAATTAGGTCAAACGTCGGATCAAGCTCAAATTGTCAAGTCAAGCGTTTGGAAAGCTCCGAGACATCTTCTCAAACAAAATTCCTTTTTATAGTTATAAAAAAGTTTATAAAAAATAACAAAATTCTCGAGATAGGTATATGATTTAAAAGTCAGTACAGAATACTATTTAGAATAATTATGTAAATAAATAAAAGGTAATATGGCTATAGCTTGAGAGACAATTTACATTCAGAAGGTTGTTTTCTTATTGAGATGATTTTGAAGGAAATTTTCAATTATTATTGGTGGTTATAAGTAACTTACTATGTGTCCTCCTGGAAGAATTTGACGACTGCGATTGGTGGCTTTTTGAAGGATGAAAATAAATCTGGTGGAAGTTTCTCATTGCCCACTATTTCACCAGGCCACCAGCATGAACCCAGTTTAACCCATACTATCTCCCCGTCCTGATAAACAATCTCAGACTCTTCACTCATCACTATTGTATGTGTTTATGAGAAATGCACGACCATATTTTGTTTAACTATAGTCACTCACTATAGTCGTATGTCGCTGTCACCAAAAGACCTTTGTCATTTCGTCACAAACCCGTGTTAATGATACTTGTTTATAGTCACTTATTGTAATAAATTATAATAAAAGATTTGTAACCGTTCAAGATTGAGCAAAAATACGAAACGTAAATAATATTTGCCGACTTCTTAGTTTTACGAAATATCTTTCGGCACTTCATCAGATGGCAGCACTGTTTTGACAAAGAGCTTTTTTAATCAAATTCATTCCTCTAAAATATATTTTACAATAAAACACAAAGTAACTTTTATTTCGTAAACTAGTAAATCAACCTACTATTTGTTTCATTTAATACAAATAATTTAGTTGTACATATTGTAACATTAATTTACAGGAAAAATAAAAGTATTCTTACCATTATACCGGAAGTATGAATAACAATCAGCGTCAGCAAATACCAACATAACAAGATAAAAGTATTTTTATATAATTTATGCCTTGGTTATTACATTATTATATAAATAAATTCATAACAAAAAAGAGATCTTATTTCATTCTTGTGTCTGACGCCGATAAATTAAAAAGAACACTTGAATATCACATATATTTGTATGAATAGTTCTGCTTATTTGCAGTGATCCCACCATCCAAGATCCAGCCAAAATGATAGTGGTCTGTGGCTTAAACAATTTTATCTTGCTGTAGAATTAAAATTTAGTGCTCGGACCAAGTATCATAATTTAGTGTGTTTTAATTTTATAGATGAGATTACCAAAGTGGTAAGGTTTCGCATGGTTGTGTTAAAAAAATTTTTTTTCAACAGAAAAGCATTTAGTGTTACATCTAAAAAAAATCATAAATTTATTTCAGCTACAACTGCGATTACTTTTTTCTCAACTTGGTCACTGGGCTATAGTCTCAGAGACAAGGAGAACAATCTCTGAGTATTAAAAGTGTCCGTCAAAACCGATAAATTGGTGGCGCTGGTGAGGGTTAGTGTACAATCAAAATTCAACTCGGGGCACTTCACTCCGTCAACTACTGCTACATTCATTCCATACTCTCCATACTTTCAAACTCTCACTGTTCACACTAGCGCCATCTATATTTATCGGATTTTGTTGCCACTTTTTTAGTTTAACACCCATGTAAGATGACGCTCCTTAATCAATTCTCCTTGCTCAGAGAGTATAGATGTTCCTTGCTTTTTACCAACTCTTTAGAAATTCTGTAATGTAGTCTGTATATTGTGCACTGGAAATTAATATTATTATTTATAAATCGGTGTAAATCCATAACCATAAACATTAATTCTGCAGTAATTGTCTTTATGGTATGGTCTTTTATTTCTTGGTCGTTCTTATGCAATCAGATAATTCAGATATCAAAACAAAACAATATCGTCTGAAAATATAAAAAAGAGCGCCACTCTCTGGCATTACATTTTTAAATTTTCAGCGCGGACGTACTCGCGAGCACCAGCAAGTTGTTAATATTTTTAAGTTGACACAATTGTAAATTCTCATATTAAAAAAGCCATTGCTGGTGACTTTCTTTCACCGTTTCTTCTCTTCTAGAACGCCATTTTAGTTCCAAAACTTTAGTAGTTTTTCGTCTTCAAAAAAGTGATCCTGTTATCTTATTTCTGAGAAATTTGATTTGATTGTTTGTTACTTTGAGATTATCACAGATATTTCAAATTTGCCGCTCTTTTACGGACTATTATAACCCCTTGATTATAACCATTAGAAAGTCGACAAACAGGTATCTAACTCAATTCAATTATTTATTGCGAAACCATGGGGGTCCATAACAATTATTTATTGTTATGAACCCTGTTGGGCATGCAACTTAGGGACTAGGAGAGAGGAAGCGTGTAGGTATATAAGCGTATAAATATTTAGGTATAAATATAGAATATAGAATTGTATTTATTTAATTTAAAAATAAATAATATTTTATTTATATTATTAATATTTAAATGATATCATCTAAAAAATATTCATTTGAGTTATAGTAACATTTGTTATTTAGTTTTTTTTTTAATTTTTTAATAAATATGATACATATCATTTTTCATACCAACAGGTATAATCAAGGCAGCGCTTAGCCGCGATCTCACTTGATGTAAGGTGCAGATGCGGCCGAAGGTGGACCACGCTTCTATATCCTATATTTTATTGGAATGAATGAAGTTTTAGCATTTACAAATATTAATAAATAAAATAAATAAATTGCAAATATATTTTTTAAGATTTTAATCATACATAAGAGATGGCAAATCCTTGACTTGGACCATGGGAGTTACCTTGGTAATTTAAACAACATAGTTAATACCACATCAGATTATGGCTCTGGAGGCCGATTACTGATATATTTGGAAAAAAAATCATTCATAATTAAACAACTGGTTTATTACCTATTTTATTGTGACATCAAGTTTAATATTCGTAATATGACAAAATAATTTTACTAGCTAAAACGATATTGGGCATTACATGTCAAATATAAATAAAATTTTATAATTAGATATATTTAATATTAACTAAATTGATAAAACTTTTAAGAAGTTGTCAAAAATCGCTTTGGTAACCATTATTCACTTTTGCCAATTTATTAAATACTTATTAGGTACTTAAATTAATTATCTATATAATTTTAAAATTATTATCTACTATAACAAATAAAATTTCATTCAAATATTAATTTCATTTTTATTTATTTTATTTAATTAATTCAGTAACCATTGAGTATGTCGATGAAATGATTTGGTTATCGCAAATTACAAATCGCGAATAAAATTTTTACTTGCTTAAAAAGCTATTACCTATAGTATCTTGTTTTATTCGTTCCATGTGTCCATGTTTTATTTGTTCTATATGTTATAGATAAGTACAAAAATAATGATTATTTTCAAATAGATCAGCATTTACCTATTATGTCATGTCTTGGGCAAGTTTTAACGAAATCAAAAAGTAGGTACTTACTTATCTAATTGCATTAGATTAACCTTACTTTACGTGTTGAAGTACATAATTGTAAGTTAACTAAATATTTTTTACAAGAAGTTTTACGAAATAAAAAAAATACCTAAGCATTATGTATAGGGGTACCTAATTATCATATTATGTTAAAACCTTAACCTAATGTAAATTTACAAGAAGACGTCAAGAAGGAGATATAGAGCTACAGTAGATCCGGGTTTATTTAGTTCTAGGGGGTAACTTTGGCTCAAAACAAAAACTGTTTGAACTGTTGAACATTAGTGTGCAACCAAAAAAATAAAACAAGCGCCACTAAGACCATCTAACATCTCTAAAGTGAACTTTTTTGTTTACTATCATATCTGCAAAGAAGCGGAATTTTGAAACTTTTTTTGCTTTCAGACAAAGTTACCCCCTAGAGCTAAAGTTACCCGAATCTACTGTACTCCGATCAATTTATTATGTGCGTTTTGATAGATGTAATTTGAGAAATTATTAAATTTACAAAATTGAATCAATATCAATAATAAATCTGTAAGGGTTGGTCATGGAGTAAGTTACTTTGTTTTCAGAGATATCTTCTTTATAGGCTCTATAAATGATACTGAAACTAAATTGACCATTTTTAGATTTTTTTTCTGTATGTATTGTATTTTCTGTATTTTCATGAAACTTGGTACCTAGATAAACATTTAGACGTACAGGATACAGAATAGGCTACTTTTTCTTTTTTAACGCGTACGAAGCCGCGGGCGCCAGCTAGTTTAAAATAAGGTTTTATGACATCCTTTTAGGTAATCAAAATTTATTTATTTGCAAACAATATAAGTGTCGATTGTGGTTTATTGTTTTATCCGGCATACTGACGGACAATCTTGGCCCATTCTTGAGGATAATTTCGTTGCACGTAGGACAAAGTGCGCTGTATCTGTTTTGTCTCTTGAGGCGTGCATTGGGGACACGCACCACGCAACACGAGGGGAGCTAAGGCTGCGAAATGTTAAAATTTTATTTAGAAAAAAAAAACAAACGATTAAGCTCTCTGTCACTTATTACAATCAGAATATTGGAGTGGCAAAGGCACCCTCTTACAGATTACAGACGATTGCTTAGTTACTCTTTGTAAGCAGGCCACATAATCCGCAGTCATAAGTAATATGTATTCTTTTTTCATTGATCAAAAAGGTAAACAAACAATTCAAGATATAGAACTAAACAAACAATACGAACAAATTCTAAATGAGTTAATCACTGAGTCAACTCTCTTAGATAATGCCTAATGTACAAATCCCATCTTTAGAACAGTCCAGTGACCATGGCGACGCTATATTTGTTTACGTTTTTGATCAATAGAAAAAGAATAGATATCATAGTTTTACAATAGTGTGCGGCAGTCTTAAGAAGCACATCACAGAAGATCATATAACAGCATGTATGTACATTGCTGTGATTCGATGAGTGCCCAAGATAGAGGCCATTCGTCTAACTAACCCCTCCTTATCAGTATCTAACCGTGAAGCAAAGACGAGGCCAACGATGCAGCGAGCTAACCCAGAAAAGACTATTTTGGCTCTAACATTTTTTTTCTTTTGTGCAATCTGCGATCGGCTATTTAGCCTTAATCACATATTTTCCCCAGATTCGCAGTTGTAGGAAGCATTCCTGTGAATGACACCCCAGTAATATCTTTGAATTTATGTTCTTTGATCCAAGTTAAGTATGTGCCATCTTTTTAGACGGTTCACATTTTGATTTTTGTTCATGAGGCTTTTCACCAATTCATTGGAGTGTTCCCTTAACACTCTTTGTATTTTTTACTGTTTTTGCTAACTTCTTCTTTAACAGTTAGCATCTGCAAGTATTCGTGGTTTTAACTTTAAAAATAATTTGGTTACATGAGCACAGACCCCGGAAGGGAGTTCAAATCCTTTGGAAATGCGTGTTATGAAAGACTTTTTAAAACTTTGGTCCGAAAAAGAGGAATTTTGACAAGATGAGGATGTAACCTGCCGTACGTCTGAATGTCCGATGGAAGAAAGGAGAAGGCGGTATGAGCTCATGCAGCTCCTAAGCATACTTCTTTTTATATATAAAACTTGCATCCTGGGCAGAGCCGGAAGCGGGTCGCTAGTGTCATGTAAAAACTTACTTTTTAACCGTTTGCCAACTGGGTCACAAGGCGCCTCGCCGAGCGCACATTTGAGTTGGCGTTGGATGAAGCGTTTGTCGTTGAGGGCGTCGTCAAGCACAGTGTCGGCAACTTGCGGTCGCTGAGCCTGCGCAGCACAACCCGCTACAACCACGCTCAACACGATTACATAGAAAACCTGTAAAATTACATCAAAATTTCAAGTCAGCATCAAAGCTTCAATTATAATTAAAAAATATTTATTTAAACGAATTCATTAATTGGTCTAAGCGCCTGTTTCTCAAACGTCAAGTAGGCCAAACTGTCATTTAAAGTCACCGGTAACCGGCGATAATGGAGCTGATATATCTTTGTTTGTACGGTAAACGTCCCAAACATTAAATCAAAAATAATAATAAAAAATCGGCTATCGAATGATGCAGTAAATATAACAGAAAATGATTTCTAAAAGTAACTAATCAACACTTTAATTGTAGTTTGTGAAAGAGGCCCTAAGGTTTATAATTTACTAGCGGCCCGACTCGGGATTCACACGGTTGCAATTTTTATTCTGCAAATTATATAGGTATAAAAACCTTATTAAAATCCGTTGCATAAATCTAAGCGTTTAAAAAATCTAAGCGTGCATCTGCTGGAAGCGATTATGTTTTATTACTATGTAAGAATATAATGCATTTATGGGCTACTTTAGGCTACTAATATATGTACTGTCTATTTGATGACGTATCTAATAAAAAGATACCAGTTAAATACAATGAAATAAAAACGACAGTTTTTTACTACTAACGTATCTAGGTCAGATCTAGGTATTCAGAAATTAGATCCCAAGCTTATGTTAAAAATATCACAACAAAATCCGAATAGTATCGTAATAGTATCGTACCTACGTGACATTCGATCCGTCCCATTAATTCGACACGTTTACAACTCGACACGTGACTGGTAAATTAATATTTGAGTAATCAATGCTGACCAAATGAAATAAGTATTGTCTCTCAGCCAGTAACATTCGTAAACTAACTAACTAACCGTCTCTATTTCTAGTTACAATTTTATTGCCACACAAGTTCGTCTGTTCCCAGTAAACACAGTGCGGTTGCTCAAGTTAAAAACTCCACATAAATTCTTCAAGATGAGTCACTAACCCATTACGTTTCAAAGGTTTATCATCTTTATTACATGGTATCAATACTAATAATAAATCTGTAAGGGTCGGTCATGGAGTAAGTCACTTTGTTTTCAGAGATATCGTATTTATAGGCTCCATACATGATACTGAAACTAAATTGACTATTTTTATATGTATGACATGTTCCTCCATAACTCTTAAACGAATTAACTGATTTTCATGAAACTTGGTACATAAAATCTAATGAAGTTTTTTCTGGGCGAAGCCGGGAGCGGTTCGCTAGTCTTATATTGAGAAAATACAAAATACAAACACAAAAGGCTCTGCGCTTACTTAGTATGTGTGTAAATACATAATAATAATGTATTTAATATTAGTCATATAATTTATATAATATTTAAATACTACTTATTACTATCTAGCTTGTGCCCGCGACTTCGCCCGCGTTGAAAAATGAAAAATATAACATTTGAGAAAATATATGAGTACGTAAAAAACTTTATTATGCCAGATATATTTATAGCTGTATATTATATATCGCGTTATAATGTTAGTTTGCAATAACTTGTACTTAATTGTTGTACTAAATTCAGGTAGAGATAAGTTTTCTACGTTAAGTACTTTACACTTAACCTAGTAAACGAATTTCCTAATAGGTCATTATCACAAAGGTCCTTTGTGTAACTTTAGTGAGAGGCGACACTAAACGTACACATATTTCCATATGAAAACCTCTAGCGGAACTTTTTGTTAACAAAGCAAGTGTATCGAATCAGATGTAGGCTAAATACGAGTACCTAGATACGTAAATATAAGATATATTTAATCCTTACGCGTCTGTCTGTGTTCGCGATAAACTCAAAAACTACTGCACCTATTTTCATGCTGTTTTCTCCAATGGATAGAGTGGTTCTCAATGAAGGTTTTAGCATATAATTTACAAAGTTACGCGGGCGAAGTCGCGGGCAGCAGCTAGTTACGAGTATGTATAAAAGTTTCGTGTCACGTTGTTTGACTCCTAAAATACTGAACCGACTTTGATAAAACTTCGTAACTATGTGTAATTTGGTCCAACTTAAAAGATAGGATATGTTTTATTTTGAACCCGGGCGAAGCCGGGAGCGTGTAACTAGTAATATATAGAAAGAACTTAGGCATGAACGCTCTTTGTAAATTATTCTTTAAAAAATACAAGTAAAATTTGAATTTTGCATTAATATAACTAGAGATGGTACGTAACTTCTTGCACATGGTTTTAGCCCCCGACGCACGAACAAAAACGGGGTGTTATAAGTTTGAAGTGTCTGTTTATCCTGTGGAATCGTAGCTTCAAAACGGATAGACCATTTACTTAGATCCAGTTTTTTTTTAAAGCTAATGTATGCGAGATGGTTCTTAGCTATAATTTATGAGGATCTGTTTAGGCGTTTGAAGACCATCAGCGCATTTCGTAGTTGATTCACTAACTTCCATAGGTTCTACTGACGTGAAAATTCATATACTGTTACATAAATTTATGGCGGTCGGCTTTAAAAGAGATTTAACTAGATGTTTCTGACGTAATGACGAAGTAGATTATGATTATTATTTTAATGTTTGCTCTGACAAAATATTTTATAATGATGGCGATTTATAAAAAAAAAACATAAGCAAATAACTATACAAATGTAATCACCAATAATGAGCGCATTATTATGATAACATTTGTAACTAATAAGGCTAAAGCGCCTCTTTCATCAACGTCAAGTAGGCTAAACCGTCACTTAAAATCACCTGTCACCGGGAATAATTTAGCTGATATACCTTTTTTTGTACGGTAAGCGTCCTAAACATTAAATAGAAAATAATTAAAAAAAACGCCTATCGAATGATGCAGTAAACCGAGTGCATAATTCAATAAAACAGAAAATGATTTCTAAAAGTAACTAATCAAAACTTTACTTGTAGTTGGTGAAAGAGGCGCTAATAATAATAACGAAAAATACTAATACATAAAAAAAAACTAATATTCATTTGTAAATAAAAGTACATAAGTATATTCATTTGTAAGCTATAGCTGGAAAACTTTCTTAGAACAGTTACAAAATATTTAGGTTTTATAAACGAAAGGCTAGATGTCGCATAAAGTTGATTTCAGTGTACAACTTTATATAAAAACTTTTATTAGTCTCTACAAATAAATCCGTTTTAGGCGTAAAATGGTTCACTTAATACTAAAAAAAATGTACCTAGTATGTTTTGTCACGCTTAACGTTAGCCTTGTAACACATTTGAACAATGCCAAAACGATCTTACCCCCATTAATATCTTCCTATGCTTATTTCTTACATTGTAGATAAAATCAATAAATAACTACGTCTACTTTAAAAAATACATTTTTTAATTTGTGGTTCTACTAATAAGACATCCCTAATTGTTTTGTTTTTAATCTTTATTACGGGCTTTTCCATTATGGACATGTCGCCTCATTGGGCAAAGTCTTATATTTGTGACTTAACTAAACTAAGTAAAACTTAACTAAAATATTATTATACAAAACACTAAATGTAATTCCTATTTATTGAATATAACATTGTAATTTTCACACACATCATGAAGAAGTCGTGAATATGTCGGAGAGATATCTTTTACCTCACATCTATTGTTAAATCAATTGGCATTCACACCCATCTAATTCGTGCGTGTAGTAAAATGTTGTTATTCTTTGGACTCATCGAAATACTACAATGGAATTTGCGTCACAAATGCCAAAGCGGCACATAAAAAGAACGCTTTGACAGAATCATGGCGGACTCTTGCCTTCACGCGTCAATGGTAAAAGGTAGTAACGATCAGCTTCTACTATTTCATTTTACGAATGGGGTGACGTAAAGTCACATTTTCTTTAAATTACGTACTTATTATTATGTTTGTTTTGTTTTAAATGACAGTTCATGCTCTACGCATATGTCACTTTTAAATGTTCCATAAAATTCGTAGTGTTTTGTATGGCACGCGGGTTCCATTTTGTAGTAGTTTGATGTTTGGACTATTACTTACAACTTACAACAAGCTGTGCCCGCGACTTTACGCGTTGAAAAATCTAGTCACTACATAATATTATAAAACAAAGTACTGCGCCGCGTCTGTGTCTGTTCGCGATAAACTCAAAAACTACTGCATTTTTCATGCTGTTTTCACCAATAAATAGAGTGTTTCTCGGGAAAGGTTTTAGCATATAATTTACAAAAATACACGGGCGAAGCCGCGGGCATCAGCTAGTATCTTATAAAAATTTCGTGTCACGTTTGTGCGCGATGATCTCCCTAACTACTGGACCGAATATGATAAAATTTCGTAACTATGTGTAATTTGGTCCAACTTAAAAGATACATAAATTGCACCCCGGGCGAAGCCGGAGCGGGTCACTAGTAAAGATAATATATATATTATGAGTTATAACGCCTGCAATCTTTATTGCTGATTCCGATCCCTCGGGAGCCTAGCATTTTTCCAGGATAAAAAGTCCTATAATGTTAATCCAGGTAAAAAACTACCCTCGCTGACAAAGAATACAGGTCAGTACGAAAAATTAGAATATCATCTAAAATAAATAGAGCAACAATAGAGGTATGAATGAAACTGTATATAGGTATATTTCAAACAAAAATATAATAACATTTTAGATTTCTTTGCTAAGCGTATACGAAATAAAGGCATATTAAAAAAAATTAAAACAATGGTTACATTTGTATGATTTCAATGTTAAAGGAATAACCGCGAAAAAACTTCTTAGAATCATTAGCTTAAGTAAACGTTTATCTTTGTCTCGTTAAGTGCATATTTGTATTATTTGCTTAAAAGTTCCGAAAAATTCGTATTAAATATACCACGAAATGACCCAAATAACTCACAAAATTATTAGTCATTAATTATGTAAGTATAGTTACCTACTGCAAGCTGTTTCATAATTATATAAATTTAAAATGAGTCACGCAGAAAAAACATAGTTTTAGAAACGTTAAACGCAAACGAACGTGCAATAGAGAAGGAAAGTTGTGCTATAAACAATTTAGTCTATGGGAAAAGCCTCGCTCCAAGATTTCTCTTTTAATTTCTTCATTAATTAATTCATCTGTTAGTTAACGTGTTTTGTAAATACAAGGATACTAATAGCACGCATTGTCTTATCATAATTGAATATTAATCTGAGTCCTACTTTATAACAATGTTGCTTTGTAAAACAAAAATATGGTTACTTATTAGTACGAAATCAGAACATGATGAGTTAAAAAATATTATTCGAGCTAAAAGTTAAACTTTATAAATAAATCTTTACCTACATATAATAAAATCCTAAACGAGCTGTGTATACATAAAAAAACAAAGTATTTGAATATTGTATTTGTTTGTTTATATTAGCAAGGTCAAAAAATTTCCTAAGAATTTTTGTCCGTCTATGCAAGCTAATTTAATCAAAAACGGCTCGGATTTTGATGAATTTGGTACACACATATTTTATAATTGGGATTAACATATATAGCATATTTTTATCATGGAAAAATGTTAGGGTCCTGTGGGATTTTCAAAAAAAACGAAATACAGCGCGTTCAAACATTGCTGGCACAGAAAGTATTTAATAAAATAATTTGTAAAATTCTAAACTGTGTAAGCTCAATTCTGTTAATTATTTTCGCAAACCGCACCACAAAAACTTGTCTCGTGCGTACTTACAAGGAAAAATATTATAATTTTTGCGAGTTTACTAACTTACCTGCATTTTCAATAGAGCGACAATGAACTGCTCTGTTCACGAACACTTTTACTTTTTGATTGCGCCGCGGTCCGTATTTATAATAATAAATGACCCGGATCTGGGAATATGATTTCTACTGTCACGTTTTTCGCACAATCACTGAAGCGTTGACGGCATACGGCTGCGACTTATGAGAGAATGGTGGATGCAGTGGTGCGGTGTGGTGCCGAGGTGCCGTAACCTCTTACTTAACACCCCCCCTCTCTAGCCAACAGGTAGAATATACTCGAGTCGAAATAACATTCGATGCTTTATGAAGGCGAGCAAGAGATGATACTAATTCTCTGGTAGATGTATGAAATCGTGTATTACTCATACATATCTAAGTATATTTTTTTGAAAATTTAAAAAAAAACACTACTATTAGGCCAGACATTGCATTACATTGCAGACAAATTATACATTGCATTACACTGAATATTATTAAATACCGTTTAAAAAAGTATTATACATGACATTCGAAGGAAATAAAGTCCGTTGGCGTAAGTGGTTAGGGTGCTTGCCTGAACGCTCTGTTCTAGGGTTCCCGGGTTCGATTCCCAGCAGGATCTTTCAAAGTTAACTGGTTCAAAATCAACTTTTCAATGTTATGGAAAGTAGTGGCAGAGCAAACTGTGTTTTGCAGTTATTTGGGCATTAATCACGCCCATATAGAAGACCATCGTCATGTGTCATCAGTCAGTTTGACTACCGTAAAAAGATAAAGAAACGTGTAAATGGCAATTATTTATAAATAATTAAAATAAGTGGTACACTATTAACTAATAATAAATTATATTTCATATATACTATACACATTATACAATGGGGGATTCAGTTAGAGGATCCTGGTGAACTCACCCCTTTAAATAAATACACATTGTCTCGAATGATATAAAAATATCTTTATTTTATGACAATAATAACCTAATTAATACTTCATAGTTTAAAGAGATTTTATTACTTTATTTTATTATTAAAAATTAATTGCGCAACACCTTCTTACCTAATTAAGTAATTATTAATGTTAAATGACACACTCATTATCTATGGTATTTATTTAATTAACTACATAGTTTGTAAATTGACCCGTTAAATAACTTTCAATTAATCTGTGACGTGGATTCGAAATTCAAAGTCCTTCGTTGGCAATAACTAAAAATAATTGGTTTACCTACTTCAAGTTGGTCAAAAAATCCTTGAAAAAAATACCTACGTCACTCAACTGAATCAAAAGAAATACATTTAACAAAAGTAAAAAAATAAATTGGAATTTTTTGATATAATAAAATTAGCAAAAAGTCATTATACATTATATAATTGTAAAAGTAAATTACTATATAATAACTAACATATTGATAAATAATTGATAATTTAATCTGAAATAAATAAATACGGATATAATATACAAAATAAGTGCGAATTCAACACAAAGTTTGAACATTTATTAACTAATATTGATTATCTAATAAACTATTGTACAATTAGAATTATAAAAATTACAATATTATATGGTGGTAATTAATTTATCCGTACTGACGAACGATTTTAGACCATTGCCATGGATAATTGCGCTGCACAAACGCTAGTGTTATTCGGATTTGTCTGGTCTCTTGCGGTGTGCATTGTGGGCAAGCGCCGCGCAACACCAATGGACCTAACGCTGAAAGAAAACCAAAATATTTTATTAAACCACACGTGCCTACTTATTTTATCGAAGTGATTAGATTTATATTTCAAAACTGAATTGTCAATTGCAAATGCATCAATATTTTTGAATATTTAATAACACTCTTTTAAGGATCAGCGCCGACGGACGGAGTGGCGGCGAAGAGATTAAAATGCGGTATCATTTGAAAATCGACTTTAGTTACTTCGGTATGTGATTGAAAGTGGTATAATAAAAAAAAAAGCTCGGTGAAGCTTCAGCTAAAGAAACTAAAGTCGATTTTCAAATGATAGCTCATTAGTCTCTTCGCCGCCACTCCGTCCGTCGACGCTGACCCTAAATGGCAGGGCACACTGCGTTCTCTAACTTGTCTGGCAACAGTAAAGACTTCCTCAAGTAAGACCATCATGAAGTAATCGTGCAGTAACTGCAACTGCACGCATGTATTCCGCGACATAAGGATAGAAACGGCTCTGATACTATATCATTCGACGGAACTAAATATATATTATCATCAGCCTGTGTCTTTCTACTGCTGAATGTAGGCCACTCTAAAGGCTCCACCACGCACGGTCATCTGTCACTTCCTGCGAAGCCTTACAGGTCGTCTGTCCACATCATTCGAGTCCACCCTACTCTTCCACCCCATCGGTTATCCAATTTGATAAAGATCTGACTGTCCCATTGCCTTTTCAACTTGCTAATTATCTTGGCTATATCAACATCCTTGGTTTTTCGGCAAATTTCTGAATTTTTGATCCTATCCACCAAAGCTACTTTATTTGCACACATTCCACACAGCACCATCTAGTTCCACAAATGCTTGTATTATGGATACCAGATAGTTGATATACATATTTACACATACATACATTACTTTTTTTGTAAATATACATACATATTATAAATAGAAAACATCCATGAATCAGGTGCAAAGGTAAAATGTTAACACATAAACATTTGCCCCTAGCGGGATTCGAACCCGCGACCTTTTGGTTAACAGATAGGGTACTAGCCACTAGACCAAACGTGTCGTCAAATCAAACTTTGCTGAGCGACTTTGAAATTGTGTTAGAGGGCCATGAAATATGTTATGTTAACTTGGTCTTCAGGCCAAAAATAGTGCAGAAACAATTTGCATAGAGGTAGTACCGCACTAAAGACGACAAATGTTCGCTTACGCGATAAACCAAAAAAATATCGCATGTAGGACACTTACTTCTTCAACGTTTTAAATTTTAGCACAACATAGACAGAGTTCCGTTTGCATTGCATCACTAAAACGCTCTAGTGGGACAGCAAGGCTTACATAACCGCCAACTGATTCATTAGTAGTGATACCTTGCGTTTCACAGTAATTTAGGCTGTAACCACCCCTTTACATAAGACCACAGCGAAATAACAGGATGTGTGCTTTTGTATTTCAATGAACGAGTAAAGAATGTCAGGCCCAATACTCTATCCTAATTTATCTTTAATCCTGTTTTATAGGGGACGGTAGCCACCTACTAACACGTGAAATGTTAGCCTGTCTGATGATCGTTCCATAAAAGAAAAAAAAAACATAAATTATTAATAATGTAAATAAAGTTCTTACTTCTCAATCGCTTTCCCAGATTATCACAAGGTCCTTCACCTAATGCGCATTTGATATGCATTTGCATAACTGCTCTGTCAGACAGGATCTCATGCAACTGTGCATCAGACATCTGCGGTGCAGCCAGCACAGACTCGGCCGCGATGAATGCAAATATTAATATTAATACAAATTCCTGCAAAGAAAAATAATAATATTTTGTTTAGAAAGGGTGCAAAACAGACACATGTCTGGTTAACTTGATGGTAACAAAAAACATCTCATGCAAGAGTACTTATTATTTAGATCAAATCACCAACGGCAGACATCTAATCTAATAAATAAAAATTAAAAAAACTAAGCCAAAACTCTAGAACGGCATTAGTTTTTTCAAATATTCCTTGAGAGAAAAGTTAAGAGAAAAATTGGAACAACTTGAAAAATTGGTCATCAGTGCCTTAAAGTCGAGGGCGATTCACTTTTAACAACTTCTAAACCACCTAATGGATTTTGTTTTATTAATTTTACCTAAAGTTTTTATTAATAGAAAGAGCAATAAACGAGTAAGTTTTTATGATTTGCAGAAAAAATGCATTCGTGAGAAACCTGATAAATTCGTTGATAAAGTATAAAACATAATAACAAAGACATAAAATATCAGATGTCAATTTAGATTTCCAAATGGAGAACTTCTCTTTTTATTTAAAACTAGCGACCCGCTCCCGACTTCGCCCGGGGTGCATTTTCTTTAACGTAAAAACCTTCCCTGATTATCGCTGTATCCACGAGTGAAGAAAGAATCAAAATCGGTCCAGCCGTTCTCGAGTTTTGCGCTTAGCAACAATTTTTTATTTATACCTAAAGATAAATTATGCAAACCTTTAAAAGTTATTTGATAAAACTAAACTGAGTATCCACTTAACAGATTTCTAATAAAATTTTGGTGGGCGGATATTTCGAAATTAGTTCAAATTGAAAAATGTACGTATGCCTTTAAAAATAGAGTTTAATTTTAATGTGGTCACAGGGCATGCATTAAATGTTTGCTCACAGAAATGTCCGTTCAGAGATATAAATGCGTCCACTAATACAATTAAAAAAAAAGCTAAGAATAAGACGAATTTGAATCCTTACAAAGTTTCAAATGGAGTTAGTTATTTTAATGTACTTACCTTCATAGTTTCCAATAAATTTCCTCTTCAAATGTTCGATAAACTTGAAAGCAATCCGGAAATTCGAAATTTGGGAACTTATCCCGAAATTGAGTACAGTTCGTTGCGTGTGACCGACAAATAAGGACAGAGTGAACTGGATACAATCATCGTGTTAACTAATTCCTGGGAACGCTCCCTCCCCACTTTGTAAGTGATTAGGACCGAATAGGCCTCCTTTGCGATAAGCATTAGTGCCGCCCAATTTTTTAAGTAGGTACTTAATCCCTATTTACTTAATGACGACAGAAATGCGATAACGTAATGATTCTACTCCTAACTTACGAGATAATTAATAAATGTTATAATTAGGTACATATCCACTTTTACTAAATGTACAGAAAATTGTTTAGATTTGGATTAACTATAATATACTGGTACCTACTAGCGGCCAGCCCCCGTATTCAAAAAATTGCAATATTTTTGTAAATTGTCATACACACAAACGTTCCTCGTTTATCGCTCTTTCCATTGGTGAAAACCGTGTCAAAATTTCATGCTTTTTCTTAAATGGGAGCACCAAAATATTTTAACTGCTCTTTATTGGTATCCTCGATCGATCGGCTTGATGGTAGTTGTGGCTACCGTCGCCTAAACACAAGAAACGCCGTAAGAACTGAAATTGGGCACCGGGCACTCGACCATATTAGCAATATGGGATGAGGAAGGAAAACTTATTGGTTATACGTTAATAATACGAGTAAATAACATGCAATATATATTTTTCAATATCTAATCATCGTTATAAAACAAATTATGTATATAAGTTACTTTATGGTTATAACTCATGTCATGTGACCACCTTGAAGCTTTTTTGTTATAACTAAAATTACAAAACTTTCATTACCGCGTCATCTGTGTGTGCTTTCACACTATTATGAACTTTGAATTGTATTCGTAGATACAACTTTAAAAGGCACTTAATCTCTTGAAACTAGTCGTTCAGCTATGCAACCTACTTGTTGCGAAAAGAAGCGAAAATATATTTTCTATGAATTAATAGGTAATTAAGATTCATTTAAGAATATGTTTTTTTAAATGACTAACGAATAATTTGGTGTTTTATATAGTTCAATTTTAAACTTTTTTTATTTAACTAAAAAGTTTCTGTCAATACAATTTTATAAAGAAATCTGTCGGTTTCAATTGATCGGTGGCTACCGTCACTGATTTCAACATAAGCAACATCAAATAAACATAAAATAAACTATTTAGGAGTTGTTTGAAAAGAAAGACAAATTTGATCGAAATTTTTATTTAAATATTAAAACATGAGTTACAACAAATGGCATCTTAAAACAAATACCTACTATTAACTGCTAATAAAGCTGCACAAGTGTATATTAAAAAAAATAATATATATAGAAATTTAAAAACAATAAATTTGATATTATGATTAATTTGATTGCCAAACGGTTTAATAAATAATTTGATCCCAAAATGTCATATCTTTGTTACAACCTGGTGCAGTATTAGAGGGCAGAAATTCATCTGCACACTGAAGAACCTTGAAAAGTTCTCTAAAAACTCAAATTATAGACCTATTTGTAACCTATTCCATTCACTATTTATTTTATATCTAATTAAGTACAATATCAGCTGACGGATGCTTCTCTCGGGAGAAGATTCATTATGACGAAGTATTATTAGTCCTACAAGGCAATTTCTATTGTGCATGCAAAGAACTTAATGTGAATATAATATGAACATCAAAATCTCTGTGTACTTTGATAACAATATTTCGCTATTAAATGTCTAAATGTGATGTGCTTCTTAACTTGTAATGTTATTAAGTCAATAAGAACTAGATAAATACTATTTTATAAATAAGCTTAATCTTTAAGAGTAGTGAACAGATCTGATTTTTATAAAAGGATTGCTTTTATTGGCGAAATAAAATCAATTATTTCGCTCACAAATTATAATAACAACGTTGTTATTATAATTCGGTGATTGCTATACAAAAAATGCATGAACCTAACAATTTTTAAATGGCTATTATACAAATACAAGTTTGTAAATGTACAAAGCAAAGCCGTAGTTGTAAAAAAAATTATCTTCATAATTTGATATAAAATTTTATTTATGACCAATCTACTTTCAAATCAGGATATTTAAAAAAAAAATCTTTATGTTAAGAGGTTTACACGTTAAAAAAAAACTACTCAATAATATTCGTACATCTAGAAGAACAATTTGAACTTTTTTGGGCAAAAATAAGACTCAATGATTTATTAATCTCTATTATGACATAATCGTATTATGTCATAATACGAAATACCCTCGCTCTGAGTTAATAAGCAAACCTTTTTGAAAATGAGACCTGTCGCTTCTCCTGAGATTCATTTTGAGTTGTCTTGTACTAAGATTTTGGGATCAATTGTTTCCTACGACTATTGTTGTTAAAATACGCAATCCAAACCACGATTGTACATATTAAAATTAAAAAAAAAAAAAGTCACTTGAAAAAGTAACACGGTGTAAAAAGCGTAGTGTAAAAGTATACAGCTGTGTCACGAAAGTTAGACCAACTGCTAAAATAATACTTTGTATGATTAAAAAAAAAATTATGCCAAATATGCACCATAAAAATCCATTTCGCTTTAAAAACTCATTGAAAAAGCTAAAAACGGATAAAACTCAAACACTTAGACTTAATAATCCCATTGTTCGAGTTTTTTCCCCATCTTCTGAAACGCTCCGGAAAAATACCAAAAATACTTTAAAAAAGTACATTACAAAAACGACCGTCAATACATAATAATAATAATTATTAAAAAGAGCAAAACTAACAGTGTTTTTTTTTTTAAGTTACAAATAAATTAGAAACAAAAACAACTTTGTTCTCTACCATCACAATAATAAGGCTAGCGAGAGAATGTTACGATTTTTTTATTTTTTATTATTACGTAAGAATACCACAATATATTTATGATAAATAGAGAAAAAGAAAATATTATATATAAAGTACCACAGTTCTCTTACACACTAACTCAAGATTCACATTTGTAAGCAAATATATTAAATTCCATCTCCACTTTATAATAATAATTGATTAAAAAAAAAACGTCAAAATATTTACAACTTATATCAAACTTAATGTGTGATGTTGATTTACATAAAAATTAGAGAGATTTTATGTGCAAAATAAGGCGTTTTGGGTGCTTTTTAACTGATCCAACTCGATCGTCGCCCAAAAAGTCCGTGACGTCACACAGCGGGTCTTTTTTTTGTATATAATTAATGTTTTCGGACTTTGATAAAGGATCCAATAGATTCAGGGTCTCAAACAAAATCACTGCGAAAAAGTGTCCACTGGATTTTTTTTTTGGCTTCGGCCGCGTACGTAACTTGAGCTTCGTAACCAGTTCCGATCGGCCTTGTAGGAAACGAGTTGCGATCGAAAACTATTTTCTTCTTATACAAAACAAGTTACGTTCGAAGAGAAGTCGAAAAGATTTTTTGTTGGTTTTATACAGTCGAGAGGTTTCATACACGTACTAAAGAATTTTCGATGATTATATATTTCTTTACCTAACCAAGCAAACCATGTGAATAATCGTTGAATATTCAAGTAGTTTAGATTAATTTTACACCTTATTTAGGCGAAATCTTTTAAGCAAATCAAAATCATGAAGATTTTAGGAGCACTACTTCAAAGTTCAAAGTTCATTTTTGAATGACTGAAACCGTTCAATGATTGAAAACAGTCGACAAATAGAATCGATAAAATTGTCATTTTTTTTCTCCAATAAACCCATTGTGTGGCGCCCGGACTTCTTCGGGCCCATTCATAATCTTTCCAAAATCGATTTCCCATCCAAACTTACATACACAAAGGAAGATGTTATTATTATGAGAAGATAATTTATAATAAATTAACTTAATTAGACGACATCAACAACATTCCAAAAAAAACAACTCGCCCCCTTCTTCCTAAACCTCTATTAAAACTCTGCAACATTCAACATCAGTTCGCACCAGTGGCCTTTTTTTTTAACTATTCAATACATTTAACCTAAATATATATCAAAAACAACGCTACTTATGTAAAAATATGACTATCTGTTATACATTATTAATCTTATAATTACAACTTCATTTATTTCTAAATACATTTTTAAATTACATTTCATTAAAAAAGACAGAGTGCAATTTTATACATAGTGAATAAGCACATTAAATGTTTGCGAGATTATTTCATACGAAAAGCGAAAAGCTCTCTAGCTAAGAACACTTAGCAATTGTATGGAAAAAAAAATCTAGTCGGATTTTTTTTTTATAATTCATTCAGAAATCCAGTACCAATTTGTATATCTCTTAAGAAAATCCATCTACTATGAAATAAACCATACTTAATTTCAGCTTACGTCAGAAACAAACGTCTAAAAACTTACAATATTTATGGATACGTATTTAGAAAAATATCTATCACTAAAATACATTTTATTTACATACAAAGAAAAATATATGTGAGATTCCTTAATTCTTATACTGTACAAAGTTCTGTAACCTTCGGCCGCCTACGAAACCAAAGCTACGTAACCAGTCACTTGACAAGAATTTTTTTCTTGCTACGAAACCAGTTACGAACAAAGATTTTTTTTTCTTTCTACGAAATAGCTAATTTCGTAGAAATGTCAGTGTTAACGATAATGTCAATAATGTCTGTGTTAACGAAATACAAAAATGTGTTTCGTCCCTTTCCCACAAATGCAAAGATGTGTCAGAAACTGGTTTCGTAGGCGGTCGTACGCAACTAGTTTTGTAGGAAGAAAAAAAGCCTCTTTGTACGTAACTAGTTTCGTAGCAAGAAAAATAGTCCTTCACACGCAACAGGTTACGAAACATTGGTTTCGTCGGCGGCCGAAGCGGAAAACAAGATAGTCGACAACACAACTGAATATTATGGAATGTTTTTTTAAATAGAAACAAGCAAAACACCAATGACAACATGAATTTACAACAATTTTATTAACAAATGACCAGAAATTCAGATTTAACTTGAACTTGGCATAATTGAACATAATTTATAGTCAGTGTCAAACCAAAAAGTGCTATGTAAAAGTGTAGGCTTTTGAGATATTGACAAAAAAGCTTTCATGAAAAGTATTTTATTTGAAAATTACTATTCTTTTAGAAATGAAAATTTAATATTTCAGAACAGAATCCAGCTGGTGCACATAGCATAGTATAGTTTTATTAAGAGGTCGTATTTCGACAAATATTTCGATAAAAAAACTTCTGATAAGGCTAATCATTTAATTAAAATAGTGCACATAGGAGATTTTGCTTTGACCGACTATATTTCAGAAACATACGGCCTAATAATTATATCGACATATGAGACCAACCTAAAAGTATGTTAAAAGATTTAAAGTGATGTGTTTCTCGAGTTGCTCGTTTTTTTAATGAGCTTTTGAGTATATAAGCCGTCGGTATATTGTCATACCATATTGCTAGTATAACGTTGTACGCTTTTAGCTTGGGAATCCCTTAACGCATTCTTTCCTTTACAAGGAACTATTTACAATATAAACTCAATTGCTTGTGTGCCGACGGTTGCTATTCGTTTGGATACATAGTCAATGTACACGTTTGTAAACATTAAATTTAAAACGACGAATAAACTACGCTTTAGGGGGTAAGAACTACATTTATTCACTTCTTTTTGAGATGCTGAACGATTTTCCGCTTTTATCGGCCGCGTACAGAGCTGAATGAATGAGAATCTATGCAAGTCGTAACTTAACGACGAGTTCACATGCGAATTATATATAAAACAAACTTGTCCTCATTGAGCTGAACGGACGCGTACATATACATACAAAATATACATACATACATGTCGTTTTCTGTGGACAAAAGCTAAATTGAGGTGAATAAATGTAGTTACATACTACCCTCATTATTAGTATGTCGTCGGTCGCCACTTGTTTGGAACGTATTTCAGTCACCAGGTGCAAAGCTCACACGCACACGTAACTTATGTAACGGTAGCGGTGTTGGGCTGAGGTTATAGAACGAGCGGAGCGGGCGAGTATTCTGGCTCTGGTCGCACCATCGCTGTCGACCATCCCGCTCTGCTGGTTTACATAGTCGCAGCCTTAGTGGTGCGGCGAGGAAGCGAGATCGCAACAGCGGCATTGCGTGCGGCGGGGTCACGCCGGACGGACGCGCACACGACGCGCCAGCAGATATGAGGCGTCCACCGCACCGCGACCCCCGCTCCCCGCGCCGCCGCCCCGCGCCAGCAACTTACGAGCGATCTTGTTCACGCGCTCCTTCTGACGCTCGCGGTTCGCCTTCGCAGACGACGCGCTTGCCACCTGTAGTGAACCGTTTCATTTTTAATACTATCATCATCCGAGCCATAGGACTCCACAGCTGTATTTACATACATAAGAACTGCAACCGGAAGCTAATCGGCTAGTGGTTCGATAGATGGGCGAGGTACTTAAAAGAAGCTACTTCAGAACTTTCTCTGTTGGGTTAAAAATATTAAAAGAACATCAAAACCACTTTAAAATTATGGGGTTCGGGAATTTCCACCTAATTTCAGACCACTTTATCTATAGTGTTTGAACAATATTTGGATTTCTAAACGACATCAGTATAATCATAGAAAAGCCTTTTCTCTTCTTCTGGTATTTAGTATAGTGCATTTGCCCTAACATTTACAATTTCATTGTAAACACGTTACCAGAATCGCAGATGGCAAGAATTTTTAGTTCTATCATGTCGTAATTGAAAAAATAATTAACAATTGTATTTATTTCTTTTAAACATACCTTAGTCGACGACTCAGTGTAAGTTATAGCGGGTGTTTTCTTCTTAGTTTCCTTAGTGGTGGAGGGTTTAGGAGTCTTCTCTGCCGGCGCTGCGCTTTTCACTGCACGACCCTTCAGATACTCAGGCGACACTTCGTGCGGCTGTAATACGAAGTAATTCTAAATGTTGACTTAATTCGGCTTTACGATGTTCTTAATGATACGATGCACTCGTGGCAGATTCCGCTACCGCTACGCCGGCACTGTGCTCGCAACCTAAGGCAGCACAACCATATGAATGAAACTCACCGCATAGGTTCTCGTGATCCGCAGTCTGTGCGGGAAGTGCGTGAAGGCGTAGGCCTTGGTGCAGATGGGGTACTTCGGGCGAGACACACGAGTGAACAGCCGAGCGCCGCGGTCTACGCGCAGCTCGCAGATGTACACGTGCGGCTCCCGGGCGCCCACCGGACGACCCTATATAACAATTTAATAAAAGTATTTTAACGAGCTACGTTAATGCACTAAGAAAGGTAATAAGGGCAATTGATTTTAATGATGAAAATTGGCAGGCACGCGGACAGCCCACTCTTACCTAAACTTTATTCATTTAAACGAGCTAATATAGCGCTTTCTCTTTCACTCAATTCCATACAAAACACAAGGACAGCAAATCTTGAGTAGGCGTATACAACAATAGGTGAACGTTCATTCTACGCTATTTTTAGCTTTGTAAACTATAATAAAATATTATAGTAATACCTATATACTTACCCACAACCCTACACTTTTTATTTTGTATAAACTATTCTAGCTACTAAGTTGTGAATTATTTATTAATTAAGATATTATACATTTTGGTTCCTGATATATCATAAAATGAAAAATATACTTTAGTTAATATACGTTACACGTTGGTTAACCGAAATTCAAACCTTAAAACAACAATAATACGAATTAAAATTAAAAAACGCAGTATAATAACAATGAGAGCGTCTGAACAGTGTGAGTTCTACAAACAAACTAAAAAAAGTACATGTACTGTGTACACTCACATTGTCTGTTATCTCCACCAATCACAGAAGAACGCTTTATCTCCTTATAAGCTCGTTTAAACGAATGAGGTATAGTATGAGGTAAAGTACCAGTAAAGATGCAAGTGCGCTGCCGACCTTCATAGGATTAAGGATTATTGCCACCAGACGGCCTGGTCGGCAATGTTTCAGTAGCAAATAAGATTTTATGTTAAATTTACGAATTTCTAAATGCTCATAGTTACCTTGCAAAATGTGTTCAAATCCATGACCCAGCATTGTGACATGACAAGCTCGATCGGCACGGCCTCGTACAGAGGAACGCGCATCACTTCATTGTGGAAGAATCTAAATAACAAAGTTAACATTATATTAATTTTAAGCATAAGTTAAAAAGCTACGCGAAATGTAACACGGTTTTAAAGATAATTTATCACTGTTAGTGTTGTGTCTCATAGAAAACTAAAATAATAACTGAAGATAAGTGCGCTATTAGTAGCACCGAACTTCCGGGCGCTGTTCGAAAGCTTCAATACAAATGTGACAAAATGCAAAGTAGATAGTATTGTTGGATACTGACTTCCTGGTGGGCTCGTGGAAGGTCTCGTGGGGCCTTAGGTAGTGATGTCCGTAGACGTAGCGCTCGTGCGTGTGCTTGTGCTTCCACAGTCGCTCCACGCGGAATATGTCCAACTCCGACACGGCCACGGGCCCTATCGTCTGGTACGTGTGCTTTCGCACAGAGCTTTCCTGCAACCGTTCAAACATTGATACTAAACATTTTGGACAAAATACAGTTGTTAAATTTAACTTTTAGGGACCTTATGCCGGTTTTTGAAGACCATATTGACATGGAATATATTAAGAACATTACATCAAGCTGGTCATGCAGATAACATTTGTTGTTACTTGGATCATACTAGGTGTATAATACTGAATACGAATGCAATTTTTGTATTATTATGATACCCTTAACAAAAGTAAAGTGCTTTTTATATTGTAACCAAGTAGATGATGAAAGCGAAACTTTGCCATATTGCCAAAATGCCATATCTCAGAAATTAAACGATGAATCAAAATATTTTTTTCACGGGTATTTATTATTTTCAATAGACAATACGAAGAGTTAAAAATTAAAATTAGTGAACATTCTCCATTGTCTTTCGAAATCACGTAAACATCTAGTTTGCCTATCTTAGAGATATTGAGCTATTGTTTAATTACTCTTTACATTTACAAAATTGCAATGTATAATTACCAATACAAAGAAAATGGTAAGGTTTACTATGAGATGAGTGTTATATATACCATCGCAACAGATGTAATCACCTTGTTGGCGTCCTGAGGTTTGTCCTTCCCCTTGGCTGGGGCCTTGAGTTTCTTCCTTTCGAGACGCTTCGGCTTGGCGGCGTCCTGGCTGACGTCCGGGTGGGCGTCGTCGACGGGTATGTCGCGCAGCACGTAGACGGTGTCGCCCTGGCGCACCTGCAGGTCGCCGCGCATGAGCGACAGGTAGAACTGGTGGCCTTCGTCCGTGTAGTCGTCGAGCGGGATCTCGCGGTCGACGGGGTGCGGGCGTGGCGCGCAATGGTGGCAGTAGTGGGGCGCGCGCGTGTCTGCCACTCGCATGCAACGCGCGTGCTGCCACACGCCGCAGCCGGCGCCCCCGCACTGCACCATCAGGCCCTCCTCCACGTGCAGCCCGCACACGCACAGTATCACCTCCTCTGTTCGCACACATTTCACACACTTACAAAAGTCCTACTACTTACAGTTCGGTAGCGTTGGTGCCTTACATACAGAAGCTAACCGTAAAAAATAGCCTCCTGGTGTTTCTTGTGTTCTAAAGCAAAGCCATTTTCAATCATTTTCGTGAAGGAACTAAAATGATTTAGTATAAAATGCAATATGTTAAGATTAATAGCTGATGCCAGCGACTTCGTCCACCTTGAAAAATCAAATACTATGTATGTTTAACCATACCTACAGATGGATCTACTTAAAACATCTATAAATGTAACAATCTCTTACCTGGTTTGCTCTTCTGTAAGAAACCAGACGGCAGCGGTTCGTCTGGACCAAGTATTTTAGTCAACAAATCTGCATATTCAAACTTGGCAGAATTGTATATCTGTGAATTGCAAAAGAAAGTTTTCAATTTTATTAGCATGCATATGTGTCTTAAAATAAAACTGTTTAATTGATGTAACTTCGTCCGCATATTTTAATTTTGATGTGATGATAAAATAAGTGATAAGATAAAGGTTTACTTACTTTCCTGACGGTGACAGCGAGTGCTCCGAGGGTGGACATCCTGCCGTGGTCGCGGGTTATTCCCGTCAGTATTCCATTGAAGTCCGCATCGTACTGCGCCACCGTCTCGTACTGTCCCGCGACGATATTGTTCTCGATGCACGTCAGGTCTTGTGTTATCGTCGTTTCAGAATCGTCCTGCACCTTCACTCGCTCCACTTTCACTTTTAGTAGTGGTGTGCAAATTGTTTTCTCTTTTTCATCTGGAATATCCACAAATTTTGGTTACCCGTCTTCTGTCAATATATGCGGCTATTATCAAAGTTACAACCGAGAGAAATTCGTACAATTTTTGAGAAGCAAAAAGTTTAATTATAAACTATAGCTAGTCAGTTTCCATTATTTAACTAGCAAGTAGAGTTCTATTATGAGAAATATGAGCAAGAAAGACATACCTTTAGCTGTAACGACTGCAGTATAGATGGCCTTGAAAATGTTGTTCACCCGTTCGGTTCTGGTGAGCGATGGGTCGTCCTCTATCCGAGGTAACTTCTTTGTGGTATCCTGCTTGGCTGATCGGATGTCTTGAAGACGCGAAAGGAACACCGCCGGGTTCATCGTGTCGGGTAGTTCCAGGGGATTCACCACTATGTTTGTGTCGGGAGCGACCGTTGGGTTGGGGTTTGAGGAGGGGAGGGGAGTCGGGGGCGTTTGCACAGACGAGGCAGTGAGGGAGGCGGGCGGGGAGGGGGGCATTGCGAGCGACAGACGCTCCCGCATACGGCGGACCTGCACAAAGATTATTGAGTACATGTTGTAGAACGGTGTTATAGCCAAGAATAATCATATTGTTTTTAAATCTATATATCATAAATAAAAGTCGTGTTAATAACACCATTTATAACTCGATGACTGTTGGAAAGATCTTTATAAACAACTGTCCAAGCAACCCTAAAAAAGTTTTCACTACAAAAATATTTAAATAATATTAAAATAAAAATACTCACGCATTCAAGATTCCTGAAGAGGAAGCAATGTCTGTCTTTGACCATACTCCTCTCCTTTGCGGACAGAGGTTTCATCTGCGGCTCTTGCCACAGCTTGTTGAGGTGTTGTTGGTACTTGAGAATGGTCATGTTCTTTATATCGCATGCAGTGATGGCCGTCTGTTGTTCGGATTTCTTGTTGCATTTGGCCGCTTTTCGAGGTCGACCGACCCGAGGCACGTTACAACTGGAGCCTTGCGATTGGTTCGACGCGTTGGACGGAGTGCGCGATTGCGTCTTCACCGGCACCTTCGCGATCCGTTGATACTTTCCACCAATCACGCCGCGACAGTCTTCCGAGTCGCATTTGCAGGGCTGCCCCACGGCCGGGTTGAACAGAGAGAAATTATAGTCGTACGTCAACTCTTCGCACGGATCTATGTCTCTGAGGGCAAACAGCGCCATCCTGAAGGTGCCTAAAAATAAATATCACATATTTTTTAAAAAAACAAGTACAGAAAAATTTAACTGCATTGCTTTTGATCCACGTAATCAACATAAAATAATTTATCATAATATAAAACCAAAAAATTATTTACAATAACAATGACCCACCTCACTCTGTCAGCATGGGAAATATGCGAGACACATATTCAACACCCGTAAGTTAAAATAAATAAGCTATACTGCTGACTATTTAAAGCTTTTGACAGAACGACTTCTGTGGAGTCAGCTAGTGGTTAATAAAATGATGACGAAAAATAAGTACCATTGGCAGTCCACTTTTGCATCTCGCAGTTGGGTCGGCACGAGTGGTTCACGAAGCGACCGTCGCCGCCCATACGGTGACCGTCGATCACCAGTCCACCGTCCAGGTGCAGGCAATAGTGGTGTGTGTCACGCGCGTACCGCGTCGCCATGCGCTCCTAAATGTTTCATACGTTTCAGTGTTATTACCACGCCATTTCATTTTTACCATTTTTTACCTTTTACCTCTTAATATTACCATCTATTGAAATGTAATGGATTCGCAAAAAATGCATTAAATATCACACAAATATTATAGAAAATATTAAAAGCTATTTAAATTAATAGCAAAAAGCAACGTTCGTACCAAAATATAAATAACAGCACAAAAATAATAAGTTAAATTGCATACCTTGAACTCTTTATCGGACACTACTTCGCCGACATATTCCAATATGAAATCGCCGGATTTAATCTTGTTCTTGGTGCGTACACCCCATCCCTTATTTTCCGTCATGAATTTTTCCAACCCCGATGCCCATTCGTGGCGTTGAATCCTTTGGTTCTTGCATTTATCCCTGAAATTATGATATGTATAACAATTGAAAAACAAAAAAAAAACTCAAAATACGAAATGATAAGAATGATTTAAATCATTTATTTTAAGTTATGATTTGTCTCATAATACGTAACAGACATACATCTATTGTTACAAAAATTTTGAAGATGCTCGCTCATATACACAATGTTTGAGTCAATAATTTTGGCTTATAGGGACCGTCGAAGGTCCAGCATCATAATGATTCTACTCAGCTCAAAAGACCTCCAATTTTAGTACATTTACTTCATGGTAAACTCCACGAGCTTGGTTCTCCTTCTCAAGCTCCAAAAGTAGACAACAAATTCACACTTATTATTTTGCCCATCGTTGGTGTTATCAAACATGTCCTGTAAATCACCAGCTAGTGAAGAAAAAAAAATGCTAATAAATATTGTACTCTTGTTATTTACCCGCTTGGACAGAGTTGTGGAGAGCACTCCGAGTAGACCAGTCTATTGATACAGTCCTCGTTACATCCAGAAGACGAGGCGCAATTGCAGGCGACGCTCTCACACTCTTCGGCAGACGGTTTAACATCGTAATAAACATCTGCAAAGTAAAATTTCAATAAGAATTTTTACAACAAATTATTGACTGTTTAAATTATCTGCACTGGATAGTAAATTTTGGTTACTTTTAAAAATTTTCAAGAGATAAGCAAAAAGCCTATAAATGGGATTTCTTGTGAAAGAATGTCGGAATTGATTTAAAATTATTTAAATAGAGTTTTAATACCTATATATATATATATATTTCAATTAAAGTAAATGTGAATATATCATTTAGTTGCGTTTATGCTCATCAAATATGGTTTGAATTACATCGTATTAATAAACACGTGAGCAAATAAGCCACAAGTTCTTACAAGTGAACGGATATATTATATGTTTCAAAATTCTGATGTCATGATTGTTTTACTGACAGCTAAACAAATTATTTCGTACTTCTGAATTCTGAGACAAGTAGCAATAGCCTGGAAAATATATTATGCTTATTTATCTGCAAATTTTGAACAGACACTCCCTTCTAGTCCTCCTTAGTTTCGCTTGTAACTTGACACCCGGCAACCACCTGTCACCTGTCACAAGTGAACCAAGGGCAGGGCATCTATAGCTTTTTAAATATAATAAAAAAATCAACAAATATTGCAATAAGAACATGACAGGCTGTATCAGTAACGTCGCTTGCTCGTTGCATAGAAATCACACTAGAAAGTTTCCACATAGGCAACGTAATGCAGTGAAAAGTCATAAACGTTCATACATACTTGTGCGAATTTTCTTATAATTCCATGAAGGCACAGGCTGGTTGTAATGTTGCTGCCACCAGATGTCGTAGGGCAAGTTGAAATGTTGCAGTCTACGACGAACCCACCGCTCGCAGTAAGGCGGAGGTGCCAACAATCCAGGTGGAAATTCAGTTTGTGTTACTAGATTCTTGCCTTTGCCGTCTGGTTTTGGACTAAAAAAAGACCAACAGGTAATGTCAGACAGGTTGACGGTCAACTTGATGGTAGGTGGCTAATAACGTGGCCTATAAAAAAAGCAACAATATTTTTTTGATAATCTATTTCTTTTTTGCCAATAAAAGACTGTAACATTACTTGATTGCAAAATTAACCATAGTTCTAAAGAAAACCATGTAGCTATACTCTTTATTATGCTAAAAAAGTGTATTTGACTGTTTTAGGTTCTGATTACAATTAAACGGAGCAATATTTTATGAGGTAAAATACGAAATCCTTAGTCTTGCAATTATTCTTTAAATGGATGTTTACTTTGTAATACCTAAAGTACTAGTAACGATCAATGTAAAAACTTTGATGGTTAAGTACATTAGGAATTTATAAAATAAAAGCGAAAGATATTTTTAAAATAACGGATAAGATTTTTAATAATATTTTTAAATTTTATTTTTGTCTCTAGGCCTATTGAGGGAGTCTACTCAAGTTTACTATTACTATTGTTTTAATTTTAATGATACATTGTTATAGCTAACATAAAGTAGTATTAAAATATTAATTTAGTAATTATGACTTACTCTTCTTTGTAGTAGTCTGAGAACAATCCAGCGGCTAAGAATTTCTTCCTAAGTCGAGGGTTTCTTTTAGATGCCACTATAGGTTTATCTCTATTGTCACTGCTGGCCGGACTCTCATCGCGCGATGAAGCCACTCGTTTCTTGCAGATTATGTTTTTAGATAGTACATCAATACTTTTTTCAAAATCAATCTCTTTCTCGTTGATGGGCAGAGGTTCGTTCTCATCGTGATCCCGAAGTGTATCCAATGAAGGCTCTCGAGATTTTGATCCCAGCTTACGACTGACTAGTGTGTCTAGTGAGCTGTCGCGAGAACTCGACTGTACTTCTTGAATCTTTTTATTTGCCTGACATAATCTCGATTTTCTCCTAGTAACTACACTGGCAGGTTTTATACAACTTTTACTTTCATTGTTTCTGGTTTTGACTTTAACATCTTCGACAGGATTGTCGCTGCTTCTGGTTTGTCTTCTTTCGCTGGGACATAGAACAGCTAAACTGGACTTAGGTCTCAAAGTAGTTTTGTTGTTACGTTCAATTAGCCTTCGTTTTGAAAATATCTCCTCTATCTCCTGAGAGGGTGACATCGCCCTTGTTTTACGCTTTAACCGCTCTAGACAATCTAGTCTATTCGCGGGCCGCTCGGGTTTTAAGTTCAGTAAGCTGAGTGGTATGCTATCTTCGGGGTCATTGCCAAGGGAGCTCGTCATAGATGGAATACTGTCTGTTTCACTGAGTACTTCCCATTTATTCACATGATTTTTAATGTCCTTATCGTTCTTATTCTGTTTAAGTAAAAGTGCGGGAGCCCTCAATATTGAGGAACTCGCAATACGTTTATCATTCTTCTTGTCAACAGGTATAGAGGTGTTATTGCTGTTGTTCACTTTGACATCTTTTCCTTGTAACTTTTCAAGGGCGACTACAGTAAGCCGGCCTTGTTTTGGACATTCATCCTTATTTAGAACTACTTTAAGTTCAGTTTTTCTGTTTGTCCTTTCTAAGAAACTACTGGTGGCTTCGCCATCCTTTGGTACTCTTTCAAAGGCTGAATTGTTATCGGTATCAGATGTTAATTGAATGTCTGATGGTACGCTTTGTGCAGCGTTAGAGTCGATTTTCTTTTTCTTTCTTTTTATACTAGGGAAACCAGTTCTATTAATAGCTTTACGCCGTCTCGTCCTCTTTCGTGTTGATTCTGCTGGCTTATCTTTATCATCTTTCGGTTTTATTTCTGATTTTTTAATCAATCCACTAACTTTCTTTGCAACATCAGCAGAAGACAATCTTTCTGCATGCACTTTAGGAATGAGCACTTTCGACGGCAAAACCAGTTTGCTCTCTCTTAAAATATTACTTGCGACCTTCTTCTTTTTCTTATCATTGGAATCTTCGTTTTCATTATTCAAATTTCTTTTGTGCTGTCTTAAATTATGACCACCCGTTGTCTCTTGAATTTTATCTGACAACACTGAAGCAATGGATTCTCCTCTCTTTGGTCTTATAATGGGATCGGGAGTCTCCGTAACCAACTCCAAATGAATATCTGATTCTATGTCAATTGGACTCAGAAGAGCACTGGTGATTTTATTATCGCTTTTGCCTTTAGATTTCATTTTATTGATTTCTGCGAGGACTTGATTAACGCAAATCGAAGACTTAGGAATTTGATCTTCCAAGTCAATAGATGGTTCAAAAATTCCTGTTGGTTTGTCTATATTTACTACTACAGATGGCTCCGGCAAAGGCGATTCTACTGTTTTAGTTTTAGATTTCGTTTCTAATACCTTAGCTTTGGATACTGGTGATTTTATAACTGTAGCCCTCGTACTAACTTGAGGTGAAGTTTCTTTATTTTTTATTTTATCTTCAGTCAACTCTACGACGCTCTTTTCTTTTTCCAAAATACGCGATTCAATCGATTTACGTATGTTATTATTTAATAAAGTATCTAAGACTTTTGTAGCTGCACTGGGATTTATTTTAGAAACCAAATTACTAGTTAAACCTTCCAATCGATTTTTCTTACGTGTCATGATTTCCGATTTTTGCGCTGGAGGTATAGAGCTTTTATAGAGAGTTCTAGCTGACATACTCTTTAAAGGATCAGCAGTCGTGTTGTCATTTACTGAGCCATTACTTTCTGTGTCCTGTACTGCAACAAGTTCCGGTTTCTCAGACTCCCTTACATCTTTAGAGTCGATCAAACTGGTTGCTTTTGTGGTAATATTCATATTTTTATCTTCTGCCAACTTCTTAGAAAGTGACTGTACTACTTGATCCAAGCTTGAATGTGATATAGCTTTATCTGCTTCGAGGCGATGGCGTTTTTTGGGTGTTACTATTGGAGCTGAATTTCTTACAGGAGACGCCTTAGTTTCAGACCTTGGTGACGACACCTTGGTTGAATCTTGCTTTAAAGATTCTGTTTTGGCTTCTGTTTCTTTAGACTTTGGTAATGATTTTTCCAAATCGTGGACCATTTTATGGACAGCTTTAAGTTTCTCAGAAGTTTCATAAATTTTTTTCGATAATTCTGACTGTTCAGCTCCCGGTTTTATTATGGAGAATTCATCATCAGTGGCATCCAAGGAATTAGGAGAATGAGTTTTCGGAGTCGAATTATTTTCATTAATATTAATATTTAAGCTTTCAGTCATAGCGGTTGCAGGTTTGGTAATTTTAGTAGCTTCTGCGCTAGTATTTTTTACATCCTGTTCGCCACCTGATGAAATGGTGCTTTTAGAGGTTTCGTTAATTTTCTTTCCCTTTTCATGTGGAGCTTTAGATTTGGGACTATCATCAGAAATGTTATTCTGTAATTCACCCAAACAATCGGTTTCGGTGCACAAAAACTTTTCAGAACTAATCTCACTTTTTAAGTTTTCATCAAATTCACTGGTTACAAGACTGAGGCTTAACGAGTTACTTGTAGAAGGGTTTATATGATAATGTCTTTTCTTAAGTGGCAGTTTATGTTCATTTGTGTCTTTACCGCCTTTATTTTGCGATTCTGTCAACTGTTTTTTATGCCTTCGCTTCGTTGTAGGTATAATAGTCTCTTGATTATCCAAAGTTTTACGTTTTTTGGATCCCCTTTTAAAAGTCTTAACCGGTACGGGTTCAGTTTTTTCGGTTTTTTCTTTGTCCACTGTTTTTGGTGGACATTGTGCCACGTTAGTAATAAACTTTGGGGCGATATGACACAATTTTATAAAATTTGCTATTAAACTGTCCATGTCTTGACTAAACTTTTGGTCTATTGTTTCCAGAGTCTTTGAGTATGAATCTCGACATCGAGACACGGACCTTGAACGATGTCTTCTTTTGCTTTTATGTCTGTGATGTTTATTTTCAGTTTTTATTGTGATACGTGACGGTCTCTCTACAGGTGTTAAATTAATTTTGGGCGGCGCGAGTACAACCGTTCTCCTATGTTTTCTTATATGAAACGAAGGTTTTAAATTGGGCTTCTTAAAATTCAGAAACACATTTCTTGTCAATGACTTATTTGGAACATAACTATTTTTAGCTTTTTCAAATATACTAGGAAGAGGTTTATCTTTTTTATTTGTAGATGAACCGTTTCCACCTTTTAAACTCTTTCGGTTCTTTGGTGACTGGGCTCCAGAACATTGCTTTATATTAGTGTCACTTTCCTTTTTAGAAGCTGATAGTTTAACAGGAGATCCACTGAAGGGTGACGATCCGAATTTATGTGTGAAACCAGGTTTTAAAGTGGACAATGGGTACACGACTGCATTTGATTTGGGTGGAGATTTCAATAAGGTGTTATTATTATTGTTATTATTATTTAATTTAAACATATTGCAAGAAGCAATGTTAGATTGTTGTAATCCACTAAAAACTGGTCCCGGCGCGAACGGATCAGCTAAATTCGTTTTTAACATATGTCTCTTACTACTCTTTGTGAAACCAAAGGAATATTTAGATGACAAAGGATATTTCGTACAAACACTCATATATTTCGGACTAGTGCTTGGTCTACGTAAATAGTTGTCACATTCAGAGTCACTTGAACTGTGTCCCAAAGTTAAGCTGCTAAAAGTTTTGTTGGCTAGCAGCAAAACATCCTGATCGGATATAAAATGTTTCTGATTTTTATAGTATGACCGATCTCTCACTGATCTAGTTTTCTTGAATTTTCTTGTTCTACGTTTGCTACTTCGCACGCTGTAATCTGTTTTATATCCCGACTTATCACTTTTATAACCAGATTTGCAATCACTTTTATAACCAGATCTATGGCAATCGCTCTTGTATCCAGATCTACACCCATAGTCACTTTTATATCCTGATTCCATAAGTCTACTGCAACTTTTATATGGTTTGAACTCATAGTCGCTTTTATAACCTGATAAGATGTCTTTGTATTTAGGATTCAGATCAATTTGCTTCCATGTAGGATCAAGGGGATCGTCCGCTGCAGCTTCATTTTCGCTTTGATGGTCCCTCCATGTATTATTAAAAGGTTGCTTTAAATTATTCCTTTTAGGTAGGTTTGATAGTTTACTATTTAATTCTTTTCTCTTTGCATAAACACCAGACAATACCGATCTGCTATTTGAAATGGAATCATCATCACTATCGGCTGAATCGTATTGATTTTTATCTTTCAATGTCTTGGGAGAGGTTTTCGTAGACTTCGCTTTTGTTTGTGGTTTTCTACCTACTTTTTTCCTTGGAGGATATAATACTCTATCGGTGGCATATAACATTCTATCTAAAGCAGCTATATCTAACTTTTGATCATTTTTCTTGCTTTTGTATTTGTTCTGATCTTGCTTTACAGGGACAGGTGAGGGAGCTTCAATTTTTATTTGTTTTAATTCATTTTCTATTCTCTTTTTCTGATAGTCACAATCACTTGAATCTGATCGATTTTGTGTATTATTTCTACTTTTTGATTTTGATCTCATACTCCTGCTTTGTGTCTTATTATTTTCTTTCTGTATGTTTTTTCTACCTAGTCTATTATGAACGTCGTCTACATCCTGTCGTCGCAAAGGTGAATGTGTTGGTGAATTATGATTCGACAAAATGCCCGAATCTGGAGAAACATTAGGGGGATCGTTATTATTGTGAAAGTCATTTATTACATTTACTACAGATTTATCCCGTCCTTGAGATTCTAAATTCTTATTATTGTCCAAAAACTTCTTGTCCCTCACTTTGCGTGGACGTCCTCTTTTTCTTCTAGATTCGGTATTTATGCTTTTCACATCCTCCTGAGATTCAACGGAATTCGTACTGATTGTATCCAACTTCTGAGTATCGACTTGACTTAATGAATTCGCATCTGAACCAGTAACGGTTAATGGGGAATTTTTTAACAAATCGCTTGCACTACCGATTTCAGAATTACTTTGAGTAATATCTAAACTCATAAAGTCGTTATTATCGACACAATCCTCCAAGCTTGGGGGATTTGGTATGGACATATCAACAGATTCTGTGGCGGAAGTGATTTCTTCTAGATCTTTGTTTATTTGCGATAGTTCTTCCGTCTGTTGTGGACTCAAATGTTGAGAAGGATTTAGAAAATTTGGTGTTATTTCTGGCAAACTATTTATTTGTCCCAGAACGCAATCGCTGATGCCTACACCTTCAATTGAACCTGAATTAAGTCCACATGTTAATGAAGATGCTGACGCCGATGCTATGGGTGTTAGTGGAGCCGTACTGCTTAACAACTGTGTCTGTGCTACGAACTGTTGCAACAAACTGGACGCGTAATGAGTGGTATTCTGATGACCAGCGTCGGAATTCGAACACTCATTTTCTGAACCCGAAGACTCGGCTGTCGCTCTTTGGATTGCAGCCGTTACTAGCTGAGGCGTCAACTCCATTTCACTGCTTGAACCGTCACCTGCAAATATTGGTTTGCATTACATGGAAATTATTTAACATATCAAGTACCTAATGTTTTTATTTTTATAAAATAATAAAAACATACCATTGTCGGCAATAGATTTGTCATCATTGTCCGGCGATGTGTTATGAACGGCAAAGGTCGAGAAATTGGGCTGTGGCGCCGGCGCGCTCGGTGTTTGTTCTGGAAATAGTTCCGCGAGGTCTGCATCGTCGATGACCTGACAAATTAATAAACGAAATAAACACACTGAGCTCACACATTAATAAGTGCAGGTAAGTGGTAACTTGAAATGTTGTACGTAATAAAGCGCATTAAGTATTGCGAGAACTGCCATTGCATAATAGTCACTGTATTCACAGACACTAATTACTTTACTATACTGTGTCCAGTGCACATGTAAGTGAGTTTTTATATGCTTCGGGGCAATAGCCAGTTTGACAATAGTGGTAAGTGATTAAGGAATAGGTGGAGAATAAGACAACAGCTTCTTTACTTAAAGGTTGTCAGACAGGCTGACAGTCCGCTTGATGATAGGTGGGGCAGATAAGAGTGTGAGAGAGACGAAGCGATCGTGTGGCTAGTACTTGCCTCTTTATAATATTTTCATTGGTCCTTGGAGTTACTACAGATCCACAGGAGAGGAAAGATATATAGGTATGAGTCGCACGATCGCCTTCTCTCTTTCTATAGAGTGGTCAATTTTTATGCAGATATTGTTAAGGCCCCAGTTCCCCACTAGTTGTCTTTTTCTAGAATAATCTAGAATTTTGATTGGTCCTCGAAGTTACCACAGACTTATAGGAGAGATAGGAAAGATATATAGATATTGTCAGCACGATCACCTTCTCTTTCTAGACAATGGTAAATTTCATGCGGGCATGTCTCAGTCCATTCTCAAGTCCATCCTGTGTCTATGGGGTTGACATACCTGTAATTGACAAGCGGCAACAAGAGCTGCGCTTGAATCATCGGCGGATGCGTGCGCGGAACCACCTGCTGCATCAGCAGTGTCGGAATCACTTGAGGACGACGAAGACGACGAAGAGGAAGAGGACGAAGACGACGTCGATGACGACGTACTGCTACCGCACGCGACGCTTTCCGCCGTAGGCGAAGCGAACTAAAACAATATAAGACAATTTATTAAATTTTACGTTAATAGTATGGGCAAATTCGAAACTATCCTAAGATATATTGGGAGCGTTTTGTTTTCATTACGAAAAAAAAGCGCCGACGCGACGTACCTAAACATGCTTTGGCGTGCCAATGCCATACCGTGAGACAGCGTCGGACCTTAAACAGTATGGTAACGTCCTAATTCCTTTACTGTGCTGCCGAGGACAGCATTTCGAAAAATCACATTATTCATAATGTGATTATTCATAACATAATCTTCAGATTGCAGGCTGGTGGTACTGCGATGTTGTTGTTGTTGTGTGACTTTTTTATTTTTGATTGTACTATTTGTAATTTTGACGATTTGAAAAACTGACCAACTTAAAGTCTCTCCTTTTGAAAATAAAGGGATTTGACATGCTTTGCTCTTTTCTTTCGCTAAATTGCGCTAATTGACTTAGCTAAACAGAGTTAAAGCATAACACAACTTAATTGGAGAAGGAAGGTCCCCATTTCCGGCGAAATAAAATTCTTCAAGACGCCTGTTACTTTAAACGCGAAAACAGATTCAATGTATCGATTTTACTTCAATAGTCGAGATATAATTAGAAAGTAGGTGGGCGTACGAATGAGCATTCAGTATTATATATATTCAGCATGAGCATGAGCAAATATTATGTGCAAATACATCTAACCACAGGAATACTTCATTAAATAAAATAATAGTAATCATCTTATTTATGTTATTAACTTTATTAATCCTGTTTATGTTGTGAGAATTTTAAATTCATCAATCACTTCGACATGCGGACTAGAGGTGTTATTTGCGCCTAGTACTTACTTCAAACGCTAGACTTAGCGCAACTCTCGGCGACCAAGATGTCGTAAGCAGTTCCCTAGCTGACCGATCGCTGCCTGTTGTATACAAATACACAACACACACACACACACACAAACACATTCAGATATCTTGCGCGGTTGCATTAAATTTAATGATCACTGATATGTTTCCCATAGACGTGGTCCCATTTACAAACATTTCGTCCTACGTCTCATTTACATTTATTTAATTAAGTAGAGTATTTTCATAGTTGAAAACGTGACGCCGTGTAATGGTTTTATTCAATCAATCTGATGACGAATCCACTGGTTCAGACATTTTTCAATCGGCTGACTTGATTTTCAGTTTCGAGTATTCTGCGCGGACTTGTAATCTTTGTAATTGGTAATTCAAACGCTCAAAGATTTGTTTAAATTTACTCAAGGTTCGCTAGTAGGGGGCAATTTTTTTAAATTAAACAATAGAATAATAAGTTACTCAAATTTCAGCGACCGACTAGTCAAAATATAAGTGAGAAACATAAGAATATCTATTTTTATAGAAAACTTGATATATTAAGTAATTACTTAGTACTAACTTAATCGCACTAATATTATAAATGCGAAAGTTAACAAAGAAGGATGTCGAAGTCTCTTGCACTAGCTAGTCTTATATTTATATTCTTTTTAATAAGCGATAAGAACTACTTTACTAATAACTAATAACAAAAGGGCTCATTAGTTTGTCGTGTCACAAAAGGTGTATAATAAATGACAATGCTAGTTGTTCATTGATTAAGTTGATTTGTCCAAGGGTGCTAATCAATAAGGCGAGAGGGTGTGCAGCCCTCATTCTAGAAGGGGTTGAGCAAGTGTCGCGTGGCGGCCACTCTTATCACGGCTTGCATATCAAACTCCACGGAAACTACCCCACAACCAATAGCCACCTAACCTTACGTTGTTTTTTTAAAAATAATAGTGAAATAAAAACCTTTTACATTCGAGTTCTTTCTAATTTATTCTATGTTTTAAAAAATATTCGATCATTTCACTGTCACAAATATGACACAAATACACTTACATATTTATTATTAGTATTGATTGATTGATATACTCGTAAAAATCTTCCCCGTTTATCCCACTTTTCATATGTGAAAATCGAATTATAAAGAACATAACAACATTAATCTATTTTCAGTACCATAAGTAAGAAGTATGTAGTAAGAAAAGCATCATACCATAAGAATAGCAGATAAAAATAAAATATTACGAATATAATTTGAGTTTTATATTATTCATTATCAAGAACAGACATTTTTTTAATTATTAGAGATGGGTTTGCTCTTGGCCAACAACCAGTTACGAGTACATAATTATGTACCTATGTTCCTAGTTGCAGAGAAATTTGTATATTTTATGAGAACTGATAAGTTACCGCGTTGTCGTCGACCTACGAGTATATAGATATTAAAAGTCAAAAGATCAAAAGTTTAGAAGAATGGCACTTACATACTTGTATTCCATCGAAAAGAAGACTCTATGAGCATGTAGGCGAAAGAATTAGCATGCATACATAAGCACAGCGGTGCTTAAATAATTAAGTAAGACCAATTTAAAAATATACAGTATTAAATTTCAGATCGTCCGTAGTAAGAAAAAATGTGTAACGAAAAATCAAAATAAAAATGACATGTCATGTTACCGGCATGTAATTATTTTAAATTAATAATTGCATAAAACATTTTTGGGCCCTCAATTTCAATCTAACTAATGAGTTAATATTGCAATATTAACTAATTCTGTTTCAAGCCTACTAAAGTTAAATTATACGCGTACAAACACTACTCCGGTGATAAACCGTTGCTTTGATTAAAACAAGTTCAAGTCAAAACTATTTGTATAGTGAGTTTAATGTAGTGTATTGTACTGTGTGTACCAGGCAAGAACCAAATCTTACAATCGTTACATAGACAAATATGAAAGCTCAGTGCATTCGAATCGACAATAGGTTAACGGTATTTGAGACGGCAGCGGCGCCGACACGAATATCACATTAACGACCTCGTGATCTACGGAGATTTATATCTTACAATGGACCACAAAACATATTATAATACATACACCGAAATGTTAAAACCAACATTGGCAATGTGTGCGCTTGTTTCTTAATACTTAAACCAACCTTATTATAACAAACGAGCGAAGTAAAAAAAAAAGGAAACAAAATTGCCTGCCATAATAAAGTTTATTTCACTATACCTATCATTTCAATGTCACATTAATTGAATACCTTCGTGAATCTATTTTCGATACGAGATCTCGGGTAAACAGCCAATTGTTGAGGTCTACGACCTCGCGTTCGAGTCCCGCGCTAATGTCGAGAACAATACTTGACGAATTATTGCCTATCGCGCTGATCTCACATTTTGACGGTTGTAAGCAAACTTTTGCTGTTGAATGAACGGTCCCTATCGATGTTCGTAATTACCGAGGCACGATTCGCATTTGTATATGAGCAATTGTTGTTTCTTGACCACAAAAATAATAGATAGTATATAAATAGATCATCTAAAAATGAAAATAAAAAAAATCGAAGCGTGACAAAAATATGTAATCAATAAAATGATTAAATTATAAATGTTTTAACACCTAAGAAAAGGGGGAGCGGGCGGAGTCACACATTCGTTTCAATATTTCTATCATTTATGCAACACTTTCTATATGTGAGAAAAATTACAATCTTGTAAATAAAAAAATAAAAAAACTTATTCTTTTTATTTCTTATTTTTTTGTATAAATTTACTTATTCAAGTATAATTTAACTAATAATAGCGATGGCTGTGACATTGAGTTAGGAAGCCTGATACACCAATATGATCACATTAGGGATCAGTAAATGTTTTTATAAAGCGTACATGAGAAATGGCTTTAGAAATTCTGCAAGTGAATAATAATAGCGACCAAAGTACGAGGCCGCGAACTTGACCGTGACATTCACGTTTCGCGTAGCAATTCTCGCCCCGGCGAGATCGCGGCTCACGCGACCCAACGCTGAGAATTGCAAGCGCGGAAGGACAGAGATTCAGTTAGCGAAAGTAATACTTATTTATCAACTTCATACTTCTTTAGTTATTTGTTGGAAGACGTGTACTTCCACCACCCCTGGTCCTTCTAACTTACCTGTTATACGGATCTAATCGGGGAATGTGCTATACTAACCCTACTGTGTTTCATGTTTATCTTTTTTGCCTTTGTCTCTTTATGAGGACTCTCTTTATGCACTCTCTTCCTGAGGACGATCTTATTATACGACTCTTGTTTTTTTTTTCTTTTATAAGAAGTTCAAAATATCTTAAATGAATCTAAATATTATTTTTAAAATTACCATATTTATAGTAACTGCACTGACTTTTTGGAGTGAAACTTCTTTACGCGCGAAGAGTGTAAAATAATGTTTGACGCTTTTTGTAACTTTTAACCAAAGACGTTTGACTTCTACACGCTTACTCTGTACACTGCCATGTTTTTTTGCAAAGCCAATAGCTACTACTTAGGCAATATAAAATAATAATGTCTCAGTAACAACACTAGTAGGTACACGATTTAGATTTATTTAAGAAAATAATCGGTTGTTAATTTATTATGTAATGAGGGTTCAGTGAAAATATTCCAGTAATGATCAAAAACACATAATTACACCCGAGGTGTATTGGACTTCAAAGCGTGTAGGCAATATTCGCATAACATTAGCATTTTGTGAGCAATGCGATGGTTTCATAAGGGCCAACCGTTTCTAGACGCCGGCCGGCGCGGCTCGGCCAGTCGTACCTCACGAAGTTGTCCCTACACGTAAACGCCCAATCACCATCTCAATCTACAACTAAACTTCTTCCTTACATCTAACGGCAAAAAGATCTTAATCGATCGCTAAAATAACACATTGCAACCTTTCTATAAATAATGTTAAGATAGCATAGTACACCTACGAGGCCGAACGCTCACGTAATTGGTAACGATTATTAAGAGAATTTATTATACGATAAGTTGACAGGTCGTGGCTCGAGTTAAATTCAATTTAAACAGCGAGTGAATTTAAAGTGCGACATATTTACGTACACGGTTCCATTTAAAGACATATTGAATTTATATAAATAGTCACTGCCGGAATATCGCATTGGAACCACTTCAACATAAACTTCACGATATGTTATGGTTGCTACTAGTCATCAATTTAATTTTTTTTACAAAGCATTATATATCTTTTTAACTATTAAAAAAGCTATAAGGGTGACTGACAACCCAATATAGGCCGCGGGTCGATGATGGATCCAAGAAGAGCACTTCTGCATGGTTCTATTGGCAAACTATGAGGGAAGGCTATGTCCAGCAGTGGACGGCTGAGAAGATGTATATTGATTTTCGTATTTAGCAGATTACAAAAGGATATAATACCTAACCTACTTATGCATAATATCTAAAAAAAACGGAAATTTAAATTTTCAAATTACTTTTTGATCGAAATTAAAAATTAAAAAGCAGTTGAACAAAACTCAACAAATAAGATGAACTTCAAATTTGAATTATGTTTGTTTTCACTTTCTTTTCTAAAATTTATGTGATTACGCATTTTTATTAATAAGCAATGAAAAATAGTTTTTGAATTCATCGAATTTATTGCTTTCATCGAAGCGGATAAGTAAAACATAATTATTGCGTATGCAGCAGAGTTTAAAAAACTCGGATGCTTCTCAGCTTTCGCGATAAAGCGTTTTCCTTATGTCACTCGTAAGTCGTATATTACATATTATGTACCCATAAAATAATAGGGCTGTGGGAACGAATTCATCTTTTTACAAGCGCGAGGTGCGTACAATGACACATTTACAAATACGGTTCCAGAGGCGAGCATTTCAGAGCAGGTATCGCCGGTACAACACTTAGCTAATAGGCGTTGCGCGCCCGTTTATTTTCAGTTTTAGTTTTTGTCGTTGTCATACTTGCTAGCACCACGCAACATTGATATGTTAGGGTTGCGCCCCCCTTCGTTTCATATAAATATTTTTGTTTAATATTTTCAACACACTATTTTGATACTTATCTTTAAAGACTCAAACTAATTTAAGATCGATCTCAAATATATTTAATTATGATCTCCAATTTGAAAATAGAACTTGAATTATTGTAATATATGCGGTAGATTGTAACAGATGCTTTGGATTCGATTCCGTTGGGGCCAATTTAGGAAATGAAGTTTTTAAAAAGTTGGCTCAGGTCTGGGTTTTTTAGTAGTGGTTAAGGCTAACTAGGGCTAACTATCCCCTTACAGAAGACCAATGTGAATTACATGTCGCTGCTTAAAAACTCAAGGGGCACAAATCAAAATTACACTTTTTACAGGAGAGCTAATCGAAAAAAATATATGCATATATACATCGTGAAAAGCGTATTTTTAAGTAGCATTAAATGTTTTAAGTACTTTTATAACTGAATAAACTGAATACTAGAAGATATAAGCATATAATTTACTTTTGAATATATAAAAAATGATCAAATCTTCTTTTCATAAATCTTTTTGCAACATACAATATGAAGGATTGTGATTGTATTTTTGCAATAAAAACATTTTTGGATTGTTTTGTTTTATGGCCCTTTGGTTTATAAGCAGCGAAGTGTGTTGTAATGTTTCGGTGAATGAGAAAGAAAATATTAGCCAATCTCCTAGTCCTTTCGGTTGGCAATGCATTTGCAGCACCTGTGGTGTTGCTTGTGTTGATAGACGACAGTCTTAACTACCTGTACATAAAAAAAAATTAAATCTAAATTATAAAATGTTCTAAAACCTAGTGTTTCAAGTAATTTTTGGGAAAGATATAAATCAACAAGACCGATGGAAAAAAATACGCAAGAGAGTATAAAATCGTAAACTAGTTTTAAACCGACAAAAGTCGTTAAAATATTAATTGGTAGGTAGCCCTGGGAGTAAGCCGCGGCTATCCGGTGGCGGTTGATTGTACTCATCAAGGATTTCTGCACTCAAGGACGATAGCAACTAGACGATCGCTGTCGAACGCCTATTATTATTTTTCCTCAGACATCTTGTTTTTGTCTCAAGTAGTCTCAAGACTACACTCATTTATATTCACGATACACATCGCGGCTTATATAAATTAAATAATAGCCAAGTGTTGTTCATGATTGACTTCGATTGAAACTATAAACGACGCGACGTTTACTACATATTTATAATTCAAAATGGCGACGTTTAAAGTCTTTCTATTAAAATTATTCAAAATCAACATCTTAGTCGTAGAACTTAAAAAGTTTCTAGAAACATCTATTTTTAAACCATCGTAGCATAGAAAATTGTATGTGCGATACACCTTTTTTTCCTTTGCTTTGTCTTGAAAAAGTCTTTGAAAATCTAAATAAAATAACAGGTAGATTTTTTATGGCTGTGGGGGTCAACTATTTTTTTGAACCAACGCTTGGAGTTGCATGTTGGTTGAAATGTATCTAGATTAAAGACTGTGTTAAGACGTGCTGATTCCATAATACAAGTTTAACCACTACTTAATATGTGGCCACTTGATTGGTGTGTTTGACTAACGATTATAAAAAATACATTAATATTGAAAGCTTTGTGTCGAATGAAAATCATATATTAAAATAGGCAAATTCCTTTTGAAGACTATTTTATCAATAGAAAAAGTTATCTAGATTTAGTTTTAAAATAAAAAATATAAATCAATGATCAAAGTTTGATTATGTTTTATATATACCTACACATTTTTTATAACATTCACAAACAAACAGAAATCACACCAAGCACCGCCTTAGCACTTCGGTCACACAATTTATTTAAAAGTTTTTACATGTAGAGAGAGATATTCAACAAAAAAATATCAACTACATATATCTGAGTATAGAGAGGTTCAATCACCTCTTATATTTTCGAATTGCGAACCTCATTGTCTGCTACTATTTTTTGCTCCACGTAGTTAGCCAGTTCATATCGACTAACAGATGGTAAACATTATGGCTTCTAAATTTACGATCGAGTTAAACTTTATAATAGAGATATTATTAAAATAATTCCTTAGGCGATTACGTTGCGAATATGGTCATCATAATGTTGCAATACAATTAATATTTGCACCTCACGGAACCGTTGACCGGTGAGATAAATGTTATGTATCTCGCGAGTAATACTCCAATATGAACCTAATAGGTAATCTAATTACACAATTAAATTAGTAATTGTCAAATATAAATAAAACGAAGGTTATGTCGTTGCAAAAGTAATTGTTCTGCGTAGCGTATTTTAACTTTTATTTAATCAATGGTACAAAAATTCTATGTTCGTTTTCGTGATCATTTTTATTTCAATAAGTAATAATATTTCAATAGCCATACTGAATATTCGGCTAACAAATAACAACACTGTAATCAAATAAAAAAAATAGAATAGAGATGATTTTAAAATAAAGTGTAACGAAGCCTTTTCGTCAATTGAATTCGAGCGAAAGCGACATTAAAAAAAAAAATTTAATGCTCGCCCACTACACAAGTAGTGTTGCTCGTAAAAATTTCAAGATCCGTGTAATCAAAGTTCCAACTGCCTTTTATAAATATTTAAAGCGAATGTGAATTTTTTACATAAACAATGAGATGACTGACGCGTGTATGATCTACAGCAGTTTACTTCGCTTTGCATATAACGTGAGGTAAAAATTTATAGCCGTCCATCTGCTTGCATAAAACACAAATTTCGTGTTATTTAAATAGCTGCGAAAAAAATGCGTAGGTTGTTTATGACATGACGATAACCGCGTCAACAACTATAACTACTGTGTTAGAAAAATGTTGCTTAAGACTTAAGAAAACAAGTTATCCTTTAAATAAATAATTAAATAGTAATAAATTTAATCTCTTTTTTTTTCGAATTCATTAAAATTACATTTTTAAGAAATTTAATTTAGGGTTGAAATTAAAAAATATATCATGAAATTTATAATAATAACAATAATTTTGTGATATTAAATAATTAAGTACACTTAACCATAATAACTAAATCAAGGGTGCGATTAATGTAGAACTGGACATTTTGATACTCCGGTCATTCTGATACATTAGGACTAGGACCTAATGGACCGAAAGGGCATTATGTAAGTCAAATAAAGTGATAAATTTATGTAAAGGGTCTTTGAGTCCAAATATTTAGTCACAATTACATGAAGCAGTAGTGGGAAGGCATATTTAGCATATTTATCGTACACGTAGGTATTTAATAATCATATAATTATGTGAATTTTACACGTAAGATTTGTCCACCTTGATGATTAAGATTGCACTTGGTATTCACAGTAAATTAATATTGAATCAATATTTGTACATACATAATTACAAGATCGGTAGTAGGTACCTATACAACGTGTCTTTACTGTTCTGTCCAATAACAAGACATGTATGTGCACGTGCGCCTGAGTTCACGACACACATACCGTGTGTACGCGATGATTATACGAGTACTAGTACATAGCCGTTGTGTTGTGTCGTGCTCTTTAGGCGATCATTAATTTACAAGCGACGCATTTAAGCTTTACAGTCATGAGTACCTCTATACGGAGATTGAAACAAGATTTTGCAACAACGACCAATAATTTCTTTTGTGCTATTATTTGTGTAAAAGGCAGTGCTATGACATTTGTACACATGGCATCCATTGGAACTATGTATATGTAAGCCACCGATGTAAATAGTTTTGTTTAAGGCTAAAGAGGTGTTTGGTCTATATGCTAGTAGCGCTCTTTTTCAAATAGAATTTTTGCGAAACAAAATTAAGTCACATTACTTTTAAATTCACTACATATAACGTAAAAATAATCAGATCAAAGCTGTATAATGTACCTACTTATTGTTGTAAACTGGACAAATAAAGTGCTTTATCACCCTAAGATTGAACATTCTTTGAATGTTGTAGAATGATAAGGTCTGTTTTCCTTTGAAAATTCAAAGTGACAATTATGTCAATCAGTAATCGATACCTATTTCAAATCTAAGCCTTAGCAAATTTTGAAACGAATGGAATTTGTTATCGAAACTGATAAAGCACTTTTCTGGTCGGCTATACATAAAAATATCACATTATTATCTATAACCAACAAATCAAAAGCTTCTTTAAAAAAAATAATGTTTTTGTTCGGCGCCATTTTCAATTCCTTTCTTTAATCGATCGGATTATACACATAGACTGACACATCGTACATAATAATAATAATAAGACGCTGTTACAAAGACGACTCAAGATCAATCGAATAGAGTATGCATGTCTATCAAAGTATGTATGTGTGTATGTTCAGTAGCGCAACGTTCACACAAAACCTAAAAGCACGCTTCGTCTAGTCGCGTGGTACGGTCCAATTTAATTAATGATAATTGATTGTGCTACGAGTATTTCGGCACACTAATGAAGAATCTGATTCAGATTTTCTCGCCCAAATAAATAACTGAGTCATAATAATAAAGTACATTGTGTAAATGTAAGGAGATTTTAAGACATCTTTCTAATTTTGAAAGAATGTGTTTTTAATTAAAAAAGTGGAAGCTTTTAACTGAACCAACCAATAGTTGAATTAAGAAAATTAAGCAATTGAGTCTCACTCAACGAACCTTATTCATTGGTTCAATTAGAAAATTTTTCTTCATTAATCAAATTGTGGTGTAGTCAAAAATGTTTTATATTTCGTAAAATTATCTATCTCAATTATTGAGAATAAACGAATTATTGTTTTTTTAAAAATACTTTTGTAAACTAAAAGAACTTTTGTTATTATTTTATTAAAATTTTGAACGGATCCATCCAAAACCGCAGACATTTGTGAGACATGATGTCACTTTGCCTTTGTCATGTGTGAGCACAAGTGTTACTGAGACGAGACAGTGCCGAATATATTATACAAAAAAAAACATATCAATGTTTATGAATTCAAAAAGACAATGCACATAAAATACGATACTCATGTCTTTATATATTTGCTCACAGTTATTATTATAAGTAACTTATAATTTTAAAGCAGTTTAATATCAAATTAAACAGCGGATAACAAAATTTTATTAACATTAAGATGAGGGATAATATTTTTTATGGCCAAATTGAAACATTAGATAAGATAAAGGAACTTCATTGGTTTGTTAGTACAAGTTACAGGTTCTATAAATATAAACTTACTTTAAGACGTTTTCTTTCGCTGTACGCGTATTTTTGTATTGGATGATTTTCAATCGAAAAATCTACCCTAGTGCACAATCTTATCTGTATGGTGATTGCATATTTTCTTCATTATTTTACATTTTTTTACAACTCTATACACAACATATGTACATAATTTCTGAATAGTAAGTAAAAAAAAAAGTATTCCTATACAAAAATTATCACAAGATGAGCCAGGCAGCGCCATCTCTTGATAGGTCACAAACTAAGTACCTAAATAAACGTTAATTTAAGTTTCATCGGACAGTAACAATGAAGTAAAGTAAAGTAAAGACCCAAATTGGAATCGAATTGATAACATTCTGAGTGAATGCAAACAATGTACAGTGTGGTATATATAGCACAGATCTAAGTCACAACTGTATCAAGACAAATACATAAAACCACCACACTAAGATTACAAAACAACACGTTCAATTTTCGTACCGTTCACATTTACGACTCTGGAAACGAGATGTCGTAAAATTCGACGATGAAGGTGACGCCTCCTTGTTACACAGGATTGCTCCGGAATTACCATTATCAATGGGCATAAGGCAATCTCGTAATAAGATATTTTATGTTCAAAATATTTCACTGAAAGAATTAAAACGTAAAAATACGAACGCGGATAAATTAACAGAATCGTTACGAGAATCGATAGCCACCGAATGGGAATTTAATGTCTATTTACACGGGGTGTTTAAGCCTGTGCGGCTTACATAAAAGTCAAATTATACCATTTAAATGAGTAGAAGTATATTTATTAAACTTGTTGCATTCTTTGAAAGAATTTCTTGTTTTCTTGACGACACCGTCAAGACACATATAGCTCTGCTCTAATTAAACTGGTGTTATTATTAATACAAACTTTTGAATTGAAGGAAATCAATGTCAAGAAATATTGTCAGTTTTCATTTACATATACATTACATTATATACTAGCGACTCACATAGAAGACATACATATTTTACTTTAAACATGGACTTTTTAGATTTCCATCTAATATTTATTAAAAATTAAACAAATTTATTTAAGAGTTTCACCTTGTGGTTAGGACCGCATTGCTCAAATTTTAAATTCAAACATCAAATTGGTGCATATTATACACAAAATGCACGCTTCGACGCCTGGACTCAATATAGAATCTCAAGAGAGCCACTGAATCCGTTGATGTTATTATTCGTCTTGAAGGTTTGGCGGAGGGTCTAGCGGAGTCCGTTCCAGGCGAGCGAGCTTCGTTCCGTGCACCGTGCAGTCGTTTGGTGTACGCCGAGCGAGGTACGAACCGCGCCACTACACCCCCGATTCAAAATTAGGTGCGCCATTATCATACTTGCGATCACAATCTACTGATCCCAACCATACTTAATTAAGGCGTACACATTTGGGGTGCTAAACAGACGGGAAAACCTCAAAGTAATATTCACTCACCTTAATGCATTCGTGCATTAGTTGCATGAGGCCAAGTAAATAGTATTATTAAACTCGAGTGTTAACTTCAGAAGGTTGTATTAATAAACTTCCATCATTATTTGACTTGTACAAGACATAAAACGATACGTAGACGATGTTTAATACGCGTTTATGTTAAATACCGCATTCCCATTTGAGCTGCCCACTTCTCTGTAACGGAATCGGTGATAAGCTCTCGATTTTACAAGGAAGCAATTACAGTTAGAGGCCTATTTAGACGGAGCCTTTTCTTAATCCCTTACATTTTAAAATAATAGCAAAGAAGCGCGGAAAAGTATTAAGACAATTGCCCTTATTTTACTTTTCGTTTGTGTATGCAACAACATATATCCGTAACCTGCCGGTTAGTGTACCTTGATGACGCGATAACAGCTCGAGACTCCCTTATCCGTTACGCGATACAATCTGCCGAAGACTGAATGTCTAATTTGAATAACCAACGGCTTGATTACTACTGTGCCGCTTTAAATCCTTCGCTAAATAATAAGCTATCTTTAAAAAAAAATAACTATTCAAGACCGTAAAATTTCAAAACGACTAGATTAGAAAGGTATCAAAATGAAACCTATAAAGGACAAGAGTAAGTCAATTACTACCGTATCCCCCGAAGTGAACCGGTATATCAGCGGCGATACCGCCATTAATATCTGTGTAGCATTTACGTTGGAATTCTCTAGAAACTCTCCCCGGGTTCCCGCGAGGTTCAAATCGTGACTGAGCGCCGCGTCGGCGCAATTTGCTTACCCATACAGCGTCTGTGTGCGCCGCTCTAATCATGTGTAAAATATTGCAGTGCCTCGTCACTGCAACACGGAATCAGGACAACACGTCAAGAGTCACGGAGAAGTGCAAGATTAATTGACACGATAACCGCCGCACGATTACTGTCGTCGACGCTCAACTGCCAACTTTGCGGCTGGTTTACGCCGAGGATCGTATTAGAGTTGCAAATGAAAAAAAAAAACAAATAATGTTGGTTTAATAGCTATTGGCATCGCACGATGCTAGGCCTCCTGCCACTGGACTCCAAGCTACACAGGCGACTGGCAAGCTAGAATCACCAAGGAAGGAAAATGTAAATTTAGCCAACCTTGTAAGAATTTAAATACTGTTCCTAAATTAGGACTTTACTTAAAATGAAATCAATCTACGTCGTATAACCGCATCACGAGATCTAGGGTTAGACGCCTATAACAACAAACAAATAATAGGTGATCATGAACGCGCTTACGACACCACCGTCCACCGTGAAGCCTCAAAAGTTCCGACCTACCCCAACCTGGCAAGCCGCGCCCGTACCGGTCACAACACAGATTGTAGGCTTTCCATCAATACATGTATCTATTTACTATGTTTTGTTTTTTGTATGTAATACACATTATACATATGTGTTGAAAAGTGAAGATAAGTCTTTTCTTTTCAAAATATGTCCATGTATAATTTCAAATGAAATTTATTTTCGTTCTTAACACTTTCTGAATTACGCTAATTTCTATATTAAAAGTATAAAATTTGCCTTCATCTTTTGTATTCAATCGATAATGTGTCAATAAATTGAAAGTTTAAACTAATTTAAAATCTTCAAAGGTTAAGTTTTAAGTTTTAAATTACTTAATTCCTTGTCAACATAATCTTCATAAACAAAAATATATATGTAATTATTTTGATTTTCCAATTGTATAAAAATCTTATAAAAGCAAGTAGCAAGTAGTCTTATAAAAGTTAAATCCTTCGGTAGAATAACGTGTTTGAGTTGTTTTTAGAAAGGGAACGGAGTAAGGCATTCCCACGCATGTGAGCCGACACACACGCGGATAATACGGGGCTGTTCCGATCACCGCGCGCACTAATTGAGTAGACGATGCCATGCGCGAGACCAAGGACACTCACTATGCGCGCCGTCACACTATCATCATCCAATCTTTCCTTATAAGTACATTTGAGAAAATCATTTACATTCCACTTTAATAACACATTTAGAGACGAGCGCAACAAAGTCGCCCTTGTATTAAGACATCATCGTTAAATTAACGTTCGTTAAATAAATGCGATCACGGAAATCTACCACAATCAAACCTAAATTCGAATTCTGCTTATTGCAAAATGTTATGTAATATTTGTAGACATATTTATTTAATTATATTGTTTCCTTTCATCTATACTTCTATAGAATCTCTCTGAATACTTACACTCGCGCTGATTACCACACGTCTCTTTTTTTGTTGTGAATTTATTATATACAGCAGCGTTCATCTGCCTTATAGGAAATCCTTATGCCTCATAAGCCTTATCTAGCTATATAACCTATAGGATCTAGTCTAGGCTGACCAGCATTGTGCCCTGTGCTGCAGTATCATGCTAAGAATTCATATTACTGTTTTGCACTCTGTCTATCTATCTATTGTAATAAAGCCGAATAAATGTTGCTATCAAGGTATCTAAATTCTCAATGCCACCTTTATTGTTATTCCAAAACATCGTATTTTATTACACAGAGCAACAAACGTTTAATCGAGATAACAATTAATTAATATTGAGGAGAATCGAGCAGAGCAGCTGCCATAGTATATAAACACCTCCTCCTCCTTTATGTTGGAAAATAAATTCCTCGTAAAAATTCGTGCACAGCCGTCCCCGCAAACGAACGCATGAGCAATTGAACATTATTATTAAGTCGGTTCAAGGTTAAAACGGATGTCATTGTGCATAAAAATGCATCTTGCTCGTGCTTATTACGTTAAAAGTTTTAAAACAGATTTATAGGACCATATAAATAGCTTTAAAAGAGCAAAAAAAAAAAAAATAGAGTATACAACATACAAAAAGGGCTTGTCGTATAAGTAAACAGTGGTCAATTACGGGTGGTAGTAGCGCCCAACTCTGGCGCGTTCGGAAACAATCGAAGCGTTGCGATGCGATGCGCAAGATACCGGTCCATAATAACTCTAATGACGAGATAAGAGCGCCACTGCCGCGGATACAAGCCGTCCCGACCGCACAAAACATACTCGAAACCGTGCGTACACAGATGCGGTATCTAATTCTTGTAAACCAATTCAACTGCCTCCACATATTATCTAATCACTCACGACACGATGCAATTATAAATGCGCAATGACATTGTTACAAATAGAATATGGGGGAATAACTACAATTTATTCAGATTCTGTCCACAGTTTTGTGTTTTCTATGGACAAAAGTTGAATTGAGCTGAATAAAATATATTGGTTCCTCTCTTACATGTTTTATTATATTTATATTATAATAAAAATACAGAGCGGAACTGTATAATTTTAACCAAAATAGTTCAGCGGAAAGCGAATTGAGGTGAATAAGTGTAGTTACTCCCAAAGCTTCTTTTTTTCACGAGTAAAATTGGCACGTTGTGAAAATATTTGGCATAATTGTAAACGGGAGAAATTGCGTTCGTTTAATTTTAGAAGCGTATCGCGTCAACTCAAGTCAGATGCACGCTAGTTAGTGTGGAGTTCGTTTGAGTGACGCTTCCTACCTCCGCGAGGTATTGCGCCCGAGTCCGAGTCGGCGGAGGCCGCCAGCGCGACCAGTTTACGCCGACAACCATGTAAACGATTTATACTCGAGTCTCGTTTTGCATTACCCGATCAGAAGCCACAGGGTTGGATCGGGACTGCATAATGTGCAATAAAAATTATATTACGCAACACAATACTGAGACTTGTACTTTCGAACTTATAGATCTATCACTAAACATTGAAGCTAAGATATTTATTACAGATAAATTAAAAGTTAAAATCATGGTCAGGTAACAAAACATGAAGACATAATGTAATATAAAATTTTGTGTCCTCTCTTGTTTCTCTCTTGACACTTATTATTATACACTTACTGATTGTAATAGACCAGTATTACAATCACCTTTGATTTGTTTTGATTTTGATTGTCGTCTCAAAATATATACATAAAACGCGCCTTTTTATTGTGGCGGGGCACACTGTCTTTCGCAGACATAAACTGGGCAGCCCCTTTCGCGACAGTAACAGCCCCAAATCCCAATACAGAAAGTCATCGCGAAACAACAGCACATGTGCTGTTATGGTAATTGCCGCTAGACATACTAATAGTGCCCAGTTTATCATTGCGTGATGCAATGTCTTGTCACTACTAAAATTACTGCTATGGGAATTGACAAGACGACCTGCTCGATCTTCTGCCATCAGATTACAGCACTACCGTAATATGAAAATAGGTAAAATTATAGTGAACACAGAATATAACAAAAACAATTATTGTTAACGAATCGAACTCGGCAACCCTGTATAACAGTTGTCGCGGAGACTTTATTAAACGATGTTAAGATGGTCGTTGGACCGGCTACATCCCGGTGCGTTCTTCTCGCCGTGCCGTCAATGTGCTATTATATCCTTTACTATTTTAAATAACTATAAAAGCATTTGCAGGACCAACTCATTTTATATTGTCAACCTCCCATTCCAATATATTTTTAAAGCGAAACAATGAAATACTTCGGTTCACGTCGCGTCGAGCAGTTAGTTGTTACGAATTATGCCATAATTAATTTCGCGTTAAGATAAACCGTTGCTTACATATTTTCCATTAAACTTATTTATTGATATTTAACTCAAGTCATAATTTTCAATTGCATTTTCACCACTTCATGGCAATAAATAAGCATACAAAATCAGAACACGTACTGTGTGGATTAGTTAAGAATTTTCATTTTTTTTTCTTATAATAATTACAACTTGGTTTATTTATAGTCCGTATGGCGAGTGTAACCACTCTTTTACAAAAGACAGCAATGTAAATGATGCTCGGTGTATAAGTGAAGGATTCCAGAGCCTATTCCCCAATTTTCACATTGAGATTACCCAATCCTGCTGACCATATTAGAATATTGATCTTTATCATTATCGTAATGCATTTTCATCCCGTTTCAGTAACATCAGGTTACAAATCAATCAAATTAACTACCATTAACCTCAACCTGCATCATAAGATTTTTTTTTTTTTGTAATTGATGGTATGTAGTTGGCTACCATCGCCTATTCACACAAGCAATCCTCTGCTCTGCCAACCTTATCATCGTACATATGGGATTAGGACGGCATAGGACAGTGGGCTCTGGTGTTCCTTACTCACTCACTGAAACACAATAACAGCACACATACTGTCATTACACGGCGGTCTTCTATAAGGGAATGGTTTTACTGCTGGCAGACGGCAGGCGAAATGCAGTGCGTCCTGCCCTGCGACTACTATAAAATTCAAGAATTTAAAATCTCAATCGACAGTTGATCGTCGCTGCATTCATTTTAATAGAACCATTTAGCTACGAGTATGGGGCAATCGCCTATATTCACAGCGTCCAACCAACCGGTTTAAATAGCATTACGAGCTTAGAGCAAATCTATACCAGTATAATAATGGTAGTTTATCAAGTGTCGATTTGCGGCCAACGATTAGGAGTCAGCGCTGTGCATCGAACCCACCACGTGCATAACTTCGGGACACTTTTTGCGGATATGACCAAAACTTGTCACTTGTTCAGTGACAAAGGTGCTCGACCGGTTTCAATTTACCACCGTCATACATTGTGCCATCAAAAATGCATCAGCAAAAACACTCGTCAAAACCACATACATACATATATCTACTCGCTACTCGGTATTTTAGTTATATAAAAATTTACATCTATACGTTACGTACTTGTGTGCAACTTTCTTTTTATTTTCTTACTTCAATAAACAATTAATAGAATATTTCATAATTTTTAAATCCATTTGAACCTTTACTACGTTTTTATTCAACTAAACCAACATAACAATTTATAATGAAAAACATAATCTTCGACTTTGCTTATAACAGCAAAGAAGATGAACAAAGTAACTTTATTTTTAACGCATTCATATACAAAACTATATTTCTTATATTTTTATATTTAATGAAAAATTATGCTATATTCTTTTATACAATAGGTACCTATGTTAAAAGCACAAGGTGTGCTTGTAACGGTGTAATTCTAGATAAATTGTGGTGGTTAACACAATTATTATTATATTTGAGGAAATTGGAAACGTTGTCCTTTCCGTTTCATACGAATTTATGAAAAAAAAATTCACACTTCACGAAAAAAAAAATTAAAATTTATTTCGCCTTGATTGTGTGAAGCTAAAGTATATTTCTTCGGTATTGGCCAAATAAAGTGTGTATACGGCCAGTGATGACCCGTAAGGTAAAGATTTAAATCGAGAGATGCGGCATTACTAGTGAAAGTGTGTTACAAAATACAACATACATTATACTAAAGACAAAAGTATAAAATACATATAACTTTGTCTAAACACACTTTTAAACACAGGCAACACATTCCTTACTTCAAACGTGACTGTGACGATAGCGACGCTCTCAATAAGCGACCGTCACTCACTGTAGCTGGCGTGCAATTGTAGTTGGGTTGAGCGCCTGCGCCCAACCCATTGTTAAGAATTTTCGGTGTGTTTTTAGTATGGCGCGAGGAGATTACGCCTCATCTTTCGATTTAAATCTTTGCCGTAAGGTATAAAAGGCGAACACTTGAGTTAGCGCAACGATTAATAGCCTCCGTCTCCGTTTAAGCTGTATTTACAGAGGGAACAATGATGCGGTAATTGTATAAACTGCATTGAATCATCATCACGGACATTAGACACTTGCGTAATCTGTCATTATATTCGACGTCTCTTTATTGTTTTATACACAATGACAGAGAAACTTGTTGCATAATTTTTACATAAATAATTATTGCATACTAGTCCGCACTCAGAGACTTCGGCCGTCTCAACTTTGCAATCCAAACCTGTATTTACTTTAAAACTCCATAAACAAAAAAAACTTTGAAAGATTTACCTCTTTTAAGGTTGGAACCTTTACATTTACTATAGTTATTGGCTTATAAACTGGCCAACCCTTCTGGAGACCGTAACCATTCCAGAGAAAATATTACTCTAGAAGAATTATGTGTGCAAAACCAGCGTACACTCATAAGAGCAACAGTGCTTGTTATGTTTGTATACGAATTTAAAAATGTAAAAATTCGCAAAAGATGGTGCTAACAAACATACAATCTACTAGTATCATTTGACAAAATATTATGAGTAAAAAAGGTCGTTTATAAATTTTTTTTTTTGGAAAATGTATTTGTCAGCCAGTACAGTTACTGGTACGATTTAAAATCTCCAAAACGAATGAAGACTTAACCATTGTTCGCCGTCGAGTTTAGTGTCTTATATAAAGGATTTATGGAAATTAATATTTAAGGGTAAAGAGAGTCGAGTATTGGGTAACAAATATGGAAATATCATGACAATTTTGGCAAAAAACAAATTTAGAGAGTATATTTAGAAATGTATCTCATATATTTGCGTATAAAAAACAAACTTAAAGATAGATATCTCGCGACTTTATTGGCGCAGAAGCACAAAGGACGCGGCCATTTTAGGCAAATTATAACTATCAATCTAAGCGACAAAAACGAGAAATGTTAAACAAAATTAAATGTTCGTGCATATAGCATAGTTAGATGTCTGTCACAACAAGAGTCTTACAATTACCTTGGAAGAGGTACCGTAATCTTATTAAAGCCATTTTACTGCAGATAAGATCAAGGCTTTATAATGACGCGCGACATCAATCAGGATGAAGCGGACAACGCAGGGCGGGTGTAAGAGTACACTTCAGACTGCGCGCGCTTTAAACTTTCCTACTCTATTTAATATGAAATATTAATAAAAAAAAATGCTTATAAATAAATAGACAGATGCGAGTAACATAGACTATATATATCAATACTAATAATAAATCTGTAAGGGTTGGTCATGGAGTAAGTTACTTTGTTTTCAGAGATATCGTGTTTATAGGCTCTATATACTGAAACTAAATTGACGATTTTTAGAATATTTTTCTGTAATGTATGTATGTATATTCCTTCATCACTCTTAAACGAATTAACTGATTTTCATGAAACTTGTTAGATAAACATTTAGACGTACAGGACACAGGATAGGTTGCTTTTTTCATTTTCAACGCGAACGAAGTCGCGTGCAAATGCTATTAGCGTCTTCATAAAGAATTAAATAAAATCGTTTCAACGAACACGTAAGTAGGTAACAGTTAACTAATTTCCTCAAAAAGGAATAACTATTTGTCTAGTTTAGAGTTTAGACATAAACGCATCACATATGAAATTATGCGATGTTGTCACGCTCTATCAGGTGGCCTTCCATCACAATTTCACGGTCAAACTCTTGTAACGACTGTTCTCAATTCTCGAACATTTAGAATCTTAACAAGTAAACGATAAAGTTCAAAGTTCTCGTGTGTCTAAATAACAGTAGATAAGAATCAATACTAACAGTTGTTACGAAATTATCAACGGAAATAATTGAATCTTCTTTTTTATCTTACGTTTTGTTTCTCTGTTGCGACTTATTGCGACCGTAAATGGTATTTGATGTAAATAAACTATCTACCGTTTATGATCTACGTAGTTATGCCGTATTTTGTAATCGCTATATGAATGCGTGTGAACTTCAAAAGTCCCTACATCGATAGTTTAAAAATTCGTAATAAAGTTCTCAAAATTGTGTACAAAAAAGCAATGAAATATTTGAGTACTTTCACAATAAAAAAAATAACAATTAATTACAAATTAGTGCATTTTTTTCATTGCATTTACAATATTTAATTAAACTAGGCCTAATTCTTAGGCCAGACAATTCAAAATTTGTCTCTTTAAGGCGCTGACAGTTGAATGGTAACCGCAGAATTATTTACTACATTGATTATATTGTATGCACGCTATATACATAGTTGGATTGTTCATTGCATTACTTTTTATTTTGATAGCCAACTACAGATATAATAATTATAAGGATAATAAGAGTACAAAAAGAATTGCAGATAATTATAGACTAAGACAATTTCAATTACAGAGAAAATCGCAACAAAATCGCTAGCTTATTTAAGTTATAAGCTCTCATCATTGACAGGGGCGGATGACGACATAATATTTTATACCACAAATTCAAAGATAACCTATTACAAATAATATACTTTATAATATAATGTTTTTTTTTTGTGTGATGAATTTGATAACTTTAATTGATCAAACTCAAACAGACAACGAGGGCATCTTATCTGTGCTTGAACAACCCAGTATAATTTTTAAATTTTATGGCAAGTAAATAATGCATCATTGTTCATGAAATGAGATCTCGACTATTATAGAAAGTATGTTACTTATATAAAATGACATTTCATTATATCCTACTAATATTATAAGCGCGAAAGTTTGTGCGAAAGTAGGTACCTACTCAATCACTATATTATGTAATAATATGTATATTATACCTATATTGTATTGTTACTCTTTCATGCAAATACATACTACTTTTTAGATTTTTATGTAACTTTACAGTTTGTTTATACTGAAACATGAATAACACGAATAATGTAGGTTACAAAGTAACGAGGACGAAGTCTAGGGAAAAATCTATCATCAAGATAACCGTCAGCCTGGCTGCAGAACTTTACAAAAAAAATAATATCATTCGTGTTGTAAGAGAGTAAGTAAGAGTAACTCTGAAAAATGATGTTTTAAGAAATAAATCCGTGTCTGCAGTGGGACAGATAATCTACTGCACACTGCTTTTAGCTTGTGTTTTAGGCGACGATAGCCACCTACCATCAATAATTGGACCGTCAGCGTGCAACCTCTGAAAACCTTACATAGAAAAAAATAAAAAAATAAACAAAGGACACGTCAAGAGTGTTTACAAAACATGTAATCAGTTTGGTAGTTTGGTCACATCGCACCTGACAATCGTGCTGGTCGTGGTACGAGCTCACTAGTTGGCTGACGTACTCCCAAACTTCGCCGGGCGCGGTCCACGCGGCAGCAGCGTTCGCCGCGTGCCGCATCATGCCAACATCGCGCGAATACACTTTTCAGTTTTTTCACACTGCCCACACTGCACTGGCCCAACGTCTGACGGGCGTACTAGTTACGCGGCCGCCTTGCTCTCGCAACGCGGGTCCACTAGCATTGACGGGCTATTTATATTGTTTTATCCTCAATCACGCGCAACTGGGTCGACAGATATACATCAGCATCACACACAACCGAATTACGTTACGTCTATCGAGAGAAACGCCGCAAACGAGCAATTAAAATTCATTAGCAATTCCTCTTACGGCCGACTTATATTTAGATATGAAAAAAAAAATCATATTTCATCATACCTACAAATAATTAATTACTCTATAATTAATTATAAATTTTACATTGAAATTAAATTGTTTTGTAAACTTCAATTGACTTATTTTTGGAGAGCAAATTTAGTTAAGTAATGAACAATAAAATGAATGCAATCCCAAAAAAATATCAGAGCACATTAGATTATTATTTATGAGGTCGAAACGTGAAATTAGCAACTATAAATCCGTCAGCATTGTCTGAACGCGAGTGATAACGCGCGACCTTGAGCCGGGCCGAACGTTTGATAAGGAAATTTCGGCGGGTCGCCCCTATTTGTCTTTTGGCGCACCGGCTCTCTCGCTTATCAAGTTATCACAAAATATACTGTGTTTGTTTTTAATGAAATTAGTGTCGCACGTAGTTCGCATTTTAATTAAACCGACGTGATTACATCTAATAATTATGTTCAAGATAAGAGAATTTATACAATTTATTTTGACTTTTTAAAGTTACGTTGGAAGGAAACACTTAAATTCTAAGACATATGGATTAATGTTGGGGTTTATTAATTTTCAAAAAACAATTATATGTTTGGCTGAAAACACTGAATCACATACACACACACGCACACTTAGTTAAGTTTGTCGCACTTGTATGTGTCGCGAGCGCGGCAAACGGACACCGCGTAAACTTAAGTAAGAAACGCACGCGCCTCACTGCGCGCCAGCTCAGCCAGCTAATGGCCGGCAGTCGCGCCGGTCGCCGCACGACGCGTATTCGCGACCCCCACTACTCCACCGCACCGTACGCGCTATCAAACCAGTTTACGTGAAAAATTTTAATTCCTCGGCGCGGGTGACGACCGGTCGCGCTTTCCTCGCACCGCGGCCTCCCCCGGGCGGCGAGGAAAAAGCGCAGCGCCCCCGGGGGCGCGCCGGAAGTGCATCGCGACCGGCACGCGAACCAAGCGCACCCACCGCCTTAATTAAATGCTGCACGCTGCACACCTACTACCCCTCGCTCGACGCCTACGAACCGACACCGCAACCGCCGAACAATATCACAACAAACAACCATTGTGTTACCAACAACTAAGCCTTTTTCCGCTTAAAGAGATTCAATTGTAATTATGCGGTGGCATATACACATTTAATTTCGTTGCTCAATATTACAATCAGATTATATACACAGACGAAGATAATCCACCAATTCAACAGATATTGATGTCCATGTCGTGGAAAGTGCAGATTACTCATTAATTTTATACTATTAAAAATTTGTAATATTTACATATCTTCGATGACGACCTAATAAGGTAATAATTTATTGTATCACAAACCAATAAGGACCGCGGAGTCGACGGCTACTTCTGATCAGTCCTACTGGAAAATTATGATGAAGGCCTATTGACAAGCAGCTGAGATGAGATGTAATAGAAAGTACTAGATTATTATTCAATTGGCACTTAAAGACAATAAGAAATTCATCCCACTTTGATTTATTTTTAACTTTCTGGTGCCCGCGACTTCGCCCGCGTTGATATTATATACTAAAACCTTCCTCTTGAATCACTCTATCTATTAAAAAAATTAAAAAATCCGTTGCGTAGTTTTAAAGATCTAAGCATACATAGGGACAGAATGCGACTTTGTTTTATACTATGTAGTGAAAAATGGTTCAAAATCAAAGAAGTTGTAAAATAAAGCTTTTTTGAAATTTGAATATGCCAGAGATCGTAACCAGGACCGTTGTGTAAGAAAGAAGACCTATACACCTTAAACATTCGACCTGCAGTATATATTCGACCTATGAAGATAATTGTTAAAAAATATCTTATCTAGTAACTATACGTGTGAACTTTAATATGTTTACCATGTTGAACATAATGTTACCTACATTACGAGTATAATTAAATTCCTAATACGACGTATACTTTTGTGGTGAGTGAGGCGTATTGAAATGATCTCATTCTCGTGCGAGGCTTGTCTTGGAGCAAGCAACATGAGTGTAAGCAAGATGCGAAAATAGCAATCTAGGACGCGTGTTTTGGCGTCCACGTCTATGTATTTTAACCGCATACACAGTACCTACACATAAAAATTTCTAGACAAATATTGTAATTTTATGTTGTCTTAAAAATATTACAAGGTAATTTCCATAAAATCTGTGTATCACACAAACACTCAAGCAATAAATCTTGTCCGTCTTTCGCAATAAAAGGAAATCGTAATGTAAAACCAATGATTAAAGCTTTGGATATAGTTATCAATTAATATAATATCTTTTATTATACGACATATATTTTATTATAAATTATCAATTATGTTTAAATTATTATATTTACATTATATTAGGTACTACTATTTGCCCGCGTCCGATCGCTACCAAACTTCAGAGGATCACCCTCTGCACTAATCTGAAGATTGTCTTAAAGTTTCCCCGTATGTCTCTTAAGACATACGGGGACATACATACATACATACATACATACATACATACATACATACATACATACATACATACACACATCGCCTTTTATATACTATAAGAAGATAATAATAAAATTAACACCGTTTGCAATTACAGTCACATTAATATCGAAATAAAAGGGACCAAATTAATCAGGGAATCGATAGAATATTAATAACTAAATATATCAAAGATATTTGTATAGAATTACATATTATAATTGGTACGTGTAAGCCACTCCACAAGCCAAAATTTAATCCGATGTTATACACGTGTATAACATCAGTGTTAATATCATGAAAGAAATGAGATGAAAAAATACCGAATTTTTTTTTTAATATATATATTAAAAAAATTCGTGTCACGTTGTTTGTCGCCGATGAAGTAAACTACTGAACCGATTTTAATAAAATTTTGCACACTGTGTGCATTTGATCCAACTTGCGGAAGAGAGAGAGAAAGAGAGAGAGAGAGAGAGAAGTCGCGTGCGACAGCTAGTAAAATATAACATGTGAGAACATTTTTTAAGCTTTATTTTTTGCCCTCCAATACATTCAAATGTACAATTTTTTTAAGAAAACCATTTTCTATTTCTGCTTTCGGCGCTAACGCGAGACAATGCACATTGTAATTAGGTTGCATTGCAAATGTATCGCGACTTTCTCCACTGTACATAAATAACAAACATCGTAACTAAACCGGCCGATAGTAAAGAGACAATCAGCCGTCATAAATACCGATATGTAACCGTTATAACGCCCACGCTAATAAATATCTATGTACTTACAATTTAATGTAACCAAAGTTCTTTTTAACTGTTTCTTGAACCGAATTATGTATGTAGTTCGCAATAACTGTATAGTACAAAACTTCAATTTATTTAACTTGTATTTATTCTGTAATAGATGAAAGAATATAAGGTCAATTAATTATCTGTATAAAAAGGCGAAAATTTTCCTTATTATGAAACTTATGCATTATTTTTAATTAAAGAAATGTTTTCATTGATAATTTTTTTTTTACATTCTAGTCTAGTTGTTTAACTTTCTATTTCAAAAGAGTGAAATTAACCTTGAACGTTTCCTATATACTTTATTTAATACTAACAACCCGCGCCCGGCTTCGCGCGTACTCGTACATAGTTGAAATTTTCAAAAACCTTTCTTAGCGGATGTCAATAACAAATTGTAGGTACATACTAGTAATATGCAAAGTATAAACGAGTTAAATCCTGCGGGTACACATATTAAGTGCACAAGAAACATCCCAACACGATACATCTGTATACAGTTTAATAACATAAATAAATTATGGGGACTAAACATAATGCCACTCACAATCTTGTTAAAGGGTGTAGTGGTGAACATGAATAACGACAATCTTTAAAAAAACTGGATTAAATTGAGACAACAAAGAAATTGGGGTAGTTACTCCTTTCAATAAATGAACACTGTAGTATACTAGTTCAATATTATATTGAAGACCACCCCTGTAAAACTTGTTTCGTTATAGAAGCTAGGCCCTAACAATGGGTACAAGTTAAACAGTAATGTGTATGTACTTAAATATAAGTTACTTCAATAAAAGTTTATTAGAGTGGTTCATTTTTTCTTTAATTATAATCGTTGTTGTTTTCATCAGTTTTCTTTGATATTTTCAGGTAAATATACTCTCGATGCTTTGTGGGTACACATTTAACGTAAAATAAAAAGCAATGGGTGTATGTACTCGTATGTTCCATATGGACTCCAAAACCGCTGATACGATTTTGATAAAATTTTCAGACAATCTTCAGATTAGTCCAGCGGGTGATCCTGTGAAGTTTGGTAGCGAACGGATAAGAAAAATTGTCGCGGGCGAAGTCGCGAGCAAAACCTAGTTTAACGTAAAATATCACAGAACATTAATTGTCAATTGATTTCAAGCACATTGCGCAAGCATTTGTGACTGACTACTTGATTTTTTTTTATTCCTGCCTCTTCATTTTCTTTCAGAATTATCAATAATTTTCCTTATTAGCCTTCACGGCTATTTTCTTTTCGTTTCTTCCTTGGTTTTCTTTTTTCTCTTCCTTTGCTTTTGTTTTGTAACTCATTAATTAAATGTCCAATCTAAATTTCTTTAGAAATATTCGACTATTCTTTGAAAGGGTCTAAACAAGTCTAAATAACTTAGAAAACTTAATAACCATGCTTCGAACAATAACGTCAATATAAGGTACCATTAACAGTACGTAGGTCAACATTACGCCACTAGGGGCGCATAAAAATATGAATCATCAGTTTTATTAGTGACAATATAAAAAAATGTTCTCATGTTGAATCGCCAACACCATCTTTCTAATAAAGCCATATTATACTCGTAAATTATTTTCAGATTTCAACTCATATATTTTTTAGAATAATTAGATAAAGAATTATAGTCTACATTTCTACAACGTAGAATTGTAAACGCGACATAACTATATATTTTCTACGACTTATTAAATTATTATCTTACTATTTGTTCTACAAAATAATTGTATAAATTGACTTTTATAATCGCCTTATATTTAAAAAATATATACAATATAGTCTACTAGCTGATGACCGCGATTTCATCCGCGTTGAAAAAGAAAATATAAGAGTATTAAAATAACGCCTGACAATATCTTTATCGCCGTGACGACGGTGGCGCCGCCATTCGCCAAGCGACAGTGGGGCATCTATATTTTGACATTTTGACGAGCCCCTTGGATGAGTGTTAGGGTAATTGCCTTAACGCTCCGTCTCAGGTGTCCTGGGTTCGATTCCCGGTAGGATCAACTTTGAAAAAACTCTTCAACTTTGCCTCTGGTCTGGTATTGGAAAGTAGTGACAGGGCACACTGCGTTTCGCAGTCATTTGGGCAGCCCGTCTGGAGGCAGTAACCATATAGAAGACCACAATAAAATAACAGCACGTGTGCTGTTGTGTATCGGTGAGTGAGTAAGGGATGCCAGAACCCATTAATCTTCTTTTTCTTATCCCTTATCACTTAATCCTTCTACGGTCGGCAGCACCTATGGCGTTGCTTGTGTTATAGGCGACGGTAGCCACCATCAAGTGGATCGTCAGCCTGTCTGTCGACCTTTACATTAAAAAAAGACATTCAGAAATACTGAAATAACTTTTCTTCATTGCAACTAAGTGCCTGAATAATGTCCAATAATCTTCAGTTTTTCTTTCTTTTATAAAATCGTGAATCAAGTGGCATCCTTTTTTATTTTCTTGTTCTTCCTCTTCCATTATTATTATTATTATTATGGCAATCATTGCCAGTTGTCTAACAGTTAATTTTCTAATAGCCATACCTTTTATTTAAAAACTCCAAGACGTCTACGCAACACTGGTACGCATGCGAGAATGAAACGGATTCCTGTCGGTTTTGGTGGATGTTGCATATGGGCAACGTACTGGTTGCATACGGGCAACACACTGGTTGCATACATCCGACATTCTGGTTGCATACGGGCAACATACTGGTTGCATACGTCCGACATTCTAGTTGCATATGGGCAACATACTGGTTGCATAAGTGCAACATACTGGTTGCATAAGGGCAACATACTGGTTGCATAAAGGCAACTTACTGGTTGCATATGGGCAACATACAGGTTGCATACGGGCAGCATACTGACACAATATATGAGATACTGGCACTGAAAGCCGTCGATACGTTTCAGTGGGCATTGTAGAGCGTATCGTTTTGCTTTTCATGTGTGATATGATCCTAGCATGGTCACGGTATGGTACGGTGTAGTGGACAGACATCATGGTAGGCCGAATATTCGGTAGCCAGTATCCGGCTATACAGCTATCCGTTTCATCTGAAGTCTTAATACTAGTAAGTAGTACTATAACACAACATGCACAATTAAAAACTCACCTTTGTCCGAGGTCTCCCCCTTCTCGCTTTAACAGTGGCATGGTTTGTGTCATCACTTTTCTTTTTCAGTACCCCACCGTTTGTAGATTTTGCACTTTGCTTATCCTTATTATTCAGTTTATTGTCCTTCAAATTATCACCCGCTCTCCTGTCTTCATCGCTGTCGCTTTTTGCATTTGAATTTTTCACTTTTGCCTTCTGCCCTGAACATTTTGTCAAAGTTTTGGAGACCGCTTTTAGAGGAAGATCGTCATCACTCGAAGAGTCCGATGAGCATTTACTACATGAATCTGAACTGGTACTGGATTCCGAAAGGCTATTCTTTTTATTTATTTGATTGTTGTCTCTAGTTTTCTGTGTGATTTTATTTTCTTCGAGGGCATTTTTTTTAGCGTTCAGCTTGGTGTTTCTGTTCGGTGCAGCTTTTTTTGGTGGAATAGCGGCAATTTTGAGCTTCAGACCGGTGTCACATGAAGTTACAGAAAAATGAGGCTTCTGTGTGGAGCCTGCCTTCTTGCCTGTACATTCCCAATCACTTCCTGATGAATCACTGGAACTATTCTGCAATAGAGAATGAAAAGTTATTATACTTAAACTCAATAAATTTAATAGTTGAGTCTGGTTCTGTGAATTTGGTATCCTTACTAGAAACAATAATATGTTATAAATTACAAATCTTTCATCTATATGTACTAATATTATAAGAAGGTAAAGTTTGTATGTTTGTATGTAGGACCTCAAAACCTCATCTGATTTAAAAAAATCTTTCACCAATAGTTATAATAGAGATTCAGAATGGACATAGACCAAATTCGACACAGGCTATCTAAAAATAAAGATTCAACACTTGGCAAATGGAGTTATATTACTTTACACATTTTGTCAGGTGTTATATCTTTTTATATTTTTCAACTCGGACAAAGTCATAAGTTATAAAATATTTTAAAATGAAACCTCCACCAGACATATATATGATCATATCATCATATTTATGCTGTATCATGCTACCAGGATATAGTACCTAGTTCTTCTCCAAAGACAAATGACAATGCAGTCTTTGGACTCACAAAAAATAATTACTCATTTAAATTAAGTTATTGAAAAATAAGTGGCTAAATAGCTATATCAGATTTAATTTCATATGAATGACTAGACCTACGAATGACTATGAATGAGTAGACCTCAAAATAAAACTAGTCCTAGTAATGTTGTAACATCTTTAAACATATTTAATTAAATGGACTCATTAAGCAAATGGGTGCTTATAACAGACTCCAATAGGGATTTTTTTATGACCAGTCCGTTTTTTTAATAATAATGGTTTTGCTCCTGGGCAGCATCTAGTCGTGCAGCAAAGACGAGGCTCACAAAAAATCCTCTTAGACTATGTATTAAAAAAAAATTGCTATCAATCTTTGTCTGTTTCTCTGTAATCTTCTTCTAAACCACCCAACCAACCAATTTTGATAACTAATGGAAAGAGCAATAAATGAGAAAGGTAGTAACAGACAAAAAATGCATCCATGCAAAGCCGGGTGTGGATAGTAATAAAAAATTCTCTTATGTCTTTATTATGTAAGGACTATGCAATGCATTTTGTGTAGCTTGTATTTATAGCTGTCAACAGCAACCTACCATCAACTAGAATGTCAGCCTGTATGCCTTACTTTAACATAGTCATGCCAAAGATACGGCCCTCAAGCTACCTCAATAAGGCCCGAGACCAGAATCTATCTAGTGAGGATTTTTTTAGACGGCATTCGATGCCACTTCCTTTTTTTAAAATGGAATTAATTACTCCAATGTGAGACCTCAGGTGTCTGGATCTTCAAGCTCAAGAAACTTTTTCACCTTTGTATGAAAATTAATTTAATTAAACTAAATAAATAAAGTTTGCTAACTAAAATGTGTGTTAGTTTTAAATTTTGAGTCTGGCCCGTTAACACATGCTAAATCTTATAAATGGCCCTTTCGAAAAATCAGTTTGACACCCCTGCTATAACAAGAACTTTTGTAATAATATTTTTATCTATTCTAATATTATGAATATTTGTTTGTTTGTTTGCATTGAATAGGCTCCGAAACTACTGAACCGATTTGAAAAATTATTTCACTGTTGGGAAGCTATATTATCAGCGAGTAATATAGGGTATATAAGGGGTATATTTTATAAAGTTACGCAGACAAAGTCGCGTGCAACAGCTAGTCTGAGATAAATTTAGTTCTCATTTAAATACAATTTCTACCTTATCAGTTGACAACCAAACAAATATATTAATTTAAAGTTGATAATAGAATAATAAATGTCATACAAACCTCAGAATCACTATTTGATTCAGTATCACCACTAGAACCTTGACTTTTAGGCAGCTCTGTGCCCATTTCTGCAAAAATAAAACTTCTTATCACTTATACACTTACTAGTTCATAAAAAAAAGTGTGAATATAGAAATATGTTACTGCAGTCGATAAAACTAAATATTTGAGTGCAATAAAATCAAGTAAAAGTTGAAGGTAAATACTAATGTATTTACCTTCAACTTTTGCTTGAATTAAATTAAATACTTTAATGTAAATAAATAAGTGCATTAATTAAAATATAATTGTTAGTGTAAAAAACGAAACTCATCAAAACAATCATTAGATTGTTTTGAGAAACAAAGATTAGGTACATTCAATTCACAGGCCACTTGAATAATATTTGACAAATTTTAGCTATAAATCAAATTTAGTTACAATTTATTTGTACCGAACTAAACTAAACGACGCCACAGAAAAAAATGATAGATAAATGTACTCACTTCAAGGTTGGTCAAGATGTTTCCAAATGGATTTCAATCGTAAAGATATAAATCCCTTCATTTCAATGAACACGATGACTTTAAACACCGTACATTCTGAAAAAATCCATTTTGGATTAGATATAGTATGTAAGCAGACACTGGTTGAGAAAATCTTTTATTATTTCTATTCAATTTGTATTGGAATGACAGATCTGACGACACCCGCAAGACCAGTTTTAATTCACGACATACATGCTATAGTGACGTCGTTGTCGTAGCAAAATAAAAACATTTTTAACACTAGCATCGCAATATTGGCGAAGGTTTACAATCATTCTAGAATGGCATAATTATAATATGTAAAGATCAACGGTCTTCAGTCATTGGCGCCAAATAAGTGCATACGTTTGCTTTCCTATTTTCAAATACCCACTACAAACAAACACTATAATAACAGTAATTAAATAATTTGAAAAATAAAAGTTCTCAAATAATTTTAATCTATAAGTATAATGTAAGGTTCATCAAAGATAAATTCCTTACATTAAAAATAACACTTGGCCTCCATGTTTACATATCCTGAAATTTCTTTTCTCAAACAAAACCAACAAATTCATTCGTTCTTAATTCGTGTGTGATGTATAAAAACGGACCTATAATATATATATGTACGTACAAAATATCAAAAGAGAAAGCTAGGGAATGTTATATCTTATTTCTTTCATCATACTAAAGTTTAATATGAGTGAATGAGATACATTATCAATTGCGCAAAATGGCGTCATATATTTGAATTTTGATCGAATCGTAGGATCGAATGATGAAAACACACAGAGTAAGTAATTTGTGTGACATGATTTTTTTTTAATTTGTGGTATTATTATATTGTGGTCTTGACAAAAAAAAGTCTACCTCAATTTCGTTGATTTTAACTTTTTTTCTTTAGTTTTTCAAGGTCCCTTTTTCTTAAGTATTTTTACCTATAACAGCTCGTTCGATCTGCGTTTTTTAAATTCCGATTCTATTTTTACTACCGATCACAACCACAAAAAAAAACGATAACGATAAAATTAAATAAAAGGTCTGTAGCTAATATTAGTCTATGCACATGTAATGACAATTAACATATTATGTCAACAATGAACATGAAATGAAATGAAGAACAAGAAAGTGAACTATGATTAGGTTAATAAACTTTAGCTAAACTATTATTTTACTTTTTGACTCTTTTAAAATAAAATCAAGTTGGTTGGTTTGATTTGGTTGTGCAACTTGTGCATTGTGCACTGCACTTCGTTACGTGTTAGTAAATTAGGTTTATTTGTTTATTTATTATGTATTTCATATGATAAGGATCTAATATTTAGTCTAACCTTTAATTACTATAAAAAGCAATAAATACTTTCAAAGAACCACTAACTTACATTATGTATGCATAATAAACATATCAATGAGTTTTTACATGATACTATGGCGGAATCAGAAGTTTGGGAAGATTTGTCCAATATTCCTCCTGATCCACCAATTATGAGGGACCTTTGCAAGAATTGCCAGTAAGCATTAATTATTTTAAAAAATTACTTATTGAAGTTAATATATTGTTTTAACTTCCTATCTGCATGTCAAACTTATCTTGCTTCACAACTTAACACATAGCTAATTGTTTAGTATAAGTAACAACAACAATATGTATTTCAGGCGGCCCTCAATTGTTTGTTGGTGTTTGGCACTACCACCTGAGAGGTTGAATCCCAGAAGTAATATTATATTATTGCAACATCCAGCTGAAGAAAAGAGATGTCTGCGCACAGCACCAATGTTACAATTAGGATTAGCAGAAAACAAGTGCCTCATTTATAAAGGCAAAAGATTTCCACAACCAAGGCATAAAGACTTGGAAGAATACCTAAATCAACCTAACACAATCCTTCTTTACCCCAGTAAAACAGCCACTGATATAAGAGATTTAAACAATGAGTTCAATTCATACAACCTTGTGTTAATTGATGGAACATGGCCACAAGCAAAGGCAATATATGCATCAAGTCCTATTCTTCATACAATAAGACAAGTAAAACTTATGACTAATCATGTAAGCAATTATATAATCAGGACACAACCTACAGAAGGATGTTTAAGTACTTTAGAAACTGCAGCAGAGGCCTTGTCACAAATAGAAAAAGACACAAAGTATTCGGAACAATTAATAAAACCTCTACATGTATTATGTCAACATCAATTGGATAATGGTGCTGTAACCCATCAATCAAAAGAATTTTTGATTAAAACTAGAAAATATCCGAAATTAATTGGCAAAAGATTATCGAGATTACTTCGGTCCACTAATGAGACGTAGGTCAGATTTTTACAAGAAGTTTACATTGTTTAAATTTTTTCTTCAAATAAATATGGACCAGTTCAGTCTTATTGTACATGATAATCTATCTATAATATACATAATTTAATTATATGCATCTTTTGAAAATAAAATATTTAAGCAGGTATGTCTGTAGTACCTAGTTATTGTTTTGTAATTTATTTGGAAAGCCTGTTAGTATATAGTGATTGAAGTGTCTGCTTCGATTCAGAATGTATTCGGCGGTAGTCCCAGCCAGGCAGGTCTGCTTCCAATCTTCCATATATAGTAAACTAGCTGTTGCACGCGACTTCGTCCGCGTAACTATAAAATATAGCCTATGTTACTCGCCGATAATATAGCTTCCCAACAGTGAAAGAATCTTTCAAATCGGTCCAGTAACCAGTAGTTACGGAGCCTATTCAATGCAAACAAACGATCAAATCTTTCCTCTAATTATTTAGTATAGTAAATAAATCACCTCCGTATCCCTGGCCGGATGAAGTTACAAATAAAGCAAAAGCATGAATCGATGTATAATTAATTGTTCCATCTAATTATGAATTTGCAAAAATTGCTCCAGCTTATAAATAATGATATTCGCAAAAAACAAACTGAACCATTACAACGCACATATATTAAGAATAGAAATAATTAATAAATCATTGACTGTTTTTAAATAATCATGATGGAGCAATTTTTTCCAGCTCTGGAGCAGTTTTTTCGTGCAACCTAGACAAGGAAACAATACGTATTTTTTAAGATATGTGAGTTGCAATGGTCCAGGGGCCCTAGACAAGTTGCATTCCCATACATTTATAACTATCGAACTTCGTTATCGTTATCGTTATGGCACTTTGTCTAGGGCCCTAGTTTGTTTTTTTTGCGAATATCATTATTTATAACCTGGAGCAATTTTTGCAAATACATAATTAGATGGAGCAATTAATCTTACATCGATTTATGCTTTTGCATTATTTGTAACTTCATCCGCCCAAGGTTACGGAGGTAAATAAATCAATGGTCTGCTCTGACGGCAGTGTGCCATATAAAGGTGGAAACAAAGTACCTGGAAGTGTTTTGGGTTCAAGTTCAAATATATATCATCTATCATATGTACTTTTTATGTAAGTATAACATCATATAAATCTATCATAGTTTTTGTAGGATAAAAATCACCACAATAATCCATTTCTATAAAATAGGTTGATCTGTGAGTATGTACATAATATAATGTTCTGTATCACAAGACTAGCAGCAACAAGCAAGGAGAATTGAGGAGCGCCATCTTACATTGGTGTTAAACTGAAAAAGTGGCAAGAAAATCCGATAAATATAGATGGCGCTAGTGTGAACAGTGAGAGATGGAGAGTATGGAATGTAGTTGACGGAGTGAAGTGCGCCGAGTTGAAACTAGCCTCACCACCAGCGCCACCAATTTATCGATTTCGACGGACACTTTTAATACTCAGAGATTGTCCTCCTTACTCAATTCTCCTTGGACTCTAGTATTTAGTCTAACCTCCTCTATACTCCTCTATACTATATTACTATACTCTTTGCTCTAGTGTCTCCTATATATATTACTATACTCTTTGCTCTAGTGTCTCCTATATATATTACTATTGATTACCATACTCTTTGCTCTAGTGTGAGATACGAATTTATAATGCCCGCAATTACTATTCTGTGTTGGACTCAGAACACTACATAAACCAGAACCAACTGGCAACACTGTTTCGTATGTCAGTTATTTCTTTCATTCTTTCCTTTCTTTGAGGTTGGTCTGACAATTAGGAAACATGGCTGAGGTTAGTAAATTTATTATAAAATTAATCCAAATAAATCTCGTTCATCGCAGAGAGAAACTAGTGATCGCGTGTGCAGTGATTTACTCTATTATAAGTGTAAACTTTTAAAAACGTACTGCCTATTTTTGAAAGTGACAATGTTTACGTTTTGCAGGTTGATGAAACTCTCAAGAAGAAACGTACCTTCAGGAAGTTTACCTTCCGAGGAGTTGATTTGGACCAACTCCTGGATATGCCAAAGTAAGTACTTTAAAATATACTGACTGCAATTTTCTATATACTGTAGATAAAGTATTGTATGCCTCTCTAAGTGACTAGTCACTTTGAATAAATTAATCACTATGTAGTACTTAATAATATGTTTAAAAGTATTATTCATTCATGTCATAATGCCTTGTGTAACAGTGCCTAACTAGCAGTTAATATGAAATGTTTCTCTTGTTTTAGTGAACAGCTAATGGAATTGATGCATGCGCGCGCTCGCCGGCGGTTCGCCCGTGGCCTGAAGCGCAAGCCAATGGCTCTCGTGAAGAAGCTGCGTCGTGCTAAGAAGGAAGCACCGCCCAATGAGAAGCCAGAGATTGTGAAGACCCATCTTCGCAATATGATTATTGTTCCAGAGATGGTTGGCTCCATTGTTGGCATTTATAACGGCAAGACATTTAACCAGGTGAGTTCTCAGTTATTTGATTGTGTTTACTATTTATTTCAGAGAATACTATACATCTGTCATTCAAAATGTCACTACATACAATCCTTACTAATATTATAAATGTGAATTTGTTTGTTTGTTAGGCTTTCATGCAAAAACTAATGAACCGATCACCATGAAATTTTGCATACACGTTGTCTGGTAAAAAGAAAACCTGCTAAATCCTAAGTTTTTGTATTGATAATTTCGTTCATTTCACATGCCTGATGTGACACATTTTGTCATGACATTTTTTCTTCCTCCTGAAAACTATGCAAAATGTGACTTAGCAGGTTACGATATGTTAACTTCTGTAAAAGTGTCTAAACAATGTTGTAATGTGTGTGTATTCATTCAAAAGATGTGATAAACAGTGATGTGATTATTAGTGGCATACAGTTTTCATTTAGATGCTCTATTTACTAGTCCAGAGGAATATTTTCTCATGAGAAGACACTTGACAAAAAAGGTTGGCCTGCTTGTACTCGAAATATGACCCTATAGGCCAGAAACACCCCAAGTCAGACAAAGTTTACTTCAAAAACAAACTTTTATAAACTACTAGCTGGTGCCTGCGACTTCGTCCGCATTGAACGATGAAAGGTACCCTATGTCCTTTCTGGTATCCCAGATAATGTGTATGCAAAATTTCATGGTGATCAGTTCAGTAGTTTTTGCGTGAAGGCGTAACAAACAAACTCACATTCACATTTATAATATTAGTAAGGATAACACATACTTCTGGTCGTGAGGGACCTTTGTTATTAAAATTTAGAACAAAAAACTAAATCTATATTAATATTATAAAGATAGAGGGTTTATATTTTTGTTTGTAATGAATAAACTTAAAAACTACTGAATGAACTTAGAAAATTCTTTCACCTATAGAAAGCTACATAACCAGCGAGTAAACATAGACTATATTTTATTAAGTTACGCAGGTGAAGTAGTGTGCAACAGCTAGTAATAAAATAATTTGTTTGCGATTTCTAACCAGAAATTATATTTAGTTTTCCTGTTCTTTTATGACCAACTGATAAATACTGGATGTAGAAATCTTGACATAAAGAGTTTTGATTGATTAGATTGCTTAAAATATTATTATTTTGTCATTGACATGCCAAATTTTTATTGTGGTATACAAACATTACAAAGCATACATACTCAAATGTTGCACTTTCAGTATTCTTTATTTCTGTTCCACTTTTGGTAGATTTTAATTTTTTTAAATTCCTCCCTGTATGTATGTTGACATGATGTTTTTTATTTTCGAGAGAGGCTCCTTTGATTCGAAATTAGCTGTGTCATAATCACACTAATTTTAATGATAGCTGCATCTCTAGTCAGTTTATTGATTATTACGTTTTGAATTAACGAAAACTCATGTGTAAGGTATTTTAGTTTTATGAGACCAATTTCATTTTTACACTAAAAAATAGCATATTTCTGCTGACGGTGTTTGGCAATTTTAGATGTACAACTGTTCCATATAGCAAATTAGTACGACATGTTTGTCATATTAATTTAGTGTAAAAATGAAATGAAAATTAGTACTGTGGTTGGAATGTCATGAGACTGCTTATAGAGAATATAAATTGAACATAAATTTTGAGGAATGGTATGAGAATGTTGAAGATTACGAGGAACTGAGTTGTCATGAACACACTTTAATTATTTTCTTTGATTACAATGGGATATTATGGAATCCTACTACCAGAAGGTGCAATAAGTTATATATTATAAAGTTGGAGAGTTTGTTTGTGTGGTTGAACATGTTAATCTCAGCAACTGACTACTGGTTCGAATTGCAAAATTTTTTTATGTGTTGGATAGTCCATTTATCGAGAAAGGAGAGAGAGAGAAGAGAAGTTAGGCTATATAACATTTTTTGAACACGGTCGAAGTTGACTCTGTTCATTCTAATTTATTTATTTATATGATTTTAAAGTATTTATGTTTTCCATTACATATGATTTGTTTGTGTTACAGGTGGAAATCAAACCAGAAATGATTGGACATTACCTTGGCGAGTTTTCGGTTACATACAAACCAGTCAAACACGGTCGGCCTGGTATTGGTGCCACACACAGCTCCAGATTTATCCCACTCAAGTAGTGGAAACTTCGTAGGCTAAGCGAAAAAAAAAGCAGGAATACAATATATGTAATCTTGTAATTAAATGTTTTGTTTTATTTCAAATCTGCATCAGACATAATTTATCTTTTGATTTGAAGAAGACAAATGTAGCTTATCTCTTTATGCTTACTCAAACTAAAGGTTTGAGGCTAGTTTATTTGGTTTAGTTTGACTATTTATATTAGTGATCTCATAATTTTTTTTACATACTAAAGTCACTCTGTTTATATCTCTGGGGTTGACTAATTATATATCCTTATCTTTATATATTATAAAACAAAGGCCTCTGCCGCTTCTGTCTGTCTCTCTGTCTGTTCACGATAAAAACTACTGCACCGATTTTCATGCTGTTTACACCAATGGATAGAGTGGTTCTCAGGGAAGGTTTTAGTGTATAATTTACAAAGTTAAGCGTGCGAAGTTGCGGGCAGCAGCTAGTAATTAAATAATTCTCAATTAATTAGATGCTTCAACGAGAAAAAGTACTCGAGAAATTAAAGCTCTATTAGAATGTGCAATACAATATATTTAACGGAATTGCTTTGACCACTTATTGATTTAAATGACAAAAAAAAAAGAGTAGCATTAATTACGTCATTTACCAATAGATGGCGCTGTGATATAGCATCTTAGAAATAATAATTTGCTGTATTTATATGAAAAGAATATCCGGTATTCGGCCTGAAAGGCCAATTTTTGCTATTCAGCTGGATATCAGAATTTCGAAAAACTACGAGTTTTTTATAGTAAAAATTTTCTCACATCAATAACAAGAAATAGAAATAATACATACTCAACAAATTTAATTAGTAAATTATTATTGTTATACCACTATCTAATCAATCAATACTCAAAATTAATTGATGAGGACTACTAAGAAATTTTCGGCGTTTGTCGGTAACAAACGATTTCGTTTGTTTTCATATACGAGACCTACTTCTGAAAAGAGTCTCGAATGTGGCAATGGGTCAATCGAACCCGGTGGCCAGCTACCTTCAAGTGGACCCTCAGCCTGTCTGCCGACGACCATTTTTTTAAATCTATATATACTATATATATTAATATATCTATACTAATAATAAATCTGTAAGGGTTGGTCTTACAGATTTATTATTAGTATATAAATCTGTAAGACTGTAAACAAAGTAACTTACTCCATGTAAGTTACTTTGTTTTCAGAGATATTGTGTTTATAGGCTCTATACATGATACTGAAACTAAATTGACTATTTTTATATGTATGACATGTTCCTCCATAACTCTTAAACGAATTAACTGATTTTCATGAAACTTGGTAGATAAACATTTGATTAGACGTACAGGACACAGGATAGGCTACTTTTTTCTTTTTCAACGCGGACGAAGTCGCGGGCGCCAGCTAGTATTATATAAAGCTGAAGAGTTTGTTTGGTTGGTTGTACGCGCTAATCTCAGGAACTACTGGTTCGAATTGAAAAATTCTTTTTGTCTTGGATAGTCCATTTATCGAGGGACAAAGTCGCGGGCACTAGCTACTAAAAAAATAAAAATGAAAAAGTATTGTAATGATTAATGATGTATTTTTATATTGGTAAAAATTGGAGGAGAATAGAAGAATAAAAAAACATGCCTTAGGGCTCTTTTACCATCTCTCAGTAATGTGTCAAGTAGGCTAACCGCCATTTAAAGTCACCGGTAAGAAAGCGTACGAGTTTCACCATCTTCGAGAAGTATTACTCAAGGGTAATACAATGAATGAAATTGACACGATACTCGCCAATAAGCTTTACTTGACAAGTAACTAATCAACACTTGTAGTTCGTGAAAGAGGCCCTACACTATTATAAATTTAAGTATAATCCTTTGTAAACCTATCATATCCTTTATTAAGGTAAGTAATCCATAAAATAATAGGAAGTACCTACTCTCTGTTTAGAATAAGGACTGCTTTGAATTTATATTATTTCAATAAGCTAGAAGTAACCGAATCTGTGTCTTTTGTATTGCAATTATGAGATGTCACCATTGCGCTGTTCTGGTAGGTTCAAATTAATAAACTGCTTCGTCCTTAAGTCCAGGGCAAAGAGAATAATTTTGTTTGAATTAATAACGCTCATGACAACCACAGAAGTGGTACGATCCGGTTGAAATCGCCTGTAACAACCGACAACCGACCTTTCTGACGCCAAAAGCACTCGTCTGTTTGCTTATTCATCGAACCTTTTTTGTCTTAAGGCCAACACCAATGTGATAAAACAAACTTGAATGACTAACATTATGTAGATGTTAACTTAATTTGGTATAAGTAAGTTCATGTTTGGGTTCCTACCTTAGCGATTTCTAACTCTGATGGACAGCGACTTACCTACCTATCAGTGTCTAAAGACTGAGGATATCATCTAGGTACAGTGTGTTGCCAGAAATGACACATGGAATATTCCTAAAAGTGGTTCTTTAACTTTTTTATTGGTATGCAATTGGTATGTAAAATTCTATATAGATAAATCCTTATGTGTTAATATTCGCAACGAATGTCCCTGCTATTCCAGAACCAAATACGGTTTTCAAGGACGATATGGTAACGCAAATCCGTTCTTCTTCATACTTTTAAATATTATATGAAGACAGTAACAAGGTTTGTAAACTTCCTTTTTTATGTTTTGGTCGACAGACAGGCTGACGGTCCCCTTGATGGTAGGTGGCTACCATCGCCTATAACACAAGCAACGCCATAGGGGCCACCTATAAGGAATAAAAGGATAAGGGAAAAGGAATAGATGGGGTAATGGGTTCTGACACCAAAACCCAACAGCACATATGCTGTTATTTCACGGTTCTGTAAGGGGGTGGTTACTGCGACTGCGAAACGTAGTGTGCCCTACCACTACTTTCCAGATTCAGACTAGAGCCAACTTTGAATTCCCAAAGTTGACTGCCGGGAATCGAACCCGCGAAAACTAGAATAGAGCGTTAACCACCTCATCCAACCATGCTAATTTTTAAAAGATGGTTAGTTTAAGAGTTTCCTTGGTTTCTATTAGTCTTTATTTCTATTAATATTTAGGTACATTTGCATGTGGATTATTAGAATAACCAACGTGTAACAGAGTAAGTTTATTTATTTATTTACAATAACATATTATATTTCAGTTAATTGGCTATGAAAACACACACTAGGCATGCAAGCCTGTATCGTGTGCTTCGTGAATTAGTTATAATTTATTTTTTGATATTTAAAATAAATATCAAAAAATAAAATAAAAATATTAATTTTAATAATAACAAATTATAAATTACTAAATATACACTAAATTAATAATAAATAGGTACATATAAAAGTAAATGACACAATAAATTTAGAAATTAAAATATATAATATATTCTATAACTTATATAAGTTACTTCGTTATGGCACTGATGTCAGGCGGGTCATATATTAAATTGTCTCGGAAACAGAACCGGAAACCGCTGGGAAAAATGGTCTTCGAGAGTAACATTCAATGTCAAAATCCTTGGGAAATTTGCATACAAACTTCCACAGGTCGTATTTTGTAGTGGCCCACAGAAGAGGTCTATGCTTGATAGTAGTGAGTCCACAAGTTTAACGCTGATGATTTCTTTGTAATAGTTTTTTTTAATGCTGTGATGATAATTATAAGCATAAAGACATTCGAAAGGAACATTACAACTACCGGTTAACGGCAGATTCATTATTTACTGACATCATCTTATGAGCCCGTCATTTGATGCTAGGAAAAGTTCTTGAAACTAATTTAAATGTTGTATCTCTTAATTAAGTAGTATCATGTCATGGTCGTCAATGTTGTTCTAACGTTTAATCAATTGAGACTAAGTAGGTACCAATTACTGGTACTGGATGTAGTCGAATTTATTCTTCATAAGGTTCTCTGTTTTACGTTTAATAAGCGAAAACATAGATGTTAACGAGATAAAATTTTAAATTTAGAAACTACTTAGGTTTGATACTTTATAGATATTTTGTACCACACACTTCACCTCGACTGTACCCGTCGACGAGGGAAAATACGTAAGTAAATCTCATCTCCTCATCACCTAAAAATGGCTCATTTTATAGGTACATAACCATTATTTTTTGACCACTCGCTATGGAAATCTTCTTATACAGTTTGTTCAAAGAAAATCGTTCACTTCTCACGCATGAAACATAACAGGACATTGTTTCATGCAGGTTTCATGGTGGTTTTCTATGGCTTTCTGGTTACCGTTGACAGATGGGTTAAACTGTTGCAGTTCTTATCCTATCACTAGATACACCGTAACAAAGTCCCAAGTTACCATTAGTTTATGTAAAAGGATCCATTTAATATCTAAATTTAATTTGATTTTAATTATATTACTATTGATTACAGTGGATAAGCCCAGTGAATCTACTAACTAGATGAAAAACACATTCATAATGGGAAGAATATCCCTGGGGATTTATCTCTGGGTTCTTCCTAATTGGCAAATCGGAAATTATATTATAATAACAATTAGAAATATGACTAGAAATAGCCACTAAGTGGCTATTTAAAATGATATAGGTACTATAACAGACTGTCAAGATTTATTCAACCCTAAGTTTCGTTTTTAAGTGACGTGAAAGAGGCTTATTGATTATTAGATTGATTAAACTACTCGGGATTGATGACAGTGATTTATTTATTTTAGTGCTTGTATCACGAACTGACAATTGAAATAACATATTTGAGGCTTCTTGCTAGTTACTTCCTCTACTTCCTTATAGAATTTGAATTCTAAACTGGTGGTAATGGTAACTGAAACTTGGTCATTGCAATAAGTTGGTACATTTTTTACGATTTTATGCATATTTGTATGCATAAGTTTAAAGGATTTTTTTTTATTCTCTTAAAACCTTACTTAAACGAGATGGGAGTGTCTAGTTTAGTAGTTCCTCAAGAGGGAATCGACACCAATCGTTGGCGGGGCGTGATAGAGCGGCGGTGGAATCTCAAAAGACGCCTGCTTTCAACGGTTAACGGCATTTAGTGAAACTTTTTGTCACCGGGTCTTTTTAGACTAATTCGACCCTGCTGATCACGATTCTGCCCGGTGTCAACCCCTCCCCCGCTCCCTTACCCCCCTTGCCTCCCCAAACGTGTCCCGATCTGCGGTTTTTTCAATTTATTTCGGAATCTATTAGAGATAAAAGAAAACTCTCAATGACAAAAACAATCTGCACTAAATTCTCTACAAAATGTGTATATAAATAATTTGATAGACATAATAACTTAAGAAGTAATGTGTGTCGAAACTATGTAAATTTTTATTTTTTTCAACATTTTTGTATTTGTTGTTAATTTATCCAAAAACAAACGAAGATGTGATAAAGTAGTTAAGGAGTGAATTATTCTTGATACTTTTAGCTAAAAAACAAGACCTTACTTACCCTCGTACGAGTATTCGTTCACGATTTATAGGTCGTAGCGCAGACGCAGCCATTAGACTTTCGGAAAAATCTCAAAAAGCGCCTGCTTTCAACAGTTAACGGAATTCAGTGAAACTATCTGTCACCGGGACTTTTTAAACTAATTTGACCCTGCTGAACACGATTCTGCCCGGTGTCATCCCCTCCCCCGCTCCCTTCCCCCCCTTTCCTCCCCAAACGTGTCCCGATCTGCGGTTTTTTCAATTTATTTCGGAATCTATTAGAGATATAAGAAAACTGACCATTACAAAAATAATGTGCTTTAAATTCTCTACAATATTCGTATATAAATCATCTGACAGGCGTAATAACTTAAGAAATAATGTCTGACCAACCTATACAAATATTTTTTTTTTTTAACATTTTTGTATTTGCAGTTAATTTATCGAAAAACAATCGACGCTGTGATAAAATAGCTAAGAAGTGAATTATTCTTCATACATTTACCTACGAAACAAGACCTAATTTACCCTCATACGAGTATTCGTTCACGATTTATAGGTTGTAGCGCAGACGCTGCCATGCCGCGCACGATACTCAAGTACCTACACTATGCTCGATACATCACGTACCTACTTAAAATAACTATTTTTATAAACATTTCGTCATCGTCATCATCTCAGTCAAATGACTTTCACTGTTGGACTTTAATTTTTACTAAAGAAAATCGGAAACCACGAAGAAACAGACACAACCAGAGCCAACTTTGAAAAGTTAATTTTCAAAGTTGACCCTGCCGGGAATCAACCCCGGGACCCTTTGAACAGAGCGTTAAGGCAAACGGGCTCGTCAATTTACACACTTTACAATCTATAATTAAAAATTATAAAATAACTTTGAGAATATCATTTAGGTAGGTAAGATCTATATCTACCTATAGTTCTAGCGTCGCCAAGAAGTTATTTGATTGCTACTCGTATATATGGGAAATGATTTTAACATAGGTATCTACTATTTAATTTTTTACCACCACGACTGACTTATTTTATTTCTTTGTAATTTGAGTTATTTTCCACTGAATTCATACTGAATTCGAACTGGAATAAAAAGATCATGAGTCACGTGATATATCACGTGACGTCATTATTGGGAAACATTCACAAAAATAACCTATTCTGTTCAATTGAACAGGGCACAGGGTAACGTCAATTGGGATGTGATCTTCAATGGACAATGTGATCGAGTGTAAGGCCCGTATAATGAAAATGTTCAAAGAAATCTTCCCTTGAAAATCTATTGTTCTTCTAATGATATAAGCCATGCTTCTAAAACCTTATATCACCACCAACAGTGACAGGGCAAACTCCGTTGGCATAGGAACCCCCTTATAGGGAGACCAGTACTACCTAAGTTTCGGTACGGTGTTTGATTTTTAGTATTTTAGTGAGTGTAAGAGGAGGCCTATTTCTAGCAATGGACGTCATATGTTAGTAAGAAATAATTGTAATGAATCACTCATACGAATACAAGCTCAACTGGATTCAAACCTGCGTACCTATATGTCTACTGTCACGCCATGAGTTGCGAACATGTTTGTGCTAAGCTATTGGTCTTACTTCTGTATATTCTAGACATTTGAGTATATTCAAATCGGTTAACCGAAATGTAAATAATTATCTGGATTTACTAAAAATAAACAGTAATATCCCGTCAGTTTCCGTGGGAAGACGAAGTGTGGTTCGGTGAAATTGTTCGACGCGTCCAGACGGCGACGCCGCTGAAACTGGAAGCAATCTCGTCCTAACTAGAATGCGTAATTGGTGTAATTAAAAATTATTGTTGCGATGCCCTTAACAGCTTCTCTATGGTTTATATAAATGTTTGTATCAAAAGCCTGCGCGGCTCTAGCGGGCTGGCTGCGCTACCGTTCGCACGCGTTATTTGCTATTTTCCGGTTTCGCGAACGCGATCGGCGCCCCAGTAAAAAAATACAAGTTTCCACGTAAAATATACTACACAAGTAACTATTTTTTTTTAAATCAAACAAGTGATCAAAGTTGTGGGTGTATGTTATACATTGTTTCCAGTTCAAAAGTGCCGGCGAAAATTCCACTAAGTAAGTTTTTTTATATGTAGACAAGTTTGCTACGAGTATATGCATATTCAATTCAATATACAATACTTTTTTAATTTTTAAAATTAATAATTCCTCATCTTCATCTATTGCTACAGCAATTTTGTTAAAATAAGTTTAAATGATTTTGAAATGAGGGACATAAAAATAAAGAAGCGACCTTTAGTAAGCACTTTAAAAATTTACTCAGCTAAGTGAAGACATTTCTATAATAAAATAAATAAATTATTTTATCAAAAACAGTATTACTTAACAATAGTTTAGATACAACAAAAAAAATTGTATCTAAATTTTTGTTTTACTCTGTAATCCATATTCCACAGACTTATTAGCATTTCTTTTACAAAGTTATGTACAATAGATGAGCATTGAAAATATAATATTTTATTGTAGTTGTATTCTATGATTAATACGCCATCATTACTCATTTATTTATAACAATTTCCCTAACAATAACTAGTTCACTGAACATTGTCACCATTGTTGAGGACATTCAGGAAATTGCCTTGAACATTTTCAAATTGTTTCAATTCGGAAGGTTATGGATCAACCAAAGATTTAAATCGAGAGATGCGGCATTACTAGCGAAAGTGTGTTACAAAATACAACATACATTATACTAAAGACAAAAGTATAAAATACATATACCTTTGTCTAAACACACTTTTAAACACAGACAACACATTCCTTACTTCAAACGTGACTGTGACGATAGCGACGCTCTCAACAAGCGACCGTCACTCACTGTAGCTGGCGTGCAACTGTAGTTGGGTTGAGCGCCTGCGCCCAACCCTTTGTTAAGAATTTTCGGTGTGTTTTTAGTATGGCGCGAGGAGATTACGCCGCATCTTTCGATTTAAATCTTTGGGATCAACCAAATAATAGGGTCTCTCTCTTAGATTCTATCAGAGTTAAAAATACAAAATGTTATCAATAAGATGTTTAAATATCAATTGAAAAGTTCGTTAGTAATATTATTAATTATGTATTTTTACAAGGTTATATACGACTGAATATCTTTTTGACTGACTTATCCTTATCTCACTTATCTTATAAATAAAGAGACAATCCCCATCTCTGTCTGGCTATGTTATTATAATTTCTTCAATTTTAGCCGTTATCTTAACTGTCAATTGTATCAAATCATATTTAATTCGTCATATCTGATAACAATTTAACATCTTTAACGAGTGAGATACGCGTAAGTAGGTATAATTACATGGGTCTTAAAAGAAAAAAAAAAAATTTTCTCCTTATTGTTTTCATGCATAATTTCATCATATTTAGTGCTCTAAACGCGGAATATAACATGCAAATAAGTACATCACGTTGATTTTCAATATAAAAAACGATATTTATTTAATAAAAAAACGATATTATAGTAACAACAGTTATAAAAAGTGAATAAAAAAATGTTAAATTTACAGTCACAAATTATAAAAATATCAGTAAATTTATTTCATTATGGTGATAAAATTCAAGTTATTTGGTAGTTTTTTTTCTTTTCATCGTTTCCATCGAAGTCTCGGCGAATCGATCAATGGTTAGGGAGCCCACGATGCTAAATGTATAGTCACTCGAGCGTCGTGGGGACCTATTGGACTTTGAAGATTGGATGGTAAGAAGAAAAAAAGGTTATATGAAGTTTTTCATTTCAGCGGTGGGGTGAGCGTCTACAGGCGTTTAAAATTTTGTAGGCGCTGTATTTTAAAAAATCCTCCATCTAATCGTCAGATTAAGAATCAGCACGATCAGGAATTTAGGCTGAACCGTCTGTATGAAAATCTGACGCGCTCGATTATTACAAAATGAGAATCGTCAAAAATATTTTTTGCATTTTCAAAAAGCTGCCACGAGCTTGCGTTACATCCGAATCGTCTGAATTTTAAATGGGAGCTTAGTTTAGGTTCACTTAACATCCCCACTGAAAATCTGACGCGCTCGAGTTGTATTTAAAATCTGGTAAAAATTAAACAAGGAGTAAAACTAATTAAATTATTATTATTTATTTTTCAACGTAGTCTCCGTGTAGCTCAATGCACTTCACACAACGTTTCTCTAGCTTTTCGATTCCTTTCATAAAATACGACTTAGGCAACCCTTCAAAATAGGCATTGGTTTCGTGCATTACCTCTTTGTTGGAGGCAAATATTTTCCCGCCAAGCCATTTTTTTATATTCGGAAACAGAAAATAGTCACAAGGGGCTAAATTTGGCGAATACGGTGGGTGAGAAAGCATCTCATAGCGCAACTCATGAATTTTTGCCTTGGCAATCACGCAGGTGTGCACTCGTGCGTTGTCTTGGTGGAAGAGGATTTTCTTCTTAGCAAAATGTCGTCGTTTTTCATTTAAAATTGTGTTAAATTGGTTCAATAAATTGGCATAATATTCGCCATTAATCGTTTTAGCCTTCTCTAGGTAGTCAATATGGATTACTCCACGTGCATCCCAAAAAACTGTAGCCATCACTTTATTGGGCGATAAAACTGCTTTGGCCTTCTTCGGAGCTGGTTCGCCGGTAGCAATCCACTGTTTGAATTGTTGTTTGATTTCTGGGGTATGGTGGTGGATCCATGTTTCGTCTACTGTTATAAAACGACGCAAAAATTCAGTTTTATCTCGTTGAAACAACGCCAAATCCGTTTTTGTCACCGTGGTCACACGCATACGTTTTTGATCTACAGTCAGTAAACGCAGCACCCATCGAGCGGAGAGCTCTTCATATCTAAATCTTGGTCTAAGATAGCGCACACGTTCGTCTGAGATCCCTACTATCTCGACTATCTCCCTCACTTTTACTCTTCGGTCGTTCAACACTAAGTATGTCGTGGATTTTAGCGATCATATCTGGAGTAGTGACCTCAACTGGGCGTCCTGGACGCCAACTGGACGCACAGCATCACTTGTGGTTGTACGACCACAGCGACAATCAGTAAACCACTCATGAATCATTTTAATCGACGGAGCAATCCCCATAATATTTATCAAGTTTTTGTTTCGTTTCCGTAATAGTTATTTTGCGCAAAAAATAATGTTTAATCAAGACACGAAATTCACTTTTCTCCATAAAGTTCAATTATTTTTCATTAATGGGTGTCACAAAAAAACTAACCGGCGGTACTGGCTGAAAATTTTAATTTAGTGATTTAAAAGAGTTGTGAACAAGGAAGTTCCACGCAATTTGCGATAATTTTAATCCAAAATAGATTTTTACCAGACTTAAATTATCACTCCGCCCTCGTATTATAAATTTTGCAGCATAATAAATACTTATATCAATTTTATTATCAAGCCGGGGACGGATCACCAGTATATTTTGCAATAGTATTTTGGATTTTTTTATATATAAAAAAAAAAACTAATGGTTATTTGCACTAAACGCTATTCAAAATTGGGACATAATATTGTTCGTGTATACTCTGGTACTTAAATTAATAAAATTAATAAAATTTGGGAAAACATATAATGATGAGAAACATATTACCTATAAATTTCATGATTCCTTTAGTACTTACTATGTGTAACGTTACAAAAAGTCATGTGACGACCGCGTAGCTTTTCGCCTACTTATAAGTACCTATGTATAGTTGTTGCGTACAAAAACCAATAATTCATCAACCGGCAAACACCCTCTTACTTAATTAAACGACAGGACGAACACTCGACCACACCCTGACTAACCTAAATGGAAAATTATGTTTGTTGCAATAATGGCCTTCGCAAATGTGAACCATATAATTTTCCAATGGCAATTTAATTCCGACAATTATTTTATCATTTTAAAAATGCTGCCTCCTATTTGATTATAATTTTGTATTCTATGGCAATATAATTAATGTACTTATAACTGCGGACTTGATCAAACATCAGTGGAACGGGAATACCCAAAAAAATATATACAAAAAATATGTATGATTCACAAGATTAAAACTGGTTTGTTAATGGAATTATTGAAGTGAAAGATATTTTATTCATGATGTAGGTATTAGATCTATTGAAATATATTAGTTTCTTGGAATATATGGGGAGTTTTAAATGTACTTGCGGTTTATTTAAAATCTAAACTAATGCGCCCCAGCTCCGCCCGGGTATCATAATTTAGAACAGAACATGTTATATATTTTACAAATGTTTACACAAATAAATGTATCGTTTTATCTTTAGATAATAAAAATATATAGTAGGAAAGGATGCTCCGGTACATTTTGTAATCCTTACAGAATTATAATAAATTCAAACGCTTTCCCTACCTTTATTTATGGCTTCATTACGCATCCACAACAGGTTTTGCTGCAAACTGGTTTACAAGCAAAGATTTAAATCGAAAGATGCGGCGTAATCTCCTCGCGCCATACTAAAAACACACCGAAAATTCTTAACAATGGGTTGGGCGCAGGCGCTCAACCCAATTACAGTTGCACGCCAGCTACAGTGAGTGACGGACGCTTGTTGAGAGCGTCGCTATCGTCACAGTCACGTTTGAAGTAAGGAATGTATTGACTGTGTTTAAAAGTGTGTTTAGACAAAGGTATATGTATTTTATACTTTTGTCTTTAGTATAATGTATGTTGTATTTTGTAACACACTTTCGCTAGTAATGCCGCATCTCTCGATTTAAATCTTTGTTTACAAGGATTCAAAGCGAAGTGTTTGAAAGTTTATTTTTGCGATATCAGCTGCTTGACAAAATTTCTGTACCAAAACATAACATTCAGTTTTGCACGCGTGGTGTCAACACGAGTAACAACTAATTGCGGAACTACAGGCTGCACCAAAAACTCGATCAAAAAAAGTATTAAGAATGGCCGAGCAAAAAAACTTCAAATTTAATTAATGTGTGTGTTTCCCGTGAATGGGATGTTTTGTGAAAATTTTTTGTATACTGAACTGACAAAAAATTTTTGAGTTGGATTTAATGTGTAATTACAAAATTCAATAAATTTATTTATTTATTTTTCAAGAGGTACACCAACAGCACAAACAAAAAACTTATAATAGGTATAGGTTATACAAGGCAATTGTAAGGTATACCAGATAAATTACAAAATAGAAATTGTGACGAATGACAACATATGCATATAACAATTAATATAACATAAACTTAACTTAAATAAAATAAAATAATGAGAAAAAGAGAACAAAATGAAAAAAAAAGAAACACTCAGTTAAATAGTATAGCTGTCAATTTACGCTTAATTTAAAATTGTAATATTATATTTAGCCAGGCGTAATTTTTTTATTTTATTTTGGATGATCCCTCGGGAATAGTCCTTTTTTTCTGAATGAAAGGTCCTTTCTGGTGTACCAGACTACGTGTATGCAAAATTTCATGGTGATCGGTTGAGTAGTTTTTACGTAAAAGCGTAACAAACAAACTCACATTCACATTTATAATATTAGTAAGGAAGTAAGGATGTACTCGGAATTAAATGAAATATTATATTGTATTTAATAAAAATTACATACAGAAGTCTAGTTAAATAGTAATTAAATAATCCCAAATTATATAATTTATTTATTTGTAGTAGAATAATATTAAATAACGTATGCTGACGTGACTTTTTTTGTCCTACACATAAGCACAGACTTCTCATTGCTGTCTGGTTAAGTATGGGAGCTTATGGGGCATGAAAGCTCACTTTGGTAGTCCTGGATTAAAATCAGAGCAATAATATATATTTACTAGGTTCTAGCCTATTAATTTTTACACAGTTTTTGATTATGTGAATATGTATGTAGATATGGTACACCGAAGCACAGAATAGGTGATAGTACCTACAAAACCGAAGTCAGAACTTCTACTTATAAAAAGCTACTGGGAGTTTTTACGTTGGCAGCATAGTGTTACCACATAGCGACAAGAGTATCAGACTAAATTATATCTAAATTATATGTTCCCAATTGACAACTGTGTAATCAGAAAAAAATTGCAATACAGCTCACACAGTTAACATGACAAACGCGGTAATTACCTAAGCAGATCACACCTGCAACAATAGATAATGTTCGCAACCACACAATTATTATTATATTTTATGTACCTTTTCCCTCAAGGCTGATTGGGTGCAACACATACTCGTATACCGTTTCATTATAGTATTTTATTTTTTAATTTTACTTTAATTTACTTAACGGCCACCCCCCCGCCAGCTTCGCAGGCTTACAATTTTTTTTCTGAAAACTTATCGCTATTTCATTAGTTTCATATCCAAATTTGTTAGGAAGACTTAAAATCGGTACCGTTAGAAGAAATTAGCGGATACCTAACTATCTGGGCCTGCTACCTAGTTTTTACATTGGCTAAGATTTCCTATTTTTTCTATTGAAACTAAGAAATAAAACTATTCTTTAAAAAAATTATTATAAAATATAAAATTAATATATAATTATAAAATTATTCTTAGGCCATTAGGCCTTAAGTTAACTGGTTTTAGAGGTTCAGAAAAACTGCTAGAAGCAGTTTACTACAACGACACAATATATATTTTGAGAGTTGTCAGTATTCAGTACCGCGATCGTATTGATACATACAAAAATTGATTTAAATTTTTTATTTTTTAAATCCACCGCATTTTTTTCGTCTATAATAGTTACCCAATGACCCTGTAGCAACAATTTTCCTTCAGACATTCCGTGTTTACATGATCATAATACGGGAAACGGTAAAAGTATGTATAATTCGTGTAAACACACAGTACATACAAGCATGGAGAGCTTTTGGTCCGAGCGCTGTCGTAACCTTTGGTAAGACGCCAAATACTCCCTTTTACCATCGTGAATTATGTTTGGAACTAAATAATGATAGATTTATAACGTTTTTCACAATTTACCAACACATAATTTCTGTGAAGCGATTTTAATTCGATTTTAATATCAAGAGTTTCTTCCTGATATCTATTTATTTTATAAATATACAACCACATCTCTCAATACAACAACTATCAGCTGTAGGTAGGTATCCGCGATCAAATAATTATTCTAAGATTTGTTTAGATAACTTCTTTATTTTAGGTAAATTTTCGTTTTTATTAAATTTAAACCACTCGTATTAGAAGAGACTAACTTTTTTATTCATCTATACTGATATATACACTAATAAATAAATTTGAAGTGTCTATAACGTCTATATCTATACGGTACTTGTCTTTAACAAGAAATTAATTTTTAAAATTTTAGCCGAATCGCCAAAACGGCTGAACCAATTTTGAAGGGACTATTACGGGCAAATAGATATTATCAGCTTACGCTACTTGTATTAAAAAAAAATACAGTATATTATACCCAACCCATGTGAGATTTTCAAAAAACGAACTGCAGTGCATATGAAGTTGCGGGAACGAGCTAGTTTACAATAAGTTTAGGTACATTAAATATTATTTTTAACTGTCTTGATTTAATAGACTGAAAAGATACAAAGCGACTCCTTGTACTCGTATAACCATACTTATTCAGAAAATAAATTATTTTGAATTTGAAAAAAAAACTGCTGGCATCGAAATACTATTAGGTTTGCTAGTTTCACAAATAAGTAGGTTCTGATGACTTCTGACAGTGTCCCTTTTGTTCAAAGTGATTTAATGGTATAATGGTGACGTTTGTGAACGATCACTAGAAGTCACACCTCTTGTGTCTTATAGTGATGACTCATTGGTTCGTCTTTATATCGTTTAATTAACCAAAGCTTACATCAACTTGAAAACAATATTTATCAGTTAGATAATATTTACCCACAATATTATGACAGAGACTGACGTAGTAATGCGGTCTCGATTGTGCGTTTGCATTGTATTGCTGGACCCGTAGCCAACAAAGACTTTATAAGTATATTTGGGAGTATAGACACGGCGTAGCCCGTAAATAATGGTAGTAGTACAATTCGTCCACTCGAGATTGTCCACACGAGAGAGAAAGAGAGAGAAGTGGACGAATTCGCACTGTCGCTCGCTAGTGCGAGTAGGATTTTAATACTACCAAAGATTTCGGGGCTTTCTGCTTGCTACGCCGCATCTATAGTTCAGATCAATGGTAGCCAAGATGAAACGCAGTGCGTGGCAGTGGTTTCTACCGTCGTTTACGCTACGCTAAGGCTCTGTTCACACGTACCACAACCACACCACAACCACAACACGGGGACGGGCGCTAATTTGTATGACAATGAATAGGTGCATTCACATGGACCACATTTTGCCGTCAAATTCAACCGTGTGGTCGATACCGACAAAATAGCAACCATAACGCAACCACAACGCAACCAACTGCGACACCGCGCACTAGCGGACGGCCACATCGCAAACATAACCTTGCGTCGTCGCAACCACACTGCGCGTACGCCTGCGCCCTCCCTCATTCATTCCCTCATATTGTAATGAGGTGCCGCGCGGTTGTGCTAACAAAAAAGTCCATCAGCTTCGAAGTCCATGAGTTCGTTCAGTCGAGGCGTGTTTCCTCTACGAAAGCCGAAGTCGATCTGTCTGCCTGCCATAACGTAACCACATCGCAACTACTAGCGACAACGTAACCACATCTACATTTTGTAGTTACCACAACTTAACTGCAAAATGCTGCAGCGACACTATTCACACGTAACCTCTGCTTGACCACTTTTTGTCGCTGCGATGTGGTGTGGTTGTGGTACGTGTGAACAGAGCCTAAGAGAAAACTTTGTGATTGGTCAAAATTTTATTTTGACGTTACAACAACCAATCACCAAGCTTTCTCTTAGCGTTCTTTCTTCGTTTCCGAAGTACGCAACAAAGCGTTTTTGTTCAAAATAAAATACATACATAAATTATAAACATAATTAGTTTAAATTAGTTTTAAAATTAGCAATTAATAATATATTTTTATATATTAAATCGTTAAAATTAAATGATAAAACAATTTACTCGTACTATAACTCTTAAATAATTAACAGCAGTTTTTTTATATTTTCAAATAATAAGAGTCTAAGGCCGTAATTAAATTAGTCACAAAATAGTACGACGACGTCATTAAAAAGATCAAGACAAAATTGTGTGTAGTCGGAAAATGTACTCGGGGAGGAAATCGCCGGCCTATCAACATTGTTAGTCATGGTACGCCTCCGCACTCCTCACTTCTTGCGTTTAAACTTGTAACCGCCATGAACCGGTGCGAACCGCCCGCGAAAGCCTGCGTAAAATTGTCACAATATTATATCGTATTCATTACAATTACACGCGAAGCTTTGCTCGCCCTACGTCAATATAGAGACCTAATTGAATTTCATTAGATGTACCAGAATTCTATACTTATAAAATTGTTTGTTTTGACTGAACAAACAATTTTTATGAAGATTAGAATAACGCTGTTAAGAATAATAGAATCAATAATCTATAAGTACTTATAAAATCGTTTGTCCTGACTATAAGCGAAACCCAGGGGCATATCACTAGTTTTCTATTAAATTTTACAAGTATATTATCTGTTTTAGGACAGTAGATGAGTACTTAACTGTCACCGTTTGCTTTTGTACAGCACTAAAATATGTAGATAATTATGTTTCAATTGATACAGTAGGTATCGGTATTTCTGCTAATATCCTATTATTATAATGCAACCAACCGTTTTATATTATTCCACAACGGTGTTTAGTTTTAGGTTCACATTTGAAACTAAAAAACCACTTCAATTCATTTAGGAATTAAATTATGCCTATATCATTTTGCTATTTAATTTACAAAAATAAGTAACAGAAAAAATTGTTTCGTGTTTTTTTTTTTTCCATACCTTTACTAGTAGTAATAGTTAAATAATTCCTAGGAAATGTTCTTTTAAATTTTAGTAATTAGTTTGATATTGAAAAGACATAAAGTACAACGACCATGAAAAAAGGAAGGCGAAGCGCATCCAATTTCATTACAAATAAACACGAAACACTTCAAGTGTGACCTTGCAGATAACAGATACCTACTCTAAATTCTACAGATAATACACTCACAGTATCCAAGGAAAGCCGAAGCTCTATGGCACATTTATGTATGACAATAAATGCTATGGGCATTTAGAAGTGCCAAGGGCTATGCAAGTCACAGTTTTCCCTAGCCAGGCGGAACCCAGTCGGGCATTGTGCAACTCAGCCAGCTTGCTGCAGCATCCACTGTGAAATAATGCGTAAACGAAGGATTAATAACACACTTGTCTAACTTCTCACTTTAATCTATCCTCCTGTGGCGACCTCATTTAACAGACTTTTTGGTTTTGTTTTTCTGTTTCTTTATTTAAAAGAACTACAACGAATATGGAAAAGTGCACATCTGACGCAGCTACTGAAAGCACGAGCTTTCTCGCGTCATGTTATAAATTGTAAATACGTGTGCTCACTTTTGTACATAATGTATATTGTAAATTATTATATAACATTATATAAATGTAAATAGTAAAATGTGGTGTTCATCCTTTATCCCACTTCTGACACCACACTCTTCTTCACATATCTTCAAACATTCCACACAGCGCCATCTAGTTACACATTAAGTAACTATAGGCTTGTATTATGGATACCTACATAGAATACTTTTTCGTAAATTCATACATATCCTTACTGTCTGTCTGTTCTCTGAGTGGTTCTCGAGGAAGGCTTTTAGTATATAATTTACAAAGTTACGCGGGCGAAGTCGCGTGCAGCAGCCAGTTATATATAAATACAAAGTAACATTCATAATTCATACATCCATACATTCTATAAATGTCGAAATCATCTTTGCGTACTTCTTGGTGAGTTAATGGACTACTCGATTTTTACCTATTATTTCACTAGACAACTCGCTCAATGTACAGTCCGTTACATAAAGCATTTATCCTTAGTCCTTGTTTATTGCTTGTGTTTGTGACTGTAGTGTGGCCCCTTCAGCTTTTATTAGATGCCAACCTCTGTCATAAAAAAGGCACAACTGATAAAAATAAAGACAGACGTATTTAGGCCTATAGAATCATAAAAAAATTATATATTTACATTTATTTATCTAAATAATTTAAAAAATAAATTAATATAAAACCAAAAAGAAAAAGAAGAGAATATTCTATGTGAAAAAAAAAATTTTTTTTAAATGTACATAATTCGCAAATTTTCTTTTTGTAAGAATTCGAATTGTTTGAAAATTTGAAAAAAAAAATTTTAATTTCATGATGATATTTGTTTTAATTTCATTTGACATTTACTTTAGATTATATGCTCTAATTAGGATTTTGTATCCTGTTTCATAATATAGTCTATTATGATTAAACCCACAAACACCTGGACACGAGGTTTAGGCAGATATTGACAATATTGATAAGCAGTAGGTAGGTGATATATACAAAGAAATGTAGACCATTTTCTTTTCAGATTGGTGACGAACAAAACTATGAGATCCCATCAAAAGTCAAGCAATTCTCTTCTGCAGCGTAACATGTACTTCAAGATGACTTATCGACAGTCTACACCGGTGTACCTTTAGTATTCATTGGAAGCTTTGAGTGAAAAAAAATCCTTTACCAACTGAAAGTTGCATAATACATTAAGTGCGAGACTCTCACAGCAAAGCAATATGGATGACAACAGGTAGGTACTTTATTTAATTTCGTATCTTTAATTTTTTCCTCCTTTATTGATCATCAATACTAATAATAAATCTGTAAGGGTTGGTCATGGAGTAAGTTACTTTGTTTTCATAGATATCGTATTTATAGGCTCTATACATGATACTGAAACTAAATTGACCATTTTTACAATTTTTTTCTGTATGTATGTATGTATGTATGTATGTATGTATGTATGTATGTATGTATGTATGTATGTATGTATGTATGTATGTATGTATGTATGTATGTATGTATGTATGTATGTATGTATGTATGTATGTATGTATGTATGTATGTATGTATGTATGTATGTATGTATGTATGTATGTATGTATGTATGTATGTATGTATGTATGTATGTATGTATGTATGTATGTATGTATGTATGTATGTATGTATGTATGTATGTATGTATGTATGTATGTATGTATGTATGTATGTATGTATGTATGTATGTATGTATGTATGTATGTATGTATGTATGTATGTATGTATGTATGTATGTATGTATGTATGTATGTATGTATGTATGTATGTATGTATGTATGTATGTATGTATGTATGTATGTATGTATGTATGTATGTATGTATGTATGTATGTATGTATGTATGTATGTATGTATGTATGTATGTATGTATGTATGTATGTATGTATGTATGTATGTATGTATGTATGTATGTATGTATGTATGTATGTATGTATGTATGTATGTATGTATGTATGTATGTATGTATGTATGTATGTATGTATGTATGTATGTATGTATGTATGTATGTATGTATGTATGTATGTATGTATGTATGTATGTATGTATGTATGTATGTATGTATGTATGTATGTATGTATGTATGTATGTATGTATGTATGTATGTATGTATGTATGTATGTATGTATGTATGTATGTATGTATGTATGTATGTATGTATGTATGTATGTATGTATGTATGTATGTATGTATGTATGTATGTATGTATGTATGTATGTATGTATGTATGTATGTATGTATGTATGTATGTATGTATGTATGTATGTATGTATGTATGTATGTAAACGAATTAACTGATTTTCATGAAACTTGGTAGATAAACATTTAGACGTATGGGACACAGGATAGGCTACTTTTTTCTTTTTCAACGCGGACGAAGTCGCGGGCGCCAGCTAGTATATTATGTATATTATCAATTATTATTATCAAAGATGTCAGACGTTATATTGCTTTACACATATCTGTACAGTTCCATATAAAGACATTGAGTGTATTTGACTTTATATTAAACTTTGGCAGGATGTTTATTAGACTGTTTGTTGCTGGAATTTTATAATAAAACACCATAATTCATAGTACAGTCGGCCGCATAAGTCGATTAACACATTCAAAAGTGCAAAACAACGTAACACTTAATGCGCCATAAGTCGTTGTCACGACTAGAGAACAAAATAAACTTCATGTACAAACGATCGTAAAAAGCTTCAGTAAGTAAGTAATTAAGTAAGTAAGTTGAGTGTTCAGTTGTTTTGCACTTTTGAATGTGTTAATCGACTTATGCGGCCGACTGTACCATTAATTCAAATATTTGCATACTACTACCGTTCTGCATACCCTTGTCGTGTAGAACATACATATACCTTATGTAATGTGACTGCTGTATATAAATTGAAATATTTATTTATTTAGCAGGTTCAAAGTGTCCCCGTCCGAGGGGGAAAGTAAGAAAAACGGGATTCATATGGGAGCGAGCATTATTTCGCGGCCACTCCGCTCCTCAGTTGACAAGATGGAGAAAGGAGTGGCGATTGTTGCCCCCAACAACCAATCGGAGACGTGGCTCCACGACGCTGGCTGGCGGAGGAAAAGGTCTTTGGCACAACTCACCAGAGAGGCTCTGCCGCGAATGGAGAATTACAGGAACTCGAAAAGGGCACTCAAAAGACCGAGTCTTGGAGAATTGCATGGAGACCATCACCTCATCAGTGAAGAGGTAATCGCTTGTGTGTTTAATAATCATCTTGAAATTCTCATTTATTTTAATGTTGGAACTAAAATAAGATACCTGGGGTCAGGTCAAAAAGCTAAATGGGATAAATTTTGTTTAAAAAGCTAAATGGGATAAAAAGACAAGCACTTATGCTTGTCTTTTAAGGCGACGGTAGTCACTTGCTGTCAAGTCGAGCGTCAGCCTGCCTGCTCGACTTTCATTTTTGTAAAATTACAGATTCAAATGGATTAACATTAAATCGACTACATTTATCATATTTTAATGTTCATGAAATGAGCATGTAGTTTATAGGTTATAAAAAAAAAGTTATTATGTAAAGATTAAAAAAATCTGCAAAATATGTGACGATAAACGACACCTCTTTGTATTTTAAGTAAGAAAATGTGTTGTTATTAGGTGCTCACACTGATTGATACCTGTGACCACGTTTCCTATGATTATAATATCATTAGGGAACATTCTGTCTATACTAAGTACAGATTATCTAATGCTTATCTAATATTATGCACAAATCGTCTACTACTCCTTTTGTCAACATCCATTATCTTGGGTAGAGCACGATTGATATATAATTACTCAAAACTACACAAAAACTGAAATAACATATAATTATCTAATAAACAAATCTAAAAAACAATTATATTTTAAACTTTAGAAAATCGTCATTACAATTTTTTTGAGATTATTTTAACTCCCCTCTTATTGTAATATTCCTTCCTGATTATCTATACACATAGCCTTAAACCTGAAGTGGATGGATTTCTATTCGTATTTCTGGACCATTGTGGGAAAATAATACTCTAATGTTTTATCAATAGTCATTATTCGAGTCCAATCTGTCACAGTATGTGTGCAGTAGAACTAATTGGAAATTTTTTGTCGAAACAGTTCTATTGTAGAATTAATAGTATAACTGTTTGGAATAACCCCACCTACTATTGCTTGCTTGTAACTTATCATGTCTCTCCCAGCCAATCCGCCGTAGAAGGCTCCAGCGCGGACGGCTCTGACCCAGGTCTTGGGGGAAACTGCCGCCCGTCGTAAGTTCCCCTGACATGGCCGGCGTACCTCCACATTCGGGTACGCCGAGGTTCTGACAGGGAGCGTAGCCCTTCCCGCACTGGATAGCCGTCGCGGGGCACCGAAGCTCTAGTCATAACGTCCCCGCGACCCGGCCCATCTACTGCCGCGCTAGAAAGTTTTAGCCGTTACGAATCCGGCATAACCCTGCACTGCCGGGTATCCATGAGTATTTCCCAACGTTAAAAAAAGGGGCATACCAGTGTATGCCACAGACACTTGAATTGTCATGGTGTTTGTTTGTTTATAAGCGACAATAACCAGTCGTCCCTTATCATAAAATAATCAGAATAGGTTATAAAAACAGTTTCCTCAAAATGTTTCGCTTCAATGTAAAGGACGTTATTGTGACGTTATACGAACGTGTAAAGATTTTAATTGATTTTTAAAATATTAAGTACGTTACGTTACATAATACAAAAAATTATAATAAAAAACACCAGCTATCTAAAAATAAGATTATATTATAGAAATATAGTAAAATATATAGTTTTCCAATTGTAAATAAGCATTACAAATGTAACTTTCCTCAAACTTCCACTGCGGTCTCTTAACCCCACAGTAATGTTAATTAATGTTATAGACATACGGAAAAAGGTTCTATTGATTCTAAATAATGATAGTATTCATTGAACTTAATGCATTGAAGATTCAAATGTGTATTTTACCACTTTATTATGACTAACTAAATTAGAGTAACCCGAAGTGTTTGTCGACTTTAATATTTTATCTAACAACATGTCCCATCGTTATTGAAACAATAAACATTAACGGTAAATATTTTATTTTTGCATTTATTAGCTTTGTCAACTCTCGTGTCCGTTACTTTAACTAATTCAGTGTACACATATTTATTATATCTATGTATCTTATGTTAGCTCGTTTTGTCGTTATGTTCCTAAATAGACTTAATTTGTTACTAGCAATTCTATAATAGGCAATGAAGGATACCTAAATATTTACTAACAAGCTGGTGCCCGCGACTTCGTCCGCGTTGAAAAATAAAAGATACTTGTATAACACCCGAGAAAATATTTAAAGGAACATTGTACGCTTGACATTATACTTTTTCCAAGCATTGAAACTTACTTACAAATAGTTCTATAATATTTTAGTCATAAACCGGGATCTGATCCGGCCAGAGCCGTTCCATTTGCGTGGAACTTGTTTTTAATTGCTCCATTGCTTTTTTTTTGTAACTTTGGGAAATCCTCTTGGATACCCGGCAGTGAAGGGGACACTGCGGGGTTATGCCGGATTCCTACCGGCTAAAACCCAACGCCTTTCTATCTATCGCCCGCCACGGCTATCCAACGCGGGGAGCCTGTGCTCCCTGTCAGAACCTCGGCGTACCCGAAAGTGGAGGTACGCCGGCCTACTCGGAGGACCTTACGACGGGCGGCAAGACCACCGCCCTGGTCCCGATTAGGGTGGAAGGGTGGAAGCGCCCGAGCCTTCTCCGGCGGATTGGCTGGGAGAGGGGATCCTCTTCCCGCTGCCTTTCCGCCGCTTCCTTGCGCGACATAACGTGCTCACAGAACGTGAGCATCGCCTGCCACGCAAGGTCACTGCCAACCATCGATTTCACGACGGCAGGAACTCATTGCCTGCGTCCGTGTTTCCCAGAATTACAACCTCGGGGTCTTCAAGTCTAGGGTAAATGGGCACTTACTAGGTAAGCGTGGTCCATCTTTGGCCACATCTGCACCTAACATCAAGTGAGATCGCGGCCAAGCACTGCCTCGATCTTGTAAAAAAAAACCGCTATAATTCTAGAAAGAAGTCCCCATAACTCTCAAGATTAAACTTATACTCGTATAGACGTACTCGTACATACATTAGTGTTTTATTACTTGTTTTATTTTGGAATATCCATTCAAAACTTTTAATATCGATTTAATTTTTTTTTATTAGTGTATAATAAAATATGCAGACATAACTCTACTCAGCAGCTGTTTATATTGCTATAATAAATGTTCGAGGAAAATACGTACATACGTACAGTATTTATTTTATATTATATTCTTTCCGTTGTATAGTAGAAACGTGTGAAGTTAAAGCAAGTTTCGAACTAGGCCAAGGAGAATGAGATTTTGCAGGAAAAGAGTAGATAGTAATTTAGATGTACTCGTATCAAGAACAAAGTTGGATAAATATACATTTTTATTCAAATCTTATTACAACATAAAAATAATAATAATCCTTCTTTGTAGGTAGTTGTTTTGGACGGCTTTCGGATTGTTTTATAATAGCTATTTCCATACATCCTTTAATTTTATTGTTTAAGATTTTTTTTTAAATTTCGCCTTATCATGATTTCAACGGCTATAACCCGTTAAATAATTTTTTGAAATCTATACTAGTATTATAACGAGTGTTTTTTTGTATTTTTGTTTGCTCAAAATCAAAGATTTAAATCGAAAGATGCGGCGTAATCTCCTCGCGCCATACTAAAAACACACCGAAAATTCTTAACAATGGGTTGGGCGCAGGCGCTCAACCCAACTACAGTTGCACGCCAGCTACAGTGAGTGACGGTCGCTTGTTGAGAGCGTCGCTATCGTCACAGTCACGTTTGAAGTAAGGAATGTGTTGTCTGTATTTAAAAGTGTGTTTAGACAAAGGTATATGTATTTTATACTTTTGTCTTTAGTATGTATGTTGTATTTTGTAACACACTTTCGCTAGTAATGCCGCATCTCTCGATTTAAATCTTTGCTCAAAATACAAAAAGTTGGATTGATTTTAAAATCAGTTACGTGCAACAGCTAGTTTTATAAAATTTGATCAAAACGAAATTTCCCACGATTACTAAAGAATTTGGCCAAGACTTACGGCCAATTTAGAGCAATCGGGTAAGAAAAGTAAGTAAAATAGGACTAAGTAATTTCACTTTTTCTCTAAAGGTTTATTTTTATACTTCAGACACTTTACATAGGTCATAATTTCAGCAAGACGCTTTATAGACCAGTTTCATACTGCAGCGTGTCGCCCAGCCCAGGGCTTAAGGGATGGTTTGGTCCCATAAAGTCAGAGTTTTAAAACTCTTATCCCTTATCGTTAATCCTTCTATGGTCGGCAGCGCACTTGTAGCACTTATGGCGTTGCTTATGTAATAGGCAACGGTAGCCACCTACCATCAAGTGGACTATCAGCCTGTCTGTCGACCTTAACATAAAAAAAAAGTTTATGAAGTAATCTCAATTCAAAAATATTTTTAAAAATTGCACAACAGCAAATTCGCTTATGAGTAATTCGAGATTCACTCGTTTAGTTAGAAGATTAAAGTGTATTAAACAATATGATGTAGAATAATAAAATGCAGTGGGCAATTAAGTGTTATTGTTGCTTCAATAAGTACGGACCACGTGTCAAGACAGAATCGGTATATTCCGGTCTGATCCGGTGCATTCGCACCAGCGCTCACTTCAACATCCAATACTTCGCGGTTGCACATCGCGATACATTTATCCCTCACTAGCTTTTGTATGCGAGTTCGTCCGCGTAACTTTATAAAATGTAGCTCATGTTACTCGCTGATAATTTATCTTTGTACAGTTGAAGGAATTTATAAAATCGGTGCAGTAGATTTTGAGTTAATTCATTACAAACAAAAATACAAAAATACGAATCTTCTCTCTTTATTACTCGAGCAATTAAAACATTAACAAACATGAGTTTAATTATGAGTTTTTTTTGGTGTTTTCTGACTAAATGAGCACAAAAATAATTTCTCGATTAATTTAGATTAAAAAGTAGACAGTCTTTAACAAAGAATCAAACTATTTTTTTTATTTTATATTTTTAGAAGATCGCTTGGGAAAATGACATGCTTCCAGGATAAAAAGTATCATATATGTTAATCTTTTATAGCCAACATAGTAAAACACTATGTTATCGCTTTGTTAAGTGATTATTATCTTTTTGATTTTTATCACTCTAAATTAATTTTGAAATAAATTACTTAGGTACAAGTAAATTAAATCTAATAGGTAATTTATAGATATAACATTCAATGAAACATTTAAGATTCTTAATTTCTATAGACGAGAAAGGCTTCTTTTTTTTTTTCTTGTAAAATTCTTGTAAAGGTTCTTGTAAAACCTTTGAACTTTGAACGAATTTGAATATGATTGGCTGGACGCCGGTATAACAGAATAATTATTGTACGAATTAAGCAAATTTTGTTTATTTTTTATTAATATAGTGTAATAATATATGTATAACCTGTTTTTTGCTTAAATGTACCGTAAGAAGGTCATCGGGCCGGTAACTCGTTATAGTACACTTCATTTCAATACGTGTCTTTATTGTTTATAGTTGTATGTGTTTTCCTAATGCGAAATAGGTCCGAATATTTAGATGTAATCGGAAAAACTATCTATTTGGAAATGAATAAATAAGCATACATAAGAAAAAAATTACAATAAAGACAAAATATCTGAGATAAACAAACAACATTACTGTTTTATCTTGGAATTTATTGACTAACCGGTTGTTATTAAATAAGATCATTATGCTTATATCTCTTCTAGAATTCAGTTGATTATAAAAGTACTTACAATTAATGCTACTTAAAAATACGCTTCTAACGATGTATAATATGCATATATTTCACATATATTTAATAAAATAAAAATAGATAAAAAACAGTTTTTTTTTTATTGCTCTCCTGTAGAAAGTGTAATTTTGATTTGTGCCCCTTTAGTTTTTAAGCAGCGATCATCAAACTACTACAACATGGAACCCGCGTGCCATACAAAACACTACGAATTTTATGGAACATTTAAAAGTGACATATGCGTAGAGCATGAACTGTCATTTAAAACAAAACAAACATAATAATAAATACGTAATTTAAAGAAAATGGGACTTTACGTCAACCCATTAGAGTTTAAAATGAAATAGTAGAAGTTGATCGTTACTACCTTTTACCATTGACGCGTGAAGGCAAGAGTCCGTCATGATTCTGTCAAAGGCGTTCTTTTTATGTGCCGCTTTGGCATTTGTGACGCAAATTCCATTGTAGTAGGTATTTCGATGGCAGCGATACATATACACACTGTCTTTTATCTATATAGATAGTAAATAGATTTTCTATTAATGTGGCCTCCTTACTCGCATCAAAGACATTATATATGCATAGACATTATATATGCAATAGATCTGTTCCTATACCTGTTGTGATGACAGCTTCATGCTGTATTTCAATTAGTATAGTATATGCACAGAACATTTGTCTTTGATACTCACACTCATCTCTCCACAGATTATAAAGTAATATGTCTAAAGACATCTCTCAATCTCTATCAGATTTCTGACATAACGTGCTTTAAATTAAAATGTATTTTTGCATACTAAAAAATGATTTAATCACTGAAGCGCAAATAGATGAGGTTTGTATAAATACATTTCTTCTATTTAAAGATTCAGAATTCCAGCTCTGCTCTAGCCGATTCTAATTTTTATAGGCATTTTGTTTTATGCTTGCGCTTAGGACATAGAAACTAAGTCTGAATCAACTAAATAATCTAGACATTCTAGACATTAAGTTCACCTACGGTTAGAATTTCCAAAACTATATTAACTATTTTGTATATCTCAAGTATAGTATACAAAATAATTATTCTTTTGCAGTCATTAGCCAAAACAAAATGTTAATTTTTAAGTTCGAAAGTTTTCTAGATCACATTATTTTAAAAGGCCAACTAAAACTAAACTATATCGCTGCTGCAAGCTCATCCGGTAATATGCTTACCTGTGTGTTATATGCTTCCAAATCAAAGACCTTTTTCAACCGACGAAAACGAAAAAACAAAACGGAGGAGGTTCTCAATTCGACGCGTATATTTTTTTTTTATGTATGATCACGCATAACTTTTTACAGAGTAGTCTGATTTTGATAATTATTTTTTATTTGAAAGGGTGTGACCCGAAGGTGGTCCCATATAAATTTGGAAATATTTCCAACCCTGAGGGTAGGAAAAAAGGGATGCTTGATTGTTCACTCACTGATTGTAGTGTATGACCACGCATAACTTTTTATAGAGTATTCCGATTTTGATAATTCTTTTTTTAATGGATAGGGAAAAGATTTAAATCGAAAGATGCGGCGTAATCTCCTCGCGCCATACTAAAATCACACCGAAAATTCTTAACAATTGTTGCACAGTTGCAGCAGTATTTTGTATTTTGTAACACACTTTCGCTAGTAATGCCGCATCTCTTGATTTAAATCTTTGGGATAGGGTATACCTCGAAGTTGGTCTCATATAAATCTGGAAAAATAATTCCTACCCTAAGGGTGGAAAATAGGGGTGATTTATTGTTTACTCACAGATTTTAATGCTGAGTTGAGTATTACAATTGAAAAAAAAGTAGTCAAATAACATTCGTTTAAGAATTTAATTAAGGTTAATTAAGGTTAAATAAAATTATTTTTTGCTTTTCAGTTTTTTCGGCAGTATAATTTTTTGTTAAAAAGTTTTATTGTATTATAACAAAGATCGAAACATCTTTACAAAAAATTGCATTAATAATATTGTCCGATATTCATGAAACAAAGAGAAAATTAAAAGACATTAACTTGCAGCCATATGAAAGTAATGAACATCGAGACGAGGCGACATTTGATTGTTGTTTGAAATAAATTCAAGGCGAATGTAGAACATTTGTTTCCCATTATGTGTCAGAGATTATTGTTTTGCCCATCTAGTCATACGTCCATCAAACGTCTGTTTCTCATCAACTATAGAACATAATCATAATTACCGGACGGGCGGCGACTGGAAAAGTCATATAAATCATATAAATCACTACATAGTATAAAACAAATTCGCTTCACATCTCTCTGTCCCTATGTATGCTTAGATCTTGCAAAATGCTTAGATTTTCAGAGGAGATGTTAAGTGAACCTAAACTAAGCTCCCATTTAAAATTCAGACGATTCGGATGTAACGCAAGCTCGTGGCAGCTTTTTGAAAATGAAAAAAATATTTTTGACGATTCTCATTTTGTAATAATCGAGCGCGTCAGATTTTCATACAGACGGTTCAGCCTAAAGTCCTGATCGTGCTGATTCTTAATCTGACGATTATATGGAGGATTTTTTAAAATACAGCGCCTACAAAATTTTGAACGCCTGTAGACACTCACCCCACCGCTGAAATGAAAAACTTCATATAACCTTTTTTTCTTCTTACCATCCAATCTTCAAAGTCCAATAGGTCCCCACGACGCTCGAGTGACTACACATTTAGCATCGTGGGCTCCCTAACCATAACAGAGTGTTGAAACTTTTCACATTGCAATAGTTATGTATCAATGTTGCGAACAAAGGAAGGCCAGAGGAAGCTCGTCAAATACAAATGTGAAAATTTTATTACTGAAAAACTACTTAAATAAATTAATAATATTTCACTGTTAACATGTGTTGTAAATAAATATGTTTTATTGTACTTACTTGTACATAAATAATAACTAACAAAAATAGGAAGTGTAGGTAATATGTACTTATTAGTTATCTACTTACTTGGTAATAATATTAATTTATTACCTAAGTAATATTTTATTTATTATATTAAACATGTGACATGTTCATTTGCATATAAAATTTGTAACAAATAATTTATAAATCAATATAAAAAAGAGGTACTAACATAACATAATCTCCCATATGTTTTTATATCTAGATACTCTTACCATATTATACTCGTAAGTGATTTTTTCACACCATAATCCAAAATATTTGTTTTTGTAGGACGAAAAGGAACAAAATCAAAGAGATTCGAAATCGCCTACTCCATTTGTTGGAATTAAGTTGGGATGGATTCAGGTAAACAATCTTATTTAATGTATACTTCTTTACTAGTAACTTAATACTATTTAATTAGTAATTTACTTAGTTAGTAGTGCCCTGCGTTTCGAAGTCATTTGAGCAGTCCGTCTGAAGTCATTTTGTAACTTTTAAGGCGAGGACTTAGCAGAAAAGCATTATTTTCGTCGCCTAGTTTGACTTCTTAGAGTAAAATCACAAGTTAGATAAAAATACAGTGCATAATAGACTATATGGAAAAAAGTTTGAATCGGGCAGATTTATAAAAAAAATCCATTTTCTGAGAAAAGAAATTAGTAAAATACTGCTAAATAAAAACTTACTGTTCACAGTACTAAAAATTTTCCGTGACAACTACTTTAATTTTTAGGCCTATTAATTAACTTACGTTCTACACTAAAGTTTGAATCGGCTACTTTTATTTCTTTTTTCATATTTTACACAATATTTAAGAAAAACCTTCCAATTTTAACTCTGTTCGGTTATCTCCGAAGACCTACAAAAATTTGTAGCGCAATATTGCACCTTAATCCATAGGATATTAGGTTGCAGTTATTTCGGTAAAAATAACTGTGTTCGGTCTGAGGTTAGTTCTTGCCTTAACTGAAATAAGCTGTTTAATTAATTTGTTAAAGTTGTCAATTTATTTTGATACAGGGTGTGCTTATACCATGTCTCCTCAACACGTGGGGGGTGATGCTGTTCCTGCGTATATCATGGATGGTATCACAGGCTGGCATCGGTCTCTCAATGGTCATCATTTCCATATCAGCCATCGTGTGCGTCATCACAACATTGTCAATGAGTGCAATCTGTACAAATGGAGAAGTAAAAGGGGGTTCGTCAATTTTTATTTTATTGACTTAAGTTATAGTTTAATTGCTTTTATTTGTGGTTATGGCTTCAAGGATTAGAATAAATTTAACTCTTGGTTTATTGTATGACAGATTGGCTCTATTTTTATATTAATCTGCTCCACTACCTGGTAACTTCAAAAACTGGTCGTATAGAAGTTTTCATATCATCAAGCGTTTTAATTAATTAAGAATTAATTAAACTCATATGGGATCTGTATTGGTTTAAACTTCGAAGTACTAAATATTAGCATGAAGGGTCTAGAGAACAATATTACATAGTGTTCGTCCACTAGTCGAAAATAGGCCATAAAAAGGCTGATTCCAATTTTTTATTGCTATCACTGAAGCTCGTTGATCAGAATCAGAAAAATCAGAATAATCAGAAAAAAAAGGAAATTGGTTAACAAACAAATAGCTAAGCAATAGTTACTGTTATCTTTAAGGTACTTATTTACATAATAAGGTTAGCAAACTCGGCAAAAGTTCTCCTGTTTAACCGTTGACTTGCTTGGCCATATGTTAGCTCACAAAAAAAATGTAACCAGGACTAATTGTGAATGATCTGAGTATTCAAAAAATTTTCATCATAATTGGTCTAGCCGTTTCGGAGAAAGTTAGTGACATGCGTTCAGAAGTAATGTTCAGACGCAATAAAGAATTAGGTATATATGAAGACGTGAGTGGATGATGGCGATAAGTCGCATTTTTGGGTTTTTTTGCGTTGATGAAGGTAATATTATGTCCATATGAATGATTACAGACCTTAAGATCGTCGATTTAAGACATTTTTAGAAAATTAAAAGTTGAAAAAGGTGTTATGTACAGTTAATTTTAAAAAGCAAAAAGTGCAGAAAAGTTTACTTTTGTCAATGGAATAGGGAGCTATGTTCATTTTTTTTTTAAATTTAATTATACAAGTATTTAATTGCTATCATACCATTAATATTTTAGGTTGTTTAAACAACTTTGCATCATAATTTAGTACAAAAATCAGTTCCGTGGCGACTTATCTCAAAAATTAAAAGTAAAACTTTAACGTCGATTTATTCAAAATTGGAATTATGCGACATATCACCTTCATCCACTCACGTATTCATATCTTAAAGCTATTTTCGTTTCTAGGTGGAATCTACTATATAATATCGAGGTCGCTCGGACCCGAATTCGGTGCATCCGTTGGGTTAATATTCGCGTTCGCGAACGCAGTGGCAGCCAGCATGAACACCATAGGATTCTGTGACTCCTTAAACGAATTGCTCATGTCAAATGGTGTAAAAATCTTTGACAACTCATTCAACGACACAAGGCTTGTGGGAGCAGTGGCACTCATTGTTATGTGCATCATATGCGCTATCGGCATGGACTGGGAGAGCAAAGCACAGGTATGATCTATTCTTTTTCTATTGATCAAAAACGTAAACAAATATAGCGTCGCCATGGTCACTGGACTGTTTTAAAGATGGGATTTGTACATTAGGCATTATCAAGGAGAGTTGACTCAGTGATTAACTCATTTAGAATTTTTTCGTATTGTTTGTTTAGTTCTATATCGTGAATTGTTTGTTTACTTACCTTTTTGATCAATGAAAAAAGAATACAATATACGTTTGTTTATACATAACTAGCTGCTGCCCGCGACTTCGCCCGCGTAACTTTGCCAATTATATACTAAAACCTTCCTCGAGAACCACTCTATCCATTGGTGAAAACAGCATGAAATTCGGTGCAGAGTTTTTGAGTTTATCGCGAACAGACAGACAGACGCAGCAGAGAATTTTGTTTTATAATATGTAAGGATTAAGAACCTAAGTAGTAAATATCTTGATTCTTAGTTCAAAGAGACCGATGATATGATTCATCCTCCTGTTATAAATACTGAACTGAATTCATAGAAATTATTTTATGTACTCATATCAGAAGCTAATGAAGTTTATGAAGTTAAATTTAAGATTTCCCAGTTTATTCCCACAGATTTCACTTGAATACATATTGATGAGGAATTTGAAAGAATCTGCCAGTCTGTCTTTTCAGGCTTTCATAGATGAATAGTGCGAATATGTTTCGAGTATCTTCCATGTGTACCTTATATAATTAACACAATTAAACACACACAATGAAAGTAACTCTGTCTGGCTTAAGTAAATAGTTAAGGCGTGAAAAGGTTGTTACTAATCCTCATGAAATTTTGCATACACGTTGTCAGGGATACAGGAAAGGACAAGGAATACCTTTCATCCAGAAAAAAAGGACTGTTCCGAGGGATCATCTATACTAATCTATACTATTATATAAAGTTGAAGAGTTTGTTTGTTTGTTTTTTTGTACGCGCTAATCTCAGGAACTACTATAGTTTGTTTTTTAATCTCAGTCAAAAATGACATTTGACATGCATTACATACATTTCATGTCATTTCATGGTATCATTATATGCAAACTTGACATTTGCATGTGTCATTTTTGTATCTGAGATTAAAAAACAGACCGTAGTTCGAATTGAAAAAATATTTATGTGTTGGATAGTCCATTTATCGAGGAAGATTAATATAAGAAAACTAACACCTGATTTGGCCTTACTAAATTTTCAATGACACTGGCCGAAAAACCTTGGTTCAAGTGGCCAGCGACTATTTCCGTCAGTTTAGCGACTGACCGCTTGTATTGTTCCTGAAGAATGTTGCTGTTACTTTATCACTAAGCGGGAAACAAGATAGATTATAAATGCTCTTGTAGGACCTGATAAATATCTTGTTAATGAGTGTGTTTAATTAAGTGTAGGTACAGACATTTATCTTTTCTGTTTACACATGTTGTGCACTCGAACAAATCCGACAAGTGTAAATTTACTTGTTATCAAAAAAAAAACTTATCCTTCTTTATCTTTGAAGAGTGTCATTGATAGTTATATTAGTACTCGTAGCATACTCTAGGTCTAGATAACCATAATCACAATAAAATTATGAGAGGGTCCCTTTTACTGGACTGTGTTTATTACAAAGCTTCCGCAAGTAACTTCATTAAATTTAATCTAGATAATCACTGTATTTGAATTGTGTAAGTAGGTATTTAATTAAAATGAAGATAAAAAATAGTAGGGAATATATATTTTCATATAGACTAGCCAAAAGAGTATAGTTTGTTATAGGTACATAAGCAGTATAGATTGTTAAAACCGTGTTTGTAAATATTATACCCGAGCTCTATTTCTATATGCACCTAATAATATATTTTAAAAGATGTATTTTAAAATATATTATATATTTGCCCGCGACTTTATATATAAACATGTATTATATAAATTATTATTAACTTAGTGTCTATTTAGTAATATATAAATTGTTATTATTAAAATTAATATTTTTATTTTTATTTTATTTTTTGATATTTATTTTAAATATCAAAAAATAAATTATAATTCATGAAGCACACGATACAGGCTTGCATGATTAGTGTGTGTTTTCATAGCCAATTAACTAAAATATATATGTTATTGTAAATAAATAAATCTTTATTTCTAATATATTTTTACAGACGTTAAATTTTTTATTTTTCGTTTTATATGATCCCTCGGGTACAGTGTTTTATTTTCTAAATGAGAGGTAGCCTATGACATTTTCTGTATATTCCTGAAAACGTGTATATGATCGAAATTTCACAATAATAGGTTGAGTAGTTAAGGCGTGAAAGAGAAATAAACAAAAAAATAACTCGCTTTCGCGTTTTATAGTTAGGATGGGATTTTTATTAAGGCTTGAAAATTTTCCGAGCCCCACCACTCTTACTTAATTATCTCCATCGTATGATGGTAACGTATATATATAGTAGATTTATATTAATGTTATAATACTTTGTTATACGGGGGTTGATACGGGGGTTGATTCCATAAACGAGCTCGTAATCACAGGGCTTGGCGAATGGCTGCTCGACCTCCATCCGCCCGCAAATAAACCGTCCTTCAACTTCAAACATTGCTCCCATACATATAACGTATTGCTCGTTGCGACTACACCATTATTGTGTTGGTTTATTTGGAAACTAGCTGGCGCCCGCGACTTCGTCCGCGTGGAAAAAGAAAAAAGTGGCCTATCCTGTGTCCTATACGTCTAAATGTTTATTTACCAAGTTTCATGAAAATCAGTTAATTCGTTTAAGAGTTATTGAGGAACATACATACATACATATATACAGAAAAAAATTCTAAAAATGGTCAATTTAGTTTCAGTATCATGTATAGAGCCTATAAACACGATATCTCTGAAAACAAAGTAACTTACCCCATGACCTGCAACTCTTACAGATTTATTATTAGTATAGATAATTTGTACTAATCTATACATATATGTAAATATTATGTAATAGCGAGCCTTGGGAGAGGCATCTATAGCAGTGAAGAAACATAGGCTGATGATGATAGCTATAAAATTGTTGATAAAACTGAAAAACGTTAACAATGGTGGACTTCCCTTAATTAAATGTGTTAATTATAGTTAACTATTACATACATGAGTTAGCTTTTTGCTTAATTGCTATTCTAGAAATCTCCGGAGAAATTATGTATTTTCGCATACTGTATTTTCGAATTAAGGGGGAGGTATAAAGAGAAATAGCCAATCCTAGATTTGAATTTTATCTAAGTAAACAAAGTCTAATTTAATTAATTGTTTTAAATAGATAAATACATTATAAATGAAAGTGACGACTGTAACAGAAAACATAACATAATGAAATTTTCTCGATAGAAAAAAATCACCAAGTGAGCTCTCATTTCTATCGATTTTAGTTTTATTTTCAAAATGACACACATTACAACGCTAAAAGTGTATCAGTAATTTCACTTCACATATTATCTAAGGCTGTATGTACCAACTTTTCATTTGACATTGTAGTTTGATTAATATTAATACTAATTAATATTTAATACTTTTGGCACTTATAACATTTTTATTGAGCGAGATGCGCTATCTTCCGTCGCATGTTGTGCGTAGTTCTACGTATTTTGTGTCACTGTCATGTCCAAGGGGCCACGTGGGTGAAATTACAAATTTTGTTTGCTTTATACCCACTCTTAAGAGTTTTTTTTGTTTTTGTCTATAAGTAATATGCCAATTTTCGGCCACTTTGTATGCGTAATTGTTTTTTGATAGACAAATTAAACATGTTTTATTGTAAGCAGCGATTTTTAACAAACTCAAAGGGGGAAAAGTCCGCATTGTCCTATAAAACAAACCAACGAGGAAAAAAAGCCCTACTGCTTCGTCCGATCAGTCAGAGGAAGCAGTCGGACCACGCGGTCTCAGGGCTTTTGACAAGCTACGCACGAGGCGTGAACGCCTGTCACGCTTCGCGGCTTTAATTGACAAAAAAACAAACTCCTTTGATACCTAAGCCGTTTTATCAGCCGGACTTAGAAACTTGCGTATTTTTCCTGTTCTAAAACAAAAAAAATAACTATGAAACGAAGATATTTTGCGACCATATAGACGAGATAAATACCGAATCGCTCAAAGAATTTGTAGTCAATTCCAAAATTTATTTGAAGATTGAAGAAGATGGTGATTATTTTGAAAGAGACCGTATAAATATTGTATACTATATATTTTCCAAATATTTTTCTATCAACTAGTATACATACTCGTATATCATTCACTTCTGGGTTTTAGACCTTATCTTCTATGTACGTAGGATGAAGATGAACTATAGCTAACACTTGCCCACTGCAGATTATTGGAACTTAAATGCAACACACGTCTTTAAAAATTGCTAGTATTCTAGACTGTCGGCTTACACACGAAATCAGAGAGTTGGAAATAAAACCTGCGTCTAAAAATTATTTGGCGTGACCTTCGTGAACTTTACTTTACTGTAGTTTATCTACTACTGTAGAACTTTACTGTAGATAAACTACAGTAAATTCCTACCGGCAACAGATTTTTTTTATTACGAACTTAATTTGTATATTCAAAATGTTCATAATTCTACTTTAATTTCAGAATTTCTTAATAGCTATTATCATAGCTGCCATGGCAGATTTCCTCGTGGGCAGCGTAATAGGACCGAGGTCACCTCAGGCCATTTCAGAAGGATTTGTTGGTTTAAGTTGTAAGTACATAATTGTGTGCATTTTCTGTAATATATGTATACCATCAGATACTCAATCAACTTATTCTCTTTAAGTTTAATAATATTAAAATGTAAATTAATAGTCTTCTCGATTTATTTTTGAAAATTTTACCCAAGTTTATCAGAATTATTTATATATTATCTAAGACACAAATAATGTCTGGGTATGTAGACAACAAAATAAAAAAAAAACAATAAAAAATTTAAAAAAAATAATTGTAAATTGTATAGATTTTGAGAGTTTAAATAGAAAAACTATGATATTAATTTTTCTATTAAGATATAAATATTAATTTTTGTGTTTCATTGAAGTCGTTAATATTTATGCTGATATGATGCTGAATATTGATTAACAACATGATAATTATTTGACAATACTAAATAAATATTTTAATAAAAACAAAATATACATGGTACAAACCATCACTGTATTAGGACAAGAGACTCGTTGTCTACGATACAGGCCTTATAATTTAATTATTAAACAAAGTGTACCTTTGAATAATAATAACACCTGGTACGTGTTAAAACAACATATACTTGTAATTATATGCATTGTGTATTTGTGTATTAGGTCTTCTGTTAATACACAAATCTCATACCCGTGTAATGTAATGAATGTACCAACTATATCAATGGGTAATCTTAGGTAACCAATTCTGAAAAAAAAAAATCAAGGATTTTCATATTGTTGTCTTTATGGAAGTGTTATATTTGTTGTTGTCTGTGGTACCACCTACACATTAAATGACCGCAAACTTAGTTGTGTAAGTACCATCGTAGATGAAATTATTATTTTTTTCAAAAGATTTTTTTTTCAGCGGTAACATTCATGCAAAATTTTGCACCAGATTTTCGATTCAGTGAAGGCATGGACCAGAATTTCTTCAGTGTATTTGCAATTTTCTTCCCGTCTGTAACTGGAATACAGGCCGGTGCTAACATATCTGGAGATCTTAAGGTTATTATAATGAGTTGACTATACTTATAATTTCCAGACAAAGTATATATCTTTCGACAGTATAAAACTTTAACTGATGTGTTCTATACTTTAGAAAGAACTTTGTCTTATATAATATTTATGAAATCTATTTTATTCTTACTGACATCAACACAGTCATAGTCAAAACAACTATGTCTAGAAAGCCAAAATTTGAAACATAAGTTTATCTCATAACTTTAGCATAGGATTTTCGAAAATTTTAACTCTGTGCGAATTTAAGCCGGTTATAATTTTGTATTGAAAATAAAATTATCATATTAACACAATATAGGTATACATTTTTAAAGTGTCTATTTAATAAGGCTTTGAATGACGTCACCGCGTCCACGTTTGTGTCGAGTGTACACAGTATCACAATACATCTCGTTTGTTTAACGTAGGTAGATGCGCGTACATCTTGTTGGAATTATACATCTATGGCGTACATACATACTGTACCTACCGTATACAGGTATACAGGTATACGTATACATACTTAGTATTGATTGATTTTAAAGACAATTATTAACTTAATTCGAAATAAATTAAAGGAAAAGCATTTTTTCTTTATTTTACAGTTAATATGTTTTTTTATTGATAAATAAGTGACGCTTTCGTACCAGAAATTGTTAGCTATTTGTTTTAATGTATATATTTTTTTATTAATATATAATATTATTATTTATTGTTATAATTAATTATATAAATTAAAATAAATAATGTAAAAAAATATATAAGAATATATAATTTTGTGATAATTAGATTTTCAAAGTTACTCTGGATCTATTAAGGTATGGAATCTGTAACAACAAATAATTTGTTGATGAATTTGTCACCTTATAATATTTGATCTTAAATAATAATGAAAAGTCTTCGATTGGGATCGAATAAAAGTATAATATAGGTAAATTTAATATGTTACTTAACAAGCTTCATTTCAAAAAACATATTTAAAATTTAATAATATATTGAGACTACAAGTCTTTGCTCGCATGTAAAGCGAATACCTGGGTAGGTACAACTTTCTGAAGCGTTAAAATTTCAAGTTCAATACTGAGGAATCAAGCGTCCAGTTCTATTTATTGCGGTAAACACGTGTGGCAACGCGTCAACATAGAAATATAACTAGGTCCGTATGTTCGTATGTGCATATCTTTAAACAAACCACACACGTCCTAGTGAGTGACGTCGGTTACGGGAAATTTTGCAAGTAGTACCAGGTATATAGGTATACTCATCTTACAATGTCATTATGTATACATACCTTTTTTATTTAAACGTAGAAGGGATTTATAGTTCGTATTGATTTAGAAAATTATAAGTTTAAGCATGTTTAAGTAGTTTCTGTTAGGACATCAAAGGGAAAAATAAATAAAAAATGAAATAAAAGTAAACTATGATGTAAACGTATATAGTATTCTTTTTTCATTGATCAAAAAGGTAAGTAAATAAACAATTCACGATATAGAACTAAACAAACAATACGAAAAAATTCTAAATGAGTTAATCACTGAGTCAACTCTCTTTGATAATGCCTAATGTACAAATCCCATCTTTAAAACAGTCCAGTGACCATGGCGACGCTATATTTGTTTACGTTTTTGATCAATAGAAAAAGAATAGATCATACATAATTAAGTTCTATTTAAAAGGATTTTTTAAAGAGGACTTGCTTGGTTCTATTCGTCGTTATAAATTAACTTCAATATTAGAATTTTTCCTATGAAAGTTTTTCGTTTTATATAATCCACGAATCCACATGTTAAAAAAAATTTTTGATCATCCATTATAAGTGAGTGTTAAAATTAAAGTTATAAGTATGTAGTTTTTTATTGCAAATAAGTTTCAAAATAAATTAACAATTCACTTCCAAACAAAATAATAGAATACAATCTATTGAATCATGTCAATATATATAATAATTTGTTTATGCCTAAATTCATACGCCAAATTGCAATTGAAGGAAATCGAATGAGTGATACGCGTGTCAATTGATTTAACCCCTTGAATTTCGAGGGTTCTCTCTGTCAGCCATTTCGTATTGCAATCAATTACAACAGTACCAACATTACGAGCCATTACAACAATTGATCTGACCATCGTCAACGTTGACTCATATATATATTTATACTAATCAAAAATATCGCAAATAAACTTTAGGTAGGTATATTATGCTATATGCCAATGATGCTCAAACTTTGCGCTTTTTGAGTCGATTACCTTCTCGGGAAATATTTGCCGATATTTATTGATTACAAATTTTTGTTTGATGACATGATTCACATATAAATTGATTCACAAGTTAATTCGAAATAAAATTGTTATTACTTTTTATTTCGGAACAAACTCTTGCTAACGACGAAAGGTGGCTTTGTCAAAGTAACGCGCGGCGTTTTTATGAAAAGCTAGTAACGCGTGACGACCTATAGGTTCCGATTCTTTAGGAAACTTTTGACATCTGTTATATATAGGATGTATCCTTATACATAAGGATACACCCTACCTAAACTACTTAAGTATGTGCATCACACATACTCGCGGTATCTATCGAGTCAATCGCTTTTACTCTATCAATTTTCAGGAAGATCGCCAGAACTCTGAGCTCCCTTGCTCTATGCTATGACGTAAATACGTCGTAGCAAAGTAAGATTTATGTACTAATATAATTTATTGATTCATGATTGCTCACGTTTCCCAGGACCCCGGATCAGCAATTCCGAAAGGGACACTGCTGTCTCTTCTGATCTCTATGATCAGCTATGCCTTGATGGCTCTCATTTCTGGTACCGGAGCGTTGAGAGACGCCAGTGGTAACATAACGGACCTGGTCATAGTGAACAGCACAATCGTCGACTACTCAGGACTCGCTAATTGCGTAAATACCACACTCGGATGCAAATATGGTCTTCACAATAGTTACTCTGTAAGTAAAAAAAAACTTTTAATATATGTATTTCATTGTAGTTTAAGTACTTAACACCATGTATAGATTCGCATTCCAAAAACGGTTTCGCTTGGACACTTGTGTTGAGTTATTTTATTTAGGAGTTCACAAATAAACAAGACGTAGAAGGATATATCTAATATTAAAAAAAAATCTTTTTGTTACCAAAAAATTGTAAACTACCTTTTGCTCGAGAGTTTGTCTGCGTATTTTTGTAGATTGTATTATATTTATTTAGTTTATTTTACGTTTTTAATTCGTGCCTAGTTGTAACACTACACTATTGATCCAATAGCAAGAGTACAACAATAGTTGTATTATTTTTGAAGTGTAGATTTGTACCACCGCTTGAAAATGGTAATATAGATCTTATTGTTTCTATTTTTTTTTAAATAAGTTGTGTGTGACTGTTTTTGCCTGAATAAATAAATAAATAAATAACAATTTTTTTAATCTGGAAACTACCATACGCTTTCACAATATTTAAAAAAAACTCCTCCTGTAGCAACTTAATACTAATCATCCTAATATTCTTCAGGTGATGCAGCTGATGTCAGGATCCAGATACCTGATCTACGGTGGTTGTTGGGCGGCGACATTATCAACGGCCCTCACCAACTTGCTCTCAGTTCCCCGCCTAATCCAAGCCCTCGGAATCGATCGTATCTATCCTGGACTCATTTTCTTCTCGAAGCCCTATGGAAAGCACGGCGAACCTTACAGAGGATACGTTCTCACCTTTTTCGTGTCTCTAATCTTCCTGCTCATAGGTGACTATAACATTTTTTCTCTTTTTTTATTCAAATTATATTATTAGTACTAGCTGGTGCCCGGTCCGCGTTGAATGTCCTTTCTGATGTCACAGACAACGTTTATGCAAAGTTCATGGTTATTTCATGGTGATCGGTTCAGTAGTTTTTGCGTGAAAGCGTAACAAACAAACAAACTCACTCACATTAATAATATTAGTAAGGATTCTAAAAGTCAGTGTCTTCTAAAATTCCAAAAATTGTCAATGAATTGCAATGATTTATTTTAAGATAATGCAATTTAATTGCCAAAAACTAATCTGGTAGCAGCATCTATCAGCCATCAAGACAGTTTTTAATTTAGAACCCGTATAAAAATATTAAGCAGCTATAGTTCTGATACTGATTTACTTTCCTAAGTATGATTTTCATCTAATTTCAACATTATATGTTCCATAAAAATATTGTAAGCTTTGACTCTACTGACTTAAAAACAGATTTTTACAGTCTACTTGTTAGATATTTCCAGTAGAGATGCCTAAAAGTGATGAAAATTGATACAGATGAATAATAAAGTGAGTCGTATCCGGCCGCCATGTAGCTTATGTATAATAATTGATAATATACATAATATACTAGCTGGCGCCCGCGACTTCGTCCGCGTTGAAAAAGAAAAAGTAGCCTATCCTGTGTCCGGTATGTCTAAATGTTTATCTACCAAGTTTCATGAAAATCAGTTAATTCGTTTAAGATTTATGAAGGAACATACATACATACAGAAAAAAACTCTAAAATGGTTAATTTAGTTTCAGTATCATGTATATCACAGCCTATAAACACGATATCTCTGAAAACAAAGTAACTTACTCCATGACCAACCCTTACAGATTTATTATTAGTATTGATTGATGATAATAGATTAAAAAATTGTCCGCAGCTGATTTAAACACAATTGCACCTTTGATCTCCAACTTCTACCTGGCTTCGTACGCGCTTATTAACTTTTGCACTTTCCACGCTGCACTCGTGCGGCCGCTCGGATGGCGTCCAACATTCAAGGTACCTTATTCAATTGCTCTAACTGGGATTTCAGTGGGTAGAAGTCCCACATAGGATCTGGGGCCCTAGACAAAGTGCATTCGCTTCGTAGCGATTCGATTCGCTAAAAATAAAATGTATGGGATTGACATATGCCTTCGCTAAATCACGTGATACTTCCCATACATTTATAACTATCGAACTTCGTTATCGTTATCGTTATGGCACTTTGTCTAGGGCCCCTGCAGTTGGCAGATTTTCCCACGTTTAAAAAAAAAGTTGGATTCGACCACAAGCTACATTACATTCGAGTAACTAACCTTTGACTAACTTTACTCTTTTAATTTACTCTCGGATAACTTGTATTTTTCCATTGAAAACGAAGAGTAATTATACTCAAATACCAATGTATCCACATCTTAGTTCTAAAGGTTTCATAATTTATATGTTTAAGTAGGTGTTAAATGTTTTTAGCTATTCAGATTTTAGATATAGGTATATATATATTTTTTCATTTTGTCAAATTTATAAAGACTCCTAACCTCTGCACTAGGTTAGCCTATGTTGTAGGTTTCAGTCATTCCATTTAATGTTACTTTTACATTTTATTGTTAAAAATAAAATAGAAGAAAATACAAGAAAGGAGAATAAAATCAAGATTCCTTAAGAATATCATGTTTATGATATTAATATTTTGTAAAATACTACCCACAAAAGTTTTTATATAATTCAGGGTTAAGCTGAACCAAAAAAAAAAAATACAAAGTTCTTAATGTTGGACTTTACATACTTAAAGTAATTTGCTAAACGAGTAAGCTATAAAAAACAAAGTATATATATTATTGAAATACTAAAGTTAAAAGAAACAATAAAATTAGCTAAGGTTCATATAATTTCAACATGGTAAGGAGTTTAAAACAAAATTGTACACTATTCTTTACTACATGTTATATAATGATCGTAAAATATTTTGTAATTTTTTACTATTGTCTCATTGCAGTATTTTAATGTGTGGTTGTCACTGGTCGGGTTCCTATTGTGCGTGTCAATCATGTTCCTGATCAGTTGGGTGATGTCGCTGGTCACTTTCGCCATATTTTTCACACTCTACCTAGTAGTACACTATCGTAATCCAGGTTAGTGTTTCAGAATTTTTGTTATATAAACTCTTTGGGAAAACTTTATGCATATCTGCTCCTGCTGCTGCTGATCATAAAGGGAAAAATACAGGGTAGACGCAAACCTAGGTACTTACGAGATTATTTAGCTACCTATATCAACAATAACTCAGTACCTATATAGGTACATTAGGAGCGGGCATAAAGAGAAATAGCCAATCCTAGATTTGAATTTTATCTAAGTAAACAAAGTCTAATTTAATTAATTTTTTAAAATAGATAAATACATTATAAATGAAAGTGACGTCTGTAACAGAAAACATAATATAATGAAATTTTCTCGATAGAATAAAATCATCAAATGAGCTCTCATTTCCATCGATTTTAGTTTTATTTTCAAAATGACACACATTACAAAGCTAAAAGTGTATCAGTAATTTCACTTCACATATTATCTAAGGCTGTATGTAACAATTTTTCATTTGACATTGTAGTTTACGAATAATTAATATTTAATACTTTTGGCACTTTTAACATTTTTATTGAGAGAGATGCGCTATCTTCTGTCGCATGTTGTGCGTAGTTGTACGTATTTTGTGTCACTGTCATGTCCAAGGGGCCACAAGGGTGAAATTACTAATTTTGTTTGCTTTATACCCATTCTTAAACTGCATAAGAATGCAGTTTAAGAAAATATGGACGAGAAGTTATTGCTAAACAAATAAATGGATATATACATTAGTCAAAATACTCGTAGCTAATAATAATGACGTATTATTTCTTAAGTTTTGTCTTATTTTTATATTGAACTAAGTATGTAGGTAGAAATATACTAGAAAGAATTAATCAATATGTATGTCAATTGCTTCGAAACACATTATAACAATGCAATAACTTCCAAGTCAAGTCAATAAACAGAAAAGTTTCAACTTTTAACTTACTTAGATGTTAAAACTTACACAAGTTAGTGTACACACTGCTTTATGAAAAGAAAATATTTAGTTTCAACTTGGTGGCGTTTTACGAGCGTAACAGATCATTAGGTTACAAGAAATTTCCACATTCGTATGTAACATACAATGTTAGGCGATCGGAAAGAGAAACCAGAATTAGCTGCTGACCGATGCTAAATCGGTATCGATATTTATTGAACTTTATGAATGATTGCATCATTGCCTCCTTACTCATTCATATTTTATGATGCAAGAGCGATATGTTTGTGTATGATCCCATTTCCCAAATCTTACAATAACATGCCACACTACCTACTGATATTCGAAGAATTCTGATATTTCGAAGAATTCCATGTGGATTAAAGCTATATGAATGAATCATTCTATCATATTTCTTCTTGTGTTCTCCTATACATAATATATATATTAAGACACTATTTCAACGATTTAACAGGCTAAAAGTAACAAAAATTCTTTAGTGTTGAGATATTTTTACACATTTGGTAATCGTTATTAATTATTAATTTAATTAAATTAATTAAATTTGGACTTATGAATGACTTAGGTATGGCTTTTTTTGTTATTACCTTACATGAAAGTCTTAAGTTTTATTTTTTTGAAGGCTATTCATAAGTTACACTTTTGTTCCTATGTGGCGGGGTTAAGCTTTGGTTTCCTAGGATAGGATAGCGGTGCCGTCATATAGCGGTGAATGACGTCACTAGAACGTTGTCTATGTAAACAAAATGGCGCGGTTTCCTAGAGAGCGGTAATTGACACCGTAACGTCAAAAAGCGGTGACGCAATTTGCATGACGGCCGTCTTGTCGGATCTGAACGTTTTTATTGATAGCGGTGAAGCTGTTTTTAATATACAGATACGAAAAGACGACAGATGGTGTGATAGCGTCACCGCTATCCTAGGAAACCGACATGTCGCCACCGTAAAGACGGCCGTCTTTTTGCGTTCTAATATTACGGCTGCTATATGACGGCACCGCCATCCTAGGAAACCAAAGCTTTACTCATAGTGAGGATTTTTTTTAAATGGTCAAGTGCATACGTCTATATAATACTTATATAAAAATAATAAAATTGCAGATGTAAACTGGGGCAGCAGTACTCAAGCGCAGCAGTACAAAACTGCTCTGTCGAGTGCGTATAGTTTAACGCGAATCGGAGACCACGTGAAGAACTACTGGCCTCAACTATTGGTGCTGACTGGTCGCCCCCAAGCGAGACCGGCGCTTGTCGATCTTGGCAATCTCATCACCAAAGCTGGCTCTCTAATGATCGTTGGAGATGTTTCGCAGGTATTCCTCATTACTCAACTGTACATATCTCTGTTCAATTATTCTGAACTCGCAATTCGCAAATTATTTATTTGTGATGCATTTAAAAGAAAATCGTATAATTATCAATACTAATAATAAATCTGTAAGTGTAGGTATTGTATGTATGTATGTATGTACGTTCCTAATCAAACTACTACAATATGGAACCCGCGTGCCATACAAAACACTACGAATTTTATGGAACATTTAAAAGTGACATATGCGTAGAGCATGAACTGTCATTTAAAACAAAACAAATATATAATAATAAGTACGTAATTTAAAGAAAATGTGACTTTACGTGAACCCATTAGAGTTTAAAATGAAATAGTAGAAGTTGATCGTTACTACCTTTTACCATGGACGCGTGAAGGCAAGAGTCCGCCATGATTCTGTCAAAGGCGTTCTTTTTATGTGCCGCTTTGGCATTTGTGACGCAAATTCCATTGTAGTATTTCGATGACGTTCCTCCATAACTATTAACTGATTTTCATGAAACTTGGTAGATAAACATTTTAGACGTACAGTACACAGGATAGGCTACTTTTTTCTTTTTCAACGCGGACGATTCGCGGGCTCCAGCTAGTTTTCTAATAAACTGTGTCCTCTTTGATTGCTATAATCTTGACGATTATGTGTATAGATAGGTACGTACTGTTTTCATGATTCCTCATAATAAACATAGGTAAATCGGTGCTTTATTGCGATAATCCCTAGACACTAATGCATTCCTCATAATTTTCAGAAGACCTGTAGGACATAATGTATACTCACCCGCAAAGATTTAAATCGAGAGATGCGGCATTACTAGCGAAAGTGTGTTACAAAATACAACATACATTATACTAAAGACAAAAGTATAAAATACATATACCTTTGTCTAAACACACTTTTTAACACAGACAACACATTCCTTACTTCAAACGTGACTGTGACGATAGCGACGCTCTCAACAAGCGACCGTCACTCACTGTAGCTGGCGTGCAACTGTAGTTGGGCTGAGCGCCTGCGTCCAACCCATTGTTAAGAATTTTCGGTGTGTTTTTAGTATGGCGCGAGGAGATTACGCCGCATCTTTCGATTTAAATCTTTGCTCACCCGTATTGTTTGTCCGCAGCCGAAGCTTTCCTACAAAGAGAGAGCGGCCCGCATCCGCGCCAACGACGAGTGGCTCCGTGAAAGCAAAGTGCGCGCATTCAGCGTGTGCGTGAGCGGTTTTAGCTTCGAGCAAGGTGCGCGGGCGCTCATGCAATCCGCCGGTATAGGAAAATTAGCGCCCAACCTGCTTCTCATGGGTTACAAGAGCGATTGGGCCACAGCGTCAACAGATGACCTCGTGTCTTACTTCAACGTGTTACAGTAAGTTGAAAATGAATTAACTCTTGTTTGACTCTTGTTTACATTCGATTAAGTAAGCTGAAGGAATGTAGGCAATTGGTAAGCTACTTAAAGGGTACCAGAAATCAAATGAAAATAGATATAATATTTACTAGAATAGTTGATTACCTGTAGTGTAAGTATAACAACACCAATGTTCAGACTCCAAAATATTTTAAGTAGTGTAGAAAAAGAATGTCTTAATGTACTTAGTTGAAATTTTTTTTAAAGGAAATGTTTTTGTATAAAATATACATGTACAGTTCGAAGATTCACGCTTTTCTTGAATTCCTTGTTCTTGAAATAATACGTGACTGTTGAATGAATTTCTTGAAATAACTTTTCATTTTATTACAAAGACTTTTCTACTAAGTACTTAAACCAAAACAAATTTTTATGTTCATGTGAATGGCTAAAATGTATAGTTTATACAATTTTATTAATTATTATTTGTATATGTTCTAATTTAGATACATTCACTTTTCTAAATTAGATTTTTCGCGAATCAGTAGGTAATCGTTTGGCATTTAACATAAAATGTACGTGGCGTCACTTCCTGTGACGACCGACCTCATCGTAGATTTATAATAACTATTTTTTCAAACAACAGCAGTGACAAAAAAACTCCAATATTGAATGAGAGGGATCTAATTGAGTTTTTTGTCATTAGCTCTGCATTCGAGAACCGTCTTTCGGTGGCGATAATCCGCCTGTCGGGAGGGTTCGACTACGGCAGCTTGGTGTCGGAGGAGGGCCACGAGACGGGCCTCACGGGCACATCGAGCACGGGCGAGCTACGCGTGCGGAGGGACCGCATCATGCACGCCGACTCCGACCTCGACATCACTGCCTCCGACTCGCAGCCTTCCAGCAGACACAACCTCACAAGTCAGTATCTTTGACTTCGTTCTTATCTCTTGTTCGCTGAAACGAACTTATAGGGAGATAAAGCGTTCGGCTGTGATTGGTGGAGATAACTGACAATGTGAGTGTAGACAGTACATATACTTTTTAGTCTGTTCGTAGAACTCTCACTGTTCAGACTCTCTCACTGTTCAGACTCTCTCACCATTATTATACTGCGTTTTTTTTTAATTTTAATTCGTATTATTGTTATTTTAATTATGAAAGTTTCATCATGATTTTTTCATCTATAAAACCAATATAAAACAAAGTCCTCCACCATCTGTCTGTCTGTCCGTTCGCGATAAACTCAAAAACTACTGCACCGATTTTCATACTGTTTTCACCAATGGATAGAGTGGTTCTCGAGGAAGGTTTTAGTATATAATTTACAAAGTTACGCCGGCGAAGTCGCGGGCAGCAGCTATAGTCAATAATTTATTATTGTAATTTATTAATAGGTATATTATGTACGACAATTTTTTTTCCGGAACCCATTTACTTTATATATTTTTTTTTATTTCTAGACCTGTTAACACTAACAACATCGAGGTCTTTCACACTATCTGAAGCTAAAGATAGTGTCAGGAAAAAGGACAAAAAGTCGGCGATTGACATGCGCCAGATTGTATACAAGACACCGAACGGAATGGAGCTCTCTAAGGATCAAATTTCACAGATGACAATGTTCAGGAGGAAACCGGTAATTCCAATAAAATAATCACCATTCAATATAAGCCCTTTATTTAAGTTTACATTTAAATTGGTGTACGACTTTTATGAATTTGGAACCGACAGCTTCTAGCTTATCATTCCCTCATTTGTTTCAATATTTCAAATTTTCCTTACTCTTTATCAAGTAAAAAATCTGCAGCGCACGCGCATTACTCGTGCAACATCGGAGTAAAAATGAAATGAGCTCTGGATATTTCTGTTCTGCTGTTATTTCACAGTGGTCTTCTGTAAGAGGGTAGTTAGGTACTGCCGCGAAACGGTCTTCCCAATTTATGACGCAACTCAGTGCACCTTTCCACTACCATTGTTTTATAATCCACCATAAATGTGATACCTATTGTTTTTGGTAAGCGCTACGCTTTTGAGTGGGAAGCCTTAGGGGCCTCTTTCACAAACTACATATAAAGTGTTGATTAGTTACTTTTAGAAATAATTTTCTGTTATATTGAATTATGCACTCGGTTTACTGCATCATTCGATAGCCGATTTTTTTTATTATTATTTTCTATTTAATGTTTGTGACGTTTACCCTACAAACAAAGGTATATTAGCTCCATTATCCCCGGTTACCGGTGACTTTAAATGACATTTGGGCCAACTTGACGTTTGTGAAAGAGGCGCTTATCTTATCAGTTACAGTATAGATATTACACGTTACATATTAAATTATTTTTATAAGTAAATCATATAAAAATAACTATCCTATAATCATCTTTCTATATTACTTACCTATATTTAAATTTCATGTCACAAATTTGTTCCCGAACTGATTTTGATCAAATTTCGTAACTATGTGTAATTTGGTCCAACTTAAAAGATAGGGTAGTTTTTATTTTGAATCCAGGCGAAGCCGGGAGCGTGTAGCTAGTAATATACAGGTTCTTCTTTAAAAGTTGTTCTGTTTTGAAGTAAATGCATGTTTCTTAATTCAGGAGCCTGGCACACTGGACGTGTGGTGGCTCTACGACGACGGAGGGCTGACGATGCTCCTGCCGTACATAATCTCGCAGCGCTCCGGTTGGGGCGCTTGCAAGTTGCGCATCTTCGCCCTAGCCAACAGGCACCACGAGCTAGAACTAGAGGAGAGGAAGTACGTAACCGCTTACTAATCAATACTAATAATAAATATGTAAGGGTTGGTCATGGAGTAAGTTATTTTGTTTTCAGAAAGATCGTGTTTATAGGCTCTATACATGATACTCAAACTTAATTGACCATTTTTAGAATTTTTTTCTGTATGAATCAACTGATTTTCATGAAACTTGGTAGATATTTAGACTTGCGGGACACACGATAGGCTACTTTTTTGTTTTTTAACGCGGACGAGGTCGCGGGCGCCAGCTAGTACCAATATAAGGTAGAAATTAATCGTCTGCTAACGCAAAATTATTGTAGCACTCACGAAAATTGAGAGGTGCATTCACATGGACCACATTTTGCCGTCAAATTCAACCGTGTGGTCGGTACCGACAAAATCACAACCACAACGCAACCACAAAGCAACGACACCGCACACTAGCGGACGGCCACCTCGCAAACACAACGTTGCGTCGTCGCAACCACACTGCGCGTACGCCTGTGCCCAGTGCCCTTCCTCTCTCTCTCTCTCTCTCTCTCATTTATTCTGTATTGTAATGAGGTGCGAAAGCACGAAAGCCGAAGTCGATCTGTCTGCCTGCAAACACTAACCAACACTAAGCAACACTAGTTGCGATGTGGTTACGTTGCAGCCACAACGTAACCACATCGCAACTACTAGCGACAATGCAACCACATCTACATTTTGTAGTTACCACAACTTAACTGCAAAATTCTGCAGCGACACTATTCACACGTAACCACTGCTTGACCACTTCTTGTAGCTGCGATGTGGTGTGATTGTGGTACGTGTGAACAGAGCCTTACATGTGAATTGTGATTCCTGTGCATCACAAAATTGTAATTTGTTAATTGAATGTTTTTTTTTTGTTTCAGTATGGCGAACTTGTTATCTAAGTTCCGCATTGATTACTCGTCGCTCACAATGGTACAAGACATCACGGAATCACCACAACCGGAAACCAAGAAGCTGTTCGACGACACCATAAAAAAATTCACCGAAGAATCTACCTCGGAAGGTAAATTAACAATGATTTCTTCGAATAACTCTTCTAACTTTTTTAAAATACAAGTTCCTGTTTTGTATAAATATTTTTTTATGATAAATAAAAACAAATATTAATGATTAAAGTGGAAATCAAGTTTAGGTTAAAGGAAACCAGGAAATTGCTCCTACTTAAGCAATGATGAATTATAATCTCCATATTAGTCAAACTATTTTTGTCATTAGCTTCCTAATGATAATTTTATTGCTTGAATCATTTTCGTGACATGTTCTGTTTAGTGTGTATCTCAATATTGTGCAAATTATACCTAAATATATACACAAATTTTCCTTGTTTATCTCCATCTATAGATAAGTTTTAATTAAATTAATTTTTTTATAACTTTATTCTTTGTTTTTATGGTCAATTTCTATTATGTACCAACTTTTTCCGCACTTGGTAATTTACCCTATGTAGGTACTTTTCTGAAATTATGGCAACCAGTGTGCAAAATTTTATAGTGATTTATTAAGTTTTAAATAGGTAGGTGTCGAACATACATCGACATACGGATTCGATTCATTCGTTATTCCTTTTTACAAATTAATTATCCGGTCCTAAATTCTATTTTAGATTGTCGTATTAACGACACTGAGTTGGTGACTCTGTCAGAGAAGACGAACCGCCAGTTGCGTCTTCGCGAGTTGTTGTTGGCGAACTCGAAAGAGGCGCGACTTGTCGTCATGTCTCTGCCGATGCCCAGAAAAGTAAGTACCTAGACTAGACCCATCCATCTATCAGTAGCACAGGTATTCCCATTATTCTTTTATTTCACCTTGATTTTAAATCATAATTATGTCAAAACATGATTTTAAGATGTTGTAAAACTCATTATGAGTCGGGTTTGTTTACATTGTTTGCAATGTATCCGTGGCTTTGCTTTAGTTAGATTATTACTAAACTTCAATATATGTGTCGTTCATTGTAAAAGTGGTGTAACTCCCTATTTTTAAAACCATCTTTTCTTGCCTAATGGTATCACATTTAGTCATAACTTTCAATATAAAAGTGAAGTAACTCCAATAGTTGCATTAAAATCCCATAGATGAAAACAATTAATGAATGCTTATATTTTTTTTCCTACACTATAATTCGCAAAAAGCTCGTTATTCTAAAATTCAGTTACGAGGAGATAGTTCACTTTTACAATGAACGACACATATTACAACTATGGAATTCGCACGCCATACAAATCACTACGAACTTTATGGAACATTTAAAAGTGACATATATGCGTAGAGCATGAACTTTTATCATCTGTTATTTAAAACCAACAAAACATCTGTCATTTAAACAAAAATGTGACTTTACGTCAACACATTGGAGTTTAAAATCAATAGTAAAACTTGGTCGGTACTACCTTTTATCATTGACGTGCGAAGGCAAGAGCGCCATGATTCCGTTTTAGGCGTACTTTTTATGTGCCACCTTGGCATTTGTCACGCGAAATCCATACTTCGATGGTTTATTAGTAAGTAATTAAATTTGTTGTTGTCCACAGGGCTCCGTGTCGGCTCCCTTATACATGGCGTGGTTGGAGATGTTGAGCCGCGATCTGCCTCCGATGCTATTCGTCCGCGGCAATCAGACCTCAGTGCTCACTTTCTACTCTTAACCTCGAACTCCGTGCCCCATCAAATTGTACATTGGACCAAACGTTTGCGTCAGTGCAAATATCCTTATTTAACTCTAATATTTATTTCATTTTAGCAATAAGAGTATTATTATACGTAGGATATTATAGGTACTTAATTCAGAAACAAATGGGAATCGCTTAAAATGTTGTTGCAGAAATTATATAAAAATATTGAATAAGACACACAATATCTTCTGTTAATATTTTTTTTACTATTTAATTTTATGTCAATTTAATATTTTAATTTATGACAGAGAGCAAGTCATCAAGAAGTTTGGATACTATATTAAGAGAATTTCTAAGGAATTACATCGATTATAAAATAAACAAAACACTATGTATCCAGGAAAAATTCGAATAGAGATTGTCAATATATGTTTTATGTACTATCGCGGTCAATGGAGCAGACCCACTTTTCATACAAATTTGTCTAACGTTGAATTGAGGTTGTCATAGTAACGTAAATGTTATAATACGAAATACGAGTAGGTATTTGAAGTAGGAACAAAGATAAATACAAAATGTGCACACGAAATTGTTCCTTACGGTGGGACTGCTCCCTTGACCGCGATAGTACATACTCATAAATAATTATATATGTGTCTTTGGTGTAAAAATATGTAGGTATAATATTATGTCTCGTTATGTTTAGGTACAGCATTTTCAGTATTTTTTTTTTGCTATTTCACTTTATTTACCAAACAATTTTAAGCGTTTTCAATTATACTTTTTTCTGTGTATTAAATAGGATTTTATTTAAAATATACCTACTGTCTGTCTAACTGTGAAGTTTGCCTATAATATGCCTAAATTGAATATGAATACGAATAATATGTGAAAGTAGTACGAAGTTGATCCTTTGTGGTAAGATGATCCTTTGCGATTGAAACCACTAAACTAACGCAATCTAGTTTATTTCACTAGTAAAACATAGCTCTTGCCTTTTAACTACTATAAATCGAATTATGTCCTAACACATGTATAGATAGAAGTACATAATATGATATCAAAAAAAAATCAAAAGAGATATCAAAAGATTCAAAAAGCAGATATCAAAAGGGAAAAAGTGAAGCATATTAAGCACAGGTAAACCAACCCGCCTATTTATGAATAACCTAGATTATTGTTAAGTGTAACACGATATAGATAAGTATTTAAAATTGTTTAAAATACAATTCAACAATAACTTTAGAAAATACTTAATAAATAACAGAAATAAAACCAAAGTATTCAGTAATTGAAAATATTTGTCTACTTAATTGTATTTAAGCATTTTCGTGTGTGTCTGTTCATAGTTATATTCAGTGCCATATAAATTTAGTAAGCTCTTTTCACATTAAATTGCTGGAATCCGCGTCTTTGGGAACGTACCCATACTACGTAACCCGTTCAAGGGATCACCTCTTAGGTTTTTGTCACGGTAACATTTTTCCTCTTGATATTTTTCACTTCGCACCAAAGATTTAAATCGAAGATGCGGCGTAATCTCCTCGCGCCATACTAAAAACACACCGAAAATTCTTAACAATGGATTGGGCGCAGGCGCTCAACCCAACTACAGTTGCACGCCAGCTACAGTGAGTGACGGTCGCTTGTTGAGAGCGTCGCTATCGTCACTGTCACGTTTGAAGTAAGGAATGTGTTGTCTGTGTTTAAAAGTGTGTTTAGACAAAGGTGTATTTTATACTTTTGTCTTTAGTATAATGTATGTTGTATTTTGTAACACACTTTCGCTAGTAATGCCGCATCTCTCGATTTATATCTTTGCGTCGCACCTTCGGCAAGACAAGGGGCATAACTGCACTTTTTTAAAAATTTCAGGAGGGCCATTTAAAGTTAATTTTTTTGCATTCAATATCATATTCTTCTGCTTATATTGCTTTTAAACATTTCTTCATCAAATAAGCCCCATAGTCTTGTAAATATTTTTTAATTTAATAATGTTTTAAGACATTTCTGCATATATATTTTAAGTTTCTCATTTTAAAAAAATTTGCGAGTCATGCCCCTGTCTTACCGAAGGTGCGACTTGTAATTATTGAGTATGCAGATGCACGCGCTCTTGGCGTCACGCTGCAAGCGTCGTATTAACAAAGACAAATATGAGCCAAATTCTTATTATTTTTACTTTCTGTTTGCAAAAATGATTCAAAACCATATTTATGAATAAAATTACTACGTAAAAATTGGAGGGGGGGGGAGGGGGGTAACAAATTTAAAAAAATGTGTCACGTAGTATGTGTACGTTCCCTTAACTAACCGATGAAATTGCAATACCTACGTAATAAGTTCTTGAATGTGTGCGCGAGTAACTACTTACTGCGAGGATGGTGATATTTTATACTCCCCACACACAATAACGAATAATTTAAAGCAAATATATACTTGAAATATACTATAACGCTAACCCTATTTCTCATAAATTAAATGCTCATTTTCTTTCGAAAAAAATAGAACATCAATTTTTAAAATCAACGCCATCTATCCGCGCTGCAGTTTGGTTACGGACCGAAAGAAACTACCGAAAATAAAAATAAAAATTAAAAAAATAAGAACTTATTTTCTCAAGAAACCACAGAAAATAAGTTCCCTATAAGGATTGATATCCCCAGTGAAATTCAAGAACTAGAGTATTTTTAAAAAATTACTTACATCCAATATTTTTTATGACAACTTATGACTGTGGAATAGAGGAAATATTCTAGATTGTAAGTATACCTACGCGAGTAAGGTTCCGTCGAAGCTTTTTTTATTTGGAATGGATTAAAAAGTAGTAAAAAAAATTAAAAAGTATTATTTAGTAGAAACAAAAATCGAAAGTCGGAAACACTCACTTAGGTTTTTTAAAAATTATATACTTTAAGTAAAGTGTGAGGACAGCTTTAGTATAAGTATAAATTAGGTCGACAAGTGATTCAACTTTAAATCTGTATTAAGTAAAAAAAAAATAATGCCTTAATTAGACTTAATTATTTAAGTAACATTTAATTAATGTGATAATTGTATGAACATAATATTTTTGTTTATTAGTTTGGTACAAAAAGTGTAATTCATATTCCTGTAAGAAGTTTAAATTAAATTTACATAATTCTCAAAAAAAGGTGTGACATAAAATTTTATAAAGTATTAGGTATCTATTATTAAGTTTTAAAGATAAATGTTATATTATCTTAATTTTAGTGTTTAATTGCAGCCCTATTTCCACCGCTCGTGTCCTAAATTGAATACACATAAGAAAATCCTTTTTATCCTTATCTTTCTATAGTCGGCCGTGCACTTGTAGCACTTATGGCGTTACTTGAGTTATAGGCGACGGTAGCCACCTACCATCAAGTGGACCGTCAGCCTGTCTGTCGACCTTAATATAAAAAAAAAATATATATATCTTCAGGTCGATAAGTTTAATCATTTAAAAGGTTTTCGCCTTAGACAATTCTCTTTATTGATTGCAATTCGCGAAAGACAAAATGAAACCAATATCAGTTTGATTGAACCGGTGGAAACCGAATTGAATCAGATTCGCACCACAACAACGTATAATTGACTGACTACCATTAATTGAGAACTAATTGTGTCGTTCATTGTAACAGTGGTGTAACTCCCTATTTTTAAAACCATCTTTTCTTGCCTAATTGTATCACATTTAGTCATAACTTTCAATATAAAAGTGAAGTAACTCCAATAGTTGCATTAAAATCCCATAGATGAAAACAATTAATGAATGCTTATATTTTTTTCCTACACTATAATTCGCAAAGAGCTCGTTATTCTAAAATTCAGTTTCAAGGAGATAGTTCACTTTTACAATGAACGACACAATTGTTGAACGGATACAAAAAGCGTAATTTAGCGAACATCTTGTTTAAAAGATATATTACACTCTTTGTCTTATTGTATTGTATATCTTATTATTGTAGGTATTGCATGTATGTATGTTCTTCCATACCTCTTAAACGAATTAACTGATTTTCATGAAACTTGGTAGATAAAAATTTATACGTACAGGACACAGGATAGGCTACTTTTTTTCTTTTTCAACGCGGGCAAAGTCGCGGGCGCCAGCTAGTTATTTAATATAATGATTTTTTTTTTGTAAATTAGATATGTTCTCTTCTTGTTATGATTGTACCAAATAAATATTTCCTTCCATTCTTTCATCTTTCGTAAGATATTATTACAAAGGTGGTCAATAGAGCCACTTACTGAGTAAATTAGTAGTGGGCTGTACTAGGTAAAATTGGGAACCTGTTCCAACTGTTCCGGTGACATCGAAATAACAGTTCCATTTACCTGTTATTAAAGAACAGCCTGTTATTTTTTACAAGATAGTATTTACTTGATGACCTGTTCCAAACCTGTTCTTGTTTCACTACTGCTACCACATGTTATACATGCAACACACATTTGACACATTGGACTGAAAAATCTCCATGATTTTACAGGCTTAGGACTGTCAGATTTATAATTTAAACTAATACTGAAACTAGTCATTAGGTTAGTTACAAATATGGTTTACACTACTAGGGACTTAAACAAAGGCACTAAACTAACTAGATATTTACAGTTATTCTTAATTACACAAACACATAAAAACATTTAAGGACAATTTTTTTTAATGAAATATGAAAAATTAATTTACTCAAGAAAAAGAAAATCAATAAACGAAATACGAATGAAAAATTTAAAATTGAATTAAAATATTTGAATTTTGAAATGTCACTGTCATAATATTGATTGACATAAAATTTACGTTCGGATACATTACTGTAATCATAGTTCATTATCTTTTTGCGCTATTACGCAATATATATATATATATATCGTTAATAAAATAAAATAAATATGAACGTGAACTTAATCTACGTTATAATGTTCAGGTTCAGCTTTATTATTAATTTTATTTTAATAGATATAATAATATGTATTGCATACTAGCAACCCTTTTGCTTGTTACATTAAAATATTGTTCGAGTTTCCGAACGCCATCGGCTGTAATAGGTGTATCTCTTTTTAACTAAGGTAAATTGAATGAGAGACAGCTTGTTCCGGAACAGGTGAACAGTGAACAGTTGGATACTTTCATATTCGATCTATGGAAGTATCTAACTGTTCACCTGTTCCTAGTACAAACATGATAGAACCACAGATAAAATTAACAGGAACAGATAAATCGGCTAAGACGTCACAGTTCCAACCTGTTCCTTTAAAATATCTGTTATTTTTACCTGTTACGATAAATACGCCTCACTCCTAGAGTAAATCTAATCTCAGTAAGTTGAAATGGAAATAGGTGGGACAAATCTGTCTGTCGTATGGGCGTTAAAGCCTATGTCCAGCAGTGGGCGCTTGAGGGCTGATATAATGATGACATAATTAATAAAATTCGCTAAAGTGTAGGTGCATACATTAAAGACGTGTTTTTAGGAAACTACAAAATAACACAGTTATCTATAATTACGAACTCATAATTATTTATTTATAAAAGATATATACAGAGCCATCTGTTGTTCTGGTCATGAACGCATATATTACATTCGCAACATAAGCTATAGCTACTGATCGCTAGATGTCTCTCAACTGAAGTATGTGTGTAAATAAGCCTTTTTACACACACTTCAGTACACTTTAAAAAAATAAGCCTTTCTACTCCTTTTTTAAAATCAATAATTTATGAACTGATTAGTTTTGATTTTAAAATAAAGAAGTTCAAGTTTCAATCTTCATTATGTAGGCACTAATATTTTTTGGGTAATATTTAATACACATACAGTGCCATCTGTTCGGTTTGTAATAAACTAAATTGTCCTAATTAAATATCAGTAAGTATTGCTCTTACTACCGAACGCTAGATGTCTCTGAACTTAAACAGTTTCTTTTTTTTTTTAAATAAATGTTTTATGAACACATAGGACAAACACAATATTCATTTTAATTTGTATAGAATATTTGTCATTTCTGTCCAATCCAGCCATTTTAATAAAAGCATATAAAAATAGACCAGGAAAGGAATTTGAAATGAAACTAATTTAATAAATATATTACAAGGTATGTATATTAATATATTTCACACGTATTTGACAAAGGTTTTAATTAGAATTTAAACTGAAACATAATAAAATATTTACAGATACAAGAACCAACAGACATATTATCAGAGAAACAATTTTGTTAAGACTTAAACAATAAAGTTTTTTAATTAACTAGTTAAATAGACATGAGAAGTGACTCTCAAAATTCTCAAGCAAACTGGGCTCGGTCAAGCAAATTGCATATTATGGAGAGGCGTTACTATTGGACTTTTAAACCTGTATGATAAATTTAAAAAAAATCCTTAATAAACTCAAATAATTATAACTGTATTTGTACTACACTTTCTGTTTAAGTTTGTGATCATCTAAATCAAAATTATAAGCAAAGTATGGTCATTGTACATGCAAAAGATCCAAAATATCAGACAAAAACATGACGTTACATATCAGAAGTGAAACTTCTTTTGTGATCAATTATATTATAGTAAGTCATGTATTAATTATTGTACAGTATATATGGTTAGGGAGCCCACGATGCTAAATGTGTAGTCACTCGAGCGTCGTGGGGACCTATTGGACTTTGAAGATTGGATGGTAAGAAGAAAAAAAGGTTATATGAAGTTTTTCATTTCAGCGGTGGGGTGAGCGTCTACAGGCGTTTAAAATTTTGTAGGCGCTGTATTTTAAAAAATCCTCCATATATAATCGTCAGATTAAGAATCAGCACGATCAGGAATTTAGGTTGAACCGTCTGTATGAAAATCTGACGCGCTCGAGTATTACAAAATGAGAATCGTCAAAAATATTTTTTGCATTTTCAAAAAGCTGCCACGAGCTTGCGTTACATCCGAATCGTCTGAATTTTAAATGGGAGCTTAGTTTAGGTTCACTTAACACCCCCTCTGAAAATGTGACGCGCTCGAGTTGTATTTAAATTTTTACCCCCACCCCCGCTAACCCCACCAACCAAACCGTCAGATTAATACATATCCGTTATCGGAGACACGTGGGGTATATACATTAGCAATATCTGACGCGCTCGAGTAAATCCAAAAATCCCCTCTTGGGCTCCCCTACCAATAGTAACTATTCAAGGGCCTCTTTTACCAACTACTAGTAAAGTGTTGATTAGTTACTTTTCAAGTAACACTAATTGGCGAGTAAATGTTACGAGAAATTACTCTTGAGTAATGCTACTCGAAGATGGTGAAATTCGTACGTTTTCTTACCGGTGACTTTAAATGGCGGTTAACCTACATGATACTTTACTCAGAGATTGTGAAAGAGGCCCTTAAGTCAAATGTATAGTAACTTTTATAAGTAATATGCAGAAACGTTACAATAATCGTCACGAGATCTTTACACTGAAGTCACACAATATTCGATTTTGAAATTCTACTCATATTGTTTCATTTCAAAAACTGTTAATTTTTTTTATAATTGTAACACTCGTTTTTTTTTTTAAATAATCTATACACAGGAGTTTTTTTTTTGCCAATATATTAGATACTTGCATGCATAAAAGGAAAAATTATTATTTTTCCACATTCGACCTTTTGCATGTATCACAACTATACTATAATATATGTCTAAACAACACATATAATATAATATAAGATATTAGTCGAGATCAAGTCCAACAGAGTTTGTATGGGGACAGCTACTAAAAAAAAAAAAAAAACAAAAAAGACAAGGGCATAACTTACAAAAAAATTGTAAAATGAGTTAATTATGCAGGTGTCTTAAACAGGTACATTATTAAATTTAAAAATATATTCGTAAGAGTATTTGATGAAAAAAAAAAAAATTGTTTCAAAGTAATTTAAGCAGAAGAATACGATATTGAATGTAAAAAAAAATAAACTTTAAATGGCTCTCCTGTAAAATTACAAAAAGAGCAGTTATGCCCTTGTCTTACCGCAATATATTATTGAGACCATCAAACTACTACAACATGGAACCCGCGTGCCATACAAAACACTACGAACGAATTTTATGAAACATTTAAAAGTGACATATTCGCAGAGCATGAACTGTCATTTAAAACAAAACAAACAGAATAATAAGTACGTAATTTAAAGGAAATGTGACTTTACGTCAACCCATTAGAGTTTAAAATGAAATAGTAGAAGTTGATCGTTACTACCTTTTACCATTGACGCGTGAAGGCAAGAGTCCGCCTTGATTCTGTCATAGGCGTTCTTTTTATGTGCCGCTTTGGCATTTGTGACGCAAATTCCATTGTAGTATTTCGATGATTGAGACAGTAAAAAAAAATAGGTGCATAATGGTAAGTTACTAAATGGTCAGGGAAGAAAATGTGCAGCGATATGTATATTGCAAGAGAGGACGGCCATTAAAACATATATTTATTATTATTATTGATTTTTCTATAGATATGTAGACCTATTTCTTTATTTTTACAATGTATCAATAAATAAATATAATATTGTGTCCTTTACAATAATTGTACTGGAAATCTATTTTTTAAATATGCATTTCGCTTCATTAAACAATTACTTTAACAGATCAAAAATATTACAACTATGTTATTATTATTTTTATATGTATACATATTATATTACATATATATAGCACATGTATATATATTATATATAATATATATGTATCACCTTTTGAAATTCACTTTTAAATTTTGGATCGTATTAAACTATTCAGTCTATATAGAGCTATTTTTTAAAAAAAATCTATCTTATTAATGAATGTGTAAGTGTTTGCACAGTTATTTTACGAATGTGATATGATTATTATCAAAGTAAACTTTTGGATGACATTTTGCATATTTATATTATTTATTAGCTTGATATTTATGTATATTTTAATTTTTAAACAGTCAGTCATCTATAGAGATGTTAATTTTTTTTTCGTCGATTTCTATACAGGTTGTCCCAAAACTATGCCACATGAAGGGGAAGTACCTTAACTATCGTACATAGGAAATTTTGCTGAAAGAAGACTTTGTTATTTTTAAAAGTTAGTAATACTGCATTCAAAGATTTTCTAAAAATTACTTGCTTCGTCTGGAAATCGAACCGATTTAAATGTGTAAAAAAAAATCACCCCATATTTTTATGATGCCAATCGAAAGAATGGACAAAAAATAATAATTCTTCTTAAGTAACATGGTGTCTTAATAAAAAGGAATAACGTAAAATGTTTGATTCAAATTTCAAGAATATTATTTTTGCCGACTACGTAATTTTTAGAAAATCCTATTACTAACTTTTAAAAATAAAATAAGTCTTCTTTTAGCGAAATATCCTATCTACGATATTTAATTTAAGATACTTTCCCTTCACGTCGCATAGTTTTAGGACACCCTGTATATAACTAAAGAAACAAGTCTCATTGTATTCAAGAAAATCCGCAGTATTGGTAATTGTATATAAACGACATTATTCTACCAGCACCGCAATGTATAAAAAACTTTATCAAACCACAATAATTTATATTATTGTTAATGTATGGCCAAACAGAAAAGTGCTTTATCACTTTCAATAACCTGTTCCATTCATTTCAAAATTAGCTAAAGCTTTGGTTTCCTAGGATAGCGGTGCCGTCATATAGCGGCCGTAATTTTAGAACGCAAAAAGACGGCCGTCTTTACGGTGGCGACATGTCGGTTTCCTTGGATAGCGGTGCCGCTATCACACCATCTGTCATATTTACGTATCTGTATACAATATATTAAAAACAGCTTCACAGCTATCAATAAAAACGTTCAGAACCGACAAGACGGCCGTCATGCAAATGGCGGCACCGCTTTTTGACGTTACGGTGTCAATTACCGCTCTCTAGGAAACCGCGCCATTTTGTTTACATAGACAACGTTCTAGTGACGTCATTCGCCGCTGTATTACGGCCGCTATATGACGGCACCGCTATCCTAGGAAACCAAAGCTTAAGGCTTAAATTTGAAATAGGTATTGATTACTGATTGAAATAATTGTCACTTTGAATTTTCAAAGGAAAACAGACCTTATCATTCTACAACATACAAAGAATGTTCAATCTTAGGGTGATAAAGCACTTTATTTGTCGAGTTTACATACAGAAATTTCTCTACACATATTCACCGAAGATATTATAGAGCAAATTGAAATATATAGTATACATTCACTATGATATTGTATTTTTGTTTTTTTTTTTATTTTAAATTACTTTATAACAAACATCACACAGCCATACTTCATTTTATTAAATAAATAAAAACCTAAGTAATTATATGGAAATATTTTTTGGTTAGATTTTCGAGTGAGAATATTATTATTAATTTTTTTTAATAAGGAGGTATCTTTTCCATTCGAAACAGACGTCAGTCCTTAATCAATCTAGAGGAACGATTTCGTAGGCACTCCCAAAGCTTAAAAACGTCAAATTTAAAGAATATTAAATAAAGTCTAGAGTACTGAAACATCCTATTCGAGTTCAAGAAGTTCAAGAAAAAGTACAAGTTAATAAAATAAAAAAAAAAATCATCGAAAAACCTAAATTTTCATATAGGTTTTATTAGGTATTCCTGTAATTTGCTCCTTTTTCTAAACATGCTAAAGTAAAATAGAATATAATGTTATGTAGCAACAAAAAAAATGCAAATAAAAAGATATTGTTAGCTCTTGTAATAAATACTAAAGATAACTAATATTATCAAATTGAATATGATATCAGGAAAAAAAATATTAAGGCATAAGTTGTCTTAAGTCTTACGAGACTCTTAAGGCTTTAAGTTTTCTTGTATTACTAACACTATATGGACATAATAATGAAAAGTATATCTATATGTACCATTATAAAGAGAAAATATTTGTATTTTTATTATGTTTTGTAATGAAAAAGCTCAAAAACTACCGGACCGATTTGAAAAAATCTTTCACATATGGAAAACTACATCATCAGCCGAACAATATAAGGCTATGTTTTATAAAGTTACGCGGATGTTATATATAAAATCAGTGTTAATAAGTGTTTGGGAGTGCCTCGTGTTTGATTTTTTTAGATAAAAATTAATCTTACGCTAGCAGGTGTGTTTATATTTATAATAATTTGAAAGAGGCAGAGGGCGGCACGTACATCCGTGAACACTGACCTGTAATATACATATATCACTGGATAGGCTGTGTCATACAAATGACGGCTAACACTTTTGTGCCATTTTGAAACGATGTTTGCCAGTTCACGTACTAATTTAACACTGTCTACAAAAACAAGCGCTAATGAAGGCTTGTTTTTGTAGCCTAGGTAAGCACGTGTTTAAACAGTGCTTATTTAATCTTTTGTAATAAGACGGTCGTTCTTTAGCCTGCAGCGCCAGAATGGCTTTTTTTAAAATAGGCACAAAAATAATTTGACAGCAGAATGTCCAGTCCAGTGTTATATTTTACAGGTCAGTGTCCGTGAGGGATTGTCGTCACAACACAACACTAAAACGGTTCACTTCACTTCAGTTCAGTTCAGTTCAGTTCAGTTCCAATTCCAACTCTTGTCACTTTTATCACTAATGAACACATCACTCCATTTGTGCACTGTTTCTTTGAACACTGGCCGAACTATTTCTTCGTATTAGTATTTATATCTTCTTTTTAAATTTAACCCTATTGAATAGTTTCCAGTTGTGCTGTGGGTGGTATTGGCTCAAAGCAGGGCACAAGGCGGACGCGACAGTCTTCATTCGGATTCGTCTTCATTGTCCTCGTCGAACCCGGACAAGTCGGCTGATTCTAGAAATCCATTCATTACCTGAAAAAATAAAATAAAAAAATAAGTAGAGTAACATAATTAACTTTACATAATCTTGGCTTGCGCATCGTTTTGACCTTCTATCAAGCCTCAGAAGGAAGTCAGTGATAAAGGGAAATAGGCAATAGACCAGTCTTGACTTTCTAATAGTGAAAGAATTTAAAAAAAAGTAAACGAGCCCTACAGTAGTCGCATATTATGTGTAACAATAAATTAATATTGGTACCTAATAAGTCAATTTCTCACAAATTATTGCTGTTAAACCATAAATATTCTTGCTTTAGAAGCTGGTTGAAAAATAAAACATGTTATCTTTATTGCTGTTACACTTTTGTCAGGCGTTAGTTTTCTTAATTTTAGATGATCTCTGAGGAACAGTACTTTTTTCTAGAGCAATAAATAGGTGGTGGGTACTGACCGCGTACTCGAGTATGGCGAGGTGGCAGAAGACATACTGGTCGGGCATCTGGATGGAGTGCGCACGCTGCGCCCGCACGCGCTCCACGGTGCCGCGCACGTCCACCAGCCGCTCGGCGCTCAGCCGACTCGCGCAGATGTCCAGCGTGAGGAACGTGCCCGTCCGCCCGATGCCCGCCGAGCAGTGCACCACGATGGGCGGGCCCCGGCTGTGCCCCGCCCACGCGTCGCCCAATCTACCAATCACAACATTGCTCATTCTCAACTGAAACATCTTTTCAGAGGCGCGACAACGACAGTGTGTAAGTTGCACTCACTCTGCGCGGGCGCGCTGTTGCGCTCGTCGCACGAGATGCAGGAAGCGCAAAACGGGCGCGGCGCGGCCTCCGCCCGGCACGCCGTAGTCGGGCCATCGCGTGTACTGGCCGTGCCACACGCGCCGCGACGTGTCCGTGCGCAACTCGGTGAGCAGCAGGTGCGACACCGTGTACTCCTCCTCCGTCTCCACCGCCTCCGTCGTGACGGCGAACCCGCCGTGCACGGCGCGCGCGCCCGCCGCCGCGGGCCAGTACTGGCCGCACTTGACCCGCCCGCGCTCTATCGCGCGCGTCGTCATCACCACCACCAGCGTGCCCTGCTCCCACACCATGCGCCAGAAGTCGCCGTACGTCTTCGGCAGCGGACCTGCAACCGACACGCCAAATCTATTATGCTCTCTTCAGACCGGAACCGAACGCGACACGAAGTGCTTCGTAAGCTACGTAAAGTAGTATGTGTGCTGTGTCTTGGGACGCAGCACTGCTAATATAGTATTCTTTCTTGAGATTATAATTTTTTATAATAATAATCTCAAGAAAGAACTAGTTAAAATGTTTTGTAATAGAATAATTGCACAGCAGCTACAAACTTGCTACACAGTTGGTTGTTGGCCAAGAGCAAACCCATCTCTAATAAAAAAAAAACTGCAATGGACATTTATTTAAACAAAAATAGACAACCTTATGAGGTATTCACCAGAATGCACAACTCACCTTGTGTGCAAATGAACGCGTTCTTCTGTTTGTATCCATCCACGTAGTTCGCGTTTATGTAGTCTGTGGCAGGATCGTCTGGGTCCGTCTGCGAGAGCAACACGCGCGAATGGTCGTAACACAGCACGTCCGTGTACCGATTCTTAGGGAGATTACTCGGCAATCTGCAAGCGAACACACGATTATAAGAAATTGGGACATAGGACATAGGCCTCCCCCATAAAATTATGTAAAATTACAATAAGACCGGTCAGAAGTAGCTTGGATCCACCTTCGATCCGACCTTCCTATGCTGCGCTTGCCGGTCCTCCACTCGAGAACCAGCCCTGCCGGCCCATGGCTTTAGTACTTTGTCGAATTAAGAAGTTTTCTAATTAAGACTCTGACGAATTACTAATCTGTCCAGAAACGAATCTGTCGAATACAGAAACGCCCAATTATATGTCTTGCCCACTGCCACTTCAACTTACTGATCTGTTGGCTTATGTAACGTTTGTAACTTCCATTTGTCTACGAATCTCCTATATTCTGATTTGGTCCTGAGTCTGATTCTGAGTCGGTAGTCGGCAATTAAGTCGGTAACAACTAGCTCTGTGTTTTTTTAAATTTAAAAATAGTAAAAGTGCTGATTTTTTGATCTGAAATATACTAATATCTTACTGTGTAAAGTACTAAAGTGATATACTCCATAAAAATCTAATAACAGCTAAGAACTTTCAGTGAAATTTGAATTTAGTACATTTGGCCGCGTAACAACCTATCATAAAGTTATTAATAACAATAATGTGGAAGTATCAATAAATATAGTGAAAAATATAGTGAATAGTTAGTGGTAGAAATAGTTGTAAACTACATTAGAAAAGAATAATTAGTAACAAAATTAAAAAATTAAAATAATAATAATAAATAATTAAAATAAATAAATAAAAAAAAAAAAAAATATTAAGATATACCCTACACAAAGTATTAAATATCTTTATCCTTAGAAAGAGTTAACGATTTTTAGGTAACATTCGAAGAGGTCAGTTGGTAAGGTATTTTAAAGTGCAGCTAGCATTCGACTGGTGACGGTTCGTATCTTTGGAGCAATTGAGGTAAAGTTTTTTAAAACATATTTTTTTAAGAAACTGTTACTTATTAATATATTATATTGTGAACAAATAAATATTTGAAATATTGAACACCCACTAAAAGAATATTAACAAAGAAACCATTAATAATAAATTTACGAAATATAGTAATATAATATATACTTAAAATTAACGATCACAAATATGAATTTCTTAGACAATATAACTTTCCGACGACGCCGCATACGCACACAGTCTGACTCAATAGTGGTCGATGAAAACACTTCTACTGATGAGGCACAAGAGGTCACTAGTCTTAGTATACCTAATGAATCAATATATGAAGATACAGAATATGTCACTGAACTTAAAACACAAATAGAAAATTTAAAAACAGAGCTTTGCAGTGCAAATAAGGAAATAGAAGTGTTGAATGAAGAAATTACTGCATTAAAGAAAAACAATGAAAACCTTTTGAAAAAACAGGAACTGTATAAAAAAATAACAAACAGTCCGGTTTTAACTAAATCACCTATAGGAACCAGAAAAAATAAACAGAACCGTAATACAAATAAGAATGCTAACAGACAGACACAAACAAACATACTGACACACAACAATAAGCACACACAAACAGAAGAATACAAAAATAACAAGTGTGAAAAGGCTACTCAGTATATTAAAGACACAAAAATAAATAATAGACAGAACACACCGACGGAAAGACTACAAAAATGTGTACAAAAAAAAGATAAACAAATAACAAAACACACAAAAAAGAGTAATGTCAAGAATAAAATGATATTTATAACGTCAAGCACCAATAATAGGAATTTCTTAAATTTAACATTAGATAACTTTCAAAATGACTATGAAGTATGTCATTATTTGACACCGAATGGTGGGATTAAACAATTTTTATCAGGCATAGAAGCAAAGCTTAAATATTTTAATAAAAACGATTACTGTATAATAATGATTGGTGAAAGTGACTTTGAAATTACACAGAATTATTTAGAATTAATATTAGAAATTCGTAGTACCTTACAGAATTTAACGCATACAAATGTAATAATATGCTCACCAACCTATAAATATGGAAATAGTACTTACATGTATAACTCAAGAGTAGAACATTTTAATAACCTACTGTATTTAGACCTTTTAACTAATGAATATGCCTATTTTATGGATAGTAACAAGAATCTGAAATGTGATTATACTATATTTAGATACAATGGAAAAATTAACAATCAAGGCATAAAAACAATAATAAAAGATTTGTTTACTACAATACAGGCAATTTTCAATACTAATTCAGAAAAGAAAGATTTAGGAGGACACTTAAAAAATGATACTATTAATGCACCCTCGGTAACAAAACAGGTTTTTCAGTAAATAGCCTCCACATTCTTCATCAAAATATAGCTGGCCTCCTCAATAAAACAGACTTTCTTATTATAAATCTTCAAGAACTTACAGATTGCGGTAAAAGTATTGATGTATTATGTCTTACAGAACATTTTATACAGGTCGGATATGAAGCACTTTGCAGCATACCTAATTATACCATGGCTGCCTGTTATAGTCGCGATAATGTTAAAAGAGGTGGAGCATGTATATTTATAAAGAGGCACTACCATTATAAAGAACTTAAACAAATAGGAAAATTTTCTATTTCAGGCATATTTGAATGTTGTGCAAAAGAACTTCTTGAGCATAAAATAATAGTTATATGCATTTACAGAGTCCCAAAATCAACAAATATAACCATTTTCTTTGAAAAACTTGAGCAACTTTTAACTTATTTACAAAATATAAAGAAGAAAAATGTTGTTATCGCAGGAGACTTTAATATAGATATTCTTAAAAATAATAATACTACATCCGAGCTCCAATGTATTTTGCTTAGTTTTGGTCTTAAAATTGAAATAAGACAACCAACAAGATTGGAAAGTAATACCTGTATAGATAATTTTATTCATGACCTAAACAGATGTAAGTCTGAAGTAATAGATCTAGCAATGTCTGATCATACTGCGCAAATATTGAATATTCCAGTTGAACCAATTAACTTATGTAATTTTTGGCGTTTTAGAAAAAGGGATTTTTGTAAAGAAAATTTAGCAAAGTTCTATAAATATATTAGAGACTGGAATTTTTCAGAAATATATACTACGGATGATCCAAATATGGCTTATGATATATTTATCGATAATTATAAACTGCTGTATGAACTTTGTTTTCCTTTCAAGCTAGTAACAATAAGAATAAATTATAAAATTAAATGGTTATCAAAAGGCTTGAAACTATGTAGTAAGAAGAAAAGAAAATTGTTAGAAGTTTATCGAAGAAGCCCGAATGAGACAAATAAAAATAATTATACAACTTATTCATCATTATTTAAGAAGATCATTAGATTAACTAAAAAGTCACAAAACAATTATGCTATCATAAACGCTCAAAATAAAAATAAAACAGCCTGGAAAATTATTAACAGAATAAAACTAGATCGACCAAGGGAAACTATTAAAGAAATTAGTCAGGAAAACAAAATAATATCTGATCCTGTAATTATGACTAATATTTTCAATGATTATTTTATAGATAAAATTAAACCATTTACAAGTACAAAACCACCAACATCTAACTCAACTTTAAGAAATAACTCTATGTTTATAAATCCTTGTACGCCAATAGATATAAACAATATAGTCAAGACACTAAAAAACACAAATAGTGTTGGTTGTGATGGCATTGTTACAAAAGTTGTAAAATACACAGTAAACAACATTGCGGATCATCTTAGCCATATTATAAATATTTGTATTAGTGAAGGGATTTATCCCGAAAATTTAAAGAAAGCAGTTATAACGCCAATATATAAAAATAAAGGGGACAGAAACCTTTTAATAAATTATAGACCTATAGCGCGGCTGTCGGTTTTCTCAAAAATATTTGAAAAATACATATATAAAGAAATAAGTAACTATATGGAAAAATATAATATTTTAACCAGTGAACAATACGGATACAGGAAAAATAAAACAATGAATGGGGCGCTCTTTCAATTCTTAGATTTAATTATGACAAATGTAGACACAAAATCTCCTATATGTGCTGTGTACATGGATATGACACAAGCATTCGACCATGTAGATCATAAAATTCTTCTTAAAAAACTCGAAGGCTATGGAATAAGAGGTAACATACTAAATCTAATGAAATCCTACCTATGCAACAGGAAACAAATTACAGAGATTACTCGAGTAAACAAAGACAATAAAACACAAGAAATATTCTTGTCTAGAGAACGTACTCTGATTTATGGTGTCCCACAAGGCAGTGTTTTAGGACCATTATTGTTTATAGCTTACATTAATGATCTACCAAGAGCAGTTGAACATCCCATGTGTCTTTTTGCCGATGATAGCACCATGGTAATAAAATGCGAAGACAAAGATACTTATAGTAATGACATTAGTACTGCTTTGACAAGGATTATTAATTGGTTAAATAATAATAATTTGAGAATTAATTTGCTGAAAACAAATGTCATGCACTTCAGTCAAAGGGTACCTGCAATACCATACCAGGATATACATTATGAAGACCAAACTATAAAAGAAATTTACACAACGAAATTTTTAGGGTTAGAAATCGATAATAGATTAAATTGGAAATGTCATATCGAAAGTGTCAGAAAACGTTTAAGCAAACAAGCATATGCCCTCCATGAATTAAGTAACACTTTAAGCATTGATGCACTCTTATTAGCATATTACGGACTTGTTGAATCTGTGTTAAGGTATGGGCTTTTATTCTGGGGCAACTCGACAGACAGAAATTTGGTTTTTAAGGCACAAAAGAGATGTATTAGATCCATGTTTAAATTAAAAGTTATAGATAGTTGTATGCCCTTCTTTAAAAAGTATAAAATTCTAACACTTCCATCACTTTTTATATATGAGGTCGTTGTATATGTTAAAGCCAACCCCAACCTATTTAAACGAGTCTCTGATAATAGTAAAAGAGCACAAAGAGATCCCGATAGATTATGCATTCGAAAAACACACACAGCCCTGATGCACAAAAGTGTTTTTGGTCAAGCGCCAGTTATATATAATAAAATTCCAAACACTATTAGAGAACTTAATATTAATTTATTCAAGAAGAAAATGAAGAAATTACTCGTCGATAAGTGTTATTATAGTATAAAAGATTATTTGTATGATAATTCATTGTAATAAGTAGTAATATTAATTAGCTTACTCTTTTATGTAGTATATTTAAAATATTTGCACACCCTCGAAGGGTAGAATGTAGCGAGAAATATCTATTGTAAAACCATTGTTACCTATATTCAGCAAATAAATGATTATTATTATTATTATTATTATTATTATCCTGCAGTGTAACCCAGAACATAACCCTCTTCATAGCTCGTTGAATTATCTTGTGAGGGCCATAGTTGGAGACCATATATAGTTAATGAAGAATGATAAATACTTGGAGTGATGGAAAGTCCCGTTGAGCGGCCTGGAGCGTATGTCGTCGTACTCGGCGGCCAGGCCGCGTCGCCCGAGCGCCCGCACGCGCGACAGCAGCGCCGCTGGCGACTCGCCCGCTCCACCGCCGCTGCACTCTTCATCCGACAGCGTCGGCGACGCTTCACCGGACGACCACGTGCCGCGAGCTAGTAAAGACGGTAGGCTATTAGTACTTCATTGTCTTGAGAAAATTACTTCCAATATTCCTGTTGCATTTTTCGTCGTTTATACAGCCCAATTCAGCTTTTTTAATATAAAAGCTGAAGTGAGCTGAATAAATGTTGTCATTCCCTTAAATCCACTATCATCACCATTGATAAAATTATTCCTAAATAGAACTACAAAAGTGTATAACGAATTACAAATTACAATAGTACAATAAGTGTTCATAATTTTGTAGACGACTGTTATTGTTAAATAATTTTTTATGTAAACTTCGGCAAGCAAGGTAACGGTCCACTTGATGGTAGGTCCATCATCTTTTAACACAAGCAACGCCAGAGGTGCTGTAAATGCGCTACCGAACCTTAGTAGGATCCAGGACAAGATAGGTTCCGGTATCCCTTACTCACTCACCTAAACACAACAGCACACATACAACACACATGCTGTTATTTCACGGTGGTCTTCTGTAAGAATTCAGTTTTCTTGAAATTTATCCATCTAGAGATGCCTTTTTCTATCATCGAAACACAACAGCACACATGCTGTTTTTTAACGGAAGTGCCCTATCACTAATAAAATCTTTTGTATGAGAAATGACTAAGTATCCAACTATTTTGTAAACTCTCCAGAAAATAAAGTTTGAATCGTGCGAAGGATGTTTTGAACTAGTTTGAAAAGTTACGAGTATAATGTAGGAAAGAAAGTTGGTCAGTTGAGCCCGTGCTAATAAACTTTCTATTCTATATTGAAGATGAGAGAAGTTTTGATAGTTCTCAAACGTTGTCGTACTCTTAAACACGATTCTTATAAAAAGTCTAAACGAGTATCAGTCGGATTCGGTGCGGAATTGTCTCGTGCACAACTTGTCGTCGAGTGCTTTTGATGCTCAAACTACAACTTTTCAAAGATAACATGACCCAGTTCCGCTTTTCAGTTCACGCCAACCGCTTACAAATTGTTCGTAAACTAATATTATTATAATATATCACTGTGTATGTAAAATCTATTTGAAATTGCATAAAGTTTCTTATTTTTCGTAGTCACATGGTTATGTTGATTTAATTCACACTAAATATTGCGTTTTTTTTTTTTTTTTTTTTCGAATAAATCGCTGAATAAATTCTATTAAGTGTAATTGTTGCTATTTTTTATATTATCCTGAGTTTCTTTCGGGGTTTCTTCTCAGGATCGTCATCTTGGCTTTTTTCCGAAACCCTTGTAAATTTAAATTTATAATGACGATCATAAGAGTTTCTTGTAGAAACCTAATTGATTTGATATTTTTTTTTTATTTTGATGAAATTTGTTTAAGTTAGCTTTAACTTTTCACATGAACTAAGTCTCTCGCAAGACTTAGTAAACATTTTATGAAATCAATGTATTTGTTTAAATGCTTACCATATAATAATAACAACACCACACAAACCATTACACGGAAAACCTTCCACATTATACAATACACGTCTTTAAGTGACTTTCGCCTTCAAACACCTCGCCTTGACTTTATCGCGCCAAGATGAAATAATCGTAAAACATATATATGGCTTTATATGCACAATAACCTCCAACGTCATATAAACAAGCAAACGCATATTTAGTTTATTCTATTGTGTAAGCAAAAATTACCTAGAACTTTTTTCATTATTCCTTTTTTTTTTCGGTTATAATAAAAATATATATTGTTTACATTCACCAGACCATGGATAATGAGATTTCGCTGTATAATATGTTCAAAAAACAGCCTTAATATGTATTTTTTATGAATATTTTATATTTCATATTTAATGGAAAAAAAAAACAGTTTAAAACTTAGTTTTCATAAAATATTTAAGAATTATTTTGAGTCGCTTATGTATGAATTAAATTCTCTTCCCCTACAAAACGAACGAAAATATATATCTCACAATATTGCAGCCATTAAATGTCTGCTAAAAAGCTTTTTCCCTTGTAAAATTGCATTTTTTTTATTTACCTGAACTCGTTGTTCTGCTAACTTGCGACCGACCCATATATTTGCATAAATTAAATGTATTCGTCAACACAAACTGTATTATAGAAAGCAATCAAACCAAAATGTTACTAATTGACTCAATACGAAAACACATACCTAATTTATTTTTCCCGGAAATCATTTTTAACCAATAGTAATGTTGAATTGAAATAATAAAATATAAATAAAAATTAACATGACATAGTAAATAAGAAAATGAGTGTCAGTTTGATTATCGGTTTATGTTATTTCTGGCCATAACTGTCTACATATACTGACGTATTATATCACAGAACTCTCTATATACTCACAAGGAGTATTAACGCCTCTTTCACCAACGTCAAGTAGGCTAAACCGTCACTTAAAGTCACTTGTAACCGGGAATAATTTAGCTGATATACCTTTGTTTATACGGTAAACGTCCCAAACATAAAATAGAAAATAATTTAAAAAAAACGCCTATCGAATGATGCCGTAAATCGAGTGCATAATTCAATAAAACAGAAAATGATTTCTAAAAGTAACTAATCAACACTTTACTTGTAGTTGGTGAAAGAGGCGCTTATACTAATTTATCTATTGACGACACGTTTGGTCTAGTGGCTAGTAACCTTAGCTGTTAACCAAACGGTCGCGGGTTCGATTCCCGCTAGGGCCAAATGTTTATGTGAACATTTTACCTTTGTACCTTTGTACCTTGTATAAACTTGATTTTAAGTCTAAGTTTGTTTGTTTGCTAAAATTCTATCCTCACAAAACATTTAAAGCTCGGACGGGTCCACAATAGCTAAAATATTTATACAAACCGAAAGATAATTTGGTTTAAAATGTAATTTGATCTAAAGAGAACACGACAAAGCAATGACTAGACGAATAATAGAATTGACATATCGCTGCTTAAAAACTAAAGGGCCATAAAACAAAAAAATCCAAAAATGTTTTTGTTGCAAAAATACAATCACAATCCTTCAATATTGTATGTTGCAAAAAGACATTGTTTTATTCCATATTTAGTATATTTTGATCATTTTTTATATATTCAAAAGTAACTTATATGCTTATATCTCTTCTAGTATTCAGTTTATTATAAAAGTACTTAAAACATTTAATGTTATTTAAAAATACGCTTCTAACGATGTTATAATATGCATATTATATTTGATATTATATCTAATAAGAAAAAACTAGACAAAAAAATTTTTTTTTTCGATTAGCTCTCCTGTAAAAAGTGTGATTTTGATTTGTGGCTCTTTAGATTTTAATCAGCGAATTACCTTAATTATATTTTAACCAATAATTACTATTAATGTATAAGGGAAAATCGTTTCACTCATATATTTTTTTATCTTCATTAAAAATTTAAATAAAATAAAAATAAAAATAATTAAATACAGAGCAAGGCGAGGCAATGAAACAATAGATAATTACGAAACGTTACATCAGAATTAAAATTTATTTACTGTATTTCGTTGTGTTTACGACATGACGTCAGAGTGAGAATTCTTGGAACTGTTGTAATGTAAATAGTATATACCTATTTACTCGTCGGTGTAGAGTTGTTTACACGGTTATTAATAGATTTCTATGAATAAATTAGCGTAATATGGTTGTCATAGTAAAGAAAACTAATACTGTTCAAAGAGCATTTGGGCGGAATTCGCGTTCCACCCTTTATATAATCATTAATAATTTGAAACTATGAAATTTCTAGGAATCACAATATATGCCATTTGTCCGAAATTCCGCAGACTTGTCCTCAGAAGACATCTGGTGGGTCATTTCGATAAAGATTAAACAAAGTCACACAATTTCATCAATATCAATACTAATAATAAATCTGTAAGGGTCGGTCATGGAGTAAGTTACTTTGTTTTCAGAGATATCGTGTTTATAGGCTCTATACATGATACTGAAACTAAATTGACGATTTTTATAATTTTTTTCTGTATGTATGTATGTATGTATGTTCCTCCATAACTCTTAAACGAATCAACCGATTTTCATGAAACTTGTTAGATAAACATTTAGACGTACGGGACACAGGATAGGCTACTTTTTCTTTTTCAACGCGGACGAAGTCGCGGGCGCCAACTAGTATTAATATAAAATAATAATTTTCTACTCACTGCTTATGTCTAAGTCGTCTTCATCGCCAGAGTGTATATGTCTAGTCTTCGTGTCACCATTGTAGCTGTGCGTGTGTCTAAAAAAAAAAATGAACTCTACGTCATCATATACATAAAATATTTTTATAATAGTGAGTTTCTACTGACGCACACCCAAACACAAATGAACAGGTAATTCCATAATTAATTTTTGAAATATTGTAAAACGTTGTATGGTTGGCAACAAAGATTTAAATCGAGAGATGCGGCATTACTAGCGAAAGTGTGTTACAAAATACAACATACATTATACTGAAGACAAAAGTATAAAATACATATAACTTTGTCTAAACACACTTTTAAACACAGACAACACATTCCTTACTTCAAACGTGACTGTGACGATAGCGACGCTCTCAACAAGCGACCGTCACTCACTGTAGCTGGCGTGCAACTGTAGTTGGGTTGAGCGCCTGCGCCCAATCCATTGTTAAGAATTTTCGGTGTGTTTTTAGTATGGCGCGAGGAGATTACGCCGCATCTTCGATTTAAATCTTTGGTTGGCAATGTTTACCTGATGGCGTTGTGATCGCATGTGTACGGTGATGTGTCGCGGTCCCCACTGATATGCATGTCGTCTTCTTCGCTGTGCCGGTCGCTGCTCATGTCACAGGCGCCCGCGTGATCTATTATGCCTACAAGTTACAAACATATCGCCGCTTAAAAACTAAAGGTGGCCATCAAACGAAAAAAAAAAACCACAAAAATACAATCACAATCCTTCATATTGTATGTTGCCATCGAAATACTAAAATGGAATTTGCGTCACAAATGCCAAAGCGGCACATAAAAAGAACGCCTTTGACAGAATCATGGCGGACACTTGCCTTCACGCGTCAATGGTAAAAGTTAGTAACGATCGACATCTACTATTTCATTTTAAACTCTAATGGGTTGACGTAAAGTCCAATTTTCTTTTAATTACGTACTTATTATTATGTTTGTTTTGTTTTAAATGACAGTTCATGTTCTACGCATATATATATGTCACTTTTAAATGTTCCATAAAATTCCTTGTGTTTTGTATGGCACGCGGGTTCCATGTTGTAGTAGTTTGATGTATGTTGCAAAAAGAGTAATGGTTGTTTTATTCCATATTTAGTATATTTTGAGCATTTTTTATATATTCAAAAAAAGTAATATGCTTATATATCTCTTCTAGTATTCAGTTAGCCCGACATGAAATAGACAATTCCAAATCGCAAACGAGTTTGCAAACTCGGTAACAAATACAGTGGGCATACGAATAACGTAAAAAAACTCACCATTTTGTGGTTTAACCGGTGGTATGTGGTTGCTAATAACATATTCGTCGATAACGCCGTCCAATTTTGATATCTGTAGAGTGTTTGTGTAACACTTCCTGCAGTGTTCTAACCTGTAACACAAGATAAATGTATGATAAAAATAAATCTTAGAAAATGAATATTGTATGGCCTATATAGGTATAGGTATGGTGACTGAAATCTTAATTGAAAAATGACCGGGTATAAAAACCTCTATATAACTGGATATTATGTCCGAATATAAATAAGACTAAAATTTACGACTATTAACGTATTCAAGTTCGCTGTATTAACTATATAACGTAATTTAGTATTGTATTTAAAGTTTGTTTTCAATTTCACAAAATGAAGTTGTTATTAAAAAAAAAATATTACAAATACACATTATGCACAAAAGTAGGAGCCAGTAAGGCTTAATTTTAATTTTCTTTGAAAACAGTCTTATTACAGTCATGTCTTAGACTTAATTGACATAGATTTACAAGTATTATCTTTTAATATTATATTTTAAAGGGAGCCATTTTATGAAATGTAATTTAATATTCTAAGAACATTGGTGGTCTTATGTTTGAGACGATATTGTTAGATATAATATAACAATATCACAGTTACAAAAGCTATAAAAAGCTGATGACAGGATGGAGTGGAAGGAGCTGGTGGTTGATGTCACCAAGGCATTTTAGAGCCGACACAACCTTCAACAGTCAATGAAGAAGACGATTATATCTATCTATCTTGATAATCACAAAATCGCATCTCTACTATCGCATTGCACTTCTCTTTATCTCCACTTTTGTACTGATGTCAGTCATAAGCGATAAGTTTTATTGTTATTATGGTGACCTACTTTATGTGTTACAATATAGGTCATAGCAAAGATTTTAAATCACAGATGCGCCCTGTGCTTCTGAACACTGTCCAAGTATTATGTCTGTATGCAACGTGAACCGCTCACTGCTTTCTACAAGCGACTAAGGCGGGAAGAGTGAGCTCACTTCCCATCGATAACACGTTTTCGGCCGCCTGAAGTGTGGCAAGGGCGCATCTGTGATTTAAATCTTTGGGCTATAGCGTACTGGAATACAGTTCACACTTAAACAGGTAACGTAATTTATACACTTACAGACTGATAATTTGGACACTAAACAAAACAGCAATCGATGGATTAGTTTTGGAAAGTTTCAAAAGCAAATTAAATAACTTATAGAAGTTACGAAAACTGAGGTGGCATTAAATAGTAAACGCTCGGAATAATATCTGAATTCATAAAGGCATTCGACCGTGTAGTCACTGTATGTAATGATAAGAAATGAAAACTAACGTAATGTACATATTATTATTATAATTTGTAATTCCTACTGTTATCAAGTTTACACATTTCACAAATATTTTTTTACTTATTTAACGAAATTTTCCGTTAAATAGGTTTCAATTAATGGATAATATTTGTTTATTTAATTTTTTTTTTGCTTATTTTTTTTATTTTTTTTGGCCCTGGTCGACGACGGTGAAATTTATGATAGACCTATGGCAGGTGCAGCAGTGAACGACCTATGGCTGAGAAGAGGAAGAAGAGTGTTTATTAATTTTTGAGCTGCAATCGTCACTGACAGTGACAAGTGAACTGTAACGTGTGATACAGAGTGAAAAGAGAGGCACCGTACCAGGCAGCGTGATCCGTTTCAAGCAGCCCGCCCAGCTGCTTGGGCAGGCTCGCGCGTGGCACGTGCACGCCGAGCTGTGGCGCGCTCACAGTGTGCACTCGCTCGCGAAGCTTCTCGCGCACGAACAGCCTAAGGAACCGGAACGGCGCCTTGAACCACAACGGTGCCGTCACTATCAAAACCTTTTTCAATTTGGCCGGATAACCACCCTGGAACAATTAAACCTTCCATTAACTACTGTAATGTTAGAATTAACTACACATAAGCTATATAATTTATAAAGATACACAGATGAAATTGCGAGCAAAAGCATAATCTTGTTTTTCAGTGACGAGTCTGACTTTAGTTTCGTTTTAAATAAGTAAGTCGCAATTTACATTATATCAATGGCTTTTAGTAATAATAAAGGAAAAATATCTGGAACGTGACAAGATTTTTAGATTTTTTAGACCAGTAAATAATAAGTATGTATAACTATAAACAAGAACTGTAAAACCGAAAGCTTATAACTATTAGCGCCTGTTTCACAAACGTCAAGTAGGCCAAACTGGCATTTAAAGTCACCGGTAACTGGGGATAATGGAGCTGATATACCTTTGCTTGTACGGTAAACGTCACAAACATTAAATAGAAAATAATAATAAAAAAATCGGCTATCGAATGATGCAGTAAACCGAGTGCATAATTCAATCAATATAACAGAAAATGATTTCTAAAAGTAACTAATCAACACTTTACATGTAGTTTGTGAAAGAGGCCCTTATAATAATGTTTTTTTGTCGACTGATCAAGAAATTTCTTTGAATCAAATGGGTTTCTCAGTATATCTACAATATGCCTTCACAGTTATAATATTGATTGACGTTATTTGGTAAACATCGAGACTTCGCAGTGGGTGACTTCCGGCAAGCGATATTTGCTTGATGTTTTTATGATAGACGTTAGCCGACAATCTAAATAAATTCAGTGAGTGTGTACGCGTTCTTCGCGTTACTATTAGAACCGCGTCATCAAAGATTTTATATGGAAAATGAGGACTAAACTTGTTGCCACTGTATTATTATTATTATTTATTATGCTCTTGGAATAAATATGGCAATCGCATTTCTTTTTATTGATTTTAAAATACTTTTTTTAAGGATGCATTTTCTATTGGTAAAATTGTAGAAATTAACTCTTGACCTATCAAATTTTATTACTCGTTAATAATAATAATAATAATTGAAGAAATATGCAGTGTCACTACGATTGCATACTTCTGTTCTTTAATTCTTAAACTATTAGGTACATACGTATAAAAATGTAGATAAAAAAAAAAACAAAAAGGTTTCTTCCAACGCTCTATAATACTCGTACATAAAAATATTTCGCGATAAGAAAAGTGAAGGGAAACAGCATTTTTTAATTAACATGTTTTCGAAGCAATTCACAGAAACAATATCACCTGCGAACACCTCACCACATTTGTGGGCTGCTATTACTCATTTAATTTATGAAGAGTTCTTTATTTTATTTTTTATATATTGGCGGTATGAGTGGAATCTTTAATAAAATTTTCATTCACAAAAATTATAAAAAAAAATGTGGAAACAAAGAATAGATTTGAAACCCATCAAATTAATGTAATACCAATATGATTTAACAAAATACACTTTTTGTGAATGTCTGACACCATTATAGCTTATTATAAATTGTGAAATATAATAAATTTGATGTTAATTAAAAATTTTGAAGAGAATATAATTATATTTGTTTAAAAATATGAACAAAATGAAATAGGTGTCCGTACATAGGGCGCCGTACCGCGTAAAAGAGTTTTCGGCGAAATATGCTCAGAGTAAAATGAAAAATAGTGGTATAAGTACTAAAGTACCGATGTAAGCGCTGCTGTCGTTAATGTCAAAACGAAATTCACGAAAAGCCTTTTGACACAGTAAAAAGCTTTGGAGTAGAGTTCAGAGTAAAACTACAGGTGAACAACCCACAAAGTGGCGTAACAAATTTATAAATAACTAGTACAAAAAACTATATCAGCCATTTTTTTTCCACAGGGATTACGCAAATCCATTTATCTCGTTAACTCTATCAGTTCCATTATCTACCATTCACGTGGCGCACAATTTGTTTTTAAGAACTCTTAACAGAATTTTTTATTTTTGTGAGTGAGTAGAAGCATATTATACGTATTACGTATAGACGTCGCGAAACTGAAGATGGATTTTGTGGGTAATGAGTCTGACCATCGATTTTAGTTAACGATATCCCCCAAATATAGCTCACTAGACAAATACGGCAGTGTTTTTATTTTTTTGATATCTTAAAAAATGACCGAGTTATAAGCGTTCAAAGTATGCGCGCCACCCAAATTTTTTAATACTACTCGCGAACGTTGATGACGTCACAAGGGCCGATTCTAGATGCAAGTTCATAGTAAGAGAGATATTTGTATGTTTGTAATTAATTAACTCAAAAACTACTGAACCGATTTTAAAAATTCTTTCACATATAGAAAGCTACGTTATCAGCGAATAACATTGGGTATATTTTATAAAGTTACGCGGGCGAAGTCGCGGGCAACAGCTGGTAATATCATAAAGAGATTTCTATTTTTGTTTGTAATTAGTTAACTCAAAAACTACTGGACCGATTTTAAAAATTATTTCACCTATAGAAAGCTACGTTATCAGCGAATAATATTGGGTATATTTTATAAAGTTACGCGGACGAAGTTGCGTGCAACAGCTGGTAATATTATAAAGAGAGTATATTTATATTTTTGTTTATTAATTGTTTTTGATTTAATTAATTAACTCAAAAAGTACTGGACCGATTTTAAAAATTCTTTCACCTATAAAAAGCTACGTTATCAGCGAATAACATACGCTATATTTTATCAAGTTAAGCCAGCGAAGTCGCGTGCAACAGCTGGTAATATTATAAAGAGAGTAGATTTCTATTTTTGTTTGTAAAAACTACTAGACCGATTTTAAAAATTCTTTCACCCATAGAAAGCTACATTATCAGCGAGTAACATAGGCTATTAACATAGACTATGAAATTACGCGGACGAAGTCGCATGAAAACATCAAGTTGATTATTATAAAAATATTCTTAAAATGATTCTTGAGCGGGACTTACGTCAAAGATTTCCTCAATACTTTCCGAGGTTATCGGGTTCGGAATAAAAATACGTCAAAATTAGTTCTCTGTACTTTCGTATGGCGAGGTTTCAAAATGGTACAAAAAGTACAAAAGGTCCAGTGCTTATTATAGGTCAGTGGCGCCGGAGCATTTGAAAATTTAAATAATGACCGTTACTTCTGCCATATAATAAATACTAATAATAATAATAAACACTAATAATTTGTACATAATATATAGTGCCTATATATTATGTACAAATTCAACCATCCACACACCTTCTAAATTATTTTTCCAAGTGCCAATGGATACGAAAAGACGTAAAAAGTGGATGACCGTGAAGCCCGTCATACACGTATTTTATTTTAGTGTGTGTAAGACATCATCACTTTTCTCACTTTAAAAAATATACTTACCTGCGTAGTATACTACCAAAAATACCTATTACACTCTTTATGATATGAGGATGACCTACAAACAAGTATATGCTTGCAAAGCAAAGTTGCAAACCGCAACCTAGCTGATACAACAAAACGTACATTTACATTTTGTGTCATCGAGAGACAGTTAAAACAAATGAATGATCTGTAGTACAGAAACGTAGACAAAAAGAACTGACCCGCAAGATACCTACTTCATGAAGATATTCCGAAACCGATAACTTCAGAAAGTATTGAGGAAATCTTTGTCGTAAGTCCCGCTCAAGAATCATTTTAAGAATATTTTTATAATTTATCAACTTGCTGTTTTCACGCGACTTCGTCCGCGCAACTTTATAAAATATGGCTTGAGTTACTCGCTGATAACGTAGCTTTCTATAGAAGAAAGAATTTTTAAAATCGGTCCAGAAGTTTTTAAGTTAAATCATTATAAACAAAAATAGAAATCCACTCTCTATAATGTTACCAGCTGTTGCACGCGACTTCGCCCGCGTAACTTTATAAAATACGGCCTTTGTTATTCGCTGATAATGTAGCTTTCTATAGGTGAAAGAATTTTTAAAATCGGTCCAGTAGTTTTTGAGTTAATTAATTACAAAATACAAATCTATATTATTACTATGAACTTGCGTCTAGCATCGGCCCTTGTGACGTCATCCACTTAGCGCGAGCGAATTTAAAAATTTAAATAGCGACCGAAGTTTCGGTGTCAATAACTTCGGAAATACTGCATCGATTTTGATGAAACAAAAACTATTCACACGTACATAACCATAGCTCTGATATTATGTGTGTTTTATAGTCATTTTCAAACCCATCGGTCAGACCCATTGTGAAAAATAATTAAGTATATATAATATTATATTCAAAAATTATAGAATTATTTGACCTCATTATGTGTAATAAAATAAATAAATAAAAATAAACATTGAGATAATATGTATCCTATCATAATTTATGGTCCAAAAAAGTAAATTTATTTACAAGAACACACACAAATTTACTTTTTTATATATACACTAAATAGGTATTAATATTCTATATTATATTTTTTGTTACAGGCGCGTACAAACGCTTCCAGTTTAAGGTCTATGCAAACTTTCGACAGAATGAAGTTAATTATTAGACATCCAAACCTTTAACTACTTCCTATGTTTAAGCTCTATCCAAACCTTTACTTCATTAAAATTCGTTTAGTAATTTAGCCTTCAAAACGTAATAATAAATAAAATAAAATAAAATAAAATAAAAAGCCTTTATTTGACCCAGCTACATTTTTTTTTTCAACTTAGTTTCTAAATTACTTACTTATTCCTAGGTAAACAAACTTAAATTTATCTTACATTTAATACTAGTAATCCTAATTACAGTGCATTAAGCTAGGCCCCCAGGTTGGGTAAAGGCCTCCTCCAAAGTCTATCCTGCGCTATTTGCCACCAGTTTGAGCCAGCGGCTTTTTTGATTTCAGCGTTCGTAACATTGTACGTTACTAGTTGTTATATGAATTTGTTGGATTTTATTTTTGTTCTTGTTTTTTGTTACTGCGGTGATTAACTTTGGAGGGTTATGGTCATACTCTTCCACGGTGACCAGCCGGGTTGGAAGATCATAATATATTTCTTGTTTTTATTTGTGTGTTAGTTTTTTCTATGTTTGAGAAGGAGGCGTTTAATTTCTATGATTATTTGTTCTGAATGTTATTCTTATTTGGTGTGTTTCTGACTACATAGTTCAGTAATCCCTGTTTTATTACTCCCTCCGAAAAGCTGTTAGACCTATTGACCGATTCACCAATTTGTTTCATTTTGTTCTTCTTACTTAATTGTGAGTTTTTCTCTGTACTGGTTGCAGTGTCATTTTCGGGTGAAGAAGGCAATTTTCTTTTAGTGTTGTTTTTCGATATTATTAATTTGTCATATATAATTTTGGCTAGATTTCCCTTTTCTCTTTCCAGTTGTAGTTGTTCTTGTAGATCCTTTCTCTTCTCCAGTACGTATTTTGGATAGTCTTCTTTAATGTAGTAATTTGTATCTTTTAACGCTTTTTTTTGTTTCATAATTTTGATTTTTGTGACTAAATTTGAGAAAGTCACTACTATTGGGCGTAAACTTTTTTCTTTCTTCCCTATTCTTTTTATTTCTTGAATGTCGCTGTAGTTTATTTTTACAGAGAGATATTGTTCCGCCCAGATAATAAAGTTTCTTTCTAAGCTCGCGTACGACTTTTCATTCTCCTCTATTCCAAAAAATACTAGATTATTTTTTCTTGACTGTCTTTCTAAAATATGTAGCCTTTTTTCTTGGTTTTCCACTTTTTCTTTCAGGTTTTCATGATTTTTTTCTATTGCTAGGAACTTTTCTTCAAACATCCTGCTAATATTCTGTGTGACTTGCTCTGTAACATTCTTTCCTGTTTCCCGGATTTCCTGTCTTTGATTGTCCAAGTCATGTTTTATTATTTTAAGAGCGTTCAAAATTTCATCCATAATTTTTAGTTGAACGTACACGAAGCGCCCTCTTGTGGTTGTTGGAGGAAGTTCTTGATTAGGTAGTATTGATGTCCGTTGGATCTATGTCCTTATCTGACGATGTAGTTCAGGCGTTAGCCGTGGGATGGCGCGATTGAGTCGAATCCATAAAATGACTTGATTTTTTGAGGGAATTTAGGTTATGTCGGTTTTAAATGTTTTGTGGAATTAAAAACATAATTGGTATAATGCGGAATATACTTGCTTGTGATCACTTCACCGTTAATTTCAGTTCTTGTCGGTCAACACTAAAAATGATTTTTTATGAGATGTAATGTCACTTATATTTTGATTGATTTTTACCACTTTTGCTGACTTTTTACTTAGACTTTACACTTTTAGGATGCTTTTTGACTTACTGTATGTTTTTTTTACCAACTGTGACCCTTGAGATATCGGAAAATTGTTTATTAAGTAAATTTATACACAGAGCCGATGTCAACAGTGGCACAGTGCCGCCTACCTTCTCAAAACGTAATAGTCATTTCATATTATGGTTTGAATAGTGTGTAAATTGATGGAAACAATTCTCTAATAAATTATTAAAATTTCCTCTTGAGCGCTGTCAAAGAAAATTTAATAATAACTAGACAACTTTCCATATTTTTATTCTTATGTTCCTATTACATGTTCTGTTCCTGTTCCTATTCCTATTCCTATCCGTTCAATACCTTCATAGACATTGTTTATACTATTTGTATTGTTCAAAAGGAAATCGCGTCCTCATTTATATGGAAACTGTTCGTTATGATCTCATAATCCTTTTATATGGATAACAAACTCAGCACCAGATGCCTCGTACCCACTAACATGGCACTTGAATATTCTTGTTTACATTGATTATATTACATTTTGTATATAATAAATCTGTAAGGGCTGGTCATGGAGTAAGTTATTTTGTTTTCAGAGATATCGTGTTTATAGGCTCTATACATGATACTGAAACTAAATTGACTATTTTTATATGTATGACATGTTCCTCCATAACTCTTAAACGAATCAACTGATTTTCATGAAACTTGTTAGATAAACATTTAGACGTACGGGACACAGGATAGGCTACTTTTTTCTTTTTCAACGCGGACAAAGTCGCGGGCGCCAGCTAGTTTTGTATATAGTTTATGAAAACAAGTCCACTGGTAATTGAAAGACAACATAGGTTCCTCTGTGTTGTTTTTTAATCACCTTTTAAATGGCACGGTATCACATCGGACCTTTTAAGTAATAAAGAAAAGAAAACAATTCCTTATGCATCATTGTTTTTAAGTTTTCCTATAACAGATAGCTAATTTTCACAAAATCTATTTTGAATTGGTAAAATAGATCAAAATTAAGAGGACCGATAGCATCAGATAGACAGCTTCAGACAGTGGTGAAATTGTACTCAGTTTTCTCTCTTTTTACATTATTTAGTTATTTTTTTTGTTTCGAATGTAGCCTTATATAGCAACCACACACTAATTAAAGACTTTAAAAATAAAAGCACGGAATAAACAGTGGACGCCAAGAGGATATGAAGTCGTAGTTATTTGCCTTGACCACAGTTCGGATTTGCAATCGAAAAAATACTTGTGATTTATTTATTGTACCCACCCTCAAACGATTCAGAGAAGACCATGCTTCAATCAAAGATCTATTGAACTGCGATAAGCACTGAATAGAGAAATCCAGCGAAATCCCCTGAACAAACAAGTATTGTTAGAGCTTTAGGTGGGGTTAAGCCGAACTTCGGTTTGAAGGATTTAAATTGGAGGGAAGTTACTTGACATTAAATATTAATTGTATACTCAAAACAGTAAAGCAATAAGGCCAACATAAAGCAATATCTACTCAACAATCATGTAATTGATCCTCATTAACTATGAGTTCTCAATCAACGTCTTGGGCTTCGGAGCCGATGTAATGCCAATAATGTGGTTAGGTATTTTATGACATATACTGCAGGTAATCAAAGATGCGTAAATGAAACTATGTCAACGACATAGTAATTTCTCATTGCAACTTTTGAACTAATTTTCGATTGTCTACGGATTCGGATACGATCTAGCCGAGTAACCCAAAGCAGAGTCCTGTCATAAACTGGTTGAGATTTCTTATGTTATTTATCACCTGCAACTAACACTGATAAAAAAATTGTATTAAGGCCAATGTTGATATTAGTTACAAAATTTTATAATTTAGTTATTAAAATATAATATAGTAAAGTGTAACATATAGGTTCAATTGTTTAACGTCGAAATTCCCAAGAGATCGTTAATCTCGAGCGTACGACTCAGCGCTTTAAAACAAATCTAAACTAAATAATTTGAACTTTACTTATTCATAAACGAGTAATTGAGTGACTTTCAATGTAATTTTTGAAATCCCTACGAGACGAAAAAAGTTGTTAATAAATCCTCGTTACTGCCCCCCGACGGGGATTAGACTTATAAATATTCAGGGTCGCGACGCATTGAACCACTCGAGGATAAAATGAGCTTCTATAGGGGAACTTGGTGCTGCGGTTAACGTACTAGTATATGAACTTAATTTTCGAGTTTGATAGTTCCTTCCTGAACTCTCTGATTCAATGCAAAATTATCGCATGTCATCGCAAAATTTTCAAGAAAATTCTGGAAGGAAAATAAACTATATAAATTATGTTATAAGTTTGATTTTTATAGAATTTATTAAAAATATTGTATTTTTGTAAATAGGACTTTTATTTGAATTTCAAACACAATTTGTATGTAGGCACATTACATCGTTTTCTGAACTAAATAATATTATTCTCAAAAAAATATATTCGATATAATTTATTTACGAGGTTTACTTGGAGAGTGAATAGATATATACCAGATACATTTATATAAATCCCAATTTCCAATCCCACAAACTAATATATCTACCGCCCGAAGATAGGAATGAAAGATCTTATTTCTTCCTTTCATAATGTACACGATTCGACGAAGCAGTTCCATAAGCCGGCACTTGAATAGAGTCTCGACGTAAGTTCCCAAAAGCGTCGGTTTTCGCTCAACATAAAGCAAATTTTACGCCAAGGTACAAAATTATCTTGTAAAAAAACTGTACCATTGCAACTGACATTTATTTTGTAGTGGCAGGGCACACTGCGTGTGTTGCAGTCATAAAATAAGTAAGTAATTGATCCGTAAGTATATTACGGAGCAAATAAATTATAACGACGCATTTTCAAATTTTCAAACACCTATTTAAAAATTTCTGCAGTGATTTAAAGAAAAATAAAATACGATGGCAATTTTCAGCGAAGTCTCAATTAAAGGATTAGTGGTACCTGATTATCAGTAGCTTGGTTTGATTTATTAAATGTGGTTAACGTTTTTAATTGACAATATAATATTAATTTTAAACTATGATTCAATCTCAGTATTTAATTTAACGAACAATGACAAATCTAAGGTGTGCTAATTACCAAATAAGACATACAGTGACGTAATGATTCGTCTCTGAATTATTATTAAATTGCATTAATTAAATTATTAAATGGTTTTAACCAAGTACTTTGGTTTTAGTCGTGTCTGTTTCTAACATTTATTAAATCCCTTTGTAAAGGTAGGACTCACCCCAGATTTTGACTTTCTAGACTTAAGTGGTTTTGGCTGTGCGTTGGTGTCCTAATCAGGACAAACGATTTTATAAGTATAGATTTGTGTTAGTATTAGTTTAGTTGGATTGTATTCAGGACCAAATTTGTTAGATTTTTTTGTAACAATAAAAAAAAAGATTGAAAATCCAAAATGCTACAAATAGAATAAGCATAAAGTCTCTACATGAAAGTGCATTAATTATTACAAGCCGAATTTGTAATAATGCAAGCTCCCCGAATATCATTGGACAGTTAAGAAAATTTGGGGTGAATGTGAATGCAGGTACAGCAACGCTAAGAAAGCTGGGGAGAAGTTCGTTGCCCTGACAATTCAAAGGGCCCTTGCTGAAAACTTATACGTTGTATAGGTACTTTACCCCTAATACTGAGGGGCCGTATAGAAATTTTGTGCATTGCCGTCCCAAAATAGGCGTCCTATTATTATTTATACACTATCAACTAAATGTTGTATATATATATATATACCTATTAGATTTGGTTTGTGCCCTTTAAAAAGGACGAATATAACATGTACCTTTAAATAGTTTTAGATAGAAACTGCAAAATAGATAACAACATGGATTAAAATATCACAATAATTTGTTTAAAAAAAAATTCAATTAATTGATATGATGAAACAAACTCTCTTAAAAGCCCTGACATCTAGTGTAACCAAAACTGACTTTTATTATAACGAAATGAACTAATTTCTTTAAAATAAATCTTAAAAAATCGACAAGAAAGAGATGTGGCGCTCAATAAAGGCCTTCGTCCAACTGTGGAGGCTTCTGAGCTGATGGTGATCATGATGACGAATCTATAGCAACGTTAAGGCATCTTTATATGAATAAAAAACATAAAATAACTAGTAATAATATTACAATCTAAATAGCTCGCCTGGTTGAAATGATAAGCACAATTATGTGAGGAAGTGTCTGCACAACCTTTCAACTTGACGCCTCATAGGAACACTCGTGCATGTTTCAGAGTTATTGTACACCTCGGTATAAAATGAGTATACTCCCTGTTGAGGGAATGTTGAGTACATTACCTCAGCAGAGATGTGTTTCGACATAATTTACATAGTAAAAGTCTAGTTAAATTTACTACACTTAGCGCCTGTTTCTCAAACGTCAAGTAGGCCAAACTGTCATTTAAAGTCACCGGTAACCGGGGATAATGGAGCTGATATACCTTTACTTTTAGTTCGTGAAAGAGGCCCTTAGCGCCTCGTCTTTCACCAACTACAAGTGTTGATTAGTTATTTTTAGAAATCATTTTCTGTTTTATTGAATTATGCACTCGATTTATTGCATCATTCGATAGCCGAATTTTTTAAATTATTTTCTATTTACCGTACAAACAAAGGTATATCAGCTAAATTATTCCCGGTTACCGGTGACTTGAAATGACAGTTTGACCTACTTGACGTTTGTGAAACAGGCGCTTAGTATTAAAAAACTAGATTGCGTACGTAATATATCTTAGATTGGAACTCAAGTTCTTAAAATTGGTCACACCATTTCTTAGAATATAAACTATCAACCGTTAGTTCTGTTAGTTTTGTAAGGTCTTACCGTTTCTTTGAATAGAAATTGTTGCTATCAAATTAAACTCCATCGCGTATTTTCACTAGAATCTTTTTTAATGGCAATAAAATAAAATTCCTAGAGGGCAAGGTTTAAGAATGAGGTTGGAAATTTAATTTATCGATGCTATCTTCCATCGCAAGGCAATAAACTGTCGGCGCCGACGACAGACAATAATTCTTCCTCGAAATCAATCCTATTGTCTACCAATATCAAGCGTTCAAGGGTACGGGCAAGGCAAGGCCCCGGTTATATTGAATTAAGACGCCATTACTTTTCGCAATAAAAGTAAAAATATCTTGTATTAGTTAATGACGAACTGGAGTGTTAGTTTACATCGATGACCTGATACGTTATTCTTCATTTATTTCTTAAATACCAAAATAAATTTAAGAGAAATTATTATTGCGCCTTTTTCTTTGGAGTGAAAGGCATCTCGTTTGTTCCCTTTTTTTTTGTTGTTTTGTAGTTGCTTTGCTACTTTAAGTGTTCACATTCATTCGACCTCTCACAACTGCCTCTCAAAAGAAATGTTTTTCCAGACCTCCTCATTCTATTGAATGACTCGGGCAACGTTAAGAGAAAGGGGTCCTGTGAAATTGTACTTCTCTGAATCGACTGCTTTTTCATTTCATTTTTTTTTTCACGTCAATATTTTGCACTGAAAACATACTTAGTTTCATTTAAAATTGAAATGACAGTTACATGTGTTGTAACGTTAAAATGAACGCGCCATATCTCCATATAAAAATGGAATTTCAGTGAATAGTACTTTAGCCTTTTCCGAGTGAAAGCGAGGACAGCGGCGTGCTAAGTTACTCGTACCTGCATGTATAGTGCTCGCTTTACAAGCATCAAAGGAGACTATCCTCTTCCATTTCAGCGAGCGAAAATGGCGCGTATTCACACGGGAAATGATGTTTCAGAGCTGTAGGTACTAGCGCAAACAAAAAAACATTGCGGCCGGACGAACCAGAACCAACCAATAAATATGATATGAGCTAACGTAAAAAAATTGATAATGTATATATATATCTTTATTTGTTTCTTTCATACAAATCGTAGATAGTAAGGTACCGACGTCATTGCATATTGATATTATTTTTCAAACGTTAGATGTACCTAATTTATGGCTGGAAAAAAAGAGGAAAACATTCAATGAAAGCTCCCTTCCAAATTAAATGCCTACGTGTAAAATCATATATGTAATTTTATGATTTATATACATACTTGTGCTTATGGGAAAATAAACTATAAGTATTCTTGTAATGTTACACAAAAAATGACAAATAGATATATGAAAAGAATGATGCCGGTACATCCCAAGAGGGTCAAAGCAGCCAACTGATGCTAGCAGTGCAATATTTCATCAAAGTAATCATTATTGAAAACCGCAGAATCGTCGTGAAAGTTTAAAAATATATTACTATGGCCATGTTAGCCAGAAAATTTTAAAAGTAAAAGTTAATGCAATCTCAGATACGTATAATTACATAACTGCATTCACTTATTGTTGATAGTTATAGAGTTTAACACTTCTTGGGAAGAGTAAAAATAAAAAATAAAAAATGATAATGAGCGAGAATTTATACGGAACCCTCTCTACAGCTTGCAAATACTATTGATATTATGTATCGGTGTTTTCACGTAGGAAATGATGAAGCGATTCCATAAGTATCTCAGTGGTATACCGATGTCAATTCTGGCACAACGCCAACATTTAATGATACCGATCAACATCTTCAACGCGAAGGAGACATCATAATAGCGCATGAATGACGTTTACAACTCTTGTACTTATTATTAAATCAATTTCGTTATTATTTCCATATAAGCACACGTAATTAATCATGTATGCTTACATTCTTTTATTTCGTCTTGAGTAATATCACTTATAGACTTTACTAACACAGAAGATAAATCAATTTGGTATTGGGTTTGGGGTCGTACATTCGCATATTTTGTGAAATATTTTCGATCAATAAGTTCGACATAGAAAAAGTAAATATTATGTCTCTATATTATATTTTTCTATGTGGGAAAAAACGGATCTTTCCCAGACTCGAGTACACAATAATTTGAATCTGTGCTTATTAATTTTTATATGAAACAAATCGATAACTAACTCCATGCCATCGCTGCTATCTTTCCGATGTGAAAAAAAAAGAAAAATGTCAAACGACCCTTTAAATTCGCTTCGCTCGCTTTTTCATATGAAAAATATGATTCTAATATTTAAATCAACTAAAATTCTGTATTTGCACAATTAATAGAAGCTTTAAAGTGAAAATGCGTCACCTTAATATTCATAAAGTCAGCATTTACATTAACACTTAAATTTTTTTGGGAATTAAAGTTAGGTTTATGAGAAAACTTAGTCTTCAATGAAATTTTCTTTTGATTTTATCTATTTTTTTATCGATGGGCCCTTCTAGCTGACTGCGGCGAAGCGAAGATTGTAGAGTAAGCATGGAGGGGTAGGAATCAAGAGTAAGATAGATTTTTTTTAAGACGCACTGCATTTAGACTCTAAACTCTTAAAAGCTTAAACTCTTAGGCCGTACCATAAACTTCAAATTTTAGAATTTACGGCCTAAAAATTTAAGTGAAATTGTGAATGTTTTTTTACGAATTTTTGCTTTCACACGTTGGTGCCACTGTAGCCTGGGGACCCCATATTGCGAGTATACAAATGATACGACTGATAAGGCGTTAGCTGAGGCCCGGTATGAATGCCAATGTCCGTCGAAAATGCTTCATGACCATTCGCTTTTAATTTTGATGTACCTGCCGATTTCACGAAAGGCATACGAGAGTGATGTGCAAATACACGCTTTAATCAATACATCACGTATGCACATGTTTCCCGAGCCACGTGATCGGCATTCGATACAATTTTGCGTGTTCAGAAACCTCAAAACATTTTATTTTTGTCACGATTCCGAGAAAAGTGCTGCACTATGTTTTGCCCGCACAATTAACACGTGTAACGTTCACCACCTACCTAACGGTTGAAATTAAATTCTATTTCTGAACGCTGCGGCTGCGGCAGTATACATGCTCGGCGACCTTTAAAGCTTTATGCTCTCCGTGCCATGGTCATGCATCCGTGCGGACATTACTCGTGCGTCGACACTCGTAAATAAATTGGTGACCTTTCAAACTCAAATGTCGCTGCAAGTCATCTACTCACATCATTTCGAGCCCCTACCCAATTTGGGATAATAGCTTTCTCTCGATCGGTAGCGACAGGATGTGACCTATAGTATGGCATCTGTGGTGTGCGGTTTGTTTTTCACACTGGTTAGGTCACGTATGTAGAGCAACATTATGTTGTTTCTTAGCACTAACGTACTGGATTTATTGATTTTGAATCCCATAACGCTGCGCTCCGAACCTCGCTAGAAAATGAGTTCTTCGAAATCGCAGTGGTAAACTTAGATGCTTTTTTTACACTCTCATTCACTACTAACTTTTGCTTGCAACTTCGTCCGCGAAATAATTATGTCCTTTCAGTAGGGTCATGCTATCTCATTTAATTCAGTTCATTCAGAGTGCCAGGCAAGTTTACCGTCTACTTGAAGTTATAGATGGCTACTGACTGCCGCATGTAACAGCTAGTAGGTACTATGTAAAGAGTCTGTTATATTATAAGTAATTGAACTAACCAGTATACAATATTTGGACAAGTCATTTCTAAAATTCTATTTATTTCTATTTGACATTACTTTCAAAGGATTTAAAAAATATGGGCTTTTGTTTCTTTTTTATACGCAGCCACTTTACTATGTGCTTAATACCCGTGTCATTGCTTTGTATGGCTGGGATAAGACGGATGTTTTTTTTTCCGCTAGGATTACACAATTTGTTGCCTTTCGGCTTTAAAACGCACCGAGCTCTGCATAAAACGGATCGTATGAGTATATGTACCTACTCACGCTCATAATATGCACGGCAGGAGGGTCACCCGTTCTGAATGCATAAATTACTCGTTACCGTATATATGTATATGATATGAAACTACATTGTTTACGAAAGACAATGTCGAACAAACTTTAATACAAACTGCCAAGAACAAAAAAATTCTGGCAAGCAATTAAGACGCTTCAACATTTTAAACTGTGAGCTCTATCTAACAAATTAAATTTACTGAAGAATGGATAATATTATAATTTACTACTTTTGTACAAAATATCTTAAAATATGAAAAAAATTCACGCCTACTGAATCCCAAAGTATATCAATTTTAAAATCGCCATAGTTAAATAAAGCTCTTAGTGCATTGGAATTTGCGATGTCCCAGACATCCTAGTTGCGATGTAGGTCAGAAATGGCGTCCCCGTTCTGTGCCGCATTCGGTCGACCGTCCGACCCCGCGCACAACCACAAAAGTTCAAAAGAGTGTGACGGGTCAAACGCACAATTGAACACCCATGCATTGTGGTATGTAACCTTTGAAAATTTTAATTAATTCACTGACTTCATTTACACCAACGAAAAGGTAAACCAAAAAACGTCCCGACCGGGACAAATAGGGGCTGGTTCTACGAGAGTTGCATAACTGCTGCGGTGTTTGTTGTCTGCTCTCAATTCAGTATGGAGTTGAGCCAACTGTGGTGTCTGATGTTTATTTTAAAAGCGTGTAGACATCGAAAACTAAATGTAACCGGTCACACCGGGTGCGACGATGCTACAACAAAATGGGGAGTGCATTCGATAAGTTGATAGGATAGCCCCAAACGCAGCTGTCGTCATTCGGCTTGTGTTCGACGTGCCAGGTGCGAAAGTACAGTGCGTTTTTTTATAAGACCCTCGTCGTTGCATCGATAAATTCGTCTTCCTTAACAAAAGGGGCGAAGTTTACCCAGAACAGAATAACGATATTACGTCGCCCGATGCACGTTTAAATATACCACGTGCCTTGTGGACACGTCCTATTGCACCGTATAAAGGCAAATTCCGGTCGAACCCAACATTTCTGACAACGTACGCAAACTTCGGAAGCTACTCGGTATTTGACTTCCGCAAATATTTGAGCCTCGTGAACTCCGCTGTTGTCTTTGCATTCGGAGTAGATACTGACATGCGAAATGATCTAACTAATAGTATTATGTATATAAAATATATAATATATGTAATATATTATGTATTAAGCATTTGAGAGTAACACCAAATGACAAATAACTTCATAATACAAGCTAATAATCAACCCGGTTTAGGCATACGGCAAGTAACTATGAGGCTCTGCAAGTGTTCTCTGAGACAAATTTTAATTGTCTCATGGTTTATAAGAAGAGCTGTGATTCATGACTTTCTTGGTATCCCAAAAGCCAAAAAAGAAATAAGCACATATAGAGAAAAATAAAAAGTAAACACATGAGTACTAAAGTATACGCGGACTGAAAAAGCGACGGGATTGAAGGGCAAGCTCAGATATGGGAATAGCGCTCCCAAAGAGACGAGAAGACATGTCATTTTTTTAGACTTAGATTAAATATGGATGTGATACCACTAATGTCACAAGTCGAAGTGTACGTCATAATAGCATCTAAATTCTTGGAAAATACTGCATAAGTATAAGTAAATAAGAAAAAAATTAAACTAGCAGACCAAAAACCAGATAATATTCGAATGAAACAAGGATGCAAAGGAGAGGCCAGGCGGAAAGGATATAACCCGCACGACACGTTTAAGCGACCTAGTGCTAGTTTAACACGTTTAGACGTGGAAAGGCCGCGAGGCAGACACAGTTCGCTCGTTAGCATGATCTCGGCACAATGAACAGGCTCGCTTGCATAAGCGCAACGATGAATGCGCCGATCTCATTATGCCGCTCGAACGATGAAAAGCGCACGGCGCACCGCGAACAAACTGCATTCGATAAGTGGGCCAATCCTATTGTTCCAATCGCATTATATCTACAGCAATCATTCAGTACACATTTTACGGGAAGATTACAATTACAATAGGGCAATAAATGTGGGACGAGAGGTATTGAAAATAATACTTTGTCGGTTTGTCATATGGAGACATACATATACGAGTAGTACATTTCCTGACTTACGTCAGACGTTAATGGGAATAAATAAAATCAGAATTTTATCAATAAAAATCTTTCTTTTCATTTTTGCTAAGCGATTGGATAAACTTGGATGTTTGTTTCATAGATTGCAAACGTTTAGGGCCCATAGCACCACCGGCTTGCACCACTGGCAGTACATTTTTGCACCACCAGTGTTTCAAGCCGGTGGTGCCATGGGCCCTAAACGGATTGCAAAGATATCAATTTTATTGAACATTTCTAAAGATATTAAACAAATTTGAAGGCTCCAAAGCCACGATAAAACCACACGCGTCGTCTATGCCTGTATGCTCACACACATAGGTGTTCGTTGTAATTAAATAAGTCACGTAATATGGCGAGCGGAAGTAGCTCGCGGAGGTGACGTCACTTCCTCGGCCCGGCGACCTTCTCCCGCCGGATATTAATCATCCCGGTGTACCCGTAGCGATGGCTAACTCACTTCGAACATCAGTCGACGTGCTTCAATGAACATTGCGGCTAATTGAAATCTAAACGTTTACCAAAACATACCACTAACTAGTTTATGTCTAATCAATTATTAAAGCAGTTAATTACCTCACTTGGCCTAATATTTTATAAATGTGAATTTATGTGAAGATATTTTAGTTTAGATATTCGTTACTTCATCACGCGTAAATCATCACATTGAATACTTCTATCTCGCTGCAATATCTAATAACTATTTAAATTTATTGCCGTAATCAATTATTTCAGTAAACAACAACTAGGCCAATAAGTAGATATGGGACAGATGAAATTTTCTCTTGCAAACTGTTTAGATATCTTCAATTCAAGCTTGTTGTACTTCTTGTAAGAATGTGGTTAAATGGATTTTTCTGTAAAATCGGCTTGTTAGAATAAGTTTTTGTTGTTTAAGGAAAAGGAAATTTTAAAGCGTTTTTAAGACTATGACGGAAATACAAGGTAGATGTTTTTTATTGTAACTAGCTAAACCCGGCCTCCGCTTCGAAAATGCTTAAATTTTGCTTTTTATTTTTGTAAAGTAAAAGTAGCCAAGTTACTCCTTCCTTATAACATCAGCTATCTGCCAGTGAAAGTCCCGTCAAAATCTTTGTCATTAAGTATAAGTACTGTATATCTATATAATAATAAATTTATCTATATAAATAAAAATGAATCAGTAAATGTGTTCCTAAGCGCAAAACTCGAGAACGGCTGGACTGATTTGGCTGATTTCTTTTTTGTTGTGTCTGAGGAAGGTTCTTATGAAGAGAAAAAAATTGAAAAAACGAGGAAATATTAAAAATAACATATTTTTTTTTGCTATACAAACCACTCTGTCCCCAGCTGTCAAACATTTGACGTCAATCAAAACAAAACGTACGTGTCACCTATAGCAAGCGTTGTTGATACTCGTAACTTTTTCAGTGGACTTGACGGACCTGTTTTAGAAAACTGAAAAATTATACATTTGACTGACTAGTCTCGGGATCTGCTACTTTTGATTTTAAATTTTACCTTTTTTATTTTAAAAAGGCTATTACAAATTACTATTTTTACTAATGACACTGGCAAAATCCTCGGAGAAGATCTGATGGAGCCAAGACATTAAAAGAGAAGGCGGTACCTACGAAGTTCGCCGGGTCAGCTAATATTTTAAAAAACATTTAGTAAAGAGCAGTTATTTTGACATTACAAATAGACACTTGAATTTTATTTATTTGTATAGATTGCGTTTTGCGTATGACAAATATGTAAGCTTGGGTTACCGTATTTGCCGTAGAATTACTGCGCATTAGAGCAATGAGTCAGAGGCCAGCTTGCCACGTGACGTCAAGGATAAGATCGAGCCGGCATTGGTATTGAAGCGCTATAAAAAACATCCCACCGGTTTATGAAATAATACGAATACAAACTAAAATACGTCGAACGCAGACAACAAATGCTTATGTTGACTGCGTTGATAATAATCATTACCGCAATGTGTTGACATAGGAAACTGCCTACAGTTTTATCATTATCAACGGAGATTATCCTATAGAGTATAGGCCAAGGCTGCTAAAAAATAGACAATTTATTTTCAAGTAAGTCGGTAGATAGGCTGACGGTACAGTAGATGGTAGATGGCAACCGTCGCTTATTAAAACAAGCAACATAGATGCTGCAAGTGGACTACTGACCTTAAAATCACAACACGAGCCGTACTAAGGATAGGATCCGTGTTTGTAAGAATAGGGGCTAAGCGGAAAAACAAACACGATGATAGTCGTTGATATAATATTAGCGTTAGTTAGATTACATTAATATTATATTACTGTAAGCGCCTCTTTCTCAAACGTCAAGTAGGCCAAACTGTCATTTAAAGTCACCGGTAACCGGGGATAATGGAGCTGATATGCCTTTGTTTGTACGGTAAACGTCTCAAACATTAAATGGAAAATAATAATAAAAATTCGCCTATCGAATGATGCAGTAAATCGAGTGCATAACAATAAAACAGAAAATGATTTCTAAAAGTAACTAATCAACACTTTACATGTAGTTTGTGAAAGAGGCCCTAAGTTTCTTCCAAATCAATATAATTATAAATCCATCCACCCTAACAAACTTCCGCGTTTATAATACATATTAGTAACTATTAGTATATCAATAAGATACAGAAAATCTAACATTTTCTACTATAGTCTTATTTCAGACATAAACAAAATAGTGAGAAAATAGTGCTCAGTGAGAAGCCTTGCAAACATATTTCACATGATATAAAAACATGGGTTACTATTAACGAGGTAAAAAGTGATAGTCAACTGTATAGTGTATAAAATACGTGTAAAAATAATGTTATGATTGACACGAACAGTAAGTAAGTAATAATTTTATATTGCGCGTCGAATCGCGGTCTGCGGCCAGCTTGAAACGCTTGCTTGACCTTGCTCCGAAGACTGGTCGGCGCGCCCACACCGGCCTCAAGCGGCTCGTCCGCTTATACCATATTACGTACACATTACACACCGTCCCATTAGAGGAATTTAGCAAATTCACAACACAGGTGTTATCAATTTAAAAATAAAACATTCAGGTTTCTTTATCAGTTCGTTTGGGACCAAAATTAAGCAGATTGTCGTTCAATGAACTTATGTACGATGAAAATGTTATCTCTGAAACAATATGCCATGTAATTGGCGCATCCACACATTGCCCGCCGGCATACAAATTTTGTTTGCCGCAGTTATCAGTGTATAAAAATTATCTATAAAAATCCGCGACCGCATCAATGGTTAGGGAGCCCACGATGCTAAATGTGTAGTCACTCGAGCGTCGTGGGGACCTATTGGACTTTGAAGATTGGATGGTAAGAAGAAAAAAAGGTTATATGAAGTTTTTCATTTCAGCGGTGGGGTGAGCGTCTACAGGCGTTCAAAATTTTGTAGGCGCTGTATTTTAAAAAATCCTCCATAAAATAGTCGGATTAAGAAACAGCACGATCAGGAATTTAGGCTAAACCGTCTGTATGAAAATCTGACGCGCTCGAGTATTACAAAATGAGAATCGTCAAAAATATTTTTTGCATTTTCAAAAAGCTGCCACGAGCTTGCGTTACATCCGAATCGTTTGAATTTTAAATGGGAGCTTAGTTTAGGTTCACTTAACACCCCCACCCCCGCCAACCCCACCAACCAAATCGTCAGATTATTAAAATGCACACTTTTCAGCATGTAATTAATCTACCATAGCTTAATCTGACGCGCTCGAGCGACTCCAGAAATCCCGTCTTGGGCTCCCCAACCAAAGGTCTGTTGCGTAGTGTAGGAGTTAGCGGCCATACAGACTATTACCATAACTCTTATTTAATCTGAGCTATTACAGACAGACAGACAGACAGACGCGAAAAGCGACTTCAAATTATATTTTATTCTTTATAAAAATAAAGATTAGGATTGCCTGGTTTAGGTTAGCAAGATTTATTTCGAATAAACATTTTTCCTTTTGCACAAACTTGAGAAAGATGTAGGTATTTAATCCAAGTCACGTAATCGCGTAAATATAATTTGGTAATATGTTTAATAATATCCAATAAACGAAGATTGAAGAGCCGAGTAAACGACGTGGAAAGTCGATTAGCTAAAGACTAATGATCCATAGAGTGTAATCAAAGTTGAGAGGGGATAATCAAGCAAGTTGTATTTAATGGTTCTAACCATAATTTACATCTATGGCTTTTGTTTTGTTTCTGATGTCACGGTTTTTTAGTCTATCTGATTTCTTGACATTCAGCATACTTCTTTCCATAGCGTATTGACAAGTTGCGAGTTTACTAGTCATTTCTTGAGTTAAAGTCCATGACTGACAGCCATAAATAAGAACGGGTAGTATGCAGGTGTTAAATAGCTTACTTTTGATGTTTATACTGAAAATTAAAAGACTCAAATGGAGATGGGCTGGGCACATGATAAGAGGTAATGACAAATGGAGCAAGAAAGTGACAAGTTGGTATCCGAGAGAAGGTAAAAGGAAAAGAGGCAGACCGCAGAAAAGGTGGGATGATGATATTAGAGAAGTGGCAGGAGTGATGTGGAACAGGGTGGCTCAGGAAAGATCAGAATGGAAAAGGTTGGAGGAGGCCTTTGCCGATTGGCAAACAGATCTTCAAAAATCAAGCAAGCAACAAATACTAGCATAAGTTTTTTTTTTGTATTTATAATCAAATATTGTTATTAGGTTTAAGTTGATCTGATTAAAAGGCTATTATTATTATTATTATAACCATAATTAAATGGATAGTTATGCAAACAAAAACTTAACGTCTAAATAACATTACTTGCTATACTATTTATCTAGTTTATTTGCTCATTTATTTATCTAAGGCGAGGCTCATTTATTTTTAGATTGTCTTACTTGATTTATCGGGAACGATACTCTTTTTTTGGATCAAAGATCCTTTTCTCTGAATAAAATCTCTTATTTCAACCATTAAAATTCTTTAGGATTTTTAACGTTGCGATTTCTTTTTCTATGTAGCGAAAATAATATCTTAATCTTGTACTGAAATTCAAAAGTGAAGAAATACCTTCAGTTTATTCTAATAGTTATTATAAATACGAAAGTGAGTTTGTATCTTTGTTCGTTGTATCATGAAATTTTGTATACACGTTTTCAGGGATACAGAATAGGACATAATTATGGGTCATATGGTATCTTTTCACCCGAAAAAAAGTATTGTTCCCGAGGGATCATCTAAAAATAAATATAAAAAAATTCACGCCTGACAAAAATATATGAGCGATAGTTTTAAATTCTAAGAAAACGTGGCGCGAAGTCGGTGAGCAAAAGCGAATAACTATTATTTATTTTTACTCCCAACATAAAATTGTAAAATTTAAATAAAAACGATTAGAATTTTTGCGAGTAACTAATATCGCTCTTTTATCTGTAACAATAATTAAAAAAATATATATCCTGACCAAACTAAACCAACCGTTAAAAATATTAACGGTTTTGTATTTTCCATTAGGAAGATAAAAGTGACGACGACCTTGACGGTTTTCAGGAAAAAGCCATTAACGGTTCCGTGAAACGTGGCTTGGTATAATGGCGCGTTTAAACAATAAGCTTTTATTGCGTATATAGTTAGATCGTCGAACAGCCGCGCGATGTTATCCAATTAGTGTAAGGTGCCGAGTGACGGGTTATCAATGGCGATGACGTGATATCCTTTCATGAATGACTTATACCTGTCCAAATTAATACCTAACTATACGTTTCAATTTGAACGAATCCTGCTACTGTGGAATTAGAACACAGTAATGTCAGGTAACTTATTGGACGTACATATTAAGAAAACTCAAATATTGTTTCTTATACTGTTGGGATTTTTTTTCTACATATTTTCTAAAATAGATATAAATATACGATAGTTAACCTAATTTTTATTTAAAGGCACACAAATATTTTTACCAAAAAAATTAGTGACTTTATTTTATAAAAAAATAGGTACTTATAAAAAAATAGGTATGTACTCTGGCCATTTGGACAACGCCAATGGCATTTAGTGTGTAATTTCAATTTAATTTTAATTTAAGTCAAGAGGTGTGCGTATATTGGGACTGGTCAACAACGGTCAGATGCTTTTTTAAGACAATAAAGTGTGAAAATGTTTTAACTTTTAAAATAGCTATAAAATTAATTATAAACCAAGAAACTGTAGACGAAAGGTGCATCCCTTCCTTGTTATCTACGTAACAGCAATCTATTTTCGACACAGTCATTATTTACTAAAACAAAACTACAAGAATGGATAATTACGGAAGTTTAACGTTGTTGTTGAAGCGATGTCTGCTTTAGCGTTAATTAATGAGTGTCTATACAGACACAAAAACTACGTAATACGCAACTAGACAAAACAAAATATAAAAAAATAAAGTTAGCTGTTTACTTAGTGGATTAACTCAAATTGTATCAGTGTTTACCTTTGATAAACAATGTGAAAGCCGCGTATACCGCTCAGCTGTTCACTTTATCGATCCAGTGTTGCTTCACAATACACGATACGATATCTACACAGAGCCCTCACAATCTATACACACTCAACTATCAAATTGACACTGGCACTGTGTAACAACAACAAGCACTGATCTTTGCAATATACACCTGAACGTACAGTGAACCGAACAAGTGAAGCCCCTCAAATATGCCGAGTATGTTCAAGCGTATCACGTACTATTAGCGCGTATATAATTTGATTTAATACGTTCACTCGATATTTAGCGTAAACACGCGCGAATATATTTGTCAGACGAACACGTCCACTCAGCGCGGTGTCTCGAGCTCGACTGACGTGAAACTGTGTGACGTAGGCAGTCGGCCGGTGTCGGTAGGGCGGAGGTGAGGGTGGGTGTTGGGCCGCCTAGCTACGAACGCACTACGACCCGCATATCCGCCCACTGCGCTACGAAAAAACCAGCTACGAATTTCCACAAACCGTTACTGGGTCGGTCGACTTAATTGGAAAAACATCATTTTAAAAGAAAACCATTCGGGCCACAACACTACATACGTTGTACTTTCGCCAACAATCGTGTATTTTTTTAAAAAGCGCGTCGTGTCGGGTCATAATCGATTTCACCGCAGACTAGGTTAACGTTTAAAAGCTTCAACACTTTAATGCGAAATGGCTCTGTAACAAATATTACGGACATCTCTGTTCAATTTATAAATTGTGCGCATAAAATAATATTTAATCTTCTGTGTACCGGTGAAATGTAATTGAAATGTGTTTATTTTATTTAATCTTTGTACAACATCTGTGCTAATAAATAAAATTGCAGTGTGCGTTTGTAATTTCATAATAGCTGATAAGTTTATATATGCACTAGCTGCTGCCCGCGACTTCGTCCGCGTTAAAAAAAATAAGCAATATAACGCTTGACAACTTGTTGCTATAACACTTTTTAGTTTTTTTTTTTATTTCAGATGATCCCTCGGGAATAGTCCTTTTTTTCTGGATGTCCTTTCTGGTGTCCCAGACAACGTTTATGCAAAATTTCATCGTGATCGTTTCAGTAGTTTTTGCGTGAAAGCGTAACAAACAAACTCACAATCACATTTATAATATTAGTTAAGATAGTAAGGATTTAAAAAGTAAAAAGATAGTAATAAATAGCAAATGTATAACATAAACTAGTAACAAAAAACAACAAAATTTAAATTATCTGTCTCATTGTTCCGGCTAATCTCCGAAATAGCTGGACCGATTTCGACGGGACTTTTAACTGGTGGTTAGGTGATTTTATAAGGAGTAACTTAAAATACTTTTATTTTAGAAAAAATATTTCAAAAAAATTAAGACACGTAACAATATTCATTGCACCCTCATGATTCGAGAAATATGTCTTGGTCCGCCATTTAAGAGTGCGTATAAGGCAAACAAAATTTGTAATTTCACCCTTGTGGCCCCTTGGACATGACAGTGACACAAAATACGTAGAACTACGCACAACATGCGACGGAAGATAGCGCAACTCGCTCAATAAAAATGTTATAAGTACCAAGAGTATTAAATATTAATTATTCGTAAACTACAATGTCAAATGAAAAATTGATACATAAAGCATTAGATGATTTGTGAAGTGAGATTACTGTTACAATTTTAGCTTTGTAATGTGTGTCATTTTAAAAATAAAACTAAAATCGATGGAAATGAGAGTTCACTTGGTGAATTTTTTTCTATCGAGAAAATTTCACTATATTATGTTTTCTGTCCGAGTCTTCACTTTAATTTATAATGTATTTATATATTTTGAAAAAGTTTTTAAATTGGATATTTTGTTTACTTACATAAAAATCAAATCTAGGATTGGCTATTTCTCTTTATACGCGCGCCCTTAATTATTATTTTCCTCGGAGGAAAATTCATTTCGAAGTTAAGGACATAATTAAAATAATCATTGTTGAAAATCTCAAGCACAAAATACATTAAGGATTGCCGTGAGAGGCGAACTCATAACTTGTTAGAGAAGTTTGTAAGAATGGTTGAACGTGCGGAGCTACGAGTTGACCCAATCCGCTTACAAGCCGAGAGTGCGATAAGAAAATGTCCCAATTACCTCAATGTCAGACGTCTTGTTCATTACTCGGTACAATTCTATGGTATTTTAATGAAAATCGTGTATAGAATACCACAACATGTGAATTGCTCATCTCAGATAAATTATGTAAACCCAATTCAGATGTTAAAGGTACCGTAAAAGACATTTATGTGTCATAATGTCGAAAGGAACTTAACATTACACTAAAAAAAAATTTTTTTTTAAATTGTTAGTCTCTACCAAAGATTTAAATCGAGAGATGCGGCATTACTAGCGAAAGTGTGTTACAAAATACAAAATACATTATACTAAAGACAAAAGTATAAAATACATGTACCTTTGTCTAAACACACTTTTAAACACAGACAAAACATTCCTTACTTCAAACGTGACTGTGACGATAGCGACGCTTTCAACAACGTGCAACTGTATTTGGGTTGAGCGCCTGCGCCCAACCTATTGTTAAGAATTTTCGGTGTGTTTTTAGTATGGCGCGAGGAGATTACGCCGCATCTTTCGATTTAAATCTTTGGTCTCTACAGACAGACCTCCGGTAAAGGTCTAATTCGGCCACTTTAAAAACTCGTGGTTGTTTGAACCACCGAAAAATAAATTGGACTTTCTGTATCTTTACTGATAATGAACATAAACAATAAATTACCGAAAACTAAAACAAAAAATTGACAATCGTATTTGAAAAGTAGAAATAACAAAACATTATCAATGCGCTGCTCTCTTTTGAGAGTAATCGAAAGATTAATAGTTTGTTATGAACATGTTCCTAAATGCAGCGTATGCTGTGAAATATACGAAACCGATTTCAAAAAAAAGTTCACAGCTAAAACCTTGTAAATTTATAAGTTAAATGTTAAAATTTTAATGAATGTAAATTATACATTGAGACATGGGCGTAGCCAGGATTGTATATAAGGGGGGGGGCAGACAAAGAAAATCCTAGATTACTTATATTGTTTTCATCGTTGTTTTTAATAGTATTGTGGGTAAGATTTTTTAAAGCTATATGGGTAAGATTTTTTTTTAATAGCTTAGTTTCATATTTTTGAAAAAAAAAAATCTCTCATTCTATTGTTTAGTCAATTATTATTTAAAAAAATGCGATTTTCGCTATCATTTATAGTTTTTGAGTTATCATCAAAAATCTAAATGGCTTTTTTGTTTTTTTTTTTTTTTGTTAATAACAATTGCAATTTTTACTGGCAGAAAAAATCCTGTAAGCGCCTTTCTCAGAATTGCATTCGCAGAATTTCTCAGAATGAGCTATCGCTCATATTGTTCGAACACTTCTATTTTTCGCCTAAAACCCACTTCTTGCCTAGACTTGGAGATCATATCCCGTATTGTTGGATTTCACAAGCCAGCCTTCAAGCCTGTTAGTTTCTTTTCTTAGGTCTTATAAGAAGCGTCGCAAGCTATGAAGCTCATAAAAATTACAGTTTAACAGAACAACCGCTCTTCTAGGGGGGGGCAGCTGCCCCCCCTTGCCCGTACCTCGCTACGCCCATGCATTGAGAGTCATCATGAATTTTAGTAATACGATTACATTTTGAATTAAAAAGAAATGTTCATTACATTTTAAGTATACAGTTCATGTTTGTAAATAAAATTCACAAAAGTTAAAAGAATTTCATAAATGTAGTTTATAAAGACGAAAGTTTGTAAATTTAGTTTCTATTTTAGTTGGTTCAAAAGCGAAACTTTATATATTGAACGCTACAAAACTACAATGAACCTCAATAAACAAAGTTTACATAAACATCGACTGTACGAGTTGGGCGTACTCATATGAAAACCTTTGTGTAACTTCTGCGAAGGTCACAACCTAATCATGTTGTAGCTATAAACAAGTTTGCAGTAAATTTCTAAAAATAAAGCATTTGATTTTTTTTTAAATGCACATTTACCGCAAAAAGAAAAATGTCGCCTACTACTTTAAGTGAGATCTTTTATTTTTATTTATATTAAGGTCGAAGGACAAGACAGACAACTCCGCATGATCAGGTCAATGAATTCTGGCATGCTTTACTCAATCATTGAAACATAAAAAAGCACATATGCTGTTATTTCACGGTGGTATTCTGTGGTTACCTGCCACTACTTTCCAAATCCAGACCAGAGCCAATTTTGAAAAGTTCATTCTAAACTTGACCATGCCGGGAAACGATCCCGAGACCCTTGAAACGTTAGGCAAGCACCCTTACCACTCGTCCAGCGAGCTCGTCATTTGCTAATGATTTATGTCCCAATCTTTGCAAGTACATTATTACATATAAGGAAATATTACTTATGGACATTCAAACTGAAAAAATTGTCCTCTCCAACAATAAAATAAGGGTTCTAAAATTGTCCACAATGGCGCTAGTGTAGCGTGTGTTTTATATATCTATCTTTGTCTAATTTACTCCTAAATGCTGTCACACTAGCGCCATCTTAATTTACTGGTATTTTGGAACCACTTTTTAATACATAGAGTAATATTACTGAACAGTATTAATTTATGTTAGCCCAAGCAAATAAGAAAAGATGAGTAAAAATGAATATATCCAAATTTGTAGACAATTTCATGTAGAAACTTTTGTCAGAAGTAGTCATAATGTTATTCCTACAGATATTCGCGATATGAGCAAGAACCTGAATAAAGGTTCAACCTTCAACCCCCCCCTTACACCCTCAGCACAACCCCCACCCTTGAGGACTTTTAGTATGTTAATCTGGATACCGTAAAGTATAATTCTACCAATTTTCAAAAACTACACGATTTATTTTCCCTGATTGCCGATATTCGGCTTAATTTGCCTGGGTTATGTCAGAGGTTTGAATTTTAAGAAACATAATTTAGAAGGTTATTTGAAAAAAACAAACGAAGGGTTTTTTTTTTATAAATGTATGTTGATTTTAAGATATTGAGAAGTGTGTTTTTGAAATTGTATTGAGATGTTTATAAAATAATTTTGATGGATACGTTTATATGAAGTTATACATATAGCTATGCAAAATGAAGTGATTAAATTTATTATATGGAAATATTATATAAGAAAGTTTTCTCATTTAATTATCTTAGTGGGCAAATGAAAAGAAAAGTTTAGAAGAATCAGAAGTGAAAGTCGAAATATTTATACAATATAAAGGTTTAAGGGCACTTACCTTAAGCATAGTTAATATTTTCTTAGAGAGTTCATAGTCGAAGTTTGTATACTTGGAGTCTGTCATGTCGTATATAAAGACGAGGCCGGCGCGTTGCGTCTCCACTGATTGAAGCGCGACGTCCAATTGATACACAACACCCTGTAATATTTTACTTTATTATTAAAAGGGAGAGACTATTTTTGGAGTTTACTCCTTGAGAATGGGTATAAAGCAAACAAAATTTGTAATTTCACCCGCGTGGCCCCTTGGACATGACAGTGACACAAAATACGTAGAACTACGCACAACATGCGACGGAAGATAGCGCAACTCGCTCAATAAAAATGTTATAAGTGCCAAAACTATTAAATATTAATTATTCGTAAACTACAATGTCAAATGAAAAATTGTTACATACAGCCTTAGATAATATGCGAAGTGAAATTACTGATACACTTTTAGCTTTGTAATGTGTGTCATTTTGAAAATAAAACTAAAATCGATGGAAATGAGAGCTCACTTGATGATTTTATTCTATCGAGAAAATTTAATTATATTATGTTTTCTGTTACAGACGTCACTTTCATTTATAATGTATTTATCTATTTAAAAAAATTAATTAAATTAGACTTTGTTTACTTAGATAAAATTCAAATCTAGGATTGGCTATTTCTCTTTATGCCCGCTCTTAAGAATCGATTTGAAATATGTGTCGTTCATTGTAAAAGTGGTGTAACTTCCCTATTTTTAAAAACATCTTTTCATGCCTAATGGTATCACATTTAGTCATAACTTTCAATATAAAAGTGAAGTAACTCCAATAGTTGCATTAAAATCCCATAGATGAAAACGATGAATGAATGCTTATTATTTTTTTTCCTACACTATAATTCGCAAAAAGCTCGTTATTCTAAAATTCAGTTACAAGGAGATAGTTCACTTTTACAATGAACGACACACATATATATATATATATATATATATATATATATATATATATATATATATATATATATATATATATATATATCGTCATTTTTATCACACAAACACACACACGCGCACACACACACGCGCACACACACACACACACACACACACACATAAAGACACGCGCGCACATTCGTTCTTTTTTAAAAAAATCTTTTTTCTTGTTTAAAATATATATATATACATATTATTACTAGCTTTTATGGAAGAGCGAAGGCTCCTGGCACAGGCTTCCCGCTTAAAAGGAGTCTTCAATCGTGGTTATTGTAAAAACGATTTTTCTAAGTGTTAATAAACATTTTTATTTATTTTATCTTTATATACTAGCTGCTGCCCGCGACTTCGCCCGCGTAACTTTTTCAATTATATACTAAAAACCTTCCTCGAGAACCACTCTATACATTGGTGAAATCGGTCCAGTACTTTTTTAGTTTATTCATTACAAACAAATCTTTTCCCTTTATAGTATCGATTGGTACCAAAAAAAAACATAAAATGTTTCAAAATTATAGACTATAACTTCCTAAAAACAGTCTTAAATACAATTTTATCCCACAACGCTAGGACTTAGCTGTAAGCAGACTATTTGCCAATTCACAAAGGAGGCCTCCACATACTAAATCGCATTAGAATATAGTAGAGTGAACGAAGGCTTTACAAATGTTAACATGCATTGTGCACTGGAGCGAGCACGAGGACGGCGCATTTTAGTCCGTATTCCACTACGTAATTTATACGTATATAAATAGCTATCCATATTCGTCCGCGTTTCAAAAGAAAAAAGTAGCCTATCCTGTGTCCTGTGCGTCTAAATGTTTATCTACCAAGTCTCATAAAAATCAGTTAGTAATTCGTTTAAGAGTTATAGAGGAACATACATACATTTAGAAAAAAATCTAAAAATCGTCATGTGGCGCTGACCGTCAGCGCTGACAGGCCAATATATTGTACTCATCAGCGCGTGAAATCGCTCACTGAAGACAGAGGCGCGTGGACGTCGGTCGGCGTTACTCTAAAACGCTTCATAGCACCCAATACATATTGGCCTGTCGACGCTGACGGTCGGCGTGACACGAAAACCAGCCTTAGAGCAAAGAGCCTCGACCACCACCTCAGGAGGCTCTCACTAGATGGCTGTGGGTCAAGGGACAGATACAGAAGGCGGTACTTCTTGATACGGCACGAATTGTCAGGAGGCTCTCACTAGATGGCTGTGGGTCAAGGGACAGATACAGAAGGCGGTACTTCTTGATACGGCACGAATTGTCAGGAGGCTCTCACTAGATGGCTGTGGGTCAAGGGACAGATACAGAAGGCGGTACTTCTTGATACGGCACGAATTGTCAGGAGGCTCTCACTAGATGGCTGTGGGTCAAGGGACAGATACAGAAGGCGGTACTTCTTGATACGGCACGAATTGTCAGGAGGCTCTCACTAGATGGCTGTGGGTCAAGGGACAGATACAGAAGGCGGTACTTCTTGATACGGCACGAATTGTCAGGAGGCTCTCACTAGATGGCTGTGGGTCAAGGGACAGATACAGAAGGCGGTACTTCTTGATACGGCACGAATTGTCAGGAGGTTCCTCACTCTGCAGCCTTAACGGCCGGTAGCTTGGGCCTTGCCCAGCTACTTGCGGCAAATAATAACAATTACAGTTGGAACTGTATTGTACCTGTAATGTCGTTTGATGCGTTGTCAACGGAGGGAAGTGTTTGTTAGCAGTGAACACTGCAATCGCCGCACCTGTTGCATCACGTGTGGGCTGCAAACGAAATATATATTTTTAATTAAATTAATTGTTATTTAAACCTTATAACGAGTTATAAAATGAGTAATACTCATTTGAATATTTAAAGTTCTACTTATATTAAGAACCTAGCTGTTTGCAGCGACTTCGCCCGCGTAACTTCCTTACAGTTTGTGTGGATGGATGTAACGATGTTTGTTACTTTTTCACGCAAAAACTACTGAATGGATTTCAATGAAACTTTACAATAATATAGCTTATAATCAGAATAAGACATAGACTATATAAGACATAAAACGCGGACGATGCCTATGGACCTACTCGCTAGCTTTCTATGGGTAAAAGGATTTTCAAAATCGGTCCATTTATTCATACTAAATCTTTTCTCTTTAGAAATGTCTTTTTTTATCCTATATCTCTAGCATTAGTAAGGGCTTCCTTCATCAGAGACGGATGTTAAGAAAAAAAATGTGTGTGTCAGCTCCGACTGGAGTTTACTCCTTACGAACGATAAATAAATAATTAAATAAATATAATTGAATATAAAATATTATTATATATATTGAAGCATATTGTAGCCTGTAAAGCCTAACGTGTGACATGTGACATTGGATTTTACTTCCATAAATTTTCATACCCGGGGATTATACATATAATATGAAAAATCGATTCGTAAGGAGTAAATTCCAAAAATTATTTAGTTTTTAAACCAGATAAATACGTCCGGCCTTAGAATAACAACGCCTAGAAACCGAGTACACGGACGAAAAGTGAGGCAACTTTTACCAAGCCGTATAAGCTTGGTAAGCGAACAGCTTGCGTCACTCGCGTCATAGTGCTCATAGTATTCAACATTTTTTGTATACTTGTGTGCGTGTCGCCGAGCGTACTCATTACGTGTGGCTTACGCATACATCTATTAAATTTGTGCCTCAAACTCGCCAGTCTTTTGATATGAAACTCTCGTTCTAGGTGTTGTTATTCTAAGCGTCCGGCTATATTGACTCTTCACAAATAATGAAGTTCGCGTATCGCTGTTCCGGCCATTGTTGCGTATGTGACCTACTAATATGTCTTACTCGTATGTCGCGTTGAAGTCGCGTCACGGTCGCTCCCTCTTTCCACTTTATGGTCATACAGGCTTGGCCGTAGCTACAAAGATACCATATTCGTGTTCGAGTCTTCGGAAATTTTTTTCTACTTTGGTTAGTAGCTACTTTCGATCTCACCACGAAGAAAGAGTGAAGAAAAAGTGAGAAAAAAGAAGAAAGTCGCAAAAAAAAAAAATTTTTTTTAATGTCTACGAGTATGTTACAGGGTTGAGTTTATGAAATTTGTTGAAGACATATATATATCATTTCTGTTAGTGCACAGTTAATTATAAATTCTTTTATTAATATTATAAACAGTTAATTATATATTATTCTAAATAAATACCTATACTTACAGTAAAAATACAAATAAAAGCAACAAGTAAAAATGTAAATGTTTCCCATTTCAAGTCGTTCGATAACTCAAGTTGTACTTTGGACTAGAATTCGGTCTAATCTAAGGGGATACTATGTGTGTGGGCCAATAATTTGCCATATAATGTATTTTTTTGTTCCAAAATCCTTGACAAAACAAGACAAGACAAAACAACAGCACTACAAAAACATTGGACAAACAAAAAAATCTTGATCTAAAGTTTAGATTCTAAACCATCTTTAATTGCCACATTATTCATTGCAACTTGATTGCAACATCTACTGTCATTGACATCACATTGAACACAAGTATTGTAATGTACATATTCTTACCAATATAGTAAATTTTCCTGTTTCCAATTCAGTCTTGAGTGGGTCTTCGAAAGGCTCAAACTTGGTGAGTCCCTCCCGATGTCTGGTGAGTTCATGTTGTCTCCAAAGCGCGTGCGCACGGGCCACATCGAACTTGCGCGCCAGAAGAAATTTGATTGCTGTCGCCCGCGAAACACACGCTACTCCTGTTTCGCTCAACGCGTCTAAAAACGCCTTCGTCGCCTGTAAAGTGAACACAACTAGTTAAATATTTATTTTTAACAACTCTCTGTTAACTGCTGTCACTTAACTAACAAAGTACGCAGTTAAATAACAAACTCGGTCAGCAAGTTAGCCTTGCTATAAAACGAGGTAATGCAGCCAGCATGCTTGGAACTCTGCCTAAGGGATCCAAGGTTAAATATGACATACAATAGGTATGTAAATACATAGTTGAGAATTATTAATTATAATATTTTTCATTAATTTTGTATACTGTATTTATTAACTTAATAATATATACATAATATGAAGTTAATTCTATTGTATTGTATATTAAAATAAAAAATTATGTGTATCAAAATTTAATTGCAAGGACGTTTTTAAATGTGTCCTAAGTCGCTGAAAGTTAATACAATTTTAATAATGCAGCCATCATAGATTGTTTCAGCAGATTCGAAGTTCGAAGAACGATTCAGTAAATAATAAATTTCGACCACACCATTCATCCACTTTCTTGGAAATTAATTAGGTACAATACATAATGTCAATCAATATTAACTATAGTTAGATTATATAACAGATAATCTCATATATACGCGTATTTTTCATGTAAAAAAAAAACCAGAAAAAATTATAATTATCTGATAATTACGAACATCTGATTAATACCATAATTTCTCTTTCGTTACACGCTATATATAATCAACAAATTAACTTGAAGTGATTGAATTTTATACGTCACATATTATGTACGCAAATTCATTTGACAGTCATTATTATTATTATTGAAAATAAATGAATTTGAATTCATGTTACGTGTTTTCGATAAGTTACTTATACCTTAATACCATCAAACTACTACAACATGGAACACGCGTGCCATACAAAACACTACGAATTTTATGGAACATTTAAAAGTGACATATGCGTAGAGCATGAACTGTCATTTAAAACAAAACAATCATAATAATAAGTACGTAATTTAAAGAAAATGTAACTTTACGTCAACCCATTAGAGTTTAAAATGAAATAGTAGAAGTTGATCGTCACTACCTTTTATCATTGACGCGTGAAGGCAAGAGTCCGCCATGATTCTGTCAAAGGCGTTCTTTTTATGTGCCGCTTTGGCATTTGTGACGCAAATTCCATTGTAGTATTTCGATGCTTAATACTTATATCTTATACTTAATCCTACTAAGGTTGGCCGCGCATTTGCAGAATCTGTAAAACAGGCGAAGGCAACCATTTACCATCAAGTAAACCGTCAGCCTATCTGCATGCCAATTACATAAAAAAAAAATTACGACCGCGCATTTTCCTGACAAACTACTGTATAACATGCTTCATCAAGAAAAACATTACACATTTTTCTTTTGAAAGAGAAAACACAATATTTAAACAAGTCACAAAGATATACAAAGATATTTTACCCTTAAAATTTTCAGTAGATTCCGAAAAAACGCCAACTCGATCTTCAATAGATACTGTGTATCCATGACTATTTTAACAAGGTATGATTGCCACTATCCTCTATATGATCTTAACACAAGTAAAGGTATTTTAGTATTATTGTCAATAGAGTAAGTATACAGTTTGATTTCACAATTCCGTCACACTTTCATCGCGGTAACCCGAGGCGTGGGTGAGTCCGATGGAATCCTAAATTACTATTAAACGTGCATTCAGAGCGTATTAAACGATTGGAAATTCGCTCGCTTCGCATAACAAATAACTATACCTTATTAGTTAACTATAGTTAAAGTTAATATACAAAGTTGAATTGTAATTAAAGTTAAAAACTGAAATTTAAAATTATATTATAATTAAAATCGAATAGTTAAAATTTTAAAGTTAAATTGTACTTAGTTAAAATTTTATGTTAAATTATACTTAAGGTTGAAGTTAAAGTTAAAGTTAAATTGTACTTAAAGTTAAAATTTATAGTTAAATTGAAGCGCAGTCAAAATTAAAGTTAAAATTTTAAAGTTATATTGTACTTAAGTAAAATTTTAAATTGAATTATACTTAAAGTTGAAGTTAAAATTTAAAGTTACATTTTAGTTAAAGTTAAGGTTTAAAGTTCGTAGTAGAAAATAAAGGCTATTTTATTTTATTTATAATACTAATAAAAATCTGTAAGGGTCGATCATGGAGTAAGTTACTTTGTTTTCAGAGATATCGTATTTATAGGCTCTATACATGATACTGAAACTAAATTGACCATTTTTAGATTTTTTTTTCTGTATGTATGTATATTGCTCCATAACTCTTAAACGAATTAACTGATTTTCATGAAACTTGGTTGATAAACATTTAGACGCACGGGACACAGCATAGGCTACTTTTTTTTTCAACGCGGACGAAGTCGCGGGCGCCATCTAGTATAATAATATGCGTATATATGAATACGAGTATTATATGTGTCGTTCATTGTAAAAGTGGTGTAACTCCCTATTTTTAAAACCATCTTTTCTTGCCTAATAGTATCACATTTAGTCATAACTTTCAATATAAAAGTGAAGTAACTCCAATAGTTGCATTAAAATCCCATAGATGAAAACAATGAATGAATGCTTATATTTTTTCTACACTATAATTCGCAAAAAGCTCGTTATTCTAAAATTCAGTTACAAGGAGATAGTTCACTTTTACAATGAACGACACATATGTGTATACGAATGCAAATAAAGTGCGGCTGTGTCTCGGGTTAATTCTTCCGGGATGTGTTTCCTGTGAGGGCGCCGCGCATTAGTTATAAACGAGCTCACATCCGTGTTCGGGCTCACGAATCCACCAATAGTGAAGAGACCAGTTAGGTCATCGACGTTTAACGATTTTTTTTAAATGCATTAAGGCATCTTTCACCAACTATCAAGTAGGCTAACCGTCAATTTAAAGTCACCAGTCACCGGGGATGATGGAGCTGATATACCTTCGTTTGTACAGTAAAAGTCCCAAACACTAAAAAGAAAGGATGCACTAAACAGAGTGCATAATTTAATAAAACATAAAATTATTTCTAAAAGTAACTAATCAACACTGTACTTGTAGTTGGTGCTGTCAAGTAGGCTATCTATCATTTAAAGTCACCAGTCACCGGGGACGATGGAACTGATATACCTTTATTTGTACGGTAAAAGTCCCAAACACTACAAAGAAAATAATTTAAAAAAAATCGCCTATCAAAGGATGCACTAAACAGAGTGCATAATTTAATAAAACATAAAATTATTTCTCTAAGTAACTAATCAACACTGTACTTGCAGTTGGTGAAAGAGGCCCTAAGTATATTAAAATACTAAGGTCCTACAATTTTTCCGCAAATTGTAACTGCCCTCGTTTATAGCTCTTTCCAATAGAGAAAACCATATCAAAATCAATTCGGTGGTTTAGAATTTAAAGTTAGCCGAGAAACGAGACCGAAGCAGACCAGCGACCTTATTTTAAATTAGTTGGTACCCGCAACTTCATACGCGCTGTAGTTCGTTATTTGAAAATCCCACAGTGGAACCTTTAGTTAAAAAGTATCCTATGATTTAATCCATGTAATTATGAATTTATTAGTAAAAACCGCATTCAAATCGCTTTGCGATCTGGACACAGCTTTCATAATTATAATTTCAAAAATTATGTAAAACTTATTATTCGCAGAAAAGAGTTTAAAACTACGCGTATGCGACAACAAAGCCACTTTGATATATTGCTAAATAAAAATATATATACTAAAAATCATATTCGTATACAGTCCTACTACTACATTACAATTTAAAATAATGGTGAAACAATAACGATTATTCAGGAAAGGCCCATTACTCATGTAATCATTATTTTTGATGATATAATTGTTTGTATTTCATGTAAATATGTACCTATAATATACAAATTTGTTCAGTGGATACATACATCGCGTTGATCATCATTCTAATTAACTAAATTTTCATTTTAAGTTGTACAAAAAATGTGCTTAAATTTGGAAGAAAAGTGTTAAATCGAAATAATCTTAACTACATAAACAAGATAGTCATCTCAAAATTATAAATTAAAACATGTAATATGTACATATTTCTAAAATTACTATCATTAACAAAATCTAATTTTTTTTAAACTTTTTTATTACATCAAAACTTTATCAGAAATTATTCAAAAGACTAAAGCATTATGTAAGGGGTAAATTTGACAATTTTATTCTCAAATTAATAGTCTAAAAAAAAGTAACGAGGCGAAAAATTAATACCAATTCTAGAGTTTACATAATTATAAATTAAAAAACTCGAAGCAATGGCTAACGTATTTAAATGTTGGAGGTTAGATTTGCACGAATCTTTCCGAATTAATTGAAGGTAGAGATTCAACACAAACTTCAACACTAACGAATATTAATTGTCACCGCAAAATGACTATTTTCATTCACTCCATTGAACGAAACAAAAAAGACACGACCGCTAAAACGTCTATATGTACGTACGTCCGAAGGCACTGCACAGTTGCAACTGTCACACCACACGTAGGTTTGATTAATTCAATGGTAACGCGTTTCAATAAATTGGCGTCACAGTGATTAAACTTCGGTTACAATATCTTTTCATGCTCCATCGAAGGAATGCCAACAATTAAAAGCTATTGTCCAATTCGAATTTATTTGTGCGTGTTTAAAAACATACTTCTCATTTCATCCTCCGTTTATTTAATAAAATAAAATGTTCAAAATTTTGCACGTACATATTTTAATGATAAAGAGTAAAATTTTGTACGCTAAAATTTTTACTGTTTAACATCTAACTAAAGTATGAAATTATTCAACTAAAGTACTACTTGTAGTAACCTATTCTGTGACTATAGGATAAAATTTTAAGATAAACTACCTGTTGTCAAGTTTCATCTAAGTTCGTTTTGCGGTTTACTTACGCGCGATTAAATAACAAACATCAATCACTGGAAATTTTCGCATGTAATTTTTTTTATTACATATATATTAATAGCATATCTATAAATTTTTCTTTCATGTAAAAGTCTACAGACAAACTTACAGTACTACTGATAGATGGCTAATTGTCGCCTAAAACTAAAAACAAGTAAAACCATAGAGGTTGTGTGAAACCGATCTTGATAATATAAAGGATAAAGGAGAGAATAGGTGAATGAGCTCTAGCATTCCTTACTCGCTCAATAAAACACAACAGCACAAGTTATTTTATGCTGGTCTTCTGTGACCATAATGCAGTGTGCTCAACAGCCTGCACTTCTAATGCGCAGTAACAATATCTGTACAAGTAGATTTAAGTCAGAGTTTGGAATTAAGACATTTTTTTTATTAGCGATGAGTTTGCTCATGGTTTGCATTCACTCGAACTTTGCAAAGATTTTGGTTATATGAGCTCGAAAACACAGACGCCGGTAGGGAGTTCGAAACCTTGGCAGTGCGCGTTATAAAAGATGTTTTAAACACTTCACTTCCAGCATAGTTCAACATACAAACGGTAAGTGAAAACAGGAAAGAAAAGTAAAAAGTGCGGTGAAAACTAAACTTAATCTATTGTTTTCCGGAGCAATTGTATTGTCGGTGGTTACAAACGATGAATTCCGGCATTTCGTAACCTATAAATTAAAATTCTCAGTATAACTGGTATCTACTGGTAATTAATATTTGTTGCTTTAAAAAATGTACCTATAATATATATTTTTTAAACTTGCTTTTGTCGAAATCAATGTAACTTGGCTGTAAGTAAATAATTTAATTAATAATTACATACTGATACTGAATAAACTGTCACATAGTTATTGCAATTTAACAGAATAGAAACATATTTTATTACATATATCAAATATGTATAATGCTTGTTGGTAATGGATGCTCTCACATAAAGGTTATAAATTGTAGTTTCAAATAATGCAAGTATCGTCAAAAATGTTACTAAAAATATGTTTTATTACGATAAAAAGAGCGATATTCTTTAAAAATATAAATCAAAATTGTATTCTCGAATTAAACATATCCCTAAGAATAATTCTTACTTTATTACAACCTCCATGAAGGTTTTTCTGCTCCTTTAATATAAATTTTTGCCTCGAAAATTTATTTTGAATGAACATGTTATTTAGGTGTATGTGCTGTCGACGCCTGTAAAAAAATATGACGTCATGAAAATTACGCTGACACGCATCAATAAAACCAGTATTCAACAAAAGAAACATAAATAACATTATTTAAAAATATATAGATACCTACATACATGCAACATGAAACACACGTTTCATGTTGCATATACAAAATTGACTTTTGTATAATATAGATCTTAAAATATAACAGAAGAGCTGGTCTGCTGTATTTCAACCTTTAAGATGTGTCGGTTACGCATGGACAAAGATTTAAATCGAGAGATGCGGCATTACTAGCGAAAGTGTGTTACAAAATACAACATACATTATACTAAAGACAAAAGTATAAAATACATATATACCTTTGTCTAAACACACTTTTAAACACAGACAACACATTCCTTACTTCAAACTTGACTGTGACGATAGCGACGCTCTCAACAAGCGACCGTCACTCACTGTAGCTGGCGTGCAACTGTAGTTGGGTTGAGCGCCTGCGCCCAACCCATTGTTAAGAATTTTCGGTGTGTTTTTAGTATGGCGCGAGGAGATTACGCCGCATCTTCGATTTAAATCTTTGCGCATGGAGATACCGGTTTCTTAGACACATTGTGACAATTATATCTTGTAAAAGAAGGTAAGGTAACACGATTTATTACGACGGTTAAACTTAGTTAACTTAACTTGGGCGTTTAAGGTATATTATGTACTTACTACTTATTTATAGATTATATTATATCTATCTTAACTTTAGTCATTAAGATAGGGACTAAATTTTTACGCACAAATAACAAATGGTCGGAACCAAACGACCTGTGTATTTAGGTGTAATATTGCACAGCAAATTAAAGTTTTTGGAGATAATCGAGCAGATTTAAAATTTTAAGGGTTTTCTTAAATATGAAAAAGAAATAAAAGTAGAAGATTAAAAACTTTAGTACAGACCTTAAGTTAATTAATAACCATAAAAACTAAAGTCGTTGTCGCTGGTTTTTTTTTTATTAATTTAGTATGACAAGAAAGTTTTTTTTAACACTTTTCTTCTAACTCCTCGTCCTAAACACATTCGTTGAAATATGATTTGGTTTAAGTGACGTCACTTTAAAAAAACCTCAACCTTAAAAAAACCAGAATTCAGGATTCTGAATCCAGTGGGACAGCAACACACCTGCGCGTAAATTTTGCTTTATTTATTGGAGCGTTTTCTTGCATTAGTTATTGCGTTATTGCTTGGTTGATATCTACCAAACGTGTTCTTTTCATTATACCCTCTAATTCCAATTATTGGCAGAAGACTTCAGTAGTTATAGATGAACCACTATTTATGAAGTTTAGAACTACCCTTGAACGATTCCACCAAACAGTCACCATAGTACTTTCTTCAATGTCAATATTTGGTTAGACCTTTTAACAATTATAATATAAATTGCATTTTTAATGGCAATTTATAATACGGTCTCAAAATCTCCCATCTTTTAAGAAAATAACAGCATGTCCAGAGCAACATTTAAATTTAACCGTTGTCTTCTTTCGATCTTGATTCAATTCGTGTGACCTTTATGTTTTGATTGAAATGGCCCAGGAGAAAGGGGCATGCCTTGTTTTTTTATTAAATCAAGAATATTGCTAAATTAACTTAATTAAACTTAATATGTAAACATTACTGTATAATAAAATAGATAATAAAAAAATTAAAAAAAAAAAAACTTTATTACGACCACAATATTGAGTAATAAATAATTACGTCAGCGCGTTTTTTGCAGTTATTTTTTGTGATAAGTTGATGACAATACTGTACGCAGACTTTTTGAGTGTTGAAAATTTAGCGTAGGCGAGAAGCTAGCGGATGTCGCGACCGGTCGTCGACCGAGAGCAATCGATACACCATTCTAATTTTGAAATTCCATAGACAAAATTATTATTATTATCACAGTTTTTCATCTCGTGTATATCAGCTTTTTTTTTTTGAAGACACGAAACTATATCAGATAAATGTTTGTATTAGTTTCGCCTAAGCAAACAATGCCAAAGCTACAAAACTAATTCCAAGAGTAATTTATTAGACTTATTACATCGATGTTATTATCCATTGTAATAATTTTGTTTCGATAACAGCCTTAACTAACATTGTAAATACGAAAAAAAAAAACAATTGTTCGTTCATTTGTTTGTTTATTAGAAATATGGAATTTTTTAACTGAATCTGACATTAGATGTCCGTTTGCGAGTAACGTAGGCGATATTTAAAAAAAAGAACGCTTCAAAAAATAATGATTTTTTTTCTAGAAAACTCAAGATATATAGAACAATAAAAAAAACAGTGCCCTTACTGTGCAACTCCTGCATTTTTATACGATTTGTACTAGCTGTTGAGCTTAATGAATCCTATACAAAATCCTATATGTATCCTAGATAGGCAAAGATTTAAGGTTTGGTAGTCAGACAATAATTTAAGACAGTTTAAAGTAGATTTAGCTGGCTTGTTGTTGTTTTGCCACAGTCGTTACAAAAATAAATTGTTGTAGTTGGTTTATTGTTAATATAAAACACAACCACTTCAACAGAACTAGTGGGAATAATCCATTTGTTTTCAAGTGTTCTAATAATAATTAATGTAAAAGTGAGTAATCCTCCACGTTTTATATGTATGTATCTCCTAATGTAAAAGTTTTATATATTTCTGAAGATATATATAACTAGCTGTTGCCCGCGATTTCACTCGCATAACTTTGTATAAAACAAAGTCGCATCCCGCTGTCTGTCTGTCCCTATGTATGCTTAGATCTTTAAAACTACGCAATGGATTTTGATGCGGTTTTTTTAATAGATAGAGCGATTCAAGAGGAAGGTTTTGGTATATAATTTTCAACACGGACAAAGTTGCGGGCACCAGCTATCTACTAAAAATAAAGATACAACCCATGAAAATTTTATAACAGCAAAGATGTTTTAGTCAGGCGCTACACATCCTCCACTTAACGCGGGCGAAGTTGCGGGCATCATCTAGTTATATACTAAAACCTTCCTCGAGAACCACTCTATCCATTGGTGAAAACAGCATATAAATCAGTGCAGTAGTTTTTGAGTTTATCGCGAACAGACAGACAGACGCGGCGGAGGACTTTGTTTTATAATATGTAAGGATTATGTATACTTATTAGGACAATGCAAAAAAGAAAAAAGAAAAAATCTATTGTCTGTATTTTTTTCAATAACTGATTTTTTTTATTCAGTTTCATGTACATGCAATAAAACCAGATATTACAGCTTTGGTTATAATAACGACCGGTCCTGCCCTCATGGCAAGGTCCTTGCCAAATACCTATAATGAAATGAATGATCTTAATAAAAAAAACAATGCATTTAATCATGTAGTTCTCTAAGATACCTATATAGAGAGAGGTTTGTTAAGCCGTAAAGAATTGTCGTAAAAGAATCCGTCATTAAATAAATAATAAATTATTTCCTGTGTGGGTATTAAGAATCTCAATCTACCTACAATAGACCATTTCTATACCAAGAACAAATAAAAGACATATTCAAATATAATATAAACTCATGAAACATTTTATAATTGAATAATGAATGCAGTTATCTGGTGGTTCTTGTACAATGTATTGTAATGTAAACGGAAATCAAAGGATCACTAACTAGTAAGTACCACGCTAAAGAAACGGATGTAAATTGTAAAGTACACATAAAAAATAACATTAAAATCTTCTATTGACCACATATTTTATTGAAAAATTAATTGTAACTAAAAGAATCAATCAGCTACTTTAAAATTCTTATTAATGTGACAACAAAATTAAATCAAAACAAACATTGATGACATGTACAGCTAAACGACGCAGGTAAGATCGAAATAGTTCGTGTTAAAGAGTATTGATAAGCAATATAACAAATCCTTTTCAACAAATACTGCATGGTGAACGGTTTCACACTTGTAATTATTAAACTATTGCCTGTTAAAATGAAATTACTATTTAATTCACTCACCAACTCCTGGTCGGATGACAGAGCCACCGCCATCTTTCTGATTACTGTCACAGAACAAATTAATTAAGTTAAATTAAGTGGCTCATAGAGTAACTTATAATATATACGAAGTGACTATTGTACTTAAAAATCTGTGAAACAACTCAGAGCACTTTACACAGAGTAAGAGACCAAAGCAATGTAAATGTTCCCAAAAGTATATATTAATGAATAGAACTGCCTAAAAGTGTCCACGATTGGTGACATTACCTTATAGTGATTGATTTGAATTTGATACCTTCTATCAAGGAGGATAGAGATAAGGAAGGCAATCTCTAAGTATTAAAAGTGTCCGTCGAAAGACGATAAATTGATGGCGCTAATGAGGCTAGTGACAGTAAACAATTCAACCAAAATTCAACTCGGTGCATTTAACTCCAACTACTGCTACATTCATTCCATACTCTCAAACTCTCTCTGTTCATACTAGCGCCATCTCAATTTATCGCTTTTAGTTGCCACTTTTTCAGTTTAACACCCATGTAAGATTGCGCTCCTTATCTCTACCCTCCTTAACTTCTATTGATGAAATACTTATTGGCGTTTGGGCACTTGCACTGCTAGGTAATTAGGTATTCCTTTCAAACTTTTCAAAGTAGTGGTTGTTACATTAGCGTCTTTGCATGATTCATTTGGGTACCGACTTCATCTTTTTTAAGAAGCTAATGTTTTTTCTATGTAGATATTTATTTGTTTTGCAGGAAACTACATACATACAAAATTATGTATGTAATTAGAGCACATAGTCTCGCTAGAGAGTAGTTATATTTTTTGATATAGTCTGAACATCTGAAAATTTGACATATGTGTCGACTGTCGTTCATTATCTTTATAATCTGTGGTTCCTATTTCCTAACCTGTTACTCTCAAATCTAAATCTAACCTACTTAAATTGAAAATATTATTTTATTTATACTTTCAATAAAATCTGAACGACTATACTAGCAGATAATTCATAATATTATATAATAATGTCAACTCGTTGGTGTGTATTTACGTTAATTTTCAAATAGTTTGGGTTTAGAATAATTTTTACTTACCTATTTATATTTATTTTAATAGTATTTCTATTTTCCATTATTTTAACAGTTAATTTCCATTTTCCAGGTATCCAATATATCAAAAAGGGAATCCCCAACTAAGAGTCTTCCTACCGAACTTTTGGATGAAATTAGTGAAACCACCAGCTAGTACTTTACCTAATTATGTGCATTTTCAATGTTCAATGGAAATGACTAAACACGACGTAAAAAATTACTTGCAAAAGATTTACAAGGTGCCTGTTGTTGATGTAAAAACAAGGATTGTAACTGGCAAATTTAAAAAGGAATTAGTAAAAGGATATGTTTTGAAAGAAGATGACATAAAGCTTGCCTATGTCCTTCTGGTAAGTGAAACCTTTGAATTCATTTTTGTATATTATCTGAGTTGTTGTTCAAGATCTTTTTTAAAATATTTATTGGTCAACTTGATGGTAGGTGGATTCCGTTGAAAACCACAGGTTTTGAAAATGCACTGCCAACCATAGTAGGATAAAGGATTTGGAAACTTGGCTTTAAAAGTATTGGACATTTTTTCCTAATTTAATGAAAAGTTAGTTTAATATGTAGTATTTTAATGATAAATTACTGCCATGTTTATCTATACCCACAATTATGTATAGATACTGTCTGTCTACTGCCTATTTTTCTATAGATGGTTAATTTCATAAAAAGATGTGTGTTGTTTACAAAATAGACAATTACCTACTGAAAAACAGTCCATGTCTATGTAATAGGCATGATTGATTTACAATAACTAAGAAAATTTAATTTCCCTTTTTATTTATTTACATTTATAGCCAAAAACTGAGAAATTTGAATTCCCGAATATATTTGGAGGGAAGAGTGAAGAAGAAGAACAACTTGAATCCCTTGAAGAAAACAAGAAAACGTTCAAATCTTATATGAAACGAAATAAGGATAGGCCAGATATTCCGAGTTGGTTCACAATTTAATCGCTTGAAAAGTTAATACTTATACAATATATAAGGACAAGTAATGAAGGATTTTAAACATTAGTTTTGTACCCACATCACTCCAGCCGATTGGCAATTCTATCCATTCTTTACCAAAGATTTAAATCATAGATTCACCCTGTGCTTCTGAAAACTGTCCACGTAATATGTCTTTGTGCGTAACATTTCACACGTTCGTTTTTTAAAGGTAAACAAACCTAATTAGCAAAATAAAAGATGTGTATGCAACGGAACCGCCTACTGCTTTCTAGAAGCCACTAAGGCGGGAAGAGTGAGCTCACTCTTCCCAACGATGACACATTTTCGGCAACTTGAAGTATGGCAAGGGCGCATCTGTCATTTAAATCTTTGTTCTTTACTATGTCCTTGGTTATACATATAAGCTAAGAATGAGGACTTTATGTTTAGAAAACTAGAGTACATTGATAAATGGAGCATTTTTTTAGAAAATAAATCTATCTGTAGGTATGTATGTATGTAGGTGTTATTAAATGTATAAAATAATTTTGTATGACTTTTAATTTTACTGCATTATAAAAGAAGATAAAAAAATAAGTACACAAAGAAAAAATACGACATGTAGTTGACCAGTCGCTTTTAATGGTTATAAAACTACTTAACAATATGTAGTAAATTCTCTTTACATAAACTATTCTGAAAACAGTCTTCCGAATGATAGTGAATAACTACTCTAAAAATCAACATCTTGTCATTTTAAATTTCAATAAGTTTTAGCTAAAACTTTTTCAAATAAACAAAATGTAAATATTTTAAATAAACAAAACCAAAACTCTAAAAATTAACATCTTGTCATTTTAAATTTATTTATTTCAATAAGTTTCAAAAACTTTTTCAAATAAACAAAACGTAAACATTTTAAATAAACAAAACCTTACTCTCAATTGAAACTTGGAGTTTTTCATCATAAAAACTTGAGTTTCAAATTAATTTTTTTTTAAATACTAAAGAAAAAAGTCTTACACAACAGAAACATTTGTTTCAGCAAATCTGTTTCTTAATCATTATAATTAATAAGTAATTAGTACTGTTCAGTCCTAAAAATATTAGGTTACTTAGATAGAAAACAAAATATAAACTTTACGTTACTAACAATCCAGTTAGTTAGTTCAATAAAGTACTTATAATTTTTCACATTTCAGTCTTTTACAACAGAAACATTTTTGCTTCAACAAATCTGTTTTTTAATCATTATTAATTAGAATTGTTCGGTACTAAAGCTGTTGTCTTATTTAGATAGAAAACAAAATATAAACTTAACATTACTAACAATCCAGTTAAAGTTAGTTCAATAAAGTACTTATAATTTTTCACATTTCAGTCTTTTACAACAAAAACATTTTGGCTTCAACAAATATCTTTCTTAATCCTTATAATTATTCAGTCCTTACACTTTTATTTATATAGAAAAACAAAACATAAACTTACATCATGTACTAAACAATCCAGTTTCTTTTTTGAAATTTAATTGCTAAACCTCTTTTATATTATTCTCGTATTAAAAAAAAATCATATTTCTCATAAAAAAAAAAAAACAAAAAATTAACCTCTGATAGAAACTATAAATAGGAAAACATTGTAATTATGAGGTAGGTAATATCACCTTAAAATTTACGCAATATCCATCAAGGATTAAGGATTTTTATAATATTCATCAAGGAATACAGATGAATGACAACGTGGACATTCTGCAATATCAAGAAGGAAGGTTACCTGAAATTAAATAGAAATATATAAGAAGCGGATGAATATTTAAATGTTACTTTAAAAACTAAGAGGCTTCTAAAAACATACAGCTTAGGTACAAAACCCAAGTTATGCCGGGTGTCCCAAAACTATGCGATATGAAGGGAAAGTACCTTCAATATCATAGATAGGATATTTTTCTGAAAGAAGATTTTATGTTATTTTTAAAAGTTAGTAATACTGCATTCAAAGATTTTCTAAAGTATCGCTAGTATAGTATAAAACAAAGTTGCGTCCTGTAGTCTGTTAATAGGGAACCATCTAGAAAAAAAGGACTCCGAAGAATCATCCAAAATAAAAAACTAACGCCTGGCAAAAGTGTTACAGCAAAAAGAGGTCAAGCGTTATATTGCTTACATATTTTTTATTTTTCAATGTGGACGACGTTGCAGGCACCAGCTAATACCTATATTATAAGCTCAAAAGTTTGTGAGGGTGGATGTTTGTTACTCTTTCACGCAAAAATTAAATTTGGCACACAGACAGATAACAGACCTGGATTAAAATATAGGATACTTTTTATTCTGAAAAAAAAAAATTGGGTTCCTGAGGGATCAATGATCATCTAAATATAAAAATTAGGCGCCACCATCTTCACAGCGATAAACATGTCAGGCGTTATATTTCTCAACGCGGATGAAGTCGCGTGCACCGGCTAGTAAGAAATAAACAAACTACCCACGGATACGAGTTCAAAAGAACTCGCAGCAATCATAATCCAGATTATTCAACTACTTTCTACTGAAATATCACCACAAAAAGTTAATATTTGCGAACAGTCGCTAAGGTACGTACCCTCGGATGTCGTTGACAGGTCAAACGTATGCGACCATTGCAATGAAACCCACAGGCACGGCAAAAAACGATGGTTTTGCCCCGATTACAGGAACATTCGTCTATATATATTTTTGTGACATCTGGCACTCCTCGTCCAATGCGATCAGGGACGTCTGAGACTTTATCCTTTAAATCTTTGCCCTTAACAGCCGCTGCAATTGGGGTCTGGTCTGTTGGCTTCATTACAGATTTAGATTTCAGCTTTTTCTTCATTGTGTTGATTTGTTCAATTTGCTGATGGCTGAAAATGTAAATCTCTAAACGAAGTAAGATAACTTGGGGTAGTAATCGTTATAAACCAAAAAAGGAAACTACGAAAGAAATAAAATGTGCAACGTGTTGGAAGGTCGTGATGCTGTCCATGTTTTCTATGTCATTTTATTTTATTGTTTTAAATACTTTTTTAAGAATATTCGAACTGATTGATGTACGGTGTCAAACATAAAATATTGTAAATTTTCTCATGTAAATATAAATAGCCATTGATTACATTCTTATGTTTTATTTAATGTAAAGTATCAAATTCCACCCTATCAGTGGTAGCAGAGCGTTAAAATAATTAGTGGCAAATGAGAAAATAAAATTTTAAAAATGAGCTCAAGTCTAAGAAGCATAGAACCGCTGACAAAATCGAATTACGATACCTGGTGCTTACAAGCACAGGCGATTCTCATAAGATACGATCTGTGGGAGTACGCTACTGGTGAAAAAACGTTAGCGGCAACTGCGACTGCCGAACAAAAGAGTGCGTTCCTAAAGGAAGACTTAAAGGCAAGGTCAGAGCTAATTCTACTTATATCTCCTCCAGAACTTAAACAAATTAAAGGATGTAACACATCCAAGGAAGTATGGGACAAACTAAAGTCTGTACATCAAAGTTCAGGGCCTGCGAGAAAAGCTACGCTATTAAAGCAACTAGTATTGAAGAAAATGACTTCACAAGAAGATGTGAGAGACCATCTCAGTAATTTTATGGACGTAGTGGGTAAATTAGAAGACATGGATGTAAAAATTCATCCAGAATTATTAAGCATTATGATGTTATACAGTTTACCTACTAATTTTGATAGCTTCAGAACGGCAATTGAGTCGAGAGATGTTTTACCAAGTCCTGACATTTTAAAAGTTAAAGTTATAGAAGAATACGAAGCAAGAAGGCAAAGCGAAGCAAGCGAACCTCAGACTTCAGAAGCATTCTATGCCAAGACAAAGAAAAAGGTACTTTATTGTAACATTTGTAAGAAGAAAGGGCATTTGACAGAAAAATGTTGGTCAAAGAAGAAGTCAAATAACTCTAATAAAACTAAAGGTCAAGAAACAACGTACCATACCTGTTTAACAACAGGAACGTCGAAAACTAATAGAAATTTATGGTGTCTAGATAGTGGCTGTACGTCACATATGACGGGTGACAAAAGTATACTTTGTAACTTAATCCCTGCATCTGACACACTAAAACTAGCTTCAGAGAAGCATACGACCGAAGTTAAAGGGACAGGAAAAGCTGAACTCTATACAAAAGATTGCAAATATAATATAACTAACACATTATATGTACCAGATTTGTCAAACAACTTGATGTCAGTTAGTAAAATTACAGATCATGGCTATAAAGTTTTATTTGAAAAGGAACAAGCCAGTATCATAAAAGACGGAACTGTTAGCTTAAAAGCTAGAAGAAGAAATGGATTATACTTCATTGAATTCGATGAGCCGGAAGAGATAGCAAATTTCACGCCCAGTGCTGATAGCGAAATTATGAAGTGGCACAAGAAATTAGGTCATGTAAATGAAAGAGACTTAAAGGAAATGGTTAAAAATAAAATGATACGAGGACTCGACTTTAAAGAAAATAAATTGGGTACCTGTGAGACTTGTATTAAGGGTAAATTTACCACTCTACCATTCCAAAGCCATGAACAAATAATCTCTACCGAAGTGCTGCAGATAATTCACAGTGACGTATGTGGCCCTTTTGAGCATAAATCAATGGCCGGATCAAAGTATTTCGTTACATTTATTGACGACTATACAAGATACTGCTATGTTTACTTCTTAAAAAGAAAGAGCGATGTAATTGAAAAATTCAAGGAGTATAAAAACTATGTTGAACTGTTTCATAAGAAAAAAATTCAAAACCTTCAGTCTGACAATGGAGGCGAATATAGGTCGAAAGAATTTGACAAATTCCTGAAAGAGAACGGTATAAGCCGAAGACTATCTGCACCCTATACACCACAGCAAAATGGCATGAGTGAAAGGAAAAATCGGTCGCTGATGGATAAAGCAAGATGTCTGATGATAGATTCTAACATTCCTGCAAATCTATGGGCAGAAGCGGTGAACACTGCAAACTATTTGATTAATAGAAGTCCAGCAAAAGCTCTCAAAGGAAACTCCCCATATGAGAAGTGGGTGGGAAGAATACCATCAGGAAATCACCTTCACGTGTTCGGAAACAAAGCATTTGTAATGAACAAGAATCGAAAAGGAAAATTCTCGGCCAAAGCTACGGAAGGAGTATTTTTGGGATATGCAGATAAAACCAAAGGTTTTAGAATCTACATACCGGAAAAGAATGATATTGTTATCAGCAGAGACGTAAAAGTAATCGAAAAGATGTATTATGGTGATACTCCTGCTGAGAAAAACAAAGATTTTACTCTAGAATCGGAAACAGAATTAATTGAAATACCTGAAATTAAAAACAAAATTAATAATAACTTACCTTTTGAGGAAACAACTAATCTTCCTTCTTCCAGCTCCAGTCAAGATCCAGTTGACCCACCGTACTCAAGTGAAAGACCACAAAGAGAAGTGAGGCCACCAGCATGGACTAAAGATTACGAGCTAAGTCGTTGCGTGACTATGTTTACATCAGATAGCAATGATGATTATGACTGTTCATTTCTTACATATAAAGATGCAGTGATGGGCACCGACAGACAAAATTGGGAGAAGGCTATACAGTCTGAAATGGATTCACTACAGAAAAATAACACCTGGGTACTAGTTGACAGGTCAGAAGCCAAAGGACACAAAATTTTGTCTAACAAATGGGTGTTTCGGACTAAAGATGACGGTACGTATAAGGCCAGATTAGTCGTACGTGGCTGCGAGCAGAAAGGAAATCTAGATTTTGAAGACATATATAGCCCAGTCGTAAGTCAATCTGCCTTAAAAACTTTATTAGCCATTGCCGCATCCAAATCTTACTACTTCATGACATTTGACGTCAAGACAGCATTCTTGTACGGAAAGTTGACAGATGAAGTTTATATGAAACTACCTGTTGGCTATAAAACTGACTGCAATACTACTGAAGTAGTTTGCCGGCTAAAAAAGTCGTTGTATGGCTTAAAACAAGCTCCATTCACATGGAACAAAACTTTTACCCAAGCGATGTTTGATTTGGGTTTCAAGACTATAAAAACCGATCGATGCGTTTTCATAAATGAAGATAAGTCAATAATAATCGGATTATTTGTCGATGACGGACTTGTCATAGGAAAAGACAAGGAAAGGATCGAAAATATTATGAAAAAACTTGAAAAAAAATTTGAAATGAAAAAGAATGAAAATCCAAGTACTTATCTGGGTATGGAAATAAGAAACTCTAAAGAAGGAATATTTCTTACACAGAGATCTTATATAAATGACGTACTGGAAAAATATAATATGAAAAATGCCAAACCTTGTGACACGCCCGCTAGTAGCGATTCCAAGTCGGAACAGGAAACTGCCCAGGAGAAGGAATATCCCTATAGGGAGGCAGTGGGAAGTTTACTGTACCTGTCTACCAGAACCAGACCAGACATCGCACAAGCTGTTAATCAAGTTAGCAGGAAGGTTGAAAATCCTACTAGAGAAGATGTAAAAAAACTTAAGAAAATATTTAAATATTTGGTGGGAACCAAAGATAAGGGTATTTTGTTCAAACGAAATACACCGATAGAGAATATCGATGCTTATAGCGACTCGGACTATGCTGGAGATCCATTGACGCGAAGAAGCACTTCTGGCTCCGTGCTTATGATAGCCGATAGACCAATCACATGGGCATCTAAGAGACAGCCTATAGTGGCGTTATCGTCGACAGAAGCCGAGTACATAGCCGCAGCAGACTGTTGCAAAGAGGCATTGCATCTGAAATCTCTGTTAAAGGAAATAACCGATGTCGATATAAAAATAAATTTGCATGTTGATAACCAAAGTTCGATTCAACTTGTAAAATCGGGATCCTTCAACAAAAGGTCAAAGCATATAGATGTGCGATACCATTTTATACACGAACACTTCGTGAACGGACTGATCAATATCAGCTATTGTCCAACAGAGATACAGTTAGCTGACATAATGACAAAGCCACTGTCAAAAGTAAAGTTCGAAAGACACTGTGCAAGATTAATGCATGTATAGATACGTGTCTCAGCAACATGAACGAATATCAGGAGAAGGTGTTGGAAGGTCGTGATGCTGTCCATGTTTTCTATGTCATTTTATTTTATTGTTTTAAATACTTTTTTAAGAATATTCGAACTGATTGATGTACGGTGTCAAACATAAAATATTGTAAATTTTCTCATGTAAATATAAATAGCCATTGATTACATTCTTATGTTTTATTTAATGTAAAGTATCAAATTCCACCCTATCACAACGCAAAACAAAATACGTTAAACTCCCGTAATTTTAACTTCTTCTTTGTCAAAGACAGACAAGAATAAAACCAATTTTTTATATGTTTTGAGGTGTGGCATCTAAATATTTAAGATGCTAGAAAAGCAATCACATAAAATCATTAAAAGTACATATTTATTTGTACATTCTTTGTAGGTAGCATGTTAGTCTCAAAATTATCGGGATTCTTGTAAATAATAAAACAACATTTTATTTCATCCCCAATCACCCTTCTTCGTAAAAATTTTCGTGCCTATTTCATTAGGTATAGGTATTAAAATTCTAAATTTGATTTTTTGTTTAGAGAATAACTAACTACCTACACTCAACTACACCTTATATTAGATAAATTTAGTTCCATTCGCGATTTTGGTTACACTAGTTCCGCTTCTATCAGCCGCCAATTCTCTTCACCTTTATGTGGCAGCTATCGGAAAATGTATGTTACCGTGAAGTCTTTATGGGGTTAAGTTGATTAAAGTTAAAGTTGTATAATGTACAACATTAAGTTAAATTAATGATTCAAGTAATGATGACAATAAGCATTGTCAATTAAGCAATAGTGTAACTCAGCAGACTTCTGGTCATTTTCCGAATGTAGGTATGTAGAGATTACATACCCGATTAAGTTCCTTTGTGCCTGTGTTCACCTGCCCTCAGCACATACCGACTCTGAGTTTGTGTATCTGCTTCGCTTTAGTGTACATGGTGTGTTGGTCACTTTCTCTTCCTTTGTTGTCACACCTATAAAAATAGTTCACAGCCATGACACCTTGCCGGTGCCATGGCGGTCTGGGAAGTGGGTACAACTCTTCCCTCTTAAGTACATAGTTAACACACATGAAGGTTACTGAATTAATCTATATTTCTTTATACTCGCATATGGTGTTGTGTTGAATGTAAATTGTAGTATGATGGCGTTGTGTATCAGTGTATGTTGGGCTAGTGTTTAGTGAGGAGAGAGAAAGGATAAGATAAAGGTGTAGTGCTGCCTCTGGAAGCCCGTCGTCAACCGGTGTCTTTGCTGATGAATAGAACCTATGCAGATGAACCCGATGCCGTAGATGCAGAGCTTAAAGTAAGTTGGTCTTAGTTGAACGTCCCTATGAACCCGATGCCGTTGGTGAAGCCTGATGCCGCCGTTGAAGAGAACCGCAGTTGATATTAATAAGGTTTTACAGTGGGTCACGATTCAACGCCTATTCCCGAACATACCTTGGCGCAACGAGGGGCACACCGGTACCGGCCACACCATGACCCGACATGTGTCCCGGTACCTCCCAGCTCGTGCTTAATAATAAATAAGGGTTTACAGTGGGTCACGATTCAACGCCTATTCCCGAACATACCTTGGCGCAACGAGGGGCACACCGGTACCGGCCACACCATGACCCGACATGTGTCCCGGTACCTCCCAGCTCGTGCTTAATAATAAATAAGGGTTTACAGTGGGTCACGATTCAACGCCTATTCCCGAACATACCTTGGCGCAACGAGGGGCACACCGGTACCGGCCACACCATGATCCGACATGTGTCCCGGTACCTCCCAGCTCGTGCTTAATAATAAATAAGGGTTTACAGTGGGTCACGATTCAACGCCTATTCCCGAACATACCTTGGCGCAACGAGGGGCACACCGGTACCGGCCACACCATGATCCGACATGTGTCCCGGTACCTCCCAGCTCGTGCTTAATAAGTGTCACCCTGAAGGGACTTAAGTAAGTGTCCTCTGAAAGGACTTAAGTATGCTGTGCATGGTGTACTCGCAGAAACATTGGAGAGTCAGTCACACATGCGTCTCCCCTTGCTCCCTCGATTCCGCTCCTGCTACCTAGCTGAGGGTAATATAAATTGTGACCAATGCACAAGGATTAAGTGTAGACGGTGTGTAAGTTATGTAGTCGTTTGTACGACGCTGATTTAGTAGTAATGAGTGTAGTGAGATCATCCTCTACACCATGTGACCAAGTGTAAGGTTATTAATGAAATCATGCCTTATCCCAAATAATCCCGTATATAAACAATTAAACTAGTTGCTAGTTTAGTAAGTAGCCTTGTGTGAATAATGATTCGTGTGTTCTGATACATAATTAGTACAGTTCAATGGAAGTATGCAAGCATCAAAGTGTCTCAATTAGACCTCATGGTCGACATGTATAAATTCAAGAAATCAGAGTTAATTACATGTTATGTATTAAGAATTATATGTAAAGTGATTAACTAAGTACTTAACTTTCGTCCTGGAGTCTTTCCTTATTTATTCTTGTATTAGTTTTCACTACTACGCACTTTTCACCTTTTTCCCGCGGTTATCGAATCCGAAAAGAAAGCCCTCCACAGACAACACTGGCCTGTCAGTTTTTTAGTGGTTGTCATTATAATGCTATCATCATAGAGAGAGAAATGCCACAGAGTACGTTTGTGATTTTACTAGTCTCGATAATAAATACACCGACATAAAAGATTGGAGGCTTTCGCGGCTCGGCCTGCCGCGACACTCCCGCCCGGAAAGTTAGAAAAGTATTGAAAGGTTCTGCGTCCACTCTCGGATCTTTTCCCGAGCCCTAATGGCCGCAGCTCTCTTTGTTTTCGTGTCGTAGTCAACTAGTGACTTATTGACCTCAATGGTCTCATCCATTTCTTCCTGGACGGTCTCCTCCTTTTCGTCCTCTGGATTGATGGGAATTGTTGAGGTTTCTTCTTCTGGGTTGATCCCAGAAGTTTCTGGTATACTTTCTGTGGTATGGAGTTCCACTGGGAAATTTTTTGTTACGCTGATCGTGCGTCGTAGTTTGGGGAAAATATTTGGTTCATTGTTTAAACTTGTTTCTTCTTTATTTTTTGTGAACATGTAGGAAGAGTCTTCGTTTTCCTGCTCGCTTTGTACTTCGAGCGGATACAAATGAGCTATAGATCTGATGAGCTCTTGGTTCCCTACTTTAACTTTAACTACTCTTACTAGTCCATCGTTGCTTTTCAGGAGAGTTGTGATTCGTCCTACCTTCCAACCTTCTCGATTTTTGGAATCTCCTTTTATTTGTACTATCTGACCTAATTTCGGTGTGTCCTTTGACGTTATTCTTGGTTCCCTTAAGGAATTTTGGTATCTTTCCCTTAAGCTTTGTAAATATTGATTGGAAAACATAATTTTAAATTCATTTAAGATTGTTAGACCTCTCTTCCAACTTTTTATAAGATCGGTTTTTATATTTGTTTCCGTGACTGGAGAGTCATGGGAATTTAGATTTAACGACAAGCATTTGCCTAAAGATAAGAAATCGGAAGGTTTGAGAATGTATGTATTTTCTGAGTCAACACTCGTTAGTGGGCGTGAATTAATTGTAGCTTCGATTTCCTTTACTACCGTTTCTAGTTGTTTATCGTTTAATAGATGTTTCTGTAGAGTTTTCTTCATACAGTTTTTTACTATTCCGATTAGTCTTTCGTAAAAGCCGCCGAACCAAGGTGCTCGTTGGGGAATAAATCTCCATTTGATATTGTTGTTTGTGCAATACGTATCAGAAACAATTTCTGATAGGAGTTTGAAATTGGTAGCGTTATCAGATGTGATAAGCTGTGGTTTTCCTCTAGTGGATATCATTCTCCTTAGGGCAAGAAGACTTTGTTCCGCTGTAAGGTTATTAACAATTTCTAAATGTACGGCTCTTACCGCTAAGCAGGTAAATAGTGCTATCCACCTTTTATCTGTATTGTTTCCAGATTTGACTAGAATAGGGCCCAGGTAGTCTAGTCCTGTAAACGTAAATGGTTCAGAGTAGTTAACTCTTTCTGGTGGTAGCGCTGGCGTTGCCGGTAGTTTGAAAGGTCCACCTCCGTGTTTAATACATGTTGGACAGTTTTTTATTATCTTCTGGACTTGACTCTTGCCTTGAGGTATCCAGTATAGGTTTCTTATTAAACTGAGTGTGTGACTCGCACCTACGTGATGATTTTCTTTATGAATGTTAATTATAATTTTATTTGTGAATTCGCTATCTTTTGGAATGATTATTGGGTATTTTTGATCATAAGACCAGTCCGTATTTGCTAGTCTTCCCTTGCAGCGTAGTAGACCATCTTCGTCTAGAAATAGGTTTAGGTTCCTTTTTAGATCAGTGTCATGTCCAAACATTTCTAAAGGGAAATGTTTTAGTTGTAATTTTCTTAGTTCTTCTGTTTTTTCATTCGTTGTTTTATTTGTATGATTATTTATGTTGTATTGTAATTTTTGTGTTTTATTTATTTTATTCTTCTTTGGAAGACACTCCCGGGCCAGAAATGAAATATTTTTGATCGTTGGTGGCCAAATTTGGGGAGGTTGTAAAAGGAACTGTGGTCCTGATAACCATTTCCTTTTCTCTTCTCTACGAGTGGGTTTTGTTGCTACGTCTGCAGGATTTAAGTTTGTGGGAACATGTCTTATTATCAAGTTTTTGTTGCTTTTAATTTCTTGGACCCTTCGGTCTACAAATGGTGGTAACAACCTGTTGGAGTTACACCAGTCTATTACGATCTGGCTATCAGTCCATAATATATTGCTCCCCTCTGTTTCCAGGTCCAAGTATTTCATTACGTATTTAATTAGTCTACTACCAATTACTACGCCTAGGAGTTCTAAACGTGGTATTTTTAAGTTGTCCTGGTCTTTTATAGGTACAAGTCTTGATTTTCCAATGACGAATTGCGTTTCTCGTCCATTGGTTATGTATATTACTGCTGAGTATGCCTTTGTGGAAGCATCTGTGAAACAGTGTAGTGTGATTTTGCCTTTTGGGTTCCTGAAATAACATCTTGGTATAGAGATTTCTTCTATGTCGTGGAATTCCTCATGAATTTTTGACCATTCTTCTTGTAGTTTGTCTGGGAATGGTTCATCCCATCTTATTTTTTGTTTCCATAGGTTTTGTATGAACAGTTTTGTTGATAACAAGTAGGGTACCGCAAATCCGCACGGATCATAGATTGAGGCTAATGTTCTTAGAACTTCCCGTTTGGTCTTGCTTTCGCTGAATCTTTTGCCTCTCAGTTTCAAATTATCATTGTCTAGGTTCCAGTTTAGACCTAATAACTTTATGTTACTGTCTGTGCACGCGCTGGGAATTTGCTTGATTAAGTCTTTAGAGTTCGAGCTCCATTCACGAAGATTCATTGAGATGTTGTTAAACGTTTCTTTTGAATCAGTATAGATTTGTATCGCTTCCTTTATTGTTTTTGTAGATGTTACAAGATTATCTACATATATGCTTTGAGTTAGCCTTTTAATATGTGGTTTATCTGAATTTGATAAGTGGTATTTTAAAGTTGCATTTAGTAAGAATGGGCTAGCGATCACACCGAAAGGAACTCGGCAGAATCTCAAAAACAGTAAGTTTTCCTTTGTAACTGGTTTCGTTATATCTTTTAACCATAGAAATCTGGTAACATCTCGATCTTGTTTCTTTAAGGCTATTTGTAGGAAGGCCTTTTCTACGTCGGCGGAGATGCCTATTGGGTGTTGCCTGAATTTAATAATGAGGCTAGTTAATTCTTCTAACATTATTGGACCGCAGTATAGACATTGATTTAGGCTTTTGTTATCCTTTGTCTTTGATGATGCGTCATAGACAATTCTCGTTGGCTTGCCTACTTGCTGGACGCCATGATGTGGTAAGTAGTGTATCGGGTTAGACGTCTGACGTACCTGTGAGTTAGCCACAACTTCTATTATTCCGTTGTTTAGTTGTTCCTGCAATGTTTGATTGTAGGATAATATGGCTGAATGATCTAGCCGTTTTAATAGATTGACTAAACGTCCGAATGCAACTCCGAAATTATTTGGTAGGATAGGAGGGTATTCGATCCACGGCCATCCTACTGAGTATCTATTGTTTTTGAATTCTATTGTTTCGTTGAATTTCTTTACTGCTTCATCTTCTCTGCTATTTTTGGGAGAGTCGGTAATTCCTATGGATTCTAAATTCCATAAATTCTGCAGGTGGGTATTATTTAGTGGTAAATCTGGCTGAAATAATTGTATTTCAACATTGGATTGAAAGTACGTTATCACTGCCAAGTCCTCCATGGTTCTAGAATTTACTCTTCCACTTAGTATCCAGCCTAAGTCGGAATGTACTAGATATAAATTTTCATGTATTTTAATCTTATCATTAGACATGAGTGTGTAGTAATAGTCATTTCCTATTAGTATGTCTATTCTGTCAGACAGTGAGCCGTCATCCGCTAACATGGATTTGTTTTCCCATTTTTCTAATTCCTTTGGGTAAGGTACGCTTTGGGAGATCATGTCAACTACGTTGGCGTAAATGGATAGGGTCTTTCCCTGCTTTGTCTTTAAGATAACTTTCACTAATGCTGTGTCTAGTTCCTTAGGTTTCTTAGAACCGAAAGTAAACACCGTTAATTTGTTTTCTTCTTCTATTTCTAGCTCGAGTTTCTTGGTGATATTCTTCGTGATGTATGTTCTTTGGCTACCTGAGTCCATCAAGATTCTGCAAGCTAGAGATTTCGATTGATTTTCTTTATTGGCCTCAACTATAGCAGTCTGTAGTACAGTTTGACCTTGGTCAAATGAGTGATATGTGTTGGTTTGTGGGATGATCCTATTTCTTCTCCTTTGATCAATCATTGTTGGACAGATAGCTCTGTTGTGATCCAGTTCGCCGCAGTATGCGCAGGGTAATTTGTTTCTACAATTTATGGAATAATGGTCGTTACGAAGGCAAGTATAACATCTTTCCCCTAAGAGTGTTGGTTCCGCGCGTCATCTGTACCTCGCCCCTCTCCCTTTCCTACCCCCCGGCACTCGCAGAAGAAAAAGACAATTTACCTACACATTCGTCACAGTCCACTATAAGTCGCTAAAGAAAGTGTACGCAATTCGCTGTTGAATTAGACATTCTAATTAATCGCTGTATCAGTCGCATCTCGCTGTATCGAAGGAAATTATAAGCAGTTCGCGACCCGCGAGTGAAGTGTGGTGACATCCAACAAGGACTGGAAGGTCGTATACCGCTGCTCGCCGAGTGAGTACCCTTGATTCCTTTCATTTTACCCTCCACCTTTCTGGTCCTAATGAGCCAGAAGGTGTTCGCGCTTACATCTTTTTGGTCCAAACGAGCCGGATGGTTCCAGCTACCATCTTTCTTGTCCTTTAATTAATTCTAACGGAATCGGTCTATTCGCTCAGATGTCCTATAGGACGTAACTGACCTTTCGCCCTTATAAGAGTTGCCTTACATAAAAATATATAGGTATTTCTATTAACAATTTCGCTGTTAAATATAATCGCTGTTAAAAACCATCTCAAAATATTGTAAAATTAATTTTATATATACATAGTTTTATCGCATTAAAATCAGTTAAAATATTGTTCAGTTAAATTCGCAGGTCTATATATAATAATATAATAAAATAAATTATATGTGGGTACCTAATTCATTTCTATTAACAAATAAATTGAATCGCATTCACACATCGAACATTTACGTACCTATACATACCGCAGTTGTTTCGCAAACGAATGAGTTACCCACATGCTTAATATATTGTAACTAGCTGTATTGGTATTTCATGGTTATTCTATTGTTTAGCCAAACATACTTAATATTGTAAATAATTATAGTTTTATTACATAAGTTATCTGATTAAGTTAATAAGTATGTCTCACCAAGGGGATGTGTTGAACGATGGTGGGAGTAATGCAAAGATCAAACGCGAAGTAAAAAGATTAGAAGGAAAACGAAATGCCCTATTTGAACGGGTGCAAACTATCTATCAATACGCAAAAAAGGCTCATCTCAATGATGAAGCAAAAGATAAATTTCTCAGATCGATAGCTACTATTGATGAAACCCGCGAGGACTTTCAAAATATTTTAGACGAATGGGTAGATAAACAACTCACCATCGACCCGACCGCAGCTCCTAATTATCAATCTTTGAATTCAATGGACGAACTTATTTGTCATATTAAAAGTGTGCAATCTGAACTGTCAATCCAAAAACCAATGGTGGAAACCGCATCAAAAAGGGTCGTCACTTTGCCTCCGATAGAAATAATGTCATTCGACGGAGACATACGAAACTGGTCCTTATTCTATTCTAGTTTTAAGTCTATAGTTCACGACAACCCATCGCTGACAGATTCAGAAAAGCTTTATTATCTTCTTGGTAAGCTCTCCTCTAAGGCCCAAGCAGTTTTCGCAGGCATTACGCCATCCGCTGATAATTATAAAATTATAATAGATTCGTTAATTGATAGATATCAAGATACGCGCACGCTCGCATCTACATACCTAGATCAAATATTAAACTTTAAATCTCAAGGTCCAGCTTCTTCGCTAAAGTTCCAATTATTTATTGATAATTTTATAACCGCTGCAAACGCTCTTCGAAATCTTAAACTAAATAATTTGGAAGATTTTATTCTGTTACATATTGGATTAAAGAAGTTGGACGAAGAGACCATTCGCGCATTTGAAGCGCATTCGCGAGATATTAAAATGCCCGCCTTCCAGAATCTCATTGACTTCATTAAAGGTCAAAGTAAAATTTATAAAAGCGCGCAATCTAGTAGTGATAACAATATTTACAATAGATCGAAAAAACCGGTTAGTGGTCGCATCGCTCCCCACCCGAACGCTTATGTCGCTAGTACATCGCCGTGCAAAACGTCTCGCAAATGCCTCTGTGATAACGCTTATCATATGCATCTATTTAAGTGCAGTTCGTTTCAAAATTTATCACCCGCTGATCGATTCAATTGTGTAAAGGATAGAAACGGGTGTATTAATTGTCTCAGCCTAGAACATAAGACGCAATTATGTAATTCAAAAGGGAGGTGTCGTATATGTAATAGTAAACATCATAGTTTGTTGCATTTTGATAAACAAATTAAATATAATCGGGAGACGCGTGAGTCGCAAGATGCACAAGTGTCTTCCGTCCCTCTCACGCACGCAGAGACACCGGTATGCACTATATCGCTAGCATCCTCACGTTCACTTCAAACGAAACGCAACCTTAATAATATAAGCAATAGTACCGTTTTGCTTTCAACTGCACAAGTTATAGTATTTGATATTAAAGGAAAGCAACACATTGTACGCTGTTTGTTGGATAGCGCATCTCAAACAAATTTTATTACTGCCGCATGCAGCAAACGTTTAGGTTTAGTTAACAATAAGAATACGCATTTAATGGTTAAGGGCATTGGAGGCGCTGAAAAGAAAATCACCGGTTCAGTAAATTTTCGCTTTTATTCTAGATTTAATTTAAATATATTTTTCGACGTGTCGTCGTTAGTCGTCGATCGCATAACGGACGACTTGCCATCCGCTCCAGTCGACTTGTCCGCTCTTTCGCATGTACATAATTTACCGTTAGCAGATAGTGAATTTTATACGCCTGGTCCTATAGATATACTATTAGGCGCTTCGATATTCCCACATTTATTATTACCTAATATGGTACATAGCAACAATATTAATATACCGCCCGCTGTTCAAACTATTTTAGGCTATGTTATCATGGGAGATGTGCCCGCACTCCCGCGCGCTCGCAGTAATAATACTATCGCCTGCTGCTCAGTAGTAGTAGACGATCCTATAAACGATCTTCTTAAACGCTTTTGGGAGCTCGAAGAAGTCTGCGCCACGCTCGCCCACACTCAAGAAGACAATGAGTGTGAGAACCACTTTCGCGCCACCACTGTTCGGGATGACAGTGGTAGGTATACTGTTGCGTTACCGTTTCGTAAAGATGTCTGTTCTTTAGGAGACTCCTATAACGTCGCGCACAGACGTTTCCTGTGTTTAGAACGTAAGCTAGAAGCGTCGCCTAATATGCGTGTAGCTTATAACGCTGTTATTCGCGAGTACGTCGACCAGGGCTACTTGTCCCCAGTCACATTTACTGATGCCGTAGATACTCCTACTTACCATATCCCGCATCACGGCGTCATCCGCGAGGATAAGTCTTCAACAAAACTCCGCGTTGTTCTCGACGCAAGCTGTAAGACCAGTACGGGTCTTTCGCTAAATGACATCCTACATACAGGACCCAATTTACAGGGTGATCTTTTTAATATAATTTTAAACTTTAGATTATTCGCTACCGCTGTATCCGCCGATTGCCGGCAAATGTTTCTTCAAATCGGTATGCGTAAAGAAGACCGCAGATTTCAACGCATATTGTATAGATTTGATCCGCAAGAACCAATTCGTGTTTACGAATTTAATCGCGTTTGTTTCGGACTACGGTCAAGTCCCTATCACGCACTCCGCGTTGTACAACAACTTATCACAGATGAGGGACTTAAGTATCCAGCTGCTGCTACAGTCGCTTCCGCAATTTATATGGATGATATTGTATTCAGCATCATGGACGAGAACCATGCTATCGTCACATGCAAAGAATTAATTGCGCTGTTTAAATCTGGACAACTCGAGCTAGTAAAGTGGACCAGTAACTCGCAAAAGGTCCTATCCGCCATCCCCGCATCTCATCGCGCTGCTCCCGACATCGAATTCGATAAGACCATACAGCAAAAGATCTTGGGATTACGATGGGATATATCTAGGGATTGTTTCTACTTTCAAGTTTCTATCTCTAACGAAACTTGTACAAAGCGTCTAATGCTTTCTACAGTAGCACGCCTATGGGACATAATGGGCTTTGTGGCTCCCACCATTTTGTATGCTAAACTACTTATCAAGGAACTTTGGCTGCTAAGATGTGACTGGGATGACACACCCCCATCGCATATAGTCGAGAGCTGGAATAAGCTGTGCTGCGAACTCCCGAAGCTTAATTCCATTCGCATACCGCGTCACCTGGGTGTAGTGCGAGGTAGTATTGTCAACCTTCTAGGTTTCGCTGACGCCAGTGAGCGTGCCTATGGAGGCGTCGTCTATTTACACGTTAGTAACGAGAGCAGTGGCTTGGTCAGATTGGTGTGCGCCAAGTCAAAGGTCTCGCCAGTGAAGCCTCTTTCTATAGCGAGACTGGAGTTATGTGCTACCGTGCTACTCTCTAAGTTGCTTCGTCTAGTATACGACAACTATTCTGTTCGCTGTAAAATTCATAAGACTTACGCCTTCACTGACTCCAAAATAGCGCTTTGCTGGATTCGCGGCTCTCCAACTCGTTGGCAAACATTTGTCGCAAATCGCGTTGTCAAAATAACTGATAACATACCCGCCAACTGTTTCCATCACGTGGCAGGTGTCGACAATCCCGCTGACTGTTTATCGCGAGGCTTAACCCCAAATAAACTAGTCGATCATCCACTTTGGTTCCATGGACCACCATGGGCATCGCTTAGTCCCGCAGAATGGCCTATCGAAGAATTCGATCATAACTCGTATAGTGACGTGCCAGAACAAAAGGTTTTCGCGCACCCCGTGTGCACGCCTATAATGCATTGCGCTTTGTATGAGCTTGCTCTCCGCACCTCTTCATGGAGTAAGCTTTTACGTACTATTGTATATGTATGTAAATTCGCAAAGTTATTGCCACGCCGCGGCACTACTGCAGTGACTGCTGTTGACCTTCAGTTCGCTGAAATCAAAATGCTGCGCGCCCTGCAAAGCCAGCACTTTGCAGAGGAATATAATAATATTAAAAATAATAAATCGTGCTCGCCGGCCTTCAACCGCTTGAGGCCTTTTATTGACAATGGTCTGATTCGCGTAGGCGGTCGCCTCGTCAACTCTGCGCTGGACTATGAACACATGCATCCAGCCATTTTACCGCGCAGTGATAATTTAGTGAACATGATCATTGACTACTATCACGTCAAATATCTACATGCCGGGCCAGAACTATTAATGTCGCTACTTCGTCAAAGGTTCTGGATCCTATCCGCACGCCGCATTGTGAGACAAAGAGTCCACATGTGTAATATTTGTTTCCGACGAAAACCGCGTCCTACTTACCCGCTGATGGCCGACTTACCTGACTGCCGCACACGTCAGGTCGCCAAGGCGTTTACGCATACGGGCTGTGACTATGCCGGTCCCGTGCCTTACACTCCTGTGCGCCGCCGTGGTATTCGCAGTGAAAAGGCCTATCTATGTATATTCACATGCCTTACGACTCGTGCTGTGCATATTGAAGTCGCCACAGACCTCAGTACTGCGAGTTTTCTCGCTGCGCTCAAGCGCTTTCTCTCTCGTCGAGGACCGGTGCAGTACTTGCATTCGGATAACGCGACAAATTTTAAAGGAGCCGCTTCATATCTCCGCGATTTATATAAATTTCTCAAGGATGAGTATTATCCGAAGCTGGAACAGGAGTGCGCTGAGAGTCGTATAACATGGAGATTCATCTGTCCCAACTCTCCTCACTTTGGAGGCGCTTGGGAGAGCATGGTCAAGAGCGTGAAATCATTTCTTCGCATATTAGGGCAGCAGCTTCTCTCGTATGAGGAGCTCTGTACAGTTCTTACGCAGATTGAGTGCTTATTGAACTCGCGCCCTCTAACAGTATTGAGCTCTGATCCCGCTGAGCCTTCAGCTCTGACTCCGAGTCATTTTTTACACGCTTTTCCGCTAAATTCATTACCCGCGCCGGAAGTCGAGTCCGATCAGGTCGGCTTGCTTCATAGATATTCACTGCTGGACAAACTAGTCCAGTCGTTTTGGAAACGCTGGAGGATGGAGTATCTGCACGGCTTACAGGTTAGACAAAAGTGGAACACACCTACCGCGCCTATCACACCGGGAACGGTAGTGATAGTCATAAATGATAATGTGCCGCCCCTAGCCTGGCCATTAGCTATTGTAGACAAAGTTCATCCCTCCAAAGACGGGATCGTACGCGCTGCGACTGTAAGGACCGCCAGGGGAGCTTACCTCCGTCCTGTCGTTAAGCTATGCCCTCTTCCCGTTCAATAGCTGTAAGTTTTAGTTTGTAAGGTGATCTATTTATAAGTTAGACTATAAGTTAGAATATAAGTTAGATTATAAGTTTTATACGTTTGTGTAGGTCTCGCTGATTTCCGCGCTAGGATATATCATTAATTTGTTAAAGGCAACCCTTTAAGGCCGGGAGGATGGTTCCGCGCGTCATCTGTACCTCGCCCCTCTCCCTTTCCTACCCCCCGGCACTCGCAGAAGAAAAAGACAATTTACCTACACATTCGTCACAGTCCACTATAAGTCGCTAAAGAAAGTGTACGCAATTCGCTGTTGAATTAGACATTCTAATTAATCGCTGTATCAGTCGCATCTCGCTGTATCGAAGGAAATTATAAGCAGTTCGCGACCCGCGAGTGAAGTGTGGTGACATCCAACAAGGACTGGAAGGTCGTATACCGCTGCTCGCCGAGTGAGTACCCTTGATTCCTTTCATTTTACCCTCCACCTTTCTGGTCCTAATGAGCCAGAAGGTGTTCGCGCTTACAAGTGTCTTTCTTTCATTCAAGGTTTTGTGGACTTGACATCTATCGCTGTAATGTTCTCCTTGACAGAATATACAACTTAATTTGTTTTTCTTCATAGGGGGAATGTTTCCTCTGTTGTTTCTCCCTTGTATAGTATTATAATCTCTTTTCCTTGTTTGCGGTCTAGTTTCTTTTTTGACTTTTGTGGTGTCTACTTCAGCTTGACGATTTATTTTGTTCCTAACCAGGTGTATAGAGTGGTTAGTTCTGTTTGCTAATGTTGTGTGACGTCGCTGGAACCCCCTTGGTTTTAGTTCAGGGTACGGTTTGGATTCATTTGGTTTTTGATTATTATGATAGTTAAACTTGTTTGTTTGGATTTTGGAATGATAATTTGTGTTTTCACGACCAAATTTGTAGCGTTGATTTTTGTTATTGACGTGGAAGGTTTCTGTTGTATAGTTTTGTTTATCTGTGTCTCTAGCTTGGGTCATTCTATTGGCTTCTTCTCTCGCCGATATAATGAATTCCAAGCGTTCTCTTAATTCTTTGACGCTGTCGTTGGTACATTTTGTTTTTACTTCATATATAAGGTCCTCAGGAAATTTTTCAATAATGGTTGTTCGCAAGTGATTGTGATTAATATCTTCTCCTAGAGATTCAAGTACTCTGAAATGTTTTTCCAATTTGGAGAGTGTTTCGCGACAATCATCTATATTTGTTCCAGCTTTCTTTATTTTATCCAGCGTCGAGTAATGAGCATCAATGATGTAAGTTTTCCTTCCATATTTTTCCTTAAGTAGGTTTATGGCTACAGTGTAGTTTTGATTTGTTGTTTCCAAACCATCAATAACGTCACTTGCTCGATCAGTAAGGGAAGTTTTTAAATATAAGAGTTTATCGACGTCAGGTATGTCCCTATTATGGATGTTGGATGAATATTGGTCCCAGAATTGATGCCATTCTAGGATGTTTCCTCCGAAAGTAGGTAATTCAAGTTTAGGTAATTCTCCACGTGCACGTATAGTTTCTTTATTAGGTGTCCCGATCGCCTTGTGTTCCTCTAGTAAGGTTTCGATTTCGCATATCGTATCTCCTGCTTCGAGTCGCAGTGAGCATACTTTTGATATATCGTCTGGAGAGTGTTCATTGCTGAATCTGAAGTAGTTGTTTAATTCGTCACTTAGTTTTTTATCGCATTCCTTTAATTTCGAGAGACTAAATCTTATTCCGGTGATTTCGCCGGTTTCCCGATAAGTTTTTATAAGTTTCTTACATTCAACTGTAAGTGTATTTAATCTGCTGGAGAATAGGCGCAGTACGGTGAGAAGTCCTTCCTCCATTTTAACGAGTAGGTATAATTCTCGCCATGTAAATGTTAAATTGAACATATTGCATCTGTGGTCTCACGATTTTACTTATAATTATTTTATTTAGTTTTTAATTTTAACCGTATTCCTTTATTTGTTAGTTTAGTAAGAGGAAAGAGTTGAAAGAAAAATAAAGAAAAGAAAAAAAAAAAATTTTTTGTTGAAGAAACTTTTTTCAGTTTCCATACTGTTTGATACTTGTACTGTGATGGCGATAATCACGGATTGTGGCAACAGATAAACAGGTCTGTTCCATAAACTTATTTGAACCTAGTAATATTGACAGTAATAGTGCACATATAATTTGTTCTGTGTCACATTTGTTCTGTGACAAGTGTCATTTACCTTTAAATATAAATATTTATTATTATATATAATTTAGATTAACATTTATACAATTTCAACAAATTGTTGTTACATAATTAGTAATTCAACATGTTTATAATAAATCCTTTGTCTCAACCTGACAATGGAACGTTACACCGTTATTACTTTTGACTATAGTCAACATACAAGTTGTAAACAAACCATCCGGGCCTTCGGCCTCCCCGGTACAACATTTAATATGCCAAGTCAACAACTTCCTGAAATTATCGTCAGGCGAATTACAGTGTGTGACGCGTGTGGACAAGTAGATATTGCGCACATAAGTACAACAAGCAAAGTGACCTCTCTGTCCACTCTTGCTGTAAACCTAGGTTTCCCCTTCAAAGTTATACTGTGATTGGATTGTTAAAGTCTGACTTGCTTTTTGTTTATATAGTGTTGAATATGAAACATATCATTGTGTATGTGAATAAATGTATATTAAATTGTTTCAAATCAAATGTGTTTGTTTTTTAAGTTTTAATTAGCTTTAATGTTTTACATTTTTATGTTATTTTGTGAATTTTAAAATCTTATTTATTATGCAAGTAATTATTAAGTTGTGTTTGTTCAGAGTGTGCTGAAGGATACCAGGTTTTTTATAATCCCATTGCATTTCTACCATATCGGAAAATGTATGTTACCGTGAAGTCTTTATGGGGTTAAGTTGATTAAAGTTAAAGTTGTATAATGTACAACATTAAGTTAAATTAATGATTCAAGTAATGATGACAATAAGCATTGTCAATTAAGCAATAGTGTAACTCAGCAGACTTCTGGTCATTTTCCGAATGTAGGTATGTAGAGATTACATACCCGATTAAGTTCCTTTGTGCCTGTGTTCACCTGCCCTCAGCACATACCGACTCTGAGTTTGTGTATCTGCTTCGCTTTAGTGTACATGGTGTGTTGGTCACTTTCTCTTCCTTTGTTGTCACACCTATAAAAATAGTTCACAGCCATGACACCTTGCCGGTGCCATGGCGGTCTGGGAAGTGGGTACAACTCTTCCCTCTTAAGTACATAGTTAACACACATGAAGGTTACTGAATTAATCTATATTTCTTTATACTCGCATATGGTGTTGTGTTGAATGTAAATTGTAGTATGATGGCGTTGTGTATCAGTGTATGTTGGGCTAGTGTTTAGTGAGGAGAGAGAAAGGATAAGATAAAGGTGTAGTGCTGCCTCTGGAAGCCCGTCGTCAACCGGTGTCTTTGCTGATGAATAGAACCTATGCAGATGAACCCGATGCCGTAGATGCAGAGCTTAAAGTAAGTTGGTCTTAGTTGAACGTCCCTATGAACCCGATGCCGTTGGTGAAGCCTGATGCCGCCGTTGAAGAGAACCGCAGTTGATATTAATAAGGTTTTACAGTGGGTCACGATTCAACGCCTATTCCCGAACATACCTTGGCGCAACGAGGGGCACACCGGTACCGGCCACACCATGACCCGACATGTGTCCCGGTACCTCCCAGCTCGTGCTTAATAATAAATAAGGGTTTACAGTGGGTCACGATTCAACGCCTATTCCCGAACATACCTTGGCGCAACGAGGGGCACACCGGTACCGGCCACACCATGACCCGACATGTGTCCCGGTACCTCCCAGCTCGTGCTTAATAATAAATAAGGGTTTACAGTGGGTCACGATTCAACGCCTATTCCCGAACATACCTTGGCGCAACGAGGGGCACACCGGTACCGGCCACACCATGATCCGACATGTGTCCCGGTACCTCCCAGCTCGTGCTTAATAATAAATAAGGGTTTACAGTGGGTCACGATTCAACGCCTATTCCCGAACATACCTTGGCGCAACGAGGGGCACACCGGTACCGGCCACACCATGATCCGACATGTGTCCCGGTACCTCCCAGCTCGTGCTTAATAAGTGTCACCCTGAAGGGACTTAAGTAAGTGTCCTCTGAAAGGACTTAAGTATGCTGTGCATGGTGTACTCGCAGAAACATTGGAGAGTCAGTCACACATGCGTCTCCCCTTGCTCCCTCGATTCCGCTCCTGCTACCTAGCTGAGGGTAATATAAATTGTGACCAATGCACAAGGATTAAGTGTAGACGGTGTGTAAGTTATGTAGTCGTTTGTACGACGCTGATTTAGTAGTAATGAGTGTAGTGAGATCATCCTCTACACCATGTGACCAAGTGTAAGGTTATTAATGAAATCATGCCTTATCCCAAATAATCCCGTATATAAACAATTAAACTAGTTGCTAGTTTAGTAAGTAGCCTTGTGTGAATAATGATTCGTGTGTTCTGATACATAATTAGTACAGTTCAATGGAAGTATGCAAGCATCAAAGTGTCTCAATTAGACCTCATGGTCGACATGTATAAATTCAAGAAATCAGAGTTAATTACATGTTATGTATTAAGAATTATATGTAAAGTGATTAACTAAGTACTTAACTTTCGTCCTGGAGTCTTTCCTTATTTATTCTTGTATTAGTTTTCACTACTACGCACTTTTCACCTTTTTCCCGCGGTTATCGAATCCGAAAAGAAAGCCCTCCACAGACAACACTGGCCTGTCAGTTTTTTAGTGGTTGTCATTATAATGCTATCATCATAGAGAGAGAAATGCCACAGAGTACGTTTGTGATTTTACTAGTCTCGATAATAAATACACCGACATAAAAGATTGGAGGCTTTCGCGGCTCGGCCTGCCGCGACAGCAGCCTTTTGTTTTTTTTCTTAAGATATTCTGTAGTAATTACTATACGTGTTTACAAAAATATATAGGTATATCTCTCAAAGAATTGGTCTTACTGAGATAAAAATACCCTTGTTCGTAGGGCAACAATACTGTATATCGTTTAAATTAAATTACGAAACAATGGATTCATAAATTCACAATTTGTAACTTAAATAAAATTGCAGGCAATCCGAATTTTTTTTAAAATTATGCATGACAATTTTTTGTAAAATATAAATTTAGTACTACAAAAACTACCCCTATGACCCTTTTTATTTTTTACCAGATCGACAGATTTGGAGCTAAGCTACAATACAATATTATGGGAAAGTAGTACGAGTTGATCCCTTAGGGTAAGATGATCCTTTGCGATTGTGCTGAAACCACTAAACTAACGCAATCTAGTTTATTTCACTGGTAAAACATAGCTCTGGACACCCTCCCACCTCAGTCAAATCGTAATGGAGGCGTGAGCAATACATCGATTTTGACGAGAAAAAATAAATATTTTGTACGGCTGATCTAAGGTAGGCATGACTTTGAGCTTGTGTTACTTCAAACAATGTTAAGTGTAATTACTTTTGTGTTTAAGGCTTTTTATTATGCTTAATTGGTGGTAAAATTATCATAGGAATCATCTTATCTCTACCTGAGGGATCATCTTATCCATTGTAGGTACATCTTGTACACCCCCTATCGGAAAATGTATGGTACCGTGAAGTCTTTATGGGGTTAAGTTAATTAAAGTTAAAGTTGTATAATGTACAAAGATTAAGTTAAATTAATGATTCAAGTAATGATGACAATAAGCATTGTCAATTAAGCAATAGTGTAACTCAGCAGACTTCTGGTCATTTTCCGAATGTAGGTATGTAGAGATTACATACCCGATTAAGTTCCTTGTGTGCCTGTGTTCACCTGCCTTCAGCACATACCGACTCTGAGTTTGTGTATCTGCTTCGCTTTAGTGTACATGGTGTGTTGGTCACTTTCTCTTCCTTTGTTGTCACACCTATAAAAATAGTTCACAGCCATGACACCTTGCCGGTGCCATGGCGGTCTGGGAAGTGGGTACAACTCTTCCCTCTTAAGTACATAGTTAACACACATGAAGGTTACTGAATTAATCTATATTTCTTTATACTCGCATATGGTGTTGTGTTGAATGTAGATTGTAGTATGATGGCGTTGTGTATCAGTGTATGTTGGGCTGGTGTTTAGTGAGGAGAGAGAAAGGATGAGATAAAGGTGTAGTGCTGCCTCTGGAAGCCCGTCGTCAACCGGTGTCCTCGCTGATGAATAGAACCTATGCAGATGAACCCGATGCCGTTGCTGAAGCCTGATGCCGCCGTTGAAGAGAACCGCAGTTGATGTTAATAAGGTTTTACAGTGGGTCACGATTCAACGCCTATTCCCGAACGTACCTTGGCGCAACGAGGGGTCCATAGGTACCGGCCACAACATGATCCGACATGTATTCCGGTACCTCCCAACTCGTGCTTAATAATAAATGAGGTTTTACAGTGGGTCACGATACGACGCCTATTCCCGAACATACCTTGGCGCAACGAGGGGTCCATAGGTACCGGCCACAACATGATCCGACATGTATTCCGGTACCTCCCAACTCGTGCTTAATAATAAATGAGGTTTTACAGTGGGTCACGATACGACGCCTATTCCCGAACATACCTTGGCGCAACGAGGGGTCCATAGGTACCGGCCACAACATGATCCGACATGTATTCCGGTACCTCCCAACTCGTGCTTAATAATAAATGAGGTTTTACAGTGGGTCACGATACGACGCCTATTCCCGAACATACCTTGGCGCAACGAGGGGTCCATAGGTACCGGCCACAACATGATCCGACATGGACTTAAGTATGCTGCGCATGGTGTACTCGCAGGAACATTGGAGACTCAGTCACATATGCGTTTCCCCTTGCTCCCTCGATTCTGCTCCTGCTACCTAACTTAGGGTAATATAAATTGTGTATGTCATGTAGTCGTTTATACAACGCTGATTTAGTAGTAATGAGTGTAGTGAGATCATCCTCTATACCATGCGACCAAGTGTAAGGTTATTAATGAAATCATGCCTTATCCCAAATAATCCCGTATATAAACAATTAAACTAGTTGCTAGTTTAGTAAGTAGCCTTATGTGAATAATGAGTCGTGTGTTCTGATGCATAATTAGTATAGTTCAATGGAAGTATGTAAGCCTCAAAGGGTCTCAATTAGACCGCGTGGTCGACATGTATAAATTCAAGAAATAAGAGTTAATTACATGTTATGTATCAAGAATTATATGTAAAGTGATTAACTAAGTACTTAACTTTCGTCCTGGAGTCTTTCCTTATTTATTCTTGTATTAGTTTTCACTACTACGCACTTTTCACCTTTTTCCCGCGTTTGTTGAATCCGAAAAGAAAGCCTTCCACAGACAATATTGGCTTGTTAGTTTTTTAGTGGTTGTCATTATAATGTTATCATCATAGAGAGAGAAATGCCACAGAGTACGTTTGTAATTTTACTAGTCTCGATAATAAATACACCGACATAAAAGATTGGAGGCTTTCGCGGCTCGGCCTGCCGCGACACTCCCGCCCGGAAAGTTAGAAAAGTATTGAAAGGTTCTGCGTCCACTCTCGGATCTTTTCCCGAGCCCTAATGGCCGCAGCTCTCTTTGTTTTCGTGTCGTAGTCAACTAGTGACTTATTGACCTCAATGGTCTCATCCATTTCTTCCTGGACGGTCTCCTCCTTTTCGTCCTCTGGATTGATGGGAATTGTTGAGGTTTCTTCTTCTGGGTTGATCCCAGAAGTTTCTGGTATACTTTCTGTGGTATGGAGTTCCACTGGGAAATTTTTTGTTACGCTGATCGTGCGTCTTAGTTTGGGGAAAATATTTGGTTCATTGTTTAAACTTGTTTCTTCTTTATTTTTTGTGAACATGTAGGAAGAGTCTTCGTTTTCCTGCTCGCTTTGTACTTCGAGCGGATACAAATGAGCTATAGATCTGATGAGCTCTTGGTTCCCTACTTTAACTTTAACTACTCTTACTAGTCCATCGTTGCTTTTCAGGAGAGTTGTGATTCGTCCTACCTTCCAACCTTCTCGATTTTTGGAATCTCCTTTTATTTGTACTATCTGTCCTAATTTCGGTGTGTCCTTTGACGTTATTCTTGGTTCCCTTAAGGAATTTTGGTATCTTTCCCTTAAGCTTTGTAAATATTGATTGGAAAACATAATTTTAAATTCGTTTAAGATTGTTAGACCTCTCTTCCAACTTTTTATAAGATCGGTTTTTATATTTGTTTCCGTGACTGGAGAGTCATGGGAATTTAGATTTAACGACAAGCATTTGCCTAAAGATAAGAAATCGGAAGGTTTGAGAATGTATGTATTTTCTGAGTCAACACTCGTTAGTGGGCGTGAATTAATTGTAGCTTCGATTTCCTTTACTACCGTTTCTAGTTGTTTATCGTTTAATAGATGTTTCTGTAGAGTCTTCTTCATACAGTTTTTTACTATTCCGATTAGTCTTTCGTAAAAGCCGCCGAACCAAGGTGCTCGTTGGGGAATAAATCTCCATTTGATATTGTTGTTTGTGCAATACGTATCAGAAACAATTTCTGATAGGAGTTTGAAATTGGTAGCGTTATCAGATGTGATAAGCTGTGGTTTTCTTCTAGTGGATATCATTCTCCTTAGGGCAAGAAGACTTTGTTCCGCTGTAAGGTTATTAACAATTTCTAAATGTACGGCTCTTACCGCTAAGCAGGTAAATAGTGCTATCCACCTTTTATCTGTATTGTTTCCAGATTTGACTAGAATAGGGCCCAGGTAGTCTAGTCCTGTAAACGTAAATGGTTCAGAGTAGTTGACTCTTTCTGGTGGTAGCGCTGGCGTTGCCGGTAGTTTGAAAGGTCCACCTCCGTGTTTAATACATGTTGGACAGTTTTTTATTATCTTCTGGACTTGACTCTTGCCTTGAGGTATCCAGTATAGGTTTCTTATTAAACTGAGTGTGTGACTCGCACCTACGTGATGATTTTCTTTATGAATGTTAATTATAATTTTATTTGTGAATTCGCTATCTTTTGGAATGATTATTGGGTATTTTTGATCATAAGACCAGTCCGTATTTGCTAGTCTTCCCTTGCAGCGTAGTAGACCATCTTCGTCTAGAAATAGGTTTAGGTTCCTTTTTAGATCAGTGTCATGTCCTTTAATTTCTAAAGGGAAATGTTTTAGTTGTAATTTTCTTAGTTCTTCTGTTTTTTCATTCGTTGTTTTATTTGTATGATTATTTATGTTGTATTGTAATTTTTGTGTTTTATTTATTTTATTCTTCTTTGGAAGACACTCCCGGGCCAGAAATGAAATATTTTTGATCGTTGGTGGCCAAATTTGGGGAGGTTGTAAAAGGAACTGTGGTCCTGATAACCATTTCCTTTTCTCTTCTCTACGAGTGGGTTTTGTTGCTACGTCTGCAGGATTTAAGTTTGTGGGAACATGTCTTATTATCAAGTTTTTGTTGCTTTTAATTTCTTGGACCCTTCGGTCTACAAATGGTGGTAACAACCTGTTGGAGTTACACCAGTCTATTACGATCTGGCTATCAGTCCATAATATATTGCTCCCCTCTGTTTCCAGGTCCAAGTATTTCATTACGTATTTAATTAGTCTACTACCAATTACTACGCCTAGGAGTTCTAAACGTGGTATTTTTAAGTTGTCCTGGTCTTTTACAGGTACAAGTCTTGATTTTCCAATGACGAATTGCGTTTCTCGTCCATTGGTTATGTATATTGCTGCTGAGTATGCCTTTGTGGAAGCATCTGTGAAACAGTGTAGTGTGATTTTGCCTTTTGGGTTCCTGAAATAACATCTTGGTATGGAGATTTCTTCTATGTCGTGGAATTCCTCGTGAATTTTTGACCATTCTTCTTGTAGTTTGTCTGGGAATGGTTCATCCCATCTTATTTTTTGTTTCCATAAGTTTTGTATGAACAGTTTTGTTGATAACAAGTAGGGTACCGCAAATCCGCACGGATCATAGATTGAGGCTAATGTTCTTAGAACTTCCCGTTTGGTTTTGCTTTCACTGAATCTTTTGCCTCTCAGTTTCAAAGTATCATTGTCTAGGTTCCAGTTTAGACCTAATAACTTTATGTTACTGTCTGTGCACGCGTTGGGAATTTGCTTGATTAAGTCTTTAGAGTTCGAGCTCCATTCACGAAGATTCATTGAGATGTTGTTAAACGTTTCTTTTGAATCAGTATAGATTTGTATCGCTTCCTTTATTGTTTTTGTAGATGTTACAAGATTATCTACATATATGCTTTGAGTTAGCCTTTTAATATGTGGTTTATCTGAATTTGATAAGTGGTATTTTAAAGTTGCATTTAATAAGAATGGGCTAGCGATCACACCGAAAGGAACTCGGCAGAATCTCAAAAACAGTAAGTTTTCCTTTGTAACTGGTTTCGTTATATCTTTTAACCATAGAAATCTGGTAACATCTCGATCTTGTTTCTTTAAGGCTATTTGTAGGAAGGCCTTTTCTACGTCGGCGGAGATGCCTATTGGGTGTTGCCTGAATTTAATAATGAGGCTAGTTAATTCTTCTAACATTATTGGACCGCAGTATAGACATTGATTTAGGCTTTTGTTATCCTTTGTCTTTGATGATGCGTCATAGACAATTCTCGTTGGCTTGCCTACTTGCTGGACGCCATGATGTGGTAAGTAGTGTATCGGGTTAGACGTCTGACGTACCTGTGAGTTAGCCACAACTTCTATTATTCCGTTGTTTAGTTGTTCCTGCAATGTTTGATTGTAGGATAATATGGCTGAATGATCTAGCCGTTTTAATAGATTGACTAAACGTCCGAATGCAACTCCGAAATTATTTGGTAGGATAGGAGGGTATTCGATCCACGGCCATCCTACTGAGTATCTATTGTTTTTGAATTCTATTGTTTCGTTGAATTTCTTTACTGCTTCATCTTCTCTGCTGTTTTTGGGCGAGTCGGTAATTCCTATGGATTCTAAATTCCATAAATTCTGCAGGTGGGTATTATTTAGTGGTAAATCTGGCTGAAATAATTGTATTTCAACATTGGATTGAAAGTACGTTATCACTGCCAAGTCCTCCATAGTTCTAGAATTTACTCTTCCACTTAGTATCCAGCCTAAGTCGGAATGTACTAGATATAAATTTTCATGTATTTTAATCTTGTCATTAGACATGAGTGTGTAGTAATAGTCATTTCCTATTAGTATGTCTATTCTGTCTGACAGTGAGCCGTCATCCGCTAACATGGATTTGTTTTCCCATTTTTCTAATTCCTTTGGGTAAGGTACGCTTTGGGAGATCATGTCAACTACGTTGGCGTAAATGGATAGGGTCTTTCCCTGCTTTGTCTTTAAGATAACTTTCACTAATGCTGTGTCTAGTTCCTTAGGTTTCTTAGAACCGAAAGTAAACACCGTTAATTTGTTTTCTTCTTCTATTTCTAGCTCGAGTTTCTTGGTGATATTCTTCGTGATGTATGTTCTTTGGCTACCTGAGTCCATCAAGATTCTGCAAGCTAGAGATTTCGATTGATTTTCTTTATTGGCCTCAACTATAGCAGTCTGTAGTACAGTTTGACCTTGGTCAAATGAGTGATATGTGTTGGTTTGTGGGATGGTCCTATTTCTTCTCCTAGAGATTCAAGTACTCTGAAATGTTTTTCCAATTTGGAGAGTGTTTCGCGACAATCATCTATATTTGTTCCAGCTTTCTTTATTTTATCCAGCGTCGAGTAATGAGCATCAATGATGTAAGTTTTCCTTCCATATTTTTCCTTAAGTAGGTTTATGGCTACAGTGTAGTTTTGATTTGTTGTTTCCAAACCATCAATAACGTCACTTGCTCGATCAGTAAGGGAAGTTTTTAAATATAAGAGTTTATCGACGTCGGGTATGTCCCTATTATGGATGTTGGATGAATATTGGTCCCAGAATTGATGCCATTCTAGGATGTTTCCTCCGAAAGTAGGTAATTCAAGTTTAGGTAATTCTCCACGTGCACGTATAGTTTCTTTATTAGGTGTCCCGATCGCCTTGTGTTCCTCTAGTAAGGTTTCGATTTCGCATATCGTATCTCCTGCTTCGAGTCGCAGTGAGCATACTTCTGATATATCGTCTGGAGAGTGTTCATTGCTGAATCTGAAGTAGTTGTTTAATTCGTCACTTAGTTTTTTATCGCATTCCTTTAATTTCGAGAGACTAAATCTTATTCCGGTGATTTCGCCGTTTTCTCGATAAGTTTTTATAAGTTCCTTACATTCAACTGTAAGTGTATTTAATCTGCTGGAGAATAGGCGCAGTACGGTGAGAAATCCTTCCTCCATTTTAACGAGTAGGTATAATTCTCGCCATGTAAATGTTAAATTGAACATATTGCATCTGTGGTCTCACGATTTTGCTTATAATTATTTTATTTAGTTTTTAATTTTAACCATATTCCTTTATTTGTTAGTTTAGTAAGAGGAAAGAGTTGAAAGAAAAATAAAGAAAAGAAAAAAAAAATTTTTTGTTGAAGAAACTTTTTTCAGTTTCCATACTGTTTGATACTTGTACTGTGATGGCGATAATCACGGATTGTGGCAACAGATAAACTAGTCTGTTCCATAAACTTATTTGAATCTAGTAATATTGACAGTAATAGTGCACATATAATTTGTTCTGTGTCACATTTGTTCTGTGACAAGTGTCATTTACCTTTAAATATAAATATTTATTATTATATATAATTTAGATTAACATTTATACAATTTCAACAAATTGTTGTTACATAATTAGTAATTCAACATGTTTATAATAAATCCTTTGTCTCAACCTGACAATGGAACGTTACACCGTTATTACTTTTGACTATAGTCAACATACAAGTTGTAAACAAACCATCCGGGCCTTCGGCCTCCCCGGTACAACATTTAATATGCCAAGTCAACAACTTCCTGAAATTAATTAGTTAATTATCAGGCGAATTACAGTGTGTGACGCGTGTGGACAAGTAGATATTGCGCACATAAGTACAACAAGCAAAGTGACCTCTCTGTCCACTCTTGCTGTAAACCTAGGTTTCCCCTTCAAAGTTATACTGTGATTGGATTGTTAAAGTCTGACTTGCTGTTTATATAATGTTGAATATGAAACATATCATTGTGTATGTGAATAAATGTATATTAAATTGTTTCAAATCAAATGTGTTTGTTTTTTAAGTTTTAATTAGCTTTAATGTTTTACATTTTTATGTTATTTTGTGAATTTTAAAATCTTATCTATTATGCAAGTAATTATTAAGTTGTGTTTGTTCAGAGTGTGCTGAAGGATACCAGGTTTTTTATAATCCCATTGCATTTCTACCATATCGGAAAATGTCTGTTACCATGAAGTCTTTATGGGGTTAAGTTAATTAAAGTTAAAGTTGTATAATGTACAAAGATTAAGTTAAATTAATGATTCAAGTAATGATGACAATAAGCATTGTCAATTAAGCAATAGTGTAACTCAGCAGACTTCTGGTCATTTTCCGAATGTAGGTATGTAGAGATTACATACCCGATTAAGTTCCTTGTGTGCCTGTGTTCACCTGCCTTCAGCACATACCGACTCTGAGTTTGTGTATCTGCTTCGCTTTAGTGTACATGGTGTGTTGGTCACTTTCTCTTCCTTTGTTGTCACACCTATAAAAATAGTTCACAGCCATGACACCTTGCCGGTGCCATGGCGGTCTGGGAAGTGGGTACAACTCTTCCCTCTTAAGTACATAGTTAACACACATGAAGGTTACTGAATTAATCTATATTTCTTTATACTCGCATATGGTGTTGTGTTGAATGTAGATTGTAGTATGATGGCGTTGTGTATCAGTGTATGTTGGGCTGGTGTTTAGTGAGGAGAGAGAAAGGATGAGATAAAGGTGTAGTGCTGCCTCTGGAAGCCCGTCGTCAACCGGTGTCCTCGCTGATGAATAGAACCTATGCAGATGAACCCGATGCCGTTGCTGAAGCCTGATGCCGCCGTTGAAGAGAACCGCAGTTGATGTTAATAAGGTTTTACAGTGGGTCACGATTCAACGCCTATTCCCGAACGTACCTTGGCGCAACGAGGGGTCCATAGGTACCGGCCACAACATGATCCGACATGTATTCCGGTACCTCCCAACTCGTGCTTAATAATAAATGAGGTTTTACAGTGGGTCACGATACGACGCCTATTCCCGAACATACCTTGGCGCAACGAGGGGTCCATAGGTACCGGCCACAACATGATCCGACATGTATTCCGGTACCTCCCAACTCGTGCTTAATAATAAATGAGGTTTTACAGTGGGTCACGATACGACGCCTATTCCCGAACATACCTTGGCGCAACGAGGGGTCCATAGGTACCGGCCACAACATGATCCGACATGTATTCCGGTACCTCCCAACTCGTGCTTAATAATAAATGAGGTTTTACAGTGGGTCACGATACGACGCCTATTCCCGAACATACCTTGGCGCAACGAGGGGTCCATAGGTACCGGCCACAACATGATCCGACATGTATTCCGGTACCTCCCAACTCGTGCTTAATAATAAGTGTCACCCTGAAGGGACTTAAGTAAGTGTCCTCTGAAAGGACTTAAGTATGCTGCGCATGGTGTACTCGCAGGAACATTGGAGACTCAGTCACATATGCGTTTCCCCTTGCTCCCTCGATTCTGCTCCTGCTACCTAACTTAGGGTAATATAAATTGTGTATGTCATGTAGTCGTTTATACAACGCTGATTTAGTAGTAATGAGTGTAGTGAGATCATCCTCTATACCATGCGACCAAGTGTAAGGTTATTAATGAAATCATGCCTTATCCCAAATAATCCCGTATATAAACAATTAAACTAGTTGCTAGTTTAGTAAGTAGCCTTATGTGAATAATGAGTCGTGTGTTCTGATGCATAATTAGTATAGTTCAATGGAAGTATGTAAGCCTCAAAGGGTCTCAATTAGACCGCGTGGTCGACATGTATAAATTCAAGAAATAAGAGTTAATTACATGTTATGTATCAAGAATTATATGTAAAGTGATTAACTAAGTACTTAACTTTCGTCCTGGAGTCTTTCCTTATTTATTCTTGTATTAGTTTTCACTACTACGCACTTTTCACCTTTTTCCCGCGTTTGTTGAATCCGAAAAGAAAGCCTTCCACAGACAATATTGGCTTGTTAGTTTTTTAGTGGTTGTCATTATAATGTTATCATCATAGAGAGAGAAATGCCACAGAGTACGTTTGTAATTTTACTAGTCTCGATAATAAATACACCGACATAAAAGATTGGAGGCTTTCGCGGCTCGGCCTGCCGCGACACCCCCGTACAAGATGTACCTTTTTTTTAGATGATTAAAAAAAACGAAATATTTCATGAAACCTAAATTAATTTTTGGTTTTTAGTATTATGAAACTTGGATAGATAAATATACTAGTAGTAATCGCTTTTATTTTTCGCTTACCTTGAAGTATATAATATATTTTACAGCGATTCCCGCTTAAGGTGATACAAGTCAGCTTTCCTCCATACAAACGTAGAATGATTATTACTCCGCTGTTTTATGTTTAATTTACAAAAGTAAGCATGATACCGATTTATCTTGTCGTTAACTGGGTTTGTTGCTATACAAACTAGTAAAAAAAAGTATTAGTTATCCTTGAAAAAAATCCATATTTTAACACAAGTTTTAATGCAATTTTGAGGGTGAATAGGTCACTTTAGTGTACAAAAACTCCAAAATACTTTGCCTACAAACATTGATTAGTTATTCAAGAGTTCAAATAACTTTACATGAAATAGATATATGCAGTAGTTTTGTCAAAAAGAGTATATGCCCAAGGGTCTGTTTATGATTTTTTTTGGTATGAATCATTGTGCATCTCACTCAACTGCTCTTCCCGCGCATTGTGCTGTGTGAGACAGAATGAATTTTAGCTACACACACCGATGAGTTCGAGTCGCCGACTTGTGTCATCTTAAGGGGACCAACTATACTTTCCCCTAAATTTACTTAAGACTACACACTATTACTTACTTTAAGAATCATTCTTGTTTGAACATAGCGTATGCGAAAGCATAAAGGGCCTATGTCCTATGTTGTAACCCCAACAGGAAAATATCTATAATGCTGTTATACTTTTGCCAGGCGATCCCTCAGGAACAGTACTTTTTTCTTGATGAAATGTGTTTGTTATATTTTGTTCGCGTGACTTGTTTTTGCTATGCCGTAGGCGACTTAAATTTTTGAGGTAGGTATGTATTTTATAAGAAAAAAAGATGGTTTTGAAATGGTTCCGTTATGAAAGCAATGTCGGCGGAGGGGCAACGGGATGAGAATCTCCTCTCCCAGCTGATCCGCTAGTAGAGGTTCCGCTACCTTTCCTTTAACCAGGAACTAGGCCGTACTCTTAGAAGAGACTACCGCGAGCCGGGAAGTCCCCCGAGATGGCTGGCATACCTCCAGTTTTGGGTACGCTGAGGTTCCGACATGGAGCACAGTACCTCGCTGGACAGCCGTGGCGGGTCACGTATGACGTGTCACAACGTTCTCGCGACCAAAGATTTTAAATCGAAAGATGCGGCGTAATCTCCTCGCGCCATACTAAAACACACCGAAAATTCTTAACAATTGGTTGGGCGCAGGCGCTCAACCCAACTACAGTTGCACGCCAGCTACAGTGAGTGACGGTCGCTTATTGAGAGCGTCGCTATCGTCAGTCACGTTTGAAGTAAGGAATGTGTTGTCTGTATTTAAAAGTGTGTTTAGACAAAGGTCTTATACTTTTGTCTTTAGTATAATGTATGTTGTAACTATTTTGTAACACACTTTCGCTAGTAACGCCGCATCTCTCGATTTAAATCTTTGCTCGCGACCTCGCCTATCTACAACTATGCTAGAAAGACGTTGTCACGTTGGATTAGCTGGTTAGGAGTCCGGCATAACCCCGCAACGTCCCTTTCGTTGCCGGCTGTATTGAGGATTTCTCAAAAAGAGCGGGCAGATCGTCTGATAGCAGTAACCGCTCCCTTATATTAGGTGAAATAACAGCAAATGTGCTTTTGTGTTTTGGTGAGTGAGTAAGGGATGGTAGAGCTCATTTCCCTGTCCCTTTCCTAATACTTTATCCATAATCCTACTATGAACTACAGCGCTTTTGCGGCACCTGTGACGTTGCTTGTGTTAATGGGTGATTGTAGCCACCTGTCATTATCAACTGGCGACCTTTACATAAAAAAAATGCTAAAATGATGTAGAATTAATTGATAAGCATCAACGTAGTTAGCTATATTTTTATCTCATTTATCAGACATTGTATCGCACAGGAAGCTATTGCATTGTTTGTCAAAGATTTCCGTTTTGATACGTTAACATGCAACTTGGTCATATAAAAATGAGTGCACATTTTCTGCTCAACTGAGTGTTTGCGGTTCTGTCGTAGTCTTGTACTGGTTATCCAACATGAGACGAACATTTTGTTTGATTGTTTTGGTCCTGTATTTTGCGGAAGAATTTCGGTTCAGTAATGCTACACCGCCCTATTACTACTCCGAATTGAGTTTTGACAATTTTGCGGAACAACAAACTCTACATAGAGTAAGTACCATTTTAATATTATCCTTCCTTATACATACTTACATATTATTATTATAAAACAGTCCTCCGCCGCGTCTGTCTGTCTGTTCGCGATAAACTCAAAAACTACTGCATCGATTTTCATGCTGATTTCACCAATAATCCAGTCACTTTAAGGCGATTTTGTACGAAGTTCTATTCAAGAGGCCCACCCTTTGGCCAATTTTTTTATAGGTTGTTTGGACCTACAAGAATATGTATAGTCCTAGTATTTAGGTACCTATATTTTTAAGTACATAAAAGATTTAAACAATATTTTATTTCAAAATATTGAAAATTTAGCTGTTGAGATCTGGTTTCGTTTAATTGTAAGATTAGGTTTCCATAAAGTTGAACAAATTATTTTTCATTTAAGATAGTAACGTAAATTTTTTTTTTTTTGCTGAAAAAATTATTTCGCTCAAGCAGGCATGGGTACGCGTGGCCCCTTAATGCGCGGGGACCGTAACAATTGCTACTTTTGATACGTAGTTAATCCGGCACTGTATGTTTTCTGTTTATAGATGGCTAGACAAGCCATGCCTAATCCTCCGGCGCCACCACAAGGCATGCCGGAACCTCCACCCGGAATGCCTTCACCACCAATGCAGTTTATAGAAAGTATGGCCAGAACAAAAAGAGAAGCTAAAGGAGGTGGTTCCATGCCTACGAGGAAAGGTTAAACGATCTAACAGGAAATAAAGAAATTCTCGTACCTACTTCAACGAACGACATAGCAGTTTTAAATGGATAATCGATTTTTCTCCTTAGTAAATAAAATGTTTTAAAGCAATATTTAGTTTCTCATTTAAATTTAAAAATATTTTGTATCTAGGGTAGGTGGTTACCGTAGACCCAACCAACTGAACCAACATTGTGACGGGGAACGTTTGTTCCCAAGTTTGCATGTTCGCGCGGTTATCGCTGACGACAGATGACTACCGTGGCCACGGTGGCGCCATCACAGTGACAGTGGCGCCCTATTTTTGTTTTATATATTTAGACCTACGATTTAGACGATCTCTCCCAAACCTAACATTTTTCCAGGATAAAAGTAAACGGGTTTGGCCAGTAACATTCATGATTATTAAAAGGAGGAACTAACAATATTTCTATTGTTAGGTGTAACACAGAGTACTTATAGTTGGAATTGGTCTGTGAGTGAACACATGTCAGCTGTCATTGTCATGGCATGTCAATGACAGGACAGGTTATTTATAATTTTATATAGGTTATAAAATACAATATTTAAAAATAAAAATAAATAGTTCGTGTATAACCACAATCAATTGATATTATCGATTATATTTATTATACTCTCAATTTAGCCAATGAATGAAGAATTGGAAAAATAGGATATTACTTTTTTATTGACAATGTCATGAGGTATTTAGTTACAAATTAGGAACTATCTAAGAAAAGGAACAAGGGAGCGATCTTTGAACCAGCTAGCGCCCAAGGAATCGGTTCATTTTCAACACGAATTTTTCCTTATAGTTTCTATATGAACTCACTTTGATCATGTTTAGAGTGAATTTATTGAAAAGTTCTACCAAATTTGCACAGATCGGTTCCAAAATCAAGTTTCCTGAGAAGTTTAAAGGTACTCTAATCGAAAAATGGGCGGACTATTGGAAAAATCTCTTCATAGACTACCGCCAAATGCTGCAGGATTTGAGAACTGACATTCAAGAGGAGCCAAGGAAAGCTATGATTTGGAGTGCGTTGATCGCTACTTTTTATGCTCTGGCTAAAAACAATCCAAGCGAAGTAGACTTTAAGGACAACGTAAAAAGAATTGCAAACGAAGTTGGTCTTGTTAGTGCGGAATGTCAAAATAAGAAATTTTTGGAACATTTGAGATTTTTAGAGAACGGTTACAATGAAGGCCTCATTCACTATAGAAGTCTAGGAATTATGTCCATTATGTATAAAACTAATTTGAACGAATCTTGCGATTTGTATAAATCTCAGTGTTCATATTTAAAGCCTAGATTTTATACTTTTCCATCTAGTATTATCGATGTCGGTTTTATGGGTAAATGGTGGAATTTCTATATAAAATCGACAAACTACGATGTTAATATGTAAACTGTTAAGGTGCTCGCTCACCGGGAGCATTTGTGTGTAATGTAACGTTACAAATTCGAGCGTTACATCAGTGAAGGAGGAGAACCGAGCATTACGCCCTTGTAATGATACAATGTGTAATAACTTGTAACAACTGCCTGTATTTTGCCAGTTTTGAAATAATTCATGACACCAATATCGTTTCCTCTGGTCTTTTTTACGTAAATGTGTTGTTCATTGTAAAAGTGAATTATCTCTTTGTAACTGAATTTTAGAATAACGACCTTTTTGCGAATTATAGTGTAGGAAAAAAAATATAAGCATTCATTCATTGTTTTATATTTTTTATTATTTAATACAATCAAAGATGTAATAATTTGAAGTAACTTATAAATGAATAAATCTTTAATCTTGGCATTAGGCAAGAAAAGATGTTTTTTAAAAATAGGGAGTTACACCACTTTTACAATGAACGACACAAATAACAATGTCGAATTAATATTGCCGCACTCAGCACAATGACCCCTTCGTCTGACATTATGGGATCAACTAAATCGCACGTGAATGCTCGCAAAGTCAAATCTATAAAGGTGCGTACCCACCAGTGTCTCCATATGTAAATCGAGAATTACCATGTTGCAAGTGTAAAAATACGATGTTTCTAGACAAAATTACGGTGAATCTGCTAAAAGTGTACCGTGTAAATTACCGTGTAATTTTTCAAAGGAAAAAACAACATTTTGAACAATTTCTTTGTTAAAAAAATCGTGTACACATTTAAATCAGTCTCTCTCTCTCTCTCTCGTTGGCGTTGGAACAATGATAAATTAGCAACAGATGTGCAAATTTCACTCCTTCCTATATTTAAATAAGGACGAGGATAGATTGCGTGGAGGTAAACTTTTAGATATTGAGGATTCTCCTGGAATTCTCGGCAACGAGGGAGTCCAGGAGCAATGTTGCCATTAAAAATTTGTTAAGTTGACTGACTGAGATTCGTTTTATGCAGTACATGATCACAGTAAATCTACCGTCAAGGTAATACATTATGACCTTGACGGTAGATCAAAACCAGATTACGGTGCATCTACGGTAATTTACCGTGTATATGGAGACACTGGTACCCACTATGTTCGCGCACCAATCGCGCACCTGGTGCGTGCAACGTTGCACGCACCAAAGCGTGTGCTCCAAGCGGTGGCGGTTTTTTAGCGAACACAAGTTGTGATGCGCGTAACGGTCTACACTTGATTTGTTGCAGGTGCGTGATGCACGATTGGTGCGCGAATATAGTGTGTACGCAGCATTATGTTACATTACACACGAATGCTCCCGGTGAGGAAGCACCTTTATGTATACTATATAAATTATTATGTAAAATAAAAAAACCAGTTGACTGTTGAAATTATATTGTATTTTCATTGTTAACGTGTTAGAAATCAAAACAGTTTAAACTAAAAACTAATTTTTCCCGGAACATTTTCTTTTAAAGAACCATTCAAACAAGCAAATACAAGTTTATAACACAAAACCAGAAACATAACATTCTCCCACATTTACGAGTATTGTAGGTAAACAAAACAATATTATTATTAAAATGTGTGTCCGTTTATTCACTGTCAATATTCACTCTATAAGATAAACAAAATATGTGTTTTTCAAAAGTCATGCATTCACATTCGAGAAACTAACAAAAATAACTATTTAAGCTCTACAATTCTTAACAAAAGAAATTAAATACAGTAATAAAAAATATTTAGAAAATATTAAACATTCTCAGTTGTCGACCCTTTTATGACATGACAAAAATATTATAAACAAATTCTCTACCAATTCATCTCGATTTGCAAACGGCAATCACTATAACAATGTAAAAACATCATAAAAAAAATTAATTTTCATTCAAAAATTAAACTCAAAACGAAAACTTATCTTTTGCAATTTTATAAAAAGTTAACCCTTAACGTTTCATTTTGAGATTTTCAGTCTCTCGATTGAGAATGTATTGCAAAATTTCTAACTTTGTCGAAAATCCTAAAAAAAATGTTTAGAAATCTCAAAATCAATATCTCAGTAAATGTACCGACTCGTCTGCCTTTAGTTCTCGATTATTTCAATAATATCTTTGCACTTTCTCAAAAAATTGCACTCTCTACTTAAAATGGTGAAACAAATTCAAACGGCAGCCTTAAGAAAAAAGAAATAGATTATTGTGTTGAGTAAATGATTTTTTTTAAAGTTTTTATGTATGTCTGAGCTGTTAAGGGTTAACCTTTGTTATAACTCTGTACAATTCTTATTAAAAGACAACTTTCTATAGATATTTCTTATCTTATAATATGTAGAAGCAAATGTTATTTTCAAGACTTATTCACTATGAGATAAAACAATAATAATTCTAGAAATAACAGTTTGCCAAGTATGATAATCACAGTAGCAGCGTAACATTATTAGGAGAAGCTGTCGAACCGAATGTTTGGCTTTGAAACTATAATAAGTTTCAAGGTTTGAAACTATAAGTTTCGAGGTTTGAAACTAAAATATATGTTTCAAGGTTTGAAACTATAATTTAAGTTTCAAGCTTTGAAACTATAAGTTTCGAGGTTTGAAACTAAAATATATGTTTCAAGGTTTGAAACTATAATTTAAGTTTCAAACTTTAAAACTATAAGTTTCAAGCTTTGAAACTATAATTTAAGTTTCAAGGTTTGAAAAATATAATATGTTTCAAGATTTGAAACTATAATTTAAGTTTCAAGGTTTGAAAAATATAATATGTTTCAAGGTTTGAAACTATAATTTAAGTTTCAAGGCTTGAAACTATAATATACGTTTCAAGGCTTGAAACTAATATAAGTTTCAAGGTTTGAAACTATAATATAAGTTTCAAGGTTTGAAACTATAATAATATAAGTTTCAAGGTTTGAAATATCAAAAATTCAATTCGCTAGCAAGTTTATAGTTATCGAACACAGGTAGACAAGATTTGTTTTGTATCAATCAATAAAAAATATTAACACTTTTATTTAACGTCTCCGTGAAGTCTTTGATTAATAAAAATTAAAATAAAAAAATAAACACTTTAAAGCAACTTAAGGTTAAATGAACTTCTGTTTGAATCGTACACACACACACACACACACACTTTATTCACACACTATTCTATAAAACGAAAAAAAAAAACCAATCAAACAAACAGAACATTCAAAGAATCACAGTGACATATTACTTTAAAAAAGTTTAATATAAAATGTATATATATATAAACTATATGTATATTCTGTTACACAACTATATTGAAATGTGATGTTTCATAGAAAAAAAAAAATTTTTATTATTATTATTATTAAATATTTTCATGCAATCTATAAATACAGAATTATTGTTTAAGCAATCATGCAAATCACAGTTAATTGTATTTTACGGAACTATAAGACTCGAATTATTAAAAAAAAAAAAAAATTAAAATTCAATGCAAACATTCGATACTAAAAAAATTAATTAAGTAAACTCAAATGAGAAAAATCAAAGGCCCTACTAAATATTACATTTTTTTTTTATTTAATCTAATCTGGTTTAAACTTGAGACTCGCTCAATGCCTACTTATGTGGGCGGATGCAAACATTATATATAACACAAAAGAATAATAATAAATAAAGCCATATTGTGTTCACTGACTACAGAAAAAGATAATCCTGGTTGAATAGTTCGCCGAAGTCATCACCAAAGTGCACATCAAACTCGTCGGCTTCGTCTGTAAGGAGTACCATTTTTGTTAAACATTAATATCATTTACTATTCAGCCTTAGAGTCAACGCCGACCGACGCAGTGGCGGCGAAGAGACTAATGAGCTATCATTTGAAAATCGACTTTAGTTACTTCAGCATGTGATTGAAAGTGGTATAAATAATAAAGAATACTCTCGCGTCGGCAAGCACGGGCGAGCGGCGCGCGGTGAACCTTCAGCTAAAGAAACTAAAGTCGATTTTCAATTGATAGCGCTTTAGTCTCTTCGCCGCCACTCCGTCGGTCGGCGATGACACAAGTCAATAAAAAACAACAGTTTTGTATGGACAAGCTTTAGCTGCGAAACTAAGGATAAGACGTGTTCTCAAATCCTCGTCGATTTCCTTTTCGATTTGTATATTAATGCTAAAGTGGTTATCACACTATTCCATTTGTAGGAAACCAATTTAGGAAATCGGAAGGTGGAATCGCAGTTAGAACAGATTGGATCCAATTTAGATTTTAGATTCTATTATCTACTTTCAATTGAAGACGTGAGTGGATGAAGGTGATATGTCGCATTTTTGGTTTTTTTTTTTTTTTCATTTTTTTGCGTTGATGAAAGTAATATGTCTATATGAATGATTAGAGACCTTAAGATCGTCAATTTAAGACATTTTTGGAAAATAAAAAGTTGAAAGAGGTGTAATGTATAGTTAATTTTAAAAATAAAAAAAGTGCAGAAAAGTTTACATTTGTTAATGGAAGAGGGAGCTATGTTCACTTTTTTTAAAAAAATTTAATTATACAAGTATTTAATTGCTATCATACCATTAATATTTTAAGTTGTTTACACAAATTTGCATCATCATTTAGTACAAAAAAATCAATTCCGTGACGACTTATACCAAAAAGTAGAAGTAAAATTTTAACCTCGATTTATTCAAAATTGGAATTATGCGACATATCACCTTCATCCACTTACGTCTTCAATTATGGTCCGGCGTACGCATCACCATACACACTGCTGATTTTTCTATTGCTGCTGCTTTTCAAAAGCTCAATTGAGGTGAATAAAATGCAGTTTATCCCATATGTGCCATATGTACCTGAGCTAAAACCGAAATCTTCGTCGCGGTCGTCGTCTACGTCGTCGTATAAGTCGTCGTATACGTCGTCATACAAGTCGTCGTACTCATCTGATCCACCGACGTCTGGGTGCAATTCAAATTGATATTGGTCTCTTTCGAAGTCTACCCGCAGAAATTTGTGGAATGGACGAAAATCCTGTTCGCAAATCGTTATTGATGTTAATACAACATTAAGAAAACATACTAGAGACACGTTCGTCTCGATGAGCAAAATCATAAAGACATCAGAAGTGGCACTAACTTAATTTTTCACTTTTTTTATAGTTAAATTCATTGTCATAAGTTCATGTGAAAGCAATTGTCACGGCTTCACACTTCACAAGCAGCACCTGTGGCGTTGCTTGTGTTATAGTAGGCCATCAACTGGACCGTCAGCATTTCTGCCAACATTAACTTTGACATGTTTTATTGAAACTTTTCACTTATTACGTCGACTTATTACCCTAAAGTTGTATACGAGGCGTTACTTTGAGGCTTTCCAGTGTGACAGGGGTGGCCGCCAACCGCAGACACAGCGGACGCGGATGAGACTCCAGTGCGACGGACGCCGCCGCCACCAGCTCATCCGACACCAGTTCGCACTCGCGCACGTCCAGTACCTACGACAACACCCGTTACACACATCAACAAAATTGATATTATTATTATTATTAAACTGTGGTTTCCTAAAATAACAAAATGGTGCTCCACCACATTACGCTCGGGCGGTCCGAGAACATTTAAACGCCCAGTATCCAAATCGTTGGATTCAAGAGTTAAAAGAAATAAAGTGGAGATATCGAAAGAAAATATTAAACTCATAGAAACGCATTTCGTAGGTTATGAAATAATTTTATTAGACACTGTCGTTGATGGAGGAAGACATTTCGAACAATTTTTATGAATTATTAGCGACCCGTTCTCGGTTTCGCTCGGGGTGAATTTTTTTATACGTAAGAACCTTTCCTGATTATCCCTCTATCCATGAGTGAACACAGAATTAAAATCGATCCAGTCGTTCTCGAGTTTTATGTTATGTTCAATGTGAGTGTATGTTCGAGCTCGAACATAAGAAGATTATGTTATATCGACTTAAATAAATTTGATCTGTTTTTTTTTTCTTCTGCTTTCTCTGATTTACTTTAGTTTAGATTTTGCTATGATAAAACGATAATTACTCGTAATAAATAATATTAATCGTTATTAAATAGGCTAGTTTTTCTGCTACAGGGTCATTTATTTTGTAGTACATTTTTTTCCACGGCAAGTTTTTAACTAAAGCTTTTTTGTGCGCCGAATAATTCCAAAAGACAAATTTCGAATCACGCTCACAGCAAAAATCGATTTTGCTTCGAGTTTTTAGGCACCAAAAGCAACCTTTGGAAATACATACATACCTGCAAGTTGTGGCATTGGTGGAGTAAGTGCGCGAAGGGCGGCGTACCGATGGAGGAGTAGCCGCGCGCGATCAACTTGACGAGATTGCGGGCGGCCGCGATGGCGCGCACTCCCGCGTCCGTGAGCCGCGTCAGGTACGACACGTCCAAAGTGTGCAGCATCGGGCACCCGAGGCACACCGCCGCCACGCTCTCGTCGCTCACTCCTGCTGTAGTACAACTTGGTCGTTACTACGAGTATCTCTTACCATCGCCGCTTTGGCATTTCCATACTTGTAGCACACAGCTTTACAATCCATACAGTTGGGCAACGAATGTACTTGCACAGAGCAACGGAGGGGGCTGGCGCGGGGAAGCGGGCGGCGCGGGCCGCCACGGCGAACTCACACAGTCTGCATTTCCAACATTCAAGGCTGGCGCGTATATGTTTTTGAGTTGAGTGAGCGGTGGCGGATTTTCCATTTTGTGACAACCCTAGCACATCCGCGCGTGAGTGGCGGCGTCGCCCGACATCAAAGGCGTTGCCCAACTGTATGGATTGTAAAGCTGTGCTTGTAGTCTTTGATAAAGGATGCACTAGCTAGATTGTAGATTGTAGATCTAAATACGTCTGCTGAGCGACAGGCGAAAAATTTGTGCAATATCACAATAAGTCGTATCACGTAGCTAATAACACTAGTGTGGTTTGCGTAAAAATTAACGATTTAGTGTGATATTGCACAAATTATTCGCATTTTTCGCCTGTCGCTCAGCAGACATATTCATTCAGATAATAAGCCTGAAGTGGCCACTGGATTTTTTTATACACACCATCACTTTCTTTCATTAATTTCTGATAAAAAGATGAATAATGTAAATGTTGCACGACTGATTTGAACCTTAACATTTAGTAATAATGGTTCAATTTGTAACACGTGTTCACCTTAAGGACAATTTTCTGCAACTAATTTGAAATATCAGCACGAGCTGTGCGAGTGCGAGCTGTGTGATATTTTACTATGCCAATTTTAGTGAAGCAACCAAGAATCTAGTGTATCCTTTATCAAAGCTCGTTAATACTTCGACGAGTGATTGTAAATGCATGAAATTCCATACATTAAAGCAAAAAGTGTTGTACACTTACCGGATCTTCTCGAATTGCAACCGGCCACGTCCAAAATTCTCAATTCGCTGCAATGTTGACCTATAACCTTGATGAGTGAATCTTCTATATACATGTTTCCGCTGATATTCAACTCTCTCAGTTTAACGAGTGTAGCGAACGCTTCGTGCAACTCATCTTCAACTTTATGTTCAACATTGTGCGGTGCATAATTATCATCAGCGGGGAAGTAGTGACTGAGGGACAAGTTTTCCAGTTTCGGTAGTTTCTTCAATATGTACGGCACCGCTTTCCATACGGACGCCGAGCACGCCTCTAGCTTTAGGGTTGTCAAGTTATTTATAGTTTCTATGGCGGCAATCAGAATACTCGTCTGCAGTTTCAAGCAATTCTTGAAGCTAAGCGATTGTAACTTTTTCGGATTCGAGCCGGCGAGAAAGAGTCCGGTCACCAACATGTTGGACTTGATCGAGAGATGTTCCAACAGCGAACCGTCCTTCACTATGTGCGTCAAGCTAGCATCTGTAATCTAGTAATATTAATATAAATCAATATTTGTTGTCATCTCTTGTAATGAATAACTTGTTGCAAACAAGTTAATTACCTTAGTGCATGACACAAAAGACAGTGACTTTAGTTTTCTACATCCATATATTAGCGGATTCCAGTTCTTTGTCTGCATGCCTGTAACCTGAAAATAAGTACGAGGCCATTAAATACTTACATAAGGGCCGATATATGTTTCCGAACATAGAAGGATTAAGCGTAAGGGACGAGGTAATGGGCTCATCGAAATAAAAGCACAAATGCGAAACGCAGTGCGCCCCGCCAACAAAAGTTCATTTCGAACCTTGGGACCCTTGAGACGTTAGGCAAGCACCCTTACCACACATCCAAACATTAACGTTTTCACACATTAACGACTGCTTATAAGCCCATAAATATTAATGATTAAATTTATCTAACCAGGGCCCGTATTCTCTAAGCTGTGCTATAGGTTTTGCTGTGGTTATCGACTCGATGCGGTTTAAAGACTCGACACTTGTCTACTTTGGTATGTCAAAATGTCTACGACGTTTTTTCCGTAGTTATACATGTCAATGAAGTTATTGACACGTTATTGTGTGGTTTTTAGTTTGACAAAGTATTATTTCCAATTTAATGTCAACATTGGAGTCGATACGTTTTAAAAACCACAGATAGAGAATAGGCCCGCAGAAGTCCATATTTGAATGTTATAGTAGGCACAGTTTTATTTATATCTATCTATGTAATAGTAAGTTACAAATGATTACATAGTATTATTTGATAGTTGACACACTCGCATGGGCGCCGAACCAGAATGCTAAAGGATAAATGTTTTTATTTTTTAGGTGATAGGAGGAAAATTTTCTTTGGTCCAGTTTTATAACGATCCGTTAGTTAAATTTTATATCAAATAGACGAAAAACAGATCTTATAGTTCGTTAGTCAACAATATAATTTGACAGCTAGCGTTTACTGGCTCGTCATTGACTATGAAAAGGTTGGTTTATCTTAGTATCGTTTATTTTGACAAGTTGAGGTTAGAAAATAAGAAATTTTAGAATGTTATTTTTGTAAATAAATGTGTGTGTGACGCGACACTTAACAGTTCTTGATTGGATACAACGAAACCATCGAAAATATTCATAAACTTATGCGTATTTTTTTTGGACAGCTACCGAATGTTTAATTTTTGTTTTATAGAACCACCGTCAGTAAACGTTATTGACGGACCGTTAACCGTTCGTTACTAGCACTGTACGAACGGAAAAATGGTATGTCGTTTATAAGTGTAGGTACACATTAGGCGCTTTGAAGCGCGCGCATTCCTAACGCGGCGCTTTGAGAACTATGAAGTTCTTAGAGCGAGTACACATTGAGCGCTTGGCGTTGCGTTAGAATTTCATAGTTCTCAAAGCGCGCGCTTCAAAACGCCCAGTGTGTACTTTCTCTAAAACTGCCCCAAGGCCCTCCGCTAAGTCACGCGGGTAGCGTCGGTCACAGGTGCGCGGGTGAATTGAAACACGATTATGTTCATAGAGCGCTATATGAAGCGTACGCCCGCGACCGGTGTTTCGCCAGCGGCACGGGTGACAATTCACCCACGCTGCTCTCACGCGCGCTGGCGCCCGCGCGCTTTCGTTGTTCCATTTCAATAGTGCAACGCTGACTCGCGCGTGTAACAGATTGGAACGTGTATAGCTGAGCACATAAATTCCAGATGATTGATATCGGTACACGCGTAACACAGCGTTCACTAGCTTCAAACGGACGCTGGTGAGCAGGCCCTCCGCTAAGTAACGCGTAAGGCATCGGTCGCCGGCGCACGGTTCACCGGCTCGCCAGCGTCCGTTTGAAGCTAGTGAACGCAGTGTCACACTACTCGAGTGTACCTATGTACCACATCTGGAATTTATGTGCTCAAGCTAAACACGTTCCAACGTGTTTGTTACCCTCCCGAGTCAGCGTTGCACTATTGAAATGAAACAACCGGCGGTCGCGGTGACCGACGCTACCCGCGTCACTTAGCGGAGGGACTTAAAGACACCGGTCCAGAGGCACTTCCTTCGGACCAACGTTGACAGTCAAGCGAGGTATGTGCTCGGCGGGCGGAGTCAACAAAGGATAAAGGTGACAATCCGAGGGGAGATTGCGAGCACTCACATAGAGCTCCTCTAGGTTTGGACAGAACTTGCCGATGGAGTGGGCAGTGCGGTCGTTGAGGACCAAACAGGTGTGGTCGATGTGCAGTCGCGTGAGAGATCCGCCCAGTCGCGCCAGCAGACGCCTCAGCACCGCAGTCGTGAGCGTTCTCTTCCTGTGGTGCCACCACGACGTCTTGTACATACGAATGCCTGCAAACAATTAGTTCTCTTCATTATGTATAAACTACGCAAAACTGGGGTCCCACTATCAACTCTTAATACGATTTAATTTAGGACTTAAACTGGATTGCATTTGCTATTTCCTACCATTAACTTCGTTTTTGTATGAAAGCGAAGCGATTTTGTTTAGGAACCCAAATTAAACTGCTCTGAATTTGAATCGTCTTTGAAGCCCCTGTACTTGAAAATAATCTTTTATAAATAAAAATGAATCCCTAAATGAGCAAAATTCGAGAACGGCTTTAATTCTGTCTTCACTCATGAATAGATGGATAATCAGGGAAGGTTTTTTTACGTTAAAAAAAACCGGGCGAAGCCGGGAGCGGGTCGCTAGTAGTTTATAGTAATAGTTTTCTTCGTTACTTTTTAGTTTACTTTTTACTTTTTTATTTTTTATTTCCTATTTTTTTATTGTTTTTTTTTTAATATGTAAATATTCTTTGTATCCTTTTTATTTTGGTTGTACTGTAATTACTTTTTGTTGTTTTCTTTTACCATTTATAGTCGTTTTTTTTTTGTCTAATTGTCTCTTTAGAAGTGGTATTCACCTTTAATTAATTGGTTGCCACACATGTTTTTTTTATTAAGTTGTTATAGACCGCTTGCGTTTTAAACGATATGAGACTATTTCAAGTGTATTTGTGTGAGCAAAAAATTAATGTTGGTGGATCTTTTGTAAAAATAAAATAAATAAATAAATATCTTCACACATACCAAACAGCGCCATCTAGTTCCATACTGCGCAACTAATGCTTGAATCATGGATTACACCGTACAAGTGATATTCATATACTACATAGATTACTTTTGTAAATACATGACATATTATAAACTAGCTGGCGCCCGCGACATCGTCCGCGTTGAAAAAGAAAAAAGTAGCCTATCATGTGTCCCTTACGTCTAAATCTTTATCTACCAAGTTTCATGAAAATCATTTAATTCGTTTAAGAGTTATGGAGAAATATACATACATACAATACCTACACTTACAGATTTATTATTAGTATTGATTGATTGATTAATTGATAAGTAAATATAAGTTAAGATCGTATAAGATAATATCGTTTAAGTTATGGACGAACATACATACTTACATACATACAGAAAAAAATTGTAAAAATGGTCAATTTAGTTTCAGTATCATGTATAGACCCTATAAACACGATATCTCTGAAAACAAAGTAACTTACTCCATGATCGACCCTTACAGATTTATCATTAGTATTGATTGATCATCAAACTACTCAAATTTTATGGAACATTTAAAAGTGACATATATATGCGTAGAGCATGAACTGTCATTTAAAACAAAACAAACACAATAATAAGTACGTAATTTAAAGAAAATTAGACTTTACGTCAACCCATTAGAGTTTAAAATGAAATAGTACATGTTGATCGTTACTAACTTTTACCATTGACGCGTGAAGTCAAGAGTCCGTCATGATTCTGTCAAAGACGTTCTTTTTATGTGCCGCTTTGGCATTTGTGACGCAACGCAAATTCCATTGTAGTATTTCGATGGTATTGTGATACAAAACATTCGGTTACATTTCATAAAAAAAAAAAAAAAAAAAAAATCCACTCACTCTCTATATATTCTTGAACCATGGTTTGCCACGCTTTACTGACTCGCTCCGATCTTATGAGGTCGCTTATTGAAACATATGACAATATATTGTGCAGACAGTCTCTGTTCAGTACATCGGTTATTGTGTATGTGGGCTCACTTTCAGCTTGTTCCTGAGTTTCCTGAAAATTGTTTATTTTAATTTAAGCCGCTGACTTAAGAGTGGGTATGAAGCAAACAAAATTTGTAATTTCACCCGCGTGGCCCCTTGGACATGACAGTGACAGAAAATAAGTAGAACTACGCACAACATGCGACGGAAGATAGCGCATCTCGCTCAATAAAAATGTTATAAGTACCAAAAGTATTAAAAATTAATTATTCGTAAAATACAATGTCAAATGAAAAATTGTTTCATACAGCCGTAGATAATATGTGAAGTGAAATTACTGATACACTTTTAGCTTTGTAATGTGTGTCATTTTGAAAATAAAACTAAAATCGATGGAAATGAGAGTTCACTTGGTGATTTTTTTCTATCGAGAAAATTTCATTATATTATGTTTTCTGTTACAGACGTCACTTTTATTTATAATGTATTTATCTATTTAAAAAAATTAATTAAATTAGACTTTGTTTACTTAGATAAAATTCAAATCTAGGATTGGCTATTTCTCTTTATGCCTGCTCTTAACACTTACTCGTTAAGGACCATTTGGCATATAAACACTATCTCATTGATCTATCTATTATATTACATCTATATACCATCGTTTTGTAGCAAGAAAAACAATTCTTGTCACGTAACTGGTTATGTAGCGTTGGACTCATGGTGGCCGAAGAGTAATATATAAAGCTAAAGAGTTTGTTTGTTTGGTTGAACGCTCTCTTTTTGTGTTGGATGGTCCATTTATCGAGGAAGGCTTTATTTAGACTATTTAGTGTGACCTAAATGGCTAAAATTATCATTATTTAGATTAACGCCATCCATCGAGTCAAACAGCTTTGACTCAACAAATTGGCTGCTCAATCAAAGGCTATATATAACATTTTGAACGCAGACCAAGTCACGGGCAACAGCTAGTATCTAATAATATTGATTAGATGTATCTAATAGTAAGATATCATATGTTTTGTCTTCCAAACAAAAAAATCATACGTCGTGTGGCTTTGGTTTTTTCATAGGCGACAGTAGCCACCACCTACCATTGTGTGGACCGTCGGTCTGTCTGTCTGTCAATCTTAAAGAGAAAGAAATTAATTACCATTCCCTCAGTAGTAGCTCCATCATTCACAGCTGTGGAACTGTTGCCTGCGCCCTCAGATGTTTCAGCTTCATTGGTCTCACCTATTAATTAATTAATTAAAATACATTCTGTTTAGACAGATGACAGCGCTTATGCCCGATTCACATTGTTCCAGCTGAGCATTCCAGTCCAACACTGGAATGTACCATTTCAGTGAACAATCCAGTCCAGTTGACTGGAATGAAGGTCTACTTTTTATGCCCGGTTCACATTATTCCAGTCCAGTAATACAGTGAGTTAATCCCTGGACTGCATCAATCGTCCACATTATTCCAGTCATTCAACAGCCAGTCAAAAAATAACAATGCGTGTTCACTGTTCAACGTGTAATCAAGCACTGGATTGGCAGTTCACACTATTCCAGTGACGCTGGAATGGGCGAGCTGGAATGAAAAGTAGATCTTCATTCCAGTGCTGGTTCACATTATTCCAGTGGCATTGCAGCGTTGGACTGGGATGCTCGACTGGAATAATGTGAACCAAGCATTATTCCAGCTCCACCATTCCAGCGCCACTGGAATAGTGTGAAAAGCCAATCCAGTGCTTGAATACACGTTGAAAGCATGGTCACTATAGTGTACCGATCTAACAGCTTTTGAATGACTGGAATAATGTGGACGATATGATCCCCAGTCCAGCACTGGACTGGATTAACTCGCTGGATTACTGCACTCAAATAATGTCAACCGGGCATTATGTGTGTGAACCGGGAATGTGAGTTTGTTTGTTTGTTTGTTACACTTTCACGCAAAAACTACTGAACGGATCACCATGAAATTTTGCATACACGTTATCTGGGACACCAGAAAGGACATAGGGTACCTTTCATCGTTCAACGCGGATAAAGTCACGGGCACCAACGTAGTATTGAATAAAACATATTTTGAAATATTATTCTATTTTTTGAGTAGTAGCCAAACTGCTATGGCTAGTTTTGTCAGAAACACGCGCAGAGGTAAGTTCAGAGACGTGTTTGTACTGTTAAATTTAATAAAGAGAACTGAAAAAAAAAAATACCCATTGGTCACAAATATAAATATATTGACACATAAACAAAAAATAGGTGGGTACTTACTATGGCCATCATCAGAATTCGATTGATTGTTAATCGGATGTGGATTAGTCGAATGTTGATTCCAACGCATTTTGCCATTGCAATCTTCTATTGGTTGATGCCAACTGTCAGCGGGACATACCTTAAGGTGTCGTCCCCTTAGGTATTTCTCGTGATAGGGTGCTTTTAGAGCTCTAAAAATGTAACAAATTCATTGCTTATTATTTGCTGGTATGCTTAGAATGATGTTCTTCCATAATAATGTTTAATAGGTATAATTTTTTTAAAAGGTTTACATGCTTTTAGGATTACAATCAAGACGTAATGACTATAATAGCCAATTAGTTATCGTTATTTCAACCTAAAGTGTCTACTAATTGTCTGATCACATTGTGAGTGGACGTCCAAGCTGCGCTTGATCTGTTGCCCCACTCGAGGACCTTCCGAACCCAGTTTCCGTTGGCTCTCATCTGCCACTTCAATTTACTGGTCCGCTGGCTTACGTCAGTAACTTTCGTATGTCTATGGATCTCCTCATTTCTGATTCGATCCCATAGTGTAAGGGGCCGTCCATTAATCATGTGATGTTTTTTTAGCACTTTTAACCCCTCCCCCTTGGTGATACGCGGTGAGGTTTAAAACTACCCCCCCCCCTCCCCATCCAAAATCACGTGTATTTTTAGTACCTACAAAGTATTTTTAAATTTTTAGAATATTATCTTTAAATACAGGTATAAAAGTATGATCTAATTTTATTCTAGAAAATTAAGCACCATGATAAAAATGTCTAGACAGAAAGGTTGCAGGTTGTTTTTGACTGGCATAAAAATAATATTAAAGGTATGGTGTAATTTGACGAATAAATAAATACACGTGATATCTTACTACACCCCCCCACCCCTCTTGTGATATTTCGTGATTTTTGCCAAACCCCTCCCCCCCTTTCGGAGCCTAACGTGATTAATGAACGGCCCCTGTCTTACCAGGATCATAGTAAAACTGAGCTGTGCAAACTGGCAGACGTAAGTTGTTGAGGTGACTTTTGAGCATTCGGACATCTGTTAGAAATCTGGCGCACTGGGGTGTGAACGACCATGCACATAATATGGCAGCGGCAACCATAAGTCGGACTTGTCCTGTAGTTTATTTCCACCTTAAGAGACCACGTTTCAGTGCCATATATCGTCACTGGCACACAGTAATAGTATACATAAATAATTGGTGAGAACTCTAATTGATATTTTGTTGACTCCAGATCATAATATTGCAATGTAATTAATTTTTTTCTTATAAGAACCGTTAAAAGAATAGGGATAAAATAAAGAAATTCAATTCATACTTATGTGCATCTTCCGGGTTGCTATATGTGACAAAAGCATATGTAGGAGAAGACACTCCATTTGGTCCTCTTGGTTCACTTAATCGGATCCAGCAGCTCTTAATAAAGCCATATTGAGCAAAAACACTAAATAGATCAGATCGACATGTCTGAAATAAAATAGAAAGAATTATCAATCATATAAGCAATTTACAAAACTGACTTTTTTTTTTAAAATGTTTAAATCTACCTACATTGTGAAAAACTAATATATATGCAAAGTAGAACTAGTTCGAGTAAACCAAGATGTTTTTTAAAATTTACAATAGCCATAGAATATGAATGACTGATAACCTAAAACTAAAAAATCTTACTTTTTGTGGAAGATTAGACACATATAACTTTCTTATAGGTATGCTATCTTCAGTGTGTGTGGGTATAACGACTTCTTGACGTTGTCCCATTATTTCTGCCATAATTTGAACATCGGGAACTGAAATAAATTTTATGACAATAACACAATAAAATTATAATTACAAAATTTTTACGAATTAAAAATATGTACATACTGAATTGTCCTATTTGTAAGCCACGAATGTCAATGACGTCTTCTTCGAAAAACATACTCGTGTTAAAACTGTTTATTATGTGATTATATACTGCCACTAAATAACTACCTATTATATTATAATAAAACGTAGCCTGTTTTAAACAAAATATCTATTTTTTTTATATAATTAAGCGCCAGAATATAAAAAATTACATTCAAAATTTAAGATGATTTATTAAAAAAAAGAAACAATTAAAAGCATCCTCGTCAAAGGTTTTAGAGAATATGAAATATTTTTCTTATTTTCGCGTTTGTATTTGAATTTTATTCTGTTTCTTTTTAAAATTCTTCCACTAACTATAACATAACACAACACAACAATGTATTATATGTAAGTAAGTAAGTAAGTAAACTGTAAAGTAAAAATAATGAATGAATGAACATTGAACTATGAACTGACTGCTGAGTGAGGCTGACAGGACAAAACAAACTAGGGTAGGGACAAACCAGTTGCCAGTGTATCCATATGTCATCATATATAAATCGAGAATTACCGTGTTGCAAGGGTAAAAAAATACGGTGTTTCTAGACAAAATTACGGTGAATCTGCTAAAAGTGCACCATGCAAGTGTACCGTGTAAATTACCGTGTAATTTTTCAAAGGAAAACACTACATTTTGATCAATTTCTTTGTTAAAAAATCGTGTACACATTTAAATCAGATAATTTAAAAATCAAATATCGGTCTCTCTCTCTCGTTGGCGTTGGAATAATGATAAATTAGCAACAGATCTGCAAATTTCACTCCTTCCGATATTTAAATAAGGAAAAGATTGCGTGACATAAACTTTTAGCATAAAGGTATAATTCCAACAAGTAGGTATAGAGTGCTAACGTTCAAGTGGGAACAGGAGGTACGGGTGGGAACATACAACTTAATGTCGTCTATCTATCGCCAGTCATAACCAAACGCTTATGACGAGCGTGTTCCGACTGAATAATCGCTTAGTTATCAAACAACGATGGTTAAATGTGCCATAAAATCTTGTACAAATGATACTAGGAAAGATAATAAACAGAAATCCGCCATCACATTTCATCGGTAAGCCGCTAATTATATTTTTGAGCTGAATTAAAACTACACTTCGCGGGGGTGAAGTAGGTGTAGGGACGAGCGCGGATGGAAGTAACCCCCACTGCCCCGCACCTATGCTACGATATAACGATATTAGTGATTGACACGTTCGGCGCAGTAGTCGTTATTTTTGGGTCATTAGATAATTATTAGATTTATAAATATTTTCACGTGAGAATCATGTTTTAAATCACACGTTTTGGATTAATATTGTATGAAATATTGTATGAAGCGCCATGAATTGTCTTATTCATCACGAAGGAGACGATTTATTTAAGAAAACAGCTTAATTATATTATGATAATCATAGGACAATGAAAAACTAAATCATATCCGGTTTTATTTGTATCTTATTCTTGACTCCCTAATTCATACTAAAATAATAAAATTAATAAAGCTGAAGTTTATTTCTTTGTTTTAACTCTGGAACTACCAGTCGAATTTAAAAAAATATTTTTGCATTTGATAGCCCAATTCCCGGGGAAGGTTTTAAGATATTTTCGCTGCAAAATTAAAAAAGAAGCAAAAACTCGATGACGCATAAGTATCTATCACCAAATAGATTGGATTACTATCATTCTTATGGACCAAATACACGGTCAAGCGTTTGACGTGGCTCCAAACGATTTAAATCAAATGGAGCCACGCCAAAAAATTTGCCCACACACGGTCAGTTAAATTTTCTGTCATTTTTGCGTTTGACCGCATATAGGTATGATTCCAACAAGTAGGTATAGAGTGCTAACGTTCAAGTGGGAACAGGAGGTACGAGTGGGAACATACAACTTGATGTCGTCTATCTCTCGCCAGTCATAACCAAACGCATATGACGATTTTTTAATTTTCAATATGGGTGCAGTAAAATGCAGAACTAGCTTAAAATAAAGAAGTTTAGCTCAATTGGAGAATTTTCGTACCAATTAAGTGTATGTTTAAATTACTCTATACCTATATCTTAATATTATTCAAAATGTGGTTATTTTATTTAATAACTACTTTTTACCCGCGACTTACTCCGCGTATAATGTAACCTATGTCACTAAACGCCTCTTTCACCAACTACAAGTGAAGTGTTGATTAGTTACTTTTAGAAATAATTTTCTGTTTTATAGCATTATGCATTCGGTTTACTGCATCATTCGATAGGTGTTTTTTTTATTATTTTCTATTTAATGTTTGGGACGTTTACCGAACAAACAAAGGTATATAAGCTCCATTATCGAGTTTGTATGTTCACAAAGTTACGCGGGCGAAGTCAGCTAGTTAACTATAATTTACAAATTTATAGGAAACTCTAATCGCTTAGTAATAAAATCTAATTTCGCAAATTTAGCTGCTTGAATAAACATAATTTCATTATTATAATCATACCTCATACATTCACTAATGGTCAGATTATACAAGGATCAGATTTTACAAGGAAATGCTAAATGTATCGCTATTCAGGGTATCGCAGTAACATCAGCATATCGATAACACACGGGTTGTATCGAACGATTGATTCACATCCCTATTCCTCACACATTCTTCGATATAACCACAGATTATAAAGTAATATGTCTAAAGAGATATAACTATCTATAACTCGCTTGTTTACGACGTGCACTAAGCGACCGGAGCGATACTGCTGCTCTGTACCTACCTAATAATCACTCTACGGTTTGACCGGGTCGAGTGACGTTGACATGAGCTCTGATTCGGAAGCACGACAAGATCAAGGAGAATTGAGATAAGGAGAACAATCTCTGAGTATTAAAAGTGTCCGTCGAAACCGATAAATTGGTGGCGCTGGTGAGGCTAGGGATAGTAAACAATTCAACCAAAATTCAACTCGGCGCATTTCACTCCGTCAACTACTGCTACATTCATTCCATACTCTCCATACTCTCAAACTCTCTCTGTTCACACTAGCGCCATCTATATTTATCGGATTTAGTTGCCATTTTTTCAGTTTTCCTCCCATGGTTGAGGAGCCCAAGAGGGGATTTCTGGAGTCACTCGAGCGCGTCAGATTAAGCTATGGTAGATTAATTACATGCTGAAAAGTGTGCATTTTAATAATCTGACGATTTGGTTGGTGGGGTTGGCGGGGGTGGGGGTAAAATTTTAAATACAACTCGAGCGCATCAGATTTTCAGAGGGGGTGTTAAGTGAACCTAAACTCCCATTTAAAATTCAGACGATTCGGATGTAACGCAAGCTCGTGGCAGCTTTTTGAAAATGCAAAAAATATTTTTGACGATTCTCATTTTGTAATACGTCAGATTTTCATACAGACGGTTAAGCCTAAAGTCCTGATCGTGCTGATTCTTAATCTGACGATTATATGGAGGATTTTTTAAAATACAGCGCCTACAAAATTTTAAACGCCTGTAGACGCTCACCCCACCGCTGAAATGAAAAACTTCATATAACCTTCATATATATAACTTTTTTTCTTCTCACCATCCAATCTTCAAAGTCCAATAGGTCCCCACGACGCTCGAGTGACTACACATTTAGCATCGTGGGCTCCCTAACCACCATGTAAGATTGTCCTCCTTATCTCAATTCTCCTTGGACAAGATGCCACGGCGTAGTGTTTCTACCGAGGAGGATAGAAATGTATTCGATCCTCCTTGGTTTCTACACTCACTCAGTTGGCGCGATAAACTGACGTGACCCAACAGCGCGATTTGAAATCCAGTGTTTGACATCAAGCCATCAGTTTTTACCATTCACGATCAAATTTTGGCTTCACGCCAGTTAATTTGACGCGATGGCTTGACCGTGTATTTGGTCCATTAATTGTTGTTCAACAATAATGTTTGGTTGAGAGTACAGAATAAATTGTGAGAAATATATGTTGTTCAAATGTTTGCTTTAAGTTTTGTAAATATATATATTTATAACATGGAAGTTGGAGAAATATAAATTAAGAATATATATAAAAAGGTTTTAATTATTCACCATCGAACAAAAATTACAAGCCCTAACACTTATCTTCGATAAAATTCGTTTTTGGTAGTTTTTTAATGGAATGGTTACAAAAGTAATACCGCTTGCTCGTTTTATAATATTTTGAATTATTAATTTATTATTTCAAGTATTCTTGAATTTTTTTTCTATAACATAGACTTTCTTTGTTACATGTAAAAAACTTTAAATCTTTCATTGGCCCGAGCAAAGCTCGGTCACTCGGTCTAGTTAATTTAATTTAAAATATTAAAATTTTAATCCCCTGCCAAAACATATTGCTCCTTTTATAATTTTACATCAAAAAGTGATTTTTATTTAAGCTCATGGTTGAAAAGCAGATTCCAATACCTTAAAAACTGATAATGGTACAGAATTTTGCTCAAATGAAATGAAGAATTTCTTGATGTGATGTCGGATTATTCATCAGCGAACGAATCCTTATAGTTCAGAATTTTAATGTATGAAGTGAAATGAGGCAACGATTTACTATTTAATTGGTATTTATTGTATCACACAAAACGACGACATTTTTCTCTTGTATTTATATATTCGAACTGATACTGACATAAAACAAGTATCGATGAATAATAAATGTAATAGGTACCATAGAGGTCGACTTACACAAAACCTCAACACAGAACAAAATGTAATGTGAGAGATTCAATCGGATCATAGTAGAAAGAGCTAGATGTCTCCTTTATAATGCCAAGTTTTGGTCAGAAGCAGTTCACTCAGTACAAAGAACAGAATTTTAAGCTTCAGGATTGAACTGACAATTCCACATGAACTTTGGACTGGCCAAAGCCAAATCTCAGCCACTTACGGATTTTCGGTAGCGTAGTAATGACTCATGTACCAAAACAAAAAACGCTTGAAGTGGGAAAAAAAGTGATCACAAGCAGTGATGTTACCATCGTGGAACCTAGTGATGATCCCAAAATGACACAAGTTGTTTCCAATATCATGGTCATGATGACACTGTGATCAAGTATGATGACACTGACACTTCCGACTCTGATTAATCTGTTACCACAGTGATAGGAAATGATGACAGCACCTATGTGAACGAGGACGATGAAACAAACAGTTGAAAGATATTACTGAAAAACCAATAAGAGAAAGAAAGAAGCCAAGCAGATTCGGTTATAGAAATATGTATTGAAACGGATATTAAGAATTTAAAAAATATAATAACTAATTTGTACTATCGCGGTCAAGGGAGCAGTCCCACCGTAAGGAACAATTTCGTGTGCACATTTTGTATTTATCTTTGTTCCTACTTCAAATACCTACTCGTATTTCGTATTATAACATTTACGTTACTATGACAACCTCAATTCAACGTTAGACAAATTTGTATGAAAAGTGGGTCTGCTCCATTGACCGCGATAGTACATTATTTATGAATTTGCTAAAGTATTGATAAAATTTGAATCACTTGTAGAAGTCAGCAAGGATGCACTTATGCGAGCTGGCTGCATGTTAGAGTGGGACAAGCGGGTGCGTTGAATGTATTAAAGTTGTAGCTGCCTACGAGCTACGAGCCTTCTTTCTTTTGTTTGAATTTCTGAGTTATGGTTGTAATTATGTATATATTTCTATTATTGTGGACAACTCAGGTGTATGCTAGAAACTCAACCGAGTTTATAGTACACCTTAACTGTGTACCATCTATTGTTTTTTGTGTGTAAATAAATAAATTAAAAAAAAAAGTGAGATATCGTGTGCTTTTAGTGGCTAAAGGCTTTACACAAAAAGCCGGAATAGAATATAAAGAGACGTTGGTATTTTGGCTGGCGCGCCACGCGCCACCTTGCGAATGGCGGCACGTTCGGTCTTCAGGCAAGTCGCGGGAGGGGACAGGGGCAAGGGTGAACGAAGAGACGTGAGCTCGGGTACGGAGAGACGTAAGCGCGGGGACGACGAGCCGTAAGCGCGGGAACTGCAAGTTGACCACGCATCACTCGCGGTTCGGAGTCTGTTCCGAGGCGAGGCGATTACGTTACGATTCCGATTAGTGTGCGTTGCAGTATGGAGTTTCATACAAAGAATACTGAACGGCTCGAGGCGATACGGTGACGATCCCTTTCCGAGTTGATATGTGTGCTGTGACCATTACTTACTTGGACAAGGTGCCACTGCGCACGGTCCGGTTGAGTAGAAACTTTATCCCGCGGACGCGCGACGACTTTGGAACAATCTCCCTCCTGAGGTGTTTCCACCTAGCTACAATATGGGCTTCTTCAAGCGAGCTGTAAATAAACTCTTGCAGGGTAGGCAGCGCACTAGCACTCCCCTTGGTGTTGCTCGTGTCCTTAGGCGGCGGTAACCACCTACCATCAAGTGAGCCGCCAGCCTGTCTGCCACCTCTTTATTATAAAAAAATAAATAAAGAGACGTTTTCTCCATTACTTCGTTATTCAACACTCAGACTTTTGTTTGCATTGAGTGATAAATATAACCTAGATATAACTCACCTTGACGTCACCACAGCATTCCTGGGGCCTTAGACAAGTTGCATTCGCTCCGTAGCGATTCGATTCGCTAAAAATAAAATGTATGGGATTGACATATGCCTTCGCTAAATCACGTGATACTTCCCATACATTTATAACTATCGAACTTCGTTATCGTTATCGTTATGGCACTTTGTCTAGGGCCCCTGAACGGATATTTGAGTGAGTCTGTTTACATATGTTTACCTGATAATTTTGTATGTCCTAATAGAGAAAACAAAGTCTTAACTCTTCGTGTGTTTAAGACGCGGATCCACGTTCAATATTTTCGATGCGTTGTGTGTCTAAACGTGGATCCACGTTCATACAACCTGACTATTGCGAAACGATATTGTGGCTTATTTAATATGTATCTAGGCTTAATTTCTTTTGATACGTTCTCCTGTTGACATTGGTAAGCTATACTTTTTCCCGCGAAATTTAAATCCTTACGAACATAGCGCACATGTTACCGAAATCTCGCGGTATTTTGGGCTAGATTTTAGCCGCCAGGCAGACTAGGGTCATTCATGCGAGCACAAGCCAGACATACTAAGGGTTGAAGTTAAAAAGAGCAATCTATGGCCTAAAGCAGTCAGCTAGGGAGTGGTACAGGCGAGTAGATTAAATGTTTGAAAAGCTTAGGATTTTTTAAGCAGTATAATGGTGTAACTATATACATAGCTTTATTTGTTGATAATTTTTTCATATTTTCAAACTGTAAAAGGCAAGCTGAGAGTCTTAAGAATGAGTTGAAATTGAAATTTAAGATAAAATATTTGGGAGAGATAAAGCAGTGTCTAGGTATGAGAGTAAGGAAGAAAAACAATGTTATTTTTTTAGACCAAGAACAATTTATTGAACAGCTGCTATGTAAATTCAATGTGAAAAATTGTAATCCAGTAAGTACCTACACCAATGGAAGTAGGTTTGCAATTCGAGGCCGTACCTTTTTACCGTACCTGAAACAAATTAAACAAAAAATGTTAAATTAAATATAGAGTTTAGGTTTCGCCAAACCAAAACTCTATAGCTAGGGTTGCTAATTTTATACACAATAGCAAGATTTTTATAATGAGAGCTTTTCCTAATTATTCTTTATCTTAATGTACTTCAATATACTTAAAATTGAATTATTTAGGATAATATATAGTATAATTTAAAAAAAAATACGTTCGTTATATTTTTTAAGATTAGGTATAAATTAATTTAAATTAAAAAAAAAAAATTATATAATATGTACCTACCTACGAGGGGCACACTGAAATGATCGGGAATAGAATATTTCGGATCGAGTTACAATAAAACCTGTTTTAGAATTTGAATACTGGCCTCTTAGAATCTTAATGACATTCAAACAATTAAAAAAAATGATTAAAAACAAATACTATGTTGGTTTAAAGTTGACACGTCGTTAACAGAAATGGAGCTCACGCGTGAACATTTCCGTGCCATAATTTATCACAATTTTCGTCGCGGCTTATCTCAAGATAAATGTCTCAGCGAACTTGTTTCGATATGATGTTGAAGCACCGAGTCAAATTAATTGAAATTAAAAAAAAAAATTATATAATATGTACCTACAACTAAAAGAAGAAATGTAGGCAGAAAGAGTTCAAATAACTTGTTCAGGTGAGTTCGCCTGCCTCAGGTCAAATTAATTTTTCTTCGAAGACTTGGTTCATAATAAGTTAAATAAGAGACCATCTTATTTAAGGAATATACCGGCCGTGTTTCTTTCAAGTATTTTCTTTTTGTTTTAAGTAAAGAAAATATAAGTTCATTGCCGTTTGAGTCAGTAACCTGGACCTCGTTGACTTGTATTTTTAAGAAAGTTTTTTAAATGTTAAAATAGGTAACCTTTTTAAATTGTACGTATCCATGTCAGTTGGAACTAGTGCCTCCACTACCTCGGCTTCCGTCACTTCCGTGTCCATGCGTGTGACCAGCGTCACCTGTAAATTTAAATGTCACATTAAGGGCCTCTTTCACCAACTACAAGTAAATTGTTCATTAGTTACTTTTAGAAATAATTTTATGTTTTATTTAAATTATGCATTCCGTTTAGTGCATACTTCGATAGGCAATTTTTTTTTTATTTTCTATTTAATATTTGGAACGTTTACCGTACAAATAAAAGTATATCAGCTAAATTATTCCCGGTAACTGGTGACTTTAAATGACGGTTAGCCTACTTGACAGATGGTGAAAGAGGCGCTAAGTCACAGATATCGCTGTAGGATGATCGCTTTGTTGAGGAATTGAATTTTTAGTACTGGTTGATTTTTAAATACATTAGATTTTAAATAGTGAAAAGAGAGAAATTGATTTTATTGACAGGAAAAAAATTTAAGTTAGTTGTTTTTAAGATATTGAGATGTTGATAAAGAAATTTGTATTGTTGTAATAAGTTTACATAGAAATTTAAAATCAAACAATTATGGACGAAACACACGATCAGTCCATCGCGTTAAATGAACTGACGTGAAGCCAAAATTTGATCGTGAATGGTAAAAACTGATGGCTTGATGTCAAACACTGGATTTCAAATCGCGCCGTTGCGTCACGTCAGTTCATCGCGCCAACTGATCGTGATCCACCTTGTGGGTGGACGTCTTATGCTGCGCTTGCTACTCCTTAATAAGTTCGAAATTTCCTCACCGTTAGTATTTTGGATGGCAATAGTGATATTGGCCTGGTTTGGCTTTTCGTCTACTGTCCCGAATATCACTTCATATATTTTTTTAATAGAATGTCTGCTCTTCCTATTAAGCACAACTGGTTTCAACCTTTCCTGGTCTTCTAGTTTCTGTTGATGAAATTACACATTTAAAAAAAAACACTTCATTATTTGTTATAATATTATTATAATTGTTTTTATTACCAATTATCCATTAGTTTTTACGACGAATCATTATCGTTTTTAGAAAAATAATTATTTTACCAATTACAGAGCATTTTATTCATTGTATCTATTTATTTTGGCTTTCTAGTTAGACTAGGCCGTATTAGTTTATTCTGGAATGTGCGTATTTATATCAGGACAAACTAGTTTAGCTTAGGCCAAACTAGTTTGGCCTGAAATCGGGTTTGGCCGGTAACATATACACAAACCTTGCTCGTTTATCACACTTTCCATTAGTGCAAATCGTTTCAAAATCCGTTAGGTACTTTATATTTTGGTATTTGGTTCAACTTTTTTATTTGTAAACCAATTGGAATAAAACAAACACTACGTTACGGGAAGCATGCTACTCGGGAAGATATCAGTGAAAACCGCATTCAAATCGATTGAGCCGTTCTGAGCGTGAACAAACGCAGACAATTCTAAGCAATTTTTTACCTCCGTGACGGGCTGTAGAGGTCCGTCCAAGGATTTCGCTTCTGGTTCCGGATGTGTCTTATACGCGGGGTCCTGATGCGCGAACTGGGTCACAGACAATGTTCTAGGTGATCCACAGACTAATGTTAATGTGGCCAATGCCAGCACGGTCACCGCCACACAACTGGGTCCCATCGTGATAACTGTCTCAGGACTCAGTTAGCAAACCTATTTATTGTATACGTCGGGTTTTTTCCTCGCAGACAACGCACGACGTCACACCCTTATCGCCTATCGGCGCGAGTGGACCAATTCAAAGGGGTTTATTCCCATCTCGGCACCCACGTATTGATATGATATGATAATAATTGTTAAGTACAGTTATCAAAATCGAAAGAACATTCTTAAAAAGTTATTATAGCCCAGGCAGGATTAACATACTAAAAGTCCTCAAGGGTGGGGGTTGTGCTGAGGGTGTAAGGGGGGGGGGGTTGAAGGAACCTTTTTTCAGGTTTTTGCTCATATCGCGAATATCTGTAAGAATAGCATTATGATTACTTCTGACAAAAGTTTCTACAAGAAATTTTCTACAAATTTGGATATTTTCATTTTTACTCTACGATGCCCGCCTAAACACAAAATAGACAAAAATAACATGTTCTTAAATTTCCTCTCAAGTCTTGGCAATCGATTTTTGGCGGGAGGTGACTGGAATAGCAAACACGTGCACTGGGGATCTAGGCTGACTACAACGAGGGGGGGACAGCTGAAATAATACCTAGATAAATATAACATGCAAGTAATCTCATCGTCTGAACCAACAAGTTGGCCTGCGGACCACAATCGAACGCCGGATCTCATAGCCTTCGTTGTGGCCAAACGACTACGAAATCTATACACTAAGACTGAATCTTGTTTAGATGGATCCTCAGACCATACTCCAGTTATACTCACAATCAGCACAAATGTAATCGAAACTGAGAAACCTGAAAGATTGTGCAATAAATAAATGCTTTAGGGAATACATTGAAGATAATCTCGACCTCAATATCATATTGAAGGAGGCGGCACCTGTTGAAAAAGTACCCCTGTAATTAAACAGAAGCCTGGTGGTAACGTTCCGTTGGAGATCAGGGATATGATTCGTGAGAAACGAAGATTACGGCGAGTCTGGCAAATGAGTCGCCACCCAGATGAATAAAGGGCACTAAATAAAGCTATTGTGGAACTTAAAAAACAATAACAACTCGCGCTCTGGAAGCTTGTTAAATGGTGCGATAGACCGAAATTACCACAACCACCTCTATAAAATGGTGATAGGTGGGTTCGCACAAGTCAAGATAAAGCCGATCTATTCGCCGAACACTTAAGTAGCGTGTTCTCACAAAATGAATCTCTCGATCGGGACTCCGACAATTTGGTAAACTCAGTTCTTAGCCAGGACTTTCAAATGGCTCTTCCAGCCAAACCGGTCTCACTTGCAGAGATCGCAAGAACATTACAACGTATGGACAGTAAAAAAGCTCCTGGTTATGACTTGATTACTAAGGAGATACTGCTGCAGTTACCACGAAAGGCGTTTGTTCTCCTCGCTACAATTTTCAATGCACTGTTACGAATAGGATGCTTCCACAATCATGGCGTTTGTTCTCCTCGCTACAATTTTCAATGCACTGTTACGAATAGGATGCTTTCCGCAATCATGGAAAGTATCAGAAATCATAATGATCTACAAGACAGGTTAGACAGGCTAATCCGCAAAAGAAGACCTCGTACAGACCAATCAGTCTACTTCCGACCCTATCAAAATTGTTTGAGATAATACTCCTACAGAGGATATTACCAATCTTGATAGAGCATAAAATTATACCGGACCACAAATTTGGATTTAGAGAACGACATGGAACCGTGGAGCAGGTACATAGTCTATGACAGAGTGAGGAAAACTCTAGAGCAGAGAGAATATTGTTCGGCGGCGTTTCTGGATGTTCAGCAGGCCTTTGATAAGGTGTGGCATGATGGACTACTTTGCAAAATTAAACAGAATATATCGCACGTTTACTACCCTATATTTAGGTCTTACCTCACAGAACGGATATTTTGTGTCAAGTTTCACGTTGTCAAGGCTGGAGTCCCTCAGGGATCTGTTCTCGGACCTGTACATTAGACAAGAAAAATGTCTTGTCTGATGTATCGTACACATTCATGCAAGACGTCATATCCTCAGTCTGTAGCCACAATTTACAGAGGATTTTGGAAGGGTATAAGATATATAATTTAGGTAATTATTTCCAAATAATCAAATCCAAATCTAGATTCTATAACAGTCTTTTATTTCGATGTAAGTTGAGAAAGAAAAAAAATATCTTCGAAATTCTCAAAACTTGTCACAAAGTAGGTATTCGCAGTTTACGTAATATGAAATATGATACAGTTATCTTTTTATTTTTTTTCCACTATTGGCAAATCTTTGAAATTTTCTATTAATATAATGGAACATATTTCTCCCAGGGCAGCTAAATTCTTTAAATTCCTAAATTTTTATTCCTCACAAGTTTTGTCCCAAATTACAGCTCTTTCTTGTACTAGAGCTATTAAATATTCAATGTTTACTTTTATGGTACTAATTTTGTTATTTATTTTAAATGAAAGTTTTAAATTTAAATGAAAGTGTGGACACTACATGTGTTTTCGCTAACGCAGCCGCGCGCAATGTGCACGCGCATACTTGTTTACATAGTCTAGTAGATGTCTTGTCTGAACAAGACGTCTTGTGTAGGCACGACATCGATAATGCAGCCGATAAAATGAGTAGAATGTGCGTGTCTTATCCGACATAAGGAAAATATCTTCTAATATGTATGGTCTCATATAACAATCAATGCGACTGAATTTTTTATAAGACATTTCTCATAAGACACAAGACATTTTCTTATAATGTGCAAAAGGCATTACTGTATACATTGTACACGCATGACCTCCCGGTAACACAGGAACTGCAATTGCTACATTTGCTGACCATACAGCGATACTGGCAAGCCACAAAGATAAGCAAGTAGCATCAAATCTACAAAATGGCCTCGACAAAATTGACAAGTGGCTCCAAAGCTGGAAAGTAAAGGCTAGTGCTTCAAAATCAGTGCACGTCACATTTACGCTTAACATGGGTGACTGTCCATTTGTTAAGCTTGGCTTGTTGGAAATCCCCTGCCTCACAGAGACTGCTTCAAGTACCTGGGAATACACCTTGATCGCCGATTGACCTGGAAACAACATATAAAATCAAAAAACAAGAACTAAGGATAAAGTACAAACACCTCAATTAGATGTTAGACAGGAACTCAAAACTAAGCACCGACAACAAGCTTCTTATTTATAAACAAATCCTCCAACCAATATGGAAATATGGACTACAGCTCTGGGGTAGCGCTAGTGATTCCAATATTGCAATCCTTCAACGTCAGCAAAATAAGCTCATGAGGACGATAGCATGCGTGCAATGGTACATAAAGAATGACGAAATTCATGAACACCTCCAAATTAAAAGCATCAAAGAGGAGATTCGCAGCTTGGCGACTAAGTACAAGGACTGGCTGATTCACCATCTGAACGAGCTAGCTCGCCAACTGACTACACAAAAGAATATTAAAAGATTGAAGCATCACAGCATACTGCAACTGGAGAGCCGTCTCTAGTTTCTTACTAACGGAATAGGTCGATGCTTTCAGTGGAAAGCTACTCTACTAAAACAAACCTCACCCAACAAACTTGCTCATAGTCTTCATGACTGCAAATAAGCCAACAAAAAAAAAACTACGATCAATACTTTAGGGACTACGGGCTGTGTAAGTTTACAGATACAAAAATAGACGATTTCAGCAAACGGTGTCGTTTATTTTCGGCGTTGTTTATCGCCATTTTTAGTTTAGAATAAGCAAGCTTAGTCATCTGCCGATCCAACATAAAAAAAACCCATGAAGATCCATTGAGAATTTTAAACAAAAAAGATGATAATGTAAACAAGGGCCGAGCGTTCGAGATACCGTGTGCCCTTAAGCAATCCTTAACAGTCCAAGATTTATAGCTCAAAAATGGGTTCGATCCGCAAAATATTTTGCTATTTCATTTTTTGATTGGATTATGTCAGAGACTGTCTCCCAAGTTAGATATCCAAGTTTGTGTCGCCTGAAACCGCGAGCGTTAGCCGCCATCTCGAAAAACGCCTTTTTACAAATATCTCGGCAAGGGTGAGTTTTTTTGTAGAGAATAAAGTTTCCCGTCGTTTTTATTTGAAACGTTTTTCTCTATTGTTAATATTTGCCGATATATAATCGATTAAAAAAAACCAAATTTTTGTTTTTGGAAAATATTTCGATAACTTAAAAATACGAAAAAAATGTAATAATCAAAGTTGTAGAGCATAAATTTTTCTATAATTTTTGTAGGAAACTATTTTTTGTATCGATTTTGATTGTGTAAATATTATTTATATTATATAAATATAATAAATAAAATCTAAATATTATTGTGGGCAACTCAGGTGTACGCTAAAAACTCAACCGAGTTTATAGTACACCTTAACTGTGTACCATCTATTGTTTTTTGTGTGTGAATAAATAAAAAAAAATAGTTTTTTATTGATGGTTTGGTTAAACCAAAATACTAGCAAAACCACTGTAGTGTTTATAAATAAATTTAATTGTATGATTTTTGGGATCGCTGAAGAATTAGAAGCACAATATCATCAAGGACTTGAGGCTAGAAAATACATAATACATTGTAACGTAGTGTTACTAATTTTGTTATATTACCTTATTTGTTTATTTATCTGTTTATACCTATTTATTAAACCTTTTTAAAAATTAGTATTCCTTCATTTAAAAAATTCCGTTCTAGAATATTTGGTTTTTGTTTTGCTTCGTCGCAGAGAGAGGTTTTGACGGATTTTGACCGTGAGTGAAGGAGTTTGTTTTTTGACATTGAAAATTTTCATGTTTAAATAGTTTTCAATATTAATTGTAAATGTATTCAGTTTAATATACATAAAAACCCCGAATTTTATATGGGTACGTAATTCATCTTATTTGTAATGATAGATTATTATTTTTAATGTTTTTCTATTATAATATGTGATGTAGTTAATTTTAAATTTATTGTGAATTTACTTATTGTATTTGAATAATATTAATTCTTGCAGTTTCTTTTATTCTTATGCAATTGCATGTTTTTGTTATTTTAGTGCAATTGTATATTTTTTTACTCTTCTTTTGGCCTGACCATTTATTGTTTAAATTAATAACGTTTAGGGACTTTATATATCAAAATTTTAGTTACACGGGTCAGGCACATATTTCTTGTGAATGTTGTGCTTAGATATTTTTATCGCATTCCAGGTTTTTTGATGCTGGATGCATAATTTCCTTGGATCCAATTTTATTCGTCTAAACGAAGTTTGACGTTTGGAAAAGAGGCTTGCTGGGTCCATTTCTTACGGCAGGGCCAATCAACGAGACGCTCGCCGTTTTATTCTTGTGGACGTCTTCAGAGTTGCAGTTTATTTTCTTTTATGGATAGCGTACCAAATTCTTCGACATACAGATAAGTTTTTTTTACATAGAAGAGTGATTCAAAATTTAAAATAATATATATATTTATAATTCCGCACTGGGCATAGGACCACACCCTATTTAAGTTTCTTGTTTTGTTTATTTTATTGTAATATATTTTACTTGCTAACTCGTTATTTTTTTTCCGTAGTTAGCTGGCGCCCACTTTAATATTTTTATTTTTTTCCTATGGCCGATTACGTTTCTTTTGATTTAAAATAATTACAACGTAACATAGAGGGTAGAAAATTAGAAATCATACAGGAAATAATTATAATAGGTATAATTCATTTAGATCTGATTTTCTTCTTTGTGGAATCTAAGTCCCTAATGACTAGCAGATCAGCAATGGCGTGATCCGGTGATATCAAGCACCTATGTCTTATTGTTAGATGAAGGAAAAAGAAACTACAAGGCTCTCCATGGGCCTCATATCGACCGTACAGCATTCATGGATTGGCTGCGCTTCGGACATCTCTTAGGAAACATCGAGGGCTTATTCTGTGCGATAGAAGATCAGGCAATCAGTAATTACCTAAAGTCCATCATAAATGATGGCACAGAAGATATTATATGTAGCACTTGTCGCAATCCTGGAGAGGCTCTCCTAAATGTTAGAGTACCGAACTCTCAGAGCTCTTTTTTTTTGACGAGGAGTAATCCACTTACAGATACAGCTGGCTAGACGAAAATTGTATGTGGGGGTCGCCCAGCACCTGATCATAGCGGCACGGAATACCCACTAAAACGCCCCGGTGTCTCCTTGCCCTTTGAACGGGATGGACCGGGTCCACCATCATCCCTAGAGTTGCAAGTTACCCCAGGTTAAAGTAGCTACTCCATTGTAGGAGGAGACCTTTCGTTGTCCGCCGTGGTTCAGTCCATGGTCGGCAGCAAAGAGGCCTTTCAAGCTATGATCTCCTTCAGCGAGGATGTCCTTTCGCTGAAGGAGGCGGCGGAGCGGGCGAGGGAGGATGCGCTGACGACATCGACCAGGGAGGCGGAGAAGGCTCTACGGCCGACTCCTAGCGCCCCCGTGATCGGCCGGAGGGTGAGCGGATATGGGGATCCGTTCACCTACCAACCCGGCCTTGGTGAAAGACGTGCTCGTGTTCCGGCACGTCTTCCCACATATTTGAGACCCGGGGAGGAGGGAGCCTACCATCCCTCCTCCTACCGATGACCTCATTGAAGTGCCCGATCTGGGCTAACGCAGGCGGGAGAGCAGGACGAAATGCTCGCGCTGACACCTCTCTCCCGCCCCATGTGCGTGCGTGGCCAAGGAACACCGTGGGGTTTTAGCGGGTAGAAATCCTGCATATCCTGCCAGTGCCCCATTGCTGGCAGTGAATCAGGATCGCTGATTTCCCCACGTAAAAAAAAAAGGTTACTGTAGCTAACAACATGCAAAAAGCGAATTTTCACCATGCTTGTCACATTTTTGTAATAAAAAAATCTGAAACCGTCACGTCACGTCAGCTTTCAAACTACACTGGCGGACTCATAAACTGCATCAAAGTAATAGACGACTTTGAAATAAATATTTTAACCAAGTATGCAAACTTTCTATACAGATTTAAATTGAAACCTCTAGATTGGTTCGTGAACTTTAAAACAGCGTATCCTTAAGTTTAAGTTTATGTACTGGAAAGGACCTTAAGACTTTTTTGAAGAAAAACAGAAATTTAAGGAAAATTGGTTTAATGAAAAAATTGGTTTTAACAATAGACACAAACTTTATGCAAGGGTTTATTTATGTTTTAATAGGGTGTATTACCCCCACGTGCCCTTATTACGGATTCTAATCGGTTCCGCATAGATTTTATTAGGGTTATTAAAAGATCTTGCGGAATATTGTCCCATTCTTCTGAAAGTGCTGTTCTTAGTGCTGCCACTGTCGTGGGCACAGGATTTCTCGCATATACAGCTCTTTTTAAATTGTCCCAAACATGCTCAATGGGATTAAGATCCGGGCTGCGTGCTGGCCAATTCATTGTACGTATCCCAACCTCTTCGCAATATTGTCGAACTTGTGCAGCAGCGTGCGGCCGGGCATTATCCTGCATTAAAGTAAAATTTTCGCCTATGAATCCCATGTAAGGCACCACGTGATCTTCTAAGATCTCTGTTATGTAGCGATGTGCAGTCAAACCCCCTCTATTACCGTTTTGACGGACCATGTCTATGAACACAAGTTCTGTTCGCCCGTTCATCGATATGCCACCCCAGACCATACACGAACCGCCTCCAAAAGGAACACTCTCCTCAATGCAACTTTGAGCATATCGCTCCCCACGTTGACGATAGACTCTTCTGCGACCATCTGCACCATATAAACATGTCCTACACTCGTCCGTGAACAATACGGAGGCCCATTGCTCTTCTGTCCAATTTAGGTGATCACGCGCAAATCTTAAGCGAGCTTGTCTGTGAGCTACAGACAACTTTGGACCATTTGCTGGTCTAAAAGGGGTGATATCCGCTTCCTTTAACCTTCTTCTTATTGTTCGTGCACTCACATTTACTCCACGCACTTCATTAAACTCTGTTTTGATGTTAACTGACGTGAGGAAACGATTTCGCAGGGAAGTTGTAACAATAAATCGGTCATCACGACCGGTGGTTGCTCGAGTCCTGCCTGTACCACGTCTCCTTCTGTAAGAACCTGTCTCCACAAACCTTCTGTATATTCTAGAAACCGTAGACTGGTTTAAATTTAAATTTCTACCAATCGTTCGTTGATCCAAGCCCTCCCGCACCAGTGCTACAATTTGAGCCGCTTGTTCGGACGAAGAATCCATATTATGGTTCAAAAACTCTCGATGAGTTAAAAAACTAACCCTACAATTCTGCTGGTAACAATAATTCAATAAAAAATCAATGCGAATCAATTTAAAACTTTGCTTTAAATAACACGCAAATCTGATACTACGAGTAAATTTTCTTTTCCCGGCTATATTCATTTGTTTTACTGCAGTTCTATTTTTAAATTTTGCTTTTTTTTAAGATTAAGAGCCAGTCTCTCCATATTTATATAATTTAATCTAAAAAGTTTGAATACTTATTAAAAAAAATCATTTCAAAGTAATCCTGAACTTTGATGCAGTTTATGAGTCCGTCAGTTTATAAGAAGGGATCAAAATCGGTATATATACACTTAGAATTGAAAACCTCCTCCGTTTTTGTTTTTTCTTTTTCGTCAGTTGAAAAATAGTATTGCCTTGAGGAATGCTTGAGCACCCGTATCTCCTATGAAGAAAACGCGACGTTCTAACTGATTCGAATTGACGTCGTTACGGATAAAACCCAAAAGATATAAATGACTCTGTGTAAAGTTCATAAAGATAAAAAGAGCTAATAGATAAATTTAATAATTTCTAAGAATAACAACTACATTTTAGGTCGTTCTTAAATTTGTGGATGAAGAAGAGCCATAAGAAAAATAATGTTACATTCGCTACGATCTTCTATTTCTATATTAATCTTCTATATATAAATTATATAGTACCAGCTGTTGCACGCGACTTTGCCCGCGTAACTTTATAAAATATAGCCTATGTTACTCGCTGAAAATGTAGCTTTCCGAACTAAGCTAGTAAAAACTGGTACTTATTGCCTTGAGCAATGCTTGAGCACCCTTATCTTCTATGAAGAAAACGCGACGTTCAAACTGATTCGAATTGACGTCGTTACGGATAAAACCCAGAAGATATAAATGAATCTGTGTCAAAGTTCAAAAGATAAAAAGAGCTAATAGATAAATTTAATAATTTCTATGAATAACCATAGGAGAAATAATGTTACATTTGCTAGGATCTTCTATTTCTATATTTATCTTCTATCTATATATAAATTATATAGTACCAGCTGTTGCACGCAACTTTGCACGCGTAACTTTATAAATTATAGAATATGTTACTCGCTGATAATTTAGCTTTCCGAACTAAACTAGTAAAAATTGGTACTTATTGCCTTGAGCAATGCTTGAGCACCTTTATCTTCTACGAAGAAAACGCTGCGTTCAAACTGATTCGAATTGACGTCGTTACGGATAAAACCCAAAAGATATAAATGAATCTGTGTCAAAGTTCATAAAGATAAAAAGAGCTAATAGATAAATTTACTAATTTCTAACTTGTAATAACTTTGCAAATAATGCAGACACGAAAAATATTTTCTATAGCTTTTCAACCCCAATATGTCCTGAAAGAACCTGAAAGTTTCAAGGTGCTGCGATTTATTTTTCTTAGTATCCAGAATGTTTAATGTTTTGCTGAAAATCAAGATAACGGGCAATTTTTCATTTTTTCCCTTAATTTGAGTTTAAATGGTTTTTTGTTTGTGTGCGTGTGTGTGTGTGTGTGTGTGTGTGTGTGTGTGTGTGTGTGTGTGTGTGTGTGTGTGTGTGTGTGTGTGTGTGTGTGTGTGTGTGTGTGTGTGTGTGGTGCTACTAACGCTTCTTATAAAAGAAACTAACAGGCTTGAAGGCTGGCTTGTGAAATCCAACAATACGGGATGTGATCTCTAATATAGTCTAGGCAAGAAGTGTGTTTTCTGCGAAAAATAGAAGTCCTCGAAAAACATGAGCGATAGCTCATTCGACGCGGAATGCAATTCTGAGAAAGGCATTTCAGGATTTTTCCTGCCAATAAAAATTGCAATTGTGAACAAAAAACAAAAATTAAAAAAAAAGCCATTTAGCTTTTTTGATGACAACCTATAAATGATAGCGAAAATCGCAATTTTTAAAATCATAATTGACTAAACAATAGAATGCCAGAATTTTTTTTTTTTTCAAAAATATGAAACTAAGCTATTTGTCTATAAACAATTTTTAAACAAATTCCGTCTAACATAAAAACAGCTGTAGCATAACATACCAACAAAAAAAATTCTTAACAATTTCTTTATTTTTGATTTTTGATTTAACAAATTTTCAATAATTTTATGACGTAATGTTACTCGTTGGAGACTTTTCTATGTGTGGACACATATAAAAGTCTCCAACGAGTGAAAATTTTATAGGGGGATAATTTAAGCATTTATGCTGTTTACGAAATGGAAACGGATAATGAAAACGGAGGTACGAAAAAAATTCGTCAATTGACAATAGCTTTGCTTTTTAAAAATGCATTTAAATTTTTTTTCCAACAAGACTCCTCTTTCAAGTGTTCAGATGACACAATATTTTTTCAAATTTTGAAACAAATATTTAATGCTTTGAAAAAAAATATTTTAGATGTGGTACTCGGTTACGGGGGTTTTTTTATCGGAAATTTCTTCTTCTTTCAGATTTTTTTTTGCGATTTTAGCTATCATTTATAGTTTTTGAGTTATTATAAATCTAAATGGCCTTATTTATTTAGAAAATCCTAGATTATATTGATTCTTCTTATTAACGACCATTGTTTAACGTTGTGTTAAAATAAAAATAACCACATCAAATTTTTTAGTTCTACATTTTCCTTTGAAATGTGTAATTTCGTCAACAGAAACTAGAAGACCAAGAAAGGTCGAAACCAGTTGTGCCGAATAGGAGGAGAAGATTACGGTTACTGGATATATTGTTTGGTCGTGATAATCAGGAGTCAGAGAATACCGAAATTGTCGTCACGGATATAAACGGTATGGAAATTTCGAACTTATTAAGTAGATTTAATTAACAGTACGGAGAGCCTACCCCGTTACCGAGTGGAAGCCACGGACTGGCAAGCGCAGCATAAGACATCCACCCACAAGCCCACAAGGTGGACAGCTGACCTGATAGGGGCCGGGGATCGACGATGGATTCAGGTTGCTTCTGACCTGTGGATTCGGGATTTTTCACAAATAAAAAACTCTTACGTACAGGCCTCTCCTCGGTCAGCCACGGTATAGCTCATAATGGATTAGCAAGGTTTCACGTGTGTTCAAAAGTTACTATAATCTTTTCTTACTGTGTCAGTCTATGTTTTTGTACTTTTATAGAACTAGTAATTATTATTTCCAATAAAATATCACTAAGAAGAAGTAGGCTCGAAAGTTATTTGAAGTTGCGGCATGCTTTTTGGCAATGAAGCGATAATTCTACAGCGATATCTGTGACTTAACTTGACATTTAAATTTACAGTTAACGCTGATCACGGCAGTCGTGGACACAGACGTGGTGGAAGTCGTTACCGTGACGGAGACGGTTACGAAAATAGTGATCAGGTTTTTTTCTGACACTAGTTTCAACTGACATGGGTGCGTATAATTTAAAAAGGTTACCTAAACATTTAAAAAACTACTTTCTTAAACATACAAGTTAACGAGGTCTTTACTTAAAACAAAAAGAAAATACTTGAAAGAAACACGGCCGGTAATATTCCTTAAATAAATCGGTCTCTTATATAATTTATTTTAAGCCGAGTATTCGAAGACAAATTAATTTGACCTGAGACAGACGAACTCACCTGAACAAGTTCTTTGGACTCTTTCTGCCTAAATTTCTTCTTTTAGTTATATACTTATAAAACATAATAAAATAAAACATAATTAAGAAAAGCTCTCATTATAAAAATCTTGTCTATTGTGTACCTATTGTCTATTAAGGATAGCTTGTTATACCCATTCTAACCTCTTAAAAAATGATCACACGTAATGTTGTATTTAGAGAAGCTATTTAGGTGTATAAAGTATTAATCACTATCAAGTTAAATACGTTAATTACACAAATATAGTGTAACACAAATATAGTGTTTATATCCGCAGCATTACCCCAAAGTAAACCCATTACCGTACGTCATTACACTATGGAAATAGCTAAAATATACTATCCTCGCTGTATTTACGTCAGTAAGCTCGCGAATTCTTTTAACAGCGTAAGCAGCCGAACTTAATTTAATGGCTAGTTTATTAATGTGTGGTCCCCATTGTAGTTTAGAATCTATATTTATACCTAAAAATACAGTCGACTCAACCAGCTCAATGTCTTCACCATTTACGTGAACATTAAGATCAGTTTGTTTGACATTAGGTAAAACATTTTGTCTTTTTATTATTCAACAAAAGATTATTAGCATTAAACCAATCAATAACCTTAGACATCGCCGAGTTAACATGATCATGATACTTTCTACGGTTAACTTTAAAAAGCAATTACGTATCATGTGCGAATAAAACAATATCATGATCATTAATATGGTAAGGAAGGTCATTTATATAAACAAGGAAGAGAAATGGACCCAGAATAGAGCCTTGCGGGACACCCATAGTCACTAATGATCCCTGTGATCTAACCCCACCCACATCAACACTCTGAATTCTATCACTCAAATATGATTTCAAGAGATCCAAAGCTACACCTCGAATACCGTAGTGGGAAAGTTTCCCGAATAAATTATCAACACAGTCAAAAGCCTTGGAAAGGTCGCAAAAAATACCCAGAGCATCCTGTCTATCCTCCCAAGCTTCATAAAGAGTATAAAAAGTAGTATTCATAAAAAATTTAAAGTCCTAACACTTCCAAAGCTTTTTATATATGAGGTCATTGTTTATGTGAAATCCAACCCTAACCTATTTGAGCGAGTCTCTGATAATAGTCAAAGAGATCCCAACAGATTATCCATTCGAAAAGCAAAAAGGCTGTTTTTGCAAAAAACTGCTGTTACGAGGGTAAAGTCGCGTGCAACAGCTGGTACTATATAATTTATATATAGAAGATAAATATAGAAATAGAAGATCGTAGCGAATGTAACATTATTTCTAATATGGTTATTCTTAGAAATTATTAAATTTATCTATTAGCTCATTTATATCTTTTGGGTTTTATCCGTAACGACGTCAATTCGAATCAGTTTGAACATCGCGTTTTTTTCATAGAAGATAAGGGTGCTCAAGCATTGCTCAAGGCAATAAGTACCAGTTTTTACTAGCTTAGTTCGGAAAGCTAAATTATCAGCGAGTAACATAGGCTATATTTTATAAAGTTACGTGGGCAGTCGCGTGCAACAGCTGGTACTATATAATTTATATATAGAAGATAAATATAGAAATAGAAGATCGTAGCGAATGTAACATTATTTCTCCTATGGTTATTCTTAGAAATTATTAAATTTATCTATTAGCTCTTTTTATCTTTATGAACTTTGACACAGATTCATTTATATCTTTTGGGTTTTATCCGTAACGACGTCAATTCGAATCAGTTTGAACGTCGCGTTTTCTGCATAGAAAGATAAGGGTGCTCAAGCATTGCTCAAGGCAATAAGTACCAGTTTTTACTAGCTTAGTTCGGAAAGCTACATTATCAGCGAGTAATATAGGCTATATTTTATAAAGTTACGCGGGCAAAGTCGCGTGCAACAGCTGGTACTATATAATTTATATATAGAAGATTAATATAGAAATAGAAGATCGTAGCGAATGTAGGTAACATTATTTCTCTTATGGCTCTTCTTCGTCCACAAATTTAAGAACGACCTAATATCTAGTTGTTATTCTTAGAAATTATTAAATTTATCTATTAGCTCTTTTTATCTTTATGAACTTTGACACAGATTCATTTATGTCTTTTGGGTTTTATCCGTAATCACGTCAATTCGAATCAGTTAAAACGTCGCGTTTTCTTCATAATAGATAAAGGTGCTCAAGCATCAAGTACCAGTTTTTACTTTCCGAACTAAGCGAAGTAAGCGTTCGGAAAGCTACATTATCAGACAACACAGACTATATTTCATAAAGTTACGCGGGCAATGTCGCGTGCGTAATGAATAAACTGAAAAAGAGGGATTTCGTCAAGATGAGGATGGTAACCATCCGTACGTCTGTATGTCCGATGGAAGAAAGGGAAAGCGGTATGAGCTCATGCAGCTCCTGAGCACACTCTCCGAAGCACATATTATAAAAGACACATAGACTGGCAACTTTGCGACTATGTGCAAGGTTCTACATCTTAGATTTTAAAGGAGTACTGTCGTCAATGAGTCTCCTAGCTCTGCGTTCCATCGAGTCGAGTGCGGCAAGTTGGTATTTGGCTGAGCCATCCCACTGGGAGCAATACTACATGCAAGATCGAGCTTGCGAATTATACAAAGATAGGAGATGTCCAGGCGTAAAGTATAGCTTCACTCTATTTAGGATGCCTAGCTTTTGGCTGCTGTTTGGGCTTTGGACTCAATAAGAGGTGCAGAAGTTGAGATTTGAGCTCAACCTCATGCCAAGAAGTTCGAGATTATTGGCGACAGGTACGGATGCACCTCTGAAGGTTGGAGCCAAGTCGAAGGGGCTCATTTTGGCTTAGAACAAACACGCTTGCATTTTGGTGGCGTTAAAACTAACCAGGTTCCTGTCACTGCATTGGGAGATAATACTCAAGGTAAAGTCAATTCGCTCAACCATTGGAATTAATTTTAATTAACTCTCTCTCGGAATTAATTTCATCGCGCGCGACTGGCTCCTGCGCAAGAAAAATTTCTCTCCATTATCATCTGCGTACGCAACTATACTCCTGGAAGATGCAGGTCATTTATGTGAAGCAGGAAAAGAGTCACAGAGAGAACAGATCCCTGAGGAACACCGGCATCAATAGCCATAAGATCCGAGGAGCAGCTATCAATGACTAATCGAATCGAACTTTCTCTCAGGAAATTAAAAATCCAGCTACAGAGGCCAAAGGGGATGCCATATGTTGAAAGCTTACTTGGAAAACTTGCATGCCAAACCCTGTCGAAGGCCTTCTATATATCAAGTGACATAGCGAGAGCCTCGCCATGTTTCTCGATGGCTTCACTCCAGTAGTGCGTGACATACACAAGAAGATCTCCAGTTTAACGTCCTTGACAAAAGCCATATTGACAATCACTGAGTAAGTCATTAGCTTCAAGATATGTCAGTATCTTCTTGTCTGTCTTGTCAGTCTTACTATTCAGTATTCTCTCCCTAACCTTGCAGAGTATGGAAGTGATGGCGATTACTCGATAATTACGACCAACCTTTTTGGTCACTGGTTGCACATTGGCGAGCTTCTAGGATGCCGGTATGGTATTTGTCTTGAGAGAGAGGCGTTACAAGCGTGTAAGTACAGGCAACAGTTCAGATTTCAGGACCACAGTGCTTCAAGACCCTTGCAGGTGCTAATTTTTTTTTAAACGACAGTTTTTTATTAACTAAGGACAAAATGTTGGTCCTTAGTTAATAAAAGGTTGGTCCTTGGTTTGAAAACCACGATATCGCTGCTTAAAAACTAAAGGGCCATAAAACAAAAAAATCCAAAAATGTTTTTATTGCAAAAATAGAATTAAAAGGATTAGCAAATCAAATAAAAGAAAATGGTTAACAAAAGGCCTTAAAAAATCATGTATTTAAAAGAGAATTCTTTATTTTACCATATATACATTCCAGCAAAAATAAGAAAGTAAATGCTAAGGAATATCAGAAATATAGTTTTCTTCTTAGGAAATGTATTTATAATAATAATAATAATCATTTATTTCAGACATAGAACATCCATAATTATTAACTATGTATTAACAAAATAATAACAAATATATACATCTATGTAAAATATACATCTATGTGAATAATAATATATTATTATATCCTTATATGAATGTGAGTTTGTTTGTTCAATTCATCTATTAAATTAATTAATATCTATTAATTAAATCAAATTCAATCTAAAAAATATATTGACAGTAACCAAAATAAATGTAAAGCTGCTTGGGAAATTATACAAGACAAATTGGATGTTTGTAAAACTTCAGCAGAAATTAACAAGTAAAAAATAAATAAATAAATCAACTTACAAACTTATTTAATGAGTTTTTCATACAAATGAGTAACAATAACATAAGAAATTTTATTAATGTCCATTCAATCTTTTTAACACCAACAAATGACATGGAAGTATCCAAAATTATAAAATCACTCAACAATACTAATTTAGTTGGATATGACGGCGTTAGCGCAAAAATCCTAAAAGTATGTTCCCCTCACATGAGCAGACACTTTAGTTACATAATTAACAAATCATTCTCAAGTGGAAAGTTTCCAAATAAACTGAAGTATTCAATAGTTAAGCCTCTTTATAAAAAAGGGGATCAAACCGACATTAACAACTATAGGCCTATTACGCTAATACCTGTAATGTCAAAAATATTTGAGAAGGCAATGCTCGCTAGGCTCCAGGTTTCTTTTGATAAACACAATTTGTTGAAAGAGGTGCAATGTGGTTTTCAAAAGAGCAGTTCAACTTACATTGGCAAGCTTTGAACTATTTTTAAAAATATAACTCAAGCTCTTAGTGATAATGATAAGGTAGCAACATTATTCCTTGATATGAGTAAAGCTTTTGACTATGTTAATTACAATATTCTTAAAAAAATAGATTTGTATGGAATAAGAGGGAACGCATATGAATGGCTGGAAAGCTACTTAAATGACCGTCAGCAATGTACTGAAGTGTCGAAAATAATAAATAGTTATAAAATTACTTATAGCTCCAATTATAAATACAACAGATGTGGCGTCCCACAAGGAATTTGATAGGGTGGAATTGTATACTTTACATTAAATAAAACGTAAGAATGTAATCAATGGTTATTTATATTTACATGAGAAAATTTACAATATATATTTGTTTGACACTGTACATCAATCAGTTCGAATATTCATAAATGTATTTAAAACAATAATAAATAATGGCATAGACAAACATGGACAGCATCACGACCTTCCAACACCTTCTCCTGATATTCGTTCATGTTGCTGAGATACGTATCTATACATGCATTAATCTTGCACAGTGTCTTTCGAACTTTACTTTTGACAGTGGCTTTGTCATTACATCAGCTAACTGTATCTCTGTTGGACAATAGCTGATATTGATCAGTCCGTTCACGAAGTGTTCGTGTATAAAATGGTATCGCACATCTATATGCTTTGACCTTTTGTTGAAGGATCCCGATTTTACAAGTCGAATCGAACTTTGGTTATCAACGTGCAAATTTATTTTTATATCCACATCGGTTATTTCCTTCAGCAGAGATTTCAGATGCAATGCCTCTTTGCAATATTCTGCTGCGGCTATGTACTCGGCTTCTGTCGACGATAACGCCACTATAGGCTGTCTCTTAGATGCCCATGTGATTGGTCTATCGGCTATCATAAGCACGGAGCCAGCATAGTCCGAGTCGCTATAAGCATCGATATTCTCGATCGGTGTGTTTCGTTTGAACGAAATACCTTTCTTTGGGTCCCACCAAATATTTCAATATTTTCTTAAGTTTTTTTTACATCTTCTCTAGTGGGATTTTCAACCTTCCTGCTAACTTGATTAACCGCTTGTGCGATGTCTGGTCTGGTTCTGGTAGACAGGTACAGTAAACTTCCCACTGCCTCCCTATAGGGATATTCCTTCTCCTGGGCAGTTTCCTGTTCCGACTTGGAATCGCTACTAGCGGGCGTGTCACAAGGTTTGGCATTTTTCATATTATATTTTTCCAGTACGTCATTTATATAAGATCTCTGTGTAAGAAATATTCCTTCTTTAGAGTTTCTTATTTCCATACCCAGATAGGTACTTGGATTTTCATTCTTTTTCATTTCCAATTTTTTTTTCAAGTTTTTTCATAATATTTTCGATCCTTTCCTTGTCTTTTCCTATGACAAGTCCGTCATCGACAAATAATCCGATTATTATTGACTTATCTTCATTTATGAAAACGCATCGATCGGTTTTTATCGTCTTGAAACCCAAATCAAACATCGCTTGAGTAAAAGTTTTGTTCCATGTGAATGGAGCTTGATTTAAGCCATACAACGACTTTTTTAGCCGACAAACTACTTCAGTAGTATTGCAGTCAGTTTTATAGCCAACAGGTAGTTTCATATAAACTTCATCTGTCAACTCTCCGTACAATAATGCTGTCTTGACGTCAAATGTCATGAAGTAGTAAGATTTGGATGCGGCAATGGCTAATAAAGTTTTTAAGGCAGATTGACTTATGACTGGGCTATATACGTCTTTAAAATCTAGATTTCCTTTCTGCTCGCAGCCACGTACGACTAATCTGGCCTTATACGTACCGTCATCTTTAATCCGAAATACCCATTTGTTCGACAAAATTTTGTGTCCTTTGGCTTCTGACCCGTCAACTAGTACCCAGGTGTTATTTTTCTGTAGTGAATCCATTTCAGACTGTATCGCCTTCTCCCAATTTTGTCTGTCGGTGCCCATCACTGCATCTTTATATGTAAGAAATGAACAGTCATAGTCATCATTACTATCTGATGTAAACATAGACACGCAACGACTTAGCTCGTAATCTTTGGTCCATGCTGGTGGCCTCACTTCTCTTTGTGGTCTTTCACTTGAGTACGGTGGGTCAACTGGATCTTGACTGGAGCTGGAAGAAGGAAGATTAGTTGTTTCCTCAAAAGGTAAGTTATTATTAATTTTGTTTTTAATTTCAGGTATTTCAATTAATTCTATTTCCGGTTCTAGAGTTAAATCTTTGTTTTTCTCAGCAGGAGTATCACCATAATACATCTTTTCGATTACTTTTACGTCGAGTCCTCCTATCATTTTTTTTAACCGTTTCCTTTAAGTCTCTTTCATTTACATGACCTAATTTCTTGTGCCACTTCAGCACTGGGCGTGAAATTTGCTATCTCTTCCGGCTCATCGAATTCAATGAAGTATAGTCCATTTCTTCTTCTAGCTTTTAAGCTAACAGTTCCGTCTTTTATGATATTGGCTTGTTCCATTTCAAATAAAACTTTATAGCCATGATCTGTAATTTTACTAACTGACATCAAGTTGTTTGACAAATCTGGTAAATATAATGTGTTAGTTATACACTCACCGGCACGGAAACTTGGCCAACACAGAAATTTGCGATAATTTGCATTTTAATACTTTTTTAACCATAACTATAGACCAGGTGTGTTCAATAAGTGTCTCTTTTAGGTTTTCAATCCTTTTTAATGACAATTAACCGTTTAACTGCCTAACAATAAGGTTTAAATCAAACCAAACGTTTTTACAGAAAATCTTAACTTTCAGCGCTCAACTTTAAAACACTAGGATATGCGGGATTACTAATTTTTCATTATTGTTTACACATCTTAATATCAGGTAATTCCTCCTGTAGCCCTGATAACTGCCTGCATTCGATCTGGTATGCTTTGGATAATGCTTTTGACCTCAACTTGCGGTATGTCGTCTCATACAGACCAAGCAGCATTTCGGACCTCAGTACGTGTCCGTGGGGGATTAAATTTGTTTTTTATCTTCTTTTTAAGCATGTCCCAGATATTCTCTATGGGATTTAGGTCAGGAATACGAGCTGGCCACGCCAATTTTTGAATTCTGACCTCTTAAAAGTTTTCATTAACGCAATGTGCGACATGTGGGCGTGCATTATCGTGCATTAGGAGTAATTAGTCTTGCCAATGAACCCCAAAAACGGTAAAACATGATCCTAAAGGATATCTTTAATGTATCGAGCAGCAATTAGCCGGTTATCGATGACAGCCAACTCGGTACGAGCGTCGGAACTTATTCCTCCCTACACCATTATAGAGCCACCATGAAAACTCACAGTTTGTGTAGTGGTGATGGGTAAAAGCCATTCTCCTCTTTTTCTCCACACTCGTTCTCGACCATCTGGTGCACGTAAAGCTATCCTACACTCTTCAATGATTAAAATCTTGGCCCAGTGCTCGTTAGTCCAGTTGGCGTGTTCTTGGGCGAAATGAAGTCTTGCTACTCGATGTTGTCTGAGAAGTTCTGGGCCGCGTGCTGGTCTCGGGCTTTCTAATTAACTTCCTCCATATGTCTTCTCACCGTACGCTTGCTAACAATAACACCTCTTGTGATTTGGAGTCGCAAGCGGATTTTAACCGCAGTGAGGAAGCGATTTTGCAGAATTTCAAGGATAATTAAGCGATTATCCTGGGCCGGCGTGCATTTTTCACCTCCACTACTTGGTCTGCAGGTGTAGGCACGAGTCTCCTGGTATCGTTTCTAATCATATTGCATTGAAAAACGTGGTACGTTAAGCCTTGTAGCCACTTCGCGTTGTGTCAACCCTTGGTTGATTAATGCCATGGCTTGTGTAACCTGAGCTGGTGTTAAGGGCAATTTTTTTCGTTTTTTAGCACCGCCATATATTGGATTAGAAGCATAAAATAACAGATGTTTGATAACTGAATAGTACGCAATTTTAAAATACGGAGTTTAAAAATTTTACTTAGTCGCTCAAATGACTCGATTTAACTAAAGCTAAAAACAAATGTCAAATTGCACTCAAACATAATAAATTACCCTTTAGAACTAATGAGAAGTATTTTTCGTCTCAACCTCATACCAAAAAATACATTATAAACACTAACAACTTTGTAATCGCAAGATAAGCGCTTGGCCAAGATTCCGTGCCGCTGAGTGTATTATGTTTGCAATCTTTTATATAAAGTTCAGCTTTTCCTGTCCCTTTAACTTCGGTCGTATGCTTCGCTGAAACTAGTCTTAGAGTGTCAGACGCAGGGATTAAGTTACAGAGTATACTTTTGTCACCCGTCATATGTGACGTACAGCCACTATCTAGACACCATAAATTGCTATTAGTTTTCGACGTTCCTGTTGTCAAACAGATATTGTACATACTTTCTTGACCTTTAGTTTTATTAGGGTTAGTTGACTTCTTCTTTGACCAATACTTTTCTGTCGAATGCCCTTTCTTATTACAAATGTTACAATAAAGTACCCTTTTCTTTATCTTGACATAGAATGCTTTTGAAGTCTGAGGTTCGCTTGCTTCGCTTTGCCTTCTTGCTTCGTATTCTTCTATAATTTTAACTTTTAAAATGTCAGGACTTGGTAAAACATCTCTCGACTCAATTGCCGTTCTGAAGCTATTGAAATTTGAAGGTAAACAGTATAACATCATAATGCTTAATAATTCTGGATGAATTTTTACATCCATGTCTTCCAATTTACCCACTACGTCCATAAAATTACTGAGATGGTCTCTCACATCTTCTTGTGAAGTCATTTTCTTCAATACTAATTGATTTATAAACGTAGCTTTTCTCGCAGGCCCTGAACTTTGATGTACAGATTTTAGCTTGTCCCATACTTCCTTGGATGTGTTACATCTTTTAATTTGTTTAAGTTCTGGAGGAGATATAAGTAGAAGTAGCTCTGACCTTGCCTTTAAGTCTTCCTTTAGGAACGCACTCTTTTGTTCGGCAGTCGCAGTTGCCGCTAACGTTTCTTCACCACTTGCGTACTCCCACAGATCGTATCTTATGAGAATCGCCTGTGCTTGTAAGCACCAGGTATCGTAATTCGATTTTTGTCAGCGATTCTATGCTTCTTAGACTTGAGCTCATTTTTAAAAATTTTATTTTCTCATTTGCCACTAATTATTTAACACTCTGCTACCACTAATAGGGTGGAATTGTATACTTTACATTAAATAAAACGTAAGAATGTAATCAATGGTTATTTATATTTACATGAGAAAATTTACAATATATATTTGTTTGACACTGTACATCAATCAGTTCGAATATTCATAAATGTATTTAAAACAATAATAAATAATGGCGTAGACAAACATGGACAGCATCACGACCTTCCAACAGTATTTTAGGCCCATTTTTATTTTCAATATACATTAATGATCTCCCCAATGCATCTCATTATCGCTCTCTTCTTTTTGCTGATGTTACAGCTATAATTGTTAAGCGTAAAGATGGAGGTTCAATCGAGCTATAATTGTTAAGTGTCAAGTAGGAGGTTTACTCGAAAATAATTTACAAATCCTTAGCTGATGTTGCTAACTGGTTAAAAGTTAACAACCTATTAATTAACATTAACAAAACAAAGGTTGTTCATTTTAAAACAATGAGGGCAAAGAAATACATTTGTTATAAGGTTCGCTAATGATCAAGTTGTGACAGTCAAGACTTTAAAATATCTCGGTTTTATAGTGGATGAAAACCGCATTTTGATTCAATTTGTGTTAAATTAAATCGTTTCGTATATGCTATGAAAAGGCTATCATTGACAGTATCCAGAGAAGCTGCCCTCAGTGCATATCACGGCTATGTATCCTCCGTCCTGTCTTATGGCATTTTACTATGGGGAAACTCAACCGCATGTAACAAGGCTTTTAAATTACAGAAGAAATGTGTACGTGCAATTTGTGGTGCATGGTTTATGGATAGCTGTCGACCATTATTTAAAGAACTAGCTGGTGCCCGCGAGTTCGTCCGCGTTGAAAAAGAAAAAAGTAGCCTATCCTGTGTCCTGTACGTCTAAATGTTTATCTACCAAGTTTCATGAAAATCAGTTAATTCGTTTAAGAGTTATGGAGGAACATACATAGGTACATAGAATACCTACACTTACAGATTTATTATTAGTATTGATTAAGAATTCTCCCATTCCCTTCCTTGTATATAAGAGAGATATGTGTGTTTGTCAAGAAAAATGAATCTTATTTCATGCACAGTGCAGATTTTCTACCAGAGAGAGCAAGGCGGCATAATTTTTTGATTGTTCCGAGAACGCATTTAGAAACTTGTAGACGGAATTCATATTATTCATATATTAAGATATACAATAAGTTACCCACTGCACTCAGGGAATTGCCGGGAAATTTGTTTAGAAGAAGATTGAACAAGTGGCTGTTGGACCAATGTTTTTATAATATTAAGAAATATTTTGACATTTGATTAAATTTTAAAATTGACTTCGGACGTATTTTTTATTATTATTATTTTACATGTAAATTATGATTTTGCACGTCAGACGTGGCAGTGCATGAGGTGGCATATATTCAAGCCAATAAGAACTGGTTTACATTAACCTATGTTACTTGTAAACAATTGATTTGAATTTGAATTTTGAATTTGAATTTGAAAACCGTCTCCGCCATTGTAACTACCTCGGCCACCGCCTCCGCTACCGTCACCGCAACCGCCTCTGCCACCTCCGCCTCCGCCACCGTAACAGCCTTTGCCACCTCCGCCACCGCCAACGTAACTGCTTATGCCACCACCGCCTCCGCCATCGTAACGGCCTCCGCTACCGTAACCATCGTCACCGCAACCGCCTCTGCCGCCTTCGCCGCCTCCGTAACCTCTGTCTCCACGACTCCAGTGACCAAGGTTAACTGTAAATTTAAATGTCAAATTAAGTCACATATATCGCTGTAGGATGATCGCTTCACTGCCAAAAAGCATGCCGCAACTTCAAATAACTTTCGGGCCTACTTCTTTTTAGTCTTAGTGATATTTTATTGGAAATCATAATAACTAGTTCTATAACTATAAAAACATAGACTGACAATCCCGAATCCACAGGTCAGGTCGTCTGTCCACCTTGTGGTGGACGTCCTATGCTGCCAGTCCATGGCCTCAACTCGGTAACGGGGTCGGCTCTCCGTACTGTTAATTCAATCTCCTTAATAAGTTCGAAATTTCCATACCGATATTATTCTCGACGTGAATTACCCCGTCGTCGTTACCCGTCGTTGCCGTTGGCTGCCGATTACCCAAGAAATCAATAAATCTTTTCTTCCTATTCAGCACAACTGGTTTCGACCTTTCCTGATCTTCTAGTTTCTGTTGACGAAATTACACATTTTAAAGGAAAATGTAGAAATAAAAAAAGTGATGTGGTAATTTTTATTTTAACACAATGTCAAACAATGGTCCTTAATAAGAGCCTAATTGCAAGAGCCTAAGAGCAAATTATATACACAAACCTTGCTCGTTTATCACACTTTCCATTACTTAGTGCAAACCGTTTCAAAATTAGGTATAAATTTTTTATTTGTGAAACAATTGGAATGAAACAAACACTATGTTATGGGAAGCATAATGCTACATCAGTGAAAACCGCATTCAAATCGATTAAGCCGTTTCTTAGGTTAGCATGAACAAACGAACAGACAATTCTAAGCAATTTTTACCTCCGTGACAGGCTGTGGAGGTCCATCCGAGGACTTCGCTTCTGGTTCCGGATGTGTCTTATACGCGGGGTTCTGATGCGCGTACTCATCACCTAGAACATTGTCTGTGACCGAAGCACAGACTAATGTTAATGTGGCCAATGCCAGCACGCTCACCGCCACACAACTGGGTCCCATCGTGATCACTGTCTCAGGACTCAGTTAGCAAACCTATTTATTGTATACGTCGCGTTTTTTCCCAGCATACTACGTACAACGTTAGGCCTTTATCAATATATATTTTTTTATAGTTGTGTTTATAGTTTTATATTTTTTTATAGTTTTATAGTGGAGTGTTCCAGTTCAAAGGGGTTTATTCTCATCTCGGCACCCACGTTATGATAATGATAATAATTGTTAGGTACAGTTATCGAAATAGAAAGAAACACAAATTTACCTGATAATTTAAGTTCAAAATCAACATTCTTAAAAAGTTATTAGTGATCTAAATAAAATATTTATATTTACGGGACTAGAGCAACATGCCCTTTCAATAAAATCACAGTATTTGTACTGAAAGCAATTTGATCATAATAACAATATCAGTTGCACTTTTAGGGCCAACTGACGCTTGATTAATCCTTTACTTTTATAATAATCAAAATAACCGAACTAACATAAACAACACCGTGCCATAGCTATTGTTGATTGAAATCTTATAATACTAAACGAGGAATTCTTGTATGCCACGACGATGGAAAAGGATCATTTCGTCTTTGACCATCAATATCTCAGCAATCAAAGATCGCACAGAAAATTCAAGATAGGTTTTGAAAACTTGAATAATTTTTCTACAAAAAATTTTCAGTTTTTTCTAAAAAATTTTTTTTTCCATACTGTATACATTGTAAATGAATTTGAAAAATCATAAAAAGGTTTTTTAAAATAGGTTTTTGATAGGTTTTTGAAAAATCAAGCGCTGAATCAAAAATATGGAGAAAATCAGCTTCAATTTGGGTTTTGAAAACTTAAAATTCCCTAAAAGAATATTTCATTGTTTTTTCTAAAAAAAATTTTTTTGTCATGCTTCATTTATTTATTTAATAAAGTACACAGACAGAATACAATTATTTACATGAAATAAAAAAATATGTGTATATGGTAATTTACTAAATTGCAGTCCTAAATAGTGTACATAGCACGATTAACTTAATTTTAACTAAACACTATAGAGTTCCGTAGATCAAAAAGAAAAAGGAAAAAAAAATCGATTTTTTTTGTCGATCGTCTTCTGAAGAGTACTCGAAGAAAAATTTGGAGCTACAATATGCTTATTTTAAATTTACTGTACGACTATTCGTCTTCTTACAGCTTGTTGAAAACAACCTAAAAATAACCTAATTTTTGTGAGGAGTATATATCAAACATATGCATATGCATATACATCATTAGAAGCGTATTTTTAAGTAGTATTAAATGTTTCAAGTACTTGTTTTAATAAGCTGAATACTAGAAGAGATATAAGCATATAAGTTACTTTTTAATATATACTGCTCAAAAAAATTTGCGGAAGAAAACTTTAAAGTAGCACAATTTTTTTACTTATATTTTTAATTATAATTGACCACTAAAGTTCATTGAAGGGAGTGAGTTTGATCATAATGCCAGTTCTGACTGAGATGCATGTCTCCTGAGCTATGGCTTTGCTTGTAGAGGGTCGAACTATGCGTTATGTAGAAAATTATCTAGGAGTAACCCCTTCTGTTATCAACAGACTTTGGAAGCGATACCGTGAGAAGGGAGAATGCCCACGAAGGCGTGGTCCAGGTCGAAAGAGAGAAACTATACGTTTGCAAGATCGCTACATCGTTAATTGTGCTTTACGTAACCGCACAACAACTGCAAGATATCTTCAATATACACTAAGGATGCACCAGACGGTAAGATGTAGGTTGATGGAAGCCAATTTGAGATCACGCCGACTAGATCGGGCTGTGCGTCTACGTATTCAACATAGACAAGCTCGCCGGTTCGCGCAAAATTACGCTAGTTGGCAACTTCGATATTGGAGGCCTGTGCTTTTTACCGACGAATTACTATTTCATCTAACACGATGCGAAGATCGCCTCCGTGCTTACAGACGCCTAGGCGATCGATTCAGTGCAGCAGCAGTCCAGGAATATGTCAAATTTAAAGTGAAAATCATTATTTGGGGCGGAATTAGTTTGGCCGAACGCAAAGATCTCGTCGTTGTTCCTGGGCTCTTGTGTGCTCAAGCTTACATAGAAAATGTCCTCGAAGATATTGTTTTGCCCGCAGCATATGGTATCGACCCAGATTTACTTTTAATGCAAGATAATGCCAGGCCACATACTACAGCCATCACGTTATATTACTAACGGCATCATGAAATCCGTGTAATGGAGTGGCCTTCGATGAGCCGTGACCTTCCAGGAGCGCCTGGAAGCATCCTATTACACCTCAAACACTGCAGCAGCTCACTGAAGCGTTGAATGAAGAATGGGAGCGAATTCCAAAAGAAGATATTCGGAGGATCATACGAAGCATACCGCGTCGTAGTCAAGGGCCACTCACGTTACTAAAAATCAATAAAGAGGGTTCATGGAGGCCACACTTGTTACTAAAAGTCACTAAAGACGATCATTTAATCGATATAAGAATTTTTTTTTGACGGCCACTTTTTATCGGGAATTAGTTTTTCGATTTTTGATTAAAAAAAAAAACAAAATGAGTTTTTTTAATAAATATATTAATTAATGAATTAACAAGGAAAAAATTACATAAAATTTATTTTAAACCTAATTGTAGTTTAAATAATACAAAAGACTAAAATCTTGTTCCGCTAATTGTTTTGAGCAGTGGAAAAAAATTATTAAAATATACTAAATATGGAATAAAACACCCATTACTCTTTTTGCAACATACAATATGAAGGATTGTGATTGTATTTTTGCAATAAAAACATTTTTAGATTTTTTGTTTTATGGCCCTTTAGTTTTTAAGCAGCGATATCGTCGTTGTCAAAACAAGATCTACTTCTTTGAGATCCATGTGCAGCAACTAGAATCTGTTATATGCACAGGTTACTTTTTATATTTTTTCTTGTATACAGGGTTACTGGTGACGCGACGTATTCCTGCCAGGACGTGAAAGGGGAGCTTAAATTCAATGTTTTTGACCCCCCATATGTATGGCCGAAATTCAGTAGTTTTCCAGTTTTTTCAGTTTTAATGATTTTTTGCCAATCACCCAGAATTTGTCATTTAAATCAAAATTTAAAAAAAAACGCTTGAAAAATGGGTTTTATTTAGATTTCCTTTGACAACTGATGCTTCAGTCTAGTTATTACAGTTAAAAAAAGTCTCAAATTACGTCGCAATTTGAAATTATAAGCCATACCAACAATTACTTTTTTTAAAGTTTACATTTTATGTTTCAAAACATGACGTCTATCTGAAAAAAAAATCTACTACGCTAAGTGTGCAAAGCATTAGAAAAATATCTACATTTAATCAGCTTTCCAAAAAGATATAAATGTGATGGACAAAACATCTAATTCATAACACAGGAGATGTTTTACCGGTGCAGGTAGAGGACGCCAAAGGTGTTATTACGGGATACACGTGTTAGTTAGTTTCAATTCTTCGCCACGCAAGCAAGTGTATTGTTATCTGGTTACTACGCAAACCATTGTCACGTTAAGTACTTTGTCATACTTTTGTTAACATGGCTTCGTATGCTAACTGTATGCTGCCGTAGCAGTACATGATATCGGCGTATTCATTTTTGTTAGATACCAAGTCAAAAGTATGAAAAAAAAGAAAAGATTTGTTGTCTAATGTCGAACTCTGTACCATAAATTGTATGAGAAAAATATGGCTGGGCTAATGTAATGTATTGTTATGTGATTAATAAAACATAATAAAAGTGTCTCATGATTTTATTTAAACAAGAAGATTAATGCGCACTCTGAGATTTCCTCCTTCACATAAATGACCTGCTTCTTCCAGGAGTACAGTTGCGTACGCAGATGATAACACCGTCATGGAGAGAATATTTTCTTGCGCAGGGGCCAGTCGCGCGCGATGAAATCATTTCCGAGAGAGAGTTAATTAAAATTAATTCCAATGGTTGAACGAATTGACTTTACCTTGAGTCTTATCTCCCAATGCGGTGACAGGAACCTGGTTAGTTTTAACGCCACCAAAATGCAAGCGTGTTTGTTCTAAGCCAAAATGAGCCCCTTCGACTTGGCTCCAACCTTCAGAGGTGCATCCGTACCTGTCGCCAATAATCTCGAACTTCTTCGGTTCGAGAACCGAACAGGTTGGGCTCAAATCTCAACTTCGGCACCTCTATTGAGTCCAAAGCCCAAACAGCAGCCAAAAGCTAGGCATCCTAAATAGAGTGAAGCTATACTTTACGCCTGGACATCTTCTATCTTTGTATAATTCGCAAGGTCGATCTTGCATGGAGTATTGCTCCCAGTGGGATGGCTCAGCCAAATACCAACTTGCCGCACTCGACTCGATGGAACGCAGAGCTAGGAGACTCATTGACGACAGTACTCCTTTAAAATCTAAGATGCAGAACCTTGCACATAGTCGCAAAGTTGCCAGTCTATGTGTCTTTTATAATATGTGCTTCGGAGAGTGTGCTCAGGAGCTGCATGAGCTCATACCGCTTTCCCTTTCTTCCATCGGACATACAGACGTACGGATGGTTACCATCCTCATCTTGTCGAAATCCCTCTTTTTCAATTTATTCATTACTAGTTGTTGCACGCGACATTGCCCGCGTAACTTTATGAAATATAGTCTGTGTTTCTCGCTGATAATGTAGCTTTCCGAACGCTTAGTTCGCTTAGTTCGGAAAGTAAAAACTGGTACTTATTGCCTTGAGCAATGCTTGAGCACCCTTATCTATTATGAAGAAAACGCGACGTTTTAACTGATTCGAATTGACGTGATTACGGATAAAACCCAAAAGACATAAATGAATCTGTGTCAAAGTTCATAAAGATAAAAAGAGCTAATAGATAAATTTAATAATTTCTAAGAATAACAACTAGATATTAGGTCGTTCTTAAATTTGTGGACGAAGAAGAGCCATAAGAGAAATAATGTTACCTACATTCGCTACGATCTTCTATTTCTATATTAATTTTCTATATATAAATTATATAGTACCAGCTGTTGCACGCGACTTTGCCCGCGTAACTTTATAAAATATAGCCTATGTTACTCGCTGATAATGTAGCTTTCTATAGGTGAAAGAATTTTCAAAATTGGTCCAGTAGTTTTAGTTTATTTTATAAAAGATCTCTTCTTACAACCAGTATATACCTACTTCTTATCAATCTTTGATGTTATTGTCATGAAATATTATAATTCAATATAAATATATATTACAATACAATATATTTGGTAATGAAATATATTATATTGTACATGTACGAGATACGGCCGAAAAAATGCGTAGCAATCATGGATTAAATAAAAAACATTTTTTATGTACAACTAGCTACTTCCCGCGACTTCGCCCGCGTAACTTTGTAAATTATATACTAAAAACCTCCTTGAGAACCACTCTATCCATTGGTAAAAACAGCATGAAAATCGGTGAAGTATTAGTTTTTGAGTTTATCGCGAACAGACGATTTTTTTGGCTGTTGTGTTTTGGCAGTGCACTTGTAGCACCTATGGCGTTGCTTGTGTTATAGACCACCTACCATCAAGTGGAAAGTCGGCCTGTCTTAAAAATAGTGTATGAAATGTTAAAGGTAATTAACGTATTTAACTTGATAGTGATTAATACTTTATCCACCTAAATAGCTTTTCTAAATACAACATTACGTTGGATCATTTTTTAAGAGAGAATGGGTTGAGGGTAGAATGGGTATAACAAGCTATCCTTAAAAGATAGACATAATATGTCACATAAAAGAGATACAATACATAAAAGACATACATTGTTTATATTTCAAACGGAGTAAGCGTTTTCGATGAAAGCTCCCAGGTGGCTTTATTTTTTCCGACATCTTCAACAATCATCGTCATATTTCAAACAATTTACAAAAATCTAACATACACATACCTAATATACCTTCCTCAGGAACCTCATGAGAATCCGTTCAGTATTTTCTGAGATGTTCGCCAACATACATACATACATACAGAAAGACATGTTGGAAGTATATTTGTCGAATTTAATACTGGCAAGTTTTATGAAAATAAAATACTGAGTTTAAAAAGAATAGAAAAGGAATTTAATTGTCAAGAAGATATTGATTTTAGTTATTGTTTTGTCATGAAAAATTGTAGAAATAGTAATGAAGTTTTTGTAGGAGATGTATTATTTATTATAATAAAATGTTTGGTGTGTTTTGGAGCAGATGTTAGTACCATGGTATTCAAGATAAATAAATTAATAAGATGTATATGAAGTTTTTCTCATTATTTATAAAGAAAGTGCCAATGTCTTTGAACAAAGAAATTTAAAGCCCATTAACAAGACAGGGATTTTGTTTTAAGGATAAAAATAATAATGCGTAAGTATTCGTGTATATATTTTATATTTATTAATTCAATAAGAAATTCAAGAAGTGACATCATTCAAGTGAAGACGGAGAGATTCTTGGCGATGTACTTTTGTCTTCTAGTAATAACTTAAATTCGTAACACGTAGAAGGCAATTAATTACCACTTATCAGAAATTTTCATGTAACAACAATGTACTAGATTTTATCAATGGCCGCTAGAAAAAAAATGATGCCAACCCTCCATACAAAGCTACCGAATCCCCTTAAGGATTACATAGTAGATCATTGGCTGGAAAACGGACCTCCAAACAAAGCTAGGGTATGGACGGACAATGGTGTTGTTACGGTGAGAGAAACCGTACCACCACTTAAAACAATGTATAATGTATAACAGTTTAGAAGGCTGAAATGCTCGACTGAGTAGACGTGTTGGCAAAAATGCTACTCTTATAAAAATTTAAATTTTATCAGACATGACACAAGTTGGTTCCTTTGCAATTAATATTATAATATATTTTTTTTTTTCAAAAGTAAAATCCCTATTTCAAAAAGAAGGACAAATATACGTAAAGTCCCATACAAAATAAAAACAAATTGTGGCCAAATATGAAAATGTTTTAATAAATTTTAAAACCGGCATAAAACAAATATCTGACAACAAACTGTATAATCTGGTCACTTTATATACCTAATATTATTATTATTAATATAAATATTATTAATAATTGATTAGTGTGATTTTTTATACAATTGTTGATTAGTTGGATTTTTATTATTGATGGTTTAATATCTAATAGCAACAGTAGCTAAGGTATGGTGTTGTTTATGTTAGTTCAGATATTTTGAAGACTAATTATTATAAAAGTAAATGATTAATCAATGTTGGAATGATTCACTCAATGCACTTACATACTCCCTCAGAGTACTGTACATATTGTTTGTTCTGTTGATTCTATTTTTAAATATGTTAATTATAATTTTGTCTTTTGTTTATAGAAAAATATAAGTTCGTGTTTTGTTATGTTGTTGCATCTCTGTATTTTAAAAAGTTAAAATAAATGTTCTTATACAAATTACTTTTACGTCTTTAACTCTGCATAAATCTGAACCCATAACCAACAGGTTATGGGCCCAGTAGCAGACGTAAAAAGTAAAATTGTGAAATGGCATCCGTGTACCGCATCGAACCTCTCAAAAGGGATAACTACGATACATGGCGGCTACAAGCCCAAGCCGTGTTAAACAAATTACAATTATGGCAATATGTAGACGGATCTTTGCCGAAACCAACCACGGAAGCGGCGGAAAGTAAACAATGGGAAACAAGCGACTTACAAGCAAAAAGTGAAATAATTTTGATGATCGATCCCAGTGAATTAAAACAAATTAAAAACTGTAATACATCCAAAGACGTTTGGGATACGCTCAAGAATATTTTCGCCAGTCAAGGTCCCGCAAAAAGGGCTACACTATTGAAACAATTGATTCTTGCTAAACTGTCTGATGGAGATGATGTTAGGCTACATTTGAACAAGTTTTGTGAAACTGTTGACAAACTTAAAGATATGGACATAGAAATCAATGAAGATTTGTTAAGTATTATGATGCTTTATTCTTTAAGTCCATCTTTTGAAAATTTTAGAGTAGCCATAGAGACCAGAGATAAATTGCCCACTCCAAATGAATTGAAAATTAAAATATTGGAGGAGGATGAAGCCAGAAATAAAAATCGCATTAATTGTTCTATGGAAAATGCTTTATTAAGTAAGAAACAAAAATTTAAAACTAAAAAGTTTAATTATTATTGTACTTATTGTAACAAAAAAGGACATTCAATATCACACTGCAGGAACCGTCAACAACCTGAAAAGAAACATACATCATATGTAACAACAACAGAAGAAATGTGTTTAAGCACAAATTTTAATGTATCAAAGAATAATTATTGGTGTCTTGACAGTGGTAGTACAGCTGATATGTGCAGTGATGTGAAAATATTTTGCAACTTAAATACTCAAAAAGGAGGAGCATTATATCTTGCTTGCAATGATCAAGTAGCATCAATTGAAGGTAAAGGTACTGTTACATTAAAAACAAAATCATGTACTTTCACATTACACAATACTTTGTATGTACCTGATTTGAAAACTAATCTTCTTTCGGTATCGAAGTTGACAAACAATGGTTATAATGTCTCATTTGTAAAAAATAAAGCATTTGTAAAAAATAATAGAGGACAAATTATCTTAACAGCTATAAAAAGAAACAATTTGTATTATATTATTGACATATGTGGACATGAGTCAGCGTCAATTGCATCAAATGAAGAAAATAACTTAGATTTATGGCATAAAAAGTTAGCGCATATAAATGAAACTGATTTGAAGCTATGTGTGAAAAGGAAATTACTTCATGGTTTAGATTTTAATACTAACTTAAAGTTAAATGAATGTGAAACATGCATAAGTGGAAAATTTTCTAAGCCGCCTTTTCATACTTCTCAAGAGAAAAGAAGTAGTGAGCCATTGGAGATAGTGCACACAGATGTGTGTGGCCCTATGCAAAGTAAATCTCTAGGCAATTCGAGATATTTTGTCACATTTATCGATGACTACACAAGATACACAAGAGTATATTTTATGACTCATAAAAATGAAGTATTTAAATATTTTCAAGAATATAAAAGTGAAGTTGAAAATTACACAGGAAAAAAGATCAAGTTTTTACAAAGTGATAATGGCATAGGTGAATATTTAAACAAAGAGTTCACTGATTACCTCAAGAAATGTGGCATAAGAAGACGCTTGTCTGCCCCTTACACACCTCAGCAAAATGGTGTTGCTGAAAGAAAAAATAGAACTTTATTAGACAAGGCGCGCTGTATGTTAATTGAAGGAAACTTATCAGACAATTTTTGGGCAGAAGCTCTCTGTACCGCTAACTATATTGCCAACAGAGTACCATGCAAAACTCTAGGATATGACACTCCATTTCAAAAATGGGTTGGTCGCATACCATCAGCAAAACATTTTAGAGTATTTGGAGCGAAGTCATACATATTAATAAATAACAGAAAGACAGGAAAATTCGGTCCAAAAGCCATTGAAGGTATTTTTGTGGGATACTCGGAGTCATCTAAAGCATATAGAATATGGGTTCCAAAGTATAATAAAATTGAAGTAACAAGAAATGTAAAAATAATGAATAAAATGTACTATACAAAAGAAAATGTATCAAAAAAGGATGAAATACTTGAAGGAAATAAAAATGATGAAATTACAATACAAATAGAAGAAAATACTAAAAAATTCTTACCTTTTCAGAATCCTTCTTCTTTTCAGCCTCCTATTCAGAATCCTAACTTTTCTGTCCCTCGTTCCGATGTCCACCACCAAGATGAAGAAAATGATAATTATTATGATAGCATTCAAGATGATACTTCTATCAAAGAAAATGAAAATGTGATTAATGAGACCGAAGAAAATGAAAATAATTATGATGAGCCACAGATGTCTGGATCAAATACGAATAAGGTTGTATCTAAAGGAAGACCGAAGCGAATTCAAAAATTACCAGAATGGACAAAAGACTATGAGTTAAATTTAGATGATTGTGATTTTACTTACCTGTGCGATGGGGACAACCACGATGAATCTTGGGATGAAGCTATCAAAGAAGAAATAAAGGCACATCTTAAAAATGAAACATGGAAAATAATAGAAAATAAAGGGATAGAAAATGTACTTACTTTTAAAACAGTGTTAAAAGAAAAAACAGATGGAAGAAAGAAAGCCAGACTGGTGGCCAGAGGATTCAATCAAAGACCTGGATTGGACTACTTTGAAACTTTTGCCCCAGTTGCTAAGTTAAGCTCTGTTAGGAGTCTCATTGCAAAGTCTGTTGAAGAAAATCTGCAGATTTATCAATTGGATGTTAAAACAGCTTTTTTAAATGGAGAGATAGAGGAAGACATTTTTGTATATAAGCCTGAAAATTTAGAAAAATATCTTTGTCAAATAATTATAGAGGAAAGCTCAAATGACAAAAACCTATACTTAAAGGCGAGAAACATGCTAGAACATATAAGAAACAACAAAAATGCAATTTGTAAACTAAACAAAGCTGTTTATGGGCTAAAGCAAGCTGGAAGACAATGGTTTAAAAAGCTCGATGTCAAGCTAAAAGAATTGAAGTTTATTCCATCTATTGCTGATCCTTGTATCTATACATCAATGACAGGAGGAGAACTGGTCATAATATGTGTATATGTGGACGATATTTTATTATTATCAAGGCAAGAGAGCCATATTCTGCATGTAAAAAGAAATTTAATGGAGAGTTTTGAAATGAGAGACTTGGGTAAATTGAAACATTGTTTGGGTATAGAATTTGAATGCAAAACTGACATTGCAACAATGTCTCAAACAAAATATATTAATGATATCCTAAGGAAATATAACATGTCAGACTCAAAGCCTGTCTCTACTCCCATGACACCAGGTATAAAACTAAATAAACATGATAAAATTGAAGAAAATCTCCCTTACCAAAACATTATTGGTGCGTTGATGTATTTGGCTGTAGCAACAAGACCAGATATTTGCCATGCAGTAAGTTATCTCAGTCAATTCAACAACTATTACGGACAGGAGCATTGGTCTGCAGCCAAGAGAGTATTAAGATACTTAAAAGGGACAAAGGATTTAAAACTAACTTTTAAAAGAACAGCTCAGCCCATATTGGGATATACAGATGCTAACTGGGCATCTTGTACTGTAGACAGGAGATCATATACGGGATATTGTTTTGTTCAGGCTGGAGGAGCCATCAGTTGGGAATCCAGGAAGCAGAGGACAGTCGCTTTGTCCACCGCAGAAGCGGAGTACATGGCTTTAACCGATGCTGCTAAGGAAGCCATACATCTGTTGCAATTGAGTAAAGACATTGGATTTACACAAGAAAATCTCGTCATACTTAATGACAATCAAGCTGCATTAAAACTTAGTAGCAATCCAATAATTCATTCAAAATCCAAACACATTGATATCAAACATCACTACATTCGTGAAGTTATAGAAGAAGGCCACATCAAAATTGACTATCTCTGTTCGGAGAAGATGGTAGCAGACATTCTGACGAAGGCTCTATCAACATACAAGTTTGAACTGTGTCGTAGTTGCCTTGGTGTAATATGAAGTGTTTTTCGTGAGGAGGAGTGTTGGAATGATTCACTCAATGCACTTACATACTCCCTCAGAGTACTGTACATATTGTTTGTTCTGTTGATTCTATTTTTAAATATGTTAATTATAATTTTGTCTTTTGTTTATAGAAAAATATAAGTTCGTGTTTTGTTATGTTGTTGCATCTCTGTATCTTAAAAAGTTAAAATAAATGTTCTTATACAAATTACTTTTACGTCTTTAACTCTGCATAAATCTGAACCCATAACCAACAATCAAGCGTCAATTGGCCCTATAAAAGTGCACTGATATTGTTACTATGATCAAATCGCTTTCAGTATAAATACTGTGATTTTATTGAAAGGGCATCTTGTAGTCCCGTAAATATTTACGGATGTTAAATATTTATATTATATCGGATTTACTTTTTAAGGATATTTGGATAAATATTGAAGAGTGGGTATAAAGCAAACAAAATTTGTAGTTTTACCCGCGTGGCCCCTTGGACATGACAGTGACACAAAATACGTAAAACTACGCACAACATGCGACGGACGATAGCGCAACTCGCTCAATAAAAATGTTATGTGGCAAAAGTATTAAATATTAATTATTCGTAAACTACAATGTCAAATGAAAAATTGTTACATACAGCCTTAGATAATATGTGAAGTGAAATTACTGATATACTTTTAGCTTTGTAATGTTTGTCATTTTGAAAATAAAACTAAAATCGATGGAAATGAGAGCTCACTTGGTGATTTTTTCTATCGAGAAAATTTCATTACGTTTTCTGTTACAGTCGTCACTTTCATTTATAATGTATTAATCTATTTAAAAAAAATAATTAAATTAGACTTTGTTTACTTAGATAAAATTCAAATCTAGGATTGGCTATTTCTGTTTATGGCGCTCTTAAGGATTAATCAAGCGTCAACTGGCCCTAAAAGTGCACTGATATTATTACTATGATCAAATTGCTTTCAGTACCAATAGGTACTGTGATTTTATTGAAAGGGCATGTTGTAGTCCGGTAAATATAAATAATCTCTAATAACTTTTTAAGAATGTTGATTTTGACCTTAATAAATTATCAGGTAAATTTGTGATTCTTTCGATTTCGATAACAGTACCTAACAATTATTATCATATAAATACGTGGGTGCCGAGATGGGAATAAACCTCTTTGAACTGGTCCACTCGCGCTGGTAGGCGATAAGGGTGTGACGTCGTGCGTTGTCTGCGGGGAAAATACGCGACGTATACTATAAATAGGTTTGCTAACTGAGTCCTGAGACAGTGATCACGATGGGACCCAGTTGTGTGGCGGTGAGCGTGCTGGCATTGGCCACATTAACATTAGTCTGTGCTTCGGTCACAGACAATGTTCTACGTGATGAGTACGCGCATCAGAACCCCGCGTATAAGACACATCCGGAACCAGAAGCGAAGTCCTTGGATGGACCTATACAGCAAGTCACAGAGGTAAAAAAATTGTTTAGAATTGTCTGTGCGTTTGTTCACGCTAATCTCAGAAACGGCTAAATCGATTTCAATGCGGTTTTCAATGGTGTATTGTAGCAAGCTTTCCATAACATTTAGTGTTTGCTTCATTCCAATTGGTTCACAAATAAAAAAGTTATACCCAACCCAATACCGAAATCTAAGCTACCTAACGGATTTTGATACGGTTTGCACTAACGAAAAATGCGCTTATATTCGCAAATTATTATATTCTCAAAATATTATATTCGCAAAACATTAGGTACATTCGCATTTTTTTTTATGTGAAAATCGACAGACAGGCTGACGGTCCACTTGATGATAGGTGACTACCGTCACCTATAACACAAGCAACGTCAAAAGCGCTACAAGTGCGCTGCTGACCATAGAAGGATTAAGATGGGGTAATGGGCTCTGGCATCCCTTACTCACCCACCGAAACACAACAGCACATATGCTGTTATTTCCGGGAATCGAACCCGGAGCCCCTGAGACGTTAGGCAAGCTCATTAATCCTGATCCGATTGTATCGTGTTAGATGTATGAAACATAATCTATTCACCATATATGTGTTAATATCTTTTTCAAAATATTTTGCCGATCTTTTTTAGCAGGACAGTGGAATGTACTTCTTTGTAGTTTAATATTTTGGATTGCAACTTCTGCTTTCATATTTTGGATTGCTGGTATTTTGGAATTAATTCTTTTTGTCAGCCTATTCAACCGCATTGGTTGTGCGATTTTTTCTAAGCCAACCTTTTGACATTTTCTAGTATTGCTAAAAGCAGAGGATAAGTTTCAATATTTAAAAAATAGTAAGCTTAAAAACATTTGCTAAATTAAGAACAAATAAGTTCAACTTAATTTTGATTTGATTGCAGTTATAAAATTTTGAGTATGTAATATTTTGAGAACATAATAAGCCATTTCATTAAACATTTTTAGCCATGGTTGGCCAAAATGTAATATTTTGCGAATATAATATTTTGAGAATATAATAATTTGCGAATATAATATTATGCTCACAATCGGAAAAATATGATCAACGAGCAAGGTTTGAGTACATAATTTGTAGAAAAGATACGCAGCACTAGTCTCGCAATAAACGCGGATTTTCGATACCCTTTAACTTGTTGTTTGTTTTTTTTTTTTCTTTTTTTTTTTTCATTTTTATATATTTTCCTCAAGTGGCTTTATTTATATAATTTATTAGAATATCTGGATATGAGTTTGTACAATTAGTGATTTAATAAGAGATCTCGGTGATGTATTTTAATTAATCATTACAACGAGAAACATATAAATTAGGCTGTTTTAAGGACCATTTTATAACGTTAAAATAAAAACTACCACATCACTTTTTTTTAGTTCTACATTTTCCTTTAAATTGTGTAATTTCGTCAACAGAAACTAGAAGACCAGGACAGGTCGAAACCAGTTTTGCTGAATAGAAAGAAAAGATGTGATTTATTAACACCGTTGCTGAATATATTTTTCGGTGGTGGTTATGAGAAGCCAGAGAGAAATATAGCCAACGGTATGCATATTTCGAACTTATTGAGGAGATTTAATTATAAGTACCGAGGGCCGATCCGTTACCGAGTGGAGGCCACGGACTGGCAAGCGCAGCATAGGACATCCACCCACAAGGTGGACAGGCGACCTGATAGGGGCCGCGGGATTCGGGATTTTTCACAAATAAAAAACTGTTACGTGCAGGCTTCTCCTCCATAAGGGAATATATGGGTTATAGTCGGCCACGGTAAAGCTCATAACGGATCAGCAAGGCTTAACATGTGTTCAAAGATTGCTATAATCTTCTCTTACTGTGTCAGTCTATCTTTTTGTACTGTTATAGAACTAGTAATTATTATTTCTAATAAAATATCACTAAGGGCCTCTTTCACAAACTACAATGAATGTGTTTATTAGTTACTTTTAAAAATAATTTTCTGTTTTATTGAATTATGCACTGCATCATTCGATAGCCGAATTTTTTTTATTATTTTCTATTTAATGTTTGGGACGTTTACCGTACAAACAAAGGTATATCAGCTCCATTATCCCCGGTTACCGGTGACTTTAAATGACAGTTTGGCCTAGTTGACGTTTGTAAAAGAGGCGCTAAAACTAAGAAGAAGTAGGCCCGAAAGTTATTTAAGTTTCGACATGCTTTTTGGCAGAGAATCGAGGCCGTAACAATGGCGGAGTCGAATATGGCGATCAGGATTATCTTGGCACTAGTATCAACTGACATGGGTACGTATAATTTAAAAAGGTTACCTATAAACATTTAAAAAACTTTCTTAAACATACAAGTCAACGAGGTCCAGGTTACTGACTCAAACGGCAATCAACTTATATTTTCTTTACTTAAAACAAAAAGAAAATACTTGAAAGAAACACGGCCGGTATACTCCTTAAATACATCTGTCTCTTTTTAATTTATTTTGAACCGAGTCTTCGAAGACAAATTAATGTGACCTAAGGCAGGCGAACTCACCTGAACAAGATCTTTAGACTCTTTCTGCCTAAATTTCTTCTTTTAGTTGTAGGTATATAAATATCTTTTTTCCGTATCAATTAATTAATACCTACACTAGCTGTTGCACGCGACTTTGCCCGCGTAACTTTATAAATTATATACACTAAAACCTAATCCTAAATAATTTAATTTTAAGTATATAGAAGTACATTAAAGCATAATTAAGAAAAGCTCTCATTATCAATTGTGTACCAAAATTAGCAACCGTTCCTATAGAGTTTTGGTTTGGCGAAACCTTAACAAAACATTTAATTTAACATTAGTTACATTGTTTTATTTGTTTCAGATACGGTAAAAGGCGTTTAATTTTCAATGTGACTGTGTTTGGTTTATAACAAAGACTGGAGATCGCTAGAGACCAAATATCTCAATGAAATGTACCTAAAAATATATTTTGTGATGAGTGTGAATAAATCACTATAGTTGTACCTTGTACAGTTCCATGAAAATCGTTTACTCATAAGTTGTAATTAGTTGCCATATTAATTAATTGTTACGCATATTTAAGTTATTACAAGAAGACAAAAGTACATCGCCAAGAATCCCTCTGTCTTCACTTGAAAGATGTCACTTCTTGAATTTCTTATTGAATTAATAAATACATAATATATGCACGAATACTTACGTATTATTTTTTTATCCTTAAATCAAAATCCCCCACAGCGTCTGTCTGTCTGTATGTATGTATGTTGCCGAACATCTCAAACAGTACTGAACGGATCCTCATGAGGTTTATCGACTGACAAAGTAATTCCTGATCAAGGTATATTATGTATGTGTATGTTAGATTTGTGTAAATTGGTTGAAATATGACGATGATTTTTGAAGATGTCGGAAAAAATCAAGCCGTCTGGGAGCTTTCATCGAAAACGCTTCCTAATCACTCCCTGCCGGCGTCTGTATTTCCGAGCCTATATAACCCTAATCTATTCAAAGTTCGAGTGAATAGGCATCTTCTGGGTGAGCTCGCTCCATCTTAGGCCTCATCCATGCTACTCAGCTGGTTGTTGGCCAAGAGCAAACCCATCTCTAATAAAAAAAAAAAAAAAATAAAATAATCCGTTTAAGATATAAATAAATAATGTAGTGAGATTGTATCTCTTTTAATATTCTTTTCCTTTGGCTTTTTTTCTCGTCGCTTTTTACCCTACATAGTTAAGTATGTGTGAATAGGTAAGTTGACGGTAAGAAGAAGGTGGATAGGTACAGTCAGAAACACGTCAACATATACATTTTTGTTGCAAAAACGCCCTTATTTCTAGTGCACTAAGAACCTCATGTCGCATCGTCTAGTTGTTCCCGACTGTACCTAACTAAGAATATATTATGATTCATTGTTAGTTACTTAAACATTTTACCTAACTATAGGCACTCGTTCACCCTTTAGTAGGTAGCTAAGCTACTTACTTTTGAATGATTATCTTAGACCCAAGTACTTAGATATTTACCAACTCAAGAAAGTAGAAATCTTTTCATTATACTACTATCTATTCTGTTTTAGCCATAAACTAACAAACTTTTCAGTCGTTTTCAAACCTTTGGCTATTTTTAAATAGTCTTAAACCAAACAATTTCTTAGTCTTAGTTCTTAGTTAAATAGTCTTAACTAGGTACGTTTATAATTTTTATAAACCTGCCTAGTATACTAACATAAATATTACACTCTTTATGATATGGGCATGACTTATAACTAAGTATATGTAGGTTAATCTATATACATAAATAGAAAGTCGTATTAGTTACACCATTTGTAACTCGGGAACGCCTGTAAGGGAGACTGGGTACGGTTGTGCCACGTTACGATTGTGAAAGTTACCTGGCTGCCAAGAGGTTGCGGCCAGGTGAGCAACGGCATCTATCACTTTTCAAGTTCTTTATGTATTGTAAAGAAGCGTTACATATTTTAAATAATAAAATAATAGGTAAATAATAAAAAACTAAAATAAGTAGGTACACGCCCGGAGTGCAACGAATGCAACTGCGCCGGCGCGGCCGGTACTTACCTACTACGCGTGAACGCATTCATTTTTTTCATAATCGACAGCGCGATCTAGTTGAGTTGTGCGAATTAATTTAGTAATTCATTTTTATTTAATTGAAATTAAAAGTCTAAATTTTGTTTCGCATTAAATTTTTAACTTTGCTTTGATATACCTACTTTGATTTTATTTCGATAAGATAAGACTTACCTACTTATTATTTTATATATTTTACATTTCATTTTGTGTTTCATATATATTTCTTTGTTTACTGCTTATTTAATTTTTTGCTTAGTACATTTATTGCTTTGTAAACTCATATAGTCTTTGTGTAAACTCCGTTCTGGTTATACGCCACTGCGGCAATGCTATTGCTGCTTAGCAGGCATTTTCATCCTGTTGCCGTCGTGGGGTGTCCAGATCGGAGGGTAGATGTACCAGAGCGTAATCCCGTGGTCCTGTCGATTCCAGGAGTATCACCTGGGCCAAGTATCCTTCGGGCCGAAAAAGTATTCACCGGGCAAAACATCCTTCGGGCCAAGCAATTACCGGGCAAAGTAACACCTGGATTAAGCGGACGGCCAGCTTCGGATTTCGTTAGATCCGGTTGCTGGTTGCAATCACCGCTGCCTTACCATCGCCATCGTCGGTACCCACACGCATCGGCAGGACGACCATCACGCCGCATCTACCACCTTCGTCGGCTGGATCATACAGGGGAGTGCCTGCATTGCGTTGGGAACACAGATAGGGCGACATTTTGTGTTGCTTACCACCGAGCGCATTAAATATTTTAACCTTATCACGCCGTATATGGCTATGGTGTGAAGTATAGTTTATTTTAATCTTTAGTTAATATTTTTTTCCCTAACAGTCAATAATTATAATACCAAACGAGGAATGCCACGATGATCTCGCAAACGGCTCTAACGATTTTGACGAAAATCTAGTGAGAGTTTTTTTTTTATTTTTAGGTCTAGAAATCGATCTGTCAGGGTCCCAACATCATGATATTCTTCCCAACATCATAGTCATGATGTAGGTAAGTACGATGACACTGACACTTCCGACTCTGATCAATCTGTTACCACAGTGATAGGAAATGATGACAGCACCTATGTGGACGAGGACGATGAAACAAGCAGTTCTCATGAAGACTCTTTCGACAGTTTATCTATGAGTGAGTTGAAAGATATTACTAAGATTGGCCCACCTGAAAAACCAATAAAAGAAATAAAGAAGCCAAGCAGATTCGGTTATAGCAATATTTGCGTCGAAACGGATATTAATCAATATCGAGACCAGATAACATATGATGAGGCAATGAATGGACCAGAGTCAGAAAAATGGAGAAAAGCGATGGAAGAAGAATTAGTCTTTTGAAGAAAATAAAGCATGGGAGGTAGTAGACAGACCAGATCAAGGGACAGTGGTGAAGTGTAAGTGGGTGTATAGAAAAAATTTTTATGCAGTATAATGTTGTAACTATATACATAGCTTTGTTTGTTGATGATTTTTTCATATTTTCAAACTGTAAAAGGCAAGCTGAGAGTCTTAAGAATGAATTAAAATTGAAATTTAAGATAAAATATTTGGGAGACATAAAGCAGTGTCTAGGCATGAGAGTAAGGAAGAAAAACAATGTTATTTTTGTAGAGCAAGAACAATTTATCGAACAGCTGTTATGTAAATTCAATATGAAAAATTGTAATCCAGTAAGTACACCAATGGAAGTAGGTTTGAAACTCGAGACCTTAAATAATTGTTGTTCTACTCAGTATCAATATCAGCGGTTGATAGGCAGTTTACTATAATATATTTTGTCAGTAGGTACTCACCCGACCAGATATTTTATATGCAGTTTGTTTCTAAAGTCAGTTTAATAGTAATTTTGATTAAACCCATTGGAAATATGCAAAACGTATTTTAAGGTATTTAAAGAAAACAAAATCTTTTGGTTTAAAATATATTAAAGATGAGCATGATTTGGTAGGCTATGCAGATTGAGATTGGGCGTCGAATTGTTTAGATAGAAAATCTTTTACTGGCTATATATTTAAGATGTCTGGTAGTATATTCTCATATGAATATAAAAAGCAGACAGCAAATAGCTTTGTCAAGTACAGAAACAATAAGTAAGTATATGGCAATTCGTGAAACATCTAAGGAATCTATATACTTAAGAAATCTATTGTTGGAATTGAATTGTATAAGTAAGACAACTGTAGTATTATTTAATGATAATCAGAGTGCACAAAAATTGACTTAAAACCAAATGTTTCATAAGAGAAGCAAGCATATCGATGTTAGATATCATTTCGATGTTAGCATCCTTGCTACTCAGCTGGTTGTTGGCCAAGAGCAAACCCATCTCTATAAAAAAAAAATTGTAAGAACTGCCGTTAAAAATAATTTTGTAATAGTAAACTATTTGAATACAAATGATATGCCTGCAGATATTCTCACAAAAATATAGAGTTGTCAAAAGCATTACCAATAAGTTTATAAAACCGTTAGATGACAGAAGTGTAGGGTTAATACTTTTGTATGTATATTCTTTGTTTTATGTAATTGTTATGATATTATGTTAGTTTACTGGTGTGTGTGTGTGTCTTCTTTTAATAATGGAGTGAGTATTAAAATAAGTATATAGATAGGCACTCTGTTGTAATGGTCAGAAGCGACATGCGTCTGTCTATGTATCATAATGTGTTCTGCAATTGTTGTTCTGTATTTGATAAATAAACTAGTCTGTGCACTGTTACCATAATAAATTAAAATAAAATAAAAAGCCTTTAATTTCCTTAATCACCACAATATTGTACATAACTTTTTTATATCATATTTTAAAATTGCTTTCTCTCCACATTTGTTTAGCACATAAAAATTGTTTTGCAATTAAAGTGTTTATGGAATTGTTATTGTTAATGTTGAAATCGAGGAAGCTTCAATTAGATATACTTATTATTTCCGCAAATATTTATTATGTGGAAATGAATGAAATCCTATCGGTTGCTACATAGAGAGTTATTTAATTGAGATTGTATTCCATATTGTGTCTGATATTACTTTTAATTTGATCTACCTACCCACTTATTCCTTGTGAGAAAAGTTATCTCAAGATTTTAAAGTTAAAGTTTACGTTAAGATTAATAAATGTTTTTCTAGTTTTATATTCATTTATTTATTCTCTTTCACATACCAATATTACACATTACAATCTACTTATATTTCAACAATTAAATTAGAGCACAGACAGAGAGACATTTTTTAATACCACAGACAATAATATAGACCCAACACAAAAACACTACCATGAACATTACCATAGATCTCATGTGATGTGGACATTGCATTTCAACACTCTCCCTCAATGTTCACATCTCTAATTAACATTTACATAAATTAAGCAAATTACACAATTTTACAAATCTCTCTCCCGATAAGGGCTTTGTTAAAATATCAGCTATCTGATCTATAGTAGATACATATTTAACAGTAATAAGTCCCTCCTCTACTTTCTGTTTAATAAAATTAAATTTAACATCGACATGCTTTAAACGTTTCTGATCTGGATTTTTTACAACCTTCATAGTACTTTGATTATCCTCGAAAATAACAACATTATCTATTTTAATATTAAAATCAAATAACAGTTTCACTAACCAACAAGCTACAACAGATGCCTCACACAATGCAATCAATTCAGCCTCTGTTGTGCTCAATGCTACAGTATTCTGCTTTTTGGTTTTCCACACTATGGTATTACCAAATAGTTTAAATAAATATCCACTTGTGGATTTTCTGTCGTGATCCCTAGCAAAATCTGCATCCGCATAACCCACTAAAATATCACAATTACATTTGCAATATTTAAGACTAAAGTATAGAGTTTGTTTTACATATCTAAGCACACGCTTCAATGCTTGCCATAATTTCAATGTCGGTTGTGATTGGAATCTACTCAAATATGATACAGCTGTAGCTAAGTCAGGCCTTGTGCCCACCATGGCATACATCAAAGAACCAATAAGCGATCTACACTGATGTTCTAAACTCATGTCAATCTCAGTCATGTCAAAGTCTAGCTTATAATTAATGTCCATAGGTGAATTAGTTCCTCTACAGTCAGTCATTCCGTAAGATTCAAGAACTCTTTGCAAATATTTATATTGATTAAGATAAATGCCATCCGGTTTCTTTTGAATATTAATACCAAGATACATGAGATTATTTTGACCTAAGTCTTTCATACTAAATTTTGTTTTTAAGAAATTCTTGACATACTCAATATCAGTACCACTAGGCCCCACTATTAATAAATCATCAACATATAAAATCAAATAGATATCCCCTTTAGTATATAAACAATAGTCATTTTGAGAACGCATAAAACCACATTCAGTAATTACTTCAGTAAATTTTTCATACCAATATTTTGGACTTTTCTTCAAACCATATAAAGATTTCCTCAATTTTAAAACATGACCTTCTGGAACTCTCAATCCTTGTGGTGGTTTTAAGTACACTACTTCATCAATACGTCCATACAAAAATGCACCTTTTACATCCATCTGGTGGATTTTATAGTCTTTCTGAACTGCAACGCATAAAAGAACTCTTAATGTTTGCAATTTCAGAACAGGTGAGTAAACATCTTCTAATTTATCCTTCTGTTGATATCCTCTCACTACCAATCTTCCCTTACTAATTTCCTGCTCTCCTATGCTTTTCTTTGTGAAAATCCATTTAGTATCCAGTAGTTTTTCATTCTCCGGTTCAGGTACTAGTTCCCATGTCTCATTTTCTTTTAAAACCTTTAATTCTTCTTGTATTGCCTTATTCCATTCTGTTTCATCCTTTCTTCCTACAACGTCATCAAAATTTCTTGGTACATCCTGATAACTTGATAGCAATGCATATAATGCCGTCTCATCCTTATCTAAGTTAATTTCATAATCTTTATGCCATACTGGTTTTCTCATCTCTCTTTTTCCTCTCCCTCTTTCTAAGCTTTCTGTCTTCTCTGTTATATTTTCTATTTCTTTTGTCTCTTTTACTTCTCTATGTTTCTTACTTCTATCACTCAGTTTCTTTCCCGATTTAATTTCTGTGATGTCATTTGACATATTTTCATCATCTTTTTCTTCATCACTTTCCTCTAATTCCTCACTTACTTCATCCTTCTTCGCTTCCATTCTATCCAGTCTGAATTCCATATCTTTGCAGTTGTCACCTTTTGGTTGCGTCTCATCAAATATTACATTTCGTGCCAATATTATTTTTCTTGTTTCAATATCATATAGTTTATATCCCGAATTAGCATATCCGATAAAAATCATTTTCTTTCCTGAATTATCCATTTTTTGTCTTAACTCTTTTGGTATATGATTATATGCCGTGCATCCAAACACTCTCATATTTGACACATTAGGCTTTCTACCTTCCCATAGTTCTGATGGTGTTTGATATTTTCCTTCAGTTGGGCTTCTATTAGTTACATATGCTGAAAACAACACAGCATGTCCCCAAAATTCTTTGTTCAGTTGTGAGTCTAATAAAACTGTTCTTGCCTTTTCTACTAATGTTCGGTTCATCCTTTCAGCAACACCATTCATCTCGGGATTGTATGGTACAGTAAATTGCATCTGTATTCCTTTGCTATAACAAAAATCCTGAAATTCTTTTGACACATATTCTCCTCCATTATCTGACCTAAACTTTAATATATTTGCATTGAAATGATTAGTTACATAACAATAGTACTGTTTGAATCTGTCAAAAACTTCATTTTTATTATAAAGTAGATACACCCAAACAAAGTGAGTATAGTCGTCAATAAATGTTACAAAATATCTATATCCTTCTTCAGTTGTCGGGGTGATAGGCCCGCAAACATCACTATGTACTAACTCAAGTGGTCTAGTTGCCCTACGTCCCGGTCTGTTAAAAGGTTGTCTTGTCATTTTCCCTAATAAGCATGGCTCACATACTGATTCATTATTATTACATTTCAAATTATTAATTCCAATTACCATATTATTCTTTGAAAGTAAATTTAAATTTTTCATACTAAGATGAGCAAATCTCCTATGCCATAATTGTTGACTGTCATTGTTTTTAATATAATTACATTCATCTTTTAATATTTGCATTACAATAGTATACAAAGATCCATCATTGTTTCCAATCATTGTTAACTGATCATATTTATAAACTCTAACTTTACCATTCAAAAATTCAACTTTATAACCATTACTTTCAATTTTAGAAACTGACATTAAATTTTTTCTTAGGTCTGGCACATAAAATACATCTTTAATAGTACAATCAATATATCTTTTACCTATAAAACACCTAGCCTCAATATTTCCTACACCAATGGCCATTAAATTAATCCCATTCTTGGCCGCCGCAATAATTCTTGGTTTACTTAATTTAACATACTCTGTAAAAGCACTAATGTCATTTATCAGGTGATCTGACGAGCCCGAGTCCATACACCACACTAAACTATTGCACTTTTCACTATTACCCGCACTATTTTCATTTTTAGTAAAAAACACACACTCTTTGACCTTTTCCGCTGCATATGACTGATGACCTTTCTCTGAATAGCTCTGTCCTCGAACTTGTCCATAACCTCCTCTCCAGTTTCCTCTGATATGTTGTCCACCTTCATTTGTGAAACCTCTTCCTCTGCTCGGTGCAAAGCTTCTATTATTAAATCCTGAATTTTGTGGTGCTCGCATACCTCTTCCTTGATTGATCGGTCTTATTCCTCCTCGTTCTGGGTATCTCATTCTACATTGGCTCTTTTTGTGTCCTTCCTTTCCGCATTGGTAACACAAGAAACTATTCCGATGGTTCTCCGTTGTGTGTGCTACATTTTTAAGCCTTTTTTCTTCTTCTCCAAGCAGTCTATCCTTGACTATATCTGCTGTTAGGTTAGGTAGGGATTCCAAAGCAGTTACTATCATTTCATATGACTCTGGCATTGACAATAACATTATATTCACCTTTTCTTCTTCAGATAGTGTGCTCCCAGCATCTCTAAGTTGACCAAAAATTTTCGACATAGTTGAAAAATGCTCTGCCAATGAAGTTTTACCGTTAAATTTCATATCACTCAATTGACGTCTGAGGAATAATTTGCTCCTTGTTCCTTTTTTCATAAATTGTTGTTCTAATTTTTTCATCATGTTAAAAGCTGTATTTTCCTCCTGAATGTAATCAATATGGCTATCAGCGACTCCACTTATTAAAATTCTTTGTGCTCGTGCTTCTAATTTTTTATTTTCCGGGTTGCTCGCGAACCCACTGTTTTCTATTGCCATTAAGCACTCATTCTCCCTGAGTATACTGCTTATCCTGAATTTCCAAATTGCGAAATCATCGCCTGCAAATTGCTTTAGTTTTATTATTTCCGCCATCTTCTTACTACATTTATGTCACTTTCAATTTTTATTTATTGTTATCTCGTGAATCGCGTAAACTTTTAAACGATTGTAACCACGCTCTGCTACCACTAATAAATGTTTTTCTAGTTTTATATTCATTTATTTATTCTCTTTCACATACCAATATTACACATTACAATCTACTTATATTTCAACAATTAAATTAGAGCACAGACAGAGAGACATTTTTTAATACCACAGACAATAATATAGACCCAACACAAAAACACTACCATGAACATTGCCATAGATCTCATGTGATGTGGACATTGCATTTCAACAAAGATTTTAAGTACAAAAAGTACCTAAACGTAGCTAGAAGTACGATTAGTTTACAAAAAACGAAAAAAAAATAGCTACAGTTTTTATTATTTTCTATAATATTTTATAGAATGTTCAAATGTCCGCCTTAAGAACCTTAAGAATCTATATACAAAGTAATAATGCGCTAAGACCATAGAGAACCGGGAGATATAATCATAATTTTAGAAATTTCTTCTTGGCCTTCTTCTTTGTGGAATGTAAGTTCCCAATGACTAGCAGATCAGCAATGGCGTGATCCGGTGATATCAAGCACCTATGTCTTATTGTTAGATGAAGGAGAAGAAACTACAAGGCTCTCCATGAGCCTCATATCGACCGTACAGCATTCATGGATTGGCTGCGCTTCGGACATCTCTTAGGAAACATCGAGGGCTTATTCTGTGCGATAGAAGATCAGGCAGTCAAGACGCGTAATTACCTAAAGTCCATCATAAATGATGGCACAGAAGATATTATATGTAGCGCTTGTCGCAATTATTGGCAACACTGGTGCCGTCTTGGACGAAGGAGGACGGAAGGAGTGGTTGCCAAGGTTACGAATAACGGAGAAGGAAAATGGAAGCGTTTTAACATTGTTACTGAATATGTTATATTTAAATTGGAATAACTTGTGAATGGCAGTTATGTTTATCATTAAACAACTATTTCATTGTATTTCAGTTTACTTTCTGGTTGTAGCTAATATCAGAAGTGGTCCGGCACACGCCAAAATGGGCAGGGATCGCTATGAGGTTGCCGATCTGCAAGGGTATGAAAGGAGCAATCGGAGATCAGGCAATGCAGCTGATGAAAATGTGCAGCTGTGAGAAAATAGATGGATGAAAAGGGTGATATTTGGTACACATAATAAAGTGTTGGAAACTGAGGTAACAAATCAGTGGACTTTTCTTACAGCCTTAGACGGGAAATTTGCTTAAATCCATTATTGTATTCTTTACGTTTTCTTATATCTCACATGCTTATTAATTGAGAGTCAGGGAATGTTCGTATTGGCAATGGTAATCTATGAGTAAAAGTGTGTACTAATATGAGTAAAAAACATATGTTCATGCACGTTAATACTTAATGGCCGAATTATTTCTTCTGTTTGTAAGAAAAATTGTTTTGTTGTATGTCGTTTTTTTTAGAGTGGGATAGACCTGAAAAAACGAATCTAAAAGTGCCAGTGGTAGTCCGTTAGCCTGCAGCGAACAAAGGCGAATCTAGAAACTGGTCCAGACACTAGAGGACCGTCTGCTTGAACGTTGTCTAAAACGAATAGGGACGGATCTACAGGGTGTCTGGTCTCAAAGGACTGATCGTCTGCTTGAACAGTGCAGGGACGGATCTACATGAGTTATATTAAGGCAATTTAAGAATTGAGAAATTTATTACAGAATGAGAATTTGTGAAAGAAAGGAAGAAATAATTTGAGCCAATATCTAAGTCAATAAAAAGTTGATGTCATGATCGGCCGAGAGGTTTTGATATTAAGTGTAATAAAACTTAACTTGTTGTTGTTGGTTAAAGGGTAACTGCAGTAACCGGTGGATGATGTTGGAGCACCTGGGGCAGGTGCTATGCAGAATGGCCGTATTGGCAACACAGGTGCCGTCTTGGACGAAGGAGGACGGAAGGAGTGGTTGCCAAGGTTACGAATAACGGAGAAGGAAAATGGAAGCGTTTTAACATTGTTACTGAATATGTTATATTTAAATTGGAATAACTTGTGAATGGCAGTTATGTTTATCATTAAACAACTATTTCATTGTATTTCAGTTTACTTTCTGGTTGTAGCTAATACAATCCTGGAGAGACTCTCCTAAATGTTAGAGTACCGAACTCTCAGAGCTCTTTTTTTGACGAGGAGTAATCCACTTACAGATACAGCTGGCTAGACGGTATAATTGTATGTGGGGGTCGCCCAGCACCTGATCATAGCGGCACGGAATACCCACTAAAACTCCCCGGTGTCTCCTTGCACTTTGAACGGGATGGACCGGATCCACCATCATCCCTAGAGTTGCAAGTCACCCCAGGTTACCGTAGCTAACAACAAGCAACAAGCGAATTTTCACCATGGCTTCATATTTTTTTAATAAAAAAATCTGAAACCGTCACGTCACGTCAGCTTTCAAACTATAAAAAAAGGATCAGAATCGGTATATATACGCTTAGAATTGAAAACCTCCTCCGTTTTTGTTTTTTCTTTTTCGTCGATTGAAAAATAGTATTGCCTTGAGGAATGATTGAGCACCCGTATCTCCTATGAAGAAAACGCGACGTTCTAACTGATTCGAGTTGAAGTAATTACGGATAACTTTATAAAATATAGCCTATGTTACTCGCTGATAATTTAGCTTTCCGAACTAAACTTGTAAAAACTGGTACTTATTGCCTTGAGCAATGCTTTAGTACTATGAATCTTCTATGAAGAAAACGCGATGTTCAAACTGATTCGAATTGGACGTCGTTACGGATAAAACCCAAAAGATATAAATGAGCTAATAGATAAATTAAATTATTTCTAAGAATAACCATATTAGAAATAATGTTACATTCGCTACGATCTTCTATTTCTATATTTATCTTCTATATATAAATTATATAGTACCAGCTGTTGCACGTGACTTTGCCCTCGTAACTTTAGAAAATATAGCCTATGTTACTCGCTGATGATTTAGCTTTCCGAACTAAGCTAGTAAAAACTGGTACTTATTGCCTTGAGCAATGCTTGAGCACCCTTATCCTCTATGCAGAAAACGCGACGTTCAAACTGATTTGAATTGACGTCGTTACGGATAAAACCCAAAAGATATAAATGAATCTGTGTCAAAGTTCATAAAGATAAAAAGAGCTAATAGATAAATTTAATAATTTCTAAGAATAACCATAGGAGAAATAATGTTACATTCGCTACGATCTTCTATTTCTATATTTATCTTCTATATATAAATTATATAGTACCAGCTGTTGCACGCGACTTTGTCCGCGTAACTTTAGAAAATATAGCCTATGTTACTCGCTGATAATTCCGAACTAAGCTAGTAAAAACTGGTACTTATTGCCTTGAGCAATGCTTGAGCACCCTTATCCTCTATGCAGAAAACGCGACGTTCAAACTGATTTGAATTGACGTCGTTACGGATAAAACCCAAAAGATATAAATGAATCTGTGTCAAAGTTCATAAAGATAAAAAGAGCTAATAGATAAATTTAATAATTTCTAAGAATAACCATAGGAGAAATAATGTTACATTCGCTACGATCTTCTATTTCTATATTTATCTTCTATATATAAATTATATAGTACCAGCTGTTGCACGCGACTTTGTCCGCGTAACTTTAGAAAATATAGCCTATGTTACTCGCTGATAATTCCGAACTAAGCTAGTAAAAACTGGTACTTATTGCCTTGAGCAATGCTTGAGCACCCTTATCCTCTATGCAGAAAACGCGACGTTCAAACTGATTTGAATTGATGTCGTTACGGATAAAACCCAAAAGATATAAATGAATCTGTGTCAAAGTTCATAAAGATAAAAAGAGCTAATAGATAAATTTAATAATTTCTAAGAATAACCATAGGAGAAATAATGTTACATTCGCTACGATCTTCTATTTCTATATTTATCTTCTATATATAAATTATATAGTACCAGCTGTTGCACGCGACTTTGTCCGCGTAACTTTAGAAAATATAGCCTATGTTACTCGCTGATAATTTAGCTTTCCGAACTAAGCTAGTAAAAACTGGTACTTATTGCCTCGAGCAATGCTTGAGCACCCTTATCTTCTATGAAAAAAACGCGATGTTCAAACTGATTCGAATTGACGTCGTTACGGATAAAACCCAAAAGATATAAATGAGCTAATAGATTAATTTAATAATTTCTAAGAATAACCATATTAGAAATAATGTTACATTAGCCTATGTTACTCGCTGATAATGTAGCTTTCTATAGGTGAAAGAATTTTCAAAATTGGTCCAGTAGTTTTAGTTTATTTTATAAAAGATCTCTTCTTACAACCAGTATATACCTACTTCTTATCAATCTTTGATGTTATTGTCATGAAATATTATAATTCAATATAAATATATATTACAATACAATATATTTGGAAATGAAATATATTGTACATGTACGAGATAAATCATTTTTTTATGTACAACGCCTGCGTAACTATGTAAATTATATACTAAAAACTTCCTTGAGAATCACTCTATCCATTGGTGAAAACAGCATGGAAATCGGTGCAGTAGTTTTTGAGTTTATCGCGAACAGACGATTCCCGGCGGGGTCATCTTTGGAAATGAACTTTTCAAAGTGGCAGTACACTTTGTAGCACCTATGGCGTTGCTTGTGTTATAGGCCACTACCATCAAGTGGACAGTAGGCCTGTCTTAAAAATAGTGTATGAAATGTTAAAGGTAATTAACGTATTTAACTTGATAGTGATTAATACTTTATCCACCTAAATAGCTTTTCTAAATACAACATTACGTTGGATCATTTTTTAAGAGGGTAGAATGGGTATAACAAGCTATCCTTAAAAGATAGACATAATATGTCACATAAAAGAGATACAATACATAAAAGACATACATTGTTTATATTTCAAACGGAGTAAGCGTTTTCGATGAAAGCTCCCAGGTGGCTTTATTTTTTCCGACATCTTCAACAATCATCGTCATATTTCAAACAATTTACAAAAAACTAACATACACATACCTAATATACCTTCCTCAGGAACCTCATGAGAATCCGTTCAGTGTTTTCTGATATGTTCGCCAACGTACATACATACAGAAAGACATGTTGGAAGTATATTTGTCGAATTTAATACTGGCAAGTTCTATGAAAATAAAATACTGAGTTTAAAAAGAATAGAAAAGGAATTTAGTTGTCAAGAAGATATTGATTTTAGTTATTGTGAGTTGTCATGAAAAATTGTAGAAATAGCAAAGATTTAAATCGAGAGATGCGGCATTACTAGCGAAAGTGTGTTACAAAATACAACATACATTATACTAAAGACAAAAGTATAAAATACATATACCTTTGTCTAAACACACTTTTAAACACAGACAACACATTCCTTACTTCAAACGTGATTGTGACGATAGCGACGCTCTCAACAAGCGACCGTCACTCACTGTAGCTGGCGTGCAACTGTAGTTGGGTTGAGCGCCTGCGCCCAATCCATTGTTAAGAATTTTCGGTGTGTTTTTAGTATGGCGCGAGGAGATTACGCCGCATCTTTCGATTTAAAATCTTTGAGAAATAGTAATGAAGTTTTTGTAGAAGATGTATTATTTATTATATTAAAATGTTTGGTGTGTTTTGGAGAAGATGTTTGTACCATGGTATTCAAGATAAATAAATTAATAAGATGTATATGAAGTTTTTCTCATTATTTATAAAGAAAGTGCCAATGTCTTTGAACAAAGAAATTTAAAGCCCATTAACAAGACAGACTATTGGGGGATTTTGTTTTAAGGATAAAAATAATAATACGTAAGTATTCGTGTATATATTTCATATTTATTAATTCAATAAGAAATTCAAGAAGTTACATCATTCAAGTGAAGACGGAGATATTCTTGGCGATGTACTTTTGTCTTCTAGTAATAACTTAAATGCGTAACACGTAGAAGGCAATTAATTACCACTTATCAGAAATTTTCATGTAACAACAATGTACTAGATTTTATCAATGGCCGCTAGAAAAAAAATGATGCCAACCCTCCATACAAAGCTACCGAATCCCCTTAAGGATTACATAGTAGATCATTGGCTGGAAAACGGACCTCCAAACAAAGCTAGGGTATGGATGGACAATGGTGTTGTTACGGTGAGAGAAACCGTACCACCATGTAAAACGATGTATAATGTAGAATAGTGTAGAAGGCTGAAATGCTCGACTGAGTAGACGTGTTGGCAAAAATGCTACTCTTATAAAAAATTTAAATTTTATCAGACATGACACAAGTTGGTTCCTTTGCAACCTATCTCCATAGGTTTGCGGTAAGAAATAGGAAAACGGTAGCGGGGCGTAGGGATTAAATGCACAACACGTACCTCGTGATTTGGCGACTTGGTCAGGATCTGGTGGCGACTGCTCTCGTATCTCGCTGATGGCTGGATATTTGAATCCGAACACACAAAACACTTCACCTTGTGTACACAATCTATAGTTATTTAAACGAGTTCGTATTATAAAGTAGTATATGCGGATTTAGCGGTTTTAAAAGCGGAGCGGTTGTTGTCACATCAATTTTGCAACACAATCTCTGTCTCCGACGCGAAGCGTGCCGCGCAAGCGCATCGAAGCCCATTTCCCATCTCCTTCACTCTCGCTGGACGGTTGTGCACGTATGATGAGGAAAGGGATAGGAAGTGCGAAGAGAGCGGCGTATACAAAGGACAAATATACGTAAAGTCCCATACAAAAAAAAAAAACAAATTGTGGCCAAATATGAAAATGTTTTAATAAATTTTAAAACCGGCATAAAACAAATATCTGAGATAATTTCTGTATTTGTATCCTGGCGGACAACAAACTGAATAATCTGGTCACTTTATATACCTAATATTATTATTATTAATATAAATATTATTAATAATTGATTAGTGTGATTTTTTATACAATTGTTGATTAGTTGGATTTTTATTATTGATGGTTTAATATCTAATAGCAACAGTAGCTAAGGTATGGTGTTGTTTATGTTAGTTCAGATATTTTGAAGACTAATTATTATAAAAGTAAATGATTAATCAAGCGTCAATTGGCCATATAAAAGTGCACTGATATTGTTACTATGATCAAATCGCTTTCAGTATAAATACTGTGATTTTATTGAAAGGGCATCTTGTAGTCCCGTAAATATTTACGGATAAGTTAAATATTTATATTATATCGGATTTACTTTTTAAGGATATTTGGATAAATATTGAAGAGTGGGTATAAAGCAAACAAAATTTGTAGTTTTACCCGCGTGGCCCCTTGGACATGATAGTGACACAAAATACGTAAAACTACGCACAACATGCGACGGACGATAGCGCAACTCGCTCAATAAAAATGTTATAAGTGCCAAAAGTATTAAATATTAATTATTCGTAAACTACAATGTCAAATGAAAAATTGTTACATACAGAATTAGATAATATGTGAAGTGAAATTACTGATATACTTTTAGCTTTGTAATGTTTGTCATTTTGAATTTAAAACTAAAATCTATGGAAATGAGAGCTCACTTGGTGATTTTTTTCTATTGAGAAAATTTCATTACGTTTTCTGTTACAGTCGTCACTTTCATTTATAATGTATTTATCTATTTAAAAAAAAAATTAAATTAGACTTTCAATAGACTTTCAAGATAAAATTCAAATCTAGGATTGGCTATTTCTCTTTATACCCGCTCTTAAGGATTAATCAAGCGTCAACTGGCCCTAAAAGTGCACTGATATTATTACTATGATCAAATTGCTTTCAGTACCAATAGGTACTGTAATTTTATTGAAAGGGCATGTTGTAGTCCGGTAAATATAAATAATCTCTAATAACTTTTTAAGAATGTTGATTTTGAACTTAATAAATTATCAGGTAAATTTGTGATTCTTAATAATTATCTGGGTGCCGAGATGGGAATAAACCTCTTTGAACTGGTCCACTCGCGTAGACGATAAGGGTGTGACGTCGTGCGTTGTCTGCGGGGAAAAAACGCGACGTATACTATAAATTGGTTTGCTAACTGAGTCCTGAGACAGTGATCACGATGGGACCCAGTTGTGTGGCGGTGAGCGTGCTGGCATTGGCCACATTAACATTAGTCTGTGCTTCGGTCAGAGACAATGTTCTAGGTGATGAGTACGCGCATCAGAACCCCGCGTATAAGACACATCCGGAACCAGAAGCGAAGTCCTTGGATGGACCTATACAGCAAGTCACGGAGGTAAAAAAATTGTTTAGAATTGTCTGTGCGTTTGTTCACGCTAATCTCAGAAACGGCTTAATCGATTTAAATGCGGTTTTCAATGGTGTATTGTAGCAACCTTTCCATAACATTTAGTGTTTGCTTCATTCCAATTGGTTCACAAATAAAAAAGTTATACCCAACCCAATACCGAAATCTAAGCTACCTAACGGATTTTGATACGGTTTGCACTAACGAAAAATGCGCTTTTGAGCATAATATTATATTCGCAAATTATTATATTCTCAAAATATTATATTCGCAAAACATTCGCAATTTTTTTTTTATGTGAAAGTCGATAGACAGGCTGACGGTCCACTTGATGATAGGTGACTGACTACCGTCGCCTATAACACAAGCAACGTCAAAAGTGCTACAAGTGCGCTGCTGACCATAGAAGGATTAAGATGGGGTAATGGGCTCTGGCATCCCTTACTCACTCACCGAAACACAACAGCACATATGCTGTTATTTCCGGGAATCGAACCCGGAGCCCCTGAGACTAACGTCTCAGGGGCTCCGGGACTCAAACACTCAAACATATACTTTGTTCCATAGCTCATTAATCCTGATCCGATTTTATCGTGTTAGATGTATGAAACATAATCTATTCACCATATATGTGTTAATGAAGTTAACGTTTCTAAACATTGCTCTAATGTGACTTTGTTTGTAATACAGTCTGCTATCAGGTTTCTAAATTTTTTTTATCTTTTTCAAAATATTTTGCCGATCTTTTTTACCAGGACAGTGGAATGTACTTCTTTGTAGTTTAATAATTTTGATTGCAACTTCTGCTTTCATATTTTGGATTGCTGGTATTTTGGAATTAATTCTTTTTGTCAGCCTATTCAACCGCATTGGTTGTGCGATTTTTTCTAAGCCAACCTTTTGACATTTTCTAGTATTGCTAAAAGCAGAGGATAAGTTTCAATATTTAAAAAAAAAATACGAGAAAATTTATTAAGACTATATTACAAACAAAATAACAATAGCTTAAAAACATTTGCTAAATTAAGAACAAATAAGTTCAACTTAATTTTGATTTGATTACAGTTATAAAATTTTGAGTATGTAATATTTTGAGAACATAATAAGCCATTTCATTAAACATTTTTAGCCATGGTTGGCCAAAATGTAATATTTTGCGAATATAATATTTTGAGAATATAATAATTTGCGAATATAATATTATGCTCACAACCGGAAAAATATGATTACAAGGTTTGAGTACATAATTTGTAGAAAAGATACGCAGCACTAGTCTCGCAATAAACGCGGATTTTCGATACCCTTTAACTTGTTGTTTGCTTTTTTTTTTTTTTTTCATTTTTATATATTTTCCTCAAGTGGCTTTATTTATATAATTTATTAGAATATCTGGATATGAGTTTGTACAATTAGTGATTTAATAAGAGATCTCGGTGATGTATTTTAATTAATCATTACAACGAGAAACATATAAATTAGGCTGTTTTAAGGACCATTTTATAACGTTAAAATAAAAACTACCACATCACTTTTTTTTAGTTCTACATTTTCCTTTAAATTGTGTAATTTCGTCAACAGAAACTAGAAGACCAGGACAGGTCGAAACCAGTTTTGCTGAATAGAAAGAAAAGATGTGATTTATTAACACCGTTGCTGAATATATTTTTCGGTGGTGGTTATGAGAAGCCAGAGAGAAATATAGCCAACGGTATGCATATTTCGAACTTATTGAGGAGATTTAATTATAAGTACCGAGGGCCGATCCGTTACCGAGTGGAGGCCACGGACTGGCAAGCGCAGCATAGGACATCCACCCACAAGGTGGACAGGCGACCTGATAGGGGCCGCGGGATTCGGGATTTTTCACAAATAAAAAACTGTTACGTGCAGGCTTCTCCTCCATAAGGGAATATATGGGTTATAGTCGGCCACGGTAAAGCTCATAACGGATCAGCAAGGCTTAACATGTGTTCAAAGATTGCTATAATCTTCTCTTACTGTGTCAGTCTATCTTTTTGTACTGTTATAGAACTAGTAATTATTATTTCTAATAAAATATCACTAAGGGCCTCTTTCACAAACTACAATGAATGTGTTTATTAGTTACTTTTAAAAATAATTTTCTGTTTTATTGAATTATGCACTGCATCATTCGATAGCCGAATTTTTTTTATTATTTTCTATTTAATGTTTGGGACGTTTACCGTACAAACAAAGGTATATCAGCTCCATTATCCCCGGTTACCGGTGACTTTAAATGACAGTTTGGCCTAGTTGACGTTTGTAAAAGAGGCGCTAAAACTAAGAAGAAGTAGGCCCGAAAGTTATTTAAGTTTCGACATGCTTTTTGGCAGAGAATCGAGGCCGTAACAATGGCGGAGTCGAATATGGCGATCAGGATTATCTTGGCACTAGTATCAACTGACATGGGTACGTATAATTTAAAAAGGTTACCTATAAACATTTAAAAAACTTTCTTAAACATACAAGTCAACGAGGTCCAGGTTACTGACTCAAACGGCAATCAACTTATATTTTCTTTACTTAAAACAAAAAGAAAATACTTGAAAGAAACACGGCCGGTATACTCCTTAAATACATCTGTCTCTTTTTAATTTATTTTGAACCGAGTCTTCGAAGACAAATTAATGTGACCTAAGGCAGGCGAACTCACCTGAACAAGATCTTTGGACTCTTTCTGCCTACATTTCTTCTTTGAGTTTCTTTTTTTACGTATCAATTAATTTATACCTACACTAGCTGTTGCACGCGACTTCGCCCGCTTAACTTTATAAATTATATACACTAAAACCTAATCCTAAATAATTTAATTTTAAGTATATTGAAGTACATTAAGATAAAGCATAATTAAGAAAAGCTCTCGTTATCAATTGTGTACCAAAATTAGCAACCGTTCCTATAGAGTTTTGGTTTGGCGAAACCTTAACAAAACATTTAATTTAACATTAGTTACATTGTTTTATTTGTTTCAGGTACGGTAAAAGGCGTTTAATTTTCAATGTGACTGTGTTTGGTTTATAACAAAGACTGGAGATCGCTAGAGACCAAATATCTCAATGAAATGTACCTAAAAATATATTTTGTGATGAGTGTGAATAAATCACTATAGTTGTACCTTGTACAGTTCCATGAAAATCGTTTACTCATAAGTTGTAATTAGTTGCCATATTAATTAATTGTTACGCATATTTAAGTTATTACAAGAAGACAAAAGTACATCGCCAAGAATCCCTCTGTCTTCACTTGAATGATGTCACTTCTTGAATTTCTTATTGAATTAATAAATACATAATATATGCACGAATACTTACGTATTATTTTTTTATCCTTAAATCAAAATCCCCCACAGCGTCTGTCTGTCTGTATGTATGTATGTTGCCGAACATCTCAAACAGTACTGAACGGATCCTCATGAGGTTTATCGACTGACAAAGTAATTCCTGAGGAAGGTTTATTATGTGTATGTTAGATTTGTGTAAAATGGTTGAAATATGATGATTATTGTTGAAGATGTCGGAAAAAATCAAGCCGTCTGGGAGCTTTCATCGAAAACGCTTCCTAATCCGTTTAAGATATAAATAAATAATGTAGTGAGATTGTATCTCTTTTAATATTCTTTTCCTTTGGCTTTTTTTCTCGTCGCTTTTTACCCTACATAGTTAAGTATGTGTGAATAGGTAAGTTGACGGTAAGAAGAAGGTGGATAGGTACAGTCAGAAACACGTCAACATATACATTTTTGTTGCAAAAACGCCCTTATTTCTAGCGCACTAAGAACCGCATGTCGCATCGTCTAGTTGTTCCCGACTGTACCTAACTAAGAATATATTATGATTCATTGTTAGTTACTTAAACATTTTACCTAACTATAGGCACTCGTTCACTCTTTAGTAGGTAGCTAAGCTACTTACTTTTGAATGATTATCTTAGACCCAAGTACTTAGATATTTACCAACTCAAGAAAGTAGAAATCTTTTCATTATACTACTATCTATTCTGTTTTAGCCATAAACTAACAAACTTTTCAGTCGTTTTCAAACCTTTGGCTATTTTTAAATAGTCTTAAACCAAACAATTTTAAATAGTCTTAACTAGGTACGTTTATAATTTTTATAAACCTGCCTAGTATACTAACATAAATATTACACTCTTTATGATATGGGCATGACTTACAACTAATCTATATACATAAATAGAAAGTCGTATTAGTTACACCATTTGTAACTCGGGAACGCCTGTAAGGGAGACTGGGTACGGTTGTGCCACGTTACGATTGTGAAAGTTACCTGGCTGCCAAGAGGTTGCGGCCAGGTGAGCAACGGCATCTATCACTTTTCAAGTTCTTTATGTATTGTAAAGAAGCGTTACATATTTTAAATAATAAAATAATAGGTAAATAATAAAAAACTAAAATAAGTAGGTACACGCCCGGAGTGCAACGAATGCAACTGCGCCGGCGCGGCCGGTACTTACCTACTACGCGTGAACGCATTCATTTTTTTCATAATCGACAGCGCGATCTAGTTGAGTTATGCGAATTAATTTAGTAATTCATTTTTATTTAATTGAAATTAAAAGTCTGTATAACGAGGTTAATTTAATTTAATTTTGTGGCTTAATATTTGAATCTCCCGCGTTAGTGTAAGTTTTAAATGGCACACAATATTTGTAAATTTTAATATTATATTTTAAAATTGCTTATTTTTAATTGCTTCATCACATGTTTTAATTCACAATTTAATTTGCTGACATTACTTATTTTGTTTCGCATTAAATTTTTAACTTTGCTTTGATATACCTACTTTGATTTTATTCGGTAAGATAAGACACCTACTTATTATTTTATATATTTTACATTTCATTTTGTGTTTCATATATATTTCTTTGTTTACTGCTTATTTAATTTTTTGCTTAGTACATTTATTGCTTTGTAAACTCCGTTCTGGTTATGCGCCACTGCGGCAATGCTACTGCTGCTTAGCAGGCATTTTCATCCTGTTGCCGTCGTGGGGTGTCCAGATCGGAGGGTAGATGTACCAGAGCGTAATCCCGTGGTCCTGTCGATTCCAGGAGTATCCACCTGGGCCAAGTATCCTTTGGGCCGAAAAAGTATTCACCGGGCAAAACATCCTTCGGGCCAAGCAATTACCGGGTAAAGTAACACCTGGATTAAGCGGACGGCCAACTTCGGATTTCGTTAGATCCGGTTGCTGGTTGCAATCACCGCCGCCTTACCATCGCCATCGTCGGTACCCACACGCATCGGCAGGACGACCATCACGCCGCATCTACCACCTTCGTCGGCTGGATCATACAGGGGAGTGCCTGCACTGCGTTGGGAACACAGATAGGGCGACCACCCACGACCTACATTTTGTGTTGCTTACCATCGAGCGCATTAAATATTTTAACCTGATCACGCCGTTTTATTTTTCCGGTAGGCTTCAGTATATGGCTATGGTGTGAAGTATAGTTTATTTTAATTTTTAGTTAATATTTTTTTCCCTAACAGTCAATAATTATCTTATAATACTAAACGAGGAATGCCACGATGATCTCGCAAACGGCTCTAACGATTTTGACGAAAATCTAGTGAGGGTTTTTTTTTATTTTTAGGTCTAGAAATCGATCTGTCAGGGTCCCAACATCATGATATTCTTCCCAACATCATAGTCATGATGTAGGTAAGTACGATGACACTGACACTTCCGACTCTGATCAATCTGTTACCACAGTGATAGGAAATGATGACAGCACCTATGTGGACGAGGACGATGAAACAAGCAGTTCTCATGAAGACTCTTTCGACAGTTTATCTATGAGTGAGTTGAAAGATATTACTAAGATTGGCCCACCTGAAAAACCAATAAAAGAAATAAAGAAGCCAAGCAGATTCGGTTATAGCAATATTTGCGTCGAAACGGATATTAATCTATATCGAGACCAGATAACATATGATGAGGCAATGAATGGACCAGAGTCAGAAAAATGGAGAAAAGCGATGGAAGAAGAATTAGTCTTTTGAAGAAAATAAAGCATGGGAGGTAGTAGACAGACCAGATCAAGGGACAGTGGTGAATTTAAGCAGTATAATGTTGTAACTATATACATAGCTTTGTTTGTTGATGATTTTTTTATATTTTCAAAATGTAAAAGGCAAGCTATTTTATCTTAAATTGAAATTTAAGATAAAATATTTGGGAGAGATAAAGCAGTGTCTAGGCATGAGAGTAAGGAAGAAAAACAATGTTATTTTTGTAGAGCAAGAACAATTTATCGAATAGCTGTTATGTAAATTCAATATGAAAAATTGTAATCCAGTAAGTACACCAATGGAAGTAGGTTTGAAACTCGAGACCTTAAATAATTGTTGTTCTACTCAATATCAATATCAGCGGTTGATAGGCAGTTTACTATAATATTGTTACGTGCGGGGTGAGTTAAAATTCCGTTTAGGGTTGTAAGAACACGATTTATTACGCAGACCAAGATGACTTCCAAAATATGAGAGCTTTTCCAATTAAACCGTAAAACTTGCCTAAAGTCGTAAATAATTCACTCTATGTGTCAATAATGCACTGTCGCAAATATCTTCGCAAAAGCTTCCAAGAGTTGTTTTCGTATCGCTTGTTGTCGCAGAACTGTCCTACTCGAGCGATGGCACCCGTATTTATACACGCGCAGTCAGCCGCGATGTTTTTGGAAAACACTAGAAACTTTAAGGTAAACAAGCTCGTACACAAGTAAACACGTCATAAAAAACAAACATCGTAAACAACTTTCTGGCTTAAGGGAATGTGAACCTTATGTCGCGAACATAAGGAACAGTTTTCTCTGAGACAGGAGGGCTTCCTTCTACGTATGGAAATTTCCATACGCCCAGGTCTCATGATAAACAACAACACGCTGTTTGTTTATGATAAACAAACGCTTCGAGAATGTTCGGTCGTAACATTACCCCCCTCTTAGTTATGATCGTCCCGATCATCATTCGTGCCGTGATACTTTGTCAAACGGTCAATGTGTACGACCTTCGGTTTTCCTCTTTGCCCCTTTTTGATTCGATAGGTGACGTCGTTGATTTTTGTAACCACATTGTAAGGTCCTTCCCATCGTGCTTGCAACTTTGGGCTTTTGCCCTTTTTCCTCCAGGGATTATGAAGCCATACGAGAGTTCCCTCTTCAAAACCGTTGATGTTTGATCTCCTATCATAACGGGTTTTCATTTTTTCACCGGTCTTGAGACTGCACTCGCGAACTAGCTTGTGCACTTCATCCAGCTGTTCTCGAAGATCGCTGACATAATCCGTCACAAGTCTTGGGCTATTTGGCGGAGACCCTGTTATTGCATCGACTGGTAGTCTTATTTCTCGTCCAAAATTCACTCTGGCAGGGGTAAAACTAGTACTATCATGTACAGCGGAGCGATAAGACAGCAAGAAAAGAGGAATGTACTGGTCCCAGTCTCTCTGATGTGAGTCGACTACTTTAGCCAAATTATTTTCCAATGTTTGGTTAAACCTTTCGACCATTCCGTCAGACTGAGGATGAGCTGGTGTCGTACGGGTCTTATGTATACCGAGAAGGTTGCACATTTCTTGAAATAGGGCTGATTCGAAATTTCTCCCCTGATCGGAGTGTATTTCCAGAGGTACGCCATACCGACAGATTACATCCTGAACTAGCTTCTTGGCAACAGTTTTAGCTTCTTGGTTAGGGGTCGCAAATACTTCCGGCCATTTGCTGAAATAGTCTTGCACTACAACGATGTATTTGTTCCCATCCTCAGTTTCAGGAAATGGTCCGGCCACGTCTATAGCGATACGTTCCCATGGTGCTCCTACATTGTAGAGCTTCAGTTTTCCCCTACTTCTTGTCTGTGGTCCCTTGACTGAAGCGCATGCGTTGCATTTACGACACCAATCTTCTACGTCTTCCCGGCAATGGACCCAGTAGAACCGCTGTCGCACTTTCAAAAGGGTTTTCTTCACTCCAAGATGACCACCAGACACCCCATCATGGATATGACGTAGTAGAGGAGATACCTTACTTCGAGGGACTACAACCTGTACAGTCACCTGATGTCCGGTATTAGACTCCCATTTCCTGCACAAGATTCCGCCTTCCAGGGTCAAACTATCCCATTGAGCCCAATAGCTTTTTGTAACAGGACTGGAAGCTGATACATCCGCCCACTCAGGTTTCACTCCCTTTTTTATCCAATCTAAGATCAATCGCAGGTCGTCATCTTCCTCTTGCGCCTTCCTCATATTTTCTCCAGACCAGTCATCGTCTAATCCTTGGGTACGGATAATTTTTACTGATTCCTGAGACTCTTGTTTCCTGCAGTGTTTACAGTTTTCAGGACATGGTCTTCTCGATAGAGCGTCAGCATTACCATGACCTTTACCACTTCGATGTTCTGTTGCAAAATGGAATTCCTGCAATTGCTCAATCCACCGTGCTACCTGTCCTTCAGGACTTTTAAACTGAAGAAGCCATTTAAGTGCAGCATGGTCCGTCCTTAAGGTGAACTCACGTCCAATGAGATACTTGTGAAAGTGCTGCAAGGTCTTCACTACAGCTAACAACTCTCGACGTGTAACACAGTAGTTTCTCTCTGGCCTGGAAAGCGTTTTGCTGTAGTACGCAATCACAACTTGTTTGTCTCCCTGCACTTGTGACAACACTCCACCAATACCCGTGTTGCTGGCATCCGTATCCACAATGAATTTTCCATTCCGAGTCGGATAGCCCAATATCGGGGACTCACATAAATGCTGTTTCAGTTCTTTGAAAGCGTTGTCACAATTTGCGTCCCAAGCAAACACCTGTTTATCTTCAGTCAGGCGATGGAGGGGTTTGGCTATTGTTGAGAAATTTTTGACAAAGCGCCTGTAATATGCGCATAAGCCAAGGAATGATCTGACTTCGGTTTTATTCTTTGGTGTAGGCCAGTCTTTTACAGCTTTGATCTTTTCTGGATCTGTTTGAACTCCTTCCTTAGTGATTATGTGCCCCAGATAGCTAACTGCGTTGCTGAAGAAGGTACACTTTTTAGGACTTAGTTTTAAGTTTGCCTCGCGTAGACGGTTGAACACCTTTTCAAGGTTCTGGAGATGTTCCTCGAAGTCACGACCCATGATGATTACGTCGTCCAGATACACCAGGCAAACATCTCCCAGAAGACCCACCATAACTCTGTCCATAAGGCGCTCAAACGTTGCGGGGGCATTACACAAACCAAACGGCATGACATTGAATTGCCAAAGTCCATTTCCGATGCCCGTAGAGAATGCTGTTTTCTCCTTATCCTCTGGACTTATTTCCACCTGCCAGTACCCACTTTTAAGATCAACGGTAGAAAACCATTCCATTCCACTGAGCATATCTAAAGTGTCATCAATACGCGGTAGAGGATAGCTGTCTTTCTTGGTAACGTCGTTCAGCCTTCGGTAGTCTACACAAAACCTGGTTGTGCCATCTTTCTTTTTCACCAGTACCACAGGTGACGACCAAGGGCTTGTAGATGGTTCGATGACTTTGTTTGCCGCCATATCCCTTATCATATCCGCAACTTCAGCTTCTTTTGCCCACGGGATTCGACGAGGTCTTTGTCGTATAGGTCTTGAATCGCCGGTGTCTATTCTGTGCTTCACAAGTCCTGTTCTACCGCAATCATTTCCAACGGCAAATATGTCTTTGAACCGCATTAAAAGATCCTGAGCTTGCCTCAACTGAACTGACGACAAATTTCCTTTCAGCGAATCCAATAACTGCGATACCTGGTAGTCTGTGCTATTTACTGCGTTTGTTGTACTGCTTATACGTCTTAAATACTTCACTTCCTGACACTTTCCAACTACGCTGTTTCTTCTGAGCTGTACCTCTTCATTGCTGAGATTTAAAATTCTTACTCTGCCTATCCTGCTTGTCATTAGTAGTGTTCTGGCCATTATCCAATTAGGATGTGTTCCTTCATCCTCCGCAATGACACATAACCCGTTCTTGACGTTGGATGAGAATTTCGTCATTACTAGATTTTCTAATCTGGGAGCTAGTTTGACGTCCCTTAAACAATAAAGTGTACATGGGGTCGAGCCTTCTAAGAAAACTTCTTGATCAGGAAATTCGAGTACTCCTTGGTCGACGTTCAAAATACAACGGTGATTTTTTAAGAAATCCAGTCCTAATATGCAGTCGTCAGTAATATTGGCAATCAGCACTGAGTTTGAGTACAACTGACTGCCAATTCCAATTTCCACGTCTGAGTCACCGAGGACAGGTACTGGCTGGCCCGTTGCTGTTCGTAGCTGACATGTTGGAGATCGTTGCTTCCATGAGATAGTTCGTTTTAAGAGTTCAGGTCTTACAATGGTGCGCGATGCTCCTGTGTCTATTGTGAACCTGCACATTTTACCGTTCAGCGTACCCTCGATGCTTAAACTGTTTCCGTTAGAAGCTTGTCTGATAGTAATAGCAGGGGCTTTCCTTCTCCCAGCCAGCGCCTGCCCCGCGGCCCTGGCAACGCTTAGTTTAACTGCCCCTCGTCAACTTGGGTCTCCATCTCTGAGACCCTTTTTCTCTTCTTCTTTGGGCAGTCCAACCTTATGTGGCCTTTTTCGCCGCAGCCATAGCAGGTCAGGCCATAGCGAGGCTTTCGCTCCTCGGCTACCAGCTCCCTGACCTTGAATGGCCTCGTGTCACGCCGCACAGCTTCCACTTCCAGAGCATGTGCCAGTGCACTCTTCAGGGTCTGATGGTGACCCAAACGTACCGCTGCGCGAACTTCGCCGTCCCTTATCCCGTCCACAAAAGCTTGGAGTAGAGTTATTTCTACTGCATTCGGTGTTGATGTATAGGCGCGACGAACTAATCTCTCGATTTCGTCAGCCCACTGCTGGAGTGTTTCCGTGGGCTTCTGTGTGCGATCGCGTAGTTGAGCCCTATACGTGTGCTCCATATGCTTGTCACCATATCGTGTCTCCAGAGCTTCCAGTAGGGCTTGCAGAGATCTTCCTTCTGTAGGGAGTCGCTCCAGAATCAGTTGGGCGTCTCCTCTTAAGGCTAGAGTCAACGCCATGAATGCTTGATCCTCAGTCCAGCCGCTGCAGTTAGAGAGGGTTTCGAACTGGTACTTATAGGCTGTCCAGGAAGATGTGCCATCAAACCGTGGCAAGTCCAGCCTACCTTGTGTAGGTACCGGCGCAGTGAAGACTGCCTCCCTCGTCACCAACTTCTGCACTTTCTCGGCGAGCGCCTGGTGGCGAGTGTCGGTTTGGTCGAGTCTCTCTTCCAGGCCTTCGACTTTCACTGAGACCCCTTTAACTTCGGACTCTACCTTTTTAACTTTATCGCAGATGACTTCAAGGCTTGTGTCCAATTTCGAAAGCAGCATTTGGCTAGCAGATTCCTGTTCACGGCGAGCGGCTTCCTGTTCACGGCGAGCGGCTTCCTGACTGGCTTGTATGCTCTGCACAGCAGCTTCCTGACTGGCCTGTATGCTCTGTACAGCAGCTTCCTGTTCACGGCGAGCGGCTTCCTGTTCCCGGCGAGCGGCTTCTTGACTAGCCTGTATGCTCTGTACAGCAGCTTCCTGTTCACGGCGAGCGGCTTCCTGTTCCCGGCGAGCGGCTTCTTGACTAGCCTGTATGCTCTGTACAGCAGCTAGCAGCGCAGCGAGGTCCATCGACGGGCTCGATGTAGGTACTGCCGTAGGAAGCAAATCAGCATCGGTGCCGTCCTCCGACTCCCCATGTGCTCGTTGTCTAGCAGCATCCATCTCCACTTGCCTCCTGGTCCGTGGAGTACGAGTTCCTTCGTCCCGTGGCATTAACGGCATTCCGCTTCTGACACCAGTTGTTACGTGCGGGGTGAGTTAAAATGCCGTTTAGGGTTGTAAGAACACGATTTATTACGCAGACCAAGATGACTTCCAAAATATGAGAGCTTTTCCAATTAAACCGTAAAACTTGCCTAAAGTCGTAAATAATTCACTCTATGTGTCAATAATGCACTGTCGCAAATATCTTCGCAAAAGCTTCCAAGAGTTGTTTTCGTATCGCTTGTTGTCGCAGAACTGTCCTACTCGAGCGATGGCACCCGTATTTATACACGCGCAGTCAGCCGCGATGTTTTTGGAAAACACTAGAAACTTTAAGGTAAACAAGCTCGTACACAAGTAAACACGTCATAAAAAACAAACATCGTAAACAACTTTCTGGCTTAAGGGAATGTGAACCTTATGTCGCGAACATAAGGAACAGTTTTCTCTGAGACAGGAGGGCTTCCTTCTACGTATGGAAATTTCCATACGCCCAGGTCTCATGATAAACAACAACACGCTGTTTGTTTATGATAAACAAACGCTTCGAGAATGTTCGGTCGTAACAATATATTTTGTCAGTAGGTACTCACCCGACCAGATATTTTATATGCAGTTTGTTTCCAAAGTCAGTTTAATAGTAATTTTGATTAAACCCATTGGAAATATGCAAAACGTATTTTAAGGTATTTAAAGAAAACAAAATCTTTTGGTTTAAAATATATTAAAGATGAGCATGATTTGGTAGGCTATGTAGATTGCAGATTGGGCGTCGAATTGTTTAGATAGAAAATCTTTTACTGGCTATATATTTAAGATGTCTGGTAGTATATTCTCATATGAATGTAAAAAGCAGACAGCAAATAGCTTTGTCAAGTACAGAAACAATAAGTAAGTATATGGCAATTCGTGAAACATCTAAGGAATCTATATACTTAAGAAATCTATTGTTGGAATTGAATTGTATAAGTAAGTCACCTGTAATATTATTTAATAATAATCAGAGTGCACAAAAATTGACTTAAAACCATATGTTTCATAAGAGAAGCAAGCATATAAGCAGAGTTAGCATCTTTGCTACTCAGCTGGTTGTTGGCCAAGAGCAAACCCATCTCTAAGAACTGCCGTAAAAAATAATTTTGTAATAGAAATGGTTTGAATAGAAATGATATGCCTGCAGATATTCTCACAAAAATATTGAGTTGTCAAAAACATTACCTATATAAGTTTATAAAACCGTTAGGTATTACAGAAGTGTAGGGTTCATGGGCGTAGCGAGGTACGGGCAAGGGGGGGCAGCTGCCCCCGCCTAGAAGAGCGGTTGTTCTGTAACTGTAATTTTTACGAGCTTCATAGCTTGCGACGCTTCTTATAAGACCTAAGAAAAGAAACTAACAGGCTTGAAGGCTAGCTTGTGAAATCCAACAATACGGAGTGTGATCTCCAAGTCTAGTCAAGAAGTGGGTTTTGTGCGAAAAATAGAAGTCTTCGAACAATATGAGCGATAGCTCATTCTATTCGGAATGCAATTCTGAGAAAGGCGCTTTTAAGATGTTTTCTGCCAATAAAAATTGCAATTGTTATTAACAAAAAAAAAAAAACAAAAAAGCCATTGTGGCGATTTTTTTTTTTTTTTTTTTTGATGAAAACTCAAAAACTATAAATTATAGCGAAAATCGCATTTTTTTAAAATCATAATTGACTAAACAATAGAATGACAGAATTTTTTTTTTTTTCAAAAATATGAAACTAAGCTATTAAAAAAAATCTTACCCTATAAAGCTTTAAAAAAATCATACCCAAACAATACTATTAAAAACAACGATGAAAACAATATAAGTAATCTAGGATTTTCCTTGTCTGCCCCCCCTTATATACAATCCTGGCTACGCCCATGGTAGGGTTTGTATGTATATTCTTTGTTTTATGTAATTGTTATGATATTATGTTAGTTTACTGGTGTGTGTATGTCTTCTTTTAATAATGGAGTGAGTATTAAAATAAGTATATAGATAGGCACTGGTTAATGGTCAGAAGCGACATGCGTCTGTCTATGTATCATAATGTGTTCTGCAATTGTTGTTCTGTATTTGATAAATAAACTAGTCTGTGTCCTGCCACCAGAAGTTTTATTAAGTTTTCACTTCAAAATTGAAACAATTTAAATTAAAAATTTCACATTTAGGTGGCTGCATCAAGCGAGTCCGGTTGTCGAGTCACGTTGTTGCGAAACCGCTTGAATTTATTTTCTCGTGCGTAGTTTTTAATTAAAAATAACTCCTTAAAGATATTGATTTAAATTATATGGTGTTAAAGGCTATTATACTTATTTTGCCAAACCCATTGGATGAGTGGTACGTATGCTTGCCTAACGTCTTAAAAGGCTCCGGGTTTGATTCCCGGCGGGGTCAACTTTGTGTATTCGTAAGTGAGTGAGGAATGCAAGAGCCCATTACCCCATCCCTTCCTTATCCCTTATCCTTTAACCTTCTATGGTTGGCAGTGCACTTGTAGCATCTATGACGTTGCTTGTGTTATAGGCCACCTACCATCAAGTGGACCGTCGGCCTGTCTGTCGACCTTAATATAAAAAAAGCGTGAAAGGGTAATTAACGTAGTTAATTTGATAAGGTACTGTATCCATCTAAATAGCTTTTCTAAATACAACATTACATGTGATCATTTTTTAGATGTTAGAATGGGTATAGCAAGCTATCCTTAAAAGATAGATATCGTCGACTTTTTGCTGACCTATAAAAGAGACACAATCCCACCATACATTATTTATATTTCAAACAGATTAGGAAGCGTCTTCGATGAAAGCTCCCAGACAGCTTCATTTTTTCCGACATCTTCAACAATCATCGTCATATTTCAACCAATTTACACAAATCTAACATACACATTACACATACATAATATACCTTCCTCAAGAATTACTCTGTCAGTTGCTAAACCTCATGAGAATCCGTTCAGTATTTTCTGAGATGATCGCCAACATACATACATACAGACATACATACATACAGAACGACAGACGCTAGTGGGGGATTTTGTTTTAAGGATAAAAAAATAATAATACGTAAGTATTCGTGATATTTTGTATTTATTAATTCAATAATAAATTCAAGAAGTGACATAATTCAAGCGAAGACAGAGAGATTCTTGGCGATGTACTTTTGTCTTCTTGTAATAACTTAAAAATGCGTAACACGTAGAAGGCAATTAATTTCATCTTATGAGTAAACGGTTTTCATGGAACTGTACAAGGTACAACAAAATATTATATTTTTAGGTACATTTTATTGAGATATTTGGTCTTTAGCGATCTCCAGTCTTTGTTATACCAAACACCGTCACATTGGAATTTAAACGTCTTTTACAGTACCTGAAACAAATAAAACAATGTAACTATAGGAACGGTTGCTAATTTTGGTACACAATAGCAAGATTTTGATAATGAGAGCTTTTCTTAATTATGCTTTATTTTAAATTACTTTAATATACTTAAAATTAAATTATTTAAGATAATAAATATATAATTAAAAAAAAATTAAAATTTAAATTTAAAATTTTATATTTTTTAAAATGATTTGAATTTTTCGTATTAGATTAGGTATAAATTAATTGATACGGAAAAAAGATATTTACATATCTACAACTAAAATGAGAAGTGTAAGCAGACAAAGTTCGAAGAACTTGTTCATGTGAGTTCGCCTGCCTCAGATCAAATTAATTTAGATATATCTCAGATATATCTAAATTATTATTATATATCCACATTATTTACCGGCCTTGTTTCTTTTAAGTATTTTCTTTTCGTTTTAAGCAAAGAAAATATAAGTTCATTGCCGTTTGTGTCAGTAACCTGGACCTCGTTAACTTGTAGTTTATTAGGTAACCTTTTTAAATTATACGTACCCATGTCATTGAAATCATAATCATCCGGATCGCCATTTTTGTTATCGTGTATGCCATCATAATCACCTCTGCTTCCATAACCTTCGCGTTCATAACTCCCGTTGTTAACTGTAAATCACAGATATCGCTCTAGTATCACTGCCAAAAAGCATGACTGACACAGTAAGATAAGATTATGGCAAATTTTGAACACACGTGAAGCCTTGCTAATCCGTTATGAGCTATACCGTGGCCGACTATAACCCATATATTCCCCTATTTAGGAGAGGCCTGCACGTAACAATTTTTTATTTGTGAAAAATCCCGAATCCACTGGACAGAAGCAACCTGGATCCACCGTCGATTCGCGGTGGATCCCGTCGGTCCACCTTGTGGGTGGACGTCTTATGCTGCGCTTGCCAGTCCGTGACCTCCACTCGGGAACGGGGTCGGCTCTCCGTACTATTAATTATATCTCCTTAATAATAAGTTCGAAATTTCCTTACCGTTAATCAGCACAACTGGTTCCAACGTTTCCTGGTCTCCTAACTGTTGACGAAATTACACATTTTAAAGGAAAATATAGAACTAAAGAAAGTGACGTGGTAATTTTTATTTTAACACAACGTTAAACAATGGTCTTAATAACATCCTAATTCATAGGTTTCTCGTTGTAATAAATAAATTACATCACCGTGATCTCCTATTAAGTCACGAATTGCACAAACTCATCACCGGACATTATTGAGGAAAATATTTTTTTGTAAAAAAAAAAAGGGTATCAAAGATCCGCGTTTATTTCGAGACTAGTGATGAGTATTTTTTCTGCACTTTCCATTAGTGCAAACCGTTTCAAAATCCGTTAAGTAGTTTAGATTGCGGTATTCGGTATAAATTTTTTATTTGTGAACCAATTGGAATGACGCAACATTACAGGAAGTGAAAGTGAAGTATGTACATCAGTGAAAAGCGCATTCAAATCGTTTAGTTTAAGCCGTTTTTGAGATTAACGTAAACAAACGCACAGAAAATCCAAACATTTTTTTTTACTTTTTTATTTATTTTATTTATTTATTTATTTATTTAATAGTTAACCTTACAGCCTGTAATATTTAACAAATACATAAAAGAGATAAAAAAATTATATAGCCTATTACAAGGTCATCTTAAAGTTTATACGTACATATATTTCCTTCGGTCGATATCGAGGTATATACAAGCCATTCTCATTCGCAGTCTTATTCTTATTCGCGGGGTCCTGATGCGCGTACTCATCACCTAGAACATTGTCTCTGACCGAAGCACAGACTAATGTTAATGTGGCCAATGCCAGCACGCTCACCGCCACACAACTGGGTCCCATCGTGATCACTGTCTCAGGACTCAGTTAGCAAACCTATTTATTGTATACGTCGGGTTTTTTCCCCGCAGACAAAGCACGACGTCACACCCTTATCGCCTACCGGCGCGAGTGGACCAGTTCAAAGGGGTTTATTCCCATCTCGGCACCCACGTATTTATATGATAATAATTGTTAGATACAGTTATCAAAATCGAAAGAAACACAAAGGGCATAGGGAGATAAGCATGGTGAAATTGCCCCCGTGGAATGTTTGATTGTTACTTTGTGGATATATATATATATATAGGTATTGATCATACTAACCTCCTGAAAGTTTCACATTTTTAACTCAACGTGTTTTCGAGAATATCAATAAATACTGAAAAATACTCGTAGACAAATTTTTTTTACTCAGAAATGGCTAAATCAATTTTAATAAAATTTTAGTATGTTGTAAGGTTATATAAAGGCTATCTTAGAACAACATAATATATTAGCCCTATACAATTTCATTATCCAGTGAAAATAATTTTTTTATTAAAATTTTTTTTTTAAATTATGATATAATTTTTTTTAGAAGCGTTATACTTTCCTATACAATTTTTTTTTTTAAATGATTTGAAGTGGTGCGCCATACCAAAAAAATAAAAACCACTTTTTACTATGATTTTTTTTATGATTGTTGATAATTGTCTTATAAATATAATAAATATTTTTAAGGTTTGAGTTTACAAAAATGTAATCTATTCGATAAAAACAAAAAAAAATCCAGGGTAAATTATTTAGTTTTATTATTAAATTACAAAATACACAATGAAAATTTTTGTATTATCAATTATTCAACAGTCAACTTAATTATTAAATAATAATTTAAAAAAATACATCTGTCTTTATAAATTAAAAATTAATACTTACCTGCTTGATATAATTAAAAACAATATTATATGTTGAACCGTGTTATTGGATTTTTTTCATTTTTCAGATTTTCAGTCTTCATCAATATCTTCTTCTATCACTACATTAGTTTGGTCTTGATCAAATAGTTTATTTAGATGTTCAGCTGGCTTTGGAATCCGTGACAACATTTAAACTAATTATAAATTATTGAATTTGAGTTATTGTTTATAATAAATATGTAATTTCATAAATATTGCTGTCCACTAGATCAATTATTAGTAGTAGCGAATTACATAACTACAAAATAATTTAAAAGAATGCCATTTTACAGGTGTATCAGGAACTGCAAAATATTGGCGTGACTTAAATATGTATATAATAATAAATAAACAGTCATAATTTGAAAAATCTCATTGTTTGTTTTGTGATTTAATAAAACTAAATAATTTGGTTTACCCTTGAATTTTTTTTTTGTGTTTAATTGTAAACTCAAACCTTAAAAATATTTATTATATTTACTAGTGACCGCTGCCGGCTTCGCCCGGCGACCAATTTTTCAACCGACTTCCAAAAAAGGAGGAGGTTCTCAATTCGACTGTATTTTTTGTTTGTTACCTCAGAACTTTCGACTGGGTGAAAGGATTTTGATGATTCTTTTTTTATTTGAAAGCTGGTTCTCGTGTGGTCCCATTTCATTGGGTCCAGTTCTGACAATGGCATCCATGAGAAAACGATTTGAATTCGGTTTTTTTTTTGTTCAAAAGAGTTATTTTTACATACAAACCATCCCTGATTGATCAAATCGCTCTCAGTTCAAATACTTTATTTACGGATATAATATAAATATTTAAAGATTAATCAAGCGTCAATTGGCCCTATAAAGGTGCACTGATATTGTTACTATGATCAAATCTCTTTCAGTACAATTACCGTGATTTTTTTGAAAGGGCATATTGTAGTCCCGTAGATAAATATAAATAATCTCTAATAACTTTTTAAGAATGTTGATTTTGAACTTAATAAATTATCAGGTAAATTTGTGATTCTTTCGATTTCGATAACAGTACCTAACAATTATTATCATATAAATACGTGGGTGCCGAGATGGGAATAAACCTCTTTGAACTGGTCCACTCGCGCTGGTAGGCGATAAGGGTGTGACGTCGTGCGTTGTCTGCGGGGAAAAAACGCGACGTATACAATAAATAGGTTTGCTAACTGAGTCCTGACTTCCACAGCCCGTCACGGAGATAAAAAATTGTTTAGAATTGTCTGTGCTGTTCACGCTAATCTCAGAAACGGATTAATCGATTTGAATGCGGTTTTCACTGATGTATTGTAGGAAGCTTCCCGTAACATTTAGTTTGTGCAATTCGTGACTTAATAAGAGATTTCGGTGATGCAACGAAACCATTACAACGAGAAACCTATCAATTAGGCTCTTATTAAGTACCATTGTTTAACGTTGTGTTAAAATAAAAAATTACCAAATCACTTTTTTTAGTTCCGTAACGTAAAGAGTGATGCGCGGCGGCGACTCAAAATTACTCAGGTTTAGTTTAAGAACTTTAGTTATTAAGGTTAAATAAAATTATTTTTTGCTTTCAGTTTTTTCGGCGGTTAATTTTTTTGTTAAAAAGTTTTTATACATTTCATACCCTTTTTTCAGGCTGACGCGACCGTCCACTTGATGGTAGGTGACTACTGGCTACGGTCGCCTATAACACAAGCAACGCCATATGTGCTACTATTTAGTGCACTGCCGACCATAGAAGGTTAAACGATAAGGAATAAGGAAAAGATGGGGTAATGGGCTCTTGCATCCCTCACTCACTTACCAAAACACAAAGTTGACTCCGCCTGGAATCGAACCCGGGGCCCTTTAAGACGTTAGGCAAGCATCCATACCACTCATACAACGGGCTCGTCAAAATATGTATAACATCATATCATATAACATCATATAATTCAAATTAATATCTTGTTAATTATTGTTCGCGCAGCGAAACAGCGTTGAATCTAGTTGTAGCCGACATGATATTGGCTAAACCTAGTATCAGCCACTAGGGTTTGGTTGGACCTAATTCTAGCCGGAATGATACCAGCTAGACCTAGTTTTACCCGAAAACAATCGGCTTTAACCAAGAGTAAATGGCTACACCTAGTTCTAACCGGCTAAAACAAGGCGTAGCCGCACTTCGGGTTCTAGCTGTAACATATAGACTGGCTATCCCATACAAATTACAGATAATTTCGTGTACCATTTTGAAACGCCACCGTACGAAAGTACGGAGAACTAATTTTGACGTTTGCGTATTTTTATTCTATAAATATGTATAATTGCGTCTGTAATATGTAATTATTACTTTTTATCTTTTTTTTATAATATAATAGTGTCTCTTTTATGTTTTATTCTATTTGTTGATGTCTTAGGGAGTGTTTGAGTTTATATGTGTCCGCTTGAGTTTTGAAATATAAGGAAATGTGTATTCTGTAAATGTTCCATGGACAATTTTAATTATTGCATGCGAATTGCACGACTATAATTTTAGTTCCGGATACTTTCGCTTCATAGCCTACAGCGTCAAAATGGCGTTTTTCAAATAGGCATAAAAATAATTTGACAGCAGCCTGTCCAAGTGGTATGCATATAATAAGTTACTCTATGGTATATATTACATGTCACTTGTCAGTGCAACAAACCACCCCCTGAACAATGAACATACGATACGCCAAACAAACAAAAAAAAAACATCAACATTCCATTTCCCATTTCACTCACAGTGATAATTTTATTTATTCAATAAATTCAATTCAGTGAAGTTAATAAAAAAGTAACAAATTTGTGTAAGTAAAATAAAACAGTGCAAATTTAATTGTGAAATTAAATATAGAGCAAATGAAATTATGCACGATATAAGAAGAAGAGATATAAACAAAAATTCTGATAATAATATTAGTGGCAAGCGAGATGTCACGATCAACAAAAAAGATTCAAAAGGCGAACCGTAAGTTACATAAAATATGTTAAAATAATACATACCTTATTACCTTATGGTTAGCCATAAGGTAATAAGCCAGGTTATAAGTAATAAGGTTTAGCCCACGATGCTAAATGTGTATTCACTCGAGCGTCGTGGGGACCTATTGGACTTTGAAGATTGGATGGTAAGAAGAAAAAAAGGTTATATGAAGTTTTTCATTTCAGCGGTGGGGTGAGCGTCTACAGGCGTTTAAAATTTTGTAGGCGCTGTATTTTAAAAAATCCTCCATAAAATCGTCAGATTAAGAATCAGCACGATCAGGAATTTAGGCTGAACCGTCTGTATGAAAGTCTGACGCGCTCGTAAATCCAAAAATCCCCTCTTGGGCTCCCCTACCATTAATAATATTAAGGTTTACAGAGAGACTGATGTGATAGTAGGTAGGTATATAATATAACACTAGCTGTTGCACGCGGCTTGGTCCGCTTAACTTTATAAAATATATCCTATGTTACTCGCTGATAGTATTAGCTTCCCAACAGTCGGTCCAGTACTTTCGGAGCCTATTCAATTCAAACAATCAAATCTTTCCTCTTTATAATATTAGTATAGACAAGCAACGCCATAATTGCGCTGTCGACCAACACTACATATTATCTTAACTTTGTAAATTATATACTAAAACCTTCCTCGAGAACCACTCTATCCATTGGTGAAAACAGCATGAAAATCGGTGCAGTAGTTTTTGAGTTTATCGCGAACAGACAGACAGACAGATGTGGCTTAGGACTTTGTTTTATAATATGTAAGGATAAGGTCTTATCCTCGCAAAACATATCATCGAAACATACAACAAATACATAATATCAAGTTTATTAAAATTAATTGTTTTTATTTCAGAGTAAGAAATCAAAGCATACCGCTTAGAGTCTTATCGAGAGTAGTGGTAATATGTTCTCTCCTCATTGTTGTGTACTTCTCGTCCAGAAAAGAAAAAGTGGAAACTTTTGCTAGACAAACAGATTTTCTACCGGGCAAAGGACTAATAATGAAATGCTCCTCCGAATTTATGAAGGAAATCGACAAGTATGAGGGTTGCTTACTTGCGGACTGCAAAAGATTTGTGACAGATACAGTTATAAATATTACCGAAGCGGAGGGACTATTAGCCATAGCTAAAAAAGGTCTTAAATTTGGGGGTTCATCTGGTGGAGCTTCAATACTAGATCTAAACAGTGGTGCACTTTCAAAGGGAGAGAATTTCATTAATATCTTTAAACATGGAAACGCACAAAATTTGTTCACCGAACGAGACTTCTCTTTATTTCAAGTGAGCGTCTTTCAATGTAATTGAAATAATTTATAATTACTGTAATAAGGTAAAGATTTCTTTTTAATAAAAGTTTTTTTTTTATATTTACAGACTGTGAAAGATAAAATAAAGAACTCTGTAGCTATTCATTTCGGAGTGCATCCACATAAAATTTATTTGACACATCCTACATTCTTTTCCGAAATTACCCCCAAGAAAGCTGTAACAGTACACGACGAGTATTGGCATCCGCATGTTGATAAGGTATATATATATATGCCATATATTTTTTTTATGTTAAGATCATCGAGACAGGCTGACGGCCAACTCGATGGTAGATGGCTTGGATACCATCGCCTATAAAAGTAAAACATGCAGTGCAGTGCTGCGACTGTCAATCTGCCCATAGTAGGACACCTGACATTTTAACTTAATTTGTAATTTTTATTTGTGTTTTTGACTTCATTTGATTATTATTGATTATCGATTATTAATTGATTATTATTTATTTGATGGATGTGACATGTAATGTAACACTATACAATATATATTTCAATTATTTATTTCCATTTAATAGATAGATTACATTAAATTAGATTTAGGTAGTACAACATCCTATTGCTTGGAGCTTTTATTGGGGTGGGTCTCAAACGGTCTAGAATGCAATTTGACTAGTTGTAGTTTTGCCTACAACGCAATACGGCTACTATGTAAAATACCTAATTCTTATATTGACAAAAACGCAAAACGACTAGTTAGTATAATTCCTAAATAGTATAACGACTTAAACGCAAAATGCCCGGACAGGTAACTGCAAAAGTTTAGTATTGCAAAAATGCAGTGTATCCTATTGTTTCCTATTATCAATCATCATCAATACTCAATACTAATAATAAATCTGTAAGTGCAGGTATTGTATGTATCTATGTATGTTCCTCCATAACTCTGATTTTCATGAAAGTTGGTAGATAAACATTTAGACGTACAGGACACAGGATAGGCTACTTTTTTCAACGCGGACGAAGTCGCGGGCGCCAGTTAGTAATTAAATAATATCAGTTGTGTGCACTTCATTGAAATCCGTTATGGCTGAGTTGGAATAACGACAGCAGTCCAATCTTCAACATCCAAATAGTGAACTGCCATTGATGGCACGAAACGGAAGAAACTTCCGACTTGTGCCACTATCAATTTTAATGGGCTTTGGTTTACTGTAGAAATTCAGTATAATTATTTATCAAAAATTAATAATACATAAAATAAATTACATATGTATGCTTGTATTCCATCCCCCATTTCACTCTGATTGGCAGAATAATAAAGTACCTATTCGGTTATAAGTAAACTATCTTTGTGTCAATATGTGTGACAACGAGTCGAGTATAGATTCTGTTTGCAATTGTACATGCAAAAACAAAACACAGAACTAGGCAAAATGCGTCTTTGTCATTTTGTGTTTAGGGTGTTATGCGTTTTAGTATCTTTAAGTTTTAGACGTATTACGCGGTAGGCATATTGCGATGTAGGCAACATTACAAACTAGTCAAATTGCGTTCTAGACCGTCTGCGACCCACCCTTTTATTGGTGCATGCTGAGCTTCCTATAATTGCGGCGGCATCCGCCTTGTGATAATTATTTTGAACAATGTGTTAAAGTTAGATGTCTGCCTCGTTGGGGGCCTTGTATAATAAATAAATAAATAAATAAATATGAGAAACTTTCTAGACAAAGATTAGAATAAATTTCAGGACACACTTGGCCTGTTCTCGGCATCTGACGTAAATATTAAACTCGTACAAATTAGCGGTATGCGCGTCTTTATAGTATGCGCCAACGTTGTTGGCACACTGGGCCATAAAACGTTGGAGCAGCATGCATCGCCATCGGAATAGTGATGACAAGCAAATAACTATCGATAATGAAAATATGCTTTTGTTTTACTACAAACATATATTTTGTTATATTTTTTAATAATATTTATCTATTTACTTACTTAATTTAAAATATGAAACATATTTATTTATACTAAAAACGAAAGAAAAATCAACACACTTACAATCAATTCCAGCTGCAACAAATTTCAATTGCAACATTTCCAATTAGTTTACTGATTGTGGATTAAATTAAAAAAAAAAAAAAAAAAAAAAAAAAAATTCATAGCAACACTCAAAAGTATCGACAATGCGTGCGGAACATGCACAACCTCTAGCGCTTGAATGTTTTATGGCCTAGTGTGCCAGGGGCGTTTGCGTTCAGTATACAAGTGACATTTTTGCATTGAGCGAACACACTAAAGTTTGTTTTTAAAGCTCATATTAGACGGTTCATTTTTGCTTTCATTTTCGATGTTTCATCGATGAAAGACCGTAAATGAAATGTCTAAATTGACGTTCATCGGAGTGTGCCTTCGCGATGAAAGCTTGCGGCTCCTGATTGTTTTCACTAGCATCGGTCATCATTCATCGGCAATGAACGATTAGTGAAACGTCTAAACAGCGACTTAGCGACTTTTATCTTTAAATCACTCGAAACGTTCACGCGGGAATACCACAAAGAATGAAATAATAGCTTTCATCAAAAGTGATGCGTCTATACAAACAACGCAGTTCACTATTCATCATTCACCATTCATTGCAAAAATGAATCACTTTTGATGAACCGTCTAATATCGCTATTAGTCTCAGACAAAAATGACATTACATTTGACATGCATTACATACATTACATGGTATCATTGTATGCAAACTTGACATTTGCATGTGTCATTTTTGTCTGAGATTAAAAAACAGACTTTAAAAAGATGTTAGTTATGTCAAAAAAATTGAAAAAAATTCGTAGTTTACCAATTTTGTAGTACACCTTACCAGTACAATAGACAGATTGATTAAACTTTTCCATAAAATAATTAAAATGTTTTTTTCAGGAGACCTATAAATCCTTTCATTACACAAGCCTCTTGTATTTGGGAGATTATGGTATTGATTTCGAAGGTGGAAGATTTGTTTTTGTGGATACGAATATGAAAAGATATATCGAGCCGAGGAAAGCTCGTCTCAGCATGTTCACAAGTGGCGCTGAAAATTTGCACTACGTTGAAAAAGTGACATCGGGTGTCAGATATGCTGTGACAATTTCATTTACTTGTGATAAAAAATATGCAATACAAGATCCTAGTGTTAATAAATATAAAAATTGACATTCCAGAAGTAGTATTTGACTGATGTTGTATTATTAAATTAAATTAGAAATATAATAGAATACCTGCCAAAAATATTGTTTAATTTTTAATATAGGTTTATTATATATATAAAAAAATATAAGTATATTAAAACTAGCTGGTGCCCGCGTAACTTTGTAAATGACATACTAAAACCTTCCCCGAGAACCACTCTATCTTTTGGTGAAAACAGCATGAAAATTGGTGTAGTAGTTTTTGAGTTTACCGCGAACAGACAGACGCGGCAGAGGATTTTGTTTTATAATATGTAACGATAATTTATCTATGTTAGTAACTGTTTCAATAGTTTCTATAGAACATATCAAATTATTTATATAATGGTATTTATGAAGGTGAAAAAAATCTTATTGCATGTATAAAAATTATAATAATGTTCAAGTATTGGCAAGGCCCACAGTGTTTTATTCACAGTCATTTGATCAAACCCTTATATGAGATCGCCGTGAAATAACAGCACGTGTGCTGCTGTTGTGTTTCGGTGAGGAATAAGGGATGGCAGAGCCCGAAGCCCATTGACCCACTCCTTCCTAATCCTACCATAATCGTTATCGCAATAGATAGATAGACAATGGTAGTCACCTACATCCAAGTGGATCGTTAGCCTATCTGTCGACCTTAAAAAAAAAGCAAATTAAAATTTACTAAATAGGCAGATTTAAATATATATAAAGCTGAAGAGTTTGTTTGTACGCGCTAATCTCAGGAACTACTGGATCGAATTGAAATTTTTTTTTTGTATTGGATAGTCCATTTATCGAGGAAGGCTATTTAGTTAGTGTGACGTGTGACCTAAAAGGATAAAAAAATTACTTTATTTAGATTAACGCCATCTATCGTTCAGTGGCAGAACTATTAGCTTTGACACAACAAGTCGTCTACTCACCGTGAGAGGGCGCGATAATCAAAGGCTTTTAGGCTATATAATGTTTTGAAAGCGGACGAAGTCGCTAGCACTAGTTAGTAATAAATAACTATACATGCGATGGGGCTTTTATGTGTTAACAAGCAAGGGTTTTGTTTTACCAGTTTACTTAATGAAACGTTGATTGTAATTAAATTATGGTGGAGCAATTTTTTCTAGCTATGGAGCAGTTTTATCGCGCAACCTAGACAAAGACATAATACGTGTTTCTTAAGATATGTGCGTTGCAATGGTCTAGTTTGCTTTAGGCGAATATCATTATTTATAAGCTGGAGCAATTTTCGCAAATTTATAATTAGATGAAGCAATTAATTTTACATCGATTCGTGCTATTGCTTTTGCATTATTTGTAAATTCATCCGGCCAGGGTTTATGAAGTCAATTTTTCAACATAGGTAGTCTGTCAAAAAAGTGGCAATACTGTAGTGTTGTCTCGTTCTAACCATGTACTTGATAAGAAAGAGACAACACTATAGTATTGCCACTTTTTAATGTTTACACTTTTTGACTGACTAAGTTCAATTTCGGTATTTAAAAAAATATCGGTACATACGTCAATCTTCTTGACGTCACAGGAAGCATAGATAAAGAAAGACCGAATTGAAAACAAAACAATATTTGCGAGATCGACCCCGTGACGTTTTTGTTTGTTTGCATTCTGTCGTGCGCTCTTCCATCGAAAGAAACAAAAAAAATAAGTCGCACATGTTTATATTTTTGAAAAGTTGAAATTTTCGTGTAACCGGTCATATTTATTAATATTTGGCGCAAGAAATTTTTGTTGCGCAATTCGCGCTAAGGTATGTGCGTAGTTTAGATATTAATAAGGAGTTTCTTTTTCGTCGTTCCTTTTATATAAAAAATATATACATTTCACGAAATGAAAAATTTTTTGGAATAGGTACTTCAAAAATGGACGGATCTGTTTTGGAACACAGCGATTCTGATTCGGGCGAAAGCTGGACTTTGTTAGAGCCTATTGCTACGGAGACAGAAGACATCGCTGATTTACCTCAAAATTTATTAATAACTAAAAGGTACGTATAATAAAAACGTTTAAAGCTAATACAGTGGTGAAAATATCTTTTTGCTTTCATATTAAACTAGCTGGTGCCCGCGACTTCGCCCGCGTAACTTTGTAAATTATATACTAAAACTTTCCTCGAGAACCACTCTATCCATTGGTGAAAACAGCATGAAAATCGGTGCAATAGTTTTTGAATTTATCGCGAACAGACAGACGCGGCGGAGAACTTTGTTTTGTAATATGTAGTGAATGTAGTAATTAATGACCTTGACATGTAAAAGTTCAATTAATAATTTATATTCATGAATTTTACTGACACAATCAAGTCTACATTATTATATAGGAATGAATAAAGGCCCTCTAAATTTAATCAATAAACCTTAAAGTAAACTAGCTACCCGTTCCCGGCTCAGTCTGCGTCTGATCGCTACTAAACTTCACAAGATTACCTGCTGGACTAATCTGAAGATTGTCTGAAAGTTTCATCAAAATCGGTTCATAGGGAACATAAACACACACACACACACACACATCGCCTTTTATATATTAAAAAAAAGAAGATCGCAATCTGCTTTGATCTTTTTCTCCGCTAACTTCTACTAAACCATCCAACAAATTTTTATATTGTTTTCACTAATGAAAGAATGGTAAACGAGACAAGTTTGTGCAAGTTTAATTTACAGAAAAAAAAATTGCATCCCTTACAAGCTGAGAGTGCAAAAGTTATATAATTTTTTCTCTTATTGAGTTGAAATTAAACATTCATTAGTATCAGTTGGGTTCTATAAAGAAAGAAAGAAAATTAAGGAAAAAAAATAGAAATGTTTTCATTTCAATGAATAAACAAAGTGACTTAAAATGGAAGTGTGCCAAATTTTCATTTGTGAATGACTCAACACTTTCCTTTGTTCTTACTTTTATCAAAATTGGAAAGTATACAAATTTAGAGTTATACTTATTTAAATTTTGTACGAATAGATAATAAAACTAGCGACATGTCCCTGGCTTTACATAGAGTTGAAATTTTCGAAAATCTTTCCTTAGTATATATATATATATATATATATATATATATATATATATATATATATATATATATATATATATCTACAACTCAAAGAAGAAATGTAGGCAGAAAGAGTCCAAAGATCTTGTTCAGGTTCGCCTGCCTTAGGTCACATTAATTTGTCTTCGAAGACTCGGTTCAAAATAAATTATATATATATATATTAATTTATTTTGAATGTGACCTAAGGCAGGCGAACCTGAACAAGATCTTTGGACTCTTTCTGCCTACATCAATATATATATATATTTAATATATATATATATTGATAGAGCCAATGAAAATGGTAGGGTCAGCTAGTAAAACTTAATTTTTATTTTATTGAATTTTAAAACTATACAGTTTAATTTTATATTACTGTCATTATTATCTAATCGTTATTCTTATGTTCATAATAATATTGTATAAAGGCAAATATATTAACAACCTTCATGAAAGACACAATGTCATATCTAGTGATGTAAACATTCATATCTATCTACACAATCTGCTAACATAATAATGTCAATGCCTATTTTGTTTATATTTCAATTTATGTAGATGTAAATAACCATCAATCAATACTAATAATAATAAATCTGTAAGGGTTGGTCATGGAGTAAGTTACTTTATTTTCAAAGATATCGAGTTTATAGGCTCTATACATGATACTGAAACTATATTGACCATTTTTAGAATTTTTTTCTATATATATATATATATATATATGTATGTATGTATGTTCCTCCATAACTCTTAAACGAATTAATTAATTTTCATGAAACTTGGTAGATAAACATTTAGACTTACAGTACAGAGGATAGGCTACTTTTTATTTTTTTAATGCGAACGAAGTCCCGGGCGCCAGCTAGTATATTGTATATAAAGATTACTGAAAATTTAGGATACTTTAAAAAAATATAGTTAAAGAATTACTAACTTTTAAAAATAACATACTTTCTTTCAGTAAAATATCCTATTTGCGATATTTAAGGTACTTTCCCTTCATGTCGCATAGTCTTGGGATGCCCTGTATACAATTACTATTGGATCCATTACTTATTGTTTTGAAAAAAAAAATCTGTATTTATAAGAAAAATATTATCAGAAAAAGCTTGCAGATTTTGAATTATTTTTCACACTCGTCTCACTTCACACTTGTCCACTCCCTGGTGAATTTTAGGGACATGTTGTATATATGGTATCTTCATAATTAATGTTTAAATGTATTTTTTTTTACAGTGGTCCCGATGATGGAGATAAAGACGAGGATACTGATGGAATATCTATAATTAGTGACAGTGACAGAGAATCGATTACACCATGCGATTTAGGTTTTGATAAACTGCAAGAAGATAGCCGTCCACCTGAACTTCTAGAACCAAAATATGTTTCGGTAACTCCACTCCCAGTCAATAATAACGATGATTATCATGAATCTTTGAGGGGCAATGATGATTTCCTTAGCATCAGCGGAGGAAGTAAGCACAAAACATATGTTCACAGAAAAAACAAAAGGCTCAGCACTGTATTAAATATCATAGTATTGGGTAGTTTTATCACGGCTGCCGGAGTTGCTATTGGTCACATGTGGGGTATTAAGGAAGACTGCAAAATGCAAGCTGGCCCGTCTATAAATAAAATTTTGTCAAACCTATATAAATTGCAGGAAGAAAATCTTTATTTGAGAAATAAGATAAAGGAACTGTCAATACTTCGTAGTATGGTGGAGAATAAGAAAATGGATAATGAAAAAATAATGAATAAACAAAACAAATGTAAAAAAGTTTTTGAGGAATCGTTAAATAATAAAAGCGCCAACAAAGCACTAAAATGCGTTGACAATGAAAGTGACAACTTTTACAAAAATTTAGACAGCCACTTGGTACAACCGGAATATGAAAGGGAATTTTTAAATGATGTTGACAAATTAAATGATGTGTACCAACAAAACAAAGAGTGGTTAGATGATGAAGTCAATAGGAGAGTAAAAGGTGAGAAGGAAAATATTCAAGAGGCAAAAAACCAAATAAAAACTAGTAGATTTAAAAGAGGAAGTGACAATGTTGAAGAATCAATGAAAGGTGTTATCTCTAAAAGACGAGAGCATTCGTCTAAAGGACCTGTAGACGATTCTAAAATTGCGGAACAAATGAAAGATATAAAACAAAATTTCAATAACATAATAGATGAGTCATTAGAAAATGTTTCAGAAGTTTTTGTCAATGAAAAATCTCCACCGAGCAAAAAAATTTCCTATGCGGATTCAGTGAAGCATGAGCACACTTCTAAAAAACTTGATAAAATTGATGACAAAGAAAACAAAAACATTGAAAATAAGAGGAAGAATAAAATAGATTTACATGAAGTATCAGATGCTTCTATGTCGGATGACGATATAGGCAAAGATGACAGATACAGTGGGCATAAATATAAATTTGGAAGAAGGAAGAATGATCGTCAAAAAATTCAAAAGAGACAAAAAAGAAAGAATAAATATGAACAGTGGGAAATGAAGGGTGGTTACATGAAGGACTATGATGAAGTGTCCATACCATCTTTGGACAGTAATATTTTAAATAATCTGGGCAAAGAGTCTAACGCAGAAACGGCACAGGGGCAATTTTTCAAACGTGATAGTGACATTAGTTACGTTAATTTTGATAATTTTCAACCAAATTTGGAATCTAAAATGGAGTATAAAGATAAAAATGAAAAGAGCATTAAATTTGGAAAACTTTCAAATAAGAAAGAGCGCAAAGGCGTAAAATACAATCAAGATAACATGAATAATCCAGATTGGTATGAGAAGCGCACTTTTCTTAGAACCGAGGCGAGGAAGAAACTTGAAAAGGAAATGTTTGGTGATAAGTATCCCAATCAAGCGGGATGGTATTTCCGACGCATGCAAAAGAGGGAACAGTGTCGTGCGAAGGGAGACAACAGCACATATAAAAAGCATACTAAGGATAATTGGAAGTTTATGAAATATTAGATTGTATATAAAATGATGAAATAAGTATGCACGGTTGTACCAGGACATTAGTCGTGGGTTCCAGTGGGATAATAACACGTCTCTTTTGGGGAAATTCAAGTCATATGAAGAAGTGCTAACTCCCCCAGACTAGTGTTAATCTGTAAGGGGGGGCGTTCATAAATTACGTGAGGTGATTTTTTTTTTTCAAAATGCGTGTTTTACAAGTTTAGCGTTAATCTGTGCTCGATTGATTGTAGTATTATTATTATTTCTACAATTGGTTGGTTTATTAAATTAAGTACTCGAACTATCGCAATATTTTTGTGTAGGATTTAGACATATTTTAATGGGGGAAATATGTTTTAATACTTAAATTGACTCAGTTTTCTCGCAATTTTATACGGTTTCTTGCGGAAAAACAAATTACGTGAGATTTGCCTAGACCCACCCCTCTCCCCCACGTGAGATTGCGTGAGATTTGGCTCAAACCCCCCCCCCTCCTCCTCCCCCCTAAACACCTCACGTAATTTATGCACGCCCCCCTAACGGACTTTTGTTTTATTTGGTAAATTAACAAATAAAGGGAGACAGAGAGAGAGAGAGAAATCAAGTTGTTGAGGAGTGCTTAAATGTTTAGTGCTGTTTCTAGTTGTCACACAGTAGCGTAGATCGCTCTATAAGAGATTTTAAAAAAAAAATATATATATACTATTTTTGTTACGTTTTTACCTAGGTAACAGTATTTTATATTTTAAGTTTGACCGCGATGCAAATTTACATTTTAGGCATTTTTTAATATTGTTGAGTCAAAAATGTTAATAGTATTCCATAGACATAGAGAAAATGGATTGAACAATAAACGCATCCTTTACCCACCGGAGCATTCCGTCTAGTTTCCTAATTAGTCAACTTTACCATTCCGTCTACTTTCCCTGTCTAGTCGACTCGTCCAATCGGTCTACTTTCCCCATCGGTCTATTATTTCGGTAAATTTAAAACGAGTTGGGACTTAGATTAATTTTGATCGATTGTGTGTGGAAAATACATTAAATTCTCATTTCGCTTTACCCTTTACGGATACTCTGGTCATAATATATCACCGCATTAAACTAAATTAAAATTAAATTATGTATTTAAATTGTATTTAAATACAATTTAAAAAAAAAAAAAAAACTATTTATTTATGTAAGATTGTATTTTGAACATTTTGAAAAGTAGACTGATTGGGAAGGTAGACAGACGTACTGAAAATTAGACGGATGTGGAACAAGAAGGTTACCGTTTGGGAAAGTAGACCGATTGAACAAGATGACTAATTAGGAAAGTAGACGGAATGCTCCGGAGGGATCCTTTAGGTCATTTGTTGCCCATGGTCCTACTGCATAGTCCTACTGGGACAAGGGCAATTTTTTTTTGTCCGTGGTTCTACCAATAGAACTGTAACAAGAAAATCATAATTTTGTATTGGCATTGGTCCCACTAATCGAGTGGTACAGTCAACGTCAATATGTAATTTCGAAGACCAATCAAAGTCCTAGAAAGAGACAACTACTGGCCGCACGATCGCTTCGTCTCTGTCACACTTTTACTTTGCATTCGTACAGCGAACGATCACTCCATTCTCTCTATGCGCCTATGTAATATTCACAGCTTTTTTAGTTAAATAGGATTTTACATGGCAACTTTTCATAGTCTCATTTGACATATAATATATATATAGCATATAAATAAGGTTGACACACTTTTAAATCGGTTTCAAAAAGAATCAATGTTCTGAAGCTTTTGAAATCGTTCAAATAAAAGGCAGTTGGTATATATGGAATTGTTGAGATCAGAAAAAAAAATGTCCTGATTTTTGTGATGGTGATCAATCACTACCCAATATCAGATGATATGAATGGGATGATAATGATATGATGCGCTATAATATGATTCAGTGATCAGTGAATCATATAATATGATCAGTGTTAACTATAACTGATAATAAATCATTTTACATAGATATAACTAAGAATCCACCTAAAGTTGATATTGTTCCAAGTATTTTCTTAATAATGGTCATAACCTGTGACTTGGGCCTCTTTCACCATCTCCGAGTAAAGTGTCAAGTAGACCAACTGTCATTTAAAATCACCGGTAAGAAAGCGTACGAGTTTCACAATCATGACTCAAGGGTCATGAAAGTAACTCGTGACATTTACTCGCCAATTAACGTTACACGAAAAGTAACTAATCAACACTTGTAGTTGGTGAAAAAGGCTCTTAGAGATTTATATGTATATTTTTATTAATTCAACCGTTGTGATAAGCATTTGGAGTTTCCGAGTCTCGAAGCTTTTCTTGTATATATATAGTGAGCACATTTATTTTATTATATTGTCTATGGAATAATATGTTTTACAACCAAAAACAACAAATAGCTGTTTTTACTTAATAATGTATTGAAAAGTGATATGAAAAAATAGTGACATTATTTTTACACTTGCCCTTAAGGATTCTTACATCCAGTGATATTTATGTTAATTAAACTAATTGTATTAGGTTTTCAAAATTAATAAAGTAATAATAAAAACGAATATCATATTTTTTATTTTTATAAGTATTTTATTGACCTTTTTCATAGATTTCTGGAATACATATTTTTATAAATGGTAAAAGATTAGTATAAATTGTGTCGTTCATTGTAAAAGTGAACTATCTCCTTGTAACTGAATTTTAGAATAACGAGCTTTTTGCGAATTATAGTGTAGGAAAAAAAATATAAGCGTTCATTCATCGTTTTCATCTATGGGATTTTAATGCAACTATTGGAGTTACTTCACTTTTATATTGAAAGTTATGACTAAATGTGATACCATTAGGCAAGAAAAGATGGTTTTAAAAATAGGGAGTTACACCACTTTTACAATGAACGACACAATTAGTGACTGACCAAAGCTTCGTTTTTGTTTTCGGCCAAAAAAACATGATTCGTCCATAAACCTTTTCTTCAATTTGGCCGAAGCTTCGTCTCTTTGGCCAAATTGAAGATCAGAAGAATAGGAGCGAATGAGGATATGAGTGATGATGTTTGTATTGTTGTTGTAGTAGTACTAGTGATACAACATTGTAGTATTAATTGTACTACCAGTAGTATTTCTTGGTTGTACTACCGTAACAGAGCGGTCAGCGGATATTAAATACGGGCGCTACTTGCTCACCAAACACAAAAAGTATACATGGTATTATCTCAAGACTATGAAACGCAGTGTGCCACCACTAAAAATGAGTTTTAATTCTCTGACTCCCGAACGCAACCTTGTCATAAATCAGAAAGTGCTAATTTTTTTAGCGATTTTATCTAAACGAGTAGTTTTTTAATTCATGTTTGTAAAGTTGACTACATTTTTTTTTTATATTTTGACATAAATCCTTTATTAATTATTTTTTTCGAAATTCGCAATTGACACCCAAACCCCACCCCTTTTTAATATAACAGAGGTAGAAATGAGAAACATGAGGGAAATATTTATAAAAAAAAAACAGATATTTTATTACATAATTTTATTGGTTCATCAACCTCGACAATAACAATGTGGTAGTTTATTGACACGCTTCAAACTTCTATTGCGAGCACTAAAGTCGGTTTGATCCCCTAACGTCAGATTTTTAAAAACGGCATTTTACAAAATTTTAGTTTTTCAAAAGGTAAGTTTCAAAACGCAGGGCATACATAGGGAGAAAATACGAATTGAGACTCGGTCTAGGTATTGCCGGTCATGAGGTAATACCGGTCACTTTATGATCTGGGCTCTGGCGATGTCACGTGACAAATATGCATTTGTACCAGTACATGAGAGATTACAGTTGCCATATTGCTTATTCGGTTATTGCTCGATGCGTCTCACGTTCCAACAGTATGTGTTTTGTGTTAGAAAGTTATTAGTACCTATTTAGTATTTTTATTTTGATTTTTTCGCTTTTTCGCCCGACTTTTTCGCTTTGATTCGAAACAGAACGTTTTCTTTCTGGGAGAAAATCAGGAATTCCGAAAATGGCATTCTTGGGGTCATCGGTGAGGACTACTCTGGTCCCTTTCAAAGGCACTGGCTTAGTCTTCACCGGAGCGCAAATAAAAAATAGTAAACAAATAAATAAATATTTTTATTATATGATATTAATAGCTTTAGGAATTAATAAGATTGGAAATAATTGTAAAATAATCATGTAAAATCCTTTGTAGTTACTACTAAAAACATATGGACTAATAGTCTGAAATAAACGTTTATTATTATTATTATTATTTTATTTTAAGACTACTGTAATATATGTTTTTAAATTAAAATGCTACGTTCATAAAGCTTATATAAACGGCAAACTAGAAAAAAGAAAAACGACCCAAATTATGAGCATGAGTGTTCTCAAGTTACTCGTATGTAATGAGAATTTGACATCTTCTCTTTTTGTAAACACCGAAGGCACGACAGAGTTTATAACCATATTTAACAATTTATTCGACATTTTCAACTCCAGATCTTCTGGTTTATATGGGTTGAAGAAACCACTTTCGATAAAGAAAGCCGACGAAATTTTCGCATACCTTGAAAAGGCCAAACAATATAATATACTAGGCCTAAAAATATGGATTAAATATAAACATATCAATCGTAAACGAATCCAAATGACAGTTATGAAGAAAAAAATCGTTTGAGACCAAAAAGAAAACGGGATTTTTGGGCTTTCTAGTATGCATCTAGAATTCTAGAAAGTTCGAAACACATATACTCCACTTTAGTAGAAGAACGCTTGAGATATATTGCTTACAAGCAAGACCACATCTTGCTATTCGGTGCAATCAGGCGACACGGAGGTTATAATAATAACCCGAATGCAATACAGTTAAAAGGGATTTTCAAAAAAATCCTTCAGCACTTGGAAATGAAGTCCTCTATTTTAGGAAATTGCGTACCACTAGAAGACATTCCTGTGTTGGCATATTCTCCAGCAATTGAGAAAATTAATTCTTAGGTAATAAGAACGAACGAAGAGGAATTGTACTCACTTGTAGGGCAAAATTGAAGCGGACAAGAAACAGATGACATAGACCAGATCAAAAAGTGTCAAAAAGACCATAGACCAGATCATTGGTTATATTTCAGGTTGGGTATCCAGAAAACTTGTTAAATCACTTAAATGTGATGTATGTACTAACAGTCTGCTTTCTGATACAAAGCAGTGGTTTCAAATTCAAATTCAAATCATTTATTTACAAGTGACATGGGTTAAAGTGAACCAGTTCTTATTGGCTTTAATATGCCACCTCATGCACTGCCACGTCTAGCGTGTAAAATCGTAATTCACAAATTAATTATCCTGAAAAATATGGGTGGACATTGTTTTCCAAGTGAGGATGTTTTTAAAATTTGCTTGAAATCAAAAGCAATTATCAAAAGCCATATCAAAGAAAAGGGGACATATTTTACTTCCCGACCCCAAAGAGATAACAATTATAAAGAACCGAATTTTAAAATCCTTTCTCAATAGTAATGACGTGTTTTCGTCCTTAAATTCTCATTCCCTAGAGCAATATTCGACTTATAATCACAGGCTAAATCTTATGCGCGCTATTATTGAGAAATTCAAATGTACGCATACATTTTGCATACAAAAATAATCCAGAAATAAAAAAATGATTATAAAAGACAGAAAAGAAATAAGCTAAGTTTATTTGAAGGAATATAATTAATAATAATATTTAAATCAATTTAAAAACATAATATATCGATAGCCTCATTTTATATTCTAAATTTATTGTGTCATTTACTTTTATATGTACATATTTATTATTAATTTAGTGTATATTTAGTAATTTATAATTTGTTAATATTAAAATTAATATTTTTATTTTAAGTATCAAAAAATAAATTTTAATCAATTCATGAAGCACGCGATACAGGCTTGCAAGCCTAGTGTGTGCTGTCATGGCCAATTAAATTAAATATAATATGTTATTGTAAATAAATAAATAAAAAAAAAAAAAAAAAATTCACATAATTTACTTGTTCACCATGTCTGTTTAAAAATAAATGTTTTGTTCAAACAATTGTTTTTATTATTTTACTTTAGTAAAATCCAGCGGATAACTTTTGTAAATTACTATTAAGAAGATGAACTCCTGTTGCTTGCTCTTTCCTCGTGCTGTCAGGTTCTTGGTTCTCATCTCACAATCACAACGGATTAACGAAGACAGCAGAACCTTCATAACCTTATCTACATCCCTTGTGACTTCATGGACATAATATACAGACGCAGGGTCGTTAGCATCAGAAGGAATCTACTCATCAGATGACTTAGATAAACTAAGAAGTCAGCTTATGCACCCCTCTGAGCGAAGGGCGATCACTCAGACTATATATTTGCAGCTATAAATCAAGACACTTATATATCGGATAGGCATCTGTTCAGTCAGTTAATAACTAAGGAGACAGTAGAAAAGTCGTTCCATGGATTTATGAAAGATACTTGGACTGGACTACGATCTATTGGATTGGATCTACGAGTATCATCAATACAGCACAGCGCACTCGATGTACCCACTATTAATATAACATGACAAGCGAGTTGACCTGTGACCAAACCACAATATTCCCGTGATTCCCGCTGACAGATAAAGGGAAACTGGTTGCAGTCGGCTTCTTTGTGTTCGGGAATCTGCCCACCGTTTCTGGGGAGAGAGTGTGGTTCGAGGATGGAACTATAGAGCATTTATTGAGGGATACATAATAACAAATGTGTGGATCCGAGTGTGTGTACGAGCTAAGTGACAGTGCTGGACTTACTTCTATGCACACCTACTTCATTGAAGAACATTGGAACCTTAGGTGTTAATACGCTTCACCGTAGAACACCTTAGGAATAACATTTATCGAATAGATAGATAATCGACTAAGGAATGTTTGGAATTAAATAAATAAATAAAGAGGATTTCTACACAATTAGCCCTTGCTAATTGCCCTTGCTTCTACACAATTAGACCCAGTAGAATTTGCCTACATCTACATAAAGAAGCCAGGATATATACGGGGATAGTTATGGGTGAACAAGTACACATATTGAAATGTAATGCTGGGGGGGACTTCCTTCATTGGTGACCACCTAATGTGAAAAAAACAAGACAATAGTGCGACGGCGGTGCCGTCAACGATAACACCAACTCGCCGCCGCGTCCCACGGCCTCATACTCTGTCGACGTCGCGTCATACCTAAGCTGGGTACTCACTGACGAATACCTATCTTCGCCAGCATCAAATGATCGTACGACGCTACTTGCGTATGCACGCCGACACATCTACCTACCTACCTAAAGCGCCAGTAGAGTATGCCTAGGTACAGTCGGCCGCATAAGTCGATTAACACATTCAAAAGTGCAAAACAACTGAACACTTAACGCGCCATAAGTCGTTGTCACGACTAGAGAACAAAATAAACTTCATGTACAAACGATCGTAAAAAGCTTCAGTAAGTAAGTAATTAAGTAAGTTGAGTGTTCAGTTGTTTTGCACTTTTGAATGTGTTAATCGACTTATGCGGCCGACTGTACACCAATCGCCTTCCGTCAACAACGAAAGCCAACGTATACGTATACGCCACGTCGTCGTGTACTCGACGTAGAAATCACCGACGCATAGCAACACGGCGACCTGCGACGGAGACGATACATTCAAGTACAAAAAATCTCGACGAGACACGAAACACGACTGTCAACTGTCAAATAGTTCCCAATGGGTTCTCAACTTCCCAATGGGGTTCTAAACGGTTTTCAAGTTATAGCTAGAGTTTCAAAATAATGTATAGAACATATTTTGTATGCAACTTAATGAGGATAATTTTTGCCGTTGACACTTTTTTGAATCTATTAAAGTTTTCGCAAAATACTTAAAAAACCGTTAACGGGGCGTTTGCAAAATTGCACGATGTGGGACGGCAAGTGGAAAGGGGGGGTGTTACATATAACAAAATATTAGTCGATTATTATTATCAAAATTGGTCAAATCATGCATTGGCATGTTTCCGTTTCGGTAACAAAAATAATAAGTATATAATTGGGAAAGATGGCGCGAGTGCGCAGAAAACGACACCTGTCAATGTCAAAGGAAAATGGAACGTCAAATGTTACCGTTATAAGTAAATGACCAACTTAAAGTCTGTTCTTTAATCTCAGACAAAAATGACACATGCAAATGTCAAGTTTGCATATAATGATACCATGAAATGACATGAAATGTATGTAATGCATGTCAAATGTAATGTCATTTTTGTCTGAGATTAAAAAACAAACTTTGATCATTACCGAAGTCAGTGTGAAAATACGGATGAATTATTAAAGGATATGCATAAAAGTGAAAAGAAGTCAACTAATGCGTTTATTGCCGTAGTATTCGTCAATGGCGTTTTAATAAGAATGAATGGTATAATATTTATTTTGAGTGGGAGTGTTGTAAATAACAAAATATAGGCTTATTGCGCTTTCAAACCGGTCACGTATTATAGGGGGAGAGTTATGGGTTATCCAAGTTTTTTATTTATTTTAAATTTCATCATAAGTGACCTAAAATTGTGTTTGATTATAACATTGACCCAAATTTAACGCAAACATTTTAAAACTCTGACTTAATGGGACCAAACCCTAATTATTATTATTATTATTATATACACATATGAGGTTTTTATTATCGCAGAACTTACTAAATTGAGTTTTATGTATAATATAATATTTATAAAGACAGTGGATTAGTCGTCGCTGGTGAGGCCGCTGAATACAAGATTTATTGCGGCGTTGACATCGCCTGAAACGAAATGCATTTTGTTTAAAATATTGTAATTTTAATTTAAAAAAAAAACCGCCATCTAGTGGTGAATAAAGGAATTATGATGGCGATTAGTAGCTATAGCTAACACAGACGTGAGAACGTGATAGCCGTAATGTGTCAATTTTATTTACTTTTACGTTTTTTTGGCTGTGTTGATTGATAATGACGATTCGAGAATTTTATGTTAAGTTGAAGCAACCTGTTGTTACAACTTAGCGAGCGCCGATCGGTTGAAACAACCCGTTGTTACAACTTAGCGAGCGCCGATCGGTTGTATCTCTAGAGTGCTCATGTTGATTCGCTTGCGCGATCACGAAATATCAAATACACAACACAGCATAATATGCGAGTGTAGAGGAGTTTATCAGTGATTAGTTAAAAGTAAAAGATCTCGCGCAAACGCCTCGGCTTACTCTATTTACGTACAAGCTCACCTGCAGAAATGACGAGAGCTCTAATGTTGAGCGCGTCGTTGAAGAGTCCCATTTCGTGCATCCGTTGCAGTTGCACGCTGTACTCATCACTTTGACGATCCGTTGAACTCTGCGATGACGACGCTGAAAACATTCAACATCAATGGAGAACACCAGCACATCCAAATATTACTATAAAAATTACTGGATTTGATGCGCCTACTCGTGCAAATAATAATAGTTTTTGTTTCATCGAAATCGGGCCAGGATTTCCAAAGTTATAGCGTTGTAAAGTTTCACCGCTTTTAAAATTTTCGTTCATACGCGCGCTACTGCTATGACGTCACAACGCAACAGTCTCTGTCCGATTGCGAGTAATGCGGAGTGTTTACCTTCATAAAATTTGATTGTTGTGGTTTGCAGTTATTATTTTAAGTATTTGTGTTAGCGATTACTTTAAATATTATTGTTATTAAATAAACATAGCGATGGAAGAGAGTTTTGTAAAAGGACAGTCGGATAACCTACCAAAAGTCGACATTTTTATGGTTGCGCGATATCTTAGAATGGTGTTTTTGTAGCCGCAGAATAGAGAGAAATAAAACTGAATAAGTAAATAACATAAAGTAAGTAAGTTTTTCGATCAAGTTTTAATAAGGGTTTTTTAAAAACCTTTTTTCAATAAAAAATAATAAAAAGGATTTTTTAAGTTTTTTGTTTTTTGTTTTATTAAAAGGTTTATTTTTGTCGAGTTTTAAATGGCAGGGGTGACAAATATTTTCTTAATTTCATTTTTAAATATGTACCTATCGACGCATCTGGAACGAACGAACGAATGAACAAACGAACGAATGAACGAATAAACGAACGAACGAATGAATGAATGAATGAATCAATGTACCAACGATAAAATGGATGAATGAACGAACGAATGAATGATAGAGTGAATGAAATGAATGAATAAATAAATAAATGAATGAATGGATAATAAATATCTTCACACATTCCACACAGCACCATCCAGTTCCACATTAAGCAACTAATGCTTGTATTATGGATATCAGACAGTTGATATACTATGATTACTTTTTTTACGAACATATTATTATTATTATTATAACTACAAAACGTCCATGACTCAGGTACAAAGGTAAATGTTCACATAAACATATGCCCCTAGAGGGATTCGAACCCGAGCGAGATCATTAGGTTAACAGCTAGATGCTAGATAGGATAGCTAGCTAGCTATATGTAAGTATGTAACAAAGAAAAAAAAATAGTATTTTTGAAGTATTTAACAAATTTCAGATTTATGAAATTCTTTACTATGATGAGCTATTTTCAAAGATACAAAGATTTTGGGAGAGGTGCATAAACAAAGGAAATTATCAATCCTGAGATACAATAAAACTCGATTCGTTCTTTACTATTTTATTATTATGTACCTACTAATAGACTAATTTTAACATGTTATGTTTATAAATAAAAATAAATAGATATTACGTTATGCTAACTTTTAACTTCATAAATTTTGACCACTTTTTCCAAATATTATTACCGCGTGGTACAGAAAAAAAACTATTTTTGGGTTGTTTTTTCACTGGAGTTGGTACACATAGGCACAATACAATATTTGTTAACAATTTTAGTGATGCACTATAAGAAAAACAATTAAATTTATAGCGAGACCGCGAGCGCAACGAGCGAAAGTATGTAGATACGCAGAACCGTGTTACGTTATGACGTCACACGTTAGCGCGATCACTCAGGATCACTAGTCGCGGAAGCCGTACTTTAACGTTTAATATCTCTAGATAGGAAAAAAATAAAAACAGATTATTTTTTCTCGAGTTACCTATTTTGCAGATTTGCTGAAAAAAAAAAATCATTTTGGTTCTCCATTCAGTTTGACGATTTGCGTTTTAGCGTCCTACCTCACCGGGACGCCAAGGCCACGTGGCCGGAAGTTTGGAAGCGTGGCCACGAGTGTCAACGCTCTGCGTGAAGACTGTGTAAAATGTATGCGAGTAAACTGCGAGTCTCACTCACTCAGCGTCCAAACCGATGGTCAACACGGTAGCACGTGTGTACTATGTTTAAATTTTGTGTATTTTTATCATCAAACTACCTACTACAACATGGAACACGCGTGCCCATACACAAAACGCTACGAATTTTATGAAACATTTCAAAGTGACATATGCGTAGAGCGTGAACTGTCATTTAAAACAAAACCAACATAAGAATAAGTACGTAATTTAAAGAAAATGTGACTTTACGTCAACCCAATTAGAGTTTAAAATGAAATAGTAGAAGTTGATCGTTACTACCTTTTACCATTGACGCGTGAAGGCAAGAGTCCGCCATGATTCTGTCAAAGGCGTTCTTTTTACGTGCCGCTTTGGCATTTGTGACGCAAATTCCATTGTAGTATTTTGTGTGTTTTTATAGTAAAAAGAACGAGTTTCGATACCGAAGGTTCATTGTTGAAATACAAAAGCGTCCATTCCCTATACGAATACTGAGAGAACTGACTTGACAGACGGTAGCCAAGACGCCACTGGCCTCGATGGGTACTTGGGTAGCGCTCTTAGGGTAAATGTTATATAATATAATTGAGGAGGTTTACCCGAGGCGCTCTGGTCCATGGGAGTGGCGGAGTTGTGATTGGCTTGACTCATGGCCTGAGAAATGGCTTGGCTGAACATCTCGGCCGTTATCGGTGCAGATCGCCCGCTGCCACCTGTGTTCACATTATTATTATTATTATTCAGAATCACAATATAGTCAATATACTCAATGCTCAAACGTCGACAACTTTATACATTTTATAGATGAAAATTGGGCTAAAGGTCACTTTGTAATTAGTCACTGTGTAAACTCGACAAATAAAGTGCTTTATCACCCTAAGATTGAACATTCTTTGTATTTTGTACAATGATAAGGTCTGTTTTCCTTTGAAAATTTAAATTGACAATTATGTCAATCAGTAATCAATATCTATTTCAAATCTGAGCCTTAGCGAATTTTGAAATGAATGGAATTTGTTATCGAAACTGATAAAGCACTTTTCTGGTCGGCCATACATATCCGACCAGAAAAATGCTTTGTAAGTCACAATTTTAATTGAAACTAGCTAAAAACGAATTTTCTCGAAGATGAGACCGTGACAGATCGATTTCTAGACCTAAAAAACCCCTAACACTAGATTTTCGTCAAAATCGTTAGAGCCGTTTGCGAGATCGTCGTGGCATACAAGAATCTTATAATTCGTTTAGTATTATAAGATTAAAAAAAATGTATAGGTACTGGAGGCGGCTGGTGTGGCGGTGGCGGTGGTCGCGGCGGTCGCGGCTGATGCTGAAGAGGATCGGGAAGAGTCGGCCGTTTGAAGTAGCCGCAGAAGTCCCTCGTGGCCCAACGGACCGCGGCGGTTCAAGGACGACACCGCTTCGGTTGCTGCCTACACGCACACACACCACTCATTTATTTATTTAAAACAGCAACAGCCTAGCCCACTTAATGGTGCGTATAAACGGCGCGCAAACACGCGAGCCGAGCCTGGCTCCGCTCGTGATTCAGCGCACAAACACGCGAGCCGAGCCTGGCTCCGCTCGTGATTCAGCGCACAAACACGCGAGCCGAGCCTGGCTCTGCTCGTGATTCAGCGCGCCACGCCGTTCAAACAACTACGCTCGGCGCGGCTCGGCAAAGTTCGCACGATCCATCATTTGTCGGTATTTTCGACACAGATCAAAGGCGCGCGCGCGCCATCTTCGGCTCGGCTTGTGTTAATACGCGCCGTCTAAACAGATGGTACAGAGCGCGCGACGAAGGAATCTCCATCTCCACGGACGGCTCGGCTCGCGTAGGATCGTGCTACCCCGCGTCGTTTAAACGCACCATAAAAGGGAAGAACAGCACGTACTCGTCCAATACAAAAAGAGAAAATGTTTTTCCACTTCTAAATATTATGATTTTTTTGTATCTTATTCACACAATAAAAGATTAAGTTTATATAGGTTTTCCTTTTTTTTTTCAAAGTTTGCAATACATTCAAACTTATTTAACCTCAAAAAACTTAATTTTTGTGATTAAAACTTTGTCAAATTAAACCGTTTGTTTTATAAAAACAATCTAATTTTTTTTTTAAAAAGCGAAAACTATAAACCTAGAATATATTATGCTGAAACGATCGACATGAAAATTGAAGTGATTTGTTAAGATTTAGTTTGTGAAAACTGTTTTCTCTCGAAATGAAATTTCATCAAAAAAAGTACCTATTGTCAGTCGCAAGCTGCAAAGCTCTCTATCGCACGATTAATTACAAACAAAAAATTAGAATACTAGACTAGCTACATATGTCAAATGTCAAAAGTTAAAAATAAAGTTAAAAAAAAAATCAAATGAAACTCATGCTAAAGTACAATCGGAATAAGAAAAGGTCCGTCACCTTAAAATCGACATTTACTTGCCAAACTCATTTCAAATATCTGTCAGTTGTATGTTGTTTTGTTTGTTTTTAGGGCTGCTCCGCTTCTGTAGTGCTCAAGGGATATTTGAAATGATCAAAAATGTGTTGCACTCGTAGGCGGGTGAGGGGACAACTCTTAAAAAAGTTCTATTAATAATATTTTTGTAATTCAGATTCAAAGTATTGATCAGGGTACCTGTAAAGCAACGGCCAAATCCTCATGAGTTATGGCGTTCCTCTCCGTTTCCTCAGTTTCCTCTTCCTCGTTGTCTTCGTCTTCCGATAGCGCTTCCAACGAATAAACAAACCCTGAAGTTGGTGCTGCAATTACCAGTAAATTGGAATTATTACATACCAGATCACATAATATATATTTTTATTATTCAATATATGAAATTCGAGATAAAACATAATAAGCAAATGTCATTGTCAAAGTGGCGTTTCAGGTGTGGTCAACATTTTCCTAGATTAGACCTAGAAATTCTAATTATATGATTTTATCATATTTCGTGTTATTTAAGACAGGCTGGAGCGGCGTGACAAAAAAACATATTAAAAAGCCTATGGTCTTATTCTTATGAACAACCCTCATCCAATAAAAAAACAAAATTGGTCCATCCGTTTGGAAGCTATGATTCCACGGTACAGAGATATTCAAGACAACAGTTTTACAACTTATATCACCCCATTTTCGCGTCGGGCGTTTCAAATGAATTATTATGAGAACATGGGTTGACACACTAAATATTTAAAAAAACTGGCTTCACTATGTTATCGGCAAGATTCTGTCTTTAGTTTTAATTTGATCTGAGGTTACATACCAGTGTCGATGGCTAAATGTTTAAAAAAACTGACTTCACTATGTTATCCGCAAGATTCTGTCTTTAGTTTTTTTTTGATCTGAGGTTACATACCAGTGTCGATGGCTAAATGTTTAAAAAAACTGGCTTCACTATGTTATCGGCAAGATTCTGTCTTTAGTTTTTTTTTATCTGAGGTTACATACCAGTGTCGATGGCTAAATGTTTAAAAAACTGGCTTCACTATGTTATCGGTAAGATTCTGTCTTTAGTTTTAATTTGATCTGAGGTTACATACCAGTGTCGATGGCTAAATGTTTAAAAAAACTGGCTTCACTATGTTATCGGCAAGATTCTGTCTTTAGTTTTAATTTGATCTGAGGTTACATACCAGTGTCGATGGCTAAATGTTTAAAAAAACTGGCTTCACTATGTTATCGGCAAGATTCTGTCTTTAGTTTTTTTTTTATCTGAGGTTACATACCAGTGTCGATGGCTAAATGTTTAAAAAAACTGGCTTCACTATGTTATCGGCAAGATTCTGTCTTTACTTTTAATTTGATCTGAGGTTACATACCAGTGTCGATGGCTAAATGTTTAAAAAAACTGACTTCACTATGTTATCCGCAAGATTCTGTCTTTAGTTTTTTTTTGATCTGAGGTTACATACCAGTGTCGATGGCTAAATGTTTAAAAAAACTGGCTTCACTATGTTATCCGCAAGATTCTGTCTTTAGTTTTAATTTGATCTGAGGTTACATACCAGTGTCGATGGCTAAATGTTTAAAAAAACTGGCTTCACTATGTTATCGGCAAGATTCTGTCTTTAGTTTTTTTTTGATCTGAGGTTACATACCAGTGTCGATGAGTAAATGTTTAAAAAAACTGGCTTCACTATGTTATCCGCAAGATTCTGTCTTTAGTTTTAATTTGATCTGAGGTTACATACCAGTGTCGATGGCTAAATGTTTAAAAAAACTGGCTTCACTATGTTATCGGCAAGATTCTGTCTTTAGTTTTTTTTTGATCTGAGGTTACATACCAGTGTCGATGAGTAAATGTTTAAAAAAACTGGCTTCACTATGTTATCCGCAAGATTCTGTCTTTAGTTTTAATTTGATCTGAGGTTACATACCAGTGTCGGTGGCAGTCGGGGCGACAGGTTGTGAATGGACGAGTCTTGTTAGGTGCCTGAGTGCAGTTGGCAGTTCAGGTCTTGCATCGGCACCCCTCCTCATCGTCTGCACGTTGGCTCCGAGCGCAGCCAGCAATTCGATCTCGTGCAGTATCGACAGTGTGACACATTCCTCCGCCATCGATGGCACATGTTCCATAATCTCCGACATTGCAGACACATCGTTCAGCAACTGTCAACATTTTTGTTTTAATCAAGAACTGATAACACTAATAATTATTTCGTTTAATAAACATAGGTAATTAAATTGGGTAATGACATGATTATTTGTTAAAAAAAAATTTAAACTTATTTGGTAGTCATGTAACTAATAATGGTATTATTTACTCCATGACCTTTTAGAATTACTTTCTGGGCACCACCTGGCACTATAGTATTATAAAGCTGAAGAGTTTTTTTTTTTTTTTTATAATAACTATAAAGGTGGCAGACAAGCTGGCGGCTCACTTGATGGTACGTGGTTACCGCCGCCTAAGGACACAAGCAACACCAAGGGGAGTGCTAGTGCGCTGCCTACCCAGCCTCCTGCCAGTTTGTTTGGTTGAATGCATTAATCTCAGGAACTACTGATTTAAATTCAAAAATTCTTTTTGTGTTGGATAGTCCATTTATTGAGGAAGGCCATAGGCTATAGAGAACACGGACGAAGTCGCGGACACCAGCTAGTAATATTATAAAGCTGAAGAGTTTGTTTGGTTGAATGTGTAATCTCAGGAATTACTGGTTCAAATTAAAAAAAATGTTTTTGTGTTGGATAGTCCATTTATCGAGGAAGGCTTTGGGCTAATATAACATTTTGAACGCGGACGAAGTCGCGGGCACCAGCTAGTTATTTTATATATAGAATATATTCAAGACCATGGCATATCTGCCACTATTTGCACCCATAAAGTTACAGCTATATTCTGAGTACACATCTAGATACAAGCCAATTCATATTGTTGAAACACAGCTTAAAGAACATACTTGCATAGCTCTGGTCCATCCTGGGGCATTGGGTGTGCATCCTAAGGTCCTCAAGGATTCTGCAATTTGTTGCAACTCTGCATCAGTGTGTGTTGGTGGCGGAGGCCTAGGTTCTTTCACCTTCTTCTTAAGAACATGAACTGTTTCACCATTTTTCACACCACTCTCTTCCAGAGTTGCTTCACCTTTCAATATCTTTCCATGGTGAATTAGCTCTGTTAAAACAAATTATTAAACAAATTATCGAGACACGATATGAAGATGTTTGAAGATGCAACTTTTTATCACTGCGAGACGCTACATAAATGTGAAGTAGCATCCACACAGTATTATCACCATTTTGGATGGATCATGGACACCCACCGGTCTGTCCCTAAGCCGGTGGGTGTCCATGATCCATCCAAAATGTCGGACTCCCACCCCGAGATAGTATTGCGGTAGACCTACCGACTAAACCTCTTGTTGTCTCTGCACCGCTATAAAGCGAAGTTGCGAGGTCGAACAAACACTCTTACGCAAGTGTCCGTGACCACTTGTGGCAACACTACCCAAAGTTGCTGCTTTTAGCCTATTTAGGAAAACTTCAAGGACTTTGTATGTCATGCCTTTCAAGGACTTTGTATGGTCCTCAACATAGTGGTTGTGCCGTTAAATAACAGCATTAATGCTGTTGTGTTTCCATGAGTGATTTCCCCTATCCCTTCTTAATCCTACTATTGTCAGCAGAGCACCTGTGGTGTTGTTTGTGTTATAGGCGACTGTAGCCACCTACCATCAAGTGGTCCGTCAGCCTGTCTGTCGACCTTTACATAAGAAATAAATTATACTACTGTGATTTAACTTAAGTCAAGAAAAATAACCATAAAAAATATTTACCGAGAGAAGAAGATGGAACATCAGCTTTTTTCTCAGCTTCGGTCTTCAGTGAATCAACAGTATTGCTGATGGAAAAGTTTTCTATTTTATGCCTTTGTATTGGTCCAGGTTGGATTTTAATGCCCAAGTATATGCATGGTTTCTCCATACTCACAAATAGATTGAATCAGTTTAGATTTAGAATATCAGATCGCCAGCTACGACAAGAGCGAATATTCAATCATAAAAAAAGCTATAGTTTTATTGCAAAATAAATAAAAGACCTCTATTTTGTCTCCGAGCGCTATAGAATAAAGAATTAATTTTGTGTTATATGTAATGAGTGCTGAAAGGTTAAGATAAAAATAAAATACCAGAAAGATTTCGCTTGACACTCCGAATTTAAAGCAAATATAAAACGAAAAGCAAAGCAATCAATGCGATTAAATTCTAATTCAGCTTTGTTTCACTGCAAATTGATCATTTAAATTATTTTGATATTTCGTTTTTGCATGTCACTATTGTCACTCACAATATTATTATTATATTATTATTAATTTCTTTTTACCCTCTAATATATAGTCTGTGTCTTTCCACCTAGTAATGACAGCTTGTTCTAAATGTATAGTGTTCTTCTTTTTTATAGAGTACCTTGTTCTTTGCCCTCTACAATCCTCTGGCCCTGCTTTGGCCTCTACCATCTACATCTACCATTCTCTATTGTCTTGCGAAATATGCAAACGCTTTTATTCGTAAATAACTTGAAAAATAAAACCCACAAGTTTACTTACCAAAATTTTATAACATATAGGTAATGTCCGATAATTTGTTTTCACCTTTAGTTATTTTTCTATAATTTTTCACTAAAATAATAATTTGTGCTGTGGCCAGTGGTCTCAAAGCACAGTCTCAGTCTCAAACCAAGGAGGATAGAGATAAGAAGGGCAATCTCCGAGTGACGGTTGAAAAACGATAAATTGATGGCGCTAGTGTAGCTAGTGAGAGTAAACAATTCAACCAAAATTCAACTCAGCGCACTTCACTCCGTCAACAACTGCTACATTCATGCCATACTCCCAAACTCTCTTTGTTCACACTAGCGCCATCTTTATTTATCGCTATTAGTTGCCACTTTTTCAGTTTAACACCCATGTAAGATGGCGCTCCTTATCTCTACCCTCCTTATCCCAAACTGTCTCAAAGATACTCCACTCCCTCTGTAATCTAAATCTGTATCTGTATGTTTAGTCTGTATTTGTATGGCTGTGGTTGGTTGGTCTGTACCAAACCAAGTCTGTACTAGTCTGTAGTCTGTATTGGACGATTTGGACGTCAAATATAATTGCAGATTTTGCAGCTTCTTTAACTTCTTTTTAATCTTTTTTAGATACCTATTTAAATTATGTATTATTTATTTAAAATCCTACTGTAGTATTTACAAAATAAATAAATACTTATTGAACAGGTGTTAATAGTGCAAGTACAATTTTATTTATTCGTTATTTCATATCATCGTGTATATTATAGTGAACAAATGTTTTAGTCGGGCCAATAAAATTTAGCACTTTTTTAATTTATATTTAAAGTCTCAGGCATGGCTGGTTTTGGAGATTACACCAGGCCGTTCTTGTTAGATTATAACCGGGAAGCCAATGATTTGTACGATGTTCGCTTTGAACAAATATATGGTTATCAAACACCTGTAACTGAAGAGTTCCAGGGTCCACCTTTGATCAATGATGATTCTCATGATGAAAATGCAGGTAAATTATTTATTTATTTTTACAAATCCTTGTGTAAATTATGGAAATATTTTTTTAAAACAATATTAATGTGAAAATATGTTTTTCTAATGTAAAGGTCGTCAGACAGCCTGACGGTCTACTATTTGATAAGAAGTGATTACTGTCGTCAATAACAAAGGCAACACTACAAGCGTCCTTACAAGTCCTCCGCCGCGTCTGTTTGCGATAAACTCAAAAACTAGTGCACCTATTTTCATGCTGTATTCACCAATGGATAGAGTTATTCTCGAGGAAGATTTTTGTATATATTTTATAAAGTTACGCGGGCGAAGTCGTGGGCAGCAGCTAGTATAGAATAAGGGCTGGGGAAATGGGCTGGTATTACTCACTCATCCAAACACTACAGCACACATTCCTTTATTTCACTGTGGTCTTCTGTAAGGAGATGATTACTGCTGCCAGGGGGTTCCCATATAACTGTGAAACAGTGTGCCCTATACACTTTCCATATCCAGACCGAAAATTGAAACCGGATCCCCTAAGAGACTGTTAATTCAAGCTGACTACTCATCAAATTATTGTTTATCTAAATATTATTATTTTTTTTGCCTTTTCAGATAATAGTGCTTATGTAACTACAGCCATAAGTGTGGCAAGTCTAATTACAGAGAATCTGTTGAGTCACCCCTTCATTGTGCTACGAAGGCAATGCCAGGTTTGCTTTTTTTTTAATTCATACAAATATTTGATAATCGAGCACAATAGCCACCTCCTCACCCCGCATATGTCACCGTAGCTAACCGTACAGTTGTTAAATAAACCTACAAAAATATTTACAGACTTATTTTTGTAAATGCTCACGAATACTCTATTCAAATTCAAAATAATTTATTTGCTGAATATACATAAGTTGTTGTGAATTTTAATAGATAATGTCCACATATTCAACCGACAAGTGGTCTAATAATAACAATATTTTCGTTGGATAAAATTTGAAAGTGCAGCAAAAGTGACACAGGTTTATACAAACTGAGAAGAGTATGCTTGGTATCTCCTTAAACAATATCTTGTGAAAAAAAAATATTCAGAAAAGTATGAAGCTGTAAAGTATTCTTCTAAATATCATTTTGAAATTTTTTTTCGTGAGCAAGTGTGATATTTATTTTAATTATGACCCAAAAAAACGATCAAAATTTCCTTTTTTTTTTTTGGAATATTTTCTTATCTGGTAAAGTTGTAAATATTGTTTTTTGAACCATAATATCAGTAAGGTTTGTTAAAATTACTTCAAATTTTCTAGCCTTAAGTAAGTGTATTTATATACCAATTTCATTTAGGTATTTTTTCTTAAGTTAACTTTTTTTAAATGCCTTATGTCTATACTAATATTATAAAGAGGAAAGATTTGTTTTGAATTAAATAGGTTCCGAAACTACTGGACCGATTTGAAAATTACTTTTACTGTTGGGAAGCTATATTATCAGCGATTAACATAGGATATATTTTATTAGTCACTAATATTATGATTTTAGGTACACAACAGTTTAAGAAACTATCACATAGTCCCCTATACTCTTCTTCCGGTGGTAGTGAGGCTTCATAGACGACAAGACGTCACCACACTCTGGAAAGGAATCGGTTCCACTTGTATTGTGAAAGGTCTCAATTTGGCCGTAGAGGATGTGGTCGCCAAAGGTACTGGATGGCCTAAGTGAGTAAATTATATCAGTGTACAAATTATGTGCAGCAGTGGACTCGTGTGACATTTATCAAGCGTACACTTTCTTGTTTCAGAGACATTGGAAAATGTAATTCATGCTTACAGTTCCTGCAACATATGACATTAAAATGGTAAATAAATTTTTAGTTTTATGGAATAGTGAAGGATCCTACGGTACAGACTCCCGCTTAACTAACCCGTTCATTGCCAAGGACTCACTTGGCGAGTTCATATGACATTTGAAACTTTTGGTGCAAAAATGAATGTGTTAAAAGGAGTTCAATCACAGATCTATATATTGTAAACGAGTTTTCTGTCAGTAAATAAACATTTTTATTTATAATCCACTTGCTTTTACCTGCGACTTTGTCCGCACCCCTGTTTCTTAGGTGATTATTCAATCTTTATGGCTCATACGTTTTTGTAAGGTGTTTAATTTATGTTTTATTTTTCGATTATCTCTAGGGAACGGTACTTTTTTTCTAAATGAAAGGTACCCCATGTCCCTTTCTGTAGTCCTAACAATGTGCATGCAAAATTTCATCATGATTAGTCAAGTATAATAAGTTAGTGTGTGAAAGCATTACAAACAAACACTCACTTTTGTATTTGTAATATTAGGATGATAATAAAAGTGATTTGTGAACACACATTACAATGCAAATAAATCCTATTAATATAAATGCAAAAGTTTGTAAAGACGGATGTTTGTTATACTCTTTCATGCAAAAACAGATTGGAATGAAATTTGACTTGTCATACAGATGTTATTTTATTAACTGGATTGTTAGGTTTCTGAGGGATTGTCTAAAAATATAAAAACCACGCAACGTATTTTGACGCGAATTTCACTATCGTTTGATAAATTTTCATGAACCTTTTATATATAATATATAGTACTTCGTCCGCGTTCTGGATGAAAGGTACCCTATGTCCTTTCTGGTGTCCCAGACAACGTGCGTGCAAAATTTCATGGGGATCCGTTCAGTAATTTTTGCATGAAAGCGTAACAAACAAAAAAAAAACTCACATTCACATTTATAACTAGCTGGAGCCCGCTACTTCGTCCGCGTTGAAAAAAAAAAGTAGGCTATCCTGTGTCCCGTACGTCTAAATGTTTATCTACCAAGTTTCATGAAAATCAGTTAATTCATTTAAGAGTTATGGAGGAACATACATACATACAGAAAAAAATTCTAAAAATGGTCAATTTAGTTTCAGTATCATGTTATAGAGCCTATAAACACGATATCTCTGAAAACAAAGTAACTTACTCCATGACCAACCCTTACACATTTATTATTAGTATTGATATTAGTAAGGGTTAAAAACTAATTGTTTCCTGGGTGAATCCGGGAGCGGGTTACTTGCACTTACTTGTAATTTTCTTTTCCTATTACAGTATAAGTTTAGCCATTGTCACCCCGTTCTACTCTGCGAGCCTAGTGGAGACGGTGCAAAGTGATATAGCGAGCGACAAGCCGGCCATTCTGGACGTGTTCCGAGAAGGGTTTGTGCGTATCCTGGAATGGGGCACTCCCAGCAAGGGGAGGATGCTCCCCATATGGGCCATTGTGATGCCCACGGCGGCTTTGGGTGTCACCAAATATTTAGCACAGTAAGTGTTTGATTTAACTACGAGTAAACTATAAGGGTCAGCGATGACGGACGGAGTGGCGGCAAGGAGAGAGTAGTAATTTAGTTAACAATTTAAATTCAACCTAAAGTGCTCCCGAATACGACTGTATTTGGTCGCCGCGCGCCTCTCGACCGCGCTTGTGTGTCGATCGCCGTCATTTTATTTCATTATACAAAATACAGTCGTATTCAGGAGCGCTTTAGGTTAAATTTAAATTGTTACTAAATTAGTCACTTCGCTGCCACTCCATCTGTCGCCGCTGACCGTAAAGCTAGGAAACTAGGCGATGCCGGTGACTTATACATATAATATGATAATATAAATTTAAAAAATATATATTAATATTTATGTACTAGACAATAAATAAAATGTGTAAGTAACTAATAAGAGTACACAACGCATTTAAAAAAAAAATTCAAATATATGATTTGAATAATTTAAAAATAAATTCACATGTATGTACTTGATTATGAAACTAGTTGGATATATTATTATAAGGATTAAAAAGATACGCATGTTGAACATCTTTCAATTCGACCACTTCAAATAGACGCTTTTATGATATAAAAAAAAATTATTTTATTTTCAAAAAAAATGTTTAAATTATTGAAAATAAAATACAACCTTTGTTAAATACTCACTGATAGTGTGTTTTTCTTTTTTTTAAACACTAGTAGTTTTTTAATTTATTAATTTAACACAAATAAACAAACTAAAAAAATCAAATCTTCTCTCATAGTGACATATTATGAGCATTTTTTTTTTTTAATTTAATAACATTCAATTTGTCTTGGGGCCTCTTTCACAAACTACATGTAAAGTGTTGATTAGTTACTTTTAAAAATAATTTTCTGTTATATCGGATTATGCACTCGGTTTACTGCATCATTCGATAGGCGAATTTTTATTATTATTTTATACTAGCTGGCGCCCGCGACTTCGTCCGCGTTGAAAAAGAAAAAAGTAGCCTATCCTGTGTCCTGTACGTCTAAATCTTTATCTAACAAGTTTCATGAAAATCAGTTGATTCGTTTAAGAGTTATGGAGGAACATACATACAGAAAAAAATTCTAAAAATTATCAATTTAATTTCAGTATCATGTATAGAGCCTATAAACACGATATCTCTAAAAACAAAGTAACTTACTCCATGACCAACCCTTACAGATTTATTATTAGTATTGATTTAATGTTTGGGACGTTTACCGTACAAACAAAGGTATAGTTATCAGCTCCATTATCCCCGGTTACCGGTGACTTTAAATGACAGTTAAAGTTAGTACTTTAAGTTAAGTTAATTAAGTTAAAGTATTTGACTTACGTACTTGACGTTTGTGAAACAGGCGCTTACTGTTAGAAAAAACATTATATGTATTGTATTTTATTTTATTTTTTCTTTTTCAGTATAACATTGAGGAGCATCACAATGAAGATTCTTCGTTTTCAACAGAGACACAAACACGAGTTGAGCGATTCATACAATATAAACAACACAAAGACGAGCAATCCTCTGATTGAAGATTTAAATCTCAAAGCGAATATATTCTCCTTCATCGCTATGGAAGTGCTCTTCTTTCCCGTAGAAACAATTATCCATAGACTACATATACAGGTTAGTTAGTTCGTCCCACCTTCCTATCATCGGAGAACCTGATGGTTCTATGACATAAAAATAGGACTTTATTTTTCAAGTAAATACAGTAGAAACCGGATATAACGACTTCGGTTATAACGACATATCGGTTACAGCGACCCTGTTGGCAAGGTCCCTGTTGAACGCCTATAAAGATTTAATATTGCTTACATATAATGGACTATCCGTTTATTGCGACCAATTTTTGTGTTCCCTTGAAGGTCGCTATAACCGATTTTCACTGTATTATTAAAATATCAAGAGTATGTTCACATTCAAAATATGTTTTCTTGCAGGGTACTAGAACGATCATAGACAATTTAGACACGGGAAGCTCGGTGACACCAATTTTGACTGGATACGAGGGTTTCATCGATTGCTATAACACTACAATAGCAAAGGAGGGTGTGTCCGGGTTGTACAAGGGGTTCGGAGCTCTAATATTGCAACTTGCAGCTCATTTAGCCATAATTAAACTAACAACCATAGTCGTCTCCGAAGTATCGAACCTTTTAAAACCAGCAAAATCACCAACGAGCTCCGAGGAATCGGTTCAAACGCAACAAAAATATCTTTTCAACTAATAAAAATATTACTTGTAGCATTTTGTTATTGACTGCAAAAAAAAAATTTTTTTGCTTTATAGTACAAAATGATATTTGTTTTGAAAGTTCCTCGAGTTTCATAATAGTAAATTACTTCTCAGAGATTACTTAGTACTAAAAAATATGATATTTTTTCCTTCAAATCGACGAAAGAACAAATTTTCTAAAACGCGGTAGTCTTATAAATTTTAATTCTTTGGATGTAGAATTAATTAATATTTTCCATAAATCGCACCTTTATTCCAATACCGTCACTAAACGAAATTCTTCAAAAAAAATTTTTTTTTAACGCCTTTTATTTTCTGATCACTAAAATATTGCTTCGATTCCTAAACTATAATTTCTAGTCATTGATCTAGATGGCGCTGTTAACCTATCTACACTAAACGAAAATTCCACTCCCTTCATTCATAAAAAGACACTAAAATAGTTCTCTTGCATAATTTGCTTATTTATGATAGTGACGGTATTGGAATAAAGGTGCGAAATGTTGAATCAACGCATACTGACTGGCTAAGAGTAGAAACGTCGATATAAAAGTTTGCATGGCACATTAAACCTTATCTCCACAGTTTAGAGCACATATTCCCAGGGCTTTGTTTGTGGGGGTTACTTTTATATTGTTACTCACCTATATAAGTTCACGTTTTATTTCCAAATATATGTTTTTAAACAATAAAAAAATAATTTATTTCATTTTTTCCTCAAAACGTGGCAAGGAATGGGGAGGGGGTACAAAAAAATTATGGACTTACAACTTTTGAGAATTATCGTGCCCCCAAAAAAGGCTTGCATATTCCTATCGTGTTCAAAAATCCTCGTTACGTTATAACATCACGATAGAAATATGTACCATAATATGTTGAGATAGGGTTTAATGTGCCTTGACTTTGAGAAGTGTTTTATCACAGTATAAATATATCTTACCCTAAACTACCTTCATTCAGTTCAATTCAAATTTTGTCCATAGAGAAAATAAATCGTCTATTGCCATTTAATCAATTGAACTAGTGAGAATTTTTATTCCCAGTAGTTTAATTACATTAACCAATTATTGAACTACTGGGAAAAAAATTCTCACTAGTTAGCAATTTTGAACGCTTCCGTTCAACTATCCTATTCAATGAGTTGGTCCGTTGGTCGTGAAGGTTATTTTTTATTTTTGTAATGTTACTAGATGTTAAGTGAATAATTTGTAAAATAAATGTTGCTGTAAAAAAATTAAGACGGTTTACAAATTAAATTAAACATTGTTATACTGAATACATTTTATTGATAAGTAATAAACTAAACTAACATTATAAAAACAAAAATGTTTGATTAATGGGATAGTACGTATCTTCCTTTCAACAGTCTCCTCATAATAATTTTACGGCCGTTTGGCGTGGACATTCGTTTCTCCCATCCGTGTCTACGTATACGTCTCACTTCATTGGGCCTCGGGAAATAGCATCTCACCTTCGTTCTGATAGACGTAAGGGAAAAATTGTCAGGGCGTACTAAAGAAGTGCTGGGTGACGGTGCCATTTGAGAAAAGCTGTGGAAGCTCTGTCTTAATAATCTGAAAAAAAAAATTAGAGGAGTTTAAATGTGTTCTGAGATATGGTGTAATCCGCTCGCTCAGTCTGAAAAGGTTCAAACATATAGTCGACAGCTTCGTTTGCTTAGGGCCTCTTTCACCGACTACAAGTAATGTGTTGATTAGTTACTTTTAGAAATAATTTTATGTTTTATTGAATTATGCACTCGGTTTACTGCATCATTCGATAGCCGATTTTTTTAAATTATTTTATGATTGGTTGAGTAGTTAAAATATTAGTCTATATAGTAATAGTAGCTGGTGCTCGCGACTTCGTCCGCGTTCTCTATAGCCTATAGCCTTCCTGGACAAATGGACTATCCAACACAAAAATAATTTTTCAATTTGAACCAGTAGTTCCTGAGATTAGTGCGTACAACTAAACAAACAAACTCTTCAGCTTTATATATTGGTATGGACTATGGATATAAAAATTTAGATTCCATTGGGTTAATGTCCAAAAACTGGGAAACTACCTAGCCATTTATGGACTTGAAATTTTTACACAACATTGCTTTCAAGGTCTATACAAACATAACAAAGACTGCAGGGTGCACTTTGAAAGGTTTTTCAGGTAACTTTCAAGGTGGTAAAATATAACAATATTTATGACTAAATTAATATTATTAAATGCTAAATCTGTCCTATGGAAATAAGGTATATTTTTTTTAAATGCTTACAATTTGAATTTGGCTTTAGAATCGCTGGCCAGACTTTTTTTGTATTTATAGGCTTAATCAGTTAGAAATGGAATGTTAGTTTTATAGAAATATAGTTTTTATGGCGAGGAAATTCATTCACAATTAATTTTATAAACATTTTAAAACATAACCTGTATTTGTTTACAATTCTAGAATTTTGCTAGGCATAGCTTAATATTAGTTGTTATTAATTCGCAGAGGTTATCAAATAGAATACTCACTTTATTGGTTGAAGTGCTGCTTTCATTAAACCAAACATTTTGCGTGTACTTAAATAAAAAAATATCAATTAATTGGATTGAATTGAAATGATAAACAATCAGCAAACCAGCTTAACCAGCCCCTCAGTCTCAAACCAATATAAAAAGTTACTCTATGGTCTCAACTCAAATGAAGGCTCCATTCATATCATAGAGTAACTTATAAATAATGGCTCCATCCCCATTAGATCAGTGGTTTTTTTTTTTAAAAACTACTGTTAACGGCATTTTGTGAAACTTTTTGCCACCGGGTCTTTTTAGACTAATTTGACCCTGCTAAACACGATTCTGCCCGGTGTCATCCCCTCCCCCGCTCCCTTCCCCCCCTTTCCTCCCCAAACGTGTCCCGATCTGCGGTTTTTTCAATTTATTTCGGAATCTATTAGAGATAAAAAAAAACTGTCAATGACAAAAACAATCTGCACTAAATTCTCTACAAAATGTGTATATAAATAATTTGATAGACATAATAACTTAAGAAATAATGTGTGTCGAAACTATGTAAATTTTTATTTTTTTCAACATTTTTGTATTTGCTGTTAATTTATCCAAAAACAAACGAAGATGTGATAAAGTAGTTAAGGAGTGAATTATTCTTGATACTTTTAGCTACAAAACAAGACCTTACTTACCCTCGCACGAGTATTCGTTCACGATTTATAGGTCGTAGCGCAGACGCCGCCATGCCGCCCATGAATCTCAAGTACTTACACTATGCTCGATACATCACATAGACACGTATATACTTAAAATAACTACTTTTTATAAACATTTCGTCATCATCATCTCAGTCAAATGACTTCCACTGCTGTTCTTAAAGTTTTACTGAAGAAAACGGGAGACCACGAAGAACCAGACACAAGGCTGGTAGGTAGTACAGCCTTGTGCCATCATCCACAGATGTTTGGAGGCAATCATCCCCCAATGATGTAGAAGTAAGAAAAAGTTATCAGAACCCCTCACTAATACAATAACTCCCTCAAACGGACTGTTCAAGCTATCAGCCTTGTGTCTGTTTCTTCGTGGTCTCCGATTTTCTTTAGTAAAAATTAAAGTCCAACAGTGAAAGTCATTTGACTGAGATGATGACGATGACGAAATGTTTATAAAAATAGTTATTTTAAGTAGGTTCGTGATGTATCGAGCATAGTGTAGGTACTTGAGTATCGTGCGCGGCATGGCAGCGTCTGCGCTACAACCTATAAATCGTGAACGAATACTCGTTTGAGGGTAAATTAGGTCTTGTTTCGTAGGTAAATGTATGAAGAATAATTCACTTCTTAGCTATTTTATCACAGCGTCGATTGTTTTTCGATAAATTAACTGCAAATACAAAAATGTTAAAAAAAATATATATTTGTATAGGTTGGTCAGACATTATTTCTTAAGTTATTACGCCTGTCAGATGATTTATATACGAATATTGTAGAGAATTTAATGCACATTATTTTTGTAATGGTCAGTTTTCTTATATCTCTAATAATTCCGAAATAAATTGGAAAAAACCGCAGATCGGGACACGTTTGGGGAGGAAAGGGGGGGGGGAAGGGAGCGGGGGAGGGGATGACACCGGGCAGAATCGTGTTCAGCAGGGTCAAATTAGTTTAAAAAGTCCCGGTGACAGATAGTTTCACTGAATTCCGTTAACTGTTGAAACCAGGCGCTTTTTGAGATTTTTCCGAAAGTCTAATGGCTGCGTCTGCGCTACGACCTATAAATCGTGAACGAATACTCGTACGAGGGTAAGTAAGGTCTTGTTTTTTAGCTAAAAGTATCAAGAATAATTCACTCCTTAACTACTTTATCACATCTTCGTTTGTTTTTGGATAAATTAACAGCAAATACAAAAATGTTGAAAAAAATAAAAATTTACATAGTTTCGACACACATTACTTCTTAAGTTATTATGTCTATCAAATTATTTATATACACATTTTGTAGAGAATTTAGTGCAGATTGTTTTTGTCATTGACAATTTTCTTTTATCTCTAATAGATTCCGAAATAAATTGAAAAAACCGCAGATCGGGACACGTTTGGGGAGGAAAGGGGGGGAAGGGAGCGGGGGAGGGGTTGACACCGGGCAGAATCGTGATCAGCAAGCTCGAATTAGTCTAAAAAGACCCGGTGACAAAAAGTTTCACTAAATGCCGTTAACCGTTGAAAGCAGGCGTCTTTTGAGATTCCACCGCCGGTCTACATTAGCTCGAGCCACAGCTCGAGCTTCCAGGCCCACAAACTACATAGCATAGAAGCCGTTTGTAAGAAATAACTATGCATTTTATTTTAACTTAATTATGACGAGGATTAACATCTAAATTGTTATAAAATCATACTTACGGATTAACTAAATAGAGACCTTTAATTTTAGTCTATGGTTTAATATAATTTGCTCTACATACTCTGTGTTTTTTTAATTTGTTTGTGACGCAAGTGAACAATACTCATTAATCTGTGGTGTCAGTTAAATATGGCGATTGGCGATTACAATAACAAGGGCGCTAAAAGATTATTTAACAACGTTTCGGGCTGAAATCCATTCAAAACAGTTCTTCGCGGAGTGTATCACTATAGTGTATAAATCGTCGATTAAGTTTCAAACTAAATGAATTGTAAGTGATAAACTTCGCCTTGTATACATCCATTACACTTATTATATGTATTTATTTTTATATATTTGTTTTTAAAACTCAACTGAATTTGAGAATGCTAATAGTGAGTGAGGAAATTGCTTCTTTTTTTACAGATTTGAGATGGCCGCTATAAAAGTTAACTTCGAAATTGGCCATGAAGCTTCCCTGAAGTCTAAACCAACTCCAGAAGGATTTACTCATGACTGGGTAGTGTTTGTGAGAGGGCAAGAGGGTGCTGTTATAAGTCATTTTGTGGACAAAGTCGTCTTTCATCTGCACGACACTTTTCCGAAGCCTAAACGAGGTAATTAGAGGCTCCTATTTAGTATTTTTATACTATGTTCTCATAATAATATCTAAAAAATTACCAATTCTTTTATCCCCTAAATTATAAGCTTCTTTTATGTTATCGTCAATAGACAGGCTGGCGGTTCACTTGATAATAGGTGGCTACCGTAGCCAATAACTCGAGCAATGTCACAGGTGCTGCAAGTACTGTATTTCCGAGCTCATGTAATACAAATCTTTTCAATGTTGGAGTTAGGCATCTTCTGGGTGAGCTCGCTCCATCATAGGCCTCATCTTCGCTTCACAACTGGATGTTGGCCAAGAGCAAACCCATCACTACATATTATAAAACAAAGTCCTCCACCGCGTCTATCTGTCTGTTCGTGATAAACTTAAAAACTATTGCACCGATTTTCTTGCTGTTTTCACCAATGGATAGTGGTTCTGGAGGTAGGTTTTGGTATATAATTTGCATCCGTGCGAAGCCGGGAACAGGCCACTAGTCTCTAATAATAATAAAAAAGTATGCTGCCAATCATATTTGGTTTAAGAATAAGTGTTAGGGAAATTGGCTCTGGCATCCTTCACTCACTCACAGAAACACAAAAGCAGACACGCTTATAAGAGGGTGGTCACTGACGCCATACAGGATGCCCAAATGACTGCAAAACAATGTGCTCTTTCCAAATCCAGACTAGAGCCCAACTATCTAAAAATCTGTTTCTAAGTTTTTAGTGATTTTTTAGCTTACATGGTCTTAAGACAGTATACTCCCAGTAAACAGATTTTTAACTTCTTCTTTTTGAAATATTAGCCATTAATATTGAACTATTCTTGTAATTTTATTAAAAAATAATTTGGCATCTACCAATATTTGCCGTATTCTTTTAGATGTGTAAAAGTTATATAAAATACTAGCTGTTGCACGCGACTTTATCTGCATAACTTTATAAAATAAAGACTATGTTACTTACTGATAATGTAGCTTTCTGTAGGTGAAAGAATTTTGAAAATGGTTGTAGTAGTTAATCATTTTTTAAAAATATGTTCTCTTTCTTTTTCAGTTGTTAAAGTATCTCCATTTTCTATAAAGGAATCAGGATATGCTGGATTTACATTACCAATTGATATTTATTTAAAAAACAAGGATGAACCCAAGAAAATCAAATTTACATATGAGCTTACTTTGCAACATAGTGGGTTTCTCAAGGATAGATATATCTTTCAGAATCCGAATGATGATTTCAAAAAGAAACTGTTAAAAGGTGGAGGCATATCTGTTAGTAATAATGCATTTTATACGAATCCGGATCAGGAAAGCAGAAGCAGAGATTCTTTTACTGATGAGAAACAACTGATAAGTAAACCTAAGCTGTCTTCGGATAATATAAAGAAACACAAATCTAAAGAACACAAAGAAGATAATCCACACAGAAACAGTTGTTTTGAAAATTTATTTGGACCACCAATACAGAAACCGCCAAAAGTGTCACCGGAACCTAAAAAAGTGGAGAGGACTATTCCTGCAGCTACAGTTGCCACACCTACAAAGCCGGAGAAGAAGGAAAAAGATAGGCAAAGTTCTGATAAAAAGATGAAACATGAGCATAAGGATATAAAGCCCGATAAAGTTAGAGTGAAGGAGGAAAAAGATAAAATAAAGACTGAAAAGGTTAAAAGTCACAGTAAAGATGAGAAGGCTAAGGATAAAAGTAATAAAAGACCCAGTGAAAGACCTCCATCACCGGAAGCAGCAAAGAAACGTAGTTTTAGTCCTAATAAAAGAACATCCAGTCCACAACAGAGGTCAGGCAGTGCATCTAGCATGAAAGAGGATTACAAACCTAAACATGTAAATGTTGACAATTATGAACCGAAGAAAGCAAAGGTAGAAGAGAAACCTGTTGAAATTAAAGTAGACAAGGAGGTTAAGGAAAAGAAGAAGAAAGATAAAAAAAGTCATGATCGCGATAAAGAAAGGAAAGACAAGAAGGAATATAAAAAAGAGAGTCACAAATCTAAAGAATCGCCTAAAGAACCAAAGGAATTACCTAAACCGCGTGAGGTATTGAAGGATAAAGAGCCGTCAAAAGAATCCCCCATACTGGTTAAAGAAAAGCAGATTAAACCTGAGAAACCAATAAACAAATTTTCCATAGAAAATCTTAGGAAAACTCCTCCACCGGAAATCGAAGAACGCACTGATAACCACAAATCAAAGGAAAAAAGTGATCCGGAGAGGAGGCACAAACATAAAAAGAAAGACAAAAAGAGAGATGAATCTAGAGAAAAGCATAAAGATATCAATAAAGAGAAAAAGCATAAACACGAAAAGATCAGGGAAGCTCCCCCCGAAAAGCCTGAAGTTATTGAATGCAGAGAACTCCCCAAAGAGCGACCCACACTAGAAACGACATCGCCCATATCAATAGACACTGCGTCTCAATGCAGTTCCAAGAGTGGTCTCATGAAGACATCTCAAACTGGTGCGGAGGACATTAACAGCAGTCGTTCAGATTCAGAAAACTCAATCATAGCAGACGAAGATGACTCCAAGCACAAAATTGATAATGCATCACCCGCTTCTAACAAACGAGAGCCGTCCATGGAGCCCGACATAGAACCGGATCCGGAGCCGGAACCAGAAGTGGAACCTGAACCGGAACCTGTAGTGGAACCGCCTCCGATTCAAAAAGAGAAATCCAAGAAACATAAGGACAAATCGTCTAAAAAAGAGGAGAAAAGACGTAAAAGGAAAGCGGCCGAGGAAGAGGAAATGGAGAACAGAAAACTGATTAAGATCGAGGGTGGTGGTCCTTCGAACGGTCACCACGAGCGCGGTGAAAGCAGTGGTTCAACTTCGGTGGAAACTAAAGTTCAAGATAACGGTGTATCGAGTAGTCTCGGTGAAGATGCAGAGCCTGGTGACCTTTCACCAGATTACATGGTGCAACTGCGCGGATTGCAAAAGCGTATAATGATGATTAGTAACAACGAGGATCTCGAACGCGTAGTGAACCTCATAGCGGAAACTGGGAGATACGAAGTGACAACACAAACGTTTGATTTTGATCTGTGTCTATTGGATCGGTCGACAGTTCAGCAATTAATGCAGCTCGTTGGCTGCTAGTGGTCAGTGTTAATAATACACAATCCTGTGTTGTCTTTCGCTTTTGCAGCAAACTGACAGTTGTCATTGTGCAATGTCGTTTTCTCTGTTTGAGACTAATAAGGGAGCTACATTCACTCGGCTCAATTCAGCTTTTGTCCAAAGGAAACAATAGTTTTTTGAGTAGATGTGTACGCAGCCGTTAAAGCTGAATTTAGTTACATTTATTCAGCTCAGCTTTTGTCCATAGAAAACAACAGTTTTATGATGTAAAATGTGTAGATGTTTGTGAAAATGGATGCATACATATTAAAAATGTTGGTTTCTATGGACAAAAGTTGAATTGAGCTGAATAAATGTAACTAGTCTTTAACACAGAAAGGGAAATATTTATTTAAATTAAGCATGCAAAAAAAAAAGTTCAATTGACAGACTGTTCTAACTAACTATCACAATGTCCAAACAGACAGACGTAAAGATAAGATGATATATGCACATTTTTGCACAAATGGTTTCTTTTTTTTTGTGCAACAGTGTAAAAACTTCTTTTATAGGTTTTATATGTAAATAAATAATAAATTGTCCGTTATACAGATTCGGAAAAGGTGAACGAACAACAAAACCCATCTCCATACAAAACTGTTGTTTTCTATGGACAAAAGTTGAATTGAGATGAATAAATACATTTACTCCCTAACCATAGCAAGCAAAAATATTCATTTACATTTAGCGTGCAAATAAAAGTTCAATTCACAGACAATTTCTTCTGTTCTCATTAACTATCACAAAGTCCAGACAGACAGACGTAAAGATAAAATTGTACATATATATGCACATTTTTGCACAAATGAAATATTGTGTCAAATGAACTTCATTTTTTGTGCAACAGTACAGTGTAAAAACTTTTTTTCTAAGTTTTACTGTAAATAAATTTTAAAATTTGGTATTTATTATATTGTGTGTTTAATAAAATTGATTAAAAATTATCTGCGGTGTTGCAAATAGAACTAAGTAAATAGAATATTGCAAATTTATTGGCGAGTCTCAATGTAATGTGGGTTTTAAGTGCAATACTGTAGTGAGATATATATACGAATATATATTATATAAATATATATATATATATATATATATATATATATATATATATATATATATATATATATATGATAAGTTATATAAAAGTTTATGAAGACTGTTAAAAAGATTTGTTAATTATGTTGTTTTTAAGTGTGTTAATATTTGTATTATATAAGGTTAGGTGTAACATCGACTATCATTTTGTAGGATTATTGTCTTACTATGCAATTCAAACATAATAAAAAAATATATAGATAATGAAAACTTGCATTTTTCATGTATAATAGTTTATAGTGTACATATATTTGTTAAAAGTTAATAAAATTGTGTTATATTAAAAAAAAATTATAGATGTGCATGATAACGTCTACTCTATACATTTTTATGATGCATTTCTCTAATAAGTAAATTAATTTTTCTAAAATACTCTGCTCATATAGATTTTAATGTTTTTATTAATTTTGTCTTGTAAGTGTAGGTGGAATAAATTTTTGGAAAAACATGTAAATTGTTCAAATTTAGTTAAAAATGAGCAAGTTTTATACTCTTTCGGCTATGTATTGTATATGGAAATTAATATCAATTTGTACATTGTTATGTAATTTATTTTTATTTAACTTGTATTTTAGAAATAAAAAATGTATAAATATATTGAATTTTTTTTTATATCCCAATTTTAAGTCTAAATGAAAATTAATTTAGTATTTTCATGTATCTTTAAATACATATTTTTTTACGTTAAAGTCGTAATACTAAATCTATGGTGGATATCGTCGCCTATAACACAAGTAACACCACAGGTGCTGAAAATGCAAGATTAAGGATAAGGGATAGGAAAATGAGCTCTATTCTAATATAATAAGGTTCAATTAACATTGAAGCGGTATGAAACGTAGCAAATTTTCTCAACGAGATTCCATCTTGTATAATGAGTTTTATGTTGAATGGCGTAAGATACAAATTGGATAAGAGCCAAAAAGAGGTCTCGCGTCTACCGGAGAGTTCTCGAGGATTTCCTTAGCTACTATGTACGCCATCAATGCTATGTGTCCTTTGCTACTGCTTTTTGTTTGGCACTGAGAAATTTCGGAAGAGATGTTTCGGAACTTCCCTACCGCTATCCCTTATAGCGAATTTTTAAAAAATCATATAAAATACACAATGGTTAGGGAGCCCACGATGCTAAATGTGTAGTCACTCGAGCGTCGTGGGGACATATTGGACTTTGAAGATTGGATGGTAAGAAGAAAAAAAGGTTATATGAAGTTTTTCATTTCAGCGGTGGGGTGAGCGTCTACAGGCGTTCAAAATTTTGTAGGCGCTGTATTTTAAAAAATCCTCCATATAATCGTCAGATTAAGAATCAGCACGATCAGGAATTCAGGCTGAACCGTCTGTATGAAAATCTGACGCGCTCGAGTATTACAAAATGAGAATCGTCAAAAATATTTTATGCATTTTCAAAAAGCTGCCACGAGCTTGCGTTACATCCGAATAGTCTGAATTTTAAATGGGAGCTTAGTTTAGGTTCACTTAACATCCCCTCTGAAAATCTGACGCGCTCGAGTTGTATTCTAAATTTTACCCCCACCCCCGCCAACCCCACCAACCAAATCGTCAGATTATTAAAATGCACACTTTTCAGCATGTAATTAATCTACCATAGCTTAATCTGACGCGCTCGAGTGACTCCAGAAATCCCCTTTTGGGCTCCCCAACCACAAAGTAAGCATTGAAATTTCGATGTACACGTACTGTTTTTTCTACGAACGGTAGAAATAGGACAAAATGTAAATGCAAATTTCATTTTTTTTTAACAATAATTTTTAATTGCACCAAAAAATGGAAATGGAATTGTGCTATCATGTTCCATTTTTGTTTTGTTTGTATTATTGTTATGTGAATCACAATCATTTTCAGATATTCGTGTATACACTCATAATTAAGGCACTGAGGAATTTCAGTTTCTCACAGAATTAAGACTATTATAAATAAGCATATAATATGAAATGAAACAACATCTACATATTTAATGATATGAATTTTTATTCGATAATAATAATATTAATTATCTCCACGAAAAAAAATAAAAATAAAAACACTCATTTGACCTTTTACACCCATTTTCTATCTATTTAATGAGATTTGTGTATGTGTCGAGTTGAATTCAAAATGATGCGATGAAAAATTACTTCAGTTAATGAAAATAATATGAAACAAAAAAAAACAACGTTTAATTTACGGCAATTAAGAGATACGAATCCCATTTTATAACTTTATTTCCATACCCACTGGCTGTGGGGGGGATTTTAGCCTTTTTAGACATCCGGTCTATCGTTCGCAGGTATGGATTTTCCGGAGAGAATTCCCTCTCGGTGTTTCTTCCAGTCCTCAATTTAAGAAGAGTTCTCCCTTCATCTCTTATTGGGATTCTTATGCACGGACCGACGCCATCTGTGAAATTAATACATATAATTTTATTATTATGAAACAAAGTTCCCCGCTGCGTCTGTCCGTCTATATGTATGTTCAAAACTTCTGAACGGATTTTCATGTGGTTTTTCAGTCGGGGAAAGAACGTTAAACGAGAAAAAAATTGCGTGTAGCCGGGAACAAACAAATCACTAGTTATCTATATTAGGCACTACAAGCGATCTTGATACTTTATCCCAATCCCTTAAGAGTGCGTATAAAGCAAACAAAATTAGTAATTTCACCCGCGTGGCCCCTTGGACATGACAGTGACACAAAATACGTACAACTATGCACAACATGCGACGGAAGATAGCGCATCTCGCTCAATAAAAATGTTATAAGTGCCAAAAGTATTAAATATTAATTATTCGTAAACTACAATGTCAAATGAATGATTGTTACATACAGCCTTAGATAATATGTGAATTGAGATTACTGATACACTTTTAGCTTTGTAACGTCGATGGAAATGAGAGCTCACTTGGTGATTTTAATCTATTGAGAAAATTTCATTATATTATGTTTTCTGTCCGAGTCTTCACTTTCATTTATAATGTATTTATCTATTTAAATTTTTTTTTTAAATTGGACTTTGTTAGATTTAGATAAAATTCAAATCTAGGATTGGCTATTTCTCTTTATACGCGCCCTTAAGCCACGTTGAAACGGTCAATACTCGGACGCTACTTGTATAAAGCCACGTTGACACGGTCAGAGTGCACTCGTATAAATACTCAGACGCTACTTGTATAAAGCCACGTTCACATGGTCAGAGTGCACTCGGACCGAGCGCACTCGTATAAATACTCGGACGCTACTCGTATAATAGCAACCGGGTATTACGAGCTCACTCGGACGATTTCGTCCGATTCGAGCGCACTAGGATCGCACTCGTATGAAATTGACTCTTAAGGTGCGTACCCACTATGTTCGCACATTGCACGCACCAAAGCGTGTGCTCCAAGCGGTGGCGGTTTTTTAGCGAACACAAGTTGTGATGCGCGTAACGTCTACACTTGATTTGTTGCAGGTGCGTGATGCACGATTGATGCGCGAACATAGTGGGTACGCAGCATTACAAGTACATCGGTCCGTGTGTACTCTGACCGTGTCAACGCGGCTTTATCCTTAATCCTACTACGGTAGGCACTTGCACTTGCAGCACCTGTGGCGTTGTTTGTGTTATAGGCGACGTTCGCCACCTTTGCCACCTACCGCCTGTCTGTCGAACTTAACATAAGAAAAAGTCCACCGGCACTCGCCTCGTGTAGAAGTTCTCTATGCACTGGACCGGGATCCCGGCGGCTCTCGCGGCGCCCATGGGACTGAAGTCCCTACAGTCGGGCGGCTCGCTCCCGACGAGGAGCACCAGCAGAGACCTGGAAGCGCTGGGCTCCCCCCCGCCGCCGGCCTGCTTCTCGTCCCCCACCAGCTGGTTGCAGAACTCCAGGATTTGAATGAAGCTGTTCACCTGGGACGCAACCGTTCATTTACGACACCAGCTCAAACAAAGACACTGTACAAGTAGAATCCGGATATAACGACCCTCGAGGGACAGGCGACAACTATGTCGAACGACGACGTACAAAACGACTTGATATTTTGTGCTTGTCTTTATATTACATTACAATAGTTGCCGCACGCGACTTGGTCCGCGTAACTTTTATTATAAAATATAGCCTATGTTACTTGCTGATAATATCAGCTTCCCAACAGTGAAAGAATTTTTCAAATCGGTCCAGTACTTTCGGAGCCTATTCAATTCAAACAAATAAACAAACAAATCTTTCCTCTTTACAATATTAGTATAGGAGTACATATAGATACTTGAATTATTTTTTATTTAAATTTAAAAATATAATAATTAACAAAAACTAAATTGAATACCAATATACACATCACATACGTGTATATTGGTATGTATGTACACCTATATTTTATTCATTGTAATTAACGTAGAGTTTGTAATTTTGGTTCATTTTCATAAAAAAATTTGCTTTTCTCTCTCTTTTGCTAACATTGGATATAACCTTATAATCAATAAATTTTTATTTTATTGATTGCAACAAATTTTTATTTAACACTTGCAGCGCTAAGCGAATTCGCTACTGGGGCCCTAGCCAACAGCGAACCAATGCAAACGGGAGCGTTGCGTATTAACGAAACGATAGAAAATAAAGCCCGGCGATTGGTTGTTGTAACGCCCACATAAAATTTTGACCAATCAGTGGGCTTTATTTTCTATCGTTTCGTAAATACGCAACGCTCCCGTTTGCATTGGTTTGCTCTTGGCTAGGGGCCCTCGCGTTGATTTCGTGGCCCCAAACATCAAGGCGTGGTTACCTGCGCGGGCGCTTTCTTGGGATACTTGAGGAAGGTGAGCGGTCGCGCCTGTTCCGGCCGCTGCGCGCGCACGAAGCGACTGCCGCAGCGCAGCTGAGTCTCCAGCCACCTGATGGCGTCGCGGGCGCCGCTGCAATCGCGCTTCAGCTCGTCCAACTCTTGAACCACTGCAATGCACACATATACATTCTTATATGTAGATAGATAGGAGACCCCTTCTTCATTGCCGAAGGCATCAACCACCAGCTGTTTCCAATCCACCCTGTCCTCAGCAGTTCTCATAACCTTCGCTACACTAATAAATATAAAAGTGTCTGTTTGATACTCATATGTCAAAATGAGTGTACATCAAAGTATATTATGGGATATATATATACTTATTTTCATTTACCAGCTTCACCTGCCGTCAACTATCTTTTTTAAGACTACACGAAGGTTCTCGAAAACTTGAGAGTAGCCCCTGGCGGTATCGAAAGTTCCAGTGACACGTGTACGCCACGCCCGAAACAAGTAGCGATTGATCCCGCCCTAAAAGAATAGCTGTAAGTGTCAAAGCAAACTGTTCCTTATGTTTGCGACATAAGGTTCACATTCCACTAACAACAATAGCCTTCAAGAAAAGTTCAACAGACTTGTTTATGACTTTTAATTTTCTAGTAATTTCGAAAACCATCTGGGTTCTCTGCGCGAATATAAATACGGGTACTATCGCTCGAGTGGGAGAGTTATCTGAGGAAAATACAAATATTTGCTACTAACCTACAGTAGGAATCAAGAGGATGAAGTTTTTCGATTTGAGGAGGTGCTTGACGCGGCGTAGGTGGGAGTGCAGCGCTTCGGCGTCCAAAGCGAGCAACTCGGGCGCAGAGGCACGACCGCTGCGCTCCAACTCGCGCACCTGAGACGCCAGCCACAGCCGACCAAGGCGGCGCAGTAGACCACCCTCGGACTCTTCACCCTATCAATCAACATAAATAAGCCCTTGTTGTTTGTTCTTTTATAATATTCTAAATTGAAGAGGATCACACCAAATAAACTGGTGATATACTCAGCTTTACTTTTAAAAGATGGGTTGATGATAGTTAATAAAAAAAAGAGCACTTACATGTTGTCGTTTTGAGTTGTGCCACTCTCTACTTCTTTTATGGTTGATTTTTAGGTTTAACTTAGGTGATGGAGTTTTCTTGAGATAAAACACTCTTAAAGTCCTGTTGTAGCGAATTTTTGGCACTATCTTTGCTATTTGATTACCAAAATCAATAAAATTCAGGATCCTTATTACATTCTCTTCATAAACAGACGGCTTGTATCTCTCCAAAATTTGCCATTCTGCGGCATCTTTGTCGAATTTACAGACGTTTGTGCCGCGCAGGTCAACATCTTCGGGAAGTGGTATAGTTTTGTATTCCAATTTAAAGTTTTTTGCGACACTCTTGGCATAATCCAAAATTTTACATTCGTCATTTTTTATAACATCATTGTTATTCTTTGGGTTGAAATAATGCGTGAATATATTGAGCAGGTCTACGACACACTGGAACAGATCTTCTCCACTGTCGCCACAAGAAAGAATAAGATCTTTTTCTGTTAGCACCCAATCCAAGAGCAGCTTTATGCTCGGTAAAAAATTATCACCAAGCAGAAAGTTTTGAATACCAACAACGTCAAGTTTATTATTATCGACAGGATTATCTTGTTCATTTTTGTCTATGATGTCAACCTTATCAATTTGTTTGTCCATATTAGTTTCATCAATCTCTTTTTTTGAATTATAAATAGTGCCATTTACTTTTCCAGGCTCACCTTCAGTGTCAGAAGCTTCAGAATAAGAACTCTCACTCCTTGTCTCATCACCAGACAGTTCTAAAGAGTCTGAAGTGTGTTCTTCATCTGAAGAATCTTCATCGGTTTCAGATTCACTGCTTGCTATATCTGCATCACTAAGATCAGATCCTTCTGTTGATGTGGGACGACGTCTACGACGGCGCTTAGTTTTTTTAATGCCCTTTTGATCGCCATTTACAGGTTGTTTTGGATTTTCAACAGATTCATTTTCTTCTAATTTTTCGACAGGTGAATTCTTCTGTTCTTCTATATCACTTTTAGTTTCTTCTTTCAATGTAATTTCTGATAAAGTTTCTCCATTTACTGGGGCGACCACTTCCTCTTTCTTTTCAATATCTTCAACTGATACAGATTTGTGTTTAAGATGAAACTTGGGTGCTGGATTTTTCAGACCAAATGATTCGATTTGCTTCAGCAAGTTTTGTAACAACCGAGATAATAAAGCCAATGTGAAGGCTTTACAAGCAAACGCTTTGTGCTCATCCACTTCAATTATCTTTGCTAATGTGAAAAGACATATTTGAACTATTTTAAATATAATATTACCATTCAAATATGTTGGAGTTATTGCTTCCTCTTCAACCGCTTGTACATACTCATTATAGTTTTTGTTAATGTCTGGCAATGTTGTCTTTTTGAAATCAAAAGCTATTTTTAGTTCATGAGCAATAGTATTACATCTTTGTGGAATATTCGTGTCATTTGTAGACATATACCAAATTTCAATTAAAGAAAGAAAATTGGATATAGTACTTTGAATATGTTCTGTTTGTGATATAGTATCCGAATTGTGGAGGGTTTGCAAAAATTGATTATTCTTTTCAAATAGTTTTGTCAGATTGTCCATTACTCCTTCAAAAGGTGATATACAGCTCATACAATGTATGTAATAACATACTGCATCCAAATTGTAATTCTTGTCCAAATATAAGTTGCCCAATTGATTGTATGGCATGCCAGAGGATGTATCCACTAGTGATGCTTGATGATAATATCTTGCCGCCGTGGAAACATATTCCGAGGCATTGAATATTTCTGCCTGGTAACGGCTCAAGTCTCCCAAATATATCAAGCATGAATGAACGGCAGATCTTGCACATTGTAACTCATCATCAATTATATTCTCATTCAGTACTTCCGTCTCCTCGTCATTGAAAAATGATGTGTAATCTAGCTCTTTAAAATATATTTTCATTTCAGACTGTATTTTAGTTATAAGATGGTGGAAATGTCCAATGCCGCAAATGATATGGGTTGACAAAAAGCTGTCATAATCGTTGGATGCATCCCTAAGTTTTTTAGCTGCTGACACTGATTCATAATAAACTTTTCTCCATAGCAATTCCAGTGATTTCTTACCATAATTTAGAGGATCAATGAACATCAATTTTTCACAATTGTCTCTTAGTTTTTGCCTTTGAATTTCTATGTTTGTTGAATACAGGTCAGAGAGGGAACGACTTGCGGCTGTGGCTTCATCTATGCGTCTTGCAACATCACTTACATACCTATAAGCAAACAATCTGGTTACAACTTAACCGATAAGTTTTTTTTTTGTTAAGGTCTACATACAGGCCGACTGTGGCTACAATCGTCTGTAACAAACAAAGCTAGAGGTTCTGCAGGTACGCTGCCAAGCAAGCTGAAGTAGGGTTAAGGATAAGTTAGATAAGTATGCACATGAATTCCTTTTTCCTTTACAACGCATGTATGGTACTAAATCTAAAACTTATTCTAGGATTCGATTAAATATAAGTAAATAAATAAAAAAATATACAAAAATCATTTACCGATACAGTTTTTTAGCACGTTCATTGCGATCAGCAACATTTGCTTTCGACGTTTCATTTTTTTCGCCCTTCATTTTCAAGTCATTTTATTTGTTGTCAAGGTGTTGATGATAATTTTATGCGTATAGCTGTTACTTTAAAAACTTGGAATTTTAGGTAGTGAATCATTTCTTCCCTATTTTATACCATCTCACGTAGGTAATTGATAAAACAAAAATATGATTACTCGATAAAATTATGCAGTGCACGCAATTATACAATATAGGAATTCTGTCTGACGTGACATTGACAGTTCGCAACACAGAACATAATGAGGTTCGTAGTTGGGGAATAGAGTAAGAAAGATTTATCTACTCTATACAAGGAAAAGTGTGTTTGGCTATTATTAAATAAGAGGCGCTGTAGTAGCATATGGGTGTGGCGTTGTTGTAGCGTAAATAGCATTTTATTGCGGTGGTTTTATTTATGAACTATTATACGCAACCAACGCCATTCAGGATAAGGGATGGGGAAAATGGGCTATCCCTTCGTATATGTAGTTTAATTTTACAAACATTTAATAAAAAATAACAAATTTCCAGAATTTTTGTCTGTCTGATCCAGTTAATCTCCGATTTTGACGGACTAAACGGACTAAACTTAAGGAATACTTTAAAAATATTATATTATATGAGAAGTATCAAATTCATCAATAAAACATTGCGCTTTTTATTCTGCTCCAATTCATTTATTGATCAGAAAAATCACCACAGCAGACCACAAGACATGAATTAGACAAAGTTGCATGAAGGCTAATCAAAAATCAATATAACGAGAACTCATTACTTTTAGGGCCTCTTTCACCATCTGTCAAGTAGGCTAACCGTCATTTAAAGCCACCGGTCACCGGGGAGCTCGGGAGCACCGAGGTGCTTAAACTCTTTTAAAATATTTGAATTTAGAGCCCCGGCATGACGTAGGCGATGTTGTGTAAGGTGTCTTGCAAGAGGTGCGCAGGTGGCGCCACTCGCGGCAGAGCACGCGCAACTCCCAGCAGCGGGGCCAGTGCACAGAGCAGTGTATCTAGCAACACCGAAACCGAACCGGACACTGCTATTTGACCCTGCAACGTGCAAACACAACTTTACATACCAACAAATCCTTACTAATATTATAAAATGCGAAAGTTTGTATGGATGGATGTTTGTTACTCTTTCACGCAAAAACTACTTAATGGATTTCAAGGAAACTTTACAATAATATAGCTTATACATCAGAATAAGACATAGGCTATACTTTATATATATACATATTTCTTCTGTGCGTGTGTATGTCACTGAACTCCACCTAAACGGCTGAACCGATTTTAATTCTGTCTTCACTTATGGATAGAGGGATAATCAGGGGTGGTTTGTATGTAAAAAAAAAAATTGGTCGCGGACGAAGTCGCGGGCACCAGCTAGTTAATTAATAAACATATGAACGAAAGGGGTATGTATGGCAGAAATTTATTCCAAATCAATTTAAGCGTCTATAAATTACATAAAGTAATAAAGAAGAGCACCTCATGTTCCTTGAGCCGCTCTCCTATGATGACCAGACTCTCCCCCAAGAGACGAAGGTGGGCTGCCAACTCTGCGGGACTGCATCCTGTCACTCGGTACACTCCCGGATTAGAGGATATCGGTGTTGACGTAGAATTGGGGACGGCCTGCAAAACGAAACTTGATTAGCCCTTCGTGTGTTTAATACGCGGATCCACGTTCAATATTTACGGTGCGTTGTGTCTAAACGTGGATCCACGTTCATACAACTTGACTATTGAGAAACGATATTGTGGCTTATTGTATAAGTATTTATTACAATTATTTACCCCCCCCCATCCCCCCATGCTTACGTAAACATTTTTCAATTAATGTATTGGTTTTTTTAATATTATAATTTTTTTTTTATTTTTTTATTTTATTGAAACATAGTCACACAGCACTCATACAACAATAATATAAAAATAAATACATATGTATACTTAAAACCTACTGCCAATAACGGACTTCATTATTTTACCGTAAGAAAAACAATGAACACAATAAGAAATAAAATCAAAAAAACAATAAAACAAACAAAAAAGAAACCAAATAAGTAAACAATAAACACAATTTCATAGGAAGAGACGCGTGTGCAGTGGTGTGTGTGTGTGTGTGTGTTATAATTATAATGTTATAATTATAATTCTAAACGTATGCATTATTTGCGGGAATCCCCGAAAATGCGTTTCGTTTTCAAGCAGACAATGTGAGGGTTGCCATTCGTGTAAAAAAGTAAATAACTACCAATGACGTAATCATCATCTAGACTCCCCTACCCCCCATGTCATCCAAATAAGCAAAGCAAAGACCCCCCGCCCCCACCCCCCATAGTGCTTACGTAATACTCGAACGGCCCCTAAGTTTGTTTATTCCTTTTGAAACCCCCAATGTCGGACGCAAAAACTATAATAGGTTTTATAAGTTTGACGCGTGTTTCTGTGGAAGTCTGTGTGAAGGTGTCAAGCTGATGGACCGTTTTTCTTTTTTTTTTCTGTTTGAAAGGTGACTTGATCAGGATCATTTTACAGTTCTATAGCTAATAGTTTATCTGGTACAGCTAACGTCTTGCTCAGGCATACCTGCGTTCGGTATCCACTATAAGCAGATTTGTGCCTAACTCACAACTAAGCATTAACTATCTGTAAGGCAGGATATATCAATACTAATAATAAATCTGTAAGGGTTGGTCATGGAGTAAGTTACTTTGTTTTCAGAGATATCGTGTTTATAGGCTCTATACATCATACTGAAACTAAATTTACGATTTTTAGATTTTTTTTCTGTATGTATGACATGTTCCTCCATAACTCTTAAACGAATTAACTGATTCTCATGAAACTTGGTACATAAACATTTAGACGTACGGGACACAGGATAGGATACTTTTTTCTTTTTCAACGAGGACGAAGTCGCGGGCGCCAGCTAGTATTAAAAAATACCAGCTATTAAAAATATAGTATTAAAAATTCAGCTAGTATAAATATATTAAAAAAATTACCACAAGAGCTTGGGAGGGCGTTGTGGGAGAAATCTGTTTTCCTTGGCGCGGAGGACGACCGGGGTGGCCGGGGGTGCGAACGCCTGTATAAGTAAAAATTTTTTTTTTTATAATATTGCAATATTACCTTTGATGAAGGATACACTAGATTCTGGGTTGCTTCACTAAAAGTGGCATAGTAAAATGTCACCGCACTCACACAGCTCGCGGTGATATTTCAAATTAGTTGCACAAAGTTGTCCTTAAGGTGAACCACGTGTTACGATTTGAACCATTATTACTAAATGTTAAGGTTCAAATCAGTGGTGCAACATTTACATTATTCAAATTTTTATCAAAAAATAATGAGAGAAAGTGCTAGCATGTTTTAAAAAATCCACTCGACACTTTTTCGCAGTGATTTCGCTTGAGACCCTGAGCCCAGCCCAGCCCAGGGATAAGCATCCCTTATCAAAAAATATTACCTAAAAACTATAGTAAAGCCAAGGAGACAACGCGAACAATGTAAACAAACCCTGTCCACTGTCCTTTTCTCTCACACAAATCTGTTTCATGTTATAGGAAGCCATCTTGATAACACTTGAAAGTTTGTTTACATTATTTGCGTTGTCTTGTTGGCCTTACTTTAATGACCACCAAGTGCATATATAATGTATTTATCATAAAACGAGTCAGAAAGGAGATACATATTGTCTAAAAACTGTATTTAGGCGCCATTTTCCAATATGGTAAAGATACGAGCAAAGTAGAAATTTGGAAAGATTGAGCACATCGAAATCTAAAAAATCACCGGTTTTATTAAAGTCTGGAAAACTTTCTTTTTTCAGCACCAAATTGACTGTATGTACTACTATACGAAAAAGGATAATAACTTACTAGGATTCGATATAATTTTGTTTGTGACTTGGTTACTCTGTTCCTTTTGCATGGCGAAACGTTTCGCTTTGCGTTTCCACAAATAACGCTCATTGTAATTCACCTGAAATATGCAAAAGGCTTATAACTTATATTAATTACTAGTGACCCGTTCCCGACTTCGCCCGGGTTCAAAATAAAGACTATCCCATCTTTTATGTTGGACCAAATTACACATAGTTACGAAATTTTATCAAAATCGGTTCAGTAATTAAGGAGTTCATCGCGCACAAACATGTGACACGTAATTTTTATATTATAGAGATTATATAAAGAAGATAGTAATTACATTTAATGATTTCTTTCCTTCCATATATATTTTTAACATCCTGCCAGTCATATTCTAAACTAGCTACTGCCCGCGACTTTGCCTGCGTAACTTTGTAAATTATATACTAAAACCTTCCTCGAGAACCACTCTATCCATTAGAGAAAACAGCATGAAAATCGGTGCAGTAGTTTTTGAGTTTATCGCGAACAGACAGACAGACAGACGCGGTGGAGGACTTTGTTTTATAATACATAATAAATGATATGGCAATTATTTGTTAGATTGACCATATACAATATTTTTTGTAAGTGTGTACTAGTGATAGGCAATTTTGTATGACATGAATATTATTGAAATATTCAAAAAATATATAAATAATATTATTGTGTATCATATTTTATGTAACATTAATAATTTTAATTAATATTTATAAATTAATTTGTATGTTAAACAATTATTGGCAACAAGGGATAATTTACTATTATGTAATCATTTTAATTTAACTTACATTGATTTATTTTTTACATTTTATTAATTTTAAATCAGCCTGCCTCTCATCCTTTACAATTAAAGAAAAATTTAGTTGTGATAATGTACCAAATAAATTTTCACTGTTCACATACATAATTATAGTAAATAATTTAACATTGAATAATCCTTCCTTAAAAAATATGTGAATAATGTAGTAGCTATAATTTACCTATAATAAAAGATTCACTTACATTAGCCCACATTTCTCCCAATCTCTTCGAAATGGCTGAAAAATCCATATCTGGATGATTTCTAAGCAATTCGTTGCGAGCTTCCTTTGCCCACATCATATATGCGGTTATGCGCGTTTTACCTAAAAATGGGGATAAGTTTAAAAAAAATATTTTACAGATAATCTAAAACAAAATAATCAAGAAGGGATCTTTGAAACACATCCAATAATGATTATATAACTAGAAATCTTTTGCTGTATTTGACTATAACTAAATTTGACTGACTGCTCATATGGTTTGATTTATTAAATGTTTATTAATATATGGTTGTGAGAATAGGTGTAACGATATGATGATCCTACCTTTATCTTTTCGTTGTGCCTTTGCTCTACCAACAACTTTACCATCTTTAATAATGAGTTTCTTTTTGCTATTTTTTTCCATCATATAAAGAGAGTTGGCAGGAGTTCGTGTTGAGCCCTCTTCAGACCCTGAGCTGTCTGTCTCCATACTGGAATGTAAAATATTCATTTATGGTAGCAGTTGAAAGATTGCATTTATTTAATTTTTGCCAAAGGAATTATTCAACTGCGATAATTCACAATGGCTAAAAATTCACAATGCTTAAAATGATATATTTTTAAATCTTGAGAATGAATTAATATAAAATGTACCTAAAATAATGAAAAATGATATTAATTCTTTTGGAGTAATTCTTGCTTATGTACATTAATTTGTTTTTAAGAAGTTTTCTCTATGTACAATATTATTATTATTATTATTAATGATTTTTGTGGCAGGGCACACTGCATTTTGCACTCATTTGGGCGGCACATATTCCTTTACAGAATACCACTGTGGAATAACAGCATGTGAGCTGTGCTGTGTTTCAGTGAGCAAGGGATGCCTGAGCCCATATCCTTTAATCCTTAACCCACTACGGTCAGCAATACCCTTGCTTGTGTTGATAAGTAGGTACAGTTGTGGGCAATAAAGATTGCATATCGACTTTTAAAGAGAGATGAATGGCCTACAACTGTACACCTACCATCAAGTGGGCAGTACCTGTCTGTTGACTTTTACATAAAAAAAATTGTCAGATGTTTTATCTTTGAGGGTTCAGAAACTTCAGAGGGTTCTTTGAGGTTATATTCAGAAACTGGGTTTAGTCCAGTTTATGAAATAACAATGTTAGTATGATTACCTGTCACCATTTTCAGCATTATTTTCGTAATAATCAGATTCACTTCCTGAAGCTGTTCCAGCGTCATTGTCGGTAGTTGCAGGGACGTTCTCTTGTGATTCGGGGAGATCCTCTGATTTAAAACTGCTGTACGTCTTCATAGGAGTTTGACGGCGAAATCTCGCTTCAATGTCATCTGGAGACTCGAAGTCCATAAGTTTTGAACTCTTTTTTCGGACACGACCACTTCTTGATATACCTGTCACTTCTAGGTCTATAAAGTTAAAATGTACCTTGTTAAACAATTGTTGACAAAAATAAAGTGGTACCTAACTACAATAAACTAATGAAAACAACCAAATTCAGAGACTATTACTTACCTTCAGTTTTAGCTTTCTTTGCCATCCCGTCCTGCATTTTAGATATTCTTCAGCAGCAAAGTTGCTGGCACAGTAAAATATGATCAATTTCGTCAGGAAATAAATTTCATGTAACCAAATAAACTTATTTATTAAAGACGCAATCAATTATTCAATTTATCAATTTATAGAATTGAAAACAGAAAAAATGAAAAATGTCACTTTGATTTGATTGACTTGACTTTTGACTTTGATTGATCATTGAATTTGACTCATTACACAGACTAAATTATTTTGGAATGAAATCATCAGTCACTTAGTAGACATAGCACAGACTACACTATAGTTAGAATACTGCTAATATTACGCACTAACTGATGGATCGTTTAAATAGCGTTTAAATACCAGTCAACGTAAAATATAAAATTGTAAATTTTTAGTCAAATAGCTATTTTCCATACAAATATTTTAAGCTCTTGTACTCACTGTAGGGTATTTGCTGTAGCTTGGGTCTGCGTGTATGTAAGTACGAGTGAATAGTGATTGACGTGCAGACTGACAGACGGACGGAAACGGAATTAAAAAATGGGAGCGAACTGAAAAGCGAGAAGACGAACGAATATCGATTGTATAAAATAAGATACCTATGTTCTATCTTTAAAATGTGGCTGTTATTAATAATAAGAATATAATCATTAAAATGTTTCTCAAGATTTTTTTGTGCTTTTGTACCTTGCGTTTTTATTGTGAGTAATTTATTATCTTCGGAGTCGAGTGACATTTACAAAAGTAATTGTTCATTATTAGGATTTGACCTTTCAATATATAATTTTCAGCTGTATGGGGCCAAGGAAAATGTACCGACTCCCGTGGCACATTGATTTCTCATGGGATGCATTACGTGCCAGGACCAGACACATGTACACTTTGTGTTTGTGACAATGGAATTCCAAAAGTATGCAAAGCAGTGTTATGTTCTCCACCGCAGGTAATTTATTCCACTTCTATCTCATGGAATAAATAGCTTGAATACTAATAAAATTTTTAAAAAGGCTGCCCAAGAATCTACGTTTGATTACAGTTCACCCCAATGTTTGAGAACCATATATATTTTTTTATGTTAATCATAATTTTCAAAAATTCTTAAACAACCAATTTTTCTTAAATCATTTTTAAGAGGTGGTTCTTTTAATTTTTCCTTTTTTTTACATGTTACTTACATTTAAGTTTATTACATTTTTCTATACTTGTAGATTAGTTAGAGCATTTCTGATTTCAAAGAATTTTATAATAAGACACATGAATACTGCTGTCTACTGAAATTTTGTGCAAAGAAATTGCATGTTTTATTCTGCTCCTGCTCACGGCTGCCTTGCTATTGCCACCTTCCAATATATTATTATTTAAATATTACAGGACTGCCGTTCGTTTCGCGTTGGCAACACTTGTTGTGACTTTATTTGCCTCGATGATGTGGTGAACCCTGTCGAAGGGACTGAGGCAAATGTGCGTGTGGCGGCCGGTGGTGCCGCTACTGTGGTGCTACTAACCGTTGCACTGATTGTCTATAGGGTGAAGAAACAGAAGAGGAGACGTCCAACACATGCTGATGATCAAAGGAGTTTGACTAGCATTGGGTAAGTTTATACTTACAGGAATGACACACCTTCATTTGTTTTTCTAAACTGATGATTGATTAGTGACAATATCACGTGTTCTTGTCATCGATTCAGTGTTTTAAGCCGGCGCCAGACATAGGTACAATATTTGAACACTTATTTGAACACTTGTGAGTAATACCCGAATACCCGTGTATTTGGGTATTTATTCAAAGTTTGATTACATATTTGCACTTTGCCATTTGGTGTTAAAGGTTTTTAAAGCGCACATCAAATCGTTCAAAGTTCAAACATGTGCGTAGCCTGCTACACTTGCACAAAGTCCAGTTGCTCGTGAATCACAAGAGTGTTAATTCACAAGATGGATTGGAGTAACGAAAGTGTCCTTGAATTTATCGAGTTGTTAGAAGGAGAATAATATGGAATCCTAAAAATAAAAATCATAAAAATAGAAATTTGGTTAATGACACCTGGATCAGAATATTGTCAAAATTGTCAATGCTTTGCTCTATCGAAGACTTAAAAAAGAAAAGAAACACTTTATTGACAAAATACAGGGAATGAATTGTGTCAATTTTAGCTTAATTTTTTGCACATGTAATAAATAATTACATACACTTAAATAATACAGATATACTGCGTCCATAAAGTCGTTGTCCGTCCTGTTTGTTATCTATTTGAATACTGTGAAGCGAACGTGTCTGCAAAGCATGTCTGGCAAGTACAACAAACATGTGTTCAAATGTGTGAGCAAAGTAGCTCAATGTCTTTGTTCAAACATTTGACTATATCTGGCGCCGGCATTAGTTAAAGTATTAATGAGATCAAGAGAAAAGTTGATTTTACCTCATTGTTGTAATCAACTAGACTGACGCAAACTAATAGATCATCTAAAGCAGTATTTCTATGACGAAATTCTCAATGTAATTCTACACTACAGTATGACCCTTTAACAATGTTCCAGATACATAAGTGGCAGTATGGGTTATATGGGAGGTACATGTGAGACCGCACTGGGTGGATGGAAACCCAGCAGCAACTACCTGCCGCGAGGAGAGGCACCGCCACCATACGACGAAGCTGTTCAGTGTCGGGACAGTGTTAGGTAATGTCATGCTTTATCGATATCGAATCTCTATTCATATTAAGTATGTGTTGAAAATGTCAAATATTTATTTGATGATTTTGGTGATATTTTGGGATATAAATTGATAACATTGTGAGCTTTTTTTTATGACACTTTTTATTCAGATCTTTACTCCTGTAACCTCCCCACAGGACTACAGTCAGAATATCACGATATGAATGTTATAATTTTTCGTATTTGACATTTTTTAAATTTTTGTCTGAATGTATTAATATTTTTGTCTTTTGATTTATTATCAGATTAAATAATGAAGGATCGTATCATCGAACGTATCCTGCCAGTGTGGATGCGTTGTCGCGCGCTGACGACATGCAGTGCGGACACGGATACGTTAACATACCACGTCCCATTACGCAGGTAATTTTAATCTCATTTCATTAAAAGTCTAATCTATTAGCTTACTTTTGTGCAGCCATGAACACTTGAAGTAAATGTAGTAGCGACACCTAAATTTTATATTTATTTGTTACAGTTGGCCAACACTCAGAACTGTTACAATGCGCCGCTGTTGCAGCCCGCGCACCCAGTGCACCCAGTGCACCCCGTGCACCCCGCGCACCCGACGCACCAAGCGCACCCCACGCACCCGGCCGACGCCCGTGACGCCAACTCACTCGCGCACCATACACTCGCGCCCAACGGTAAGTCCGAGGTTACTTGTTTCAATACTTACTAGCTTTTAATACTTTTATGTTAATCTCTATGTAGAAACTGTGTATAGGTAGACAGATTGACGGTCCATAAGAAGGTAAGTGACTACCGTCCACAAGGTTGTCGACAGACAGATTCAGGAAAGGGGTTTGGAAGAGATAGTGCAATGGGCTCTTATTTATGAATAACTAGCCGACCCGGCGAACATTGTACCGCATCAGAATAAAAACCCGTTCCATACAAAATGTGTGAGAAAATTAATTTACTTCATAAACTTCGACAATTCAACAATCAAAGATCATAAAAATTAGTCTACCCTTTTTCCCGACTTATGTGACACACTACTTTAGTATAAGATAATCATAAAAAAATCTGTATGAATCGTGATTACTTAAGAAAGAGCTTCAATGATTAATTTGGTGAATCCTGATGCACAGGCGTGGGCGTGGGAGTGGTGGGGTTTCCCAGCGCCATCCGGCTGACTGGTTCTCTGGGCGCCATCAGCTCTCGGGCACTTCTCAGCGTGGCGAGGGACCACGACCATATGCCAGCATTCTACACCAACAGCGCCGCACTGCCTTCTGACATGTAATATTAACTTGCAACTTGATCTGATCTGAAGTGAAGTGAAGCGATCTGAAATCTGAAGTGCATTTTGACTGTTGCGTGTAGGCATCGCACGATCCCGAGGCTGTCGGGCGGAGGTAGCGGGGAGGGGGACGTCGGGGAGCTGTTCGGGAGAGGCGAGCGCGGCCTGCACGCGGAGGTGCGGCGCTCCTTCCACAAGCCGGGCGAGGGCAAGCGGCACGTGCACCGCGCCGACACAGGCCGCAGTGTGCCACGCAACCTGCACGTTGCGCACCGCCCTGCGCACCCAGCGCACCCCGTGCACCCCGCGCACCCTGCGCACTCCGCACACCAGGCACATCCGGGCGACGATGCCAATATAAGGTAAGAGCCCCCATAGTTTTCCAATATAAGACAATTTAATTAAACGCTAGACAATCAATATATAATCGATTTTGATTAGAACGAGTGCGGACGGACGAGCGCGTGCGCACGAAGAGCAACCAATAGACGAGAAGCCGCCACCGCAGCCGCAGCCACAGCTACAGTCACAGCCGCCCGCGGACTCAGCGCCGCATTCGACTCTGCCACTCACCGTCGATAAGGTTCTTTTTTTAAAATTTATTTACGGCTTGGCATGCTGCTGAATAAAGGTAGAGACATACTGGTCTCACGTACGCAACGTATGCGGTGCTGCGTGTAATAGTAGCCACACACGCAATGATATAATTGTGCAAGTGTGGTCTAAGCTAAGATACGGCATAAGATATAAAAGAATTTACTGTTATTAAGAGACTGAAATTAAGTTTTGTGCAATGTAGAACATGTTTATTTATTTGTGTCTTTCAATTCAATTGATCTGTCATAGTGGGCGTGGCACGTTTTTATTGTGTCCTATATAACACGAAATTTTGTATAATACAACCGCTTTAAAACGCGCAAAGGCAAAATGCTAGAAAAATTACTTTATTTATATTTTGTCTATCTCCTTAAATAGACAGAGAACGCAACGATCCACATAATTCAGTAATTTAAGTTCATGAAAATGTTTCTATTAATTGAAAAACTGGAACACCTAATATATTATTCTTAACATAAACACACTTTAATTAACATAACGGTTAATAATAACGGTTTAATAGTGCACTTATAGAGGGCACAGAATAAACAGAATTCCTAGAAAAAACATTTCTAATCTTAGCGGTCATGTGTTTTGTTTGCTATTTTTTTCATTAACACGTTCATTGCCAAGTACTCACCTGGCGAGTTCACTAAGATCGCATACTTAAAACACGCTACGTGAGTCCAAGCTATTTATCGGTTTTTCTTCATAAATACTAGGAATTAATGTAAAAAAACAACTTATTCATTCAAAAATCACCTTGAAATGTGAAGATATGCAATTGAAAAGCCGTGGACTCGCGTCACGAGTCTATTCTCCTCATTCGTACGGCCGACGACTCACCACACGAGTTCAACATATTTTATTATACCGCTGGCCATTCATATTATGAGACTTGAAATTTTTGGTGCGGCAATGAACGTGTTAATCTTTTTCACGCACGTCGTACGCGCACGCACGTATATTATAGTTTCAAGTACATAATTTGTATTACATACTTTACTTAAACAATTGTACCGGAGAACGCCTTGTTTTAGTCACCACTTTCATATTAACTCACTAGCTGTTGCACGCGACTTGGTCCGCGTAACTTTATGAAATATAGTTTCTCTACAGTGAAAGAATTTTTCAAATCTGTCCAGTAGTTTCGAAGCCTATTCAATTCAAACAATCAAATCTTTCCTCTTTATAATATTCACTATTTTCGATCTTTTAAATCCATAATTATAAAAGCTTTCCTAAAAGATTTTAATTTCAACCTCAAGCAGAGGAGTTTAAGCGACACAGTTTGGTGTGTGTATTTTTCATTATAAGTTGATGCGGTTTCTATAAAAAAGCATTTGATATAATTATGTCATAGATTGATATGGAATAATTTGTCAATAATAACAATTAAGCACCACCATCTTATTTAGACCATTTTTATTTAAATATAAAATTATTATTTTTAAAATTTTTAATAACATTTTTTCATTAGGTAAATGGTTTTATTTTTAGTTATTTCTATTAATAATGGAACAAAAATGCTAACATTTAGCCCCCCCCCCCATAAAAACACCTTTCGTGACAGTCATAAAAAAATCTGCGTTTCTGCGTTTGTGTTTAAGATTGTTAATTGTCTCGAGTTATTTATAATACTAAAGTTTTAACTGATACTTTTATGTCCTTTTCACATATTTTACACAATAATTAAGAGAAACCTTCCAATTTTAAATATATCCCCCGAAAATCTACAAAAAATTGCTGTGCAATATTGCACCTTAATTGATAGGTAATTAGGTCTGAGTTTAGGTTTAGTGATTGTGTTAATGTGAAATGTATGTGCGTGCAGCCGTCGTGCGTGTGCAGCTATGAGCAGTCGGGCGCGCCGGGCAGCGAGGAAACGGACGACTACCGCAACGAGTGCGAGAACTGCAAGTCTGCCAGCAGCTCTAGGTTATATACCATCATCACCATCACCATCCATACTAGACGTCACTTTTCATAGATAGATATAGATAAAGAAGTCATCATTCGCAATGTTTACATTACTGCAATAGACATAAAATTGATTGTGTTATAAGTTGAGTCAAAAGCTGAGGAGTTGTTTGTTTTCTCGATTTTCACGAAAAAAGACTAAAATAAATACATGCCACGCTCGCTTCTAGTTTAAAGGCGCCTTCTACATACCAATTTGTACGAACTGTTAACAATGAATTGTTAATAGCAATAAAGCAAATAATTTATTGTAACATTGCTCTCAATGACAGCGTATCATTCAATGACATAGTATTCTATCAGTCGACAAAATATCCAAAACGCCAATGTATGTTTTATCGTAGATACAGATGGATAGAGTCACTCATGGCCAAACTTGGTTCGGTTCACATTGAAAACATTTATTATTATTATTTTTATCACCCAATAGAAATGCTCTCTTAACATATCACAATTCTCTGTGTCCTTTGAACCGGATTAGGCAACTGTTCGGCTCGAAGGACTAAAACAATTAGAGCGTCAGCTCGCACTGAAACGTATAGCATTATACAATTTATTTACTACACGGAAAGGTACGCAGTTGAGTGATTACGCGAAAGTGGTGTCGGCGGCTTTAATTTGCGCCTCGATGCATCTCGGGTTCCCGAGACATAACGATTCTGCTTTACATTGATTCACGATGCGCCTTGGCACATTGCAATACGTCGCGATGCGCATCGTCAAATATCTTGGCCTCTTTAAGAATCTTTACGATTTACGTAGCATCGCGTCACTTTTCGGTGTGAACCGACGCTAAGACTGACTGTGACGCTCTAGCACACAGACAAAAGCGACACGCAACTTCATGTGGCATTTCGGTGTGAACTGACGCTAAGTAGTTGTATAATGATGAGTGTGTATATAGATGGGTGGTGGAGGAGGGCTGGGGTGGAGTGGGCGAGGAGGGCGAGGGCACGCAGACGCTGCAACGACGCGCGCCCCCTCCCGCGCCGCCCCCCGTCGCCACCGCTACGCTGCCGCAGCCCGTCACCAAGCAGAGGTACTCGCACACTCCACTACGCTTCTATTTGTGAAGCCGCCGTTCGTGTAGGCGACGCTGTCACACGTCATAATAATGTTTCACTTATACTCTGCCCCTATCTGAAATTCTTCGAAACTTTTATATCTGAGTAGGTTACGGTTACGGATAGATATTTATTTCCAATATCCGATAGTTTCAATTACGGTTACCTCATTACAATATTGTATCAATATAAATAATTTTTTTCTAAAATTTTTCAGCCGGACATTGATGGGTCCCCCATCGAACTGGGAGAATTGGTTCAATACAATACCGGACTCGGACACTGAGTCTGAAGAGGAATAGACGACGCAATAAACAGTGATATCATCTGTTTTTAAAAGTACATAACAAAATATTTTATTTTATGCATCACGACGCCCGTCACCGTAAACCGTAATATTTTTTGTGTGATTACGAACACGTAAGTGTTTGAAGTTTCAATTTCAAACATTGAAATTTCAATCTTGTTTAACTCTTTTTGATGGAATGTTCAAATGAGTTTTAATTCATTCCAAAAATGACTTCTATACTAGTTTGATTGATTGTATTTATTTTGATTAGTGCGTTTTTTAACTGGGACAGCATAAGGAAATCCAAAACCCATTCATACCAGGGGAATATAATAATAGAAGAACATTTTTTTTTTATATAAACTCACTATTATAAAATAACTAGCTGGCGCCCGCGACTTCGTCCGCGTTGAATCCTTTGTCTTGTGTCCCGTACGTCTAAATGTTTATCTACCAAGTTTCATGAAAATCAGTTAATTCGTTTAAGAGTTATGGAGGAACATACATACATACATACAATACCTACACTTACTGATTTATTATTAGTATTGATTGATATGATTGATTTTGGTACATTAAATTATTTAGTTTGGCTTAAGATGTCTCATTTGAAAAGAAATAAAACGTTTAACTCTTATTTCTTTTCACAAATTCTCTTTTTACATGAAACTTTAGAAAGAAAAAATAAACCTTATTCTGTCTCAATAAATGATTTATATCAGTTTTCCTACAAGGGAAATTGGTAGAAACTTGTTATAAATGATTTTAATCTAGCTATTGACGTCGATATTAAATTTGAGCGTATGCATGAAATCAAACAAAAATCAAACTGATAATTATGTTAAAGGATATGTTTAATTAGGTGATCGTAGTCTATGTGGATAAATAAAATAAGAAGTAATGTATGGAGTCAATATCGCGTTCGCGATATAAAAAAATACTTAATAATTATTATTTATTTAAAGTCTATTCATTAAATGGCAGTTACAGATTCATTTGAAGAGATTGGAATGATGGTTATCAACAGCGTTCATTCATTCATTCATTCAACCTCCATTTAATTGAAATAAGAATGATAATCGTCAACGGCGCTCATTCATTCATTCATTCAATAAACCTCCAATTAATTGAAATTACAATGATAATCGTCAACGGCGCTCATTCATTCATTCATTCATTCATTCATTCGTTCTATGAACATCCAATTCATTGGACTTAGAATGATGATCGTCAACCGCTTTCATTCATTGAATTCATGCATTCATTCATTCATTCAATAAACCTCCAATTAATTGAAATTACAATGATAATCGTCAACGGCGCTCATTCATTCATTCATTCATTCATTCTATGAACATCCAATTCATTGGACTTAGAATGATGATCGTCAACCGCTTTCATTCATTGAATTCATGCATTCATTCATTCATTCAATAAACCTCCAATTAATTGGAACTAGAATGATGATCGTCAACAGCGTTCATTCATTGAATTCATTCATTCAATTCATTCATTCATTCATTCATTCGTTCGTTCGTTCGTTCATTCATGCAATGAACCTCCAATTAATTGCAATTATAATGATGATCGTCAAAAGCAATAAACGGATCAACTTTGACAGATGACTGTCACTTTTGACAGATGACAGAGAAAGACGCCATGCTTTTAATTCTTCATAATGTGTGAGCTGGTGTTGTTTTTTTATTTTATTTTACATAACCAGCGAACGTTCTAGAGTTCTAGACTCTAGATAGTATCTAGAGTCAAACTGAACCGCTATAAAATGAATGGACTAAAATTTGTTGATTTGTTTTAAAAACAAATTCTCTTGTCACAAGCACAGCTTTATTTTACCCACTTTTTTTTGCACATTTGATGTGTCATTTTTTTTTATTGTTTTTGTTATTTTATGTGTAAATTTTTTATGCACTCTTATTGAGTTTGCATTCTACCAAAGATCATTTTTTTTATATTTATGTATATTTGTGCACGTACCCAGTTACTTGTTGTTTGATGTGTTTTTTTTTAGTAATTATTAAGTTATTATTTATTTAACATTACGTGTTTTTTTTTGTTGTTTTTTTTTTCAATGTTTTTCTAAAATCAATCAAGACACAGTCTTATTTTGCTCTCTGAATATTATTTTATTGTACTGTACAAATCTTATATCACTATAAGCGATAGTTTAATAATTCTTGTATCTGTAATATTAGTAATAATAATAATTAATTATTATTATTTATAAATAATTAAGCGTAATAAATTAAACGTTTTACCCTGTTATAAAGAATCAGCGCTCTCTTAAAGAAAATTTGGTAAAATTATTGGTGCCAAAAATGGGAACTGAATACTATGTTTAAAAATATTTTAAAATTAGGTGAAAAATAAATAAATAAAATAACAGAAGATATTTAGTGTTTAAAAAAAAAATAGAATTCAAAAATCTAACAGCGCATAGAAAAATAAAAGATCGGTTACCCTCAAAATTAATTAAAAAAAAAAGTGTAGGTGCTCGGTAAATTCGCATGATATTGTTTAAAAAATTTAAAAGAAAAATAAATATTTTTCAATACAAACTAATTACCCTCAAAACTAATTAAAAAAAAAAAGTAGGTACTCAGTAAATTCGTATGATATTGTTCAAAAATTGAAAAGAAAAATAAATATTTTTAAATACATACTCAAATGAAATTCAATATTATAGCGGTTATAATACATTTATAAGTTATAGTTATAGGGTACTGGCAACTTTAAGAGGTTATATAAACATTTAAAATAATTGGGTATCAGTAGGTTTATTATGTCACTCAACTTTTTATATGATTTTATTTAAGAAAACGTGTTTTTTTTTAACGTTTTTATGCAGATTAAAATCGGGATAATTGATAGAATAGTTCCCAATCCGTTAGCTTATTAGCTGAGCAATAATTTCTTTCGATATATTTAATTTTGTGGTTGAATTAATAACAATTTATTGTTCACACAACATTTTTTATTGCTGCCCGCGACTAAGCCCGCGTAACTTTTTAAATTATATACTTAAAACCTTCCTCGAGAACCTCCTCTATCCATTGGTGAAAACAGCACGAAAATCTGTGCAGTAGTTTTTGAGTTTATAGCGAACAGACAGACAAAGGAAGACGCGGCAGAGGACTTTGTTTTATAATATGTAAGGATATATATCCATTCGTGTTTTGCTTCTATCTTAGCTGAATGATTGAGTTTAAAAAAATATATAAAAAAAAAAATTGGTACAGCAAAGACAAGGCCGGAAAAAAATTCAGGCCACGTGACCTGTTTTTTTTTCTTCTTATTTTTCCCAGAACCTGTATATCTGAATTTTATAATATGTACATCAAATAATTTATGATTATTTAACTTAATGCTCCCCTTTTCGCGAAACTCTTAGAGTTGCCGGATGTTAAAAGATATTATATTGTATCTATTTTTATCTAAATAATGTAGTATAAATAAAGATTTAAATGTTCTAAAGATAATATATTCGAAAGATATTACGACAAAAATATTTTTTTCTCGATTCACGTTAGGCAGCTCAAAACTAGTACATATATATTTAAAATAGTCTGACTTTCCAGGGTTGTAAGTATTAATCGACACGATGTATAAATGTTAGCATTTAAGGATGTTTTGTCGACGCGTCACATACTTTATACCTAAACTTATTTTCGTGTTAGATTACCTTATCAAAATCATTATCAAAAATATGATGAAAATATGATTAATTGGGGGTGTGGCTGTGTCGTGGACATGGCCGTTTGTTTTACGAGTAATATATCCGTTGGTAACGAGTAATACATCTATTTAACGAGTAATATATCTGTTTTACGAGTAATATATCCGTTGATAACGAGTAATATATCTGTTTTAAGAGTAAAATATCCGTTGGTAACGAGTAATATATCTATTTAATGAGTAATATATCCGTTGATAACGAGTAATATATCTGTTTTACGAGTAAAATATCCGTTGGTAACGAGTAATATTATTTGTTTTACGAATAATATATCCGTTAGTAACGAGTAATATTATTTGTTTTACGAATAATATATCCGTTGGTAACGAGTAACGATATCTGTTTTACGAGTAAAATATCCGTTGATAACGAGTAATATATCTGTTTTACGAGTAATATATCCGTTGGTAACGAGTAATATATTTGTTTTACGAGTAATATATCCATTGGTAACGAATAATATCTATGTTTTACGAATAATATATCCGTTGGTAACGAGTAATATATCTTTTTTACGAGTAATATATACCAAAAAAATCTTTATTCCTTTAGTTATCGAGTGGTGTAATTAAATTTTTTATGTAGATTATAGATATTGTAGCTACAGCATCAAACTACACTCGTATATCCCGATTTTGTTATAATCACTTTTCTGAATTGCCTTCCACAATGGAAGCAATTTAAAAGACGTATTTATTTATGTCAAAAAAGTAATATAATATGAGTATCAAATACTTCAATTGTTTAGGTATAAAATGTGTTGCGTTTGAATGAAAGAACGAAATGTATGGGGCCTATCGTTCAGTTTAAACAGGTCGTCTCTGAAACCTTGTTCTAATCTAAATACTTTCCAAATAAGTACATTCCTTATTAAGAAGCAGTTGTTTCAAATGTTTTAAGATTTTTTTTTTTATATTTATTGTATAAATTGATTTTGTACAACTTTTTCATATTTTTTACTTAATGAAAAGTGAAATTGAACTTTTTTGTTTTTGTTATTATTATTATTACATGCATATTATGATAGTTTTTGATCATCATTGATGATACCTAAAATGACGTTTTACATATATTTTTAAACTATGTAATTATCTTATGATTTTGTTTAATTTAAAAAAAAAATTTTGTTGATTAATATTGTATTTTGGAACTTTGTTAATAAATAACTAGGTACATACATTATGATGTGATTTTAATGTACTTGTGACGTGCTCGTAGGCACAATCAGTATTATCTACTTTTAGGACATTTCCGAACCAAACGAATTTGTTGAATGGATATTGAATAAACGAGTTAATGGAAATGTGATACTGGTTTTTTATTTTTATTTCAGCGGGGTTAAAAAAAATCCAGGACAAATTCAATCAAAATTGGTTTATTGGTTTGATGTCTCTGATTCGAGGTTCTCATTTTATATAGACTGTAGGTAAAAAGTATTGTAAGTATACATAAAAAACTTGAAAGCTAAAAAAAAACTTTATTTAAAGATTTTTAACACTGCATATTTAACAATTAAATCATCGAAATACTACAATGGAATTTGCGTCACAAATGCCAAAGCGGCACATAAAAAGAACGCCTTTGACAGAATCATGGCGGACTTACCTTCACGCGTCAATGGTAAAAGGTAGTAACGATCAACTTCTACTATTTCATTTTAAACTCTAATGGGTTGACGTAAAGTCATATTTTCTTTAAATTACGTAATTATTATTATGTTTGTTTTGTTTTAAATGACAGTTCATGCTCTACGCATATGTCACTTAAATGTTCCATAAAATTCGTTGTGTTTTGTATGGCACGCGTGTTCCATGTTGTAGTAGTTTGATGAATTAAATAAATAAATCGAATATTAATTGACATAGAATATCACTATGCTTGCAATGAAGAGTAGTATTTTACTAAAATTAATTTTACTACCACTGTCTTCTACCTCTGGATCGGGCAACCATGGACCACATTGCCTGTAGCCTACTTCCTGAAAAAAAAAAAAAAAAAAATAATAATCACAAATAATATTTTTTAATCCACTTTGGGTCAAATGATGTATTGATATTGAAAAGAGTTATTTTTTTATTATAAACTAGCTGTCGCCGGCGACTTGGTCCGCGTTGAAAAAGAAAAAAGTAGCCTATCCTGTGTCCTGTACGTCTAAATATTTATCTATTAAGTTTCATGAAAATCAGTTTATTCGTTTAAGAGTTATGGAGGAATATACATACATATAGAAGAAAATTCTAAAAATGGTAAATTTAGTTTCAGTATCATGTATAGAGCCTATAAACAAGTTATCTCTGAAAACAAAGTAACTTACTCCATGACCAACCCTTACAGATTTATTATTAGTATTGATAATTTGTTTTAAAAATATAATTCTTTTGCACTGTGGAATTTTGGACCACATGTCTCGGAGATTCTCGAACACTGCCCATATAACCCTAATCAGAGCTGGATTTGACGAGTAAAGTTGGCTTTACTTAATTGTACTGTTTTTCCCAATATTAGCACCCTCTACTTAGGGTACATTAATTAAATCACTCTATGTTGAGTTCCAATAATTTTATCATCCGACCGATATATCAGAACTACAATTCCAACTATAATAATTATGTGCGGACATACGACGATGACAGCTCTCTTCGCGAACGCGTTCGTTCAACTGACTGATTGATACCCTTTCATTCAATACCATACCACCGAATGAATCTGAATGAATGAACACCTCTTTGTTTATTAAATGCCACATAGCACTTTACAATCAACTTGAGTCGACATAAATAGCAGACGGTAACACCAAGTACCTATATTGAATTCTCAACTTTTACTTCGGAGGTAGGGCATTATTTATGGAAATAATATACCTCGTCATCTCAGTCACAAGTCCACTGCTGGACATAGGCATCCCCCACAACTTTCCGATAGGACCGGTCAGAATCATTAAGAATAATAGTACCTACCTGAGTATAATTGTGCGGGAAGCATTGGGAATGCGGTGGACGACTCGGTAACGGCACTCGGTTTCGCCAGCAAGCCAATTTCCCCGCCGCACTGGTATGCTTGTCATTATCTTCTTCTTGCAAAATTTTCACCTAAACCCAATATTTTTGAGACATGCAATCGTTTCAAGAGTGCGTATAAAGCAAACAAAATTTGTAATTTCACCCGCGTGGCCGTTTGGACATGACAGTGACACAAAATACGTACAACTACGCACAACATGCGACGGAAGATAGCGCAACTCGCTCAATAAAAATGTTATAAGTGCCAAAAGTATTAAATATTAATTATTCGTAAACTACAATGTCAAATGAAAAATTGATACAAAGCATTAGATAATATGTGAAGTGAAATTACTGATACACTTTTAGCTTTGCTATGTGTGTCATTTTGAAAATAAAACTAAAATCGATGGAAATGAGAGTTCACTTGGTGATTTTTTTCTATCGAGAATATTTCATTATATTATGTTTTCTGTCCGAGTCTTCACTTTCATTTATAATGTATTTATCTATTTAATTTTTGTTTGTTAAATTGGACTTTGTTTACTTAGATAAAATTCAAATCTAGGATTGGCTATTTCTCTTTATACGCGCTCTTAAGTACCTACCTACATTAAGTGAGCAAGCTCCATATAAAACATTATTATCTTTATTATACTTTAGTATAATGTTGTTTACGATGCAGCCTTTATATGTATATGCTTTCTGCTATATTCTAGCTTTATATTGAGCTTTCTTATGGTTAAATACTGTGTCGAAAACTTGTTTATATTAAAAATGTTCTCGTTATTATTTATTACTAGCGGCCTGTTCCCGGCTTCGCACAGATGAAAATTATGTACCAAAACTTTCCTCGAGAACCACTCTATCCATTGGTGAAAACAACACTAAAATCGGTGCAGTAGTTTTTGAGTTTATCGCGAACAGACAGACAGACTCGGCGGGAACTTTGTTTTATAATAATATGTAGTGATTTAATATAATTTCTTTCAAAGTTCAAGTCGGTTTCTTTTGACTTCTAATCGAATAGAACTTATAGAAGCTATTACAGCTACAAAATACTTGGAGAGAGTCTCCGAGCTGTCCTAAAGCGTTACCGTATTGTATGTAGTGTAGACTGTAGATACATGCAACTAATACTTAATTAAAAATTAAATAATATTAAGCGCCTCTTTCACCAACGTCAAGTAGGCTAAGCTGTTATGGAGCTGATATACCTTTGTTTGCACGGTAAAAGTTCCAAACATTGAAAAGAAAATAATTTAAAAAAATCGCCAATCGAATGATGCAGTAAACCGAGTGCATAATTCAATATAACAGAAAATTATTTCTAAAAGTAACTAATCAACACTTTACTTTACTTGCCCTTATACAATAGGTAATTTAACAAGATACTTAATGTTAGGACTATTAAATTTGGCGTTCCAATAAACGAAAATATAAGTAGGTAAGTATGTACTTACAGGTTCGTTAACATACGGATCTGGAATAGGTCTTCCGTTGTAAGGGCAAAGTTTGAATACCGCCAGCAAAATGAGGTTAGTTTTTGGCACTACAGCACCGACAAGCGGCCAAGTGCAAGGGTGCGGCGGCCTCTTCAGTAACTCCATGGCGTACTGGGTGCGCTGAAAACAAAGATTAATTAATTAATTTACGAGTTAATTAAAATTCTAATGATTTTGATAAAAGGCGAATTTCGCCGAAAAAAGCTACTTTACTTTAAAAGGTCAGAAAACATATTATGGAGAGTTTGCTTACTTGTTTTATCGCGCTAAATTCTAGAACTACTGCTTTCATAAGTGTTGCGTTTCATAAGTATCCTGAACTAAAACATTATATGCTATCAAATAGCTATCATCTACATAATATATATGCTTTGACAGTTGCTATCAAAGCATATATCGCTGCTTAAACTAAACGGCCATAAAACAAAAAATTCAAAAACGTTTTTATTGCAAAAATACAATCACAATCCTTCATATTGTATGTTGCAAAAAGACTTATGGTTGTTTTATTCCATATTTAGTATATTTTGATCATTTTTTATATATTCAAAAGTAACTTATATCCTTATACCTATCTCTTCTAGTATTCAGTTTATTATAAAAATACTTAAAACATTAAGCGCCTGTTTCACAAACGTCAAGTAGGCCAAACTGTCATTTAAAGTCACTGGTAACCGGGGATAATTTAGCTGATATACCTTTGTTTGTACGGTAAACGTCCCAAACATTAAATAGAAAATAATAATAAAAATTCGGCTATCGAATGATGCAGTAAACCGAGTGCATAATTCAATATAACAGAAAATTATTTTTAAAAGTAACTAATAAACACATTACTTGTAGTTTGTGAAAGAGGCCCTTAATGATACTTAAAAATACGCTTCTAACGATGTATAATATGCATATATTTGATATTGATATCTAATAAAAAAAAGATAGACAAAAATTAAATTAATTTCTTTCGATTAGCTCTCCTGTAAAAAGTGTAATTTTGATTTGTGGCCCTTTAGTTTTTAAGCAGCGATATGTAGCAGTATATTTCCTTCATTTCGATTCCCGTTATGTCGAGTCTAAAACGCTATTGTTCAAAAGATGTGATCATTCAACTGGAATTTTTAAAAAAATAGGCAATCACCTGCAATTCATAGATAGCCTTCGATCTATCGCAAGCTGCAAATCTAGTTCTGTTCACAAGCACTCGGCTGTCGTAAAGTGTTTCAAACTTCTCCCTTTCAAAATCACGTTTAATTTTCCTGCGACGTTTTTCCTTCTCAAATTCTGTGTCTGCTGACACTAATCCACCTTAAATGACAGGTAATTTATAGCAATGTTAAAAAGGCTTAAATTTTAGTTTATAAATTCTTCATAATTACACACGACCTACTTAATAATTAACGAAAATGTTGTGTAATTAGACAACAATTAGACAAATGTTGATAATATGACCAATACACATCACTTAACGATTTAATTTTTTTTTATACAAAAAAGTAGGTTTTGTCTCATTAGGTGGGTTTGCTCTTGGCCAGCATCTTGCCCTGTAGCAAAGATAAGGCCTATGACTATGATGGAACCAGCTCACCCAGAAGGTGCCTACTTAGTGATAGATTTTTTTTAATTCGGATGAGTAATTTCGAAGATTGCCTACCTACTACTACTACTACATACAAACAAAGAAATTTATACAAATTTACCTCTTTAGACTATTATATGTAGATATGATTATTAATTAATATAAGGACTATTACTATTATTATTATTACATAAAAAAAGCTCTTTATGCCACATTGCCACATCTTGACATGTTACTTACCGGAACCAACCAATGTAGCAATGGTTGTTAACTCTCTAGTAAAGGAGACGAGAATGTTTACAGAACGCCAAACAGATCTCAATACTGATGGCAATGTCTGAAAACAAAAGAAAACTGTTTGGTAACAGAGGTTGTCAGGATTTTCTTAACTCAGTGTAAGTATTAAAAATGGTATATGTATTTATAAAATAAATTTTTTCCAATGTTTTATTTTTTATGGTTAGGTACTACTTGAGATACCTACATACCTAACCTACCTATTACTAGCTGGTGCCCGCGACTTCGCCCGCTTTAAAAATAAGGGATGTGCAGCGCCTGACTAAATATGTAAAGCAATATAACGCCTGACATCTTTGCTGTTATAGAATTTTCAGGAGTTGTATCTTTATTTTTAGTAGATAGCTGGTGCCCGCGACTTTGCCCGCGTTGAAAATTATATACTAAAACCTTCCTCGAGAACCATTCTATCCATTGGTGAAAACAGCATGAGAATCGGTGCAGTAGTTTTTGAGTTTATCGCGAACAGACAAACGCGCCGGAGAACTTTGTTTTATAATATGTAAGGACCTAATTATTACAATATTATAGTATGAGTTATGTGTTGCCTCTCTATCTCTCTCTCTCTCTCTCTCTCCCTCTCTCCCCCCCCCCCTCTCTCTCCCTCTCCCTCTGTCTTTCGTACCAGGAAGTGATAACCTGGACGGTCTCCAGGATTATTTTGATCAACTTACCGGTGCAGCTGATCCTGACTTTGACTGATCATCTTCATCTGGTGGAAAACAGACTCCCTGATAGTCGTGTACCCAATGCAGTTTGAAGATGCTAGCGTTCAATAAAGCAGCCATTGCTGTTGGGTACAAAGTTGCCAAGTGCTCCCGAGGAGTGTCGTCTGAGTCATCGGTTCTGTTGATGTAGCGAGCGACAACCCATCCACCCTCGTCTATTAGAACGCAAGACCAATCTTTGTTGTCGCATCGGGGTTCGCAGTTGTCTTCGTCAACGCACTGAACATAATCAGCAATTAAAGTTATGGTATAATTACCTAATTATGTAGGTATTTTTTATTACTAAAATGACTTATCCGTGAGCAATTGAATAACTACTGTGTGTCTACAAAGATTTGAATTTCGGAGCAGATATGATGTGAGTTGAGGCGTAATTTTGAATATTTCTTTACTATTCATAGTTCTGCCTGGAAAAGAAGTTCTGCCAAAGACTAAGCTGAAACTGAGAGATACAAGTGGAAGACCTAGCCTATAGGGGAAGGTTGTGCATATTAAAAAATGCATTCCGGGCGAAGCCGGGAGCGTGTCACTAGCCAATTAATAAATCTAATATCATACCTATAGTGAAACGAAACGGTCATCTGTGTACTTTACACTTTTGCTTGGTATCCTTAATCAAATCGTTAATCCGGTTTTAGATAACAAACTGATTTTGATATCGCTGACTCCGGGTTTATTTCTTTGAAATATGCATTTGATGAGTAATGAATATTAGTAAGTTCCTATCAGTGGAACACCACATGAAAATCCGATATGTGGTTTTTGAGTAGTTATGTAGTTTTTGAGATCATCTCCAACATACATACAGACAGATTATTATTATTTATTTAATAAAGTACACAGACAGAATACAATTATTTACATGAATTAAAAAAATATGTGTATATGGTAATTTACTAAATTGCAGTCCTAAATAGTGTACATAGCATGATTAACTTAATTTTAACTAAACACTAATAATCTTAACTAACAATAATATTAAAACAATAAAAAACTAAGCGCCTGTTTTACAAACGTCAAGTAGGCCAAACTGTCATTTAAAGTCACCTGTCACCAGGAATAATTTAGTTTAGCTGATATACCTTTGTTTGTACGGTAAACGTCCCAATAATTAAAAAAAAATCGGCTATCGAATGATGCAGTAAAGCGAGTGCATAATTTAATATAACAGGAAATGATTTCTAAAAGTAACTAATCAACACTTTACTTGAAGTTTGTGAAAGAGGTCCTAACACTACTTAAATATTAGCCTCAATTTACTTTTAAATAAAGAAAACCTATTGTCGAATATATCAATATCCACCTCAGATCCGATCACTACGTCATTAAAAGTTCGACACATCCTAACCAAGGGATTGTAATAAGATGTGTTGTTCTTATACGCTTGGATGGAAAAAGAACAATACAATGCAATACAATAATATGTAAGGATACAATACAAGGTCTTACATGGGGGTTAGTGAACGCTTCGAGGATATCTTCTAGATGCTCTGGGTGGAAGTGGTAGCCAGTCACTCCGATTATTCCTTTGTTTGGCTGCCCGAGCGTCCTTGCAGCAGTGAACCAGACGTCACGAGTTCCCATCTATCGGTCACAACAACAGATAACAGTATATTACGAGTTATTCCCCTTATTATGATACCTAAATGACTGTATGCTCAACTATATAAAAATTATCTAAGTTAATCTTTGAAAACGTTGTAGAAGCCGGCCTTGAGGATAAGCTAACAACCTAACCTAACATATTGCTCGTTACATCAAAAGCAAATATTACTATTATGAATTTTTGTTAGCCCCTTCATTTTAAAACAACGATAAACATCTAAAATGCTATGAATAGCTTATATTAATATTGTTGTAAAGGTGACAAAAATAATTTTACAATATTTACACATAAATATAATATCTAAAGTATATAAAAAAGAAGGTATAAAGTTATTCTATGCACAGTATAAATAGCGGTTTGAAACGGTGGCGAGTTCCTCGAATACACATACTGGTGGCACGGATTACTGCAGTACTTATTTTTGTTTTACAGCGGTCTGCGACGGCTTTTTCGATATGTTTGACGAAAGGAACCATTTGTTGCGATAATACACCATCTATGGATGTCACGAGAGGGGTGAAAGTAGCGTATTATCTAAAACTAGACTGGGTGGGCCAATGAAAGGTTCAAAGTTTTTTAAATGTAAGAAAGAAAGTATGAAACATTATATAAAAAAATTCAAGAATACTTGTTATTAATAATTAATAATTCAAAATATTATAAAACGAGCAAGCGGTATTACTTTTGTAACAGTTCCATTAAAAAAAAAATACCTAAAACGAATTTTCTCGATGATAAGACCCTGACAGATCGATTTCTAGACCTAAAAAACCCCTAACCCTAGATTTTCGGCAAAATTGTTAGAGCCGTTTGCGAGATCCTTCCTCGTTTAGTAGGTATTTTAATAATATACTTACCTCCGGTGGGGGTATTTCTGTGTTCCTGTGCCTGCTAATAGGTCTTAGGGGTGCATGTATGACGAGGATACCGGGCGAAGCACTGGCCCGCGTGTACCAGGCTTCTGCAGGACCTCGTGGCCACTCTATACCTTCCGGTAGATCAGCTCGCCCGCTGGTCACGTGGTACTGCTGCCATCGCGTCAAGCCGCTCTCTAACGACCACATAATAGGGCTTGCTATAACCACGGTCGGCAAACAAGTTTACAACAAGATAAATCGGTATAGAATGCTAGGAAGTCTACTAAAGGGTCTCAAGAAGTTTAGGGTATTATTTGTAAATATTTTTTTTTTGAAAAATCAATCGCCAAAACAATCGCATTGAAATTAGCATGCGACGTGTGTCATCATATCAACCAGTTTAATTTTTTTGTGATTTTACAAAATTTCTTTAATGAACTTTAATAAAATTGAAAGAGATTGAATAGTGTTATTTTAAAATAACACTTCATAATCGTAATATGTAAGAGAAGACATAATATTTTATAACAGGAGAATTGTAAAATATAAACATGCTTAATACAGATTTGTTTGAAATCGATATTTTTTGTGTTTTTTTTTTTAACGTATTGTGCTTATGAATTGTTGTAGTGGGAACTTTTTAGACAATAGGATACACGTAGATTATTTATTTAATTTAAGATTGTATTTTAGTCTTAACTCCTTTTCCCAAAATAGATACCTATATGGCTCTTAGAACCATTTTCCATTGTAACATTTTCCTAGTCGTTTATGGGCATACCATATTTTATACTAGCGACACGCCTCTACTTCGCTAGATTGCAATTGCAAATGTAAACTAGGGGTACTAAAACCTCGTCATTTTTCAAATTCATTCCTATATCAAAGTCGTAAACTCTTAGTACCTTTTGAAACTGGAGCACTACGCAGACAACAGTAACTGACTGACGTTTAAGAAAAAATTTTGGTATGACTGATAATTGCCCTGGTGCAAGCAAATGTCGACTTTAAGGTGACGAACCTTTTCTTACACCGACTGTATCTTTAGAGAATCGACTCTTGAAGGCGTATAAGTGAAAAGCGTAATAAAATACGTTGAGAGATTTTTGAAGAAGTTAGTAGAGAAACAGATAAAGCTAAACAATTTTTTTTTTGTTTCTGTAGGACGAGGAAATCATCAAAGATACTGATGCCCTGAGTGTTGCATCAGTATGCTCGACTCCAATGGAAATGTGTCTGTGTCCAGTGACCTACGGACTAAAACCTCCCCCTATTCCGTTGGCAACCCCGGTAGGCTTTGAGGCATTCCTTCGAAATTTTTAAAATTTTAAAACTTGAATGTTTGTGGTCTCACCGGTTGCAATAAATGCCGTAGTGGAGCCAAGACGGCATGTAGAACATTCTGTCCCAGGTATTTCATGTTCCCGCGCCCACTTTTCTGTTGCTATTGCTTCCTTACAAAGCTTCGTCATTAATTCTTCATCACCTGAAAATACTCGAGGTGAATATAAATAATATTAATGATAAATATGAATATGCTATAAATAATATGAATATGAAATAAGTAATATAAATGAATATGAATGTTTAATTGGCGAACAAGTTCCCTTGCTTATTATGCAAGAGGTAAATGTATAATTCCCTTTAGTCATGTTATGCAATGTTGTAATGTCATAATGTAATGGAAATATACAGCCCACGGGGGTGATGTAACCCCCTGGGGGAAAAACAAAAGAAAAAATAAAGAAAATAGACATACTGTAAATATTGTGTGATTCAGCCTTTTGCTAAATTAGTAAATGTCTTTAAAGCGTTTAAAATTTTACTAGCTGGATATTACATTTAGAGCTATTTTCTTTTATATTATAAAGGGTAGCAGGAACGCCGATGTTCCACTTGATGGTAAGTGGCCACTGTCATTTAAGGAAACAAGAAAAACTAGGCAAGATGCAGGTGTGCTAAATTTAAATAAGAAACCAGCTAAATGAAAGAAGGTCATACAATCGAAATGAAAGTTATGAAAGCGATAAAACCTTAAAAGCAAGCAGTGCCCTTTTTTTATTAAAAATTGTCGCTTCTGATGATAATTTAATAAATAAATAGATCACCAACATTGATAAGTTTTGTCCAGCAGCGCAGGAGGAATCGGGGAAAAGTAATGTTTCAGTTTTTTCATTTGAAATTCAGTCTCATCCTTACGTCGTAGAACAAAATGAAGTAATTCCGCTTCTCTTGTGTCGAAGTGAGGTTCGATGTGACGACAGTATAGCCTAAAAATATTAATCTGTTTGTATTGATGTTATTAAAAGTTTACCTATTGAAATTAAAATTTATGGAGACTTAAAATTTAACTATAACTTCATTAATGCTTTTAAACTTATCACGTAGCGGTGAGCTAAAATAGGTTTTTTTCTCAAACCATGAGCAATTATTATACTATTATAATGCTATTCGTAGAGATATTCGCGATATTTTTTATTTTTTATTAGAGATAGGTTTGCTCTTGGCCAACAACCGCTGTGTAGCAGGGATAAGGCCTATGATGAAGCGAGTTCGCCCAGAAGATTCCTATTCACTCCAACTTTGATAAGATTTGGGTTACATGAGCTCGGAAATACAAACGCCGACAGAGTTCCAAATCTTGGCAGTGCGCATTATAAAGGATGTTTTAAAGCGCTTGCTCCGAAAAAGAGGGATTTCGACAAGATGAGGATGGTAACCAGCCGTACGTCTGTATAGGTAATACAGGCAATAGAGAATTTTCTTAAAAAAATTTTTTTTAATAGGTTCAGTATCACGCACTGACCCTAAATGCACAAAATTCTTACAAATTAGGCGGGCGGAAGTGCCGCCATTTTGTCAAAAACCGTTTCGACCTATATCTCCGTAACCGTGTACTTGAATAAAAAATGATAATAACCTTTATTGTAGATAAATTAATTTTCTATCTATTTTGTCCAATAATTTTTTTCTATCACTTACCGTTTAAGACTTATTCGACTATTACGATTTAACATGAATAACCATTTATTACTATTTTACTTGTAATTTAGTGCATTATGGACAAGAGTAAACGGCTCCTTTATGGCCTGTACTAGTATGTCCGATGGAAGTAAGGGGAAAGCGGTTTGAGCTCATGCAGCTCGCGATATAAGCAAAAACCTAAAAAAGGTTCAATTCCCCGTACACCCTCAGCACATACCCCACCCCTGAGGACTTTTAGTATGTTAATCTGGATACCGCAAGGTATCACTGTACCAATTTTAAAAACTTACGAATTACTTCCCCTGATTTTATTAATTTGACTGGGCTAAGAGAGAAAATTTGCATTTTATTGGTAATGAATAAACTGAAAAACTGTTGGACCGATTTTAAAAATTATTTCACCTTTAGAAAGCTAAATTTTTAGCGAGTAATATAGGAGGCTACATTTTACAAAGTTACGCGGACTAAGTCGCGTGCAACCAATAGTATATTAAGTGAATTTATAAATGACTAAATAAAATCATCTTATATCCAAATAACTGAAAATTTATTTCTGATGTAGTTAATTAATGAAAAAATATAATATATTTTATTATAAATTTATTTAATCTCTTTAAAATTCTTTAAATGAAGGAAGACCTTTAAGAATTTGATAACATCCTATTATAAAGGTCTATGTCCAATGTACGCTTGCTGCTGCTGCTGACGATAAAGTAGATTTTGTATCAAATAATCGATATTTTTTTTAGATTTTCTGATCAATAGGTAGGGTATTTACTTAACAATCTCAATTGGTACTTCAATTATAAAGTTATCGGTCGCTGTTGACAAATAAACGATTGCGATAAGGATAGATAAGCGATATCGGAGTTTTATAGTTTTTTTCCTTTATAGATCGCATCACGTTTGATCTAGCTGAGCGAGGCCGCTGTTTTATCTTTTGTACGTGCCGACGTGACTAAGCAAGGGTTGTGACTAATTTTTGCAATAAATAATAGAAACATGAAATAATAAACACACGATTTTATTTAAAACTGAGGAAGTCTTAAAAGGTCTTTAAAGGCCACCATTCACGGGCACTCCATTTGGCAGCGCTCCACTCCATCACGACATCGGTGGACGACATCCAAATTCTTCACAAAATTCACGTGAAATTTACATACACGGTAAGATAATGCATGAATTTGGAGTGGATGGAGTGGAGCGCTGCCAAATGGAGTGCTCGTGAATGGTGGCCTTAAAGGGATGCTATTACCGATTAAATAGTGAAGTACTAAGTTATATTATAAGTTAGTAAGTATTAAGATATAAAGTATTCTATTTTAGAAAGTCTAAAGGTACGATTCCGAATCGGTTGCAGTGGAAAACGACATAATATCCCGAAGTCAGTGCCCTGCGGTCTGCCTGCAGTTCGTTTAGTTCCGAACACGTCAACAGCGACAGGCCCTCTTGATCCCATCGCCTAAGGACACAAGCAACAGATGCGCTGAATATTCCGTGGCAGATTATCAGTCGACTGCCAACGCTTATGTCGCTTATACAGTGTGGTTGTAATGGATCCTATAGAAGTGATAGCTATTTTTATTTTTAAATTTTTTTATTTTATAAAATAAAAAATATAAAATAAAATAAAAATATTATTTTAAAATTATAATTCATAAAGCACACGATACAGGCTTGCATGTCTAGTGTGTGTTTCATAGCCAATTAACTAAAATATGTATGTTATTGTAAATAAATAAACAAAATTTATGAAGCTTTAAAACAAGAAAGAAGAAGAAAGCGTAAATATTGGGTTAATTCATCCCATAAATACTCTTCGATTAGCAATTGGGCAATTTTATACCTTGTATATGCAACGACTATATCCAGTTAAAAAGCATTCGAATATTATCGAATGACAATTCGATTGGCGTCCATTGGCAGTCCGATGCGGAAAATCCGCGACGACATTTCCGTCAAGTGAAGCGTAGGCCTTAGGCGTATAGTCAAGATGGCGGCCAGCTGCTTAGTGAACTGCTGCCCTCCGTTAACCACCTACGACGTGGCTGACCGCTAGTGCGTATGGGCCCTTACATAAATGTACTCACCAATCAGGCTGTATAGCAAAGTCGGTACCAAAAAGAGCTTTATAACAAGACTCCCCAAGCTCTTTCGTGAATGATGCATCCGTAGAAGCATGTCTGCGATTATATTTCGGCAAAGCAACAACAGCGGTGTAATGTTTAAGAACTCTCTTCCAATTGTATTCCCGTTGTTCTAAAAGAGTTCGCATCCCATTTTCAAAAACATATTTCGCGTGCAAAGTTTTATTGCCAGCTGTTTTATCTATTATCAGCGATTTTCTAAACTGAAAATATAAACATTTGATGATAAATTTAATGGAATTAATGAAGATTATCACGTGTCATATCAGATTCTTATCGGCCTGAAATCACGTCTAATAGACAAATTATTTGAAACTTGCAACAAGGCACTTGATAATTCAATTAGCTCAATAAGTCTGAAACTTCAGAGATATTCTAAAATGTTCGAAAATAGAACGTAACTCATACCGTGTGACAATCTTGATTTTATACTCTCATAAATTTTCATACCCTGGGCTTAATATACAAATCGATTCAAGGAGTAAACTCCAAAAATTACCTCCAACCATTCGCGAGGATAATGTCTTGGTAAATGTTCCACCGCAGACTGTTCTACATCTAAGAAATCTACAGTCCGATATCCAGGCTTTAAGATGTCGCCGTCGAACTGAAATCAAAAATCTATAGTTATTTACTTATCGTAAGTAAAACTTACCAGTGTAATTCTAGCCTTATGGATACCAGACAGTTTACTACATGGATTACTTTTTTTTTTGTAAATACATACATATTATAAATATAAACATCCTCGACTTAGGTATAGTGACCGGCACATAACTTGGCAAGGCACATGAGATGTAAGTGTACGAAGGAGTGAGCGGGACATGTGCAAGGGCGAACCAATCGCGCGGTCGGATCTATATTATCTTGCCCCTTTGCCCCGCTTGATACCCGATCAGATCCAAAAAAACGACTTCTGCGCATCTCGCCATTCTTGCCAACTTAGGTGCCGGGAATTATACAAAGGTAAAATGTTCCCATAAACATTTGCCACTAGTGAGATTCGAACCCGCGACCATCACATGGTAACCTTGATCTGATGTTGCAGCATCAAGTAGTCAGCGAGACACCAAACTCCTCAGCAACTTACAGCAGATATAGTATGTTTGGGCTCAACACGGGGGTTAGTTTATAATTTTAATTATAGCTTCTTTATTAATATCTACAAATGTAAAAAAGTGCATTGTAATTTATTAATTAATAACTAGCGACCTGCTCCCAGCTTCGCACGGGTGCAATTTTTTTTTCTGCAAATATATGAAAACTTTCCTCGTTTAATGCTCTTTCCATTAGTGAGAACCGCCTTAAAATCCGTTACGTAGTTTAAAAGATCATACAGAGGACAAGACGGCGAGTTTGTTTTATACTAAGTATATGAAGATATTACCTACATAGATTATTTGATTTGCTCACTTGACTTTGTAGTGATTTATTTATATAGGATTAATGTTATCTGTGCCTAGCGATATGCCTCAGGTATGATACATTTATTTGTAGGAATTAAAAACAAAATACATATCAATCTTATTACGCACGTCATTATAAACGTATGAGGGAATTCACTATTGCTATGAAAAAAACGTATTTCAGGAAATATTTACCTCAATAAATATGTATGCTTTACAATAGGTTAGATATGCACATATAATTACGTTCTTTCTCTCGTAAAATCATTCTATTGATTTGATTTTCTGTACGTTTCTTTGTAATGGTCCCAACTAAAAATATATATACTTACTTTGACGTTAATTAAATTAAACTTAAATAAATATAACCTTAACAGCATAACAGCAAGACGCTGTTCTTCTATTCCGACGCAATCCGCTATTTGACTAGTTTTAGAAAATCGTTTTAAATTATTCTATATTACATAATAAGCACACTACATTGATATTTCCGGGGATCTACTGTATTATTAATAAAAATCAATGTTAAAGTTTAAATTTCCAAAACCGCGCCCAAAACGCTGTTTCTCTAATGGTCTTTGATACGTGTGACGTCACACACTAGTAAACAAACAGAACTGAACTAATATTAAGTGAATAAACACTTATTTGTTACTCTATGCGCCTCTTTCACAAACGTCAATTAGGCTAAATTGTCATTTAAAGTCACCGGTAACCGAGGATAATGGAGCTGATATACCTTTGTTTGTACGGTAAACGTCCCAAACATTAATTAGAAAATAATAATAAAAAATTGGCTATCGAATGATGTAGTAAACCGAGTGCATAATACAATATAACAGAAAATGATTTCTAAAAGTAACTAATCAACACTTTACATGTAGTTTGTGAAAGAGGCCCTATGTTTACTAGCGTATGATGTCATCAGAATTGCAACTTTTGGCGCCAAGATAAAACTTCAAAAATTATGATTTTTTTTTTCATATAAAAAAATATACACAATTTAGCTTAAAATAAAGTGACATATATTTTTTTACGCTACTTTCTGATAGGATAACCACAGTTTGTAGTATATTTTAAAATAGCCAATTTAAAATCAAATCATCAAATCATCATTAATGAAATCAAATCAACTTACAACTGGCTTCATGTTGTCATGAAGAACTATGTTGCCTCGATGATCCACTACTATCAACGATCCACCAGGGCCGAGCTAAATTAACAAATGCATTTTTAAATTTGACATTATGACGTCACAATAACAGATAACATATCGTCGTTGTCAAACTAACGTTTTTGAGATTCCGACATTTTTTGAGGCCCAATCTATCTGTACTTTAAGAAGAAGGTTCTTCTCCTGTTTAAAATAGTACTTTGCCCTGTTCAACACGCATTTTTTTTAAGCTGGAGTAGTCTTATCTTCCAAACACCTAAATTTTATTTTGCTCGAAATGTCTTCACCCAAGATATCAAAGCTCTTTATATTTCAAGGAGAATGCCATGAAATTGGGAGTAGAATTAGCAATGAAAAACTTCTAGGCTGCGTGAGAAATCGAAAATTGTGTAGGGATTTTAATAATATTTTAATAAGTGATGGACTGCAAATCATTAGTCCTCATATAAATAAATAAATAAATATCTTCACACATTGCACACAGCACCATCTAGTTTCAAATGCTTTTATTATGGATACTTATCAGATAGTTTATATAGTATATAGATTACTTTTTTGTAAATACATACATATTAAATACAAACATCTATAACTCAGGTACAAAGGTAAAATGTTAACACATAAACATTTGCCCCTAGCGGGATTCGAACCCGCGACCGTTACTAGCCACTAGATCAAACGTATTGCATGTCAAATTGCAATTGCGCTATTACTCCTCATATGATTTTTTATTATATGACAAAGAGCCTATAAGTGAAGAGACATCCCTTATTCATGTACTGAAACTCAGATGCTGCTATTAGTCTTGTGTAAAGGGTGACCAAGGTGACCTTAACTTACCTGATGATAAGGCAATATTAATTTCAAATGGTCAATAGGTATATCAATGCCAGCTACGCCCAACAGACGGTTGACTGGATACTGTAAACAAAACTCATATTGACATTACATAACGACATTCGCGGAAAATTTATTGGACCCCACGTAATTAATTTATAATTGTTATTTTGAACTTGTTAACAAAATAATTAACCAATCGTCAACAATTATCTTTCACCAGATAAGGTAAAATGTTTGATTTTTATCACTGTTGATGTATAAAATGACGTGTTCAAATCAAATTAAAAGATAAAGTAATTTGTTGTCTTGTTGCAAAATGTTTTTTTGTAAACAATTTTATAAATCGAAAATAAAATTGTCTTCAATAAATGTGTAGGTATAGATACTATTAGGTATTTAACTATTAAGGCCTCTTTCACAAACTACATGTAAAGTGTTGATTAGTTACTTTTAGAAATCATTTTCTTTTATATTGAATTATGCACTCGGTTTTTATTATTTTATATTTAATGTTTGGGACGTTTACAGTACAAACAAACGTTTACAGTACAATATTTTATATTTAATGTTTGGGACGTTTACAGTCCATTATCCCCGGTTACCGGTGACTTTAAATGACAGTTTGGCCTACTTGACGTTTGTGAAAGAGGCGCTTAGTATTAAAAATTTCTAGTGTCTAATAGTCAGCCCCTATAAGTAGTGCCTTTAGAGAAAATCCAGCCTTGAATTTATGATACAATAAAGCAACAGTTATCAGTTCTAAGCAATCGTAGCAATAATCTTACACGAGTAACGCCCATTAGCATTTATAAGATAAATTTTATTTTGCCACTGATTAAATTTTATCTAAGTAAACATCGAATCGTGATTTGAATTGGGGTTTTCATTGTATGATTATTTTATCAAAATTTTAGAGAAATCTTCTGAGGTGTAAATATCGTGATTCTTATGTAAGAAATAAGAACAAATACTTCGTAGGGTTCAAACTATAACAATCGGTTGAATGGTTTAGACGTGAAAAGTTAGCAGGTATAGTTACTTCTCATTTTATTATATTATACCCAAGTTAAATACGAAATGAGCAACTAAATCTTATCTTCGTTTAAATGTAATTTTTAATATAAATTTAAATGAAGGCCAATAATCCCCGTCTTCTTAATAAAGATCAAAGATTTAAATCACAGATGCGCCCTTGGCATACTTCAGACGGCCGTCGTTGGGAAGAGTGAGCTCACTCATCCCGCTTTAGTCGCTTGTAGAAAGCAGTTCCGTTGCATACAGATCTTTTATTTTGCTAATTATTTCGTTTACCTTTAAAAATGCCTTCCTGTGCCTTCCAATTCAGAAACTGTCCTCATATTTCAAGAAACAAACGAACGTGTGAAACGTTACGCACACAGACAATATTACGTGGACAGTTTTCAGAAGCACTGGGCGCATCTGTTATTTAAATCTTTGATAAAGATGATAATTTAATGATAAAATAAAAATAAAACTATAATTTACATTACCGTTCTGGTAGAATTCCTTTGTTTTGCCTGCAAAGATTTATAAACAGATAATCATAAATTATCAAATTAGCTTGATTAGATGTTAGATTAGATGCTATGAATCATTATAAAAAAAACCCGAGGAAAGGCATGCAAATTAGAATAACAATACATGTCCTAATAACTATTGTTTTTACCATCATATAGGTAATTTAATTTCTTAAATAAATGAACTATAATATGTGTGATTACAAAACTCTTTAAAGTCAAAAGGTTAGTCTTAAAATAACTTTGACCATTCTGTCAAAGGTCTTGTAAATATTATATGTCTACCTAAATATATTTTTATAATATACTAGCTGTGCCCGCGAATTCGTCCGCGACCAATTTTTTTTTTAATACAAACCATTCTCGAATCCCCTTGAACACACTCAAAAAAATTCATCAAAATCGGTCCAGCCGTTTAGGAGGAGTTCAGTGACATACACACGCACAGAAGAAATATATATATAAAGATAATTTATAGTAATATATTATTATAAAATTCTAGTATTCATTTATGTTAATAAATAACTAACTATATGTTAATAGATACTTAATAACATGATTGAAATTATCTTGGTTAAATATTATCAGGTTAATCCGTGCTTGAAAGAAAATTACACTTTTACCGCTTCGACTGAATCATAATATAATAGGTATATTTTTCTATAATAATATATAAAGGGCGAACATACACAATGTTTCCCTATAAACTCCAAAACCGCTGCACCGATTTTGACGAAACTTTCAGACAATCTTCAGATTAGTCCAGCGGGTAATCCTGTGAAGTTTGGTAGAGATCGGACGCAGGTGAAGCCAGGAGTGGGCCGCTAGTTTACATAATTATATAATCTGATGAAATATTCACAGGAAATGAGTCAAATTAAGAAATACTTTTATTGCCGCAATCTCTAAAGTGTACGTTAAAAAACAATGACCTGGTTTTGATTGATGTTCTTTAATAATCAATACTAATAATAAATCTGTTAGGGTCGGTCATGGAGTAATTTACTTTGTTTTCAGAGATATCGTGTTTATAGGCTATACATGATACTGAAACTAAATTGACGATTTTCAGAATTTTTTCCGTATGTATGTATGTATGTATGTATGTATGTATGTATGTATGTATGTATGTATGTATGTATGTATGTATGTATGTATGTATGTATGTATGTATGTATGTATGTATGTATGTATGTATGTATGTATGTATGTATGTATGTATGTATGTATGTATGTATGTATGTATGTATGTATGTATGTATGTATGTATGTATGTATGTATGTATGTATGTATGTATGTATGTATGTATGTATGTATGTATGTATGTATGTATGTATGTATGTATGTATGTATGTATGTATGTATGTATGTATGTATGTATGTATGTATGTATGTATGTATGTATGTATGTATGTATGTATGTATGTATGTATGTATGTATGTATGTATGTATGTATGTATGTATGTATGTATGTATGTATGTATGTATGTATGTATGTATGTATGTATGTATGTATGTATGTATGTATGTATGTATGTATGTATGTATGTATGTATGTATGTATGTATGTATGTATGTATGTATGTATGTATGTATGTATGTATGTATGTATGTATGTATGTATGTATGTATGTATGTATGTATGTATGTATGTATGTATGTATGTATGTATGTATGTATGTATGTATGTATGTATGTATGTATGTATGTATGTATGTATGTATGTATGTATGTATGTATGTATGTATGTATGTATGTATGTATGTATGTATGTATGTATGTATGTATGTATGTATGTATGTATGTATGTATGTATGTATGTATGTATGTATGTATGTATGTATGTATGTATGTATGTATGTATGTATGTATGTATGTATGTATGTATGTATGTATGTATGTATGTATGTATGTATGTATGTATGTATGTATGTATGTATGTATGTATGTATGTATGACATGTTCCTCCATAACTCTTAAACGAATTAACTGATTTTCATGAAACTTGGTAGATATACATTTAGACGTACGGTACACAGGATAGGCTACTTTTTCTTTTTCAACGCGGACGAAGTCGCGGGCGCCAGCTAGTAAATAATATAAATTTGAAAAGCCCTTAACATTATGCTAACAGTACAACTGTAAAGCACTACTGCTTTAATATGAGGAGTTTTACCTACTAATTTTTATTATCTAATTTAGTTACAGTACTTACTTCATCGAGCCGAATGGTTATATTCTGTAAAGAAAAATGCTCTCTTTAGCATATTGCAATAAGATATAAAATTGATTGTAATAAATTGAGGGATATATTATAGACATCGCTGCTTAAAAACTAAAGGGCCACAAATCAAAATTACACTTTTTACAGGAGAGCTAATCGAAAAAAATTATATTTTGTTATTTTTTTCTTATTATATATATATACGCTTCTAACGATGCATATTATACATCGTTAGAAGCGTATTTTTAAGTAGAATTAAATATTTTAAGTACTTTTATAATAAACTGTATACTAGAAGAGATATAAGCATATTAACATAACATAACTTTTGAATATATAAAAAAATGATCAAAATATACTAAATATGGAATAAAACAACCGTAAGTCTTTTTGCAACATACAATATGAAGGATTGTGATTGTATTTTGGCAATAAAAACATTTTTGGATTTTTTCGTTTTATAGCCCTTTAGTTTTTAAGCAGCGACATATTAAATAGAATAGAACGTACTTCAAGTGTCGTATGATCGAACACAGGCACGGAGACGCTTATTTGTAAACGATATTTTTTGTTATAGCCTTCGTAATATTGACCGGAGGCATCCTGAAATGAAATAAATAATAAAAAGACATTCAGACAAGAATTTGAATTTGAATTTGATGTTCAGTAAAGACGATTCGTAGGTAACTTGATTAAATACGCACTAAGGGCCGGCGCACATTGGAGGACAGCACAGCAAAGTAATTAAATTTTTTCATAGAATTTTTAACCTTAAGTCCTTTCAATATAATTCAAATTTAGCCGCCAAACATCACAGTACACATGGTGTTATTTCACGGTGGTATTCTTGAAGTAGGTTACTGCCGATAGATGGGCTGCGCAATATATGACTGCGACCTGCAGTGAGCTCTGCCACTAATTAATCTTACTTATTTATTTTGTTACGGATCTACTTTACAACCCAAACAAAATAACCAAACAAATACGGAAGGTACTGGTGATATAAATAGTTACAATTTAAAAAACGAACCAGATTATATTGATGCATGTAATCCTCGTACATCGTTCTGTTGCTCAGTAGTCTGTCCTTGTTTTTTCGCAGCTCTTTATATCTGTAGGCTTGTTCCGAATTCTCTTTAAGTCTCCAATAGTACTCGCTTCTTCTAGGATCCTGTATGCAAAATAAATATTCAACGTACACTGGTGGACATAGACCTCCTCCAAAACTTTCCAATAGGACCTTTCAGAAGCAGTCTAGATTCAGTGTCGACCAGTGATATGTTAAGTACTACGTACTAGATGGAACACTCAAGACGCGATGAGTGTTCCAAGTGATTGGAGTTCCGACGTCCTACCCGTTGACAGTCTGTCATACGCGCTCGTAGAGATTAGGCGTACCGCAAAAATACAACATAAAATATAGGTAAAACTGCTGGTGTGACGTAGGTAAGTTTTATTAATATTGAAACGTTTAATAGGTTAATATTTAATTTGTTAAAACCGACGTGCTTATCGGGTAGGCCATATTAATATTCAGTTGTCTACGACTTGACGTATTGACCTTGACACTACTGCCGCGCCGTCCTCTGCCAACCCCCGCGCACCTTCCGCGTTGGAACATGAATTTAGCAAGAAATCGTAGGGAGTGCTCAATCTAGTACTTACTTAACATATCACTGGTGTCGACGTGGTTATTAGTGTTCATACATAAAATACGTAAATGCCTAGGAGGTTGCAAGTACGCTGTCAATATTAGTAGGATAAAGAATAAGGGACCGAAATACAATAGCACAGGTGCTGTTATTTCACAGTGGTCTTCTATAAGAGTTGTTAGTGATGTCAGTACCAATTCATGACAGCAAAAAGCAGTGTGCCCAAACAGTTTCCCCCATAAAATTATTTGAAACTTACCTCAACATGAGCATATATATCACTGAACACTCTCAGTCTCTTGTCCCTCTGAGCTACAAGCGGTCTTTCGAGAACACGCAGTATCCTCATAACTTGCTCAGTGACGTCAGAGCTGGTCATCATCTCAGCGAAATAACCGTCCCGATCGCAGCTGATCCAGGACCCATACTCTCTACTACTGTCGCGTAAACCGAAAGGGTCGTGCAGCCATATAACGAACAGTCTATAACATTAACATAATATGTGGTTAGTATAGTAAAATAATACCTACATACACACCGTAAAATGGTCCTACTTTGCTCCAATATTTGCTCCAAAAAGGGGAATTATGAATATTGTTCACACTATTAATTATGAAATATACTCAGATGTATTAATTCAAAGAATAATATGTTATCTAACATATTTTTAAAGTTAAATCAACGTAATGAAGTTGCACCGATATGGACATATTAAGGGACATTAATGACATTTAAAAGAATTGGAGTATAATTAACCTTATAGGAGCAAAGTAGGAACATTATACCGGTACTATACATGTTATGTTATATATAACATGTAGGTATAGTCAGAAGTTAATCATCGAGTGGAAAAAAGCTAGGCCTCCAATATTATTATTATGTAGAACAGTTACTGTTGAACCAATGACTTTCAAAATTGGTGAAATCATTAATTACCTGATGCGACCTTCTGGATCTAGATGCTTCATCAAATCTGTGTAGTTCGCATACATGCTGTCTGTGAGCAGCACAATGGCTTGCTGACAGGAAACTGGTGTATCCGGATTGTAAAGCTGTTTCTCCAGAAGACTAACAGCATACTCTAAAACGCGTTCCATCTTCGTTTCATTTTTCATTTTATACTTTTTCATTGCAGACATCATCGCCGCAGAGTTTACGTGATTGGCCTGTTACATTTTGAAGACTATATTGAGGACCCCTCTCTATCACTTCAAGCAATTCTATTTTAAACTACAATAGATAAATGGCGCCATCAAGTGTATCCCGGCCGAAGCCGGGAGCGGGTCGTTAGTATTTTATAAAACACATTGATATGCAAGAATCTAAGAGCAGGACTAAAAGGAGTATGAATGCTAATTCACTTGAAAATTGAAATATAAATCAACGCTTGAAAATTCTGAATTAACAGGAAGGTTCCTGTTGATTCGGTTAATCCTGTTAAAATTCATTTCAATTAAAAGAACATAAAGAAAAACTTACCGATACTAGTTTTTCGTTAAAACAACTTATTGGCGATTCCGCGACGACGTTGAACCTTAGAATGTTGACCTGGTCATCGTCGGTTAAGGCGCTGAGCAATGCTAGAGCGAATTGCTCGGCGTTCACTTTGTTTGTTGAGTTTGTCATAGAACCGGAAGCGTCCATAAGAATGAGTATATCTCTCGGCGCCCCCGTAGCGCTCACGTACCAGGGCCGTAGGCGACAGTCGTATACGTCACCGGCATCTTCTAGCTCCAGTTTAAACATGCTGCTCCATAATCCAGCTGGAAAGAAATAGGGTGTGGCTGTGTGGTCAAAATCCACTCTCAAAGACAAATCTCTGGGGTCCGTGGGGTTCCAACGCGTTTAGGGCCCATGGCACCACCGGCTTGAACCACTGGTGGTGCAAAAATGTACCGCCAGTGGTGCAAGCCGGTGGTGCCATGGGCCCTAAACGTCCCAACGCGCTTAATTTTTTTAACATCTTGTCAAAATGTTGCTAGTATATATAGCCGATGTCCGTCCGTATATATAGCCGATGTTTTGTTAAACTTCATCTTGAGATATGAATATATAATTTTTTAAAGAACTAATACATATTATATAAAAATAATAATGTATAGATATATAATAGACTACGGTACGGATGTTGTGTACGAATCTCTTCATTCCCGATTCCCGAAACCCCGAACTCTTTGAACGAGGCTCTTATTCTATACTTCATTACAACAGAGAGCGCTCAGTGAAATCGGGATGTTGTAGCACCGTTGTAGCAGCAAGGTCGCTACACCGCTACCGCTACGCGAAAGCGTAGCAGAATTTCGTAGCAGATTATGTAACAATAATGCGTAGCGCGTAGCGTTATTTTTTTCTTATATAAAATGCCTTGTTTTTATATTATTGCTTATAAATTAAAATAATATTACACTATTATTTATATTTTTATTCTGTAGATTTTTATTTTTTAACAAACCCAGCAAACTTTGTCCTTCTCGAACTCGAAAAAAGAAATCTGAAGGCCACTCACACACATATGTTCTTTTTTTAATTTGTTCAGTCGATTTTATCAAAAGAGTATTTCGATGACATAAACATGTACAGAATAAATGCATATAAAAATTATTGAAAAAGTTTCTTACCTGGATAATGTCTTAAGAATCCCTGAGCACTGCAAAAGTATTGAAAGTCCAGTGTTGCATCCATTGCGTAGTTTTCTTTAAAGACATCCAGCAAATATTCGCTCCAGTATAAATGTTGCATGATGCGTGTATCTGAAAATAATCTTCTGTACACAAAAAAAAGCCTTGGATATCCAGGTTTTTTTTGTAGGGGACGTGGGACGTGGGTTACTTTTAATATTGTTACTCACCTAAATAGAAGTTCACGTTTTATTTCCAAAGATAATATATATATATATTTTCCTCAAAACACAGTGGCAAGGAATGGGGAGGGGGTTCAAAAAATTAAAACCTTACAACTTTCGAGAATTAGCGTGTCCCAAAAAAAAAGTGACAAAAAAACACAAAAAAAGGCCTGCATATATCTATGCATAATAATATCGTAAACAAGCAGTGTCTGTACTTACATGAAACATTAAAAAAAAAACAATATGTAACACCGAGTTCAAAAAAATAGTTTTTAGAATTTTTGTATGTTTGTTTGTGTACGCTACTCTCAGAAAAGGCTCAACCGATTTGAATGCGGTTTGCACTGATGCATGGATGATTAACTGGATTATCCTGATAAAATGTTAGGTTCTTGTGGGATTTTCAAAAAAGGAACTACAGCGCATACGAATTTACTGGCACCATCAGTTAGTTTTAAATAACAATGTATGTAAAATGATGATAATTACCGCAATCGAAGACTTCGGTGGCGACATGAACGCTGGTGGTGTCTAAAGATACTTGAGCGTCAAAATGTACACTATCTGAAACTTTCACCTTATTCATACTTCTACAAGTTAAAAGCTTTTCTAGCGTAGTGTCGCTTTTAGGTATAGGCTTAATCTGATCCAAGTCCTGAAAAATATTTGCCATTAATTATTACTCCTTACAATTTTTTAAATTAAAATTTTGATAGGATAATTTACATTACAAAATATTGTTTAAAATATTTATATGTTGGCGTTTATTGTATCTTAAAAGTAAGCATAGGCACATAAAATTTTTGAAGAATTTTGAAACAGTCTTTGGTATTTTTGTATTTGTAAAAAGTAAAAATTATGTATAATATTTAAAAGTCGGTAAGTAGACTATCGTTAGCCTGTTTAACTGATGGTTAAAAAAATCCGGTGCGTGGCTTTGGAGAAGTTAGCATATATATGTATCTACAGACGGACGGACGAGGAAAGCGACTTCAAATTATACTATGTAAGGAAAGGATGTAACAGTTCTAAAATTTTGCTGCAATCTGTCATAATGCTGTCATATATTTATCATCTGAAGGTCGGCGACTAAAAAACCTAAGCTCACTCAGGAACGAATTTGTGTTGAGTGAAAGTTGAAATACGCTATAGTCAAGTTAAGCCTCACTTAAATTTTATTCCTAAGATTAGTAACTAGTATTGATTGATGACGATTGATGATTAAATTATGCACTCGGTTTACTGCATTCGATAGGCTACTTTTTTTTCATCATCATTCCCGGTGACCGGTTACTTTAAATGGCGGTTAGCCTACTTGACAGATGGTGAAAGAGGCCATAAAACTATTGATACTTACCACGCTGTAATCAAAAACGTAATCTGGAGGAGTTTCCAGGTTCTCTGAAGCCAAGTGTTCAGCTCTCCGCATGATGCGCTCAGCTGCCTCAACCCTTTTCACTAGCAATTTCTCTAGAGCCATAGCAACTTTGTTCACGATTGCAGTGCCATTACGTAATTCAATTTTTACATCTGAGAAACTTTTTAATAACTCCTCTCTGCGGACAACGTGTTCTTCGTTTTCCAATAACTTCTCGGATATATCACTAGCCCACTGCTCAATCCTGCGAATGTATGATGAAGCATTATGATTTTTCATTATATTTCAATTACGGTCAATGTTGTAACTTTGCCTGGTCAACAAACTTTGCCTATTGATGTGACTTGTTGGAGAAAACAATATTATTCCGAAACTATGTCAGATATGCGACTTTAAAATTTGTGGATAAATATTTTATCCGTAGTTTCTGAATTATTATTGTTTTCTCAACAAGTCACCTCAATTGGAAAAGTTTGATGACCAGGCAAAGTTACCAACATTGACGTTAAGTATTATATGTGTCGTTCATTGTAAAAGTGAACTTTCTCCTTGTAACTGAATTTTAAAATAACGAGATTTTTGCGAATTATAGTGTAGAAAAAAAATTTAAGCATTCATTCATTGTTTTCATCTATGGGATTTTAATGCAACTATTGGAGTTACTTCACTTTTATATTGAAAGTTATGACTAAATGTGATACCATTAGGCAAGAAAAGATGGTTTTAAAAATACGGAGTTACACCACTTTTACAATGAACGACACATGTATTGCTAACGAATATAATTAGACTAACATAGAAGGCGGTATCATCTTTGGTTTCGGCTTAGTCTTTTTTATGAACGTCGGCTTTAACTTCACTTTAACACTGTCAATCGTTTTAGACGGTGCGGTTTTAGTTTTATTTTTAAAACTATCTGCCAATTTCTCATTATGTTCCTCGAGATCTTTCCTTGTTTCATTTAGAATCACAGTTTTGTTTGGCGACGTCTTAGGTTTTGCACAATTAGTCGAACAAAAAATCAACAGCAACAACTTTAGATTCATTTTCTTCGTAAAATCATAACTTTCTCTATTAATATTGATATTTATTTATTAATTTTTTCTTCACATAACATTTATTTTATGTGATTTATATAAATAAAGTAACACTCATTGAAGTAACGAGTGAATTTTGTTGTGTTTCGTGCAGAGTTGTCCGGGTATATGATGCGTCTACCGCGCAGACTGTGACCAGTGTCTGCACAAGGTTCGGTTGTTGGCTCCCGACATTTTGGCGCCGCGGCTCCACGCCGTCGACCCCCTTTCGTGGCGAGATGAATGAATTTCTCTCCTCCCTCCTGACCTACTTACCCACAGAATCATTCCTACTGAGTTGCGTCTTCAATTGTTTAGATTTAAGAAACGTTAAAGAGTTTCACCGCTGAGCCGGTTCAAAAGAAGCTTTTGCATTTGTTTAAAAAAAAAAACTCTTTTAATTGTTCGTAGGCTGAACGTATTGAGACAAAGTGGTCTGTCTGTTTGGGAAGAGAAAACATTTTTGAAAAATAAAGGAACTTAACGTAACGTTTAGGTACATAAACGTTCAATAATTAAATTAAGGAGTTGGCTATCCCGCAGACTACTTGGTGCTGCAGCATCAGGTCAAGGTTACCATGTCAAGGAAATACCACTGCAGTAACAGTATACCAATTTTCAATGTATGTCAGACGTTATTTTGCTTTGCATATTTAGCCCACGATGCTAAATGTGTAGTCACTCGATCGTCGTGAGGACCTATTTGACTTTGAAGATTGGATGGTAAGAAGAAAAAAAGGTTATATAAAGTTTTTCATTTCAGCGGTGGGGTGAGCGTCTACAGGCGTTCAAAATTTTGTAGGCGCTATATTTTAAAAAATCCTCCATAAAATCGTCAGATTAAGAATCAGCACGATCAGGAATTCAGGCTGAACCATCTGTATGAAAATCTGACGCGCTCGAGTTGTATTTAAAATTTTACCCCCACCCCCGCCAACCCCACTGACCAAACCGTCAGATTAATACATATCCGTTATCGGAGACACGTGGGGAGACACGTGAATATCTGACGCGCTCGAGTAAATCCACAAATCCCCTCTTGGTCTCCCCTACCATAGTTTTTCCAAAACGGACACAGCGATATGACGCGTTACAGCTTTTTTCCAACGCGGACGAAATCGCGGGCACCAGCTAGTCTAAATTTATATTATAAAGAGAGAAGATTTTGTATTTTTGTATGTTTGTAATAAATAAACTCAAAAACTACTAAACCTATTATAAAAAAATTTTCACCTATAGAAAGCTACATTATCAGAGAGTACTTAATATATAAAAATATGTATGTAGTTTTTAATTGTTTCAATATTAATTCAGAAGAGACACAAAAGAGAGAGAGAGAGAGAGAGAGAACTAATATTAAACTAAGATCAAGTTGTTGTGGAAAATCGAGAAAGAAAAACACATTGAAATATTCAAATCAATTTTTTTAATGTAAGTACTAGTTGCCTGAAATTGAAAAAATACAAGTGCAAATTAAGTTGAGAATTTGTGACTTTTTACTGGTGAAGATATCAACCGTTCAATATAATGTTAATTTTTAACTTTGTATTACAAAATTAGGTAAACAATATATTTTTACAGCACATTGCTCCATGAAACTTAGGTTAAGTAGAAGTTTGTGGAATCAGGAAAAGCTTTTGAACAAATGCGACCATATTCAATTGTCAAAAGAACACAAGTGTCATTCTTAATTTTTATTTTTCATTTCTTAATTTTTAATGTGTAAGTACAGCAGTTAATTGAAATATACTTCTTTGAAAAAAAAAAAAACATTTTATATATTAATAATAATATATTAAGTTTGAGTTCTATGTATATGTAATAATAATATTAATAATAATAATAAAATGAGTACAATATTTTTACATTCTTGTTTTATATTTTTTCAAAACATTTTTATTGGTTTTCTGTAACATTGTAAGTTTTTTTATATACATTATAATCTTATTTACTCTAACAAATTCAACATTTTAATGATTTCCATATAAAATTTGGCTTTTCCTTAAATGCTTATTTAATGAATAGAAAACCCGTGAACTGATACGACGGCTACAATCAACATTTTCAGGCCAATCACAGGCTTCCTTTCCAGGACTGTACAGAAGTCCTTTCGGACATCTGAGCGTAACCGGCTCACCCTGACTACAGATATAGAATTCATTGCAATTTTCATGAGCTACTAAAACGCTATCTGAGTCATCGGCTGCGCAAATTTCGGGGGCTTTACTCGGATCACTGTTACCGCTACCGTTGTCGTTATCATCTTCGCCATTTCCGTTACCGTTGTTATCACCATCTCCTCCATTTCCGCCCTCTGAGATGATTCTGTCGCCGCAATTTACATTTTCTGACCAGTCACACCATTCCTTTTCGGGATTGTATAGAAGACCATTTTGGCAGCTTATTGCGACTGGGAATCCGTTTGAACACTTGTAGAATTTGTTACAATGTTCATTAGCTACTAAAATGCCATCAGAGTCATCGGCGGCGCAAATTTCGGGTGCTTCACTGGGATTCCAGTTGCCACCACCGTTGTTGTTGTTTTCGTTATCGCCACTACTATTTCCGTTGCCATTGTTCTCGCCACTATTACTATTATTGCCACCTTCTCCATTGCCGTTTCCACCACTTTCACCACCTTCTCCACCACTTTCATCACCTTCTCCACTACCGCCCTCGGGGATAATTCTATCGCCACATTTGACATTTTCTGGCCAGTCACAGGATTCGGAACTAGGATTGTACAAGAGACCATTTGGGCATTTGAGTGCAACAGGAATTCCCTGAGAACAGATGTAGAATTTATTACAATTTTCATTGGCTACCAAAATGCTGTCCGAATCATCGGCTGCGCAAATTGCAGGAGCTTCACTGGGATTACTGTTACCGCCACCATTATTGTCTTCGCCATTTCCGTTACCGTTGTTATCACCATCTCCTCCATTTCCGCCCTCTGGGATGATTCTGTCGCCGCAATTTACATTTTCTGGCCAGTCACAGGATTCGGAACTAGGATTGTACAAGAGACCATTTGGGCATCTGAGTGCAACAGGAACTCCCTGAGAGCAGATGTAGAATTTATTACAATTTTCATTGGCTACCAAAATGCTGTCCGAATCATTGGCTGCGCAAATTTCGGATGCTTCACTGGGATTCCAGTTGCCACCACCGTTGTTGTTGTTGTTGTTTTCGTTATCGCCACTACTATCTCCGCTGCCATTGTTCTCGGCACTGTTGCTATTATTGCCACCTTCTCCATTGCCGTTTCCACCACTTTCACCATCTTCTCCACTACCGCCCTCAGGGATAATTCTATCACCACAATTAACATTTTCTGGCCAGTCACAGGATTCGGAACTAGGGTTGTACAAAAGACCATTTGGGCATTTGAGTACAACAGGAATTCCCTGGGAACAAATGTAGAATTTATTACAATTTTCATTGGCTACCAAAATGCTGTCCGAATCATCAGCTGCGCAAATTGCAGGAGCTTCACTGGGATCACTGTTACCGCCACCATTATTGTCTTCGCCATTTCCGTTACCGTTGTTATTACCATCTCCTCCATTTCCGCCCTCTGGGATGGTTCTGTCGCCGCAATTTACATTTTCTGGCCAGTCACACCATTCCTTTTCGGGATTGTATAGAAGACCATTTTGGCAACTTATTGCCACAGGGAATCCCTGGGAACACTTGTAAAATTTGTTACAATTTTCATTGGCTACCAAAATGCTGTCCGAATCATCGGCTGCGCAAATCTTGGGTGCTTCACTGGGATTCCAGTTGCCACCACCGTTGTTGTTGTTTTCGTTATCGCCACTACTATTTCCGCTGCCATTGTTCTCGCCACTATTACTATTATTGCCACCTTCTCCAGTGCCGTTTCCACCACTTTCACCAGCTTCTCCACCACTTTCATCACCTTCTCCACTACCGCCCTCGGGGATAATTCTATCGCCACAATTGACATTTTCTGGCCAGTCACAGGATTCGGAACTAGGATTGTACAAGAGACCATTTGGGCATTTGAGTGCAACAGGAACTCCCTGAGAGCAGACATAGAATTTATTACAATTTTCATTGGCTACCAAAATGCTGTCCGAATCATCGGCTGCACAAATTGCAGGAGCTTCACTGGGATCACTATTACCGCCACCATTATTGTCTTCGCCATTTCCGTTACCGTTGTTATCACCATCTTCTCCACTACCGCCCTCAGGGATGATTCTATCGCCACAATTGACATTTTCTGGCCAGTCACAGGATTCGGAACTAGGATTGTACAAGAGACCATTTGGGCATTTGAGTGCAACAGGAACTCCCTGAGAGCAGATGTAGAATTTATTACAATTTCCATTGGCTACCAAAATGCTGTCCGAATCATCGGCTGCGCAAATTTTGGATGCTTCACTGGGATTCCAGTTGCCACCACCGTTGTTGTTGTTTTCGTTATCGCCACTACTATTTCCGCTGCCATTGTTCTCGCCACTATTACTATTATTGCCACCTTCTCCATTGCCGTTTCCACCACTTTCACCACCTTCTCCATTACCGCCCTCGGGCATAATTCTATCGCCACAATTGACATTTTCTGGCAAGTCACAGTATTCGGAACTAGGATTGTACAAGAGACCATTTGGGCATTTGAGTGCAACAGGAACTCCCTGAGCGCAGACGTAGAATTTATTACAATTTTCATTGGCTACAAAAATTCTGTCCGAATCATCGGCTGCGCAAATCGCAGGAGCTTCACTGGGATCACTGATACCGCCACCATTATTGTCTTCGCCATTTCCGTTACCGTTGTTATCACCGTCTTCTCCACTACCGCCCTCGGGGATGATTCTATCGCCACAATTGACATTTTCTGGCCAGTCACAGGATTCGGAACTAGGATTGTACAAGAGACCATTTGGGCATTTGAGTGCAACAGGAACTCCCTGAGAGCAGATGTAGAATTTATTACAATTTCCATTGGCTACCAAAATGCTGTCCGAATCATCGGCTGCGCAAATTTCGGATGCTTCACTGGGATTCCAGTTGCCACCACCGTTGTTGTTGTTTTCGTTATCGCCACTACTATCTCCGCTGCCATTGTTCTCGGCACTGTTGCTATTATTGCCACCTTCTCCATTGCCGTTTCCACCACTTTCACCACCTTCTCCATTACCGCCCTCGGGCATAATTCTATCGCCACAATTGACATTTTCTGGCAAGTCACAGTATTCGGAACTAGGATTGTACAAGAGACCATTTGGGCATTTGAGTGCAACAGGAACTCCCTGAGCGCAGACGTAGAATTTATTACAATTTTCATTGGCTACAAAAATTCTGTCCGAATCATCGGCTGCGCAAATCGCAGGAGCTTCACTGGGATCACTGATACCGCCACCATTATTGTCTTCGCCATTTCCGTTACCGTTGTTATCACCGTCTTCTTCACTACCGCCCTCGGGGATGATTCTATCGCCACAATTGACATTTTCTGGCCAGTCACAGGATTCGGAACTAGGATTGTACAAGAGACCATTTGGGCATCTGAGTGCAACAGGAACTCCCTGAGAGCAGATGTAGAATTTATTACAATTTTCATTGGCTACCAAAATGCTGTCCGAATCATCGGCTGCGCAAATTTCGGATGCTTCACTGGGATTCCAGTTGCCACCACCGTTGTTGTTGTTTTCATTATCGCCACTACTATCTCCGCTGCCATTGTTCTCGGCACTGTTGCTATTATTGCCACCTTCTCCATTGCCGTTTCCACCACTTTCACCATCTTCTCCACTACCGCCCTCGGGGATAATTCTATCGCCACAATTGACATTTTGTGGCCAGTCACAGGATTCGGAACTAGGATTGTACAAGAGACCATTTGGGCATTTGAGTGCAACAGGAACTCCCTGAGAGCAGACGTAGAATTTATTACAATTTTCATTGGCTACCAAAATGCTGTCCGAATCATCCGCTGCGCAAATTGCAGGAGCTTCACTGGGATCACTGTTACCGCCACCATTATTGTCTTCGCCATTTCCGTTACCGTTGTTATCACCATCTTCTCCATTACCGCCCTCGGGGATAATTCTATCGCCACAATTGACATTTTCTGGCCAGTCGCAGGATTCAGAACTAGGATTGTACAAGAGACCATTTGGGCATTTGAGTGCAACAGGAACTCCCTGAGAGCAGATGTAGAATTTATTACAATTTTCATTGGCTACCAAAATGCTGTCCGAATCATCGGCTGCACAAATTTCGGGTGCTTCACTGGGATTCCAGTTGCCACCACCGTTGTTGTTGTTTTCGTTATCGCCACTACTATTTCCGCTGCCATTGTTCTCGCCACTATTACTATTATTGCCACCTTCTCCATTGCCGTTTCCACCACTTTCACCACCTTCTCCACCACTTTCATCACCTTCTCCACTATCGCCCTCGGGGATAATTCTATCGCCACAATTGACATTTTCTGGCCAGTCACAGGATTCAGAACTAGGATTGTACAAGAGACCATTTGGGCATTTGAGTGCAACAGGAACTCCCTGAGAGCAGACATAGAATTTATTACAATTTTCATTGGCTACCAAAATGCTGTCCGAATCATCGGCTGCGCAAATTGCAGGAGCTTCATTGGGATCACTGTTACCGCCACCATTATTGTCTTCGCCATTTCCGTTACCGTTGTTATCACCATCTCCTCCATTTCCGCCCTCTGGGATGATTCTGTCGCCGCAATTTACATTATCTGGCCAGTCACACCATTCCTTTTCGGGATTGTATAGCAGACCATTTTGGCATTTTATTCCGATTGGGAATCCATGAGAACACTTATAATATTTGTTGCAATTTTCATGTGCTACCAAAATGCTGTCCGAATCATCGGCGGCGCAGATTTCGGCAGCTTCACTAGGATTCCAGTTGCCACCACCAACAGCATCGCTGCTGTTATTCCCTTCTTCACTGTGATCATTGCTATTGTCTCCAATGCCATTATTCTCTTCACTATTGCTCTCTCCTTCGGGGACTTTTTCACTGCATACTACATTCTCGGGATAATCACATGCCTCTGTGGCAGCATTATACAAAAGACCTCTCGGACAAGTTAAAACAACTACTTTATTTGCGGAGCAAGTGTAGAATTTATTGCATTTCTCGTGAGGCAGAATTATGTGGTTTGTCCCAACATTTCGACAAATATCTTTTGGAGGACTTCCCCAAGCCAGTGCTAACACGCAGGCTAACACTACACCTGTAACAATAAAATGATATTTATAGAAAATATATAAGCAGTATTAAATTAATTAAATTACTCGTAGTTATAATAATAATTATAATAATTGTCAGGAGGTTTCTCACTCTGTAGCCCTTTTTTTGGAAATCCTCTTGGATACCCGGCAGTGAAGGAGACACTGCAGGGTTATGCCGGATTCCTACCGGCTAAAACCCAACGACTTTCTATCTATCGCGGCCGTTGATGGTCGGTGTCGTGGGGACGTTTTTACACGAGTTCGGTGCCCCGCCACGGCTATCCAAAGCGGGGAGGCCTGTGCTCCCTGTCAGAACCTCGGCGTACCCGAAAGTGGAGGTACGCCGGCCTACTCGGGTGACCTTACGACGGGCGGCAGTCTCCCCCAAGACTACCGCCCAGGTCCCGGTCAGGGCGGAAGGCGGCGGATATAGGCCACCCGCCTGCGCCCGAGCCTTCTCCGGCGGTTTGGCTGGGAGAGGGGATCCTCTTCCCGTTGCCTTTCGGCCGCTCACTCTGTAGCCCTAACCACCGTGCACCGGTACCTTGGGCACTCTTGGCAAGTCTTGGCACTTGGCTACTTGCGGCACTCTAGGTTTAAGTTTTATCAATTTTTTTATTTATTTATATTGTAAAAAATTTAAAGCTAAGAAGGAAAATAAATAATTGAATTATAATAAATAATAAGCGAGTACAAAGTGAGTGAGAGAGATTGTTTGAAAAAGTTTTATATAATGAAGAGGAATCAGTACATTATAATTTAATTGGAATATGTAATGATAATGAAAAATATTAGAAAATATTTAGAAAATTTGTAAAAAATTAAAAATAATAAAGTTATCATGTTTTTCATAAATAAAAGCGATTAAGACTAAAAATATTTAGTACCAAAACGAATTCATTACATTAAAAATGAAATTATTTTATATATTTAACTAAATACTTAGGGAATAAATTAGTGAACACATAAATCATACTATCTTTTAATAAGTCTACAAAGTATGAACCAATTTTTTTTACTTGTTATAATGAACTAACTTTGCTATTAAGTGATAATTTTACAAAATTTGTGTTTACCTAAATAAAATATAAAATGAAATATCGGAAAATATCGGCACCTTTACGCGATTTCTGAATGTTTGTCTTTTTATAAAAGTAAAAGTAGGTAATATTTAGATTACCTACTTTTACTTTCAAAAGGATAAAGGATAATATTTAGATATGGTAACATTGGAAATTCGGTGTTGTTTTGAAAAAAGTCCCAAACATTTATTTATTACAGTAATACCCCGACTTACACTACCCCGTTTTACGCGAATTCGGAGATACGCGGTTTTTCTTTTTGATCGCGTTAAAATATACTTTGGTTTACGTTCTTTTATTCATAGTTATGTAAATTGTTTTCATTATCTTACATTTTATTAAACATGTTTCTTCTAATTATTGTTTTCTTTAGTCCCGATTACACAAATTTTATACGTATTTATATATGCAAAGTTGAACCCCGACTTACGCGAATTCGACTTACACGGCTATCTCATGGTCCCACCTATCGCGTAAGTCCGAGGTATTACTGTACTTACTTTTATTGTAATTTATTATTTATTACTTTATTATTTATTTATTACTTTTGTTCTACATTTATTTAGTAGATACTGGTAAGTATTACTGGTAGAAAATTTATTTTACTTAGGGCCTCTTTTACTAACTACAAGTGTTACAACTACAAGTTACTTTTAGAAATAAATGTTTTTCAATTATGCACTCGGTTTACTGCATCCTTCAATAGGCGAATTTTTTTATAATTATTTTTTAATGTTAGGGACTTTTACCGTACAAACAAAAACCGAGTGCATAATTTAATAAAACATAAAATTATTTTTAAAAGTAACTAATCATCACTTTACTTAAAGTTGATGAAAGAGGCCCTTAAGTTAATGAGTTTATGTTTACACCAATGTTAATTTAAATGTAAACATTACTGTATTAATAATGACATAAATAAAAAAAAGTAATTGAATTTTGTAATTTATTTATTAATTAAATTAATGACAACAAAATTTCATTACTATTTTTTTTACTAAGTGCCTGTTTTTCAAACGTCAAGTAGGCCAAACTGACATTTAAAGTCACCGGTAATCGGGGATAATGGAGCTGATATGCCTTTGTTTGTACGGTAAACGTCCCAAACATTAAATAGAAAATAATTAAAAAAAATCGGCTATCGAATGATGCAGTAAACCGAGTGCATAATTCAATATAACAGAAAATGATTTCTAAAAGTAACTAATCAACACTTTACATGTAGTTTGTGAAAGAGGCCCTAAGACTTATTTATCCTCTTTTGCAATGTCTCCAGGCAAACTATTAAAAATGTATGACAATCGCTTCTTTATAGTTCTGTCACCATAATAATTATGTAAATAGGAACTATTAATTTTCCCGAAGACACTGCTGCCCTTGTATTATATCTAAGTATTCTATAAAACTATATTTTTTTTAGAATTAATTAGTATTTATAAAAAAAAAAACAAAATGATTGCCTTACCTCTCATTTCAATTTTATGATGAATTTCCTATTGCACACAATTTCACGTCAGAGAGGGAAGGTCACAATGAGTAAACACTGTGCAAAAAATCAATTTTATACTAATTTATACTCGCTTATTAATCTCATCAGATTAATTGGTCTGTTTTATCAGATAACCGCGTTGATTTCAAGATATAATATCAATTTAGAATTTCTAAGTATTCCAATAAAGCGATTAAACATCAAATCTGACTAATCGAATATTTTTGAAATAAATTTTCCATGTTCATTAAAAAATTACGAGTCGGTGTCAATTTTTTTATAGGTACTCGTAATTTTTGGAAATTACTTTCAAACTTAGCGAGTACTATAGTAGATATGATTTTAAAATGTTTAATGTTTTAATAGAAACAGACAAGTACATATTTACAAATTCGTTACACATGATATGTCATGTGTAACATTTTTTTTAATAATAAAAAAATAAAAAATTATATATGAAATTGATGCGGTTGCTTAGCCAGCGTGGGTCAAGGTTTTAGCCTATCATTTTTCTATGAGCCTATCGCTTAAATTTTGGTCCACACTATTTGTATACGTCATTCATTACAAGTAATTTTTTAAATTTTTTTTTTCATGTTAAGGTCGACAGAAAGGATAAGAAAGGATGACCCCATCCTGGCATACCTTACTCACTCACCGAAACACAACAGCACAAATAGTTAGTTATTTAATGTCTTATGTAAGGGAGTTGTTACTGCGGTCAGACGGGCTGCCCAAATGACTGCGAAACGCAGTGTGCCCTGTCACTACTTTCCAAATCCAGACATTTTTTTTGTCAAGGGGAAATGCGTCATGGATGCCCATTATATTGATATGTCGGACTTGAACCGACTAAAACCCCTTGGCGTTCCTACGCTCTGCCTGGGTGGTGGAGACTGGGGAAATGAGCAACGTTTCGTCCGAGAATCCACCGGCAGTTGTCCACACAATCGGGCCCATCGCAGAGAGAGCTTCTGAAGCCCCTATACCTCTACTCTGCGGCACAACCCACCGCAGAGTCGGAGGCCGCTTCCATCTATAAAATCTGCCCGCTGCGGCCCCGTATGTCCTCGCGCGCAGGACCGAGACCCATACCACGGTCCAGCGCGCAAGGACCGGGGATGTCGTCTCGTACCGGTCACACATGCGCATTCGCGCATGATCGGACCGGGCGGCGACCGGCGAAACTCCCGCTCCGTCACGGGCCCCGATAATCGAGCCCGCTTAGAGCCCTCCGCTTTTGTGGGTCTTCTTAGTTCCCCAACGGCAATCCGATTGGTCAAGCAGATGTCGGGCCCACGGCTCCCGCAACTCCCAGACTGCCGAAGGGTTAAGCCCCCACAACTCGTCAAGGTCATGACCCACTTAGGCCCCCCTTTAAAAGTTCATTTCCAAAGATTGACGACACGTTTGGTCTAGTAACCCTAGTAAACCCGCTAGAGGCAAATGTTTATATATTAACATTTTACCTTTGTACCTGAGTCATGGATGTTTTGTATTTATAATATGTATGTAATTTACAAAAAAAGTAATCAATGTAGTATATCGACTGTCTAGTATCGATAATACAAGCAATTCCACAGTAAGCAAAATACAGTTGTTTACTGTGGAACTAGATGGTGCTATGTGGAATGTGTGATGATATCTATTTATTATTATTTATTAAAGTTGACCCCGCCGGGCATCGAATCCGGGAACCTTGAAACAGAGCATTACGGCAAGCACCCTAACCACTCATCCAACGGGCTCGTCAAATTGGAGTGTTGGAATATTTTGATAAATTGGCATTTACTTAGGGCTGAGTAAGAAATAAGTCAATAAGAAAATTAAGATCAAATAATAATTGCTATGGGCTTAGTAATTAATACAAAATAGGAAAAGTACAATAGTAAGTGTGGGATGAGTTGTCGTAGGATAAGTACGAAAGAACCCTTGACTCGCTATGTCCCTCGGTTTCTCCAGCCTTAAAAAAAACCATAAATATACATTCGTAGTTAAAAATAGATATATATTAAGTTACATGCCAACTTGCGTGTTGCTAGAAGGAGAAGCATGTAATTAGGTAGGTACTTATAATGAAAAATTATTTTCAAAGCTTCCTGATTGATACGCTATCTCTTTATATGCAATTAAGAATAAATGTAATACTACAATCTAAAATCTTTCGCTTCCTTTCATTCAATCTGATTTGTATTCAAAACAAAAATATATAGTCATTAAAGATGTTTATCCTTTCTTTGTAATTGATTGTAGCTGTGGCCTTATCATATAGACAGTGCGTGCACTGACATATCTTGAAGGATGTAATTTTTTTTGTTACTACAGAGATTTTTTTCGAATGATTTCAAAATATCCCTCCCGTTTTAACCGATTTTTTTTTTGCAGTATTAGCGCCTCTTTCACCAACTACAAGTGTTGATTAGTTACTTTTAGAAATCATTTTCTGTTTTATTGAATTATGCACTCGGTTTACTGCATCATTCGATAGACGATTTTTTTAATTATTTCTATTTAGTGTTGGGACGTTTACCGTACAAACAAAGGTATACATATTAGCTAAATTATTCCCGGTGACAGGTGATTTTAAGTGACGGTTTAGCCCACTTGACGTTGGTCAAAGAGGCGCTTAATGTACCAAATTCGGAGGACGAAGTTTCAAAAAACATTTGAGTTCCTTCAAATTATGTAAGGCGGTTTGTTTAAAAAACCTAGCTTCACACACAACCTAGTCATCGTCAATTCAGTTACCTATATATCTACTTATACCTTTAAAATAATTTTTCTCATTAAATTTACGTATATTAATATCTACATTTCATTTTGTTATTGGAACCCCACTCTGGGTATAGGCCTCCTCCAGCTTATTCCATATTTTCCAATTTTTTGCCTTGCTTCTCCAATCTTTCCTGCTGTTGCTATTATTTCGTCGATCCTTCTGTTCTTAAAAATAAAAAATAAATATTTGTTCTTAAAAAGAAAAATAAATTCTATAACATATATTATAATAAAATCGTAAATGAGCCGTTATTAAAATATTTTTACAAAAAAAAACCTTTGTACTTATACTTATTATCGAGGTAAAAAAAGATATTTTTTGTCTGTTTGTCACAAGCAAGCTACTTATGGATAAATCCATATTTAAGATTCGAAAAAGCGCTTGAAAAAGTACACTGTAAAGACGGACTCGTTCTAAGATAATTCTAAGTAAACACAACAAGTGGACTGTCGTTTCCCTGTATAAGGCAATGCGGCTAAATTTTCACTCTGCTGAATCATTCCCCTCTGTCACGCACTACTCTTCTGTAAATTAGGAGGCTTAGTGCAAACTATGCATGCATCATTATACGCCCAGTATTGCCCAGTAAACTTTATTATTTGTAGGCGCTTAAATTAATATTATCAATACTAATAATAAATCTGTAGGGGTTGGACATGGAGTAAGTTGCTTTGTTTTCAGGGATATCGTGTTTATTGGCTCTATACATGATACTGAAACTAATTGACCATTTTTAGATTTTTTTTCTGTATGTATGTATGTATGTATGTATGTATGTATGTATGTATGTATGTATGTATGTATGTATGTATGTATGTATGTATGTATGTATGTATGTTTGTATGTATGTATGTATGTATGTATGTATGTATGTATGTATGTATGTATGTATGTATGTATGTATGTATGTATGTATGTATGTATGTATGTATGTATGTATGTATGTATGTATGTATGTATGTATGTATGTATGTATGTATGTATGTATGTATGTATGTATGTATGTATGTATGTATGTATGTATGTATGTATGGATGGATGTATGTATGTATGTATGTATGTATGTATGTATGTATGTATGTATGTATGTATGTATGTATGTATGTATGTATGTATGTATGTATGTATGTATGTATGTATGTAGGCTACTTTTTTCTTTTTCAACGCGGACGAAGTTGCGGACGCCAGCTAGTAAATAATGTTTTTATTCTTTTTATCACAAAAGTGCAGCGGTGTGCGACATCTAACATCAACCTGTAGAACTCTATTCAGGATTACTTTTCGGCAAGAATCCTTTCTATGCAGAAAGCCTTTAAAGTTTAATGTAGAGGTCGCTACAATCTTGTGTCAATATATTTTTATTATCTATAAATATAAATGTTGTGTTTTGGTTTGTGGTTTACTCAAAAACTCGAAAACTAGCCACCGGATTCACACAATATGTAATCCGCTTCAAAGATTGATCATATCTATTTTTCGCGTAATAATATAAACTCGATCGCTAGAAAATCCGCTTTTTTTACGGCGCCATCTGCCGAAAGTGAGGAGAACTTGCTCGCAAACGAGAATCTCTGTCACATTTAAAGTGGAAGTTAGCCGTTCTTATGACAGCAGAGTTAATAAGACCGAGCCATGGCGAAGCGTGGTCGGGTTCATCTAGTTTTTTTATATAAAGGTTAAATAAAAGTTGTCAAACAGACCGGTCAGGTTGATGGTGGATGGCTACCGTCGCCTATTACTGAAGCAACGACACGAACGACAGAAGTCGACCATAGAGATTAGGAAGGGGGATAGGAAATGGGAAGTTAATTAATGTTTTATCTAATTCAAAAAATATTTTTCTGTTCGCTGTTATTTCACAGTGGTTTTTTGTAAGTTTATGAAACATTTAAGAAGTACTCGAAACTTATATTACTATCGAGCATTTTTTTTAACTTTTTATCATCATTTTAAACTTTCAAATAACAATAAATCTTAGATAATTAATAAAAATGCAGAAGTAAGTAATGACAGTTTTATTAAAAAGCTTAGCACTCACATGGGTATTTAATTGTTTTTAGTTTAAGTATAACATAATTATTCCAAAATATATTGATCCTTTAACATTTTGTTCTGTTATTTATTTTTTATTGACCAAAGATATCCAATTATATTCAGATTTAATAGAAATTTAATTGGCCTCTGAAATGTTTGTTCATTGAACGGAAAACTTTCGAGTTGACACGATCACCGCAATCAACATTGGCTGCCCAATCGCACCACTCGCTGTCTGGTTTGTACAGGAGTCCATCTTGACAATCGATCGCTACGGGGAGACCCTCAGAACATAAATAGAACTGGTTGCAATTTTCATGGGCAACAAGAATTCCATCAGAGCCTTCAGCTGCGCAAATTTCTGGTGCTTCACTGGGGTCAATATTGGCACCACCATTTTCATTACCACCATTGTCTCCACTACCGTTACCATTTCCGCCATTGTCTCCTTCCTCGGGAATAACTCTGTCACCGCAATCAACATTTACTGGCCAATCGCACCATTCGCTGTCTGGTTTATACAGGAGTCCATCTTGACATTGGAGTACAGCTGGCAGACCCTCAGAACATTTGTAGAATTGGTTGCAGTTCTCATGGGCTATGAGAATTCCGTCAGAGTCTTTAGCTGCGCAAATTTCAGAAGCTTCACTTGGGTCTACATTGGTGGCCGACGCAAGAGCAATCATGCATGCTAGCAATATAACTGTAATTAAAATAAAATTTGTGGTTAGAAGTCAGCTTTACATATATAATTTTCAAATTTCGAATTCTTTTAGAACTAGGTATTTTTAAAATACAAGAAAATCTTTTGTAACAAAGTTCGATGAAAGACGTACTATCGCGGTCAATGGAGCAGACCCACTTTTCATACAAATTTGTCTAACGTTGAATTGAGGTTGTCATAGTAACGTAAATGTTATAATACGAGTAGGTATTTGAAGTAGGAACAAAGATAAATACAAAATGTGCACACGAAATTGTTCCTTACGGTGGGACTGCTCCCTTGACCGCGTTAGTACATGAAAAACCGTTGAAAAACTAACAACTTTAGGTACTAATGCGTTTAATTTATTTTTCTACGTACATGCAAAATGAGTAAAATCTATAGTTATTAAATCACAGCCAAAACGACAAGGCTATAAAGCTAAAATTTTGAACATAATATAATGTAAGCATCCGCTATAAAAATTTTTTTTTAATATTTTAACTGTGCGAAGCCGGGGGCGTTCGCTAGTTTTAATATATAGCAAATGTATTCAATAAAATTAGGTCATATTAGCTACAACTTTTAATAACAACTTTTTTGTCTGATGAGACGTTCACCGAGATTCACTTACAAATTAAAAAAGCAAAGTTAGAATATTTTTTAATCGAAATATATTTATGTTGTTTTGAATGTTATTATCTATATAATATGTATTTACAGTAGCTAGGTATATCGCACTGTTATCACAAATAATAGGTAAGTATATATGTCCTTGGATAACGACTAAAGTCAACATCATGATTCTTACCACACGCACTGGATTATCTATGACGAATAAATAGGAAAAAAAACTTCGTAAAGGCTTCATCTATCTATCTACTCGCCACACTTTTCCGAAGTTAAAATATCTTTTTAGGGCCTTCACTCACTGAGCCCGATCCGTGCTGCCGATACATTCTAGAACGCGTCTTCAGATCGGATCGCAAGGATTTTTATACTGAGTGCGATACCGGTGACGACACGTCCCGTTCTGCTATACATCAAATTATCCATTCAACTCAAGATTATGTTCGAGACAGATCGCGACTGACCGGCGTGCGATCAGTTGAACGCGTGCGATATACCGCAGGCAGTGGGGATGCATACACGGGCGACCATTGGTTACAGAGAACGCATGCGGTCAGATCGCATCTTAGGCTGGTTTCAGTGCTCTCCTGACGGTCAGTGCGTACGTCGGTCGCGCTTGTCATTTGTATGAAAATTCACAAGTCGTTACAGAGCTCGCCTGACCGTACGCACGCGTATTGCTACCGCAGTCGGTCGTGCGTATCGTCAGGCCTGACCGTCAGGAGAGCACTGAAACCGGCCTTAGATCGGATCGGGCGCAGTGAGTGAAAGCCCTTAAAAGGTTTTTGGTGACTCGTTTAACGGTTTCAAGAGTACATTGCTGAGAAACTCACTCAAATCAAAATTAAGCCTCAAAATTATTCATTACAAGCCGCATTTAATAAATTATGATAACACATTATCAAATTGTTAATTACTTGGTCGGCGTAACTTTATAAAATGTAGCTTATGTTATTTGCAGATAATGTACCTTTCTATGGGTGAAAGAATTTTCAAATACGGTCCAGTAATTTTTGAGTTTAATCATTACGAACATACAAATCTTTTCTCTTTATAATATTACTAGCTTCGCCCACGAAACTTTGTAAATTATATACTAAAACCATCCTCGAGAACCACTCTATCCATTGGTGAAAACACCATAAAAATCGGTGCAGTAGTTTTTGTGTTTATCGCGAAGAGATAAACAGACAGGCAGACAGACGTGGCGGAGGACTTTGTTTTAATGTAAGAATTAGTATAGACTAGCTGGTGCCCACGACTCCATCCGCGTTGAAAAATAAAAAATATAACACCCGAATAACGCCTGACATCTTTATCGCTGTGACGAAAAAAGCGCCGTAATTTTTAGTCTATGCTCACGTCTATGTTTTTTCAGCTTAAAAAGTATCCTGTATATGTTAATCAATACTAATAATAATTCTGTAAGGGTTGGACATGGAGTAAGTTACTTTGTTTTCAGAGATATCGTGTTTATAGGCTCTATACATGATACTGAAACTAAATTGACGATTTTTAGATTTTTTTTTGTATGTATGTATGTATGTATGTATGTAAGTATGTATGTTCCTCTATAACTCTTAAACGAATTAACTGATTTTCATGAAACTTGGTAGATAAACATTTAGACGTACGGGACACAAGATAGGCTACTTTTTAATTTTCGACACAGACGAAGTCGCGGGCGAAAGCTAGTCTAGGTAATAAAGTACAATCGACCTCTAAAGTTGTTGCAAGTTGCGTCGCAATAGCTAAAGTTGCGTCGACACGTTTGGTCTAGTGGTTAGTAACCCTAGCGGTTAACCAAGCGGTCGCGGGTTCGAATCCCGCTAGAGGTAAATGTTTAAATGTGTTAATATTTTTACCTTTGTACCTGAGTCATGGATGTTTTGTATTTATAGTATGTATTTACAAAAAAAAAGTAATCTATGTAGAATATCAACTGTCTGGAATCCACCCATAATATAAGCCTATAGTTGCTTAATTGCTTAATCTGAACTAGATGGTGCTATGTGGAATGTGTGAAGATATTTATTTATTTATCTGTTTATTTATTTATTTATTTATTTATTTATTTATTTATTTATTTATTTATTTATTTATTTATTTATTTATTTATTTATTTATTCATTTAATAGCTAAAAATCAGATGTCTAGCACGTTTGACTGTACTTGCGCGAACTAATATCAACTTCAGAGGGTTTCGTTGTATGATAATTACGTTAACTTCCAAGACTATGTCCGCTTTTTTTTCTCTTTTGCCTGAATGAAAATTACTAAATGTCTTTTTCTGTATACCTATGACAAAATAGATGCAAGATTTCATTCATTGATACAAACAAAATGATAAAACTCACCTTTCATTGTAATTTTAGTCTTCATTTTATTGCAACTAATTGCATAAGGAGCGTCGACACAGAAAAGCTAATTAGAAGGTATTAAAACGTTTTTTATACTCATTCGGATAATAATTACTTACCTATATATTATCAAAAGAAAGATCTCATAACTAATGTATTTAGCTGCTGATAACGCGATAATTGTAATAATGAGTGGTGTTGTTTGTTTGTGATATTTTAAAAAGGTTTTTTTTAATTTTCTATGTAAAAAGTTTAGGCACATTTTTTTTATAAATCTGCAATAAGTCAACGTGAACAGTGAAATTAATGCAGAAAGTGCGGTCTTTTTTAACCTACACTCGCTCTGACAGTGACTTGCAAAGATATAGGTATTATTTCGATGGACAATAGGCGTAGGACCCGAGAGGACCGACCGTCGGTAAGGTCTCGGACACACTGCTCTGCGATTGGCCAAATATGACATTACTACACTGTAACAGGTAAAAATCAAATTCAAATTCGAAATAATTTATTTGCTGAATAAAGTTATACATAAGTTGTTGTAAATTTAAATATATTTAGTCCATATATTCTACCGACAAGGGGTGTGCAAATTTAAAGAGCATAACTAATAATTCCTAGATAATATAATAATTATTGTATTTTTATTTTATTTAATTTTTATATTTATTTAAGTGAACTATATAGTTTCATCGTTCAGGAACTCATCATTTTTTTTACTTTTTTGTCATTGTTACCTGCAGCTGAGCCTACAGTTTGAACACCGTTTATAATTTACCTGGTTGTATATAAAGACCCCAGTACACATTGGTCCAAGTTGGGCCAATAGGGGCCATCGCCATTGTGTACAGGGGACAATGGAGCATGTTTGAGTAGGTACAAATTGCCAATCGTTAGCACGCAAGAGCACGACGTCATTTGAATTTTTTTTTTATGTTTTAACTAGCTGAACCCGGCCACCCTTCGCTGTGGTTCAGTCTAATATTATAAAAAGTATATAGACAGACACTCTTGTTAAAATGCGATGTTGTGTAAAAATTTCATATTAATTCATCGGGAAAAGCCACTAATAATAAATCTGTAAGGGTTGGTCATGGAGTAAGTTACTTTGTTTTCAGAGATATCGTGTTTATAGGCTCTATACTGAAATTAAATTAACGATTTTTAGAATTTTTTTCTGTATGTATGTATGTTAAAGATAATTAAGAAAAGTGACAGTAGGTATACAAAAAAATCACGAACATCAAACTTATTCCATATTACACGCAGAACAAATTAAAATTTTCATTATAGGTATAATTATTGACCTTACAAAGACTATTTGTGTCAAAAATCAAAATAAATAATAATAACATGTAACTTGAAGAATGTCGCATGAAAAAGTTGTACCGTTTTTAAATCAGTGCTATAATCTAGCAAATTATCAGAACGGAAACAGAACGTATTGTTGATAGCTACTGTTCTGATAATAATTTTTAAAATAAATAATAAGAATCGTAGGTACCTAATTGTCAAAAGATAATTCTTTTACCAGGAAATGATAAGATATTGTCTTTTTTCAGTGGCAACTTTGAAGGTTTAACGGCTCTGTTACTTACCTAAACTCTTCTGCAATTGTTACCCTATACCATCCTTATTCCTTATCCTTAAGAATGGGTATAAAGCAAACCAAATTTGTTATTTCACCCGCGTGGCCCCTTGGACATGATAGTGACACAAAATACGTAGAGCTACGCACAACATGCGACGGACGATAGCGCATCTCGCTCAATAAAAATGTTATAAGTGCCAAAAGTATTAAATATTAATTATTCGTAAACTACAATGTCAAATGAAAAATTGTTACACACAGCCTTAGATAATATGTGAAGTGAAATTACTGATACACTTTTAGCTTTGTAATGTGTGTCATTTTGAAAATAAAACTAAAATCTTTGGAAATGAGAGCTCACTTGGTGATTTTTTTCTAACGAGAAAATTTCATTATATTATGTTTTCTGTTACAGACGTCACTTTCAATTATAATGTATTTATCTATTTAAAAAAATTAATTAAATTAGACTTTGTTTACTTAGATAAAATTCATATCTAGGATTGGCTATTTCTCTTTATGCCCGCTCTTAATGCAACTATGGTCGGTAGCACACTTGCAGCACATGTAGCATTGCTTGCGTTATAGACCACGGTAGCCACCTACCATCAAGTTGGACCATCAACCTGTCTGTCAGAAAGATATTATTTTCATTAATTAAAGTTATGTCAAACATTTACAAAAAAAAAAAACATGTTTTAAAAATAGTGTTATAAAAGAAAGTCGTGATAGTTACACTATTTGTAACCCGAGAATCGCTGGACCGATATTTATCAAAAAAAAGTTCAAAAAAAGGTTGCATTTTTCTCATATTCTCATATTCCAGTCATTACCTATTCATTTAGAAAAACAGTTGATTCGGTATTTCTCAGGAAAGGCCAGTACATATGCACCACTTTTTTTTACTGTGTCAATATAAGTAGATGTCTATCTATGACATTATTCGGTTTCAGCAGAAAAACTTTCAACTAAAAAGTTGAAAAAAGAGGTCGAGTATCTGCTCCAAATAATTGTATCTAATAATTGTATGTAGTTGACCTCCGGAAGTAGTCTGCTGATTCCGCCTGAAAATTTCACCTGTTAATTTGTCTAGGAACTGTATTTGGGGATTTTAACGTTACATCCAGTAGATTTGATTGCTCTCGTGCCCACAAACCGCGCCCGCGCTTGCTCTGATACAGCTAAAAAAATTATTAAACGCCTGCCCTTATAATCATAGCAAGACATTTAACGTAAACTTCTTGAGATATTAATTATTCAGGAAATCATTCCGACATTATTAGTTCAGATAAATCAATACTGATTCATATTATGTAATATGTTTAGGTTTACTTATTATATATTTTTTCTAATTATTTTTTTGTTTAATAATCATGCGCCCGTGTAATCATGCGTTAAAAGAAACGTGTCGAAGAATAGTTGTATGTCAATGTCAATAAAATATTGCGCGCGCGCGGGCAAGGCAATGTTTACGTCACAACACAAATGTTAAATAAATATGTCCCCCCTCCCCCCCTTTACGCCGTCTCCGGGTGACCCGTCGACCAATGAATTATGATTCAGTCAGTGATTCAGTGATAAACACACCTCGCAGCCGTCTCCTTGTCAGTCATGCTGCGATTTTGACTCCCGGTGCCCTGAAGACTTGCATTCATGCATCTTTGCATACAAAGTACACAGCACAAGTGAGCATTTGAAACGCGCAGAGTGTGTATTTGTCCGCTATCACTAGTTAGTCAAATCAAATGACCTCGGTGGCCTCTTGTTGCAGATGTCAGCCGTCGCCGCACGAAGAACGGCGATTCTATCACATATTAGAAAATGACTGAAGGCCCTCCGGACAAGAATGGGAAGCCGGTGAGTCCAATGTTTGATCCAAATGTCAAATGTTTGATGATAAATAATAATTATTTGTGCGGTGCGCTGCGCGCGCGTCGATAGCGCCCCCTACTTTTGGCCGTGACTGACTATGACTATACATTCGCAAATTATTGTCAACACGAACGTTACGTAGAGCATTTCAATGATTTACTCTCCGTTACAATAATTTATATTATATGCTATTATATATTTTGTATAAATTTATTAAGACACGTGCCCGAACGCTGACACATTACATACTCTGACGCAGGTTTTCCTTATCGCACTTATCAAATGAGTTGATTATTCTATCTCAACAGGTCTGTTGTTTACATTTCATGCGTCTAATAATTGTTTTTATTGAGTTACTTTACATATAATTGTAAATAACAAATTTGACGTGAATAGGTACGTATTTACTTCCATAGCAATTTAGAAAAATGATAACAAAATCGGGGAATATAGTTTCATTCTGTAGATTCATCTACAAAAATTTAATTACACCAATCGATCGCTAAAGGATCAAATAATTTTTTGGTATAGCTATGGTATATTCTAATTCGTTGGATATAGGTACATATTTATGCTCAACGAAAATACTTATTGATCGTAACATAAACGTATTCATGTAAATACACGACACATCCACGCCCCATTTCTTCAATCGTGTAGGAAATAATGTCAAAAAAAATTCAATGCTTTTAATAACTTTACATAGAAGACCACCGTAAAATAACAGTATGTATACTTACTGTTGTTTTTCGGAGAGTACTTATAAGGGTATAGGGGTGCCAGAGCCCATTTCCATATTCTTTCCCATTCAACTTACCTACCTATCCTTAATCCTATTATGGTCGGCAGCGTACTTGCACCGTTTTTTATCAATACTAATAATAAATCTGTAAGGGTTGGTCATGGAGTAAGTTACTTTGTTTTCAGATATCGTGTTTATAGGCTCTATACATGATACTGAAACTAAATTGATGATTTTTATAATTTTTTCTGTATGCATGTGTGTATGTTCCTCCATAACTCTTAAACGAATCAACTGATTGTCATGAAACTTGGCAGATAAACAATTAGATGTACGGGACACAGGATAGGCTACTTTTTTCTTTTTCAACGCGGATAAAGTCGCGGTCGCCAGCTAGTGTTATAATAAGTGACACTAGCTTCGTGAAGAGACGTGCCAGAAACACACAGTACGTCTCCCCTCGTTGCCCGGTGTTCTGATGGGACGTTCTAAAGACCCCATTACCCGCCGCTCTTGTCGAAGCTGCATAAACCGCCCATATCACCTCTCGCAGTAGGCAGTTTAACAGACATAGAGGGTTAAGTAAGTTAAGTAAAACATATTTCTGGTTGTAAGTAAAATAAATATACCTACTTAAGTATCAAAGAGTTGTTGTTGGTTAAGTACCTAATTGGCGTTTTCAAAAAACCGTGTAGATTATAATGCCTATTTTTACGATATATTCATTCCAAAGACAAACCTAGAAATATGATATTGGCCACTTCGAATAGAAGAAAATGATTTTTTGGTTTAATATTGTTTGTTTTAAGCTGTAAATTTTTCGTAAAAGAAGCATAACCTCTTTGTGAGAATTACAGTGTTCTGTGAGCATAACTTTGACTTTAGTCATATTTCATATTTGACTGGCGAAATGTTTCGAGACGATTTTCTTAAAAACTAAAGTCAGAAGGGAAAGTGAGAAAATTAATACTTGAACATGTCCGCCTGGTTTCTATTCTGCTGATTTATAAATGACCAGTGACCAGTGATTGGACGATATAAAATTTTGTATACAAACTGCCATCGTAATTGGGAAAGGTTTTGAATTAAGTGTGGTAGTTTTTAAAGGCGTTTTTTGGCTTAATTAGTTAGGAATTGTCAAAGTTTTATAAAAATATAGTTTTTATGTCTAGGAAATCAATTTACAATTAATTTTATAATTATTTTAAAATATAACCTAGAGTCATAAACATTACGACATACTAACCACAGAGTAACACATTTTGTAATAAGCGCACAATTGTTCTGCTACAACCAGTATTCCAGTACCCAATCTAACCTATTTTCTGCATTGAAAAGTCTTGTAACACATTTTGTAATCGGGTGAGCTCGCTCCGCTGCGCTCCGCTCGCATTTTCATAACATTCCGGAACCTAACCTAACCTATTTGTTTTCAGTACAAATAAGTCTTGTAACACATTTTGTAATAAACGCACAGAATACTAATTAAGTAAACAATAAAAAAAAAACATTATTTATTGCTCTACGTCTCATATTTTGAAAATAATGATTTTTGCTATAAAATATATAAATTAAATATTAATAATCGCTATAAATTTTATAAAATTAACTTCTAAACAGTAAAAATTTATAGTGTTGTAGTGATGTTTTTAAGTGACACTGATGCTGATAGTTCAAACAAACGTGGTATATAAATACTTATTTGTATTGTAAAGAAATTTTAGGTTATGTTTTAAAATAATTATAAAATTAATTGTAAATTTTTTTCCTAGACATAAAAACTATATTTTTATAAAACTATGACAATTCCTAACTAATTTAGCCTAAAAACACCTTAAAAAACTACCACACTTAATTCAAAACCCAACCCTCGTAATTTCATAAATACCGTCATTCGTCATCGTTACCATCGCTACAGATTCGCAAAATCTAAATGTCGATCGTTCGATATTATCGTTACTGTGTGAAGCGTCCCAAGTGACTGTTAAAATATTATTATATTAAAATATTTCATGCTATTTTCACCAATTCAAGTTTTTAAACTTTTTTCAAAGTTCAAAGTTTTTGAGTTTATCGCGAACAGACAGACAGACAAACGCGGCGGAGGACTTTGTTTTATAATATGTAGTGATGACTACTACCTGCTGCCCGCGACTTTGCCGGCGTAACTTTGTATATACTAAAACCTTCCTCGAGAACCACTCTATCCATTGGTGAAAATCGGTGCAGTAGTTTTTGAGTTTAACGCGAACAGACAGATGCGGCGGAGGACTCTGTTTTATACTATGTAATGCTACGTACCCACTATGTTCGCGCATCAATCGTGCATCACGCACCTGCAACAAATCAAGTGTAGACGTTACGCGCATCATAACTTGTGTTCGCTAAAAACCGCCACCGCTTGGAGCACAGCTTTGGTGCGTGCAACGTTGCACGCTCCAGGTGCGCGATTGGTGCGCGAACATAGTGGGTACGCACCTTAAGGAAGAACAAATTGTTATTTTATAATCTATGTTTTTTTATAGATGTGTGTGCGGATTTGGTTGGAGCTCGGTCACGCTTGCGAACCACGGCGCTCTGTGTACGGCCGATCGCTGGCTCTGGACTGGCGCGTGTGGCTTCGAGGTCCGAGTGGTCATGACATAAGCACCGTAGTACACAAGGTGGTCTTCTACTTGCGACCAGCTGCAGCTTTTGTATATCCCAAGAGAGGTGAGCAAAAATTACTTTCTTTTTAGTAAACTGACAAATTTACAGTTTGACAGGCGATATTTAAGAGTGCGTATAAAGCAAACAAAATTTGTAATTTCACCCGCGTGGCCCCTTGGACATGACAGTGACACAAAATACGTACAACTACGCACAACATGCGACGGAAGATAGCGCATCTCGCTCAATATAGATGTTATAAGTGCCAAAAGTATTAAATATTAATTATTCGTAAACTACAATGTCTAATGAAAAATTGATACATAAAGCTTTAGATAATCTGTGAAGTGAGATTACTGATACACTTTTAGCTTTGTAATGTATGTCATTTTGAAAATAAAACTAAAATCGATGAAAATGAGAGCTACCTTGGTGATTTTTTTCTATCGAGAAAATTTCATTATATTATGTTTTCTGTTACAGTCGTCACTTTCATTTATAATGTATTTATCTATTTAATAACATTAATTAAATTAGACTTTGTTTACTTAGATAAAATTCAAATCCAGGATTGGCTATTTCTCTTTATACCCGCTCTTAATGATGCGATGCTCTTATGCTGATGTTTTTTTTTATGTTATGATCGACGGTCCACTTGATGGTAAAAGTGGCTACCGTCGCCTATAACACAAGAAACACCACAGGTGCTGCAAGTGTGCTGCCGACTATAGTAGAAGTAAAGATATTTAAGGGAAATGGACCTTTTTTCCTTTCATGACTCACAAGCCTTGAGACACCTTGTGCAGTAAGGCCTCAGATTAAATTAAGATGGTAAGGCACAGAACCAGGTGATTGACCAGGTTTTGAAACTAAGGCGACATATTAAGAGCCCATAAGATACATTAAGGTAGGCCTAGATAAGTCTAGGACAGTGATTCGGTTACTAGATCTTCCACTAACATCAGATTTCTATTCTACCACAAATATAGTGACTCTACACAGTCTTTGCTATAGACTATAGAGCAACAAAGTCATGTGTTCTTTTGACCCAATTAAATTTATCGACCATTCAATTAAAATAACTGTTAAATAACTAAGTATCTTTGTAGATTGTATAGTCAATGTCATACCTACAGATATTTCGAAATATTCAAAACTATATTCATTCGACAAAAGTCGCCTAATTACTCAAGCAATTATGTACTTATCTAAAAACTTATCGAAACATTTTCAAATAATATATTTAAATAATAATTTTTGATAAATTATTCAATGACAAAGTGAATGAGATGTAATAATTTATTTAATTTTATCAAGTAAAAATCATCTTAACACTAAGGGCCTCTTTCACAAACTACATGTAAAGTGTTGATTAGTTACTTTTAGAAATCATTTTCTGTTATATTGAATTATCCACTCGGTTTACTGCATCATTCGATAGCCGATTTTTATTATTATTTTCTATTTAATGTTTGGGACGTTTGCCGTACAAACAAAGGTATATCAGCTCCATTATCCCCGGTTACCAGTGACTTTAAATGACAGTTTGGCCTACTTGACGTTTGTGAAAGAGGCGCTAAGATGTTTAAGTTAGTAGTTAACTTTAATGCCCAAAGTGCCCAAGCTTTAAATAACGGGAGAATTTCAAATTGGGGTGCAACTGCAACTTCGTCATTCTTGGCTTACTTTAAATTGTGTTTTAATTAACTTCTTTTTATTGATTGGGACCAAATTGGGACTGATTACTTTTTCTGTTTTTAAATAATTATTGTAGCGCTACTTAGTAGGGCGCACTTACTATTTTCCACAATCATAATGGTCCAAGATCCGGCATTAGCAATATATACCCCCATCTGTTATTTAACGATGACAAAGATTATCTGGTAGATGATACTTGTATCAAAGATTTAAATCACAGATGCGCCCTTGCCATACTTCAGGCGGCCGAAAATGTGTCATCGTTGGGAGGAGTGAGCTCACTTTTCCCGCCTTAGTCGCTTGTAGAAAGCAGTGAGCGGTTCACGTTGCGTACACATCTTTTCTGCGAATAAGGTTCGTTTACCTTTAAAAATGCCTTCCTGTGCCTTCCGAAAGTGTTCTCATAATTCAAGAAACACAAACAAATCAAGGGAATCACATTTCAATGCGTATTACGTGGACAGTTTTCAGAAGCACAGGGCGCATCTGTGATTTAAATCTTTGACTTTAAATTGCGAATGGGTTGCCTAGCCAAATCGCGTACCGTATTTCTTACTATAAACTAAGCAAGGGGTTGTAGATCTTTTTGAAATAACATCATCTAAGTTATTGTATTTCATTGCGTAAATAAGATATGTCAGGAGCCATTATTCTACATTCACCGATACTCTATCTTATTGTCATTGTCGCAGTGCTCGGTAACTAAAAATTGATATATTTTTCTATATAAGTGATCTTTCTAAGATCATTAAACAAGAAATGAATCTTTATGAGGCTAGTTCCACACGAGGTTATAATTTGGAGAAGACTTATAAAAATATATTGACGATTCCTCCAACTTCCATCGAGCCTGAACGCGCTTTTTCCGCCTCTTCATATTTGTGCAACAAATTGCGAAGTATGCTTTCGGGTGAGACGTTGGACGCGTTGTTATTCCTTTGATTTTATTTTCGTGGCTTAAATAAGTAATTTATAAAGTTTCTAGTCTATTTATTTTAAAATATGAGTACCTATAAACATTGATCTCTTTAACATGTTGTCTTTTTTTATAGTATATCTAAACGAATCTTAAGAAGTTGTTTTTCTTTAGTTTATTGTAAAATAAAATAAACAAACTAGGCAATTTACCAGTTTGTTTATTTTATCAGACGAAAGTATAATTTTGTTTTGTTTTTTTGAAGATTTAACTAAAGATTTAAAATAAAAAAGTTGATTTTGATATGTTTTACTGTCTTTTTGTTACTACTTTCTATTACCAATACAATCCCGGGACTATCCTGGGATCCCGGGATTATCTACAGGCAATCTATAGGCAGCAAGTGCCATCTAACATAAGTCTATCGCAATTTTTCATAGAAAATACAACTGAACGTCACTGCAACTTTTGTACGAGTATATGGTTCAGAATGTAAGTACGATGAACAATAGGTGACGTATACCTACTGAATATATGCCGTACAGAAAGTATAGATAAGGAATAATAACCGTGTCTGTTTTAATTCATATAATGAGCGCGTACTTCAATATTCAAGATTTTAAGCGTAACCAAAGCGGTTTGTTCTGTTTCTTAATGAGTAAGCGACCAGTCGCCGACGGATTCGCCTGTCACGGTGAGGTCATTTCACTATAAAACTTGTTTTAGCGTATAAATAAGTAAATATTTTAAATATTTTATTTTAGACTAACGCCACGAGACTGATCGTATTACAATAAAATCGTTACCCAATGTTACATTATTCATGAATGTGTCCGTTATCATAATTTTTGATAGCCGGTCGGTAAACTGGATTGTTTTGTCTGTGATAAAAGTTTGTTTCAATCGCGTCAAACCGCGGTGTTGCCGTTGTAATAAATAAAATTCATTTCATTTCTTGTTTCAGTGTTACTAGAGCCGCCGTATGAGATTCAGGAGTCCGGATGCGCGTCCATAGACATACCGATACATGTGTACCTGAAGCATAGTAAGAAACCAAAGAGAATCAAAATCAAGTATCATCTGCAAATCAAGAACAACTCTTCGAGTAATTCGGAGTCGACCTGCGTGTATTACGACTTCGAAAATCCTTCGGAAGAGTTTAAAGAGGCTCTCATGAGGGCGGGTGGTGAGGTGTTAGCTCGCGTGGGACATCCCTACGCCAACAATAATCATCAGCTCGTCGTTTTACTCTCGGACACAGAAAACAAACGCAAGCGGAAAAGTCATCGCAACGCCGTTGACTACACCGAAACGAAAAGGCTCAAACTCACCGAGCGTACACAATGCAAACACGACCATAAGACAACGTTGTTTACGAATGATATTTGCTCAAAGTGCTGTGCATCCAAGAATGTGGACTTTAGGAAAATTCTGGCGCCGATCTCTATGACTGACGATGAAGTGAAAACAGTGTCTCGTGTGTATTTGTCGTTTAGTGCTTACGAGAAATCGGCGAACGCTCTGATCCTACCGCCCATCTCGGATCCGATATATACAGTTCCGGAACTGCCTGTGTCTTTGCGCGGTGCCCTCGCGAGTGTCGAAAGTGATTATTCGATGTAATAAATAACACCTTATCATTGTTGATAAGGTTACATCTATGTGCCATATAAGTATGTGAAACTTTGGTACTTAGCATATAAATATTTTATATATATTTTTATAATGTTCGAGTAGGTAGTCTTTGTATTTCACGAATGCGTGTGACCATTTTTAGTAATGAATAGGTATCTATTTGACTAAGTTTCAAGAGCTTGAATTACTCGTGTGAACGAGTCGAGTGAGTTGATATGGACGCCATATTTGATAATAGCATACGCTATACATAGTCTTAGCGTGCATATACATAGTCATAGCTTGCATATACATAGTCATAGCGTGCATATACAATACATAGTCAAACACATGCAAGGTCATAACGCAGTCATGAGTGCAAAGACTATAAATAGATAAATTTTGTTCCTTTCTGTTACCTTAGTTTATTAATTTCCATTCAATTGTAATAAGATGACATTAAGTGCTAACGTGACTTTTATGCTGTGAGTAAGATCTCGTCATTAGGTGTTTAGATTAAAGACAATGTCATATTTTGCCTTAGAAATGCGTTGAATTATTTTTGTTCATTAATTTATTATTAATTATTTAATTTTAATTAATGTAATTTTGAAAGTGTTATTTAAGTTATAGGTCAGAATTATTATGTTTATCTTTGTTAAATGTCTAAGCTAAGAACTCATTCTTATTCCTACTTGGAGCTGTTGAAGACGAATATTCTCTTTACTTTTAAGAAAATAGGTACATGTTAAAGGCGGTTCCTAAAACAATGATTTATTTTATAAATATTCAACAATAGCTGAAGTATACTTATTCCGCCCTAGTTAAATATTTTTAACTTTAAAGGTACGATCAAAATATAGTGTATTAAGTAGGTAAATATAAATTTGTATCAATTACGTTTTTGATTGTCAAAGAGATTAAGAGTATACACAGCCTACTTCATCTTGTTAATATTTGCTGCAATGAAGTGGCCATTGAGTGAATCTACTGTTTTAAAATGGAGATAATTAATTTTTATTACAAAAATACGAAAGTATCAATTTAAAATTAAATTTACTTCCTCTAACTGTGAATGAAAAACATCTTGAGGAATTATAGTTTTTTTTGTTAATATAATTAAATTGTTATTTATTAAGTTATTTCTTGAATTTTAGTAGTGTCAGTGATTTAGGCAGCCCGTTTGGCAGTAACCAGCACCTTACAGATGACCGCCGTGAAATAACAGCATGTGTGCTGTTGTGTTTCGGTGAGTGGGTAAGGGATGCCAGAGCCAATTTTCCCATCTCTTATCCTGAATCCTACTGTACTCGACAGCGCATTTGCAGCATCTGTGGCGTTACTTGTGTTATAGGCGACGGTAGCCACTTACCATCAAGTGGACCGTCAGCCTATTTACAGACCTTAAGAGCGGGTATTAAGAGAAATAGCCAATCCTAGATTTGAATTTTTATCTAAGTAAACAAAGTCTAATTTAATTAATTTTTTTAAATAGATAAATACATTATAAATGAAAGTGACGACTGTAACAGAAAACATAATATAATGAAATTTTCTCGATAGAAAAAAATCACCAAGTGAGCTCTCATTTCCATCGATTTTAGTTTTATTTTCAAAATGACACACATTACAAAGCTAAAAGTGTATCAGTAATTTCACTTCACATATTATCTAAGGCTGTATGTAACAATTTTTCATTTGACATTGTAGTTTACGAATAATTAATATTTAATACTTTTGGCACTTATAACATTTTTATTGAGCGAGTTGCGCTATCTTCCGTCGCATGTTGCGCGTAGTTCTACGTCTTTTATGTCACTGTCATGTCCAAGGGGCCACGCGGGTGAAATTACAAATTTTGTTTGCTTTATACCCACTCTTAACAAAAAAAAAACAACTTTAATTGTAGTAACTTACTAAAGCGTGAACACGAGTGTTTATGAATTTTAGCGGCAACATCTTTAGTCTGCCGATATCATCTATTTTATTTTAATACGTGTAATGTTTAATTACTAGCTGTTGCACGCGACTTCTCCCGCGTAACTAAAACATAGCCATGTTACTCGCTGATAGAGTAGCTTCCTATAGGTGAAAAATTTTCCAAATCGGTCCAGTAGTTTTTGAGTTTATTCATTACAAACACACAAAACTTCTCTCTTTATAATATTAGTATGGATATAGATATTTTAAAGAAATAGGTACGTAAATTGCTAGGTAGGTTATGGTGACTACTTATCCAATCGTTCACAAGTTGGAACCTCCTCCTCAGATCAGATTAGATCTGCCTGATTATTATTACTCTACTTGGAACCTAAACCGAATTTCAGTAATAAATTAATAATGTAGGTATACCAAAATTATTAAGTACTTAGGTATAGTTAAGTGTCGTAAGATTAAGATTGTGATGAGTAAATGTGTCTGTGTGAGAAAAACATTTGTACAAACATTGTGATTTTAAATTATGTACATACTTAGTTAACTAAATTAATTTTAATACTAACTAGGTACTTAGTAGGTAATATAACTAAGTACACATCTCATCTACCTTTTATAAAGGTTTGATCGACGAAAATCACTACACGAAGTTTAATGTCAAAATGTTTATTATTTAGGTATTTCTTTTGTGCTGCAAAAAAACCTTGCAGCTAAAATAAGTACGAACATATAGGTATGTGTAACGAAACTTTTGTGCTTAAACGTAAGCCTTGATATCTATATTACACAGGGTATTGTGATATTTTAATAATTAAGTAATTAACTTAATATTTGTATATTTTAAACATAAATGTTAAATGTATAATTAAGAAATACATATGAAATGGACATATGTAAACAGTTTTTTATTTATACAACCACATACCTATTCACCTAAAGGAAAAAAAATCGCGTTAGGTCGCAAAAAATTTTTGAAGTATTGCATCTCGGGATCTGTTTGACATACAGAACTGCGGTTGAGCTCAAATTGTAGCTAATTTTGTCTTCTTTAAGAGTGTGTAAGATTACTTTTCTGTAGAATGCACTTTTCAGGAGTTATAAGCCAAAAACTGAAAAAAAGTGTGAAAATTTCGAGCGTTTTCGAGCACCGTGTAGTTAGCACAGGTCTTTCGAAACTGCAAACTTGGTTTTACACTACTTGTAAATCTGTCCTAACAACATCCCAAAAAATCAAGACAGTAGGTACAATTTTTTGCGACCTTAAGATTTCTTGAGTGACTGGGTTATGTGTGCTGTTGTGTTTTAGTGAGTGAGTAAGGGATACTAGAGCTTGTTCTTAATACCTATGGTCGGTAGAGTGCGTCGCTTCTGTTATAGGCTCGGTAAATCATAAAGTGGAGACCGTTAGCTTGTCTGACGATCTTTATATTAAAAATATTGACGCAATCTTTCAGCGGCCTCTAATACATGACAATAAATCTTTCTCATTAAATACATATAGGTACATCCATACAAAATGTTCTGGTGTGAGTACCTAAGGGGTGCCAAAGTCCATTACTATGTTTTTATTTATTTATTTATTTTTCAAAAGGTACACCAACAGCACAAACAAAAAACTAATAATAGGTATAGGTAATACAATTATTTATGTTATAAAGCTACAGTACCAAGTGGACCGTCAGCTTGGTTGGCCATAAAAATGTTATAATATTATCTACTAATTATTGACGAGAAATCCTTTAACTTAGGTACTATTTGCATTCTATAGCGCTTAACGGCAATAACGTACCCCGCGCTCCACTGTTTCATTATAATGAATGAATGAATGATCATCATCATTGTTCTCAGTCCCTCTCACTCCCTATGCAGATGTCAGCGACATCTGTCGGACCTCAATCCTCATTCCAAACTTTAATTATTTTGTTGGGGTGGTGACATCTTTGGAATATGTTGAAAACTATTTAAGTCGAAAAGGCGACTTTTTTTGCAAGGCTCGTAAAGAGGTATAGCGTTATTGGCTTGCGCAGTGCGCAGGCTGCAGGCAGTCGCGATTTGCGTTTGGAAGCGTAAACAAGGGGGTTCCCCTGCGCAGACTGCTCAGTTTTTAAAGTATAATCCGCCGGTCGTTTGCGGGAAGGAACAAAACTCGTATGTCGCTCGCTATCCGCAAGCTGCTGCGCCTGCGCACGCGTCGTGTACATTCCGAATACTTCCGAATTATTGATTAGACGCTTAGAAATTCGGCGTAGGCCCTTTTGATAATTTCGCAACCGCTTTCGATCCGAATTGGTTCTAATTTGCGATCTTATTTTGCGTTTAGATTATTGGTTTCTGCATTTACCTATATTCGGTTGTGCCCCGCGCTCGTACGTCTATATACTGGAGACAGATTTATTGATTGCGAGTGGTAGCTGCACATTGTATATATTATCGAAGGTCTTTTCTGAATTTTTGTTTTTTTTTTTTACATGCTTTGGATTACGACTAGGGGTCGCACATTTGTGATTTTCGTTGACCGTTTACAACCATCACTGATTCACTCAGTAATCCGCGTAATCGTGGCGCCCTGCTTTCAGGTATCTAAAACGCTTACACTGCATGCTTACTAGAAGGCCTGGCTTTCTACAACATTCATAATCAGTCCACAAGCGACCTTTTTATTTTATCGCCACCACATTCGGTCCACTACCAGCTGCTTTGGACCGAGTGCTTCCCATGTGCTTCCTAAGAAAAGCATCTTCGATCATCTTTGGTAATAATGTACTAAATTAGTCGATGCATTTATTTATCTTGAATCACTGTACTGTTATGTATTAAACATATCAGCTATTTAAGTTTGACAATGTCGCAAAATTTTAATGAATGGTTGACTCATTTTGATGTCAAGTAGGTAATGTTAAATATTTTAAGAAAAAAAAAAAATACTTTTCTATCACTTTACTCAGTGATTAATTTGTACCAAGACTGCTTCCTTTTAGAAATATAGGTACTTATTGTCCTTAAGGCTTGTTTAACCCTTTAACCGCCTCAGTCAATTGGCCAGAGCCGAATACCTATATACATCAAATTACTACAACATGGAACACGCGTGCCATACAAAACACAACGAATTTTATGGAACATTTAAAAGTGACATATACATGCGTAGAGCATGAACTGTCATTTATAACAAAACAAACATAATAATAAGTACGTAATTTAAAGAAAATGTGACTTTACGTCAACCCATTAGAGTTTAAAATGAAATAGTAGAAGTTGATCGTTACTACCTTTTACCATTGACGCGTGAAGGCAAGAGTCCGCCATGATTCTGTCAAAGGCGTTCTTTTTATGTTCCTCTGTGGCACTTGCGACGCTAATTCCATTGTAGTATTTCGATGCCTATATACGACAAATTCATCTTCTAATTGTATAAAGTTTATTTTTTTAATCATTGAGTTACTTTCTCCTAAAAAAAATTATAGGCGTTAGAGGCACTACAACTCCTACAAAACCAAGCAGTTATAGAGTTAAACAGTGCTTCATTTAGCTTAAAACAAAATTGATAATAAACAATGTTTTTATTGTATATCATTTACTTAATCCCTAAAAATAATCAATATAGTAGTATGTGAATTTAGTAATGATATTTTCCATCACTAGACCACATGTTTTGAACCTTATTACGTACGTAGTATGTCCAGCGCTTAGGTTGGATATACACGACCGCATGTGACATCGTAACTGAGTTCCGGCTTCTTCGAAAATTCTATTAGTGTTGTGCGTGCATATTTTAAACGTTCGATAAAGGTCATCGTGACAGGGATCATGACTACAATTGAAGAATTGATACGAATTCTAGAAGGCGATGAAGATGAAGAATTCATATGGGACGACGACTTTAACATTAACGAAGGGGTAAGTATTTCTTAAAATAATATTCACCATTAGCACAAGGCAAAGAAACAAAATTTGTGTTATTCCACTTTCAAGAAATATTTTTATGTGGCATTTATCTATTGTATGTAAACAATTGTGGTAAACATCATCTGTCTGCAAAAAAGTGCTGAGCTCATGAGCTCATTAACGAAAGTGAGGCTCAGGACTTACAATAAAACGTGTGAGTAGAGCGCTCTCTTACACTAACTATAGGCCTTATGGGAACATGTAGTTCTCATAAGGCCTATAAGTGCGTTCGTGTCGATAATGTTATCGATAACTTTACAGAAGTTTTAAATTTTATAAATTACTAGCTGGCGCCCGCGACTTTGTCCGCGTTGAAAAAAAAAGTAGCCTATCCTGTGTCCTGTACGTCTAGATGTTTATCTACCAAGTTTCATGAAAATCAGTCAATTCGTTTAAGAGTTATGGAGGAACATACATACATATAATACCTACACTTACAGATTTATTATTAGTATTGATTGATGTATTTACAAATTATAAATTAAAAGTCGGAAAATCTTAATCAATATATTTACAATTTTATTTATCGACATTTTATGCACATCCTTATTTATTGTAGGTACAAATTGTGATGTCCTATAGTAGGTAATTTTGGTTTATTTATTAGGTATGTATCTATTCATGTAATTTCTTGTATGTGCATGTTTCTGTAATTTGTATAATGTAAGTAATTTATATGTAAATAATGTAGGTATGGAACTGATACATCGAATTGGGGTTGCTCCTGTTATAATGTACCCATGTGTGTTGAAATCAATACTAATAATAAATCTGTTAGGGTCGGTCATGGAGTAATTTACTTTGTTTTCAGAAATATCGTGTATATAGGCTCTATACATGATACTGAAACTAAATTGACGATTTTTAGAATTTTTTTCTGTATGTATGTATGTATGTAAGTATGTATGTTCCTCTATAACTCTTAAACGAATCAACTGATTTTCATGAAAATTGGTAGATAAACATTTAGACGTATGGGACACAGGATAGGCTACTTTTTTTTTCAACGCGGACGAAGTCGCGGGCGCCAACTAGTAAATAAATAAAAAAATATCGGTTTACGAGTCAAGCGCTAGGGGAACGACCACTTTTACACAACCAAGCGGTAAAAAACAATATAGATTTTTTTTTAATTACGTATACTAAAAGTAAAAATACCTATACTGTGAACACACATTACAGAAAATAGGTAACTGTGTTGGAATATATCAAAATAAATCTGTCTCACTCTAACAAATACATTGAGAGTCTTTCTCCTTCACACATATAAATATTAAGTTATTAACAATAGCTCTTTGTTTCTTACAAGTCTTATAAACGTTTGGCATTGAGCTTTAGAGTTAGTCTGTAGTAGTACCTACTGCGCCCCTTACTAGTGAATACGAACACGCCTTCCTAATATATTAAAAGAGACTTATTAAATAATATTACTTGAACGAATTCCATCTTTCAATGCTTCCCATAACCCAATAGGTTATGGGCCCAGCAAATGAAAGTTTCCTAGTGAAATAAAAACTTTTCAGTGAAATATGAAATAAGACTTTATTAAGTATATAAAATATAATAAGTGAAATAAGTTTTAAATAAAATAGTATAAAAATAGAAACCGGACTATATTAAAATAAAACTTTCCAGTGAAATGTGAAATAAGACTTTATTATATAAAATATAAGTGAAATAATTTTTAAATAAAACAGAATAAAAATTGGATAAATAAAAAAATAGTAATAGGACTATTAAAATAATACTTTAATAAACGTATAATTTAAAAAAAATAAACTAAGTGAATTTGTGGTTTAAATAATATTATAAAATGGACAATTCAAAATTAAAACGCAATATTAAACCGTTTGACGGTGAGAAATATAGTGTGTGGAAGCTAAGAATTAGAAATTTATTAAATGAATTTGAACTGTTAAATATAATAGATGAAGAACCTCCCGCGGAACCTAATAATCAGTGGCTCCAAAAGCAGAAAATTGCAAAGAACACAATTATTGAATATTTATCGGATTCTTTGCTAGGCTTAACTAACGAAGAAATTACTCCAAAAGAAATCTTTAAGAAGCTGGATTCAATCTACGAAAGAAAAAGCGTTGCAACGCAACTCGCTTTGCGAAAACGGTTATTAAATTTGAAACTGGTGAGTGATCACTCACTTTTAAAGCATTTCCAACATTTTGACGAATTAATTATCGAATTATTAGCTGCGGGTGCAAAATTGGAAGAAGCTGATAAAATTACACATTTATTCATGACCCTTCCCAACTGCTACGATGGTGTAATTACAGCTATTGAAACATTAGCCGAAGACAGCTTGACTTTAACATTTGTTAAAACAAGACTTCTAGATCACGAAATAAAATTGGTACATGAAAGAAAAGATACGAGCTTGAAAGTGCTTCAGGCCGACACTATAAAACCTCAAGCTGCGTCATCAAAAACTTACAATGGAAATTTTAATAAAAATAGAAATTTAAAAGGAAGAAAATTTTATCATTCTCAATTTAAATCGAAAAATAAAAAAATAAAAATCTTAAAATGTCATTTCTGCGGAAAGCATGGTCATTTTCAAAGGAATTGTTTCTACAAGAAAAACCAACGCCCTGAAAACATTCGAACAATTCAGACCATAAACACTCATAACGAGAAACCAAACATATCGGGATTCGCTTTTATGGCAGGCGACTTCGAACAAGAAAATGAAAATGAAAATAACATAACGTTCATTTTGGACTCAGGTGCCTCTGATCATATTATTAACAAAGAGGAGCTGGCACGAAAATTCATAACTTTAGAAAAACCAATAAATATTTCTGTAGCAAAAAATGGCACATTTATAAGCGCAACAAAGAAAGGAAATCTCCAAGTAATTAGCAATACTGGCTTAAAAGGAGTGCTACGTGATGTTCTTTTCTGCTCAGAAATTCCCTACAATTTATTGTCCGTTAAGAAGATGCAAGATGCTGGCATGACTGTCGTTTTTGACGGCGTCGATGGTGGTGTGAAAATATATAACGGAGGTAAAATTGTATCATGTGGTAAGTCTTTGAACAATTTAATCGCAATTAATTTTGTGTACGATATACCAGCTTTAGTAGTGAATAGCTCATCAAACAAATCCGTAAATAATAATTACGAATTATGGCATCAAAGATTAGGTCACATTGGTAAATTTAAATTTATGCAAATAAAAAGCAAGCAAATGTTTTCTGACATTAAAAAATTAAATAATGTTACTCCAAATAACAACCTATGTGAAGCTTGCATAAATGGAAAACAAGCATGTTTACCATTTAATAAAACAAAAAGTAAAATCGTAAAAAGACCACTTTTTAATGTGCATACAGATGTGTGTGGTCCCATCACTCCTTCAAGTGTTGACGGCAAAAACTATTTTGTCCTTTTTGTTGATGAGTATACCCACTACTGTGCGACCTACTTAATAGCCCATAAATCAGATGTTTTTGCTGTGTTTCAAGATTATGTAGCTAAATGTGAAGTTCATTTCAATTTGAGAATAGTCAATTTGTATTGTGACAATGGTGGTGAATATTTATTAAAAGAAATGAAAGAGTATTGCGTGCGAAAAGGTATAAGCTACCACTTAACAGTGCCGCATACCCCTGCGTTGAATGGGATTGCTGAACGAATGATAAGGACAATAACAGAGCGTAGTCGTGCCATCTTATCTGGCGCTAAATTAGACAAAGCGTTCTGGGGTGAGGCTGTGCTTACTGCTACATACTTAGTAAATATCAGCCCCACAAAAGCACTGAAATCAGTTACCACACCATTTGAATTGTGGCATAATAAAAAACCACAACTTAAATACTTAAAAGTTTTCGGTACAACGGTTTATTATTTAAATAAAACCAGGAAAACCAAATTCGACGAAAAGTCCTTAAAAGGAATTTTAATTGGTTATGAACCGAATTGCTATAAGGTGTGGGATGTGGTAGGTAAAAAGTTTGTAAGGGTCAGAGATGTAATAATTGATGAGATCAATTTCTTATCGACAAGACCTTTAAAGTCTGAAGGAATTTTTATAGAAAATTCCAGTATCTCTGATCAGCACTCCGTAAAAAGGACGTGTAATTCTGATAAGTCTAAATCAGATAATTTTAAACAAACTGGCGAAATACCTGTATTATTAGGTCCACCACCTAATAAATCTGTAAGTGAAACAGATGGCTCTTCATTTCAAAATATAATGACTTCATCTCAGAATGGATTGACTTCACATAATCTAAGAAGAAGTGAAAGAATTAAAAACTTGCCCTGCATGTCATATAATGAAAACGAATCTGATAAGCATGTTAACTATTTATTATATGCTTATTCTTTAATGTGCAAAATACCTTCGTCATATAACGAAATTGAGTCTATGAGTGACAAGGACTTATGGTTAACGGCAATTAATGAAGAAATTCAGTCATTAACCGAAAGTAATACGTGGTCCCTTGTACCAAAACCAATGCACAAAAACATTATAGACTGCAAATGGGTATTTGCTATTAAAAATGATGAATTTGGAAAACCCCTTAAATACAAAGCACGTTTAGTAGCTCGTGGCTTTAGTCAGGAATATTTGATTGACTATAATGAGACTTTTGCACCAGTTGCAAGAATCTCAAGTTTCAGATTCATATTAGCATTTGCGAATCAATTCAACTTGCTTGTCCATCACATGGACGTGAAAACGGCATTTTTAAATGGGATATTAGAGGAAGAAATATATATGAAAATTCCTGAAGGAATCCCAAATAATAATAATAACGTTTGTAAATTAAATAAAGCCTTGTATGGTTTGAAACAATCTGCACGCTGTTGGTTTCAAATGTTTGAACAGGCCTTACTTAAAAAGGGTTTTCGATACTCATCAGCTGATCGATGCGTTTATATTTTTGATGCGGGTAATATCTTGAAAAACATATATATTTTACTTTATGTTGATGACCTTGTAATCTCTACAGCAAATACAAATACCATGAATTATTTTAAAAGATACTTAATGAACGAGTTTAAAATGGTAGACTTAAATGAAATTAAATGTTTCTTGGGGATAAGAGTTGAACGGAATCATAATAAAATTACATTAGACCAAGAGTTGTACATAAAAACAGTTTTGGAAAAGTTTAACATGAGTGACTGTAAAACTGTCAGCACCCCTCTAGAAAGCAAAGTAAATTATGACGGCTTAAATTCAAATGAAACAACAAAGGCCCCTTGTATGAACCTTTTAGGTTGTTTAATGTATATAATGGTATGCACTCGACCTGATATGAGTTTTTCTGTTAACCTCTTGAGTAGATTTGTGAACAAAGGTAACCAAACAGTTTGGGCATACTTGAAAAGGTTATTACGATATTTAAAAGGAACAATGAGTTTGAAGTTAACCTACACCAGACGTAATTACAATAATATACTGTGTGGCTTTGTTGATTCCGATTGGGGAAGTAATGAAGTGGACCGGAAAAGTACCACAGGTTATTTGTTTAGATTATTTGAACAATGCACAATATGTTGGCAAACAAAGAAGCAACTCACAGTGGCGGCATCGTCTACTGAGGCCGAATATATGGCTTTATATGAGGCCGTAAGAGAAGCTCTTTTTTTAAAATCATTAGTTACCAGCATAAAAGTTGAAGTATCCAGTCCAATTCCCATTTATGAGGATAATAATGGATGTATAAGCATTGCAAATAACCCCACTAGTCACAAGAGATCAAAGCATATTGACATTAAATATCACTTTTCAAGGGAACAAGTCGAGAAAAAGGTTATTAAAATGATTTATCTGTCCACAGGTGACCAGTTGGCTGACATATTGACAAAACCATTACAAAATCAACGTTTTTCTCAAATGAGAGACAAGCTCGACTTGATGTAAATTTTAGAATTAGAGAATAATAATTAAATATTATTACGTTATCTTGAATTAGATATTAGCTTATTAGATTTGAACTGGTCTGATTAGGTTTTTCTGGGTTTTTCCTAATCCTGCGCAACGAATGTTGGACCGTATATGTTCAAAAGATTGTACTCCCAGACAAAGGAAGGTGTGATAATTTGTATTGTATAATTTTTGATTAGATATTGAGTTTTTGGAGAAAGAGGATTTATTTTGAGGGGGCATGTTGGAATATATCAAAATAAATCTGTCTCACTCTAACAAATACATTGAGAGTCTTTCTCCTTCACACATATAAATATTAAGTTATTAACAATAGCTCTTTGTTTCTTACAAGTCTTATAAACGTTTGGCATTGAGCTTTAGAGTTAGTCTGTAGTAGTACTGCGCCCCTTACTAGTGAATACGAACACGCCTTCCTAATATATTAAAAGAGACTTATTAAATAATATTACTTGAACGAATTCCATCTTTCAATGCTTCCCATAACCCAATAAACTGAACTGGCACTGCCAATAGGTGTTGGTAAAATTTGCATAGCATCAAGACTGTGTAATTTTTCTTTCGGGGACTGAGTAGGTATGTGGGACTGACATAATGTAGGACGGTCCTACATTGTAGGTATAGGTATTGTTTCTCTCTTATGTCTTTCTTGTATTGTATAGTTTTTTTTATTTCTGATACTGACACAGGACAGGTAAGATGGGTCGGTCACTCCTTTTTTATAAAAATATACCCTACTCTGTCATATCTCTCTCTACATCTATGTTGTATCTCTTTCTTTTTGTAGTCGCGTAGGCGTTTACAAAATACCACTATTATACCAAATAGTGAGGGGCGATTGTAAATTTTATTGTACCTAATAGGGCAGCGCAGTTTCTAGTACAGTGGGCGGAGAGACTGCTTGAGCTATCCTGCTTTTTGTGAACTTTCATCAGTCTCTTATTGGTTGTGTTTGTCAATTCTGTTGTGTATTTTGATGTGTTCATTGATTAGTGTTGAATTGTTGTAAAGTGGTGCTGAAATATCAACAAAAATGGAACAGGTACCTTTCTGTTTATTATTTTGCTACGAGTATTTTATTAGGATATGTTTGACATTATTAGCTCGTTACTTTTATTATTAGCAAGCACCAACAGGATAATTTAATGGTACCTCTTACTACTAAACTCAACAGCCGTTTGCCTTTGCCTTACAGTGATCTTTTGACGGCCATCTTTGTTTCGTTCTAGTATTATGTAGTTTTGTTTTTAACTTATGTAGCGCATGATATATCATGAGTTATGTTATAAGTACCTATTTATTATACTTTTTACCCATCAAACTACTACAACATGGAACACGCGTGCCATACAAAACACAACAAATTTTATGGAACATTTAAAAGTGACATATGCGTAGAGTATGAACTGTCATTTATAACAAAACAAACATAATAATAGGTACGTAATTTAAAGAAAATGTGACTTTACGTCAACCCATTAGAGTTTAAAATGAAATAGTAGAAGTTGATCGTTACTAGCTTTTACCATTGACGCGTGAAGGCAAGAGTCCGCCATGATTCTGTCAAAGGCGTTCTTTTTATGTGCCGCTTTGGCACTTGTGACGCAAATTCCATTGTAGTATTTCGATGTTTGTACCATATTTCTATAACTTCTCGGACATAACCGAACAGATTTGAAATTGGAATACTTACCTTTTACCTATGTAAAATATGGAAAAGAAATAAAAGTATCCGATTAACACTTTAAAGCTTCTCTTAATGTAAGCAGCATGTCAGGTGTTACCTAAATATCTATTAAAATTCTAAGAACAATATTTTCGAAATCCTACTTAGCGGTAATATCTATTAATTATTTCGGCCCACAATTAATTAATGTTTGGAAAACATTGCAAACAATGGTTATAATATAATAGTGATTTACAAAAAGTAATTTGGCACTATAAAACACTCACAATTTCAACTTTATCGCAAACAATAAATAAATACAAGTAAATGTTCTTTTTAAGAAAAGCAATTAAATTATCTTCGGTCCTTAATGATATATAGTATAATTATGTCCCTTTTTTGAGTTAGTATAATGTTAGCGTAATTACTTTTTATCGATTTCACAGGAGAGTGATTTAAAGTGATTTATAAATACGTTTTTCCTAAAGATAAAACGTTTAATAGGCACCTTATGCTATTCGCTGATAAAGAATTTTTAAAATCGGCCCAGTAGGTATTAATTTATAGTTCTTTAATACAACTATCGGGTACAAACAAAATTAAACATCAGTAAATATGTCAGGTGTTATTTATTAGGAATAATAATAAATCTATCTCATTTACTAAGTTCGACAAACAGCAAGACATTTATTTTTCGATGATAACTACGCAAATCTAAAGGCGCGTCCGCTGCGCCAACATTCTAACAAAACTTTGTTCATGATAATTATTAGATTGCAAATTTTTCGTCCGCTACTACTTCAACAATGTTTAGAAATAAAATTTTCTAACAAATCTTAACATTTAATAAATAATGACAAAGACTTTTCAAGTGGTTTGATCGACGAAACATTTAGGCCTAGCACCTATTTAATGTTTTCTAACAATGTTTTGTTAAAACGCTCTGGCGCAGCGGACCCGGTAAGAAGAGAACTTTAGCGCTCTCTTTCTAGCATTTAAATACCACAGCCTGGTGACGTCATTGTAATTGTATGTACAATAGGGGACCGCGGTGCCTAGTACAGAGGGCGGGGAAACTTCAATTGAGCTGTCCTGCTTTCTGTAAACTTTCTTCAGTCTCACGTTGGTTGTCGTAGAGTTTATTTTGAGGTGTTCGTTAATTAGTGTTTCATTGTTGGAAAGTGGTGCTGAAAATCAACAAAAATGAAACAGGTGCCTTTTTCTTCAATATTTTGCTACTTTATTAGAATAGGTAGCGGTTAAACTGATGGTCAACTTGATGGCAGGTGTAAGCCGGCCGTCACCTTTAAAAGCAAGCAACAACAGGGAGGGCAACAATCTTTTTTAAATCTCTTCATTCTTTAACTATTTTATTAGAAAATGTTATAAGTTGTTATACAGACTGACGGTTAACTTGAAAGTAAGTGTTTGTCATTACCCTATTGTTGTCGTTGTTGCAAAAATAGGGAGATGAAAGTGCGTTGCCCACTATATCAGTATACCCAAAGATTTAAATCTTTGAGTATACCTTACATCTTACTCTTATCCTCTTACTTATCAGTACCTATATATACCTTTTACATCTAAAAACAACAATCGTGTGCATTTGGGTACTGTAGATAGCATATTGAGCGTAGCAGTTAAAAAGATAGCGCAGCGGACCCGGTTTAAGAAGAGAACTTTAGCGCTATCTCTTTCTAGCGTTTAAATACCACAGCCTGGTGACGTCATTGTAATTGTATGTACAATAGGGGAGCGCGGTGCCTAGAACAGAGGGCGGGGAAACTTCAATTGAGCTGTCCTGCTTTCTGTAAACTTTCTTCAGTCTCACGTTGGTTGTCGTAGAGTTTATTTTGAGGTGATCGTTAATTAGTGTTTCATTATTGGAAAGTGGTGCTGAAAATCAACAAAAATGAAACAGGTGCCTTTTTCTTCAATATTTTGCTACTTTATTAGAATAGGTAGCGGTTAAACTGATGGTCAACTTGATGGCAGGTGTAAGCCGGCCGTCACCTTTAAAAGCAAGCAACAACAGGGAGGGCAACAATCTTTTTTAAATCTCTTCATTCTTTAACTATTTTATTAGAAAATGTTATAAGTTGTTATACAGACTGACGGTTAACTTGAAAGTAAGTGTTTGTCATTACCCTATTGTTGTCGTTGTTGCAAAAATAGGGAGATGAAAGTGCGTTGCCCACTATATCAGTATACCCAAAGATTTAAATCTTTGAGTATACCTTACATCTTACTCTTATCCTCTTACTTATCAGTACCTATATATACCTTTTACATCTAAAAACAACAATCGTGTGCATTTGGGTACTGTAGATAGCATATTGAGCGTAGCAGTTAAAAAGATAGCACAGCGGACCCGGTTTAAGAAGAGAACTTTAGCGCTATCTCTTTCTAGCGTTTAAATACCACAGCCTGGTGACGTCATTGTAATTGTATGTACAATAGGGGAGCGCGGTGCCTAGAACAGAGGGCGGGGAAATTTCAATTGAGCTATCCTGCTTTCTGTAAACTTTCATCAGTCTTATGTTGGTTGTCGACTCGTTGAGTGCATTTTGAGGTGTTCGTTAATTAGTGTTTCATTGTTGGAAAGTGGTGCTGAAAATTAACAAAAATGAAACAGGTGCCTTTTTCTTCAATATTTTGCTACTTTATTAGAATAGATAGCGGTCAAACTGATGGTCAACTTGATGGCAAGTGTTAGCCGGCCGTCACCTTTAAAAGTAAGCAACAACAGGGAGGGCAACAATCTTTTTTAAATCTCTTCATTCTTTAACTATTTTATTAGAAAATGTTATAAGTTGTTATACAGACTGACGGTTAACTTGAAAGTAAGTGTTTGTCATTACCCTATTGTTGTCGTTGTTGCAAAAATAGGGAGATGAAAGTGCGTTGCCCACTATATCAGTATACCCAAAGATTTAAATCTTTGAGTATACCTTACATCTTACTCTTATCCTCTTACTTATCAATACCTATATATACCTCTTACACCTAAACACAACAGCCGTGTGCATTTAGGTACTGTAGATAGCATATGGAGCGTAGCAGTTAAAAAGCTGGCGCAGCGGACCCGGTTTAAGAAGAGAACTTTAGCGCTATCTCTTTCTAGCGTTTAAATACCACAGCCTGGTGACGTCATTGTAATTGTATATACAATAGGGGACCGCGGTGCCTAGTACAGAGGGCGGGGAAACTTCAATTGAGCTGTCCTGCTTTCTGTAAACTTTCTTCAGTCTCACGTTGGTTGTCGTAGAGTTTATTTTGAGGTGATCGTTAATTAGTGTTTCATTATTGGAAAGTGGTGCTGAAAATCAACAAAAATGAAACAGGTGCCTTTTTCTTCAATATTTTGCTACTTTATTAGAATAGGTAGCGGTTAAACTGATGGTCAACTTGATGGCAGGTGTAAGCCGGCCGTCACCTTTAAAAGCAAGCAACAACAGGGAGGGCAACAATCTTTTTTAAATCTCTTCATTCTTTAACTATTTTATTAGAAAATGTTATAAGTTGTTATACAGACTGACGGTTAACTTGAAAGTAAGTGTTTGTCATTACCCTATTGTTGTCGTTGTTGCAAAAATAGGGAGATGAAAGTGCGTTGCCCACTATATCAGTATACCCAAAGATTTAAATCTTTGAGTATACCTTACATCTTACTCTTATCCTCTTACTTATCAGTACCTATATATACCTTTTACATCTAAAAACAACAATCGTGTGCATTTGGGTACTGTAGATAGCATATTGAGCGTAGCAGTTAAAAAGATAGCGCAGCGGACCCGGTTTAAGAAGAGAACTTTAGCGCTATCTCTTTCTAGCGTTTAAATACCACAGCCTGGTGACGTCATTGTAATTGTATGTACAATAGGGGAGCGCGGTGCCTAGAACAGAGGGCGGGGAAACTTCAATTGAGCTGTCCTGCTTTCTGTAAACTTTCTTCAGTCTCACGTTGGTTGTCGTAGAGTTTATTTTGAGGTGGTCGTTAATTAGTGTTTCATTATTGGAAAGTGGTGCTGAAAATCAACAAAAATGAAACAGGTGCCTTTTTCTTCAAATGTTTTAATACAGGAAATAGTCCATCTGTATTTCTAGAGGGTAATTGTTTAGTTTTAGTGGTAGGTTCTAGTAACAAGTGACTTTACAAACGGTTTTTTTCAGAGGTGTGTGCGTATTTGGTTGGAGCTTGGTCACGCTTGTGGACCTTGGCGTTACCTGGACACCCGATCGATGACCCGGGACTGGCGCGTGTGGGTCCGAGGTCCCAGTAGACAGGACATAAGCCCCATTGTTCACAAGGTGGTCTTCCACTTGCAACCAGCTGAAGCTTTTGTATATCCCGAGAGAGGTGAGCGACGGATTTTCCTTTTTTTATTATTACTGACAAATTAAAAGTTACAAAAGCGTTAATTTATTTATACTAGCTTTTATTCGCTGTGTCGTCTTTGTTATTCTAAAGTATAAAAGAAATATAGAGTACTTTCATCTGCTGCTCTCTCTACATATAAACTTAGATGATGTTATCAGAATTGGACCGGCTATCCGATATTATAATAAATATGATTTTTTTAATTTTATTTAAATACGCCTAACTGCGGCATTGCCCTTGTAATAATTTGTCTTATTTCTTGTTTTAGTGTTAATGGAGCCGCCGTATGAGATTCAGGAGTCAGGCCACGCGTCCATAGACATACCGATAGATGTGTACCTGAAGCATTTTACCGAACCAATCAAAATCAAGTACAGTCTGCAAATTAACAGAGTTTCAGAATCGACCTGCGTTTATTATGACTTCGAAAATCCTACGGAAGAGTTTAAAGAGATCCTCATAAGGGCGGGAGGTGAGATGTTGGCTCGTGTTGGAACTCCCTACGCCAACAAGAGTAAACACGTCGTTTTACTCTCGGACAAACAAAACAAACGCAAGCGGAAATGTCATAGCGACGCCATTGACGACACAGAAACGAAAAAGCTTCACGTCACCGAGATTACACAATGCAAACAAGATCTTAAGACATCGTTCTCTACGAATGATATTTGCTCAAAGCGCTGTGAATCCAAGAATGTGGACTTTAGAAAAATTCTGGCTCCCTCTATGACTGACGATGAAGTGAAAATTGTGTCTCAAGTGTATATGTCGTTTAGTGCTTACGAGAAATCGGCGAACGCTCTGATCCTACCGCCCATTTCGGATCCGATATATGCAGTTCCGGAACTACCTGTGAATTTGCGCGGTGCCCTCGCGAGTGTCGAAAGTGATTATTCTATGTGACAAAATATAATACCTCATTGTTGATAAGGTTACATTACAACTATGTGCCATAAAATATGTGAAACATTGGTACTTAGTAATGTTCGAATAGTCTTTGCATTTCACGAATGCGTCTGATCGTTTTCAGTAATGAATATTTCTCTATTTGAATTAGTTTTAAAAGTTAGTATTATACTCGGGGCGAATATTTCATATGCCGTTGGCGGCCATATTGGTTTTGTTTGGAAGTGTGACGTCACGATTGTTTCGACAGGCACGCACACTAGAATAGCGTGCATGTACATAGTCAAACACACGTAAGGTCGTAACGCAGTCGTAAATGCAAAGACTATAAATTATTAGATATAAGTTTTGTTCCTTTCTGTTACCTTAGTTTGTTAATTTCACATTTAAGTGTAGTAAGATGACATTAGGTGCTAACGTGACTTTAATGCTGTGAGTAGGTTAAGATCTCGTCATTAGATGTTTAGATAAATGAAAATCTCAGATTTTTTAAAATTAATGTGTATTAATTAATGTAATTTTGAAAGCTTTATTTTTTAACTTATACCTACTTAGGTCAGCACTGTTATGTTTATCTTAATTATATGTTTAATTGATTGTTAGTCATTCTTATATAGGTAGTTGAAGATGTTAAAAACCTCAGACCAAATAACAACTAAAGACAGAATTTTGCGGGAAATGCCGGTTTTTAAATCGTGCAGTGTGCAGTATTAATTTTTATTGAAAATGTTGGTTTTAATAAAGCGAGGCTTATTTTGATTTCATTTGTTATCTATCTTTAGTTATTATTTTATGTGAGTTAAAAACTTATACATTCTCTTAGCGGTACATATCTAATTAATTTTAAGAGTTGTTCCTAAAACAACGAATTATTATATTTAACAATAGCTATTAACGTACAATGCGCCACGATTGCCTCTTTCTAACTTCATATAAAGATTAATATTATATTTATATTATATATTATTGTATAATATAAACTTTATACTATACATGCGACCAAAATAGTACATTAATACTTTCAAAATCGATTGATTAGATTGATTTGATTCTATTGATCAAAATAAATTTTAATCAATAAAATTGTTACTTCTAGGGACAATGTTAGCATAGAATGAAATTTATCTTCTATTTTAGAATAAAGAAATTATGTTCATTTCATTTCTATTAAAAAAAAAGAATTTTCTATATTAATCAAGTTAGTGACAAATAAGGAAGGAAAAACATAAAATATAGAGAAATCTATTATTTTTATAATATTATATAAAATCATAAAAAATCATCTATTAATACTTGTTTTGTTTAGCATTAAGTTAAAAATGTACCCTCTCAGTATTACTTAGCCCAGTTATAAATAGTTGACAGTTTTATAACAAAATTAAATGTAACGTGGTCAATAGAGGTAAATATGTCAGAACTCTAATTACGCAAAAAATACTTAATATTCCCAACTTTGCTGAGTTCACTTTGTTTAAAGTCGCTAATTTCATACCAAAATAAAAAATTCATATTTTAATAAAATATTCCATTAAAATATAATATTTTAATGACTGTAGCTTTGCAGTTTTCAGTTTAACACCTTTGTAAGTGGATCCCTCTTATCTCAATTCTCCACGGTCATCGAAATACTACAATGGAATTTGCGTCACAAATGCCAAAGCGGCACATCAAAAGAACGCCTATGACAGAATCATGGCAGACTCTTGCCTTCACGCGTCAATGGTAAAAGGTAGTAACGATCAACTTCTACTATTTCATTTTAAACTCTAATGGGTTGACGTAAAGTCACATTTTCTTTAAATTACGTACTTATTATTATGTTTGTTTTGTTTTGATGACAGTTCATGCTCTACGCATATGTAACTTTTAAATGTTCCATAAAATTCGTAGTTTTGTATGGCACGCGGGTTCCATGTTGTAGTAGTTTGATGTCCACGGTTCTCAAAGCACAAAAGTCATTTTCATATGCGAAAGAAACATGGCGGTCTCTATACTTAAGAATGCGTATAAAGCAAACAAAATTAGTAATTTCACCCGCGTGGCCCCTTGGACATAACAGTGACACAAAATACGTAGAACTACGCACAACATGCGACGGAAGATAGCGCAACTCGCTCAATAAAGATGTCATAAGTGCCAAAAGTATTAAATATTAATTATTCGTAAACTACAATGTCAAATGAAAAATTGTTACATAAAGCCTTAGATAATATGTGAAGTGAAATTACTGATACACTTTTAGCTTTGTAATGTGTGTCATTTTGAAAATAAAACTAAAATCAATGGAAATGAGAGCTCACTTTGTGATTTTTTTCTATCGAGAAAATTTCATTATATTATGTTTTCGGTTACAGACGTCACTTTCATTTATAATGTATTTATCTATTTAAAAAAATTAATTAAATTAGACTTTGTTTACTTAGATAAAATTCAAATCTAGGATTGGCTATTTCTCTTTATGCCCGCTCTTAAGTATGACTTATTCATTTACTTGCCTAAAACATGGTAGTAGGTAAGGTGTTACAAAAAAGTTGCGAAAGGAATATCATGTTTCGCCTTTTTATAACAGACATGCAAAAATTAATTTAACAAGACTTCAACAAAAACGTCAACAACATTTCAAGTATAACTTCAAAAGCAGCTACATACATATTTAAAATTGATGACGTAGACTTGTTTACGTAAAATTGATTAAAAGTACAGTCGGGGTAAGAAAGAGTTCGTCAAAGTCATCGTTTGCTTGCGAGCAATTATCAATCACGCCAAAATCGAACCAAGCGTTTAAGACTTGATGAAGGAATGAATTTGAAAACTGACGAAGGTTTTCCTACCCTGACTGTACATCCTCGGTTTCTATGGCGTGAACACGAAAATACGAATGGAGTCGAATCACTCACTTTACCTAACATTTCCTTGATTTTAGGTCTAAATATTACCTTAAATAGTACCTTAACTGAATTTCAGTATTAAAATCAATAATGTATCACCAAAGTTATTAGTTCCTTTATAATCAAGTGTGGTAAGAATAAGGTTGTGATAAATAAATGTGTTTGATAGAAATATTTTTGTAGAAAACCTTGTGATTTGAAATTAAGTAGATACCTAAGTTATTTTACTACTATACTTATAGATCTTTACGTAAAAACCTTTAATAAAGGTTTGATAGACTAAGCACCTCTTTCACAAACGTCAAGTAGGCCAAACTGTCATTTAAAGTCACCGGTAACCGGAGATAATGGAGCTGATATACCTACCTTTGTTTGTACGGTTAACGTCCCAAATATTAAATAGAAAATAATAATAAAAATCGGCTATCGAAAGATGCAGTGCATAATTCAATAAAACAGAAAATGATTTCTAAAAGTAACTAATCAACATTTTACTTGTAGTTGGTGAAAGAGGCGCTTATACTACACAAAGTGAAAAAAAAAAAACTTAATTATTTAGGCGACTGATAGGTATTAAGTTTCTGTGTTAAAATAAGTAGGAATTTAGTTTTAACTTGAAAGTGCCTCTAGAACGTAAGACTGATAACTTAATTACACAAAGTACAAATATAATACATATTTATAACTCGTATATCTATAGGTATGTTACTTGGAAGTGCCTTGAACGTAGCCTGTGATAACCGTAGATGGAATCAAAAAGAAAGATTAGTGACTCTATTTCCGCGCATGGACCTCATATACTGAGTCCAGTAATGAATAATAATAAATAAATAAATATCTTTACACATTCCACACAGCACCATTTAGTTTTACACTAAGCAACTAATATTTGTATTTTGGATACCAGACAGTTGATACATAGACTACATAGATTACTTTTTTGTAAATACATACATATTATAAATACAGACATCCATGACTAGCGACCTAGCGGGATTCGAACCCGCGACCGTTAGGTTAACAGCTAGGGTTACTAACCACCAGTGCCGTAAATAGGGCGGTGCCAACGGTGCCCAGGCACAGGGCGTAGACTCTGGGGGGCGCAAGAATGGCCTGACCAGGCAAGACTATTATTTTTTCGGTTTGCTCTTTACTATCTGAACTCATTCATTTGTGGTCTAATTTACAGTTTACTGAAACTTTGCAGGGTGTTATTTTATTATCTTAAATCTTAAGCATCAGGGTAGGTAACGCATATTTGCACGGGTTGTATAATAGGCGAAGGGTCCACTTAACATCAGATGGCTCGTCTGCTAGTTTGCCCACACCCACATCAGTTCTTTAAAAAAATAGATTTTGATCTACCAACACCAAGTTCCTTTGTGCTTTATTTTATCACCCTGAATGAAATAAACTAGGCTTATACATAGCATTGCTCTAGGGTACCTATAATATCTAAAAAAAAACAAGAGCGCAGTTATAAAAGCTCGCACAGGGCGCAGAAAAGGCTATTTACGGCACTGCTAACCACTAGACCAAAGTCCAGTGAATTCAATATCATTCAGTTACTCAAAGTAAGCTTGACATGATACGTTAAAAATGCTGACACAGTTCCTTCCATGAGGCCCATTTGTCGATTACGTAATGTAAGAACATACCTAGCGAATCTTTCTTTTTGCATCCATCTACGTTGATAACTAAATTTCACTGGGTATTTTGATGATTATTAAATAATTGATATTATCTTAATATTTGTAATTTTTACATTAAGTATCTTATCAAACCCTTATGTAAGAATAAATAAATAAATTAATAAAACAAAGGGGTTTGGGTAAAGTTGGCATCATTTTCAACTTTGGCGGCCACTCATAAAAGTAGCATAATTTGAAAAATCAGTTCGAAAGTAGCATTTATTATTATGGAACTATACCGCTAAATAACATCGAAGCTGAGATATTTGGCTTTATATATTACTTAAATCACTACTTCGTCTATATACACTACTTCGATTATAATCGTCTATGTACACTACTTCGATGTAAAAAATACATAATTTAACAGTTATTGATACAAAACGCTTCCTAGAAATAGATTCACGTTCACAAAAGTCCCAAATCGACGAATGGTTCAGCCAAACCCCTCCCTAACCCCGTCGTCGCCGGCAGTCGCAACAACATTCACCATTTGACCATTGTGTTGTGTGCGTGTGTGCTTGTTTATCTCATTAAACCTTACCTAACGACTTAGCATTCTCTCCTGGACTTTGTTGAAAATGAAGATTGGCCGTTCTAACTGGACACTGATTTACTTCTGAATTGGATTTTATGATCCAACAAGCACGTACCAGATCCAACAAGCACGTAGCTACTATTGGTTAGGGAGCCCACGATGCTAAATGTGTATTCACTCGAGCGTCGTGGGGACCTATTGGACTTTGAAGATTGGATGGTAAGAAGAAAAAAGGTTATATGAAGTTTTTCATTTCAGCGGTGGGGTGAGCGTCTACAGGCGTTTAAAATTTTGTAGGCGCTGTATTTTAAAAAATCCTCCATATAATTGTCAGATTAAGAAGCAGGCTGAACCGTCTGTATGAATATCTGACGCGCTCGAGTATTACAAAATGGCAATCGTCAAATATCTTTTTTGCATTTTCAAAAAGCTTCCACGAGCTTGCGTTACATCCGAATCGTCTGAATATTAAATGGGAGCTCAGTTTAGGTCCACTTAATATCCCCTTTTAAAATCTGACGCGCTCCAGTTGTATTTAAAATTTTACCCCAACCACCAACCAAACAGTCAGATTAATACATATCCGCTGTATTTTAAAAAATCCTCCATATAATCGTCAGATTAAGAATCAGCACGATCAGGACTTTAGGCTAAACCGTCTGTATGAAAATCTAACGCGCTCGAGTATTACAAAATGAAAATCGTCAAAAATATTTTTTGCATTTTCATAAAGCTACCACGAGGTTGCGTTACATCCGAATCGTCTGAATTTTAAATGGGAGTTTAGTTTAGGTTCACTTAACATCCCCTCTGAAAATCTGACGCGTTCGAGTTGTATTTAAAATTTTACCCCCACCCTCGCCAACCCCACCAACCAAATCGTCAGATTATTAAAATGCACACTTTTCAGCATGTAATTAATCTACCATAGCCTAATCTGACGCGCTCGAGTGACTCCAGAAATCCCCTCTTGGGCTCCCCAACCATATGGAGAGCACGTTAAAAACGGGTCGTATGTTATTAAGATATATAAAAAACCAAATTCAAGGGGTTTAAAAAGCCTCAACTGTATTGAGTCATGGCTTTTGAGAGGTCGAATACAATCTCGTCATTCTGGGAGGAAAATGTATTATGTTTATATTCTCTTGGGACGAGGATTACAAGGATCTGATGCATTATTAGGGCACTATTGTTCTTGTGTCGTAGGGAAACGGACATTAGGTTGTTGTTCCCATGTGATGTCAATAATATGGTACATGAGATGGGGAAGACACCAAGATGTAGTTCCTCCGGCGCAGTTCTTGGACACTATAATAAGGAATGACATAGAAAATGAAGTTTATGACGAAGAAAATGATGATTAGTAACTTTTTTTTCATTAACTTTTAAATTAAAAAATACAAAAAATAATGTTTTTTTTTTTTTTTTCATTTTATTGCTTGTTCTTGAAGAGCAACCAGGCGTAAAATTCGTATCTTTAAATCCTTATATCTCTCGTTCGATATAGTTTGGAGTAATTCTTTTTGCACATTATAACATATTTTTGCAAGGACTTTAAACGACAATAGTTTTTATCAATGGCCGCCAGAAAAAAAAATGATGCCAACCCTCCATACAAAGTTACCCAATCCCCTTTGTATTTCATTAATAAAATTATTAATAAAAAATGTAATTTTTAAACATTAATGTTTAAAATGTGTAATCATGTAATTCCAAATACATTAAGAATGGATAAATATTAATAAGTTTTTTTATTTATTTACCCCTTACCACCTAATTCAATATATACTTACTAATATTATAAAGCTGAAGAGTTTGTTTGTTTGGTTGAACGCTCTCAGGAACTACCTACTGGTTCGAATTGAAAAATTATTTTTGTGTTGGATAGTCAATTTATCGAGGAAGGCTATAGGCTATAGGCTATAGAGAACGCGGACGAAGTCGCAGGCAACAGCTAGTAATAAATAAATATTTCCCCTGAGACTGAGTGGCCCGACTTGTAGTAGTATCAATACTAATAATAGTTGGCAATAAATGGTTTTTTTTTTTTTAATTTTAACTTTTTTTTTAAATATAACTAAGTAAAAGGTGAAGTGTCATAGTTGATAGAAAAAGATTTTTAACATGACTAAAATAAGCTTTATTTTTTTATACGAAACTTAGAGAATCAATTATTGATTTTTATGATTGCAATCAAGTGGGTAGAGATTTTTAATGTTTTCATTTAGTTTTGTATTTAGATTATTGTATTTAAAAATAATCACCTTATTTATTGAATTTTTAATACATATTGAATTACAGAAAATTATACAAAAGGTGAAATTTTGATACCTATTATAATCTCTAGATATTATATCCAACTATGAGTTTTCACCCTAGTAGGTACTTACTAGGAAAAAATACAATTAATACATCAATTTGTATGTCTATACTAATATTAAGTATTTATGCACAAAAAATAATGAAGTAATTAATTAATGTCCACTTTTAGTAATCCAACATGGACTCAAGAATGCAAGCAAGCCTCGAACAATTTTCAACACTATTGCCGTACATGTAAAGGTGTAAATAAATCCAAGTTTTGTTCATCAAGTTACATTTAAATCGTACAAAAATTGGCTACTTGCTAAATTAGCGATGTTGCATATAAGTAGGTATAAACAATGACGCAATGTCATATTATATATGGGTCAGTTACCTGTACCAGAGTTATGTTCAAGGTACGTTCAGGGTAATTAAGATGATATCAACATTTGCACATATAAAGCTTATATTGATAACTAATACTGGCCGGAATATCAACGCTACAATTTAAAAAAATAACCGAGTTATGAAGTTTTGAAAAAACTGCAATTTGGCCGGTTTATCCCGATTTTCTCCTTAACTAACGATCCGATCGAGTCATTCGACCTCTCATTTTCTTCGTGTTTTCGTTCTCTAAAATTCGTGATATCATCGTGATTACCCTGATAGTTTCAATTTTATAAGCAAAAAACCAAAAAAACAGCGATTTTTCCACAAAATTGTTAATAACAAAGTTATAAATAATAAACTCGAGTGAAAAACATGTCAGTATATTATATGAAACTATTCTTCACACAGTAGCGCAGTTGGTTTTCTTCTAAGACTTTTTACATGTCAAATAAATAGTAGACGGATAACTCGACCCGATTAGTGTGGATCGAATCACCTATGAAAAAAAAATGAAGTGGGTAACTGAACCTGCGGGCTCAGTGCTCTGCGGGCCCAGTTGACCACGAAGTGGGCGTATTAGGCAAATAACAAATGTCGAATAAAATAGGCCATAAATTGTTTCGTCATCTAAAGGCTGTCCAAAGCACGGACCATTGTAAAATATTACAATGGTATTCGTGTATAATTTTTTTATGATGGTTCCGTAGAATCGAAGACGAATGACAAAATTAAAATGTGCTTGCTATAATGTAATGGAAGTAGCGCTAGCAATTCGCTAATTCATCATTTAGATTCGAAATATGATAGGTACATTGTCGTACCAACATGGTTATCGATGACGATGTAACACGTCATTTAGCGACAGCATATTGTGTCAAACGCAACATGTTATTATTTTGGAGTCTCCTTAAGAATCGATTTGCATATCTAAGTAGGTATATATACCTACTATTATTTTTGGAACATTTTTGGATATTAATTTTATAGATTATATTTTTATCTATACTAATAGGTATATAAAGCTGAAAAGTTTAATTGTTTGTTTGTTTGTTTGTACGCGCTAATCTCAGGAACTACTGGTTCGAATTGAAAAATTCTTTTTGTGTTGGATAGTCCATTTGTCGAGGAAGGCTATAGGCTATAGAGAACGCAGACGCAGTCGCGGGCACCGGCTAGTCACTACATATTATAAAACAAGGTCCTCCCCCGCGTCTTGTCTGTCTATTCGCGATAAACTCAAAACTACTGCACCGGTTATCCCTCTATTCATTGGTGAAAACAGCTTGAAAATCGGTGCAGTAGTTTTTGATTTTATAGCGAACAGACAGACAGACAGACGCGGCGGAGGACTTTGTTTTATAATAAGTACGTATATAGTGATTTTCTATATTGACAATTCCTATGGCTGCCACGGTGTGCGAAATTGCGAATTGCGTTTGTGTAGCTTAGTAGCGCCATCTAGCGTTGGTCTTAAAAATTATGGAGAAAAATGTATAAGAAATGTAATTTTTTTATTCTGATTAATATAATACAAATAATAATATTTTATTGACAATCATTTGATAATGTTCTATACTATAATACACAGAAAAATATATACTTTTAACATTAATTAAGAACTATTAATGTCAAAAATGTCACGTTGAAGTAAGGCGTTCTGATGTTCTGTGTATAAATTATCTGGTTGGACTGGACTGTAATGATGTAATCTGTATTATTCTTGTTTTCATTCTGTCTGTCTGTATTAGCTCATGGTTTGCATTTTATTTTATCCTATCTGATAATATAAATTATTCCATTTTGCAAGTGCTCAACTTTAAATTCTATCTGTTCACCGAGTTTACAAGAATATCTAGAAACCCAAACCACATCGAAAAATCCCAGGCTGGCGATAAAACGTTACTAATTTACTGAACAAAAAGGACTCATACTGAGTGTGAATTTGCAATACAAGACGTACAAATACAAAATACATAATGGTTTGCATTCCATGTTTCATCGTTCCTGTTCTATTATTTTTATGGCATAAATTTATTCAGCCGTACGTACTACGATTTTGGAATCCGTGGGCTGTTAAAGATGCAGATGGCAACATAGTGAAGACTGAATTCCCTCTGAAATGTGAAGGTGGAACTTGCGTCTTTCAAAGGACAAATATAGACAATAAAACTAAGGAACAATCCGATTCGCCAGAGAATGCATTATCAGAAGGCAACATTAAAGATAAAAACGAGTAACGTCATAGTTTTCATAGACAAAATTATACCAAAATAAAGGCTAGCTTATGGAATTATGTTAAATTCTGATTATTTTGTTAAAATACCCAGATATTAAAATTAATTAAAAATTAAAGATGTTTTCACACAGCTCTATTAACCCTTTAACTGTAGGATTTGTGCCCGTAAGCACCTGACTTAAATTTTTTAATAGAAAGCAACTCAATGATTTAAAAATAAACATTATACAAGTATCTAGAGAAATTTGTCATATATATATCCAACTCTGGTGAAATGGACACGAAAATAATTGTCCGACTGGCGGCTAAAGGGTTAAATGAGCAACTGAAGTAAGCCAAACTGAACATTCCAAATTACATTCAGTCCATGTATCCATTGTAAAAAGCAGCTTTTCTAAAAATGATTTGAAATTTAATAAATTTTAAGGATATGTAACAAAAAACTTCATTGTTAGAAATATGATAAATAATGCTGTTTACATTTATTAGAAAACCCAAAATAAAATATGAATGTGGTAATTAACATATGGCATATGGATGCAGTAACCTGGTGGAAGTCTAATTACTAAATAAAAAAATAGAAAATACAGAAAGGAATTATTTTTTTGATGTTTGCGGAATTGTCTATAGTAGCTATAAAAGGATTATTCTTTACAAATGGCTGTTCATTATAGTGAAGCCCTAAAAATAAAAAGAGTATTTGTTTTACAAAAATGTATGAAATAAACCGTATTATACATTCTAGAATAGACATCATAATTCGCACGCTTAGTATTAAAGTGACCTAACTCAAAATAAGTCAAAAATGAGTTAGATACACTATAATCCGTATGTCTACGCCCTCTATGGCTTACGATTAAGAAACTCTTAAAAAGTTAGTGTTTTACTGGTCTACAAGTTTTCGGTCTCTTTTACACTAGAGGGTTTTGATGGTGACATTTGAAATTACACAGACACATTCATTAATCGTTCAACCGGTACAAAGTAAACGCCTTCTGACTTGATTTAAAAGAAACCTATTAGTTATTAAGTTTGTTTAAAAGTTAAATCTGAGGTAAGTTTTACTGATTGCTTTTGTTTTATTTTGACTCGATCCATAATGTGTCCATTTAATGTTAATTTTTTTATCATATTGCACAGTATATTAAGTTTTAAGTCTGTTTAAAATTAAAAATTATGAATAATTTTAAGCACAATAATAATTAGGTCTATTTTATAATAAAAACTTTGTAAATTTATTTGTACGTGCGGATGGCTTCAATTTTAAGTCTGTTTAATACAAATGATGATGATGTGTTTATAGTAACATTCAGTATTTGGTTTGTGTTTTACTAAAAAAAATGAAATAATTTTCCTAACAATTTGCGATTTCATAATTGAGTCAATTTATAACTAAAAAAAATGAACAAAATAGGTTTTACTTTTTTGACCAATAATTATAATTTTCGTTTTTTAATTAGAATGACTACTTCACGATCAAAAAAATTCTGGAGTTAATTCAGACTAAATATAACAATATTCCAATGCAAAGTTCTGATGTCCAGGTATGTAAAAATCATTGAAATAAGTTACTTTATCTATAGTTACCTGCAATATACTAATTCACTTTTTATTGTTTACAGTTGTCCAGGTATGTAAAATATTTGTTGCCCTAAGGTATATTATTTATATTTGTATGCTCACCTTTCACGTTTGCTTACAAATTATAGTAATGTATAAAATAAACCCAATAATCAATGATATTTGAATGTCGCCGAGTATTTGAAATATGCTGAAAGCCGTAAGAACGCAGCCATAGATTACCGTGTGTCACCCATTAATCAAGAAGAAAGCGACGCAGGTTTTAGTCCTAATTTCAACGTAGATGGTGGCAAAAATGTTGATCATTTGCTATTTCCATCGGCTGTTAGCTCATTTTCGGGTAGTAGTTCTTCCTCTACTTCAGTCTCAACGGTTAGTAAATAGTAGTTCTCCTTCATCTGATAGCTTTGACATCGAGACTTTGAAAGAACTATTGAATGCCAATAAAACAGAGAATATACCACCCGACCCAACAAGAGAATGAAACAAAAGAACGAGAGAGAATCCAGATAATTTGACAGAAGAAACAACTAAAGCAACTTCTACAGTTTCTACTACACCTAAAACACGCCTAAAGGTAAAAAACGCACGAGACAGCCGGAAATGTGGAAACAAAATAAGGCTAAAAATTAAGAAATTGTGGAAGTCTTATATTCATAGCAATAACATTGTAACTAATGCTCGTGAACTTAAACCACTGATGTATAATGATAGGTGCAGTTTCTTTGGTGCAGGTTGAGAAGCAAGATTGATTTTGTTCAAAGGCAAAGTATTTTGACGCTGTAAAGACGGAGGAGTGAATTTTTGTGAACTAATTTAAATCTAACTAAGATATTATAAATCTAACTAAAATATTATCTGACTTAACCTACTAAGTATACTACTAACAACTAAGGCTAATTATTTGTTAAGAAGTTAAGATGTCTTTTAACTCAGATCCAATATAATTTATTTAATGATTAGTTACTTTCCACATTTTTTTCAATAATAAAAAAGCTACCTTATATGAATATACCAAATTTTTCGTTATGTTAATAATTTAGGTTTTTGAAAATGTATGCCATGTTTTATTGTAATTATCTCCACCTATTGTTCCTACCTTGTTGTTTCCTATTTTATTTTATTTATTTATTTATTAGGAAGCCAACAGTATACAACCATCCTTATATAAGTAAAAAAAAAGTGATTTACATTTAAACATTCTTTTAGAATATTGTATACTCCACTTACGGGCTAACTTTTCTGTTTACAAAATAAAGCTAAAAATAAAATAAAAAAACAAAAACCAAATCAAACCGAACAAAAGAATAATAGTATACAAATAGGTACACCCACATAATTAACAAAAAAAATAAACAAAACTCTAAAAAGGACTATCAACTATTGTAATATAAAAACAAAACCTGATGACAGAAGATTTTCAATTTTTTAATGTACTACTAATCAATCTGTTATAGGCGACCACTTACATTTAAATGTTTACTTTTACTTTAATTATTCCTACTTACACCTAAATAATGTAGACTTATTAATTTCAAAAATGATGGTTATTTATCTACTTAGAATACTACCATGAGACTGATTGATTAATTACTAAAACATTAAGACTTCTTTTTTATATTATTGTTGTTTTATGTAAATTCTGTATAAAAATTAAAAAGTGTAAATATATATTTATTTTGTAATTACATAAATTTTTATGTACGCAATACTAATGACTGTAATTATAAAAATTAGGAAAATGTTTACTTTATATTCACTGAAGTACATTTTTATAATTTAATGTGTTAGAATAAAAATAACTTTTTTTTAAACTTCTAGTTACCTAAGTACTCAAAATCATTGATCTTTTAATAGAAAAAAATAGTATTTTGTTCTTTAATGTTATATTAAACTGTCTTAACTAAAAAAAATATTTTCATTTTTAGTAATAATATGACTTAAACCGTAAATATACAACCAAACAGTATTGGAAGTTAGTAATAAAAAGACTTAAAATTAATTGGGTCTTTATGATTTTTAACAAACGAACTGCTATTTAGTATAAAAAAGACCTAACACTACAAACAAAACTTTGAGAACCTATTTATAAACAAAATAAATAGTTTTCAATTAAAATTTAAGTCTCACTGAAATCTGTGGTTCATATTCTATATTTATGGAAAAAAAAGTAACAGTAAAACTAACATCTTGTGTTATTTATATCCAAATAAGCAACTCAAGTCGTGAATGCAAAACGTTTTTTGCGATTTCCCAAAAAACTGATTTTTTTAATTAGGTCACTTTAATATTAAGCGTGCGATTATGTGTAGGGATTTTGATGAGGGGGAAAAGGAAATCAGGATCTTATTCCTGGCATAGGCTAGATATATTTATCAATCATTAATACTAATAGTAAATCTATATGTATGTATGTATGTTCCTCCATAACTGTAAACTAAACGAATTAACTGATTTTCATGAAACTTGGTAGATAAAACAATTAGGGTCAGCGCCGACGGACGGAGTGGCAGCGAAGAGACTAATGCGCTATCATTTGAAAATCGACTTTAGTTACTACAGTATGTGATTGAAAGTGGTATAATATGTGAAGAAACCTGTCAAAATAATCGTTATAAGTGCCGCTTTTGGCCTCTTTTTTCGTGACGCGTATTATAAAAGGGTGTTATTGTAATGAAATTCAATTATTGTAGTCACAGTTTATTACTTAAAAATATTATACTTACAAGGCGGAATATGTTCCTCAAAAATTATGTCCCTATAAGCATTTAATTTAAGCACTGGATATTACCTATATAATTCAATTGGAAACGACTTGCAATCATATAGCAAAACAATTCATCTTTCATAGTGCACATTTCGTCATCTAAGCAGGTAGCTAACTAAATACTGTATTATTTTAAAGTATAAAAATAAATGTTGAAAAAAAAATATTCCCTTTTCTTACTTATTTTACAATAGTTCACGAATTACACAATAAAATGAAAAAAGATAACAATTTAAATATAAAGAAGTAATTTACTGCTACCCTGACATAATTATATTTTTTAAACAAGACACGTCAAGAAGAAACGGCTACAAATGAATTATATCAACGTTCACACTTTATTTGTCCCAACTTAATTATCAATCCTTTAACAACATTCTGTTTTACAAACAAACAAACATACATGGCTTATTTATTTAACATATTCCTAGTTTATTTCACATTCTTCAACTCGACCTCAAACACTAAAGTCGAATTCGGAGGAATGACTGGGGGAGTTCCCTTTGCTCCATATCTGAAATTATTGAAAAATATGTTTAAAAATCTCTATAGTAGAAGCAATAGAAGTTAGGGGTGCTTGTCTTGACGCTCTGTTTCAGGGATCCCGGGTTCAATTTCGGCAGGGTCAACTTTCAAAATTGGATTTTGTAAAGCAGTGGCAGTTTGCTGCGTTTCGCAGTCATTTGGTTTTTTCAGCAGTGACCACATCCTTACAGAAGACCATCTTGAAATTAAAGCGTTTCGGTGAGTCAAGTAAGGGATGCTAGAGCCCAATCCCAATTCCCTATCCCTTTCTAATCCCTATCCTTAATCCCATTTGTGGTCGATAGCGCACTTGCATATGTTATAGGCTATGGTAGCCACCTACCATCGAGTGGGCCGACAGCCTGTCTGTCAAGTTTAACATAAAAAAGAAGAAAAACCTGTTAGTAAAAGTATTATCTTTTAACAGTAGAATGTGTTAGAGTTGAGATAAGGGCTAAATCCTCCTTAGATATTATAAAACAAAGTCCTCCGCTGTGTCTGTCTGTTTGCGATAAACTCAAAAACTACTGCACCGATTTTCATGCTGTTTTCACTAATGGATAGAGTGATTCTCGAAAAAAGTTTTAGCATATTATTTACGCGGGCAGTAACTGGTATATTTATTATATACACAGTGGTTTTTTTTTGCTTGTGTCCCTTTCAACTAAGGTACATACTGTTTTTCCTGTTTGAAAAATAAATTGTATTTGTATACTCACGCCATATTCGGTGGGCATGTAATTTTCCTCTTGCCACCAACTTTCATCCCAACTAGACCCACATCCCATCCCGAGATGACCTCCTTGCTTCCCAGACGGAACTTGAATCCGGGACCCTTAACGCAATTATCGAACATCTTGTTGTTTTGCTTTAATCGCCCTTCATAGTACACCTGCAAATATAAATAATCTAGATTAGATTAGACAAAGAAAACAATAAGAACGCCAAAAATTCAAATACATGTGGTAGGAATTGAAGACGTGAGCGGATGAAGGTGATATGTCGCATTTTTGGGGGTTTTTTTTTAGTTTTTTTGCGTTGATGAAGGTAATATATATTATCCATATAAATGATTACAGACCTTAAGATCGTCGATTTAAGACATTTTTGGAAAAATCTTTGAAAAAGGTGTTATGTGCAGATAATTTTAAAAAGCAAAAAGTGCAGAAAAATTAACTTTTGTTAATGGAAGGAGCCTATGTATTATATTTTAAAATAGAAATTGTGACGAATGACAACATATGCATATAACAATTAATATACATAGGTCAAACATAACATAACAACGCGTCCAAACGATGCGAGTGAAGACCGAGCTGCTGTCATGTGCGAGTTGCTGACGTGCGATCAGGCGAGTGAAACAAAAAAATGTTGAAGTACTCGTAAGTCACGTCCAAACAGTACCGAGACACTGCAGTGAAGCTACTCGACAGGCTCACTCGCATGCTAGCTCGCACTGTGTAAACGAGTGACACGAGTGACAGTGACAGCGCGAGTTGCACAGTTAGAACTCACCATAACAGTCTTGCCAGCCTTAGCCACAGGTCCGGTGCCGACTTTTAGGTCTTCAATGAACACGCCTCCGGTCAGGCTCTTCTTCTCCTTCTTATCTCCACCCTTCTCTTCTTGCGCCTCTTTCTTCGCATCTTTCTTCACCTCATTCTTCTCCTTTTTGCCCTTTTGTTGCACGTCTTGTTTCTGAATAACATTTTTATTTATTTATTAAATATTAAGAAAACAACAGTTTATGTGTATACAGATAGAAATATTTTATTCTCTACTAGCCGGTGCCTGCGACTTCGCGTTGAAAAATGAGAGTAAATATAACGCCAGACATCTGGTGCCCTACTAACTAATTAAATGCCTGAAATTTAAACTAAAATGGAAGCTGTGTATAAAAACTTGGAAGACTTTAAACAAACCAAAGTGATAAAACTATTTTACAAGCATTCTGTCCACATTCATCCATATTTTAAGAAAGAAAGAAACTTTAAAACGTAATATAAAACAGTAGTTACAAATAAAAACAAATAATAAATCTAAGGGTTGGTCATGGAGTAAGTTACTTTGTTTTCAGAGATATCGTGTTTATAGGCTCTATATATGATACTGAAACTAAATTGACCATTTTTAGAATTTTTTTCTGTATGTATAACTCTTAAACGAATTAACTGATTTTCATGAAACTTGGTAGATAAACATTTAGACGTACAGGACACAGGATAGGCCACATTTTTCTTTTTCAACGCATACGAAATCGCGGGCGCCAGCTAGTAATATAATATAATGGGGAAGGAAAACCTAGCTCAGTATATAGTTGTACAACACTGATATTCTGCCAAATACCAAATATTCAAAGAAAATACATTTGAGCGGGACAATTTAATCAATGTCCTTTGTTGATATGCTACTGCCCACAATGTCTACAAAGTCATCGTGAGTACGACATACGACATTTATCTGGCACAAATTGTTTTCAAACACAAAATTAATTTTTGTGCTCGCTTATTATAGTTTGTGCTCCCAAACGACAAAGGCTTTCAAAAGTATATTAATACAATTGGAGGAATTTATATATCTATACAAATATTATAAAGAGGTTTGTATTACACAATATTACACATCCGATTGGAATAAATCTTTCAACAATAATAAATTAGTGATAGCATTTATTATAAATTTAGTGAAAAATCTTACAAATTCTTATGAATTTTGGAAAATCAATGTTCTATCTATTTTTCACATTTCTATATTTTTAATTCTATACAGTTTAAAAAATATATTATTTACTATACCTTAGATTTATCTACTCCATTTAGCTTGGGGCTTTCCGAGCTTTCAGTCGCTTGCTTCTGAAGTCTCTTCTTCAATCGTCGTTTTTGGGATTTGCTCAAATTGGACGTATCTAGCACCTTTTCCTGAAGTTAATTAAAAAGAAAAAGAAAACAATAAATAAAACTGCATCTTACAACACAACCTATCGCCTTTGGACCTAAAAAGCAAAAATGATGAGGCCTAACCTTGCTCGTGTCCATTGAGCTGTCCTTCTCCTCTTGTTCCTCCTCCTGCTCATCATCATCATCGTCGTCTTCTTCCTCTTCCTCTTCAGCTTCGTCCTCCTCATCGTCCTCAGACTCTTCATCGCTATGAAACGACAAGTCATTTATAAAGTCACTGTTTAAAAATAAAACAGTAGTAGAAAATCCGGGTTAGAAAAATTACGATTCTTTACAAAAAATCTAAAACATCATGATTTTTTCGATTTCATGCAGTTTGGTTTGGATTATCTTTAGATATGTGCATTCTAATATCAAGAAAAAACTGGAGATTTGACTGTTTTTATTTAATTCTAACACAAAGTTCTACATTTGTACTTTATTAAAAACAAGTAACTTACATTACTTAAATTAACTTTACATTTTTACTTTTTTTTATTTTTTTTTATTTTTCACAAAGTAATTAAAAATTTCGATATGTGATACAAATAAATTTATTATTGAAAAAAATCACTTGATTCAAATCAAAGTGATTTAATTATACCATCCCTGCGGAAAATATTTAATCATTTTTGAAAAAGAATAAGTTTAATAGAATTATAAACTTACCTATCGGGTTCTGCGGACGTATTAATTTTGAATGATTCATCATTTTCATCGCTGTCTATGTCTTCACCGTCTAGGAGTTTCTGAAGTCTGTCATCATTATCCGATTCACTGTCCTCGTCACTATCCTCCTCAACCTTGGCTTTCTTATCTTTCTGTTACATTAATAAAAATTTTGATAGGATTAATATATATTTTGTTATTTTCTCAGAGCTAAAAACAGGTATCAGCCAATACCCGGCCAATACTAACACCGGAACCAACTTCAGAGGCCGACAGGTGTTTGGTACATACTATATAAACTAAACTAGTTGCTGCACGTGACTTCGCCTGTGTAACTTTATAAAATAGCCTGAAGCCTTTCTCGATAAATGGACTATCCAACACAAAAGAATTTTTCAATTCGAACCAGTAGTTTCCGACATAAACGCATTCAACCAAACAAACTCTTCAGCTTTATAATATTAGTAAGTATGGATTTACCTTCGCCTTTTTCGCACCATTTGCTTTATTTTGAACATTGACTTCTATTTTCCTCTTATTACCCGTCGCTGGTGCTGCTGACACCTCCTCCTCTTCTTCCTCTTCGTCGCTCTCTTCCTCTTCCTCAAAGTCATCCTCCAACTCCGGATCCAAATAACCCGACAAATGGACATTGCTTTTGCCTTAAAAACAACACCATCACAATCAGGAGCAATTTCCAACTTCGAGTAGCTTACCAACTCCGTACTATGTAATTCCATGATTAATCATAGCAATACATAAAAAATGACATTTCTGAGACACAATATATACATTTGCATGGAAACAAAAGACTGATTTGAAATTTCTGACTAAAAGCCAAAAATGTTTTCATTCAAACATAAAAAAGCCTGGTTGTGTGATAAAATTTCATTTTTTTAACAAATAAATAACAAGCTATAATTAAAAACAAACCCCCTGGACTTATCTACTGTAAGTTGCTAAGGAGTTTGGTAATCCGCAGACTACTTGATGCTGCAGTATTAGGTCAAGGTCACGGTGTGTCATGGAAATACCACTGAAGTAATAGTATACCATATAAGTAGTAGTCACATCAATCGAACATGTGAAATTTAGTGAAATTCCTTCGCCAACTAGGAAATGCCTAAACAGATCTTTATAAATTATAGCTAAGTAAGAACAATCCCAAATCCCAATCATGTCAGCATTAAAAAAACAGACCCAATTCACACATGTTAAAATAACCCATGTTATAAGTTTTAGACGGTCAGGACTGACTGTCAGGAGAGCACTGAAACCAGCCTTACTCGAGTGTTTATGTGTATGTTCGACATACTTCTATTTATCAAGGAAAATGCTCAACATGAGTACCATTTACACGAGGGCAGCTATTTTGTTGGTTGCCTATAATAGGTACAATAGGTATAATAGGTAATAGTATGGTGTTTACAAAAAAATATACAAATTTATGAATATTTACCATTTGTTAAGAAAGCGATAGATTCTCCACGTTTGAAGTATAAATCGAGATTCATCTGTATGGTCTTGCCTTTTTGAAGGGTACAAATGAGGAAGTTTTTGTCGTCCACCACTACCATGACTTGGCAAGGTTCACTGTCTCCCACTGAGGCGTCCAAAGCGGCCTGTGATATGTGAAAGGCTTTTTCCACTACTTGAGTGTACCTTTTGTTAGGCTCCATAATAAGTCCTGGAAATAGTGACACAATTTACAACCAATTCTTTTAATAAGTATCAATCCAAGGCAATCCCTAACTAAGATAATGGGAAAAATTATATAGAATCAATAACTGCATAACTGTCATGTTTAATTATTATTTTAACACAAACTAAACTTTTTATCTTTTTAATAAATTTATTTATTAAAATAGAGTCATGTGAAAAATCATAGGAAAAATGAATTATTTTTCAAATATAATTACCCAATTTTATTAACTTTGGGATAATGATAAAACTGTAAAAAAAATCATTTTGTGTATTTTTTTTTCCTCTGCATGGGATGTAAATGTGTTAAGAATGTTTAATTTATGACACTAAAATTTGCAATTATTATTGATGGTGCTGAACAGATCAATGGTAGTTAGAATGGATCAGTAGTTATTGATCGACAGTTTAAGACCATTATAAACTGTGCTTATTTTTTTTTAAATACAATTATGAAATATATGTAATTCATCTAATTATCATTCTGTACATAATACATACAACTGTACACTCATCAAGTTGCAAATAAAGTTGTTTTATACTATTTAAACAAGCAATTTTTTTTTTACAATTATTTGGTACTTTTTGCAGTGTGGGTATTTTTTTCTAAATGTGATCTCAACACCACAAAACATTTTAAATTGTTATAGAGAAATGGTATTTTGAGGGTATATTGTGCGGGATAATTATTTACTGAAAACTATAAGTGTAAAGTGGTTCACTCATTTCGAATGAGAAATACCTATATCAAATACACACTGTATGAATTATTTCATGCTACTGCCCGCGACTTCGCCCACGTAACTTTGTAAATTATATACTAAAACCTTCCTCGAGAACCACTCTATCCATTGGTGAAAACAGCATGAAAATCGGTGCAGTAGTTTTTTGAGTTTTATCGCGAACAAACAGACAGACAGACAGACGCGGCGGAGAACTTTGTTTTATAATATGTAGTGATGTACAATGTGATGTAAAATGTACATATTTTATCAAAGAATCAGTGTTCGATTGGCACATTTTAGGAGAAACCCAAATTTGATCAAACTCAAGAATAATCTTGTAGAAATTGTTATTTTTCAATTCATTATACATAATTAAAATTGATCTCTTAGATTCTTTAGAAGTGGTATTCCAGCTAGACAATGCCATCCATATTGCTTGTTCGGAAACACTACTATAAAACTACCATACGAAAATTGGTAGTCTTAAAACTTATTTCTTTTGTTGAGAATAAAATTGTATGGTCAATTTATTTGGTTTTCGATCTCATCTTTTTCTCAGTCTGTGAGAATGTGAAGTTTGAAGTCAATAGAAAATTTTGATTTATTGAAAGACGTGGTGAATATGAAGCTTGGCCAATTTATATAATTCAAAGAATAGCGAATTCTTCTTTCTGTTACTTTTATTACAATATTGTCAGTTACACTTATGGTGAACTGAACCTTACCTAAAATGTGACTATGATAACACGTGGTTATGAAAAATTGGAAATATATATACTTACCCCAAAACATTTTGCTGTAGTTATTGATAGACTTAATAAAATAAAACCTATAATATAATTATAATTCTGAAAGCAAATATCTAAATTTACTAGTTTTCTTATAAGATACAGAATTAAATGGAACACTAGGAATACCGGCTTCACTTCACTTCAATGTGGCGCAAAGCAAAGCGACAAGCAAAAAGAAAACTGAAAAGCAGCAAAGGCGCGGAAGTATCTACATAATTTATGGTCGCGCATACACAGACAACAAACATATTATTTCCCGAAGTGGAATCAAACTATCGGACGCGCGTGTCCGACCGACAGCCGCGGCTGGCATAATTGTGCATTGTGCACGGTCTTCGGATTTGCTCTGTGATTCCAGAAATGATTTGTCGACGGAGAAACATGTACAGCAGTGACAGTGAGAATGACTTTGTCGAATTAGCAGCAGCTGTACTATGTTGTGCGCCAAGGAAAGAAATAAAAAGGAAAAATAAATTATAAATAAAAACCAAGAAAAATAATGTAACATTCAATTCGCAAGCTATTTTTTTCCATGCTTCTTGCTTTAGAGAAGCATCTTTATTCGATATACAATTAATATTATAGATAGATTCGTGCCCACGAGCACATTGTATTAATTTTGCATCCAAAGATCCAAAGAAAGTAGTTACAATAAAGAAATAAATAAAAATAATAAACGAACACTGTCCGCCATAGAGTAACTTTATATACTGTGTCGTGTGCATAGAGATATTTAGGAGGTGAGCCAGCCAGAAACGCGTTATAATGGTAGAAAGAGAAAGAGCATTGGAATAGTGGTCGCTTCCTTGTCTGATGACTGACCGAACATTTTACTGGTTAGAACATTTCGTATTGCGTCGGTGCGCAGCATGTTGCCATTGCGCATGCGGCAAGACAAGGACAGTGCCACTATTTAGAGTTTCTGTTTCTCTTTACCGTGATACGCTTCCACTTACAGGCAGTCCTATGGCTCACCTCCTCTAGTTATAATATCTCTATGGTCGTGTGTCGGCGGCTGAAGAAAAACATCCAGCGACAGATTTTCAACGGACGTCCGAACTAATCCGAACGCTAAAGGACGGTCTAAAGTCACGTCCACGGCCTACATCCGATAGTTTGCACAGCTTAGTGTATTTTGTTGTACTTGATTTGTACTATCCAGATACCTGAGCCACGGTTGTCGGACGCGTCCGAAACAAAGAGTATAGTAATATATTAGGGAGAGTCCGATAGTTTGTTAAGGTGTCTACTGGTCTACCGAGGTGTCTACTGTACTGATGAGTTTAATGGTCTGTGGTTTAAGCTGAGTATAAAATATTTTGTGAATGAGTTATGAATGAGTTATTTTTGTTCGTTCTTACGCTGAATTACGTGCCCACAGATGTCGCGACAACTCGAACATTCCCCGAATCCCGGTAATATGGCCACACCATAAGAGATCAACAAATAGAATAAAACGTGAATAAAATAGACACTATTTACTTATCTATGGATTAAAAATATGCAAGTCAAAATTAGTTCCCGTACTTACGTACGGCGGCGCTTCAAAATGATATACGAAACTATCTGTAATTTGTATAGGATAATCCATCCAGAGGTATATTATAGATCAGTGTGGTTACCAATTCCAATAAGGAGGGTAGAGATAAGGAGCGCAATCTTACATGGGTGTTAAACTGAAAAAGTAGCAACAAGGTAGCAACTAAAAGCGATAAATAAAGATGGCGCTGGTGTGTACAGAGAGAGAGTTTGAGAGTGTAGAATGAATGTAGCAGTAGTTGACGGAGTGAAGTGCGCCGAGTTGAATTTTGGTTGAATTGTTTACTGTCACTAGCCTCACTAGCGCCATTAATTTATCGTCTTTCGACGGACACTGTGGTTAGAGATCAGGGGCCCTAGACAAAGTGCCATAACGATAACGATAACGAAGTTCGATAGTTATAAATGTATGGGAAGTATCACGTGATTTAGCGAAGGCATATGTCAATCCCATACATTTTATTTTTAGCGAATCGAATCGCTACGGAGCGAATGCAACTTGTCTAGGGCCCCAGGGGCCCTAGACAAAGTGCCATAACGATAACGATAACGAAGTTCGATAGTTATAAATGTATGGGAAGTATCACGTGATTTAGCGAAGGCATATGTCAATCCTATACATTTTATTTTTAGCGAATCGAATCGCTACGGAGCGAATGCACTTTGTCTAGGGCCCCAGTGTGGTTATGGATATCATCTATATGTCAATTGTCAACTGTCAAAACTGTCATTTCATCTGTTTCATCCTCTGTTTTGTCTTGTCAAATTTTGTTTTGAGTTGGTTGTTCCTTTGCTTTGCTTTTGCTAATTTGCTTACAAATCTTATAATCATGGTAAATATGAACTAAATTTTTTAAATCTATTAAAATCACTGTGATCCCTGGTGGACGCCCATAATGCTGAACATAATTATGTTGTGTATTTTATGATTAATGTATATGCCATAATAATTACATTGTATGTATTTAATTTAATTCTTTTTTGTAGGGTCGCGTCAGAACTAAAACAGTTAAGAAGGCGGCTAAAATAATAATTGAAAAGTATTATACAAGGTTGACTCTTGATTTCGATACTAATAAGAGAATATGTGAGGAGATCGCTATTATTCCGACTAAACCACTTCGTAATAAAATAGCCGGGTAAGCAATTTTTTTTACACAATAAAAACATCTTTAATCATAGAAAGATTATATTATCTATTATTTCTTAAAATAAATCACAGCATATTTTTGTTTATTTACTTGTAGCTAAATTTTTGAAATATTTGTAAATTAAAAAGTTTAAATAAGACCTAATTGAATATATATTATCTAAGTAAAATAATATGTAATCGCAATTTTTTTTTTGTTTTGTTAGGACAAAAGAGTATACCAGTAAATAGAGCGTAAAATACTTATATGGCATTATAAAATGATTGTTTTAATTTTGTATGATGTATTTGTTTATAACATTTGTTTTTTATTTATAAAATCAACAATCTGTTTTAGATTTGCTACTCATCTGATGAGACGGTTAAGACACTCACAAGTCCGCGGCATTTCCATTAAATTGCAAGAGGAAGAGCGAGAAAGACGTGACAACTTTGTGCCCGAAGTTTCGGCTTTGGAGCACGACATCATTGAAGTAGACCCAGATACAAAAGACATGTTGAAGATGCTCGACTTCAGTCATATTAATGGTCTTCAATTAACAGCCCCTGCCACACAGGGTGGTTACGGTGGCAGACGTAATTAAATAAATTTCTAAAAAGATAATGCCAGTGTACTTTGTTTTACTTTTCACATAAACTAAACTACAAAGAAATATCTATGTGAAATAGTGTTCACATTATAAATCTATACTATTATTTAAAGCTGAAGTTTGTTTGTTTAGTTGTACGCGCAAATCACAGGAACTACTGGTTCGAATTGAAAAATTCTTTTTGTGTTGGATAGTCCATTTATCGAGGAAGGCCTGAGGCTATATTAAGTTACGCGGGCGAAGTCGCGTGCAGCAGCTAGTATATAATGTACTTATAAAATCTTGTATACAGTTCATTTTTTTGTCTGTAAATCATCTTCACTAAAATGAGTATTTTTGCAAATATTTTTAGCCTAAAGTAGGTACCTACTAAATATTACGATACGAGCAACGACGATAAAAGTTAAATCACATAGAGTGACCTAAGCACTCTTAGGTATAACTTACTTATACTCTTACTTATACTTATACTTCTTAGGTATACTCTTAGGACCTAAGCATCTGGACTCAAGAGGCCCAGGATCTTGCCAGGGTGTGATCTTATGTGATTAATCTTTCACCATCAGTTAGATAATTTTTATATTTATAATAGAACTTAATTAAGTTCTTTCCTGGGAGAAGCCAGGAGCAAAAACTATATAACTTAACTATACCTATAATTCAGTATAAAGGTGGAAACAAACTATCGGACGCGTCGCGATTGCCGCGGCTGCCATATGTGCGCCAGATTTCTATCGGACGTCCGAACGCTCAAGTCACGTACGTCCGCTAGTTTGCACAGCAATACATTCATAATACACTTGTATTATGTATGACTGTGTAGATATACAGTATTTGTATTGTATCAAATTTGTACTGGGGCCCTAGACAAAGTGTATTCGATTCGATTCGCTAAATAAAAATGTATGGGATTGACATATGCCTTCGCGTGATTTAGCCCTGTCTAGGGCCCATGACCTGTCAGCTGTCGGACGCGTCCGACCAAAGAATACGTCCGATAGTTTGTTTCCACCTTAATTAGGTAGGGTAAGTTGTGTGGGAAAGTTTGTAACTGACGCAAAAAAACTAGATCGATTTTCGTAATTGTTATTCTTATTGTACTGTACCTAACCGTGCATAAAATATGGAAGGAACATAGATTCTATGTTATTTATAGGTACTTCTTACTAATATTCTGTCTAGATTGTACCTAGTACCTACTTTTACGGTTTTGCGTTCACTTATAATACTGCCACCCACTGTTATATATAATTTGTTACATACCCACACATTTTTGTTTTATTTATCTATAAGACAACGGTGTTATTTACTATGCTGTACTTACTAAATTAAATTTGCTAGAGCCTTAGATTGTCCAAAAATTAAAATTAAGAACAAAATAATAAGAAACTGTTTGTTAAATTGTTACCTTTTTTTTTCTAAACTGGCAACCCCACATGTTATGTTTGCTTGTTCGTTTCGTTCTCGGTTTTTTTACAAAGCTAAAGCTGATTCAATGCAGAACTGGAAGTATTAGTTTTTAAATGAGTTCTACATTAATCTGTTATTATTTTACCTGTAATATACTGTACTTATTATGAAGAATGGAATGTACGCATTTGTTAAATAACGTGAAATTGGACAGTGATCTCATTGCCGAGGGCACGGCGATCACAAAGAACTTTGATTGTTCAGGTAATTTAATTGGCTTTTTATGTATTTGTAAATCTATTCTACTCTCGAAAGTAAATATTCAGAAGTGACGCCACGTCAGTCATAATATAACGAGAGGTTAGTTTAGAAAATCAATACGGAGAGAACAGCCGAACTAATAATCAGCTGTTATCGACGGGTAACGGGAGGGGGGCGCCGCATGGGTGACCGTGATGAAGAAAATGCTCTCTATGACGTAATAATAATAATGATAGTAAATAAATATTTACATTAAATAAATACTTACCCTCCGTACGACATTGGCCACTTTCTAACATCGTTTCCGGAGTATTTCATTTCCTAATTCGTTCATTTCTACAACATCTCTTTTTCTATATTAGATTGTCCCTTATTAGTCCATTTCCTAAAGAGTAATCTTAATTTGTTCAAATCCTAGTGTCCAATTCTAATTTGCATATTTCTTCCAATCCACGTATCACAGTAAATTGCGATTCGCGATCAACTCCGTATTTTTAAGAGGACAATTGAGGAAATGAACAAGTTAGAAAATGGCGGTTTTGAAATTTTCAAGTTTAGATGAAGTGAAATCGGTTATTACAATATTTAATTTGTAGGAAACCAATTTAGGAACTGTTAGGAACCCAAGTACTGAGCTCGTGATCCTATCTGTTCTAACTGCGATTACACCTTCCGATTTCTTAGTTAGATTTTCTACAAATTGAATAGTGTAATAACTGCTTAAGTTAGGAAGATTCCAAAGTTGGCTGGAGGGTGTACTTTATATAGCTAGTCTACCTTTATTATAATGTGCCCTTTCCAAGCAACTTTCATCCAAGTTTGTATTCCATTATAATTTGCAATGAGTCATGAAGATAATTATTTCTAACTTTGCTCAATTAGGTACTAGCAGCAGATTGTTTGTTACTATCTACTCCCTATCCTCTTTTACATTTTCATCTCTTCCTTTGCAATTAGCACTCATGTTTTATAATCTACTAGTGGGTGCCCGCGACTTCGTCCGCGACAATTATTTTTTTTCAATACAAACCATTCCTGATTATCCTTCTATCTATAAGTGAAGACAGAATTAAAATCGGTCCAGCAGTTCAGTGACATACACACGCACAGAAGAAATATATATATAAAGATATGTTCTTACTGTAGTAGTAGTTCTTTCTGTAGTAACAACAAATACTTCTTGTGGCTATTTTGACAACTTCTGATCCTATCCACCAAAGAAACTCCGAGCATTGCTCGCTATGCTCGGAGTTTGGTTTTTGGCCAGTCACCATAACCTGCTGACTGGCCAATATTTGGAAATGACCAATCAGAACTGTTAAAAAATGTTTTTGCCATTTTAAAAATTTTATACCATCTCTGCCAATAGATTGGATAAAAACAAAACAAAAGTTGTAGAACCTAACGTCTATGTATCTTTTTAGTATGTACAGTAAAGGAGCAAAACTGGATGTGCTTGCAATGTGGAGAAGTGAACTGTGGTCGTTACGTCAAAGGACATGCAAAGATACATGCAGAAACACTTAATCATCAGATTTGTATGAGTTGTGATGTCTACTCAGTTTATTGGTAATGTGCTTTACTTAAAAATTTATTATATATTTTATTTAATATTTAATATTTCAAAGAAAGGAATATACTTTATACTAAACGTTATCTAATTAGCATTGATTTATAGTTAAGCTGATTATTTTTTGAATGACAAATTTAAAGATTGAGTTTGTTCATTACAAGTCTTCATAATTTTAGTATAGAGTTGCTGCTGCCCGCGACTTAGCCCGCGTAACTTTGTAAAACCTTCCTCGAGTACCACTCTATCCATTGGTGAACATCCATTGAACAGCATGAAAATCGGTGAAGTAGTTTTTTGAGTTTATTGCGAACAGACAGACAGACAGATGCGGCGGAGGACTTTGTTTTATAATATCTAAAGATAAGCATTTGACTACCTCATTTGGTTATATAAATGTGAAAAGTGTAAAAGTTTGTTACAATGATTATTTATTTATTTCGTTACAGTTATAAGTGTGATGACTATGTTTCAAATGAGAGTGAAGCAAAAAGTATAGAAAAAATTAGACAAACCCTAATGCAAATACGGAAAATCGACAATGACGATTCAAATAGTAATATTGAACAAAGCGAAGAAAATAGTAAGGACGGGAGCGATGGATGCATTTCCAACCGATCGGGGACACCCCACGAAAGGGCATTTTCACCGGAAAACTTGGAAGCCGGAGTGTTTGACACTCCATCCACATCGTGTAGTGACGATGTTCCTGAAAATAAATTAAATCAAGACAGTGAAAAACCATCTAAATCAGGAAAAGTAAGTATGGGTCTTAAAGAGAATTCATTAGATTTGGTCAAGTGCAACGGCAAATATTTATGTTGCTTTAAAAACTGTCGTTCAAACTGTTAATTATACAAATTTCTTTTTGTTATAAGGAATAAAACCTTGCATAATATATGAGATTGGGTTATTATTAGGTGTTGATCCATTTTCTACTAGATCACGGGAATATAAAAATGATATTGTTAAATTTATTTAGTATCATAAAACTAAGTCAATCTAACAATAACAACATTATTTTTATAATAAAAAACATATTTTTTTTTCGTTTTTTTTTTGGTGTATTCTTTTTGTTATGTATAAAATTAGTCCTTTCTGTATAAAATTAGTTTACTTATTCGTGGAAAATTTTACTTATGTATGTTAATCTTTTTTTAAATTTTATGATATAGGTAATTATGGTGTAAAACAATTACACCATGTTTTCCCAAATAAAATAATTATAATAATAATAATAATAATAATATAATAATATAGCCTTTGTATCCCGAAACTCCTTTTTATATGTAATAATTTTTTCTTTTTCTTAATTATGTTTAGTTATAATATGTCCCGGATTTCGGTGTGCCTCTTGGCAAAGGCCTCCTCTAACGATTTCCATTGTTCTCTATCCTTTGCAACTCTTCTCCAGTTGTATCCTACTGTTAATTTGAGTTCGTCCTCCCATCTTTTGCATTGTCGACCTCTATTTCGTTTACCGTTTCTGGGGTACCACTCTGTCAATATTTTGCTCCATTTATCATGGGTGCTCCTCAGCATGTGACCCGTCCACCTCCACTTCATTTGTGGCTTATGGCTGCGAAACCTGGGCGCTTTCCAAACATCACAGAGACATGTTAAAGTACTGCCAAAGAGCCATGGAAAGAAGCATGTTGGGAATAAAAAAAATAGATAAGCAAAGAAATACATATATAAGAGCGAGAACAGGTGTGACAGATATTCTCACTAAAAAAAAAAAAAAAATAGACCAAATGAAATAAAATAATTATGCAAGGTTTATTATGGGAAACTTGTGCTTAACAACTTAGTCAGTCATGTTTGAGCGGTTTGAACATTGACTTAAAAAAAAAAAAATCGAAGGCCGGTGATATTGTGGCATGTCACATATACCTAGTAAAAATCAAAGTTTGATTTGTTAAAAGTTGTTGAGATTACAGTCAGTGTGAACTGACCCTAAGCTAAGCGTTAATTGAAGATTCTCGTGTGAGCTGAGCCTTAGGTTGCTGTTTAAAATTGGTCGCAATGAAGAATCTAATGTAATAGTACCGCTACTATTTCATCTTAAATTGTTTCATATACGAGTAACACTTATGTTATGTGGATTATTTAATTTTCCTAGAATACTGAAGAAATTGTCAGAAGTTTAAGACCACGCTCCCGCAAGAGATCTCACTCGGAAGACAGCAGTTCCACAGAGAGCGGTACGCAAACAGTCAAGAAGGAGAAGAAATCTTCACCGTGCAACGGAAAGAGTCAACGGGAGAAGAAAGTTGTAGGTTTAAAAAATTTAGGCAATACGTGTTTCATGAACGCAGTGTTACAAAGTTTAAGTAACATTCAGGAGTTTAGTTGTTATTTTAATCAATTACCTACACTCGAACTGAAGACAAATGGTAGGAAGGTGTATCACTCAAGAAGTTATACGCGACAGGAGATGCAAGATGTGGTCATGGCCGAGGAACTTAGGAAGGTAAGTTTGTGTTTTTTTTTAAAAATATTTTTATATGTTTGCTCTTAACCGGCAATATAGCGAGCTTCGGTCGCGGGTTCGAATTTCGCTCGGGGCTACGGTTTGTGTTAACATTTACATTTGTACAGTCAAGGGCAAAAATATCTGTACGTTTCCAAAGCGGCAAAAATATTTGTACAGTTGAGAGGCCAGAAATATATGCTCGATAGTTCGATCAGAAATATATGAGCATTTAAAGGGTCAAAAGATCTAGACGTTCACGTGGCCATAAATAAATGTACAATGTCAGTCAAATATATGTAGCCAAATAGGAGGGCACAAATATCTATACATGAAACTATCATTAACATTCATATGAGAATAAAACGAATTTCTAATTTTGAATTATGACAATCATCGAAAAGAGTACCATTCTGTCATATAATCGGTTTGTCCCTTTCATTTTGGTCGTGACGTCATTAGCGTAACATTTGTTTCACCTTTCATCCTATTTTTTAGATTCTGCTTCACAGCGTTCACAGCTATCATATACGATTTTCATGTGGCTTTTCTCGTGAATATTATATAAGCGTTTTTTTAATGCTAAATTTATGTCAGTATTATATTAATACTAGATGTAGCGATGAAACGGAAGATATTTATTCGGAAGATAGGTAATTTTACTATATTAGTACGAAAAACTTTCGATTACGCTAACGTATGTGATTTTACGAATGTGGCTTTGCCATTAAAAAGAACACTTGGGGTTTTACTTTTTTTTCTAGTTTCTATTCCTCTTTGTGGTGAGACTGACGTTTATTTGACCCGCGACTTCGTCCGCGTTGAAAAAGAAAAAAGTAACCTATGCTGTGTCCCGTACGTCTAAATGTTTATCTATAATAAATACCAAGTTTCATGAAAATCAGTTAATTCGTTTAAGAGTTATGGAGGAACATTCATACATACATACATACATACATACAGAAAAAAAATCTTAAAATGGTCAATTTAGTTTCAGTATCATGTATTTTTTTATATGTTCAGTTGTGAGTTTTCGAACTTGACATTCGATTAAATTATTTTCAAAATATGTACGAGTAAGTGGCCAGTATCTAAACAGAAGTGCCTCTTAAAAATAGTTTTAAAGCGAATGCTAATTCGAATTTTGTGTGTTACTTATCTCAATTGAATAAGATGCATATTTGCATATCTATGTGGTAAGTTTTGACTATCAAATACATGTATAGATAATTTTGGCACGCGTTTTGTTCTCGTGTATATGATAATTGCGTGTATAGAAATTTTTGACACGCTCTTTGTTCTCATGTATATTATAATAGTTGCGTGTATAGATATTTTTGGCACCCGTTTTGTTCTCATGTATATGATACTTTCATGTATAGATATTTATGCCCTCCTATTTGTCTACATATATTTGACTGACATTGTACATTTATTTATGGCCACGTGAACGTCTAGAGCTTATTGACCCTTTAAATGCTCACATATTTCTGACCGAATTATCGAATAGATATTTCTGGCCTCTCAACTGTATAGATATTTTTGCTGCTTTGGAAACGTACAGATATTTTTGCCCTTGACTGTACCTGAATCGTGAAGTAAAAGAAAGTAACTGTCTGGTATATCATAAATCAATACTAATAATAAATCTGTAAGTGGTATTGTATGTATGTATGTATGTATGTATGTATGTATGTATGTATGTATCTATGTGTGTTCCTTCATAATCCGCTATTTGACTAATTTTAGAAAATCGTTTTAAATTATTCTATATTACATAATAAGGACACTACATTGATATTTCCAGGAGATCTACTGTATTATTAATAAAAAACAATGTTAAAGTTTAAATTTCCAAAACCGCGCCAAAAACGCTCTTTCTGTAATCGCGCTGGTTTTTGATACGTGTGACGTCACACGCTAGTAAACAAACAGAGAACTAATATTAAGTGAATAAACACTATTTATTACTCTATGTCTGACATGTTTACTAGCGATTGACGTCATCAGAGTTGCAACCAGTCACAGGGAGTTTCGGCGCCAAGATAAAATTTCAAAAATTATGATATAATTTGCATTTTTTCATATAATTTGCAAAAAATATACATAATTTAGCTTAAAATAAAGTAACATATGTTTCTTTACGCTATTTTCTGATAGGATAATCACAATTTGTAGTATATTTTAAATCTTGTCAAATAGCCAATTCTTAAACGAATTAACTGGTTTTCATGAAACTTGGTAGATAAACATTTAGAGGTACATTTTGTACAGGGCACAGGATAGGCTACTTTTTTCTTTTTCAACGCGGACGATGTCGCGGGCGCTAGCTAGTCTATAATATAAGCCTATAGTTGCTTAGTGTGGAACTAGCAACTATGCTGATTGGAATGTGTGATATTTATTTATTTATATGCGAACTTCCCCACAAAAGATTACAGTAATTTTACCCCTTCGCCTAATTCTCCTTACAAACTGCATAATATTATGATTTCACTTCAAAAATGCATATGAATCCATCCTAGTTTTTCTTATCTTCTTATAAACGGTTTGACTGTAATTATTATTTACTATGAAATGGATAGTCGACATGTTAAGATTTAATTAAAATACCCTCGCTATTTGTGACATGTGTGTACTTTTTCAGGTATTAATAAATTTAAATACGGGGGGATGCGGTTCAAAGGGTGCCATATCTCCGGAGTGCCTCTTCTTGGTGATTTGGAAGGTTGTGCCTCGGTTCCGTGGTTATCAACAGCAAGACGCCCACGAATTCCTTCGATACATGCTAGATAGGTATGTATTACTATGATCATATTATATGATTGTCTAAAAGTGTGCTAAATGAAGTCATAAATGAACAGTATTGATAAAATATCAATCTTATTGAATTATGTTTTTGGGTTTGTATATTTTTCATGTTTCGAAAAGTTTTAAGATTTGCTTTTAATAAAAGTCCCAGTTTCATTAACAAAATAAAGCTATAAATGTTTGATTATTTTCACATGTATATACATACTGTACATGTACTGTACTGTACATAAATTTCTGCAAGTGAAAGATAAGTGCCAAATTATGTAGGATTATGTAAAATATTTTTTATTTTGCCTTGTAAATTCCCGGAATTAATTTAGTGATTCAGTGTTGAGAAAGTCGATTGCTCATTGCGACTTAGTAGGCCACCATTTTATGGTATGTCATAAATAAAATGGTGTACAAGGCCTTCAACCACGTTTAAGTAAGGATTGCCAGCGTTTTTTTTATACTTTAAAATCGTTTGTCCTGACTGACTATCCTCAAAATTCTGAAAATTTTGCCCCATACATTATATTATATAACCATTCACTAAGAAAGGATTTTTAAAAATTTCAACTCGGTGTGAAGCCGGATACGGGTCGTTAGTAATATATACTTAAACTTTTACAGGCTACATACTGAGTTGCTGCAGCTATTGCCGCAGGACAGTGGATACGTGCCCCGCGCGCCCGCCTCCATAGTCACTGCGGTCTTTGGCGGGACACTGCAAAGCGAGGTTTGTACACACTGAACACACACTATTAATATTATAATTAGTACAGGGTCCTAGCAGAGGTCGTCCACCTTTCTCTTAAATAGACGCGATTAAAATATTATACTGTTAGCACCCTCTACTTGGGATACATTAATTAAACCACTTTGTTGAATCCCAATACTTTTGTCGTCTGACCGATACATCTGAACTATAATTCCAACTATAAGGTGCGCGGGCATACGAAATCGACCTCTCTTCGTGTTCGTTCAACTGACTGATACCCTTTTTAATCTCATACCACCGAATGAATGACGCAGAGCACTTTTCAATCAACTTCAATCGACATAAATAGCACTAACAATATTAAAAGTTTTTTTTTTTTTTTTTTAAACTAGCTGATATGCAGCGTCCATCTCTATTTCACTGAACAGTACGCTCAATGCTTCTCTGTCGCACATGTTTGCTTTTTCCGATTTTGAAATTTGAAAGCCTTGCAATGTGGTTACAGTGTGTGATTTGATGTTGTAGGTTCGATGCCTGGCGTGCGGTACGGAGAGTAAGAAGTTCGACCCTTTCCTGGACTTGTCCCTGGAATTGCCGGACACGGGTCGCCACGAGGGGCCAGTGGCGCTCGCCGACTGCCTCGCCAGTTTCGTACAGGTTATTGTCTCCCAAATACTAATTGATAGGTTTTACTAGGTTACAAAGTACGAGCAGCTGATGTTGCTCAGTAGCTCGACTCGCCTCGGTCGGTCACACCAATGCACGAGTTGACGACCGAGCGGCGTCCGAGCCGATGCTTGGTGGCGTGGTGTGAGAAGGCGAGTGGCGAGTAAAAACAAAGAAATGTTGTAGTAACTCGGACTCGAGCAACTGACTCACTCGCACATGACTCGTATGATGCGGTGATCTCACGGTGTGTGTAGCTGCACCTCAATAACTGACTAGGGTCAGGTTGCATGTCGGCTCGCACTGTGTAACCTAGTCTTAACTCTGATAACATTAAGTGCTACCTTAAGGCAAGCACAAATTGTAAAATATTCCTCTCATGAACTATAACATAAAGAGAGAGAACGGATTTCGTGTCTTTTTTATGTGAAGAGGGTAATCAGCGGAAATACTGCACTTATTTGAAAAATATTAAAATGCCTTTTTTAAATGTATATATGTAATGATAAATTTTATTATGATCGGTTTGAGTTATTAGGGCATGAAAGCGTAATATTTTTCAGCGTGGTGACAATTTAAATTATTTTTTTTAAATATACTATTACAATTTTTAAATAAATACTGTAGTTTTAATAAAGTGACAATAATTGAAGGTTTATATAAACACAACATTGATATATTTCAGGTGGAAGAATTGGCTGATACGGAGCGTTATTTCTGCAGTAGTTGCAAATGTAAACAGAAATCAACTAAGCAGTTTTGGATACGAAGATTACCAAATGTCCTTTGCCTGCACTTGAAGAGATTTCGGTGGCACAACTACTTTAGGTAAATATTGCAATCATCAATATTTCCATACAGAGATTTCGTCTCGTCTGCTAAAGTTTGTTTTTTAATCTCAGACAAAAATGACATTACATGTGACATGCATTACATACATTACATGGTATCATTATATGGAAACTTGACATTAGCATTTGTCATTTTTGTCTGAGATTAAAAAACAGACTTTACCAAATTCATCTTAAATCTATAAATAATTAAAATATATACAATACTTATAACAATTTTTGAAATTTTGTCTGTCTGTTTGTTCCGACTTATCCCCGAAACGGGTGGACCGATTTTGACAGGACTTTCGCTGGCAGATAGCTGATGTCAACTGCCTACTATGAATCTCATTAGCGTCAGTTTGTGTGACACTTTTTACTTTTATACACATGTTTTTTAGCACAATGTGTTTTTATATTGTTTTCATTGAAATGATTTGCAGAACAAAAGTGGATACGAGTATATCGTTTCCCGTCCGTTCGCTGGACATGTCCCGTTTCGTGCGATATACGCGGCGTACGCCTCGTGGCTCCGCGCTCTATGACCTCGCCGCCGTCATTGTGCATCATGGTTCGGGGTCAGTGTTTTTTTTTTAATTCATTTCTTCAACAATAACAAGAACAATATGATAAGGACAACAAAACGAAGAAATCATCTTGACGGACACTTTCTCATAAGGCCGAGCAAGGCGAGCACTGGCAATCGTTGCTCGGAGATTTACTAGCACACATACCCACCATTCGCGATTCGGTGAATAATTGGCATGTGTCTCCTCGGCTTTACTTTAGACGAGATTGTTTACAGGGCTGGATCGGGCCACTACACGGCGTTCGCGATCAACTCGGAGCAGTGGTTCCACTTCAACGACCAGACGGTGCGCGCCGCGGACCCGACGGTCGTCGCCTCGTGCAAGCCCTACATTCTGTTTTACATTCGCAGCGAACTCGCCCCCAACCGCACTCCCACCCCCGACCCCGCACTCGTCCCCGCCTGACGACGTCTCTCCCCTACCTGACGTCGTCTCTCAACCGCCTGACGATGTGTCTCGCCCGGCTGACGTCGTCTCACCCCTGCCTGACGATGTCTCTCGCCCGCCTGACGTCGTCTCTTCCCTGGCTGACGATGTCTCTCCCCTGCCTGACGATGTGTCTCGCCCGCCTGACGTCGTCTCACCCCTGCCTGACGATGTCTCTCGCCCGCCTGACGTCGTCTCTTCCCTGGCTGACGATGTCTCTCCCCTGCCTGACGATGTGTCTCGCCCGCCTGACGTCGTCTCACCCCTGCCTGACGATGTCTCTCGCCCGCCTGACGTCGTCTCACCCCTGCCTGACGATGTCTCTCGCCCGCCTGACGTCGTCTCTTCCCTGGCTGACGATGTCTCTCCCCTGCCTGACGATGTGTCTCGCCCGCCTGACGTCGTCTCACCCCTGCCTGACGATGTCTCTCGCCCGCCTGACGTCGTCTCTTCCCTGGCTGACGATGTCTCTCCCCTGCCTGACGATGTGTCTCGCCCGCCTGACGTCGTCTCTCCCCTGCCTGACGATGTCTCTCGCCCGCCTGACGTCGTCTCTCCCCTGCCTGAAGATATCTCGCCCGCCCGACGTCGTCGTCTTTTCCCCGCCTGACGACGTCTCGCCCGCCTGACTAAGTATCTCCTTTGCCTTACGACGTCTCTCCCCCGTCTGACGACGTCTCACCCCTGCCTGATGCCATTTTTCTCACTTGAATTATAAATCGGTAATACATTTTTTCTGCAAATCATTCGACTGACAAGTATGATACTATAATAATTAATTTAATTGCCCCCTTACAAACGTACCATATTCATTTGTACGTAATTTTCATAATACATAAAACCGATTTATATTTCCTAAAATATTTCATATTTTAGGACTAATGTCATTTGTTTTTTCATACGAGCTCATGTTTTTTTATTTCGATACTTTTTATCGCACTTACAATATTTTCATAAATAGTTGAAATTGTGTAATTAATTCAAATATTTAGGCTATCGAATGTTAAAATTAATTATTTAGCCTTAAATAGTAACTATGCATCAAATGAAAGCTATGATAATTATGTCCCTATGTAAAGTATATATACATTATATATCTTGCTATGATATAGCATTTTGTTCTATACTTACTACAACTTTTAGTATTAAGAATGGGCAGGACTCAATTGTAGGTTTTAGTGATTTAATTGTACACGATACAGACAAGTATCGCGATAATGGACAAATTAATTTTACAATTACAGTTCATTTTATACATTTGTTTTGTCCTGGCAACACTATAGATTTTAACGTAATATTTGAGCTTACCTCAAGGTCCCCTGAACCATGTACGGTTGCGGAATTAATTGAATTTTGTTGTTAAAGTTGTTAGTCTGCTTTATAACTTTAACTGAAAATGAAAATTAATATTCGACCGTACCTTTTCTAACTATTTTCATCCTTGGGAAAGGTTGTTAATTGTATATTTATATAGATAAAAAAATACATATAAAAACAATCGATCAAAATTAAAAAAAGTAAAGTATAGATAAAAATTTTCACTGATTTTTTTTTAATATCTATTAATAAATGACTGATAAAACGACTCGCCTGTGACGTCATTTGACCTATGCGAGACGAGATCGTCGCACCACAAATCACTTTAGTTAGACCGGCCATACACGGGCAGCTTGAAGCATTCAGGATCGACTGCTTCAAGTTGCGACAGCATAGTGAACTACAGTCACTACGTACATTAAATACATACATGCATGTACATTGTACACACATACACGGAACCGCCGAGCAGTTGTGACTGCTTCGGGCGGTCGGCAGGGAGGTGAATTTCACCGTGCGGTCAAGCAGCGACTGCTAGAGCTGGCGACTGCTCTCGCGCAGTGACCTCCGCGCCCGCGCTCTTCATTACACGTCGCGCGCGCCTCTCGTTCGTTCGTGACTTGTCGAGCAGTTGGCAGCATTAAGTATCATCAAGCAGTTGACTATGACTGCTCGAGCGGTCCGTGTATGTTGATCACTGGCGCCGACCGACGGAGTGGCGGCGAAGAGACTAATGAGCTATCATTTGAAAATCGACTTTAGTTACTTCAGTATGTGATTGAAAGTGGTATAATAAAAAAAAACTCGCGTCGGCAAGCGCGGGCGGTGAACCTTCAGCTAAAGAAACTAAAGTCGATTTTCAATTGATAGCGCTTTAGTCTCTTCGCCGCCACTCCGTCGGTCGGCGCTGACCCATAGTCGTCTAGGTCGAGTGACGTCACACGCTGGATCGCCGCGTGTAACCAAATTATTCTCGCAAGCGCAACTTTAAAGTCCCATAACTTTTTCATTTTTATAGATATTTTAATTATTCTTTCACATTTTTATTTCATTTTACACAAATTTTTCCCTAGTCTTTTTTGGACAGTTAAACAACATCACTATCAAAAGTGATACCTATGTATTAGAAATTAATACTTATGTAGAATTTCGATTTTGAATCGACTTTTCGTTGTGGTTCTGCTTTTTTTTTCACTAGAAATAATTTATTTAAGTGACATTTTGATTACGTATATATGCATTTCAAAGTGTTCTGTGTATTTCTGGTACAAATCCATTGCTTTATTATTTTTTAACGCCTAGTTTTTTTTAATTACATTCCCGTGACGTGCATTAACTGCTTTTTTTTTTCAAAAAACATCTCGAGATTAAGAGGCCGTTTGTGCGAACAAATGTGATAACGTAGGGGCGTCCTTGTAAATATTAAATTATATGATTTTGTGTCGTGATTTCTTACAAAGTACGAGTACCTTTGCGAATGGGTTATTGTAATGTTAGGTTTTGTGTACTTACTTCGATTACTGGAAGTTTGAGTGAATGAATTTAATAAATTCGCCGATTTAAACAATACAAGGTTTGTTTTATTGTGTTTTCAGTGCGTTCTGTGTTCAGTGTTAACCAAGAGAAATTTCTGATTGCCCTAATCAAAATTAATCCTTACATAATTAGTATAAAACAGTCCTCCGCCGCATCTTGTCTGTCTGTTCGCGATAAACTCAAAACTACTGCACCTCTGTGGAGGGTTAAGGTTTTAGTATATAATTTACAAAGTTACGCGGGCGAAGTCGCGGGCTGCAGCTAATTATATATAACAACCTTCCTCGTTAACGCTCTTTCCATTAGTTAACATTAAAATCCGTTGCATAGTTTTTTTCAAGACGGCGGGAAGCGACTTTGAAGCTATGTAAAGATGTATGTGCTATGCAGTGATATGTTAAGTACTAGATGGAACACTCAAGACGCGATGAGTGTTCCAAGTGATGGAGTTCCGACGTCCTACCCGTTGACACTGTCATACGCGCTCGTAGAGATTAGGCGCGTTATTATTTTCAAAACCAGTAAAAATGCCGTCTTGTGTGATGAGATATTGCAAAAATACAAAAAAAATATTGGTAAAACTGCTGGTGTGACGTTCCATAGGTAAGTTTTATTAATATTGAAACGTGTAATAGGTTAATATTTAATTTGTTAAAACCGACGTGCTTATCGGGTCGGCCATATTAATATTAGGGTTGTCTACTTGACGTATTGACCTTGACACTACTGCCGTGCCGTCCCCCGCGCTTGAACCTTCCGCGTTGGAACATGAATTTAGCAAGACATCGTAGAGACTGTTCAATCTATTACTTAACATATCACTGGTGGTGGTATGTATATTATTGAAATGGTGTCATAGGCAATAGTGAGATTTGCTCAGATACATTTGATAGAAACTCTAAAGACCAAATCATTTATTTGGTGATATTTAGATGAATAAAGAATGACTTTTGTAATCGACTATACCTAAGTCTGACCTTTTCAAAACTCCGGCGTTTTGACAAAACTGAGTCTGAAATTTTCTGACTGAACGTCAGTCAGCAGACTGACGTTATGGGACCAAACCATAGATTTTGTACTAGGATCTATGGACCAAATAACTGAACTATATAGTTCAGTCAATCTGTCAATGGAGTAACATTATTATTTATGCAAACAAGATACAAACTTTTAATTGTTTTTGTTTAATTGACACTGAAAATTTTGAAAAGGTAGACGAAGAAAAGTTCAATTGACGTTATTAATTGAGTCTTTATTGCTAAGTATACTTATATTTAGGTTTTAATGTACACGTTTTCATTTCATAATAATTTTTTCAGTCAATTTTATGACAGATTGACTGAACTAATAGTATTGACATGATTAGGTCCAAATTAGGTCTCATAACATTCGCCAGATACGACTTTCATCATGATTAGGCAGTACTAGTTTTTAGCAAAGATTTAAATCGAAGATGCGGCGTAATCTCCTCGCGCCATACTAAAAACACAACGAAAATTCTTAACAATGGGTTGGGCGCAGGCGCTCAACCCAACTACAGTTGCACGCCAGCTACAGTGAGTGACGGTCGCTTGTTGAGAGCGTCGCTATCGTCACAGTCACGTTTGAAGTAAGGAATGTGTTGTCTGTGTTTAAAAGTGTGTTTAGACAAAGGTATATGTATTTTATACTTTTGTCTTTAGTATGATGTATGTTGTATTTTGTAACACACTTTCGCTAGTAATGCCGCATCTCTCGATTTAAATCTTTGGTTTTTAGTATTGTTTCATAAAAATCTTTATATATAAATTTTTTGAACCCGATAAGTTGCGCTACAATCAGATTATCGCAGCTGGGACCGCTAGTGTAAGTGTTGTATGAAACCATTAAAAAATAGAAGATTAAAATCTCGTGTTATTTCGAATTGTTTTTATTTTAATAATAGGTATAACTACGGTATGTAATATATGAATACAAAGGGCGTGTTTTGAGATAGGGCAGTAAGGGAGGTACTGTACCTAAGCTCTATGGCTAGAGATAGGAGATTTTTTTTAGTTCTATAAGGACAGGATCGATTGGCATCATATATTTTTTGTAAACTGTAAATTTTTCTGTTGAAAACATTTTTTCTAAACTGGTGCATATTGGTAGATATAAATATGTCTAAAAGTAAGAAATAGTATATAAGGATGTATTTTTCGGCTATAAAAGGTTACAGTAGCTCTCCCTTATTATCCCAATTCAAAAATCCAACCTATATAGATATAAAATTAAGTTTAATCTATAACTAACTTAAAACTGCTAATATGGTATACGCAGGTTCAAAACTTTTTCGGGCCTGCCTGCCTACTTTTATAGACTTCATAATCAAATAATTCATTTGCAACATTTACAACGAAGTAAACGTTTAAACCATGAAGATTTTCCTTTAACGCATTTCATAGACGTCTGGCACGTTTGATCACAGCTCAATTTGTTATGGGCGGCGATAGATCCTAGAATTTTTTGTTTTTTCACTCTATCATTACTTGCGAAGTCTGTAGTTTGGACTCCTTGGTCTTTAAATCTCGAGACATTACGGTCTTTTGCTAAAGTGTTTTCGCAAATAATTATTGTTGTTCGTGACTTTTGTAAGTGATCTTCATCTTCATTATAATTTTCTTTAAAGTTTTCATTTTCTGCTCTCGTTGCTTCTGAATGTATTTTTACATTATCTTTATCGAATGTTCTTCTCGTATCATTGTCACTGTCAATGTTTTCTATTTCTTCATCTGAAAACGGATTTAATTTTGATATGTTTATAGGTGGAACTTCGATTTGTTGCATTTCTGTGTTGTTTTTCATAGAACTGTCGTTCATCTTTCGCGGTGATACAATGATCGAAACGACTTCAATAGTTTTATCTTGTGTATTTTTAGTTATATTAGAGTTATTTATGATCCAAGTGTTGAGAGTTTTAGGCGATGACTCGTTTGTTTTTGTCTCTTCAGAAGTTGACACATTTTTAGTGGGCTCTCTAACTTCTGTGACATTTGGTAAAGTTGGTGTTAATGCTATGTTAAATTTATTATGAGCGTGATTTCTTGGTACAGGTGTCGCAACACGTTTAAAATTTGATATTTCTTCTTCAATTGCAGTGGGTGCTGTAGCACTATCATGACTTTCAATATTTAATAAGGTAAAGTCATTTTCAGAAAATCCACACTGATTTGAAAATGAATATATATGTATTATTTGTTTTGCTACATCCAAATCGTGTTTGTATGAGTGACTTTCATTACAATTATAAAAGTAATTGACATCTGAAAAGTATTTGTCATCACAGTCTGTTATATCAGCATCGACATAATCGCTTTCCGAAGACGAATCAGATTCAATGTATTGTTTTCTGAAATTGTTAATTTGTTGAGCTATTTCCTGCCTTTCTTTAAAAATATCACCTCTATGATTCTTGTAACCATCTGCAAGGAAATTTTCTTTGAAATCATCTTGACATTCTTCTGATTTTTCACTTTTCATGTCTTTGATGTCTTCTTTTTTATTACTTGCGGCGTAACTCCAGCTATGTTTATTATTATCGTCTGATAATCTTTTAGATTCATTAGAAGAATCCAATTCTATTATTTCGACTCCACTCGAGTCATTAAGCCAGATATTACTGGAGTTTGTTATTTTTGGGTTTGGAGCTTTACGTTTCTTATCTAAAAAAAGTACAGCAAGCTTTTAATGTTTTTTTTATCTAATATTAATATGGCATGTTACATTTTCTTTTACGTACCTATTCAGGTAATGGTAACAACATATTGTAATGAAAATGGTAATGATAATGATGAATTTTCAAAATGAATTTGTATTGTACCTACTAGCGACATGCGACAGGTCCGGGGCATTTCGTATGAATGATTTTTTTTCTGCAAATTATAAACACAAACCTTTCTCGTCTATCGCTTTTTTAAATTGGTGAAAACTCGTATCATCTGTTCGGTAGCCCAGAAGAAGTTAGCGGAGAAACAGCCTGAAGCTGTCACTTTATTTTACAATATTTTACAATACAATAGTCAAAATAGAGCCTAAACAAAGTGTACATGTACAAAGTGACTAAATCTAAATATGAAATAGTTAATGAATATAACATACGGCTGTAATTTTCTTTTTTAGCACACCGATTAATCTTATGTATTTGCGCTTTCTTCATGTTGTAATAGGTATAATTTCTTAATTATTCAATTTTATCAATGTGACAGCATTGCCATTTCACTATTGCCGTGACTGCGTCGTGTCACAGATGTCAAGTGAAAAATAATTTTAAAAAGTATATAAGTAGGTCGTCATTGTCAAACATTTAAGTATATTAGCTACTACTTGTGAAGCTTAGCTTTGTCATAGGACCTGACTGTGCTTTGGACTTGACTCAAAGAAAAATTGTGGACTTCGTTTTTTCCCATCTCCAAAATGCCAAACGCGCCTAATTCTAGGTTTCACTTCAAAAATCCATTCGAAGTCGGGGGCGGGCCGCTAGATATATAAAAATCAATCGTCGTGCCTTAGTCATGTAAAAATTCAAGAATTGCTACACCGATTTTAATTCCGTTTTCACTTATGGAAAGAGGAAGTTTGTGTAGGTATATAAAGTTTGCACCCCGGGCGAAGTCTAAGTGCCTCTTTTACCAACGTCAAGTAGGCTAAACCGTCATTTAAAGTCACCTGTCACCGGGAATAATTTAGTTTAGCTGATATATCTACTTTTGTTTGTACGGTAAACGTCCCAAACATTAAATAGAAAATAATAATAAAAAATCGCCTATCGAATGATGCAGTAAACCGAGTGCATAATTCAATAAAACAGAAAATGATTTCTAAAAGTAACTAATCAACACTTTACTTGTAGTTGGTGAAAGAGGCGCTAAGTCTAATATAAAAACAAAAAAGACATTTTTTCAAAGATTTTTCAGTTGCACTCAATAAATGTTTCATTGTAGACGGAGGTACGAGTATTTAGCAAAATTGTTCTATATCAGGTCTAGTTGTAAAAACGCCGAGGCAATTTAGTTGACTAAAAGCTCGTAGCAGCAAGTGGAGCCGGCGCTGGCCCGGCGCTAGTACCTACTGGTGGAAACAAAGTGCAAATGGATTGATTGCGCCAATTCCTCGCACAAAGGCGGGCGAAATCGCATTAAAAGCTCCGTGGCATGGGCCATTTCGCAAAGCACTTACTCCATTACGGGCGTCCAAATAACGTTACCTAGTGTGGCGTGCTTAGGAAATACTCGTGGGCGGAACGATGGCGCTCAAACCTCCCTAATACGGCTTCCAACATTCAATGTATAAGTACATATGTTTTGCTTATAGCAAATAAAATCTATACCTACTAATATTATAAAACTGAAGAGTTTGTTTGTTTGGTTGAACGGGTTAATCTCAGGAACTACTGGTTCGAATTGAAAAATACTTTTTGTGTTGGATAGTTCATTTATCGAGAAAGGCTTTAGGCTATATAATATTTTGAACGCGGACGAAGTCGCGGGCAACAGCTAGTGAGCTTGTATTAAGCAAAGCATAATATCTGCTAATAAAATCATAAACGAGCTGTGTGCCGAATATTTTTTCAAAATAACAATATCTAGGTACTCATGTTACTGAGGTCAAAAAAATAGTTTATAGAATTTTTGTCTGTGCGTTTGTGCACGCTAAACTCAGAAACGGTTTAACCGATTTGAATGCTATTTTCACTGATGTATTGATGATTGCCTGGATTAAACTATGGAGTACTTTTATTCTAGAAAAATATTAGGTTCTCGTGGGATTTTGAAAAAATGAAATACTGCGTGTACGAAGTTTCAGGCACCAGCTAAGAGTTATAGTTATAGCATAACATGTGCTATAAGGAAAGCATAATGTCTAATTACAATAATGACATAAATAGATGTGTGCTGAGTCATTTACCATCAAGTGTGCCTATCCGCTAAGCTTTATCATTAAAAAAAACAGTGGCACTCGGGAGTGCCGACAGAAGTGAAAACATGAACAATTAAGTAGGTACGTGTGTATATTTTGAATCAGGAAAGTATTATACATAGGTACTTACATACAATACGGATTTGTCGGTTACACGGTTACGGTAACAAGTCGCGAGTTCAATGGTTTTTCCCATGTCAAAAATTGTTTTATTTTTTAATTTTAAATTAATCGGTTACATGTTTAAGTTACGGTAACAAGTCGCGAGTTCAATGGTTTTTTCCATGTCAAAAATTGTTTTATTTTTAATTTTAAATTAATCGGTTACATGTTTAAGTTACGGTAACAAGTCGCGACTTCAATGGTTTTTCCCATGTCAAAAAATTGTTTTATTTTTTAATTTTAAATTAATCGGTTACATGTTTAAGTTACGGTAACAAGTCGCGAGTTCAATGGTTTTTTCCCATGTCAAAAATTGTTTTATTTTTTAATTTTAAATTAATCGGTTACATGTTTAGGTTACGGTAACAGGTCGCGAGTTCAATAGTTTTTTCCATCCTAAAAATGCCTAAAGAAGTTTTCTCTTCAATAAACTTAATAATTATGAATTTAATAAATGCCACACTGAAAAGCGGCTGAAAATAAATTGAAAATGACTAAGAACGTTAGTTTTTACGTAAACATTACGTACGTTTTTAAAACACTTGTTGTCGGCTTTGTTTGAAGTATGGAAGCGAATGTAAATGGTGTGAGTCCGCATCGGGCCGCACTGCACCCCGTGTTCTGTGTCTAGTGCGACAAAGGTTAGTAATTAACTTGATTACGCGTCGCTTGAGTGGTCCGACGCTCATAGCGCGATGCTAATTCGCAAATTAGCCGCCGACAAAGCGGCTTTTATTCACTCCATTACGCTGACATGACATGTTTCATCTTCTCTATTTCACACAATTCTTATCTATCGTCTTTTTAGTTAAGACAAGGGCTAAAACTAATTTAGTTAAAAATGAGTAAAACTTAATAACCTGTGCATAAAAAAATGTAGCGTCTCCATCAAACTACTACAACATGGAACACGCGTGCCATACAAAACACTACGAATTTTATGGAATATTTAAAAGTGACATATGCGTAGAGCATGAACTGTCATTTAAAACAAAACAAACATAATAATAAGTACGTAATTTAAAGAAAATGTGACTTTACGCCAACCCATTAGAGTTTAAAATGAAATAGTAGAAGTTGATCGTTACTACCTTTTACCATTGACGCGTGAAGGCAAGAGTTCGTCATGATTCTGTCAAAGGCGTTCTTTTTATGTGCCGCTTTGGCATTTGTGACGCAAATTCCATTGTAGTATTTCGATGAGCTTCTCGGAGAAATCCGAAAATGGTTTAAAATTGGAAGGTTATTCTTAGATTAGTGTGATGAAAAAAGGAATAAAAGTACTTAGTAGATAAAACTATAGTATTAAGTAGTTAATTAACACATGCAGTTGTAACTGAAAATTTTTATTACTGTGAAAAAAGGGAAGGCTTTTCGCAGTAACTTACTATTATTTTTTTCAGAAAATAGAATTTTTTGTATTAACTCTGCCAGATTCAAACTCTTTTAAATATATAGTATGCACTATATTTTTATTTATGTAAGTAATTTTTAATTTTACTAAGCGCCTCTTTCACCAACTACAAGTAAAGTGTTGATTAGTTACTTTTAGAAATCATTTTCTGTTATATTGAATTATGCACTCAGTTTACTGCATCATTCGATAGGCGATTTTTTTTTATTATTTTCTATTTAATGTTTGGGACGTTTACCGTACAAACAAAGGTATATCAGCTAGATTATTCCCGGTGACAGGTGACTTTAAGTGACGGTTTAGCCTACTTGACGTTGGTGAAAGAGGCGCTAAGAATTCAAAGGCGACAGGAATTCCTTTTCTGCTAAGTATAAAAAGTTAAGCTCTAGTTCCTATCTTCATTTATATTTTATTTTGCTAAACATTAAAAATATATAATTCATGCGAATTCATTAAGTGCTTACCTAGTTTTTCTATTAAAAATATTTTAACATATTATACATAATCTGGTTGTAATTAAAGAATCAAAGATAAACTTACCTTACCTTACCCACAACATTAAATGCTTTTCCGTTGGTCATGTTATTGTTTGCAAACGATGAATACATTAAAACTAAACTAAAAAAAGGTTTATATATTATAAATTGAGGAAGCCAAAATATTTGCTTCGCTGACTAAGCGTCCATTAGCAAACGTGGGAACAAAACAAGATGGCTGCCCATTAAATATTTTATTTTTCACTCACAAATACGTATGTTCCGTACGTATGTTGCAGTATGTTCCGCTACAAGAAAGTAGGTAAGTAGGTACATTACTTTACTACAGCATTTCATTCACAATTCACACACAAAATATTCCACAAGCTCTTGTACTATTCAATACAAGTCTTGTATTTACAAGCCTTGAACAATTTCTGATACTCAAAGGATAAAACTAACTACAATCGGTTGGTTCAGATGTAGTGGCATCGTCTTCTGTGTCACAGAGGTCGTGGGTTCAATTCCCATACAATAAAAGTATTTTTATGCATGAATATGATATTACCTACAGGGCGTCTCAAGACTATGCGACATGAAGCGAAAGTGCCTTAAATATCGTAGATAGGATATTTTAATCAAATGAAGACTTTGTTATTTTTAAAATTTAGTAATATTGCATTCAAAGATTTTCTAAAAATTACTTGTTTCGTCTGGAAATCTAACCGACTTAAATGTGAAAAAAAAAATCATATTTTTATGATGCCAATCGAAAGAAAGACAAAAAATAATAATTTTTCTTAAGTAGCATAGTATCTTAAAAGAAAGGAATAACGTAAAAGGTTTGATTCAAAAATCAAGAATATTGTTCGGGACAGCCAATAGTTTAAATTGTAAAATAGTGAATCGTGTTAGCATTAAGAAATAAAATTAATAGTGAGAAATAGAAAGAGATAGACATATTATTTAGGGCGGTCGTGTCATGCTTGCGCGCTATCGGCGCAAGCTCTTTTCGCTCATGGCACGGCCGCCACTAGTTGTATAAGCAACTTTTTAATGATAAATAGGCGATTTTCTGCGTAAAATCAGTCTTCTTCGTGCTAACGCATAATAAAGACCAGTAATAGTACAAAGCTTTCGTTTTGGAATTTACACCCCTCTCCTCCTCGACCAATCGTCGACAACAGCCAGGCCTCAAATGATACAGGGCTCCTGTCCAGTACATTTTATGGTCCGAACGAGCCGGATATAGCCGTTTGTCAGTTTGCTGTGGTCGAGGAGTGAGGGAATAGTGTCTGGACAATGCCGGTCACACGAAGTAGCTCAGCTCGGGGTGTCGGGAGGTCCATAGCTCCCACACCCACTGTTCGGGACGACGGGAGGGCAATCGCAATAGCTCCCGCGTCCACCCTTGAGGACACCGTCGCGTCCTTAGTTCGGGATGACGGGAGGTCAATTGCTCCCGCGTCCACCACCCCCGTTGGGTGCACCACGGCATCCACCACGACGTCAACAGACACGTGGTCAGCGGGGACTTCGATGACGTCACCAGCGACGACGACAACAACGTCGACGGCTGCGACGCTCACTTCGGCACCGGCGGGAGCGGGGCACGTATCGGTCCCCCCGCACGGTGCACACGGCACGGACACCGTGCAAAATAGAAACGACGCACGCTCAAGCAAGAGAGCCACGTCACATCGATCGAAAAGGAAGGCCCAAATAGAAAAGGCCAAAATAGAAATCATGGAACTACAATTGAAAATTGCTGCCGCTAAACTGAAACAAATAGAAGAAGATTCAGACGCCGACACAATGGACGACGACACTGTCGAAGACCTTGAAGTCACGAAGGAAAGAGTCGACAACTGGGTCAATAGCCAAGCGCTTTTAGCGCCGGGTGCACCCCCTATAGAAGAGACCCGCAACACAGAGCAGGCCCAAGCGCTACCCGTCACGATCCAGTCGGCTCCGCCCCCCGTGCATATAGAAGATCGGCCACCAAGCGGAAGCAAGCCAGTAATAGAAACAGTTCCCGCTGCAGCGCCCCCTAGCCAGACTATAGGGCTATCGGAGTTGGCCGCAGCGATCACATTGGCCGCCAAGTCGGGCCACCATCAAGCTCGTTACTATTCGGAGCTGCCATCGTATAGCGGGTCGCATGAAGAATGGCTATCCTTCAAAGCGGCCTATGAAGAATCGTATCGAAATTATAGCAATAGTGACAACGTATCAAGACTGCGAAAAAGTTTACAAGGAAGGGCCAAAGAAACGGTCGAAGGCCTACTCAAGCATAACGTGAATATAGTGGAAGTTATGCAAACATTGGAAAATCGGTTCGGGCAGCCAGATGACATCGCCTTAGCCGAACTTGAACGGCTGAGGACTCTTCCGCGGCTGACCAACTCACCACGTGACATCTGCAACTTCGCCATCAGAGTCACCAACACCGTGAAGACCCTACAAGCGCTGGAGAAGCCACAATTTTTATACAATCCAGCCGTCTTACGGGAAACAATAGACAAACTTCCCTTCGCAGTCAAGATTCACTGGGTGACCTTCAGCAAAGCACAGCCGAAGGAACAGCCAGACCTACTAAAGTTATCACGATTCTTCGAAACACAGGCGGAACTCTTCAGTTCGATGCCGGAGTCCGCGACGCCTAAAGAGGCGAGCCACGCACCCCGACGGACACAGAAGACTTACGCCGCAACAGAGATAGAAGTGTCTGCCTGTCCGGTATGTCAAAGTGTCGAACACAAAATAGAAAAGTGTTCGAAATTCATAGAAGCAGACACGAAAACGCGTTGGAATATAGCAAAGGACAAACAATTGTGCTTCCGGTGTTTGAAAAATAGATCAAGGACACACAAGTGCCACACATCGGAGTGCAAAGTGAATAAGTGCCCGCGTTTTCACCATAGACTACTCCACTTCGTGCCAACAAATAGTGAAGATAGTGCAAATAGTGATCGTACAGAAGTGGTCACCTCCACTTGGCAACCGTCGGAAACGCAGTCATTTTTGAAGTTCGTTCCCGTGCGCGTCTCCGGCCCCCGAGGGAGTGTCCACACCTACGCCTTACTCGATGACGGCTCGACGGTGACCTTAATAGATAGTGATTTGGCGCAACAAATAGGCGCAAAGGGGCCCGTCGACCCTCTACACATAGAGGCGATAGCTAACACCGAAGTGGATGTCAAGATCGCGCCGTGTGAAAGTGACTTTACACGGCGACAGAAACAACTGCACCATTCGAGCGAGAACGATCGACAACCTACAGCTCTCCGCTCAATCTGTATCGGAGCGAGACCTGGCCAACTGCAAGCATCTCAACAACATCAGAGAACGACTCAAGTATCCACGAGTACAACCGAAACTTCTCATCGGGCAGGACAACTGGGACTTGCTGCTTGCCAAATATGTCAAAAAGGGACAACAACATCAGCCGGTCGCATCTCTCACCAAGCTCGGATGGGTGTTACATGGGTCACACGCGCGCATGCTCGGCCGCCGTGTAGACACCATAAATAACATCGTCCTTAAAACAGAAGATAGCATGGACGAACAATTGAAACAATATTTCTCTCTGGAGTCGTTGATGATCACCCCGAAAAGACCATCAAACGATATAGAGGAGAGAGCCATCAAGACGCTTGTCGACAGTACTCGACAAAATAGCAACGGACATTATGAAACATCGTTGCTTTGGAAATCGGACGAATTTCAGATGCCCGCCAACTACGACAACGCGCTTCGACGGCTCCACACGACAGAGAAGAAAATAGATAGAGATCCACATCTTCGAGATCGCTATGAGCAGCAAATGGACGCACTCATAGAAAAGGGATACGCAGAGAAGGCGCCTCCCCATAGAACGCCGGGAAGAACATGGTACCTGCCACACTTTCCCGTGCTCAACCCCACCAAACCAGGAAAGGTCCGCATAGTGCATGATGCAGCAGCTAAGACGATGGGACGTTCGCTCAACGATTACCTGCTAACCGGACCTGACCTCATACAGTCGTTGCCAGGGGTTCTAATGAGGTTACGACAACATAGATTCGCCGTGTCGGCCGATATAGCCGAAATGTTCATGCAGGTGAAAGTACGACAGCAAGATAGAGATGCGCTTCGATACTTGTGGAGGGGACAACAGCGAGGCAATGAGCCTCCAATAGAATATAGGATGACCTCTCTCATATTCGGAGCCACGTCGTCGCCTGCATCGGCTATATTTGTAAAAAATAGAAACGCCGAAAGATACAAAGATAGGTATCCAGAGGCGTACACAGCGATTGTTCGAAATCACTACGTAGATGACTATCTACAGAGCTTCGATAGTGAAGAAGAAGCAATAGAAACAGCCCTTCGAGTACGCCAAATTAATAGGGAAGCCCACTACGAGCTGCGCCAGTGGACTTCAAATTCGAAGAAAATACTCGAAGCGCTCACCGAAGACTCCACCGTAATAGAAGAAAGGAGTATAGACCTCGACAATAGCATGAAGATAGAACGTCTCCTGGGCGTCATATGGAGACCTGCTACTGACGAGCTCACCTTTGATCTCAACATGGCTCGACTGCCACCTGGCGCCATAGACAACACTCAACCGACGAAGCGGGAAACTTTGAAAATTATAATGTCCCTCTTCGATCCGCTTGGACTCGCATCGCCTGTCACCACACGAGCCAAGCAAATATTCCAGGAGTTATGGCGCAGAGGAATAGACTGGGATCAAAAAATAGATAGTGACATAGCTAGCCAATGGACAGAGTGGCTAGGCCATTTGAAGAGACTACGCGACGTAAACATACCTCGCTGTTACCACAACTATAGCGACGCCACTACAATAGAACTACACGTGTTCGTGGATGCGAGCGAGAACGCATACGCCGCAGCCCTATACTGGCGCATCACTAAGCCAGACGGACAAGTGTCGTTGGCGTTTGTGACAGCGAAGGCGCGAGTCTCACCCCTCAAACTGATGTCAATCCCGCGACTTGAACTGATGGCCGCAGTCATGGGAAGCAGGATGGCAACTACAGTAATAGAAGAGCACGACAGGAAACCTGACAAGAAGGTTTTCTGGACAGATAGCAAAACAGTGCTCACATGGCTGCAAACAGGCGCTAGGTCCTACAAACCTTTCGTCGCACATCGCATTGCAGCAATAGAAGAACATAGCAACATAGGCGAGTGGCGCTGGGTGCCTACCAAATTGAACGTTGCAGACGACGCAACCAGGGACGTGCCCACCGACTTCGACTCGCAACATAGGTGGTTCAACGGGCCGAGCTTCCTGCTGGAAGCACCTGATAGATGGCCACTAGAAAAGGTTGTCACCACCAAGCAGACCGGAGAAGAAAAAGTGCATCTCACCATAGTGAAACAGACATCGAAGTTAGAACAGTGCATTCCCGATAGCAACAGGTTCTCCAAGTGGGAGAAACTTGTACGAAGCACTGCACGTGTGCTGCACTTCATCCGACTCTGCAAGCTGAAAAAGGAACATGTAAATTACAAGAGGACAACAAAACGACCTGAAACCGATCCTGTATGGCGGGAGCATAAAATGTCACGGCAGCCACACAACAAACTTCCGAAGGCTCCCAAACAACAACAACAGTCATACACACCGATACCTACGGACCTTCTACACGAGGCGGAGAAGATCCTCGTTAGAAGGAGTCAGGAAAAGGCGTTCTCCGAAGATTTACACAACCTCAACAGTAATAGAAAAATAGCTACAAATAGTCGTCTACGCCATCTAGCGGTGAAAATAGAAAACGATGTCATCACACTGAAGACACGTATCGGCGCCACGCAAGACGTCACTGATAGACAGAAGAGCCCTGCAGTCCTCGATGGCAATGACCAAGTCTGCAAGCTCTACATAGAGTACGTCCATAGGCAATTGCATCACGCTGGCGTCGAATCAACAATAAATGAGTGTAGACAACATTTTTGGATACTTCGGCTACGCCCGGTCACACGCATGATAGTGAATAGATGTCTCCCATGTAGGATTCGTAGATCGCAGCCACCAGTGCCACCTACAGGAGACTTACCACCGTGCCGGCTAGCACATCATAGACGTGCGTTCACCTTCACCGGGCTCGACTACTTCGGGCCACTCTCAGTCGCGGTGGGACGCACAACACAGAAGAGGTACGTCGCGCTGTTTACTTGCTTGACAACGCGCGCCGTACACCTGGAGATCGCCGCCTCATTGACAACGGATTCTGCCGTTATGGCACTGCGACGCATGATAGCGCGCCGCGGCTGCCCAACAGAAATTTGGTCGGACAACGGCACGAATCTTCACGGCGCAGAACGTGAACTACGGCGAGCTTCAGACCAACTGCTTCAAGAGGAAGCAAATAGGAAGAGGATCAATTGGCGCTTCATCCCTCCCGGTGCCCCCTTCATGGGCGGGGCCTGGGAACGCCTCGTTCGCAGCGTCAAGACATCACTCAATAGTGTATTAGAGGAGCGGCGCCCTACCGAAGAAGTACTCGGCACCTTAATAGCGGAGGTCGAGTACACCGTCAATAGTCGGCCGCTCACACACGTCTCGGTTGATCCTGACGATCCCGAGGCGCTCACACCGAACCATTTCTTATTGATGGGGTCGGGCCGAGATCCGCCAATAGGAGCCTTCGACGAGAAGGACACCATCGGACGCACGCACTGGCGTGCCTCACAACGTCTCGCCGACTTGTTCTGGCGGCGCTGGCTTCGGGAGTACCTCCCTGAGCTTCAGCACCGGCGGGAGCCCCAAGGAAGAGGGCGACAAGTCGTTATCGGAGACGTCGTGCTCATCGCGGACAACACCTTGCCTCGCAACACATGGCCGCGAGGGAGGGTCATAGCGGCCTACCCCGGACCCGACGGAGCTGTGAGGACGGTCGACGTCAGCACCAAGGCTGGCACTCTGCGGAGGCCCACCAAAAAGTTGGTGGTCCTATCGACGGAGCCGGCTGCCCTCCAGCACATAGAAGCTGCGTCGCCCTGAAGACGACGCACGGCGGGAGAATGTTCGGGACAGCCAATAGTTTAAATTGTAAAATAGTGAATCGTGTTAGCATTAAGAAATAAAATTAATAGTGAGAAATAGAAAGAGATAGACATATTATTTAGGGCGGTCGTGTCATGCTTGCGCGCTATCGGCGCAAGCTCTTTTCGCTCATGGCACGGCCGCCACTAGTTGTATAAGCAACTTTTTAATGATAAATAGGCGATTTTCTGCGTAAAATCAGTCTTCTTCGTGCTAACGCATAATAAAGACCAGTAATAGTACAAAGCTTTCGTTTTGGAATTTACACCCCTCTCCTCCTCGACCAATCGTCGACAACAGCCAGGCCTCAAATGATACAGGGCTCCTGTCCAGTACAAATATTGTTTATTGCCGACGACGACGTAATTTTTAGAAAATCTTTGAATGCAGTATTACCTACTAACTTTTAAAAATAACAAAATCTTCTTTAAGCAAGTATCTTATCTACGATATTTAAGGCACTTTCCCTTCATGTAGCATAGTCTTGGGACGCACTGTATGTTTCGCTTGAACTATGTAGGTATCCTGTGTCTATCTATCTATTGGGTTGTAAGCCCTTTCCATAGCTCGTTGAGCGACAGTGAGCTTCCTTACGAGGCCCATAGTTAGAGACCACGTTTCAGCGCCATATGTCATTACTGGCAACACACCTTGGTCGAAAACTTTTGTCTTGAGACACTGGGGAATTTTGGACGAGTAGATGTCTCGGAGCTTCCCGAACGGTGCCCATCCGAGCTGGATTCGACGGTTGAACTTTCGAAGTTGGCTCTACCTAACTGGACTGTAACAGCTAGTGTAGAAATATAAATAAAATAGGTATATATCTCAAGTTAATTTCGACCGTGTGAAACCGTAGCAAGTCGCTAGTTGAACGTAAAAATATGTCCGCTTTTGTCTATCAAAATATTTTTAAATGATTTTCAAGTTGTAAAATACAGTAACATATGATTATGGGGCTACAAAGATGTATATTTACTTAATGGAAGAGTGTCCAAGATAAAAGCTTGCGCTATCGAGGTCGGATCTCTCTAATTACAGGGTGGTCGCACCGCTACGCCACAACGCCGCCTCTTCCTTTACATACCACTTAAAACTACACTCACTTCTTACGAATCTATCTTATTATACCTAAGTGAAAAGGTTGAATGAATTGCAAAGTTAAACTTTACATTTTACCTTAAGTTAGACATTGAAATGATTATTTACATTACAATTACAACTGTTCAAAACTCACTTTCCAAATTCACTTGAATGTTAAGATGTTATTTTAACACGACAAAAAAAAAATAGAACAAAAAATGTAAAATTCAATTCGGTTTTATTATGAATAAAAAGAAAACCTAAAAAACATAAAAACTAACTTCACATAAAATTCAAATTTTAGCTACAATAAAATTCAGACGATCGGCAACTTAGCGTTGTTGTGATTGGGATAAAAATTAATTTCAATAAAAAACTATAAGCGACTTTTATTATTTTGTGTGAGTATAATGATAATTATTTATACATTAAAAAAGAATTCATGGATAAATTTTTTATTTAATATAATAAAAATACGAAATATCTACATTGATATAATAATGTTATGTTGAACACCAAGTATCAAGTACTAGCTGGTGCCTGCGACTTCGTCTGCGTTCAAAATGTTATATAGTCTAATAAAGCCTTCCTCGATAATCCAAAACAAAAAGAATTTTTCAAACCAGAAGTTCCTGAGATTAGCGCGTTGTACGCGCAAACAAACTTTTTAAGCTTTTTATAATAGTAGGTATAGATTTTGTGGTTTCCAACGATCAGTCTCCATTTTTGTGTTCAAAAAAAAAAGTTAGTCATGGAACAGGGATTTACTGGCTATAATAGTTCCATCTTGACTAGAGGGTTGATTTGAATATGCTGGGAGATTTCTTTGGCATCAATCAAAGATGATTCTTGCCAGAATTGGCAGATTGTGCTTCTTGGCAGAATTGAAGAATGTCAACATTTTCATATATGAAGATACTTTAAAAATCTTAATTTTAGAAACCTTTAGCGCCTCTGGTGTTGATTAGTTACTTTTAGAAATCATAATTTTATTGAATTATGCACATCATTCGATAGGCGAATTTTTTTGATTATTTTCTATTTATTGTTTGGGACGTTTACCGTACAAACAAAGGTATATCAGCTAAATTATTCCCGGTGACAGGTGACTTTAAGTGACGGTTTTGCCTACTTGACGTTGGTGAAAGCGGCGCTTAGTGTTTAAAAAATCTATAATTTCTAATTCTAAAAATATTTTTAACCTAAAAATTAGATATGTTTTACATAATATGAACACCAACTAAGTATTTGCTAAGCATCCATTTTTGCATTGGAAAAATATAGAAAAATCATATGTAAATATTATTAGTAAGAAGGCTTAATAGAAATTAGATAAAAATTACAAATCGTATCCTTTTGTATGTCAAATGTTTCACACTAGCCACAAAAACCTTTACATTTTCTAATACACATCAAACAGCACAATAATTTGCAATTAAACTTTTATAGCGTGCCATTAACTTTTTTTTTGCTTTTTGCTTGAATATTTATAGAGCAATTTCACTAAAAGGAATATGATTACCGGACGGGGGAATATTGAGTGTTTTACTCATAACACATCACCTGTCATTTTACATTTTCATATTCATAGCTATATAGACTTCATAGCTATATATCTACTATGAATACGTTGGGTCTAAAAAAAATTCTAAAAATCGTCAATTCAGTTTCAGTATCGTGTATAGAGCCTATAAACACGTTATCTCTGAAAACAAAGTAACTTACTCCATGACCAACCGTTACAGATTTATTATTAGTAGGTATATTGATGATATTGCTTATTACAACATGCATTTGTAATTAGCCAAACAAATAATAATAAAAAACAGTAGGTACACGACAATCGGGGAGTACGGGGAGAAAGGAACTAACATCTTAATCTACCCTACTGTCAACCTCACCTGCACGCGCCGGATGGCGGCGGAGTGGTGTGTTACTGCTCCATGGTGCTCTCTCCTAGGCAACAGAGTGCTCTCTCCGAGGCAACAGAGTGCTCTCTCCTAGGCAACAGAGTGCTCTCTCCGAGGCTCTGGCAACCGAGTATCCGAGGCGGGATAACCATTCACCTGGCTGGGCAACCGGTTGGAAGAGGCTGATACGGCCTTGGGGCTTAAATTACCCCTAAAAAGCTTAAATGCAGAGGGCAAAGGGAAACCACTGCATATCTTTTTTCCCATGAGATTCATCATGAGGTTTCAATTGGCGGCGTGTTGTGTAGCTTACCAGCAACACCTAAAATGATGACCACAACCACTCTGTCATGAGTGAAACCGACTAAGAAGAAGACACGACAATCAATCAGTCTATAATTTGTTTACATTACAACAAACTGATTAGAAAAATGAAAAAAAAAAAAAAACAAAAAACAAAACAACGAACTCACCAAATGTCAGTAAGTAACATCAGTAACACTTAAGTGTAAATGGATAGAATGATTTGACACTTTCGTCGGCACAAATGTTTTATGAAACTTCGGTGTTTCTGTTATACAACTCGCCAATACACGCCAGTCTCCCTCGACACGTAATTGACAAGTTTTTATACAAAATTACCACTTAATTTCACGCTTTCAATAATAATTTACTTTGGTTTCCTTATTGATCAATCATTTCATAGTGGATTGATGTTAATAAAGGAATTTAATCTTGGCAACTCTTTGATAGACTTAGGCGTACCCTTTTACTTTGTAACTAATTAAAAGCTATCTTTAGATTTCCTTGATTACCTTATGTAAGTCTTCTTTACATAGTATAAAAGGAAGTCGGTTACCGTCGTCTATTTCTCTGTATGTAGGTATGCTTAGATCTACTCTGTAAATACGCTAGTTTTTATATATAACTAGCTGCTGTCCGCGACTTTGCCCTCGTAACTTTGTGAAATATGCTAAAACCTTCCTCGAAAACCACTCTATCCATTGGTGAAAACACCATGAAAATCGGTGCAGTAGTTTATTGAATTTATCGCTGGGGGATTCCCCCTAGTATTCTGTGTAACTAATATTATGGTTTGAGACGGATTTGTAAAAGAAAAATAAAACAATGGCAAAACAGATTAGAAAACATATTTCACATGAATCGAACCTGTGCAAGTTAGAGCTTTGTCTATAACTAAGCTAGGTATAACTAAGAACTTGTTGAGAACCATGTAGACAACGTCAGCTTTTAAATAAAAAAAACGGAACTAAAATTAGTACATCCGTTTGGGAGCCACGAAGCCACGTGGGAGACACATACATAACACCAAACTTATGACACCCCGTTTTTGCGTCGGGAGGTAAAAATCATCGAAACCGGTCGTGCCGTTCGCAAGTGATGTTCTTTATCCTTTTATATATAAAAATTACGTGTCACATGTTTGTTTGCGATGAACCCATAAACTAGGACCGATTTTGATAAAATTTCGTAACTATGTCTAATTTCGTCGAGAGGAAAGAATAGTACGTACTGTCCATACAAAACGAGAAAATGTTTTTCCACTTCTACATATTTTCCAATCTCCATGATTTTTTTGTATGTTATTGACACAATGAAAGACTAAGTTTATAGGTTCTCCTTTTTTCAAAATTTGCAATAGATTCAAACTTATAGCCACCTCAAGTAACTTAATTTTTGTGATTACAACTTTGTCGAATTAAACCATTTGTTTTATAAAAACAATATAATTTTTTTTAAAGCGAAACCTATACACCTAGAATATATTATGCTGAAACGATCGACATGAAAATCAAAGCGATTTGTTAAGATTTAGTTAGTGAAAACTGTTTTCTCCCGAAATGGAAATTTCAGCAAAAAAGTACCTATTGTCAGTCGCGACTCGCGAGCTGCAACGCTTTCTATCGCACGATTCGAGCAATAGCATGTGTTTTCCTAAATACCTATTTCGTTAGGATCGCAAAGGTATACGTTCCTCTTAAGAGTGGGTATAAAGCAAACAAAATTTGTAACTTCACCCGCGTGGCCCCTTGGACATGACAGTGACACAAAATACGTAGAACTACGCACAACATGCGACGGAAGATAGCGCAACTCGCTTAATAAAAATGTTATAAGTGCCAAAAGTACCTATTAAATATTAATTATTCGTAAACTACAATGTCAAATGAAAAATTTATACATAAAGCATTAGATAATCTGTGAAGTGAGATTACTTATACACTTTTAGCTTTGTAATGTGTGTCATTTTGAAAATAAAATTAAAATCAATGGAAATGAGAGCTCCTTGGTGATTTTTTTTCTATCGAGAAAATTTCATTATATTATGTTTTCTGTTACAGTCGTCACTTTCATTTATAATGTATTTATCTATTTAAAAAAATTAATAAAATTAGACTTTGTTTACTTAGATAAAATTCAAATCTAGGATTGGCTATTTCTCTTTATACCCGCTCTTAAAAGATAGGGTATATAAATTGCACCCCGTGCGAAGCCGGGGTGGATCACTAGTAATTGATATAGATTTCAGTTAAGTTTTGGTTCACATTTTCCACTACCTATCACATTTATCAGTGACATTCAGGTATTAATACCTACTTAGTGGCTTATTGGACACGTGTACATTACTTACTTGAATATAAATTGGTTAGCAACTAAGCAACGTATTGCCCAAAAGGTTGTGTCAGTTGGAAGCCGTGATTACAGGCACAGGCGTGAGCGGCTCGTGATTAGAGGCCCACTAATGCATCGCACTATACATTTTCAACCATTTTGGAATTGATCGAATTACTAACCCAGCTTCTAATGCGACCAATCTCTAATCATGCTGCGATAGAATTAAAAAAAGAAATGTAGCCTACTAACAAAGCGGCAATCTTTTGTTTTAAAAAAATACTTATACTTTTAAATTTTTTTAATAAAATGGCGACCATTATATATAGTTATATATACACAAACTTTCCTGGTTTGCAACTCTTAGAAGATGTTACCGGGGAAATAGACAGAAGCCGATTAGCGGATAGCGATTTTTTTATGTATTTTTCATTATATAGAATTTTATTAATTAAAGTTTGTTTTTTATTCTCAGACAAAAATGACATTACATGTGACATGCATTACATATATTACATGGTATCATTATATGAAAACTTGACATTTGCATGTGTCGTTTTTTTCTGAGATTAAAAAACAGACTTTAATTATAATAGAATTAAGAATTTTTTATGCAAAATACTTGGCTTATAAATCAAATGAAAACGTTAATTTTATTAATCTGGAAGTCTATATTAGCCAGTATTAGCGTACATGTATTTGGAATACAAGGTACAATGTATTTGGCTACGAGCTACGAATCTACAGCTACCTGCTACGCAGACGAGTTAAAATACTACCGACTTTGTTTTTTTTTTATATTGATTAAGATTCATCCTTTTTTCTAACTTTCCTATTCTATAGATTGTTCGCTGAAACGAACTAATATAGCGCTTTCTCTTTCACTCAATTCCATACAAAAGACAAGGACAGCAAATCTTGAGTGGGCGTATACAATAATAGGTGAACGTTCATTCTACGCTACTTTTAGCTTTGTAAACGATAATAAAATATTATAGTAATACCTACGTACTTAGCCACAACCCTACATTTTTTATTTTGTATGAACTGTTCTAGCTATTAAGTTGTGAATTATTAATTAATTAAGATAATAGACATTTTGATTCCTGATACGTTAAACTTTAGTTAAACGAAATTCAAACCTTAAAATAACAATAATTCGAATTAAAATTAAAAAACGGAGTATAATAACAGTGAGAACGTCTGAACAGTAAGAATTGTGCGAACAGACTAAAAAGTACATATACTGTGTACACTCACATTGTCTGTTATCTCCACCAATCACAGCCCAACGCTTTATCTCCCTATAAGTTCGTTTCAGTGAACAAGGATTAACTACTGTAATATTTTATTTACATCACCTGAATTTATGTAATGACCGTTTTTTTATACCAGCTTGAATTAAAAATTTCTTTTTTGAGTAAAAAATAAAATAATATCGGCTTAATTTTTTTTTAACATTCCCAAAGTTGACCTTACCGGGATTCGGTAAGGAATTACGTTTTGATTTCATTGATCCGTGATCTAACACTTAAACTAGAATTCACAAATGAAATTTATGCTTATCTATTATACATTATTATATTTTTGTATTAGGTCTTTAATATAATTTACAAAACATAATATTTATTGAGATAACAGATCTTCAATGATCTGATACTAGTTAACTGTTTACAACAAAACTTTTCAAACATAACGATATATTACTATTTCTTATATTAACTTTGTGCTATTAATTATTACGTTATTTTTTTGTATTTGTTGCAATTATAAAGAAATATTCACGGGGCATTATTCGACACATCTATTGTTGTAAAATAAAAAGATTAGTGGGACTAATTGAAATGCTACATTACGTCAGCGATCGGCGATGTGTGGAATAGGGGCACTGTTCGGCGCTTTACAAATATAAAACAATCATTTAGACTTTTCAAAAGCGGCGCGCGGTACGCCGTGTGAGTGTGATGCAATGTAGTGTGGTACCAGGCACAGGATACTAGCGGATTATCAGAAATATAATATTTTTTTGAAGTCTGATGTTACATAGGTGCTTACCGTCGCCTAATAACACAATCAATTTTGGAACAAGTGATAAAATATATACTTGCTCATTCATAAACATACAGCACGCACGTATGCCTAACCAGCGAATTCCCTAACTGCTGCAATCAATGGGAATGAAGGAAGTCAGTTCTAACGACAGCAACCAAAAGATGAAATATTACTAACAAGTATCACGTAGTTTGAGAAACTTTGCGTGAGAAACATCTTTCTTCACTTACAAATAAGTTTTAGGCCCAGAGCTCCTTCGTTGTGAGCGTTTTAATTATACCATGACACCCTTTTTCTTGTCTTAATCTATAATCAAAACACAAAAATATGCTGAGTGTTATGTGTTTGTTACTTTACTATAAACAGAATATAAAAGAAATTTTGCAAGCACTGCTCCAAAACAGGCAATTGAAATGTGGTATTAGGGTTTATGGTTAATTTTTTTATTATTCAAAAGGAATTCTGAAAATAATGTTCTGAACTTTGAATGAATTGAAGGTACATACCTACTAAGAATCTCACACTCTTTTACGAGTATCTTAAGTGCATATTGTTAGCGGTCATAGTTATGAATCACTCCAGTATTAGGTAAATTCTCTTTTAAGTAGGCAATTTTTTTGATTCTATTTAATAACTCGTTGTTTTCTTGTAACTTGCGTCACAGGTTGGCGCGCGCCTTTCAATTCACATCTCAAACGTTTGGATACTCCCCCACAATGGGCCGAGCACAAAGACGGGGCCGCGTTTGCCGCCTCGTTATGTAAAATCGAGCAAACAATGCGAGCTGTATCGCTTTCGGTAAGAACTCAATCGAATCAAATTAACAATGGCCCTCGAAAACAAAACTGACATCCCGTTTAACGTGACCTCTACACCGGATTCTCTTGTAGCTTAATAAAGGTCTATTGAAATGGTTTTGACGTAAAAAGAGGTGAGATAGGTGTTGTGGTTGCGATGTAAAGACAAAAGAGATGCGCCAATCAACGCCACCACGCGGTCTGGCTGAGAACATTAACGATTTATTCAAAGGAATACTTTCACAGACAAATCAATTTTCAATCAAATATTTTTATCATAATTTTTAAGTAACAGGAACTAACAGTTTTAAAATGAACATGATTTGAGGTGACATAATAACGCAATATGTAACTTAATTGATCGTACTTAACTTTCAATTATATATAACTTAATCGAGTAGCTATGATGTTTAGTATTGCTTGCCAACCTGAAAATTTTAGATTTATTTTTTACTAGCTGTTGTGCGTTACTTCGTCTACGTAACTTTATAAAATGTAGCCTGTTACTCGCTAATAACGTAGTTTTTATAGGTAAAAGAATTTTTAAAATTGGTCCAGTAGTTTTTGAGTTTATTCATTACGAACATACAATTTTTTTCCTTTCATTATATTAGTAAATATTTATATTATAATGTAGCGCTGATAATTACACTTACAATTTACGTTGTAGTTGGCGCACTAGCTCTCATGCTTCTACATCGCTATTTTTCGACTAACTAAAAGATTTTTCTTGAATCCAGTTTTCAAATCTAACTCGATTCAAGAAAAATATACGAAAACTATGGATCTATCGTTAAATAAATAAGGAACCGCCCGACTGGCGTGAGTTTACTCCCTGTCCGGCTTTTTGTAACTTTTTGGTGATTACACAAGTGCGATATTTATTCGGCAAGTTATAGGTATACAGTTTTATTATATTTTCAATTGATTTTTTTATTTTACTCAATATACTACTGTTGCCTTTGGTTGCCCTTGATATGGTTTTGAATCTGTATCAAGAAATAAAAGTGAAATTTTAATTAGGTTATCTGGAAACACATTAGGTGAATTACTATTCACACAAAAAAATATATGAAAATTTTTGAATGAATGAATGAAAATGAAAATATATGTGGGCACAAGTATCTGTGTCCAGATTTGTGTCCATTTCATTCACATACGAGTATATTAATTTATTAAACGGTTTATGCGTTTATAATATTTCATTATGGCTTTATCTCTGTTATTTATTTGTTTTAAAACTACCTGGTTCTTACTTATCTTATCGGTAACTTGAAAAAAGAACCTAATTAGGTATGTGTTTTATATTCTCAAGTTATTTCTATAACAATATTCATCAAAATAGCTTTTGTCATATAACTTGTAAAACTTAAAAGATAGATTCATTTATTTTGAATTCATATTATTGTGTTGATGATAAATAAATTTATTCACAGTTAAATATTTTATTAAAAAATATACAATTTTTATATTCGACTGTCGACTCTACAGTTTTCCGTAGGCTAATTTGCGAGGTGCCGGAGCAAAGGCGTTTGTTAGACGCAGTCCTCTGTTCCCACTCCACATCTTCTCTTATGTAAATTTCACCTAAATAGAGAACAATGCAGCACACCGTGATTAGGTATTCGCATCTACCGCCATGCGAGTTACTCGTACCTTGCATATCAACTTTTATTTGTCTAAGCGCCTCTTTCACCAACTCCAAGTTAAAGTGTTGATTAGTTACCTTTAGAAATAATTTTATATTTTATTAAATTATGCACTCGGTTTACTGCATCCTTTGATAGGCGAATTTTTTTTAATATTTTCTTGTGATGATCTTTCCTTTTAATGATGGACTACTTTGCAAAATTAAACAGAATATATCGCACGTTTACTACCCTATATTTAGGTCTTACCTCACAGAACGGATATTTTGTGTCAAAGTTGGCGAATCCATATCCCCCCTTTCACGTTGTCAAGGCTGGAGTCCCTCAGGGATCTGTTCTCGGACCTTTACTGTATACATTGTACACGCATGACGGCCTCGACAAAATTGACAAGTGGCTCCAAAGCTGGAAAGTAAAGGCTAGTGTTTCAAAATCAGTGCACACATTTACGCTCAACAAGGGTGATTGTCCATTTGTTAAGCTTGGTGGAATTCCCCTGCCCCACAGAGACTGCGTCAAGTACCTGGGAATACACCTTGATCGCCGATTGACCTGGAAACAACATAGGTATAAAATCAAAAAAAAAACAAGAACTAAGTATAAAGTACAAACACCTCAATTGGATGTTAGACAGGAACTCAAAACTAAGCACCGACAACAAGCTTCTTATCTATAAACAAATCCTCCAACCCATATGGAAATATGGACCACAGCTCTGGGGCAGCGCTAGTGATTCCAATATTGCAATCCTTCAACGTCAGCAAAATAAGCTCCTGAGAACGATAGCATGCGTGCCATGGTACATAAGGAATGACGAAATTCATGAACGCCTCCAAATTAAAACCATCAAAGAGGAGTTTCGCAGCTTGGCGACTAAGTACAAGGGCCGGCTGATTCACCATCCGAACGAGCTAGCTCGCCAACTGACTACACAAAAGAGAATATAAAAAGATTGAAGCGTCACAGTATACTGGAATTGGGGAACCGCCTCTAGTTTCTTACTAACGGAATGGGTCGATGCTTTCAGTGGAAAGCTGCTCTACTAAAACAAACCTCACTCAACAAACTTGCTCATAGTCTTCATGACTGATTGCAAATAAGCCAACAAAAAAAAAACCATGTATGTATGTATGGAGGAAAATACATACATACAATACCTACACTTACAGATTTATTATTAGTATTGATACAAAACATTCATGACTCAGGTACAAACGTAAAATGTTAACACATAAACATTTGCCCCTAGCGGGATTTGAACCCGCGACCGTTTGGTTAACAGCTAGATTTACTATCCACTAACGTGTCGTCAAATGTAGTCAAACGTTTTAGCAATGCCTTATTTTTTGAGTAGCTGAACAAACGGACAGCAAGAAAACGAATGTGAAAAGGAAGGAATCCCCCTGGCACGTTCGCGGTATACATAAGGGCGGTTCGTGTAGTACATAAACATGAGCGCACAAACAGCGCCCGGGGCGGCGAGAATTTGCATACCGCCTCCACACTTCTCGTGCAGGCGGCTAACCTAATACTGCGTGACGTCATGACGTGTCAGTGCGGACACAGGACTCGTACGTGCCGAGAGACTCCCGCTCTTAATGCCAAATTGCCAACTGACACAAGCTTCCAATAACCAAACGATTGCTCCAGTTGACAAAACAGAAACGATTGAAATTGTACAAGAAAAACATCTAAAAATTAATAATTCAGAGAAAAATTGTTCCGGTTTTCATGTTAAAAACAATTTACAACAATTTTTCAACAAGAGAATATATTTATTTCCTTTATTCTTAAAGTACAGTATTTGTAGGTACAACCAATGACTTCTATATTACTTCGTAAGGACAAGGCTAACGCTCCTAGTACGTGGCACCGACTCGCTGGTGTCAAAATCGGAAATTGGCACCAATGACGGGTGTTCATTCTGTGCGTAGAAAGATACGAAAATGCCTACTTACCAGTGATATGTCCAACCAACCAATGAGAACACTTTACAATAACAGAATACGCCAATAAGAAATAAAAATACGTATTAAGATGGCAATGAAAAGAAATTATTTTTAGTAACTAGATGTGCAAATTGGAGGACCAATTTTTTGGTACTAGTAGTATGGTAAGGGCGCATCCTGTCTTGTTTACATATCACTGGGTACAACATAAAATTACTTAACTTTGGTTGGGAAATAACACAAAAGAGAGTTGAAAAACTTTCAAATATTTTTTAAACATGAATCCATGGCTTTGTGTATCGAAGTTCGTAGGTTGTTGAGAGGTCAGGTCAGAGCTCTTCAGTTAAAAGAATGTTTAAGTAAACAGTTGGGTCAGACGGACTTACAGACAAACATGTGCCTAAGTAAGATTGTTGATCATGATGACCATGAACGCAGAACATTTTAAATGAACCTTGCACTCACTTACAGTTTTAGTGTGTGGTCAACAATAAAACATTTTATGTGAGTTTTAGACAAGTATCAAATTCCAGTTAGAAAGGTAGACTTATTAAGTTTTTCCAGCGATTCTTATCAATCAATCAATCATCAATACTAATAATAAATCTGTAAGGGACGGTCATGGAGTAAATTACTTTGTTTTTTGAGATATCGTGTTGATAGGCTCTATACACGATACTGAAACTAAATTGACGATTTTTAGAATTTTTTTCTGTATGTATGTATGTTCCTTCATAACTCTTAAACGAATAAACTGATTTTCATGAAACTTGGTAGATAAGCATTTAGACGTACGGGACACAAGATAGGCTACTTTTTCTTTTTCAACGCGGACGAAGTCGCGGGCGCCAGCTAGTAGTACAATATTTTGTTTAGCAAATCAACGATGAATAATGTAAGCCACTAAATGTTACTACAAAGTCCTTTCAAGTTCAAGAGCTTAAATATTCTTCCAGGAGATAGGCAGCGCCAGCCTATCTGCTGATAGGCTACCTCTTTGAACTAAGTTCAGAGTAAAGATATGTGGAGTATGTGTAAAGAAGAGGTCGCTCTGATACGCCTATCAGCAGATAGGCTTTCGCAGCCTATTGTCTGAAAGACATATTTAAGTTCTTGGACTTGAAAGAACTTTGTAGTAACATTTAGTGGCTTACATTATTCATAATCTTACTGCCATTTAATGTCCAGATTGGTAAGCCGACCGAGATTTGATCCTGCGTATGTTTATCTATCTATTTTTCTTTTATATTGTCGTTATAAATACTTTAGACTTAATGGACATGGGGTATCGTATCGTGCATCAAGAGTGTATACCCGTACGTAGCGGTCTGTTTGCTGTGTATATGAGATGTAACCGGAGACGGCATCCAACTTGTTGTCACTGCTCTCCTACGCAATGAGTAACGCAACTGTCGACTAAGGAGTGTTTGGACGCTTAGTAATTCATCATATATTTACTAATAATAAATCTGTAAGGGTCGGTCATGGAGTAATTTACTTTGTTTTCAGATATCGTGTTTATAGGCTCTATACGTGATACTGAAACTAAATTGACCATTTTTAGAATTTTTTTCTGTATGTATGTATGTAAGTATGTATGTTCCTCTATAACTTAAAGGAATCAACTGATTTTCATGAAACTTGGTAGATAAACATTTAGACGTACGGGACACAGGATAGGCTACTTTTTTCTTTTTCAACGCGGACGAAGTCGCGGGCGCCAGCTAGTTAAAAATATAAATGAAACACAAGATTTTTTTTTGTTTCTCTAAATGCAAAATTGATGTACCTACCTAGGTACGTCTACTATTTGTCAGCTAAGTTTTTCTAAACTACTTACAACATCGTGATCCTTCGGTTTTCACAATCACAAAAAAGAAATCGGAAGGTTAGAAGGTTTAATAATATACTTACTTAAAATAGAATGAAGTATTTAGAAATATCAATTAAAAAGGAGTAATTTTTTATATGATTAACCTCAAAAACTTAAATGGCTGACGTTGGCTAAATTACAATTACCATTAATGGTTAACAATGAATGGATATTAAAATTACAAAAGATCGTTGCTTTTTTTACTTTATATCTTATTTTAATTATCATTCTCTCAGCCGTTTGAGGTCCGCTTGTTAGACATAAACCCTCATAATTTTCCAGCCCGTCTGAAACAAAATGGCTTCAGTCCATATCTCCGTTATCAGTCGTCAGTCGTCACTGCTTAGGTAATACCTATAATATGTATACCTTACGTTAGCAAAGCATCCGAATCTGTTGTATAGTTAAAGAAATAATTAAATATAAAAAGTAAGAAACATTAAAATGTTTTTTATATGCCAAAAAAACGGCATTCAACAGACGTCCGCTTAACTCGTGTGACTAAAACGCGCATTGACCGTTCGAGATGTTTGGGACGAGTCATTTCATTGCTTATTTATTTACAAAATGTTGTCCGATGTATTCCTAATGAGCTTCTCTGTTTCGTTCACCAGAAATAAAAGCGATACCAACTACCAGTCTTTGTGGCTTCAGTAATTACGATAGCGATGGAATGTTCAAATATTTAGACGAAACTTTCATCGGACTGGCTACCGACAGGAGAGTTTTTTTTTGTATATTTACACAATATTCAAGTGGAAAACGTGTTCTAAGTGAGTAATTAAGAAAAAAAACTTTGACAAGCAACGAGTTCGCTGTGTTTGCTTTATTTGGTATTCATATATTTGTTATTGCAAACCGTTTAGTGAGGTTCATTTTACCTGGAATTTCATGTGAATGCAGCAACGTCTCTGGGAAAGTAAATACTATACGATCGATAGAAAAGTTTACGTCATTTGCTTTGTATTTATACAAACAACGATTTAAGGAACATATCTAACTTATAATACAATAGTATTTCATTGTATCAAATACCTATTGTATTTGAATGGAATTGAAAATTGCTTTGCCAGCATAGCCAAAGCTACAAGTACCGTTCCTCTGTGCCCATGTCACTTGGTAGGGACCAGGGCATGGGGATGCCTATGCCTATGCCCACCACAGGTCCTTTACCCTGGTTATTCTTGATTCTAGGTCAGAAGTGCACTAGAATTCCTCAAGACGTTTCTTAAGTTTTTAACGTCATCAAGAATGCTGACGTCAGAGTATTACCTACTCCATTTTAATTTCGAACAAGTACATAGGTTACATATATTTCCACCCCCCACTTCTTGGGCTTCTTCGGGAACAGGTATAGCCCATACAATCCTGTGCTCAACAGTGGGATTTATAATATTTTATACCTACATTTATGTAGGCGCGATAACATTTATTTGCTTATGTGTCTTTTTTCATGCAACAACAGCGCAATAAAAATAAAAACATATTATAAAGCATATTAATTTATTATGGCAATGCTTATTAATTATTTTATTTTATTTTTATTTATTATTTATCTGGTTGGTAAGCCTTTTCAAATAAATAAATAAACGCTTTTTTCCTCTTGATATTTATTCAGGTAAAATGCTGCCCCTTGGTAAAAATATGACTGTGTTCCCTTAAAACCGCTAAACTGGTAAATTGTTAGCAGTACAATTCGGATTTTCATAAAATTCGTTATGAACTTGATACTACGGGAAGGGAAGGCTATAATTTTCATGTCAATATCGCCTTTTTTTTGTGAAAAGCAACGACATAAAAATAAAAATTGACGACATAAATTATAAATATAAATTTTTATACACATAGAAGCCAGTTAGTTACCTGCATTAAATCAAATCAAATATTCACAAGAAAAATAAAAATCACCTTGCGAGACGGTTTGATGGGTCTCCTTTGAAAATAATCGTGTGGACAGTGTTGTGAGTTTGTCCCCATTGTGGTCGTTCCCGTGTCAACACTTCACCGAAATCTTTCCCCGAACCTCTTTGTCCGGGATTCATTTCAAAACTTCACGGTGTAGGTGACCGAGCACATATGACTTTATAAAAACAAAATGCTACAGCCTTCGACTTTTATCGTGACATTCATTTAAAATTGTTCATAAAAAAGTCGTAAAAAAACTTTTTTTTTTTGGCTACTTCTATGTAAGTAGCAAGTAAGTAAGTAGTTATATACTTACTGTGCTACATTTCTATAAAGTTGGTCTTGCCGGGAATCAAACCCGGGACTTTCGTCAATATTTATATACCTACTTTTTTTTGGCTACTTCTCTCAAACTTCCTATGTAAGTAGCAAGTAAGTAAGTAGTTATATATACGTACTACTGTGCTACATTTCTATAAAGTTGGTCTTGCCGGGAATCAAACTCGAGACCTCGTCAATATCTAATATATCTACTTATTTTATCTATAAATTGAATATAGATATTGATACTACTTATCAATATCTGTATTCTATTGGAGCCATTTAAACTTTACCATACTTTCAAACAGTTTGAACAATTCTCGAGAATCATATTACTCGTGCACACAGACAGACACTTTGTATTTAGTTTTTAATGAACAATGGCACATTTATTTCGTTGCGTGGGTCGTTTTATTGACAATATTGCTTGTAAAACAAACAAGAGATGGAGTATAACCGCACATTATAAGCGAGGCTCACTTCAACGGCTTGATCCTCGTATAAAAAGCGATAATGTTTATTAAAACAACATTGTTGTATCATAGAAGCCTCTATGAATATTTTATGTGTGCTTTAGTATTCAAAATCATCTCGGTGGTCTCTTGTTATCGATAAACACTTATAATATTGATGCCGGTACACATTTCTATGTCTCTGTAGATACTCGTACCTATAGTGTATTCTGGAGATACCTACATAAATGTGTAGGTAAGGCAGCTAGATTTCATTCACCTTTTTTAATAATTGTTTTTGTTTTTGAATCGCTCATTAGCAGCCTGGATTCAGTGTTTAACCGCGTACTTTATTAGTTCGGTACTTACATTACATACCGAATGTTGACAGTTGAGAAGTACATGTGCTAAACTTGTATGTGTGTGTGTGTGTGTGTGTGTGTGTGTGTGTGTGTGTGTGTGTGTGTGTGTGTGTGTGTGTGTGTGTGAGACCAAATGTATTTACTAAAAGGCTAACATTTTTAATCATCATAATAAATGATTAAACAATACTTAAATATGGGATTCAGTAAGGCAGTAGGGCTCATTGTGTTTCGGGGTCATAAAAATTCGGTGGCCCGTCTGGTGTCTTATAGAAGACCGTAATAACAAGACTTACGCTATTGACTTATTGCGGAAAGAGAGAGGGTTGCCAGATGCCAGAGCTCAATATCCTCTCCCTTCCTAATCTGTTATTCTAAGTCCTTCTATGGTTAGTAGCTCACTTGCATTAGCGGCCCTAGCCAAGAGCAAAACAATGCAAATGGGAGCGTTGCGTATTTACGAAACGATAGAAAGTTCAGTGATTGGTCAAAATTTTATGTGGGCGTTACAACAACCAATTGCCGGGCTTTATTTTCTATCGTTTCGTAAATACGCAACGCTCCCGTTTGCATTGGTTTGCTCTAGGCTAGGGCCCCAGGACCGTCAGTTTGTTTGACGATATAAAAAGTTCTGCCAATCTTTATCAAAATGTACCATTTGCTTGTAACGGCTGTGGCATCCAAAATGAACCTTAACAATATTTCCTACTTTTCCTATACACCTACTATGATGGGCAGTGCACTTGTAGGACCTGTGGCGTTGTTAGCAATGATACATTCCTTAAACATAAAAAAATCATGTCGATAGATAGAGATGAAAATTCAGATGATTTTAGCATCCAAAATGGACCTTAACTATCTAACCTATCTCTACCTAATCCTTTATCCTTACACCTACTATAATTGACAGTGCACTTGCAACACCTGTGGCATTGTTTATGTTAATAGCCGACGATAGCCATCTGTGTGACGATGTTCACATAAAAAAAGTTCTACCAATCAGACTTATCGCTGCTTAAAAACTAAAGGGTCACAAATCAAAATTACACTTTTTACAGGACAGCCAATCGAAAAAAAATATCATTTTTGTCAATTTTATTTCTTATTAGATATATATCAAATATATGCATATTATACATCGTTAGAAGCGTATTTTGAAGTACTTTTATAATAAACTGAATATTAGAGGAGATATAAGAATATAAGTTACTTTTGAATATATAAAAAAATGATCAAAATATACTAAATATGGAATAAAACAATCATAAATCTTTTTGCAACATACAATATGAAGGCTTGTGATTGTATTTTTGCAATAAAAACATTGTTGGATTTTTTGTTTTATGGCCCTTTAGTTTTTAAGCAGCGTTATGTCCGAATAAATTAATATAGATGACTTCAGTGCAATTCCGTGCAATTCAGATGACTGCTAGCATCCAAAATGTACCTTTACTATGTGTACATTTGAATGTCAGTTGGCAGCAAAGTTGGCGTGTCTCGTCCCTACTGCCAGTTCCAATTAAATACGTCCACGCGAACGATTCACAATACGTTCCCGGCGCGCATCGATGGATTCGCTATTATTCAACCATTTTTATGGGAGTCGTGACTGCGATTTGTATTCGATATTTTAGTTCCGGCGTCGTTCTGTCCACTCAAAATCCATGCATCATTTTGTATTTAAGTAAAGGTTGTACACAACATTGAAAATCGGAGGTTCATTCGTGCGTTACTTCCAGTCTTCAGCGAATCCTAACTCATAATAATAAATGCTTGTCCATAATTTTATATTATAAATGTGAACGTAAAGACTTACTTATGTCTGTCTGTTACCTTTTTTGCACTTTTTTAGTTCACTCGATGGATGAGGCTACCGTCAAAATAGGGTCTATTTTAATAGGATAAAGGATAGGGGGACGGGTTCTAACAATCGTGTTCTTATTTCATATGTCACATATTATGCCTAATCATATTGCTGTAATCAGTATCATTAAGCAAGCTTCCACCAGTTGGATATGTTGGACATAAATACGTAAAAATTAATAATGTTAATAATAAATTAGTCAAAGATATTTGATTGGTATCGCTGCGCTCTACTAGATATAGCCGCCGTACTTGAAAAATGCGCCAACTTTTAGTACGCCGAATTCGGCGTACCCGAGCTAGTCATACTGCAAACTGTCTGTGATATGTACGTTCCGAATGTTTTATTAAATTTTGGGCATGATAAAATGGCAATTTGCGTAGTGAAACCGTTTAAAAATATATTTAATCTGTGTAAAAAGTGATAAATAGTGACAATGTTTTACACACACTACAATAATTTACGGAGCTATATTGCTTTTAGGTAGTTCCGTATCTAGTCGAACGTAGCGAGACCAATAATTAATCTATGAAATTAGTATTGAAAATTAATAATGATGTGTATTTAGTTAGTACATGAAACATTAAAACATAAAACCCTTATTGAAACCCAGTACCTAATTTATATGCTGTCTATACATTTTCTTTTCAATTTTTGTCTTGGGCTGAGTAAGGAACAAATTTGGGCTGAGTGAGGAAAATTTTGTATTTTAATAGGCTGAGTTAGGAATACAGTTTGGGACTTGTAAGAAATATTATTTTGGAATGAGTTTTCATGGGACGAGAACGGAAAAACCCAAGTCTAAAAATTCTGTAAACTGATACCTCTAATTCTAATTTTATTATTTCCATAAATATGTGGTCATTGTAAGTACATTTCACTATGGCTTTGAAATACTCAGAAGCGAATGAAATTCTTGTCCAGAACATGAATCTCCATCTACTGTGTCAAAAGTCGAACTTCGTCCCACTAAGTTTTCACTCCTGTAATTAGGGTTACGCGTAAGTGAAATTTCAGAATAGATATTATAATGTTATTATAGTTTACAAGGCAAATATTGACTCGGCAGAGACAGCTGCGCTCTGTTTCTATGAAACCGTGTACTCGAGTGAAGTGCGAATCTCCGGGCGGTCCTCACTCAACTCAACTTCACTTCTTGCTGTTTATTTTGCCGGTGTTTAAACTGGTGAAGACTTGGCGCCCCGCGTTTGTTTGTTGACGGCCGTTGACGCAAACAATACCTTATTGGAATCTATAGTTTCAACGAGATATTTGACATTCTTCAAGTCCTTCCGAAAATAGGTGGGACCAATGATATAAAACAAATTGAACATATCTTGTTGCCTTTGATCAGATATCTCTTGATGGGCTATGGTTGCAATTGCTGTCTTGAAAGTAAAAAACCGATTTCAAGGCATATCAATACTAATAATAAATCTGTAAGGGTTGGTCATGGAGTAAGTTACTTTGTTTTCAGAGATATCGTGTTTATAGGCTCTATATATGATACTCAAACTAAATTGACCATTTTTAGAATTTTTTTCTGTATGTATGTATGTATGTAAGTATGTATGTTCCTCCATAACTCTTAAACGAATCAACTGATTTTCATGAAACTTGGTAGATAAAGACGTACGGGACACAGGATTCTTTTTCAACGCGGACGAAGTCGCGGGCGCCAGCTAGTACCTTATAAAGAGGTTACAAAGACAAAAATATATGAGGTGCTATGGGCTTCATCAAGCAATCCACAAACAAAAGTTGGCAGCGAGCGGTTTCCACCTAGCTACAATATGGGCTTCTTCAAGCAATCCATAAACAAATTCCTGCAGGTTTGGCAACGAGCGCACCTACATCGTTGGTGCTTCTTGGTGTTGCCTGTACTGTATCTTTAAGAGACAGTAACCACCTACCATCATATTATCCGTCAACCTATCGGCCACCCTTTCGGCCATCGGCCACAAGTGATTTTAAGTTGGTTTGATAATTGTTTTGCTTGATTATTGTGATCCAAGACCGGGTTCTGTTGTGACAAGTACTTTTGAATGTTTTTATTATCTTCGTAACTCAAGTAACTTTTGAATGTTTTTATTATCTTCATTGCACTCAAACGCGTGGATCAGGTTGACAGAGATACGTCAGGATAGCCGTGTCGGAGAGTCCAGAAGTGGCACTATCAGTGGAAGATTTAAGAATCTGTTCTCGTCGTTGAAATTTTTCTATTGGGTTTTTAAATATCATTGATTATGGGTATACCTAATCGTTAATTTGTCATTTTTTTTTTAAATTAGTTTGTTTAATTGCCATTAGTTTTGATTATTAAATTATTTTCTTTAATTTTTTTCTAAGAGTAGGTAGGTATATAGGTTCATAAGTAAGTACCTAATAATTATTAAATTATAAATTTTAATAAATAATACCTATTATAAACTTGAACATAAAAGTAATGTAAATATTATTAATGTGAATCAACAGAATGTTTTCTCGCTTGGATGATGATTTGTTATAAAAATATTGTAAAAATCACGAAGGGTCTACAAAAGCCAGCGGGCGTCGTTCGGCGCGGCGCCGTACGCGGGCGCTCTCCCATTCATTTTATTCACCGATTTCGACGCATTAACACCTATTACTGGTGAGCCCTTTGTGCCCGTGCACTTCCACGCAAAATACTACACTTTCCTTTTTACTGTTTATTGTTATCGTTTGTTTCGAGTCGCAAACTGTTCCACGACAATGTGTCAGACGGTGCGGCTCGTTGGGCGCTTTCAAGCGGCTCGAAAGCGGTAATTTGCTTCATTCACTCATTGTTGGGGCTAAAAGTCGGCTTTTGTTGACACTTGACAGAATTGGAACCGTTTAGATTCGGGAGTGGGCAATTGGTGGAGAGTGGGCAACGTTTTGTGCTCAGTAACACCATCGCAGTCACCTCTGCGTCAGACTTAATGGACGCTTTCAACGCGTGTTACAAAGGACCTCTGTAGAAATGTTTAGCACATCTCAAGGAAAAATCGGAAGGCTTTTACTGTCGGATATTCCGAGATGAAATATTAATCTAGATTAAATTAATATGTTAGTAAAATACCTACCTAGCCACTATCGATTTTTTTAATTAACATAAAATATGTATTTCGATACCTTAATTCGCAAAACGAATAACTCCATTTTTGGTTGAAAATGACTTATTGATACTGGAGAAACTTAATGACAATTACTTAGAATTTAATTTTTAAAGGGTTTATCGGTTAATACGAGCCATAATTTCCAATGTAAAATTGTCTTTCTTTTTTCTCGTATCACACAAAAAAAAATTATAACGTTTTTAGTCTCCTCTGTAAAGTTTGCCTCAGAAGAGTTATTTGGTTTGCGAATTAAGGTATCGATTTGATACTCTTATGTCCGTTTTCATCAACAGTCACCTACGGCTACGACCATTCACGGCAGTCACATTCACAATTCTATATGAAGCGCCGGACTTCAAGGCGCACGCACTGGTGATTTTTTTTCTTATAAATTTGTGTAATAGGTGGCAAACACCGCCTATAACACACAGAACCTGTGGCGCTATATAACATATATAGCGCCACAGGTTCTCCAAGTGTGTTGCTGATTTTAAGATTAAGGATATGTGGAAAAGATAGGGAAATGTGCTCTGGCATCCCTTACTCACTCGTCGAAACACAACAGCACATAAGCTATTAAAAATATATGGTGTTGGAAATAAGACGGAATTTCAGTCCCAATATGCATTAAAAAAAATATTATATTCAATTTTAACTTGCAGTAAAAAATGTAAATTTTTAAATAATTGTAATTTAAAATCAATTTTTAAAATAAATAACTTTCAAAATAACTTCATTGTGAAATTTTAAATAGAGAGTTTAGTTTATTGTCCAAAACAATTTTAAAATAGGCACCTAAGTAGGTATAGGCTACGTTTTCGTGAATGGAATAAGTAAATACGAGAAAACAACATCCATTGTGTCACTCACTGTAGATAATCCCGGATTAAAATTGATTAGTCAAATGCCTTCATTCATAAGTCCAGGAAGTTATCGCACACGCTAACTGACCGATTCCAGACAACAAATTTTAAGGCGCCTACAAACAATTCGCCTTTAAAAGATAAATCGTTTGGTCGAACACAGGATTAACTTATTGTTAACTTATAATGAGGTATAGAAAAACTATTAAAGTTGAAAAAAAAACTAAACAACAAATATTTTAATCTGCGTTTTTACTTTATCGAATTTTTAGAAATACGTGTGAACTTGACTCTTAAAGAGTATTGCCACTCTCTCTATACGATCTTTGGTACCCTATTCTATGTATCAAAAAACGTATTGATTAATGGGTCTTCCTTTGAACGGATGTCCTGGACAGATCGTATATGAGAAACGAGACGGTTTTGCAGAGAATGCACAAAAAAGTTGTAATTTTAAAAACCATAAAAGTCAGAAAACTAAAATATTTTGGTCATATCATGCGCGGCGAGATGTATAATCTACTGCAGCTCATTATGCAGAGGAAAATACAAGGAAGACGCAAGAATCTCCGCGAATGTTATGCCCGAAGTACCTACCAGAGGGCATAGTGCGAGTTTTACTCTATCAAACTCGTCGAACGCGTAAATGTCAATTTGTATAGGAATCCAGCAGCGCCACCTGGTAGCTAACGTGTAGCGCTGCTTCATTCCCAATACAAATTGACATTTACGCGTTCGACGAGTTTGATAGAGTAAGGCGCGAAGCCCACACAAGAGTCGCGTCGCGTCGCGTCGAGGAACGGGCGCATAAGCGGCGCGCCGCCTCTAGTTTTCCTATAGAAATCAATGGTTGTCCGCCCACTGGCGGCGAGGCGAGGCGAGGCGAGGCGCGAAGAGTCGCGGCAGACGATCTAGATCAAAATATAAAAATCATCGAAATTGTTTGATGTAACCCGTGTCATTATGACCAGACACGTTCCGACTATAGCAATAGAAACAAACAGGACCAAAATGAGGTGAAATAGCGCAACAATTAAACGAAACTGGTAAGTGATTTCTTGGTAAGTGAAGTTGACTGTGTAAAGAAAGCATAGCCGCCTCCGCCGCAACTCTTCACGCCTCGTCTACGCCGCGACGCGCCTCGACGCGCCTCGACTTTTCATGTGGGCGTAGCGCCTAAAACTCGCACTAGGCCCTCTGTACAACTACCATGAGTTTGTAATGACTGCACTCGCTAGCGAGAGCGTAAAACATATGGAAATGAGTCGATTGTCAATGTCAAATCTTAAATATAAAAGGCGATGTGTGTATTGTATGTCCACGTATGTCTCCTATAGACTCCAAAACCGCTGAACCGCTTGATTCAGATAAGATACATCATTTTATGCATATCTTAATGAACCTTTCATTTTAACCTGAACATTAACAATAACAATATGAACTGAACATTTCGTTGCATTTACAAATAAACAATAAATTATCAAATAAGTTATCATAGACGAGGCCTATACAGGTGTGAGAATTAGGTCTGTCCATTATCTTTTGTGTAAATCTGTAAAAAATAACATCAATTTCTAACCAAAGTGTGGGAATGTTTTTTTTTTTGTAACACTTCATAACACCAGTTAAAGCTTTCAAATTGTAATTTACCACTGATTTTGATCTTGAAATTTGACATCAATTGGTAACATTTCTATTTTTGTGTATGAAAGCTTATCAATTTCATCACGAGATCGGTTATCGATGTCCTTCCGTTTTCCAATGGCTTATTGAAGATATTTTTTTCTTCTAATTTAGAGTATTTAAAGTAGAAATAGCTTTAATATTTTTAATTTTTGTATAATCCAAGTTAACCTCGTTCCTATAGGTAGGTAGTCACCTTAACGTTGTATAAATCACTACATAATATTATAAAACAAATTCCTCTGCCGCGTCTATCTGTCTGTTCGTGATAAAGTCAAAAGCTACTGCACCGATTTTCATGGTGTTTTCACCAATGGATAGAGTGGTTCTCGAGGATGGTTTTGGTATATAATTTGCATCCGTGCGAAGCCGGGAACAGGCCGCTAGTTATGTTATAAATATAACAATGGTGCAAAACAAGCACCAGCACTTATGGTTTTCACAGTAAGGATGTGGTTACATCCGCCAAATGGTAGTCCAGCTTATGAAATTGTTCAGAGTTTATTATATTTAATCAATCATATATCAGTAAGTTGAAGTCGCTGCCTAAAAACTAAAGGGCCACAAATCAAAATTACACTTTTTACAGGAGCGCTTATCGAAAAAAAATTAAATTATTTTTTGTCTTATTAGATATATCAAATATATATGCATATGATACATCGTTAGAAGCGTATTTTTAAGTAGCATTAAATGTTTTAAGCCCTTTTTTAATAAACTGAATACTAGAGGAGATATAAGCATATAAGTTACTTTTTAATATATAAAAAATGATCAAAATATACTAAATATGGAATAAAAAAAACCATAAATTTTTTTGCAACATACAATAGGAAGGATTATTGTGATTGTAATAATAATAATAATAATAATAAATAATAATCCGCGCTTCGTCACGATATAATCCCGAAGATTTAATACCTACCTAATTAAGTGGTTTTTCTGTATTTAGTTCAACGCAACACAAACATACCAGTGCATGTGAATAACGTCACTTTGTTTATTATTTATTGATTATTTATAAAATAAGTATAATAAGGTCGCTGTCCGCCTCCGTCTGTTTCTAATCTAACATATTCTAAACCACCCAACAGATTTTTATACAGATAATTTCACTAAAGAAAAAAAAAATATTAAATAAATATTTTAATAAAGAGCGAAAACGAAGAAGGCTCCAATTGTGTATATAATTTGCAGAAAAAAAATGTAAGTAAGTATCCATGCGAAACCGGGTCTAGTTATTACTAAATGTCAAAAAAAAAATAAGACGGAAGTCCTAAAGATTAAAATGTAAAGGCCTTTTAAACTCCTATTCGCTGACAATTTGTTTAACAAAACAATTTGATATCTTAAGTAATCTTCACGACTTTTAATGCCACATTACCTAGAAAAACTTTTTTTTTTATAATAATTAACATAAAGTGTAAAAATTTTGCAAATCAATAATAAATACCCAAGTTTAAGTAATTGTAAGTTAAAATTTGCGTAATTATAAGTCAAGTTTTGCGTTTTCAAAAACTAATTATATTATCTAGTAAAGATAATATAATTAGTTAATAACAGTAGTAGTATTAAGTTATTAAATATATTTCCATATTCCTTCCTAACCTCTTTAATCCTATACTAAGGTTGGCAACACTTTTGCAGCATATGTGGCGTTGCTTGTATTATAAGCGACGATAGCCACTT